>JASDFA010000006.1:50977500-53477500 GCA_035772735.1 Datura wrightii | reverse complement strand
TTTATTTTTCATCTTGTGTTGTTTTGGTGGAAAGTTAAGCACAGATGGAGGGGAAGTCTGAGTACCCGTGGAGGAGGAAGCTAACAAGCATGGAAGAGCAAAAGTGTGGGGTCGAACACCTACTTGTGCAAAGTTGAAGAAAGGCATGTTGTTAGCTAGGCCTAAAGGCCACAGGGAGTATTTCTCACCCTTTTTAAATTTTAATTTGATGCTATGAGGACATAGCATGATTTAAGTGTGGGGTGAGGGAAATTTCTGAAAAATTTCAAAATTTTTGTGCTTAACGAGTGTTTGGTGGATGTAATGCTTGTGTGCAATTTGTGAGAAAATTGAATTTTTTTTGTGAGTTAAGCATGAATTTATCACCCGTTGGTTTTTCTTTTCGGTTCTTTTCCGACGGGGGGTCTTTGAACCGAAGAATAAAAATTTTCTTTTTTTTCTGTCTTCCCTTTGTCTGTATATAATGTTTTTAGTCATAGTTAGGAATTGTTTCCGATGATGGATGGATGACGACCGTCTTGAGGAAAAAATAGTCGGTAGGTGTTGGGTTTTTGAAACCATAACTAATTTGTGCTTGATGTTCTTTTTATGTGCTATACATGGTTGTAAGATGCAAGTATGTTCAGTGTGAAGCATGCAAGTGTATAACTGTGTTTGAGACACTTAGGCTCTTGAATTTGACTCAATATGATTGAAGCTTAATTCTAAATTCTTGTGATTAGCTGAGTAAGAGTCTACTGATTGTGTCTTGATTTGAGCATGTGCCATGAGTGTAAGGTTTTTGAGTATTCTGTGCTATTATGAAATGTCTAGAACTTGCCTGGTGTGTAAATAAAACGAAATGAAGGATGTGAATTGTAGGAGATGATTTAGGCATTTCTTTGAATGAACCAAACTTGTATCCCTCATTATACCTACCTTGAAAAATTAATCCTAGTTAACCCCATTGAGCCTTGAGCCTATTCTTTGACAGCTGCAACATAAGCTTAATCCTTTTTCTTTCATTAGCCTTGAAATTGAACCAAAACTCCTAAGCTTAAAGGAAAAATCCGAAAGAGTAAAGGAGTGAGAAGAATGAAAAAGAAGGGAAAGTAGAAATTGTAAGAGTTGAGAAAGGTCGAGGGTGCACTTGTTTGAATATGGGTGAGTATTAGTAGGGAGTAAGAAAATAAATAAAGGAAAAGTTACTTATAGAACTCCTTACTAATAAGCTAAAAGTGCCTAAAGAAAGGGGGGAACAAAAGAGGAAAAAGAAAGATGAAAAGAGAAAAAGGTGAAGTGAAGGAAGGGAAGTTTGTAATGAAGGCGTGATGTATTAAAAGCGCTTAGGAAAGATAGTCACTATTACTGGCAATAATAGTACTTACCCGCACCTGAGTTACATTACAACCTAAAAAAAAAAGTCCTACTTGATCTTACATTCATACATCCTCAAATTAGTGGAATAAAACACTAAGGGCAAGCTTATGGGTCATTACATGATGCATGTGAATTCTTTGTGAGAGTGAGTGTAATTCTATGCATGTACCCACACATGTTGTGATATAAAAATTGCTTTTGCCTGTGAAATTGGGTAACTCTCTTTCAGTGAGGGGCACATGTTGAATGAAGGATATAATTCATGTGGGATTTCTTAATCAGTTGATTTGCATGAGTTTGCTAAGATTGAGAGTCGATTCTTGAGGTTAAGAAGTCTTAACATAGTTGTACTTCATTTCAATGATCAAATCAGGCATGCTCTATTTTTAGCTTGTATCTTACGTAATCATTATAGCCGTAACTTGAATTATCTGGATAAATTAGTTATGTGGGAGTCTCCATATGCATGATATGTAAAAGGTTGTTCAAGGACGAACAAGGCTTTAAGTGTGGGGTTGTGACCACGGGCAAAAATAGCATGCCCGAGATACGCTTTATGACTTAAATTAGTCTTGTTTATCTAAGTTATTGTATACATTTTCATGTAATTTTATATGAAGTGAAGATATGTGCTAACCAACATGATTAGCCTTTGTTTTGTAGGTTTTGATGACTTTTGAGTAACTAATCCATGAGTTGGTGAAGTAGAGGCTTGGAAATGGAATTAACACGCGAACGTCGGCAAAGAGGAGGCATAAAACAGCCCACCTGCAGGTCGGCAACGTGCCACGACAGGCAGGCTGATCACAACAGCCCACCTGCGCGTTGGCAACGTGCCACGACAGGTTGGCTGTGCTACCAAGAGGTGCCAACGTGCTGCCCAAGCAGCGTGACACGCTGCCAACGCGGTAGGGTGCTTCCGGGGCCAAGTTCGGGTGATTTCCAGAGAGCTTCCGCATCCATAGCGTGTCACAGAGGCAGTGCTCCACGATGCACTCCGTGACACGTTGCTTGTTATTCCGGGAAAGAGTCGTACTACTATAAATAGAACACTTAGGTTTATTTTTCACAATTCTGACTTGGTGGAGCAAGGACGTGGGTTACAGGCAGTTGAGGGACGAAAATATCAGGGTTTTTTCTCTCTTTCTTTCTTTCCTCTTTAATTCAATTGCTTGTATGATTAACACTCATTTTAAGATGTTTAATCCACAAATGAGTGGCTAATTCCTCTCCTTGCTGAGGTTATGAATAATTGTGATGGAATTTGATCATTAATTATTTGGTTTTTCATCTTTTCTTCCATGTTGTTCTATTAATTCTTGTTCTTACTGCATTAATGTGTGGCCTACGTTAATGTAAATCTAAAAAGTCCGGTTTCACTCGAGAGAGCAAGAAATTGGAAAGTTGTGAATTAATAGGATATGTTCTTTACTTGGTTTGGGAAAATTGAGTTTTGATTTGCTTTCAGGATAGAAATATACCTGAAAGTCGTATTAGTCAATTTAGGAACCGGAATTGTATGGCTAGGACATGAATTGCATTTGATCACAGAAATGTAGACGGATGGTTCATGATTCTTAAGTGAGGTTAAATACGAGAGTTTTATCTCTTGGCAAATGTTCTTGGCTAGCAACTGGAGGAAAAGATTAACCAAATTATGATGATAATTAATTTCATTACATGTTCGTTTAACCGCAACATGCTCTCATTCATAGTTCAGATTCAAAGTAGATAATTGTTCTTAGCTTTAGTATAAAAAATTATAAAACAACCTATCAAACTTTTGGTTACACTGTTGTCTGCATTTTTAGAAGTAAAATATAGTACACTTGAGCAAATTGCACTTCATCCAAGTCTCTGAGGGATCGATACTTGGCTTACTAAAGCCACTTACTACTTGTTCGACCACGTGCACTTGCGTGTCATTTTATATACCCACAATCACGCGAACACTATCCCTTCCTTGGCACTACATACATTGGCTACACCATTCACCTATTTCACCTTTTTACTCTTTCATTCCCTTTTCTTGCCTTTTCACCCCTTTTTATACACATTTTCATGGGTGTGGTAAGTTTTCAACTTTTTTAGCATTTTCATTTTCCTTTGAGTTTTCTTTTTCAAGATTTTCAGTGTTTTTCATCCTTTTCTTTTCATCTCACCACACCTCATTTTTCACTATTTTTCTTCTTTTTCTTCTTTTCTTTTCCTTTCTTCCGTTCCCACCATTTATGCACCCATACTCTAGCCACCCTCAACTTAAGCATTTTTCTTATGTTGAGGTTCACAATATCCAAGGAAGGACTAGGGCCAAAACATTTTCATTATAAAAATATTGGGGACGGTTAATCGGTAAATCAAAGAAACATGGTCTATTAAGGCTCAAACTTGGGATCAAGGGATTCATGCAACTTTGGTAGGGTAATATAGGCTAAAATTGAGCTAAACAAAAATGGCCTATGATCATATCCTAACCAACCATCCTTAGCCTATGAAAAGACCAACCATATAAGTTCTAGATCTTCAACATAATACCAAACTGAATATTATACCTAACTCGCACATGGTACATGAACTATTTTCACCTCACCTGTCTGGTTTATACATGGATTAACAAGACTACTCATGGTGACAAACTAAATGACATCAAAGATCCACAACAATCGTGTATGTTGTCACAAATACATAGCTAATGCATAATTTTTTTTTAAAAACAGGGTCAATTTTTTTCAAAAATCAAAACTAGTGCATTTTCATTGGCTGAGTACTCCTAAGATACTTTCTAATTAAACAAAAATCACAAACTTAATAAAGTAAAAATCCTATACATGTCGGTTCTACTAGATAACATGCTTGAGGGAAAAGAGACACGACAAGAAAAACCCTCAGACGAATCAAAAATCCCAAAAATCACAAGTATACCCCCTCCCCTTTTTGAAAAGTAAGCTTCATCCCCGAACTATCAACTGTAAGAACAAAGGGAAAGGAACATACTTGTGGCATACTAGGCACTCCTGTCATCTTGCAGAGGTGGTACCTCTGCTGTAGTAGTGGTGCTAGCGGTGACCAACATGCTCAATGATGTGTCAATAGGGGGAGTGGTCCCCCCCAGTAATTGTGGCCGCTTGGACGGCCTCTGTAACTGTCAGGGATGAATGTGGCTCTCCCGAAGGGTCATAACCACTGGTAAGCTCAGGGTGAACTATGGTGGAGCTGCCTGTTCCTCTAGCTCTCTCATGCAGCTCAGACATATGTGTGTCATGAGTCCGCATGCTCTCTGCTCTGGCCCTCTTGCGCTCTTTTCTCTCCTTTGTCCTTCTCTTTCTTGGACTCTCCTCTCTATCATCCTCAGCAGCTCTTTTCTTACCCTTTTCAACAGTTGTAGTCGGCTCCCAATATGCTGCCAAATCAATGTCTTTGTCAGGCTCGGCATCTAGGTCCGAAAGAGTGGGGGCTACTAAAACTGTTGGTTTTCATGATGACAACTCAACTACTTGGCTCCAAAGAGCCCCCAACTCCGTACGGAGACTGCTGGTATCTGTTTGCTCCGCCATCCTCACATTGAAGCGGTTCATAAAACTATCTAGGCGAGCATGTAGAGCCTGAGCTGCTGCCTCTATCTCTGACTTGACCCATGGTTTTACATTGTCCATCATGGCCTGAATCTTTCTCTCCACCATGATTAATCGTTTTGCTAGATTTTGGAGAAAGTCCTTTCATACCAAGGTATACCCTGCTGATGTCTGAGTCTGCATGCTGGGCAGTGGTGAAGCTAAGGTGCTAGGAGTTGACTCTGAATGACCAACGTCTATAGTCGGTGTCTCGCTCTGCTCCTGTGTAATGGGGACATTCACCTGTGCATTCTTTACTGGTTGGGTTGATGGAATTTCTATAGGAATCCTAGATATGCTTACCGGGTTCATCTCATCCCGGATAAGACCTATGTCTGTAATCCTTTGGCCTCCAATCAACCGCTCGTCACTCCATGGAACTTATGCCTCCATACATAATCTGAAAATAAGATTCGGGAATGGGATAGTAGTGCTCACTCCCACCTCCCGATCTCATATCTCATCTGCTATGATCCTCGGGATATTGATGGGGTAACGAGACATGAGGCAGGCCACCAAAGCTGATCTGTCAACACTCAATGTGTTGTCGTTGACCGTAGGTGCTAACCGATGGCGCACTAGTGTCCAACAGGTTTTTGCTATAAAATTTAGCGAGTTCTTGTTCACCTTCTTTCCACCTGTAACCTATTCAGCTTCATCCTTATTCTCAGCAATCACCCCTGCTAGCCATTGCAGCTGCCTTTGTCGCTCCACCACAGTAAGGGATCTAATCTGCTTCATTGCCTCCACCCTATAACGTACTCTGGCATCATCCTTGTAGGCATGAACTGTGGTCCATACAACATTTGAATGATGGTCCGCTCAGATATATCAACCTCTCAACCTCCTACCATAACACTCTCCAGATGAGGTTGATCATTTATCTTCTGCCCTTCCTTTTCCTTTACCTCCATGGTGGCTAAATAGTTTGAATAGAACTCACAAACTATGTCTTCTATATACTGTGGTGGAGTCTTGGCCATCCACTCAAAACCATAAAAGCTAAAAATCCACTCCATTTCCTCAACTTCATTCAGTGAGTTTGTGAGGATCCGCGGTTCTTCTTGGATGTTCCTCCTTGGTTTATTCTTGGCGGTGAGAGAGATGCCTTGCTCATAGATTTTTCTAGCTCCCGGCACTCTCCACCAAATTGTACGACTTTCTCTAGTGGGGTCTGTTCATGTGAAACATTAGGAGCCTCCTCCTCTAATTCTTCACTGTCACTCTCTTCTCCACTTTGGGTCTCCCCTGACCCTTCTTCAGCATTGGAGTCATTTCCTGACTTCTGTTGTTCCTCTCTTACTCCCTCCTCAGATTGGAGAGCTCGAGCAGATGTGGCAGTGGTTGCTTTAGCTTGGGCCTTTGCTTTTGCCCTAGTGGTTCTTGTTCCATCAGTGTCTAAAGTGTCTACTTGATACACTTCAACTGAACCACAAGGTGAGTCTCCTTCCTTTTCAGACTCTAACTCGGTTGTATCATCAATCAGTGTCCTTCGGTCTTTTGATTTATCTGCCCGACGTTTATATGTCATTGTACCTGTAGAGAAAGAAGTTAGCATTCCGTTTTTGAAAAAGAAGAATTAGAAAGGAGATGTTCAGATTCTCATCATGGATCATCACTACGGGTCGTACCATGAAGGTAGGACTCGTAAAGAAGTCCCAGAATTATAGTCTACTTTTAGTACAACTCATAGGTACGACTCGTACCACAAAGGTACGATCTGTACCTTGAGTCGTCTGATGAAGCCCCTGCGTTGGTATTCTTATGGGTTTTTCAAAGACTCATGGTACGACCCGTAGGTCGATTCCATGAGTCGTAGGAAAGGCTTTTTCTACAACTTTGTTCAGCTTGGTGGTACGAGTGCTCAATACGACTCATAGTAGCAACCTATGATCCGTACTATGCCTCATACCACTTCTAGATTTTCTTTTCTCAATTTGAAAGGGTTCTCTTTTCACATTTTAAGGTACTCAGATTTCCCCCCCAGGTCTAGCCTTATCATTAACTCAATTTAACCATGCTATCCTCCCCTTTTTTAACCTACTACCCGTAACTCATTGTTTTTTCAAGACCTAAGTTCATCAAAATTTTAGCATCTCTCCAGTCAAACAAGAACATTTCACAGCACCCTGATCATTGTCTTTCTTTTCAAAATCAAATTTTGAGCATAGTGACTGACTCACAGGGGTTTTGGAACCATCACTCTCAGTATATGAATGTTAGCAATATTTAATACAACATACTTACTTGATTGATGCTTCATCAACTAGAAATCACCTTATAGGGTTTGCAGAACTTGGGTTGATAAAAGATTTTGCTCGATTTTTTTGTGATTTTGAGTTACAGGTGTGGGGAGGTGAGTTCAAGCCGTGCTTTTGAGTGTTTTTAGGGTGGGATAAGGTGTTTGTGGGTTTAAATAAGTAAGGGCAAATTTTAAAATTTTGTGCCGAGTCGGGTATTATTGCCAATTTTGACCTGTTATGACTCGTACCATGAGTCGTAGGAAGTACCTACGGCTCGTCCCTTGGACTCGTAAGTGACCCTGTTAAAGAAAACTTACTTGGCGACCTACGAATAAATCCTACGACTCGTAACCACCGAGGTATGATTCGGAGGTTGTATCTTAGGTCGGAGCTTGGAGTCATTTTTTCTCTAAACCTCGCCGCGACTGCTGCTACGTCTCATAGAATCTCATTACGGGTCGTACTGAGGGCCATAACAGCTGATGTTACAGCTTCCTATTTTTAATTTCCCTGCACACTGAGCACATATAAGTTCAATAACCTGGGTTGCCTCCTAAGAAGCACTTGGTTTAACATTGCGGCATGAGGTAGGTAGCCTGGTTACTCAGACTTCACCAAACTACCACTTGAGTTGCCTCCCAAGAAGCGCCTGATTTATCGTCGTGGCACAACGCAAATCTCTTTACTACTCAGAATTTGTTAAGTGATTCATACTCATCCTCCAGTGCTGAGATCACGCTAAATTCCTTGGGTTGCTTCATTGTCCTGCAGATGTTGAATGTGACCTCTTCTTAATTTAATCTAAACTTTAACAGGCCAACCTCCACATCTACTAGAGCTCTCCCAGTTGCATGGAATGATCGCCCCAAAATGATGGGACCTCATAATCAACCTCGCAATCAAAAATGACAAAGTCTTTTGGGAATATAAATTTGTCTACCTTGACAAGCACATCAATTAGGATGCCCAGTGGCTTTTTAACTGTTCTGTCGGTCATCAGTAGCCGCATGTTGGTTGGTGTGGGGGCTCCCAATCCTAATTTCTTGAACACGACCAAGGGCATCAAATTAATGCTAGCTCCCAAATCACAAAGTGCCCTTGTGAACTCGACATTGCCAATTGCACATGGTATAGTGAAGACACCTGGGTCTTCTTTTTTCTATGCTAGGACCCTTGTAGCTATGGCACCACATTGATGCACGTTGTCAACAGGGTCATAACTCACAGATCTCTTCTTAGTTACCAGGTCCTTCATGAATTTTGCATATCCTGGAATCTGCTTTAATGCTTCGACTAATGGTATGTTCACAGATAGTTGCTTAAGCATTGAAAGGAATTTTTTGAACTTACCATTCTCTGCCTTCTTCTTCATCCTTTGGGGGAGTGGTGGCGGTGGTTGTGGGATAGATTTATGCACTTCGGTTTCTTCTTGATCCATGTCATGTTCCTTCTCGCCTTTCGGGACCTCTTGCAACTCACCATTCTCTATCTTAGCACTCGTATCATCTTCCTCAATTATGCTCTCTTTCATCCGTTCAACTTCAACTGGAAACGGGGGGTCAATTATGGTTTTACCACTCCTAGTCATCATTGCCATGCAATGTGCATCATTCTTTGGATTTTGGACAGTTTTTCTAGGTAGTGTACCCTTTTTTCTATGGTTCATTAATTCTGACAGTTGCCCAAGTTGATGTATGATCTGCTTGATGGCGGTAGCATGAGATTCCACTTTCTAACCCATACTTGATAGGTCACTTCGGATCTCCTTCAGTTGATCATCAGTGGACCTCACCTTCTTTAACATCTCGACCATCATGCTCTCTAACTTTGATTGCCCAGACTCCCCTTCTCATGCATTAGGAGGAACATAGACTCCAGCCCAGTCGTTTTGGTATCCATCGTTTCATCCCCAATCTCCTTCACTCTCACGAACTTGACTCTTGTCTCTAAACCCTTTTCTGTTGTAGTTTTATCTATACTAGTTTCAACCTTGATTTCCAGAACCTTGGAGCCAATTGTCTTGTCCAAACACTTGGGCGTTGGTTCGGAAACCCGCCACTTGGATATCCAGGAAGTTTGCCTCTTTCTCCAAATCAGAGAGATCAACTCCTTGCTCCCTTCCTTGAGTTCCCATTGCATTTACCTGTTTGGCTCCAGCTCCCATAATATGCTTTGTCAGCAAGTCCAATGATATGCACATATGAGCCAACTCCTGGTCGCGTTCTTATTCTTTTCTTCGTTGGTCTGCAGTCAAACCAACAATATATGTGCCTGCCACTGCATCAACCTCCCTCGTATGTCAGGCCCTATTTATCTTAGTCACCTTGTAACACCCAAAAACTTTCCTAGACCAAATTCAGACGTTTCATGAAAAACCATAGGAAAAACCAGAAATTTTTTCTCTCAGACGACCTACACAATGGACCGTTGGTGGAACCAATGGACCGTTGTAGAGGGTCGTGGGTTGTACCAGGTTTCTTCAAGTGGGAAACAACGAGACATAAAACAACCCGTTGAACCTAACAATGAGCCATCCTATCATCCGTTGAATCTCGAGTTCATAGGATTACTGGACCTTTCCCTGAGACAATGAGAGGGAACAACCGCCTGTGGTTACTACCAACGAGCTGTTGTTACCACCCGTCATCCAGTTATAGACCCCAGAAGTGTGGACCACGAGTGTATACAACGACTCAGTTGTTCTTCCAATGATTCGTTGTTATGACTCGTTGTCTCCATGCCTAGTTTTCCTACCCATTTCAATGAGAGGTACCAACGACCCGTTGGTACTTCCAATAAGCTTTGGATCCCCATGGTTTCAGTCCAGTAAGTCCAGCTTCAGAAACCAGAACCAATGATAGCTTTCAACGGGACGTTGTTTGAACCACGACCCAGGTTCTCAAAACTACGTTGCCAGCGTAGGTTACAGTTACAGATTATTGGCCAAATTTTCCCCAAAATTTTGTGATCACCCAGTTTATGCCTTTATACCCTGGCAAGATATATTGGGTCGGGTGTATACATCGGGCTCCACGTCTAGCTCACGTGGTTATATGTCGGTTATAGACTCTCCCACTAGTCAGTCTAGTCCAATTTCAGAATAAGTAGCTTAGTTCAGTTTCCGCCCTAGCATCTCAACTCAGTTTAGTACAGTATCTCAGACTCAAAACTTTCAGACTTAGGGCATGTCTTTGACAACCAGATAGGGTCATCATGACCATCTCAGTTTTCTACAGATTGTTTAGTTCAGTTATCAGTTGGTCATTGCATGTATTTTCAGTTCAGTCATCCATATATTTCTCTTTATGCTTCTCTCACTTACTTAGTACATTCAAAGTACTGACGCATACTTTTATGCTGTATCGTTTTATGATACAGCCACAGGTTATCAGACCCAGTGTCGTTATCCAATTCGTTTGGATCTCTGTATCATCAGTAGCAGTGTGAGTCCTCATATTCCAAGGGCATCATTTCATTCATTTCAGTTTTCCTTATCATTTTTAATTAGACTTAGAGTTAGATGGGGGCTTGTCCCAACAACTCCTCAATTAGATGGCTTTCAGACACAGACTTGATTTTAGATCCTCAAATATATTAAATAGCTATGTTTAGTTTTTAATTTTGATAAAATGCCTTTATGTTATTATTTCAAATTTTTGCTGTGCATGTTTTACTCAGAATACCAGTATATGATAGACCAGGGGTTGACTTGTGGTCATTTGTGACTTCAAGTACCATGTTACGTCTAGGGTGTAGGCTCAGGGAATGACAAACTTGGTATCAGAGCCCTAGGTTTAGAGTATCCTTAGAAATTCTGAAAGCCGCATCGGGTAGTGTCCTTTTCATGGGTGTGAAGTGCACCACACTTATGACGAGAAGGCTACAAGATGTTATTAGGAAAACTCCCTTTTGTTCATACTCCTTATCGTGCGTTAAAGTTCAATTCCAGAAACACTCTTCTAACTCGTGCTCTGTTTTGTTTCAGTGAGCCATGCCTCCCAAACACGGTAACGGAAAAAAGGGCTGGTAACGCCAACAGACCTGCCCCACCAGCCCCGGCAGCTCCTCAAGATTATTTCATATCTACCTTTGAATTCAGGGCGGCCATCCAATTGCTGGCCCAAACAGTCACCAACCAGGTGAACCAGCAGGTGGTGTCGATGAACACTAACAGGTCTGCAGTAGCTGCGAGGGTGATGGATTTCACCGGAATAAACCCTCCATCATTTTAGGAATCTAAAGTAGGGCAGGACCCCCAAGAGTTCATGGATGAAATCAGGAAGATTACTCGTATTATGGGTGTCGGCTCCTTCAAGAGTGCCGATCTGGTTGCCTACCAGCTTAAAGGGGTAGCCCAGGTTTGGTATGAGTAGTGGAAGGAGGGGCGACCAGTGGTAGCAGGACTGGTGGAGTGGGAGGAGTTCAACACAGCCTTTCTAGATAGATATTTCCCTTGAGAGCTAAGGGAGGCCAAGATAGCGGAGTTTATGAACTTGAGGCAAGGAAATAGAACAGTAGAGGAGTATGCTCTGGAGTTTACCAGGCTTTCAAAGTACGCTCCGGAGATGGTAGCTGAGCCAAGGGCTCGCATGTTCAAATTCATGAACAGAGTGTCGAACCTGCTTCTTAAGGAGTGCAGAACAACAATGTTGATAAAAGACATGGATCTCTCCAGTCTGATTGTCTATGCCAGCAGATTGAGGCCGAAAAGCTGAAGGATATGGAGCGAAAGAACAAACAGGCAAGGACTGACCAGTCAGATTACGACCATCAAAGGTCTGGCGGTGGTAGCCGCCCACAGTAGCAGCAACAACAGCAAAGGGCCCCAGCACCCAGTTCAGCTAGCGCCCCTACCTTTCGGTCCCATCAAGACCGGAGGGGTGGAGCATCTGACTCTCAGTCTCAGAGTTTCAGTGTCGGGAATAGGTATCTAGCTTGCCCCAAGTGTGGAAAGAATCACCCGGGGGAATGCTTTCAGGGAAAAGAGGGCTGTTTTGGGTGTGGGCAGCTTGGACACAGGCTCAGGGAGTGCCCGTCAGCAGGGTGAGAGAGATCTCAATCCACCACATCAGTAGCCCCAGCAGGCCGACCAGCTCAGCAGGCCAACCCATCAGTTATAGATGGCGGTCAGCACCAAAATTGTTTCTATGCTCTAACTTCCTATCAGGATCAAGAGAGCTCAGCTGACATAGTTACTGGTATGTTACGTCTCTTCCATCTAGACGTGTATGCCCTCCTAGATCCAGGAGACACTCTTTCATTCATGACTCCCTATATAGCAGTCCAATTCAACATCAGTCCAGAGGTCCTCTTAGAACCATTCTCAGTATCCACCCCAGTTGGCAAGTTAGTTAGAGCCAGCCGGGTGTATAGAAACTGCCAAGTCTCAGTCTTGAGTAAGGTTATTCCAGCTGATCTTGTAGAGTTAGACATGGTCGACTTTGATCTTATTCTCGGCATGGATTGGTTACACTCCTACGATGCCTTAGTCGATTGTAGAACTAGAGTTATCAAGTTTCAGTTTCCCAATGAGCTAGTGTTAGAATGGACGGGCAGTAGTTCAGCGCCTAAGGGTAGGTTTATTTCCTACCTTAAGGCCCAGAAACTCATCTCCAAAGGATGTATATATCATCTGGTTCGGGTCAAGGATTCCAACTCAGAGAACCTAACCATCCAGTCAGTCCCTGTGGTCAGTGACTTCCTAGACGTGTTTCTTGAGGATCTTCCCAGAATTCCCCCCTGAACGGGAAATAGACTTCGGAATAGATCTCCTCCTAGACACTCTACCCATCTCCATCCCTCCTTACAGAATGGCTCCAGCTGAGCTTAAGGAGTTGAAGGAGTAGTTAAAGAATCTTCTTGATAAGGGTTTTATCAAACCCAGAATCTCTCTTTGGGGTGCTCTAGTGCTATTCGTGCGTAAGAAAGACAATACCCTCAGAATGTGCATAGATTACCGTTAGCTGAACAAGGTCACAGTTAAGAACAGGTACCCTCTACCCAGAATTGACGATCTGTTCGACCAAATTCAGGGAGTCAGTTGTTTCTCCAAGATCGATCTCAGGTTAGGGTACCATCATGTAAGAGTTAGAGAGTGTGAAATACCAAAAATAGCTTTTAGAACTCGATATGATCACTACGAGTTTGTGGTGATGTCCTTTGGACTCACAAATGCTCGAGCAGCCTTCATGGATTTAATAAACAGGGTCTTCAAGAAATATTTGGATATGTTCGTCATTGTATTTATCGATGACATTCTTCTATACTCCAGAAATGAGGAAGAGCATGCCAATCATCTAAGATTAGCATTATAGACATTCAGCGACCGCCAGTTATTTGCCAAGTTCAGCAAGTGCGAATTTTGGTTAAAGTCTATGACTTTCTTAGGTCATGTGGTCTCGGGTGAAGGAATACAAGTAGACCCTCATAAGATAGCAGCAGTGAAGGATTGGCCCAGACCTACCCTCTCTTACTAAAATCTGATGTTTCCTGGGTTTGGCGGGTTATTACCGACGGTTTGTGGAAGGTTTCTCCTCTATAGCATCTTCTCTGACTAAGTTAACTCATAAGAAAGTGAAATTTTAGTGGTCGGACGAGTGTGAGAAGAGTTTCCAGGAGTTGAAAACTCGAATCACTACTGCTCCAGTTCTGACCTTTCCAGATGGAACAGATGGATTGGTTGTTTATTGTGATACTTCAAGGGTTGGACTTGATTGCATTCTAATGCAGCGGGGCAAAGTGATAGCCTACGCCTCTAGACAACTCAAAGTTCATGAGAAGAATTATTCAACTCATGAATTGGAGTTGGCAGCGGTGGTGTTTGGGCTAAAAATATGGAGGCATTACTTATATAGAGGTCACATAAATGTATTTACGGATCATAAGAGTCTTCAGTATGTGTTCATCCAGAAGGACCTAAATCTTCGTCAGAGAAGGCAGTTGGAAATACTAAAAGACTATGACTTGAGTGTGCTATATCATCCGGGCAAAGCCAATGTGGTGGATGATGCCCTAAGTAGTGTGTCTATGGGTAGCGTGGCTCATGTAGATGAAGGAAAAAAGGAGCCGACAAAGGATATTCACAGGCTAGCCCGGTTAGGGGTGCAGTTGGTGGATTCAGCTGAAGGTGGGGTGGTAATGCAAAGTGGGTCAGATTCATCCTTGGTTGTTGAAGTTAAGTCCAAAGAAGATGAAGATCCCATTCTACTTAAACTTAAAGAAGCGGTTCTCAGGAAAGAGGTCGAGGCTTTCTCCAAAGGGGGAGACGATGTGCTCCGTTACCAGGGAAGGTTGTGTGTACCGAATGGTGGTGAGTTGAGACAAAGATACTGACTGAGGCACACAGCTCGAGATACTCCATTCACCCTGGTGCTATAAAAATGTACAGTGATCTGCGGGATATTTACTGGTGGAACATCATGAAAAGAGGCATTGCTAATTTTGTAGCCAAGTCCCCGAACTGCTTGAAGTTAAGTGGAACACCAGAGATTAGGAGGTATGACTCAGGATATCACTATACCCACATGGAAGTGGAAAGAAGTAAACATGGACTTTATTACGGGTCTATCTTGGACTCATCAGCAACATGACTCAATATGGATGGTAGTAGATCGAATGACTAAATCAACACACTTTCTCCCAGTCAAAACCACAGATTCAGCTGAGGACTATGCTAGGTTTTATATCTGGAACTGGTTAGACTTCATGGGGTGCCATTATCCATTATCTCAGACAGAGGTACCTAATTCACCTCTCACTTCTGAAAGTCTTTTCAGAGAGGACTAGGAATCCAGGTCAAGCTCAACATAGCCTTTCACCTGCAGACCGATGAAAAAAGCTGAGCGAACCATTCAGAACCTATAAGTTATGTTGAGGGATTGCATGACCGATTTCAAGGGCAGTTGGGATGACCACTTGCCTCTCATCGAGTTCACATACGACAATAGCTACCACTCTAGCATTCAGATGGCCCCATTTCAGGCATTATATGGTAGGAGGTGCAAATCTACCATAGGGTGGTTTGAGGTTGGTGAAGCTACTCTAATAGGGCCAGACTCAGTTCACGAGGAAATGCAGAAAGTTCAACTCATCCAAGAAAGATTGAAAACAAATCAGAGCCGTCAGAAATCTTATGCCGATGTGAGGAGAAGAGAGTTGGAGTTTGCAGTTTATGGCTGGGTCTATCTAAAAATTTCACCCATAAAAGGGGTGGTGAGGTTTGTGAAGAAAGGCCAACTCAGTCACAGGTATGTAGGACCTTACAAAATTCTGAGACGTATCGGCAATGTGGCCTATTAGTTAGAACTACTTTCTGAATTTGCAGTCGTGCACCCAGTCTTCCATGTGTCACTACTAAAGAAGTGAATTGGTGATCCAACTTTAGTGGTGCCATTGGACAGTATGGAGATAAAGGATTGTCTCTCTTACGAAGAAGTTCCAGTTCAAATCCTTGACCATTAGGTTCGTAAGCTGTGAAACAAAGATATCACTTCGGTGAAAGTTTTATAGAGGAATTAGCTAGTTGAGGGAGCCATATGGGAAGCAGAAGCAGATATGATGGCCATATACCCTCACTTGTTCGCTCCTAGTTCAGTTCCAGAATCAGGTACTAAATCCCTTCTAAATACACTACTCAGTTCCGTACTCATCAACTCTATTTAGATTTCCTAGTTGCATCAGCTCTGTTAGTACAATTAAGTCAGTTTGGAGTTAGTTACTCCTTCAGAAATCAATTCATAGTCTCAATTTTTGAAATCAAACCTCTTTTCCTAGTTTTGGTCTTCATTCAGGGACAAGATCCCAAGGGGGAGATGTTATAACACCCCAAAACATTCGTAGACCAAATTTAGACATTGCATGAAAAACCATAGGAAAAACCAAAAATTTTTCTCTTAGAAGACCCACATTTCTCTTAGAAGACCCACATAATGGACTGTTGGTGGAACCAACGGACCCTTTTAGAGGGTCGTTGGTTGCAGTAGGTTTCTTCAAGTAGGAAACAACGATACATAGGATGACCTATTGAACCTAACAATGAGCCATCCTGTCGTCCATTGAATCCCGAGTTCAGAGGATTACCGGACCTTTCCCTGAGACAACGAGAGGGAACAACTGCCCATGGTTACTACAAATGAGCCGCTGTTGCCACCCGTCGTCCAGTTCTATAACACAACAGTGTGGACCACTAGTGGATACAATGACCCGTTGGTTCTTCCAACCAGTCATTGTTATGACTTGTTGTCTCCATGCCTAGTTTTCCTACCTATTTCAATGAGAGGTACCAACGACCCATTTGTACTTCCAACAATCCATTTTATCCTCCTGTGGTTTCAGTCCAGTAAATCCAGCTTTAGAAACCAGAACCAACGACAACTTTCAACTAGCCATTGTTTGAACCAATGACCCGTCCTGAGATCCGTTGTTTAGGGTCGGGCAGTTTTCAGTTCTTTCTGCCAGGGGTATTTTAGTATTTTCCCAATTTTTTATTCTTGAAACCACGTCGTTTGGGGTTCATATAGGAGGGAATTAAAGGGGAAGAATGACCCTTTCCATTCATTCCTCTCAACTCCCTAAAGAACAGAATGTAAGAACTTCTCTGAAAGCACAGAGCAGGAGTAAGAGTTTGATATTCTTCTTAGGTTTTCTCAGGGATTTTCACCAGGGTTTCTTCTGTAGGTATGTGGGAATTCAACAAAGAGATTGTTCTCCGCTTGTGTCCCCCAAAACTCTCTCTTTGTTCACTTTTAATCCTAGCCCTAAGTTTGCGAATTTGAAAATATTGATATCGTTCTTTTCTTAATTCATGTGGAATCCTATCCTATGTTAATTGCAGCTATTTTCCACCAGTTTGTAACTAAAATGATGCTTGTTCCAGTAAATTAGAAATTTTGCCCTAGCCCTTGGAAAGTCAGAAATTAGAATCCAGTTTAAGTATTGAATTCTTGAGAATTGCTTGCATCTTTCAAAATTAGGGGCTCCTGTAATAATTGTATGTGCTAGAAACTCAGTTACACGTATGTTAGTCAGATTTAGTAAGAAGTTCTATATACTCTGTATTACCCAGAATGTCGGTCTAGCCTTAATTAGAATTTTAGCAAAACTCCGGGTTAACTAGAATAATGTCAGCTGATCAGTTTGACTACAGTCTTTTTCCAAGGTCTCTGTGGTCCTCTCAGTTATCAAAAAATCAGACTTAGAATATAGTTTATTGGTCCATTAAGCGGTCATGACATTTCAGGTATATACATTTATAGCTCTGACCAGCTCCAGGACCCCAGTTCAGTTTACAGTTTCTTCTTAGAAGGTCATGATACTTCTAGATAAGAAGCTCTGACCAGTCTAGAACCCAGTCTCAAAATCTGGTCCGATAAGTCTCTCAGGGTACTTTCAGTTATATGTCCTTGACTAGTCTTGGACCGCAGTTTCGAGCTATCAACTTAGCAGTTCAATGTAGGCTTCCAGTAGGAGTAGGACATAGCATCGAGCGGACCGGGGTTCTAGCATACCCAAGTTCTCAAAACTACGTTGCCAGTGTAGGTTACAGTTACAGATTATTGGCCAAATTGGCCCCAAACTTTTGTGATCACCCAGTTCATGCCTTTATACCCTAGAACGATATATTGGGTCCTACTGGTGGGGTGTATACATCGGACTCCATGTCTAGCTTACGTGGTTATATGTCGGTTATAGATTCTCCCACTAGTTAGTCTAGTCCAGTTTCAGAATAAGCAGCTCAATTCAGTTTCTGCCCTACCATCTCAGTTCAGTTTAGTACAGTATCTCAGACTCAAAACTTTCAGACTTAGGGCATGTCTTTGACCACCAGACAGGGTCATCATGACCATCTCAGTTTTCTACAGATTGTTCAGTTTAGTTATCAGTTGGTCATTGCATGTCTTTTCAGTTTAGTCATCCATATATTTATCATTATGCTTCTCTCACTTACTCAGTACATTTAAAGTACTGACACATACTTTTATGCTGTATCATTTCATGATACAGCTACAGGTTTTTAGACCCAGCGCTGTTAGCCGATTCGTTCGAATCTCTCTATCAGCAGCAACAGTGTGAATCCTTATATTCTGAGGGCGTTATTTCATTCATTTCAGTTTTCTTTATCATTTTCAATTAGACTTAGAGTTAGCTGGTGGCTTGTCCTAGCAACTCCTCAGTTAGATGGCTTTTAGAAACAAACTTGATTTCATATCCTCAGATATTTTAAATCTCTATGTTCAGTTTTTAATTTTCATAAAATGTCTTTATGTTATTATTTCAAATTTCCGCTGTGCTTATTTTACTCAGAATACCAGTGTATGTTAGACCATGGGTTGATTTAGGGTCACTTGTGCCTTCAAGTACCATGTTATGTCCAGTGTGTAGGCTCGGGGCGTGACACACCCTGTCAAGAATAGTGGCAGCTTGCTCCCAGGTGTGACTCATCAATGCTCCTCCAGCCACCGTGTCTGGTACAACTTTGGTGCTGTTATTCAGAGACCCATAAAAAATTTCCAACAAACTGTCATCTGGGATTTTGTGGTTAGGGCACTTTGTCAACTTCTTTTTGAATCTCAACCAAATTTCATGAAGTGCCTCAGTCTTAATTTGTTGAAAATTATAGATCTCATCCTATAGCTGCAACATCCTAGATGGGGGAAAGAATCCCTCCAAAAATGCCTATTTGAGATCCCTCCAGTTGGTTATGGAGTTGTTGGGCAACTCCGATAACCATAAGGTAGCTTCCCCTGATAGAGAGAAAGGGAAGAGTTTGAGTCGTATTGCATCGTGGCTTACTCCGAGCAACCTGTATGCCTTGCATATTACTACGAAGTTCGTTAAGTGTAGGTTTGCGTCATCCGCTGCGTCACCACTTAACACCCCTTTCATGTTTAGCAATTGAATCATGGTGCTCGTAATGTCGAATTAAGCCCCAGCGGGCAGTGGTGGTGGCACAATTGCTCTGGTCGACCCAACTTCATCAATTTCTTGGTCATCATCATCATCGAAGAACTGAGGGGAAAATCTATGAGCTCTGTTGCCCATCCCCTATGGACCAACATTTACTACTACATCTCTTTCATCGTCCGCATGCTGTAGTGTAGCTTGCCGAGCTATCTCGACTTGCCTAGCTTCTTCAGATATGCGGGCTTCTCTTTGCTCGTGGTTCTCCATCCTGTGTAGTGCTCTTTCAATTTCTGAATTTAGTGGAACAAGGGGATCTCCTCTACTCCAGGTGCTTGGCATTCACCGGAGAAAATCCTATTGGATATCAAAAACACAAAAATAAATGTAATTAACGAAATAACTACCAAAAAGTCAAATAAAAGCTAATAACCTAGTTTCAGCTGTATTCCCCAGCAACGACGCCACTTTTTGATAACGCTCGAACCATACCTCCTACCGAAGTATGAAGAGGACATTGTCAATAAAGAACCCAACTAGAGGTTAGGTTCGAATCCACAGGGAATATGGGAGACTAGATTACAACTGGTAAGTGAACTAGTGAGGTAGTTACTTCAAAATTGGGGGGTTCTAAAGAAAAGCAATTATCAAAAGTTTAGTTTTTAATCAATATTAAAGTATAATTAGGGTTTGTGTTCCCCGTGGGTTCATAACTTCTTTGGGTATACACTCGTGATTATCACCAATACTTACTTATAGAACTGATAACTTAGATTCATTCAAATGACCAACCAGTCCCTATTGAACGACTATACTCAATCACTCGACCAAGTCTCATGAGCGGTTTCAACTATCCGTTATTACTAAGTTCCAGATTTAACTATCCTGCGACTACAACTTAAGTTAATACAATGATTAGCAAAATCAAGGCTCTGTTGTAATTCTCTTTTCCTAATCTCTACCTCTTAGCCCTAAGCAAGTAAAGAATTCGGGCATGTCCTAATGTTGCGCAGCATTAAGAATCATTTAAGAATGAAGATAATACAGTATGTGTTTGCATTTGTTTTAGAATCACTTTGTGCAACCTTAGCTTGTTAATCCACTATGGTGCCCACAACCCTAGCTATGGAGGTTTTAGCCTCTCATTGTTGTAAGGTTGTGAATTGCATTCATGATTAAAAACATAAATCAACACTTACAAATATGAATGAGAAAAGCACTTCCTTTAATTACTCAGCAAAATCTTCAAGAACAAATAGCAAGAACAAGAAGAATTCAAGAAAAGGTTGATCACAGTCAAATCAACTCAATTCTCTCTTTGTCTGATGTCTTTTTCAGCCAAATCTGCTCTCTACCAATCTCTCTCGACTCCTTTACTCCTCTATTAAAAAAATAAAACCTAAAAAGTATTCATACAGACACAAGAATCCTTTTCCTTGGCTAATAGGGTGAATTTCCATATCTGGTTCCACCTTCATCACGAGTCATCCTACGACCCGTAGTACCATCCTATGGCCCATACCATCCTTTCATACCTTACATGACTGGCTGGATTTTGGCTAAGTGTTGGATCCTGGTAAGACTTATACCTCCATTCTATGATCCGTACTGAGCTCCCATGGCTTGACTCTGAAACATTGAAACTCTTCTGAAGTTTATCACGATCGCCATTGTACGACTCATACCTTTTTTCCATGGTTCATACTTACTTCCCGTAGAAAGAGTCAGCCTCTTATGCAAATCTTCTGAATCTTTTCATGAATTCATCATCACCACTCATACAAGCTTGGTACGACTCGTATTAAGACTCGTACATTGCATTTTTTCAACACTAGCCTTCTGCAACTTTTCACGGCCATCAGTACGACTCGTAGGACCTTCATACGGCTCATACTGTGGACTACACTTTGAGCCTATTTTTCATCCTTCAGGCTTTCTT
Source organism: Datura wrightii (assembly GCA_035772735.1). NCBI lineage: Eukaryota > Viridiplantae > Streptophyta > Magnoliopsida > Solanales > Solanaceae > Datura > Datura wrightii. The sequence goes on along the minus strand of JASDFA010000006.1, from coordinate 53,456,450 downwards.
TTGCATTTTTAGGTCAAACACCAATTTGTCCTACAACCAAAGGAAAAGTGCCTTATATTCACATAAACACACCTAAGTCCATGCTATTTTCTTAGTTTTGAGTGTCAAAAGTGGTGTAAATCCACAGCACATCAGCATTGCCCAAAGCTTTATCATACTTAGAATTTCTCAATTCCCATTGAAGACATAATTATAGACATGGGTAGTTTCAAATCATGCTTTGCATCATAATATCTCATTATTATCACATTTACTTTGTAAATCTTACTTTTCATGATCATATCATCCATGGGCTTCAACATTCATAAAGCTAGAAACGTAATTTTAATTGAAATCATTGTAAAATCAGCTCATGCTTAACAATTCGATAATAAAATCATAATCAATTCATACCCATGTAAAGAAATTGAATATTCCTGCATTCGGGTAAAACCCCACACTTGATCATAGGAGATTTTAATAGAGATTGGGCATGGGTGGGGAAGAAGACACCCACTTATAACCCTACATACCTGGAAGGGATGATTCTACCACTTCTCTGATTGCCCAAGATGAGATTCCAATGGAAACTTTAAAGACTTGCTGTAAATCACCTCTTCAACCTCTCAAGTTGCATGCATGGAATGAAATAACTTAGAATAGGTTTTCCCCTCTTAAAACCCTTCAAAACGAGCCTTAAACAACATAGTATAGGTCTTAGGAACTTAGGAATTACGAAAAGACCATTACTGAATTCGCAGGAAATACTATCAGGGGTCCTAACCGACGACCTGATGGATCATGGTCCTTGGCAATGACTCGTTGCCTGGCTCTTGAAGTACACTGCCTCAATTACTTCACTTTACACATAAATCACCCCACGACTTACACCATGACTCATTACCTCACCCAACGAGTCGTGGTCAGCTTCTGTTAGGTACACTGCCATAATTTCCCCTTCTTTCCTTCTAACCCACCCCACGGCTGATGGCTCGTGGGCTGTCCTCATGAGTCGTCCCACGACTCGTCCTGTACCTGCAACAGTAATTTCACATTTTTCCCCGTTTTAACTCCTGGGTCCGATCTTTAAGTTTCTGGGGTATAACAATATCTCCCTTGTGGGAACATTCATCCTTGAATGTTAGAAACATACAGAAAACTCAGAAACATGCAATCATCATATGCAAATACTGATCATTTAAATTGAAAACTGACGGAATAGCTACCTCCGAAAAAAACTACATAGCTGAATCGAATTCAGACATCAGATACATCTATCATAACATAAATCAAACTTGTGCACATGAACTGAACATGGAAACTGATTAGAGAATTAGGGCAAAAACTGATACCTCAAATTGAAACTGAGCCAATATGGAACAAGTGAAGGTATTTAGCAATCATATCAGCTTCGACTTCCCATGTAACTCCCTCAACATGTTGATTTATCCATAACACCTTTACTGAAGCTAATTCTTTGTTCCTCAGCCTCCGAACCTGACGATCCAAGATTGTAACTGGAATTTCCTCATAACTGAGGCTATTTCTCACACCAACACTTTCCACTGGGACAACTAAAGCTGGATCACCCAAGTACTTTTTCAAGAGTGATACATGAAAGATGGGATGAACTGAAGATAACTCTGATGCCAAGTCCAACTCATACGCTACCTTACCAACTCTTCTCATAACCCAGTAAGGACCAACATAGTGGGGGCTGAGTTTTCCTTTCTTTCTGAACCGCATGACTCCCTTTATGGGAGACACCTTCAAATATACACAATTGTCCACTTCGAACTCCAAATCTCTTCTCCTTACATCAGCATATGACTTTTGACGACTCTGAGCAGTTTTTATCCTATCCCTTATCATCTGAACCTTCAACACAACCTCATGAACCGAATCAGGCCCTATCATAGCTGCCTCACCAACCTCAAACCACCCAATGGGTGATCTACACCTCCGCCCATAAAGAGCCTCGAACGGTGCCATCTGGACGTTAGAGTGATAACTTTTGTTATAAGAAAACTCGATCAGAGGAAAATGATCATCCCAAATACCCTTGAAGTCCAGAACACATGCTCTCAACATGTCCTCGAGTGTCTGGATTGTTTGTTCTACCTTGCCATCTGTTTGCGGATGAAAGGTTGTACTGAGCTTAATCTGAGTCCCAAGCCCCTTCTGAAAAGACTGCCAAAACTGAAAGGTAAACTGAGTACCTCAGTCTGAGATAATAGACAAGGGTACTCCATGTAATTGTACCAACTCTCGGATGTACAATTTGGCGTAATCATCCGCTGAATCTGTGGTTTTGACCGGTAGGAAGTGTGCAGCCTTGGTCAACCTGTCTACCACCTCCCAAATAGAATCGTAGTGTCAGCGAGTGTGAGGTAATCCTATTATGAAATCCATATTGATCTCTTCCCACTTCCAAGTAGGAATGTTAATATCCTGAAGTACTCCTCCCGGCCTTTGATGTTCAACCTTTACTTGTTGGCAATTTGGACACCTGGCTATGAACTCTGCAATCTTCTTCTTTATGCCATCCCACCAATAGATTTCTCATAAATTGTGATACATCTTCGTGGATCCCAAATTGATAAAGTATCTGGTACCATGTGCCTCAAGCAACATCCGGCTCTTCAAATTATCAACGTCTGGAACACACAGATGACCCTGGTATCGAAGGACACCATCTCCCCCTTGGGAGAAAACCTCCACCTTTTTAATTCGCATAGCTTCCTTCAGTTTCCTCAAAATTGGGTCCTCATCTTGCCTAGATTTCACATCAACCACCAATGAAGATTTTGATCCCTTTTGCACAACACCACCACCACCATCTGTTGAGTCGACCAACCTCACTCCCAACCTTGCAAATCGATGGACATCTTTTGCCAGCTCTTTCTTTCCTTCCTCCACGTGGGACACACTCTCCATAGAGAGCCTACTAAGTGCGTCCGCTACCACATTAGCCTTACCCCAGTGGTAAAGAACACTCAAATCATAGTCTTTGAGTAGCTCTAACCACCTCCTTTTCCATAGATTAAGATCCTTCTGCGTGAACACATACTGTAGACTCTTGTGATCCGTAAATACATCCACATGGACACCATATAAGTAATGTCGTCATATCTTCAAGGATAATACCACCGCTGCCAACTCTGTATCATGGGTTGGGTAATTCTTCTCATGGATCTTTAACTGTCTAGAGGCATATGCTATTACCTTACCCCTGCTGCATCAATACAAACCCGAGTCCAATTCTCAAAGCATCACAATACACAACAAAACCGTCCGTACCCTCAGGTAGAGTCAACACGGTGCGGTAGTGTGTCGAGTCTTCAATTCTTGGAATCTCTTCTCATAAGCCTCCGGCCATTGAAACTTTACCTTTTTCTGAGTCAACTTGGTCAATGGTGCCGCAATTGATGAAAAACCCTCAACAAATCTCCGGTAGTAGCCAGCTAGGCCCAAGAAACTCTGAATATCCAAAGGATTCACCAGTCTAGGCCAATTCTTTAGTTCTTTGATTTTATGAGAATATACTTTTATGCCCTCACTCGATACCAGATGGCCCAGAAATGCAACCGAGTTCAACCAAAACTCACACTTGCTGAACTTTGCATACAACTGGAGATCCTTGAGAGTATAAAACACTACACTCAAATGAGTGACATACTCCTCCTCACTTCGAGAGTATATAAGAATATCATCGACGAACACAATCATGAACATGTCTAGATATTTCCTGAACACCCTGTTCATCAGATCCATGAAAGCTGCAGGAGCATTGGTTAGTCCAAAAGACATAACCACAAACTTGTAATGATCATACCATGTCCTGAAGGCCATTTTCGGGACATCACACTTTCAAACTCTGAGCTGATGACACCCGGACCTGTGGTATATCTCTGAGACACACTTGGCACCCTGAAGTTGATTAAAAAGATTATCGATCCTGGGTAGAGGATACCTATTTTTAACAGTGACCTTGTTCAATTGCCGATAGTCAATACACATGCGAAGGGAACCATCCTTCTTTCGGACGAAGAGAACTGGTGCACCCCATGGAGACTTGCTCGGCCTAATGAAACCCTTATCTATAAGTCCTTCAATTTCTCCTTCAACTCTTTTATCTCAGATGAAGCCATTTTGTAGGGAGGAATAGATATAGGCTGCATGTCGAGAAGAAGGTCAATATCGAAATCAATCTCCCACTCGGGAGGAACACCTGGAAAATCATCAGGAAAGCCTCTGGATACTCATGTACTACTGGTACGGACTGGATGGTTGGGATCTCGGACTCAACATCCTTAAACCTAACTAGATGGTACATGCAACCCTTAGAAATAATCTTCTTGGCCTTAAAGTTGGAAATGAATCGACCTACAAGCACAACTGAACTACCCTTCCATTCTAAGACTGGCTCACCCGAAAATCTGAATTCTACTGACTGGATTCTACGATTAACTGAAGCATCACATGCAAATATCCAATCCATGCCAAGAATAACATCGAAATGGGTCATGGATAACTCTATCAAATCTGCTAAGGTGACCTTATGAAGGACTGGGATTGGGAAATCTCTATACACTCGTCTAGCTATAACTGAGTCACCTACTAGAGTGGAAGATGAGAAGGGTCCTGACAAGACATCAGGACTAACTCCGAAGCTACTGGCCACATAAGGTGTTACAAAAGATAGGGTAGCCCCCGAATCTAGAAAAGCATATACATCAATATGGAAAACTCTCAAAATACCAGTGACCACATCCGGGGAGGCCTCTTGCTCCTAACGAGTTTCTAAAGCATAGAAATTATTCTGGCGCTGACTGCCAGCTGTTCTAGTAGATGCCCCCTGATGTGCTGAGCGTGCGAAAGGGGCTGTTGAGCTAGAAGCTGGGCCTCAGCCCCCAACCTGATCCTGTCTCGCAACTAGACAATCTATGAGCATGTGTCTGGGCTGCCCACATCCAAAACAAGCTCCTGAACCTGCCAAAAACTGGCCTGTGTGCCCTCACCCACACCTGCGACAAGTTGGGATGCTGGAATCTGCGGGCCTACTGCTATAATCCCTCGAGCCTGATGCCCGCCCTCTCTGATCATGCTTGGGCCTGGATGGCACACTCAATGCTAAAGATGCTGGGGCTGATGATCTCTGGTGGGTCTGCTGTCGGTGCCCACCATCGGACCTCTGCTGACAGAATCTGTGGTCCTTGGTCCTAGCCCTCTTGGTCTCCCTCTCTCTCGAATATGCTGCCTCTATCTGCTGAGCGTACAACAATATCTAAGGAAAGTCCATATCCTGGTGCAGCATGGCTGTCCTGCAGTCTTTGTCCAAATAACCTGTGACTCCATGGACGAATCTACTCACCCGCATCCTCTGATCGGCTACCAACTCTGGAGCATATTTCGATAAGCGAGTGATCTCAAGGGCATACTCTTGTACAATCATTCTCCATCGCTTCAAATTCACAAACTCAGCTTCTTTAAACTCCCTCATCTCTTGAGGGAAGAACCGGCCTAGAAATGCAACCCAGAACTCTTCCCAAGTGAACGGACCTTCTCCTGCGACCCTGCTATCCATCCATTGACGAAACCAGATATGTGCGACTCCTTTTAGCTAATAAGAGGCTAACTCAGCGTACTCCACCACATTCACCCCCATGACTTGGGTGATCTTGATAATCTCATCTATGAACTCATGTGGGTCCTCATCTACCTTTGACCCTGTGAACTCATGAGGATTTCAACTTGGGCAGAATTATACGCCCAAGTGATACTCAAATGCTTCATTTCGTCTTGTTTTTACATTGATAATTGTACATTCTCATGTGATTTGTAGTTAAAATGTGAATTTATACTAACCAACACGATTAGTGTTGTTTTGCAGGAAAAATTGAATTTTAGGAAGCTAAGATGCATGTTGGGAGAAATCGGGAATAGACTCGAAAGCGTGTAGTGGAAAAGGCCCAGATTATGCAGCAAATTAAGGGGCTCCGCGATGGAGCCGTGTCACGCTGCCATCGCTGATGCATTCTGCCCCAGATGATGAAAATAGGCCAAGTTCCAGTGAAGGTCCACGTCGGGGCTGTAGCACGTTGGCCAAGCCCCGCGTTGCACGTCGGGCACATTGGGACTAATTACATGGAGGATCGGATTACAGTGAGGGTCCGCGTTTGTGGCGTGTCACGGAGGCAGTGCTCCGCGATGCACTCTGTGACACGTTGCTTGTTATTCCGGGAAAAATTCCCACTAGTATAAATAGCACACTTAGGTTTATTTTTAATAATTCTGACTTGGTTGAGCAAGAACGTGGGTTACAGGCAGTTGAGGGGACGAAATTCTTAGGGTTCTTCTCTATCTCTTTCTTCTTTATTTCAATTGTTTGTATGATTAACACTCATTTAACAATGTTTAATCCACAAATGAGTGGCTAAATTCACTTCTTGCTGAGGTTAAGAACATTTGTAGTGGAATGTAATTATTGATCATCTTGGTTTTTCATCTTTTCTTCCATGGTTGTTCTATTAATTCTTATTCTTACTGCATTAATATGTGGCCAATATTAATGTATATCTAAAAAAATCCGGTTTGCGCTCGAAAGAGAAAGAAATTGGAAAGTTGTGAATTAATAGGATATGATCTCTTCTTGATTTGGGAAAATTGAGAATTGATTTACCTTCAGAATTGAAATATATCTGAAAGTCTTATTAGTCAATTAAGGAATCAGTTTCGTATGGCTAGAACATGAATTTCTTTTTATCACAGAGATGTAGGTGGAAGGTTCATGATTCTTAAGTTGGGTTAAATACGAGAGTTTTAATCCATAGGCAATAATTCTTGACTAGCAACCGAAGGAAAGATTAACCACTTTGTATCAATAGATTGCTTCCCTATATGTTTGTTTTTGCCTCAGCGTGCTCATTACTATAGCTCAGACTCAAATTGTACATTTGTTTTAGATTAGTATAAATTAGGAAACAACCTCCCAAAAATCTTCTTGAAACTGTTGTCTGCATTATTAGAGTTAGAGTTTATTAACGCTTGATTCGATTTTTACCTTGGTCCAGTCCCTGTGGGATCGATACTTGGCTACTCTAGCCATTTTACTACTTGTTCGACCACGTGCACTTGCGTGTAGTTGCGAAACAGACCGAATGGGGTTCATCCTCAAGAAGTCCTTGACTCGAGCCGCCGCTTCATTGCCATTTCAAAAAACATGCATAGTGGCCTGCTGATTGACCTGAGTGGTAAAGGCCTGCGCAGGCATCTGAATAGCGGCCCGAAACTCGGCATTGGCAGCCGACTCTGGTGCCTGAGGCTCCTGAACTAGTGGGGATGGATGGTGCCCATAGCCATTTCCATCCTCGTGGCCTTCACCACCTCCATTCCTCCTTCCGTTCATTCTTCGAGGAGCCATGATTCTACATTCGCGAATAGCATGAATAAGAAGTATAGAAAGACTTTTCATCGCACGACATGGATCATGAAAGAAGGGAACATTTCCTAAACATCTCGTAGCCTCTTAGTCATAAGTGTGGTGTGCTTCACACGCATTAAAAAGACTCTACTTAATGTGTTGAATGTCATTGTATTGATGAGACTATGCATGTTTTCTTGATGATTTTCTATGTAAATAATCGGTATGACCGTAGCTTGAATTGTTGAGCCAAAGTAGCTATGATTGGGTGTCAATAGCATGAGATGTGAGATTATTGTTCGAGGACGAACAAAGTTTTAAGTGTGGGGCAAGTGATCTTGGGCAGAATTATATGCCCAAGTGATACTCAAATGCTTCATTTCGTCTTGTTTTTACATTGATAATTGTACATTCTCATGTGATTTGTAGTTAAAATGTGAATTTATACTAACCAACATGATTAGTATTGTTTTGCAGGAAAAATGGAATTTTAGGAAGTTAAGATGCATGTTGGGAGAAATCGGGAATAGACTCGGAAGCGAGCAGTGGAAAAGGCCCAGGTTATGCAGCAAATTAACGGGCTCTGCGATGGAGCCGTGTCATGCTGCCATCGCAGATGCATTCTGCCTCGGATGATGAAAATAGGCCAAGTTCCAGTGAAGGTCCGCGTCGGGGCCGTGGCACGTTGGCCAAGCCCCGCGTTGCACGCCGTGGCACGTTGGGCCTAATTACCTGGAGGACCGGATTCCATTGAGGGTCCGTGTTTGTGGCGTGTCACAGAGGCAGTGCTCCGCGATGCACTCCGTGACACGTTGCTTGTTATTCCGGGAAAAATTCCCACTAGTATAAATAGCACACTTAGGTTTATTTTTAATAATTCTGACTTGGTTGAGCAAGAACGTGGGTTACAAGCAGTTGAGGGGACGAAATTCTTAGGGTTCTTCTCTATCTCTTTCTTCTTTATTTCAATTGTTTGTATGATTAACACTCATTTAACAATGTTTAATCCACAAATAAGTGGCTAAATTCACTTCTAGCTGAGGTTAAGAACATTTGTAGTGGAATGCAATTATTGATCATCTTGGTTTTTCATCTTTTCTTCCATGGTTGTTCTATCAATTCTTGTTCTTACTGCATTAATGTGTGGCCAATATTAATGTATATCTAAACAAATCCGGTTTGCGCTCGAAAGAGAAAGAAATAGGAAAGTTGTGAATTAATAGGATATGATCTCTTCTTGGTTTGGAAAAATTGAGAATTGATTTACCTTCAGAATAGAAATATATTTGAAAGTCTTATTAGTCAATTAAGGAATCGATTTCGTATGGCTAGAACATGAATTTCTTTTTATCACATAGATGTAGGTGGAAGGTTCATGATTCTTAAGTTGGGTTAAATATGAGAGTTTTAATCCATAGGAAATAATTCTTGACTCAAAGCCGAAGGAAAGATTAACCACTTTGTATCAATAGATTGCTTCCCTATATGTTTGTTTTAGCCTCAACATGCTCATTACTATAGTTCATACTCAAATTGTACATTTGTTTTAGATTAGTATAAATTAGGAAACAACCTCCCAAAAATCTTCTTGAAACTATTGTCTGCATTATTAGAGTTAGAGTTTATTAACGCTTGATTCGATTATTACCTTGGTCCAGTCCTTGTGGGATCGATACTTGGCTACTCTATCCATTTTACTACTTGTTTGACCACATGCACTTGCGTGTAGTTGCGAAACAGACCGAACAAGTTTTTGGCGCCGTTGCCGGGGACTGGCAATTGGTGAAATTGTTGTCTTAAGTGTTAGTTTACTATTTCTTATTAGTGTTGACAACTTGGTCTTAGGTTGTCTTTTGCAGATATTGAATTCTGTTGAACACTGGCAAGGGACAAGGAGCTGGTGGATTCACACTTAGAGCCGGAAAGACAATTCCATCGCCAAAGGAGAGAAGCTCTACAGAGAAAGCTGCAGTTGCTCAGACAGACAATCTTGGAGCAACAACAGAATCCACCCATTGTAAGGGCAGTGTTAGTGCTCGAAGAAATGGCAGTTGTTCGGTCGTTTGTTATATGGGTATATAACTACACACAAGTGCACGTGGTCGAACAAGTAGTAAAGTGGCTCAAGTAAGCCAAGTATCGATCCCACAGGGACTGGGATAAGGTAACTTAATTAAGTGTTACTATATTTTCAATTTAACAATGAAGACAGTAGTGTAACCAAGAGTTTTATATTTTTGGATTCTAATTTTTATGCTAAGTCTAAAACAAGTATCTAATGTGAGTCTGAACTATGAATGTGAGCATACTGAGGTTAATTGAACATGTAAAGAAATTAATTATCGATATAATTTGGTTAATCTTTCCTCTGGTTGCTAGTCAAAAACTAATGCCAATGGATTAAAACTCTCATATTTAACCCAACTTAAGTATCATGAACCGTCCACCAAACATTTCTGTGATTAAACAAAAATTCATGTTCTATCCATACAAACCCGGTTCCTAAATTGACTAATACGACTTTCAGGTACATTTCTATCCTGAAGGTAAATCAATTCTCAATTTTCCCAAACTAAGAAAGGATCATATCCTATTAATTCACAACTTTCCAATTTCTTGCTCTCTCTCGTGAAACCGGACTTTTTAGATATACATTAACATAGGCCACACATTAATGCATTAAGAACAAGAATCAATAGAACAACCATGGAAGAAAAGATGGAAAACCAAAGAATCAATAATCACATTTCATTACGAGTGCTCTTAACCTCAGCAAGAAGAGGAATTAGCCACTCATTTGTGGATTAAACATCATTAAATGAGTGTTAAACATACAAGCAATTGAATTCAAGGAGAAGGAAAGAGAGAAAAACCCTGATAATTTCGTCCCCTCAACTGCCTGTAACCCACGTTCTTGCTCCACCAAGTCAGAATATTGAAAAATGAACCTAAGTGTTCTATTTATACTAGTGGAAATTTTTCCCGGAATAACAAGCAACGTGTCACGGAGTGCATCGCGAAGCACTGCCTCCGTGACACGCCACCAACGCGGACCCTCACTGGAAGTTGGGGGTCCAGGTAATAAGGCCCAACGTGGCACAGTGTGCAACGCGGAGCTAGGCCACTGTGCCATGGACCCAACGCGAACCCACACTGGAAATTGGGCAAAAATTCCCTATCCAGGCAGAATGCCTCCGCGATGGCAGCGTGACACGGCTCCATCGCGGAGCCTCTTTATTTTGTGCCTTCCAATGCCTTGTCCTTTACTCACATCCGAGTCCAACCCCGATCTATTCCAACATGCATTTTAGCTTCCCAAAATTACATTTTACCTGCAAAACAATGCTAATCATGTTGGTTAGTATAAATTCACATTTTATTACCAATCACATGAAAATGTATAAACATTGATAGATAAACAAGGCTAAAATGACACATTTGAGTATCACTTGGGCATATAAATTTGCCCACGATCACTTACCCCACACTTAAATCCTTGTTCGTCCTCGAACAACAATCTTACACCTCATGCAATTTACACCCAAACCTCGCTACTTTGGTTCGACAATTTAGGTTACGGTCATACCGATTATTCAATATAGAAAATCATCAAGAAAACATGCATGGTCCTATCGATGCAATGACCTTCAATACATCAAGACCTCCTAGACTTAAGAATCGACTCTCGATGTTGGCAAACTCATGCAAATCAGCTGATCAAGACATCCGACACGAAAATTAATCTTTCATCAAGCATGTGCCCTCACAACACAAGAGAATTTTCCCCTTTTTGATCATATGAACTCACAAAATTTCACGTAGGGGCATAAAAACACAATTTCGCTCTCTCTCCCAAAAGAATTCACATGCATCATGTCATTACCCATAAGCTTGCCTTTAGTGTATTACTCCACTAATATAAAGAAGTGTGATGTAGGATCACATAGTACTTTAACGGGTTGTAATGTAAGCTACAGAACTAGTAAATATGCTAGCCAATAATAGCCACTAGCATCCTTAAGCGCCTTTTCAATACATCCCATCAACTCATGGGCATTGTTTCTTTCTTCATCCTCCCATTCTTGAAGTATTTCTTTAGTTTGGCCCATCTTATTAAGCACACTTGACACAACAACAAAGATTATTCATGCACCTTCATTATAGTTTATTTATAACAAGTGCACCTTCAACCTTTTCTTTTCTTCCATCACTCTGCTTTTCTTTTCTTTTCACCATTCTCACTCTTTTACACTTTGGGAAAATGATTTTCTCTTCTTAAGCTCTTAGGAGTTTTGGATCAAATTTGCGGCTAATGAAAAGAAGGGATTAAGCTCGGTTTACACTTTTTGACAAAAGAAAAAAATTAATAGGCTAAAGGCTCAACGGGCTGACTAGGGTACACAATCAAGGTGGGTATAATAATGAAAAATAGAAACTTTCGGTTAAAAACAAAGAAATGCCTACATCCTTTCCTACAATACACCTCCTTCATTTCGTTTTGTACACACACCAGGCAAGTTCTAGACACTTCACAATAGCATGGAATAACAAAACCTCACTTCACACTTATTGCACATGCTCAATTCAAGATGTATTCACAAACTCTTCAATCAGTTAATTGCACGAATTCAAACATTAAGCCTTAATCACACTGAATCGACTCTATGGCCAAGGTACCTCAACATATTTACAAAGTTTCATGCTTTCATACGAATCACATTTGCATTTTAAATATCATGTACAACACGCAACCAGAGTTCCGCAACCATAAAGTAACTACCAGTTATGGGATGCAACCCACAAAAGAAAACTAACTGAAAAATAAATGAAAAGTCTACTCCTAACGACTACATTTCCCTTAAGACGGTCGTCATCCATCCATCATAAGGAACGGTTACTAACTAGGACTTCGGTTCAATGGGACAATTCTGGATAAAAGAACCGAAAACAAACGCCGAGAAACCCAAGAATTGAAAAAAAACAATTTTTTTTTAAAATATCGATTATTTCGATAAACAAAAATATGTACAATATCAGCTTAGCAACATTCAACATTCAGATAAACAAAAATATGTACAATATCAGCTTAGCAACATTCAACATTCAGCAACACACAACAGTTTCACATATAATTACAATACAGGATAACAACTTAACACTCACAAATCACAGGGTCAGAAAATTTTGTTCACAGGCACAACAACAGACTAGGACATACATAACAGCACAACCAGCACCTAACTACTCCCACCCCACACTTATCTCGAACACTGTCCCCAGTGTTCACAAAAATTAAAATAGCACAAAAATTGGGTGGTGGAACTCCCTGATCAATCAAAATACTCCACTTCTTCATCAGGTGCTGCTGCTTTGTCTCCCATGTCTGAATCACCCCCGTCGTCATCATCGGACTCCACATCGGAGTCCTCTCGATGTGTCTCCTCGTCTGTGGGGACATCATCATCTGTGGGCTCCACAAATGCTGGCCCCACTCGGCATAGAGCCCTGGCGTTTTTGCCAAAAGGGTAGTCTAGCTCGAGCTGCCATAGCTCCTCCTCTGTTGCCGGCCTCCCGCCTATCCTCAGCTGGAGCATCTGCATCCCATACATGCGAGCCATATACTGATCATCACGAGCATGTCGCTCGCCTAGTGTAAGCACTGGCCCGTGGGTGGTGTCGGGAGCCTTAGTTTTTTGTGACATCTAAGGCCCGCCGCTCCATCTGCGGAATGTAGTCAAGGGCCTCTTCCTCAACATCTAGGCCCCTCAGGAATGTGGTGAGTAGTCCACCAAATCCATATTTGTGCCCCTGATGCAACCGGGCTCTCTTCATGGCGAAAATAATCACCGCCCCCACGTTGATCTCCAGCCCTTTCATCAGGGCGTACACCAGGCATACACGATCCCGGGTTACATCTGTCATATGTACCCTCGGGATTAGGCAGGAACAGACGATCTTAAGCCATATCCTGGCTTCCCTGTTCATTTGTGAATAGGGCAAAGTCTGATGGTATCCCCTCTCCTTGTGTCTGCTCCATCTAGCTGTCAATCGGGTTCCACACAAGGTGCGTCTGATGTCCGCATATGGTGGAGTGATGTTCAGCTATCGAAGCACGTGGGCGTCTGTTTCCCGCGCCCCTATGATAGCATTGAGGTGGTGGGGCTCAAAGTTGACTATTTGCCCTCTGATTTTTGATGGTGTGACTTCTGAGAGTCGGGTTCCAATTGGCATAAAATTCCCGAATCAGGTGCAAGCTGCATTCCTTGGGCTCTTCAAAGATGAAATTGAGCCCAACTGCCTCGATCTTGTGGACAATCCTAGGGAACTCCTGTGCCAACGGTTCCCGAGCTATGTGTTCCTCGGGGAAGTACTTGCTCTCCTTGTGCTTGGCATACCACTTCTTCCCCTCTTCTGTCACCCACCTGGTTCCGTATTGGTGGCGTTGGCCGCATGGAATCGCTGGTGCTGCTGACTGCTGTGCCCAGTCTGATTCTCTTTCTTCCGGCGTCAGATGTTGATGTGCCTTTCCCTTTTTCTTGCCTGCTTGCCATTTTTCCTGTCAACCCAAATAGACAAGATTAATGTTTAGCCAATGAGTATTAGCTTCGACTAAGGTCGGGTTAAGCTAGGCTACCCCACACTTAGTCCTTAGCTAAAATTACAACATTACGGCAAGATCATACCTATTTACACAAACAAACAACCAAATATACAACCATGCTTAGTGCATTCGAAGAATTCGACGGTATGTATTCTATGTACTACTCAGACTTCGTACAGCTAACCACAATCATTACCATCGATAACATTTTATCTTATCGCACTTAGTAAGGAGAAACAAAGAAACGAAAACAACAAGAATTTATCTACATGAACCTATACAACTCACCCAATCTTGCAAATTTCAATGTTCCCCTAACCCGAGAATTCATTGGTCTTTTAGCATAATAAAAACTAGCACATCGACTCATCTCACTCAACATGTACAACCTATCATGAATTTCACTAGTTCACTACATTTTTCCACTTCAAATTCAAAAACAAGCCCTAGCTATGATTGTATCAACAAAAATTCGATTAAATTATGCAATTAACGAGTTCAAGCAATCACCATGATACTCCGAACATCCATCAACAAAAATTCAATTGAATTTATGCTGAATTTCTACTTAGGGCAAGTTTAGCTCACATCACATGCTCAATATCGAAGAAAATTGACAAGAAATGAGATGGAATTGAGGAACATACCTTAAATTTGAAGAATTGAAGAAAACTCAATGAAATCCTTGGCCTATTCCATGTCACGTTGAAGGGGGAGGGGTTTTAGGGAGATTGGTCGCGGAGTGTGTGAGAAATAAGGAAAATTGAGGGGGATTCGGGGTTTAAAAGTGGAAAAATCACGCGGGTCACCCGGCGACCCGGTGTGACCCGTCGCGATATACACAGCAACGTGTCACGGAGTGCATCGCAGAGCACTACCTCCGTGACACGGAGCTGACGCGAGGGTGTTCGGGAATTCTTTTAAAATTTCGGATTTATACCTCAATGTGTCACGGAGGGTAACGCGGAGGCCCTCCTCCGTGACACGGAGCTATCGCCCTAGCTCACTGGTTTGCCACTTTTTCTTGATTTTCATACCTCAAATTTTCCTTTGCGATTCCTTGTACATTTTCCCTCCGTTCGACCTGAAATTCATTCTACTACAAGAAATTGGTTAGAATTATAGGTTTCACTCAAAATAAAAATAAAAACTAAAAATTTTGTTGTTAATTAAGAAAATAAAAGAAAATGAATAAAAATAAATAAATAAATCTATTCACAATTTACAAAGAGAAATTTCACGGGTTGCCTCCCGTGCAGCGCCTAGTTTACTGTCGCGGCTCGACGTCATTCAGCTCAGTTGTCCTCTAGGGTGATGGATGTTTTCTCTCGACCACCGTCCTCCCCCCAGTAGTTCTTACATCGTTCAGGTGGTTTTCCCAATAACTCTCGTGAATCCTTTATCCGCACATTATCAACTCGATCAATCACATTGATCACCGAGAGTTCCTCGTACATAGTCGGGAGCTTGGAGGCCTTGTACACATCGAACACTTCTACCTTGTCGTGTGCTCGCATGGTTAGCTGCCCAGCAGCTACATCAATCAGCGCTTTCCCGGTCTCCAAGAAAGGACGTCCCAAAATAAATGGGACTTCCGCGTCTTGTTCAAAATCCAGCACGACGAAATCTACCAGGAAGATTAGGGAGCCAACTTGCACCAGAACGTCCTCCACAATGCCATCAGGTCTGGCTAAGGACCGATCCGCCAATTGCAAGATCACTGTTGTGGGTCTAGGACTCCCTAGACCCAGCTTTTTGAATACCGATGACGGCATCAAATTAATGCTCGCTCCCAAATCACATAATCCACGAGCTCGGATACTCTGCCCAATAGTGATTTGTATAGTAAAGCTCCCAGGATCTTTGAGCTTTGTGTGCAGTCAGTTTTGTATCCGGGAAGTGCACTCCTCCGTAAGAGCCACCATAGCATACTCAGTCAACCGACTTTTGTTTTCCACGATGTCCTTTATATACTTAGCATACTTCGGCACTCCCTGCAAAACTTCAATAAGAGGTAATTTAATATGTACCTGTTTCAGCACCTCCATGAATTTCTTGAAACACGCCTCCTCCTTGTGTTTCTTTAATCGTTGAGGGAACGAGGGTGGTGGTCTTTCTGATTCAGCTTCCTTAGTCTTCCCCCTCTCATCACTTTGCTCCCTCTCGACTTCTGCTGCTCCCAATTGTTGAGGTGGTCTTTCTGGTTCCACCTCTTTCAGCTGCAAACCACTCCTTATGGTCACCGCATTCACCTGCTTGGGGTTGGGATCTATGTCACTCGGAAGTCCTCCTCTAGGCCTAGTATTTTGGGCTCCAGCAAATTTCCTAAATTGATATTCAAGTGCCTTGGTAGCTAACTGGTTGTTTTTCACCTCGGCTGCCAATTTCACATAGTCAGCCTGCAATTGAGCTTGGTTAGCTATCATCGTCTTGAACATCTCCTCAATGCTGGGTGATGGTGGTAGAGGAGGTGCATTGTTGTTTCTAAATTGTGCTTGATAATTCTGCTGCCCTCCCTGGTTTCTTTGCACACCCTGACTCGAACTTTGCCCCTGATGGTTGTTGCTACCCCAGGAGAAATTCGGATGATTCCTCCAATTGGAATTGTAGCTGTTGCCATACTGTTGGTGGTTGTTCCTTTGTATATTTCCCACAAAGTTCACCGAGTCCGGATTTTCTCCACAACACTCAGCTGAGTGCTAACTGCTCCCGCACACTTCACACCAAATCTGCTGCACTGCATTCACTGGGGCTTGAGGCTGGTTCATTGTTATGTTACTGAAGTGGGTGTTGAGTTGATTCTGTAAGGCAGCTATCTGTGCAGCAATAGCTGTAAAACCATCCAGTTCTAGAACTCCTGCTGCTTTGATTTGATTCTGTAAGGCAGCTATCTGTGCAGCAATAGCTGTAAAACCATCCACTTCTAGAACTCCTGCTGCTTTCCTTGTCCCTCCTCTTGATGAATCAGCATTCCACTCCGGATTGCCCTGGGAAATACGGTTCAACAAGGTATACATCTCCTCATAAGTTTTCTCCAGCGCTTGTCCCCCAGCTGCTGAGTCTAGCAATATTTTTGTATGGGGTTCCAAACCCTCTATAAAAATGTGCACCAGCACATCATTGGATTGATGATGATGAGGACAATCCCGCAACATGGACTTGAATCTCTCCCAAGCCTGATATAGATTCTCTCCCTCTCTCTGTTTGAAACTTAGAATTTGACTTCTAAGTCTTGTTGTTTTACCGGAGGGAAAAAATCGTATCAAGAATTTCCTTGCAAGATCATCCCACGTAGAAATAGAATTAGGTGGCTCAACTTTCAACCACCTCTTGGCTTCTCCCAATAGTGAAAATGGGAACTATGTAAGCCGAACATAATCTGATGACACTCCAGCGGGGATGTAAGTGTCACTTATCTCCAAGAAATTTTGGAGATGCTGCTGTGGATCTCCAGGAGGGAGACCTGTAAACTGCCCGCTAGTGTGCAGCAATTGCACCATGTTTTGTTTGAGCTCGAACCTCCCTCCTGGCTCAGGTTTGCGGATGCTAGATGTGACATTATTAGCATGTGGGATTGCCACCTCGTGAACCAACTGAGCTACTACTTCTTCGGGCACTAACATTGCCCGTACTACTGGTGGATTCTGTTGTTGCTCCATGAATGTTTGTCTGAGCAACTGCAGCTTTTTTTCTAGAGCTTCTCTCCGCTGATGATGAAATAATCTTTCTGGCTCTAAATACGAGTCCACCAGCTCCTTGTCTCTTGCCAGTGTTCAACAGAGATTAAATCTGCAAAATACAGGCTAAGACCAAGTTGTCAACACTAAGAAAATAAAAATATAGTAAATTAACAGTTAAGAAAATTTCACCAATTGCCAGTCCCCGACAACGGCGCCAAAAACTTGTTCGGTCATTTGTTATATGGGTATATAACTACACGCAAGTGAACATGGTCGAACAAGTAGTAAAGTGGCTCAACTAAGCCAAGTATCGATCCCACAGGGACTGGGATAAGGTAACAATTAATCAAGTGTTACTATATTTTCAGTTTAACAATGAAGACAACAGTGTAACCAAGAGTTTTATATTTTTGGATTCTAATTTTTATGCTAAGTCTAAAACAAGTATCTAATGTGAGTCTGAACTATGAATGTGAGCATACTGAGGTTAATTGAACATGTAAAGAAATTAATTATCGATATAATTTGGTTAATCTTTCCTCCGGTTGCTAGTCAAGAACTAATTCCAATGGATTAAAACTTTTGTATTTAACCCAACTTAAGAATCATGAACCGTCCACCTACATTTCTGTGATTAAACGAAAATTCATGTTCTAGCCATACAAACCCGGTTCCTAAATTGACTAATACGACTTTCAGGTATATTTCTATCCTGAAGGTAAATCAATTCTCAATTTTTCCAAACTAAGAAAGGATCATATCCTATTAATTCACAACTTTCCAATTTCTTGCTCTCTCGAGTGAAACCAGACTTTTTAGATATACATTAACGTAGGCCACACATTAATGCAGTAAGAACAAGAATCAATAGAACAACCATGGAAGAAAAGATGAAAAACCAAAGAATCAATAATCACATTTCATTACAAGTGTTCTTAACCTCAGCAAGAAGAGGAATTAGCCACTCATTTGTGGATTAAAAATCATTAAATGAGTGTTAAACATACAAGCAATTGAATTCAAGGAGAAGGAAAGAGAGAAAAACCCTGATAATTTCGTCCCCTCAACTGCCTGTAACCCACGTTCTTGCTCCACCAAGTCAGAATATTGAAAAATGAACCTAAGTGTTCTATTTATACTAGTGGGAATTTTTCCCGGAATAACAAGCAACGTGTCACGGAGTGCATCGCGAAGCACTGCCTCCATGAGACGCCACTGACGCAGACCCTCACTGGAAGTTGGGGATCCAGGTAATAAGGCCCAACGTGGCACGGTGTGCAAAGCGGAGCTAGGCCACCGTGCCACGGACCCAACGCGAACCCACACTGGAAATTGGGCAAAAATTCCCTATCCAGGCAGAATGCCTCCGCGATGGCATCGTGACACGGCTCCATCGCGGAGCCTCTTTATTTTGTGTCTTCCAATGCCTTGTCCTTTGCTCACATTCGAGTCCAACCCCGATCTATTCCAACATGCATTTTAGCTTCCCAAAATTACATTTTACCTGCAAAACAATGCTAATCATGTTGGTTAGTATAAATTCATATTTTATTACCAATCACATGAAAATGTATAAACATTGATAGATAAACAAGGCTAAAATGACACATTTGAGTATCACTTGGGCATATAAATTTGCCCAAGATTAACAGCTAGGCCGGTTCGCGAAGTTGCAATCCCACATGCTAACAATGTTACATCTAGCATTCGCAAGCCTGATCCAGGAGGGAGGTTCGAGCTTAAACAGAATATGGTGCAATTGCTGCACACCAGCGGGCAATTCACAGGTCTCCCTCACGAGGATCCACAACAACATCTCCAAAACTTTTTGGAGATAAGTGACACTTACATCCCCACTGGAATGTCACCCGATTATGCTAGGCTTACATTGTTCCCATTTTCACTTTTGGGAGAAGCAAAGAGATGGCTGAAAGCTGAGCCACCTAATTCCATCACTTGGGATGATCTTTCAAAGAAATTCTTGATACGGTTCTTTCCATCTGGTAAAACAGCAAGACTTAGAAGTCAAATTCTATGTTTTAAACAAAGAGAGGGGGAGAATCTGTATCAAGCCTAGGAGAGATTCAAATCTATGTTGTGGGATTGTCCTCATCATCACCAATCCAACAATGTGCTGGTGCATACTTTCATAGAGGGTTTGGAACCCCACACAAAAATCTTGCTAGACTCAGCAGTTGGGAGACAAGCATTAGAAAAAACTTATGAGGAGCTGTATACTTTGTTGAACCGTATTTCCCAGGGAAATCCAGAGTGGAATGCGGACTCTTCTAGAGGAGGAACAAGGAAAGCGGCAGGAGTCTTGGAAGTGGATGGTTTTACAGCTATACCTGCACAGATAGCTTCATTACATAATCAACTCAATACCACTTTAGCAATATGAGCATGAATCATTCTCAAGCCCCAGTGAATGTAGTGCAGCATATTTGGTGTGAAGTGTGCGGTAGTAATGAACACTCAGCGGAGTGTTGTGGTGCGAATCCTGATTTAGTAAACTTTGTTGGTAATGTACCGAGAAATAATCACCAATAGTATGGAAACATTTACAACTCTAATTGGAGAAGTCACCCGAATTTCTCTTGGGGTAGTGACAGCCATCAAGGACAGAGTTCGAGTCAGGGAGCACAGAGAAATCAAGGAGGGCAGCAGCACTATATGTCTCAATACAGAAGCAACAATGCACCTCCTCACCACCATCACCCAGTATTGAGGAAATGTTCAAAACGATGATAGCTAACCAAGCTCAATTGCAGGCTGACTATGTGAAATTGGCAGCCGATGTAAAGAAAAATCAGTTAGCTACAAAGGCATTGGAGTACCAGTTTGGGCAACTAGCTGGAGCTCAAAACACCAGGCTGAGAGGAGGACTTCCAAGTGACACTGATACCAACCCCAAGCAAGTGACTGAAGTGACCACAAGGAGTGGTTTGCAACTCAAGGAGGTGGAACCAGAAAGACCACCACAGCAGTCGGGAGCATTGGAGAAGGAGAGGGAACACAATGATGATAGGGGGAAGGAGAAGGAAGCTGAACCAGAAAGACCACCGCCCCCGTTCCCTCAAAGACTAAGGAAACACAAGGAGGAAGCGTGTTTCAAAAAGTTCATGGAGGTGCTTAAACAGGTACACATTAATTTACCTCTTGTTAATGTTTTGCAGGGAGTACCGAAGTACGCAAAATATATCAAGGACATTGTGGCGAACAAAAGAAGGTTGACGGAGTACGCTACGGTGGCACTTACGGAGGAGTGCACTTCCCGAATACAAAATCGGTTGCCCACAAAGCTCAAAGACCTTGGGAGCTTTACAATTCAACTTACAATCGGGCAGAGTATCCGAGCTTGTGGATTATGTGATTTGGGAGCAAGCATTAACTTGATGCCGACATCGGTATTCAAGAAAATGGGGCTAGGCCGTCCTAGACCGACAATAGTGATCTTGCAACTAGCGGATCGTTCTTTGGCCAGACCAGATGGCATTGTGGAGGACGTGTTGGTGCAAGTGGGCTCCCTTATATTCCCGGTTGACTTCATCGTGCTGGATTTTGAGCCGTATGCGGAAGTCCCATTTATTTTGGGACGTCCTTTCTTGGCAACTGGGAAAGCACTCATTGATGTAGCTGCAGGGCAGCTAACCATGCGGGCACATGACAAGGTGGAGGTATTTGATGTGTACAAGGCCACGAAGCTTCCGACCGTGTATGAGGAACTCTCAGTGATCAACGTTTTTAATCGAGCGAATGTTGCTCAGAGTGTTGATTCGCGAGAGCCAGTGGTAAAACCACCGGTGAAGGACCCCCCAAAATTGGAATCGTGGAAAAAAGATCGAAGTGCCACGTTCTTAGTCAATGGGTAGCAATGTAAGCATTACTGGGGTGAGGACGGTAGTCGAGAGAAGACATCCGTCACCCTACAGGATGACTAAGCTTCAATGACGTCGAGCCGCGATGGTAAACCAAGCGCTGCACGGGAGGCAACCCATGAAATTGTTGTAATAATTGAGTAGAATTAGTAGAAAAAAATAGAAAAATAAAAATAAAAACAAAAATTGTGTTTTATGTTGAAACCTATAAATTCTAACCAATTTCTTGTTGTGAGATGATTTTCAGGTGTAACGGAGGGCAAAAATGCAAATGATCGCAAAGGAAAAGAATCGAGGTGAGTAAAAAAAAATTTAAAAGTGGCAAAACAGTGAGCCTGCGCGATGGCTCTGTGTCACGGAGGAGGGCCTCCGCGTTACCCTCCATGACACATTGAAGGTGTTTTGGAATTTTTTAAAAATTCCAGAACCCCTACGCGATGGCTCCGTGTCACGGAGAGTGTGCTCCGCGTTACCCTCCATGACACGTTGAAGTTTTATTCGCGACGGGTCGCCGGGTGACCCGCGCGAAAAACCTTATTTTTAACCGCGAAAACACCCAATTTTTCCCATTTTCACTACCCTCCGCGACAAACACCCCAAAATCCCCCCTCCCCCAACGTGACACGGACCTAGGATCAAATTTTCTTCAACTTTTCTTCAAGTTCAATGAATTAAAGGTACGTTCTTGAACTTAACCTCAATTTTGGCCGAAATTTTCAATTTTTGAGCATGTGAGGTAATTAAAGCTTGCCCTAAGTGTAAATTGAGCATGAATTCAATTAAGTTATTGTTGATTGATGTTAGTACTATCATTATGATTGTATGAACTCGATAAATACATGTTTGATTGAATTTGTGCGAAATTGGTAGCTAGGGTTGGAATTTGAATAGGAAGAAGCTAAATTTGGTTGAAAATTTGAAAATGATTGGGTTGTTCATGTTGGGTGATGTAAATTATGTTGTGCTTGTTGTGAATATGCTAAGTAAATGATGGATTTTTTTGGGAGAATGAAATTGTGAATTGCATAGAACTTGGTGAATTCAATAGGTTGTGTTGAGAGTTTTTCTGTGCTAAGTGCTATGGGATGAAATGGTATTGATGGTGATATGTTGATTAACTATACAAAGTCTGAGTAGTACGTAAAATATATTCCATCGAATTCTCTGATGCCCAAGGCATGTTGTTGTTTCTTGTTGTAAATTGGAAAGTGAGAATTGTCTTGCTGAATTGTTTTCATTGTGGCTAAACACTAGGTGTGGGGTGGCCTAGCTTAACCCAACCTTAGTCGAAGCTAATTTTAATTTAAATAACATTGGGACTGTCTGTTTGATTTGACAGGAACAATGGCTAGCAAGCAAGACAAAGGAAAAGGCGCATCTACATCGGGCACTGGAAGGAAAAGAATTAGACTAGGAACAGCAGTCCCAGCAGCACCAGCGGTTGCGCACGGCCAACGCCGTCAATACAGAACCCGATGGGTGACAGAGGAAGGGAAGAAATGGTACACAAAGCATAAGGAGAACAAATACTTCCTTGAGGAGCATATTGCAAGGGAGCCGTTGGCACAGGAGTTCCCCAGAATTGTACACCGGATTGACGCTGCTGGGCTGAACTTCATCTTTGAAGAGCCCAAGGAGTGCAATCTCAACCTGGTTCGGGAGTTCTACGCCAACTGGAACCCGACACTCAGAAGTCACACCATAAAGATAAGGGGGCAGGTAGTCACCTTTGAGCCCCATCATCTTAATGCCATCTTGGGGGCGCGGGACACAGACGCCCATGTACTCCGGCAGCTGAACATCACTCCACCATATGCGGACATCAGACGCACTCTGTGTGGAGCCCGTTCGACAGCACGGTGGAGCAGGCATAAGGAGAGGGGCTACCATCAGACGCTGCCCTACTCTCAAATGAACAGGGAAGCCAGAATTTGGCTTAAGATCGTGTGTTCCTACCTGATCCTGGGGGTGCACATGATAGATTTCACCCGGGATCGTGTGTGCTTGGTATATGCCCTGATGAAAGGGCTAGAGATTAATGTTGGGGCGGTGATCATCTTCACCATAAAGAGAGCCTGTTTGCATCAAGGGCACAGGTACGGGTTTGGTGGCTTGCTGACCACGTTCCTGAGGGGCCTAGATATTGAGGAAGAGGCCCTGGACTACATCCCGCAGATGGAGAGGTGTGCCTTGGATGTCACCAAAACTAAGGCACCCGACACCACTCACGGGCTAGTTCTCACATTAGTCGAGCGACATGCTCGGGATGATCAGTATATGGCCTGTGTGTTCGGGATGCAGATGCTACAGTTGCGCATAGGCGGGAGGCTAGCAACAGAAGATGAGCTGTGGCAGCTAGATTTGGACTACCCCTTCGGCGAAAATGCCAGGGCTCTATGCTGAGTGGGGCCAGCTTTTGTGGAGCCCACTAATGATGATGTCCCCACAGACAAGGAGACACGCCGCGATGACTCAGATGTTGAGTCAGATGAGGATAGCGGGGGCGATTCGGATATGGGGGACGAGGCAACCGCACCTGACGAAGAAGTGGAATACTTCGATTGATCAGGGAGTTTCACCACCTACTCTTGTGCTATGCTGAATTTTGTGAAAACTGAGGACAGTGTTCAATTTAAGTGTGGGGTGGGAGTAGTTAGGTGTTGGTTGTTTTGTTGTTGTTTATGTTTATGTTTTGTTGTTGTGCCTGTGAAAAGTTGTGACCTTATGATTTTGATGTTTATGTTTAGTATTGTAATTTGGTGTTGCAATTAATGTGAAGCTATTGTGTGCTGTATGGAGTTGTTGTTAGCTGGTTGTGTAAATATTATTGTTTTATCGAAATTATCGATATTTTTAAAAAATTTTCGTGAAATCTTTTTTTTGGGTTTCTCGGCTTTTGTTTTTGGTGCTTTTACCGAGAATAGTCCCATTGAATCGAAGTCGTAAATAGTGATCGTTCCCAATGATGGATGGATGACGACCGTCTTAAGGGAAATGTAGTCGATAGGAGTAGATTTCTTTTGTTCTTTTTAATTTTTTCTTTTGTTTGTTTGTATCCCAAACGTGTCATTACTTTATGGTTCGGAATTCAGGTAGCGTGTTGTACATGATATCTAGAATGCAAAGGTGATTCGTCTGAAAGCATGCAACTTTGTGAACATGTTGAGATACCTAGACCGTATAGTTCCATTCGGTGTGATTGAGGCTTAATGTTTGAATTTTTGTAATTAGCTGATTGAAGAGTCTGTGAATATGTCTTGAGTTGAGCATGTGCAATGAGTGTGTGGTGAGGTTTCGATTCGTCCATGCTATTGTGAAGGGTCTAGAACTTGCCTAGTGTGTGTATGAAATGAAATGAAGGATGAGTATTGTAGGAAAGGATGTAGGCATTTCTTTGATTTAACCGAAAGTTTTTTTTCATTATCATACCTACCTTGAATGTACATCCTAGTTAGCCCATTGAGCCTGTAGCCTATATGTTTTTCTTTTGCCGAAAAGGTACAAACCAAGCTTAACCCCTTCTTTTCAATATTCGTGAATTTGATCAAAAACTCTTAAGCGCTCAAGAAAAGTAATTTTCCCATAGTGTCAAGGAGTGGTAATTGTGAAAAGAAAGGAAAAGCGGAAGTGGTGAAAGTAAAGAAAAGGTCAAGGGTGCACTTGCCGAATTTAATAAAAGGAAGATGTATAACTAATCTTTGTTATTAAGTCGAGTGTGCTTAAAGATATGGGAATGAAAATAAAGAAAGACTTCAAGAATGGGAGGATGAAGGAAGAAACAATACCCATAATGTGGTGGGATGTATGGAAAAGTGCTTATGGGTGCTAGTTGTTATTATTGGTTAGCCCAGTATGTACTAGTTCCTTAGCTTATATTACAACCCTTTAAGTCCTACATGATCTTACATCACTCGTCCTTATATTAGTGGAGTAATACACTAGAGGCAAGCTTATGGGTCATGACATGATGCATGTGAATTCTTTGGGAGAGAGAGCGAAATTGTGTTCATATGCCCCTGCATATAATGCTTTTGAGATCGTATGATTGTAAAGGGGGAAATTCTCTTGTGTTGTGAGGGCACATGCTTGACGAGATATTTAATTTCATGTCGGATGTCTTGATCAGCTGATTTGCATGAGTTTGCGAGATCGAGAGTCGACTCGTGAGTCTAGGAGGTCTTAATGTGTTGAATGTCATTGTATTGATGAGACTATGCATGTTTTCTTGATGATTTGCTATGTAAATAATCGGTATGACCGTAGCATAAATTGTCGAGCCAAAGTAGCTATGATTGGGTGTCAATTGCATGAGATGTGAGATTATTGTTCGAGGACGAACAAAGTTTTAAGTGTGGGGAAAGTGATCTTGGACAGAATTATATGCCCAAGTGATACTCAAATGCTTCATTTCATCTTGTTTTTACATTGATAATTGTACATTCTCATGTGATTTGTAGTTAAAATGTGAATTTATACTAACCATCATGATTAGTGTTGTTTTGCAGGAAAAATGGAATTTTAGGAAGCTAAGATGCATGTTGGGAGAAATCAGGAATAGATTATGCAGCAAATTAACGGGCTCCGCGATGGAGCCGTGTCATGCTACCATCGCTGATGCATTCTGCCCCGGATGATGAAAATAGGCCAAGTTCCAGTGAAGGTCCGCGTCGGCTCCGTGGCACGTTGGGCAAGCCCCGCGTTGCACGCCGTGGCACGTTTGGACTAATTACCTAGAGGACCGGATTCCAGTGAGGGTTCGCATTTGTGGCGTGTCATGGAGGCAGTGCTCCGCGATGCACTCCGTGACACGTTGCTTGTTATTCCGGAAAAAATTCCCACTAGTATAAATAGCACACTTAGGTTTATTTTTAATAATTCTGACTTGGTTGAGCAAGAACGTGGGTTACAGGTAGTTGAAGGGACGAAATTCTTAGGGTTCTTCTCTATCTCTTTCTTCTTTATTTCAATTGTTTGTATGATTAACACTCATTTAACGATGTTTAATCCACAAATGAGTGGCTAAATTCACTTCTTGCTGAGGTTAAGAACATTTGTAGTGGAATGTAATTATTGATCATCTTGGTTTTTCATCTTTTCTTCCATGGTTGTTCTATTAATTCTTGTTCTTACTGCATTAATATGTGGCTAATATTAATGTATATCTAAAAAAATCCGGTTTGCGCTCGAAAGAGAAAGAAATTGGAAAGTTGTGAATTAATAGGATATGATCTCTTCTTGGTTTGGGAAAATTGAGAATTGATTTACCTTTAGAATAGAAATATATCTGAAAGTCTTATTAGTCAATTAAGGAATCGGTTTCGTATGGCTAGAACATGAATTTCTTTTTATCACGGAGACGTAGGTGGAAGGTTCATGATTCTTAAGTTGGGTTAAATACGAGAGTTTTGATCCATAGGAAATAATTCTTGACTAGCAACCGAAGGAAAGATTAACCACTTTGTATCAATAGATTGCTTCCCTATATGTTTGTTTTTGCCTCAGCATGCTCATTACTATAGTTCAGACTCAAATTGTAAATTTGTTTTAGACTTGTATAAATTAGGAAACAACCTCCCAAAAATCTTCTTGAAACTGTTGTCTGCATTATTAGAGTTTATTAACGCTTGATTCGATTATTACCTTGGTCCAGTCCCTGTGGGATCGATACTTGGCTACTCTAGCCATTTTACTACTTGTTCGACCACGTGCACTTGCGTGTAGTTGCGAAATAGACCGAACAGGGTTCATCCTCAAGAAGTACTTGACTCGAGCCGCCACTTCATTTCCATTTCACAAAACATGCATAGTGGCCTGCTGATTGACCTGAGTGGTCAAGGCCTGCGCAAGCATCTGAATAGCGGCCCGAAACTCCGCATTGGCAGCCGGCTCTGGTGCCTGAGGCTCCTGAACTGGTGGGGATGGATGGTGCCCATAGCCATTTCCATCCTCGTGGCCTTCACCACCTCCATTCCTCCTTCCGTTCATTCTTCGAGGAGCCATGATTCTGCAATCGCGAATAGCATGAATTAGAAGGATAGAAAGACTTTTCATCGCACGACATGGATCATGAAAGAAGGGAACATTTCCTAAACATCTCGTAGCCTCTTAGTCATAAGTGTGGTGTGGTTCACACCCATTAAAAAGACTCTACTTAACGTAGCTTTTAGAAATCCTAGGACACTTCAAACCTATGGCTCTGATACCCAGTTTGTCACGACCTGAATAGATGCCCGGATCGTAGACACGGGACAAAGGATCCCAAGAGACCCCAAGTTGACCCATGGCATAAGAATACATATAACTCGCTTAGTAAACTAAAGAATCAACAATATAAACTCATCGGTAGTCTAACTTAAATATAACATCAAAATAAACATCCGAAGCTGATTACGTACATAAGTCTAGAAAGCTTCTAATCTGGACGAGTTGATGGGACAAGACCCCAACTAATTCAGCAATACTGAAATTGGAAATACATAAGGGAAATTGAAAGTCTAGTCCTCGAAGAATGAGGACTCACTAACCAAGTAGTTACTAACTCCGTTAAGCTGCCTAAGAGTGGGCTGAAGGTGAGAGCCGGGTCTTGTATCATGAAATGATACAACATAGAAGGTATGCGGTCAGTACATGGAATGTACCGAGTATGCAAGGTAAGTAAAACCGCTAAAGTAAGTGAAAATCATTTAAACAAAATGCAATAGTTAAACATAATATCAGTTGTTCGGCTTCTGTGGTGACTACAAGCAAGTGCACGTGGTCGAACAAGTAGTAAAATGGCTTAAGTAAGCCAAGTATCAATCCCACAGGGACTGAACCAAGGTAATAATTAACTTAAGTGTCAATGAACTATACCTTTAAGAATGCAGACAACAATTTAAATAAGATTTTGAGAGTTTAGTTTCCTAATCAATCCGAATCTAAGACAAAATTATAAAGTGAGTCTGAACTATAGTAATGAGCATCCTGAGGTAAAACGAACATGTAGGGAATTAATTTATCGATACAATTCAGTTAATCTTTCCTTTGGTTGCTAGTCAAGAATTATTTCCTATGGATTGGAACTTTCGTCTCCTATCCAACTTAAGAATCATGAACCTTCAATCCACATTTCTGTGATAAAAGAATTTCATGTTCTAGCCATACAAAACAGATTCCTTAATTGACTAATAAGACTTTCAGATATATTTCTATTCTGAATGTAAATCAATTCTCAATTTTCCCAAACTAAGAAGAGATCATATCCTACCAATTCACAACTTTCCAATTTCTTTCCTTTTCAAAATCAAAATTGGATTTTTAGATATACATTAACATTGGCCAAACATTAATGCAGTAAGAACAAGAATTGATAGAATAACCATTGAAGGAAAGATGAAAACTAAAATGATCAACAATTACATTCCACTACAATTGTTCTTAACCTCAGCAAGAAGTGAATTTAGCCACTCATTTGTGGATTAAACATCATCAAATGAGTACAAATCATACAAACACTTGAGATAAAAGAGAACGAGATAGAGAAGAACCCTAGAATTTTCGTCCCCTCAACTGCCTGTAACCCACGTTCTTGCTCAACCAAGTCAGAATGTTTAAAGATAACCTAAGTGTGCTATTTATACTAGTGGAAATTTTTCCCAGAATAACAAGCAATGTGGCATGAAGTGTATCGCGGTGCACTCCCTCCGTGCCATGGGGGTATCGCGGACCCTCTCTGGAATTAGGCTCCTCAGAATTTTCACCTTGGATTGCCACGGCCTGCATCCTAGAGCCTGGCCAACGTGCCACGGTGCTATCGCGCACCTACACTGGAAATTGATGTCCCAAGTAATTGTACTCAACGTGCCACGACTTGCATCGCGTGGCATTGCCTCCATGTCATGGAGGTAATGCGAGGCTTCACTGGAATTGGCCAAAATTAAATCAGCCGAGGGAGAATGCCTCCGCGATGGCAGCGTGACATGGCTCCATCGCAAAGCCCTTATTTTTGCTGCTCTTCCTTGACCTTTTCCACTCCTTGCTTCCAAGTCCATTCCCAATTTTTACCAACATGTATCTTATCTTCCTAAAATTCCATTTTACCTGCAAAACAACACTAATCATGTTGGTTAGTATAAATGCACATTTTAACTACAAATCACATGAGAATGCACAAATAACGATAGATAACAAAGACGAAATGAAGCATTTGAGTATCACTTGGGAATATAATTCTTCCCAAGATCACTTACCCCACACTTAAAACCTTGTTCGTCACATCTCATGCAATTGACACCCACGCATAGCTACTTTGGCTCGACAATTCAAGCTACAGCTACACCGATTATTTAATCTAGCAAATCATCAAGAAAACATGCATGGTCTCATCAATACAATGACATACCCCACATTAAGACCTCCTAGACTCAAGAATTGACTCTCAATCTCAGCAAACTCATGCAAATCAACTGATCAAGACATCCGACACAAAATTTAATCTCTCGTCAAGCATGTGCCCTCACAACACAAGAGAATCTCCCCATTTGCAATCATACGATTTCCAAAGCATTACATGTAGGGGTATATGAACACGATTTCTCTCTCTCCCAAAGAATTCACAAGCATCATGTCATGAACCATAGACTTGCCTCTAGTGTACTACTCCACTAATATAAGGACGCGTGATGTAAGGTCACGTAGGACTTAACGAGTTGTAATGTAAGCTAAGGAACTAGTAAATACTGGGCTAACCAATAATAGCAACTAGCTTCCTTAAGCGCTTTTCAATACATCCCACCATCATTATGGGCATTGTTTCTTCCTTCATCCTCTCATTCTTGAAATTTTTCTTTGTTTTTGTTCCCATTTCTTTAAGCACACTCGACTTAATAACCAAGATTAGTTATACATCTTTATTTTATTTAATTTCAGCAAGTGCACCTTTGAACTTTTCTTTAACTTTCACCACTTCTGCTTTTCCTTCCTTTTCACAATTCTCACTCCTTTACACTATGGGAAAATTATTTTTCTTGAGCGCTTAAGAGTTTTGGATCAATTCTAGGCTAATGAAAAGAAGGGACTAAGCTCGGTTTGTACCTCTTCAAAGAAAGAAAAAAATAGGCTAAAGGCTCAATGGGGCCACCTAGGATGTACATTCAAAGTAGGTATGATAATGGAAAAACTTTCGGTTTAATCAAAGAAATGCCTACATCCTTTCCTACAATACACATCCTTCATTTCATTTTGTACATACACTAGGCAAGTCTAGACACTTCACAATAGCATGGAATAATCGAAAACTCACCTCACACTCATTGCACATGCTCAACTCAAGACATATTCACAGACTCTTCAATCAGCTAATTACAAAAATTCAATAATAAGCCTCGATCACACCGAATCGAACTTTGTGGCCTAGGTATCTCAACATGTTTACACATTTGCATGCTTTCATACGAATCACCTTTGCAACTTAATATCATGTACAATACGTAATGAGAATTCCGAACCATGAAGTAGCGACACGTTTGGGAAAAAAACAAAAGAAAGAAAATAAAGAGAAACTACTCCTATCGACTACATTTCCCTTAAGACGGTCATCATCCATCCATCATAGGGAATGATCACTAATTACGACTTCGGTTCAATGGGACTATTCTCGGTAAAAGCAACGAAAATAAAGGCCGAGAAACCCAACATAAAAGAAATTTAACAAAAAATTTTAAAAATTTTGATAATTTCGATAGAAAACAAAAATATTTACACAACAACCATTCAACAACAGCTCACACAACACATAACAGCTTAACATTCATTACAACACCACTTAATTACAGAACACATAACACAAAGTCACAGGGTCACATTTTTCACAAGCACACCAACACATAAACATAAACATAAACAAAAGCAACAACGAAACAGCTGGCACCTAACTACTCCCACCCCACACTTAAACCGAACATTGTCCCCAGTGTTCAATAAATTCAACATATCACAAAGGTGGGTGGTGAAACTCCCTGATCAATCAAAGTATTCAACTTCTTCATCAGGCGTCGTTGCCTCATCTCCCATATTAGAATCGCCCCTGCCGTCTTCATCTGACTCAACATCTGAGTCCTCACGGCATGTCTCCTCATCGGTGGGGACATCATCATCTACCGACTCCATAAATGCTGGCCCCACTCTGCATAGAGCCCGAGCATTTTCGCCGAAGGGGTAATCCAAGTCAAGCTGCCAAAGCTCATCTTCTATTGCTAGCCTCCCGCCAATGCGCAACTGAAGCATCTGCATCCCGTACATGCGGGCCATATACTGATCATCCCGAGCATGTTGCTCGGTTAGTGTGAGAACAGGCCCGTAAGTAGTGCCCGGTGCCTTGGTTTTTGTGACATCCAAGGCATGCCTGTCAATTTTCGGGATGCAATCCAGGACCTCCTCCTCGATATCTTGGCCCCTCAAGAACGTGGTAACAAACCACCGAACCCGTACCTGTGCCCTTGATGTAAGCGGGCTCTCTTCATAGCGGGAATGATTACTGCCCAAACATTTATCTCAAGCCCTTTCATCAGGGCATACACCAAGCACACTCGATCCCGGGTGACATCTGTCATGTGCATCCCCGGGATCAGGCAAGAACATACAATTTTAGCCAGATCATGGCTTTCCTGTTCATCTGAGAGTAGGGAAGCGTCTGTTTATAGCCCCTCTCCTTGTGCCTGCTCCACCGTGTTGTCGAACAGGCTCCACATAGAGTGCGTCTGATGTCCACATAAGGTAGAGTTTTGTTCAGCTGCCAGAGTACATGGGCGTCTGTGTCCCGTGCCCCCAATATAGCATTCAAGTGATGGGGCTCAAACGTGACAACCTGCCCTCTTATCTTGATGGTGTGACTGCGGAGGGTCGGGTTCCAGTTGGCATAGAACTACCGAATCAGATGGAGATTGCACTCCTTGGGCTCTTCGAAGATGAAGTTTAGCCCGACGGTGTCAATCCGGTGTACGATCCTCGGGAATTCCTATGCCAGTGGCTGCCTTGCAATTTGCTCCTATGGGAAGTATTTGGTTTCTTTGTGTTTTGCATACCATTTCTTCCCTTCGTCAGTCACCCATTGGGTTCCGTATTGCTAGCGTTGGCCTCTCGAAACCGCTGGTGCTGCTGGAACTGTTGTTCCCAATCTTATTCTTTTTCTGCCGGCGCCCGATGTGTCTTGCGTGCCTGACATTGCTCCTGTACCATCGAACAGAAAATCCCAATGTTATTCAAGTCACAATTAGCTTCAACTAAGGTTGGGTTGAGTTAGGCCACCCCACACTTAGTCTTTAGCCGCAATTAAAACAATTCAGAAAGACATTCATGAATTGCCAAGTTTTACATTCAACTTGCTTAGTTCCTTCATCTAATTCGATTGAATAATTACTATGTAATTCTCAGACTTTGTACAACAATTAACAATATCGCCATCGATTCCATTATATCATCATAGCACTTAGCCAACTTTTTGTTCTCAACAACCTATGCAATTCACCAATTTCATTTTTCCGACATTCCCTTGTCTACTTAGCATATTCAACTTTTAATCACAACATAATTCACATCACCCAACATGCACAACCCAATTTTTTTCACATTTCAAACAAATTTAGTTTTCTTCCTATTCAAATTCCAACCTTAGCTACAAATTTCGCAAAAATTCACTAAAACATGCATTCATCGATTTCATATACTCACAACGATACTATGAACATCAATCAATCATAACTTAAATGAATTGAAGATTAATTTTCTTAAGGCAAGTTTCAATCACTACCCATGCTCAAGAATAAAAAATTCAAGCAAAAATGAGGTAAAGTTCAAGAACATACCTTTTCTCCGATGATACTAAAGAAAACTTGAAGAAGATTGATGCCTAGGTCCGTGTCACATTGGGGGAGGAGGGAATTTGGGGTGTTGGTCGCGGAGGGTATGGAAAATAGGAAAAAATTGAAGGATATCGGGGTTTTAAAAGTGTTTTTCACGCGGGTTACCCAGTGACCTGGTGTGACCCGACGCAAAATAACACTCACTGTGTCACGGAGGGTAACGCAGAGCACCCCCTCTGTGACATGGAGCCATCGCGCCAGTGTTCTGTAATTTTTAAAAATTCTGGAATAGGCTTCAACGTGTCACGGAGGGTAACGCGGAGCACCTCCTCCGTGACACGAAGCCATCACGTAGGCTCACTGTCATGCCACTTTTTATTTTTCTCACCTCGATTTTTTTCCATTGCGCTTCTTTGCATTTTTGCCCTCCATTCCACCTGAAAATCATTTCACAACAAGAAATTGGTTAGAATTCATAGGTTTCCACGCAAACAATTTTTTTTTCTTTTTCTCTTTTTTTGTTTTGTTTTTTTTTCTCAACTAATTCTACTCATCTATTACAACAATTTCACGGGTTGCCTCCCGTGCAGCGCCTGGTTTACCGTCGCGGCTCGACGTCATTTACGCTCAATCATCCTCTAGAGTGATGGACGTCTTCTCTCGAATAACGTCCTCACCCCAGTAATGCTTACAACGCTGCCCATTAACCAAGAAGATGGCACTTCGATCTTCTTGCCACAACTCCACTTTCCCGTGCTGGGTCATTCTCACTACCTCAAACGGCCTTGACTATATAGACCGCAATTTCCCTGGAAACAGCCTCAATCTTGAATTGAAAAGTAACACTTTTTGCCCCCGCTCGAATATCCGATGCACCATATGCTTATCGTGCCACCTCTTTGTTTTCTCTTTGTAGCACTTGGCACTTTCATAAGCATGCCAACGGAACTCATCAAGTTCGCTGAGTTGCATCAGCCTCTTCTTACCCGCTAGCTCTAAATCCATGTTCAATTTCCTCACAGCCCAAAAAGCTCGGTGTTCTATCTCTACAGGCAGATGACACGCCTTTCCATAGACCAATCTGTACGGAGAAGTCCCAATTGGTGTCTTGTAAGTAGTTCTATAAGCGAATAACGCATTGTCGAGTTTGCTTGACCAATCACTATGTTGTGCATTTACTGTTTTCTGGAGAATCTGCTTGACTTCTCTATTCGACACCTCCACTTGCCCACTAGTTTGGGGATGATATGATGTTGCTACCTTGTGGCGCACCCCATACTTAGCTAGCAAGTTCTTGAAACTTGCATTGATAAAATGAGCCCCTCCATCACTGATAATGGCTCGGGGTGTCCCGAACCTGGTGAAAATGTGCTTTTTCACAAATTTCGTTACCACCTTGTTGTCATTCCTGGGGCAAGCGGTTGCTTCAAACCACTTTGATACATAATCAATGGCCACCAAGATGTAACTATTACCAAATGACGGTGGGAACGAACCCATGAAATCTATGCCCCATACATCAAAGATCTCCACTTCTAGTATATGTTGCAGTGGCATCTCTTGCCTCCTACCAATTGTGCTTGTCCTTTGACATCTATCACACATTTTGATGTATGCCATAGAGTCTCTGAACAGTGTAGGCCAAAAGAAACCTAACTGTAGCACCTTGTGCGCTGTCCGCTCGCCTCCGTGGTGCCCTCCAAATGATGAAGAGTGACAACTCCTCAAAACTTCTGCAATCTGGTTCTCCGAGGTGCATATCCTCATCACCTGATCCGGTCCTTGTTTAAATAATTACGGCTCATCCCAAATAAAATACCGATAATCATGCCTCAACTTTTTTCTCTGCTGAGCTGTAGCCTCCGGTGGATAGACTCCACTCACTAGCAAATTCACTATGTCTGCATACCAAGGGATCTCAGCTTCCCTTATTGCCAAGAGCTGCTCATCCGGGAACGCCTCTTTGATGTTGTCACCTTCCTTCACATTCGACCGGCTTTCCAATCGTGATAGGTGATCTGCCACTTGATTCTCGCTCCCCTTTCTGTCCTTAATCTCTAGGTAAAACTCTTGCAACAACAAGATCCATCTGATCAGCCTGGGCTTTGAATCCTTCTTAATAAATAGATACCGAATTGCTGCATGATCGGTATACACCACTACTTTAGAACCCACCAAATAGGACCTCAATTTATCAAACGCGAACACCAATGCTAGAATCTCCTTTTCTGTGACTGTATAATTAACTTGGGCAGCGTCCAGCGTTTTGCTTGCATAATTAATAGAACGAAAAATTCTATTCCTCCGCTGCCCCAATACAGCTCCCATAGCCACATCGCTTGCATCACACATCAGTTCAAACGGTTGTTCCCAGTCCGGAGAAATAAGGATAGGTGCTTCTATCAATTTCTTCTTCAACTCCTCAAATGCTTTGACACAATCTTCATCAAACTCGAACTTCACCTCTTTTTCTAGCAACCTGCATATTGGTCTAGAAATTTGAGAGAAGTTCTTAATGAACCGTCTGTAGAACCCTGCATGCCCGAGAAAACTGCGAACACCCTTCACTGACACTGGTGGTGGTAGCTTTTCAATAACTTCGATCTTAGCACGATCGACCTCCAACCCCTTGCAAGACACTTTATGGCCAAGGACGATACCCTCCTTAACTAAGAAATGACATTTCTCCCAGTTGAGTACAAGGTTGGATTCTTCACAGCGAGCTAGCACCCTGTCAAGATTCTGCAAACAAGTAGCAAATGAATTACCGAAAACAGAAAAATCATCCATAAATACCTCGACGAAATCTTCCACCATGTCGTGAAAGATCGCTATCATGCATCTCTGGAATGTGGAGGGTGCATTGCATAAACCAAATGGCATCCGCCTAAAAGTATATGTCCCATAAGGACATGTGAAAGTAGTCTTCTCCTAGTCCTCCGGTGCTATGGCTATTTGGTTATAGCAAGAGTACCCATCAAGGAAACAATAATATTCTTGTCTAGCCAATCTGTCCAATATCGGATCAATGAACGGGATAGGATAGTGATCTTTCCTTGTGGCTTCATTGAGCTTTCTGTAGTCCATGCAAATCCTCCAGCCTGTGACGGTGCATGTAGGGATCAACTCATTTTTCTCATTGATGACCACGGTCATCCCTCCCTTCTTTGGGACACACTGAACGGGGCTGACCCATTCGCTGTCCGAAATAGGATAGACCACACCTGCATCAAGCCATTAATCACTACCTTCCTAACCACATCCTTCATCATCGGATTCAACCTCCGCTGATGCTGTACAGTTGGCTTTTCTCCTGTCTCCATGAAAATTCTGTGTGTGCAAAAAGCTGGATTGATACCCCGAATATTTGGCATCTACCAGCCCATCGCTTTCTTCCTTGTTTTGAGAACCACTAATGCTTCCTTTACCTGTGCCTTCGTCAATTCTACGGAGATGATGACTGGCAAAGTGTCATCTTCCCCCAAAAAGATATATTTTAAATGGGGAGGCAATTTTTTCAACTCCAGTTTTGGTGCTTCCTCAATAGATAGTTTCGGCAATGGTTCCAGGGACCTCATAAAAGGCTGAAAGTCATGCTTCCTGAGATACCACTTTGATTCATTTAACATTTGCATCATCTCATAAGTATCTTTATCTCCGAAATGATCGGAGCTCATCAATGCTCTTTCCAATAGTTCTCGAGAATCAACAATCTGAAGAATTTCTTCTTGATTTAGCACATTGATTGATGAAAGCTCCTCATATATGGCCGGAAGTTTCATGGCCTTATATACATCAAATACCTCCACTTTGTCATGCGCTCGCATGGTTAGCTGCCCTGCAGCTACATCAGTCAAAGTTCTCCCGGTTGCCAAGAAAGGATGTCCCAAAATAAATGGGACTTCCGCATCCAGCTCAAAATCTAGAACAATAAAATCTACCAGGAAGATAAGGAAGCCCACTTGCACCAGCACGTCCTCCACAATGCCATATGGTCTGGCCAAGGAACGATCCGCTAACTGCAAGATTACTGTAGTTGGTCTAGGACTGCCCAGCCCCAACTTCTTGAACACCGATGTCTGCATCAGGTTAATACTCGCTCCCAAGTCATACAATACGCAAGCTCGGATACTTTGCCCAATTGTTATCTGAATTGTAAAGCTCCTAGGGTCCTTGAGCTTTGTTGGCAACCTGTTCTGTATCCAGGAAGTGCACTCCTCAGTAAGTGCCACCGTAGCATACTTCGTCAATCTGCTTTTGTTAGCTACGATGTTCTTGATATACTTTGCATATTTCGGCACTCCCTGCAAAACATCAACCAAAGGTAAATTAATGTGTACCTGTTTAAACACCTCCATGAACTTTTTGAAACAAGCTTCCTCCTTGTGTTTCTTTAATCTTTGAGGGAACGGGGGTGGTAGTCTTTCTACTTCAGCTGCCTTCTCCTTCCCCCTCTCATCATCATGTTCCCTATCTTTCTCCACTGCTCCTAACTGCTGAGGTGGTCTTTCTGGTTCCACCTCCTTGGGTTGTAAACCACTCCTTGTGGTCACTATATTAACCTGCTTGGGATTCGGGTCAGTGTCACTCGGTAGTCCTCCTCTTGGCCTGGTGTTTTGAGCTCCAGCTAGTTTTCCAAATTGGTACTCCAACGCCTTTGTAGCTAACTGGTTGTTTTTTATATATGCTGCCAATTTCACATAATCAGCCTGCATTTGAGCTTAGTTAGCTAACATTGTTTTAAACATTTCCTCAATGCTGGTGGGTGGTGGAGGAGGTGCGTTGTTGCCTCTGTATTGAGACTGATAGTTCTGCTGCCCCCCTTGATTTCTCTGCGCACCCTGATTCGAACTCTGCGCTTGATGGCTGTTACTACCCCAAGAGAAATTTGGATGATTCCTCCAATTCGAGTTGTAGTTGTTGCCATACTGCTGGTGATTATTTCTCTGTACATTCCCAACAAAGTTCACTGAATCTGGATTTGCACCACAACACTTAGCTGAGTGTTCATTACTACCGCATACTTCACACCACATCTGCTGCACTACATTAACTGGGGCTTGAGGTTGATTCAAGCTCATATTGCTGAAGTGGGTGTTGAGTTGATTTTGCAATGCAGCTATCTGTGCAGCGATAACTGTAAAACCATCCACCTCAATGACTCCTACCGCTTTCCTTCTTCTCCTCTTGAAGAGTCTGCATTCCACTCTGGATTTCCCTGTGAAATATGATTTAACAAAGTATACAGCTCCTCATAAGTCTTTTCTAATGCTTGTCCCCCAGCTGCTGAGTCTAGCAAAGTTTTTGTGTGGGGTTCCAAACCCTCTATGAAAGTATGCACCAGCACATCATTGGACTGGTGATGGTGAGGACAATCCCTTAGCAATGATTTGAACCTTTCCCAAGCTTGATACAGATTCTCCCCCTCTCTTTGTTTAAAACATAGAATCTGACTTCTAAGTCTTGCTGTTTTTCCTGATGGAAAGAATGTTATCGAAAACTTTCTTGCAAGATCATCCCAAGTGGTGATAGAGTTAGGTGGTTCAGCTTTCAACCACCTCTTTGCTTCCCCCACTAATGAAAATGGGAATAATGTAAGCCTCACGTAGTCAGATGATACTCCAGCGGGAATGTAAGTGTCACTTATCTCCAAAAAGTTTTGGAGATGTTGTTGTGGATCTTCATGAGGGAGACCTGTGAATTGGCCACTGGTGTGCAGCAATTGCACCATGTTCTGTTTAAGCTCAAACCTCCCTCCTGGCTCAGGTCTGCGAATACTTGATGTAACATTATTAGCATGTGGGATTGCCACTTCGCGAACCGGCCCCGCTGCCATTTCCTCAGGCACTAACACTGCCCTCACAAGTGGTGGATTCTGTTGTTGCTCCAAGATTGTCTGTCTTAGAATCTGCAGCTTCTTCTCTAGAGCTTCTCTTCTTTGACGATGGAATTGTCTTTCCGGCTCTAAGTAGGAATCCAGCAGCTCCTTATCTCTTGCCAGTGTTCAGCAGAATTCAATATCTTCAAAAGATAGGCTAAGATCAAGTTGTCAACACTTATATAGAAACTGTAAACTAATACTAAGAAAACAATTTTACCAATTGCCAGTCCCCGACAACGGCGCCAAAAACTTGTTCGGCTTCTGTGGTGACTACACGCAAGTGCACGTGGTCGAACAAGTAGTAAAATGGCTTAAGTAAGCCAAGTATCGATCCCACAGGGACTGAACCAAGGTAATAATTAACTGAAGTGTCAATGCACTATACCTTTAAGAATGCAGACAACAATTTAAATAAGATTTTGAGAGTTTAGCTTCCTAATCAATCCGAATCTAAGACAAAATTATAAACTGAGTCTGGACTATAGTAATGACCATGCTGAGGTTAAAAGGAACATGCAGGGAATTAATTTATCGATACAATTCAGTTAATCTTTCCTTCAGTTGCTAGTCAAGAATTATTGCCTATGGATTAGAACTTTCATCTCCTATCCAACTTAAGAATCATGAACCTTTAATCTACATTTCTGTGATAAAATAATTTCATGTTCTAGCCATACAAAACCGATTCCTTAATTGACTAATAAGACTTTCAGATATATTTCTATTCTCAATGTAAATCAATTCTCAATTTTCCCACACTAAGAAGAGATCATATCCTACCAATTCACAACTTTTCAATTTCTTTCCTTTTCAAAATTAAAATTGGATTTTTAGATATACATTAACATTGGCCAAACATAAATGCAGTAAGAACAAGAATTGATAGAACAACCATTGAAGAAAAGATGAAAACTAAAATGATCAACAATTACATTCCACTACAATTGTTCTTAACCTCAGCAAGAAGTGAATTTAGCCACTCATTTGTGGATTAAACATCATCAAATGAGTATAAATCATACAAACAATTGAGATAAAAGAGAAAGAGATAGAGAAGAACCCTAGAATTTTCGTCCCCTCAATTGCCTGTAACCCACGTTCTTGCTCAATCAAGTCAGAATGTTTAAAAATAAACCTAAGTGTGCTATTTATACTAGTGGGAATTTTTCTTGAAATAACAAGCAACGTGGCACGGAGTGTATCGCGGAGCACTCCCTCCGTGCCACGGGGGTATCGCGGACCCTCTCTGGAATTAGGCTCCTCAGAATTTTCACCTTAGCGTGCCACGGCCTGCATCGCGGAGCCTCGCCAATGTGCCACGGTGCTATCGCGCACCTACACTGGAAATTGATGTCCCAGTAATTGTACTCAACGTGCCACGGCTTGCATCGCGTGGCATTGCCTCCGTGTCACGGATGTAACACGAGGCTTCACTGGAATTGGCCAAAATTAAATCACCCGAGGCAGAATGCCTCCGCGATGGCAGCGTGGCACGGCTCCATCGCGGAGCCCTTATTTTTGATGCTCTTCCTTGACCTTTTCCACTCCTTGCTTCCAAGTCCATTCCCGATTTTTACCAACATGTATCTTAGCTTCCCAAAATTCCATTTTACCTGCAAAACAACACTAATAATGTTGGTTAGTATAAATGCACATTTTAACTACAAATCACATGAGAATTCACAAATAACGATAGATAACAAAGATGAAATGAAGCATTTGAGTATCACTTGGGCATATAATTCTTCCCAATATCATCAGTAAGCTAAGAGTAGGGCTTGCATGCATCATTTCTGAAATCATAATCTTTTCATAACATGAAAATACATAGTTTTATAACTTCAACCGCCTCGAATGACTCAAAGCTGAGATATAACATTTATGGAAAAGCTGAACATAGAGTTAAACCTTGCTTTTAGAACATGCATGAGTATATAATAAACATGAGTAATGAATATGCATGTTCATAATCATATAAGACAATGGGAGACTCGTCACTTAACCGACATACCACGATAGAGCTTATGTGGTCCCGACTATCACACTCAAGTGGGCAGAGCTGTCCAAAACCTTGATAGGGCTAAGGACGCTACCACGATATGGATATAAAGCTGAAGGCCCATTCGGGCAAGGGGAAGCTCACAAGGGAGCTCCCAAGACATATAATAATATCAACCTACGTTGGCGCGTAGTTCTGGGGCATAGGGTGATCGACCCTTAGCCCGCTCGGTGCTAGACTTTTCTCCCAAAAACATGCATATGCTCTACATCGTGTACAATAAAGCTCAACATTGTCTATTGAAGAAGCTCAATAATGACAACATGCACAGACTCGACATCATATGAAAACGAAGCTCAATAATCCATACACCTCAATCGAATTCATGCATGTGAGAAACTTTAGTTCAAAGCATACCACAAGCTGAACATACTTGGGAGCCCGCGCTCCAAAACCATGTGGTAAGCTATACGTAGGAAGATTTAACTCAAACATACCACAAGCTAAAATGTGTAATTTAGGAGACTTCACTCCAAAACAATGCGGTAAGCTTATTTCGGAAAAATGATCATTTGAAGTCAACATGTGGGCATTGACCAAAGCTCTATCATACCTAGAATTGCTCAATTCCCATTGAAGACATAATTATAGACATGGGTAGTTTAAAATCATGCTTTGCATCATAATATCTCATCATTATCACATTTACTTCGTAAATCTTACTTTTCATGATCATATCATCAATGGGCTTTAACATTCATAAAAGCTAGAAACATAATTTAATTGAAATCATTGTAAAATCAGCCCATGCTTCACAATTCGATAATAAATCATAATCAATTCATACCAATGTAAATAAATTGAATATTCATGCATTCGGGTAAAAATCACACACTTGATCATATGAGATTTTCATGATTCGATAGAGATTGGACATGGGTGTGTAAGAAGACACCCACTCATAACCCTACATACCTTAAAGGGATGATTCTACCACTTCTCTGATTGCCCAAAATGAGATTCCAATGGAAACCTTGAAGACTTTCTCTAAATCACAACCTGTCAAGTTGCATGCATGGAATGAAATAACTTAGAATAGGTTTTCCTATCACGACCCAAACGTACACCCGGATCGTAGACATGGGACAAGGAGCCTCAAGAGACCCCAAGTCGACCCATGGCATGAGCATACATCTAATTCAATCACATGAGCAGAATACATAACATAAAGAACATAATCATAGCATAGCATAAGGTAAAGTCAGTACAAGACTTATACAATACAGCGGAATACAACTTGTAGTTTGATAAGCTTCTAAACATGAAAGAAGGATTGATGGGACAACACCCCAACTAATACAACATCCAAAAACTAAAAGAACAACATAGAGTATGAACATACAACTCTCGAAACATGAGGACTCACCAAGAGCGCTGAGAGTGAATTTTAAACTATCTACGGGTGAGGATGAGCTTGAGAACTG
Source organism: Datura wrightii (assembly GCA_035772735.1). Classification (NCBI taxonomy): domain Eukaryota; kingdom Viridiplantae; phylum Streptophyta; class Magnoliopsida; order Solanales; family Solanaceae; genus Datura; species Datura wrightii. The sequence goes on along the minus strand of JASDFA010000006.1, from coordinate 53,413,688 downwards.
GGACTTGTATCATGAAATGATACAACATAGAAAGTATGTAGTCAATAAGTGGAATGTACTGAGTATGAAAGGTAAGTAAACCAGACATTTAAACATATATGAAATTCATAAATGATCATAAGAGTAGGATGTCATGCTCGTATCGTAAATCATAATAGCATATCATATGGCTCAAGGGTTTCAAAACATTCGTAACATAATATAATCATAATCATAATAGAAAAGATTTACATAACATGACTTGGGCAAACATACATAATCATAACATGCATAAATCGTGAGGAACAGTTGAAAATTCTCTTAATCGACATACCCCATATGAGCGCACATGAAGCCCGACTTGTAACCCTAGTCGGGAAGGTATTCGTACCTTGCGAAGGATAGAACCATGAAAGTGTGATATCACCATGAAAAGGGACATTTGGGCAAGGGACTAACATGAAAGGGTCCCAACATATCTACGGTGGAACATAGTTCATGAGATCCTGGTCTTAACTTGAGCCCCGAACCTACTCGGTGTTTGGTACTACTCCCAGAACATATATAGTGCTCATAATAATACATACATGAGTTCATGGGCTAGTTAAATCATGATAATTGTAAACATGCTTGAACATATAAGAACTAGCCATGACTTGAGGCCCATGAGTCGGCCAAAAAAATAATTCATGAATACTAAGATTCATACATACTTATAGATCATGCATATAGCTTGCATTTCATAAAATCATAATGGGTAACATGATGAATTCGTAATTTAAAACATAATTCATGCTAGGATCGTAAAGAACATCGATGGGATAATAGGTCGTAAATTGATTCATCGTGGGACATGCATAATTAAGCTTAATTGCTTAGAAAAATCAAAATCAACAATATTATAATAAACTTAAAATATCAAAAGAATGATCAAAATCCATAGATTATGATAATATTTAAAAATCTCAAAACTCATAATTAAATCATTAGAATTTATATAATCAAATACAAAACCCCATGAGTTTTTGATGAATTTTATGTAAAATCATAGAGTAGGGGCATGGGTGTGGGAGAATTCACCCATTGATGACCTTAGATACCAGGGATTATTTGGTTCTTAACTTCCGTTGCTAGCCCAAGATGGAAATTTAGAGAAATTAGGGAAGAACACCTTGAATGACCTTCTAGAATCCTCTCTATACTCTTGCATGCATGAATGAGGCTTAACATGGACTAATACCCTTTAAAAGACCCTGTTCAAACCTTAAAATGACATAGTTTAGGCCTTAGGAATTACGAAAACACCCTTATTAAAAATGTAGAAATTTCTGGTTGCCAGTCCCCACGAGGGACCTCACGAGTTGTTGCCAGGGGGCATGACTCGTGGCTGGGATCCGTGATGCCTACTACCCAAACAAGCTCAGGGGACCCCACGAATCATGGTGGCTGACCATGACTCGTGGTCACTACCCCTGGTGCCTACTGCCTCATGAGTTCCATCCTCACCACAGGTGACCTTACGAGTCGTGAGGTATGACCACGACTCGTAGTCACCCTCGTGGCCTCCCCAAAACTCTACCAAGTCTAGCCTGACCACGAGTCACTTCAAGACTCATGGTCCCACCTAACGAGCCACCTTATGAATCATCCTGTGACCTGGTGCGAATTTCCAGTATTTTCCTATTTTGACTCCGGGGTCTGATCCTTGGGTTCCTGGGATATAACAATATCTCCCCCTTAGGAACATTCATCCTTGAATGTTAGAAACATGCAGAAAACTCAGAAACAAGCTATCACCATATACAAATACTAATGATTTAAGATGAAAACTTACAAATTGGCTACCTCCAAAAAGACCTACATAACTAAACTGAATTCAGGCGTCACATACATTTACCATATCATAAAAACAAACTCGTACGCATGAACTGAACATGAAAAATGATTAGAGGTTTGGAGCAAAAACTGATACCTCAAACTGAAACTTAGCCGATAGAGAACAGGTGTGGGTATCTAGACATCATATCCACTTTGGCTTCCCACTGTAGCTCCTTCAACAAGTTGATTTCTCCATAATACTTGAACTGAAGTACTTCTTTGTTCCTTAGCTTACGGATTTGACGATCTAATATTTCCACGGGTACTTCTTCATAACTGAGGTTGTCTTTTACACCAACACTTTCCACCAAAACTACTAAAGTTGGATCTCCCAAACCCTTTTTCAAGAGTGACATGTGAAACACAAGATGAACTGAAGATAACTCCGAGGGCAAGTCCAACTCATATGCCACCTTGCCAACTCTCTTCACAACCCGATAGGGGCCAACATAGCGGGGACTGAGTTTCCCTTTCTTTTCGAACCACATGACTTCCTTCATGAGAGATACCTTTAGAAATACCCAACTGTCCACCTCAAACTACAAATCTCTTCTCCTCATATCGTTATATGATTTCTGATGACTTTGAGTGATTTTCAACCGATCCCTTATCAACTGAACCTTCACCATCGCCTCGTGAACTGAATCTGTCGCTATCATAGCTGTCTCATCAACCTCAGACTATCCGATGGGAGATCTACACCTCTGCCCATAGAGGGCCTCGAACGGTGCCATTTGGATACTGGAGTGATAACTTTTATTATAAGCAAACTCGATTAAGGGCAAATGATCATCCCAACTACCTTTAAAATCCATAACACTTTCCCTCAACATATCCTCAAGAGTCTGGATTGTTCGCTCAGCTTGGCCATCCGTTTATGGATGAAAGGTCGTGCTGAGCTTGACTTGGGTCCTAAGTCCCTTCTGAAAAGACCGCCAGAACTAGGAGGTAAACTGAGTACCTCGGTCTAAAATAATAGACAAGGGAACTCCATGGAGTCAAACCAACTCCCGAATATACAATTTGGCATAATTATCCGCTGAATCCGTGGTTTTGACCGGTAGAAAGTGTGCAGACTTGGTTAACCTGTCTACCACTACCCAAATGGAATCGTAGTGTCGTCGAGTATGAGGTAGGCCTGTAACGAAATCCATGTTAATCTCTTCCTACTTCCATGTGGGAATGATAATGCCCTGAAGTACGCCTCCTGGCCTTTGATGCTCAATTTTCACTTGCTGACAGTTTGGACATTTCGCTACGGACTCTACAATATCCTTATTCATACCATCCACCAATAGATTTCTCGAAAGTCCCGATACATCTTCGTGGATCCCGTATGGATAAAATATCTGGTACCATGTGCCTCATGTAATATCCAAACTCTCAAATTATCAATGTTCGGAACACATAGTCTACCCTGGTATCATAGCTCCCCATCTCCCCCTTGATAGAAAACCTCCACCTCTTGAATTCGCACTACTTCCTTCAGCTTCTTCAAAATCGGATCCTTATCTTTCTTAGATTTGACATCGACCACCAAGGACGATTCTGACCCATTCTGCACAATAACGCCGCCATCTGTCAAGTCGATCAATCTAACTCCCAATCTTCAAGTCGGTGGACATCCTTCACCAACTCCTTCTTTCCCTCATCCACGTGGGACACACTCTCTTAGAGAGCCTACTAGGTGCATCCGCCACCACGTTCCTTCCTCGGGTGGTTAAGGACACTCATGTCATAGTCCTTTAATAACTCTAACCACCTTCTTTGTCGAAGATTGAGATCTTTCTGTGCGAAAACATACTTCAAGCTTTTGTGATCCATGAATACATCCATGTGGACCCCATAAAAGTAATGCCTCCATATTTTCAATGCGAACACCACCACGGCCAACTTGAGATCATGAGTCGGCTAATTTTTTCGTGAACTTTCAGCTGTCGAGAGGCATATGCTATTACTTTCCCATGCTGCATCAACACACATCCTAGTACAACTCTCGAAGCATCACAATATACAACAAGACAATCCGTACCCTTGGGTAAAGTCAACACTAGTTCTAAAGTGAGTCGGGTCTTCAATTCCTGGAAGCTTTCCTCAAAAGCCTCCGACCATTGGAACTTCACCTTCTTTTGAATCAACTTGGTCAAAGGTGTCGTAATAGATGAGAAACCCTCAAAAAATCCCCTGTAGTAACTTTCTAGGCCCAAGAAACTCTGAATTTCTAAAGGATTCACCGGTCTGGGCCAATTCTTCACTTCTTCGATTTTTTGGAAATCTACCTTTATGCCCTCACCTGATACCACATTGCCTAGAAATGCCACCGAGTCCAACCAAAACTCACATTTGCTGAACTTTGCATATAAATAACGATCCTTGAGGATCTGAAGCACTATTCGCAAGTGAGCGGCATGCTCCTCCTCTCTCCGAGAGTATATAAGAATATTATTGATGAACACAATTACGAATATGTCCAGATATTGCTTGAACACCCAGTTCATCTGGTCCATAAAAGCTGCAGGAGCATTGGTTAGTCCAAAAGACATAACAACAAATTTGTAGTGACCATATCGAGTCCTGAAAGCAGTTTTCAGGATGTCACTCTCCCGAACACTGAGTTGGTGATACTCGGGCCTTAGATCTATCTTCAAGAAACACCTGGCACCCTAGAGCTGGTCAAATAAATCATCGATCCTGGGAAAGGGGTACCTGTTCATGACAGTGACCGTATCCAGCTGCCGATAATCAATACACATCCGAAGGGATCCATCCTTCTTTTGAACAAAGAGAACCGATGCACCACATGGAGACTTGCTCGGTCTAATGAAACCCTTATCCAACAAGTCCCTCAACTATTCTTTTAGCTCGATTGGAGCCATTCTGTAAGGAGGAATGGAGATATTCTATGTATCGGGCAATAGATCAATACCGAAATCAATTTCCTTTTTTGGAGGAACACCTGGCAAATCATTGGGGAACACCTCGGGACACTCACACACCACTGGAACTAACTGAATAGTCCGGGTCTCAGACTCTACATCCTTAACCCTAACTAGGTGGTACATTGAACCCTTAGAGATCATTTTCCTGGCCGTGAGGTAAGAGATAAAGCGACCTACAGGTACCGTTGAACTACCCTTCCATTCTAAATCTGGTCCACCCAAAAAACGGAACTCCACCGCTTGGGTTCTACAGTTAACCAAAGTATAACATGAAAATAGTCAATCCATGCCCAAAATAATATCAAAATCAGTTATAGCTAATTCTACTATGTCTGCAGAGGTAACCTTATGCAACACCATAATGGGGAAACCCCTATACGGTGGCCTAGCTACCACTGATTGACCGACTGGAGTAGATACGGAGAACGGTTCTGACAAAATTTCAAGACTAACTCCAAAACTACTAGCAATATAAGGGGTCAAAAAAGAAAAAGTAGCTCTTCGATCTAACAAAGACTAAGCATCATTATGGAAGACTTACAACATACCCGTGACCATATCTGGAGAAGCCTCCTACTCCTGGCGAGGCACTAGGGCATAAAACCTATTTTGGCACTGACCACTTGCTGAACTAGTGGAGGCACCCTACTGAGGAGGTTACGCTGCTGGAGCGGTAGAACTAGCTATAGGGCAATATCTGATCCTGTGTCTGGGTTTGCCACACTTGAAACAAGCATCCGTGCCGACCAAGCACCTCCTAGGATGATTCTTGCCGCACTTTGCACATATTGGAAAAGTGCGGTCCACCTGCATGCTACCATGATCCCTCGAGCCTGTAACCCTGCTCCTTTGGTCTCCCCTGAACCTGGATGGCGTGTTGGCCGATGATGGAACCGGAGCAATGGACCTGTGCTGGGTCTGCTGATGTGGTCCACCTCCTAACCTGGCTTGAGAAACCCTGCAGCTATCGATCCTGGCCCTATTGGCCTCTCTCTACCTCTTGTAGACTGACTCCATCTGCTGCACATGCAATAAAATACGGTGAAAGTCAATGTCCTGGTGAAGCATGGTGATCCGACAATCCTTTTCCAAGTAATCTGCTACCCCATGCACAAAATGGCTCACCCGAGCCCGCTGATCCACCACCAACTCTGGAGCATATTTTGATAACAAGGTGATTCAATTGAATATTCCTGGACATACATGTTACCCTGCTTCAAATTCACAAACTCGGCCTCCTTGAGCTCTCTCATCTCCACAGGAAAGAATTGATCAATGAATGCGGTGTGAAACTCGTCCCAACCTATCGGGCTGGCACCCGCCGCCCTGGAATCTCTCCATTTCTTAAACCATATATGTGCTACCCCCTTTATCTGATAGGAGGTCAAGTCAACGCATTCCCCATTTTTTCACCCCCATAACCTGGGTGATCCTCAGAATCTCCTTAATGAAATCATGTGGATCCTCGTCCACCTTTGACCCCGTGAACTCCGAAGGGCTCATCCTCAAGAAGTCCCTCACCCTAGCTGCTGCTGCATTCCCATTCTGAGGGAGATGCGCCACTGTCTAATTCTGGACCTGGGCAGTCATGGCCTGTGCCAACATCTGAATCGCTGCCCTAAACTCGGCGTGGGCAGTTGACTCTGTACGTGCTCCTCATGAACGGGTGCAGCTGGCTGATGCTTACCATCATGGGCACCGTCATGATCATTTCCAGTTCCATTTCTCCTGGCATTTACTCGATGTGGAGGCATGATTCTGCAAAGGCGAATAGCACGATTTAGAGGAGTAAAGGACGTTCATTGCACGACATAGATCGTGAAAGAAAGGAAAATTTCCTAAACGTCTAGTAGCCTCTTCTTCATAAGTGTGGTGCACTTCATACCCATGAAAAAGACTCTACTTAACGCGTCTTTCAGACTCCCTAGGATACTTCAAAACCTATGGCTCTGACATAAAGTTTGTCACGACCCAAACATACACCTGGATCGTAGACACGGGAAAAGGAGCCTTGAGAGACCCCAAATCGACTCATGGCATGAGCATAAATCTAATTCAATCACATGAGCGGAAGACTTAACATAAAGAACGTAATCATAGCATAGCATAAGGGAATATTAGTACAAGACTTATTCAATACGGCGAAATAGAACTTGTAGTCTGATAAGCCTCTAAACATGAAAGACGGAATGATGGGACAACACCCCAACTAATCCAACATCCAGAAACTGAAAGAACAACATAGAGTATGAACATACAGACCTCGAACATGAGGACTCACCAAGAGCGCTGAGAGCGAATATGAAACTATCTACGGGTGAGGATGAGCATGAGAACTGTGACCTGTATCATGAAACGATACAACATAGAAAGTATGCGGTCAGTACGTGGAATGTACTGAGTATGCAAGATAAGTAAAATGGACATTTAAACATATATGAAATTCATAAATGATCATAAGAGTAGGACGTCATGCTCGTATCGTAAGTCATAATAGCATATCATATGGCTCAAGGGTTTCAAAACATTCACAACATAACATAATAATAATTATAATAGAAGAGATTTACTTAACATGACTTGGTACAACATACATAATCATAACATGCATAAATCATGAGGAACAGTGGGAGATTCTCTTAACCGACATACCACATATAAGCACACATGAAGCTCGACTTGTAACCCTAGTCGGGAGGGTGTTCGTACCTTGCCAAGGGTAGAACCATGAAAGTGTGATATCACCATGAAAAGGTCCATTTGGGCCAGGGACTAACAAGAAAGGGTCCCGACATACCTACGGTGGCACGTAGTTCATGAGATCCGGGGCTTAACCTGAGCCCCCAACCTACTCGGTGTTTGATACTACTCCCAAAACATATATAGTGCTCATAATAATACATACATGAGTTCATGGGCTAGTTAAATCATGATAATCGTAAATATACTTGAACATATAAGAACTAGCCATGACTTGAGGACCATGAGTCGGCAAAGAACATAATTCATGAATAATAAGATTCATACATACTTATATATCATGCATATAGCTTGAATTTCATAAAATTATAATGGGTAACATGATGAATTCATAATTTAAAATATAATTCATGCTGGGCTCATAAAGAACATCGATGGGATAATAGGTCATAAATCGATTCATCATGGGGCGTGCATAATTAAGCTTAATTGCTTAGAAAAATCAAAATCAACAATATTATAATCAATTTAAAATCTCAAAAGAATGATCAAAATTCAAAGATTATGATAATATTTCAAAATCATAAAACGCATAATTAAATCATTAGAATTTATATAATCAAATACAAAACCCCATGAGTTTTTGATAAATTTTCAGTAAAATCATAGAGTAGCGGCATGGGTGTGGAAGAATCACCCATTAATGACCTTACACACCTGGGATTATCTGGTTCTTAACTTCCCTTGCTAGCGCAAGATGAAAATTTAGAGAAATTGAGGAAGAACACCTTGAATCACCTTCTAGACTCCTCTCTATACTCTTGCATGCATGAATGAGGCTTAACATGGACTAATACCCTTTAAAAGACCCTATTGAGACTGCCAGTACCCACGAGGGACCTCACGAGTTGTTGCCAGGGGGCACGACTCGTGGTTGGGATCTGTGATGCCTACTGCCCAAACAAGACCGGGGGACCCCATGAATCATGGTGGCTAACCACGACTCGTGGTCACCACCCGTGGTCCCTACTACCTTATGCATTCCATCCTCGCCATGGGTGACCTCACGAGTCATGAGGTATGACCACGACTCGTGGTCACCCTCATGACCTCACCAAAACTCTGCCAAGCCCAGCCTAACGACGAGTCATTTCACGACTCATGGTCCCACCTAACGAGCCACCTCACGAACCGTCCTTTGACCTGATATGGATTTCCAATTATTTTCTTCATTTTGACTCTCGGGTCTGATCCTTGGGTTCCCGGGGTAAAACATTCCCCTATTAAAACCCTTCAAAACAAGCTTTAAAGGACGTAGTATAGGTCTTAGGAACTCAGAAATTACAAAAAGACCCTTACTGAATTCACAGGAAAATACTACCAGGGGGTCCTAACAGATCGTGGTCCTTTACAATGACTCATTGCCTGGATCGTCAAGTACACTTCCTCAATTACTTCACTTTATGCGTAAATCATCCCATGACTTACACCACGACTCATTACCTCAGCCAAGGAGTCGTGGTCAGCTTCCGTTAGGTACACTGCCTTAATTTCCCCTTCTTTCCTTCTAACCCACCCCACGGCTGACTTGATGACTCGTGGGGTCTGACCATGAGTCGTTGCCAAGCCCATGGGGAATCTTCTCTTCAATACTTCCCTGCTCTTCACTGGTCTCCCCACGAGTCACCTGACAGCTCATGGGCTGTCCTCACGAGTCGTCCCACGACTTGTCCTATACCTACAACATAAATTTCACATTTTTCTCCGTTTTAACTCCCGAGTCTGATCTTTAAGTTATCAGGGTATAACACAAGGTTATCCCTAGATTCATCGGGCCATAGGATTCTTCGAAAGATAGGACAAGTGGCTTATGAGTTAGAATTGTCTTCAGGGTTAAAATCTATTCATCCAGTCTTTCATGTATCGATGCTACGGAAGTTCATAGGAGACCCATCTCAAATTGTCCTAGTTGACGATGTTCAGGTCACAAAGAATTTGTCCTATGAGGAAACCCTAGCAGCTATACTAGATTAATATGTTCGTAGATTGTGAACCAAGGATGTATCCTCCGTTAAAGTCCTATGGAGGATCAGAAATATAGAAGAGATGAATTGGGAAGCTGAAGACGACATGGAGTATACCCTCACTTATTCTAGACATCCTGACAGTAGTACCGACTCAGGTGATATCGTCTAAGGTGAAGCAGTTAGGCAAATATTTTTTTACCACTTTTTATATTACTATTGTTGATTATTCATTTATTCATGGTGGAACCATGCTATATAGTTGTTATAGCTTCTTGTGAGACACCTATGTTGGACTTTCCTGTGTTTCAGGTTTACAGATAGTCCACATTACAGAGGAGACTCTGTCCAAATTTCTTGCAAAGCCTAAGGACTTAGTCTCCTAAGATTATATTACATTTGAGGAAGAATGTTCCTGGGGGGAGGATGATGTTACACCCTATAAGTTTCTATTATTTAACCGATGTGTGTGTTTGTATGTTGAGAGTTTTAGAGTACGATACGTACGAAAAAGGTCTTGGAGGGGGGGCTGACTGCGCGAGTGCGTTGTCAAGCGAGTGAGAGGCCAGGGCCGGAGGTTGGGCGCGCTAGGTGGAGCGCCATGGCTAGCGCGTCGCCGCACGATGAGAGGTGCATCGCGCTCCCAGCCCACCGCCTAAGCCTATTTATATGTTTCAAGTTCCATTTTCATTCAATTAAAATTTCCCCCAAAATAGACCCCTGGCAATACGAAGTTCCTCTTAAACTTTTCATCTAATTGAAGAAAAATTATGCTGTTAAACTCTGTTCAAATGAAAATTTATCCTGGATAATGAGTTTCACGCCTACAGATAACATATTTACGGAGTTACTTATTGAAATATAGCTCAAATTATCAGAGTCCCGTCGAGTATAAGTTGTGTAAATCACTTCTAATTGGGTCCTAGACGCCTTCAAGTGATACGTATCTCTACCTTATAACTCTCGGGAATTTGAAAGCTTTCGGCTCAATCGAACATGTTATGACTTGTGGTTGTTATGTTTGTAGATGAGGTTTCCTAGCCATATTTCCTCAGTGTAAGGACTACAATTTAGAGGAGTTATCATTCCTTGAATTACAACAGGGTTAATTAAACAAAATTCGGCGATTAGGATATGTTAAGGCTAACTTCTCTTGGGAAGTTACTCCTATTTTTTAATTGATACAATCGATACCTTGTAGTAGCATATGCTTATAGTGTTTGGTTAGATGCTACGAGAAAAATTAAGGTTATGACATAGTATCCTTTATCGGGAAATTTGTGTTCTGTTTTGATTATCGCCGACGGAGGGATTTCCTATCCAATTATTTACCGGTTAAGGGGACTAGTAGGTGTTTTGTTACCATATTGAGGCCAAAGAGATTTGAGGGTAGCTGTTAGTGTATTTTGTTATGTTAAGCAACATAAGGCATAGTTCGGCAATACAATGTACTTTTCTATGCCTATATATGTATACAGTAGAGCTCGCCTACAAACCATTGGCGTATGTTGACACCTATAGGGCTAGAATCAAGATAGAATGACCTTATCTTCCAGTTAGTGGCACCAAGGTTGCCAAATGGATCGGGTAGTAGCTTTCTAAGTGATCTACATATTGTTAGTGACCATATAGCTTCTTTCCACCTACTGATACAGTTACAGGAGCCTAGATGACTCAGATACACTTACAGGAGCTCAGATGGCTCTAATACAGTTATAGAAGCCCAGATGGCTCAAGTACAGTTACAGGAACCCAGATGGCTCGGATGCAATTACAGGAGCCTAGACGGCTCAATATAGTTATTGGAGCCTAGATGGCTTAGATATAGTTACAAGAGCCCAAATGGCTTAGATACATTTGCAGGAGCCCAGTGGCTTAGACGCAGTCACAAGAGCCTAGAGGCCTCAGTTATAGCTCTAGAGGTTAAGTATACCTTAGTTACAGCTTTCTTATGGGCCTATAGTGGTACTGATAGGAAGAGTATGGATTACTTGCACTTGCTGGGGCTTATGGGGGTCCAGGTAGGGTATTTTGTGTTGTTTGTACCTTCTACACTTATCGGGGCCAGGTGAGGTTCTTGATTGTACATTACCTATTAGTTATAGTCCATATTGTTGATCTTGGGCAAATTTATATGCCCAAGTGATACTCAAAAGTACCATTTTCGCCTTGTTTATCTATCAATGTATATACATTCTCATGTAATTGGTAATAAAATGGGAATTTATACTAACCAACATGATTAGCATTGTTTTGCAGGTAAAATGTAATTTCGGGAAGATAAAATGCATGTTGGAGGATATCGGGGTTGGAATTGGATGCGAGCAAGGGACAAGACATTGGACAACATGAATTAAAGGGGCTCCGTGATGGAGCCGTGTCACGCTGCCATCGCGGAGGCCTTCTGCCTGGATAGGGAAATTTTGCCCAAATTCCAGAGAGGGTACGCGATAGGTCCGTGGCACGGTGGCTTGGCTTCGTGTTGCACGCCGTGCCACGTTGGGCTTTAAATCCTGGACCCCCAGTTCCAGTGAAGGTCCGCGTCCGTAGCGTGTCACGGAGGCAGTGCTCCGCGATGCACTCCGTGACACGTTGCTCGTTATTCCGGGAAAAATTCCCACCAGTATAAATAGAACACTTAGGTTCATTTTTCAATATTCTGACTTGGTGGAGCAAGAACGTGGGTTACAGGCAGTTGAGGGGACGAAATTCTCAGGGCTTTTCTCTCTTTCCTTCTTCTTGTATTCAATTGCTTGTATGATTAACACTCATTTAAAGATGTTTAATCCACAAATGAGTGGCTAATTCCTCTTCTTGCTGAGGTTATGAACAATTGTGATGAAATGTGATCATTGATTCTTTGGTTTTTCATCTTTTCTTCCATGTTGTTCTATTAATTCTTGTTCTTACTGCATTAATGTGTGGCCTACGTTAATGTATATCTAAAAAGTCCGGTTTCACTCGAGAGAGAAAGAAATTGGAAAGTTGTGAATTAATAGGATATGATCTTTACTTGATTTCGAAAAATTGGGAATTGATTTACTTTTAGGATAGAAATATACTTGAAAGTCGTATTAGTCAATTTAGGAACCGGGTTTGTATGGCTAGAACATCAATTGCATTTAATCACAGAAATGTAGGTGGATGGTTCATGATTCTTAAGTGAGGTTAAATATGAGAGTTTTAATCTCTTGGCAATAGTTATTGGCTAGCAACTAGAGGAAAAGATTAACCAAATTATGATGATAATTAATTTCATTACATGTTCGTTTAACCTCAGCATGCTCTCATTCATAGTTCAGACTCAAAGTAGATAATTGTTTTAGCTTTAGCATAAAAATTATAAAACAAAATATCAAACTCTTGGTTACACAGTTGTCTGCATTTTTAGAATTAAAATATAGTACACTTGAGAAAATTGCACTTCATCCCAGTCCCTGTGGGATCGATACTTGGCTTACTAAAGCCACTTTACTACTTGTTCGACCACGTGCACTTGCGTATCATTTTATATACCCCACAAATCACGCGAACAAGTTTTTGGCGTCGTTGCCGTGGACTTGGCAATTGGTGAATTTGTTTTAAGTGTTAATTTACTGTATTTTTATTTTCTTAGTGTTGACAACTTGGTCTTAGCCTGTATTTTGCAGACTTAATTTCTGTTGAACACTGGCAAGAGACAAGGAGCTGGTGGAATCGTATATAGAGCCAGAAAGGATATTTCACAGTAAACGGGGAGAAGCTCTACAAAGAAAGCTACAGTTGCTCAGACAGACGATCATGGAGCAACAACAGAATCCACCGGTAGTACGGGCAGTGTTAGTGCCTGAAGAAGTAGCAGCTCGGCCGGTTCGCGAGGTGGCAATCCCACATGCTAATAATGTCACATCTAGCATCCGCAAACCTGAGCCAGGAGGGAGGTTTGAACTTAAGCAGAATATGGTGCAATTGCTGCACACTAGCGGGCAGTTTACCGGTCTCCCTCATGATATCCACAACAGCATCTCCAAAATTTTTTGGAGATAAGTGACACTTACATCCCCGCTGGAGTGTCATCAGATTATGTCCGGCTTACATTGTTCCCATTCTCACTATTGGGAGAAGCCAAGAGGTGGTTGAAAGCTGAGCCACCAAATTCTATTTCCACGTGGGATGATCTTGCAAGGAAATTCTTGATACGGTTTTTTCCCTCCGGTAAAACAACAAGACTTAGAAGTCAGATTCTAAGTTTCAAACAGAGAGAGGGAGAGAATTTATATCAGGCCTACGAGAGATTTAAGTCCATGTTGCGGGATTGTCCTCATCATCATCAGTCCAATGATGTGCTGGTGCACACTTTTATAGAGGGTTTGGAACCCCACACCAAAATATTGCTAGACTCAGCAACTGGAGGACAAGCACTGGAGAAAACTTATGAGGAGCTGTGATCTTGGGCAGATTTATATGCCCAAGTGATACTCAAACGTATCATTTTTACCTTGTTTGTTGTGCAATGTGTATATAATATCATGTATTTGGTAATAAAATGCGAATTTATACTAACCAACATGATTAGCATTTGTTTTGCAGGATAATGTGATTTTTAAGAGCTAAAATGCGTGTTGGAACTATGTCGGAGTTGGACTTGGATGCGAGCGTGGAAAAGACCTCGGATGGCATATTTTGCAGTGGCTCCGCGATGGTGTCGTGCCACGCTGCCATCGCGGTAGCACACTGCCTGGGCAGAAATAAAAGTGGCAATTTCCAGTGTGCCTGCGCGTCAGCTCCGTGGCACGGAGACAGGCCTCCGCGATGGCCTCCGTGCCACGTTGAGGCTAATTATCCGGACCATGCAATTTCCAGAGAGGGTCCGCGTCCACGCCGTGTCACGGAGGCAGTGCTCCGCGTTGGCCTCCGTGACACGTTGCTTGTTATTCCGGGAAAAATTTCCCACTATTATAAATAGCACACTTAGGTTATTTTTAAAGGGAGTTTTTTTAGTTTTAGTTTTTTGAGCCTGAGTTCAGAAGTGGGAGCAGGAACGTGGTTTTGTGGCAGTTGAAGAATAGAAAAGATAAGAGTTTTCTTCTCTTCCCTTCTTCTTTCCTTCAATTGTATGCATGATTCACACTCATTCTAGGATGATTAATCCAAGAATGAGTGTCTAATTCCTCTCTTGCTGAGGTTTTGAACTTGTGAAATGAATGTTGGTAATAATTGATATGGTTTCTTCTTCTTCTTGCATGTTGTTCTATTAATTCTTGTGCTTATTACATTCTTGATTGGCCACCATTAATGTATATCTAAAAAGTCCAATTTCACTCGAGAGAGCATGAAATTGGAAAGTTGTGAATTAATAGGGTATTGTTCTTAACTTGATTTGGGAAAATTGGGTTTTGATGTGCTTTCTTGATAGAAATATACTTGAAAGCCGTATTAGTTAATTTAGGAACCGGAATTGTAGTGTTAGGTCATAAATTGCATTTGATCACAGAAATGTAGACGAATGGTTTATGAATCTAAAGTGAAAT
The DNA here is from genome assembly GCA_035772735.1 of Datura wrightii. Lineage (NCBI taxonomy): Eukaryota > Viridiplantae > Streptophyta > Magnoliopsida > Solanales > Solanaceae > Datura > Datura wrightii. The sequence continues at coordinate 53,398,658 of JASDFA010000006.1, read as the reverse complement.
TAAATACGGAAGTTTTAATTTCTAGGCAAACGTTCTTGGCTAGCAATATGAAGAAGAAGATGACCAAATTATCATGATTATCAAGTTCATTACTCGTTCTTAACCTTGGCATGTGCATATCCATTGTCTAAACTCAACGTAAATAGTAGTTATTAATTTTAGTAGATAATTAGTTTAGAAACAAAACTTACTCAAATCTTGGTTGGATTGTTGTTAACATAGTTAGAAATAGAATAGAGATATAGTAAACTAGGCAGTTTTGCATATCTAGAGCAGCCTCCTTGGATCGATACTTGGCTACTTAGCCACTTTATTACTTGTTTGACCACGTACACTTGCGTGTCGGTGTATAATATATACCGAGCAGCAGAGCGCGAACAAGTTTTTGGCGCCGTTGCCGGGGAGGCTAGGCGATTTGTAAAATTTTGTTTAGTGTAAATTTACTGTATTTGTATTTTTATTTTCTTAAGTGTTAACAACTTGGTCTTAGCCTGTATTTTGCAGATTTTTATTTCTGTGAACACTGGCAAGGGACAAGGAGCTGGTGGAATCTTACTTAGAGCCAGAACGTGAATTGCATAGTCAACGTAGAGAAGCTCTTCGGAAGAAGTTGCAGTTGCTCAAACAGTCTATGATGGAGCAACCCAATCCACCAGTTGTGCAGGCAGTGTTAGTGCCCGAGGAAGTAGCAGCCAGGCCGGTTCGCGAGGTGGCAATCCCACACGCTAATAATGTACATTCCAGCATCCGCAAACTAGAGCCTGGGGGGAGATTTGAGTTAAAGCAAAATATGGTGCAACTTTTGCACACTAGCGGGCGGTTTACCGGGTTCCCTCACGAAGATCCGCAACAACATCTCCAGAACTTTTTGGAGATAAGTGACACTTACATCCCCGCTGGAGTGTCACCTGATTATGTTCGGCTCACCTTATTTCCATTTTCCTTACTTGGTGAAGCCAAGAGGTGGTTAAAAGCTGAACCACCCAACTCTATATCAATGTGGGATGATCTTGCAAAGAAGTTCTTGATCAGATTTTTCCCTTCAGGTAAAACAGCTAAACTTAGAATTTTAAACAGAGGGAAGGAGAAAATCTTTATCAAGCCTGGGAAAGATTCAAGTCCATGTTGCGGTACTGTCCTCATCATCATCAGTCAAATGAGGTGTTGGTCCACACTTTTATTGAGGGTTTGGAACCCCACACTAAAATTTTGTTAGACTCAGCAGCTGGAGGGCAAGCGCTGGAGAAGACTTATGAGGAGCTGTACACTTTGCTCAACCGAATTTCACAAGGCAATCCGGAATGGAATGCAGATTCTTCAAGAGGTGGAGCAAGGAAAGCAGCGGGATTGCTTGAAGTGGATGGATTCACAGCTATCGCTGCACAGATAGCTGCTTTGCAAAATCAGTTAAACACTCACTTCAGCAATATGAATTTGAACCAGCCGTCAGCCTCAGTTAATGCAGTCCAACAGATGTGGTGTGAAGTGTGTGGTAGTAGTGAGCATTCAGCTGAATGCTGTGGTGCAAATCCTGATTCTGTCAACTTTGTGGGCAATGCACAGAGGAATCAACAGCAGTTTGGTGGTGGCTACAACTCGAATTGGAGGAATCATCCAAATTTTTCATGGGGTAGCAACAATCAATAAGGCCAGGGTTCAGGGCAGGGTATGCACAGAAACCAAGGAGGGCAACAAGGCTATCAGAATCAGTTTAGAAATCACAATGCCCCTCCTCCACCACCATCACCGACTATTGAGGAAATGTTCAAGACCATGATTGCCAACCAGGCACAATTGCAGGCTGACTATGTCAAACTGGCGGCCGAAGTAAAGAACAATCAATTGGCAACCAAGGCTCTTGAATATCAGTTTGGGCAATTTGCCAGTGCCCAAAATACTAGACCAAGGGGAGGACTACCTAGCGACATGGATCCCAATCCTAAGCAGGTAAATGCAGTGACCACGAGGAGTGGTTTACAATTAAAGGAGGTGGAACCGGAAAGACCGCCTTAGAAGTCAGGAGCAGCAGATGTTGAGGGAGAACAAACCTCAGATACGGGGAAGACCAAAGAAGCTGAACCAACAAGGCCTCCAACCCCGTTCCCTCAACGACATAAGAAACACAAGGAGGAGGCGTGTTTCCAGAAATTCATGGAGGTACTTAAACAGGTACATGTTAACTTACCTCTTGTTGATGTCTTGCAGGGTGTGCCAAAATATGCAAAGTATATCAAAGACATCGTGGCCAACAAAAGTCGCTTGACCGAGTATGCCACGGTGGCTTTAACGGAGGAATGCACATCCCGTATTCAGAACAGGTTGCCAACTAAACTGAAGGATCCTGGAAGTTTTACTATCCAGCTGACGATTGGGCAAAGTATCCGAGCTCGTGGGTTATGCGACTTGGGGGCAAGTATAAATCTGATGCCATCTTCGGTATTCAGAAAGTTAGGGCTAGGGAGTCCTAGACCTACAACAGTGATCTTGCAGCTAGCAGATAGGTCTTTAGCTAAGCCGGATGGCATTGTGGAGGATGTGCTAGTGCAGGTAGGCTCCCTCATTTTTCCGGTAGATTTCATTGTTCTGGATTTTGAGCCAGATGCAGAAGTCCCATTTATTTTGGGACGACCATTTTTGGCAACCGGAAAGGCATTGATCGATGTAGCTGCGGGTCAACTCACGATGCGAGCACACGACAAGGTTGAGGTGTTCGACGTGTACAAGGCACCTAAGCTCCCGACTGTCTATAAGGAACTCTTGGTGATCAACGTGATTGATCATGGGAATGCAAATGGATTGAGTGATTCCCGAGAGTTACTAGGTAGGCCACCATACAAGGTTGAGAACTACTGGGGAGATGACCATGATCGGGTCAAATCGTCCATCTCCCTAGTAGAAAATTAAGCGTAAAGGCTGTTGAGCCGTGACGTTAAACCAGGCGCTGCACGGGAGGCAACCCGTGAAAAATATTTTTCTTTCTTTTTCCTTAGTGTAAAGTTTTTCTTTTATTTTATTTTCTTTTCTTTTTCTTGACTAGGTTTAGATGTGCATTTTAATTAGTAATTTTTATTCTTTTAGTAGGGAATCTAGTCATTTAACCAATTTTTGTTTAGTGAGGTGATTTTTAGGTATACCGGAGGAAAAATACGTGGAATCGAGAAAACGAGGCGAGGTATGAAAAATAAAATTTAATAGTGAAACAGAGCACTGGCGCGTTGGCGCCGTGTCACGGAGGCAATGCTCCGCGTTGGCCTCCGTGACACGTTGAAGGCAAATCTGGAATTTTTTAAAATTCCAGTAAGCCAACGCGTTGGCTCTGTGTCACGGAGGAGGGCCTCCGCGTTACCCTCCGTGACACGTTGCCATTATCCCAGTGCCGGGTCACACCGGGTTTCCGGGTGACCCGCGTGTTTTCTTAATAAAAACCCCCGATTTCGCCCCTATTTTCCCCATTCCCTCTTCCCTCCGCGACCAAACACCCATTCCCCTACCCCCAAGCTCCGTGCCACGTTAAGAGGCAAGGAAAACGTCAAGTCTTTATCGATTCTTCAATTCCAAGGTATGTTTTCATCGTCTATCTCAAATTTTTGGCGATTTTTGTCGATTTTGAGCATGTGAGGTGAGATATATCACCCTAGGTAGCAATTAAACATGACGTGAATTATTTTGCGATTGATTGTGTTCAGATTGTTGTAGTTGACGGGTGAACTTATCGATTGATTGAATAATTCATTGTTGATTGTCGAATTGAGTTCTAGGGCTTGGGGTTGTTGAATTTTAACTTGGGTAACTTGATAGTTTGACGAAATTGATGCCGGGGTGTGTTTATTATTTGAGATAAGTCGTGGTAAATATTGTATAATTGGTGAAAGACGACTAATTCTCGATTTTTAGTGGGACATTGCGTAATATGTGAATTGGTTGAATTGCTTAGATTAGTGTATATAAAATGTTTGTATTGTTGTTTCTATTTTGTTGTTGTTATTGTTGCTAAGTGCTATAGGTGAATAGCTGTCGATAGTAGGATTGGGTTAGCTGTATGAAGTCTTAGTAGTTCGCTAGTCGTTATGCTGTCGAATTTTTGTGAACGTACTAAGCAATATGTTTATAGTGATTGTGTTTGGGGTGTAAATAGATCTATCCTTGCTAACATGTTGTAAATATTGTTAAAGACTAAGTGTGGGGTAAATTTTGTTTAACCCGACCTTAGCCAAAACTAACAAGTTTTTAGCTTAACGTTGTGCTTGTCTGTGTAAATGGACAGGTACAATGGCCAGCCGACAAGATAAAGGCAAGGGTGCTTCAACCTCAGGCACCGGCAGAAAGAGAATGAGACTGGGCACTGCTGTCCCAGCTGCACCTGCTGTTCCACGCGGTCAAAACTGCCGATACGAAACACGATGGGTTACCGATGAAGGGAAGAAGTGGTACGCAAGGCATAAGGAGAACAAGTACTTCCCGGAGGAACATATTGCAAGGGAACCACTTGAACAGGAGTTCCCTCGCATCGTACAGAGTATTGAAGCAGCTGGGCTCAGCTTTATTTTTCAGGAGCCCAAGAAGTGCTACCTTCACTTGGTCCGGGAATTTTATGCCAACTGGAACCCGGCCATCAGAAGCCACACTATTAAAATCAGAGGGCAGATTGTCACTCTGGAACCCCAACAGCTGAATGCCATCGTTGGAGCGCGGGACACAGACGCCCACGTTCTCCGGTAGCTCAACATCACCCCACCGTACGCCGACATCAGACGTACGTTGTGTGGGGCTCGATCCACAGCCCGATGGAGTAGACACAAAGAGAGAGGTTACCACCAGACTCTGCCTTATTCGCAGATGAACAGGGAGGCCAGAATCTGGCTAAAAATTGTATGTTCGTGTTTGATCCCGGGAGTACATATGACAGACGTGACCCGGGACCGTGTCTGCCTGGTGTATGCCCTTATGAAAGGGCTTGAGATTAATGTGGGGGCGGTTATAATATCCGCCATGAAGAGAGCCAGACTACACCAGGGCCACAGATACGGGTTTGGCGGACTCATCACCACCTTCTTCCGAGGCCTCGACGTTGAGGAAGAAGCCTTAGATTACATTCCGCAGTTGGAGCGGCGGGCCCTTGAAGTGACAAAGACCAAGGCCCCCGACACTACACACGGACCTGTGCTGACTCTGGGCGAGCGACATGCTCGTGACGACCAGTATATGGCCCGTATGTTCGGTATGCAGATGCTACAGCTACGGATAGGTGGGAGACCAGCCACCGAGGATGAATTATGGCAGCTGGAGCTGGACTACCCTTTTGGCGAGAATGCCAGAGCTTTATGCAAGGTGGGGCCAGCCTTTGTGGAGCCTACTGACGACGACATCCCTACTGATGAGGAGACACGTCGTGAGGACTCTAATGTGGATTACGATGACGGCGAGGGAGCTGATTCAGATATGGGCGACGAGGTCGCAACACCGGATGAGGAAATCGAATATTTCGACTGAGCAGGGAGTTTCACCACCCAAAATTTTGTGCTTTGTATTTTTGTGAACACTGGGGACAGTGTTCGATTTAAGTGTGGGGTGGGGAGTAGTTAGGTGCTGGGTCATAGGCTCTAAATCTGCTGTATATTCTTCCTTGATGTTTGTGTATGTCTGTGCTTTCCCTGTTGTTGTGAACTGATTTGTGAATGATGTGTATATATTTGTTTGTGGCTAATGATGTGTTTCTTTAAAAAGTTATGGTTGCCTTTGTAAATATTTTGTAAATTTTGTCAATATTTTTTTCTCTATCGATATGATCGATATTTTTCAAATTTTTTGCGAAAGGATGTTGCACTTATCAACATATTTTGTAAATATTTTTTTCATCGAAATGATCGATGTGTTGCAAAAATTTTGAAGTTTTATTTTTGGGTTTCTCGGAGTTTGTTTTCGGTTCTTTTACCGAGAATAGTCCCATTGAACCGATGTCATGGTTAGTGAACATTCCCTATGATGGATGGATGACGACCGTCTTAAGGGAAATGTAGTCGATAGGAGTAGATGATTTGTTTTTAGTTTCTTTGGTGGATCGCATCAATAAACTGTAGTTGCTTATGGTTGCTAAAATTTTGTTGCATGTGTAATTGATGTTCAAAATGCGAAAGTGATTCGTTTGAAAGCATGTAATTGTGTAAATATGTTGAGTTACCTAGGCTATAGAATTTGGTTCATTATGATTGAGGCTTAATCTTGAATTCATGTACTTGACTAATTAAAGAGTCTGTGAATGCATCTTGATTCGAGCATGTGCATGAAGTGTGAGTGAGGTTTTGCTATTCCATGTCATTGTGAATTTTCTAGAACTTGCCTGGCGTTTATACAAAGCGAAATGAAGGAGGTGTAGTGTCGGAAAGGATGTAGGCATTTCTTTGTTTTAACCGTTAGTTTCCATTTTTTTCTTGTCAAGTTCTACCTTTTTATATGTTGTATACCCTAGTCAGCCCGTTGAGCCTTTAGCCGATTTCTTTCTTTTGTCCAGAATTGTATGAACTAAGCTTTATTCCTTCTTTTCATTAGCCTTAAAGTCTATAAGAAGCTCTTAAGCGCTTACAAAGAAAAAAAATTGTTTCCCAAAGTGTTAAAGAGTGAAAAGAGTGAAAAGAAAAGAAAAGCAAAGTGAGGAAAGAAAAGATGATGTTGAAGAGGCACTAGTTGTAATTAAATGAAATTGAGGGTACATGAAAACCTTCCATTTGGGGTCAAGTGTGCCTGATGAAATGGGCTGTCTGAAAGTAAACCAGCATGAATGGGAGAAAAAGAGAAAAGAGAGGAACATTGTCCATGAGTCGATGGGAATGAGTTGAAAAGGCGCTTAAGGATGCTAGCAACTATTATTGGCTAATCCAATATATATATACTAGATCCATAGCCCAGTTACAACCCATTAAAAGTCCTATTTGATCCTACACTGCATTTCTTTATATTAGTGGAGTAATACACTAAGGGCAAGCCTATGGGTCATGACATGATGCATGTGAATTCTTTTGGGAGAGAGAGTGAAATTAATTTCTATATGCCCCTACTTGCATGTTTGTGTGCTGCACGAGCATAAAAGGGGAAGTTTCTCTCGAGTTGTGAGGGTACATGCTTGATGAAAGATTGATTTTCGTGTCGGATTTCTTGATTAGTTGATTTGCATGAGTTTGCCGATATCAAGAATCAATTCTTAAAAGTCTAGGAAGCCTCGATGTATTAAGGTCATTGTCTTGTATGACCAAGCATGTTTTCTTGATGATTTGCAAAAATCGAATAATCGGTATGACCGTAACGTAAATGGTTGCACCATAGTGACAAAGGTTGAGATGTGATGTGCATGATTTGTGTATGTGTTGTTCGAGGACGAACAAGGATTTAAGTGTGGGGTAAGTGATCTTGGGCAGATTTATATGCCCAAGTGATACTCAAACGTATCATTTTTACCTTGTTCGTTGTGCAATGTGTATATAATATCATGTATTTGGTAATAAAATGCGAATTTATACTAACCAACATGATTAGCATTTGTTTTGCAGGATAATGTGATTTTTAAGAGCTAAAATGCGTGTTGGAACTATGTCGGAGTTGGACTTGGATGCGAGCGTGGAAAAGACCTCGGATGGCATATTTTGCAGTGGCTCCGCGATGGTGCCGTGCCATGCTGCCATCGCGGTAGCACACTGCCTGGGCAGAAATAAAAGTGGCAATTTCCAGTGTGCCTGCGCGTCAGCTCCGTGGCACGGAGACAGGCCTCCGCGATGGCCTCCGTGCCACGTTGAGGCTAATTATCCGGACCATGCAATTTCCAGAGAGGGTCTGCGTCCACGCCGTGTCACGGAGGCAGTGCTCCGCGTTGGCCTCCGTGACACGTTGCTTGTTATTCCGGGAAAAATTTCCCACTAGTATAAATAGCACACTTAGGTTATTTTTAAAGGGAGTTTTTTTAGTTTTAGTTTTTTGAGCCTGACTTCAGAAGTGGGAGCAGGAACGTGGTTTTGTGGCAGTTGAAGAATAGAAAAGATAAGAGTTTTCTTCTCTTCCCTTCTTCTTTCCTTCAATTGTATGCATGATTCACACTCATTCTAGGATGATTAATCCAAGAATGAGTGGCTAATTCTTCTCTTGCTGAGGTTTTGAACTTGTGAAATGAATGTTGGTAATAATTGATATGGTTTCTTCTTCTTCTTGCATGTTGTTCTATTAATTCTTGTGCTTATTACATTCTTGATTGGCCACCATTAATGTATATCTAAAAAGTCCAATTTCACTCGAGAGAGCATGAAATTGGAAAGTTGTGAATTAATAGGGTATTGTTCTTAACTTGATTTGGGAAAATTGGGTTTTGATGTGCTTTCTTGATAGAAATATACTTGAAAGCCGTATTAGTCAATTTAGGAACCGGAATTGTAGTGTTAGGTCATAAATTGCATTTGATCACAGAAATGTAGACGAATGGTTTATGAATCTAAAGTGAAATTAAATACGGAAGTTTTAATTTCTAGGCAAACGTTCTTGGCTAGCAATATGAAGAAGAAGATGACCAAATTATCATGATTATCAAGTTCATTACTCGTTCTTAACCTTGGCATGTGCATATCCATTGTCTAAGCTCAACGTAAATACTAGTTATTAATTTTAGTAGATAATTAGTTTAGAAACAAAACTTACTCAAATCTTGGTTGGATTGTTGTTAACATAGATAGAAATAGAATAGAGATATAGTAAACTAGGCAATTTTGCATATCTAGAGCAGCCTCCTTGGATCGATACTTGGCTACTTAGCCACTTTATTACTTGTTTGACCACGTACACTTGCGTGTCACTGTATAATATATACCGAGCAGCAGAGCGCGAACAAGCTGTATACCTTGTTGAACCGTATTTCGCAGGGCAATCCAGAATGGAATGCTGATTCATCAAGAGGCGGGACAAGGAAAGCAACAGGAGTGCTAGAAGTGGATGGGTTTACAGCTATTGTTGCATAGATAGCTGCATTGCAAAATCAACTTAACACCCACTTCAGCAACATGACAATGAACCAGCCTCAAGCCCCAGTTAATGCAGTACAACAAATGTGGTGTGAAGTGTGTGGAAGCAGTGAGCACTCAGCTGAGTGTTGTGGAGCCAATCCTGACTCGGTAAACTTTGTGGGAAATGTGCAAAGGAACCACCAACAGTATGGTAATAGCTACAATTCCAATTGGAGGAATCACCCTAATTTCTCCTGGGGTAGCAACAACCATCAGGGGCAAAGTTCGAGTCAGGGTGTGCAATGGAACCAAGAAGGGCAGCAGAATTATCAAGCACAATTCAGAAACAACAATGCACCTCCTCCACCACCATCACCCAGCATTGAGGAGATGTTCAAGACCATGATAGCTAACCAAGCTCAATTGCAGGCTGACTATGTGAAATTGGCAGCCGAAGTGAAAAACAACCAGTTAGCTACCAAGGCACTTGAATATCAATTTGGGCAATTTGTTGGAGCCCAAAACACAAGGCCTAGAGGAGGATTTCCGAGCGACACGAATCCCAATCCCAAGCAGGTAAATGCAGTGACCACAAGGAGTGGTTTGCAGCTGAAAGAGGTGGAACCAGAAAGACCACCTCAACAATCGGGAGCAGCAAAAGTTGAGAGGGAGCAAAGTACTGAGAGGGGTAAGACTAAGGAAGCTGAACCAGAAAGACCTCCACCCCCGTTCCCTCAACGATTAAAGAAACACAAGGAGGAGGCGTGTTTCAAGAAATTCATGGAGGTGCTGAAACAGGTACATATTAACTTACCTCTTGTTGATGTTTTGCAGGGAGTGCCAAAATATGCTAAGTATATAAAGGACATCGTGGCAAACAAAATTCGGTTGACTGAGTATGCTACGGTGGCTCTAATGGAGGAGTGCACTTCCCGGATTCAAAATAGACTGCCCACAAAGCTCAAAGACCTTGGAAGCTTTACTATCCAGATTACTATTGGGCAAAGCATCTGAGCTCGTGGATTATGTGATTTGGGAGCGAGCATAAATTTGATGCCTTCATCGGTATTCAGAAAGTTGGGTCTAGGGAGTCCTAGACCCACAACAATAATCTTGCAATTGGCGGATCGATCCTTAGATAGACCTGATGGCATTGTGGAGGACGTTCTGGTGCAAGTTGGCTCCCTAATTTTCCCGGTAGATTTTGTCGTGCTGGATTTTGAACCAGACGCGGAAGTCCCATTTATTTTGGGATGTCCTTTCTTGGCAACCGGGAAAGCACTAATTAACGTAGCTGCGAGGCAGCTAACAATGCGAGCACACGACAAGGTGGAGGTGTTCGATGTGTACAAGGCACCCAAGCTACCGATGGTGCATGAAGAACTCTCGGTGATCAATGTGATTGATCAAGGTGATGATGAGCGGATTAAGGATTCACGGGAGTTAATGGGAAAACCACCGGATCGGTGTAAGCACTATTAGAGGGAGGACGGTGATCGAGAGAAATCTTCCATCACCCTAGAGGACAACTGAGCTTAACGATGTCAAGCCGCGATGGTAAACCAGGCGCTGCACGGGAGGCAACCCGTGAAAAATTTTTCTTTCTCTTTGTAAAGTGTAAATAGATTTTTCTTTTCTTTTTCTTTTTCTTGATTTACTACAAAATTTTTCGTTTTAGTTTTTGTTTTATTTGTATTTAGAGTGAAACCTATAATTCTAACCAATTTTGTATAGTGAGATGAATTTCAGGTCAAACGGAGGAAAATATGCACAGAATCGCAAAGGAAAAGTCGAGGTATGAAAATTAACAAAAAGTGGCAAAACAGCGAGCTGGGGCGATAGCTCCGTGTCACGGAGGTGGACCTCCGCGTTACCTCCGTGACACGTTGAGGTACAATCTGGATTTTTTAAAAATTTCCAGAACAGGCTAGCGATGGCTCCATGTCACGGAGGCAGTGCACCGCGATGCACTCCGTGACACGTTGCCGTGTATATCGCGACGGGTCACACCGGGTGACCCGCGCGATTTCCCTACTCTTTAACCCCGAAAAACCCCTTCCTTTCCTTATTTTTCAATTACTCCGCGACCAAAACCCCCCAAAACCCATCCCCCTTCAACGTGACACGGAGGAGGCGTAGAAAATCATCAAATTTGCGTAATTTCTTCAACTTCAAGGTATGTTCTTCGATTCCACCTCAATTTCTTGTCGATTTTCTTTGATATTGAGCATGTAAGGTGAGCTAAATTTCCCTACGTAGAAATTAATCATGAATTCAATCTATTTGTTGTTGATGAATGTTCGGAATGTCGTTATGATTGCTTGAACTTGTCAATTGCATAAATTAATTGAATTTGCTTGATAATATCATTTCTAGGGCTTGTTTTTGAATTTGAAGTTGAAAATGTAGTGAACTTGTGAATTTCATGCCGGGATGTACATGTTGAATGAGATGAGTCGATGTACTAATTGTTAGGATGTTGATAGAATGACGGATTCTCGGGTTAAGGGAATGTTTAAATTGGTAAGGATTTGGTTGGTTGTATTGGTTCGTGTAGATAAATTTTTGTTGTTGTTTTCGTTTCTTTGTTTTTCCTTTCTAAGTGCGATGGTTAAAATGTTAGCGATGGTAGTGATTGTGATTGGCTGTATGAAGTCTGAGTAGTACACAGAAGATATATCGTCAAATTCTTCGAACGCACTAAGCATGATTGTACAGTGGGTTATTGTGTGTAAATAAGTATAATCTTGTCGTATTGTTGTAACTGTAGCTTGTTCGGCTGGTTCGGTATGGGTTAAAAACCAACACGCAAGTGCACGTGGTCAAACAAGTAATAAAGTGGCTAAGTAAGCCAAGTATCAATCCAAGGAGACTCTGGATAAGTAAAATTGCTTAAGTATACTATATTCTAGTTTACTTCTAATTATGTTGACAACAATGTAACCAAAAGTTAAATAATTTTGTTTATAAACTATATACTAAAACTATTAACAAATATTTACTTGAATTGAAACTATGGATAAGACCATGCTAAGGTTAAGAACAAGTAATGAATTCGATAGTAATCATAATTCGGTTATTCTTCTCTTCATGTTGCTAGCCAAGAACATTAGCCTAGAGATTAAAACTCTCGTATTTAATCTCACTTTAGAATCATAAACCATTCGTCTACATTTCTGTGATCAAATGCAATTTACGACCTAGCAATACAATTCCGGTTCCTAAATTGACTAATACGGCTTTCAAGTATATTTCAATCAGGAAAGCACATCAAAACCCAATTTTCCCAAATCAAGTTAAGAACAATACCCTATTAATTCACAACTTTCCAATTTCTTGCTCTCTCGAGTGAAATTGGACTTTTTAGATGTACATTAATGTCGGCCCAGCACTAATGCAGTAAGAACAAGAATTAATAGAACAACATGAAAGAAGAAGATGAAAACCATATAATTCACAATCAAAATTCAATACACATGTTCAAAACCTTAGCAAGGAAGAGAATTAGCCACTCATTTGTGGATTGATCATCCTCAAATGAGTGTAAATCATACGTACAATTGATTGAAAGAAGAAAGAAAGAGAGAAAAACCCTTAGCTTTTTCGTCCCTCAACTGCTGCTAACCCACGTCCTAGCTCCACCAAGTCTGAATTATGAAAAATAAACCTAAGTGTGCTATTTATATTAGTAGGAATCTTTCCCGGATTAACAAGCAACGTGTCACGGAGTGCATCGCGGAGCACGGCCTCCGTGACACGCTACGAACGCGGAGGCTCTCTGGAAAATCACCCGAAATCGGCCCAGGCAGCACCTTGCCGCGTTGGCAACGTGTCACGCTGCCTGGGCAGCGCGTTACAGCCCCATGGTCGCGGAGTCCACCTGCCGTGGCACGTTGCCAACGCGCAGGTGGGCTGTTTTGAGCGGCCTGCCTGCCGTGGCACCTTGTCGACGCGCCGGTGGGCTGTTTTGTGCCTCTTCCTTGCCGACGTTCGCGTTTTAATTCCGTTTCCAAGCTTCTACTTCACCAACTCATGGATTAGTTACTCAAACATCATCAAAACCTACAAAACAAAGGCTAATCATGTTGGTTAGCACATATCTTTATATTATATAAAATTACATGAAAATGTATACAATAACTTAGATAAACAAGACTAATTGAAGTAATAAAGAGTATCTCGGGCATATATTTATGCCCGTTATCACAACCCCACACTTAAAGCCTTGTTCGTCCTCGAACAACCTTTTACATATCATGCAAATGGAGACTCCTACATAACTAATTTAGCAAGATAATTATGGTTACGGCTATAATGATTACGTAAGATACAAGCTAAAAATAGAGCATGCCTGATTTGATCATTGAAATGAAGTACAACCATGTTAAGACTTCATAACCTCAAGAATCGACTCTCACTTTTAGCAAACTCATGCAAATCATCTGATTAAAAAATCCCACATGAAATATATCCTTCTTTCAACATGTGCCCCTCACGGAAAGAGAGTTACCCAATCACACGCAAAAACAATTTTTTACATCACAACATGTGTGGGTACATGAATAGAATTACAGTCACTCTCACAAAGAATTCACATGCATTATGTAATGACCCATAAGCTTGCCCTTAGTGTTTTATTCCACTAATATAAGGATGTGTGAATGTAAGATCAAGTAGGACTTTTTAGGTTGTAATGTAACTCAGGTGCGGGTAGGTACTATTATGATCAGTAATAGTGACTATCTTTCCTAAGCGCTTTTAATACATCACGCCTTCATTACAAACTTCCCTTCCCTCACTTCACCTTTTTTCTCCTTTTAGTTTTCTTTTTCCTCTTTTGTTCACCCATTTCTTTCGACACTTTTAGCTTATTAGTAAGGAGTACTTAAGCAATATGTTTCATTCATTTCTTTTCTTACTCCCTACTAATAACCAACCATTTTCACACAAATGCACCTTTTTCCTTTTCTCAACTATTTACAACTTGCTACTTTCCCTTCTTTTTCATTCTTCTCACTCCTTTACTCTTTCGGATTTTTTTTCGTTAAACGCTTCGGAGTTTTGGATCAAATTCAAGGCTAATGAAAGAAAAAGGATTAAGCTTATGTTGCAGCTGTCAAAGAATAGGCTCAAGGCTCAATGGGGTTAACTAGGATTAATTTTTCAAGGTAGGTATAATGAGGGATAAAAGTTTGGTTCATTCAAAGAAATGCCTAAATCATCTCCTACAATCCACATCCTTCATTTCGTTTTATATACACACCAGGCAAGTTCTAGACATTCCACAATAGCATAGAATACTCAAAAACCTTACACTCATGGCACATGCTCAAATCAAGACACAATCAGTAGACTCTTACTCAGCTAATCACAAGAATTCGGAATTAAGCTTCAAACATATTGAGTCAAATTCAAGAGCCTAAGCGTCTCAAACAAAGTTATACACTTGCATGCTTCATGCTGCACATACTTGCATCTTACAAACATTTATAGCACATAACAAGAACATCCAGCACCAATTAGTTATGGTTTCAAAACCCAAAACCTATCGACTAATTTTCCTCAAGACGATCGTCATCCATCCATCGTCGGAAACAGTCCCTAGCTATGACTAAAAAAAACTTTATATACAGACCAAGGAAAGAAAGAAAAAAGAAAAGAAAAAAAAAATTTATTCTTCGGTTCAAATACCCCCCGCCGGAAAAGAACCGAAAAGAAAAACCAACGGGTGATGAAGTCATGCTTAATTCACAAAAAAAATTTTCAAATTTTTCAAATTTCTCACCAACTTTTGCACAAGCATTACATTCACCAAAATCGTTAAGCACAGAAAATTTTGAAATTTCCCTTGAAATTTCCCTCATCCCACACTTAAATCATGCTATGTCCTCATAGCATCAAATTAAAATTTACAAAGGGTGAGAAATACTCCCTGAGGCCTTTAGGTTTAGCTAACAGCATGCGTTTCTTCGACTTCGCACAAGTGGGTGTTCAACCCCACACTTTTTCTCTTCCATGCTTGTTAGCTTCCTCCTCCACGGGTACTCAGACTTCCCCTCCATCTGTGCTTAACTTTCCACCAAAACAACACAAGATGAAAAATAAATAAAATAAACATAAATGCAAGAAATTAAAATGGTACCCATGGTACCCTTGGGTTGCCTCCCAAGCAGCGCCTAATTTTACGTCGCGGCACGACGTACCAAGTTTCACCACTTTTTCCTCCACCTTGAGGATATGAATCTCACCCCTAATTTCTTCTCTAATTTCCTCTTATGCTCCAGGGGTGGTGGTGAAAAATTGTAAGGACCAAACAGTAGATGTTGCCTTTTGGATTTATTGGTCCTTAAGTAAGCGAAGTCATTTTGTCTTTCTGAGTTAGCAAATTTCAAAATATATGGTGCTTGGTCCTCCTCTAGACATTTCTCTACAAACTTGGAAGACTCTATTTCTATGTTGTCAACCAAATTTAATGTTGAAAAATGCGTAGAGTGTGGTCCAATACACCTCAACTCTGAAACTGCATTTTTCTTGACCTCCTTACTTGTATATACCTTCTCGACATCAACATCTATCTCACCATTAAAGTCGACTGGGGGATACGCTAACTCTTCTTCCAAGAATGGATTTTCCATAAGTGTGATCCCATCAAGGGGACACTCAAGAGATTCGAATTGTTGGGCTTCATCCAAAAATTCACCCTTGTCTTCCTCTTGTAGTTCCTCTTGAATATCGGCTAAAACTGTTGTATGTGATTTATCACACGCTTCAGCTTCAGCGATCATCTCCGTGAATTTGATGGTCATCCTTTCTAGAGCCTCTGCATTCTCTTCTTGCTGATTTCTCAAAACTGCCATCGCCTCCTTCATTGCTTTTGATTACTCCAAGAGTTGTTTCAACATGTCTTCTATTCGAGCTTGGCGTCCCAAGTCCTCATTTTCAGCATGCCTATATTCAGAAAAAACAACAGAAGGATCATAGTAGGGGCTTGGGGGAGGGGAATATGCCTTTGGACAATCACCCCAATGGCCATATTGACACCCACATATATTGCACGTATTACAGTTTCGCCACAAGTGGGGTCCTCCACAGTTCAGACAAGATTCACTAAAATATGAGTATCCACCATTGAAACCATTTATATTCCACGATGTCATGTCAATAAGGGTATACGAACAAGCAGAAAAATAAAATAAAATAAAGAAAAATTAAAACAAACACTAGACCAATTTGTCAACACTTAAGAAAATAAAACAAAAATACAGTAAATTTATACTTAAAACAATTTCACCAATTGCCAAGTCTCCCCGGCAACGGCGCCAAAAACTTGTTCGGCTGGTTCGGTATGGGTTAAAAACTGACACGCAAGTGCACGTGGTCAAACAAGTAATAAAGTGGCTAAGTAAGCCAAGTATCAATCCAAGGAGACTCTGGATAAGTAAAATTGCTTAAGTATACTATATTCTAGTTTACTTCTAATTATGTTGACAACAATGTAACCAAAAGTTAAATAATTTTGTTTATAAACTATATACTAAAACTATTAACAAATATTTACTTGAATTGAAACTATGGATAAGAGCATGCCAAGGTTAAGAACAAGTAATGAATTCGATAGTAATCATAATTCGGTTATTCTTCTCTTCATATTGCTAGCCAAGAACATTAGCCTAGAGATTAAAACTCTCGTATTTAATCTCACTTTAGAATCATAAACCATTCGTCTATATTTCTGTGATCAAATGCAATTTACGACCTAGCAATACAATTCCGGTTCCTAAATTGACTAATACGGCTTTCAAGTATATTTCTATCAGGAAAGCACATCAAAACCCAATTTTCCCAAATCAAGTTAAGAACAATACCCTATTAATTCACAACTTTCCAATTTCTTGCTCTCTCGAGTGAAATTGGACTTTTTAGATGTACATTAATGTCGGCCCAGCATTAATGCAGTAAGAACAAGAATTAATAGAACAACATGAAAGAAGAAGATGAAAACCATATAATTCACAATCAAAATTCAATACACATGTTCAAAACCTTAGCAAGGAAGAGAATTAGCCACTCATTTGTGGATTGATCATCCTCAAATGAGTGTAAATCAAACGTACAATTGATTGAAAGAAGAAAGAAAGAGAGAAAAACCCTTAGCTTTTTCGTCCCTCAACTGCTGCTAACCCACGTCCTAGCTCCACCAAGTCTGAATTATGAAAAATAAACCTAAGTGTGCTATTTATATTAGTAGGAATCTTTCCCGGATTAACAAGCAACGTGTCACGGAGTGCATCGCGGAGCACGGCCTCCGTGACACGCTACGAACGCGGAGGCTCTCTGGAAAATCACCCGAAATCGGCCCAGGCAGCACCTTGCCGCGTTGGCAATGTGTCACGCTGCCTGGGCAGCGCGTTACAGCCCCATGGTCGCAGAGTCCACCTGCCGTGGCACGTTGCCAATGTGCAGGTGGGCTGTTTTGAGCGGCCTGCCTGCCGTGGCACCTTGTCGACGCGCCGGTGGGCTGTTTTGTGCCTCTTCCTTGCCGACGTTCGCGTGTTAATTCCGTTTCCAAGCTTCTACTTCACCAACTCATGGATTAGTTACTCAAACATCATCAAAACCTACAAAACAAAGGCTAATCATGTTGGTTAGCACATATCTTTATATTATATAAAATTACATGAAAATGTATACAATAACTTAGATAAACAAGACTAATTGAAGTAATAAAGAGTATCTCGGGCATATATTTTTGCCCGTTATCACAACTAAGGACTAAGTGTGGGGTAACCTAGCTTAACCCGACCTTAGACGAAGTTAATATCCGTTAGCTTAACATTGATCTTGTCTACTTGGGTTGACAGGTAAAATGGCAAGCAGGCAAGAGAAAGGGAAAGGCGCATCAACTTCGGGCGCCGGAAGGAAGCGAATCAGACTGGGCACAGCAGTCCCAGCAGCACCAGCAGTTCCACGCGGCCAACGCCGCCAATACGGAACAAGATGGGTGACGGATGAGGGGAAAAAGTGGTACACAAAGCACAAAGAAAACAAATATTTCCCCGAGGAGCATATAGCACGGGAACCATTGGCACAGGAGTTCCCTAGGATGGTACACTGAATCGAGGCAGCTGGGCTCAATTTCATCTTTGAAGAGCCCAAGGAATGCAGTTTACACCTGGTTCGGGAATTCTATGTCAATTGGAACCCGACGATCAGAAGTCACACCATCGAAATCAGAGGGAAAATAGTCACCTTGGAGCCCCACCACCTCAATGCCATCATAGGAGCGCGGGACACAGACGCCCACGTACTCCGACAGCTGAACATTACCCCACCGTATGCGGACATCAGACGCACATTGTGTGGGACTCGATCGATAGCTAGATGGAGCAGACACAAAGAGAGGGGCTACCACCAGACTTTGCCCTATTCACAGATGAACAGGGAAGCCAGAATATGGCTGAAGATTGTATGTTCCTGCCTCATCCTGGGGGTACATATGACAGATGTAACCCGGGATCGTGTATGCCTGGTGTACGCCCTGATGAAAGGGCTGGAGATCAACGTGGGGGCGGTGATTATCTCCGCCATAAAAAGAGCCCGGTTGCATCAGGGGCACAGGTATGGCTTTGGTGGACTACTCACCACCTTTTTTAGGGGCCTAGATGTTGAGGAGGAGGCCCTTGACTATATCCCGCAGATGGAGCGGCGGGCCTTAGATGTTACTAAAACTAAGGCTCCCAACACCACCCACGGGCCAGTGCTTACACTTGGCGAGCGGCATGCTCATGATGATCAGTATATGGCTCGAACGTATGGGATGCAGATGCTCCAGCTGAGGATAGGCGGGAGGCCGGCGACAGAGGAGGAGCTATGGAAGCTTAAGCTAGACTACCGCTTCGGCGAGAACGTCAGGGCTCTATGCCGAGTGGGGCTAACATTTGTAGAGCCCACAGATGATGATGTCCCCACAGACGAGGAGACACGTCGAGAGGACTCCGATGTGGAGTCCGATGAAGACGACGGGGGCGATTCAGACATGGGAGATGAAGCAGCAGCATCCAACGAAGAAGTGGAATACTTTGATTGATCAGGGAGTTCCACCACCCGATTTTGTGCTATTTTAATTTTTGTGAACACTGGGGACAGTGTTCGAGCTAAGTGTGGGGTGGGAGTAGTTAGGTGTTGGGCTATGCTGTTTTGTATGTATTCTTTAATCTGTTGTCGTGCATGTGAAATTTTGTTGTTCCCTGTGAGTTGTGAATTGTTAAGTTGTGTTCTGTATTTGTAAATTTATGTGAAATTGATGTGTGTTGCTGAATGTTGCTAGCTGATTCTGTACATATTTTTTTTATCTAAATGATCGATATTTTTAAAATTTAAAATATTTTGTACATATTTTTTTATCGAAATGATCGATATTTTCGACATTTTTTTTACTTCTTGGGTTTCTCGGCGTTTGTTTTCGGTTCTTTTACCGAGAATGGTCCCATTCAACCGAAGTCATAGTAGTGACCATTCCCTATGATAGATGGATGACGACCGTATTAAGGGAAATGTAGTCGTTAGGAGTAGTTTTTTTCTCTCAAGTATTTTTCAGTTTTTTTTTTGGTGGGTTGCATCCCAAAACCTGTAGTTACTGTATGGTTGTGAAATTCTGGTTGTGTGTTGTACATGATATTTAAAATGCAAAGGTGATTCGTATGAAAGCATGCAACTTTGTAAATATGTTGAGATACCTAGGCCATAGAGTTTGATTCAGTGTGATTGAGGCTTAATGTTTGAATTCCTGTAATTAGCTGATTGAAGAGTCTATGAATACATCTTGAATTGAGCATGTGCAAAAAGTGTGAAGTGAGGTGTTGTTATTCCATGCTATTGTGAAGTGTCTAGAACTTTCCTGGTGTGTGTGCAAAACGAAATGAAGGAGGTGTATTGTGGGAAAGGATGTAGGCATTTCTTTGTTTTAACCGAGAGTTTCTATTTTTCCTTGTCGTACCCACCTTGATTGTATACCCTAGTCAGCCCGCTGAGCCTTTAGCCTATTATTTTTTTCTTTTTTTTGTCAAAAAGTGTAAACCAAGCTTAATCCCTTCTTTTCATTAGCCGTAAAGTCTATACAAAACTCTTAAGCGCTTAAGAAGAGAAAATCATTTTCCCGAAGTGTCAAAGAGTGAGAATGGTGAAAAGAAAAAGAAAAGCAGAGTGAGGGAAGAAAAGAAAAGGTTGAAGGTGCACTTGCTATAAATAAACTTTGATGAAGGTGCATGAATAATCTTTGTTGTTGTGTCAAGTGTGCTTAATACGATGGGCCATACTAAAGAAAAACATCAAGAATGGGATGATGAAAAAAAAGAAACAATGTCCATGAGTTGATGGGATGTGTTGAAAAGGCGCTTAAGGATGCTAGTGGCTATTATTGGCTAACCCAATATTTACTAGTTCCGTAGCTTCCATTACAACCAGTTAAAGTCCTACATGATCTTACATCGCACTTCTTTATATTAGTGGAGTAATACTCTAAGGCAAAGCTTATGGGTCATGACATGACGCATGTGAATTCTTTTGGGAGAGAGAGCGAAATAGTGTTTACATGCCCCTGCTTAAAATTTTGTGAGTCATATGAGCAAAAAGGGGAAGATTCTCTTGTGTTGTGAGGGCACATGCTTGATGAGAGATTAATTTTCGTGTCGGATATCTTGATCAGCTGATTTGCATGAGTTTGCCAATATCGAGAGTTGATTCTTAAAGTCTAAGAGGTCTTGATGTATTGAAGGTCAATGCATTGATAGGACCATGCATGTTTTCTTGATGATTTGTTGTATTGAATAATCGGTATGACCGTAGCCTAAATTGTCGAACCAAAGTAGCGAGGTTGGGATGTAAATTGCATGAAGTGTAGGATTGTTGTTCGAGGACGAACAAGGATTTAAGTGTGGGGTAAGTGATCTTGGGAAAATTTATATGCCCAAGTGATACTCAAAAGTACCATTTTCGCCTTTTTTATCTATCAATGTGTATATGTTCTCATGTAATTGGTAATAAAATGTGAATTTATACTAACCAACATGATTAGCATTGTTTTGCAGGTAAAATGTAATTTCGGGAAGATAAAATGCATGTTGGAGGATATCGGGGTCAGACTTGGATGCGAGCAAGGGACAAGACATTGGACAACATGAATTAAAGGGGCTCCGCGATGGAGCCGTGTCACGCTGCCATCACGGAGGCCTTCTGCCTGGATAGGGAAATTTCTCCCAAATTCCAGAGAGGGTACGCGATAGGTCCGTGGCACGGTGGCTTGGCTCCGCGTTGCACACCGTGCCACGTTGGGCTTTAAATCCTGGACCCCCAGTTCCAGTGAAGGTCCACGTCCGTAGCGTGTCACGGAGGCAGTGCTCCACGATGCACTCCGTGACACGTTGCTTGTTATTCCGAGAAAAATTTCCACCAGTATAAATAGAACACTTAGGTTCATTTTTCAATATTCTGACTTGGTGGAGCAAGAACATGGGTTACAGGCAGTTGAGGGGATGAAATTCTCAGGGTTTTTCTCTCTTTCCTTCTTTTTGTATTCAATTGCTTGTATGATTAACACTCATTTAAAGATGTTTAATCCACAAATGAGTGGCTAATTCCTCTTCTTCCTGAGGTTATGAACAATTGTGATGAAATGTGATCATTGATTCTTTGGTTTTTCATCTTTTCTTCCATGTTGTTCTATTAATTCTTGTTCTTACTGCATTAATGTGTGGCCTACGTTAATGTATATCTAAAAAGTCCAGTTTCACTTGAGAGAGCAAGAAATTGGAAAGTTGTGAATTTATAGGATATGATCTTTACTTGATTTGGGAAAATTTGGAATTGATTTACTTTTAGGATAGAAATATACCTGAAAGTCGTATTAGTCAATTTAGGAACCGGGTTTGTATGGCTAGAACATGAATTGCATTTAAAATCAGAAATGTAGGTGGATGGTTCATGATTCTTAAGTGAGGTTAAATACGAGAGTTTTAATCTCTTTGCAATAGTTCTTGGCTAGCAACTGGAGGAAAAGATTAACCAAATTATGATGATAATTAATTTCATTACATGTTCGTTTAACCTCACCATGCTCTCATTCACAGTTCAGACTCAAAGTAGATAATTGTTTTAGCTTTAGCATAAAAATTATAAAACAAAATATCAAACTCTTGGTTACACTGTTGTCTGCATTTTTAGAATTAAAATATAGTACACTTGAGCAAATTGCACTTCATCCCAGTCCCTGTGGGATCGATACTTGGCTTACTAAAGCCACTTTACTACTTGTTCGACCACGTGCACTTTCGTGTCATTTTATATACCCCATAAATCACGCGAACAATTGTGAGGTTATTTAGGTTAAATTCTGGCCCTTATTACTAATTACTTTTAGCTCTTTATCGACATTCATTCAGTTATTATTTACTGTCTTACATACTCGATACATATTATACTGATGCCCACACATGGGGCGCTGGATACTTGTCTGCAGGTCCAGACAGACAGGGTTCAAGACCGTCTCAGTAGTTGTTGGAATCTTAGATTGGCTAGCTCCTTTGTTCCAAAGTTTCCAGACGCTATGGTTTAACTGTCTTTTGTTCTATAGTTTTGGGTAGGCCAGGGCCCTATCTCGACCAATATTATACTCTTAGAGTCTTATAGACTATAGTTTTTGGTTAGTTTTGGGCTATTGCCTGCGTGGGGCCTATATGTGATATGATATGCGTTGTTGGTCGTGTGCGGCCTAGTTATGTTATATGTTAGGAGCATAGTGATCTTGTCGGTCTGTATGATATTGCTATTGCAACTGTTGGGTTAGCTGATTTTCTGCAGGTGTTGTCTAGATGCCTTATCAGCCTAGGTCTGTGTTTACAACCGAGATATAACTGGTTGTTTTCTTGATTATGTGCTGCTGGCATGCACCAGAAATGTATATGTTCACCTAGGCCAACTTAGAGTCCAGTATGGTATGAGGTGCCAATTACGCCTCCCAAGGTGGGATAGGACATTCTTATCTCCATTATCCTTCATTTGGCAACATTGGTTGGGGGTGGGATGTGCCTTTTGGGTAGTTAAAGTTGTTTCTATTGTCGGGCTTATTTTTTTTACTTGATGTTTTGATAATAATGATTTTAATTCAATGTTTTCTTATTTTGATGAATGAATGCCCTCATCGGGCTTGTTTTGAATTGATTTAAATTGTTGACCAGGCTGAATGTTTCTTGTCTTGATAATGTGAGTTGCCATTGTTAGGTTGGTCTTACACTTTAATTGTCTTATTACCTATGCATAACAATCGCCTTTGTAGATGGTAGTTATTAAATAAACTCTGAGGGTTTTCTTTATACCACGGTTCTTTCTCAAGGAGCAAAATTTTCTTTTATTTTTTTTTGTGTCGAACCAGGTGACATTTGCATATGATAGATTAAGAGGGAACTTTCTTAAGGAAAAATGCCAAGTATTAGTGTCAATTTTGAGTCCTTTAGTGCACTTATTTTGAGCGGTACCAACAAAAAATTTTACTTGGCCAAATGTGTAATTTTCGAGTTAAAAGGAACATATAAATTTGCAAAGAGTACTCCCTTGTCATGAGACGAACCAGGTGACATTTTCATATGATAGATTAAGAGGCAACTTTCTTAAGGAAAAATGCCAAGTCTTAGTGTCAATTTTGAGTCCTTTGTTGCACTTATTTTGAGCGGTACCAACAAAAATTTTTACTTGGCCAAATGTCTGATTTTTGAGTTAAAAGGAACATATAAATTTGGAAAGAGTATTCCCTTGTCATGATGTCCACATCCTTCGTCTGATTCTGTTATACCCGGGAACCCAAGGATCAGACCTGAAAGTGAAAGCGGAGAAAAACCTCCCATCGAATGGTTTGAGGTTGGTGAGGCAGCCAGGATAGGCCCGGATTCGGTTCATGAGGCAATGGTGAAGGTTCAGTTGATAAGGGACCTGTTGAAAACCTCTTAGAGTCGTCAGAAATCGTATGCTGATGTAAGGAGAAGATATTTGGAGTTTGATATGGATGACTGAGTATTTCTAAAGGTATCTCCCACGAAGGGAGTCATGCGGTTCGGAAGGAAAGGTAAACTCAGTCCCCGCTATGTTGCCCCCTAACGGGTTGTAAGAAGAGTTGGCCTCCGAAGCTATCCTCGGTACATCCCATCTTTCATGTGTCACTTTTGAAGAAATTCTTGGGAAATCCAGCCTTGATAGTTCCGGTAGATAGCATTGGAGTGAAGGACAGCCTCAGTTATGAAGAAATTCCGGTGGAAATATTAGATCGTCAAGTCCATAAGCTAAGGAACAAAGAAGTAGCTTCAGTTAAAGTATTATGGAGGAATCAACACATTGAGGGAGCTACGTTGGAAGTCGAAGTGGATATGATATCTAAATACCCTCATTTGTTCCCTACCGGCTTAGTTTTAGTTTGAGGTATCAGTTTTTCCCTAAACCTTTAATCATCCTCTCCAGTTCAGCTCATGTGTACAAGTTTTTTTTATGATATGGTAAATGTATGTTATGTCTGAATTCAGTTTAGCTATGTAGTTCCTTTCGGAGGTAGTCATTCCGACAGTTTTCGACTTAAATAACTGATAATTGTATATGGTGATAGCTTGTTTCTGAGTTTTATGCATGTTTCTAGCATTCGAGGACGAATGTTCCCAAGGGGGAGATACTGTTATACCCCGGGAACCCAAGGATCAGATCCTAAAGTGAAAGCGGAGAAAAACTGAAAATTCGCACCAGGTCATAGAACGACTTGTGAGGTGAGTCGTTAGGAGCGACCACAAGTCGTGAAGTGACTTCTAGTTAGCTTGGTTTGGCAAAGTTTGAGTAAGGAGGCCACAGGCCAGACCACGAGTCCTGGTCAGACCTCATGACTCATGAGGTCACCCGTGGTCAACCCTGGAGGTTTGGCAAGATGGGGATGGGTAGTGTAGGCCACGGAAGGTGACCACGACTCGTGGTCTGACCTCACGACTTATGAATTCTCCTGTGGGGTTCCCTTGGAGTTTTGGGCAGTGGACTCAACAGATAGAGGCAACGAGTCTTTCCCTCTAACAATGACCCGTTAGGTCCCTCGTGAGGATTGACGACCAGAAATTTCCTGCGTTTTAAAGAGGGTGTTTTCGTAACTTCCTAAGTCCCTAAGGCCTAAACTACGTCGTTTTGGATAATTGTTGAGTGTGATAAGAGGAGTTAAGTCCCCATTGCATGCTCATTCTCATGCAAAGATTTTAGAGAGGTTTTGGAAGATTCAAGGCGTTCTTCCCCAAATTTCCTTCAAATTTCTTGGTGGGTGTTCAAGAAACCTCAATTCCATCTATTCCCAGGTATGTAGGGTTCTAAAATGGGTGGAATTTTTCCCCACCCATGCCCAATTTCGATTAAAGTCATGAATTCTCTTACTCAAATTCAATGGGGTTTTACCCAAAGCATGTCTATGTGATTTCTCCTTATGGGTATGTTTTAAGTGGGTTTTATTTATTGAAATATGCATGTTGGGCACGTTTAGTATTATTTTCATCAAAATCATGTTTCAATTTTTTTAAATCTAAATTGCCCATTTATGGAAGTTCATGGAAATTATGATTTATGATGAATAGGCATTATTTTAAGTTTATTGATTTTGGAAATGCATGAATCCAAGTTACCCATGTTTACATATTTTGAAAGAATTAAGTATAATGAAGTATTTGGCAATGCCTACATGATGAAGAATGATTTACGACTTATGAAACGAATATCATGATTTATTGATTTATGATGTTGACCGGTAAGAAGGGGCCTTGATTCTTGGATAAGCATGTTTTAAAGGGGATCAATGATGATAAATGTTATATCTTAGCCAATGAATTTTATGCATGATGTTACTGATTTATGTATGATCTTGTATGCATGTTTTTGGGAGCCATGTCTAGCACCGAGCACCCCGAAGTTCAAAGGACTACGTCGGTGTCTCATAACCATGTGCAACCGTGGGTTCTAATGTTATACATATTGTATTGATACCGATCCCCTCAAATGTGATATCATGCCTTATGCACGACCATCACCTGGCAAGCCAGGGTCGGCTCTGCCCACTTGAGCGAGACAGTGAGGCATCATGAAAGGCTCTATCATGATGGTGTTGGTTATGACGAATCCTCCCATTCTTCCGCATGTTTATGCATTGTTATGTTTATATCATTGGCTCGAGTTATATTACGATAAAGTTATTTACGAATATGATAATGAATGATTATGAATGATTTGAAAGCCTTGAGCCTTATGATTATTATGAAGATTTTGATGAAAGCATGATGTCCTTCTCCTCTATCTATATATGAGTTTTACTTTACTTTTAAAATGTCTGTATTACTTACCTTGCATACTTAGTACATTCCACGTATTGACCGCATACTTTCTATGTTGTATCGTTTCATGATATAGGGCTCGGATCTCAGGCTTATCCTCACCCTTACGCTGTCTCAACTTAAACCTTTAGCTTATTGGTGAGTCCTCATATTCTGAGGGTTGTTTTACAGACTTTCATGTTGTTTATGTCTTTGTATTGGTCGGGTTAGTTGAAGAGTTGTCTCATCATCCCATCTTATGTAGTAGAGGCTTTCAGACCAGTATGTAGTACACAACTTTGTAAACGTCGGTATTTCTTGATGCTATGTTATTATTTCATTTCCACGATGTTTTATGCTTAATATTCCATTTTTTTAAATGAGATTAGTTGTATTCATGATCCATGGGTAGACTTGGGGTCCCTTGGGATTCCTTGTCCCGTGTCTACGACCTTGGTGTACGTTCTGGTCGTGATAGATTCTTGATTCACAAGAAAAGTGTGCAAAACTCGAAATAGCTTGCCAAAATTCATACCTTTTCAATTGATCTTGTGAATTGCTAAAACTCCTTAGAGTGTGATGCCTTGTGTGGTAAGGTTTTTTCTTGGTTCTTGTGTATGCATATTATCGAGAACTCGCCTCGAATGTGATTCAAGGCGAAATCGTAGAGGTAGCTAAGCTTGGAAGATTACCTTATGCCCTTTTTGGATAGTCACTTCACCGAAAAATGACCTTTCTTTAACATCGATCCTAGTCAACCGACTTTTGAGCCTTAAGCCTTTTTCTTGAAAACCACATTACAAGCCTACACCCTTTTGAATCCCTTACTTTAGCATTCGTTCCTCCCTAATTGCTAGTGATGAAAGAAAAATGGGGCTCGAAGCCCAAGGGTTGGGGAAGAATAGGAAAATGAGATGATATGTAGGCAAAAGCCTAAGTTTGGTGGTGTGCACAATAAGGGAAAAAGTGGAATGAGCTCCAATATGAGGTAGCACCAATTGCATCATGTAAAAATAAAATAGCCAGTTGAAAAACCTTTGATCAAAAGAAGAAAGAAAAGAGTTGAATGGTGCTATCTCTTACTTAGAGGAGGCTTGATGTAGAAATTTAAGATGTTAAAAGGGTGGCTCTTTTGGAAAAAATTGAATTATAAAAAGGGAGAGATTGGAGTAGACTTGCTATGTGTAAGCGGAATGTTTAGATTATTTCACAAAGGCATTGGGAGGTTCTAATTACTAGAGCTAAATGTCATCCTACCCTTATCCCTAACCTTTATTATGACCCGCAAGTCCTTAGTGGTTCCAAGTTTGGCAACTCTACATTAGTGGAGAGTTACACAAAGGGCAAGCCTATGGTTTGATGTGTTTGCACTTAAATGTCTTTGGGAGAGTGAATGTCTTTGAATAATTGTATAATCCCTATGTTTTTAATTTCTTGAATGTGAGTGGGATTCACTCTTTTGGTGAGTGGAATTACATCCTTGGAGCGAATGTTAAAATTGTGATTTGAATTGAGAGGTATGAATGCGACAAATTGTGAAGAGAACTTCTAGGGAAACCTTGGATGTTGAATTTCAATGACTTGATATGCTTGTGGATCTTGATTTGAATGAAAGTGTCCCCTATTTTGAATTGAGAGAATGATGATGATAGGTACTGAGTGCTAGTGGTGGTACCAATTGAAGTTATGCACTTGTTTGAGTCTTTTTAACTTTGAGTTTGTGTGTGATTTTAGGATTGTCTTAAGTCTTAATTATTTTGTGTGCAGCTCCCATGATGTGATATGCTTAAGTTAATTCTACTTGTGAGTGAATGCTTTTCTTGAGGACAAGCAATAGTTAAAGTATGGGAGTTTGATGAGTTGGTAATTTTCAACTCATTTGGCTTTTTAATCATGAGATATTGCTTTGTTTTCACACAAATTAGGAAGGTTTTATGTCTTTTATCTTCTTTTCTGTAGGCATTTGACTTTGACAAAGAAAATGGAAGAATTAAATTGAAAGCAATCTACTAAAATAAAAAGGGACATGTGTGCCGCACATGGGCACCTGCGCAAGCAGAAGAATCTGGAAATGTGCTAAAACCAGACCTACGAGCCACAAATTGGCATTTGTGAACCGCAGGTGCAACCACAGATGACCTACAGAGAGCATTGTCTAAGCCTGAGGAGTGACCTGCGAGCCGCAAATGTGTACCTGTGGAATGAAGGTCTCGCATAAGTGACCTGCGTCACTGTTGAAGACAATATCATCTAGATAGAGCACAAGTGTCATGACCCGAGTTGAGGCCCGGATCGGGACACAAAACCTCAAAACACGAATAGCTCCAAGTCAACCCATGGCATGAACATAGCTCCTAAAGAGCATGAATTAATGGAAGACTGATAAACTGAACATGAATAAGCAGAAGTCTATACAGATGATAATAATAAACTGAGTCAACACTGACAAGATGAGTTTCTACATACTTTCTGAAAAGCCTCTAACATAACTGATGAGCTGATGGGAAAACATCCCAAGTAGCTAGAAAAAGTCTGTAACTGAAATATCAAGATAACAATCTAAGTTGAACGTCCTCTGAAGATGAGGACTCACCAACACTGGCTAAACTATACTGATACAAAAGCAGGACCAATGACACGGCTGAGTCAGATCTCTCGGACCTATATCATGAAATGACACAACATAGTTTATGCGGTCAGTACTTTGAATGTACTGAGTATGCAAGGTAAGTAAAAATGGACTAATAAAATACATAAGAGTTCATAAGAGTAGGATAGTTCAAAATGTGAAATGATAATCATAACATGAACATAAGGGCTCAAGGCTTTCAAAACCATTCATAAACTAGTCATAATCAAAATCATAAGAGAAAACTCGTAAAACATAGCTTGAGCCAAATTATTATAATCATGATCATGCATAAGACATAA
Source organism: Datura wrightii (assembly GCA_035772735.1). Taxonomy (NCBI): domain Eukaryota; kingdom Viridiplantae; phylum Streptophyta; class Magnoliopsida; order Solanales; family Solanaceae; genus Datura; species Datura wrightii. The sequence continues at coordinate 53,369,386 of JASDFA010000006.1, read as the reverse complement.
GGAACAATGGGAGGACTCATCTTAACTGACACCATTATGATAGAGCTTACACGATGCCCCAACTATCTCGCTCAAGTGGACAGAGCCATCGCAGGCTTGCTAGGCAAGGAACGTAAATGGCATGATATCACTAATAGGGACCCACCAAGAGTCCATCAATATAAACCTATATTGGTGCGTAGTTCGAGACCACAGAGTTTACCTAAACGCCGGAGCCAACAGGTGGCGAAATAACATCCAGAAGGCTTTTGCTATGAAGTTTAGGCAATTCTTTGTGACCTTTTTGCCACTAGTGACCCATTATGCTTCTTCTTTGTCCTCAACAATAACCTCAGACAGCCACTGAATCTGCCTCCGCCTCTCATCAATGCCCAACTGCTTGATTTCATGGCGTCTACCCGGTAGTCATACTCCGGTGTAGTGTGTGGTGGTATGAATTGGGGCCCATATAACACCCCAGCAATAGTGCTCTCGGATATATCAATATTGCAGCCTCGTACCATGACCCTCTCTAGCTTGGGCTGATCGTTCAATTTTTTCCCCTCCTTTTTTTCTACTCCATGGTTGACAAATAATGGCATAGAATTCCCGGACCATCTTTGAAGTGTATCGATCTGGGGCTATAGCCATCCAGTTGAACCTATTAAAGCTGAATGTCCGCTTCATATCCTCCACCTCGTTTAGTATATTGGTGAGGATCCGCGGTTTTTCTTGAATACTCTGCCTAGGTTTGCTCTTGGCGGTGAGAGTAATGCCCTGTTCATAAATCTCCTGGGCTCCTGGTACTCTCCACCAAATGGTACAGTTCTCCCTAGGCGAAGTCTGCTCCTGCTCGGCATTAGTTGCCTCCTCCTCAAATGCAGACTCACTGTTTCCATTGTTGGATTGGGCCTCCTCAGACCCCTCTTCATCATTAGAGCCGCTTTCGGACTCTTGGGCTCTTTCCTCAACTCCCTCCTCAAACTTGAGAGCACTAGAAGATGTGGCAGTGGCCACCATGACCTAGGCTTTAGCTTTTACCCTAGTAGTTTGGGTCCCATCAGTGTCAAATGTGTCGACCCAATATTCCTCCACTGAACCACTAGGTGTGTTTCCCTCTTGTTCGAATTCGGAGGTTTCATATATCAATGCCCTCCGAGTAGTTGCTTTGGATGCTTTTCTTTTTTGAGTCATTTTATCTATGGAGAAAAAGGGTTAGAATTACAAACCTGAGAAAAAGAAAGCAAGAAAAAAAGTCCTCTATAATTTTTCACGGGTCTACAGTATGAGTCGTACCTTGGAGGTACGATTTATACTGAGACTCGTAATGTCTCAGGTCAATGTTACGCCTCTGAGTTATGACTCATACCATGAAAGTATGATCCATACCACGAGTCATATAAGGATGTCCCTTGAAAATCCATGTTGTGAACTTTTTCCACGACTCATGGTACGACCCGTAAGTCGATTCCACGAGTCGTAGGAAGGATCATACAGTCACTTTTGGACTTAACCCTTCTAATACTCCTGGTGTGATTGCCAAGTATGACTCGTAACAAGATACGACGAGCCATACTAGGTTTCATACCTTTTAATTTTTACATGTTTGGCTTGTGACAATCCCAACGAGCCATCCTATGATTTGTAGTGTCAAACCATGAGTCGTAGGAAGGCTTGTGAAGCCTGTCCCTGCATTATTTTCGATTTAGTTTGCAAGTGAATTTTATTTTGTGTTGGGTACTTAGAATTTCCCAAGTCTAGGAATGCATTCATCACGTTTTAACAATTATCCATTTCTCCCCTTTTTATTCACAACCAATAACTCAAATTTTAGCAGTTCATGTTTAATTTTTAACATGTTCAATTCCTACCCCATCACACATCTATTTTTTACATCACTGATCATTGTCCTATTTTATTTTTCATGCATTTAGAGGACTGCTAGTGAATAAGCAAGTTTTCTCAGGTACAAAAGGTCTTTTTACCCAATTCAAAGCATGATAACTTACTTGAGTGATGCAAAACTTTTCTCACTTTGACTGAAAATCAGGGACTAAGGTTGGACTTTGATTTTTAACAGTGTTATCTTAAGAAAAAATTTTGCTCAATTTATCGTGGTCTAGAGTTACGGGTGTGAGGAAGTCGTGGGTGCTTTCGTGAGTTCGATTTTGAGTGTGTGGTAGAAGGGTCCGATAGGTTTGAAGTTTAAATAGCTTTTAGGGAAAGTTTGAAAAATATCGGCCGAGTCGGGAAATTTTCATCTTTTTGACCCGTCATGAATCGCACCACAAGTCGTAGGAAGGACCTACTACTCGTCCGTGGGACTCGTAATAGAGATGTTAAGGAAACTTACCTATGGACCCACGAGTACATCCTACGACTCGTATATGAAGGTATGACCCGTACTATGACTCGTAGGTCTCTCTTACTTTGAGGTTCATGCCTTGCATAGTTCATAACTACAGTGAGTGCTACAACCCGTACAATAAAGTTACGAGTCGTAGGACTAACCGTACCCTGTACTCATGCACTAAGATATATCTCTGCTTCCCACCACGACCCATACTACCGTTCGTACAATCCTCTTACGAGTTGTACTGAGAACCGTAGCACCATTCTATTCAAAAATTCTTCTGCCACCTATTTTTGTTTCTGATGCAAACTAAAAACACGTAAGTCAATAAACTTGGGTTGCCACCCAAGAAGTGCTTGATTTAACATCGCGGCATGATGCAGGTGGTTCGGTTACTCTGAATTCACCAAACCACCACATGGGTAGCCTCCTAAGAAGTGCCTGATTTAACATCTCTGCATGATGCAAGTCTCTTTACTACTCAGAGTTCGTTAAGGAACTCAGACTCATCCTCGATTGTTGAGACCACTCTTTACTCCTTTGGTTGCTTCATTGATCGGAAGACATTGAAGATAACCTCTTCTTTATTGAGTTTGAATTTTAATTGGCCAGCCTCCATAACTATAGAAGCCCTCCCAGTGGCAAGGAATGGTCGCCCAAAGATGACGGGAACCTCAAAATCAACTCACAATCAAGGATCACGAAGTCCACTTGGAATATGAATTTGTCCACTTTAACAAGAACATCAAACAGGATCCCCACAGGCTTCTTCACAGTTCGATCGACCATCAGCAACCACATAGTAATCGGTGTGGGGGATCCCAAGCCCAGCTGCTTAAACACAACTAACGACATTAGATTGATTCTTGCTCCCAAGTCGCAGAATGCCCTTGTAAACTCAACATCACCAATTATACATGGAATCATGAAGGCACCCGGATCCTCCTTCTTTTGGGAAAAGACCCATGAGGCTATAGTGCTACAATGATGCACATTATCCATAGGCTCATAGCTCATGGAACTTTTCTTCGTAATAAGGTCCTTCATAAACTTGGTGTATACCAACATCTGTTTCAATGCATCGACCAATGGTATGTTCACAGATAATTGTCTTAACATTGACAGGAATTTCTGAAACTTACCATTTTCCACCTTCTTCTTTATTCTTTGAGGGAACGGTGGCGATGGTCATGGAATAGTCTTGTAAATCTGTGTGGCCCTTGTTTCTCTCCTTGTTCAACCTCAGGCCCCTTTTCAACAACTAGAGCCTCAGTCAACTCAACATCTTCATCATGCTAATTCTCAGCAACCTCTTCCTCATCATCGATTATTCTTTCTTTCTTCCTTTGAAGCTCAACTACAACCGACAAAGGGGGATCAACCGTGGTCTTTCCACTCCTAGTCATCACAGCCATGCAGTGGCCATCATTCTTCAAATTTTGTACTGTGTTTCTAGGTAGTGTACCCTTTGACTAGGGTTCATAGATGCTGACAGTTGTCCCACCTGCTGTTCAATCTGCTTAATAGTTGTAGCATGTGACTCAACTCTCTGATCCATGCTAGATATGTCTCCACAAATGTCTTTCAGCTGATCATATGTGGATCTAACCTTCTTAAGCATCTTAGCCATCATTCTCTCCAACTTTGACTGTACAGCTTCTGCCTCACGTGTATTCATAGGCACATACAATCCTACTCAATCGTTGCGGTATCTTTCATTCCTTCTTTATTCTCCCTCGCGCTTACGACCTCGACTTCTATCTTTGTAGCCTTTTTGGTTGTAATTGTCTCTATATTGGTTTCAACTTTGGTTTCCAGAACCTTGGTGACAGTTTCTTGTCCAGACCCTTAGGCGTTGACTTGAAAACTCCCACCTAGTTGTCCAAGAAGTTTGCCTCCTCCTCAGAATCCGAGTGCTCAGGCCCTGGCTCCTATCCTTGTGTCCCCGCTGCATTAAATTTTCTACTTCCAGCACCCATGATATGCGTTGTGAGAAGGTCTAATGATGTCCGTATATGGGCCAATTCTTGGTCACTTCTTCCTCCTTCCTTCATTAGTCTGTAGTCAAACCAACAACATATGTACCACTCGCCGCTTCTTCTTTACGGGTGTGCCACTCTCTGTTTGTTTTCATCACTCTGTCTAGAATAGTGGAAGCTTTCTCTCAGGTGTGGCTCATTAGTGCTCTTCCTTGCATTGTGTCTGCTACAGCTTTAGTACTGTTATTTAGTGATCTATAGAAAATCTCCAACAGACTGTCATCAGGAATTTTATGGTTTGGGCACTTGATCAACTTCTTCTTGAATCTCAACCAGGTTTTATGAAGTGCTTCAGTTTTCAGTTGTCCGAAATTATAGGTTTCATCCTTAAGATGTGGCATCCTGGAGGGTGGAAAGAATCTCTCTAGAAAAGCTTTTTTGAGCTCCCTCCAGTTGGTAATGGAGTCATTGGGCAACTTCAATAACCATAAAATGGTCTCCAATAGAGAGGGAAGGGGAAGAATCTTAGACTTATTGCGTCCTGGATGACTCCATGCAACCTGTACTCCTTTCATATTCCAAAAAGTTCATTAAGTGCGGGTTGGCATCATCAGCTGCGAGACCACTAAACACCCCCTTTATGTTCAATAATTGGATCATGGTGCTACTGATGTCAAATTTTGCCCTAGCAGGCAATGATGGTGGTATAATTACTCTGGTTGACCCGACTTCATCAATGTCCTGGTCATCCACATCAAAGAATTGATGGGCATATCATTGGCCTCTGTATCCCCTTCCATGGGGACCAGCGTTGACAACCTCATCTCGAGCATCCTCCGCGCTGAAGTGTAGCTTGCCAAGCTAGCTCAACTTGCCTAGCTTCTTCAACAATATGGGCATCTCTCTACTCTTGGTTTTCCATCCTTTGCAGTATTCTTTCAAGTTCGAGATCCGAAGGAATCAGGAGGTTTCACTCTGATGAGTACTTGGAATTCACGAAGAGCCAACCTGTTGATATCCAAAAATAAAAAGAAAACGTAATTCCGGAAATAACAACCAAAAGATGAATATAAGCAATTAATCTAATCTTAGTCGTATCCCAGCAACGGTCCCACTTTTTGGTAACGCTCAAACTCACACTTCCTAGAAAAGTATGAAGTGAACGTTGTCAACAAAGAACCCAACGAAGAAGTTGGGGTCGAACCCTAGGGAATAAGGTAAGATCTATACTGATGTTGGTACTTGAACTTGTTGGTAAGTTATCTACAAATTGGGGGGTTCAAAGAAAAAACAATATTAAAACAAGATCATAAATGTGGTTGTTATCAAGATTTACAAATTACTAGGGTAAGTGCTCCCTTGGGTTCATATAACTACGTTAGGTATACACACGTGATTAATCTCAATACTTACTTATAGAACTGATAACTAGGGTTCATTCAAACGGCTGGTTCGTCCCATTGGATGACTATACTCGATCATTAGGTTAGATCTCATGAGCTATTTCAAACTAACCATTATAAATGTGTCCCAAAATAACTTTCCTGCGACCGCAGCTCAAGTCATAGAATGATCATAAAAATCAAGGTTTTATTGTAATTTTGTTTTCCTAATCTCTACTTCTCTAGGTTCAAGAAAGTAAAGAATTCGGCCAAGTCCTAATATTGCGCACCATTAAGAAGCGTTTAAAGATGAAGAGAATACAATACAAGCGTTAAGAATTAGTTTTGAATCACTTTGTGTAACCCTATTTTATTAATCCACTATGGTTCCCACAACCCTAGTTGTGGAGGTTTTAGCCTCTCATGATTGTAAGGTTGTAATTAGCATTCATAGACAAACACATAATTAAATACTTACAACAATAATTGAGAGAAAACCTGCTTTAAATATCAATGAACAAACTCAAGAACAATTGATAAAATCAAGTGCTGATCCTAAGAGTTGCTCTCCAAAATTTGATAATAATTCACAAATAAAACTTTCAATGCAATCACACGTCTACGACCTTCTATCTATTATGTCTTACTAAAATAAAACATAAAAGGTATTTATATAGACATCAGAAACTTCTTCCTAAGAGAATAGGGAATTTTCCATATTTGGTACGGCTTGACTCATGGCTGATCATACAACCCGTAACAGGATTGTACGGGTCGTACTTTCCAATCAAACATCCCTTGGCTGCTATAGATTTGACAAAGTGTTGCAGCTGGTACGACTCATACAATAGTCCTATGAGTCGTACAATCCATCTGTGTCTTGGCCCTAAGAACTTTAACATCCTCTGAAGTTTTCTACTAGTTTTATGGTACGCCTCCTACCTTCCTTCTATGACTCGTAGTTGCTTGTTGCATCTAGAGTTCGTCCAAGTCTTTAAGAATCACTGATGCTCCCATGACTCATGGTACGGGTTGTAAGTACATGTTATGATCCGTGGATTCCACCTGTACCAAAAGGATGGCTTGTGCAATTTTCTCTGAAGACTTTCACGACTCTATTTATAGCTCGTACTGAGAGTCGTACTTTTCCTTAGCCTTATTTCAACCTTCTGAAGTTTTCCACACGTCTCAGTACGACTCGCATAATCAAGGTACGACTCGTGCTAAGATTAATATTTGGCTGATTTCTGCACTTTTATGCATCTTCTGCACATTTTTGTTCCAACATCTATTTTCCCTAAAAACAAAGTAAAAGCACCTCATATTCATATAAACGTACTTAAATCCATGCTATTTTCTCAGTTTTAAGTGTTGAAAGTGTTGTAAACTTTTAGCACATCAGTAAGCCAAAATCACAAACTCATAAATCATGAAGAGCATACATGCTTGAGAAACTCACCATACATGAAATTCATAAATTCATGAAGATTACTTGTAGGAAATCATATCATAAATTATAAATCATAAATTAGGGCTTAAGAGAACCACAATCATAATAGAATCATAAACTTGACTTTTCATGAAACTTGCATAATTGGGCATAATTCTCTAAAATTTGAAATCATAAATTTAATAATCAAAATAGGTATAAAATTTTCTCATAGATCTTAAAATATGTTTTGAATTACGAAGGGAATTGACCCATAAATAAATCATAGGAAATTTCATAAAATTAAGATAAAACCCCATGGGATCATACACTTGAATCAACACTTGAATTCATGAACTTGAGGAGAAATTTGGTCATGAGAGTGGAAGAAAACTCTCATTCATGGCCCTACATACCTGGGTAAACTGATTCTTAACTTGACTTTTCTTTTAAAGCCCAAGAGATTTTGGAGGAGAATTAGAGGATTTCTAAGCTTGATCTTTAATGGAACCCTCTAAGCTTGCATGCATGGCAGTTGAATAAATTAGAATAGGTTAAACTCCCCTAAAACACTCCTTTCAGGGCTTAAAAAGACATAGTTAAGGACCTAGGAGCTTAGGATTTACAAAAATGCCCAATAATGAAAATTCTGGAAAATCAACATTGTAAGTCGTCATGACTCTCACTACGAGTCGTACCATGAAGTGATGAGTCATGTTCACCTCTCATTTCCACCACTGCTCATAAGATTGGTTCCGGAAGATCACATCACGGATGCCTACTACGAGTTGTTACATGTCATCACGAGTCATAACACCTGTCGTGGTCACTAAGCCTCAATTCTTACCTTTTCTGGATTTTTCCATGGGTTACACACCACGACTCGTGGTTTCCTACCATGGGTCGTAACACCACTCGTGAAAACCTATACATACACAGAGCCTTCAGACCACAACCCTCAACACGACTCATTATTTTCCACAATGAGTCGTAACACTATCCGTCCTTTCCAACCCTGGCATTCCATGTGCCTCGCCACGACTCCTGACCATGAGCCTTACCCAAACACCGTGACTTGGGGTGTGAGTATCCAACTTCAAAATCTCACTACAACTACTCCATGATCTGTTACTTCTCACCACCACTCGTACCACGAGTCGTTTTGAGGCAAAAATATAGATTTTTCTGCTAAACTCATTTCCATTTCTCTCATCTAATCTTAGGAACTTTTGGGGTATTATAATAACTTCCCCTTGGGAATATTTTCCCTCAAATGTAGACTAAACATACTAAAAAGCTGGGGATGGGAACTGAAATCCTAAATATTGAACATCTAGAGCTGAAAACTGACGGAGTGACTGACTCCGGGCTGATATACATGACTGAACTGAATTTATGAATCACACACACATGCACTGACATAAAGTAAACTTAAAGACATGAACTAAACATGAAACTGAATAGAGTACTAAGGAGGAAACCGATACCTCTTGCTCGAACTTAGTCGGAAGGGAATAAATACGGGTATCTAGCCAGCATATCTCTTCGGCCTCCCACATAGCTCCTTCAACAAGCTAATTCCTCCACAAGTTCACCGAAGCTACTTATTTGTTCCTCAGTGATCCAACCTGACGATCAAGGATCTCAACTAGTACCTCCTCATAGCTAAGGTTATCCTTCATGCCTATGCTCTCCACCGGAACAACCAAAGTCGGATCACCAATGCACTTCTTTAACAATGATACATGGCAAACTGGATGTACCGAAGCCAACTCCATTTGTAGCTCAAACTTATAGGCCACTTTGCCAACCAATCTCACAATCCTATGGGGACCAACATATCGGGGGCTAAGCTTTCCTTTTTTTCCGAACCTTATCACTCCCTTCGTGGGAGACACCATTAAAAACACCCAATCATCAACTTTAAACTCTAGTTCTCTCCTCCTCACAGCAGCATAGGACTTTTGACGACTCTGAGTTGTTTTCAGCCTTTCCCTTATAAGTTGAACTTTCTCCATAGCCTCATGAATGAAATCTAGCCCTATCAATGTAGTCTTACCTACCTCAAACCAACCAATAGGTGATCTATATCTCCTCCCATAAAGAGCCTCAAATGGAGCCATCTGAATGCTGGAGTGGTAGTTGTTGTTTTAGGCAAACTCAATAAGAGGTAAATGATTATCCCAACTACCTTTGAAGTCAACCACACATGCTCTCAATATATCCTCGAGAGTCTGAATGGTCCGCCAGACTGACCATCCGTCTGTGGGTTAAAAGCTGTCTCAGCTTGATGTGAGTAGCAAGTCCCTTCTTAAATGATCTCCAGAACTGTGAGGTGAATTAAGTACCTCTTTCCGAAATAATGGACAAGGCAACTCCATGCAACCGAACTAACTCCCGGATGTACAATCTAGCATAGTCCTTGTGCTGGCTTGGTTATCTGATTGACTATCACCCATATATTATCATGTTGTTAGTGTATCCACGGTGTCCTAGTGATGAAACCCATATATTTACCTATTTCCACTTCCAAATAGGAATATTGATACCTTGTCACATACCTCAACCCTATTCGAGCCTAGCATGACCACACCTCTTGCAACATGTACATCACTACCTTATTTAAGCCTATCACTTATGATTACCCCATGGATCCTTGTAACTAACGCCATTCAAGAATTCCCCTATCTTCCAAGCTTAGCTAATAACTGCGCTTCATGAACCTCCTCATACTTGGCACCTATTGCATGAATAGGGAGTTATCCTAAATGTACACGTTGTAACCATCATTTCCATCATGGGGAACATACATGGGGCTTAGAGTAAGGAAATCACAAGCATGAATACTTCGATAAATATAAGTCGTGCATATACCTAACATAGCACGATCTTATAAGCTGTTAAGGCAATTCTTAAGGATTGAGTTCATAGAGTTGGGCACACTATGAGATATGAGTTTACATACATAACGAGTTTCCTGACATGAAGCTAAGTTTTATAGAATTATGGAGTAGGACTGGGATCACTGTCTGGAGCGGTTACTTCTCATTCTGAGAACCTGAATATAAGTATGAGTAATGCGTAGCATCGAATGATACATAAGGGAGAGCATCTAAACAAATAGGGATTGACATTCCATAGATACTATTTCAGGAACTTCCTTACTAGAAATAATTAAAGGTTTGACTTGGCCTCTTGACTTAGCATCTCTCCCTTAGCTTTGAGTCATTATCCTATGGCCCTTGGATCCCTTCTTAAGGTTAGGTTGACATTACTAGCACTAGAATTTACTTTCCTTTTTTTAATTCTAGGATTACCTCAGGTGGTTTCATACTTCTTCTGTTGTATCGCTTCATTCACCCAATCCTTTAACCATTCAACACCATATACCAAAATAAAACTCATACCAAGACACCTATAGGAATCATAAGCATTATATTATAGTTCCTAAGCCTCGTAGTATGCAAGATTCAACAAGAAAAGCTCATAACATACCTGTGACTACATTTGGTAAGCCCTCTTGATCCTAGCACTGTCCACTACCTGAACCGGCTGAGGTGCCCTGCTGAGGTGGGCGAGCTGTGGGAGCTAATGAAGAGGTGGTCGGGGCTCTATCTTTGCCCTATTTGGCTGCTGAACAATCTCTGCGCTTATGACCAGGCTTTCTGCACCAGAAGAAAGAATTGGAACCCACCAAGCACTTCCCCACATGGTTCTTTCTGCATCTCTTGCAAATTGGGTAGGTATGACCACTGACGTCGCCTTGCTGGCTGATGGACAGTCATGAATTCTGTGGCTGGACTTCCCACACACAAAGCAGGCATCCCAACCGATCAATCAACTCCCAGGGTGTTTCCTTCCATATTTCTTGCAAACTAGATATTTGCTTCCCCGTACCCCAGATCTGAATGGAACCTTACTTGTCGACGGTTTCAGGGCTAATGATCTTTGACAGTGTTGTGACCCTACCAGTGTCCACCACTTGCCCTCTACTGGGAAAACTCAAGATTGTTTGTTATAGATCTTTTGTTCCCCTTTACTCCTTCCCTAAACATCCCATCCACCTCTTGATGCTGGGACTCAGACAGGCCTTGCTTAGTGAAGTCTCGAACTCCAGTAATTGCTACCCCTCCGGTAGTATTAGCAGGTACAGTTGCCTGTTGGTTAAGCTGGGTGGCCATGATGTATATCATCATTCTAAAGGAAGCCTCAAGCTCTGCATTAGTAACTTTCCCACAAAGGACCCCTACTAGAGTTGGTGAGGCAGGCTGACTTTCATTGGCTCTTTGGGGAAACATACTTCTGCGCATGCGTATAGCACAAGTTAGAGGAACAGAGAGAGTTGAACTCATGACATGAGATAGAATCATGAAAGATGGGAAGTTTCCTAAAATGTTTTGTGGCCTCTTAGTCATAAGTGTGGTGCGCTTTACACCCATGAAAAAGACTCTACTTAACATGACTTTCAATCACCCTAGAACACTTCAAAACCTAATGCTCTGATACCAAGTTTGTCATGATCCGAGCTGAGACCCCGGATTGGGACACAGAACCTAGAACCACGAATGGATCCAAGTCAATCCATGGCATGAACATAGCGACTAAAGAGCATGAATTAATGGAATACTAATAAACTGAACATGAATAAGAAGAATTCTACACAAAAGATAATAATAAACCGAGTCAACACTGACAAACTGAGATTCTACATACTGTTTGAAAAGCTTTTAACATAACCGATGAGCTGATGGGACAGAATCCCCAACTAGCTCAACAATGTTCGTAACTGAAATAACAAAACAAATCTATGCTAAACATCCTCGGAAGATGAGGACTCACCAATACTGACTAAACTGAGCTGAAACATAAGCAGGACTAATGACATGGTTGAGCTTGATCTCTCAAACCTATATCATGAAATGATACAGCATAGAGTATATGGTCAGTACTTTGAATGTACTGATTATGCAGGGTAACTAAAAATGGAATAATAAAATACATAAGAGTAGGATAGTTCAAAACATGAAATGATAATCATAACATAAACATGAAGGCTCAAGGCTTTCATAACCTTTCATGAACTAGTCAAAATATAAATCATAAGAGTAATCTCATAAAATATAACTTGAGCAAAAGTATCGTAACCATGATCATGCATAAAACATAAGAAAAAATGGGAGGACTTGCCTTAACCGACACCATCATGATAGAGCTTACATGATGCCCCAACTATCTCGCTCAAGTGGGTAGAGCCGTCCCAATATTGCCGAACAAGGGACGTAAATGGTGTGATATCACTAATAGGGACCCACCTAGAGTCCATGAATATAAACCTACATTGGCATGTAGTTCTGAGACCATGAAGTTTACCTGTATGTCGGGCCTACTCGGTGCTAGACACTACTCCCAAAATATATGCACATGAGGGCTTATATAATAATCGTGAAATCATACATGAAGTTTATGACTAGTTAAATCATAACATACTTGATCATACTTGAAATACATGATTAGCCATGAAATAAGGGCCAGTGAGTCAGCCAAAATCAAAACTAATAAATCATGAAGAACATACATGCTTAAGAAACTCACCATACTTGAAATTCATAAATTTATGAAGAGTATTTGTAGAAAATCATATCATAAATCATAAATATTGGCTTAGGAGAACCATAATCATTATAGAATCATAAACTTGACTTTTCATGAAACTTGCATAATTGAGCATAATTCTCTAAAATTTGAAATCATAAATTTAATAATCAAAATACGTATAAAATCTGCCTATAGATCTTAAATTATGTTTTGAATCATGAAGGGAATTTACCCATAAATAAATCATAGGGAATTTCATAAAATTGGGATAAAACGCCATAGGATCATACACTTGAATCAACACTTGAATTCATGAACTTGAGGAAAAATTTGGGCATGAGAGTGAAAGGAAACTCTCATTCATGGCCCTACATACCTGGGTAAACTTATTCTTAACTTGACTTTGAAAGCCCAAGAGATTTTGAAGGGAATTGGAAGATTTCTAAGCTTGATCTTAATGGAACCCTCTAAACTTGCATGCATGGGAGTTGAATGAATTAGAATAGGTTAAACTCCCTTAATACCCTCCTTTTATGGATTAAAATGACATAGTTTAGGACCTAAGATCTTAGGATTTACGAAAATACCCTTAATGAAAATTCTAGAAAATCAACACTACCAATCGTCACTACTCTCACCATGAGTCGTACCATGAAGTGACGGCTTATGGCCATCTCTCATTGCCACCACTAATCATAACAGGTTCCTGAAGATCACATCACAGATGCCTACTATGAGTCATTACATGTAAATACGTGTTGTAACACCTGTCATGGTCACTGAGCCTCAATTCTTACCTACTCTAGATTTTTCTATGGGTTATATACCATGACTTGTGGTTTCTACAACGGGTCATAACACCACTCATGACAACCTATCCATACATATAACCTTCTGACCATGACCCTTATCAAGACATATTGTTTCCCATAATGAGTCATACCATGATCCATCATTTCCAACCCTGGCATTCCCTGTGCCTCGCCACAACTCCTGACCACGATTCGCACCCACACACCACGTCTCGTGGTGTGACTCGTGGTCTGAGTATCAAACTTCAGCATCTTACTACAACTCCTCCCACAATCTGTTACTTCTCACCACCACTCATACGACAAGTCATTCTGAGGCAAAAATACAGATTTTTCTACTGAACTCATTTCCATTTCCCTCATCTCGTCTTAGAAACTTTCAAGGTATTACAACAAGTGTACCTAAGAAGCTTTCAAGGGAAATTTTGGAAAGCTATGCAGAAGGAATATCAGAGATTTACCTTAGTTGTAAATTCAGACATTATGTCATATGGATTTTGTAGAGAGAAGAACATAGAGATAAAAAGAGAGTAAAATTTACGGTCTTCTTCTTCAATTTCCATTGGTCAAGAACTCCATTGTTGTAGACCTTAAGATTTAAATTGCTTACTTATTATGATGAATTTACAGGAATTCCTTATTGGTATAATTTCTCTCCCTTTACTTATGAGTAGCTAAAGTTCTTGCTAGGGATGTGTGTGCATGATGGGTGTCTAGATATGATTGGGTGTTGATGAATTGTTCTTAGATTTGAGGAGTATACATGGATCTATTGTTTCCTCCAAGTTTTAATTCAATAATTGATGGTTTCAAACATTAATTTAACTTTCTTATTTTGATTTTTCTTGAAAGAGAGAAGTAAAGTTTGGGTGAGGATTCAATTGTGAGGAATTGGGTGTATGATGCTTGGGCTTGAGCTAGAGATAGTCAAGACCCATGTTCATATTCCATTAAAGTGTTATGGCTGAAGATAGTTTAACCCTTCCTCAAGCTTGGTTGGTTGGTTTTTTGATTGGCTTTGGGGTTTGAGAAAACCCAAGGTAAACACATTATTTTGGTTAAGAAACATAGGATGTAGCCATAACCAATGCTCTTCATGCTCTAATCGAATCTAAGGCTTCTTAATCAACCCCCATAATGTCGACGCACCATCAAATGCACACCCCTAGTTGTTCTCATTGATTGTAACAAGTAGCTTGCCCCTATTTTGTCTTACAATTTGATATCAATACTTGCTTCCTTTTTCCCCCAACATTTACATTATGTTGTTTAGACATAACACTAGCTAGTTTAAGTTAATTTACAACTTTTGGATAATCTCTCCTCCAATATCTGTGGGATTCAACCCCGACACTTGTTGGAAATTTAGTTATTGACAACGACTGGAGCCAACTCCTTTAAAAGGGAGAGTTGTATAGAGTGTTATCAATATGCACTCATTTTGAACTTATCTAATTCATGTAGTTAAAGCATCCTATTTTTCTCCTACCAATGTCATATCTAAATTGAGTTTTTTCATTGCCCAATATGTATTGTGTTCAATCTCTACATGGAACTGGCATGTCGCTGATGAGGGGATCATATGCGGGCCGACAAGACCACCATCCTATCTAGTCATAACTGAATGAAAATAGGATGTCATATTCATACTATAGCCAACAAGTCTACTAATTGTAAGCTATACTAGGCCTCACACGGCCAACATACAAAACATAACAAATATAGGCCCCACACGGTCAACACGGACAACTAATTGAAAGTCTGCAAGCCTTTAAGAGTGAAAATATTAGTCGGGACAGATCCCCATCCTACCCAAATGCTATACAAACAAAAGACAAGTAACCTCTACAACCTGGCAACTCCAAATGATAGGAGCTAGCCGGATTGTTGACTTGGACAGCTGCTAGGAGATCCCGAAACCTGTTTGTCTAAACCTGCAGGCAAGAATGTAGTGCCCCATAGTTCGGCGTAAAATATGTACCGAATATGTAAGGGAGTAATGAAAAGCTGAATAAAATCTGATAAAGACTAAAAGTGAATGGCAAGAAAGGGCAGAAGTTAACTTGTAAACTTTCTTATTCATAACTTGCATCTAGTAAACCACTACATGTATATGAGCCGAAGCTGTACAACTATACATTCATAAGCTATAGATAGCAGGCAAGTATACAAACAAGAACCTAACCTGGCCCCCATAAGCCTGGAAGGTGCAAGCAACACAGAAATAACCTACCAAGGCCCCCATAAGCCCTAGTAGGTACAATCCAATCTATATACCCCTAACAAGGTCCTTATGATTCTACTGGTAACTATAGCCAACCTACCTGGCTTCTAGGTCTGCAACTGAGCCTGCTGGACTCCTATAACTATGTCTAAGCCCGTTGGGCTCCTGTAACTGCACCCTGGGCACACAAGGCTCGACGAAGGGTCAGTAATGTCAATACGGCATAAAAAGAGGTCCATACATGGATGGACGTAAATATGGCCTTGGCCTGAGTATGTTACCTTCGTACATCACATAGATCCTCTGAGAAACATCATATAATTTATCTGAGCAACATCATATAGCTCCTCTGAGCAATCAATAGCCCCATAGGCGATGACACAATTAGCAACCCTAAAGATGGTCAACAGAAGGCTATCCTAGGTGGGGTCAATACCATCTGATATACTATATTTTAGTCCTAATCTAGTCACTCAAAAGGCATATATGGCTCTTAAGGCCTAATACGACCACTACTCGATCCTAGAATAGTATGTATAGCTGCCAACAGGCACACCCCGTGTGCCTACACCTGGTCAGAGGGTCCTCGCAGTGATCATAATATTTAGTGGTCTAAACAGAATAAGGAGAGGTTTGGAGTGGCCTAATCGATACTCTAAATGTCATGCTAGGAAATTGATAGCTCATAAGCGAACAATAAGGTCATAGGTGACTAACTATTTAGTTCCCTTGCTTAAATGACTGTAGGGCTGCTACTACTCAGACCTGCTCCTGAGAAGTCAGCCCTGACCTTCCACATGCAACTTGCTATAATTCTTAGCCTAAAGGTAATACTGTACTACTACGGTTCTAGTCCCTTAGACATTAACTTGGTCTGTTCAGACTCCATATGACTTCTCTAGGTGATTCATAGCTTCGTAGGAAGGTTTATTTGGACCTAGCCACTCACGGCAACCTGTACCTGGGTATCTATAAGATCAGGCTGGGGTGTTGGCCCCGCATCCAACTACTAATAAGGTGCCCTCCTTAGGGTACCCACGAGTCTATCTAACTGGCACAACTGGGATGACTTCCTGGGCGACATGTATGACAAGCACTAAGTTGACTGAAACTAATCGTCACTGATGGTAGCCAACTATATGGAAAGTTGTCACTCAATTCACTAGGCAACCCTGGTGCCACTGACTCTAAGGTAAGACCATCCTATTAAAATTTTATCTCTGGAGGCGTCAAGGTACGCCAACAGCCTCTAGGCGAGCTTCACCAAAAATACAGGTGTCAAGCTAAAAGTCATATCACCCAACTACGCCTTATGTTATCCAACTTACCAAATCAGGCCCAAGAACTAACCATAAACTTCTAAGGCCTTGGCATGAGAGCGAAACATCAAAATTCTACTAATTCTATAAGCGAAAGGATAGGGAAGTCTCTATGGCGGTCCTAATGTTAGTCACACTTAACGCGCCCCGCCTCAATGAGGAATACGATGGTATAATCTCAACTTGTCTCTTAATAGCTAACCACAACATACATAATCACTATCTACTTACAGTAGCTAATCACAACATATAGGATCATTATCTACTTCAGAAGACACTGGTCGTATCACTATACGATGAGAATAACTTGCCAAATAGATAAGCCTTAACATACCTCAAATGCCGATTCTCATTTATCCGATTAGTTCCAACCTGTAGACGGCAATTCCAATCAATTAAAGCCCTTACACTGAGAGAGTAAGTCTATTTGAATAGTAGGAATTGGCAAATAACAATATCTTTCAAAGACAATAACTATAATTCAAACTTCATTTAATTCGGTCTGAAGCTTACAAATTCCCAAAAGTTTAGATGGTAGAAATGCTTACCTATCACCTGTAGCCACTTAGGACTCAATTTTAAGTAATTCCGACAACCTTTACTCAGTGGAGTTCTGGTCCTCCGAGCGAATTTCTAAGAAATAACTCCGAAGAGATGTTCCCCATAGGCCTAGAACTCGTTATCCAAGATGAATTTACATTTGAATGGAGTTTAGCAGCATAATTTAATGAAAAGCAAAAGAAAAGTAGACGAAACCCTTCGTGAGACCGAGAGCTAACTTGGGGAAAATGTTCAAGTGAACTTAACTTGAACTGAAGTTGTATATATAGGTGTGGGGTCAATGGCCTAAGGGGTGCGGAGCACTACCTATAGCGCCAGGCTGGTTGGTGCAACGTGGCACCCAAGGCGCTTGGCCTCTAATCCCAGCCTCCTATGCCTTGATTCCATGATCGTATATTCTTCCCCCGAGCCATTCCTCGCAAGCATCGTACTTTGAAACTCTCAATATACGTAAGCACATATCCGTTAAATAATAGAAACTTACAGAGTGTAACATTATCCTATAGGGAGAAGTCCCAATAGGTGTCTTGTAAGAAGTTTGGTAGGCCTATAAGGCATCATCAAGATTTAGTACCTAGTCCTTCTTTTATACATTTATCGTCACTCTAAAATCTTCATTACCTCTTGATTTGACAATTCAACTTGTCCACTTGTCTGTGTATGGTAAGCAGTCACAATCTTGTGCATCACTCCATACTTTTCTAAGAGATTATTCATCAGGTTATTACAAAAAATGGGATCCTTTATCACTAATCATAGCCCTCAAAGTTCGGAACCTTGTGAATATTGTTTTCTTCATAAATTTTCCACTACCTTTGCATTATTAGTGAGGAGAGGGACTATCTTCGCCTACTTAGATACATAATCCACTAGTAGAAGAATGTACAGTTTTCCACACAAAGGAGGAAAGGGCCCATAAAATGAATTTCCTACATATAAAAAACTTTAACCTCTAGAATGTTTTTTAAAGACATCTCATGCCTCCTAGATATATTTTCTATATGTTGTCCTTTATCATAGTTTCTAACAAAAACATATAAATTTTTTGAAAAATGTGAGTTAATAGAAGCCCAATTACAACACCTTTCCTGTAGTGTAACCACCACTATGATGTCATTCATATGCTGAAAAATGACAATTCTCCAACACTGGCTCACCTCAGCTTGCAGTATGCATCTCCTCATCAACTAGTCAGGACCTATTTGAAACAATATGGCTCATCCTATATAAAACCCTAAATCATGGTAGAGCTTTATCCTCTACTGCATTGTATTTTTAGGTGGGTAGACCCCACTCACAATCAAATTCACTATATCAGCATACCATGGTACATTTATAGCAGGAATGCAAGAAGTTTCTTATTTGGAAAAGCCTTTTTAATCTTCCTATCTTCCTCAATATGATCATGACTCTCTAGTATCGGTGGGTGGTTTGCCACCTGATTATACGTGCCATTTTTATCTTTAGTCCCTACATCAAACTCCTACAACAGGAGGATCCATCGTATAAGCCTTGGATTTTCATCTTTCTTACTAAATAGGTAACGGATTATAGCATGATCCATATGTATGATAACATGTGTTCTAACAAGATAGGGCTAAAATTTATCAAAAGTGTACACCAAAGCCAACAACTCTTTTTCAGTAAAGGTGTAGTTTACCTACACAGCATTAAAAGTCCTGTTGGCATAGTAGATCAAGTAGAAGATCTTGTTTTACTTTGGCCTAAGAATAGCCCCCATAGTAAAATCACTGGTGTCACATATTAGTTCAAATGGTTGAATCAAGTCCGGCACTATCATAATCAACACAATCACAACTTCTCTTTCAACTATTTAAAGGCCTTCATGCAATATTCAGTAATTAGAAATTTTGCCTCCTTCTCAAGAAATTTACACATAGGAATAGATATTTTGTAGAAGTCCTTTATAAAGTGTCTATAAAGTCCAATATGACCAAGAAAGCTACACATAACCTTAACAGACATAGGGAATTTTAGTTTCTCAATTACTTTCACTTTTACACAATCAACCTCTAATCCTGTATTGAAAACCTTTTGCCCAAGAACAATGTCCCCTCTAACCATGAAATGGCACTTCTCTCAATGTAGCACCAAATTGGTTTCCTCACACCTTTTAAGAACTTGATCGAGATTTTGCAAGCAAGCATCAATGACCTCCCATATACAAAGAAGTCATCCATAGACACCTCCACAAAGTCTTCCACCATCTTAGAAAAGAATGTCATCATACACCTTTTTAGATATTGGCAGTGTGTTATATTATCCAAATGACATTTGTTTGAGAGCGTAGGTGACCGTATAGGTAGGTGAAAGTTGTTTTTTTTCTAATCTTTTGGTGCTATTACAATCTGATTGTAGCCAGAATAACCATCAAGAACATAATAGGACTCCTGTCCAGCTAGCTTGCCAAGCATATGGTCGATAAATGGGATTGGATAATGATCCTTCTTGGTGGCCTTATTCAACTTGCAGTAGTCCATGCAAATCTTCCACCTTATCACAGTTCTCAACGGGATGAGCTTATTTTAAGTTTTTCATGACCCGAGCACCACGGATGCGACACGGGACCTAGAACCATGAATAGCTCCAAGCTAACCCATGGTACATACATAACATAAGCATACATTAAGCTGAATAAAGAACAATACAAATCATGAGCAGAAGTCTAAGCTACCATAAAACATAAATAGGACTACAAGTTGATAATGCTCAAACTCATACTTCCTAGCAAAGTATGAAGCGGATGTTGTCAAAAAGAACCGAACAAAGAGGTTGGGGTCGAACCTATAAGGAATAAGGTAAGAACTAGATTAATGCCGGTACTTAAACTTGTTGGTAAGTTATCTCCAAATTGGGGGCTTTAAAGAAAAACAATAATAAAACAAGACTGCATTGTGTTTGTCATCAAGATTTGAAAATAACTAGGGTATGCATTCTCCATGGGTTTATAACTACTTCAGGTATACATGTGTGATCAATCCTAATGCTTACTTGTAGAATTGATAATTAGGGTTCATCCAAACGACTGGTTTGTCCCTATTGGATGACTATACTCAATCACCGGGTTAGGTCTCATAAGCGGTTTAAAACTAACAATTATCAATATGTTCCAAATTTACTTTTCTGTGACCGCAGCTTGAGTCATACAATGATCATAAAAATCAAGTCTTTGTTGTAATTCTCTTTTTCTAATCTCTACTTCTCTAGGTTCAAGAAAGTAAAGAATTCGGGCAAGTCCTAACATTGTGCACCATTAGGAAATGTTTAAAGATAAAGAGATTACAATACAAGAGTTTAGAATTGGTTTCAAATCACTTTATGTAATTCTATTTCATTAATCCATCATAGTTCCCACAACCCTAATTGTGGAGGATTTAGCCTCTCATGATTGTCAGATTGTAATTAGTATTCATAGATAAACACATCATTAAATACTTACAATAATAATTGGAAGAAAACCTACTTTGAATATTGATGAAAAAAATCAAGAACAACTGAGAAAACTAAGTGTTGATCTCAAGAATTGCTCTCTAAAACTTGATAATAATTCATAAACAATTAACTAAAAACTTTCTCTCAGTGTAGACACATATCTACTGATCCGTTCTTCTACTAAAATAAATAGAAAAGGTATTTATACAAACATCAGAAACCTTTTCCTAAGCTAATAGGGAAATTTCCATATATGGTGCTGACTCGTCCTAGGAGTGGTTATACGACCCGTAACAGGATTGTATGGGTCGTACCTTGCTCTCGTACGTTCCTTGGCTACTGCAGAATTGAGTAAGTGTTGGCAACTGGTGCGCCTCGTACCCTGCTCCTACAACTTGCAATTACTTGTTGTATCTTGAGTTCTGCCAAGTCTTTAAGAATCACTTAAGCTCCCGACGGCTCCTGGTACGAGTCGTAGGTAGATGCTATGATCCGTGGGTTCCACCCGTACCAGGAGACTTCTTATGCAAATTTTATCTGAAGTTATCCACGACTCTAGTTACGGCTCATACCATCTTGGTACAGCTCATACTGAGAATCGTACTTTGCCTTCGTATTGTTTTAGGCATCGAAGTTTTTCCATGAGTTTCAGTACGGCTCGTACAATCTAGGTATGACTCATACTGAGATTGGTACTTGGTTGATTTTTCTACACTTTTATGCATCTTTTGCACATTTTATCTCCAACACCTATTTTCCCTTAAAACAAAGTAGAAACACCTCATATACGTATAAACATACCTAAGTCCATGCTATTTTCTCAGTTTTAAGTGTTGAAAGTGTTGTAAACTCACAGCACATCAACACCCTCAACTTAAGACTTTTGCATGTCCTCAGGAAAAGAAAACAAAAAATATTAAAAATGACGCTTAACTAGAAAATGAACCTAGGATACTACAGCCAACAATCAATCAAAATTTGCACCATAAACTCAAACAGCTTTTGACCCTTTTTCTCATAAACCAATAACCATATGCATATCAAGAAACCACAAACCATGATAAACTGGGATCAAGATATGTCATCTAGCTATTAGCAGATTTTTCACACAAACAATTTATAGAATCAAACACAAATCATGTACCCTCATAGTAAATAAAGTTCCTCACTCGCATATATAGAAAAATATGAAAACATAGGACTAAACAAGTAAAACTCTCGCCCTCACAAAGAAGTTTCAAATACTGCATATCGGATATCATAAGTTTGCCCTTATTTTCTCTACTTTGGCTTGTCAGATAGTCAGGCTAGGATCTCTATAGGACTTGATTCAGCTTGTAATGTAGGCTTTCAGGATGGGTATGGTAAAGATGGGCTTTTTAGTGACTAAACCCTCCTTGGCACTACATACATGTGGCTCCACTTTTCACTTATTTCACCCTTTTCACTTTTTCAACTTTTTCCTCCCTTTTCACCATTTTTATGCAATTATATAGGTGTGGTGTGTTTTCAACTTTTCATTCATTTTTCTCTTTTTGTATCTTCTTTTCAATTTTTCTTCTTTTTTTTCTTTTTTTTCTTTTGTCACACTACACCTCATTTTTAACCCTTTTTCTTTTCTTTTCCTTTTTCATCTCCCCAGAATCTATGCACCCCTACTCTATCCACCCTCAACTTAGGAATTTTGTCTAGGTTGAGGTTCACAATGTCCAAAGAGGGACCAGGTCCAAAATAGGTTCATTATAAAAAAATGGGTAAGGTTTATCGGTTAATCAAAGAAAAATAGTTCATTTAAGGCTCAAAATTGTGGTCAAGGGAATCATATTATTCTGGTAGAGTAATTTAAGATAAAATGGGCTAAACAAAAATGGCATATGATCCTTTCCTAAACAACCATC
This sequence comes from Datura wrightii, assembly GCA_035772735.1. Lineage (NCBI taxonomy): Eukaryota > Viridiplantae > Streptophyta > Magnoliopsida > Solanales > Solanaceae > Datura > Datura wrightii. The sequence goes on along the minus strand of JASDFA010000006.1, from coordinate 53,346,402 downwards.
CTAAAACCTATGTAAAGACCAACCGGGAAGTTCTAGATCCTCTACGCAGTATTGAACTAGGTATAGACCTCATTCACTCATGGTACATGTTTTGCAGTCATTCTAACTATCTGATTCATACATGGCTAACTATAGCTAATCATACTAATACACTAAATAGCATAAAAATATTCACATAAATCATGTTTTGCAATCAACAAATACATAGTTAACCCTCTAAAATTTTTAAACAGGGTCAATCTTTTAAAAACTTCAAAACTAGTGCAATTTATTGGATGAGTAATCCTAATCTACTTCTAATTAAAAAATAACATCCTAAACATGCCGTTCTATTAGATAGCATGCCCGAGGGAAAAGAAACACAACAAGAAAAACCCTCAGACGAATCTAAAAATTCCAAAAAATACAAGTACACCCCCTCCCCTTTTGAAAAGCATGATTCATCCCCGAAGCATAGGATCTAAAATAGAAGGAGGGGAACATACTTGTGGCGTACTAAGTGCTCTTTTCATTCTGCGCAGGTAGTACCTCCGCTGCAGTCGTGGAACTAGCGATGGCCGACGCACTCAATGGTGTATCAATAGGGGGAATGGTCACCCCCTAAATAGTAGCGGTCTCTTCTACGACCTCTAGAATCACTAGGGTTGAATGTGGCTCATCCAATGGGTCCTTTCCACCCGCAAGCTCGGCATGGGCAGTGGCAGAGCTACCCACTCCTTTCGCTCTCTCGAGAAGATCCGACCTATGCTCGTCATGAGTCTGATGGATCTCCAATCTTGCCCGCTTGTGCTCCTTATTTTCTTTCATTCTCTTCTTCTTTAGGGTCTTGTCTCCAACATCCTCAGATACCCTCTTTTTTCCTTTTTCTCTCGCAGATCCTGCTGGCTCCCAATACACCGCCAAATCAAGATCCTCATTTATACCAATGTTGAGGTTAGGAAGAGTAGGGGCTATTAGAATTGCCGGTTGTTGAGATGATAGCTCGGTCACTTAGCTCCGAAGAGCCCCCAACTCCTCAGGGAGGCTACAAGTGTCAATCTGTTTGGCCATCCGCTCATTGAAGTGGCTCTCAAAGCTATCTAATCTGGCACGTAGAACCCGCGCATCCGCCTCAATCTCAGCCTTCACCCAAGCCTTCACATTCTCCATCATAGACTATACCTTCTTCTCAACTATGGTCAGTCTCTTGGCCATCTTCGAGAGAATTCCTGAGGCACTAGCATGTATCCGGCTGGAGTCTGGCTTGAAAAGCCTATACATGGTGCGGTAGAGGTACTGGGAGTAGCCTCTGATTGAACGGCGTATGTAGCCAATGTCTCGTCCTGCTCCTATGTGGTAGGGCATTCACCTACTCGCCCCAATTGCCCGTGGTACTGGGACTATGGTAGAAAGTCGTGCTTGTCTTACCAGGTTTATTTCATCCTGGATTAAGCCAATATCTGTTGTTCTCTATCCTCCAATTAACCCCTCCTCACCACAACGCACCTTGATACCTGCCTTTGTACATAACCTAAATATGAGACTCGAGAATGGGATGGTAGTGCTCAATCGTATAGCCCGATCCCAGATCACTTTCACAATGACCCTCGGGATGTTGATGGGGTATCTGGACATGATACATGCCACCAATGCTGCTCTGTCTGCACTGAGGGTATTGTCATTCATGGTCGGGGCCAATCGGTGGTGAACTAACGTCCAGTAGGATTTTTCTATGAAGTTTAATGAATTCTTAGTGACCTGCTTTTCTCTAATGACCCGTTCTGCTTCCTCCTTGTCCTCAAAAATAACCCCAAACAGCCACTAGGTCTGCCTCCTCCTCTCGTCAATGCCTAACTACTTGATCTTTTTCATGGCATCCACCCAATAGTCATAGTCCAGTGTAGTGTGTGGTGGTATGAACTGGGGCCCATATAATACCTAGCAATAGTGCGCTCGGATATATCAACAATGTGGCCTCATACCATGATGCTCTCCAATTTGGGCTGATATTTCAACTTTTGCCCTTGCTTTGCTTTCTTCTCCATGGTCAGTAAAAAATTGGAATAGAACTCTCGAACGATCTCTGAAGTGTATCAATCCGGGGTTCTAGCCATCCAATCGAACCTATAGTAGCTGAATATCCGCTTCATCTCCTCCACCTCATTCAGTGCATTGGTGAGGATTCGCAGCTCTTCTTGAATATTCTGCGTGGGTTTGTTCTTGGCAATAAGAGCAAGACCCTATTCATAGATCTCTTATGCTCCTGGTACTCTCCACCAAATGGTACGGTTCTCCCTAGGCAGAGTCTGCTCTTGCTCGGCAATAGTTTCCTCCTCTTCAGATCCAGACTCACTGTCTCTATCATCAGATTGGGCCTCCTCGAACCCCTCATCATCATTAGAGCCACTTCTGGACTCTTGGACTCTTTCCTTAGCTCCCTCCTCATAATGGGGAGCACCAGTACATGTGGTAGTGGTCGTCTCGTCTTGGTCTTTAGCTTTTACCCTACTGTTCGGGTCCCATTGGTCTTAGATGTATGGACCCTGTATTCCTCCAATGAACCACTAGGTATGTTTCCAGCATGTTCAGATTTGGAGGTTTCATCTATCAATGCCCTCCGATCAGTTGCTTTGGATGCCTTCCTCTTCTAAGTCATTGTACCTGTGGAGAAAAAGTGTTAGAATTCCAAATTTGAGAAAAAAAAAATTAAGAAAAATTCCTTTGTAACTTTTCACCGGTCTATAGTACGAGTCGTACCTTGGAGGTACAATCTGTATAGAGACTCGTAATATCTCAGATCAAAGTCATGATTCTGAGGTACGAGAGGTACGACTTGTACCACGAAGGTACGATCCGTACCATAAGTCGTATGAGGATTCCCCTTGAAAACCCATGTTATCTATTTTTCCACGACTCATGATACGACTCGTAAGTCGATTCCACGAGTCGTAGGAAGGATCTTACTATCACTTTCAGGCTTAACCCATTTCAAACTCCTAGTACGATTACCAGGTACGACTCATAGTAGGATACTACGGGTTGTACTAGGTTTCGTACCTCTTACTTTTTACATATTTGGCTTGGGATAGTCCCAACGAGCCATCATACGAGTCCTGGTATTAAACCATGAGTGGTAGAAAGGCTTGTGAAGCCTGTCCTTGACTTATTTTCATGTCAGTTTGCATGTGAATTCATTTTTATGTTGGGTACTCAGAATTCCCAAAGTCTAGGCATGCATTCTTCACATTTTTACAACTACCCATTTCTCCCCTTTCTATTCACAACCCATAACTCGATTTATAGCAGTTCACATTCAATTTTTTTACATATTTGAATCCTACCCAGTCAACACATGCATTTTGCACATCCCTGATCATTATCCTCCATGTTTTCATGCTTTTTGAGGACTCCCAGTTATTAAACAAGTTTGCACAAACATATAGGTCTCTTTAACCGATTCAAAGCATAACTACTTACTTGAATGTTGTAAAATCTTGCTCACTTCATGTGTGTTAGACACTATGGTTCGGAACTGACTTTAGCAGTCTTAATCGAGCAAAACTCTTGCTCAATTGATTTTGTTCTTTATTTACGAGTGTGACGAAAGTCGTGGGAGCGTTCTTGGGTTCAAGTTTTAGTACGTGGGAGAAGGGTCCAACAATTTTGAAGTTTAAATAGTTTTACGGAAGATTTAAAAATTTTGGGCCTAGTCAGGTTGTTTTAAGCAATTTGGCCCGTCACCATCATACCACGAGTCATAGGAAGGACCTACGACTTGTCCCTAGGACTTGTAGCAGAGATGTTAAGAAAACTTACCTGTGGACCTACAAGCACATCCTACGACTAATACCACAAAGGTACGACTCATACCAACACTTGTAGGTCACTCTTAATTGGAGGCCCATAATTTGCAAAGTTCATAACTACAATGAGTACAACGGCCAGTACAATGAAGTTACGAGTCGTAGGACCAACCGTACCCTAAACTTATGCACTAAGATGCATCTCCGCTTCTCACCATGACACGTACTATGGCCCGTACAATCCTCTTACGAGTCATACTAAGACTCGTAGCACCCGTCTGTTTTTCAATTTTTCTGCCACCTGTTTTTGTTTCACTAGCACACTGAGCACACATAAGTCAATAAACTTTTGTTGCCTCCCAAGAAGAGCTTAATTTAACATCGTGGTACGACGCAGGTGGTTTGGTTACTCAGAATTCACCAAACCGCCTCATAGGTTGCCTCCAAAAAAGTGTCATATTTAACACCACGGCACGACGCAAGTCTCTTGACTAATCAGACTTTGTCAAGGAACTCATACTCATCCTCGATTGCTTATACTCCTTTGGTTGCTTCATTGACCGGCAGACATTTAAGGTGACCTCCTCTTTATTGATTTTGAATTTTAACTGGCCATCCTCCATATCTACTAATCCCTCCCAGTGGCAAGGAATGGTCGCTCCAAAATGATGGGGACCTCAAAATCAACCTCGCAATCAAGGATCACGAAGTCTGATGGAAATATGAACATGTCCACCTTACAAGCACATCACACAGGATCCCCACAGGCTTTTTCATAGTTTGGTCGGCCATCAGTAGCCACATAGTAGTCAATGTGGGGGCTCCCAAGCCCAGCTACTTAAACACAGCTAAAGGCATCAGATTGATGCTTGCTCCCAAGTCGTAGAGTGCCCTCGCGAACTCAACATCGCCATTATTACATGGAATGGTGAAGGCACCTGGATCCGCCTTTTTCTAGGAAAGGACTCATGAGGCTATAGCTCTACAATGATGCACGTTATCCATGGGCTCATAGCTCATAGATCTTTTCTTAGTCACAAGGTCCTTCATAAGCTTGGCGTATCCCGGCATCTGCTCTGATGTCGCGACCAATGGTATGTTTACATATAATTGTTTTAGAATTGACAGGAATTTTTTAAGCTTACCATTCTTTGCCTTCTTCTTCATTCTTTGAGGGAACAGTGGCAATGGTCGTGGGATAGCCTTATGAATCTGCGTGGCCCCTTGTTTCTCTCCTTGTTCAGCCTCAAGATCCTTCTCAACAACTAGAGCTTCAGTCAACTCAGCATCCTCCTCATGCTCATGCTCAACAACCTCTTCTTCATCATCAATTATGCTTTCTTTCTTCCTTTAAAACACAACTACAACCGGCAGAGGGGGATCAACTGGTCATTCCACTCCTAGTCATCACATCCATGCAGTGACCATCATTCTTCAAATTTTGGACTGTGTCGCTAGGTAGTGTACCCTTTTGCCTAAGGTTCATAGATGTTTATAGTTGACCCAGATGTTGTTCAATCTTCTTAATAGTCATGGCATGTGACTCAACTCTCAAACCCATGCTAGATATATCTCCACGGATGTCTTCAAGCTGCTCATCTGTGGATGTAACCTTCTTTATCATCTCAGCCATCATTCTCTCCAACTTTGACAGTCTATCCTCCCCCTCACGTGCATTAGGAGGCACGTACAAATCCTGCTCGGTCGTTGCGGTAACCGTCATTCCATCTCCATTCTCCCTCTGGCTCACGACCTCGGCTTCTATCTCTGTAGCAATTCTAATTGTAATTTTCTTTGTATTAGTTCTGACCTTGGTTTCAAAAACCTTGGAACCAAGTATCTTGTCCAAACCCTTGGGCGTTGGCTCGGAAACCTGCCACCTAGTTGTCTAAGAAGTTTGCCTCCTCCTCAAAATATGAGTGTTCTCGCCCTGGTTCCTGTCCCTATGTTCCCACTGCATTAACTTTTCTAGTTCCAGTGCCCATGATATGCTTCATGAGCAAGTCCAATAATGTGCATATAGGCCAATTCCTAGTCACTTGTTTCCTTCTTCCTTCATTGGTATGCAATCAAACCAATAGCATATGTACCAGCAGCTGCTTCCGCTTCCTGAGTGTGCCATGCTCTCTTCACTTTCATCACTCTGTCTACAATAGTGGCAACTTGCTCCTAGGTGTGGCTCATCAGTGCTCCTCTCGCCATTGTTTCTCCTACAACTTTAGTATTGTTATTTAGTGATCTGTAAATCTCCAACAAACTGTCATAAAAAATTTTGTGGTTTGGGCACTTGGTCAACTTCTTCTTGAATCTCAACCAAGTTTCATGAAGTGCCTCTGTCTTTAGTTGATGGATTTTATATATTTCATCCTTAAGCTAGATCATCCTGGAGAGTGGAAACAATCTCTCTAGAAAAGCTTGTTTGAGATCCCTCCAGTTGGTAATGGAGTCATTGGGCAACTCTGATAACCATAAAGTGGCTTCCCCAGATAGAGAGAATGGGAAGAGTCTTAGCCTTATTACATCCTGGCTGACTCTGGGAAACCTGTACGCCTTGCCTATTCAAATGAAGTTAATTAAGTGTAGGTTGGCATCATCAGCTACGTGACCACTAACACCCCCTTCATGTTGAACAATTGAATCATGGTGCTAGTGATGTCAAATTTTGCCCCAGTAGGCAAAGGTGGTGGTACAATAGCTTCGGTTGACCCGACTTCATCAATGTCCAAGTCATCCTCATCAAAGAATTGAGGGTCATATTGCTGGCCTCTGTTGCCCCTTCCTTGGTGACTAGCATTGACAACATCATATTGTGCATCATCGGCTTCCTAACGTGCAGCTTGTCAAGCTAGCTCGGCTTGCCTAGCTTCTTCAGCAAGTCAGGCATCTCTCTGCTCTTGGTTCTCCATCCGTCACAGTGTTCTTTCAAGTTAAAGATCCAAAGGAATCAGAGCAATTACACTCTGTCTAGTACTTGCAATTCACCAAGCGACAACCTGTCGAAAATAAAAAATAACAAGAAAACGTAATTAATGAAATAACAACCAAAAGTTAAATACAAGCAGTTAATCTAATCTTAATCGTATTCCCCGGAATGGCTCCACTTTTTGATAACGCTCAAACTCACACTTCCTGGCAAAGTATGAAGCACACGTTGTCAATAAAGAACAAAACATAGAGGTTGGGGTCGAACCAACAGGGAATAAGGTAAGAACTACACTAATGTTGGTACTTAAACTTGTTGGTAAGTTATCTCCAAATTGGAGGGTTTAAATAAAAACAATAATAAAACAAGACTCCAATTGTGGTTGTTATCAAGATTTGCAAATAACTAGGGTAAGTATTTCCCATGAGTTCATTACTACTTCGGGTATACACGTGTAATCAATCCCAATGCTTACTTGTAGAACTGATAACTACAGTTTATCCAAATGACTGGTTCATCCCTATTGGATGACTATACTCAATCACCGGGCCAAGTCTCATGAGCGATTTCAAACTACCCGTTATCAATATGTTCCAATTAACTTTCCTACGACCGCAGCTCAATTCATACAATTATCATAAAAATCAAGACTTTGTTGTAATTATCTTTTCTTAATCTCTACTTCTCTGGTTCAAGCAAGTAAAAAATCTGGGCAAGTCCTAATGTTGCTAACCATTAAGAAATGTTTAAAGATGAAGAGAATACAATACAAGTTTTTAGCATTGATTTCGAATCACTTTGTGTAACCCTATTTTGTTAATCCACAATGGTTCCCACAACTCTAGTCATGGAGGTTTTAGCCTCTCATGATTGTAAGATTTTAATTAGTATTCATAGACAAACACATAAATACTTACAATAATAATTGAAAGAAAACCTTCTTTGAATATTGATGAATAAAATCAAGAACAATTGAGAAAATCAAGTGTTGATCTCAATAATTTCTCTCCAAAACTTGATAATAATTCACAAACAATTAACTAAAAACCTTTTCTCAATGTAGTCACATGTCTACTAATCCGTTCTTCTACTAAAAAAATATAAAAGGTATTTATATAGACATCAGAAACCTTTTCCTAATCTAATAGGGGAATTTACATATATGGCGTCGACTCTTCCTACGACTCGTAACAGGATTGTACGGGTTGTACCTTTCTCTCGTATGTTCCTTGGCTGCTGCAGAATTGACTATGTGTTGGCAACTGGTATGTGTCCGGTGGTTTGGTTTAGGTTAAAAACCGACACGCAAGTGCACGTGGTCAAACAAGTAATAAAGTGGCTAAGTAAGCCAAGTATCGAACCATGGAGACTCTGGATAAGTAAAACTGCTTAACTATACTATATTCTAGCTTTACTTCTAATTATGCTGACAACAACGTAACCAAAAGTTAAATAATTTTTGTTTATAAATTATATACTAAAATTATTAACAAATATTTACTTTGAATTAAAACTATGGAAATGAGCATTGCCAAGGTTAAGAACAAGTAATGAACTTGATTATCATCATAATTTGGTTATTCTTCTCTTCCTGTTGCTAGCCAAGAACATTAGCCTAGAGATTAAAACTCTCATATTTAATCTCACTTTAGAATCATAAACCATCTGTCTACATTTCTGTGATCAAATGCAATTTATGACCTAGCAATACAATTCCGGTTCCTAAATTGACTAATACGGCTTTCAAGTATATTTCTATCAGGAAAGCACATCAAAACCCAATTTTCCCAAATCAAGTTAAGAACAATACCCTATTAATTCACAACTTTCCAATTTCTTGCTCTCTCGAGTGAAATTGGACTTTTTAGATGTACATTAATGTTGGCCACACACTAATGCAGTAAGAACAAGAATTAATAGAACAACATGGAAGAAGAAGAAGAAGAAAACCATATAATTAACAATCAAAATTCATCACCATTATTCAAAACCTCAGCAAGGAAGAGAATTAGCCACTCATTTGTGGATTAATCGTCCTAAAACAAGTGTTAATCATACAAACAATTGATTGAAAGAAGAAAGGAAGAGAGAAAATCCCTTAGCTTTTTCGTCCCTCAACTGCCTCTAACCCACGTCCTTGCTCCACCAAGTCTGAATTAATTAAAAATAAGCCTAAGTGTTCTATTTATACTATTGGGAATTTTTCCCGGAATAACAAGCAACGTGTCACCGAGGCCAACGCGGAGCACTGCCTCCGTGACACGGCGTGGACGCGGACCCTTACTGGAAATCCAGGGTCCGGGAATATAGCCTCAACGTGGCACGGAGGCCAACGCGGAGGCTTATCTCCGTGCCACGGAGCTGTCGTGAGGCTTCACTGGAAATTGCCAATTAAATCACCCTCCAGACAGTGTGCCTCCGCGATGGTAGCGTGGCACGGCTCCATCGCGGAGCCCCTTTACATTGCGCATTCCAATGTCTTTTCCGTGCTCGCAACCAAGTCCAACTCCGATATTGTCCCAACATGCATTTTAGCTCCTAAAAATCATATTTTACCTGCAAACAAATGCTAATCATGTTGGTTAGTATAAATCCACATTTTATTACCAATTACATGAAAATGTATACACATTGCATAACAAACAAGGCGAAAATGATACGTTTGAGTATCACTTGGGCATATAAATCTGCCCAGGATCACTTAGCCCACACTTAAATCCTTGTTCGTCCTCGAACAACACATACACAACTCATGCAAATTACATCCCAACCTTCGCCACTATGGTGCGACAATTTACGCTACGGTCATACCGATCATTCAATATTGTAAATCATCAAGAAAACATGCATGGTCTTAACAATGCAATGAACTTTCATACATCAAGACTTCCTAGACTTCAAGAATCGACCCTCGATATCGGCAAACTCATGCAAATCAGCTAATCAAGATATCCGACACGAAAATCAATCTTTCATCAAGCATGTGCCCTCACAACTCAAGAGAATCTTCCCCTTTATGTTCATGCAACACACAAACATTCAAGTAGGGGCATGTAGAAGTTAATTTCACTCTCTCTCCCAAAAGAATTCACATGCATCATGTCATGACCCATAGGCTTGCCCTTAGTGTATTACTCCACTAATATAAAGAAATGCAAGGTAAGATCACGTAGGACTTTAATGGGTTGTAATGGAGGCTATGGAACTAGTATGTATTGGATTAGCCAATAATAGTCACTAACATCCTTAAGCGCCTTTTCAACACATTCCCATCAACTCATGAACATTGTTTCTCTCTTTTCTTTTTTTCATCATCCCATTCATGCTGGTTTACTTTCGTATGGCCCATTTCATCAAACACACTTGACATAACAACAAAGGGTCTTCATGCACCTTCATTATCATTTCATTGTAACAAGTGCCTCTTCAACCTCTTCTTTTCTTTCCTCACTCTGCTTTTCTTTTCTTTCCACTCTTCTCACTCTTTGACACTTCGGGAAAATTTTTCTTTTCTTCTTAAGCGCTTAAGAGTTTTGTATAGACTTTATGGCTAATGAAAAGAAGGAATAAAGCTTAGTTTATACAATTTTGGACACAAGAAAGAAATAATCGGCTAAGGGCTCAATGGGCTGACTAGGGTATACAGTCACATAAAATGTAGAGTATGATAAGAAAAAAATATAGAAACTCTCGGTTAAAACAAAGAAATGCCTACATCCTTTCCAACACTACACTTCCTTCATTTTGTTTTGTACACACACCAGGCAAGTTCTAGACACTTCACAATAGCATGGAATAACAATACCTCACTTCACACTTTATGCACATGCTCGATTCAAGATGCATTCACAGACTCTTTAATTAGCCAATTACATGAATTCAAAAATTAAGCCTCAATCACACCGAATTGAATTCTACAGCCTAGGTAACTCAACATATTTACAAAATTGCATGCTTTCAAACGAATCACTTTTACATTTTGAACATCAGTTACAACACGCAACCAAAATTTCACAACCAGATAGTAACTACAGGTTCAGTGATGCAATCCACCAAAGAAAGAAAAAAACCAAAAACTAATTAAAATCACTACTCCTACCGACTACATTTCCCTTAAGACGGTCATCATCCATCCATCATAGGGAACGGTCCCTAACTATGACATCGGTTCAATGGGACTATTCTCGGTAAAAGAACCGAAAACAAACTCCGAGAAACCCAAAAATAAAAATTGAAAAATTTTGCAACACATCGATCATTTCGATGGAAAAGTATTTACAAAATATTTTAATATGTACAAAATATTTTCGCAAAATTTTGAAAATTATCGATCATTTTGATAGAAAAAAAAATATTTACAAAATTTACAAAATTTGTACCAGCTGGCAACCACAACCTTTCACAACACACATCAATTATCACAAAAATATGTACCTATACAGATACAAACCAGTTTGCACTCACAACCACAGGGAAACATAAACATACATACAAAACAAAGGAAGAACATACAGCAAATCAGCCCAGCCCCAGCACCTAACTACTTCCCACCCCACACTTAAATCAAACACTGTCCCCAGTGTTCACAAAAATTAAAATCACAAAATTTTTGGGTGGTGGAACTCCCTGATCAGTCGAAATATTCGACTTCTTCATCCGGTGCTGCTGCCTCATCGCCCATGTCCGAGTCACCTCCATCGTCGTCATCGGACTCCACATCGAAGTCCTCCCGACGTGTCTCCTCGTCCGTGGGGACATCATCGTCAGTGGGCTCGACGAAGGCTGGCCCCACTCGGCACAAAGCTCTGGCGTTTTCGCCAAATGGGTAATCCAGCTCCAGCTGCCATAATTCATCCTCCGTGGCTGGTCTCCCACCAATCCGGAGCCGAAGCATTTGCATACCAAACATCTATGCCATGTACTGATCGTCACGAGCATGTCGCTCGCCCAGTGTCAGCACTGGCCCGTGTGTGGTGTCGGGGGCCTTGGTTTTGGTCACATCAAGGGCCCTCCGTTCCAACTGCGGGATGTAGTCCAAAGCCTCTTCCTCGACGTCGAGGCCCCGGAGAAAGGTGGTGATGAGTCCGCCGAACCCATACCTGTGGCCTTGGTGTAGTCGAGCTCTCTTCATGGCAGATATGATAACCGCCCCAACATTAATCTCCAGCCCTTTCATAAGGGCATACACCAGGCAGACATGGTCCCGGGTCACATCCATCATGTGAACCCCCGGGATCAAGCACGAACACACTATCTTCAGCCATATTCTGGCCTCCCTATTCATCTGCGAATAAGGCAGAGTCTGGTGGTAACCCCTCTCCTTATGTCTGCTCCATCGGGCTGTGGACCGAGCCCCACACAAAGTGCGTCTGATATCGGCGTATGCTGGGGTGATGTTCAGCTGGCGGAGAACGTGGGCGTCTGTGTCCCGCGCTCCAACGATGGCATTTAATTTCTGGGGTTCCAGAGTGAAAATCTGCCCTCTGATTTTTATTGTGTGGCTTCTGATGGTTGGGTTCCAATTTGCATAGAACTCCCGAACTAAGTGTAGGTTGCACTCCTTGGGCTCCTGAAATATGAAGCTGAGCCCAGCTGCCTCGATCCTTTGCACAATACGGGGGAACTCCTGTGCTAGTGGTTCCCGTGCAATATGCTCCTCAGGGAAGTACTTATTCTCCTTATGTTTAGCGTACCACTTCTTCCCTTCATCGGTCACCCACCTCGTTCCGTATTGGCGGCACTGGCCGCGCGGAACAGCTGGTGCAGCTAGGACTGCAGTGCCCAATCTCATTCGTTTTCTCCCGATGCCTGAAGTAGAAGCACCTTTACCCTTATCCTACCTACTCGCCATTGTACCTGTCAACATAAATAAACAAGCACAATGTCAAGCTAAATACATGTTAACTTCGGCTAAGGTCGGGTTAAACTAAGTTTACCCCACACTTAGTCCTTAGCTACTTTTATGATACTACGGCAAGGATTACTTTATTTACACTAAAACAAATAACTATACAATTTATTGCTTAGTGCGTTTACAAAAAAAATTCGACAGTATAACTTTTAGCGTACTACTCAGACTTCATACAGCTAATCCCAATCCTACTATCGCTAGCAATTCAACCATCGCACTTAGCAACAAAAACAACAAACAAAAACAACGACAAAAATTCTATATACATACGAATCCAAATAATCAAACCAATTTGAACAATTTTTACCTTTTCCCACAAATTCGAGAATTCATCGTCTTTTACACTCTAACAATATTTACAACGACTTACCTCAATTCACAAACACACCCCGGCATATAATTCACCAATTTAGCAAGTTACCCAATTCGATTTTTACAACCCAAGCCCTAGAAATCAATTTTACAATCAAATTCGAATCATTCACGCAATCGACAAGTTCAAACGCTAATTACAATATTCCGAACATTTATCAATCAAAGAATAATTCAATATCATGCTAAATTGCTAATTAGGGTGATATATCTCACCTCACATGCTCAAATTTGATTTGAATCGACAAAAACTTGAGATAAACGAGGAAAACATACCTTTACATTGAATAACCGAAGAAACTTGACAAATTGTTTGCTTAGTAGCGTGGCACGTTGGTTGGGAGAGGGAATTTAGGTGCTTGGTCGCGGAGAAGAGAGGAAATGGGGAAAACAAGGGCAAAAATCGGGGTTAAAAAGAAGAAAAACACGCGGGTCACCCGGCAACCCGGTGTGACCCGGCACTAAATATAGGGCAACGTGTCACGGAGGGTAACGTGGAGCCCCTCCTCCGTGACACGGAGCTAACGCGATGGCTCACTGGATTTTCTTTAAAAATTCAGATTTAACCTCAACGTGTCATGGAGGGTAACGCGCAGCCCTTCCTCCGTGACACGGAGCCAAGGCCCCAGTGCACTGTCTCTTCATTTTATTCATTTTTTCATACCTTGCCTTTTCCTTCCCGATTCCATGCATATTTTTCTCCGGTTGACCTGAATATCACCTTACTAAACAAAATTGGTTAGAATAATAGATTTCCCTAACTAAAATGAAAAATACTAACTAAAACGAAAAATTTGGACTAAATCAAGAAAAAGAAAAATTGAAATAAAAACTATTTACACTTTACTAAACAAAAGAAAAATTATTTTTCACGGGTTGCCTCCCGTGCAGCGCCTGGTTTACCGTCACGGCTCGACGTCCTTTATGCTCAATTATCCACTAGGGTGATGGACGATTTTTCACGATCATTGTCCTCCCCCCAGTAGTGCTCAACCTTATCAGGTGGTCTTCCTATCAACTCTCGGGATTCACGCATGTGCTTAGCATTCCCATGATCAATTACATTGATCACCGAGAGTTCTTCATTTACAATCGGGAGCTTTGGTGCTTTTTACACATCGAACACTTCTACCTTGTCATGTGCTCGCATTGTAAGTTGACCCACAGCCACGTCAATTAATGCTTTTCCGGTTGCCAAGAAGGGTCGTCCCACAATAAATGGGACTTCAACGTCTGGTTCAAAATCCAGAACAATAAAATCAACCGGAAAAATGAGGGATCCCACTTGCACAAGCACATCCTCAACAATGCCATCCGGCCTAGCTAAGGATCTGTCTGCTAGCTGCAAGATTACGGTTGTAGGTCTAGGACACCCCAGACCTAACTTTCTGAATACCGAAGATGGCATCAGATTTATGTTTGCCCCCAAGTCACATAATCCACGAGCTCGGATACTCTGCCCAATAGTAAGCTGGATAGTAAAACTTCCAGGGTCTTTCAGCTTCGTGGGCAGTCTATTTTGAATTCGGGAAGTGCATTCCTCTGTCAAAGCTACCGTGGCATACTCAGTCAAACAACTTTTGTTGGCCACGATGTCTTTAATATATTTGGCATATCTTGGCACTCCCTGCAAGACATCAACAAGAGGTAAGTTAACATGTACCTGTTTAAGCACCTCCATAAATTTCTTGAAACACGCCTCCTCTTTGTGTTTCTTGAGTCGTTGAGGGAACGGGGGTGGAGGCCTTTCTGATTCAGCTTCTTTGGTCTTCCCCTTATCCGCAAGGTGCTCTCCCTCAACATCTGCTGCTCCTGACTTTTGAGGCGGTCTTTCCGGTTCCACCTCCTTCAACTGCAAACCACTCCTCGTGGTCACCGCATTTACCTGCTTCGTATTAGGATCTGTGTCGCTAGGCAGTCCTCCTCTGGGCCTTGTGTTTTCGGCACTAGCAAATTGCCCAAATTGATACTCAAGAGCCTTGGTCGCTACTTGATTATTCTTCACTTCGGCTGCCAATTTAACATAGTCAGCCTGCAATTGTGCTTGAGTAGCGATCATGGTCTTGAACATTTCTTCAATGCTCGGTAATGGTGGTGGATGAGGGGCATTGTTATTTCTGAATTGAGATTGGTAGTTCTGTTGCCCTCCTTGATTCCTGTGCATAGCCTGACCCGAACTTTGGCCTTGTTGGTTGTTGCTACCCCACGAAAAATTTGGATGGTTCTTCCAATTTGAGTTGTAGCCACTACCAAACTGCTGCTGATTTCTTTGTGCATTGCCCACAAAGTTAACCGAATATGGGTTTGCTCCACAGCACTCAGCTGAGTGCTCACTGCTACCACACACTTCACACCACATTTGCTGGACCGCATTGACTGAAGCTGAAGGCTGGTTCAAGTTCATATTGCTGAAGTGGTTGTTCAACTGATTCTGCAAGGCAGCTATCTGTGCAGCGATAGCTGTAAATCCATCCACTTCAATCACTCCTGTTGCTTTCCTTGCTCCACCTCGAGACTAATCAGCATTCCATTCTGGATTGCCCTGTGAAATTCGATTGAGCAAAGTGTACAGCTCCTCATAAGTCTTTTCCAGCGCTTGCCCTCCAGCTGCTGAGTCTAACAAAATTTTAGTATGGGGTTCCAAACCCTCAATAAATGTGTGTACCAACACCTCATTGGACTGATGATGATGAGGACAGTCCCGCAACATAGATTTAAATCTTTCCCAGGCTTGATATAAATTTTCTCCCTCCCTCGGTTTGAAACTTAGAATTTGACTTCTAAGTCTGGCTGTTTTACTAGAGGGAAAAAATCTTATCAAAAACTTCCGTGCTAGATCATCCCACATTGATATAGAATTTGGTGGCTAAGCTTTTAACCACCTCTTGGCTTAACCAAGTAAGGAAAACGGAAATAGGGTGAGCCGAACATAATCAGGTGACACTCCAGCGGGTATATAAGTGTCACTTATCTCCAAAAAATTCTGGAGATGTTGTTGTGGGTCTTCATGTGGGAGACCGGTAAATTGCCCACTTGTGTGCAATAGTTGCACCATGTTCTGCTTCAATTCAAACCTCCCTCCAGGCTCTGGTTTGCGGATACTTGAATGTACATTGTTGGCATGTGGGATTGCCACCTCGCGAACCAGCCTTGCTACTGCTTCGTCGGGCACTAACACTGCCCTCACAACCGGTGGATTTTGTTGCTCCATAATAGACTGTCTGAGCAACTGCAGCTTCTTTTGAAGAGCTTCTATGCGTTTACTATGAAATTCACGTTCAGGCTCTATATAAGATTCCACCAGCTCCTTGTCCTTTGCTAGTGTTCACAGAAATCAAGTCTGCAAAATACAGGCTAAGACCAAGTTGTCAACACTTAAGAAAATAAAACAAAAATACAGTAAATTTACACTTAACATAATTTCACCAATTGCCTAGTCGCCCCGACAACGGCGCCAAAAACTTGTCCGGTGGTTTGGTATAGGTTAAAAACCGACACGCAAGTGCACGTGGTCAAACAAGTAATAAAGTGGCTAAGTAAGCCAAGTATCGAACCAAGGAGACTCTGCATAAGTAAAACTGCTTAACTATACTATATTCTTGCTTTACTTCTAATTATGCTGACAACAACGTAACCAAAAGTTAAATAATTTTTGTTTATAAATTATATACTAAAACTATTAACAAATATTTACTTTGAATTGAAACTATGGATATGAGCATTGCCAAGGTTAAGAACAAGTAATGAACTTGATTATAATCATAATTTGGTTATTCTTCTCTTTCTGTTGCTAGCCAAGAACATTAGCCTAGAGATTAAAACTCTCGTATTTAATCTCACTTTAGAATCATAAACCATATGTCAACATTTCTGTGATCAAATGCAATTTATGACCTAGCAATACAATTCCGGTTCCTAAATTGACTAATACGGCTTTCAAGTATATTTCTATCAGGAAAGCACATCAAAACCCAATTTTCCCAAATCAAGTTAAGAACAATACTCTATTAATTCACAACTTTCCAATTTCTTGCTCTCTCGAGTGAAATTGGACTTTTTAGATGTACATTAATGTCGGCCACACACTAATGCAGTAAGAACAAGAATTAATAGAACAACATGGAAGAAGAAGAAGAAAATCATATAATTAACAATCAAAATTCATCACCATTGTTCAAAACCTCAGCAAGGAAGAGAATTAGCCACTCATTTGTGGATTAATCATCCTAAAACAAGTGTTAATCATACAAACAATTGATTGAAAGAAGAAAGGAAGAGAGAAAATCCCTTAGCTTTTTCGTCCCTCAACTGCCTCTAACCCACGTCCTTGCTCCACCAAGTCTGAATTAATTAAAAATAAGCCTAAGTGTTCTATTTATACTATTGGGAATTTTTCCCGGAATAACAAGCAATGTGTCACGGAGGCCAACGCGGAGCACTGCCTCCGTGACACGGCGTGGACGCGGACCCGTACTGGAAATTCAGGGTCCGGGAATATAGCCTCAACGTGGCACGGAGGCCAACGCGGAGGCTTATCTCCGTGCCACGGAGCTGTCGCGAGGCTTCACTGGAAATTTCCAATTAAATCACCCTCCAGGCAGTGTGCCTCCGCGATGGTAGCGTGGCACGGCTCCATCACGGAGCCCCTTTACATTGCGCATTCCAATGTCTTTTCCGTGCTCGCATCCAAGTCCAACTCCGATATTGTCCCAACATGCATTTTAGCTCCTAAAAATCATATTTTACCTGCAAACAAATGCTAATCATGTTGGTTAGTATAAATCCACATTTTATTACCAATTACATGAAAATGTATACACATTGCATAACAAACAAGGCGAAAATGATACGTTGAGTATCACTTGGGCATATAAATCTGCCCAAGATCAGTATGACTTGTACCATGGTCCTACGAGTCGTACAATCCATCCATGGCTTGGCTCTGAGAACATTGACTTTTTCTGAAGTTTTCTATGAGTGTTGTGGTACGCCTCGTACCTTGCTCCTATGACTCGTAATTACTTGTTGCATCTTGAGTTCTACCAATTCTTTAAGAATCACTTAAGCTCCCCATGGCTCCTAGTATGGGTCGTAGGTACATGCTACGGTCCGTGGATTCCACCCATACCAGGAGACTTCTTGTGCAAATTTTCTTTGCAATTTTCCAATTCTCTAGTTACGGCTCGTACCATCTTGGTACGGCTTGTACCGAGAATCGTACTTTGTCTTCACATTGTTTTAGCCTTCTGAATTTTTCCACGAGTCTTAGTACGGCTCGTACAATCTAGGTACGGCTCATACTGAATTGGTACTTGGCTGATTTTTCTGCACTTTTATGCATCTTTTGCACTTTTTAGCTCCAACACCTATTTTCCCATAAAACAAAGTCAAAACACCTCATATCCGTCTAAACATATCTAAGTCCATGCTATTTTCTCAGTTTAAGCATTGAAAGTGTTGTAACCTCACAACACATCTTCCTGCCAGTCATAACAACCTATACCACGAGTCGTTGGCCATCTGTTGCGGGATGGATTGATTTTTCACTTCTATGATACTCATACCATGACCCCTTACAACGACCTGTCCTTTCCTACCATGAGTCGTCCTATGACTCATGTTCAGTGTATCCATTTTGCACATTCTCTAAATCAGATCTAACGATCCCATACCACAACTTGTCAGTAGTAACCATGGCTCATCACTTGAGTCGTTACTTCTAGAACATGAAAACTCAGACTGCCTACCACGAGTTTGACCACAACTCGTGGTACCATCCAATAGGTTGTACCTTGACTTGTTTTGTGAATAAAATTTGGGTTTTTCTATTGGTTTCTACTCCAATTCTAGGATCTAATCTTAGGAACTTTTGGTGTGTTATATTATATCCCCCTTGGGAACATTCGTCCTCGAATAGAGAATAATAGAGTTGAAAGGTTAGGGAATGAGTTGCGATCCCAAAATTGAAAGATATAGGTTGAATTCTGAGGGAGTGACTGACTCTAGACTGAGATACATGAATGAACTGAATTCAAAAAAAATACATGCTAAAACATGAGAGTAACTAAGAGACATGAAACTGAATAATATACAGAAGGAGGAAAGTAGTACCTCAAACTAGAACTAAACTGGAAGGGAAAAGATAAGGGTATTTAGCCATCATATCTGCTTCGGATTCCCACGTAGCTGCTTCAACAAGCTAATTCCTCCAAAGGACTTTCACTGAAGCAACCTCCTTGTTCCTATACTTTTGAATTGATGGTCAAGAATCTCAACCAAAACCTCCTCATAAGTAAGGCTATCCATCACACTAATACACTCCATTGTTACAACCAGTGTCGGATCACTAAGGCACTTCTTTAACAAGGATACATGGAAAATTGGATGCACCAAAGATAACTCCGCAAGAAACTCCAACTTATAAACCACCTTGCCAACACGACTTAAAATCCTATAGGGACAGACATCAGGGATTAAGCTTTCCTTTCTTTCCAAACCTTATAACTCCCTTCATGGGTGACACCTTCAGAAACACCCAATCATCAACCGCAAACACAAGCTCTCTCCCCTAACATCTACATATGATTTCTGATGACTCTGGGCTGTTTTCAAGCCTTCTCTGATAAGATGAACTTTCTCCATAGCGTCATGTACTGAATCTGGCCCTATCAATGTAGCCTCACCTATCTCAAACCACCCAATAGGGATCTATATCTCCACCCATAAACAGCCTCAAATGGGGCCATCTAAATGTTCGAGTGGTAAATGTTATTGTAGGCAAACTCAATGAGAGGTAAGTGTTCATCCCAAATACCCTTGAAATCAATCACTCAAGCTGTCAACATGTCCTCTAGGGTCTGAATGGTCCGTTCAGCCTGACCATCTACCTACGGGTGAAAAGTTGTGGTAAGCTTGACCTGAGTACCAAGGCACTTCTGAAGCAACCTCCAAAATTGGGAAGTGAACTGAGTACCCCTATTTGAAATGATGGACAACAGAACTCCATGCGACTTGAATAACTCCTAAATGTAAAGTCTAGCATAATCCTTGGCTGAGTTCGTAGTCTTAACAAGAAGGAAATATTCTGACTTGGTCATTCGGTCTACAATCACCCATATAGAATCATGTTGTTGGCGCGCATGAGGCAGACCTGTAATGAAGTCCATATTTATCTCTTCGCACTTCCAAGTAGGAATACTAATATCCTGTAGCATACCTCCCAGTCTATGATGCTCAAGCTTCACCTGTTGGCAATTCGAACAGGTAGCCATAAACTCTGTAATGTCCCTCTTCGTGCCATTCCACCAATAAACTTCCCATTGGTCACAGTACATCTTGGTGGCACCTGGATGGATAGAATATTGAGAGTTGTGAACCTCTCTCAACATCTGCTCTCTCAAATCATATACCTCTAGAACACATAGTTGGACCTGATATCGACGTACACCATCTCCCCCTTGGGAGAAGACCTTCACTTTCTGACTTTGGAGTGCTTTCTTCAACTTGACCAAAATAGGATCCTATTTTTATCTTGACTTAACTTCTGACACCAATGAAGAGTCTGCACCATTATGTACTATAACACCACCATCGGCATAATCGGTAAGGCAAACCCCTAAGCGTGTAAGCCTATGGACATCTTTCACCAACTCTTCCTCCCATCCTCAACATGGGACACACTCTCCATGGACAACCTATTAATAGCATTTTCCACAATGTTGTCCTTGCCCAAATGGTAAAGGTCACTCATGTCATAGTCTTTGAGAAGCTCAAGTTATCTCCTTTGCTAGAAATTCAGGTCCTTCTAAGTGAACACATACTGAAGGCTCTTGTGATCCATGAACACATCCACGTGCACCCCATACAAATAGTGCCTCCAAATTCTTAAGGCAAAGACCACCACTGCTAGATCAAGGTCATGAGTCGAATAGTTCTTCTCATGAGTCTTAAGTTGTCTCGAGGCATAAGCGATGACTTTCCCATGCTACATCAACACACACCCAAGGCTGATCCTAAAAGCATCACAATACACCATACAGCCATATGTGCCCTTGGGAATGTAACACCCCAAAATTTCATTAGACCAAACCCAGACTTGGAATGAAAAACTAGAAAATTTTTGTCTCAGAACAACTCAACCAATGAGTCATTTCAGTAACAACAACCCACTATCCGAGTCATTGTCAGCCCTGCAGTTTTCATTCCTCAAATTTGACCGTGGTACAACGACTCATCGTTAGTGGCAACGAGTCATTGTGTCTCCCGTTCTATCAAGTTCAGAATGTGATAAAAAATCTTCTCCCAAACAATGAGCCAGATGACGAGTCATTGTTTTTTTAAGATGACTCGTCGTAGGGAGCCATTAGAGGAAGTCCATAAAGGGCTAGCAATCCCTCAAGTGACAATGATTGGAAACAATGACATGTTGTTCTAGCTAATGAGTCATTCTATCCGTCTATTGGACAATATCCAAAACTTATTCAAAAACCTTCAAATGAAAACAAGTGGAACCAACGACTTCTTAAATCTAATGAGTCGTTGCTCCCATCCATTGATCAAGTCCAAAAACTATTCAAAATTTCCTTCAATGACAATGAGTAGTGACAATGACCCATTGTACAAACCAACAAGTCGTCGTATCATCCATTATAAGAACCAATAGAAGGGAAATTTCTAGTTTAGAAACAATGCCTAGCACCAAGGAGTCGTGGTCACAATCAATGACTCGGTGTAAGGCCCATTATAACTAGATAGTTAAATTTTGAAATAGTTATCTAGGGGTAATTTAGTCAAATTATAAGCTCCTTACTCCTAAACTACATTGTATTGGGGTGCGTTTAGAGGGGAATTAAGGGGATTGATCGATAGTTTCCTCTAATTCTCTCCCAAACCTACAGGATCAGTGCGTAGAAGTTAGAAAATCTCCTCAGGTCTAAGCTAGGGTTCCATTCAAAGTGCAGTAGATTTAAAGAGCTCTTCTTAGAGATTTCTTATTTAGGTATGTGGGGATTTAGCGTGGGTATTCCTTTCACCCTTGTGTCCCAAATTTTCAGAAAACCCTAGCCATAAAGTATTTCTATAAATCATAACCTAGGGATTTTCTTTCGAGTGTTGAATTTTTCCATACTTTCTCTATGATGTCAGGCTTGCATGATTAGAATTATTAAATACTCATGAAAGTAATTTCAGCTATACAATATGTCTCACTTGAACTTGGACTTGGCATGATTTTTCATAGTGTATTTATAAATCTAGCAATGTTTTAAAATAGCATGAATTATCACATATATGTCACTTTCTCGTAGAAATGTGCAAATGTGTTTTATAGTAATTTCCATCATCTCCAGTATGCTCATTCATAATAATATTTTCAGTACTCAATATATTCAATAATATCAGTTTATCAACATGTTGGTTGTTCTTTAGACTGTCACTACACTTTTGGATAAAGCAACTCTGATAAGTCTTAGAACACCATTTCTTTAAGGTCCTTAGACTCTCAGAACACTTCCAGATAAGTAGTTCTAATTTAGTCTTAGAAAATCAATTTTAAGCTATCAGCACAGCTAGATATAATTAGGTTTTCAGTGGGAGTAGTACTTAGCACCGTGCCCAGGGTTTAGCACATAAAGGTTCCCAGAACTACATACCACCGTAGGTTATTTAGCCCTAATGGGCCCCAAATAGTAATCACACAGCTTAGCCACTATACCCTAGAAAGGTACAGTACACTCACTTTGATGGGTATATACATCAAACTCCACATCTAACTCCCATGGTTATATATCAGTTGTAGGCTTTCCCATATTCTACAGTCAGAGTTCTCAGTCCAGTCCAGTCTATCATATTTCAAGATATGCAAATGAATCTAATTCAATTTATCAATTCTTATAGTATTCCCATATATGTCAGACTATTTGCAATATTTCTGATTTTAGATAGAATCATTGCATGTTATTTCAGTTTAGCTTACAAGTCTTCAATATACGCATTCTTTAATTAAAACTCACATAATCAATATATTCCATGTACTTATCGCATGTTCTATATGCTATATCATTTTGATATAGGCTTAGGTACCCAGCCCCTGCATTGCGGCTAGTTTCTCCCAGCAATTTTTAGTACTTGACAGTGGTGAGTCCTCATCTTTCGAGGGCCGGAGATTTCATCATCAGCTTTGTTGTTTCAGTTTTAGTTTCAGACATTAGAGTTAGCTAGGGACTTATCCCAGCAACTCATCTTTCTAGTAGAGGCTTTTAGACAGATAGTCAGTTACTATGTCAGTTTGACATTTTAGTATCAGGTTCCATATTTATGCGCTTGACTCAGATTACTTTGTACTTAGAACCAGTTGTTCGATTATTTAAGTTATTCTTCCACTAAGTTGATCTTGGTCATAATTACGTGCCCAAGTGCTATTTTATAACTTACTTTAGTCAATTTTTTCAATCTAATTAATTATATTCTAATGTGATTTTTATTATTTATGTTCGTAAACTAACCAAAATTATTAGTCCTTGTTTTGTAGGTGTAAAATGCATGTGAGGGACTAAAATATGATGGTTGAAGTGAAGGAATGGATTTCGGGTTGGATTGCAAAAGATTGCAAGATGGCATGCCATGGCAAGGCTGGTCGCGCCAGGCAGCGTGCCACGCTGTGTTGTGTCGTGTCCAGCACCATGCCACGCTCATGCGATGCGCGCGCGAAGACATGTCATGGTAGGATGCCAGCATGACAAGGTCGTGCCACACCCGTCCATCAGCGCGACCAATGTCATTCCACGCTGGGCGATTCACACCAGTCCAGCGTGAGGACCTGCCGAGGGACACATTCAAGTGGGTATGCGCGTTTGCTCCATGTCACAGAGGCAAATTGGCGCGACCAGCTCCATGACACGGAGGTAGTCCATGGTAAAGTGCCATTTTCTCACTTAGTATAAACTAAAACCTTAGCTCCAAAAATCATTTATCACGAAATATCTTTGGGAAACTGTAGAGAAGCGAAGGGAGAAGTGAAGAACGCTACCTAGGGTTCATTGTTTTGCATTCTCTTTTAATCATTCTTGTAAGTACGTTACTCTTGTATTTGGCTTGGGAGAGATTCAAGTCATTATTGAGAACCTGTATTTGTCTTGGGAGAGATTCAAGTCATTATTGAGAGATTGCCCCCATCACCAGTAGTCCAATGAAGTTCTAGCCCATACTTTTGTGGAGAGTCTAGACCCACACACAAAAATTTTATTAGACTCTGCATCAGGCGGGCAAACATTGGAGAAGACTTATGATGAGTTGTACACTTTGTTGAATAGGATTGATCAGCGAAATCCAGAGTGGCACAGTGAATCATCGAGAGGGGCAGGTAAGAGAGAAGAAGGGCTGATGGAGGTGGATGGTGTCAATGCCTTGGTGGCACAGCTAGCATCATTTCAACATTAGATGAAGACTCAGTTCAACAAACTGAGCATGAATCAACCATAGGGACAGGTGAATGCAGTTCAGCAGGCTCCTAGTTGGTGTGAAATCTGTGGTAATAATGGGCACAATGCAAAATCTTGCAAGGCCATCCTGAATCGGTCAATTTTGTTGGGAATGTTCAGAGAAACAATCATTTGGGAATAGCTACAACAAGAATTGGCAGAGCCACCCCAATTTTTCTTGGGGTGGAAATCAGAGTCAGAGCTACTAGCAACCTCAGCAGCAGTAGAACAGGAAGAACGGTGGTCAGTCGAGCAGCAGCAACATTGAGGAGATGTTGTAGAAAATTATGGTTGCGTAGACCCAATTGGCAGAGAATCAGATGAGGATGGCATCAGATTTGAAAAATCAGCAGTTGGCCACCCGAAATTTAGAGAAGAAGATGGGTCAATTAGCAGCTGCTCAGCACACCAAACCTCAGGGAGGGTTACTCAGTGACACAGATACAAACCCCCGATAGGTCAATGCCATCAGTTTGAGGAGTGGCAGGTAATTGGCTGATGCACCACTAAAGGAAAAGAGAAATGAGGTGCAGCCGGAGCTGGTCAGACAGGGTCCATCTACTGACAAGGGAGATAATCAGAGTGTTGTGCAACACAATGCACAATCATCATTGCAGCCATCACAAAGACCACCACCACCATTCCTGCAAAGACTAAAGAAGAGCAAAGAGGAGGAATGCTTTAAAAAGTTCTTTGATATTTTTAAAGAACTTCACATAAATTTTCCTTTGCTTGATGTTTTGCAAGGAATGCCAAAGTACACTAAGTACTTGAAATATGTGGTGGACAACAAAGTCATATTGGTGGATGTTCAAACTGTGGCACTAACTGAGGAGTGCAGCTACAGGGTAATGAGCAAGATACCAAAAAAGCTCAAGGACCTAGGGAGTTTTACCCTCCCCATACAAACTGGTAAAGCTGAAGTGATAAGAGCTCTATGTGATTTAGGGGCAGCAGTAAATATAATGCCCCTATCTTTGTTTAACACCTTGGGGTTAGGTCAGCCGAGGCCAATACAAATGATGTTGCAGCGGGCAGACAAGTCTCAAGTGGCACCAGATGGAGTAATCGAAGACCTTCTCATCAAAGTGGGTAAGTTCATTATACCCGTTTATTTCATCATAATTGATTTTAAAGTTGATGATAAGGTACCTCTGATCTTGGGATGGCCATTCTTGGCCACTGGAGGAGCAATTATAAATGTAATATCAAGGACCCTGAAAATGAGGGTCGATGATAAAGAAGAGCTCTTCTGAGTTTACCAAGAGATCAACCCACACACACAGTACCGAGATCCTTTTAAGGTCAGTGTGTTGTCAGAGGCTAAGTGTGGGGTGGTAGATTCCATAGGTCCACTACCGCAAGAGATGATCACAATTCAGCCTGATTCTGATAGAGGGCTTCAAGTAAAGAAGAAGTTGGAACAAGAGAGGGACAGAGTGGAGGTTGTTCCTGATCTTGGGCAAATTTATATGCCCAAGTGATACTCAAAAGTGTCATTTTAGCCTTGTTTATCTATCAATGTGTATACATTCTCTAGTAATTGGTAATAAAATGTGAATTTATACTAACCAACATGATTAGCATTGTTTTGCAGGTAAAATGTAATTTTGGGAAGCTTAAATGCATGTTGGAAGATATCGGGGGTGAACTCGGACGTGAGCATGGGACAAGGCATTGGAAAGCACAAAATAAAGGGGCTCCGCGATGGAGCCGTGTCACGCTGCCATCGCGGAGGCCTTCTGCCTGGATGGGAATTTTCAGCCAAATTCTAGTGTGGGTTCGCTATGGGTCTGTGGCACGGTGGCTTGGCTCCGCGTTGCACGCTGTGCCACGTTGGGCTTTATTTCCTGGACCCCCAGTTCCAGTGAAGGTCCGCGTCCGTAGCGTGTCACGGAGGCAGTGCTCCGCGATGCACTCCGTGACACGTTGCTCGTTATTCCGGGAAAAATTCCCACTAGTATAAATAGAACACTTAGGTTCATTTTTCAATATTCTGACTTGGTGGAGCAAGAACGTGGGTTACAGGCAGTTGAGGGGACGAAATTATCAGGGTTTTTCTCTCTTTCCTTCTTCTTGTATTCAATTGCTTGTATGTTTAACACTCATTTAACGATGTTTAATCCACAAATGAGTGGCTAATTCATATTCTTGCTGAGGTTATGAACACTTGTAATGAAATGTGATCATTGATTCTTTGGTTTTTCATCTTTTCTTCCATGGTTGTTCTATTAATTCTTGTTCTTACTGCATTAATGTGTGGCCTACGTTAATGTATATCTAAAAAGTCCGGTTTCACTCGAGAGAGCAAGAAATTGGAAAGTTGTGAATTAATAGGATATGATCATTTCTTGATTTGGGAAAATTGGGAATTGATTTACTTTCACGATAGAAATATACCTGAAAGTCGTATTAGTCAATTTAGGAACTGGGTTTGTATGGCTAGAACATGAATTGCATTTAATCACAGAAATGTAGGTGGATGGTTCATGATTCTTAAGTGAGGTTAAATACGAGAGTTTTAATCTCTTGGCAATTGTTCTTGGCTAGCAACCGGAGGAAAAGACTAACCAAATTACATCGATAATTAATTTCATTACATGTTCGTTTAACCTCAGCATGCTCTCATTCATAGTTCAGACTCACATTAGATAGTTGTTTTAGCTTTAGCATAAAAATTATAAAACAAAATATCAAACTCTTGGTTACACTGTTGTCTGCATTTTTAGAATTGAAATATAGTACATTTGAGCAGGTTGCACTTCATCCCAGTCCCTGTGGGATCGATACTTGGCTTACTTAAGCCACTTTACTACTTGTTCGACAACGTGCACTTGCGTGTGAGTTTTATACCCAAACAAACAACCGAACAGTTCCCTCAAAAAATAAAAAATGAGGAAGATGGTTCTCGAAAGGGAACACTGGTTTGACGATGTCCTAAGAAGGATAGTCCACTTCGCGCCACAACGTAAAATCAGGCGCTGCTTGGTAGGCAACCCAAGGGTACCACAAGTATAATTTTATTTTTCTTTTATTTTGTTTTGTGTATTTTCACTTTTTTGTTGTTTTTGGTGGTGCATTAAGCATAGCTTGAGGGGGAGTTGAGTACCCTTGGAAGAGGAAGCTAAGGAGAATGAAAGAGGATAAGTGTAGGGTCGATAACCCACTTGTAGAAAAACAAAAGAAAAATGTTGTTAGCTAGGCCTAGAGGCCTTAGGGAGTATTTCTCATCCTGTTTGTATTTTAATTTGATGCTTTGGGGACATAGAATATTTTAAGTGTGGGGTGAGGGAAATTTCAAAATTTTTTGCTTAATGATTTCGGGTGGAATTAGTGCTTTGTATGGTATTGTTGGATGAAAAAGTTGAGTTGAGCATGATTCACCCACATGTTGGTTTTCTTTTTGGTTCTTTTCCGACGGGGGGCACTTTGAACCGAGAAATAAAATTCTTATGTGTCTATACATTATTGTTTTTAGTCAGAATTAGGGACTTTTCCTGTCGATGGATGGATGACGACCGTCTTGAGGGAAAATTAGTCACTAGGTTTGTGTGTTGAACCCTTAGCTGATTCATGGCTTGATGAAGTTGTTATGTGCTATACATGATTTTGAGATGAAAGTGTTGTTGATTTTGAAGCATGTTAGCAAATTTTTAACTTTTTTTGAGACACCTAGGCTCTTGAATGTGACTCGATGTGCGTAAAGTTGAATTTTGCATTCTTGTGATTAGCTGAGTTAAGAGTCTGCTGAATTTGTCTTGAATTGAGCATGTGCTGAGACTGTAAGGTTTTTGAATATTTCATGCTATTGTGTAGTGTCTAGAACTTTCCTGGTGTGTATACAAAGTGAAATGAGGGATGTCGAGTGTAGGAGATAATTTAGGCATTTCTGTGAATGAGTAATTTTTATCCCTTGCTTTACCTATCTTGAATGTCTGATCCTAGTTAGCCCTATTGAGCCTTTAGCCTATTCTTTGCTAGCCATAAAATGAGCTTAATCCCTTCTTTTCAATAGCCTTGAATTTGATCCAAAACTCCTAAGCGCTTATGTGAAACATGCAAAAGAAGTGAAGGAGTGAAGAGTTGGGAGAAGAAAGAAAAGAATAGTTGTGGGAGTTAAAGAAAAGATTAGAGGTGCACTTGTTTAAAAATGAATAAGAGTTAGTAAAGAGTAAAAGAAGAAAAGAATGAAAAAGAAAATTAAAGAAAATTGCTTAAGTACTCCTTACCAACAGCTTAATTGTGCTTAATGAAATGGGGAAACAAAAGAGGAAAATGGGAGAGAAAAGAATAAAGGTGAAGTAAGAGGATGGAAATTCTTAAGGAGAGTGTGATGTATTAAGAGCGATTAGGGAAGATAGTCACTATTACTGGTCATAATAGTACCTACCCGCCCTTAGCTTACATCAACCCACTAGTCCTACTTGATCTTACTTTTGAACATTCCTAAATTAGTCGAGTAAAACACTAAAGGCAAGCTTATGGGTCAATACATGTTGCATGTGAACTCTTTTTGAGAGTGAGATATTTCTTATTCATATACCCATGCATGTTATAATTTGAAATCATATGAGCGAAAATGGGCAACTCTCTTGTGTGAGGGCACATGTCTGATGAAGGATAAAATTCATGTCAGATTTCTTGATCGGTTAATTTGCATGATTTTTTTGAGATTGAGAGTCAATTATTGAGGCTAGGAAGTCTTTACATAGTTATATTTGATTTTAGTGGTTAGTCTTGCATGATCTATTTTTAACTTGCCATCTAAAACAATCGTTGTAGCCTTAGCTTGAATTGTTTTGCTTCAATTAGCTATGTGTGAGTCTTCATGTGCATGAGATGTAAAAGAGTTGTTCGAGAACGAACAAGGATTTAAGTGTGAGGTAGTGATCTTGGGCATAATTACGTGCCCAAGTGATATTTTATAACTTACTTTAGTCAAATTTGTCAATCTAATTAATTATATTCTCATGTGATATTTATTATTTATGTGCATAAACTAACCAACATGATTAGCCCTTGTTTTGTAGGTGTAAAATGCATGTGAGGGACTAAAATATGATGGTTGAAGATAAGGAATGGAGTTCGGTTGGATTGCAAAAGATTGCAAGATGGCATGCCATGGCAAGGCTAGCCGCGCCAGGCAGCGTGCCACGCTGTGCGTGTGCCGCACCCAGCGCCGTGCCACGCTCATGCCATGCGCGCGCGAAGATATGTCATGGGAGGAGGCTTGTGTGACAAGGCTATGCCACGCTCGTACATCAGCGTGACCAGTGCCATGCCACATTGGGCAACGCGCACCAGTCCAGTGCGAGGACCTACCGAGGGACACATTCCAGTGGGCAAGCGCGTTTGCTCCGTGTCATGGAGGCAAATTGGTACGACCAGCTCCGTGACACGGAGGCAATCCATGGCCGGCCAAAAAGTGTCATTTTCTCACTTAGTATAAATTAAAACCTTAGCTCCAAAAATCATTTATCACGAAAATATATTTGGAAACCGTAGAGGAGCGAAGGGAGAAGTGAAGAATTCTACCTAGGATTCATTGTTTTACATTCTCTTTTAATCATTCTTGTAAATACGTTACTCTAATTATGTTTTTGAGTATTTCTACGAACATGAGTGGCTAAAACCCTTTCTCTAGGGTTGAGGCTATGTAATATGATTATAATTGCATGAATTCTTCATTGGTTTGAGTTTTAGTTGTTGTTTTGTCTTACATTCTTCATTATTGTTGTTTTTATACTTGATATCCATGAAAACAAATGTGTTAAGCTTAGGTAAAAGCTCGAAAGAGTAACCCTAGGCTAGAACATGAGAATGTAGGAAGCAAGTTCTTACCTTTACAATAGGATTTGAGATTAGGATAGAAATTATACCTAATTTTCCTTTCTTGGTTATTAAAACAAGATGAGCTAGACACCGACTTAGAATTATCACATCACCACTTGTAGAAGTAGTTGTGAAGCTAAGTCCGGGTAAATGATTAGAGGTATGAAAGTCCATAACCAAGGGCACAAACTCCGTAAATTGCATCCATGTATTTAAATTGCTCACACACCCCCGCTTAATAATGGAGGTGTAAGACTAGTTTTTCATGTTTAAAGGCTCAAAAGACCAGGAACATAGCAATTTAATTATGTGAGACAACAACTGAAGTTTTCATACTCGAACCATTGTGAATTGTAGCATTTCATGATTATTATGCCTTAACTCTAGTTTCTTCTTGTATTGTTTCTCGAGTATTTTGTGATCACCCCTAGACTTAATTAAAATTTCTCGAAATTTCTATAATCAACACTTATGAAGGTTAATTTTAACACTTGAACATGATAATTTGCTGAATTGGTACAGTTCCTGTGGGTTTGACATCCAGCTCTTAAAAGGGGTCGCTGTATTATTTGTACGACCGCGTACGCTTGCGAGTGCACTGGAGCGCAACATAAGTTTACTTAGTAATTTAGATCATAGCAGTGTTATTCCATGCCATGGATTTTCTTGGGGTCACTTGTGATCCTATGTACCGTATCACATCCAGGGTTCAAATTCGGGTCGTGAAAAACTTGGTATCCGAGCATCAGGTTTAGAGTGCCCTAGGATGTCTGAGAACCACATCAAGTAAAGTCCTTTTCATAGGTGTGAAGCATGCCGCACTTATGAGGGGGAGGTTGTGAGGCATTTTTAGCAAAATTCCCTTTCCTTCATGATTCTTATCATGCGTAGAGTTTTAATCTCTAAATTGTCCTCCTAACTCGTGCTCCACCTTTTTTTGTTAACTATGGCTCCCAAAAGAGGTAAGGAAAGGAGGAAGGGAAATGCCAATCAACCATCCCCACCATCTCCAATAGCCTATCAGGACGATCAGGTGTCGCATGCAGAGTTCTGGGCCGCTATCCAAATTCTAGCTCAGGCGATGACTAAACAGGTCAACCAGCAGGTCGTCGACCAGTCAATGCTAATGGGTTTGCAGCTGCTATCAGAGTCTGAGATTTTACTCAAATGGATACCCTAGCATTTCACGCGTCTAAGGTAGATGAGACCCGTAAGAGTTCATTGACGAGATTCAGAAGATCGCACAAATCATGGGTATTACTTCAGTGGAGAGTGCAGATATGGTTGCTTATCAGTTAAAAGCAGCGGCTTAGATATGGTATAAGCAATGGAAAGAGGGAAAGCGAAATAGTGCAGGTTTGATGGAGTGGAATGAGTTTGTTACTGCATTCCTAGATAGATTCTTTCCCGGAGAGCTAAGGTAAGCTAAGGCCATTGAGTTTGTGAACTTAAGGCAGAATGACATGACAATGCAGGAGTACGCATTAAAGTTTGCTCAACTGTCGAAGTATGCTCCAGAAGTGGTTACGGAGCCGAGGGCTCGCATGCTCAAGTTCATGAATGAAGTCTAAAACTTGGTGGTCAAGGATTGCAGGACTGTCATGCTTAATATTGAGATGGACATCTCTAGAATAAATATCCATGCATAGAAGATAGAGGTGGAGAAACTGAAGATGATAGAGAGGGAGTATAAACGGGTACGAACAAGCTAGTTTGAGTATTCTCACCAAAGGTCATGCGGCAATAGTCACCCACAACAGTAGCAAAGACCTCAACCACACTCATCAGGTAGTGCTTTTTCTTCAAGGCCCCGTAAAGATCTGAGGGGTGGAGCATCAGGATCCCAGTCTTAGAGTCATGTCTCTAGCAGCCGCACTTTTTCAGTATGTTCTAAGTGTGGCAAGAACCATCCGAGTGAGTTTCATCTGGGCAAGGAGGGTTTTTTTAGTTATGGCCAACTGGTTCACAAATTGAGAGATTTCCCATCAGTAGGACGGGGAAAGGCCCAATCCACCACAGCGGCAGCTCCGCCAGGTCATTCAGCTCAGCAGGGTACTACCTCAGATACAGGTGGCAGTCAGCACCAGAACCACTTTTATCCCCTATCCTCCCGTCAGGACCAGGAGAACTCACCTGACGTAGTCACTGGTATGTTATGTCTCTTCCAGATAGATGTTTATGCTATACTAGATCCAGGAACCACCCTTTCTTTCGTGACTCCTTACATTGCTATCCAGTTTAACATTAGCCCAAAAATTCTCTCAGAGCCACTTTTAGTCCATACTCTTGTTGGTAAATCAGTTAGAGCTAGCCGAATGTATGAGGATTATCCCGTCACAGTGTGACACAAAGTCACCATAGTTGATCTAGTAGAGTTAGATATGGTCTACTTTGACCTCATTCTTGGCATGTACTAGTTATATTCTTTCTATGCTTCAGTTGACTGGAGAAACAGGGTCGCTAGATTCCAGTTTCTAATGGACCAATTCTAGAGCGGAAGGGTAGAACTTCAGCGCCTAATGGTAGGTTTATCTAATATCTTAAGGCTAAATAAATGATCTCTACGAGGTGCATTTATCACTTGGTTAGGGGTCAAATATTCTAGTTCTGAGATCCCTACATTTCAGTTAGTTCCAGTTGAAAATGAGTTCCCCGATGTGTTTCCCAAAGATCTTCTCAAAGTCCCTCCCGAGAGGGAAACAGACTTCGGCATAGGCCTTCTCCCAAATACTCAGCCTATTTGTATTCCTCCTTACCGAATGGCTCTAGCTAGCTTAAGTAGTTAAAGGAATAGCTGAAAGACCTTTTAGATAAGGGCTTCATTAGACCCTGCATCTCTTCATGGGTGCCCCATTCCTATTCGTGCAACAGAAAGACGGTATACTCAGAATGTGCATCGACTACCATCAACTGAACAAGATTACAGTCAAGAACAAGTATCCTCTATCCAAGATTGATGACATGTTTGATCAATTTTAGGGAGCTAGTCTTTTTTCCAAGGTAGATCTCAGATCCGGATACCACCAGCTCAGGGTCAGAGAATGTGACATTTCGAGAATGGTATTTAGAACTCGATATGGTCACTATAAATTCATAGTTATGTCTTTTGGACTAACCAATGCTCCTGCAGCTTTTATGGATCTGATGAATAGTTTATTCAAGCAGTACCTGAACATGTTCGTTATTGTCTTTATAGATGATATTCTGGTTTACTCCAGAACAAAGGAGGAGCATACAAACCATCTAAGGATAGTGTTGCATACTCTTAAGGACTGCCAGTTATTCGCTAAATTTAGCAAGTGTGAATTTTCGCTGAAATCAATTGCATTCCTTGGTCATGTGGTCTCCAATGAGGGTATTCAGGTGGATCCTCAAAAGATAGCGACAGTCAAGGACTGTCCAAGACGCACTTCTCCGACAGACATCAGGAGTTTCTTGGGCCCCTAGCCGGTTATTATAGATGGTTTGTAGAAGGGTTCTCCTACATTGCCTCTCCTTTTACAAGTCTAACTCAAAAGAAGGTAAAGTTTCAGTGGTCTGAAGTATGTGAGAAGAGTCTTTAGGAGCTGAAGACTCGACTCACTACAGCCCTAGTCCTGACTCTTCTACAAGGTTCAGATGGGTTCGTGATCTATTGTGATGCCTCTAGAGTTGGCCTTGGGTGTGTTTTTATGCATCATGATAAAGTCATAGCTTACGCTTCCATACAGCTCAAGGTTCATAAGAAGAACTATCTGACTCATGATCTTGAGCTGGCAGTGGTAGTATTTGCCTTGACGATCTGGAGGCACTACCTTTATAGGGTTCATGTGGATGTTTTTACTTTCCACAATAACCCACAGTACGTGTTCAGTCAGAAGGACCTAAATCTGTGTCAGAGAAGATGGCTAGAATTATTAAAGGATTATGACATGAATGCGTTGTATCACCCGAGCAAGGCTAATATAGTGGTTGATGCCCTCAGTAGAATGTCTATGGGGAGTGTCGCTTGTGTAGAGGAGGATAAAAAGGAACTAGCAAAGAATATTCACACACTGGCTCGGTTAGGGGTCCAATTGGTTAATTCAACAGAGGGAGGGGTTATAGTCGAGAATGGGTCAGAATCTTCCCTGGCGGTAGAGGTTAAGTTAAAGCAGGATGGAGACCTCAAGTTGAAGGAAGCAGTTTGTTATACCCCAGAAGCCCAAAGATCAGACTCGGGAGTTTAAACGGAGAAAAAGTAAAAATTTTGCAGCAGACTCAAAACGAGTCGTAAGGAGACTCGCGAGGCCAACCCACGAGTCGTGATGTGACTCGTGGGGAAGGCCAGGGAAAAAAAATTGAAGGCTTGGGAAGAGGAGACCCCGCGGGCATGACCACAAATCTTGGCCAGGCCCCACGAGTCGTTTGGTCAGTCGTGGGGAGGGAGATTAAGAAAAAAAAAAGAAAGAGGCAGTGGACATCACAGAAGGACCCCACGAGTCTTTAGATCAGTCATGGGGAGGGAGATTAAGAAAAGAAAAAGAAAGAGGTAGTGAACATCATGGAAGGACCCCAAGAGTCGTGGTTAGTCCCCACGATTCGTGGGGTGAGTCATGGTCCAAGCAGGGAAAGTTTTTGCTGGGGCTCAAGCTGTGTACCTCATGAATGGCTCAACGATTCATGGTCTGTGACCACGAGTCATTAGGTCCCTCGTTGGGACCCCCTGACAGTTATTTTCTGTGAATTTAGTAAGGGATTGTTTTGTATTTCCTAAGTTCCTAAGGCCTAAACTACAATGTTTTGAGTTATGAATAGTGACTTTTAAAGGGGTTAAGGTCATTTTAGGCCTCATTCATTCATGCATGCAAGGTAGAAGACTTGAGAGGGTGATCAAGCTTAGCATTCATCAATTTCTTTTCAATTTTCTATTGGGCATCTAAAAAAGTGTTAGAATTAGCTACCAACAGGTATGTAAGGTTATGAATGGCTGATTCCTCTCATGCCCAGCCCAATCCCCCTCTAAAGTATGAAATTCTATGTTTAATCTATGGGGTTTTAACCCAAATTCATGAATCTTCTATTTCTATGCATGGGTATGATTTGATTATGATTCTACTATTGAATTATGAAGCATGGAAAAATTTTATAATGTTTTCAATTTAAAATCATGATTCTAGTCTTATGAATTAAAAACCCATGGATGAAATGTTCATGAAAGATGAGAATTATGATGAGTATATGATGATGATGAGATATTATGATGAAAGCATGATTTGAAGCTACCCATGTTTATAATTATGATTTCGATGAGAATTGAGTATTTCTATTTATGATAAATCTTTGGGCAATGCCCACACGTTAAGTATGAATGATGATTTTTCTGAAATTAAGCTTACCATATTATTTTGGAGCAAAGACTCCCAATGATATTTCCATCTTGTGGTATGTTTTGAGTTAAAGTTTTCCTATGTATAGCTTACCACATGGTTTTGGAGCAAAGGCTCCCAATTATGTTTTCAGCTTGTGGTATATCTTGAGAAAAGCTTCTCATATGCATGATTTCATAGTTGGAATGAATTTGATCATTGAGCTTTGTCAATAGACAATGTAAGCTTCGTTATAAAACGATGTAGAGCATATGCATGTTTTGGGAGTAATGTCTAGCATCGAGTAGGCTAAGGGTTGATCACCATATGCCTCAAAACTATGCGCCAACGTAGGTTTATACATTATGACTTTGGGACCTCCCTTGTGAGCTTCCCTGCCCGGATGGGCCTTCAGCTTGATATCAATTTCATGGTATCATCCCTATCCCTGGTATTGTCCCTAGCCCTGGCAAGGCTTTGGACAACTCTACACACTTGAGTGTGATAGTTAGGACCACGTAAGCTCTATCGTGGTATGTCGGTTAAAAGACGAGTATCCCATTGTTCCTCATAATTTCAGATATGGATGATTCATTACTCATGAGATCTATGTAAATGTATGTTTTAAAGCAGGTTTGACTCAGTGTTCAACTTTTCTTGTAAACGTCGGAATTCATCTTTGAGTCAATCGATTCTGTTATGATGTTATGAAGTTATGTTATGTTATGTTATGTTATGAAGAGATCATGATTTCAAAAAGAATGCATGCAATCCCTACTCTTAGACTCTTAATGTTTATGTTATAATATGCATTGTCTTTAAATGATTTTATTTGCTTTAGCAGTTTTACTTACCTTGCATACTTGGTACATTCTACGTACTGACCGCATACTTTATTCATCCAGCCCCGCTCATAGTCAGCTTATCAGAGTTAACACTCTTACTGTGGGTGAGTCCTCATTTCTCGAGGACTAGACAATTTAGCTTTCCTTTATGTATTTCAGTTTCCGATTTGTTGAGTTAGTTGGGGTCTTGTCCCGTCAACTCGTCATGTTTAGAGGCTTTTCAGACATAAATATGTATTCAGCTCGGATTTTGTATTCTAATGTTATTTCAAGTTAGACTTTCATTATGATTATTTTATCGATTATTCAGTTTCTTGATTGAGATTAGATGTATGCTTATGCCATGGGTCGACTTGGAGTCTCTCGGCGCTCCTTGTCCCGTGTTACGATCTGGACTTCCGTTCAGGTCATAACAAACTTGGTATCAGAGCAATAGGTTTGAAGCGTTCTAGGATGTCTGAAAGTGATGTTACGTAGAGTCTTTTTCATGGGTGTAAAGCATGCCACACTTATGACGATGAGTCTGCGAGACATTTAGGAAAATGTCCCCTTCTGATCTATGTCATGCGATGAAAAGTCTTTCTATCCTACTAATTCATGCTATTCGCGATTGCAGAATCATGGCTCCTCAAAGAATGAACGGTAGGAGAAATGGGAATGGTGAAGGCCACGAGGATGGCAACGGTAATGGGCACCAACAAGCCCCACAAGTTCAAGAGCACCAGTGTCACGACCCGAACAGGGACCCGGATCATAGACACGGGAGAAGGGACCCCGAGAGACCCCAAGTCGACTCATGGCATAAGCATACATCTAACTCATTTGATAAACAGAAGATATCATCAATAAAACTCAGTAGAAGTCTAACTCAACATAACATCAGAATAAGCATCTGAGCTAACACATACATAAGTCTAAAAAACCTCTAGTCTGGACGAGTTGATGGGACAAGACCCCAACTAACTCAACAATACTGAAACTATAAATACATAAAGGAAAATGATAGTCTAGTCCTCAAACGATGAGGATTCACCAATCCGAGCAGATACTAACTCCAGAAAGCTGTCTAAGAGCGGGGATGAAGCTGCGAACCGGGTCTTGTATCATGAAATGATACATCATAGAAAGTATGCAGTCAGTACGTGGAATGTACCAAGTATGCAAGGTAAGTAAAAGCGCTTAAGTAAAATAAATCATTTAAAACATTTCATAACATATCATAAGCTTTCAAGTATGAGAAAAAGGGCTACATGAACTCATTCTGAAATCAAAATCTTATCATGACATGACCATGCATAGCTCGATAACATCATGACTGACGCGAATGACTCAAGGCTGAAATATGACATTTATAGAAAAGCTAAACAATGAGTCAAACCTTACTTTTAGAATATGCATTCTTGAAGTAATAACCATGAGTAATGAACATGCAAATCTGAATCATGTAGACAATGGGAGACTTGTCACTTAATCGACATACCATAGGGCTTACGTGGTCCCGACTATCACACTCAAGTGGGTAGAGCCTCCAGAACCTTTCCAGGGCTAAGGACACTACCATGATATCGATATCAAGATCATGGGCCATTTGGGCCGAGGATAGCTCACAGGGGAGGTCCAATAATACATTAATATCAACCTACGTTGGCGCGTAGTTCTGGGGCATTGGCTGATAGACCCTTAGCCTGCTCAGTGCTAGACTCTTCTCCAAAAACATGCAATGTTCTACATTGTATAGAACGAATCTCAACATCTTCTATTGACGAAGCTCAAGTTGAAACCATGCATAACTCAACATCGTATGAAATGAAGCTCAACATTGTCCTTTGACAAAGCTCAATAATGAAATCATGCATAGACTCGACATCATATGAAACTGAAGCTCAATATTGTCCTTTGACAAAGCTCAATAATGGCATACATCTCAATTATGAACTTATGCATATGAGAAGCTTTAATTTGAAACACACCACAATCTAATTATATGAAATTTGGGAGACTACACTCCAAACCATGTGGTAAGCTTATTTCGGGAAATCATCATTTTAAATCAACATGTGGGCTTTGTCCAAAGATTTACCATACTTGGATCTACTCAATTCATTTGAAAGCAATTTCATAATCATGGGTAGCCTTTAGAAACATGCTTTTCATCATCAAGTCTCATCATTATCATACATTCATCATCATTCTCTTCTTTCATGAACTTTTCATCCATGGGCGTTAAATTTCATTATGTAGAAAACATAATTTGGATTGAAAACAATTTAAAATCTACCCAAGCTTCATAATTCATCAATATAAATACAATCTAATCATACCCATGTATAGAGATTGAAAGAATCATGCAATTGGATAAAAATCCCATACTTAATCATAGGTAATTTTCATGATTTGATAGAAATTGGGAATGGGTGTGGAAGAAGACACCCACTCATCACTTTACATAACTAGAAGGAATGATTTTAACACTTCTCTAATTTCCCAAGATGAGATTCCAATGGAAACCTTCAAAACATGCTCTAAATCTTCTATTCAAACTCTAAAGTTTGCATGCATGGAATGAACTAGCTTAGAATCGGTTTTCCCCTCCTTAAACCCACTAAAACGAGCCTTAAACGACGTAGTATGCCCCTAGAACTTAGGAATGACGGAAAATCCCTTACTAAAATTACAGAGATTTGCTGACTACCAGTCCCCACGAGGGACTGGATGACTCGTGACCAGGGCCAACGACTCGTGGCCTGGAGTCGTGGAGTCTACTATCAATTCACTCAGGGAACCCCACGAGGGAACCCACGAATCGTGGTGGCTGACCACGATTCCTGGTCACCACCCGTGACCCCCACTGCTTCAAAACCTTAATCAATATTTCAACCCATGCCACAAATGACCTCATGAGTCATGAGGTCTGACCACGACTCGTGGTCATGCTCATGGTCTCACCCAACACCTTGCCAGGCCCTTCTTGACCACGAGTCACCTCATGACTCTGGTCACTCTTCATGACCACTTCACGGATCTTTCTGTGATCTGGTGTGAAATTTTAGTTTTTCACCGCCTTGACTGTCGGGTCTGATCCTTGGGTTCCCGGGGTATAACAATATCTCCCCCTTGGGAACATTTGTCCTCGAATGTTAGAAACATATAGAAACTCACAAACATGCAATCATCATATGCGAACACTGATCATTTAAACCAAAAACTGATGGAATGACTACCTCTGAAAAGAACTACTAGCTGAACTGAATTCATACATCACATACATCTATCATAGCATAAATCAAACTTGCGCACATGAACTGAACATGGAACTGATTAGAGAATTAGGGCAAAAAACTGATACCTCAAACTGAAACTGAGCTGGTAGGGAATAGGTGGGCATATTTAGCCATCATAGCTACTTCATCTTCCCACGTAGCTCCCTCAACATGCTGATTCTCCATAACACTTTCACTGAAGCTACTTCTTTGTTCCTCAGTCTCCGAACCTGACGATCCAAGATTGTAAATGGGATTTCCTCATAATTGAGGCTATCTCCCACACCAACGCTTTCCACCAGGAAAACTAAAGATGGATCACCCAAGCACTTTTTCAAGAGAGATACATGAAAGATGGAATGAACTGAAGATAACTCTGATGGCAAGTCCAACTCATACGGTACCTTACCAACTCTTTTCATAAGCCGATAGGGACCAACATAGCGGGGAATGAATTTTCCTTTCTTTCCGAACCGCATGACTCCCTTCATGGGATACACCTTCATAAATACCCAATCGTCTACCTCGAACTCCAACTCTCTCCTCCTCACATCAGCATATGACTTTTGACGACTCTGAGCGGTTTTCAGCCTGTCCCTTATCAACTGAACCTTCACCATAGCCTCATGAACCAAATCATGCCCTATCATAGCTGTATCACCAACCTTAAACCATCCAATGGGTGATCTACACCTCCGCCCGTAAAGAGCCTCGAACGGTGCCATCTGGATGTTGGAGTGATAGCTGTTATTGTAAGCAAACTCAATCAAGGGCAAGTGATCATCCCAACTACCTTTGAAGTCCATCACAAAAGCTCTCAACATATCCTCTAGAGTCTGGATTGTCCGCTCTGCCTAACTATCCATTTGCGGATGGAATGTTGTGTTGAGTTTAACTTGAGTCCCAAGCCCTTTTTAGAAAGACCTCCAAAACTGAGAGGTAAACTGAGTACCTCGGTCTAAGATAATAGAAAAGGTCACTCCATGTAATGGCACCAACTCTGGGATATACAGTTTGGCATAATCATGCGTTGAATCTGTGGTTTTGACCGGTAAAAAATATGCAGACTTGCTCAACCTGTCGACCACCACCCAAATAGGATCGTAGTGTTGGCGAGTACGAGGTAGGCCTGTAATGAAATCCATATTAACCTCTTCCCAATTTCAAGCGGGAATGCTAATATCCTGAAGTACGCCTCCCGGCCTTTAATGCTCGACTTTCACTTGCTGACAGTTCAGGAACTTGGCTACGAATTCTGCAATATCC
The DNA here is from genome assembly GCA_035772735.1 of Datura wrightii. NCBI lineage: Eukaryota > Viridiplantae > Streptophyta > Magnoliopsida > Solanales > Solanaceae > Datura > Datura wrightii. Next base: position 53,305,407 of record JASDFA010000006.1, on the reverse strand, counting down.
TTCTCCATGTCATTCCACCAATATATTTCCCGCAAATAATGATACATCTTGGTGGCACCTGGATGGATAGAATAACTGGATCCATGTGCCTCATGCAATATCCGGTCCCTCAAATTATCAACATCTGGAACACATAGATGGTCCTGGTACCGCAACACCCCATCTTCCCCTTAGGAGAAGACCTCCACCTTATGACTTCCAACGGCTTCCTTCAATTTTACCAAAATCAGATCCTCATCTTGTATGGCTTTCACATCCGTCACCAAGGACGATTCTGATCCATTTTGCACAACAACGCCACCATCGGTCGATTTGACCAATCTAACTCCCAACCTCGCAAGTCGATGGACATATTTCACCAATTCCTTCTTTCCCTCATCCATGTGGGACACACTCTCCATAGAGATCCTACTAAGTGTGTCCGCTTTCACATTAGCCTTACCCGGGTGGTAAAGGACACTCATGTCGTAGTCCTTTAGTAGCTCCAACCACCTCATTTGCCGAAGATTGAGATCTTTCTGTGTGGAACACATATTACAAACTCTTGTGATCCGTGAATACATCCACGTTGACCCCATACCAGTAATGCCTCCATCTCTTCAATGCGAACACCACCGCGGCCAACTCAAGATCATAGGTTGGGTAATTCTTCTCATGGACTTTCAACTGTCTTGAGGCATATTCTATCACTTTCCCATGTTGAAGCATCCAAGTCCGATTCTTGAAGCATCACAATACACCACAAAACCATCGGGTACCCTTGGGTAGGGTCAACACTGGTGCTGAAGTGAGTCGAGTCTTCAACTCTTGGAATCTTTTCTCACAAGCCTCAGACCACTGGAACTTTACCTTCTTTTGAGTCAACTTGGTCAAAGGTGCTGAAATAGATGAAAAGCCCTCAACAAATCTCCGATAGTAACCCGCTAAGCCCAAAAAGCTCCTGATATCTGATGGGTTCACTGGTCTGGGCCAATTCTTCACCGCCTCAATTTTATGAGAATCCACCCTTATGCCCTCACTCAATACCACATGGCCCAAAAATGCCATGGAGTCCAACCATAATTCACACTTACTAAACTTTGCATACAACTGATGATCCTTGAGGGTCTGAAGCACTACTCTCAAGTGAGCGGCATGCTCCTCCTTGCTCCGAGAGTATATAAGGATGTCATCAATGAACACAATCACGAACATGTCGAGATATGCCTTGAACACCCTATTCATTAGATCCATAAAAGTTGCAGGGGCATTGATTAGTCCAAAACACATAACAACAAATTCGTAGTGACCATATCGAGTCCTGAAAGTAGTCTTCGGGATATCAGTCTCCCGAACCCTGAGCTGATGATACCTGGACCTAAGATCAATCTTGGAGAAATACTTGGAAACCTGAAGATTGTCGAACAAATCATCAATATTGGGTAAGGGGTACCTCTTCTTGACGGTGACCTTATTCAACTGTCGATAGTCAATACATATCCAAAGAGAACCATCTTTCTTCCGAACAAATAGGACTGGTGCACCCCATGGAGACTTACTCGGCCTTATAAAGCCCTTATCTAATAGGTATTTCAACTTCTCCTTTAGCTCTTTTAGCTCGGCTGGAGTCATTATGTAAGGCGGAATAGATATAGGTTGCGTGTTAGGAAGAAGATCTATACTAAAATCAATCTCTCGCTCGGGAGGGACACCTGGCAAATCATCAAGAAAGACCTCTAGATACTCTCGTACGACAGGAACTGACTAGATAGTCGAGGTTTCAGACTCGACATCCTTAACCCTAACTAGATGGTACATGCAATCCGTAGAAATGAATCGACCTATAGGCACAGCTGAACTACCCTTCCATTCTAAGACTGGCTCACCCAGAAATTTAAACTCTACTGACCGAGTTATATAATTAACTGAAGCATAGCATACAAATAGTCAATCCATGCCAAGAATGACATCGAAATCGGTCATGGCTAACTTTATCAAGTCTGCTGAGGTGACCTTATGAACGACTGAGACTGGGAAACCTTCTATACACCCGTCTAGCTATAACTGAGTCACCTACTGGAGTGGAAACTGAGAAGGGTTCTGACAAAACATCGAGACTGACTCTTGATGGTCCCCGCAAGCGTACGAGTTGTGCAAGTAATATAGTGGCTCTTTTTAAGAACCGGAATGTCGATCCCACAGGGACTGGACCCATTCCTCTAACTATCTAATTCAAGTGTGATATTAAATACCGAAAATGTTGATTATAGAAGTTTTCGAGAAGGTTTAATTAAGTCTAATTTTTTGTCAATGAAATATTCTGAATTCACTCTAGGAGAAACATAGAGTTAAAACCAGATAATCAAGCACTATTATGAATTGCAATGGGTTAAGTATGAAACTATCAATTGTCATCTCACATAATTAGAATTGCATGTTCATGGCCTTTCAAGCCTCTAAACACGACAAACTAGCCTCACTACTGCATTGAGAGCGAGGATGCTAATTCTAGTTCGTGGGTAATAATTACGTGGATATGGTTTACGGGGATATGATTAGGGACTCTCGTACACCTAATCATTCAACTCAACTTAGCTTCACAACTACTTCTTCGAGTGGTGATGTGATAATTCTAAGTTGGTCTCTAAATCATCCCGTTTTATCAACCAAGCAGGGTATTAGATATATCTCTATCCTAACACAAATTATATCGTGAGATACAATCAAGCTCCTCACATTCTCATGTTCTGACCTAGGTAAATGCCTTCTCAAGCAAATTCCCAAGTTAACGTGTATGTTTTCATGGTGATCAATCATAAAAACAACCAATAATCTAGAATGCAAGACAAAACAACAATCAATAACTTAATTCCAACACAATTTCGTAAAAACACATTCATAATTCATGGCTTCAACCCTAGAGGAAGGGTTCTAGCCATTCATGTTCGTAAAATTGCAAGAAACTACAACTAAATTAACATACTTACAAGAATTGGTAGAAGAGAAGGGAATTTTACAAACCCTAGATGAGTTCTCCCACTTCTCCCTTCACTCCTAGGTGGTTTTCCAAAATAAAATCGTGACAAAGTGTTTTTAGGAGCTAAGGGACCTATTTATAGTAAATGAGAAACGTGCACAATTTAGCCTGTCGTGGAATGGCTCCGTGTCACGAAGTGTATCGCGGAGCATTGCCTCCGTGACACGGAGGTAACGCGGAGGCTCTCTGGAAATTGCCTCCGGATGCCCAAACTGCCGAGTGTCACCGCGCTGCCGACGTGACACGCTGCTCATACAGCGCGTTGGGCTGCTGGCGCGCATCTCCCCTGGCGTGGCACGGCGTTGGCGCGTTGGAGCCTGCCTTCTTATTGCCTCTTCTCGCGTGCCTGGCATGGGCGTGGCACGGCGCTGGGCGCGGCACACGCACAACGTGGCACGCTGCCTGGCACGGCCAGCCTTGCCATGGCATGCTCTTTGCCGACTTTCGCAATTTTCTCCCGACTCCATTCCTCTACTTCACCAACTTATGAATTAGTTCCTCAAATTCATTAAAACCTTAAAAAACAAGGACTAATCATGTTGGTTAGTACATATATTCACATTTATATACAATTACATGAAAATGTATAAAATAAATTAGATAAACAAGACTAAATTAAGGTATAAAGCATCACTCGGGCATGCTATTTTACCCGATATCACAACCCCACACTTAAAGCCTTGTTCGTCCTCGAACAACCTTTTAGATCTCATGCATATGGAGACTCACACATAGCTAATTTAGCAAAATAATTCAAGCTACGGCTATAATGATTATTTAAGATGATAAGCTAACAATAGAGCATGCACGATTGAATCATTGAAATGGAATACAACTCCGCTAAGACTTCTTAACCTCAAGAAGCGACTCTCAATCTTAGCAAACTCATGCAAATCAATTGATTAAGAAATCCCACATGAATTATATCCTTCATTAAACATGTGCCCTCACGGAACGAGAGTTACCCATTTTCACATGCAAAAACTTTTTAAATCACAACATGTGTGGGTACATGAATAGAATTACGCTCAATCTCAAAAAGAATTCACATGCATCACATAATGACCCATAAGCTTGCCCTTAGTGTTTTATTCCACTTTTTGAGGATGTATGAATGTAAGATCAAGTCGGACTTTTTAGGTTGTAATGTAACTAAGGGACAGGTAGGTACTATTATGGCCAGTAATAGTGACTATCTTCCCTAAATGCTTTTAATACATCACGCCCTCATTACGAACTTTCCTTTCCTTACTTCACCTTTTTCTCCTTTCAGCTTTCTTTTTCCTCTTTTGTTCCCCCTTTCTTTAGGCACTTTTGGCTTATTAGTAAGGAGTTCTATACGTAAATTTTCATTAATTTATTTTCTTACTCCTTATATTAATCAGCCATTTTCACACCAGTGCACCCTTGACCTTTCTCAACTTTCACAACTTCCATTTTTCCTTCTTTTTCATTTTTTCTCATTCCTTTACTCTTTCAGATTATTCACTTAAACGCTTAGGAGTTTCGGATCAAATTCAAGGCTAATGAAAGAAAAAGGATTAAGCTTATGTTGTAGCTATCAAAGAATAGGCTCAAGGCTCAATGGGGCTAACTAGGATTAATTATTCAAGGTAGGTAAAATGAGGGATTACATTTGGGTTCATTCAAAGAAATGCCTAAATCATCTCCTACAAGTCACATCCTTCATTTCGTTTTATAAACACACCAGGCAAGTTCTAGACAATCCACAATAGCACAGAATACTCAAAAACCTTACACTCATGGCACATGCTCAATTCAAGACACATTCAGCAGACTCTTATCCCAGCTAATCGCAAGAATTCAAACATTAAGCTTCAATCATATTGAGTCAAATTCAAGAGCCTAAGTATCTCAACCAAAGTTATACCATTTGCATGCTTCAAAACTGAACATACTTGCATCTTACAATCATTTATAGCACATAACAAGAACATCAAGCATCGATTAGCTACAGGTTCAAAAATCAAAACTTATTGACTAATTTTCCTCAAGACGGTCGTCATCCATCCATCGTCAGAATCAGTCCCTAACTATGACTAAAAACATTATATACAGACAAAGAAAAGAAAAATAAAATTTTTATTCTTTGGTTCAAAGACCCCCCGTCGAAAAAGAACCGAAAAGAAAAACCAACGGGTGATGAAGTCATGCTTGACTCACAAAAATCACAAAAAAAAATTCAATTATTTCGCACAAGCATTACCTTCACCAAAAATCGTTAAGCACAAAATTTTTGAAATTTTCCTCACCCCACACTTAAATCCTGTTATGTCCTCATAGCATCAAATTAAAGTTAAAAGGATGAGAAATACTCCCTGAGCCTCTATGCCCAGCTAACAGCATTCTTTTCTTCAAGTTTTCATAGGTGGGTGTTTGACCCCACACTTCTTCTATTTCATGCTTTTTAGCTTCCTCCTTTTCGGTACTTAGACTTCCCTTCCATCTGTTCTTAACTTTCCACCAAAAACACAAACATAATGAAAACAAAAAAATCAACACAAAATCAAAATTAAACAATTTGTACCTGAGGTACCCTTCGGTTGCCTCCCAAGCAGCGCCTAATTTTTCATCGCAGAACGACGTGGACTATCCTTTTCAGGACATCCTCATACCTGGGTTCCCATTCGAGAACCATCTCCTTTTCTTTTGATTTTTAGAGGAAACATCCTCCACTCTCTTCCTCTCTTCCTCCAACTTCTTCACAATTTGAAGCCTTTTATCAAACTCGGGCTGAACACTTGTCATTGCCTTTAGCCATGCACCTGCGAAATCCTTCACCCCCCACTCATCCTCTGACAGCACACTAACCTGACAAAGGTTGTAGTATGTGATGGGTTCATTTCGTGGTATACGCGGAAGAGTTCTTCTTCATCATCGACCCTCATTTTCAAGGTCCCTGCTCTCAAATAAATCACCGCTCCTCCGGTGGCCAAGAATGGCCATCCCAAGATTAAGGGTACCTGGTCATCAACCTGAAAATATGAGACAATAAAATCAGCAGGTATAATAAACTTACCTACTTTGATGAGAAGGTCCTCTATTATTCTATCAGGTGTCACTCGTGACTTATCAGCCAGCTGCAGCATCAACCTCATCGGCCTCGGTTTTCCCAACTCCAGGGTGTTGAATAAGGATAGAGGCATTAGGTTAACTGCTGCCCCTAGATCACACAAAGCCCATAGAACCTCAGCTTTACCAATTTGTATGGGGAGGGTAAAACTCCCTGGGTCTTTGATCTTCTTCGAAATCTTGCTCAGTACCCGGTGACTGCACTCCTCAGTCAGTGCTACAGTCTGGACGTCCACCAACCTTACTTTGTTTGCCATCACATCCTTCAAGTATTTAGCATACTTGGGCATTCCCTGCAAAACATCAATAAGAGGCAAATTTATGTGAAGTTCTTTCAAGCTCTCAAAGAACTTTTTGAAGCATTCCTCCTCCTTGCTCTTTCTGAATTTCTGAGGGAATGGTGGTGGTGGTCTTTGTGCTGGATGCAATGAAGGTTGCGCATTTTGTTGCCCAGCACTCTGATTATCTCCCATGTTGATGGATGGTCCTGGTCTAACCAACTCCGGCTGCACCTCCTTTCTCAGCTTTTTTGGCACTGCATCAGCTAATTGCTTACCGCTTCTCAGACTGATTGCATTGATCTGCCGGGGGTTAGGATCTGTGTCTCTTTGTTATCCCCCTTGAGATCTCATGTTTTGAGCAGATGCTATCTGACCCACTTCTTTTTCAAGATTCCAGGTGGCCACTTGCTGATTCTTTAAGTCTGTTGCCATCCTCGCCTGATTTTCCACTAACTGAGTCTGGGTCTCCATGATTTTCTGCAATGTTTCCTCAATGTTGCTGCTCAATTGCCCATCATTCTGTCGATACTGCTGTTGTTGAGGGTGCATATAACTCTTCTTTTGGTTTCCACCCCAAGAAAAATTCGGGGTGGCCCTGCCAATTTCTGTTGAGTTGTTCCCAAATATTTGATTGTTCCTATGCACATTTCCAACAAAATTGACTGATTCCTGATTGGCTCCACAAGATTTTTCATTGTGCCCAGTATTACCACAAATTTCGCACCAACTCGAAGCTTGCTGAACTGCATTAACCTGGCCCTGTTGTTGGTTCATACTCAGTTTATTGAATTGAGCAATCACTTGATGCTGGAACAAAGCTAACTACGCTGCCAAGGCATTCATTCCATCTACCTCTATCAACCCCGATCTCTTTCCTGCCCCTCTCGATGACTCGCTGTGCCACTCTGTATTTCCTTGAGCAATTCTGTTCAACAAAGTGTACAACTCATCATACGTCTTCTCCAAGGCTTGCCCACCCGATGTAGAGTCTAGTAATATTTTCGTGTGTGGGTCTAGACTTTCTACAAAGGTATGAGCCAGCACTTCATTTGATTGTTGATGATGGGGACAGTCTCTCAATAATGACTTGAATCTTTCCCAAGCCAAATATAAATTCTCATCAGGCTCTGCTTGAAACTTAGTATCTCGCTTCTCAACTTTGCAGTTTTGCCTGAAGGAAAGAATCTAATAAGGAACTTCTTAGCCAAGTCATTCCACGAAGTTATGGAGTTCGGTGGCTCAGCTTTCAACAACTTTTTTGCCTCTCCCAACAATGAAAATCGGAAGAGGGTCAGTCGGACATAATCTGTGGACACGCCAGTGGGGACAAACGTGTCACTAATCTCTAGGAAGCTCTGTAAGTGCTGTTGCGGGTCCTCATGTTCCATCCTAGTGAATTGACCACTAGAATGTAACAGCTGCACCATGTTCTGTTTAAGCTCAAAGTTCCCTCCAGGCTCCGGTTTTCGGATACTAGAGTTCACATTAGCCGCTTGTAGGATTGCCACTTCGCGAACTAGTCTAGCTGCCATTGCTTTCGATGACAATTTTGCTTGTCGTGTGGGTGGTTGTTGTTGTACCTTTTCTTGAAGTCTCTTCAGCTTTTGCTCTAGAGCTTCTCTTTTGCAAATGGATTTGACGTTCAGGTTCAACCAACGGTTCCACAAGCTCTCTGTTTTTAGCCAGCTCGGCGGACGACCTGTCACCTGCAAATGATCAGACTAAGACCAAGTTTCTCAACACTTAAGGAAATTTAAAAATCACACAAAAACAGATAAATTATCAAAACTTCGCCGAGTCCCCGACAACGGTGCCAAAAACTTGATGGTCCCCGCAAGCGTACGGGTCGTGCAAGTAATATAGTGGCTCTTTTTAAGAACCGGAATGTCGAACCCACAGGGACTGGACCCATTCCTCTAACTATCTAATTCAAGTGTGATATTAAATACCGAAAATGTTGATTATAGAAGTTTTTGAGAAGGTTTAATTAAGTCTAATTTTTTGTCAACGAAATATTCTGAATTCACTCTAGGAGCAACATAGAGTTAAAACCAAATAATCAAGCACTATTATGAATTGCAATGGGTTAAGTATGAAACTATCAATTGTCATCTCACATAATTAGAATTTCATGTTCATGGCCTTTCGAGCATCTAAACACGACAAACTAGCCTCACTACTGCGTCGAGAGCGAGGATGCTAATTCTAGTTCGTGGGCAATTAATTAAGTGGATGTGGTTTACGGGGATATGATTAGGGACTCTCGTACACCTAATCATTCAACTCAACTTAGCTTCACAACTACTTCTTCGAGTGGTGATGTGATAATTCTAAGTTGGTCTCTAAATCATCCCGTTTTATCAACCAAGCAGGGTATTAGGTATATCTCTATCCTAACACAAATTATATCGAGAGATACAATCAAGCTCCTCACATTCTCATGTTCTGACCTAGGTAAATGCCTTCTCAAGCAAATGCCCAAGTTAACGTGTATGTTTTCATGGTGAGCAATCATAAAAAAAACCAATAATCCAGAATGCAAGACAAAACAACAATCAATAACTTAATTCCAACACAATTTCGTAAAAACACATTCATAATTCATGGCTTCAACCCTAGAGGAAGGGCTCTAGCCATTCATGTTCGTAAAACTACAAGAAACTACAACTAAATTAACATACTTACAAGAATTGGTAGAAGAGAAGGGAATTTTACAAACTCTAGATGAGTTGTCCCACTTCTCCCTTCACTCCTAGGTGGTTTTCCAAAATAAAATCGTGACAAAGTGTTTTCAGGAGCTAAGGGACCTATCTATAGTAAATGAGAAACGTGCACAATTTAGCCTGTCGTGGAATGGCTTCGTGTCACGGAGTGTATCGCGGAGCATTGCCTCTGTGACACGTAGGTAACGCGGAGGCTCTCTGGAAATTGCCTCCGGATGCCAAAACTGCCGAGTGTCACCGCGCTGCCGACGTGACACGCTGCTCATGCAGCGCGTTGGGCTATTGTTGGCGCGCATCTTCCCTGGCGTGGCACGGTGCTGGCGGATTGGAGCCTGCCTGCTTGTTGCCTCTTCTCGTGTGCCTGGCATGGGCGTGGCACGGCACTGGGCGCAGCACACGCACAGCGTGGCACGCTGCCTGGCGCGGCCAGCTTTGCCATGGCATGCTCTTTGCCGACTTTCGCAATTTTCTCCCGACTCCATTCCTCTACTTCACCAACTTATGAATTAGTTCCTCAAATTCATTAAAACCTACAAAAACAAGGACTAATCATATTGGTTAGTACATATATTCACATTTATATAAAATTACAGGAAAATGTATAAAATAAATTAGATAAACAAGACTAAATTAAGGTATAAAGCATCACTCGGGCATGCTATTTTGCCCGAGATCAACTCTGAATCTACTATCCATGTGTAGTGTCACAGAAGACAAGGTAGCCCCCGGATCTAACAAAGCATATACATCAATATGGAATACTCGTAACATACCTGTAACCACATCGGGGAGACCTCCTGCTCCTGACGGGAAGCCAAAGTATAGAATCTAATCTAGCGCTGACAACTAGTTATGCTAGTAGATGCCCCTGATGTGCTGAGCATGCGGGAGGGGCTGCTGAACTAGAAGCTGGTCCTCGGACCCCAATCTATTGTTGTCTCACAGCTGGACAATCTCTGAGCATATGTCCGGGCTGCCCACAACCAAAACAATCTTTTGAACCTACCAAACACTAGCCTGTGTGCCCTCGACCACATCTGCGATAAGCTGGGATGCTGGAATCTAAGGATTTACTGCTACGACCCTTCGAGCCTGACACTCTCCCTCTCTAATCATGCCTGGGCCTAGATGGCACACTCACTTCTAATGATACAGGGGCTGATGATCACTGGTGAATCTGCTGTCGGTGTCCACCACCTAACTCGAATCTGTGATCCCCGATCCTGGCCCTCTTGGCCTCCCTCTAACTCGAATGTGTCGCCTCCATCTATTGGGCGTACAACACTATGCGAGGAAAGTCCATATCCTGGTGAAGCATAGCAATCCAACACTCCTTGTCTAAATACCCTGCTATACCATGCACAAATCTGTTCACCCGCGCCCTCTAGTCGGTTACTAACTCCGGGGCATATTTTGATAAGTGTGTGAACTCAAGGGAATACTCTTGCACTATCATCCTCCCCTGCTTCAAGTTCACAAACTCAGCTGCCTTCAGCTCTCTCATCACCTGGGAAGAACCGATCTAGGAATGCAACCCGAAACTCCTCCCATGTGATCAGACCTGCTCTTGCGATCCTGCTATCCTTCTATTGGCAAAACCAGATATGCGCAACCCCCTTCAACTGGTAGGAGGCCAACTCTACGCACTCAACACTACTCACCCCCATCACTTGGGTGATCTTGACAATCTCATCAATGAAATCATGCGGGTCATCATCTACCTTGGACCCTAGGAACTCCGGCAGGTTCATTCTCAAGAAGTCTCTGCCTCTAGCTGCCGCTGCATTTCCATTTTGCGAAACATGCGCAACGGCCTGCTGATTGACCTGAGCGTTCAAGGCCTGCAAAAGCATATGAATAGCGGCTCGGAACTCAGCATGAGCGGCTGACTCAGGTGCCTGAAGCTCCTGAACTTGTGGGGCTGGCTGATGCCCATAACCATTCCCATTCTCGTGGCCCTCACCACCTCTATTCCTCCTTTAGTTCAATCTTCGAGGAGCCATGATTTTGCAATTGCGATTAGCATGAATTAGAAGGATAGAAAGACTATTCATCGCATGACATAGATAATGAAAGAAGGAAACATTTCCTAATCGTCTAGTAGCCTCTTCGTCATAAGTGTGGCGTGCTTCATACTGATGAAAAAGACTCTACTTAATGCGGCTTTCAGACACCCTAGGACACTTCAAACCTATGGCTCTGATACAAAGTTTGTCACGACCCAAACGGGGGCCCGGATAGTAAACACGGGACAAGGGACCCCGAGAGACCCCAAGTCGACCCATGGCATAAGCATACATCTAACTCATTTGATAAACTAAAGATATCATCAATAAAATTTAGCAGAAGGCTAACTCAACATAACATCAGAATAAGCATCCGTGCTAACACATACATAAGTCTGAAAAACCTCTAGTCTGGACGAGTTGATGGGACAAGACCCCAACTAACTCAACAATACTAAAATTGAAAATACATAAAGTAAAATGACAGTCTAGTCCTCGAAGGATGAGGACTCACCAATCCGAGTAGATACTAACTCTGAAAAGCTGTCTAAGAGTGGGGCTGAAGCTATGAACCAAGTCCTGTATCATGAAATGATACAGCATAGAAAGTATGCAGTCAGTATGTGGAATGTACCGAGTATGCAAGGTAAGTAAAAGCGCTTAAGTAAAATAAATCATTTAAAACATTTCATAACATATCATAAGCTTTCAAGTATGAGAAAAAAGGCTACATGCACTCATTTTAAAATTGAAATCTTATCATGACATGACCATGCATAGCTTTATAACATCATGACTGACGCGAATGACTCAAGTCTGAAATATGACATTTATAGAAAAGCTAAACAATGAGTCAAACCTTACTTTTAGAACATGCATGCTTGAAGTAATAATCATGAGTAATGAACATGCAAATCTGAATCATGTAGACAATGGGAGACTCGTCACTTAATCGACATACCACGATAGAGCTTACATGGTCCCGACTATCACACTCAAGTGGACACAGCTGTCCAGAACCTTGCCAGGGCTAAGGACGCTACCATGATATCAATATCAAGCTCATGGGCCATTTGGGCCAGGGATAGCTCACAAGGGAGGTCCCAATAACACATTTGCATCAACCTACATTGGCGCGTAGTTCTGGGGCATAGGGTGACCGACCCTTAGCCCGCTCAGTGCTATACTCTTCTCCCAAAACATGTAATGATCTACATCATATACAATAAAGCACAACATCATCTATTGATGAAGCTCAAGATGAAATCAATCATAACACAACATCATATGAAAGGAAGCTCAACATTGTCCTTTGACAAAGCTCGATAATGAAATCATGCATAGACTCGACATCATATTAAAATGAAACTCAACATTGTCCTTTGACAAAGCTCAATAATGGCATACATCTCAATTATGAAATTATGCATATGAGAAGCTTTAATTTGAAACATACCACAAGTTAATAATATGAAATTTGGGAGACTTCACTCCAAACTATGTGGTAAGCTTATTTCGGGAAAATCATCATTTTTAATCAACATGTGGGAATTGCCCAAAGATTTACCATACTTGGATCTACTCAATTCATTTGAAATCAATATCATAATCATGGGTAGCTTTAGAAACATGTTTTTCATCATCAAGTCTCATCATCATCATACATTCATCGTCATTCTCTTCTTTCATGAACTTCTCATCCATTGGCATTAAATTTCATAATTTAGAAAACATAATTTGGATTGAAAACAATTTAAAATCTACCCAAGCTTCACAACTCATCAATATAAATACAATCTAATCATACCCATGTATAGAGATTGAAAGAATCATGCAATTGGATAAAAATCCCATACTTGATCATAGGTAATTTTCATGATTTGATAGAAATTGGGAATGGGTGTGGAAGAAGACACCCACTCATCACCTTACATACCTAAAAGGAATGATTTTACAACTTCTCTAATTTCCCAAGATGAGATTCCAATGGAAACCTTCAAAACATGCTCTAAATCTTCTATTCAAACTCTAAAGTTTGCATGCATGGAATGAACTAGCTTAGAATCGGTTTACCCCTCCTTAAACCCACTGAAACAAGCCTTAAATGATGTAGTATAGGCCCCTAGAGATTAGGAATGATGGAAAAGACCTTATTAAAATCCGAGAGATTTGCTGACTGCCAGTCCCCACGAGGGATTGGACAACTCGTGACCAAGGCCAACGACTCGTGGCATGGAGTCGTGGAGTCTACTGCCATTTCACTCAGGGAACCCCATGAGGGACCCCATAAATCGTGGTGGCTGACCACGATTCGTGGTCACCACCCGTGACCCCCACTGCCTCAAAACCTTAGCCAACCTCTCAACCCATGCCATGGATGACCTCACGAGTCGTGAGGTCTGACCACTACTCGTGGTCATGCTCGTGGTCTCACCCAACACCTTGTTAGGCCTGCTTGACCATGAGTCACCTCACGACTCGTGGTCACTCCTCACGAGCCACTTCATTAATCGTTCTGTGATCTGGTGCGAAATTTCAATTTTTTACCGCCTTGATTTTTGGGTCTGATCCTTTGGCTCCCGGGGTATAACAACTAGGCACTGGAGCCAGCCACTCATGTTAAGTCTAGGGCTACTATTTAGATGCTTTTGCATGCCCTAACCACTCAGGTCAATCAGCAGGCTATTGCGCATCACAATAATTGTGATGGAGAAAATACCAATTCAAATTGAATGGATTTAAAATAATGTTACGACATGGATCGGGATGAAAAGAATTTCCATTTTCATCCATTAAATAATATATAAATTTAATCACTTGAAAAGTCTATTTTAAATTAGCAATGTTGTGGCAGCTCGAGTCAGGGACTTCTTGAGGATGAACCCACCGAAGTTCCTTGGGTCCAAGGTAGATGAGGACCCGCATGAGTTCATAGATAAGGTAGTGAAGAAAACCCAAGTCATGGGGGTTAATGGAATTGAGTGCGCAGAGTTGGCCTCTTACCAGTTGAAAGGGGTCGCACATATCTAGTTTCGCCAATGGAAGAATAGCAGGGTCACCGGAGCAGGTCCTGTCACTTGGGAAGAGTTCCATCTTGCCTTTCTAGACCGATTTTTTCCCTCGTGAGATGAGGGAGCTGAAGGCATCTGAGTTTTTGAATTTGATTCAAGGGAGAATGATGGTACAAGAGTATTCCCTTGAGTTCACTCACTTATCTAAATATGCCCCAGAGTTAGTAGCTGATCAGAGGGCGTGAGTGAGAAGGTTCGTGCATGGAGTAACAGGCTATTTGGATAAGGATTGTAGGTTCGCTATGCTCCACCAGGACATGGATTTCCCACAGATAGTGTTGTACGCCCAGCAGATAGAGGCAGCACATCTGAGGGAGAGGGAGGCCAAGAGGGCCAGGAACGATGACCATAGATTCTCCCAGTTGAGGTCAAGTGGTGGGCACCGATAGCAGACACACCAGAGATCATCAGCCCCAGCATCTTCGGCATTGAGTGTGCCATCCAGGACTAGACATGATCAGAGAAAGCGAGCATCAGGCTCGAGGGGTTAGAGAAGCAGACCCACAGATTCTAGCATCCCAACTTGTCACAGATGTGGTCGGGGACACAGAGGCCAATGCTTGGCAAGTTTAGGTGCTTGTTTCAGGTAGGTGAAGCCCGAACACATGCTTAGAAATTGCCCAACAGTGAGATAGGATCAGGTTGGGGGCCGAGGCCCAGCTTCTAGTTCAACAGCCCCTCTTTCACACTTAGCCCATTAGGGGGCATCTACTAGCACAACTAGCGGTTAGTGCCAGAACAGACTCTATGCCTTAGCATCCTGTAAGGAGCGGGAGGTCTCCCCGGATGTGGTCACTGGTATGTTACGAGTTTTTCATATTGATGTTTATTTTTTCTAGATCTGTGTCTTTTGTGACACCTTAAGTGGACAGTAGCTTCGGAGTTAGTCCCGAAGTCTTGTTAGAACCCTTCTCAGTTTCTACTCTAGTAGGTGAATCAGTTATAGCTAGACGGGTGTATAGATGTTGCCCAGTCTCAGTCCTTCAGAAGGTCACCTCAGCAAATTTGATAGAGGTAGCCATGACTGATTTTGATGTTATTCTCGACATGGATTGGATATTTGCATGCTCTGCTTCAGTTAATTATAAAACCCGGGCAGTAGAGTTCAGATTTCTGAGTGAGCCAGTCTTAGAATGGAAGGGTAGTTCAACTGTGCCTGTAGGTCATTTCATTTCCTACCTTAAGGCCAAAAAGATGATTTCTAAGGGTTGTGTGTACCATCTAGTAGGGTTAAGCATTTTGAGTCAGAGACCCCGACTATCCAGTCAGTTCTAGTAGTACATAAGTATCAAGAGGTCTTTCCTGATGATTTGCCAGGTGTCCCTCCCGAACTAGAGATTGACTTTGGTATTGACCTTCTTCCCGACACGCAGCCTATATCCATTCCTCCCTATAGAAAGGCTCCAGCCGAGCTAAAAGAGTCTAAAGAGTAGTTGAAGTACTTGTTAGATAAGGGTTTCATTAGACCGAGCAAGTCCCCATAGGGTGCACCAGTCTTATTTGTCCGAAAGAAGGATGGTTCTCTTCGCAAGTGTATTGATTATCGGCAATTGAACAAAGTCACTATCAAGAACAGATATCCTCTATCCAAGATTGATGATTTATTTGACCAGCTTTCGGGTGCCAAGTGTTTCTCAAAGATAGATCTCAGGTTCGGGTATCATCAGCTCAGAGTTTAGAAGAGTGACATCCCAAAGACAGCCTTCAGGACGCGGTATGGTCATTTTGAGTTTGTAGTTATGTCTTTTGGACTAACGAATGCTCCTACAGCTTTTATGGATCTGATGAACAGGGTGTTCAAGCCATACCTAAACATGTTCGTGATCGTGTGCATTGATGACATCCTTATATACTCTCGGAGCGAGGAGGAGCATGCCGCTCATTTGAGAGTAGTGCTTCAGACTCTCAAGGATCATAAATTATATGCCAAGTTCAGCAAGTGCGAGCTTTGGTTGAACTCCATAGCATTTTTGGGCCATGTGGTATCAAGTTAGGGCATAAAGGTAGATTCTCAGAAAATCGAGGCGGTGAAGAAATGGCCTAGACCGGTGAATCCTTCAGTTGTTTGGAGCTTCTTGGGTTTAGCTGGCTACTATAGAAGATTTGTTGAGGGTTTCTCATCTATTTCAGCACCTTTGACCAAATTGACCCAGAAGAAGGTGAAGTTTCAATGGTCGGAGGCTTGTGAGAAGAGCTTCCAAGAGTTGAAGACTCGACTTACCTCAGAACCGGTGTTGACCCTACCCGAGGGTACCAATGGATTCATGGTGTATTTCGATGCTTCAAGGATCTAACTTGGGTGTGTATTGATGCAGCATGGGAAAGTGATACATATGCCTCTAGACAGTTGAAAATCCACAAGAAGAATTACCCGACCCACGATCTTGAATTGGCTGTGGTGGTGTTCGCATTGAAGATATGGTGACATTATTTGTACAGAGTCCATGTGGAAGTGTTTATATACCATAAGAGTTTACAATATGTGTTCTCACAGAAAGATCTCAATCTTCAGCAAAGGAGGTGGTTGGACCTACTTAAGGACTACGATATGAGTGTCCTTTACCATCCGGGCAAGGCTAATATGGTGGTTGACACACTTAGTAGACTCTCTATGGAGAGTGTGTCCCATGTAGATGAGGGGAAGAAGGAGCTGGTGAAAGATGTACATCGACTTGCAAGGTTAGGAGTTAGGTTGTTTGACTCGACCGATGGTGGTGTGGTGGTTTAGAATGGGTCAGAATCTTCCTTGGTGACTGATATGAAAGCTACACAAGATGAGTACACAATCTTGGTAAAGTTTAAGGAAGTCATTCAAAGTCAAAAGGTGGAGGTCTTCTACCAAGGGGGAGATGGTGTGCTTCGGTACCAGGGTTGCTTGTGTGTACCGGACGTGGACGATTCGAGGAGCTAGATGTTGCATGAGGCTCATGGATCCAAGTATTCTATCTATCCAGGTGCCACTAAGATGTACCGTGACTTACCTAAAATCTATTAGTTGAATGGCATGAAGAAGGATATTGCAGAATTCGTAGCCAAGTGCCCAAATTGTCAACAAGTAACGGTTGAGCATCAAAGGTCGGGAGGCGTACTTCAAGATATTAGCATTCCCACTTGGAAGTGGGAAGATATTAACATGGATTTTATGATAGGATTACCTCATACTCACCGACAATATGACTCTATTTGGGTGGCGGTAGACAGGTTAACTAAGGCTGCTCACTTTTTACCGGTCAAAACCATGGATTCAGTGGAGGATTATTCCAAATTATATATCCGAGAGTTGGTCCAATTGCATGGAATGCCCTTATCCATCATCTCAGATTGAGGTACTCAGTTCACCTCTCAATTTTGGAAGTCGTTTAAAAAAGAATTGGGTACATGGGTTAAGCTCAACACAGCATTTCACCCGCAAACAGATGGTCAAGTGGAGCATACAATCCAGACACTCGAGGACATGTTGAGAGCATGCGTGATGGACTTCACAGGTAGTTAGGATGATCATCTGCCCCTGATCGAGTTTGCTTGCAATAATAGCTATCACTCTAGCATTCAGATGGCGTCGTTCGAGGCTCTCTATGGGCGGAGATGTAGATCGCCCATCGGATAGTTTGAGGTTGGTGAGGCAGCAATGATAGGGCCGAATTTGGTTCATGAAGCAATAGATAAGGTTCAGTTGATAAGAGACAGGTTGAAAACTACCCAGAGTTTCCAAAAGTCTTATGCGAACGTGAGAAGAAGAGAGTTAAAATTTGAAGTCGATGACTGGGTATTTCTGAGGGTGTCTCCCATGAAGGGAGTGAAGTGATTTTGACAAAAAAGGAAACTTAGTCCCTGCTATGTCGGCCTGTATCAGATAGTGAGACGTGTTGGCAAGGTGTCTTAAGATTTTGAGTTGCCTTCAGAGCTAGCTTTTGTTCATCCTGTGGTTCATGTGTCTCTCTTGAAGAAGTGTTTGGGTGATCCGGCCTTAGTTGTCCCGGTGGACAGTGTTGGTGTGAGAGACAACCTTAGCTATGAAGAGGTTCTGGGGGAAATACTGGATTGTTAGGTTCGAAGGCTAAGGAACAAGGAAGTAGCTTCAGTTAAAGTGTTATGGAGGAATCAGCATGTCGAAGGAGCTATGTGAGAAGCTGAAGCGGATATGATGGCTAGATACCCATATTTATTCTCTACCGACTCAGTTTCGACTTAAGGTATCAGTTTTTCCCTAAAACTTTATTTAGTTTCATGTTCAGTTCATGTGCGCAAGTTTATTTTATGTATGTGTATGTATGTATGATTCGTGAATTCAGTTCAGCTGTGTAGTTTGAATCAAAGGTAGTCATCCTGTCAGTTTTCGATTTAAATGATCGGTATTTGAATATGATAATTGCATATCTCTACTTTTCTGTGTGTTTCCAACATGCGAGGATGAATGTTCCCAAGGAGGAGATATTATTATACCCCAGAATTCCAAAGATCAGACCCGGGAGTTTAATCGGAGAAAAAGTGAAAATTTTGCAGTAGACTCAAAACGAGCCGTGAGGAGACTTGTGAGGCCAACCCACGAGTCGTGATGTGACTCGTGGGGAAGGCCAGGTAAAAAATATTGAAGGCTTTGGAAGAGGATACCCCATGGGCATGACCACGACTCATTTCCAGGTCCCACGAGTCGTTGGGTAAGTTATGGAGAGGGAGATTAAGAAAAGAAAAAGAAAAAGGCAGTGGACATCACTGAAGGACCCCACGAGTCGTGGTCAGTCCCCACGATTCGTGGGTGGAGTCATGGTACAAGTAGGGAAAGTTTTAGTCGAGCCTTCGGCAGTGTGCCTCACGACTGGCTCCACGAGTCGTGGCCTGTGACCACACGTCGTTAGGTCCCTCGTTGGGACCCCCTGACAGTTATTTTCTACGAATTTAGTAAGGACTTTTCCGTAATTCCCAAGTCTAAGGCCTAAACTACGACGTTTTGAGTTATGAATAGTGACTTTTAAAGGGGTTAAGTTCATTTTAGGCCTCATTCATTCATGCATGCAAGGTACAAGAGTTGAGAGGGTGATCAAACTTAGAATTCATCAATTTCTTTTCAATTTCCTATTGGGATTCTAAAGAAGTGTTAGAATCAGCTACCAACAAGTATGTAAGGTTATAATGGGTGATTCCTCTCACACCCATGCCTAATCCCCCTCTAAAGTATAAAATTCTATGTCTAATCTATGGTGTTTTAACCCAAATGTATGAATCTTCTACTTAGATACATGGGTATGATTTGATTATGATTCTACTATTGAATTATGAAGCATGGGCAAATTTTATTATGTTTTCAATTTAAAATCATGATTCTAGTATTATGAATTAAAAGCCCATGGATGAAATGTTCGTGAAAGATGAGATTTGTGATGAGTATATAATGATGATGAGATATTATGATGACAGCATAATTTGAAGCTACCCATGTTTACAATAATGATCTCGATGAGAATTGAGTATTTGTATGTCTAATAAAGCTTTAGGCAATGCCCACAAGTTAAGTATGAATGATGACTTTTTTGAAATTAAGCTTACCACATTGTTTTGGATCAAAGACTCCCAATTATATTTCCAACTTGTGGTATGTTTTGAGTTAAAGTTTTCCTATGTATAGCTTACCACATGATTTTGGAGCGAAGGCTCCCAATTATGTTTTTAGCTTGTGGTATGTCTTGAGCAAAATCTTCTCATATGCATGATTTCATATTTGGGATGTATTTGATCATTGAGATTCATCAATATAGAATGTTGAGCTTTGTTATAAAATGATGTAGAGCATATGCGTGTTTTAGGAGTAATGTCCACCACCGAGTAGGCTAAGGTCGATCACCCTATGTCTAAGAACTATGCGCCAATGTAGGTTTATACATTATGACTTTGGGACCTCCCTTGTGAGTTTCCCCTGCTCGAATGGGCCTTCATCTTGATATCAATGTCATGGTATCATCTCTAGCCCAGGTAAGGCTTTAGACGGTTCTACCCACTTGAGTGTGATAGTTGGGACCACATAAGATCTGTTGTGGTATATCGGTTAAAAGATGAGTCTCCCATTATTCCTCATGATTTCAGATATGCATGATTCATTACTTATGAGATCTATGTAAATGCATGTTTTAAAGCAGGTTTTACTCAATGTTCATCTTTTCTTGTAAATGTCAGAATTTAGCTTTGAGTCAATCGATTTAGTTATGATGTTATGAAGTTATGTTATGTTTGAAGAAATCATGATTTCAGAAAGAATGCATGAAAGCCCTACTCTCAGACTCTTAATGTTTATGTTATAATATGCATTGTCTTTGAATGATTTTTATTTGCTTTAGCGGTTTTACTTACCTTGCATACTCGATACATTCCACGTACTGACCGCATAATCTATGCTATATCGTTTCATGATACAGGACCCAACTCTCAGATCCAGAACCGCTCGTAGTCAGCTTATTAGAGTTAGCACTCTTACTGTGGGTGAGTCCTCATTTCTCGAGGACTAGACAATTCAGCTTTCCTTTATGTATTTCAGTTTCTGATTTGTTGAGTTAGTTGGGGTCTTGTCCTATCAACTCATCATGTTTAGAGGCTTTTCAGACATATGTATGTATTCAACTTCGGATTTCGTATTCTGATGTTATTTCAAGTTAGACTTTCGCTATGATTATTTTATTGATTATTCAGTTTCTTGATTGACATTAGATGTATGCTTATGTCATGGGTCGACTTGGAGTCTCTCGGGGCTCTTTGTCTCATGTTACGATCTGGGCCTCTGTTTGGGTCATGACACAGTCCTAAGGAAAGAGGTGGAAGCTTTATTCAAAGGAGGAGATGGTGTGCTACGTTATCAAGGCAAGTTGTGTGTTCCCAATATAAACAAATTGAGGCAGCAGATACTAACAAAAGTGATCTTGTGCATATTTACATGCCCAAGTGCTAGTCTATAACTAAGTTTAAGTCATGTTTGTAAATTAAATTGATTAAATTCTCCTTTGATTTGGTCGATTTATGTGCATACACTAACCAATGTGATTAGCCCATTATTTTGTAGGTAAAATATGCTAGAAGGGTTAAAAATGAATGAGCATAAGGAACAAAGAAGCTCAGCGTGAAGGACCAAGGAGGCTCTTGAAGATGTCATGATATGCAAATCTGTCGGACAGGGCAGTGTGCCATGCAGCACATGCTACGTGCTGAGGTCCGTGCCATGGAAAGAGGCAGGCGCACTAGGCGTCCTTCCATGACCAGTGATTTCGCACAAGAGGCAGTGCCATCCAGTGAAGCTGCGGGACAGGCTCGTGCCACGCTTACTGCACTCCAAGCCAGGTGTCGTGTCACGCAAGCGACCGTACATCCTGCCTATTCCAGCGAACATGTCAATGCCAAACTAGTGTGCCTGTGCGACCAGTCCGTGCCACAGAAGCTAAGCTGTGTGATGGGCAGCATAGAATGGAGTTAGTCCCTCCTCGGCCAATTTTGGCAAAAATCCCACTTAGTATAAATTGAAACCTTAGCTCCTAAATTTGATTATGACAAAATATTTTTGGGAAGACAGAGAGGAGCGAAGGGAGAAACGAGGAACTCCACCTAGGGTTCAAATTCTTTACTTCTCTTTTATCCATTCTTGTAAGTATGGTAATTTAAACATGTTTTTGAATCATTGTATGAGCATAAGTGGCTGAAACCCTTCTTCTAGGGTTGAGGCCACATGACATGATTGTATTTGTGTAATTTCATCTTTGGTTCAAGCTTTTTTATTGTTTTATCTTGCATTCTTATTAATTGTTATTTTAATGCTTGATCACCATTGAAATGAATTTTTTAATCTTAGGCAAAAGCTCGAAAGAGCAACCCTAGGTTAGAACTAAAGAATGTAGGGAGCAAGTTCTTGTCTTCACGATAGGATTCGCGGTTAGGATAACAATTAACCACCCTTTTTCGATCCATATCAGCATTTCGTATAGAAGTTATTATCTCAGCAATAATGTCCCTACCCATGATGATTCGCCTTACTTGGTTAATAAAATGGGAAGATAGCTAGACACTTAGGATTAAATTGTCACATCACTCTCAGACGTGTTGTGAATTTAATTATAGGTGAAATGATTAGAGGTACGAAAGTCCATAATCAAGGGCACAAATCCCGTAAACCACATCCACATTGTTAATTGCTCACGAATTAGGACATCACATCCCCGCTCAACGATGTAGGTGTGAGACTAGTATGTTTTGTTTAGAGGCTCGAAAGACCATGAACATTTTATATTAACTCTATGAGACAATGAATGAATCCTCTATACTTGAACCATTGTGAATTGTAGTGTTTCATGATTGTTAGGCCTTGACTCTAGATGCTTCTCATTATTGTATTTTCGAATTAATTGTGATCATCGTAGATTTAGATAAAACAATCAAAATCTCTAAAACCAACACTTGTGAAATTTAATTTAGCATTTGAACTTGAATATTCGCTGAAATAGTCTAATCCCTATGGGTTCGACATTTGGCTCTTCAAGAGTCACTTTACTACTTGTACAACCGCGTGTGCTTGCGCGTGCATTGGGGAGCAACAAGTTTTTGGCGTCGTTGCCAGAGACTGGCAACATTTGGTGAATATTTAGTTTTTGTGCAATTTTTATTTTTCTTAAGCATTGAAAATATTGGTCTTAGTCTGCTTTATTGGAGGTAACATATTGTCCTTTTAGCACTAGCAAGGAATAGAGAATTGGTGGAACTATTATTGGAACCTGAATGACAATTGCACTTTCTCCGAAGAGAGGCTCTAGAGAAAAAGTTGTAGCGGTTATAGGAGCAGATTATTGAACAACAATAGGATCCACCTGTTGGGCAAAAGAGTTGTTGCCAAAGCTAATGGCAGCCTGACCAGTTTGCGAAGTGGCAATCCCACTCGCAACAAATGTGACCTCAGCATCTGCAAACCGGAGCCTAGAGGCAACTTTGAGCTGAAGTAGAACATGGTGCAGTTGTTGCACCCCAATGGTCAATTCATGGGAATGATACATGAAGACCCACAGCAGCACCTATAGAACTTCTTGGAGATCAGTGACACCTTCGTCCCCTCCAAAGTGTTGACTGATTATGTCAGACTCGCCCTCTTCCTATTTTCACTATTGGGAGAGGTGAAGAGGTGGCTGAAGGCAGAGCCACCAACTTCTATCACATCCTGGGACGACCTATCAAGGAAGTTCCTCATCAGATTCTTTCCTTCAGGCAAGACTTCCAAGCTCAGAAGCGAGATCCTAAGTTTCAAGCAGCGACTTGAAGAGAACTTATACTTGGTATGGGAGAGGTTCAAGTCATTGTTGAGAGATGCACTCATCAATAGCTGTCTAATGAGGTGTTAGCCACACCTTTGTGGAAAGTCTAGACCCACATAGTAAAATTCTGCTAGACTCCACATCGGGTGGGCAAGCACTTGAGAAAACATATGATGAGTTGTATACTCTACTGAATAGAATTGCTCAAGGGAATCCAGAGTGGCACAGCTATTCATCCAGAGGGGCAGGTAAAAGAGCAATAGGGCCGATTGAGGTGGATAGTGTCAATGCTTTGGTAGTACAGTTAGCTTCACTACAACACCAGATGATGACTCAGTTCAGCAAACTGAGTATGACCCAGCCACAGGGACAGGTTAATGCAATTCAACCAACTCCTAGTTGGTGTAAGATATGTGGCAATAAGGGCACAGTCTCTTGTGGGGCCAATCCAGAGTCAGTAAACTTTGTATGGAATGTTCAGAGAGGAAATCAGAATTATGGAAATACCTACAACAAAAATTGACAGAGTCACCCTAATTTTTCTTGGGGTGGTAATTAGAGTTCGAGCTACCAGCAGACTTAGCAGCAGCAGTACCAGCAGTAGAATGATCTTGGGCAAATTTATATGCCCAAGTGATACTCAAATGTGTCATTTTGCCTTGTTTATCTATCGATGTTTATACATTCTCATGTGATTTGTAATAAAATGTGAATTTATACTAACCAACATGATTAGCATTGTTTTGCAGGAAAAATATAAAGTTATGGAGCTAAGGTGCATGTTGGGAGAGATCGAGATTGGACTTGGAAGCTAGCAAGGGAAAAAAGAACTTGAAGGCACGAATTAAAGGGGCTCCGCGATGGAGCCGTGTCACGCTGCCATCGCGGATGCACTCTGCCTGGAGGGTGAAATTATGCCTATTTCCAGCGGAGGTGCGCGTTGGGGCCGTGGCACATTGGCCTAGCCCCGCGTTGCATGTCGTGCAACGTTGGGCCTAAATACCTGGACGTCCAGATTCCAGTAAGGGTCCGCGTTGGTGGCGTGTCACGGAGGCAGTGCTCCGCGATGCACTCCGTGACACGTTGCTTGTTATTCCGAGAAAAATTCCCACTAGTATAAATAGAACACTTAGGTTCATTTTTAATAATTCTGACTTGGTGGAGCAAGAACGTGGGTTACATGCAGTTGAGGGGACGAAAATCTTAGGGTTTTTCTCTATCTCCTTCTTCATTATTTCAATTGCTTGTATGATTAACACTCATTTAACGATGTTTAATACACAAATGAGTGGCTAAATTCCCTTCTTGCTGAGGTTAAGAACATTTGTATCGAAATGTGATTATTGATAAATTGGTTTTTCATCTTTTCTTCCATGGTTGTTCTATTGATTCTTGTTCTTACTGCATTAATGTGTGGCCAACGTTAATGTATATCTAAAAAGTCCGGTTTCACTCGAGAGAGCAAGAAATTGGAAAGTTGTGAATTGATAGGATATGATCTTTTCTTAGTTTGGGAAAATTGAGAATTGATTTACCTTCAGGATAGAGATATACCTGAAAGTCGTATTAGTCAATTAAGGAATCAGTTTTGTATGGCTAGAACATGAATTTCTTTTTATCACAGAAATGTAGGTGGAAGGTTCATGATTCTTAAGTTGGGTTAAATACGAGAGTTTTAATCTATAGGCAATAATTCTTGACTAGCAACCGGAGGAAAGATTAATCAAATTGTATCAATAATTTATTTCTCTACATGTTCATTTTGGCCTCAGCATGCTCATACTTATAGTTCATACTCAAATTATATATTCGTTTTAGACTTAGTATAAAATTAGGAAAAAAAATATCAAATTTCTCTTCACACTGTTGTCTGCATTTTAGAGTTAAAGTTCATTGACACTTGAGTAGATTGTTACTTTAGTCCAGTCTCTGTGGGATCGATACTTGGCTTACTTGAGCCACTTTACTACTTGTTAGACCACGTGCACTTGCGTGTAGCTATATACCCAAAAATCACCGAACAAGTTTTTGGCGCCATTGCTGGGGACTGGCAATTGGTAAATATTTCTTAAGTGTTAGCTTATTATTTCTTCTTAGTGTTGACAACTTGGTCTTAGCCTGTATTTTGCAGATACTAATTTCTGTTGAACACTGGCAAGAGACAAGGAGCTGGTGGACTGATATTTAGAGCCGGAAAGACAATTTCATCGTCAAAGGAGAGAAGCTCTAGAGAAAAAGCTGCAGTTGCTCAGACAAACAATCCTGGAGCAACAATAGAATCCACTAGTTGTACGGGCAATGTTAGTGCCCGAGGAAATGGCAGTTAGGCCGGTTCGCGAGGTGGAAATCCCACATGCTAATAATGTCACATCTAGCATCGCAAACCTGAGCCAGGAGGGAGGTTCGAGCTTAAACAAAACATGGTGCAATTGCTGCACACCAGCGGGCAGTTCACAGGTCTCCCTCATGAGGATCCACAGCAACATCTCCAAAATTTTTTGGAGATAAGTGACACTTACATCCCCACTGGAGTGTCATCAGATTATGTTAGGCTTACATTGTTCCCATTTTCACTTTTGGGAGAAGCCAAGAGGTGGTTGAAAGCTGAGCCACCTAATTCTATCACTACGTGGGATGATCTTGCAAGGAAATTCTTGATACGATTTTTTCCATCCGGTAAAACAGCAAGACTTAGAAGTCAGATTCTAAGTTTTAAACAGAGAGAGGGAGAGAATTTGTATCAAGCCTGGGAGAGATTCAAATCTATGTTGCGGGATTGTCCTCATCATCACCAATCCAATGACGTGTTGGTGCATACTTTCATAAAAGGTTTGGAACCCCACACAAAAATCTTGCTAGACTCAGCAGCTGGGGGACAAGCATTGGAGAAAACTTATGAGGAGATTTATACCTTGTTGAATCATATTTCGCAGGGAAATCCGGAGTGGAATGCGGACTCGTCAAGAGGAGGAACAAGGAAAGCAGCAGGAGTCCTAGAAGTGGATGGTTTTACAGCTATTGCCGCACAGATAGCTGCTTTACAGAATCAACTCAACACCCACTTCAGCAACATGAGCATGAACCAGACTCAATCCCCAGTGAATGTAGTGCAGCAGATTTGGTGTGAAGTGTGCGGGAGTAGTGAACACTCAGCTGAGTGTTGTAGAGAAAATCCTAATTCGGTGAACTTTGTGGGGAATGTACAGAGAAATAACCACCTACAGTATGGCAACAGCTACAATTCCAACTAGAGGAATCACCCAAATTTCTCTTGGGGTAGCAATAACAATCAAGGGCAAAGTTCGAGTCAGGGGGGGCAGAGGAATCAAGGAGGGAAGCAGAACTATCAGGCACAATATAGAAGCAACAATGCACCTCCTCCACCACCATCACCCAGCATTGAGGAGATGTTCAAGACAATGATAGCTAACCAAGCTCAATTACAAGCTGACTATGTGAAATTGGTAGCCAAGGTAAAGAACAATCAGTTAGCTACAAAGGCGCTAGAGTACCAGTTTGGGAAATTTGCTGGAGCCCAAAACACCAGGCCGAGAGGAGGACTTCCGAGCGACACAGATCCCAACCCCAAGCAAGTGAATGCAGTGACCACAAGGAGTGGTTTGCAGCTTAAAGAGGTGGAACCAGAAAGACCACCTCAATAATCGGGAGCAGCAGAAACTGAGAGGGGGCAAAGTGATGAGAGGGGGTAGAAAAAGGAGGCTGAACCAGAAAGACCACCACCCCCGTTCCCTCAAAGATTAAAGAAACACAAGGAGGAGGCGTGTTTCAAAAAGTTCATGGAGGTGCTGAAACAGGTACATATTAACTTACCTCTTGTTGATGTTTTGCAGGGAGTGCCGAAGTACACAAAGTATATTAAGGACATTGTGGCGAACAAAAGCAGGTTAACTGAGTATGCTACGGTGGCTCTTACGGAGGAGTGCACTTCCTGGATACAAAAAAGGTTGCCCACAAAGCTCAAGGACCCTGGGAGCTTTATAATACAAATTACAATTGGGCAGAGTATCCGAGCTCGCGGATTATGTGATTTGGGAGCGAGCATTAACTTGATGCCGTCATCGGTATCCAAGAAGTTGGGTCTAGGGAGTCCTAGACCAACAACAGTGATATTGCAACTAGCGGATCGTTCCTTAGCCAGACCTGATGGCATTGTTGAGGACGTGTTGGTGCAAGTAGGGTCCCTTATCTTCCCAGTAGATTTCGTCGTACTGGACTTCGAGCCAGACGCGAAAGTCCCATTTATTTTGGGACGTCCTTTCTTGGCTACCGGGAAAGCTCTTATTGATGTAGCTGCAGGGCAGCTAACCATGCGAGCACACGACAAGGTGGAGGTGTTTGATGTATACAAAGCCACCAAGCTCCCGGCTGTGTACGAGGAACTCTCGGTGATCAACGTGATTAATCAAGCTGATGTTGTCCAGAGCGTTGAGTCACGGGAGTTATTGGGGAAACCACCGGAAAGATGTAAGCATTACTGGGGTGAGGACGGTAGTCGAGAGAAAACGTCCGTCACCCTAGAGGATGACTGAGCTGAATGACGTCGAGTCGTGACGGTAAACCAGGCGCTGCACGGGAGGCAACCCGTGAAAATTTTTGTAATATTTTATTAGATTTTGTAGAAAAAAAGAAAAAAAATTGAGAAAATATAAATAAAAATAAAAATAAAATTTGTATTTTGTGTGAAACCTATAATTCTAAGCAATTTCTTGTTGTGAGATGAATTTCACGTTGAACGGAGGATAAATATGCAAAGGATCGCAAAGGAAAAATCGATGTATGAAAAATAATAAAAAGTGGCAAAACAGTGAGCCTATGCGATGGCTCCGTGTCACGGAGGAGGGCCTCCGCGTTACCCTCCGTGACATGTTGAAGGTAATTCTGGAATTTTTACAAATTCCAGAATACCTGCGCGATGGCTCCATGTCACAGAGAGCATGCTCCGCGTTACCCTCCGTGACACGTTGAGGTGTATTTAGCGACGGGTCACACCGGGTCGCCGGGTGACCCGCACGAAATCTTCACTTTTTAACCCCGAATTCCCCTCATTTTTTCTCATTTTTCATCCCCTCCGCGACAAGCATCCCAAAAACCCCTTCTCCCTCAACGTAACACGGACCTAGGCACATATTTTCATCAAGTTTTCGTCATTTCATCGAATTCAAGGTATGTTCTTCAACTCTATCTCAATTCTTATCGGATTTTTCGATGTTGAACATGTGATGTGAGCAAAAATTGCCCTAAGTAGAAATTAATCTTAAATTCAATTGAGTCATTGTTGATTGACGTTCATAGTATCATTGTGATTGCATGAACTCGATAATTACATAGCTTGATCGAATTTTTGTAAAATCTTTGCTAGGGCTTGAATTTGAATTTGAAAAGGGAAAATTTAGTTGAGATTTGAAATTCTTGCGGGGTTGTGTATGTTGGGTGAGATGAGTTGGTTGTGCTAACTTTTAATATGGTAAAACACCGACGGATTCTCGGGGTAACGAAATTGTGAGATGCAAGAAATGGGTGAATTGTATAGGTTCATGTAGATAAATTTTTTTCTTTGTTTCTCCTTGCTAAGTGCTATGTGATGAAATGTTATCGATGGTAATGTTGTGACTAGCTGTACAAAGTCTGAGTAGTACATAGAATGTATACCGTCGAATTCTCTGAATGCACTAAGCATATTTGTTATGTTTTTTTGTTTGTTTTTGGAAATAAGTATGATCTTGTCATAACGTTGTGATTGTAGCTAAAAGACTAAGTGTAGGGTAGCCTAGCTTAACCCAACCTTAGTCGAAGCTAATTTTAATTGAAATAACATTGGGACTGTCTTTTGGGTTTGACAAGAACGATGGCAAGCAGACAAGAAAAAGGGAAGGGCGCATCAACTTTAGGCGCCGGAAGGAAAAGAATTAGGCTGGGAACAGCAGTCCCAGTAGCACCAGCGGTTCCATATGGCCAACGCCGTCAATACGGAACCAGATGGGTGACAGAGGAGGGGAAGAAGTGGTACACCAAGCATAAGGAAAGCAAATACTTCCCCGAGGAACACATTGCTAGGGAACCATTGGCACAGGAATTCCCCCTGATTGTCCACAGGATTAAGGCAGCCCGGCTGAACTTCATCTTTGAAGAGCCCAAGGAGTGCAACCTGCACCTGATTTGGGAATTCTACGCCAACTGGAACCCGACACTCAGTAGTCACACCATCAATATAAGAGGGCAAATAGTCACTTTTGAGCCCCATCACCTTAATGCCATCTTGGGGGGGCGAGATACAGACGCCCATGTGCTGCGGCAGCTGAATATCACTCCACCATATGCGGATATCAGACGCACTTTGTGTGGAACTCGATCTACAGCACGTTGGAGCAGGCATAAGGAGAGGGGCTACTGTTCGGGCAGTGTTTGCTATAGGTGTAAAAACCGACACGCAAGTGCACGTGGTCAAACAAGTAATAAAGTGGCTAAGTAAGCCAAGTATCGATCCAAGGAGACTCAGGATAAGTAAAATTGCCTAAGTACACTATATTCTTGTCTTACTTCTAATTATGCTAACAACAGCGTAACCAACAGTTAAATAAGTTTTTGTTTATAAAATATGTATATACTAAAACTATTAACAATTATTTACTGTGAATTTAAACTATGGATATGAGCATGCCAAGGTTAAGAACAAGTAATGAATTCGATTATAATAATAATTTGGTTAATCTCTTCTTCATGTTGCTAGCCAAGAACAGTAGCCTAGAAATTAAAACTCTCGTATTTAATTTCACTTTAGAATCATAAACCATCCGTCTACATTTCTGTGATCAAATGCAATTTATGACCTAGCAATACAATTCCGGTTCCTAAATTGACTAATACGGCTTTCAAGTATATTTCTATCAGGAAAGCACATCAAAACCCAATTTTCCCAAATCAAGTTAAGAACAATACCCTATTAATTCACAACTTTCCAATTTCTTGCTCTCTCGAGTGAAATTGGACTTTTTAGATGTACATTAATGTCGGCCACACACTAATGCAGTAAGAACAAGAATCAATAGAACAACATAGAAGAAGAAGAAGAAGAAAACCATAAAATTAATAATCAAAATTCATCACAAATGTTCATAACCTCAGCAAGGAAGAGAATTAGCCACTCATTTGTGGATTGATCATCCTAAAACAAGTGTAAATCATGCATACAATTGATAGAAAGAAGAAAGGAAGAGAAGAAATCCCTTAGCTTTTTCGTACCTCAACTGCTCCTAACCCACGTCCTAGCTCCACCAAGTCTGAACTAATTAAAATAAACCTAAGTGTGCTATTTATACTAGTGGGAAATTTTTCCCGGAATAACAATGAACGTGTCACGGAGGCCATCGCGGAGCACTGCCTCCGTGACACGGCGTGGACGCGGACCTTCACTGGAAATCCAGGGTCCGGTAAAATAGCCTCAATGTGGCACGGAGGCCAACGCGGAGGCCTATCTCCGTGCCACGGAGCTGTCGCGAGGCCTCACTGGAATTTGCCATTTAATTTCCTCTCCAGGCAGTGTGCCTCCGCGATGGTAGCGTGGCACGGCTCCATCGCGGAGCCCCTATACTTTGTGCATTCCAATGTCTTTTCCACGCTCGCATCCGAGTCCAACTCCGATATTGTTCCAACACGCATTTTAGCTCCTAAAAATCATTTTTACCTGCAAAACAAATGCTAATCATGTTGGCTAGTATAAATTCACATTTTATTACCAACTACATGAGAATATATACATATTGCACAATAAACAAGACGAAAATGATACGTTTGAGTATCACTTGGGCATATAAATCTGCCCAAGATCACTTACCCCACACTTAAATCCTTGTTCGTCCTCGAACAACACATACACAACTCATGCAAATTACATCCCAACCTTTGTCACTATGGTGCGACAATTTACACTACGGTCATACCGATCATTCAATATTGTAAATCATCAAGAAAACATGCATGGTCTTAACAATGCAATGACCTTTCATACATCAAGACTTCCTAGACTTTAAGAATCAACTCTCGATATCGGCAAACTCATGCAAATCAGCTAATCAAAATATCCGACACGAAAATCAATCTTTCATCAAACATGTGCCCTCACAACTCAAGAGAGTCGTCCCCTTTATGTTCATGCAACACACAAACATTCAAGTAGGGGCATATAAAAATTAATTTCACTCTCTCTCCCAAAAGAATTCACATGCATCATGTCATGACCCATAGGCTTGCCCTTAGTGTATTACTCCACTAATATAAAGAAATGCAATGTAAGATCACGTAGGACTTTAATGGGTTGTAATGGAGGCTATGGAACTAGTATGTATATTGGATTAGCCAATAATAGTTGCTAGCATCCTTAAGCGCCTTTTCAACACATTCCCATCGACTCATGGATATTGTTCTTCTTTTTCTCTTTTTCATCATCCCATTCATGCTTGTTTACTTTTGTATGGCCCATTTCCTCAAACACACTTGACACAAAACAAAGGGTTTTCATGTACCCTCCTCATCGTTTCATTATAATAAGTGCCTCTTCAACCTCATCTTTTCTTTCCTCACTCTACTTTTCTTTTTCTTTTCACTCTTCTCACTCTTTGACACTTTGGGAAAAATTTTCTTTTCTTCGTAAGCGCTTAAGAGTTTTGTATAGACTTTACGGCTAATGAAAAGAAGGAATAAAGCTTAGTTTATACAATTTTGGACAAAAGAAAGAAAGAAACGGCTAAAGGCTCAGAGGGCTGACTAGGGTATACAATCACATAAAAAGGTGGAGTATGACAAGAAAAAAATAGAGACTCTCGGTTAAAACAAAGAAATGCCTACATCCTTTCCAACACTACACCTCCTTCATTTCGTTTCGTATACACACCAGGCAAGTTCTAGACACTTCACAATAGCATGGAATAACAATACCTCACTTCACACTACATACACATGCTCGAATCAAGATGCATTCACAGACTCTTTAATTAGCCAATTGCATGAATTCAAAAATTAAGCCTCAATCATACCGAATAAAATTCTACAGCCTAGGTAACTCAACATATTTACACAATTTCATGCTTTCAAACGAATCACTTTCACATTTTGAACATTAGTTACAACACGCAATGAAATTTTGCAACCATAAAGCAACTACAGGTTCATTGATGCAATCCACCAAAGAAAAACTGAAAACAAATTAAAATCCTACTCCTATCGACTACATTTCCCTTAAGACGGTCGTCATCCATCCATCATAGGGAACGGTCACTAACTATGACATCGGTTCAATGGGACTATTCTCGGTAAAAGAACCGAAAACAAACTCCGAGAAACCCAAAATAAAAACCGAAAAATTTTGCAACACATCGATCATTTCGATAGAAAAATATTTACAAAAGATTTTGATAAGTGCAAAATATTTTCGCAAAAATTTTGAAAAAAATATCGATCATTTCGATATACAGAAATATTTACAAATTATTTACCTTGGCAACCATAACTTTTCACAAAACACATCATTAACCATAAAAAATATACAGCTACAACACAAATCAGTTCACAATAGGGAAACATAAACATACATACAAACCAAGGAAAAAGCATACAGCAGATTAGCCCAGCCCCAGCACCTAGCTACTTCCCACCCCACACTTAAATCGAACACTGTCCCCAGTGTTCACAAAAATACAAAGCACAAAATTTTGGGTGGTGGAACTCCCTGCTCAGTCAAAATATTCGACTTCTTCATCCGGTGTTGCTGCCTCGTCACCCATGTCTGAGTCAGCTCCATCGTCGTCATCGGACTCCACATCGGAGTCCTCCCGACGTGTCTCCTCGTCAGTAGGGACATCGTCATCAGTAGGCTCCACGAAGGCTGGTCCCACTCGGCATAAAGCTCTGGCGTTCTCGCCAAATGGGTAATCCATCTCCAACTGCCATAATTCTTCCTCGGTGGCTGGTCTCCCACCAATCCGTAGCTGAAGCATCTGCATGCCGAACATACGTGCCATGTACTGATCATCACGAGCATGTTGCTCACCCAAAGTCAGCACTGGCCCGTGTGTGGTGTCGGGGGCCTTAGTTTTTGTCACATCGAGGGCCCTCCGCTCCAACTGCGGGATGTAATCCAAAGCCTCTTCCTCGACATCGAGGCCTCGGAGGAAGGTGGTGATGAGTCCGCCAAACCCGTATCTATGGCCCTGATGTAGTCTGGCTCTCTTCATGGCGGATATAATGACCGCCCCAACATTAATCTCTAGCCCTTTCATAAGGGCATACACCAAGCAGACACGGTCCCGAGTCACATCCGTCATGTGAACTCCCGGGATCAAGCAAGAACACACAATCTTCAGCAATATTCTGGCCTCCCTATTCATCTGTGAATAAGGCGGAGTCTGGTGGTAACCCCTCTCCTTATGTCTACTCCATCGGACTGTGGATCGTGCCCCACACAACGTACGTGTGATGTCAGCATACGATGGGGTGATGTTTAGCTGGCGGAGAACGTGGGCGTCTGTGTCCCGCGCTCCAATGATGGCATTAAATTGCTGGGGTTTCTAGAGTGACAATCTGCCCTCTGATTTTTATTGTGTGGCTTCTGATGGCCGGGTTCCAATTTGCGTAGAACTCCCGGACTAAATGTAGGTTGCACTCCTTGGGCTCCTGAAATATAAAGCTGAGCCCAGCTGCTTCAATCCTCTGCACAATACGAGGGAACTCCTGTGCTAGTGGTTCCCGTGCAATATGTTCCTTCGGGAAGTATTTGCTTTCCTTATGCTTAGCATACCACTTCTTCCCTTCCTCGGTTACCCACCTTATTCCGTATTGGCGGTGTTGGCCACGCGGAACAGCTGGTGCAGCTGGGACTGCGGTGCCCAATCTCATTCTTTTTCTTCCGGTGCCTGAGGTAGAAGCACCTTTGCCCTTATCCTGCCTACTCGCCATTGTACCTGTCAATATACATGAACAAGCATAATGTCAAGCTATAAACATGTTAACTTCGGCTAAGGTCGGGTTACACAACGTTTACCCCACACTTAGTCCTTAGCTACTTTTACAAACCATGGCAAGGATAACTCAATTTACACCAAAACAATCAACTATACAATTTATGCTTAGTGCGTTCACAAAAAATTTCGACAGCATAACGGTTAGCGTACTACTCAGACTTCATACAGCTAATCCCAATCCTACTATCGCTAACAATTCAACCATCGCACTTAGCAACAAAAACAACAAATAAAAAACAAAGACAAAACATTCTATATACAATCGAATC
Source organism: Datura wrightii (assembly GCA_035772735.1). Classification (NCBI taxonomy): domain Eukaryota; kingdom Viridiplantae; phylum Streptophyta; class Magnoliopsida; order Solanales; family Solanaceae; genus Datura; species Datura wrightii. Next base: position 53,270,643 of record JASDFA010000006.1, on the reverse strand, counting down.
CAAATAATCAAACCAATTTGCACAATTTTCGCATTTTCCCCAACAATTCGAGAATTCGTCGTCTTTTAACATTCACACAATATTTACATGACTTAGCTCAATTTACAACCACACCCCGACATCTAATTCATCAACTTATCAAATTACCCAATTCAATTTCAACAACCCATGCCCTAGAATACAAATTTACAATCAAATTCGAATTATTTAGATAATCTATAAGTTCAAATGCTAATTACAACAATCCGAACATATATCAATCACAAATAACTCAACATCATGTTAAATTTCTACTTAGGGTGATATATCTCACCTCACATGCCCAAATTCGACTAAAATCGCCAAAAATTTGAGAGAAACGAGGAGAACATACCTTTGAGTTGGAGAACCAAAGAAACTTGACGATTTCTTTGCCTAGTAGCGTGGCACGTTGGTTGGGGAGGGGGATTTGGGTGTTTGGTGGCGGAGAGGAAAAGAAATGGGGAGAAAGGGGCAAAAATCGGGGTTAATTTAAAGAAAAACACGCGGGTCACCCGGCAACCCGGTGTGACCCGGCACCAAATATAAGGCAACGTGTCACGGAGGGTAACGCGGAGCCCCTCCTCCGTGACACGGAGCCAACGCGTTGGCTTACTGGAATTTTTTAAAAAATCCAGATTTTGCCTTCAACGTGTCATAGAGGGTAACGCGGAGCCCTTCCTCTGTGACACGGAGCCAACGCGCCAGTGCAGTGTTTCTTCAATTAAATTATTTTTTCATACCTTGCCTTTTCCTTCCCGATTCCATGTATATTTTTCTCCGTTAGACCTGAAAATCACCTCACTAAACAAAATTGGTTAGATTAATAGATTTTCCTAACTAAAACGAAAAATATTAACTAAACAAAAATTTATACCAAATCAAGAAAAGAAAAAATAAAAATAAAAATTATTTACACTAAACAAAAAGAAAGAAAAAAATATTTTTCACGGGTTGCCTCCCGTGCAGCGCCTGGTTTACCGTCGCGGCTCGACGTCCTTTGTGCTCAATTATCTACTAGGGTTATGGACGATTTGTCACGATCGTTGTCCTCCCCCCAGTAGTTCTCAACCTTATCAGGTGGCCTTCCTATTAACTCTCGGGAATCATTTATTCGATTAGCGTTCCCATGATCAATCACATTGATCACCGAGAGTTCCTCATTTACCATCGGGAGCTTAGGTGCTTTGTACACATCAAACACTTCGACCTTGTCATGCGCTCGCATTGTAAGTTGACCCGCAGCTACATCAATTAATGCCTTTCCGGTTGCCAAAAAGGGTCGTCCCAAAATAAATGGGACTTCAGCATCTGGTTAAAAGTCCAGAACAATAAAATCGACCGGAAAAATAAGGGAGCCCACTTGCACTAGAACATCCTCAACAATGCCATCCGGCCTAGCTAAGGATCTGTCTACTAGCTGCAAGATTACGGTTGTAGGTCTAGGACTCCCCAGACCTAACTTTCTGAATACCGAAGATGGCATCAGATTTATGCTCGCCCCCAAGTCACATAATCCACGAGCTCGGATACTCTGCCCAATAGTCAGCTGGATAGTAAAACTTCCAGGGTCTTTCAGTTTCGTGGGCAGTCTATTCTGAATCCGGGAAGTGCATTCCTCCGTCAAAGCTACCGTGGCATACTCAGTCAAGCGAATTTTGTTAGCCACGATGTCTTTAATATATTTTGCATATTTGGGCACTCCCTGCAAGACATCAACAAGAGGTAAATTAACATGTACCTGTTTAAGCACCTCCATAAATTTCTTGAAACACGCCTCCTCCTTGTGTTTCTTGAGTCGTTAAGGGAACGGGGGTGGAGGTCTTTCTGCTTCTACTTCTTTGGTCTTCCCCCTATCAGAACTTTGTTCCTCCTCAACTTCTGTTGCTCCTGACTTTTGAGGCGGTCTTTCCGGTTCCACCTCCTTCAACTGTAAACCACTCCTCGTGGTCACCGCATTCACCTGCTTCGGATTAGGATCCGTGTCGCTAGGCAGTCCTCCTCTGGGTCTTGTGTTTTGGGCACTAGCAAATTGCCCAAACTGATATTCAAGAGCCTTGGTCGCCAACTGATTATTCTTCACTTCGGCTGCCAATTTGACATAGTCAGCCTGCAATTGTGCCTGATTAGCGATCATGGTTTTGAACATCTCCTCAATGGTAGGTGATGGTGGTGGAGGAGGGGCATTGTGATTTCTGAATTGAGCTTCATAGTTTTGTTGCCCTCCTTGATTTCTCTGCATACCCTGACCAGAACCTTGGCCTTGTTGGTTGTTGCTACCCCACGAAAAATTTGGATGGTTCCTCCAATTTGAGTTGTAGCCACTACCAAACTGCTGCTGATTTCTCTGTGCATTGCCCACAAAGTTAACAGAATCAGGATTTGCACCACAGCACTCGGCTGAATGCTCACTACTACCACACACTTCACACCACATCTGTTGGACCACATTGACTGAAGCTGAAGGCTGGTTCAAGTTCATATTGCTGAAGTGATTATTTAACTGATTTTGCAAGGCAGCTATCTTTGCAGCGATAGCTGTAAATCCATCCACTTCAAGCACTCCTGCTGCTTTCCTTGCTCCACCTCTTGATGAATCTGCATTCCATTCTGGATTGCCCTGTTTAATTCGGTTGAGCAAAGTGTACAACTCCTCATAGGTCTTTTCCAGCGCTTGCCCTCCAGCTGCTGAATCTAACAGAATTTTAGTATGGGGTTCCAAACCCTCAATAAATGTGTGTACCAACACCTCATTGGACTGATGATGATGAGGACAGTCCCGCAACATGGATTTAAATCTTTCCCAGACTTGATATAGATTTTCCCCCTCCCTCTGTTTAAAACTTAGAATTTGACTTCTAAGTCTGGCTGTTTTACCATAAGGGAAAAATCTAATCAAAAACTTCCGTGCAAGATCATCCCACGTTGATATAGAATTGGGTGGTTCAGCTTTTAACCACCTCTTGGCTTCACAAAGTAAGGAAAACGGAAATAAGGTGAGCCGAACATAATCAGGTGACACTCCAGTGGGTATATAAGTGTCACTTATCTCCAAAAAGTTCTGGAGATGTTGTTGTGGGTCTTCATGAGGGAGACCGGTAAATTGCCCACTTGTGTGCAAAAGTTGCACCATGTTCTGCTTTAATTCAAACCTCCCTCCAGGATCTGGTTTGCGGATACTGGAATGTACATTGTTGGCATGTGGGATTGCCACCTCACGAACCGGCCTTGCTGCTGCTTCATCGGGCACTAACACTGCCCGCACAACTGGTGGATTTTGTTGCTCCATAATAGATTGTCTGAGCAACTGCAGCTTCTTTTGTAGAGCTTCTCTACGTTGACTATGAAATTCACGTTCAGGCTCTAAGTAAGATTCCACCAGCTCTTTGTCCCTTGCCAGTGTTCACAGAAATCAAATCTGCAAAATACAGGCTAAGACCAAGTTGTTAACACTTAAGAAAATAAAACAACAATACAGTAAATTTACACTTATCACAATTTCACCAATTGCCTAGTCTCCCCGGCAATGGCGCAAAAAACTTGTTCGGGCAGTGTTTGCTATAGGTGTAAAAACCGACACGCAAGTGCACGTGGTCAAACAAGTAATAAAGTGGCTAAGTAAGCCAAGTATCGATCCAAGGAGACTCAGGATATGTAAAATTGCCTAAGTACACTATATTCTTATCTTACTTCTAATTATTCTAACAACAGCGTAACCAACAGTTAAATAAGTTTTTGTTTATAAAATATATATATACTAAAACTATTAACAATTATTTACTGTGAATTTAAACTATGGATATGAGCAAGCCAAGGTTAAGAACAAGTAATGAATTCGATTATAATAATAATTTGGTTAATCTCTTCTTCATGTTGCTAGCCAAGAACAGTAGCCTAGAAATTAAAACTCTCGTATTTAATTTCACTTTAGAATCATAAACCATCCATCTACATTTCTGTGATCAAATGCAATTTATGACCTAGCAATACAATTCCGATTCCTAAATTGACTAATACGGCTTTCAAGTATATTTCTATCAGGAAAGCACATCAAAACCCAATTTTCCCAAATCAAGTTAAGAACAATACCCTATTAATTCACAACTTTCCAATTTCTTGCTCTCTCGAGTGAAATTGGACTTTTTAGATGTACATTAATGTCGGCCACACACTAATGCAGTAAGAACAAGAATCAATAGAACAACATAGAAGAAGAAGAAGAAAACCATAAAATCAATAATCAAAATTCATCACAAATGTCCATAACCTCAGCAAGGAAGAGAATTAACCACTCATTTGTGGATTGATCATCCTAAAACAAGTGTAAATCATGCATACAATTGATAGAAAGAAGAAAGGAAGAGAAGAAATCCCTTAGCTTTTTCGTCCCTCAACTGCTCCTAACCCACGTCCTAGCTCCACCAAGTCTGAACTAATTAAAATAAACCTAAGTGTGCTATTTATACTAGTGGGAAATTTTTCCCTGAATAACAATGAACGTGTCACAGAGGCCATCGCGGAGCACTGCCTCCGTGACACAGCGTGTACGCGGACCTTCACTGGAAATCCAGGGTCCGGTAAAATAGCCTCAACGTGGCACGGAGGCCAACACGGAGGCCTATCTCCGTGCCACTGAGCTGTCGCGAGGCCTCACTGGAATTTGCCATTTAATTTCCTCTCCAGGCAGTGTGCCTCTGCGATGGTAGCGTGGCACGGCTCCATCGCGGAGCCCCTATACTTTGTGCATTCCAATGTCTTTTCCACGCTCGCATCCGAGTCCAACTCCGATATAGTTCCAACACGCATTTTAGCTCCTAAAAATCATATTTACCTGCAAAACAAATGCTAATCATGTTGGTTAGTATAAATTCACATTTTATTACCAACTACATGAGAATATATACATATTGCACAACAAACAAGACGAAAATGATACGTTTGAGTATCACTTGGGCATATAAATCTGCCCAAGATTAGCTACCATCAGACCTTGCCCTACTCACAGATGAACAGGGAAGCCAGGATATGGCTGAAGATTGTTTGTTCCTGCCTGATCCCGGGGGTGCATATGATAGATGTCACTCGGGATCGTGTATGCTTGGTCTACGCCTTGATGAAAGGGCTGGAGATCAATGTGGGGGCGGTGATTATCTCCGCCATGAAGAGAGCCCGTTTGCATCAAGGGCACAGGTACGGGTTTGGTGGCTCACTGACCACGTTCCTGAGGGGCCTGGATATTGAGGAGGAGGCCCTTGACTACATCCCGCAGATGGAGAGGCGGGCCTTAGATGTCACCAAAACTAAGGCACCCGACACCACTCATGGGCCAGTTCTCACATTAGCCGAGCGACATGATCGAGATGATCAGTACATGGCTCGCATGTTTGAGATGCAGATGCTCCAGTTGTGCATAGGGGGGAGGTCGGCAACAGAAGAGGAGTTGTGGCAGCTCGAGCTAGACTACCCTTTTGGCGAAAATGCCAGGGCTCTATGCCGAGTGGGGCCAGCTTTTTTGGAGCCCACCGATGATGATGTCCCCATAGATGAGGAGACACATCGTGATGACTTCAATGTGGAGTCAGATGATGATGATGGGGCCGATTCAGACATGGGAGATGAGGCAGCAGCACCTGACGAAGAAGTGGAATACTTTGATTGATCAGGGAGTTTCACCACCTACTTTCGTACTATGCTGAATTTTATGAACACTGGGGACAGTGTTCGATTTAAGTGTGGGGTGGGAGTAGTTAGGTGTTTGTTGCTGTTGTTATTAATGTATGTCTCTGTTCTGTTGTTGTGTGACCCTGTGATTTTTGTGTATGTCTGTATTGTAATTAAGGTGAAGTTGTTGTGTGCTGTTGAATGTTGTTAGTTGGTTTTGTACATATCTTTGTTTTATCGAAATGATCGATATTTTTAAAATTTTTCATGAATTTTTAAATTTTTGGGTTTCTCGACGTTTGTTTTCGGTTCTTTTACCGAGAATAGTCCCATTGAACCGAAGTCGTAGTTAGTGATCGTTCCCTATGATGGATGGATGACGACCATCTTAAGGGAAATGTAGTCGTTAGAAGTAGATTTCTTTTGTTCATTTTATCTTTTAGTTTTGTTTTTTTTCTTTTATTGGTTGGTATCCCAAAACCTGTAGTTACTTTATGGATGCGAAATTCTGGTTGAGTGTTGTACATGATATTTGAAATGCAAAGGTGATTCGTATGAAAGCATGCAACTTTGTAAATATGTTGAGATGCCTAGACCATAGAATTTGACTCAGTGTGATTGAGGCTTAATGTTTGAATTCTTGTAATTAGCTGATTGAAGAGTCTGTGAATATGTCTTGAGTTGAGCATGTGAAATGAGTGTACAGTGAGGTTTCATTTCTTCCATGCTACTGTGAAGTGTCTAGAACTTGCCTGGTGTGTGTGCGAAACGAAATGAAGGATGTGTATTGTAGGAAAGGATGTAGGCATTTCTTTGCTTTAACCAAAAGTTTTTTTTGTCATTATCGTACCCACCTTGAATGTACATCCTAGTTAGCCCATTGAGCCTTTAGCCTATTATTTTTCTTTTTTCAAAAAGGTGTAAACCGAGCTTAACCCCTTCTTTTCATTATCCGTGAATTTGATCCAAAACTCTTAAGCGCTCAAGAAAAGAAAATAATTTTCCCATAGTGTCAAGGAGTGAGAATGGTGAAAAGTAAAGAAAAAGCAGAGTGATGAAAGGAAAGAAAAGGTTGAAGGTGCACTCGTTATAAATTAAATATAATGAAGATGTATAAATAATCTTTGTTATTGAGTCAAGTGTGCTTAAAGATATGGGGTCAAAAATAAAGACAGACTTCAAGAATGGGAGGATGAAGGAAGAAACAATGCCCATAAGGTTGATGGGATGTATTGAAAAAGCGCTTAAGGATGCTAGTTGTCATTATTGGTTAGCCCAGTATTTACTAGTTCTGTAGCTTACATTACAACCCGTTAAGTCCTACGTGATCTTACAACACACGTCCTTATATTAGTGGAGTAATACACTAAAGGCAAGCCTATGGTTCATGACATGAAGCATGTGAATTCCTTTGGGAGAGAGAGTAAAATTGTGTTTATATGCCCCTGCATGTAATGTCTTTGAGTTCATAAAATTAAAAAGGGGGAAAAATTCTCTTGTGTTGTGAGGGCACATGCTTGGCGAGAGACTAAATTTCGTGTCGGATATCTTGATCAGCTGATTTGCATGAGTTTGCCGATATCGAGAGTCGATTCTTGAATCTAGGAGGTCTTAATGTGTTGAAGGTCATTGTATTGATAAGACCATGCATGTTTTCTTGTTGATTTGCTGTATCCAATAATCGGTATAACTGTAGCTTGAATTGTCGAGCCAAAGTAGCCAGGATGGGGTGTCAATTGCATGAGGTGTAAGATTATTTTCCAGGGACGAACAAGGATTTAAGTGTGGGGTAAGTGATCTTGGGCAAATTTATATGTCCAAGTGATACTCAAATGTGTCATTTTGCCTTGTTTATCTATCGATGTTTATACATTCTCATGTGATTTGTAATAAAATGTGAATTTATACTAACCAACATGATTGGCGTTGTTTTTCAGGAAAAATATAAAGTTATGGAGCTAAGGTGCATGTTGGGAGAGATCGAGATTGGACTCGGAAGCTAGCAAGGGAAAAAAGCACTTGAAGGCACGAATAAAAGGGGCTCCGCGATGGAGCCGTGTCACTCTGCCATCGCGGATGCACTCTGTCTGGAGGGTGAAATTATGCCTATTTCCAGTGGAGGTGCGCGTTGGGGCCATGGCACGTTGGCCTAGCCCCGCGTTGCACGCTATGCCACGTTGGGCCTAAATACCTGGACGTCCGGATTCCAGTAAGGGTCCGCGTTGGTGGCGTGTCACGGAGGCAGTGCTCCGCGATGCACTCCATGACACGTTGCTTGTTATTTCGGGAAAAATTCCCACTAGTATAAATAGAACACATAGGTTCATTTTTAATAATTCTGACTTGGTGGAGCAAGAACGTGGGTTACAGGCAATTGAGGGGACGAAAATCTCAGGGTTTTTCTCTATCTCCTTCTTCTTTATTTCAATTGCTTGTATGATTAACACTCATTTAATGATATTTAATCCACAAATGAGTGGCTAAATTCCCTTCTTGCTGAGGTTAAGAACATTTGTATTGAAATGTGATTATTGATAAATTGGCTTTTCATCTTTTCTTCCATGGTTGTTCTTGTCACGCCCCGCCTTGGGGGGTATGACTGGCACCTGGTGCCCTACTAGAACCTGAACTGCTAGACTACTGAGCCTGAGCACATCTGGTGCCTGGCTAGCTCTAACTCAGATTCAAGGAATCAACGGGCTATATAACGGCTGTAAACACAGTCGCCGACCAACTGGCCTATAGCCATCTATACCTGTAATAACAGCTAACCAGAAACATCTCAATATAAGAGAGCCTATATGGGCCGACAAGGCTACCATGCTGTCTAGTTATCTGTAACTCAACACAAGACTACTGTAAGGCTACGTGACCGGCAAGGTCACCACTACTGTCAAACTCAGGCCCCACACGGCCAACATAAACTGAAATGCTAAACAGCTATAACAAACTGCACGGCCTCACACGACCGGCTCAACTGACCACAGGGAAATATATACAGACTGCAAGCCTCTATGAATACTGATAAGATGGTCGGGACAGGGCCCCAGCCTACCCGTACTGTACAACAAAAGGAAATGATATAAACCTCTGAAATATCAAGCTCCGGATGACGGGAGCTGATGACTCTACGCTAGCTAGGATCACGAGGGATCGCCTCCTCGTCTATGAGTACCTGTAGGCAAGTAATGCAGCGCCCCACTGGGCGTCAGTACCACTGGTACTGAGTATGCAAAGCAACTGAAACAATATAACTGAAACCACTGAATATAGATAGCATATCTAGCAAAGTTGTATGACAGGAGATAACTGTATCTGAAGGCGGATTCTATCATAAGTCGTTCCCGCCAAGAAAAAAAGTGCAACACCAATAAATACATGAGAGATTATTTGTAAAAGGGCTCCATTAAGTCCACGTGGAAACGCTCTTTAATGGAACTTTAGCCTTAGCTGGTTGTGACCAAGAAACCACTGGTTTCGCTTGGTGGGCCGGAAATGCCCGACTTATCAATTTATCCGGTAAACTACTAGGGGCTCATGTAGCCCATGCTGGATTAATCGTATTCTGGGCTGGAAACTGAATCATGCTTCCTGTACTGATAAGGCGGAGGCGTACCTGTAAACGCGACGGCCTGCTGTCTAGTAACTAGTATATAGCACATAAATAGATATACAAGTAGCAAGCAAGAGACAATACCAACCCCCATAAGCCGGATGGCGCCAAGCAAGCAAACAATCTATATACCCCTACCCGGGTCAAAACCAGCCAAAAATAAGTCAGTCCACTCATCTGCTCACTTCGGAGCTCCTCTACCGGCCCCCTGGGTCTCCGGCTCGGGCCATAGCCTCCGATATAAGTAACCGTGTCTGGGTCCGAAGGACTCCTGTGTAGACAGTAACAGATAGGGCCTGGATCCCCAGACACAACTCAACAGGGCTACCTGAAACCGGAGCTACACCTATAATAACTGAATGTACAAACAGTAACAGATAGGGTCTGGTTCCCTGGGCATAAAACTCAACAGGGCTATCTGAAACCGGAGTTGCACCTGTAATGCTGATCAGACTGTTGTGGGGAAATCTGCATCCTACCTTCGTCCAAGCTGGGGATGGCATGCCACTCCTTGGAGTGATGTAAAACCCACCCGCTTAGTGGGCGACACGATTACCAACCCAGGGGCAGCGAGGACGCTCAATAGGTGCCCTCACGCCACATCAAGTCTCAACAAACAAATAGCACACGTAAATAGCAAGCATGTATAATTGAAAAAGACTATCTGTAATCTGATTTCTTATTTTGATCTGTTTCTGTACTAGACTGATTCTTTACTGATTATACTGATTCTGAGATCTTTCTTTAACTGTTGGCTAATCTGTAGCCAGGTTACTATCTGTCTGAATGGCTAATCTGTAGCCAATATCTCGTCTGTTTGAATGGCTAATCTGTAGCCCTAAAACTGTCTGTCTATCTGATTTTACTTTACTAGGTTATATTCTGAAAATCTGTTTCCTTTTATTCTATAATATGCTTGCTAATCATACAATAAGCTATACTGAATCTGGAACGCTAACTCACCCTTTGGCGCATGCTTTTCTATCTTTTGGACTAAAATATGATACGACAACGCAAGCCAGAATTTACTACACTTATTCAATTCTCAACATTCAACTCCGAGAGTTTCAAATACGGAGTTTACTATGATTTACAAAGCTAAGACTTACTAACTTGCCGAAGAACAACTTCACATACCTTAACCTCGAGTTATCCGACTGTCGGACGAGGCTCGGTCAGTATTCCAGCCAAATCTCCCCAACTGCATTCATAAACACGTCAATTAGTACTAAATACAACATTATTCTAAAGGACGGCATCACTTTCGATATAATTAAAGCCTAAACTTAGGCTTATCGAAAGACGGTCGAAAACTTGCTATTTTTCAGAAGTCCAGAAGGGAGAAGTATTCACTTCACAGCTAGGAACACATAGACACTAGTTTAGAGCAATTCCACTTACCTTAGTCCGGTAGCTTGACGATTCATCGGCCGTATTTCGCGAAACTAAATCCATAGGAATGCTTTCTGCTGCTAAATACCTCAGTATCTGAGGTTAATTTGGGTTTGGACTACGTTTGGCAGCGTAATCGGATGAAAATATATTTACCCTCTTCGTTCTCCTCTGTTCCTCTGCGTTTTCTGGAAATTTCATATGTTTTAAATGGAAATAAACCGAAGTGGGGCTTTTATATACTTGAGCCTGGACAGGGCCAACGTGTCACGGAGCCAACGCGGAGGCTCCACCTCCGTGACACGTTGCCATCGCGGAAGGGCTCTGCCTCGGCTCCTTCCGCGATGGTTCGACAAGTTACCCATCCGATCCTTTCCCGGGCCTTTCTCTAGCACGTATGGCTTCCAAATATGCTTAACCAACGTGCGAATAGGCTATCTAGGTGTCGGGAATCTTACGGGGTATAACAGTTCTATTGATTCTTGTTCTTACTGCATTAATGTGTGGCCAACGTTAATGTATATCTAAAAAGTCCAGTTTCACTCGAGAGAGAAAGAAATTGGAAAGTTGTGAATTGATAGGATATGATCTTTTCTTAGTTTGGAAAATTTGAGAATTGATTTACCTTCAGGATAGAGATATACCTGAAAGTCGTATTAGTCAATTAAGGAATCGGTTTTGTATGGCTAGAACATGAATTTCTTTTTATCACAGAAATGTAGGTGAAAGGTTCATGATTCTTAAGTTGGGTTAAATACGAGAGTTTTAATCCATAGGCAATAATTCTTAACTACCAACCGGAGGAAAGATTAATCAAATTGTATCAATAATTTATTTCTCTACATGTTCATTTTAGCCTCAGCATGCTCATACTTATAGTTCATACTCAAATTATATATTCATTTTAGACTTAGTATAAAATTAGGAAAAAAAATATCAAATTTCTCTTCACACTGTTGTCTGCATTTTAGAGTTAAAGTTCATTGACACTTGAGTAGATTGTTACTTTAGTCCAGTCTTTGTGGGATCGATACTTGGCTTACTTGAGCCACTTTACTACTTGTTCGACCACGTGCACTTGCGTGTAGCTATATACCCAAAATCACCGAACATAGAACAGGAAAAATAATGGCCAATCCAACAATAGCAACATTGAGTAGATGCTGCAAAAAATCATGGCCACCTAGACCCATATGGCATAAAATCAAGCAAGGATGGCCTCAGACTTGAAGAATCAGCAGATGGCCACCAGAAATCTAGAGAAGTAGATAGTTCAGTTGGTAGATGCACAGCATAACAAACCTCAGGGAGGGTTATCAAGTGATACAGATACAAACCCCCAACAGGTTAATGCCATCAGTCTGAGGAGAGGAAAGCAGTTAGATGATGCTCCACAGAATGAGAAGAAAAATGAGGTGTATCTAGAGCTAGTCAGATCGGGTCCGTCAGCTATTAGAGGATATAATTAGAGTGCTGCAACTCACAATGCACAATCATCATTGCAGCCAATACAGAGACCACCACCACCATTCCCAAAAAGGCTCAAGAAGAGTAAGGAGGAAGCATGTTTTAAGAAGTTCTTTGATACCTTCAAAGAACTTCACATAAATTTGCCTCTTATTGATGTTTTGCAGGGAATGCCTAAGTACGTCAAGTACTTAAAGGATGTGGTGGCCAACAAAGTACGGATGGTGGATGTCCAGACTGTGGCACTTACTGAGGAGTGTAGTTACAGGGTGATGAGCAAAATGCCCATCACAAAGACCCAGGGAGTTTCACCCTCCCCATACAAATAGGTGAAGATGGGATAATAAGGGCCTTGTGTGATTTAGGGGTGGCGGTGAATTTGATGCCCTCTCTCTATTCAACACACTAGGTTTGGGGAAGCCAAGGCCCACAAGAGTTATGATGTAGCAAGAAGACAAGTCAACAGTGGCTCCGAAGGGGATCATATAGGACCTTCTCATCAAAGTAGGTAAATTTATTATACCTACTGATTTCATCATTCTGGATTTTAAAATCGATCACAAGGTACCCTTAATCCTTGGATGGCCATTCCTGGCCACTGGTGGAGCTATAATTGATGTGAGAGCGGGTACCCTTAAAATGAGGTTCAATGATGAGGAAGAGCTCTTCAGAGTCTACCAAGAGATCAACCCACCCACACACCATAGAGATCTTTGCAAGATTAGTGTGGTCATAGATGCTAAGTGTGGCGTGGTAGATTCCATGGGTCGACTGTTGCAATATATCCTGACATTTAAGCCTAAGTCTGATGGAAGGCAGAAGTTGAGAAAATAAGAAAAAGAGAAGATGGTTCTTGAAATGGAATACTTGTTTGAGGATATCCTAAAAAGGATAGTCCACGTCGTGCCGCGATGTAAAATCAGGCGCTGCTTGGGAGGCACCCCAAGGGTACCATAGGTACAATTTTCTTTTTCTTTTGTTTTTTATTTTATTTATTTTCAAGTGTGTTGTTGTTGGTGAATTAAGCACAGGAAAAAGGGGAAGTTTGAGTACCTTGAGAAGCAGAAGCTAAGGAGCATGGAAAAATGCAAGTGTGTGGTCGAGGACCCATGTGCTCTAAGATGAAGGAAATCATGCTACTAGCTAGGACTAGAGGCCTCAGAGAGTATCTCTCACCTTTGCTTTGAGTTTAATTGATGCTTTAGGGACATAGCATATTTTTTGGAGTGAGGGAAATTTAAAATTTTGTGCTAACTAATTTTGTGTAAATTTTGTGCTTGGTCTAAAATTGGTTTGATTTGAATTCTGAGTTGAGCACATTTCACTCACCCTTTGGTTTTTCTTTTTGGTTCTTTTCCAAAGGGGGGAACTTTGAACCGAGAGAATAATATTTTTGTTTGTCTGTACATAATGGTTTTAGTCAAGTTAGGGACTTTTTCCGATGATGGATGGATGATGATTGTCTTAAGGAAAAATTAGTTAGTAGGTTTTGTTTTTGAACCCTTAGCTGATTGATAGCTTGATGTTCTTGTTGAGTGTTATACATGATTGTAAGATGCAAGTGGTGTTAATTGATAAGCGTGTTTAGAAATTGTATAATTGTGTCTGAGACACCTAGGCTCTCGAATATGACTTTGTATGCTTTGAAGCTTAATTTTGAATTCTTGTGATTAGCTATGTTAAGAGTCTACTGAATCTGTCCTGAACTGATCATGTGTACTTAGTCTAAGATTTTCTTGAATATTGCATGCTATTGTGTAGTGTCTAGAACTTGTCTTGTGTGTATACAACACGAAATGAGGGAAGTTAATTGTAGGAGATGATTTAGGAATTTCCTTGAATGAGCTTAATTTTATCCTTTGCTTTACCTACCCTTGATATATGATCCTAGTTAGCCCTATTGATCCTTTAGCCTATTCTTTTATAACCACAATAAAAGATAATCCCTTTCTTTCAATAAGCTTTGAATTTGATCCAAAACTCCTAAGCGCTTGAGTATAAGTGCAAAAAGAGTTAAAGGAGTGAGAACTTTGAAAAAGAAAGGAAATAGTGGTTGTAGAAGTTGAAGAATAAATTAAAGGTGCACTTTTTAAAATGCATAAGTATTGGTAGGGAGCAAAATAGTTTCTTAAGTACTCCTTACTATTCAAGGGGTGAAGTAAAAGAAGATATGTGTGTAATTAAAGTGTGATGTATTAAAAGCGCCTAGGGAATATAGTCACTATTACTGACCAGAATAGTATCTACCCGTCCCTTAGCTTATATTATAACCCGATAAGTACTTGATCTTACTTTTGAACATTCCTAAATTAGTGAAGTGAAACACTAAGGGCAAGCTTATGGGCTAATACATGTTGCATGTGAATTCTTTATGAGAGTGAGCTTAATTTCTATTTATATACCCATACTTGTATAATTTGAAAAATTACGAGTGAAAATTGGTATCTCTCTTGTTGTTAGGGCACATGTTTGGGGAAGGATAAAATTCATGTCGGACTTTTTGATTGGTTCATTTGCATGAGGTTGAGGAATTTTAGAGTCAATTCTTAAGGCTAAGGGGTCTTAACTTAGTTATATGTGATTTTAGTTGGTCATAAATATCGCATGCTTTATTTTAAACTTGCTATCTAAATCAATTGGTGTAGCCTTAGCTTGAGTTATATTGCTTCAATTGGTTGTTTGTGAGTTCTTAGTATGCATGAGATGTAATTGAGCTGTTTGAGGACGAACAAGGCTTTAAGTGTGGGGTAGTGATCTTGGGCATATTTACATGCCCAAGTGCTAGTTTATAACTAAGTTTAAGTCATGTTTGTCAATTTAATTAATTACATTCTCTTGTGATTTGGTCTATTTATGTGCATACACTAACCTATGTGATTAGCCCATTGTTTTTTAGGTAAAATATGCTAGGGGGAGTTAAAAATGAATGAGCACAAGGAACAAAGAAGCTCAGCGTGAAGGACTAAGGAGTCGCATGAAGATGTCATGATATACAAATCTGCCGGACAGGGCAGTGTGCCACGTTGCACATGCTGCACGCTGAGGTCCATGCCATGGCAAGAGGCAGGCGCACTAGGCACCGTGCCATGCCCAGCGACTGCACGCAAGAGGCAGTGTCATCCAGTGAAGCTGCGCGACAGGCCCGTGCCACGCCTACTGCACTCCCCGTCAGGCGCCGTGTCACGCAGGCGATGCGCATAGCCTGCCCATGCCAGCGACCATGACAATGCCAAACCAATGTGCCTGCATAACCAGTCCGTGCCACGGAAGCTAAGTGGTGTGATAGGCAGTGTGGCACAGAGCTGGTCCCTCGTCGGCCAATTTTGGCAAAAATCCCACTTAGTATAATTTGAACCCTTAGCTCCTAAATTTGATTATGATGAAATATTTTTGGAAAGGTAGAGGGGAGCGAAGGGAGAAATGAGGAACTCCACCTACGGTTCGAATTCTTTACTTCTCTTTATCCATTCTTGTAAGTATGGTAATTCAAACATGTTTTTGAATCATTGTATGAACATGAGTGGCTAAAACCCTTCTTCTAGGGTTGAGGCCACATGACATGATTGTATTTGCGTAATTTCATATTTGGTTCAAGATTTCTTTGTTGTTTTGTCTTGCATTCTTATTAATTATTGTTTTAATGCTTGATCACCATTGAAATAAATTTGTTATTCTTAGACAAAAGCTCAAAAGAGCAACCCTAGGTTAGAACTAAAGAATTCAAGGAGCAAGTTCTTGTCTTCATGATAGGATTCACGGTTAGGATAGCAATTATACCTAATTCGCCTTAATTGGTTAATAGAACGGGAAGATAGCTAGACACTTAGGATTAAATTATCATATCACCACTCTCAGACGTAGTTGTGAAGTTAATTCTACGTTAAATGATTAGAGGTATGAAAGTCCATAATCAAGGGCATAAACCCCGTAAATCACATCCACATTGTTAATTGCTCACGAATTAGGATGTCACATCCCCCCTCAATGATGCAGGTGTGAGACTAGTTTGTTGTGTTTAGAGGCTCAAAAGACCATGAACATTTTATATTAACTCTGTGAGACAACGAATGAATCTTCTATACTTGAACCATTGTGAACTGTAGCATTGCATGATTGTTAGGCGTTGACTCTAGATTCTTCTCATTACTATATTTTTTAATTAATTGTGATCATCATAGATTTAGATAAAACAATCAAAATCTCTAAAACAAACACTTGTGAAATTTAATTTAGCATTTGAACTTGAATATTCACTGAAATAGTCCAGTCCCTATGGGTTTGACATCCAGCTCTTTAAGAGTCACTTTACTACTTGTACGAGTGTGTGTGCTTACGCGTGCGCTGGGGCGCAACAGGAAGCTCATAGCACTAGGTACTCTATCCACCCAAGTTCCACTAAGATGTTCTGTGATCTACGGGAAGTCTACTGGTGGAATGTCATAAAGAAGGACATTGCAAAATTCATGGCTAAGTGTCCAAATTGCGAACAGGTCAAGGTAGAACATCAGAGATCTGGGGTACGAAACAGGATATTAGAATTCCTACTTGAAAGAGGGAAGTAGTGAAAATGATTTCATTACAGTTCTACCTCTTACTCGCTGACAGCATGACTCAATTTGGGTGATTATAGACCCGATGACTAAGTCAGCATATTTTCTACCAGTTAAAAGCATAGATTCAGTAGAGAATTATGCTAAAGTATACATCCAGGAGTTATTCAAATTGCATGGAATTCCCTTGTCCATCATTTCAAATAGAGGTACTCATTTCATCTCACACGTCTGGAAGTCATTTCAGAAAGTACTTGGTACTCAGGTCAAGCTCAGCACAGCTTTTCACCCATAGATAGATAGCCAGGCTAAGCGTACCATTCATACAATAGAGGATATATTGAGGGCTTTTGTGATTGATTTCAAAGGCACTTGGGATGATCACCTACCTCTCATTGAGTTTGCATACAACAATAGCTACCACTCTAGTATTTAGATAGCCCCGTTCGAGGCATTATATGGTAGGAGGTGCATATCTCCTACAGGGTGGTTTGAGTTTGGTGAAGCTACCTTGATAGGACCTGATTCAATACATGCGGCCATGCAGAAGGTTCAGCTTATCAGGGAACCGCTGGAAACAGCTCAAAGCCAATAGAAATCGTATGCAGATGTAAGGAGAAGGGAGCTGGAATTTGTTGTGGATGATTGGGTATATCTGAAAATTTCACCTATGAAAGGTGTGATGAGGTTCTAGAAGAAAGGAAAGCTCAATTCTATATATGTTGGTCCTTACAGAATCCTTGAACGCATTGGCAATGTGGCCTATGAGCTAGATTTTCCTGCGGAGTTAGCATCGGTGCACCCAGTCTTCCATGTGACCGTGTTGAGGAAATGCATCAGTGATCCAACCTCAGTACTGCCTCTAAAGAGTGTTGGTATAAAGGACAGTCTCTCTTATGAAGAGGTTCCAGTTCAGATCCAAGACCATTAGGTTAATAAGTTGAGGAACAAGGATGTCGCTTCTTTAAAGGTTTTATGGAGGAACCACTAGTTGTGGGAGCTACATAGGAAGTAGAAGAAGATATGATGGCTAAATACCCCTACTTATTCCTTTCCAGCTCAGCTTCAGCATCAGGTACTAAATTCTTCCTCAGTACTCTATTCAGTTCCATACCCTTCAGCTCTATTCATGTTTTAATGTGTGCCCTAGTTGGATAATTGCAGTTAGTATGTCTATCTCAGTTTAGATTCAATCACTTCTTAACTAATCAGTTTATAGTCTTCAGTTCGGGATTGTAGCTCTTTCCCCAGTCTTTCAACTTACTTAGCCCTTCATTCAAGGAAGAATGTTCCCAAGGAGGAGATATTGTAACACTCCAAAAGTTTCTTAGACCAAACCCAGACTTGAAATGAAAAAATGAAAATTTTTGTCTCAAAACGACTCAACCAATAAGTTATTATCAGTAACAATGACCCATTGTCAGAGTCATTGTCAGCCCTGCAGTTTTCATTCCTCATATTCAATGAGTGGTACAACAACCCATCATTAGTGGCAATGAGTTGTTGTGTTGCCCTTTCTGTCAAATTCATAATATGATCAAAAATCTTCTCCAAATCAACAAGCCAGATGATGAGTTGTTGTTTGCTAAGACGACTCGTCGTAGGGAGCTATTAGAGGAAGTTCAGAAACGGTTAGAAATCTCTTTAGTGAAAATGATTGGAAACAATGACCTATTGTTCTAGCTAATCTGTGATTATGTCTGTCCGTTGAGGGATATCCATAACTTATTAAAAAGCCTTCCAATAATAACAAGTGGAACCAATGACTCGTTGTTCCATCTAATGAGTCATTGTTCCCATCCATTGGTCAAATCTAGAAACTATTCAAAATTTCCTCCAGTGACGACGAGTAGTGATAATGACCCATTATACCAACAAATGAATCGTCGTGTCATCCGTTGTAAGAACCTAGAGAAGGGAATTTTCTAGCCCAGAAACAACAACTGGCACTAATGAGTCATGGTCACAACCAATGACTCGTTGTGAGGCCCGTTATAGCTGGACAGTCAGATTTTGAAACGGCCACCTAGGGATATTTTTATCAATTCCTAAGAACCTAACTCCTAAACTTCGTCATATTGGGGTGCGTTTAGAGGGGAATTAAGGGGATTTATCGACATTTTCCTCTCATTCTCTCCTAAACCTACAAGATTAGTGCGTAAGTCAGAAAATCTCCTCAGGTCTAAGCTAGGGTTCCATTCAAAGTGCAGCAGATTTCAAGAGCTCTTCTTAGCGATTTCTTCTTCATATATGTGGAGATAATGGGGGCATTGCTTTCACCCTTGTGTCCCAAAGTTTCAGCAAACCCTAGCCATAAAGTATTCTAGAAATCATAACCTAGGGATTTTCTTTCGACAGTTAAATTTTTCCCTACTTTCTCTATGATGTCAGGCTTGCATGATTAGAATTATTAAATACTCATGACAATAATTTCAACTATACAATATGACTCACTTGAACTTAGACTTGGCAAGACTTTTCATAGAGTGTATTTATAAAACTAGAAATGTTTTAAAATAGCATGAATTGTCACATATATATGACTTTCTCATAGAAATGTGCAAATGTGATTTATAGTAATTTCCATCATCTCCAGTATGCTCATTCATAGTAAAATTATCAGTACTCATTATATTCAGTAGTATCAGTTTATCAACATATTCGTTGTTCTTTAGACTGTCACGACACTTTCAGATAAAGTAGCTTTGACAAGTCTTAGAACACAGTTTTTTTCAGGTCCTTAGACTCTCAAACACATTCAGATAAGTAGTTCTGACTTAGTCTAGGACATCTGTTTTGAGTTATCAGCATAGCTAAATATAATTAGGTTTTCAGTGGGAGTAGTACTTAGCACCGAGCGGGCCAGAGTTCACCGCACTCAGATTCTCAAAACTATGTGCCACCATTGGTATCTAGCCCGAATGGGCCCTATATAGTCATCACACAGCTCATCCACTATACCTTTTCAAGGTACAGTAGGCTATTTTCGATGGGGCGTATACATCGAACTCCACATCTAGCTCACATGGTTATATGTCGGTTGTAGGCTCTCCCATAGTCCAGTAAAGTCAGAGTTCTCAGTCCAGTCTAGTTTATCAGATTTCAGGATTTTCTCATGTACCTATGTCAGACTATTTGCAATATTTGCGATTTCAGATAGAGTCATTGCATGTTATTTCAGTTCAGTTTACAAGTCGTCAGTATATATATATACACACATATATATATATATATGTTTTATTTACATCTCACATACTTAGTACATTCCATCGGATTCTCTATGTGATATATCATTTTATGATATAGGCTCAGGTACCTAGCCCCTGCATCACAGCTAGTTTCTCCCGGCGCTTTCCAGCATTTGACAGTGATGAGTCCTCATCTTCTGAGGGCCGGAGGTTTCATCATCAGCTCTTTATTTCAATTTTAGTTTCAAACATTAGAGTTAACTGGGGGCTTGTCCCATCAACTCATCTTTCTAGTAGAGGCTTTCAGATAGATAGTCAGTTACTATGTTCGTTTGATATTTTAGTATCAGATGTCATATGTATGCACTTAACTCAGATTACTTTGTACTTAGAACCAGTTGTTCCATTATTTTAGTTATGCTTCTGCTTAGTTTACTTTAATTCAGATCAAAGCAGTGTTATGCCATGCCATGGGTTTGCTTGGGCTCACTTGTGATTGTAAGTACTTTATCGCGTCCAGGGTGCAAACTCGGGTCATGACAGGAAAGGGTCAAGATTAGAGCGGAAATGAGTTAGGTCTTTAACTCCTGAATGCTCCTCTCACAAGCATCGGACCACTAAAATTTGACCTTCTTCAAGGTCAACTTGGTTAAAGGTGCAGCAATGGATGAAAATCCCTCTACGAATCTCTGGTAGTAGCCAGCTAAACCCAAAAAGCTTCTAATATCAGTAGGAGTGACAGGTCTAGGTCAGTTCTTCATTGCCTCAATCTTTTGAGAGTTGTAACACTCCAAAAGTTCCCATGATCAAGCCTTAGACTTATAGAAGAATCAATAAAAAATCTGGAAAAAAATTCACAAAATGACTTGTGGTAAAAGTCGTAGGGTGACATGATGGGTCGTAGGAGCAGTCATGGTATGTAGCAGTTTCCCCTAGCCCAGTGATGATCACTCGTGGTACGAGTCATAGGAGGTAGTAACAAGTCAAGGTATGACTCATTGTAAGAAACAATGAGTCATGGTAGGCTATCCTGGTTTGGGTCTGCTGAGGGAAGGTCCGATGTCATGAGTCATGGTATGACTCATTGTAGAAAACAACAAGTTGTTCTAGGCAGTCGTGGGGTGAAAGTGCAAAGGATTGGGACCCTAACCATGAGACATGGCACGACTCATTGTAGGAAATAATGAGTTGTGGCCAGTTTCCATGGTTTGAGAATCAGAGAACCATAAATTTTGACTGGCAAACAATAGAAGGAAACCACGAGTCGTGGTCAGGTGGTACGACTCGTGGTACCTGGCAGTCAGGAATTTTAATACTGTTTCCCAGGGATAATTTCAATAACTTTCTAAGATTCTAACTCCTAAGTGACATCGTTTAGGATATCTTAAAGGGTTTAATCTAGCCTAAGTCCTTACTCTTTCAAAACAACAGTAGATTGAAGGTCCTCTCAAGATCAAGCTAGGGCTCATCAAATCTCTTCAATCTTTCTTGGTTTTTCAAGACATGTTTAGGAGTCAGTTACCCAAGTATGTAGGGTTATGAATGGAGGAAATTCTTCCACCATCATGCCCAAGTTCATCCCTATTCTACGATTCCAAGTCTCCAAGCATGCATGGTAAAATTCTAGGGTTTAACCCAATTCATTGCAATCTTCCATGATATCTCTATAGGTTCAATTCTCTTATGTTTCAATTGAATGATTTAGGGCTATTAGGGAAAATTCAATTCTCAATTTACTTACTAATTTATGATTTCAAGTTTATGAAGATTATGCCCTAGTATGCATGATTTATGAATTTCAAGTTTATGAACCCATGATTTTAAGTATGATGAATTATCAAAGTATACATGAATGTTTATGAATTCTTAACTTATGATTCCATGATTTTGAATTATGAAGTTTATTTCAAGTATGTTTGATTTCATGATTTGGACAAACCATGTAAAGTCAAGTATGTTTTATCATGATTTTAGCCAAGGCTTACAAGGTCAGTTTTACAAAAATATTTGGAGTCAAGACTCCTAAGAAACATATTTACGCTAGGTTTTGAGAATATAATTATAAGCAATATATATGTTTTGGGAGTAGTGTCTAGCATCAAGCAGGCCAGGGATTTTGAGGACCCCAGTCTCATAACTACGCGCCACCCCAGGTATATATTTATATTTGGGACCTCTCAAGAGAGTGTTTTCCCCCGCCGGAGGGTAGACTATGATGTTACACCTTATCGTCCTTTGCCCTGGCAAGGCTTAGGATGTCTCTCCTCCATGTGGGCAAGACGTGGGATCATCATGCGCTCATACGTGATGGTTTTCAGTTATGACAAGTCTCCCATTGTTCCTTAGTTTCTTTATATTATTATGTTCATGCATTATGATATTGTGACTTTTGGTATTTTGGCTCAAAACATACTTTATGAGATTTCACTGATGAAAATAGTCATATTCAGCTTTATGTTACAGTTTTGGAATCTTTGATCCCACATGTTCAGTTTATGATTAGGATTTCATGTTTTATACGATTTTACACTCATGACCTCTCTTATATTGTCTTTACTAGAATGTTTTACTTACTCTATATAATCAGTACATTCAAAGTACTAACCGCATATTCTATGCTACATCGTTTCATGATATAAGTTCAGGCGACCAGTCTCAGTCTCATCACTAGCTCATTATCGCTCAGTTCAATTCTATCCCAGTTTTGGTGAGTCCTCATGAACCAAGGATGTCAATTTTGGTTATATCTCTTTTGTTCATGTCTTTTAGTTTCAGACTTAGCTAGCTAGTTGGTGGTGTTGTCCCAACAGCTAATCAAATGTTTAGAGGTTTTTCAGACAACTATGTATAGACGGTTTAGCTATGTTGGCTTGTATTTACGTTCTTGTTGATATGCTATGTTGACTTCCGCTTATATTATGTTTATGCTTTCTTTCCACTTAATAATACTCTTATTCATGTTATACATATGTCATGGGTTATCTTGGAGCCATTCGTGGCTCTAGGTCCCGTGTCTCGATCCGAGGTCCTAGCTCGGGTCATAACAAGAGTCTACCTGAACAGCCTCACTGGACACCATGTTGCCTAGAAATGAAACCGATTGAAACCAAAACTTTCAGTTCTAAGCTTAGAAAATAACTGATGATCCATAAGAGTCTGCAACACAATCCTTAAATGAGCAGCAAGATCTTCCTCACTACTAGAATACACAAGGATATCATCTATGGAAACAATGATGAACATATCCAAATACTACTTGAACACCCTATTCATCAAATTCATGAAATCTACAGGAGCATTTGTTAGTCCAAAAGACATGACAATAAATTCATAGTGACCATACAGAGTCTTGGCGGTTGTCTTCGAAATGTCACTCTCCCTAACCCTGAGCTGGTAATAGCCAAATCTGAGGTCTATCTTTGAAAAACACATAGCACCATAAAACTAATCAAACAAGTCATCAATCCTAGGGAGGAGATTCTTATTCTTGATTGTGACCTTGTTCAATTGGTGATAATCAATACACATTCTGAGAGTAGCATCTTTCTTCCAAACAAAGAGGACTAGAGTACCCCATAGGGACTTACTAGGCCTGATGAAACCCTTATCCTAGAGGTCCTTCAACTATTCCTTTAACTCCTTTAGCTCGGCTGGAGCCATTTTGTGAGGAGGGATAGATGTGGACTGCGTATCAGGAAGAAGGTCAATACCTAAGTAAATCTCTCGCTCGGGAGGGACTCCTTGTACATCATCTAGGAACACCTCTAGATACTCACATACAACTAGGACTAAATGAAGAGTCAGGGTTTCAGACTTAGAATCCTTACCCCGAATTAAATGATATACATGACCCTTGGAGATCATCCTCCTATTCTTAAGATAGGAAACAAAGTGCAGGCACTACAGAAGTATCCTTCCACTCTAGGACAAGTTCACCTGAAAATCGAAACTCTACCACTCGAGCTCTACAATTGAATGGAGCATAGCAAGAATACAACCAATCCATGTCGAAAATAACATCAAAGTCGGTCATGTATAACTCTACTAGATTGGCTGAGGTGACTCTTTGGAGGATTGTAACCAATCAATTTTCATATACTCATCAAAATATAAATGACTCACTAATAGTAGTAGAGAATGAGAAAGGATTCTGATAGGATTTCAGGATTGACACCGAAATTGATAGCAATATAGGGAGTCACGAAGGATAATGTGGCCCCTGAATCTAGAAATGCATAATATCTAGATGGAAAACTTGTAATAGACCATTAACCATATTAGTTGAGCTCTCCTGCTCCTAACAGGATGATAGTGCATAGAACCGATTCTAGTGTTGTCCTCCACTGGCACTAGAAGATGCGCCCTGTTGAGATAGGCGAGCTGCTGGAGCTGCTGAAGTGATAGCTGGGGCACGACCTCTATTGTCACCCTGTCTAGCTGATGTGCAGTCTCCAAGTCTATGGCCGGGCTTCCCACACCTAAAGCAAGCATCTGAACTAACCAAACACTCTCCTAGGTGGCTCTTACCACACTTCCTGAAAGCTAGGAAAGTGCGCTCCCCTGACATGCTCCTCTGGCCCTTAGAGTTTGATACTCTACCTCTCTGATTACCCCTTGGACTAGATGTAACACTGGTTGATGATAGAACTGGGGCTGAATACCTCTGTTGTGAGTGTGGGTGGTGTCCGCCACCGTCCTCTACTAGGAGTACTCAAAGTGCCCTATCCTATCCTTCGTTTTCTCCCTCTCCATCTCCTCCTCAATTTGTTGAGCATATATAACCAGTTGGGAGATGTATATGTCACTAATGAGCATAGCGGTCCTGTACTCCTTGACCACCAAATCAGAGACCCCCAACACAAACTTGCTCATGCAAGCCCTCGGCTCAGCAACCATCTCCAAAGCATACTTCGACAAATGACTGAAAATTAAAGCATACTCCTAGACCATCATACTATTTTGCTTCATGTTGATGAATTATGCCACCTGTGCTTCCCTCATCTCCCCAGAAAGAACCTATCCAAAAAGGCAATCATGAACTCATCCCTATCAATAGGTACTGCACCTTCTCATGACCCTTCTTCCACTGCTTGAACCAAATGTAAGTTATTCCCTTCAACTGACTGATAGGAATCCAAATCTGCACACTCCTCTACAAAAATCCCTATGATCTAGGAAATCATCTGGATCTCCTCAATGAACTCTTGTGGATACTCATCCGCCTTGGAACTATGAATGTCTGGCGGGTTCATTCTAGTGAAGTCTCAGACTCTCTCTGTCACAGCACTCCCATTAGGGTTCACAGGTTCAACCGCCTGCTGGTTGTCTTGTGTCGTCATAACTTGGGCCAATATTTGAAAAGTATCCCTAAACTCAGCATGCATCACCTACTCATTCAAAGGATCCATAGAAGCTGGTAGGGCTGGCTGATTCCCATTGCCATTGACATTGCCTCCTTCTGTTGGCTCTTCGGGCAATCATTTTCTGCACGAGTTAGACAAGCAAGAGAATTGTACTTTATCGCATGATATAGATCATGAAAGAAGCGAAGTTTCTAGAATTTCTTGTAGCCTCTTCCTCATAAGTGTGGCGCGCTTCGCACTCATGAAAAAGACTCTACTTAATTCGACTTTCAGATACCCTAGGACACACCTAAACCTGATGCTCTGATACCAAGTTTGTCATGACCTGATTATAGACCCCGGACGCGACATGGGACCTAGAACCACGAATGACTCCAAGCTAACCATGGTACATGCATAACATAAGCATACACTAGGTGGAATAAATCATAATACAAAGATGAGCTGAAGTCTAAGATACCATAAAATGTAAACAGGACTACAGGTCACCACAGCTGAGAATCTGTACATAAATGTCTGAAAAGCCTCTAACCATAAGAGTAGTTGTTGGGACAACCCCCAACTAGCTCGGCTAAGTCTGAAACTGAAAGACATAAAATAAAAATATATTTGTAAACTGATGTCCTCAGATGATGAGGATTCACCCAAAGCTGAGACTGGGATAAACTAGGCCAAGAGCGAATCTAATAACGGGGCTAAGACTAATCACCCAAACTATCATAAGATGATATAGCACAAAAGTAGGCGGTCTTTACTTTAAATGTACTACATATGTAGGATGAGTAAAAAATGATAGTAAATAGTAAACCAAAATTATGAGAATGAGATAGTCTAAAAAATGAGATTCTTATCATAAACTGAATATAATAGCTCAAGGTTTTCAATACTGAATCATAAGCTGGACATGACTGAAATCATAAGTAAAATCTCATAAACTTTATATTGATCCAAAAATATCATAAGTCATAATAACGTAAAGCATAAATATGATCATGTGTATAAAATCATGGAATAGTGGGAGATTCTTATAACCGACATACTCCAATTGAACATACTGGAGCCCTGCTTGTAACCCTAGTTGGGAGGTGTATTAATACATTGCCAAGGGTAAGAACCATGAAGGAATGATATTATTCATGGGCCGTTTAGTCACGGAAGACACTCTAAGGGAGGACTCCATCATGGCTAGGGTGGCACGTAGTTCTGAGACCTAGGAGCACTAGAACCCCGATCTACTCTATGTTAAATACTACTCCCAAAACATATATAGTGCTTATATCATAATCGTGAAACATATTTTGCTTTTTCATGGGCTAGTTAAAAATTATGAAATTCATAAAACTGCTAGCATACATGAACTAGCCATGAAAATAATGCTGAAGATTCAGCCATGATACATAAGCTTGAGATTCATGAAATTCATACATAATTGAGTAAATCTTCATAACTTGAAAATATATATTCATAAGCATTTTCATAAAAATCTTCTAATTATAATTATAAAATATAGATAGAATCATGAGAGAATCAATTTCATAAGATATCATGTAGTTTTTCATCAAAAAGGGTCTAACCCTAAAAATTCATAAAAATCATAATTGAAGACTTGAAGGAATTGAAATCATATAATTGAGCTTGGGATTGGACATGAGGGTGGAAGAAATTCCTCATTCATGACCCTACATATGGGGGTATTGGTGGATTCTTTCTTAGACTTGAGACCTAAGAGAAATGAGATGAAGAAAAACCCTAATTGCTTGAGAGACTTGAGAGGTTTGATCTTCAACTTATGGTGTTTGGGAGAGGAATGAGAGTTTAGGCTTTGTTTAACCCTTAAATACTCCCTTTAGGAAACCTAAAATGACCTCATATAGGAGATGAAAGTATAGGAAGTTATGAAAATACTCTTAGAAATTCGCACTTAAAAAAACTGTCTGCCAGTCACAACGACCCATACCATAAGGCATTGGTTGTTACCATGACTCGTGGTGACCATCTGTAGTAGGCTGGACTGATTTACTTCTCTAATGTTCATACCATGACCCTTTACAACGACCCGTCCTTTCCTACCACAAGTCGTCCTATCACTCGTGGTCAGTAGATCTATTTTTCAAATTCTCTTAATCTCATCCAATGATCCCATACCGCGACTCGTCACTAGTCACCATGGATCGTCACTTGATTCGTTACTTTTGTAACATGAAAACCCAGACTGCCTACCACGAGTTGTACCTTGACTTGTCCTGTGATAAAAATTTAGATTTTTTTTCTGGTTTCTACTCCAAGTCTAGGATATGATCTTAACAATTTTTGGGGTGTTACATTATTGTTCTTCACAACTGTCATCCCACTTTTCTTTGGGACATACTGTGAGGGGCTCACCCACTTACTATCGTATATGGGGTAGACAATGCTTGAATCCAACCACTTGATTACCTCTTTCCTGATCACTTCTTTTGTTATCAGGTTTAACATTCTTTGATGTTGAATTCTCAGCTTGTGATCATTTTCCGAAAAATATCTTGTGCATATAAAAAGTTAGACAAATCCTCTGAATTTCAAACATCTATCAACTAATTGCTCACTTTCCATTTTGCAGTACCTTCAAAGTGTTGTCCACCTCTGCAGTAGTCAGCTTAGATGCCAAGATCACTGCTTGAGTTTCATTTTCACCCAAGAATTCATATTTGAGATATATAGATAAGGGCTTCAATTCTAACTTTAGGGCTTCCACTACAATTAACTTGGATGATGGCCCTAGTGGGCTATCTAGGGGCTCAAACTCCCCCTTCATGATAAAAATGCTAGAAATATCCAAAATTGTATCATCTCATACACCTCGAAATTACAAAAAATATTTTCCCCCACTAGAGATCTCTTCAGTGGGTCACTAGACGTGACAAAGAGAAAATTAGCATTAAAGCTTGATACACTGATGGAAGACAACTCCTCATAGATTGCAGACAATTTTAGTGCTTTATATACACCAAATAGTTCAATCTTGTCATGCACCCTCATAATCAGTTTTCCAGTAGCTACATCTATTAAAGCTCTGCCTGTTGTCAAAAATGGAGGCCCAAAAATGAATTGGACTTTTGAATTTGGCTCAAAGTCTAATAAGATGAAATTGCAGAAAATATTAGAGATACCACTTACATGAATACATCTTCAATAATACCCTCTAGATAAGCTAGAGATATGTCTACCAGCTGCAAGACAAAAGTTGTCGAGTACGGATTTCTCAGCCCCAACTTCTTAAACATAGATGATGACATCAAATTTATACTTTCCTAAGGTCATATAATGCTCGCGCAATAATCATTTCCCTATGAAAGTTTCAATAGTGAAATTCTTAAGATCTTTTTGCTTCACAGGCAGCTTGTTCTAAATTCGAGACATGCAATCTTAAATAAGTGCTATGGTGGAATACTCTATGAATCTATTCTTATTTGTAACAATTTCCTATAGCATGTCTACTAAAGGGACATTAACATGCACTTGCTTTAGTAAGTCGGGGAATTTTTTATAAGTTTCCTCTTCCTTATGCTTCATCAACCATTGTGAGAAAGGAGGGGGTGGTTTGCAACCCATGGGATGTGGTTGCTTTTCCACCAAGATCTGTGACTGTCTTTTCTACCCAACTCACTTCATTAGCTATTGGATTTCTCTCAAGTATTTCTCGGCCAAATTTCTCTGGGACAAGCTCTCCCAATTCTCTCCCGTTTCTAAGAGTAACTGCATTAAAAGGAGATTTCATATTTTTTTCAGTATCCCCATGAATTCCCCGTTAGGGAATTGTATTATGAGCACCTTCTATTTACCCCATCTACCATTCTAGATAGGGTACAACTCATTTTTGATTTTTAATATTGCTTCTATCTTTGCTTGATTTGTCATAATCTTTTTCAGCATCTCCTCAATATTTCTATAGGCATATTACTTTGGTTACCTTGAGCTTATTGAAAATTTTTTTACTGTCCCCGTGCTCTGTCATGGTTCTGTTTAGCTTGATT
Organism: Datura wrightii; assembly: GCA_035772735.1. NCBI lineage: Eukaryota > Viridiplantae > Streptophyta > Magnoliopsida > Solanales > Solanaceae > Datura > Datura wrightii. The sequence goes on along the minus strand of JASDFA010000006.1, from coordinate 53,241,378 downwards.
TCTACCCCAAGAAAAATTTGGATGATTTTTCCAAGATGGATTATAAGTGTTACCAAAATTTTGTAATTCAAGATCTGATTGATAAAAAGGTAATAACGTTTGCACAGACTCCACCAACTATGAACAATAATCCATTGCACAATCACATAAAGAAATCATGAGCATAATTAGTTGCAAAAAGGAATAAAGTTTTCTGAAAGTCACACTTTTGGTGTCTTTCAACTCTGCATTTGAAATTTTTCCTTTTTTTTCTTTTGTAATAGCACGTTATAGTTATCTTTCTTTTATAATCGCACCTTATTATTCTATTTACTTTGTAATCACACTTTTTTTGTATTATGAACTACATTCGACCTGATTTTCTTGGAAGTGGTATGTAAGCAGTTATTTCGGCTTAGGTCATGTTATTAGAAAAGTCTTAATTTTCCTTTGTATCTTGAACTACGTAATGACCTGATTTTTATTTTTAGGAATACGTAGGCACCTTGTTGGCTCGGTCATATCTTTGATATTTTATATTATTCCTTAGGACAAAATAGGGCAGAATTTTTGAGCAGATCTCAAAAATTTTCACTAGAGATAGACTTTACTACAGGATTGAATTTCAGAATTTGTTGAAGCACAAATTTTTTGTTAAGATCTCAAAAATTCCATACTAAGCAACGTCATGAGTTAGGAGGACATTCATGAATCTTATTTTCTAAATTTAGGCAGAATATTTTGGGAGGTCCTCAAAAATTCCATCAAGGCTGTATTTCAAGACCAGACGAGTTTACAAATCAAATGTAGGAAGGATCATTAGCATAACAAGGCAAAACCAATATTAATCAAGCTCTCAAACTAAGAATTTTAAAGTAAAGGAATAAACTGAAGATAACTTTAGAAGATAACCAAATTGAATTGGGCTCTCAAATTGGGGCATTACCTCCTTCAATGTGACATATTATATTGGACCGTCACCTCCTTCAATGTGACATATTATAAAGGGTCGACTACTTCAGTGTGATATATGATATCATGTTATAAGGTGTCATCTTATTCAATATGACATATCATATCTCGATTGGATCGTCACCTCCTTCAGTGTGATAAAGTATCAAAGTGAAGACCACATATCGACACAAGCATTGCCATACATGTCCACGTCATTTGAATATATGAGATGTCACAAGGGACATTATCGACTAATCAAAATATCATAAAGATGGCACCATCATAATTAGATTTATATTATCTTTTTAATCAAAAATTTATATGAAATTTTATAGCATACACAATTCATAGATGTGAACTACGCAAAACAAAGGATGCAGCACAGCGTAGAACTTATTCTTAGCAGTGAACCGGGAAAAATTATTGAAGAGGGGCTCAAACTCTTTAGGGAAGAGAGTCAAGGATCAACTTTCACCATATTCAAACTACATTCCTGTAAGAAGGCATGTTGGTTATTCATGCTAAGGTCACTTTATTGAAAAGTGAATTAACCATTCTTCAAGTATCGTATCCAGTGTAAATTCTAAATCTATACTGTGGGCACCATCATACTTTACTCCAAATCCAAATGATGAATTTCGAATCTACACTGTGGGCACCATCATAGTTTACTCCAAATCCAAATGACGACATACTTGAGGTTTTGAAAACTATGTCTTTGTAGAAACTTAATTATGAGTGTGAAGTATGCCACATTCATAGCTAAGAAATTGCAATCCTCTTTTTGTACTCAAACAATACTTGCCACCTATCTCAAATTGCAAAGGTTAAAATTTCCATATAAGCAATGCCTTTTCAATCGGTTGAGTCAAACTACATGCGGCCTAATTTCCAATTTTAGGATATGTAGGTGAGCTCGATTGCTAGTCTCAGTCGTATTTAAAATACCCCCCAACCTAATTCTAGACTCCCAATATCACAATAATTCAATACTAGGAAAGTTTTTGAAATTTTGAATTGTGCATGAATCAAGTCTTAGTCATTCAGATATTGCAAAATAAATAGTCTTAGCCATTCAATATTCAAATCTAGAGCCAACATCTTAATTATTTGGATGTAAATTTGAATTTTAGACGTATTAATTTTAATAAAAATAAATGTGTCCTTAGAATATCATTAGGCATATAAACGCAAAAAATTGAGCTTTCCTAAACACTCTTCATAGTCCACTCTCGAACTATCTAAAACCACCCTTGGTTCTATATTCCAAAAACTTTCATAAAGATCATTAGGTCATTATCTAAATTCGCGTTCATCACTTCATTCTTAAAAATTAATTTCCTGCATCTATTTATGGCCAGAATTAATTAAATACCCAATCAATTTATACCCAATCCAAACGTTAGGATTTCGTTATTTTCAAAGAACTTTCCAAATACATATTACAAAAATCCAACTTGTGTTGAATTTGAAAAAGGTATGAATATTGTACCTTTCTTCAAATCACATAGTTCACTTTATTCATGTTTCTTTTCTTTTGTCAAAATCTTAAAATTCATCGAATGGTCAATATTTTGTCCATTCAATCATCTTTTTACAAATTTTTTATTTTACTCAAAGTTTGAAATATTCCTCTTTAAGCAAAACAAGTGTTACTTGCTTTATTATTTTGAAAAACTATTATGATCAATGGAATAACATTTTCACTTTTGAGTTTTTCTTTTTTAGAGGCTAATTTGTGTTGGTAATCAAACTCACTCACTTTACAAGGATCGAAGTAAAGCAGTACTCACTGAAAGAACATCTATATTTTACACAATGTGAGGCCAATAAAGTAATTATAGACTCACAGCTCCCTATTTGGGCAAACAAGAAGACTCATTTTAACATGGACCCAGTTCGATCAACCTAGCCACTTTATCCGAGTCAATACCCACTTTGTCTATTGGAACTAACCCTAACGCATCGACGGAAATAGAAACAACCTCAGAATCCATTGCTCGTCTAGAGTGGAAAATTGTTAAACTAAGTCATATGGTAATGTCAAACAAGGAACTTTCCCAGACCCCACCAAACATGACCTTACCGCTTGATATTTATCCAAAAGGGCCTATGGTGCCTCCTCCAATTCTAATCTTAGATCAGTTTGACCAGAGAGATCACTTAACCTCTTCTTAGTAGATTAAAAATGTTTCACTCATTTTATCTAATTCAGAATATTCCCCTTGTGTATGGTTTTTCTCCTCCAAAGGCTGAGAACATATCACTGGCACACCATGCTCTGCCAGTGTACACTATTACTACTACTCCACTTATGACATAGATCAAAGATCTATGTCACCTTAATGTTGATCACTATGTCAAAACTAAAAAAGAGGCAGGAGTAGTCAGTGATGAAATGGAGAAAAGAAATCTCAAAATTTTAGAAGATGCTATAAGAGCTTTACATGGTTCGGTAGTAACCAAAGCATAAGGTATAAAGAGTTATGTGCATTTATCGAGGTAGAGTTTCCACTAGGTTACAAGATTCCAAAGTTTGATAAGTTTGATGGGTCAGAAAATCCTTTCTTTCATTTAAAAGTCTATTGCAAGAAGTTGATTGTTGTAGTAAGAATAAAGCGATAGAAATTAAGTTGTTCAACAAAAGTTTGAGTGGAAAAGCTCTAGAGTGGTACTCTAAGAAAGATGCGACCAAATGACATACCTAGGATGATTTGGATAATACTTTTGTAGATCATTACAAGTTTTATGTTGAGATAGAGCTTGAAAGAATCTCGATTACAAAACTAAAGCTGAAATAAACTGAATTCTTCTGAGAATATGTTGTTCGGGGGAGGGAAGAAACATCTACACTACACCTTTCTATGGATGAAGAAAGACCGATCACTTCATTCAGGTATAGAAGGCAGACTACTATGAACAAATGGTGACAATGAGTGTAAAAAACTTTGTTGAAGTCATCAAAGTTGGAGAAATGTTTGAAGATGGTCTTAAGACCAGGAGAATAACAAGTCTAGCAGCTTTACAGTCTACTAATAAGAACCTCCAATCTAGCACCCTCCAAAGTGGAAAGAAAAAAATAAAGAGGTTATAGGAGTGATGACTCGAGAAGGTACATCAAAGCACCACCAACAATCTCTAGGATACTAGCCCAATGCGCAATGATTCCCACACCCATACTATCCTACTTTTCCATCTTACAAACCACATTCAACCCAAATGTCATATCCTGTCAACAATATATAACCAACATATTGTTCTTCACAACCACCCCAAAACCTTCGAAATAATGCACTTCATCCTAACTTCAAAAGAAAACTTCCTAGTATCTTCACGCCACTAGCATAAATACTTTATTTGGTAGAAGCAAAGCCTGTCAATACTTTGGCCAATTGGTATGATACGGACAAGTAGTATGCCTACCACTCTAGAGTCATTCAGCATGATACCGAGAAGTGTATCACCCTTAAACATAAAATTTATTTGGTTAACAACAAGGCTATAATGCTTGCACAGATGAGTGTTCCCCATGGATTCATAACTCTTTGGGTTTTACACGTGTGATATATCTCAATATTTTACTTGTAGAACTGATAACTAGGATTTGTCCAAACAACTAATTCATTCTTATTGGATGACTATAGTCTCGGATTAGGTCTCATGAGTGATTTCACTTTAACCGTTATCAAATTTGTTCAAAAATTAACTATCCTACGATCATAGCTCAAGTTACACCCTGATCATAAAGATCAAGGCTTTATTGTACTTCTCTTTTCCTAATCTCTACCTCTCTAGGCTCAAGTAAGTAGAGAATTCAAGAAAATCCTAACATTGTGAACCGTTAAGAAACATTTAAGATGAAGAGAATACAATACAAGCATTTAGTATTGGTTTAGAATCACTTCATGCAAACACTAGTTTGTTAATTCACCATCGTTCCCACAACCCAGTTGTGGAGGTTTTTTAGCCTCTCATGATTATAAGTAAATTAATAGCATTCATAGACAAACACATAATTTAGTACTTAAAAAGATGATTGGAAGAAAATCTACTTGATTATTACACGAATTTATGAAGAATTCAAGAGCAATATCTCAATGTTGTCACTCAAAATCGTTCAAAAGCTCGCTAAAAGTTTGCTTCTCTATTACATAGAAATAAAGGGTATTTATAGTAGTAGATTAAGCCTTTATTGTTCCTTCATGGATTTGTTTTGAGATTTGCAGCTCCTTTTCCTAGTTGAAGTGGGATTCAACTGCTGACCATTGGATTTGCAGCTCCCAGCACACCGGGTCAATCCAACGATCAGAAGTTGAATCCCACTTCAACTAGGAAAAGGAGCTGCAAATCCCAAAATAAATCCATGAAGGAACAACGAAGGCTTAATCTACTATTATAAACACTCTTTATTTCTATGTAATAAAGAAGCAAACTTTTAGCGAGCTTTTGAACGACTTTGAGTGACAACATTGAGATATTGCTCTTGAATTATTCTTCATAAATTCGTGTAATAATTAAGTGGGTTTTCTTCCAATCATCTTTGTAAGTACTAAATTACGTGTTTGTCTATGAATGCTATTAATTTACTTATAATCATGAGAGGCTAAAAAACCTCCACAAATAGAGTTGTGGGAACCATGGGAATTAACAAACTAGAGTTTGCACAAAGTGATTCTAAATCAATATTAAACACTTGTATTGTATTCTTCATCTTAAATGTTTCTTAACGGTGCACAATGTTAGGACTTGCTTGAATTCTCTACTTGCTTGAGCCTAGAGAGGTACAGATTAGGAAAAGAAAAGTACAATAAAGCCTTGATCTTTATGATCATGGTGTAAATTGAGTTGTGGTCGCAGGATAGTTAATTTTGAAATAAATTGATAACGGTTAAAATGAAATCACTCATGAGACCTAATACGGGACTATAGTCATCCAAAAGGGGCAAACCAGTCGTTTGGATGAATCCAAGTTATCAGTTGTACAAGTAAAGTATTGGGATAGGTCGCAAGTGTAAAACCCAAAGAGTTATGAATCCATGGGGAACACTCACCTTAGTTATTGCATTAGTCTGAATAACAAAAGCAGTAATAGATTGTTCTAATAAAACTATTAATTTCTAAGTCCATAAAAATAGCGCCAAAAACTTATTGTGGTCCAATGCACACGCAAGTTTACATAGTCGCCAAGTAATATAGTGATTGTGAATTCGGACATCATACCCCCAGGGACTTACTACCAATGGTAAAACTCGAGTTCAATATTACTACTGACTAAACAAGTATTTTCCACAAAGGTATTTTTTGGGTTGTAACTACTATAGAAATTTAAACACTAATTAATTATTCAGGAGTCCAATCAAAGATTGATTTAATAAAGATAAATGAGAATTTCACAGTTGTGGTATGTTCACTAATCTTGGGCATAATTGCATGCCCAAGTGATGCTTTATAACTTAGTTTTGTATCATTTATCGACTTAATTATATGCATTCTCATGTAATTTTATGTAAATGTGAATATATACACTAACCAACATGATTAGTTCTTGTTTTTGTAGGTTTAAAATGAATTTGAGGGACTAATCCAAGAGTTGGTGAAGTGGAGGCATGGAATCGGATTTAAAACACGAATATCGGCGAGGAGGACGCGCGAACAGCCCACCTACGCGTTGGCAACGTTCCACGGTAGGCAGGCTGTGTGACCAAGGCTGTGACACGCCACCTAGCGTGCTGCACAAGCAGCGTGACAGGTTGCCAACGCAGCAAGGGGCTGCCTGGCGACGGTTTTGGGAGTTTCCAATGTGCATTCGCGTTACCTCCGTGTCACGGAGGCAGTTCTCTGTGATACACTCTGTGACACGGAGCCATTCCACGACAGGCATAATTTTTTATAATTCTCATTTACTATAAATAGGTCACTTAGCTCCAAAAATCAATTGGTCACGATTTTATTCTGAAAAACAACCTAGGAGTGAAGGGAGAAGTGGGAGAACTCACCTAGGGTTCATCAATTTCATCTTCTAATCTACCAATTCTTGCAAGTATGTTACTTTAACAATGTTTTCTTGTAATTTTACGAACTTGAATGGCTAGAACCCTTCCTCTAGGGTTGAAGCCATGAGTTATGAGTGTGTTTTTACGAATTTGCTTTGAAATTCAGTTATTGATTGTTGTTTTGTCTTGCATTCTTAATTATGGTTGTTTTTATGATTGATCACCATGAAAACACATACGTTAAACTTAGGCAAATGCTTGAGAAAGCAAACCTAGGGAAGAACATAAGAATGTAAGAAGCAAGTTCTTGTCTTTTGATAAGATTTTGTGGTTAGGATAGAAATATACCTAATACCTTGCTTGGTTGATAAAATGGGAAGAGAGAAAGACACCGGCTTAGATTTGTCACTCCACCACTCAAAGAAGTAGTTGTGAAGCTAAGTTTGGTTAAATGGTTAGAGGTACGAAAGTACCCTAATCAATGACATAACCCCATAAACCACATCCACATAGTTAATTGCCCACAAACTAGAATTAGCATCCTCGCTCACAATGTAGTGGTGAGGCTAGTTTGTTGTGTTTAGAGGTTCGGAAGATCATGAACATGCAATTCTAATTATGTGAGATGACAATTGATAGTTTCGTACTTAATCCATTGCAAATCATATTATCGCATTGTTCTCCGGTTTTAACTCTATGTTGCTCCTTGAATGAATTCAGAGTATTTCGTTGACCACAATTAGACTTAATTAAACTCTATCGAAAACTTCTATAATCAACACTTGCGGCATTTAATATCACACTTGAACTTGATAGTTAGCTAAATTGGTCCAGTCCCTGTGGGTTCGACATCCGGCTCTTAAAAAGGGTCACTATATTACTTGTACGACCCGTACACTTGCGGGAAACAACATTCACCAATCCTATTGAGTTATACCTATACTTCACCATAGCAGATTTACTCACGATTGTTAATTTACCACATTATTAATTTTCATGGTGTTTTTCCAAACTACCACTCATCTAATCATAACAGTTCGTCGCCTACTTTCTTATGGAACTGCCCTATTAAGAACTCTATTAGTTCACAGTATTCAATTGAACGTGGTTGCTAAGTATATTCCTATCCTAACCACAAATTCTATCACTACTTTAGGGATAATGAGATCACGCTCTCATAACTTCTTTAATCTAACAATATTTTTTTCAAGCAATTGATAGATAGTAAATACAACTTGACTGATGTGCAGGAAATCAAACAATTAAGAACAGAAGTGAAGAAAAAAATTCATGTAATAATAAACTACCATAATAAAAACACAATTCAAACATCAATTTTTTTTGGTTTTACCGCAACCTTAGAATTGAAGAGTTTTAGCTACTTATAATTGAATTATAACAATGTTTGTTCATGATCAATCCAAGAAAAGATGCAATCATAAAGGTAAAAGAATTAACCATATGAAGAATGACTCTACTCCTTGCTTTGTTATGTTAAAACATTCGAACCGACTCAAATCAAACTAAGGTAATACTTATAGTATTTGAAAAAATCCCAAGAAGCCCACCAAAGTCGGCTTGGACTTAGAATAATTTTTTCTTTTGAACACCCTCTCGTAGCGTGAGCTACAAAGCAAAGCTAGACCTCACGTTGGACTTTGCTCAGCATGTCCCAATTGGTTTTCAGACTTAACCAAATTTCTTGCTTCCAAGTGCTAGCTTTGCTGCACCAGCTCAATAGCTTGCATGATCTCGCAATGTTGAGGTCTTCTTCCGGCTTTGTACTTAACCATTTTCTTCACCTTTCCCTTCTTCTCCTCGCAGCGCACACTTTAACGCGAGCTCTCTTCAAGCTTTGGTCCTTGCAGCGCTAGGTACTGACATTTTTCATACTTGGTGAATTTTTTTGATCTCTTCCATTCTCAGCTCACAGGTCGAGCAACTACCTTCCAATGATTTTCGGCATAGCCAAGTCCCTGTCTTGCTCCAAACTTAGCTTTTTAATTGTGTAAATCACCTGAATTTCAAAATAACACATGGATAAGTTTAAAATGAAAATCCATATTTGTTAGGTGTATTTAATACATTCAATTCTAGAACAAGACATAAAAATGGATAAAGAATGATAGAAAGACGTATAAATACACCTAACATTACACCACATAATTTTACAGTGAAAGGTGTGCACCGGACCACCCTTCGCCTAAGGTGACTTCATCCATGGTGTAAAATTATCTTAGGGACTTTTACCTAAGAATACAAAATTAAGGGATGAAATTACCGATGTTAGTGGAATAAAACAATAGCTTTTTCCAAAATATACATAATTCGGTAAAAAAGATATAATTGGCATTATGTTGTATGTATCTTGTATATCATTATATGTCCATAAAAACATTGAACAAACAAATAACATACATTCCCAGTACAAAATACATACAATTTATTATTCTTCTTCCTCTTTGAGTTTCAACCTGAAACTTCAACCAATCCCTAAAATCCTCCCCATCCATTGTATTGCTAATATTTAGAGAGAGAGAGAAATAGCTTCGAGTTGAATAGTTGATGACCAACACTTCAATTTATTTTAATTCAAAAAAACTTTGAACAGATTGAATATTGACTTGTTTATTGAATTAACCTGTTTTAAACCCACCCATTCAACTTCGTTACATCATATAATAAACTTTAAGAAGTCCTTAGCCCCAGCATATATATAGCTGGACTCTCCTTACCCAAGACTCTGGAGACACTTTCAAGTTGAAAACACTTTTGTGAGGTTTCATATTCTGCAATTCCACTAGCTAGAAGCCTAAAAATTGCTAGTTGTGCACTTACACTTTTGCAATTATTGTGTCGAAACTTTTGCAATTATTGTGTCGAAGTGTGTGATCATCATCTGATTTAAAAACTAAACTTCAATTGTTAGAAAGGGTTAGTGAAACTCTTAATGATAATGAGCGGTTGTGATATCTGTGTTCTAATACTATTTTAGAAATATGTTTGTCCAAGTCCTGATGAGAAAGAAGGAATAGACATGTGAGGCCTCTGGAATTTGACTTGGGTCCATCTCAATAAGTCAAGTTTCTGAGTTGGTTGGCCTAAGGCATCATTAAACAACAATCCGATAAGGTGAAAGTTTAATTACTGCCAAAAAATACAACAATAACATGCCAAAAGTTTCATATTTTCACAACAAAAAATAAACATGAGAAGTTCATCTCATGAATAATTTTTTAAGAAGAAATTCTCGATTTCATCATTCAAACACCAATTACTATCATGTTTTTGAAAGCTCACATCCTTAACTGCAGATTAGCCACTTAGCTATATATCCTAATGTTGGTGCCAAATCACCCAATTGTGATAGTGCACCAACCAAGTTAAAGTTTACAGTTTTGATTCACATATTAACCCATGAAAGATGATAGATCACAGTGAGAACTCTTCCAAACCACACTCAGAGAGAGCAGAAGAATCAAATCAAACACAAGCCAACTAAATTAAGTAATTAACCACTAGTGCAGTTCAAATTTATCTCAAGTTTGGAATGTCCTATCAGGCATATGCATTTTGTTATGTTCATAAAGGGGCAGTAAAATCTCCAAGTTTGCAAATTATAATGTTGATAAACCTTGTTGTGCAAATTGATCTCATCGATCAGTTTTAAGTATAAACTCATGATCCTGCACATACATCTTAGGGGTTCAGTTGTCTAACACTAAGCTCGAAGTTTATTTGGCTCCGTTGAAAAATATCCTGCAATGATAAAAGGGGATGAATGTATGAAGTAACCTACAACTCCTAAGAATTTTAACTACAAAAGGAAAGAGCACCAATAGAAATAGACAAGAATTTTTATCTCTTTATGTCAACACCGAGCAGCTCCTCTATCTGAACATTTGTATTATCAGAGAATTCAACCAAATGTCAAAAGCAAGAGAAGACATGCCATAGCCTTTATTCCGCTGCCACTTGATTACCCCCAAGGTGTGAGCGTCGAAAATGGTTGTAGAACCCATTCATCTATCACTGTCCTCCTTGTGTGGCTTATGAAGATGCCTGGTCACACATTCATTCACCTTTATAAAAAGACGCAACATACTGGTGCAAAGGGTCAAATGGTATCAGAATATAATTGAAGGCTATCCTTTTCTTTTCATTTGTAAGAAATGATTATTCTTCTTTCCGATCATTGTCTTGTATATGCTGATAAGGAATAAAGCTGGGAACTTTATCATCTTCAGTAGCAAAACAACAAACTGAAGGAGTCCAAGCTCAAGTTTTGTACAGCATGCATAATAAGAAATTGGGTTCTACCTCTTTATCAAAATCAACTATTAAAAGTATAGAAATATTGGGGACTACTTATGCTAGTACCAGAAAGAAGTATATCTGAATAAAATGGAAAAATACAGAGAATTCACACAGCCGACCCACAGCTAATTAAGGATTGAGGTGTAAATTGATTGATTGATTGATTGACGGAGGGATCAAATCAGATATTAAAATATCTATGTGGAAAAGACTTGTCTAAAAAGAATCAGATATTTTAAAAGGAAAAAAAACATAAAAATAAGTCAATTGCACATATATATATATAAGTCGCTAAAACCTCGCACTCTTAGCACCCATGGTTCCCCATTAAGGTTCTGATCCTTCTAAGTATTTTTCCTAAAACAGTTTATTTTCTCCCAGGGGAGAAATTATGTCTATATAGATCACTAGCAAAAAGAAAGGCCTTTTGATCCAAAAAAAAAAATAGTACTTGGAAATAAGTTTTTCCATCATATGTAGTCAAAATGTTATTTAGCACATTTAGAGTCTATGAAGAAGTAAAGAAAGCGAGGAACAAAGTCACCCATAAGAATAGAAAGAAAGTGAAAGAAAAAGAAGGAGATCACATTCACTATAAGCTTAAGCATGGTCAGATCTAGCCTTATGCAGAATGCAGAAATATGTTCTGTAGAAATTAAAGACCTTACAATTGTCATAGTAAGATTTCAACTTTTCAGTACAATTGTCATAGTAAGATTTCACTTTTCAGTCCACGGTCATCTGCATACTCAAAGAAAAGTTATGAAATTGACAAATATGATCTACTTTAAATGTAACTTCTTTGCAAGCATTTTATGATGAATTTCCACAATATAAAGGTTAAAATTTCAATCAAGCAGAATGATGGGAGGATAGAAAGGAAGTTATATATTGACTAAATAAGAACATAAGCTATATAAATGGTCACTACATTACTAATTACAGTGATGCTCGCAATTATCTTTCCAGAAAGAAGAGAATTGACAGGTATAACCAAGACTCTATGGGCGAAGATAGATCGTTCATACGTCAAAATCATTATCTGTTTTAAAATTTTAAATTGTGAGTAGGGGTATAGTTCCGTTAATTCAAACTTATTAAATATCAAATTGATAAAAGTTGGGCTTTTTAATCTCGAGTATTTTTAGGAGTTTTTTTCCCAATAAAGTCTTCATACAAAACATATAACTTATATTTGAAATATTTCTTTAATTCTAGTAATACATAATTATCTAAGATGTTTCTTAGTTAAGAAAATAACACAAAATATGATATGATTAATGACATTGTACTAAAATATTTAAGTAAAAAAAATGAAATAGCATATAACAAGTATTGCTAATTAATTAGTCATAATGAAAATGATCATACTATGAAAGTAGCAAGTTATTTCAAACTAAGTACGGTTAATGAGTATTAATTACATAATTAAATATTTTTAAAAAAAATCAAGTTATGTGTTCTCATTATGTAAATTAACGAATACAAATTAAAGAAGAAATATCTAATATTATTGTCATTCCTAGTGTTCATGAAATCATTTCTTTTAATTTGTTAGCATTAATATCTATTTGATTTTTGATTTGGGCTTTATAAGTTAATAACATGCATTTATGAACAATAAAACTTATTAGATCATTCAAAATTCTAAGTTCAAACTTGAATAATATATTAAAAAGATTAAAACTATAAAAAAGTTTAAGAAATATTTATAAAATAAAATAAAATATTATAAAACTTATATACATGTCTGGGTGGTATAATTCGGTTAGACTTTTATTTTTTAAGGAAACCAAACCAATTATGTTAAGGTTATTTTTTTCCAACACCAAACTAAATTAAATCAAAGCACAATTTCTTTTTCTGATTTAACTCAAATTATAGAGATGCGGTTTGTCGATTTTCTTTGTACACACTTGTGAGAGAAGGAACGTATATTTTACAAATCCCAGAACTCTAATTGCAATCAAATTTTAATAGTTCTCCTTAAAGGTTATATAATCCAATTTAGTTAACTGGAGGCAATTATGGTCTTCAAGCCTTCTTTCTTCTTATTACAATTTCGTGCCTTACCATATCTTTGTCAAACAAAAGAGCAACGAGCCTTAAACATGAATGCAGTTATAATTAACTTGTTTTGGATGAGCAGATCCGGAAAAAAGAACTACTTCTGCTTGTATTAATATATATAATATGAACTGGCCCAACAATGTTTAACGGAGAGTGAGAAATAAGAGAAAGAACAGAAAATCTCGTCCTTCTCATTGTTAAGACAGAATAACAAACCTGAATGACTCTACTATGTATTGGAGGGGAGGGTAGCATACAAACTATTTCATCCAAAACTATGAATTAACCTAAAACCTTAAAGCTCCTAATGTAGCCGGAAATGGGATTAAATGTCAGCCAAAATTCCCAGTTTAGCGATAGGAGCGGTAGACTGGAGTGTACATACAGCTCTCGGCATACTTAATGAGATCCTTAGGACGAGGGAGACGCGTTGTCAGACCTGAAAAAGTGGGTGATGTAAGTTAAAAGATTCATCATCAGCAAGTTTGAACTTTGAGTCTAATGATTTGTTAAAACACTTGAAAATTTAGACAACTCACCAAGTTCATATGCCTTAGCAGCTACTTCGGCTGCTATATGAGCTGATATTTTTCTGATGTTAGAGAATGGTGGGTAGATCCGTCCCTTTAAATAGTCGTCCTCAGTCACCTCAGATGCCAAAGCTTCCGCTGTTTCATGAAAGAAATAATTGGAGTCAAATTACATGCATGAAGAGTGTTTTTCCCTCTTTTTGCTAGCATCCCATTAAATAAGCATCAAAGTCAAGCTATCGTACATGTTAATTGACTGATAAAAGAGGATATATGAAATTCGAAATCAGGCTCCAAGAATATGCAAGTTCTTGATGACTTTGATATACTTACAGGCTGCTAGTAGCATATCGTCATGCACACGAATTGTGCCGGACATGATAATCCCCAAACCAAATCCAGGGAATATGTAGGCGTTATTGGCCTATAAAGCAAAAGAAGGGTAAGTATCTAATTTATTACTAAAAGAAAAGTCAATTGCTAATGGAAAAGAACAGCACCTGGCCAGACACAAAAGTCCGTCCCTCAAACTCAACAGGGTCAAATGGGCTTCCACTAGCAAAGATTGCATGACCCTGTAGGTGACAAAAAGGGAAGTGACGACAAGCTCAGTAATCGTACATACAAAATTTGTGCCTTGAGATAGCATATTTTAGAAACTCTGAGCTAAGTAACTTTTCAAAAGGAATTTACCTTACTCCATGTATAAGCTTCCTCAGCAGTACATTCAGCTTGAGATGTTGGATTTGACAGAGCCATAATAAGAGGTTTCTGTTCATATGTGCCAAAATTAGAAACTTTATGGTAGACTATGATTCATAGAGCTTGTGTCACATTCTCTATGCATGCATATTTTCTTGTGTCTGTGCATGTGCATGTATGAGAGAGAGGGAGCCCCACCGGATTGAGAGAAGCCATAGCCTCGACAACTTCCTTTGTAAATGTTTTTCCAACTCCAGAAGTTCCTATTAGAACAGTTGGCTTTATTGCCTGAAAAATGAAGAATGAAGTGAAATAAGGAATGTGTTTTGCCATCATCTTTTTTGAATCACGTCAAAATTTAAAGAAAGATGCAAAATTCACACCTTCACGGCATCTATAAGTTCCTTAACAGGTTCATGATCATGGGCCCATGGCTTTTTGAAGTGCTGAAGGGACTCCACACGAGAACTTACGATCAGTCCCTGTAATAAATTAAGAACTGTTTTAATTGGAGAAGGAGATGCTGGTAATTACATAAATGAAAGTCTAGCATGTAGGCAGAATCAATATCTTGCGCGTAGCATTGAACTGGGAATTTCAGATCATGACGCTAGTACCTTAGAGTCAACCAGCCAAATCTTCTTTCGAGCCTCTTCTAATGCAACACTAGTCTGAAAGGCGAATTTGGACAGTTAATGAAGCAGCTCCAAACAAGAAAAAAAGGAAAAGGATCAGATGAAAAGTAGTTAGCACCTTTTTTGTTATCTCAAGTGCTATGAGCTCAGCAATGCCAGTTCCAGCCTTCAGGAAGACAAGGACAGGATAGTTATAAAGTGCCTGATATTGAGACATAGTGTGCTTTTATAGTCTTATTGATATATTAATCTGTATTTTGATGACATTTTAAAAAGCTTCCAATGTATATGGCATAGGTATCCACACAGTCTAGCTAATCCAGAAAAAAGGTTCTTTTAGCAGATAGACTAGTAGCACTAATGGCCTTGTTTCATAATGGGGAAGTTGTGCCCCCTTTCATCTCAGGTCATTGCCAGTAGATGGCCAAGGCTTCTAGATTGCAAAGAAATGAAACAGACATACTGTGATTTGTTGAAGTTATTATATCAATCTCCAAAGCAGCTGATAAATTCCTAGGGCTAAATATCATGCTCAACTTAAAATGGAGAACTGTAAAGGTAGAAACTCAACTTGTGCCATTAGCAAATTAATTTTCTACTTTAAAGATAAAATACGTAACTTAAATGTGTATGAATTAACTGCACTGAATAAGTGAGTACGAGATTAAAGTACTGAACCCTTGCTTCACCCCAAATAAAAGCAAAAGTCAATCTCATCGGACTGTTAGAAGCTGAAATGTTGCAAGGCAAAGATGTCATAAAACTGACTATATTAGTTAGCATAAAATGTGCCTATTATTCTAGTCCAAACCAGCATTATAGTATCAGCACATAATACTCCCTCCGTTTCAAAATAAGTGGTGCTTTTAGCGTGGGCACGCCCCTTAAGAAAACTACTCATTCTTAGAAAGAAAAATGTATTTTTACCTACTTACCCCTAATAAATATCTTGAAAAAGATGAAACTCTTTAATATTTTCTTGATTATGTAAAACTCCCTCCATTTAAATAAGGGTAAAATTGTAAGAACGTCATTAATGTCTTCTTGATTATGTAAAATACCACTTATTTTAAAACAAAATTAAAAGGCTAAAACACAACTTATTTTGAAACGGAGAGAGTATGAAACTCATGAAGAGCAATTAAATAACCCAGAAACTGTTAAGGGGCAATAGTTGATCAATCTCACCTCTCCAGCACCTAAGAATAAAAAAGTGTGGTCAGCAAGTGTTCCACCAAGTAGTTTTAGAGATGCAATAAGCCCGGCCAGAACCACAGATGCTGTGCCCTGCAAAACCAGTACAAAGATTATAAATCCACTCAAAGTGAACGTAAAAGTTTCAAGTTACCAGAAAAAATAGTACGAAGATTATTAATCCACTCAAAGTGAAGGCAGAAGTTTCAGTTTGACAGCTATTCTCGCAATATCTACCTGGATATCATCGTTGAATACAAGATGTGTTGTGCGATACTTCGCAAGAAGGTCAAATGCATTGTGGTTTGCAAAATCTTCAAACTGAAAAAATTATCAGGCAACTTCAGGACATAAATGAACTGAACTGACAAGATTCTTCAGATTGGTGCTTCATGATACTTGGTAGAGCGGGTTAGAAGAATCTCACAGGGATATTTCTAGTTAGTGATATACCTGAATGAGGACTTTCTCTCCATAGTTTTGCTTAACTGCAGACATAAACTCCTCCAGAAGTTCAGCATATTCCTTAAAAGAGCAAAACGTGAATGCAATTTCAGCTTCCCAAAAGGCAGATTTCAATAACTGCATCATTTTCATCTGTAGTCTGACAAGACAAAGTAAAAGAATGAAAAAGGTCATCGAACCTGCCCCGTGGCTCTTTTCTGCTTGAGTCCAATGTAGAACTCGTCATCCAGTAATCGCTGATTGTTTGTGCCAACATCAATGGTTATAGGCAGACACTGAAGGTGAAAAAATAATAGTAAATTTCCGACACAGTGAATAAAGAATATCAATATAACGTAATACAAAAAAATCAGTCCCCGTATTTCTTCCTATAACAAGAAGAATGTATTATGGTAGTAATAATAGTTGTTGAGTGTCCCACATTGGTGGAGGAAATGGGTGGTTGTCTCCTTATATGTCTTGGGAAAATCTAACCTCAGGTGAAAATATCACAATAAATATAAAGTAGGCATTTGAATAATATTTGGTTGAAGTTTGGACAAAGGGGTATCTGAAGTTGAAGTTGAAAAAGGATATTTCAAAGTTGAAATTGTGTTTTGAACATGGATTTCACTTGGAAAAAGAATTGAATTTTTGTGAGTGGAACCATTATTTGACCTGAAACACTCCTCAAACTAATTTTTCAAACTTCAATTCTCTATTTCAAGTTGAGGTTGAAATAATCAGTGGCGTACAAAAAATTCCTCATCAGTGGTGCCCATATTGAAGAAATGATTTAAGTCACTGTAACAAGATTATATTAGCAAAAAGTAATTAAAATACGTTAATATAATTGTCATCGATGACAGTCCAAAAAGAAATAAAAAGAAAGCAGAAAACGAAAAATAAACTCAAGTTTCAAAGAAGAAATTTACTAATCTATAATATGTTTTTCACTTCAAATAACTTAGTCGCTACTTGGCAACTGATTTTTGTTTTAGTTCTAGTGGACTGGTGTCCTTTATAAACAAAAGCATAGAAGTGCACAGGAGAGGATCAGTTTGAGATAATGATCAAGTGTACAAGGAAAGAAAGTTGGACCAGTGCTTACTACTGAGGGACGAACACCTCCAAGAGCAGTATAAAGAGAGAGCTTTCCAACTGGAATACCCATGCCCTGAAACAATTTTGGAACTTTTGGTCAATTATATTATCCATCTGGTACTGTGTACAAGTAAAGTAGAGATAGTCTCTAGTTAGTTCCGCCTGGTTGTTCAAATAACATACATTTGGCAATAATCTAAAAGCCAGTCAAATTTGGCAGATTTACCTGACAGCCAAGATCACCAAGTCCTAATATCCGTTCTCCATCAGTAACAACAATGACTTGGATACTCTTCTCAGGCCAGTTTTTCAATACCTCAAGAATCTTTCCCCTGAAAGTTTCAGTTAGTAAAGGTTACATTATCTTTGGAGTAAAAGAGCATCTGATGTATTAAACCAAACAGAAAAAAGCTCCACCACATGGATGACCAGAAAGAAAGGAAATTACTTTTCCTAAGGTTACATTATCTTTGGAGTAAAAGAGCATCTGATGTTAAACCAAACAGAAAAAAGCTCCAGCACGTGGATGACCAGAAAGGAAGGAAATTACTTTTCCTTTAAGCTGATAAAGAGACCCTGAGGACGCCTGAAAATGCTTCCATACTTCTGGCAAGCCTCACCAACTGTTGGGGTATAAACAACTGGCAATAGTTCTTCAACATTATCAATGAGAAGCTTGTAAAATAACCTCTCGTTTCTTTCCTGAGCATTAGAAAAATAAGTTATAAGCAGGATAGGCACAGAATCACCTATTAGTCTGGTGGCAGAGTTAATTCATCATGAAATGACTTAGAACAGCCAACTTGTGTTTTGACGGGATTGTATTCCGTTAGATACTGATAAATCATTTAATATGTTCAATTTTTTCAAAATGATAGCTTAAAGTATTCTCTCTAGAGGGGAGAAAAAGGGGTAAACATACACATTAAAATAAAAAGGAGAACGAGAAACTAAAAGATTCTGGACCATATATGATATAGCCATGCTATATGGAAATTCAATTGTAAATATTGAGATTTTGAGCTGCGTGGCCTACCATTAACACCAGACAAAAAGCAAAGTACGTTACTTTCCATGAGAACATCATTTGAAGAGTAAATCCAAGACTTCACACCTATAGCCACACAAACTTACAAAAAGATCCTACTTCTAATGTCCTACTATGTCCACTTAAGTTAATAAAATGAACCTGATGTGGAATCTATAATGTGCGGTGAGACTGAGAGGTAAACTACCTGAAGATCCATCATGGCCATGTATCTTTGCAGGGGAACTTGATACTGGCGAAGATTGAGCATCACTTTCTTCTCCTGAAATTTGATGAAAAAGGTTTACCAGTCTAATTATGAGTGGAAATGGAAAGAAAAGGAACTCAAGATTATATTATGAAATGACCTGAAGCTCTTGGCTTGAAACAGTGGGAGGTAGAAGACCACGCAGATAGTGAGCATCTCTCTCTCCCTCAGTGAAGGCAAGCCCTTTGTTATAGTGTGGATCACGTAACAAACTATATCCACTGAAATCAATAAATATGATTGTCAACAAAAACTAATTATCACATAGTTCGATCACAAACTAAATCTACTACTTTCACAACCAAACAGTCATTATATTATAACTCCAACATTGCATTGGGAGAACTGAGTAAAACTCAGCTGATCCAAAGGAAAAGAGGTTAACAACACAATTTCCAACTACACATTAGGTCCCCCTATATTGTGATCTACAGGACAGCTAAAGTTTACATAATTAAACAAGGAGCATTACAATATTCCTTTGGGGTATAAGGGGAGAAATTAACAGAGTCCATAGGAAAATGAAGCAAAAGCTAGAGATTTTAAACAATAAATAGATGAGATTACCTAGCAACAGAAAAGGTCCATGGGGTAATGGTCTGATCTTCAGTGGCTCTATCCTCCCCATACATATCCTCAACACCACCTCCAACGCCACATTTATCTTTTATGTCAAGCACAGACTCACCATTTGATAACTCCTTCAATGTGCTCTCCATCACTACCCTGATGTTTATTCCTCCTCTTTGGCCCAATACAAACACCCCCAATGCCTTTCTCTGCCAATGAAACAAACTGAAACAAAAACAACAACCCACAAAGGAAAAGAAAAACAAATAAATACCCAAAAACTACAATGTTCTTGCTTCTGCTACCAAGAACAGAACAACCCACCTTTTATAACCCAAAGAAACAACAAAAAAATTCAAAAATGTTGAATGCGGAATTTTCAATGGCAAATAAATTTGAAGTGTGAAACTGGATATAGAGGGACTCAGCCTAGAAAATAAAAAGAAAAAGAAAGTGGATTAGTACCAGGAAATTGGGTCTGGTGAATGAGATCATGATGAGAGAGCAATTAAGTACAGGTGTTATCTCGGCATACAAAGAGAGGGAGCCGGAGATTTCCGCGTTACATTACACATTACACAAAGAAAGAGAGGACTGAAAACGGTAGTTGGAACAGTACTTCTTTCTTGGCATTCTTTCCATTCCTCTCTCGCCGTTATCGGTTTGTTTTCCGCATGTTCTCATTCTCCCCACCTTATCCTTTCTTTTTCCCCCTTTTTCAAATCTTGTTTTTGAGTTTTTAATTCTCCAAAATATTTTCTTAGTTTTTTCAAGCTTAAAAAACATCAAAAAATATCTTTTGATTTGTTTTATATTTATTCTTTGTTAACATATCGACTCATAAATATTTTGTCCCAAATATATATCGAATTTTTTATACAAATACAACTTTTTAAAAAGTTACAATTAGTCTAAACAAAGTACATAAATGCAATTCATTATATTTTTAATTTTTCTTTTGTTATATCATGTACTACTTTTAATATTTTAAAAATATTTTTATGAAATGTATTAAAAGTAAAAAAAAGTAATATAGTTAATTATGGAGTCCCACTAAAATAGAAATATCTATATATCTATATAAAAGGAGTTTTAGAGGCATGCTTATGTGGATGCTTCCAAGGCCTCCCTTCCTTCTTTTTTTCTGATTTTTTTTACTATTTTCTTCTTTTTAAATTATTTTATTAACTCATTTATTTAATTGTTGTTTTCATTTAATGTTATCTAATTAAATAATTTAATCTGATAAGAATTCAATAAATAATTAAAAAATAAAAAATCAAAGCATCGCAGAGACAGTTAGATAAAGAGTGAAAGAGGCCTAATAACTCTTTGCATTATTAGATGATCGGTTAATATTTCTATAACTTACCTCCGTTACTCCTCTACCAGTAACTGCCCATATATATTAATATCTATATATAATAGAGCTAAGTAAAAAGAGAGTGAGGTAACACCTCTCTTTGATCAAAGGTTATATTTATCTTTTTTTCTCCTTTTTTGACATTTTTTTTTCTCATTTTTGTTAATTATTTTATTTTAAAAGATTATCTCCATAATCATACCTCTTCATCTCCATAACTTTTACTCTTAATTAATAATTGATTAACAATATCATAATTCACATTAAAAAATACTTTAATTATAGAAAAAGATGTTACCCCCTTTTCCTCTTCTTTGAGGCTATTTAATTTGTATGAAATGAGTATTGAAACATATCCAAATATAGGATTTTTATATTTTTCTACAAAGACCGCTGAGAGAGTGAGAAAAAAAATAAAAATGAAGACCATTATCTCATTGAAAACAATGGACATTCCAGATGGGATAAATATCAAGGTGAAAGCAAAGCAAATTGAAATAAAGGGGCCAAGAGGAAAACTCAGCAGAAACTTCAAGCATCTGAATCTTGATTTTCAGCTAATTAAGGATGAAGAAATAGGGAAGAAGAAGCTCAAAACTGATGCATGGTTAGTTCTAGCAAGGCCACTGCTTCAATTTGCACTGCCCTGAGTCATGTGGAGAATTTGATCCTGGTGTCACTAAAGGTTACCGGTACAAGATGCGTTTTGTGTATGCTATCATTTTTCTATCAATGCGTCCATTACCTAGGGGAGTAAGTCCATTGAGATCCGTAACTTTTTCGGTGAGAAAAAGGTGAGCAAAATTGATATGATTGATGGTGTTACGGTCCTCTGCTCAGAGAAAGTTAAGAATGAGTTGGTATTGAATGGAAATGACATTGAACTTGTCCTCACGATTAGCTTCCCTAATAAACCAAAATTATCGTGTGAAGAATAAAGATATCCGTAAGTTTCTTGATGGTATCTAAGTCAGCGAGAAGGGAAGAATAGCTAAGGAAGAGTAAGTAGTTGGCAAAAGATTGGTGATCCATTTGTTTGTCCCTATTTTCGATTTAAGAATTGAGATTATGTTGAGATTCCTTTGCACCATTTGTTTGGAGTTAAGATCAAATAATTTTGGTTTTTAAGTTTTCTTGCTGAAGTTTCTTTTGAGAGCAAGCACTTATTTTGTTCTTGGAGTAAGGGAGATGAATATTTTTCTTGAAAGTAGTTTGATTATAGTTATTAAAAAATAAATAAATAACATATCCAAATATAATTTTGCAGTTAATTTTATATTTTTGGAGTAAAAATGATATATATATAGAGAGAAGGAAGTCATGCTTTAATCTTAATTCAGAATGTTACTTCAGCATTAGAAAAAACAGTTCATGTATTGAGATTATTATCAAAATATAAACAAAATTGTCAAGAAATAATTAAATTTGGTGAATATTTGAATATTTTGATAAAATTTTTGAAAGTTTGTCCTTAATAGCTATGCAATATATGCTCTGTTGACGATTCATTTGTGTAGTTATATTGAAAGAATGCGTGTGTTGGCTATAAGAGAAGGGTGTTTGAGATTTGTATTGTCCTATTGGAGGATGATAATGAACAGATATATTTGCATTCTTCAAGGTAAACTTTGATTTGTCGTTCAAAATTAATTTATAAATCATATCATAAGTTTTTATATTTAAATATTATTTGCAAATATATAATTTATTTTATTTATTTAATATCAATTTACTTATTACGAATACAAGATATGTATAATCTAATAAAGAAGATTTATATATCTAGATGCATTATAATTGTGGTGCATAAGAGAATGATATAGTATAATTCATTGGCCAAAGGATTTATCATTTTGGCTTTTTTTCTCTCTTTCTACTTTCTCAATTTTTGGTATTTGTAAGATTCTTTTCTCATTTATTTTGTGTTATGTTATAAATCCCAAAAACTGCTTCCTTAATTCTCCTAATCACACCTCAATCTTTTTCTTTCTTTTTTTTTTAATAATCTTAATAATAATTTCTTATGGTCATATTGATCCTCCTAATAATAATTTCTCATGCATGTAAGATAAAAGAAAGGGAAAGAGAAGGAAAAAAACTATGAATAAATAGGAGACTTGGCACCTCTCTTTAGACAATAAATTTATTTTTTTGATTTTTTCCCATTTTTCTCAATTAACTGGTGGTTACTATTGAAATTACAGTCCACAATTAATTGTCAGGAGAAAAGATGGTCTCACCAAACACTTCATACCCAAAGGAAGAAGCAAATGAGCAATCGAGCCACGAGGAAACGAATAGTGATGCAAGTCTATCATAATTTCTCCTTAAAAACATAATTAACAAAGAGAAATAAAATATCATTTTAACTTCCTTTTAAAGTCAGTCGTTTCAAACCAAAGCAATATATATATATATATATATATATATCTTATAATGCTTTGACAACTTAGAACTTGAAATGGCAAAAGCACAAACAGTAAATTTTTTATCCTTAAAATCTTAAAGATGTAGTGACCTTATCAAGTTGTCGTCATGCATTACTTTTAAAGCTATACCATGAATTTACCCTCAGAAATATGAAATGAATATGATTTTTCTTTTTTTTTTTAATTTTGTGCTTATGGGATTGTAATTAGTTTGATATTCTCTCTTTTTCTTTTTCATTATGCATATGAGTTATAATATTTTAAAATTTTAAATCTTCTCAATTTTTTTTTTAATATTGTGCTTATGGGTTATCAAAAGATTTTGAATTTTGATCTTCATTAAAAGATGTCATTGACTATAACGAGGGCGGTTGTGCATGGAGATATCATTAACTATCATGAG
Source organism: Datura wrightii (assembly GCA_035772735.1). Classification (NCBI taxonomy): domain Eukaryota; kingdom Viridiplantae; phylum Streptophyta; class Magnoliopsida; order Solanales; family Solanaceae; genus Datura; species Datura wrightii. The sequence continues at coordinate 53,217,396 of JASDFA010000006.1, read as the reverse complement.
GATGGTGGCGCATGGGACAACAGGTGTCTAAACTTACAAAGAATGTTCTTCCACTTAAAAATAAATTAGATTAATAGTAGTTAGTTCAAACATGAATTTAATTTTTTTAAAAGTAATTTTTCCTAAAAATTGTATTTATCTTTTTACCCCGTATCTTTTCTAATTTCATACATAACTTTTATCAATTTTTTAAATTATAAAATAAATATGACAATTTTTTGTTTTTGATAACTTTAACAAAAATCCATCTTATGCTTGGCAAGATTAACTATAACTTTATAAAAGATGAATAATTATCTGCAACATGTTATATGCTCATCAACTTTAAGTTTTAATTTATGTCCTAATTAAAAGAATTAAAGAAATACTATATTATGTTTGCAATTCAAAAATTCTGTTGACATTGATAAAAAAGAAATCGGTATAGCTTAGAATATTGTGTACTCGATTTATTTTCTTCTCGTACAATGAATTTTTAATTGTAAGATCTGAATTTTGAAACTCACAAAAAAATATAAAATGCGAGAAGTTTATTTATTTCATTACCTTTAAGGTGAAAATTAATGACATACTCTTCTTTTGACTTGTATTGAATTCTTGATAATTATATATTTCTTTATAATTATTTTACTTCAATATTTTTGAAAATTATTTACAAAGTCACAATGATAAGTCCATATTTTTCAAAATAATGAAAAACAAAAAGAAACAAGGTGCTTCAAAATAGACAGAAAAGAAAAGAAAAATATAAATATTTTTATTTGATTTAGTATATTAGGATAGATGAATTTGAATTTGTGCTTTATTCCCTCAAGGAGAAAATGATAAAAGTATAAAAAATTAACTCAACAATGATAAAATTAAGTTATTATAAATTATATTCACTATATCAATTTTTTTTCAAGTACATTTCTTTCCTTGAGTACTTTTTAGTTTATAAAGAAAATCAGTTCCCCCTCCCCCCTCCCTCCCCCCCCCCCCCGACCTTTTTTTTAGCTTCATCTATACTTTATTAATACAAAACTCAAAGTTAGAGAAATGCATCCAACTAAGTGTTAATCTAATATTTTTAAATTTGAACAACAATTACGAGTCATTTGGTTACGGGTTATAGTTATGTAGGTATTAGTAATACATGAATTAGTTATGAAGAATTTTGATCCCAAATACTCAAGGTAAATAACTCAACCTTCAACGATGTGCACCATCTAACATTCTTGTAGCATGGGTGCCAACATATAATATTATATCAATTTTAAACAAAAAATACATAAAATATCAAATTTTACAGAGAGACAACGGGTTCACGTGCTTCATTTTTAATATATAAAATCACCCCTGATTTTAGTTATTCATGTATTAGTTATGCAGGTATTAGTTATGCAAGTATTAGTTATGTAGGTATAATTTATATAGTTTTTAGTTATATAGAGATTACAATACATGAATTATTAAATATTTAACTTATTATAAATTAATATATATTATTCACAAATAAATAAGTAAAAAAATAGTATAAAATTCTATTGTATAGTTGAATATTTTTTTAAAAAATAAAAGAAAGTGAAGGTATAAATATATATTAAGTAACAAGACTACTGCCACTCAATTTTCATTTATTAAAAATTAAATGGTGTAGTATGATCCACTATTCTTTTTACATTAGATGGAGTAGTTTATTTAGTTAGTTTGTATATAAGTTCTTTTCTTTAAAAAAAAAAAAGCTATATATTTGTATTCTTGAAAAATAATTTTGATTCATTTTTTTTAAAATTTGATGTGTTTTTCAAAAACTGACTTATCTGTGTATTGATATGTGCTACTTTAGGAAAAAAATGTAATTTAATAGGGTTTGAAGGTGTAAAAAGAAAGTACAGGAAAAGAATAATTTTTTAAAAAGTACCGAATTATTAATAATTAGAGCATTAATTAGCCTAATTAGTTGGATCTGTTCAAACTTATTGAATTGATTAGTGTTAGGATCAAGCGCTTACTATTATGCCAAAAGTTATAGCTAATAGTAAAGAGATAACTTTATTTCTTAACTAAGTCCACCAAGCAAGCGTCATGTTCGATCATGACTCCGACCCGGACTTCCTAGTCCCTTGTGGGCCTTGCCATAGGCAAGATGTTGATCTTACCCAATAATCCCCCTCCCAACACCTGCCTCATGCAGCATGTTGTTCTTGGGAATCGAACCCATAACCTTGACTCTGATACCACTTGTTAAAATCAAGCGCTTACCATCATGCCAAAAGCTGTAGCTGATAGCAAAGGTGCAATTTTTTTCTTAACTAAGTCCAGCAAGCAAGCATCAAGCTCGATCATGACTCCGACCCGGGCTCCCTAGCCCGGATGTTGGCCTCACCCAACAATTAGTTTTGACTGGTAATTTAATTAATTTACTCGACACAAGAAAGGAAAATAGATAATAACTTATTAAAAAAGATTTTAAAAGTAAATTGATAGAGGTACATATGTAATTTTATTATTTTAACTTATGTATAACTAATACTCACATAACTTATTCCACCTTCTACCCACATAAAATTATTGATAGATAAAATAATTTTATTATACATAGATTAAAATAGTAAATTATACATAGATTAAAATAATTTTATTCTTTTAATTTATGTATAACTAATACCCACAAAACTTATTTCACCTTCTACCCACATAAAATTATACATAGACTTTTCCATAAGTTATGTGAGTATTAATTATGAAGAATTACTAAATCACAATCAAACACCGTATAAAATTAATGCATGAATAACTTTTTTATAACATTTGGAACCAACCAAGCAAACATTATATAAAATTAATACATGAATAACTTTTATCCTATTTGAAAATCAAACAATGTATAAAATTAATACATAAATAGCCAAGTTATTCATGTATTAACATTGGCCTTATCCAGTAACTAAACAACCCCTTAAGTATTTCAAATGTTTAAATTTTTTGAAAAAAATCTCATACTATACTTCAACATTAACATAAAATATTATTTTGTGACTTTGATGAGATTTTTATTATCGCGTGAAGCGTGATTCACTAGTTAATTAATAATTGACACTCAATAACATAACACTTAGTTTCACATATTTATCCTTCAATTTCTCTCTTACATGAAATAGAAAAATTAATCCAATGCAAATTTAAATTTATTATATAGCATACAATATATAAATAAGATATGAGTAAATTATTTTGCTTCTCCTGTATAGCTAATATATATGAATACAATAATGTATGCTTATATATATATATATATATATATATATATATATATATATATATATATATATATAAGCATACATTATTGTATATTCATATATATGAGAGTGCAATATAATGTAATATATAAATACAATAATATACATACTTGTTCAAAAAATTCTATATTATATACCATATAAATAGTAATATACACTTGTTTATAGATTAGAATGCTAGTTGGATATATTAAATTTTTTTTATAGAAGTAATTAATATATATTGATGTGTATTTAAATTTTATTATCAGTTATATAAACGATTTCTTATTTTTAGTCTTTTATTCATAGTAATATTTTTTCTATTAGTAATATAAAATCATATATACCTTATGTTAGTGCAATGACTTTAGAATTAGACCTAAGAGGGAGGGAGGAGAATTGGGTCTAACACTTATTTTCATAAACTAGAACTTTTCTTGAATTATCTTTTGTGACGGGAACAGACTTGAACTATGTTTCTTTGAGCAGTAACCTAATCCAAGCAGAAAATAATAAAGTGCAGAAAGTAAAGCAAGAGACAAGAATTTTTACGTGGAAAACCACTCAGGCTCGAATGAGTGTAAAAACCACGACCTACTCCCTAGTAGGATTTCAACTTAACTCCACTAGACACTGAACCAAATTCGGATTGCAACCCCCGCAATCCAAGGACCTACCCTTAAGCCCTTACAAAGTTCCTAACCTGTATAAACTACCCTTATTTTAACAAGAACTTTAACATAATTACAAGAGAATGAAAACAGAATTAAAATAAAACAAGTTCACTGATTCACTACAAATTGACACCTAGACCTAGACTGTAACGAAACAGAACTAGGGGACTGTCTCTAGCACCAGTCAATTCTCTTCAACTTGAATGTCAACTAATTGCCCAAGAATGATGAATTTGCTGAAGAGTATTTCTTGAGTGAATGCCCCAACTAGACATGATGGCTTCTTCTTTTATAGTCACAGAACACACGCCACCACTTCTTCTACTAAGAAAGGAAGTCTTTTGACTTAGGGTTCATTTTCTTTATTTGAAAGATCTTGTAGAAATCCTTATAGGATTCCACATTTCTTACCAAATATTCCCTTTCTTTTTCAGCCGACATATTATTTTTTTCTTTATAAAAGAAATTCATTTCCTTATAGAATCCTTGTTGACTTTAAGCTGTTTTCTCCTTTTTCCTGCAAATAATCAAGGTACTAGAATTCTACAATTAGTAGCACACGACTTATATTAGTATTGTACCAAGTATTAATCGGCCAACTTTGATGATTATTTATTTTAAAAATATTTCAAGCATATTTTAACTTATCATCAAATATTATTAAAACTAATCCCAATAAATTTTTCTTTTTTGATGATGACAAATAAAAATATGCTTGATTACATGTACGCTCTATTCAGTTAATCAATAATTAAGCAAAAACCAACATTCAAGCATAACCTTCCCCATTTTGGCATTAGTGAAAAGGAACATACTTAACTAAAGACAAAAATGAAAAGAAGAAAAGAAACAGGCAATAACAATCAACACATCAGGCAACCAGTGATACTAAAGCAACAATAACTACCGCTAGAATTAGCATAACCAAAATAGGAGACCAGTCAAACAACCTAACAAAACATGACAAAAATACCACTAAAACCATTAACGACAGGGACAACACAGGCTAAGGAGATGGGGCGGGGGATAAAGAGGTAGTAGCAATATCTGGAGAGGACATAGACACTGGAGACAGAGCCTTAATAAGAGACAAGAGTTCAGCATGACGGGCAGAAGTCATCTCCGCATTATGAGTCAGTTGGGCCCTCAAGTCAGCATTCTCCTGGCGAAGCTGAGCATTCTCGACCACCAATCTCTCATTTTCAACAGCAGCCTGAGATTGAGCGGCTGGGGGTGCAGTACCCTGATCCTCTAAATTAACTCTCTGACGAGAACCACGAGTCTCATAATAATCCAAAGCATCATAAATGGAGTAGGACTCGAGAGCAGTGAGCTTAACACGGAGTTTATCAAACACCTTTGCCAAGAGAAACCCATATGGTAAAACATGATTTTGCTTAACATCATCCGCAACCTTAACCACATAGGACATCATCAACCCAGACAAGTTTATAGGCAACTCCCTATCCAAAAGCTCCATAAGAGTTAAATCAAGATATGAAGAAGTATCACAACACTTTTGGCGCGGAATCAAGTTCTTGATAACAAAGGAGAACAAGTATTTATGATAGTCAGACATGGAGTGCTTATAGAACATTGAATAGGACATCATAGAAGGTTGCTAGAAAATTTCCGAACTATGTCTAAGGGTTTTAGGGAAGGAGGAAGATCCGGCCATCGATTCTTTTGATAATAAGAAAAACCTTCACACGAAATTTTCAACACAGAGCTCAGAGTACGAGAAGTAATATTCACCATAACATCCCCAAATCTACTAATAATGCAATCATAAGAAAATATAAAATGATGAAAGAATGTAACTACTTTCGACCGAGCACACATTGCCTCTGTATCAGTGAATAAACCTCCGAATCCCTGAGCTTGAATCTTGGACCAAAGGGTCACCATATGCACATTATCATACGGAATTACCATTTTACTTTTAAGCAACTTTCTCTCACCAAATTCCTTGACCTTGGGCTTATGAACAGTGGTTGATGGCAAGGGTAAAGAGCAGCTAGAAACCCCTTGATTTTGATGACGAGCCCTAGTACGAGAAGTCGGACCAAGATGACAAGGTTTCTTCATCTGCGGAGAAGAAGGGAAGTTTCGACCAAAGTGCACTTCCGAGCGCCTCTCTTTAAAGCGGCGAGAGGAACCATATCATCAAGACTGTCAGAATCAGATAATGACGGAGGTTTTTTAGTGACCTCATCATCAGAACCCTCTCCCTCGGATATGCCATCAAGAGAATCAACTGGAGAGGAAGACATAGGGGGATTTTAAGAGCTATTATAGCGAACCCATATGCCGGCGAGAAGGGTTTCTAGGTCAATTTTTGGAGAAGATGCCGACCTAGGGGAACCAATCGATGGGCTTTGAGGAGATGGTGAATTTGGAGCGATGACCATGGAGGTATCCAGTGAACCAGATGTTTGTATCTCCATAGGGTGAGGGGAACTGGGTTTGGGTTCGGGTTCGGTTGTGGGTGTAGGGTTAGGTGTAGACTCGGTGGTGACCATGGTGGAAGAGGAGGATGAATCTTGGAATGTTGCAGTGTGAGACTTAAGAGTTTGGATGAGAAAGAAAAAGAATTATAGAGAGTTAAGGCTGTGGAAAATAAAGAGACACAAAGTGAACCAAAGAGTCATAGTGGAAAAGGAAGAGAGAAACCAAGAAAAATTAAATGAGTCTTGGGCGGTGAGATTGACATGATTGTTGACACTGAGATGTGACGTGAGGGGTGATGTCATGAACAATAATAGTAATAAGTGGTCAGCTTCAAAGCCATACCTGATTGTGTTCCTTGTAGTGGTCAGGTTCGTTCCATTATCTTCCTAAATAACAATGAGCTTTTTGTATTAAAAAAACTTATGTGAGAAACTAAAGCCAAAAAAATGATGAAAGATATCCCTCAAGACGGTCGTCATCCATCCATCATCGGGAAAAGCTCCTCTTTTCTTTTTAATGCCAAAGGAAGGAAGATTATGAACAAGATGTTGAGTTAATCTTGATTAACCCAAGCTCCATCCTAATTCTCTCAAATTGTTCTCTACCAAGAGATTCAATGAAAATATCAGCAATTTGATTCTCAATTTTACAAAACTGCATAGATATAATACCTTTTTCAACTATGTCCCTTAGAAAGTGGTGTCTAATATCTACATGTTTTGTCCTCTTATGCTGACAAGGATTTTTTGCAATATTTATGGTACCTGTATTATCACAGAAGATAGGCACAGTGCCCATGTCTAACCCATAATCCCTCAATTATTGTTTTATCCACAACAATTGAGCACAATAAGAAGCAGCAACAACATATTCATCTTCAGCTGTGGATAGGGCTTCTTTGTAGCCCAAAAAATTAGACATGAACCAAGAAAGCGAGTCATACCTGATGTGCTTTTCCTGTCTGTAAGGGAACCTACATAGTCAGCATCTGCATAACCTACTAAATCAAGATTACCTTATTTGGGATACCACATACATAGATTATATGTTCCCTTCAAGTTTCTTAGGATACGCTTAACTACAGTCAGGTGAGATTCTCTAGGAGAAGATTGAAACCTTGCACGTAATCCAATGCTAAACACAATATCTGTTCTACTGGCAGTTAGCTACAGAAGAGATCCAATGATACCCCTATAGCTTTTGTCACATACTAGATTTCCATGTTCATCATTATCTAACTTAGTGGCAGTAGCAATAGGTGTATCAATTGATTTAGCAGAACCCATGTCATATTTCTTAAGCAATTCCTTAATGTATTTTTGTTGATGGGTCATTGTTCCATTCGAAAATTATTTGATTTGTAAGCCTAAGAAGAAGTTAAGCTCACCTATCATACTCATTCGAATTCACTACTCATCAACAAAGCAAATTCATTGCACAAGAATTCATTTGTTGCACCGAAGATAATATCATCTACATACACTTGTACAACCAATAATGAATCCTTTTTCTTTGCTTTTTAGAAATAGAGTGTTGTCAATTTTCCCCCTAGAAAAACCATTTTCCATCAAAAATTTTGAAAGGCGCTCATACCAAGCTCTAGAAGCTTGTTTCAATCCATATAAGGCCTTATCCAATTTAAAAATATAGTTAGAAAATTCAGGATTTGCAAAGCCAGGAGGTTGACGAACATATACCTCTTCCTTCAGTTCCCCATTTAGGAATACACTTTTGACATCCATTTGGTAGAGGGTCAATTCCATGTGAGCAGCAAAGGCAATCAACATTCTTATTGCCTCCATCCTTGCAATTGGTGGAAACGTTTCTTCATAATCGATGCCTTTTTCTTGGTTATAGCCCTGGACCACCAGACGAGCTTTGTTCCTGATGACTGTTCCCTGTTCATTAAGTTTATTTCGAAACACCCACTTTGTTCCAATTACAGTACGTCCTGTTTTAGTGGTTTCAGGTGTCATACCTTGCTCTTTTCAAACTGGTTCATCTCCTCTTGCATAGCCATTACCCAATCTGGAACCTGCAAAGCTTCACGATAATTTTTAGGCTCAATATAAGATAAGAAAGTTGAATAAGCAAAAACGTTTCTCATAGAGGCCCTAGTTTGAATTTCCTTATTCAAATAAGTTATTGTTTGATCAAGGGGATGAGAACTTTGGTGCTTCTAGAGCCTCAAAATCAATTTTTGTGGATTTTCATTTTGTGTTTCAGGAACAGGGTCAGATGATGTTTCTTCTCCTGTTCCTTCTTTTGGACCTACCACTGTGTCAGGGTTTGTTCCCTCTAAATTTTCCAATTCCTGCCTTGGTTCTAAAGGAACATTGAAGGAGTCTGTTTCCAAGAGCGTTCCTTCGTTTTGAGCTGCAACACTTACCTGGTTGGTTGAAGATGAAACTATTCCAAATTCCTCCTCGTTTTCCTATAAGTCTGTCTCAACAAAAATGTTAGACTCATCAAAAATCACATGGATGCTTTCTTCTACACACTTGGTTCTTTTATTAAAGACTTTATAAGCCTTGTTGTTTGAAGAATATCCAAGGAACACTCCTTGATCACTCCTTGCATCAAACTTACCTAAGGCAGTTTTTCCATTATTGTGCATAAAACATTTGCTACCAAAGGTTCGCAAGTGTTTGATACTCGGTTTCCTATCTTTAAGAAGTTCGTAAGGAGTTTTATCAAGAAGTGACCTAATCATGCATCGGTTAATTATATAACACGCCGTATTTACTGCTTCAGCCCAAAAACTCTTAGGAAGACCACTAGCGATTAGCATTGTTCGTGCCATATCTTCTAGCGTTCTATTTTTCCTTTCAACAACCCCATTTTGTTAGAGAGTTCTTGGGGCTGAGAAATTATGATCAATTTCATATTTGAAACAAAAAGCAGTAAATTTAACATTTTCAAACTCGGTGCCATGATCAGATCGAATACTTATTACATCCAGACCAAGAGTTCGTTGAATCCTTTTTGCAAACACTTTAAACATGTCAAATGCTTCATCCTTAGAGGACAAAAACAATGTCCATGTAAAGCGAGAGAAATCATCAACAATTACCAAAACAAATTTCTTACCTCCACGGCTAACTACTCGCATAGGCCCACAGAGATCCATGTGAAGTAATTCAAGTGGCTTGGAGGTGCTTATTACCTTTTTGGACTTGAAAGAAGATCTGATTTGTTTTCCTTTAGCACAAGCATCACAGACCTTGTCATCTTTAAATTTTATTTCAGGAAGACCAAGGAAAGGTTTTTTGAAATAAGTTTATTGAGTAATGAAAGGCTAACATGACCCAATCGCTTGTTCCATAGAAGAACATCATCATCTAGAACACTCAAACAAGTTAATTCATTTTTAGAAAAGCGGCATGATGCATGCTTTATAAACATTACTATGTCGCTTTCCAGTCAAGACAATTTCCCCCAACTTGTTGTTAACAACTTTGCAATCAAGGAAGAAAAGAACACTGTGTTCCCTCGATCACAAAGTTGAGAGATACTCAACAAGTTGGATTTTATCCCCTCAACCAAGTATACATTATCAATTGAGTGAGAAAGTGACTTACCGATCTTACCTATTCCCATAACTGTGCCTTTCTTTCCTCCGCCAAAGGATACAATTCCTCCATTGAAGGTTGTTAGTGAGAGAAAAAGTTTTTTGTTACCTGTCATGTGCCTAGAGCAACCACTGTCAAGATACCATTTTTTGTTGTTACCTCTCACTTCATCCTGCAAACACAATCAAGGGTTAGATTTGGGAACCAACACCAGTTTGGTTCCCTTTCTTTTGAAAGCTCGTGAAATCAAATATTTTCTAATCCATCTAATAGTGTTTCCATTTTTCTCAAGAGCTTTTATCCTGGCTAAACATTCATATCTAACATGACCGATATGTCCACAATGGCTACAAAATCTATATTTTTCCAAACCAACATATTTTATTTTTTGATCCCATTTGACAGGTTTGTTCTTGTAGCCAAGACCAGTTCAAGCTCTAGTGTGATGCTTATTTAACCAAGTTAAAGCTTCAGATGATTTGTTCCATTTTTTCATCAAAGCAATGTCATAATTTTCTTGATTCAAGGTTACTTGAAGCTCAGAACTTTTCTTTTTCTCTTTGCACAATTCCTTTTTCAAGGAAGTAATTTCGGCTTCATGATGTTACACCCCGTAAAATCTTGATGTTTAGATGACCTATTCACATGTTGGTTAAGAGTTCTAGGATGCCATACATGCTAGAAAAAGGCCCGGGGAAAGACCGGACAAGCGCCACGTTGAACCATCACAAGAGGAGGCTGGGTAGACCCCCTCCGTGATGGCCAACGTATCACGGAGGGCTCACCTCCGCGTTGGCCGGCGTGTCACGGAGGTGAGGTCCAGCCTCAACTATATAAACCCCCACTTCATTTTTTAGGATAATTATCATAATTTTCCAGTGAACAAATAGAAAACAGAGAGGACGAAGTATTTTGATGAAATTTATTCCGTTTACGCTATGAAACGCGGTCCAAACTCGAATTAATCTTGGGTAGTGAAGTATTAAGCTGCCGGGAGCATTCCTGCGGAGTTAGTTTCGTGAAATTAGGCTGGCAAATAGTCGTCCTACCTAGCTAAGGTAAGTGAAATTTATCCAAATTAGTGTCAATGTACTTCTATCCCTAAAGTGAGTATTTCTCCCTTCTGGACTTCCGAGAAATAACGAGTTTTCGGCTGTTCTTCGATAAGTTAAAGTTTGGGCTCTATATATATTCAAAGTAGCATTTCTTTCAGAATATCGATGAATTTAGTTCTAATTGCTATGAATATGAATGCAGTTGGAAGAAATAGCTAAATATTTGCCGAGTTACGCCATATACTCAGAAAGTTAACGGATAAGGTATGTTAAGCCAGTTTCTTCGGCAAGCTAGCAGTTCCGGTATAGTCAAATAGTTCAAGTAACAGTAGAATATTTCAGAAGCCGCATATTATGTTTAGTATGAATTTTAGTATAATGTTAGCAACATCATGTTATGTGTAGTATGAGACTTACTAACACGATATAAATTCCAGTAGGAAGTTTCAGAAACAGTACAGCATGTCCAGTATGTAATTTAGTAAAGTATGTCAGGATATCATCGTGTTCAGCCGAAACTTAGTAAAGCAATATAAGTTCCCGTAAAGTATTCTATAAACAAAATAGTAGCTTAATATGAATTTTTAAGATAACATGTTAGAAATAGTAAATCATATCTACCATGAAACTTAGTTACACAACATGATTTTCAGCAGAAATATTATATCTTGTTTCAGTATCAGATTCAGCAAGTATGACAGAAGTTATATAAATACCATATCAGTGTCAGCATGTATTATATATGTATACATCACTATCATTAGTTTCAGTATGTAGCATACGTGTTCGGTTTGTTCTGCTCGTTGGTAATTTATATTAAAAACCGACAGGCAAGTGCACGTGGTCAAACAAGTAATAAAGTGGCTAAGTAAGCCAAGTATCGATCCAAGGAGGCTCAAGATACGTAAAATTGCCTAGTTTACTATATTCCTATTTCACTTCTAATTATGCTAACAACAATGTAACCAAGAGTTACTTGAGTTTTTGTTTCTAAACTATATATACTACAATTACTACAAACTATTTACTTGTGAGTTTAGACAATGGATATGAACATGCCAAGGTTAAGAACAAGTAATGAACTTGATAATCATGATAATTTGGTTAATCTCTTCTTCATGTTGCTAGCCAAGAACATTTGCCTAGAAATTAAAACTCTCGTATTTAATTTCACTTTAGAATCATAAACCATCCGTCTACATTTCTGTGATCAAATGCAATTTATGACCTAGCACTACAATTCCGGTTCCTAAATTGACTAATACGGCTTTCAAGTATATTTCTATCAGGAAAGCACATCAAAACCCAATTTTCCCAAATCAAGTTAAGAACAATACCCTATTAATTCACAACTTTCCAATTTCTTGCTCTTTCGAGTGAAATTGGACTTTTTAGATGTACATTAATGTTGGCCAAGTACTAATGCAGTAAGAACAAGAATTAATAGAACAACATTAAAGAAGAAGAAGAAAACCATATCATTTACAATCAAAATTCATTACACATGTTCAAAACCTCAGCAAGGAAGAGAATTAGCCACTCATTCTTGGATTGATCATCCTAAAATGAGTGTAAATCATACGTACAATTGATAGAAAGAAGAAAGGAAGAGAAGAAATCCCTTATCTTTTTCGTTCTTCAACTGCTACTAACCCACGTTCCTGCTCTCCACTTCTGAACTCAGTCTAAAAACTAAAAACTAATTAAAATAAACCTAAGTGTGCTATTTATACTAGTGGGAAATTTTTCCCGGAATAACAAGCAACGTGTCACGGAGGCCAACGCGGAGCACTGCCTCCGTGACACGGCGTGGATGCGGACCTTCACTGGAATTTCCAGGGTCCGGTAAATTAACCTCAACGTGGCACGGAGGCCATCGCGGAGGCCTCTCTCCGTGCCACGGAGCTGACGCGAAGGCACACTGGAATTTGCCATTTTAATTCATGTCCAGGCAGTGTGCTACCGCGATGGTAGCGTGGCACGGCTCCATCGCGGAGCCCCTATAAAATGTGCATTCCAAGGTCTTTTCCACGCTCGCATCCAAGTCCAACTCCGACATAGTTCCAACATGCATTTTAGCTCCTAAAAATCACATTTACCTGCAAAACAAATGCTAATCATGTTGGTTAGTATAAATTCGCATTTTATTACTAATTACATGATATTATATACACATTGCACAACAAACAAGGTAAAAATGATACGTTTGAGTATCACTTGGGCATATAAATCTGCCCAAGATCACTTACCCCACACTTAAATCCTTGTTCGTCCTCGAACAACACATACACAAATCATGCAAATTACATCCCAACCTTCGCCACTATGGTGCAACAATTTACGCTACGGTCATACCGATTATTCAATTTTAGCAAATCATCAAGAAAACATGCTTGGTCGTACAATACAATGACCTTTAATACATCAAGGCTTCCTAGACTTTTAAGAATTGATTCTTGATATCGGCAAACTCATGCAAATCAGCTAATCAAGAAATCCGACATGAAAATCAATCTTTCATCAAGCATGTGCCCTCACAACTCGAGAGAAACTTCCCCTTTTTTGTTCATGCAGCACACAAACATGCAAGTAGAGGCATATAAAAATTAATTTCACTCTCTCTCCCAAAAGAATTCACATGCATCATGTCATGACCCATAGGCTTGCCCTTAATGTATTACTCCACTAATATAAAGAAATGCAATATAGGATCACGTAGGACTTTAATGGGTTGTAACGGGGCTATGGATCTAGTATATATATATTGGATTAGCCAATAATAGTCGCTAGCATCCTTAAGCGCCTTTTCAACTCATTTCCATCGACTCATGGACATTGTTCCTCTCTTTTCTCTTTTTCTCCCATTCATGCTGGGTTACTTTCGTACAACCCATTTCATCAAACACACTTGACACCAAACAGAGGGTTTTCATGTACCCTCACTATCATTTAATTACAACAAGTGCCTCTTCAACCTCATCTTTTCTTTCCTCACTTTGCTTTTCTTTTTCTTTTCACTCTTTTCACTCTTTAACACTTTGGGAAACATTTTCTTTGCTTTGCTAGCGCTTAAGAGATTCGTATAGACTTTAAGGCTAATGAAAAGAAGGAATAAAGCTTAGTTCATACAATTTTGGACAAAAGAAAGAAATCGGCTAAAGGCTCAACGGGCTGACTAGGGTATACAACATATAAAAAGGTAGAATTTGACAAGAAAAAAATGGAAACTATCGGTTAAAACAAAGAAATGCCTACATCCTTTCCAACACCACACCTCCTTCATTTCGTTTTGTATACACACCAGGCAAGTTCTAGACAATTCACAATGACATGGAATAGCAAAACCTCACTTCACACTTCATGCACATGCTCGAATCAAGATGCATTCACAGACTCTTTAATTAGTCAATTACATGAATTCAAGATTAAGCCTCAATCATACTGAACCAAATTCTATAGCCTAGGTACTCAACGTATTTACAGAATTGCATGCTTTCAAACGAATCACTTTCACATTTTGAACATCAATTACAACACGCAACGAAATTTTAGCAACCATAAGCAACTACAGTTCATTGATGCAATCCACCAAAGAAAACTAAAAACAAATAAAAATCCTACTCCTACCGACTACATTTCCCTTAAGATGGTCGTCATCCATCCATCATAGGGAACGGTCACTAACTATGACATCGGTTCAATGGGACTATTCTCGGTAAAAGAACCGAAAACAGACTCCGAGAAACCCAAAAAAAAAAATCGAAAAAATTTTGCAACACATCGATCATTTCAATAGAAAGATATTTACACAAGATTTTGATAATTGCAAAATATCTTCGCAAAAATTTTGAAAAATATCGATCATGTCGATAGAGAAAAAAAAATATTTACAAAATTTACAAAATATTTACACTAGAAACCATAACTTTCAAAAACACACATCATTAACCACACAAACAAATATATGCAGATACATCACAAATCAGTTCGCCACAGGGAAAGCACAAACATACAGAAACATCAAGGAAAAACATGCGGCAAATTAGAGCCTTGACCCAACACCTAGCTACTCCCCACCCCACACTTAAATCGAACACTGTCCCCAGTGTTCACAAAAATTACAAAACACAAAATTTTGGGTGGTGAAACTCCCTGCTCAGTTGAAATATTCGACGTCCTCATCCGGTGCTGCGGCCTCGTCGCCCATATCTGAATCAACTCCATCGTCGTCATTGGACTCCACATCGAAGTCCTCACGACGTGTCTCCTCATCAGTAGGGACATCGTCATCTGTCAGCTCCACGAAGGCTGGCCCTACCCGACATAAGGCTCTGGCGTTCTCGCCAAAGGGGTAGTCCAGCTCCAGCTGCCATAATTCTTCCTCGGTGGCTGGTCTCCCACCAATCCGTAGCTGCAGCATCTGCATGCTGAACATATGGGCCATGTACTGATCGTCACGAGCATGTCGCTCGCCCAAAGTCAATACAGGTCCATGTGTAGTGTCGGGGGCCTTAGTCTTTGTCACGTCGAAGGCCCTCAGCTCCAGCTGCGAAATATAGTCCAAGGCTTCTTCCTCAATGTCGAGGCCTCGGAGGAAGGTGGTGATGAGTCCGCCAAACCCGTATCTGTGGCCCTGGTGCAGTCTGGCTCTCTTCATGGCAGATATTATTACCGCCCCCACATTAATCTCAAGCCCTTTCATAAGGGCATACACCAAGCAGACACGGTCCCGGGTCACATCTGTCATATGGACTCCCAGGATCAAGCACGAACATACAATCTTCAGCCATATTCTGGCCTCCCTGTTCATCTGCGAATAAGGCAGAGTTTGGTGGTAACCCCTCTCCTTATGTCTACTCCATCGGGCCGTGGATCGAGCCCCACACAACGTACGTCTGATGTCGGCGTACGGTGGGGTGATGTTTAGCTGGCGGAGAACGTGGGCGTCTGTGTCCCGCGCTCCAACGATGGCATTTAGCTGCTGGGGTTCCAGAGTGACAATCTGCCCTCTGATTTTTATAGTGTGGCTTCTGATGGCCGGGTTCCAGTTTGCATAAAATTCCCGGACCAAGTGAAGGTTGCACTCCTTGGGCTCCTGAAAATTAAAGCTGAGCCCAGCTGCCTCGATTCTCTGTACAATGCGAGGGAACTCCTGTGCAAGTGGTTCCCTTGCAATATGTTCCTCGGGGAAGTACTTGTTTTCTTTGTGTTTTGCGTACCATTTCTTCCCTTCATCGGTGACCCATCTTGTTCCGTATTGACGGCGTTGGCTGTGCGGAACAGCGGGTGCAGCTGGGACTGCGGTGCCCAGTCTCATCCGTTTCCTACCTATGCCTGAGGTAGAAGCACCCTTGCCTTTATCTTGTCTGCTAGCCATTGTACCTGTCAATTTACACAAACAAGCACAACGTTAAGCTAAAAACTTGTTAACTTCGGCTAAGGTCGGGTTACAAAACATTTACCCCACACTTAGGACTTAGCTTCGTCTACAAAATTACGGCAAAGAATAACTCTATTCACAACCCCAAACACAAACAACTATACACATATTGCTTAGTGCGTTCGCAACAAAATTTCGACAGCATAACGGTTAGCGTACTACTCAGACTTCATACAACTAATCTCAATCCTACTATCGCCAACAATTCACACATCGCACAAGCAACAAAAACAACAACAAAAATAAAAACAACTATAAAAACATTTTATATACAAGCTAATCTAAACAATCTAACCAATTCACACATTTTATGCATTTTCCCACAAAAATTCGAGAATTAGTCGTCTTGGAACATTTACACAATATTTACCATGACTTCTCTCAAATAATAAACACACCCCAGCGTTGAATTCATCAAACTATCAAGTTGCCCAAGTCAAATTCAACAACCCAAGCCCTAGAATACAATTTGACAATCAAATTTGAATTATTCACATAATCGACAAGTTCAAACGCTAACTACAACAATCCGAACATAATCAATCACAAATAATCCACATTCATGTTTAATTTCTCCCTAGGGTGATATATCTCACCTTACATGCCCAAATTTGACAAAAATCGCCAAAAAATTGAGATAGACGATGAAAACATACCTTAGAATTGAAGAACCGAAGAAACTTTTCGTTTTCCTTGCCTAGGAACGTGGCACGGTGCTTGGGGAGGGGGAAACGGGTGTTTGGTCGCGGAGGGAAGAGGGAATGGGAAAAAATGGGCGAAAATCGGGGGTTAATTTATAGAAAACACGCGGGTCACCCGGCAACCCGGTGTGACCCGGCACTGAATAAGGGGCAACGTGTCACGGAGGGTAACGCGGAGCCCCTCCTCCGTGACACGGAGCCAACGCGTTGGCTTACTGGATTTTTGAAAAATCCGGATTTTGCCTTCAACGTGTCACGGAGGCCAACGCGGAGCATTGCCTCCGTGACACGGTGCCAACGCGCCAGTGCACTGTTTCTTCAATAAATTTAATTTTTCATACCTCGCCTCATTTTCTCGATTCCATGTATATTTCCTCCGTTATACCTGAAAATCACCTCACTAAACAAAAATTGGTTAAATTAATAGATTTCCCTAACTAAAATAACAAAATACTAACTAAAATGAAAATCTAAACCTAATCAAGGAAAGAAAAAGAAAAATAAAACTTGGAAATAGAAAAGAAAAACAAAAATAAAGATAAAAATTAACTACACTGTGCAAAAGAAAAAAGAAAATATTTTTCTCACGGGTTGCCTCCCGTGCAGCGCCTGGTTTACCGTCGCGGCTCGACGTCCTTTATGCTCATTTGTCTACTAGGGATATGGACGATTTGTCCCGATCATGGTTGTCCCCCCAATAGTTCTCAACCTTATCCGGTGGCCTACCTAGTAACTCTCGGGAATCACTCAATCCATTAGCATTCCCATGATCAATCACGTTGATCACCGAGAGATCCTTATAAACAGTCGGGAGCTTAGGTACCTTGTACACATCGAACACTTCGACCTTGTCATGTGCTCGCATTGTGAGTTGACCCGCAGCTACATCAATTAATGCCTTTCCGGTTGCCAAAAAGGGTCATCCCAAAATAAATGGGACTTCAGCATCTGGTTCAAAATCCAGAACAATGAAATCGACCGGAAAAATGAGGGAGCCTACTTGCACTAACACATCCTCCACAATGCCATCCGGCTTAGCTAAAGACCTGTCTGCTAGCTGCAAGATTACCGTTGTAGGTCTAGGACTCCCTAGACCTAACTTTCTGAATACCGAAGATGGCATCAAATTTATGCTTGCCCCCAAGTCGCATAATCCACGCGCTCGGATACTTTGCCAAATTGTAAGCTAGATAGTGAAACTTCCAGGGTCTTTCAGTTTTGTGGGCAACCTATTCTGAATACGGGAAGTGCATTCCTCTGTTAAAGATACCGTGGCATACTCAGTCAAACGACTTTTGTTAGCCACGATGTCTTTAATATACTTCACATATTTTGGCACTCCCTGCAAGACATCAACAAGAGGTAAGTTAACATGTACCTGTTTAAGTACCTCCATGAATTTCTGGAAACACGCCTCCTCCTTGTGTTTCTTAAGTCGTTGAGGGAACGGGGGTGGAGGCCTTGCTGGTTCAGCTTCTTTAGTCTTCCCCTTATCTGAGCCTTGCTCTCCCTCAACATCTGCTGCTCCTGACTTTTGAGACGGTCTTTCCGGTTCCACCTCCTTCAACTGTAAACCACTCCTCGTGGTCACTGCATTTACCTGCTTCGGATTAGGATCCGTGTCGCTAGGTAGTCCTCCTCTGGGTCTAGTATTTTGGGCACTAGAAAACTGCCCAAACTGATATTCAAGAGCCTTGGTCGCCAACTGATTGTTCTTCACTTCGGCTGCCAATTTAACATAGTCAGCCTGCAATTGCGCCTAATTAGCGATCATGGTTTTGAACATCTCCTCAATAGTCGGTGATGGTGGTGGAGGAGGGGCATTGTGATTTTTGAATTGAGCTTGATAATTTTGTTGCCCTCCTTGGTTCCTGTGCATACCCTGCCCTAAACTTTGGCCTTGTTGATTGTTGCTACCCCACAAAAAATTCGGATGGTTCCTCCAATTTGAGTTGTAGCCACTACCAAACTGCTATTGATTTCTCTGTGCATTGCCCACAAAGTTAACAGAATCAGGATTTGCACCACAGCATTCAGCTGAATGCTCACTACTACCACACACTTCACACCACATCTGTTGAACTGCATTGACTGAAGCTGACGGCTGGTTCAAATTGATATTGCTGAAGTGAGTGTTTAACTGATTTTGCAAAGCAGCTATCTGTGCAGCGATAGCTATGAATCCATCCACTTCAAGCACTCCCGCTGCTTTCCTTGCTCCACCCCTTGAAGAATCTGCATTCCATTCTGGATTGCCTTGTGAAATTCGGTTGAGCAAAGTGTACAGCTCCTCATAGGTCTTTTCCAGCGCTTGCCCTCCAGCTGCTGAATCTAACAAAATTTTAGTGTGGGGTTCCAAACCCTCAATGAATGTGTGTACCAACACCTCATTGGACTGATGATGATGAGGACAGTCCCGCAACATGGATTTAAATCTTTCCCAGGCTTGATATAGATTTTCCCCTTCCCTCTATTTAAAACTGAGAATTTGACTTCTAAGTCTGGTTGTTTTACCAGAAGGGAAAAATCTGATCAAAAACTTCCGCGCAAGATCATCCCACGTTGATATAGAATTGGGTGGTTCAGCTTTTAACCACCTCTTGGCTTCACCAAGTAAGGAAAATGGAAATAAGGTGAGCCGAACATAATCAGGTGACACTCCAGCGGGTATATAAATGTCACTTATCTCCAAAAAGTTCTGGAAATGTTGTTGTGGATCTTCATGAGGGAGTTCGGTAAATTGCCCGCTTGTGTGCAAAAGTTGCACCATATTCTGCTTTAATTCAAACCTCCCTCCAGGCTCTGGTTTGCGGATGCTAGAATGGACATTATTGGCGTGTGGGATTGTCACCTCGCGAACCGGCCTTGCTGCTGCTTCATCGGGCACTAACACTGCCCGCACAACTGGTGGATTTTGTTGCTCCATCATAGACTGTTTAAGCAACTGAAGCTTCTTTCGAAGAGCTTCTCTACGTTGACTATGAAATTCACGTTCAGGCTCTACGTAAGATTCCACCAGCTCTTTGTCCCTTGCCAGTGTTCACAGAAACAAAATCTGCAAAATACAGGCTAAGACCAAGTTGTTAACACTTAAGAAAATAAAAATACAAATACAGTAAATTTACACTAAACACAATTTTACAAATCGCCTAGCCTCCCCGGCAACGGCGCCAAAAACTTGTTCGGTTTGTTCTGCTCGTTGGTAATTTATATTAAAAACCGACACGCAAGTGCACGTGGTCAAACAAGTAATAAAGTGGCTAAGTAAGCCAAGTATCGATCCAAGGAGGCTCAAGATACGTAAAATTGCCTAGTTTACTATATTCCTATTTCACTTCTAATTATGCTAACAACAATGTAACCAAGAGTTACTTGAGTTTTTGTTTCTAAACTATATATACTACAATTACTACAAACTATTTACTTGTGAGTTTAGACAATGGATATGAACATGCCAAGGTTAAGAACAAGTAATGAACTTGATAATCATGATAATTTGGTTAATCTCTTCTTCATGTTGCTAGCCAAGAACATTTGCCTAGAAATTAAAACTCTCGTATTTAATTTCACTTTAGAATCATAAACCATCCGTCTACATTTCTGTGATCAAATGCAATTTATGACCTAGCACTACAATTCCGGTTCCTAAATTGACTAATACGGCTTTCAAGTATATTTCTATCAGGAAAGCACATCAAAACCCAATTTTCCCAAATCAAGTTAAGAACAATACCCTATTAATTCACAACTTTCCAATTTCTTGCTCTTTCGAGTGAAATTGGACTTTTTAGATGTACATTAATGTTGGCCAAGCACTAATGCAGTAAGAACAAGAATTAATAGAACAACATTAAAGAAGAAGAAGAAAACCATATCATTTATAATCAAAATTCATTACACATGTTCAAAACCTCAGCAAGGAAGAGAATTAGCCACTCATTCTTGGATTGATCATCCTAAAATGAGTGTAAATCATACGTACAATTGATAGAAAGAAGAAAGGAAGAGAAGAAATCCCTTAGCTTTTTCGTTCTTCAACTGCTACTAACCCACGTTCCTGCTCTCCACTTCTGAACTCAGTCTAAGAACTAAAAACTAATTAAAATAAACCTAAGTGTGCTATTTATACTAGTGGGAAATTTTTCCCGGAATAACAAGCAACGTGTCACGGAGGCCAACGCGGAGCACTGCCTCCGTGACACGGCGTGGACGCAGACCTTCACTGGAATTTCCAGGGTCCGGTAAATTAACCTCAACGTGGCACGGAGGCCATCACGGAGGCCTCTCTCCGTGCCACGGAGCTGACGCGAAGGCACACTGGAATTTGCCATTTTAATTCATGTCCAGGTAGTGTGCTACCGCGATGGTAGCGTGGCATGACTCCATCGCGGAGCCCCTATAAAATGTGCATTCCAAGGTCTTTTCCACGCTCGCATCCAAGTCCAACTCCGACATAGTTCCAACATGCATTTTAGCTCCTAAAAATCACATTTACCTGCAAAACAAATGCTAATCATGTTGGTTAGTATAAATTCGCATTTTATTACTAATTACATGATATTATATACACATTGCACAACAAACAAGGTAAAAATGATACGTTTGAGTATCACTTGGGCATATAAATCTGCCCAAGATCAATACGCAGTTAGTATTACTAGTTGAGACTTGACTGTATTGTTTGGGCTGGATTACCTAACATTCATGACCGCCCCAGGGTTAATAGCTGTATCGACTCGTTCTCCAGAGGGCGAGAATACGCCGCTCTACGGAGTGGCATGCCGTCCCCCAGGGGACGAAGATGGGATGCTAGTTTCCCCATATTTTGCCTTGGTCGGCTTAACCCCCGTCGAGCGGGTACGCCCGGGGTGTTGATTCAGGAGTCCTCCGGACTCAGGTACAGTGATAGTCAGGGGCTCAGCGAGCCCAAGTGCATACCCAGGGGACCGACAGGATGCTTATAGTTACTAGGGGAGATGGGATGACCAGGGTAGGGGTATAGATTGCGTGTTGGTTGTACCTCCCGACTTATGGGGCCCGAGTAAGGTTTATGTGTGTTATGCTATGTTATATTATGCCATGTTATGTTAGATATGAATAGATCGATAGTAGAGCGCTACATTTCCAGGTATGACTCCTGTTCGGCTGGTTCGGTATATGTAAAACCGACACGCAAATGCACGTGGTCAAACAAGTAATAAAGTGGCTAAGTAAGCCAAGTATCGATCCAAGGAGACTCTGGATAAGTAAAATTGCCTAAGTACACTATATTCTTATCTTACTTCTAATTATGCTAACAACAACGTAACCAACAGTTAAATAAGTTTTTGTTTATAAAATATATATATACTAAAACAATTAACAATTATTTACTGTGAATTTAAACTATGGATATGAGCATGCCAAGGTTAAGAACAAGTAATGAATTCGATTATATTAATAATTTGGTTAATCTCTTCTTCATGTTGCTAGCTAAGAACAGTAGCCTAGAAATTAAAACTCTCGTATTTAATTTCACTTTAGAATCATAAACCATCCGTCTACATTTCTGTGATCAAATGCAATTTATGACATAGCAATACGATTCCGGTTCCTAAATTGACTAAAACGGCTTTCAAGTATATTTCTATCAGGAAAGCACATCAAAACCCAATTTTTCCAAATCAAGTTAAGAACAATACCCTATTAATTCACAACTTTCCAATTTCTTGCTCTCTCGAGTGAAATTGGACTTTTTAGATGTACATTAATGTCGGGCACACACTAATGCAGTAAGAACAAGAATTAATAGAACAACATGAAAGAAGAAGAAGAAAACCATATCATTAACAATCAAAATTCATCACCATTGTTCAAAACCTTAGCAAGGAAGAGAATTAGCCACTCATTTGTGGATTGATCATCCTAAAACAAGTGTAAATCATGCATACAATTAATAGAAAGAAGAAAGGAAGAGAAGAAATCTCTTAGCTCTTTCGTCCCTCAACTGCTCCTAACCCACGTCCTTGCTCCGCCAAGTCTGAACTAATTAAAATAAACCTAAGTGTGCTATTTATACTAGTGGGAAATTTTTCCCGGAATAACAAGCAACGTGTCACGGAGGCCATCGCGGAGCGCTGCCTCCGTGACACGGCGTGGACGCAGACCCTCTCTGGAAATCCAGGGTCTGGTAAAATAGCCTCAACGTGGCACGGAGGCCAACGCGGAGGCCTATCTCCATGCCACGGAGCTGTCGCGAGGCCACACTGGAATTTGCCATTTAATTTCCTCTCCAGGCAGTGTGCCTCCGCGATGGTAGCGTGGCACGACTCCATCGCGGAGCCCCTATACTTTGTGCATTCCAATGTCTTTTCCACGCTCGCATCCGAGTCCAACTCCGATATTGTTCCAACACGCATTTTAGCTCCTAAAAATCCTATTTACCTGCAAAACAAATGCTAATCATGTTGGTTAGTATAAATTCACATTTTATTACCAATTACATGAGAATATATACATATTGCACACAAACAAGGCGAAAATGATACGTTTGAGTATCACTTGGGCATATAAATCTACCCAAGATCACTTACCCCACACTTAAATCCTTGTTCGTCCTCGAACAACACATACACAGCTCATGCAAATTACATCGCAACCTTTGTCACTATGATGCGACAATTTACGCTACGGTCATACTGATTATTCAATTTTTTGCAAATCATCAAGAAAACATGCATGGTCTTATTATGCAATGACCTTTCATACATCAAGACTTCCTAGACTTTAAGAATTGACTCTCGAGATCGGCAAACTCATGCACATTAGCTAATCAAGAAATCCGACACGAAAATCAATCTTTCATCAAGCATGTGCCCTCACAACTCAAGAGAATCTTCCCCTTTCATGTTCATGCAACACACAAATATTCAAGTAGGGGCATATAAAAATTAATTTCACTCACTCTCCCAAAAGAATTCACCTGCATCATGTCATGACCCATAGGCTTGCCCTTAGTGTATTACTCCACTAATATAAAGAAATGCAATGTAGGATCACGCAGGACTTTAATGGGTTGTAATGGAAGCTATGGAACTAGTATGTATATTGGATTAGCCAATAATAGTTGCTAGCATCCTTAAACGCCTTTTCACACATTCCCATCGACTCATGGATAACTTTTCTTTTTTTTTTCTCTTTTCCTCTAATTCATGCTGGTTTACTTTCGTACAGCCCATTTCATCAAACACACTTGACACCAAACAAAGGGTTTTCATGTACCCTCCTCATCATTTCGTTATAACAAGTGCCTCTTCAACCTCATCTTTTCTTTCCTCACTCTGCTTTTCTTTTTCTTTTCAGTCTTCTCACTCTTTGACACTTTGGGAAAAATTCTCTTTTCTTCGTAAGCGCTTAAGAGTTTTGTATAGACTTTTACAGTTAATGAAAAGAAGGAATAAAGCTTAGTTTATATAATTTTGGACAAAAGAAAGAAAGAAACGGCTAAAGGCTCAACGGGCTGACTAGGGTATACAATCACATAAAAAGGTAGAGTATGACAAGAAAGAAAAAATAGAAAATCTCGGTTAAAACAAAGAAATGCCTACATCCTTTCCAACACTACACCTCCTTCATTTCGTTTTGTACACACACCAGGCAAGTTCTAGACACTTCACAATAGCATGGAATAACAATACCTCACTTCACACTACATACACATGCTCGAATCAAAATGCATTCACAGACTCTTTAATTAGCCAATTGCATGAATTCAAAAATTAAGCCTCAATCATACCGAATCAAATTCTACAGCCTAGGTAACTCAACATATTTACAAAATTGCATGCTTTCAAATGAATCACTTTCACATTTTGAACATCAGTTACAACACGCAACGAAATTTTGCAACCATAAAGCAACTACAGGTTCATTGATGCAATCCACCAAAGAAAAACTGAAAACAAATTAAAATCCTACTCCTATCGACTACATTTCCCTTAAGAAGGTCGTCATCCATCCATCATAGGGAACGGTCACTAACTATGACATCGGTTCAATGGGACTATTCTCGGTAAAAGAACCGAAAACAAACTCCGAGAAACCCAAAACAAAA
Organism: Datura wrightii; assembly: GCA_035772735.1. Taxonomy (NCBI): domain Eukaryota; kingdom Viridiplantae; phylum Streptophyta; class Magnoliopsida; order Solanales; family Solanaceae; genus Datura; species Datura wrightii. The sequence goes on along the minus strand of JASDFA010000006.1, from coordinate 53,192,148 downwards.
ATCGAAAAATTTTGCAACACATCGATCATTTCGATAGAAAAATATTTACAAAAGATTTTGATAAGTGCAAAATATTTTCGCAAAAATTTTGAAAAAAATATCGATCATTTCGATATACAGAAATATTTATAAAATATTCACCTTGGCAACCATAACTTTTCATAACACACATCATTAACCACAAAGAATATATAGCTACAAGACAAATCAGTTCACAACAGGGAAACACAAACATACATACTAACCAAGGAAAAAGCATACAGCAGATTAGAGCCTAAGTCCCAGCACCTATCTACTCCCCACCCCACACTTAAATCGAACACTGTCCCCAGTGTTCACAAAAATACAAAGCACAAAATTTTGGGTGGTGGAACTCCCTGCTCAGTCGAAATATTCGACTTCTTCATCCGGTGCTACTGCCTCGTCGCCCATGTCTGAGTCAGCTCCATCGTCGTCATCGGACTCCACATCAGAGTCTTCCCGACGTGTCTCCTCTTCAGTAGGGACATCGTCATCAGTAGGCTCAACGAAGGCTGGTCCCACTCGGCATAAGGCTCTGGCATTCTCGCCAAATGGGTAATCCAGCTCCAGCTGCCATAATTCTTCCTCGGTGGCTGGTCTCCCACCAATCCGTAGCTGAAGCATCTGCATGCCAAACATACGTGCCATGTACTGATCGTCACGAGCATGTCGCTCGCCCAAAGTCAGCACTGGCCCGTGTGTGGTGTCGGGGGCCTTAGTTTTTGTCACATCAAGGGCCCTCCGCTCCAACTGCGGGATGTAATCCAAGGCTTCTTCCTCGACATCGAGGCCTCGGAGGAAGGTGGTGATGAGTCCGCCGAACCCGTATCTGTGGCCCTGGTGTAGTTTGGCTCTCTTCATGGCGGATATAATGACCGCCCCAACATTAATCTCAAGCCCTTTCATAAGGGCATACACCAAGCAGACACGGTCTCGAGTCACATCCGTCATGTGAACTCCCGGGATTAAGCACGAACATAGAATCTTCAGCCATATCCTGGCCTCCCTATTCATCTGCGAATAAGGCAGAGTCTGGTGGTAACCCCTCTCCTTATGTCTACTCCATCGGGCTGTGGATCGAGCCCCACACAACGTACGTCTGATGTCGGCGTACGGTGGGGTGATGTTTAGCTGGCGGAGAACGTGAGCGTCTGTGTCCCGCGCTCCAACGATGGCATTGAACTGTTGGGGTTCCAGAGTAACAATCTGCCCTCTGATTTTTATTGTGTGGCTTCTGATGGCCGGGTTCCAATTTGCGTAGAACTCCCAGACCAAATGTAGGTTGCACTCCTTGGGCTCCTGAAATATAAAGCTGAGCCCAGCTGCTTCAATCCTCTACACAATACGAGGGAACTCCTGTGCTAGTTGTTCCCGTGCAATATGTTCCTCCGGGAAGTATTTGCTTTCCTTATGCTTAGCATACCACTTCTTCCCTTCCTCGGTTACCCACCTTGTTCCATATTGGCGGCGTTGGCCACGCGGAACAGCTGGTGCAGCTGGGACTGCGGTGCCCAGTCTCATTCGCTTTCTACCGGTACCTGAGGTAGAAGCACCCTTGCCCTTATCTTGCCTACTCGCCATTGTACCTGTCAATATACACAAACAAGCACAAAGTTAAGCTAAATACATGTTAACTTCGACTAAGGTCGGGTTACACAACGTTTACCCCACACTTAGTCCTTAGCTACTTTTACGAACTACGGCAAGGATAACTCAATTTACACCAAAACAATCAACTATACAATTTATGCTTAGTGCGTTCACAAAAATTTCGACAGCATAACGGTTAGCGTACTACTCAGACTTCATACAGCTAATTCCAATCCTACTATCGCTAACAATTCAACCATCGCACAAGCAATAAAAACAAAAACTAAAAACAACGACAAAAACATTCTATATACAAACGAATCCAAATAATCAAACCAATTTACACAATTTTCGCACTTTCCCAAAAATTCGAGAATTCATCGTCTTAACATTCATACAATATTTACAACGACTTATCTCAATTTACAAACACACCCCGGCATCTAATTTACCGAATTATCAAGTCACCCAAGTCAAATTCAACAACCCATGCCCTAGAATACAATTCTACAATCAAATTCGAATTATTTACGTAATCGATAAGTTCAAACGCTAATTAGAACAATCCGAACATTTATCCATCACAAATAACTCAACATCATGTTAAATTTCTACTTAGGGTGATATATCTCACCTCGCATGCCCAAAGTCGACTAAAATCGCCAAAAATTTGAGAGAAACGAGGAAAACATACCTTTGAATTGAAGAACTGAAGAAACTTGACGAATTCCTTGCCTAGTAACGTGGCACGGTGCTTGGGGAGGGGGAAATGGGTGTTTGGTCACGGAGAGGGAAAGAAATGGGGAGAAATGGGCAAAAATCGGGATTAATTTAAAGAAAAACACGCGGGTCACCCGGCAACCCGGTGTGACCCGGCACCAAATACACGGCAACGTGTCACGGAGGGTAACGCGGAGCCCCTCCTCCGTGACACGGAGCCAACGCGTTGGCTTACTGGAAATTTTAAAAATTTGGATTTTGCCTTCAACGTGTCACGGAGGGTAACGCGGAGCCCTTCCTCCGTGACACGGAGCCAACGCGCCAGTGCACTGTTTCTTCAATTAAATTATTTTTTTCATACCTTGCCTTTTCCTTCCCGATTCCATGTATATTTTTCTCCGTTAGACCTGAAAAATCACTTCACTAAACAAAATTGGTTAGATTAATAGATTTTCCTAACTAAAACAAAAAATATTAACTAAAACAAAAATATATATCAAATCAAGAAAAGAAAAATAAAAATAAAAATTATTTATACTAAAAAAAAGAAAGAAAATATTTTTCACGGGTTGCCTACCGTGCAGCGCCTGATTTACCGTCGCGGCTCGACGTCCTTTATGCTCAATTATCTACTAGGGTGATGGACGATTTGTCACAATCGTTGTCCTCCCCCCAGTAGTTCTCAACCTTATCAGGTGGCCTTCCTATTAACTCTCAGGAATCATTTATTCGATTAGCGTTCCCATGATCAATCACATTGATCACCGAGAGTTCTTCATTTACCATCGGGAGCTTAGGTGCTTTGTACACATCGAACACTTCGACCTTGTCATGTGCTCGCATTGTAAGTTGACCCGCAACTACCTTAATTAATGCTTTTCCGGTTGCCAAAAAGGGTCGTCCCAAAATAAATGGGACTTCAGTATCTGGTTCAAAATCTAGAACAATAAAATCGACCGGAAAAATGAGGGAGCCCACTTGCACTAACACATCCTCAACAATGCCATCCGGCTTAGCCAAGGACCTGTCTGCTAATTGCAAGATTACAGTTGTAGGTCTAGGACTCCCTAGACCTAACTTTCTGAATACCGAAGATGGCATCAGATTTATGCTTGCTCCCAAGTCGCATAATCCATGAGCTTGGATACTCTGCCCAATAGTAAGCTGGATAGTAAAACTTCCAGGGTCTTTCAGTTTCGTGGGCTGTCTGTTTTGGATCTGGGAAGTGCATTCCTCCGTCAAAGCCACCGTGGCATACTCAGTCAAACGACTTTTGTTGGCCACGATGTCTTTGATATATTTTGCATATTTGGTCACTCCCTGCAAGACATCAACAAGAGGTAAATTAACATGTACCTGTTTAAGCACCTCCATAAATTTCTTGAAACACGCCTCCTCCTTGTGTTTCTTGAGTCGTTGAGGGAACGGGGGTGGAGGTCTTTCTGTTTCTGCTTCTTTGGTCTTCCCCCTATCAGAACTTTGTTCCTCCTCAACTTCTGCTGCTCCTGAATTTTGAGGCGGTCTTTCCGGTTCCACCTCCTTCAACTGTAAACCACTCCTCGTGGTCACTGCATTCACCTGCTTTGGATTAGGATCCATGTCGCTAGGTAGTCCTCCTCTGGGTCTTGTGTTTTGGGCACTAGCAAATTGCCCAAACTGATATTCAAGAGCCTTGGTCGCCAACTGATTATTCTTCACTTCGGCTGCCAATTTGACATAGTCAGCCTGAAATTGTGCCTGATTAGCGATCATGGTTTTAAACATCTCCTCAATGCTCGGTGATGGTGGTGGAGGAGGGGCATTGTGATTTCTGAATTGAGCTTGATAGTTTTGTTGCCCTCCTTGATTTCTCTACATACCCTGACCAGAACCTTGGCCTTGTTGGTTGTTGCTACCCCACGAAAAATTTGGATGGTTCCTCCAATTTGAGTTGTAGCCACTACCAAACTGCTGCTGATTTCTCTGTGCATTGCCCACAAAGTTAACAGAATCAGGATTTGCACCACAGCACTCGGCTGAATGCTCACTACTACCACACACTTCACACCACATCTGTTGGACCGCATTGACTGAAACTGAAGGCTGGTTTAAATTCATATTGCTGAAGTGATTATTTAACTGATTTTGCAAGGCAGCTATCTGTGCAGCGATAGCTGTAAATCCATCCACTTCAGGCACTCCTGCTGCTTTCCTTGCTCCACCTCTTGATGAATCTGCATTCCATTCTGGATTGCCTTGTGAAATTCGGTTGAGCAAAGTGTACAGCTCCTCATAGGTCTTTTCCAGCGCTTGCCCTCCAACTGCTGAGTCTAACAGAATTTTAGTATGGGGTTCCAAACCCTCAATAAATGTGTGTACCAACACCTCATTGGACTGATGATGATGAGGACAGTCCCGCAACATGGATTTAAATCTTTCCCAGGCTTGATATAGATTTTCTCCCTCCCTCTGTTTAAAACTTAGAATTTGACTTCTAAGTCTGGCTGTTTTACCAGAAGGGAAAAATCTAATCAAAAACTTCCGTGCAAGATCATCCCATGTTGATATAGAATTTGGTGGTTCAGCTTTTAACCACCTCTTGGCTTCACCAAGTAAGGAAAACGGAAATAAGGTGAGCCGAACATAATCGGGTGACACTCCAGCGGGTATATAAGTGTCACTTATCTCCAAAAAATTCTGGAGATGTTGTTGTGGGTCTTCATGAGGGAGACCGGTAAATTGCCCGCTTGTGTGCAAAAGTTGCACCATGTTCTGCTTTAATTCAAACCTCCCTCCAGGCTCTGGTTTGCGGATACTAGAATGTACATTGTTGGCATGTGAGATTGCCACCTCGCGAACCGGCCTTGCTGCTGCTTCATCGGGCACTAACACTGCCCGCACAACTGGTGGATGTTGCTGCTCCATAATAGATTGTCGGAACAACTGCAGCTTCTTTTGTAGAGCTTCTCTACATTGACTACGAAATTCACGTTCAGGCTCTAAGTAAGATTCCACCAGCTCTTTGTCCCTTGCCAGTGTTCACAGAAATCAAGTCTGCAAAATACAGGCTAAGACCAAGTTGTTAACACTTAAGAAAATAAAACAAAAATATAGTAAATTTACACTTATCACAATTTCACCAATTGCCTAGTCTCCCCGGCAACGGCGCCAAAAACTTGTTCGGCTGGTTCGGTATATGTAAAACCGACACGCAAGTGCACGTGGTCAAACAAGTAATAAAGTGGCTAAGTAAGCCAAGTATCGATCCAAGGAGACTCAGGATAAGTAAAATTGCCTAAGTACACTATATTCTTATCTTACTTCTAATTATGCTAACAACAGCGTAACCAACAGTTAAATAAGTTTTTGTTTATAAAATATATATATATACTAAAACTATTAACAATTATTTACTATGAATTTAAACTATGGATATGAGCATGCCAAGGTTAAGAACAAGTAATGAATTCGATTATAATAATAATTTGGTTAATCTCTTCTTCATGTTGCTAGCCAAGAACAGTAGCCTAGAAATTAAAACTCTCGTATTTTATTTCACTTTAGAATCATAAACCATCCGTCTACATTTCTGTGATCAAATGCAATTTATGACCTAGCAATACAATTCCGATTCCTAAATTGACTAATACGGCTTTCAAGTATATTTCTATCAGGAAAGCACATCAAAACCCAATTTTCCCAAATCAAGTTAAGAACAATACCCTATTAATTCACAACTTTCCAATTTCTTGCTCTCTCGAGTGAAATTGGACTTTTTAGATGTACATTAATGTCGGCCACACACTAATGCAGTAAGAACAAGAATTAATAGAACAACATGAAAGAAGAAGAAGAAAACCATATCATTAACAATCAAAATTCATCACCATTGTTCAAAACCTTAGCAAGGAAGAGAATTAGCCACTCATTTGTGGATTGATCATCCTAAAACAAGTGTAAATCATGCATACAATTGATAGAAAGAAGAAAGGAAGAGAAGAAATCTCTTAGCTCTTTCGTCCTTCAACTTCTCCTAACCCACGTCCTTGCTCCACCAAGTCTGAACTAATTAAAATAAACCTAAGTGTGCTATTTATACTAGTGGGAAATTTTTCCCGGAATAACAAGCAACGTGTCACGGAGGCCATCGCGGAGCGCTACCTCCGTGACACGGCGTGGACGCGGACCCTCTCTGGAATTCCAGGGTCCGGTAAAATAGCCTCAACGTGGCACGGAGGCCAACGCGGAGGCCTATCTCCGTGCCACGGAGCTGTCGCGAGGCCACACTGGAATTGGCCATTTAATTTCCTCTCCAGGCAGTGTGCCTCCGCGATGGTAGCGTGGCACGACTCCATCGCGGAGCCCCTATACTTTGTGCATTCCAATGTCTTTTCCACGCTCGCATCCGAGTCCAACTCCGATATTGTTCCAACACGCATTTTAGCTCCTAAAAATCCTATTTACCTGCAAAACAAATGCTAATCATGTTGGTTAGTATAAATTCACATTTTATTACCAATTACATGAGAATATATACATATTGCACACAAACAAGGCGAAAATGATACGTTTGAGTATCACTTGGGCATATAAATCTGCCCAAGATCAACTCCTACTCCTTTTAGTATAGTTGCAGACAGTATTAAACTCGTAGTTTCAGTCAGTTACAGTCTATTTCTTTCTATTTCAGTTCTATTAGTTATATTTCTTGTCTTTAGTTATTTTCCAGTTGTTGCTTTACATACTTAGTACCAGCGGTATTGACGCCCATGTGGGGCGCTGCATTACTTGCCTGCAGGTACTCATAGACGAGGAGCCAATCCCTCGTGATTCCAGCCAGTACACAGAGTCATCAGCTCCAGTCATCCAGAGCTAGATAGCTAGAGGTTTATCCCTTTTTCTATTGTTGTACAGTATAGGTAGGCCGGGGCCCTGTCCCGACCATATTATCAGTATTCTTAGAGGCTTGCAGATTGTATATTCCCTGTGGTTAGATGTACCGGTCGTGTGAGGTCGTGTGTATGTCTTAGTTTGTTTATGATGGTCGTGTGAAGCCTCATTCAGTTGGTAGTGGTGACCTTGTCGGTCACATAGCAGTTTAACACCTGTTTTCTTGATTCAGAAGTAACTAGTCAGCATGGTGGCCTTGTCGGCCCGCATAGGTTCTTTCATACTACTGTTGTTCTGGTTAGTTGTTGTCTGCTTACAGGTGGCTATAGGCCTAGTCGGCCGGAGGCTGTATTTACAACTGTTATATAGCCCGTCGTTTTCTTGAATCTAGAGTTAGAGCCAGCCTGGCACCAGAAGTGCTTAGGCTCAGCTAGCCCAACAGTCCAGGTCTTAGTAGGGCACCAGGTGCCAGTCATGCCTCCCGAGGCGGGGCGTGACACATGAAAACCTTGATCATTGTTACTTATTTTACTGCTTGATATTTTTCTTTCCTTGATGATATTTAATTCAGCTTTTAGAGGCGAGGCTGTTTGCTTCAGCTTACTATTTTTAGTTTTTTGAACAGAGACAGTCTCCTCTAAATTGCTAATTGTAGCATTGAGTGTTTTGATAGCATTTTCGGATTCAATTTTCTCCCTTTTTAAAACTTTATAATCAGATTTCAAACTAGAGAAAGTTTTTGATATTTCAACCCTTTCAACACTCATTTTCTGACATTCATCCATCAAGGAAAGTAACAATTTAATCACTTTTCTCTTAGATAGATTGTGAACTTGAGTTTTTAGATCAGAGAAACTTACCTCGGAGAAGTCGCTGTCTAAGTCTGTGTCACTTTTAGCCATGAGGGCCAGATTGCTTTCACCATCTTCTCTTTTGATTTCTCATCAGAAGTTTCACCTCAAGTAGCTTTCATGGCTTTTTTGAAAGCCTTTAATGCTAATTCATGTTGTTTCTTCGAGTTTTTCCTTTGTTCTTTTTTCAGGAGGGGACAATCTTTTATCATGTGATCCATCTTGCCACACTTGAAGCATCCTTGATACTTTCCCTTCTCAGATGACTTGCTTTTATTGCGTGACTCCCTCTTCTCTGAGTTTTCGTTTCTGAAGAACTTTTTGAACCTTCAAACAAACATTATCATCTCTTCGTCATTCGATTTTGATTAAGCTTTTACGCTGATACTGTGTTCCTTCTTGGGTTCCTCTGCCACTTTGTCACTCCTTTTAAGTTCATAAGTTTGCAAATTTCCAATGAGCTCATCCATTTGCATTATTCTCATTTTTCTTGCTTCTTCGATGGCAGTAACTTTAGGTTCCCAAGAAGCAGGCATAATTCTTAGAATTTTTCTGACGTTTTCTTCAGTTGTAAATTCCTTCCCAAGAGACTTGAGCTTGTTTGTGATGTGTGTGAATCAGGCAAACATATCCTTGATTAACTCCTTTTAGCCCATGGCAAAGAGTTCATACTTCCTTATACACATGTTAATTCTAGATTGTTTTACCTGATTCGTACCTTCATGAGCCAGAGCGAGAGAGTCCCAAATCTCCTTTGCAGTAGAGCATCTAGAGATACGGTTATATTCATCAATGCCCAGTCCAAAGTAGCGTATTTTTATAGACTTAGCATTCTTCTCCATCATTCTGAAATCATCAGCATCAAATTCATCTTCAGTCTTTGGCACCTTTGTTCCATCGAATTTTACTTTGATAGGAACAAGAGGTCCCTTCAGGGTGATTAACCAGAGCTGATAGTCCTCAGCTTTCATATAAATTTTCAATCAATTTTTTCAAAGACTGTAATATTAGCCATTAAAGAGAGGAGTTCGAGTGCTAGATTGTCCCTCAGGCAGAGTTACTTCGAAAGTCATTTTGATGGATCTTTCTCTAAGGGGTTAACCTATAAATGGGCAACCTGCTCTGATACCAATTGTTATTTCAATGACTTCAGAATTAGACCTAAGAGGGGTGGAGGGTGAATTGGGTTTAACACTTATTTTCACAAATAAAAACTTTTCTTGAATTATCTTTTGTGACGGGAATAGACTTGAACTATGTCTCTTTGAGCAGTAACCTAATCCAAGCAGAAAATAATAAAGTGCAGAAAGTAAAGTGAGAGACAAGAATTTTTACGTGGAAAACCACTCAAGTTCGAATGGATGTAAAAACCATGACCTACTCCCTAGTAGGATTTTAACTTAACTCCACTAGACACCGAGCCAAATTCGGATTGCAACCCTCGCAATCCAAGGACCAACTCCTAAGCCCTTACAAAGTTCTTAACCTGTATAAACTATCCTTAGCTTAACAAGAAGAACTTTAACAAAATTACAAGAGAATGAAAATAGAATTAAAACAAAACAAGTTCACTGAATCACTACACATTGACACCTAGACCTAGACTTCAACGGAACATAACTAGGGACTGTATCTAGCATCGATCAATTCTTTTCAACTTGAATGCCAACTGATTGCCCAAGAATGATGACTTGCTGAAGAATATTTCTAGAGTGAATGCCCCAACTGGATGTGATGGCTTCTTCTTTTATAGTCGCAGAACACACACCACCACTTCTTCTACTAAGAAAGGAAGTCTTTTGACTTAGGATTCCTTTTCTTTATTTGAATGATCTTGTAGACTCCTTATAGAATTCCACAATCTCTTACCAAATATTCCCTTTCCTTTTCAACCCACAGATTATTTCTTTCCTTATAAAAGAAATTACTTTCCTTGCAGAATCCTTGTTGACTTTAAGCTCTTCTCCTTTTTCCTGCAAATAATCAATGTACTAGAATTCTACAATTAGTAGCACACGACTTATACTAGTATTGTACCAAGTACTAATCGGCAAGCTCTAATGATTATTTATTTTTACAATATTTCAAGCATATTTTAATTTATCATCAAATATCGTTAAAACTAATTCCAACACCTTATATATATAAAATATATATTATAGATTATATAATTTAATTACTTAATAATTATAAATTATGAAATATCTTACGATTTATTAATATTTATGTAACTTTCCCAATATTTTTCACATAAAAATTAGTACTAGATTTATATAATGTTTGATTTGGATTCGGGGAGATTGTATGTTCAATAAGATAATGTTCTTACGTTACAACTCTTGCATTGTTAATTCATGCAATACTAATTTCTATATTGCAGTCTTTAGGGGTAACTAACTTTTGCATAATTTGTCGCTGAACCACCGACCCATTCTTCTACTGTTAATATTATTATATTAGTACTAAAAATTCTACAGATGTCAACTTTTTAGTGTTTTTCTCTTTATCTTAATTGTTTTATACAAATCAAATGAAGTAACTAAATTAATTCAGATAAGGTAATTTGAATGGTAAAAAAATCATTCATATCAAATATATATACATATATTTAAACTTAACTAAATATATTTTTATATCAAAATATCACTTATTATAAAAAATTTATATCATTTACTGTAAACATTGTATGCAAATAAGTATTTACACACCTTTTCATACCAGAGTTGAGTAATTATTATAAGTAGTATGATGAGAAATGCCACCTTGAAAAATTGTATTTACTAATTTCCCTCAATCGCTTTTTTCTAATTCCAAACCTTTTACCCACTAGAAAATAATTATTATAAATCAAAAAACTTTTAATTGTTTTCTAACTCCATCAAAAGGAAAAAATGTTCAAGTAATTTTAAGTTATGGAAAAGAATTTTTTGAAGTATTTAAAATTTTATAAAAAGAGGGAAAAAAATTTATAAACAAAGAATATATAGAAAACAACCTAAAAATTTCAAATTAGAGAAATGTGTAATTTGTAAAAACTCTTTTATTTTGACCAAGTGGCAAAAAGAGTAATTGAAGTTTAAAGTACAAATTACACCTATATGCGGTAAACATAAAGGGATGATTTAAAAAATGACTTGGAGGTGAGTCATCTTTCAATTTTGATGTTGCTTAATTCATATACAAAATTTCATGCTTAACAAATATTGTTTCATGGACAACATTTTTGACTTATAATTTTTGATTTTGAAGAATTGTTCATAAAGCAAACGACGGTTAAAAGTTTAAGATCACTTATTTTTAAGATTGTTGGATATTGTGTAACACCCTAAAAGTTCTTTAGGTTAGATCCGAGGCTTGCAGCAGGAAAATAACACCAGAACCAAACAACAAACCTTAGTACGGTTCGTTGTAAGGTCCAACGGGTCGTTGGAGGTACTCGTTGTTTCATGACCAGAGAGATGTTAGAAATTTGCCCAGAACACACGAGGGAATTGTACGAATCGTGGCTTAATTGAACTGGTCGTTGTTTGTGGTTGTGGAAGCAGATTAAGAGAATTTTGAAGGAAGAATGAAAAAAACCAACGGACGGACCAACGGTCCGTTGTTTGTTACCATGACCCGTTGGATTGGTCGTTGGTTCTACTAAGTTGTTGAAAATCTCGGGCTAAGCTTGGAACTGTTCTAGGTATATGGATAGACCCGAGCTCGATTAATTTATGTAAAAAAAGTGTTAAGATTATTTTCTAAGTATAAGAAGTGCATTACATGCAAATTAAGGTCCTAAGGAACCTCTTGCATGAAGTTGAGTTGAGAGCCTTCTTACTGATTAGGATTTTCGTATTGGTTCGTATAAGGGTTAACTTCAACCGATCATAGCTCCTATGTTACAAAATGTTTTTGGGCAATTCAGCATATCAAATTGAAGCTCTTTGAGTCTTCTTTCCAAAGCATACAACCTTGTGCCAATCGGAATTCGGAGTATAACGTTATGAGTGATTTAGTGAAGCTGTAACAAGCATTGTACGACTCTCAGTACGAGTCGTACAATCAACCTACGACCCATACTGTTGGTCGTAGTAACTGCCAGTTGCAGGTTTTATTTTAATAGTTTTGGGGCATTTCAGTAAACTTCTATGTTTCTAACTCCTAAATGATGATGTTTTGGGCTTCTTTAAGGTCAGATTAAAGGGATTAACCTAGCCTAAATCCGCACCCTCTCCAAAAGATCGATAGTTGGATTTTCTCTCAAGAAAGAAGCTTAGGCTTCTTTTTCAACCTCTTCAAATCTTCTTGGACTCTTCAAGATAAGTCAAAGGATCATCAAAACAGGTATGTAGGTCTATGAGTGAGGGGTTTCTTCCATCCTCATGCCCTTCTCAAGTTGTATTCATGATTCTCACTTCCCATTGCTCTAATTTTGGAGTTTTAGAATTAAGCTTCTTGTGGGTGAATTCTTTCATGTTCTTCCATGAAATCACTTTCCTCATGATTAAATTTACGTTCCTATGATTATAAATGCTTGTCCCTTATCAAATTTCTCATGAAACTATAAATTCCAAGTTTCAAGTATGATTTTAAGAACTTCTAGTGTTTTAACCCAATGTCATGAAATTCTCTACGATATGTCTATGAGTCCAATTTCCTCATGTTCCAAAGCATGTTTAAGATTAATGGGAAGATTTCATCCTCAATTTTATTATAAATTCATGTTTTAAATCTATTATAAAAGTATGCCCCATGTTTTATGAAAATTCAAGCTTATGATCCATGATTTAAAGCATGATGAAATATTTAGCATGCATAAATGTTTATGAACTCTCAACTTATGATTTCATGTTTTTGACTTATTAGTCTATTTCAATAATGCATGATTTTAAGTTTTGGGCAAGTTCACACAAGTTAAGTATGTTTTTATGATCTTTCTCAGTTCTATAAAATCAGCTTACCATATGGTTTTGAAGTCTATACTCCCACTTTCAGCTTATGGTATGATTTCAGCTTCATTGAAAAATGATGGTGAGGACCTTGCATGTTTTGGGAGTAGTGTGTAGTATTGAGTAGGCTATAGGTTTATATAAACCCCAGGTCTCAGAACTACGTGCCAACGTAGGTTTACATATATACTTGGGACGTCCTTTGTGAGTTATCCCCTGTCCCAAATGGGCCTTGAGCTTGATATCGATATCATGGTAGCGCCCTTAGTCTTGACAAGGCTTTCGATGGATCCGCCCACTTGAGTATGATAGTCGGGACCACGTAAGCTTTGTAGTGGTAATGTCGATTATATGACGAGTCTCTCATTGTTCCTCATGATTTCAGTTATGTATGTTTATCAGTCATGATATTATGTTTTCAGCAGGTTTGACCCAATATACAGTTTTACTTATAATTATCAGTTTTTAGCTTTGGGTCATTCGATTGATTTATGATATTCAGTTATGTTCAGATTATGATTTCAGAAAATAGCATGCAAGCCTTACTCTCAGAATCTTATCTTGATTATGTTTTATGATATGCATGATTTATGATTTTACTTACTTAGCAGTTTTACTTATCTTGCATACTCGGTACATTCCATGTACTGACCACATACACTATGCTATATCATTTCCTAATACAGGCTTGGATATTCAGGCTCAATTCTGCCATTAGCCAGATCCTCCAGTTAGCCTTACTCAGCTAGAGTTGGTGAATCCTTATCCTTCGAGGACCATTTATCAGTTTGTACTCAGTATTTTCAGTTTAAGTTTTAGTGAGTTATAGGGGTCTTGTCCCATCAACTCGTCAGTATGTAGAAGCTATTCAGATATATATGTTTATCGTTGTTATGTATTCAAATAATTGATGTTATCATATTTTCAGACTTCCGTTGTTATATGTATGTTGGACTTCTTCTTTTATCCTATTGAGTTTTAGATGTCATGTTCATGCCATGGGTCAAATTGGAGCCTCTCGGGGTTCCTTGTCCCGTGTCTCGATTCGGGCCTATGTTCGGGTCATAACAAACTTGGTATCAGAGCATTAGGTTTTGAAGTGCCCTAGGTTGTCCGAAAGCCACGTTAATTAGAGTCTTTTTCATGGGTGTGAAGCGCGCCACACTTATGAGGAAGAGGCTATGAAACGTTTAGGAAACTTCCCTTATTTCATTCTCTAGCTCGTTCTGTAGGGTTTAACTCTGTAAGGACTTCCTCCTAAACTCGTGCATTTACGTGCTCCAAAGTACAACGCCAGTCAGAGGAATAAGAGGTGCTTTGGAACTTTTTCTTCCCACAGGATGTTAAGAGAAGCTAAGTTAGGAGAATTCATGAACTTGAAGTGAGGAACAAAAAGAGCGGGGGAGTGACAGGAGAAGTATGAAGCCTTCCCTGATAGCCATAGAGGCAAATGGGAAGTCAAGAGATAGTGATTTCTGTCTAGCCTTAAGAAGGGGATCCAATTTTCAGAATGATGATCTTTAAGCTAGGGGGGAGATTATAGGGTGAAGGACCAGGTCAAGCCTTGAGTTCCAAGTATGAAGGTCCAGGATCAGTAACTATGGGAGATCGATCCACGCTTATTCAGGTGTCCTTCCATACTTCAGTCTACGTGATACTCTACTCATGCCGTATGTTTAACATATTATGCCTATGTCTATGTTCCAAGTACTCCTTACATGTATTCGTACTCAGATTCATAAAATGAGAAATAACTACTTCAGATGGTGATTCTAGCCTTCTTCCATGATTATGTAAATCTCAACTTCATGTGATGACTCTCGTTATGTATGTAAACTCATGTCTTTCAACATGCTCAACGTTATGGACTCGGTCCTTAAGATTTGCCTTATCGACTCATAAGATCGTGTTATATCAAGTATATGCCCAACTTATATTTCTTGAATGATTCATTCTCATAATTTTCTTACTCTAAGCCCTATGAATGTTCCCACATGATTGAAATGATGGTTAAAATGTATACGTTCAGGATAACTCCCTATCACTGCCATAGGTGCCATGTATGTGGAAGTTCAGGAAGCGCAGTCATTAGCCATGCGTAGAAGTGTAACAACCCATATGGTCATTTTGTGATTTTTGACCCGTCTCCTTAGTTTGAACCTTTTTTTATTTTTATTTTTCTATTTATGACTTGCGGAGATGGATGACACCTTTCTCGAGATGATCCAATGAAGATTGGATAAGATTTTTGATTTTTCGAAGGTTTGAAGTTTGAGAGGTTTGACCAAAGTCAATATTTCAGGTTAACGAGCTCGAATTTGGATTCTAAAAGCTTTGTTAGTTTCAGATGGTGATTTATGACTTAGTTGGATCATTTTCATAAATTCTGAGGTGTTTGGGAGTAATTTGAATCTTTGGTTCAATTTATGAGCTTTAATGAAGCTAAGTTTGACCACGGTCAATTTTCGATCAAAATGACCTCATATCAGTAATTTGATGATTTCAACAGGTCTGGAATGTGTTTTATGATTGAATTGCATGCTTGGTTTGTGATCGGAGGACTCCGAATGAGTTTCAGGCGAATTTGAACGTTTTTTGTATTTTAGCATGATTTTAAGCATAAAATGTGACAACTTAGAGGTTCGTTTTAAGTTTTTAGGATCGAAAAGTTATTCTGAGACTTTTAAAATTCTTAGCATGAATTACAGGAGTTATCAAAAAATTTTGGTGTAATTTTGATGAGTCAAGATCATGTTTTTATTATAAAAGATAAAATAATTCTTAAACGAGCAAAAATGATGTCTGATTGGGCAAACGAGCACCAAATGGAGTTTTGATTGAACGAGTAGGTCCTTATCATCATTTAGGAATTATAAGAAAAAGAATCATCGTATTTTGAGTTCGTATGATGAAGTTATGGCCATGTTAGTAAAAATTAAAGTTGCTGGTGCAGCCCTATATAAATACGTGAAAAGTGTATTTTTGCACAAATTGTGTTTATTTGGTATTTTGAGTATATTTGGAGTTCTAGAGCTCGGAATTGAGTGATATTTGTGGCATTCTTCTCTATTTAACAAGGGGTAAGTATCTAATCTTTATTTCGGTATTTCTCCATGATTTCTTCAGTTGGTTTTCATTTTTATTCGTGAATATATTGAAGGAAAATTGGGGATTTGAGTCTAAACTTAAGAAACTGTATTTTGATGAATGCAAAGTCGATTTGAGCCCCGTTTTTGATGAAATTTTATATTTGAGTTCTTTACTTAATGGGTAACATGATTTTTATATAAAATTCAAGTTTTGCTGTTGTGGGCTCGGGATTGACTTTTTGGGTCCGGGATAGAAGTATATCAATATGGGTGTCCATGATTTATTTTCTTTTGTAGAATACATATTTGATGTTACATCCCGTAAGTTCATAGTGCTTAACCGATGCGTGCGTGCGTATGTTGAGGGTTTTGGAGTACAATGCATGCGAAAAAATGACTGGGGGAATCGAGTACATGAGCTCGACATCGAGCGAGTAGGAGGCGGGGACCGGAGGCCTAGCGCATTGGGTGTCGTGCCAACTAGCCTAGCACTACGGCTGGCGCGTCGTGCCCCTAGCCCACCACCTCAATACTATATAAGGCTCCTTCACGTTTAAGTTGGGTCATTTCTAATATTTCTCTTCGGCTAAAATAAGGGAGTGAACAACGGTTTCATTTGTTTTTCGCCGATTTACACTACCAAACGCCATCCAAATGCAAATTAACTTTGGGTAACGAGTTCTAGGCCTACGATAAGCATCTCTGCAGAGTTATTTCTTGAAATTTTGGCTGGTATACTAGAACTCCGTCGAGTAAAAATTGTCAGAATTACTTCAAATTGGATTTTAAACGGCCACAGGCATTAGGTAAGCGTTCTCCCTTCTAAACTCTCGAGAAATTATAAGTTTTTGACTGAGCTATTTGAAGTTAAATTATAGTTGATATTATTATCGAAAGTTATCATAATTTGCTGAATTTGGTATTGAAATTAGTCTTATTCTCTCAGTATAAAGGTTACAATTGAAAAGAATTGCCGATTGCAAGTTGAAACTCGCTAGTTAATCGGAAATCATCATGCGAGGTATGTTAAGGCTTATTTTTTCGGCAAGTTATTCTCGTCATATAGTGATACGACCTATGTTTTTGAATGTAGATAACGATCCCATATGTTGTATTGACTTTTTCTTGTAGATGGTGCTTATGGACGCTATGGTTAGTTGTTAGAAAACGTATTTAGAATAGATTACAGTATCCCTTGTCGGGAAAGAGGCTGTTAGGTGTGAACCGCACTAGAAGTGTTATAATAAGCCCTCTATTCTTCTGTTTAATATGTTGGTAGGATTTTGATGTCTTGCTGTCATGTCTAGGGCCTTAGAAGCTTAGTGTTAGCTGTTGGGCCTGATTTGATAAGTTGAACAACATTGGCCGCAGTCGGGCAATATAACTTACAGTTGTCGTCGGTGTTGTTAGTAAAGCTCGCCCAGGGGCCGTTGACATACCTTGATGCCTCCATGGACAGAATCTAAATAGGATAGTCTTACCTTAGAATTAGGGGCACTGGGATTGCCCAAATGAAATAAGTGATAGCCTTCCATGTAGTTGGCTACTGCCAGTGACTATTAATTCCAGTTGACTTAGTATCCGTCATATAGGTCGCTCATGAAGTCATCCCAATCGTCTAGGTCAGATAGACCCGTGGGTATCCTAAGGAGGGGACCTTATTAGCAGTTGAATGCGGGGCTAACGCCCCAGCTTGCTCCTATAAGATAATCAGGTACAGGTTGCTGTGGGTGGCTAAGTCCATATGAACTTACCTACAAGGTTAGGAATCCCCTAAAAAGTCATGTAAGATCTGAACAGACCAAGTAAGGTCTAAAGGACTAGAACCATGTTAGCAAAGTATTATCCTCAAGCTAAGAATTTCAGCAAACTACCTATGGAGGATTAGGGGCCGACCGCTCAAAAGCATGTTCAGTTAGTAGCAGCCCTACAATCGTTCTAAGCAAAGGAACTAAGTAATTGGTCATCTATGATCCTACAGTTGCTTATGAGTTATAGTTGTCCAAGAAAGACATTCAGTGTATTGTTAGGCCACTCCAGATCTTGCCCTATCCGGCCTAGACCATTAGAAGTTATGATCACTATCAGGATCGTCTGATCAGGTATAGGTACACGGAGTGTGCCTGCCAGCAGATATACAGATTATTCTAGGGGCGAGCAGTGGTTGCGTTAGGCCTAAAAGGCCAGATATGCCTTTGAGTGGCTAGATTGAGGCCTTAGTATAGCACATCTGGGGTTGCCCTTACCTAGGATAGCCTTCCATCCACAACTTCAGGATTTCTAACTGTGTCGTCGCCTACCGGGCTATATGATGTTGCCTACAGGGCTATATGATGTTACCTATGGAGCCATATGATGTTTCCTACGATGCTATATGAGTTGCTCCAAGGAGCTAAATGTTGTCCCAAGGGACTACACAGAGGCCCAAGGGCCATATTATAGTTCATTCCATGGCTGGACTACTATTCTTTTGTCATATCGGCATCACTGACCCTCGTCGAGCCTGATTCCCAAGGTATAGTTACAAGAGCCAACCGGGCTCAGACATAGTTACAAAAGTCCAGCGGGCTCAAATGCAAACCAAAAAGCCAAGTAGGTCGGCTATACCACCAGTAGAATCATAGAACCTGGATAGGGGTATATAGATAGAATTGTACTTGCTAAGGCTTATTGGGGGCCCCGGTAGGTTATTTATGTGTTGCTTGTACCTTCCAGGCTTATGGGGGCCATGTTAGGTTCTTGTTTTTATTTTTGTCTGCTAGTTATAGCTCGGTCTTAGCTCATATACATGTAGTGTTTTACAAGATGCAGATTATGAATAAGCATGCTTACAGGTTAATTTCTGCCCCTGTTTGTTATTCACTTTCAGTTCTCTATCAGTTTCTCTTCAGATTATTTACTGCCTTACATATTCGGTACATATTGTACTGACGCCCAACTATGGGGCGCTGCATTACTTGCCTGCAGGTTTAGACAGACAGGTCGTGAGATTCTTAGCAGCTACTCAGAGTTAGTAGTTGGCCTGCTCCTTTCATTCGGAGTTGCTAGGTCGTAAAGGTTACCATCTTTTATTTGTATAGTATTTGGGTAGGCCGGAACCCTGTCCCCACCACTATTTGTACTCCTAGAGTCTTGCAGACTACAGTCGTCAGTTAGTTGATTGTTGTTGGCCTCATGGGGCCTATGTATGTCTTATTTTACGTGTTGACTGTGTGGGGCCCAGTATAGCTACCTGTTTTTATTTCCGTTATAACTAGACAACATGGTGGTCTTTTCGGCCCGCATAGGATCCCTATTGATGCTTGTTGGCTGGGTTAGCTATTTGCTTTTACAGGTGCTGCGTGGCCTTGTCAGCCTAAGGCTGTGTTTACCGCCGAGATATAGCAGTTTGTTTTCTTGAATTTGAGTCTTTGGTGGGCACCAGAGGTGCCGGTGCCTAGCCAGGTCAGCCCAGATTCTAGTGTGGCATTAGGTTCCATTCATGCCTCCCAAGGTGGGGCATGACAAACTTGGTATCAGAGTAGGTCATATCCTAGGGAGTCTGCAAGCCGTGTCTAGTATAGTCTCGTTTATAAATGTGTTGTGCACCATATTCTATAAGAAGGAGGCTACGAAGCATGATAGTATTGTTACCCCTCCTTCTTCTCAGATCGTGCTATAGAGTGGAGTTGTATAGGGTTGAGTCCCTAAGCTTTCATTGTTATGTCTGTCTAGAATAATATTCGATATAAGACAGACTCTAGCCAGCCACAAGATAACTACAACAATAGGAGGAGGTACTAGTGAGATGCCACAATTGGGGGGGGGGATAAGGTTAGCCTAAGGTCGAAGCAGACGTCTTTTAAATTTCCCCATCACCCTCCCGAGGCACCAGGAGCATCATAAGGTAATAGATATGCCAGCATCATCCCTAGTTCCTTCTTTAGCCACGGAATAGGAGGTCAGGAGTATGATATATATATATATATATATATGAGTTGGCCTTAGTGGATGTCTAGAATTAGACAGGGACGTTAGTTAGCATTCGATTACCTGAAATACATGAAGGATTGAGCGAAGTTTGTACCTTCAGCCTTTAGAGTTATGAAAATTTGTGCCCTATCACTGGTATAGATTGATATGGTTACTTTCACCTCCTAGTTTATTCTTTCAGTACAATAGAAAGCGTAGATAACAATGCCATGTTGCCCAGAATAAAGAGTAAAGGAGGGCTAGAATTGTTGACTTCGAGAAGGGTTAGAAGGTGGTTAAGACCCCTAGTATTTACAAAGTTACCTAGACCCTCATGGTAGTAAATCAGGAGGGTGGAAAAGATTTCCAGTAGCACTCAAGTGCGAGTGAGAGAGTCCATCAGTGATAAACCCCCAGCAATAGTAAAGCTTAGGTCAGAAAAAGGCTGATTCCACCGCATTATGCTAATGACGGTATGACATATCCTCAAGATAATTGCTATGGCCCTAGTTTGTTATGACGAAGGATAGAGAGATCATATGAACGAAATAGGCCCGAGTGTGGGTCAGAAGGATACAGGCCAGTAGACCCGGTCAGTAGTATCTTTGACAGTATGAGGCAGAAGGCACGAACCCCAGAGCTCAGTTTAAGGGAACAAGGGAAAGGCACGAGTATCTAACTCTGGAGGAAAACAGAATCACCTCTAGGTTGAAGTAAATTGATAGAGCATGGGACCACCGCTGAATGTCTAGAAATAAGCATCGGACAGACAATTAAAAGATAGTGAAGTTGTAACCTAGAATGCTGCAATATCACCACTAGTATAGAGGTAAAGGAGTGGCGACACAGAGTCTCTAACCTAGTACAGGCTAGAGACAAGGCCCAGTAGGAAGTTATTTATCCTTAAGATAACAAGGGGTGGAGTCATGAAATCCAGAGGTCGACTCTGTGTTCCAAAAAGGCGGCAGGAATTCGTTAGCAAGACTATGGCCAAAGTGCACCATGTCCATTACTCCCTCCACCCAGAGGTGAACGAAAACGCATTAAGTTGTAAAAGAGGCCTACGGATAGCAGGGGGAGGAGGAAGGTCTCGTTGAGTCGTAATGCAGAGCTCCAATGACCAGCCAGAGAAGGCTGGATAGTAGGAACCGAGCAGACTAATTCAGGAGATAGCCGTGCCTACAGGGGAGTGGACAATAGTCAACATGAATATAGTTATAGGGTTACCTCATACCAGATGTAAATTGACCCTATGGAGTCAAGTGTAGAAAGGCCAACGAGACCAACACATGTCTCGCCAGATGGAATTATGTTTCAGCTAAAGTTTATGCTGAATTAAATGTTTAAGAAGTAGTTTAGTTGGGTGGGGCCCAAGTATCTAAAAAACTCTGACAGAGAGGCACGATTCCCAACTAGGTTTTGGGAAGCCGTCAGAACAGATTGGGACGTGTGTTAGCTTAAGTGTGACTTCTTGCCCCCAAACAAGTAGCCAAGTAGAGCACAAAGTTCAGACGCCCAGAGATCTGTTATGGGTGGAAATATAGGCCCTCTATATGTTGACCTGAAGCAGGTAAATTAGGGGTAGTTAAACCAGGGCATACTATATCAGGCAGATGGAGAAAGTTACACTTACCAGAAAGTAGGTACCAACAGCCCAGGGTCGTCGGAAGTCTTACCCTAATGTATGGCATAGGCAGTTAAGGATTGAGGCAACAACTAAGTATTCCTGAAAACTTCATCACTGAAGGGTGTTATGAGACCTGACAAGCACGACAAGTCCAATCCACGCGGTTATTAAGCTATACCGGGTCCTCCGAGATATTGGCTAAGCGACCTATGAGATGGAGTTGCCTTCGAGGCTAGGATCTATTTATGCTATAGAAGAGCCATCCCATGCAAAGGCTCCAATGGTTATATTAAATCGCCAGGTCCGTAAGGGGATACCGTGAGGATCAAAGATGTGATCTATAAGAGACTTAGAGAGGAATAGGAATATGACAGAGATAAATTGAGAAGCTAAGGATAAAGTAAGATCTAAATGCTTTTAGTTGTTTCAGGATCCATAGTGACTGCATACAAATTCAGACAAATGTAGAAAAGACAAAATGGTTTCCAGGTATTGAGTAGAGCCCTTAGGCACTATATCATTCAGTTGCAGATAGCGTCTTGTGAGGCGTCTGTGTTGGACTTTTCTGTATTTCAGGTTTTCGGATAGTCCATAATACAGAGGGGACTCTGCCAAATTTTTTCTGATATCAGCTAAAAGAGTTAAGTCTTATAAGCTAAAGATTACACTCAAGGACGAATGTTCCTAAGGAGGGAAGGATGTTACATCTCGTAAGTTTCTAATATTTAACTGACGCATGCGTGCGTATGTTAAGAGTTTTGGAGTACGATGCATTTGGAACGAGTACACGAGCACGACATAGAGCGAGTAGGAGGCCGAGACCAGAGGCCCAGCGCACCAGGCACCGCGCCAGCCAGCCTGGCACTACAGTCGGCACGTCACGCCTCCAGGACGGCACTATAGGCGGCACGCCACGCCCCCTAGCCCACCACCTAAATACTGTATAAGGCTCCTTCACGTTTATGTTGGGTCATTTCTAATATTTCTCTTTGGCTAAAATAAGGGAGTGAATGACGGTTTCGTTCATTTTTCACCGATTTTGTCACGCCCCTCCTTGGGAGGCATGACTGGCACCTGGTGCCTACTAGGAGATGAACTAATTGAGCTGACTAGGCCTAAGCACTTCTGGTGTAGGGCTGGCACTGACTCTTACATAAAAAAAAACAATAGGCTATATCTCAGTTGTAAATACAACTTCCGGCCGACAAGGCCTTATAGCCACTTGTGAAAGAAAATAGCTAACCAGAACAAGCAATAACAGGGAATCCTATGCGGGCCGACAAGGCTACCATGATGTCTAGTTATTACTGCAAAGTAAATCCAAAGCTATACCAAACTATGTCCGATAAGGCCGCTAATCTAACCGCTGAACAAGGCCCTACACGACCAGCACATAAACTGAAGCACATATAGGCCCCACACGGCCAATAACAGCTAACCACAGGGAAATAGATTCAATCTGCAAGCCTCTAGGAATAATACAATGGTCGGGACAGGGCCCCGACCTACCCATAAACTGTACAGTCAAAAGGGGTAAACCTTCTATCTATAGGCTCCGGAAGAAAGGAGCTAACTGTTCTAATGATGTTGACTGAAAGCTACGAGGGACCTGCTCCTCGTCTATTCGTACCTGCAGGCAAGTAATGCAGCGCCCCAAAAAGGGCGTCAGTACAATAGGTACTGAATATGTAAGGCGATAACTGTAAATAACTGAGTAGTAGAGATAAAGTTGAAAGGACTGAAAGAAAGGGGACAGAAGTCATACCTGAATAGCTGGGTTTCTATTATCTAGTCTACCAATAACTAAAGCAAACAAGAACCTTACTTGGCCCCCATAAGCCAGAAGGTACAACCAGCACAGAACAACCCACTTGGGGCCCCCATAAGCCCTAGTGAGTACACGTCAATCTATATACCCCCATCAAGGTCATAAGGAATCATACTGGTAGCTATAGCCGCCCCGCCAGTCCCCTGGGTTTGCAACTGAGCCTACTCGACTCCTGACTGTAGTTGTGTCTGAGTCCAGTAGACTCCTGATATCTGCACCCCGAGCACTAGGCTCGTCAGAGGTATGGTGCTGATACGACGTATGTATAATAGTCCAGCCATGTAATGGACTCTATGAGGACCTAGGACCCCATCTTCATCCCTCGCGGATGGCATGCCGCTCTTTTTGGAGCGACGTCATCTCGCCCCTGGCGGACGTCGACACAACTAGTAACCTTGGGGTTGGTCACGGAGGGCTATATAGACAAATCAAATCCCAACCCAACATAGAATACTAGTCTCAGCTAATAACAACTCTTCATGATTACGTACTTCTGATTCTCTTACTGGGATTTAGACTGAGTTATAATACCATAGGAACTAACTTGCCGAAGGAAACTGCCTTAACATACCTCGATTGCCGGTTACTAATTAACTGGCGAGTTTCAGCTGTATTCAACTGCTCATCTCAACTGCAATCGTATTATAGGAAGAATGCAGCTGATTTGAATACTAAATTCAGAGAAAACAATAACTTTATGTATAAATATTAACTATATTTAAACTTGACGGATCACGATTGAAAACTCATAATTTCTTGGAAATCTAGAAGGGAGAAATACTTACTTTAAGCCTGTGATCATATTAACACTAGTTTGGAGCAATTCCAATAACTGTAGCTCGACGGAGTTACGGTTTTTCGGGCGAATTTCATGAAACTAACTCCGTAGTAATGTTCCTCGCAAGTTTATAGTTCGATACCTGAAGTTAATTTGAATTCGGGCAGCGATTCGTAGCTTAAACGGAAGATTTTCTATTAGTTGGTTCGTCTTCTCCCTCTGCTGGCCGAAGATATGGTGAAATGAAATAAAATCAAAGGAGGGAACATATATATACTTGAGGAGGTGGACAGGGCAACATGACATGGACCCCAACGCGCTATTTTACGGGCGTGCCACGGGGCCCAATGCGGAGGAGCAAGGTCCGTGCCACGTTGCCCCTTTGGGCAGCTGGCCCGGCCTTCTCCCGCACAGTCCCGTCCCCATACTCGATCCATCTTCCCTCGGGCCCTACCTCATACGTATTGAATTCCAAAACTATTAACTAACGTACGAGTAGGACGAGTAAACGTTAGAAACTTACAGGGTGTAACAGCTTTACACTACCAAATGCCGTCCAAACACAAATTAACTTCAGATAACGAGTTTTAGGCCTACGAGAAGCATCTATGTGGAGTTATTTCTTGAAATTTCGGCCGGCATACCAGAACCCCATCGAGTAAAAGTTGTCAAAATTACTTCAAATTGGATTCTAAAAAGCCATAGGTATTAGGTAAGCATTTCTCCCTTCTGAACTCTCGAGAAATTATAAGTTTTTTAATGAGTTATTTTAAGTTGAATTATATCTGATATTATTATCGAAAGTTATCATAATTTGCTGAATTTGGTATTGAAATTAGTCCTATTCTCTCAGCATAAAGGTTACAGTTGGAAAGAACCACCGATTGCAACTTAAAACTCGCCAGCTAAAAGGAAATCAGCATTTGAGGCATGTTAAGGCTTATTCTTTTGGCAAGTTATTCTCATCGTACAGTGATACAACCTATGTTTTTGAACGTAGATAACGATCCCAGATGTTGTATTAATTGTTGCTTTTAGATGATGCTTATAGACTCTATGGTTATCTATTAGAAAACGTATTGACAATAGATTACAGTATCCCTCGTCGGGAAAGAGGTTGTTAGGTGTGACCCACACTAGAAGCGTTATAATAAACCCTCTATTCTTCTGTTCAATATGTTGGTAAGATTTTTATGTCTTGCCGTCATGCCTAGGGCCTTAGAATCTTAGGGTTAGCTGTTGGGCCTGATTTGATAAGTTGAACAGCATTAGCCGCAACCGGGCAATATAACTTACAGTTGTCACCGGTGTTGTTAGTAAAGCTCGCCCAGGGACCGTTAGTGTACCTTGATGCCTGCAGGGCCAGAATTTGAATAGGATAGTCTTACCTTAGAATCAGGGGCACCAGGATTGCCCAAATAAAATAAGTGATAGCCTGCTATGTAGTTGGCTACTGCCAGTGACTATTAATTCTAGTTGACTTAGTAATCATCATACAGGTCGCTCAGGAAGCCATCCCAGTCGTCCAGGGCAGATATACCCATGGGTACCCTAAGGAGGGTACCTTATTAGCAGTTAAATATGGGGCTAACGCCCCAACTTACTTTTATAAGATACTCAGGTACAGGTTGCCGTGGGTGACTAAGTCCATATGAACTTGCCTACAAAGTTATGAATCCCCTAAAAAAGTAATACAAGATCTGAACAGACCAAGGTCTAAAGGACTATAACCATGTTAGCACAATATTATCCTCAGGCTACGAATTTCAGCAAACTGCTTGTGGAGGATTAGGGGCCGATCGCTCAAAAGCATGTTCGGTCAGTAGCAGCCCTACAATCGTTCTAAGCAAAGGAACTAAGTAATTGGTCATTTGCGACTCTATAGTTGCTTATGAGTTATAGTTGTCTGAGCAGGACATTCAGAGTATTGTTAGGCCACTCCAGATCTCGCCCTATCCGATCTAGACCATTAGAGAATATAATCAGTATCAGGATCCTTTGATTAGGTACAGGTACACGGGGTGTGCCTGCCAGCAGATATACAGATTATTCTAGGGGTGAGCAGCGGTTGTGTTAGGCCTAAAAATGCCAGATACGCCTTTGAGTGGCTAGATTGAGGCCTTAGTATACATATCTAGGGTTTCTCTCACATAGGATAGCCTTCCATCCACAACTTCAGGGTTGCTAACTGTGTCTTCGCCTACAGGCTATATGATGTTGCCTACGGGGCCAATGAGTTTCTCCAAGGAGCTAGATGTTGTCCCAAGGGACTACACAGAGGCCTAAGGGCCATATTACAGTCCATTCCATGGCTGGACTATAATTCTTTTGTCGTATTGGCATCACTGACCCTCGTCGAGCCTGGTGCCCTGGGAATAGTTACAGGACCCCCCCGGGCTCAGACATAGTTTCAGGAGTCCAGCGGGCTCTGTAGAGTTAGAAGCCAAGTAGGTTGGTTATAACACTGATCTTGGGCAGAATTGCATGCCCAAGTGATACTCAAATGCTTCATTTCGACTTGTTTATCTATCGTTATGTGTACATTCTCATGTGATATTTAGTTAAATGTGAATTTATACTCACCAACATGATTAGTGTTGTTTTGCAGGTAAAAGGAAATTTTGGAAGCTAATATACATGTTGGTGAAAATTGGGAATGGACTTGGAAACAAGGAGTGGAAAATGACAAGGGAGAGCAGCAAAAATAAGGGCTCCGAGATGGAGCCGTGTCACGCTACCATCGCGGAGGCATTCTGCCTCAGATGAAATAATTTTGGCAATTTCCAGTGGAGGTTCGCGTTACCTCCGTGACACAGACGCAGTGCTCCGCGATGCACTCCGTGTCACGTTGAGTATAATTAACCGGAACATCAAGTTCCAGTAAAGGTGCGCAATAGCACCGTTGCACGGAGGCAAGGCTCCACGATGCAAGTCGTGCCACGCTGAGGTGAAATTGTTGAGGAGCTGACTTCCAGTGAGGGTCCTCGATGCCCCCGTGGCACGGAGGGAGTGCTCCGCGATACACTCCGTGCCACGTTGCTTGTTATTCCGGGAAAAATTCTCAAGAGTATAAATAACACACTTAGGTTTTATTTTAAACATTCTGACTTGGTTGAGCAAGAACGTGGGTTACAGGCAGTTGAGAGGACAAAAATTCTAGGGTTCTTCTCTATCTCTTTCTCTTTTATCTCAATTGTTTTTATGAATTCTACTTATTTGATGATGTTTAACCCATAAATGAGTGGCTAAATTCACTTCTTGCTGAGGTTAAGAACAATTGTAGTGGAATGTAATTATTGATCGTTTCAGTTTTCATCTTCTCTTCAATTGTTGTTCTACCAATTCTTGTTTTTACTGCATTAATGTTTGGCCAATGTTAATGTATATCTAGAATTCCAATTTTGATTTGGAAAAGGAAAGAAATTGGACAAATGTGAATTGGTAGGATATGATCTTTTCTTTGTTTAGAAAATTGAGAAATTGATTTACATTCAGAATAGAAATATATCTGAAAGTCTTATTAGTCAATTAAGGAATCGGTTATGTATGGCTAGTGCATGAAATTCTTTTATCACAGAAATGTAGATTAAGGTTCATGATTCTTAAATTGGATAGGAGTCGAAAGATCCAATCCATAGGCAATAATTCTTGACTAACAACCGAAGAAAAGATTAGCTGAATTGAATCGATACATTACTTCCCTGCATGTTTGTTTTAACCTTGATCTTGGGCAGAATTATATGCCCAAGTGATACTCAAATGCTTCGTTTCGTCTTGTTTATCCATTGATAGTTGTACATTCTCATGATTTGTAGTTAAAATGTGAATTTATACTCACCAACATGATTAGTGTTGTTTTGCAGGAAAAATGTAATTTTAGGAAGCTAAGATGCATGTTGGGAGAAATCGGGAATAGACTCAGAAGCGAGCAGTGGAAAAGGCCCAGGTTATGCAGCAAATTAAGGGGCTCCGCGATGGAGCCGTGTCACACTGCCATCGCGGATGCATTCTACCCCGGATGATAAAAATAGGCCAAGTTCCAGTGAAGGTCTGCGTTGGGGCTGTGGCACGTTGGTCAAGCCCTGCGTTGCACGCCGTGGCACGTTGGGCATAATTACATGGAGGACCGGATTTCAGTGAGGGTCCGCATTTGTGGCGTGTCATGGAGGCAGTGCTCCGCGATGCACTCCGTGACACGTTGCTTGTTATTCCGGGAAAAATTCCCACTAGTATAAATAGCACACTTAGGTTTATTTTTAATTATTTTGACTTGGTTGATCAAGAACGTGGGTTACAGACAGTTGAGGGGACGAAATTCTTAGGGTTCTTCTCTATCTCTATCTTCCTTAATTCAATTGTTTGTATGATTTACACTCATTTAACGATGTTTAATCCACAAATGAGTGGCTAAATTCACTTTTTGCTGAGGTTAAAAACATTTGTAGTGGAATGTAATTATTGATCATCTTGGTTTTTCATCTTTTCTTCCATGGTTGTTCTATTAATTCTTGTTTTTACTGCATTAATGTTTGGCCAATATTAATGTATATCTAAAAAATCTGGTTTGCGCTCGAAAGAGAAAGAAATTGGAAAGTTGTGAATTAATAGGATATGATCTCTTCTTGGTTTGGGAAAATTGAGAATTGATTTACCTTCAGAATAGAAATATATCTGAAAGTCGTATTAGTCAATTAAGGAATCGGTTTCGTATGGCTAGAACATGAATTTCTTCTTATCACAGAAATGTAGGTGGAAGGTTCATGATTCTTAAGTTGGGTTAAATATGAGAGTTTTAATCCATAGGCAATAATTCTTGACTAGCAACCAAAGGAAAGATTAACCAATTTGTATCAATAAATTGCTTCCCTGCATGTTTGTTTTAGCCTCAGCATGCTCATTACTATAGTTCAGACTCAAATTGTACATTTGTTTTAGATTAGTATAAATTAGGAAACAAACTCCCAAAATCTTCTTGAAACTGTTGTCTGCATTATTAGAGTTATAGTTTATTAACACTTAATTAGATTATTACCATGGTCCAGTCCCTGTGGGATCGATACTTGGCTACTCTAGCCATTTTACTACTTGTTCGACCAAGTGCACTTGCGTGTAGGTATTCCAAACCACCGAACAAGTTTTTGGGCCGTTGCTGGGGACTGGCAATTGGTAAAATTGTTGTCGTAAGTGTTAGTTTATGATTTCTTATTAGTGTTGACAACTTGGTCTTAGCTTGTCTTTGGCAGATATTGAATTCTGTTGAACACTGGCAAGGGACAAGGAGCTGGTGGATTCACATTCAGAGCCAGAAAGACAATTCCATCATCAAAGGAGAGAAGCTCTAGAGAAAGCTGCAGTTGCTCAGACAGACAATCCTGGAGCAACAACAGAATCCACCCATTGTAAGGGCAGTGTTAGTGCCCGAAGAAATGGCAGCTAGGCCGGTTCGCGAAGTGGCAATCCCATAACAACGTGACATCTAGCATTCGCAAACCTGAGCCAAGAGGGAGGTTCGAGCTTAAACAGAATATGGTGCAATTGCTGCGTACCAGCCGGCAATTCACAGGTCTCCCTCACGAGGATCCACAACAACATCTCCAAAACTTTTTGGAGATAAGTGACACTTACATCCCCGCTGGAGTGTCACCCGATTATGTTAGGCTTACATTGTTCCCATTTTCACTTTTGGAAGAAGCAAAGAGATGGCTGAAAGCTGAGCCACCTAATTCCATCACTACTTGGGACGATCTTGCAAAGAAATTCTTGATACGGTTCTTTCCATCCGGCAAAACAGCAAGACTTAGAAGTCAAATTCTAAGTTTTAAACAAAGAGAGGGGGAGAATCTGTATCAAGCTTGGGGACGATTCAAATCTATGTTGCGGGATTGTCCTCATCATCACCAATCCAATGATGTGCTGGTGCATACTTTCATAGAGGGTTTGGAACCCCACACAAAAATCTTGCTAGACTCAGCAACTGAGGGACAAGCATTAGAAAAAAACTTATGAGGAGCTGTATACTTTGTTGAACCGTATTTCACAGGGAAATCCAGAATGGAATGCGGACTCTTCTAGAGGAGGAACAAGGAAAGCGACAGGAGTCTTAGAAGTGGATGGTTTTACAGCTATCGCTGCACAGATAGCTGCATTACAGAATCAACTCAATACCCACTTCAGCAATATGAGCATGAATCATTCTCAAGCCCCAGTGAATGTAGTGCAGCAGATTTGGTGTGAAGTATGCGGTAGTAATGAACACTCAGCTGAGTGTTGTGGTGTGAATGCTGATTCAGTAAACTTTGTTGGTAATGTACAGAGAAATAATCACCAACAGTATGGCAACAACTACAACTCTAATTGGAGGAGTCACCCAAATTTCTCTTGGGGTAGTAACAACCATCAAGGGCAGAGTTCGAGTCAGGGAGCACAGAGAAATCAAGGAGGGCAGCAGCACTATCAGTCGCAATACATAAGCAACAATGCACCTCCTCCACGACCATCACCCAGTATAGAGGAAATGTTCAAAACGATGATAGCTAACCAAGCTCAATTGCAGGCTGACTATGTGAAATTGGCAGCCGATGTAAAGAACAATCAGTTAGCTACAAAGGCATTAGAGTACCAGTTTGGGCAACTAGCTGGAGCTCAGAACACCAGGCCGAGAGGAGGACTCCCGAGTGACACTGACCCCAACCCCAAGCAAGTGAATGCAGTGACCACAAGGAGTGGTTTACAACTCAAGGAGGTGGAATCAGAAAGACCACCACAGCAGTCAGGAGCAGTGGAGAATGAGAGGGAACACAATGATTATAAGGGGAAGGAGAAGGAAGCTGAACCAGAAAGACCACCACCCCCGTTCCCTCAAAGACTAAGGAAACACAAGGAGGAAGCGTGTTTCAAAAAGTTCATGGAGGTGCTTAAACAGGTACACATTAATTTACCTCTTGTTGATGTTTTGCAGGGAGTGCCGAAGTATGCAAAATATATCAAGGACATCGTGGCGAACAAAAGCTGGTTGACGGAGTACGCTACGGTGGCGCTTACGGAGCAGTGCACTTCCCGGATACAAAATAGGTTGCTCAAAGCTCAAAGACCCTGGGAGCTTTACAATTCAACTTACAATCGGGCAGAGTATCCGAGCTCGTGGATTATGTGATTTGGGAGCAAGCGTTAACTTGATGCCGACATCAGTATTCAAGAAATTGGGGCTAGACTGTCCTAGACCGACAACAGTGATCTTGCAACTAGCGGATCGTTCTTTGGCCAGACCAGATGGCATTGTGGAGGACGTTCTGGTGAAAGTGGGCTCCCTTATCTTCCCGGTTGACTTCATTGTGATGGATTTTGAGCCGGATGCGGAAGTCCCATTTATTTTGGGACGTCCTTTCTTGGCGACCGGG
Organism: Datura wrightii; assembly: GCA_035772735.1. Classification (NCBI taxonomy): domain Eukaryota; kingdom Viridiplantae; phylum Streptophyta; class Magnoliopsida; order Solanales; family Solanaceae; genus Datura; species Datura wrightii. The sequence goes on along the minus strand of JASDFA010000006.1, from coordinate 53,160,493 downwards.
AAAGCACTGATCGATGTAGCTGCAGGGCAGCTAACCATGCGGGCACACGACAAGGTGTAGGTATTTGATGTGTACAAGGCCATGAAGCTTCCGGCCGTGTATGAGGAACTCTCAGTGATCAACATGCTTGATTGAACGAATATTGCTCAGAGTGTTGATTCGCGAGAACCAGTGGGAAAACCACCGGTGAAGGACCCCCCAAAATTGAAGTTGTGGCAAGAAGATCGAAGTGCCACGTTCTTAGTCAATGGGCAGAGATGTAAGCATTACTGGGGTGAGGACAGTAGTCGAGAGAAGACAACTGTCACCCTAGAGAATGACTAAGCTTCAATGACGTCGAGCCGCGACGGTAAACCAGGTGCTGCATGGGAGGCAACCCGTGAAATTGTTGTAATACTTGAGTAGATTTAGTAGAAAAGAAAGAAAGAAAATTTAAAATTTAGAAAAATAAAAATAAAAAAATAAAATTGTATTTTATGTGAAACCTATGATTCTAACCAATTTCTTATTGTGAGATGAATTTTAGGTTAAACGGAGGGCAAAAATGCAAAGGATCGCAAAGGAAAAATCGAGGTGAGAAAAATAATAAAAAGTGGCAAAACAGTGAGCCTGCGCGATGGCTCCGTGCCACGGAGGAGGGCCTCCGCTTTACCCTCCGTGACACGTTGAGGTTTAATTTTGAAAATTTTAAAATTCCAGAATACCTCCGCGTTGGCTCCGTGTCACGGAGGGGGTGCTCCGCGTTACCCTCCATGACACGTCGCCCTTTTTTAACCCTGAATTCCCTCAATTTTCCCTCATTTTCCACCCCCTCCGCGACAAACACCCAAAAACTCCCCCTTCCCCAACGTGACACGGACCTAGGCACAAGTTTTCTTCGACTTTTCTTCAATTTCATCGAATTAAAGGTATGTTCTCTACTTTCATCTCAATTCTTGTCAAATTTTTTGATTTTGAGCATGTAAAGTGAGTAAAACTTGCCCTAATAGTAAATTGAGCTTGAATTCATTTAAGTTATTGTTGATTGAGGTTCGTAGTATCGTTTTGATTGTATGAACTCGATAAATACATGCTTGATCGAATTTTGGTGAAATATGTAGCTAGGGTTAGAATTTGATTGCGAAGAAACTAAATATGAGTGAAAATGTGGAAATTATGGGTTGGGCATGTTGGGTAAGGTGAATTGTGTTGTGCTTGTTGTGAATATGCTAAATAAACGGTGGATTTTCGGGATAATGAAATTGTTGAATTGCATAGGTTGTGTTAAGAGAAGTTTTTTTGTTTTGTTAAGTGCTATGTGATGAAATGGTATCGATGGTAATATTTGGATTAGCTGTACGAAGTATGAGTAGTACGTAGAATTTATTCCATCGAATTCTCTGAATGCACGAGGCATGTTGTTGTTTTTTTAAATTGAAAAGTGAGAATTGTCTTGCCGTAATGTCGTAATTGTGGCTAAAGACTAAGTGTGGGGGGGCCTAGCTTACCCCAACCTTAGTCGAAGATAATTTTAATTTGAATAACATTGGGACTGTCTGTTTGATTTGACAGGAACAATGGAAAGCAGGCAAGACAAAGGAAAAGGCGCATCTACATCGGGCGCCGGAAGGAAAAGAATTAGACTGGGAACAACAGTCCCAGCAGCACCAGCGGTTCCACGCGGCCAACGCCGTCAATATGAAACCCGATGGGTGATAGAGGAAGGGAAGAAATGGTACACAAAGCATAAGGAGAGCAAATACTTTCCCGAGGAGCATATTGCAAGGGAGCCGTTGGCACAGGAGTTCCCCAGAATTGTACACCGGATTGACGCTGCCGGGCTTAACTTCATTTTTGAAGAGCCCAAGGAGTGCAATCTTCACCTGATTTGGGAGTTCTACGCCAACTGGAACCCGACACTCCGAAGTCACACCGTCAAAATAAGGGGGCAGGTAGTCACTTTTGAGCCCCATCACCTTAATGCCATTTTGGGGGTGTAGGACACAGACGCCCATGTACTCCGGCAGCTGAACATCACTCCACCATATGCGGATATCAGACGCACTCTGTGTGGAGCCCGTTCTACAGCATGGTGGAGCAGGCGTAAGGAGAGGGGCTACCATCAGATCGTGTGTTCCTGCCTGATCCCGGGGGTGCACATGACAGATGTCACCCGGGATCATGTGTGCTTGGTATACGCCCTGATGAAAGGGCTGGAGATTAATGTTGGGGCGGTGATCATCTCCTCCATGAAGAGAGCCCATTTGCATCAAGGGAACAGGTACGGGTTTGGTGGCTTGCTGACCACTTTCCTGAGGGTCCTAGATGTTGAGGAAGAGGCTCTGGACTACATCCCACAGATGGAGAGGCGGGCCTTGGACGTCACCAAGACTAAGGCACCCGACACCACTCACGGGCCAGTTCTCACATTAGCCGAGCGACATGCTCGGGATGATCAGTATATGGCCCGCATGTTCGGGATGCATATGCTACAGTTGCGCATAGACGGGAGGCCAGAAACAGAAGATGAGTTGTGGTAGCTAGAGTTGGACTACCCCTTCTGCAAAAATGCCAGGGCTCTATGCCAAGTGGGGCCAGCTTTTGTGGAGCCCGTAGATGATGATGTCCCCGCAGATGAGGAGACACACTGCGATGACTCAGATGTTGAGTCAGATGAGGATAGCGGGGGTGATTCGGATATGGGGGACGAGGCAACCGCACCTGACGAAGAAGTGGAATACTTCGATTGATCAGGGAGTTTCACTACCTACTCTTGTGCTATGCTGAATTTTTTGAACACTGGGGACAGTGTTCGATTTAAGTGTGGGGTGGGAGTAGTTAGGTGCTGGTTGTTTTGTTGATGTTTATGTTTATGTTTTGTTGTTGTGCCTGTGAAAAATTGTGACCCTGTGATTTTGATGTTTATGTTTTGTATTGTAATTTGGTATTGTAATTAATGTGAAGCTGTTGTGTCCTGTATGGAGTTGTTGTTAGCTGGTTGTGTAAATATTTTTGTTTTATCGAAATTATTGATATTTTTTAAAAATTTTCGTGAAATCTTTTTTTTTATGATTGGATTTCTCGGCGTTTGTTTTCGGTGCTTTTACCGAGAATAGTCCCATTGAATCGAAGTCGTAAATAGTGACCGTTCCCTATGATGGATGGATGACGACTATCTTAAGGGAAATGTAGTCGATAGGAGTAGATTTCTTATGTTCTTTTTAAATTTTTTTTCTTTTGTTTGTTTGTATCCCAAATGTGTCGTTACTTTATGGTTCGGAATTCTTGTTGCGTGTTGTACATGATATTTAGAATGCAAAGGTAATTTGTATGAAAGCATGCAACTTTGTAAACATGTTGAGATACCTAGACCGTAGAGTTCGATTCAGTGTGATTGAGGCTTAATGTTTGAATTCTTGTAATTAGCTGATTAGAGAGTCTGTGAATATGTCTTGAGTTGAGCATGTGCAATGAGAGTGCGGTGAGGTTTCGATTCTTCCATGCTATTGTGAAGTGTCTAAAACTTGCCTGGTGTGTGTACGAAACAAAATGAAGGATGTGTATGGTAGGAAAGGATGTAGGCATTTCTTTGATTTAACCGAAAGTTTTTTTTCATTATCGTACCTACCTTGAATGTACATCCTAGTTAGCCCATTGAGCCATTAGCCTATTTTTTTCTTTTGTCAAAAAGGTACAAACCGAGCTTAACCCCTTCTTTTCATTATCCGTGAATTTGATCCAAAACTCTTAAGCGCTCAAGAAAAGAAATTTTCCCACAGTGTCAAGGAGTGGTAATTGTGAAAAGAAAGGAAAAGCAGAAGTGGTGAAAGTAAAGAAAAGGTCAAAGGTGCACTTGCCGAATCTAATAAAATGAATATGTATAACTAATATTTGTTATTAAGTCGAGTGTGCTTAAAGATATGGGAACAAAAAGAAAGAAAGGCTTCAAGAAAGGGGAGGATGAAAGAAGAAACAATGCCCATAATGTGGTGGGATGGATGGAAAAGCGCTTAAGGGTGCTAGTTGCTATTATTGGTTAGCCCAGTATGTACTAGTTTCTTAGCTTATATTACAACTCGTTAAGTCCTACGTGATCTTACATCACTCGTCCTTATATTAGTGGAGTAATACACTAGAGGCAAGCTTATGGGTCATGACATGATGCATGTGAATTCTTTGGGAGAGAGAGCGAAATTGTGTTCATATGCCCCTGCATATAATGTTTTTGAGATCATATGATTGAAAAGGGGGAAATTCTCTTGTGTTGTGAGGGCACATGCTTGAAGAGAGATTTAATTTCGTGTCGGATGTCTTGATCAACTGATTTGCATGAGTTTGCCAAGATCGAGAGTCGACTCTTGAGTCTAGGAGGTCTTAATGTGTTGAATGTCATTGTATTGATGAGACTATGCATGTTTTCTTGATGATTTTCTATGTAAATAATTGATATAACTGTAGCTTGAATTGTCGAGCCAAAGTAGCTATGATTGGGTGTCAATTGCATGAGATGTGAGATTATTGTTCGAGGACGACAAAGTTTTAAGTGTGGGGAAAGTGATCTTGGGCAGAATTATATGCCCAAGTGATACTCAAATGCTTCATTTCGTCTTGTTTATCCATTGATAGTTGTACATTCTCATGTGATTTGTAGTTAAAACGTGAATTTATACTAACCAACATGGTTAGTGTTGTTTTGCAGGAAAAATGTAATTTTAGGAAGATAAGATGCATGTTGGGAGAAATCGGGAATAGACTCGAAAGCGAGTAGTGGAAAAGGCCAAGGTTATGCAGCAAATTAAGGGGCTCCGCGATGGAGCCGTGTCACGCTGCCATCGCGGATGCATTCTGCCCCCGATGATAAAAATAGGCCAAGTTCCAGTGAAGGTCCGCGTTGGGGCGTGGCACGTTGGCCAAGCCCCGGTTGCACGCCGTGGCACGTTGGGCATAATTACCTGGAGGACTGGATTCCAGTGAGGGTCCACGTTTGTGGCGTGTCATGGAGGCAGTGCTCCGTGATGCACTCCGTGACACGTTGCTTGTTATTCCAGAAAAAATTCCCACTAGTATAAATAGCACACTTAGGTTTATTTTTAATTATTCTAACTTGGTTGAGCAAGAACGTGGGTTACAGGCAGTTGAGGGGACGAAATTCTTAGGGTTCTTCTCTATCTCTTTCTTCCTTAATTCAATTGTTTGTATGATTTACACTCATTTAACGATGTTTAATCCACAAATGAATGGCTAAATTCACTTTTTGCTGAGGTTAAAAACATTTGTAGTGGAATGTAATTATTGATCATCTTGGATTTTCATATTTTCTTCCATGGTTGTTCTATTAATTCTTGTTTTTACTGCATTATTGTTTGGCCAATATTAATGTATATCTAAAAAATTCGGTTTGCACTCAAAAGAGAAAGAAATTGGAAAATTGTGAATTAATAGGATATGATCTCTTCTTGGTTTGGGAAAATTGAGAATTGATTTACCTTCAGAATAGAAATATATCTGAAAGTCGTATTAGTCAATTAAGGAATCGGTTTCATATGGCTAGAACATGAATTTCTTCTTATCACAGAAATGTAGATGGAAGGTTCATGATTCTTAAGTTGGGTTAAATACGAGAGTTTTAATCCGTAGGCAATAATTCTTGACTAGCAACCGAAGGAAAGATTAACCAATTTGTATCAATAAATTGCTTCCCTGCATGTTTGTTTTAGCCTCGGTATGCTCATTACTATAGTTCAGACTCAAATTGTACATTTGTTTTAGATTAGTATAAATTAGGAAACAAACTCCCAAAATCTGTTTGAAACTGTTGTCGGCATTATTAGAGTTAGAGTTTATTAACACTTAATTAGATTATTATCATGGTCCAGTCCCTGTGGGATCGATACTCTGCTACTCTAGCCATTTTACTACTTGTTCGACCACGTGCACTTGCGTGTAGGTATTCCAAACCACCGAACAAACCTCAGCTTGCTCATTACTATTGTTCAGACTCAAATTATAATCTTAACTTAGATTTTTATTACTTAGCAAACTTAACATCGCAACATATTGTTTAGTTGGTTGTCTGCATTCATAAAGACATAGTTCACTGACTCTTAAGTTAATTAGTACCATAGTTCAGTCCCTGTGGGATCGATACTTGGCTTTAATTAAGCCACTTTACTACTTGTTCGACCACGTGCACTTGCGTGTAGTCACTACAACACCGAACAGGTTTTTGGCGCCGTTGCCGCGGAGTGGCAATTGGTAAAATTATTTTCTTAGTGTTAGTTTACATATTCTATATAAGTGCTGACAACTTGATCTTAGCCTATCTCTTGCAGATATTGAATTCTTCTGAATGCTGGCAAGAGATAAGGAGTTGGTGGATTCATATATAGAGCCGGAAAGACAATTTCATCGTCAAAGAAGGGAAGCTCTAGAGAAGAAGCTATAGTTGCTAAGACAGGCAATTCTAGAGCAACAACAGAATCCACCACTTGTGAGGGCAGTTTTAGTGCCCGAGGAAATGGAAGCAAGGCCGGTTCACGAAGTGGCAATCCCACACGCTAACAATGTTACATCTAGTATTCGCAGACCAGAGCTAGGAGGGAGGTTTGAGCTTAAACAGAACATGGTGCAGTTGTTGCACACCAGTGGGCAATTAACAGGTCTCCCTCATGAAGATCCACAACAACATCTCCAAAACTTTTTGGAGATAAGTGACACTTACATTCCCGCTGGAGTATCATCCGACTACGTAAGACTTACATTATTCCCATTTTCATTATTGGGGGAAGCAAAGAGGTGGTTGAAAGCTGAACCACCTAACTCTATCACCACTTGGGATGATCTTCAAGAAAGTTTTTGATACGATTCTTTCCATCTTGGAAAACAGCAAGACTTAGAAGTCAGATTCTAAGTTTTAAACAAAGAGAGGGTGAGAATCTGTATCAAGCTTGGGAAAGGTTTAAATCAATGTTAAGGGATTGTCCTCACCATCAACAGTCCAATGATGTGTTGGTGCATACTTTCATAGAGGGTTTGGAGCTACATACAAAAATTTTGCTAGACTCAGCAGCTGGGGGACAGGCATTAGAAAACACTTATGAGGATATTTATACTTTGTTGAATCGTATTTCATAGGGAAATCCAGAGTGGAATGCGGACTCATCACGAGGAGGAACAAGGAAAGCAGCAGGAGTCTTTGAGGTGGATGGTTTTACAACTATCGCCGCAAAGATAGCTGCGTTGCAAAATCAACTCAACACCCACTTCAACAATATGAGCTTGAATCAAGCACAAGCCCCAGTCAATGTAGTGCAGCAGGTATGGTGTGAAGTATGTGGGAGTAATGACCACTCAGCTGAGTGTTGTGGTGCAAATCCAGATTCAGTAAACTTTGTTGGGAACGTCCAGAGGAATAATAACCAACAGTATGGCAACAATTACAACTCCAATTGGAGGAATCATCCGAATTTCTCTTGGGGTAGTAATAGCCATCAAGGGCAAAGTTTGAATCAGGGTGTGCAGAGAAATCAAGGGGGGGCATCAGAATTTTCAGGCGCAATACCGAGGAAACAATGCACCTCCTCTAACACCCAACAACATTGAGGACATGTTTAAAACACTTATAGCTAATCAAGCGCAAATGCAGGCTGATTATGTGAAATTGGCGGCAAATATGAAAAATCAGCAGTTAGCTACAAAGGCGTTGGAGTACCAGTTCGGACAACTAGTTGGAGCTAAAAACACCAGGCCTAGAGGAGGACTACCGAGTGACACTGACCCAAATCCCAAGCAGGTCAATGCAGTGACCACAAGGAGTGGACTACAACTCAAGGAGGTGGAACCAGAAAGACCACCTCAGAAATCAGGAGTAGTGGAAAAAGATGGGGAACATGATGATGAGAGGAGGAAGGAGAAGGCAGCCGAGGCAGAAAGGCCACCACCCCCATTCCCTCAAAGATTAAAGAAGCACAAGGAGGAATCTTGCTTTAAGAAGTTCATGGAGGTGCTGAAACAGGTACACATTAATTTACCTTTGGTTGATGTTTTGCAGGGAGTGCCGAAATATGCAAAGTATATCAAGGACATCGTAGAAAACAAAAGCAGATTGACGGAGTATGCTACTGTGGCGCTTACTGAGGAGTGCACTTCCCGGATACAGAATAGGTTTCCAACAAAGCTCAAGGACCCTGGGAGCTTTACCATTCAGATAACAATCGGGCAAAGTATCCGGCTCGCGAAATATGTGATTTGGGAGCGAGCATAAACTTGATGCCGACATCGGTGTTCAAGAAGTTGGGGCTGGGCATTCCTAGACCAACTACAGTGATCTTGTAGCTAGCAGATCGTTCTTTGGCCAGACCAGATGGTATTGTGGAGGATGTGCTAGTGCAAGTGGGCTCCCTCATTTTCCCGGTAGATTTTATTATATTTGATTTTGAGACGGATGCGGAAGTCCCATTTATTTTGGGACGTCCTTTGTTGGCAACCGGGAGAGTGTTGATTGATGTAGCTACGGGGCAGCTAACCATGCGAGCGCATGATAAAGTGGAGGTGTTTGATGTGTATAAGGCCATGAAGCTTTCGACCATCTATGAGGAGCTATCAACAATCAATGTGCTAAACCAGGAAGCTATTCTTCAGATTGTTGATTCTCAAGATCCATTGGAGAGAGCTTTGATGAGCTCCGATCATTTCGGAGACAGGGATACTTATGAGATGGTGCAAATGTTGAACGAACCAAAATGGTTTCTCAGGAAGCAAGAATTTCAGCCATTGATGAGGTCCTTGGAACCATTGCCAAAACCATCTATTGAGGAAGCACCAAAATTGGAGTTGAAGACATTGCCTCCACATTTGAAATATGTATTTTTGGGGGAAGATGACACCTTGCCAGTCATCATCTCCGCAGAACTGACAGGGGCACAATTAAAGGATGCATTGGTGGTTCTCAAGAGGCGGAAGAAAGCAATGGGCTGGCAAATGTTAGACATTAGGGGAACCAATCCAGCCTTTTGCACACACAAAATTTTTATGGAGGAAGGAGAAAATCCAACGGTACAACATCTGCGGAGGTTGAATCTGGTGATGAAGGATGTGGTTAGGAAGGAAGTGATCAAGTGGCTTGATGCAGGTGTGGTCTATCCCATTTCAGACAGTGAATGGGTCAGTACCATTCAATGTGTCCCAAAGAAAGGAGGGATGACCATGGTCACCAACGAGAAGAATGAGCTGATCCCTACACGCACAATCACAGGCTGGCGAATTTGCATGGACTACAGAAAGCTCAATCAGGCCACAAGGAAAGATCATTATCCTATCCTATTTATTGATAAGATATTGGACAGGTTGGCAGGTCAAGAATACTATTGTTTCCTTGATGGATATTCTGGCTATGACCAAATAGCCATAGCAGCGGAGGACCAAGAGAAGACCACTTTCACATGTCCTTATGGGACATATACTTTCAGGCGGATGCCATTTGGTCTATGCAATGCACCCGCCACATTCCAGAGATGCATGATAGTGATCTTTCACAATATGGTGGAAGATTTCGTCGAGGTATTTATGGATGATTTTTCTATTTTCGGTAATTCGTTTGCTACATGTTTGCAGAATCTTGACAGGGTGATAGCTCGATGTGAAGACTCCAACCTTGTAGTCAACTGGGAGAAATGTCATTTTTTAGTCAAGGAGGGTATCGTCCTTGGCCATAAGGTGTCTTGCAAGGGGTTGGAAGTCGATCATGCAAAGATCAAAGTGATTGAAAAGTTACCACCACCTGTGTCTGTGAAGGGTGTTCACAGTTTTCTCGGACATGCAGGGTTCTACAGACGGTTCATCAAGAACTTCTCTAAAATTTCTAGACCAATATGCGGGTTGGTAGAAAAAGAGGCGAATTTTGAGTTTGATGAGGATTGTGTTAAAGCATTCGAGGAGTTAAAACAGAAGTTGATAGAAGCACCTATTCTCATTTCTCCGAATTGGGAGCAATCGTTTGAATTAATGTGTGATGCAAGCGATGTGGCTGTAGGAGCTGTATTGGGGCAGCAGAGGAATAGAATTTTTCATTCCATTCATTATGAAAGCAAAACACTTGATGCAGCCCAAGCCAATAATACAGTCACTGAAAAAGAGATGCTAGCATTGGTGTTCGCGTTTGATAGATTCAGGTCCTACTTGGAGGGTTCTAAAGTAGTGGTGTATACCGATCATGCAGCAATTCGGTATCTATTTAATAAGAAGGATGCAAAGCCTAGGCTGATTAGATGGATCTTGTTATTACAAGAGTTTGACCTAGAGATTCGGGACAGAAAGGGGAGCGAGAATCAAGTGGCAGATCACATATCGCGACTGGAAAGCCGGTTGCATGTGAAGGTGACAACATCAAGGAAGAGTTCCCGAATGAGCAGCTCTTGGCAATAAGGGAAGCTGAAATCCCTTGGTATGTAGACATTGTGAATTTGCTGGTAAGTGGAGTCTATCAACCGGAGGCTACGGCTTAGCGAAGAAAGAAGTTGAGACATGATTGCAGGTATTACATTTGGGATGAGCTGTACTTGTTTAAGAAGGGACTGGATCAGGTGATGAGAAGATGCATTCCAGAGAGCTAGATTGCAGAAGTATTAAGGAGTTGTCACTCATCATTGTATAGAGGGCACCACGGAGGCGAGCGGACAGCGCACAAGGTGCTACAGTCAGGTTTCTTTTGGCCTACACTGTTTAGAGACTCTATGGCATATGTAAAAATGTGCGATAGATGTCAAAGAACAGGCACAATTGGTAGAAGGCAGGAAATGCCACTGCAACAGATATTAGAAGTGGAGATCTTTGATGTATGGGGAATAGATTTCATGGGCCCATTCCCACCGTCATTTGGTAATCGTTACATCTTGGTATCCATTGATTATGTATCCAAGTGGGTCGAAGCAACAACTTGTCCCAGAAATGACAACAAGGTGGTAACAAAATTTGTGAAAAAGCATATTTTCACCAGGTTCGGGACACCCTGAGCCATTATCAGTGATGGAGGGGCTCATTTTGTAAATGCAAGTTTCAAGAATTTGCTAGCTAAGTATGGGGTGCGCCACAAGGTAGCAACAACATATCATCCCCAAACTAGTGGGCAAGTGGAGGTGTCGAACAGAGAAATCAAGCAGATTCTACAGAAGACAGTGAATGCACAATGAATTGATTGGTCAAGCAAACTCGACGATGCGTTGTGGGCTTATAGAACTGCGTACAAGACACCCATTGGGACTTCTCTGTACAGATTGGTCTATGGAAAGGTGTGTCATCTGCCTGTGGAGCTAGAACATCGAGCTTTTTGGGCCGTGAGGAAATTGAACATGGATCCGGAGCTAGCAGGGAAGAAGAGGCTGATGCAACTCAGCGAACTTGATGAGTTTCGTTGGCATGCTTATGAAAGTGTCAAATGCTACAAGGAGAAAACGAAGAAGTGGCATGATAGGCATATGGTGCATTGGACCTTTGAGCCGGGGCAGAAGGTGTTGCTATTTAATTCGAGACTGAAGCTTTTTCCAGGCAAGTTGCGGTTCAAATGGTCAGGGGCATTTGAAGCGGTGAGAATGACCCCGCACGGGGCAGTGGAGTCGTGGCAAGAAGATAGAAGTGCCACATTTTTGGTAAATGGGTAAAGATGTAAGCATTATTGGGGTGAGGACGTTATTTGAGAGAAGACGTCCATCACTCTAGAGGATGATTGAGCATGAATGACGTCGAGCCGCGATGGTAAATCAAGCGCGGCACGGGAGGCAACCCGTGAATGTGTTGTAATAGATGAATAGAACTATTTGAAAAAAAATTAAAAAAATAAAAAGAGAAAAACAAAGAAAAATAAAAACAAAAATTTTTGCGTTGAAACCTATGAATTCTAACCAATTTCTTGTGGTGAAATGATTTTCAGGTGGAATGGATGGCAAAAATGCAAAGAAACAAAAAGAAAAAAAATCGATGTGAGAAAATAAAAATTGGCACATTATAGTGAGCCTGCGAGATGGCTCCGTGTCACGGAGGAGGTGCTCCGCGTTACCCTCCGTGACACGTTGAGGCTTGTTCTGGATTTTTTTAAAAATCCAGAACACTGGCGCGATGGCTCCGTGTCATGGAGGGGGTGCTTCACGTTACTCTCCGTGACACGTTAAGGGTTAATTCGCGTTGGGTCACACAGGGTCACCGGGTAACCCGCGGGAAGAATACCTTTTAAAACCCCAAATCCCCTCATTTTCTTCCTATTTCTTCATTTCCTCCGCGACCCACACCCAAAAACCCCTTCTCCCTCAACGTGACACGGACCCAGGCATCAATTTTCTTCAAGTTTTCTTCAATTTCATCAAATTAAAGGTATGTTCGTGAACTCTACCTCATTTTTGCTCAAATTTTTGATTCTTGAATATGTTTGGTGATTGAACCTTGCCCTAAGTGAGAATTAAGCTTGAATTCACTTGAGTTATGATTGAATGACGTTCATAGTATCGACTTGAATATATGAACTCAATGATTGCATGTTTTATTGAATTCTGGCGAAATTGATAGCTAGGGTTGAAGATTGAATAGGAAGAAGACTAAATTCTTTGAAATGATGAAAAACTTGGGTTGTGCATGTTGGGTGAAGTGAAATATATTGTGATTGATGTTGAATATGCTAAAGTAGAAGGAGTTTTGGGAAAATGCAATTGGAGAATTACATAGGTTGTTGAAAAATTGCTAAGTGCTATGATGTTGAAATTGAATCGATGGAGAAATTTGTAGTTGTTGCACGAAGTCTGAGTAGTACATAGTAATTGTTTCATCGACTCATATGGATGCACTAAGCATGTTGAATGTTAAGAATTGGAAAATCATGAATGTCTTGTCAAATTGTTTGGATTGCGGCTTAAGACTAAGTGTGGGGTGCCCCAAGTAAACCCAACCTTAGTTGTAGCTAATTATGACTTGAATAACATTGGGACTATTTGTTTGAATGTACAGGAACAATGTCAGGCAGACAAGACAAGGGCAAGAGCGCATCCACATCGGGCGCCAGCAGAAAAAGGGTGAGATTGGGAACAGCAGTTCCAGCAGCACCAGCAGTTCCGCGAGGCCAACGCCGACAATACAGAACCCGATGGGTGACTGATGAGGGGAAGAAGTGGTATGCGAAGCACAAAGAAACCAAATACTTCCCGGAGGAACAGATAGCACGGGAGTCGCTAGCATAGGAATTCCTGCGGATTGTACACCGGATTGACACCGCTGGGTTGAACTTCATCTTCGAAGAGCCCAAGGAGTGCAATCTCCATCTTATCTAGGAGTTCTATGCCAACTGGAACCCGACCCTACGCAGTCACACCGTCAAAATCAGGGGGCAGGTTGTCACTTTTGAGCCCCATCACATGAATGCATTCGTGGGTGCGTAGGAGACAGACGCTCATGTCCTCCGCCAATTGAACATCACTCCACCCTATGCGAACATCAGACGCACTCTATGTGGAGTCCGATCAACAGCTAGGTGGGGCAGGCACAAGGAGAGGGGCTACCATTAGACATTGCCCTACTCGCAGATGAACAGGGAGGCCCGAATTTGGCTGAAAATTGTGTGTTCCTGCTTGATCCCGGGGGTGCACATGACAGATGTCACCCGGGATAGAGTGTTCTTGGTGTATGCCCTGATGAAGGGGTGTGGAAATCAATGTTGGGGCGGTAATCATCTCCGCCATGAAGAGGGACCCACTACATCAGGGGCATAGATACAGGTTCGGTGGTTTACTTACCACATTCCTGAGGGGCCATGATATTGAGGAGGAGGCCCTGGATTACATCCCACAGATTGACAGGCGTGCCTTGGATGTCACCAAAACTAAGGCACCCGACACTACTTATGGTCCGGTGCTCACACTAGCCGAGTGACATGCTCGGGATGACCAGTATATGGCCCGCATGTATGGGATGCAGATGTTGCAGCTATGCATAGGCGGGAGGCCGGCAACAGAGGATGATCTTTGGCAACTCGAGTTGGATTACCCTTTTGGCGAGAATGCCCAGGCTCTATGCAGAGTGGGGCCCGCTTTTGTGGAGCCCTTAGATGATGATGTCCCTACTGGTGAGGAGACACGCCGGGAGGACTCAGATGTTGAGTCAGACGAGGATGGCGGGGGCGATTCGGATATGGGAGACGAAGCAATGACACCTGATGGAGAAGTTGAATACCTCGATTGATCAGGGAGTTTCACCACCCAATCTTTGTGATATGTGAAATTATGTGAACACTGGGGACAGTGTTCGGTTTAAGTGTGGGGTGGGAGTAGTTAGGTGCCAGCTGCTTTGTTTATGTTTTGTTTTTTTGTTGTTGTTGTGCCTGTGCAAAATGTGACCTTGTGACTCTTTGTTGTGTGTTCTGTAATTAAGTTGGTGTTGAAATGAATGTTGAGCTGCTATGTGTTGTGTTGAGCTACTGTTGGTTGTGTTGTGTAAATATTGGTCAAACTAAAACTTTTATCTTTTTCTATCAAATTTTTTCAAAATTTTTTTATGTTGGGTTTCTCGGCCTTTGTTTTCGGTGCTTTTACCGAGAATAGTCCCATTGAACCAAAGTCGTAGGTAGTAACCGTTCCCTATGATGGATGGATGACGACCGTCTTAAGGGAAATGTAGTCGATAGGAATAGTTTTTCTCTCTTTTTTCTTTCTTTTGTATGTTCCCCAAATGTGTCGCTACTTCATGGTTCGGAATTCTTATTACGTGTGGTACATGATATTAAGATGCAAAGGTGATTCGTATGAAAGCATGCAAATGTGTAAACATGTTGAGATACCTAGGCCATAGAGTTCGATTCGGTGTGATCGAGGCTTAATAGTGAATTCTTGTAATTAGCTGATTTAAGAGTCTGTGAATATGTCTTGAGTTGAGCATGTGCAATGAGTGCAAGGTGAGGTTTCGATTATTCCATGCTATTGTGAAGTGTCTAGAACTTGTCTGGTGTGTGTAGTAAACGAAATGAAGGATGTGTATTGTAGGAAAGGATATAGGCATTTCTTTGATTAAACCGAAAGTTTCTCCATTATCATACCTACCTTGAATGTGCATCCTAGTTAGCCCCATTGAGCCTTTAGCCTATTTTTTTCTTTTCTTTGAAGAGGTACAAACCGAGCTTAATCCCTTCTTTTCATTAGCCGTGAATTTGATCCAAAACTCTTAAGCGCTAAAGAAAAACAATTTTTCCACAATGTAAAGGAGTGAGAATTGTGAAACGGAAGGAAAGAGGAAGTTGTGAAAGTTAAAAGAAAGGTCAAAGGTGCACTTGCTGAAATTAAATAAAATAAAGATGTATAACAAATCTTTGCTAGTTAGTCGAGTATGCTTAAAGTAATGGGAAAAAAAACAAAGAAAGAATTTCAAGAATGAGAGGATGAAGGAAGAAACAATGCCCATAATGATGGTGGGATATATTGAAAAGCGCTTAAGGAAGCTAGTTGCTATTATTGGTTAGCCCAGTATTTACTAGTTCCTTAACTTACATTACAACCCGTCAAGTCCTACGTGATCTTACATCACGCGTTCTTATATTAGTGGAGTAATACACTAGAGGCAAGCCTATGGTTCATGACATGATGCATGTAAATTCTTTGGGAGAGAGAGCGAAATCGTATTCATATACCCCTACATGTAGTTCTTTGGAAGTCATATGATGGCAAATGGGGTAATTCTCTTGTGTTGTGAGGGCACATGCTTGACTAGAGATTAAATTTCGTGTCAGATGTCTTGATCAGTTGATTTGCACGAGTTTGCCAAGATCGAGAATTGATTCTTGAGCTTAGGAGATCTTAATGTGATGTACTTCATTCTATTGATGAGACCATGCATGTTTTCTTGATGATTTGCTACATTAAATAATCGGTATAGCCATAGCTTAAAATGTCGGTGTTTATTAAATTTTGTGTCGGATGTCTTGACAGTTGATTTGCACGAGTTTGCCAAGATCGAGAATTGATTCTTGAGCTTAGGAGATCTTAATGTGATGTACTTCATTGTATTGATGAGACCATGCATGTTTTCTTGATGATTTGCTACATTAAATAATCGGTATAGCCGTAGCTTGAACTGTCGGTGTTTATTATATGGGTGTATAACTACACGCAAGTGCACGTGATCGAACAAGTAGTAAAGTGGCTTAAGTAAGCCAAGTATCGATCCCACAGGGACTGGGATGAGGTAACAAATTACTTAAGTGTTACTATATTGATTCTAAAAATGAAGACAACAGTGCAACGAAGAGTTTGATATATTTTGATTTCTAATTTTATCCTAAGTCTGCAAAGATTATATAATTTGAGTCTGAACTATGAATGTGAGCATGCTGAGGTTAAACGAACGTGTACGGAAATAAATTATCGATATAATCTGATTAACTTTTCCTCTGGTTGCTAGTCAAGAACTATTGCCAATGGATTAAAACTCTCGTATTTAACCCAACTTAAGAATCGTGAACCGTCCACCTATATTTCTGTGATTAAACCAAATTCATGTTCTAGCCATACAAAACCGGTTCCTTAATTGACTAATACGACCTTCAAGTATATTTCTATCCTGAAGGTAAATCAATTCTCAATTTTCCCAAACCAAGGAAAGATCATATCCTATTGATTCACAACTTTCCAATTTCTTGCTCTCTCGAGTGAAACCGGACTTTTTAGATGTACATTAATACAGGCCACACATTAATACAGTAAGAACAAGAATCAATAGAACAACCATGGAAAAAAAGATTAAAAACCAAATTGATCAACAATCACATTTCAATACAATTGTTCTTAACCTCGGCAAGAAGAGGAATTAGCCACTCATTTGTGGATTAAACATCGTTAAATGAGTGTTAAACATACAAGTAATTGAATTAAAGAAGAAGGAGATAGAGAAAAACCCTGATAATTTCGTCCCCTCAACTGCCTGTAACCCACGTTCTTGCTCCACCAAGTCAGAATTATAAAAAAAAATGAACCTAAGTGTTCTATTTATAGTTGTGGGAATTTTTCCCGGAATAACAAGCAACGTTTCACGGAGTGCATCGCGGAGCACTGCCTCCGTGACACGCCACTGACGCGAAAGCTCTCTGGAAATCACCCGAAATTTGGCCTCGGCAGCACCCTGCCGCGTTGGCAGCGTGTCACACTGCTTGGGAAGCGCGTTGACACCTCCATGTCGCGCAGCCAGCCTGCCGTGGCACGTTGCTGACGCGCAGGTAGGCTGTTTTGTGCCTCCTCTTTGCTGACGTTTGCGGGTTAATTCCGTTTTCAAGCCTCTACTTCACCAACTCATGGATTAGTTACTCAAAAGTCATCAAAACCTACAAAACAAAGGCTAATCATGTTGGTTAGCACATATCTTAACATTCATATAAAATTACATGAAAATGTATACAATAACTTAGATAAACAAGACTAATTTAAGTCATAAAGCATATCTCAGGCATGCTATTTTTGCCCGTGATCAATTAGCTCATATACATGTAGTGATTAACTAGATGCGGGTTATGAATAAGCAAGCTTACAGGTTAATTTTTGTCGCTACTTGTTATTGACTTTTAGTTTTCTGTCAGTTTCTATTCAGATTGTTTACTGCCTTACATATTCGGTATATATTCTACTGATGGCCAACTATGGGGCACTGCATTACTTGCCTGCAGGTTTAGACAGATAGGTCGTGAGATCTCCTAGCAGCTACTCAGAGTCAGCAGTTGACCAGCTCCTTTCATTCGGAGTTGCTAGTCGTAAAGGTTACCATCTTTTATTTGTATAGTATTTGGGTAGGCCGGGGCCCTGTCCCTACCACTATTTGTATTTCTAGAGGCTTGCAGACTACAGTTGTCAGTTAGTTAGTTGTTATTGGCCCCGTGGGGCCTATGTATGTCTTATTTTATGTATTGGCCATATGGGGCCCAGTATAGCTACCTATTTTTATTTTTGTTATAACTAGACAACATGGTGGTCTTGTCGGCCCGCATAGGATCCCTATTGATTCTTGTTGGATGGGTTAGCTATTTGCTTTTATAGGTGCTGTGTGGCCTTATCGGCCCGAGGCTGTGTTTACAACCGAGATATAGCAGTTTGTTTTCTTTAATTTTAGTCATTGGTAGGCACCAGAGGTGCCGATGCCTAGACAGGTCAACCTAGATTCCAGTGTGGCATTAGGTTTCAGTAATGTCTCCCAAGGTGGGGCGTGACATTTGACTAGATTTTGATCATTTAGAAGCGTTACGGGAAGGCAAATTCATAATTTGATGCTTGAGCTTCGTTTGAGGCAAGTAGACATTTCTTGATTCTTTGAGGTTCATAAAGAAGGGGAAACCTAGTCCCTAGTATGTTGGGCCATATAGGATTATGAGACGTGTTGGCAAGGTGGCTTATGAGTTAGAGCTACCAGCGAAGTTAGCTTCGGTACCTCCGGTGTTTCATTTGTCCTTGTTGAAAAAATTGCATTGGAGATCCAACTCTAGTTGTTTTGGTAGAAGACATTGGGGTGAAGGAAAACCTTACCTATGAGGAAGTACCAGTCGAGGTCCTTGATTGTTAAGTTTTTTAAGTTGAGAAATAAGGAAATTGCCTCGCTGAAGGGTCTGTGGAGAAATCATCTTGTTGAGGGAGCTTCGTGTGAGGCCAAAGCAGATATGATGGCTGAGAACCCGTACCTTTTCCCTTCTAGCTCAATTCCAGCTTGAGGTATTAGTTTCCTCTTTAGTACTCTATTCAGTTTCATGTCCAGTTCATGTCTCTCAGTTCCTTTCATGTCTTAGCATGTATGTATGATTCATGCAATCAGTTCAACCATGTGTATAAGTCCGGAGTCAGTCACTCTGTTAGCTTTCAGCTTCAGATATTCGGTATATGGGATTGTAATTTTTTTTTCCGGCCTTCCAGTATGTTTAACCCTATTCGAGGATGAATATTCTCAAGGGAGAGATACTGTCACACCCCAAAAGCTCTTTAGGTCAACCCGAGACTTGCAGCAGGAAAATAATACCAGCACCAAACAACAAACCTCAGAACGATTAGTTGTAGGGTCCAACGGGTCGTTGGAGGTGCTCGTTGTTTCATGACCAGAGAGCTATTAGAAATTTGCCTAGAACCCATAAGGGGATTATACAGACCGTGGCTTAATTGAACTGGTCATTGTTTATGGTCGTGCAAGCAGATTAAGAAAATTTTGAAAGAAGAATAGGAAAAACCAACGGACGGACCAACAGTCCGTTGTTTTTTACCACGTCCCGTTGGATGGGTCGTTGGTTCTACTAGGTTGTTGAAAATATCGGGCTAAGTTTGGAACCCTTCTAGGTATATGAATAGATCCGAGCTTGATTAATTAATATAAATAAGGTGTTAAGATCAATTTATAAGTATTAGAAGTGCATTACATGAAAATTAAGGTCATAAGGAACCTCTAGCATGAAGTTGAGTTGAGAGCCTTCTTACTGATTGGATTTTTAGTATTGCTTTGTGTAAGGGTCAACTTCAACTGATCATAGCTTCTACTTTACAAAATGTTTTGGGGTGATTCAGCATATCAAATTGAATCTCTTTGAGTCTTCTTTCCAATGCATCTGACCTTGTACCAATCAGAGTTCGGAGTAAAATGTTATGATCGATTTAGTAAAACTGCAACAGGTATTGTACGACTCTCAGTATGAGTCGTACAATGAATCTACGACCCGTACTATTGGTTGTAGTAACTGCCAGTTGCAGGCTTTATTTTGATAGTTTTGGGGCATTTTGGTAAACTCCTATGCTTCTAACTACTAAATAACGATGTCTTGGGCTTCCTTAAGGTCAGATTAAAGGGATTAACCTAGCCTAAACCCTCATCCTCTCCAAAAGATCGATAGTTGGATTTTCTCTCAAGAAAGGAGCTAGGTTTCTTATTCAACCTCTTAAAATCTTCCTAGAATCTTCAAGAAAAGTCAAGGGATCATCAAACCAGGTATGTAGGGCTATGAGTGAGGGTTTTCTTCCACCCGCACGCCCTTCTCAAGTTATATTCATGATTCTCACTTCTCATTGCTCTAATTTTGGAGTTTTAGGATTTAGCTTCTTGTAGGTGAATTCTTTCATGTTCTTCTATGAAATCAGTTTCCTCATAATTAAATTTATGTTCCTATGATTATGAATGCTTGTCCCTTATCAAATCTCTCACGAATATATGAATTTCAAGTTTCAAGTATGATTTTAAGAATTTCTAGGGTTTTAACCCAATTTTATGAAATTCTCTACGATATGTCTATGAGTCCAATTCCCTCATGTTCCAAAGCATGTTTTAAGATTAATGAGCAAATTCCATCCTCAATTTTATTATAAATTCATGTTTTCAAACTATTAGAAAAGCATGCCCTATTATGGATGTTTTATGGAAATTCAAGCTTATGATCCATGATTTCAAGCATGATGAAATATTTAGCATGCATAAATGTTTATGAACTCTAAACTTATGATTCTATGATTTTGACTTATGAGTCTATTTCAATAATGCATGATTTTATGTTTTGGGCAAGTTCACACAAGTTAAGTATGTTTTTATGATCCAACTCAGTTTTATAAAATCAGCTTACCATATGGTTTTGGAGTCTATACTCTCACTTTTAGCTTATGGTATGGTTTCAACTTCGTTGAAAAACGATGGTGAGCACCTTTCATGTTTTGGGAGTAGTGTCTAGCACCGAGTAGGCTAGAGGTTTATATAAACCCCAGGTCTCAGAACTACACGCCAACGTAGGTTTCCATATATGCTTTGGGACCTCCCCTGTGAGTTATCCCTTGCCCCGATGGGCCTTGAGCTTGATATCGATATCATGGTAGCGTCCTTAGTCCTGGAAAGGCTTTCGGCAGCTCTGGCCACTTGAATATGATAGTCGAGACCACGTAAGTTCTATCATGGTAATGTCGGTTATATGACGAGTCTCTCATTATTCCTCATGATTTCAGTTGTGTATGTTCATCAGTCATGATATTATGTTTTCAGCAGGTTTGATCCAATATTCAGTTTTATTTATGATTATCAGTTTTTAGCTTTGGGTCATTCGATTCATTATGATATTCAGTTATGCTCCGATCATGATTTCAGAAAATAGCATGCAAGCCTTACTCTCAGAATCTTATCTTGATTATGTTTTATGATATGCATGATTTATGATTTTACTTACTTAGTGGTTTTACTTACCTTGCATACTTGGTACATTCCACGTACTGACCGCATACTCTATGCTGTATCATTTTCTAATACAGGCTTGGATATTTAGGCTCAGGTCCGCCATTAGCCAAATCCTCCAGTTAGCTTTACTCAGCTAGAGTTGGTGAGTCCTCATCCTTTGAGGACCAATTATCAATTTATTCAATCCTCCCCCGAGGGGTACTTCTATTTAAGCTTTAGAGAATCTAGTTCCAGCGTAAGACTAAGTAAGGTACGGTATAAAGTCCAATCAATCTCCTCCAACAGACAATAGAGGGCTCTGACCTGACCATAGTCAATCAGTTTGTTGTTCTGATTCTATATAGTCTAACCCTGAAAAGAGAAGACTCATTGTTTTTAGCCTGGTCCAGGTATGGAAGATCTTTACCATAGAGTATAGTAGCCCTTCCCTTCCAACAAGAGCAGTTACGCCTTTTCCAGTTTGTATTCAGTATTTTCAGTTTCAGTTTTAGTGAGTTAGTTGGGGTCTTGTCCCATCAACTCGTCAGTATGTAGAGGCTATTTAGATATAATATGTTTATCGTTGTTATGTATTCAAATAATTGATATTATCAGATTTTCAAACTTTCGTTGTTATATGTATGTTAGACTTTCGCTTTATCGTGTTGAGTTTTAGATATCATGTTCATGCCATGGGTCGACGTGGAGTCTCTCGGGATTCCTTGTCCCATTTCTCGATCCGAGCCTATGTTCGGAACGTGACATATTGTATAACTAGTTAATAAATAAAGTAGAAAATTTATTAATTAATTCTTGTTAAATACTCCCTCTGTCTCAAAATAAGTATTGCTTTGGAAAAAAATCTCCCAAAATAAGTATCACTTTAGGATTTCAAGACAAATTTATTTCTAACTATACTTATGACTTCTTTTTAATTGTGATCAGTTTTTTTAAAAACAACTAATAAATAAAGGCAACTTAATAATTATATCTTGTATTTATTATTTTTCTCAATAAACATGAAATGAGTTAAAGCATACTTTTTTAAAAAAATATGGTTGATGGACCCTTTTATTATTTATAAATGTCTAACACAAATGAAAAATAAAAATAAAAATTAAAAAAATAAAAAATAAAAAAATAAAGAAGATAAAGATTGATTTGGACCGGCCCAAAAGTGACCCGACCTAAATATTCCTTTGAAACTATTTGCTATCATTCATTCCCGTTTTTTCTAGTTAAAGCATACTTATTTGAGACGAAGGAAATACCTGTTGAAAAACTAATTCGATATCTTGAGAAGAAATATTATTTTCTAATATATGTTATTATTATTGTAACAGACAATTTGAATTTCTATTTCTCAAATTAAATTTGGTCATTAAATGACTATTATTATGAGATAATATTTTCAGTAACAAACTACTATTTTGACCAAATTAAAAAAATTATCATAACCTCTTTATGCTCATTATTCTCCTTGATTGTCATTTATTTGAAGTTTTTAATTTGCTCACAACCTCACTCCTATAAGATGATTTTTTTGTACCTATTTAAAGAGAAGTTTCATTTGGTGGAGCGGACATATGAAGAGAATTTCTTCTCTCTTTTCGATATTCTTTTTGTTCTTGGTTTTCTTCTTTATTAGATTTTGGCTCCTGTTTTATACTAGAGGAGCTTACTGAATCTTGGAGGATATACCTACATTGAGTAAAATATCTTTAAGGACAGTGTCATTAACATGCCTCAAGCTATAAAAAATTCTCTACAGGTTCTATGACAAGAATTTTTCGCAAGATTTTCAACAATCTTAAGGATATTTTCACTATGTTCTCACAGAGAATACCAACTACAAAGAAGATGAGAAAGACTGATGCATGTTGACAAGTGAAAGTTTCTTGATTTCGTGAATATGGAATCTTCGTGTTTAAACTTGCATTCAAAAGTCTATGCAATTATAGTGAAGAAAAAGTCACATCCTTCTTATAATTTTATTTGATTTGATTATTTAATTTTTTACTTTGATTCACAATTATTTTTTAAACGTCTCAACTTGTTAAAGGCTTGGAGATATGTCCAATTTTGGCAAAGGAAAAATGGTGACAAATATATATATATATATATATATATATATATATATGGAAGCTTACTTTCTATCATTTTGGTGTTATTGTTACAAGTCAACAAACAAATATGAAAAATAAATTTAAGGTAGTTGTAGCTAATGAAGAAGAGGAATATATATACCACGAAAGTCATTATTATGGAGGATAATTAGATCTTTATGTTCGTGCTAATAAGGTATCTGGCGAGACTATATGTTTATATATATTTTTAATGAATTTGTGTATGGCAAATTGAACCAACACGCTCCTCAATGTAGTAGAAGATTCGGAAAAATGATAATCCCGCTAAGAAAAAAATAAATTTAACTAAGTGGATGATATATTTATTGTGGTCATTTCTCAAATAAATTTTATGGTCAATATGTGAAATTGTATGTTAAAATTTGATGTTGTTGGGTGCTTTTGTGCTAACTAAATTATTTGTTTCTACACCCAAGTTGAAGAAGAAGAATATTTTATTTATGTTGATGATTCTAGAACTGCTCAAGTTCTTGAAATGAAAAAGTTCTTCTTAAACTAACATTTGAAAAATATTGGCATTGTTTGAGGTGGTAATGATTTTAATATTCGAATCAATTTGATTCTTATGGAATTATGAAAAAAAATTAGGTGAAGATTTTATTTGAGTTTGATAAGGTGTTAGTTTAAATTCACATTTTTGTACACTGTGAATAATGTAACCTTGATTTATTTGTGCTTAATAATTTTTAAGATGAAAATGATAGTTATTATATTTACTTGATTGATTTATATGATTTATGACATGCTAGATTGTACATTTTGTTTTATCTTATTTTAAGAAATTACATGTTTGTGATTTAAAGTACTGAAATTGTTATAATTAAATCTTACTGACTTTTGGGATTTGAATAAATAATGACTAAAGGTGACAAATGTTATTATGTCACATTTATAGATGATTTCTTTAGATATGTAAATATATATTTGTTGAGAAATAAAGATGATGTTTTTGATATATTTTAATGTATAAACTTGTACATAATATGATGTTCTACAGAATTAAAAAACTTTATGGATTGTGAAAAAGTTATTCCTTTATTCTTAAATATATGAAAGTGTGAGGGTATTTTATTAAGGTTGTGTTGCATCACCCTGAGAAAAGAAAAATAGGATCGATCTAAGATTTTTGATTATAGGTTGATAAATATTGCATATACATATTTATGGTTATCAATAGTGTGATGTGATTGAATACAATGCTATCATGAAAAAGAATATTGACAAGTTTGTAGAAAAATATACTTTTATTGTTGATAGTATTGGTGTTAAATATAATGGACTTTCTATTTTATCAAATGATAAAATGATCCTAATTGAACCTCTAATTCAGTTAAGACAAAGTCAACAAGTGATTATATGTTTACTCATAATGGAGGTGTCATACTATGAATCTAAAGTTATTATTTTGGGTGATGAGGCTAAGTGGTATAGAGACCTCTTAGTGAGTATTTTAATTGAAATAAAACCAACATATTTTGTGTACATATATTGTGATTACCAAGCAGAAATAAATGTAGTGAAAAACAAATTTTTCATTAGCAATTTTAGACATAATGTGATAAAGAAGCTGCTATATATGATGAAATTATTTATGTAAATTATATGAAGTTTGGAGTGAATTTGATCAATTCATAGACTAAAAAAAATATTGAGTAGAGTAAGACTTTTTGTCAATTTGAGAAGATCAACAATGATGGTAACCAACCTATGTAATTGGAGATCCCATGAATTAGATACATATGGGTAATAACAAGTTATTAGTTGATCAAGCATGCACTATGAAATTATGTTCCTCTTATGATGTGTGAATATAGTGAAAAACTGCAAGGCAAAGTGATGTTGAGTTAGACTCTTAATCCAATTCAGATCTTTTATAGGTGGTGTATTGTTTTGCAGAATACACTTGATGATTGGACCTAGGTGAGTGGGAGTGGTGCTGCTCCTATGAAATTGTGACAAATTTCTAGAGCACACATGAATACAAGGATACGCGTATGACCTCTTAGCGCAAAACCGCGATAACGACAAAGATTGTGCGAGTATAATGTGATAGAACAAGACGTTGAGTTTGCAAAAAGAATTCTTGGTTCATAGAAGTTCTAAACTTCACCAGTTATTCTGTAAGTTTAATCTTGTTTTATCTAGGTCTGGTTCATAGTTTACAAGACGCCAAATTCGACGCATTATATTCATATGTGGAAACCTAATAAAACTACTTACTTTATTCTATTCCTTGATATTCTTTTTAAGATATGTGGAGGTTATTCAAAAAATAATTCAATATCTTAAAAAGAAATATTATTTTCTAACATCTGCTATTATTATTATTGTAGCAGACAATTTGAATTTCTACTTCTCAAATTGAATTTGGCCATTGCATGACTATTATTATGAGATAATATTTTTAGTTACAAACTGCTACTTTGACCAAATTAATAAATTATTATAACCTCTTTATGATCATTATTCCCCTTATTGTCATTTATTTGGAGTCTTTAATTTGCTCACAACCTCACTCCTATAAGATGATTTTCTTGTACCTTTTTAAAGAGAAGTTCTTTTATTTGGTGG
Source organism: Datura wrightii (assembly GCA_035772735.1). Classification (NCBI taxonomy): domain Eukaryota; kingdom Viridiplantae; phylum Streptophyta; class Magnoliopsida; order Solanales; family Solanaceae; genus Datura; species Datura wrightii. The sequence goes on along the minus strand of JASDFA010000006.1, from coordinate 53,134,628 downwards.
AGAAAATGAAGAGAAATTCTTCTCTCTTTTCAATTTTCTTTTTGTGCTGGATTTTCTTCTTTATTTAATTTTTGATAGAGATTCTGGCTCCTAATTTTATATTAGAAGAGCTTGTTGAATCCTGGATATACTACATCAAGTGAAATATCCTTAAGGTTAGTGTCATTGACACGCCTCAAGTTATAAAGAATTCTCTACAGGTTCTGTGACCAATATTTTTAGTAAAATTTCCAATAATATTAATAAAGTATATTTGAAAGACACATATATATCACGCGTCTTGACATTTTACTATTTGGAAAAAGTCAACAATCAAAAAAGCGTTCATGATCTAAAATTAGGATTCTTAAAACTTACAGCGAGTTACGAATTTTTGGTGTTTAAAGCTTTAGTATATATTTTTACAAAGTTAATTTTGATATTATATATATATGTAACAAAATTTTTCAATAAAGAGTATTCGAGTGACCATTCTTGAATTAATATAACTACGCCACCAACACGTACCCTTTACTCTGTTGAAAAATTCAGATGATTTGGGCTACAAAATGTTATTTCATTAGCATTAATAAATAAAAAGTCACGTATACACGAATTTATTTCTTTTCCTCTCTCTTTCCCTCTCCCCTTTTCTTTTATATTTTTAGTTGAAGATTTTCCATTGACCTTAGTCCTTACTAGCAAATGTAAACAACATTAGTTGTTGAAACATTCAAATAAATTGCACTACGAATTTCGTGCTTCATTTTTGTTTTGTAGGTTCTTCAAAGTTTTTCTCATTTGTCAGCTGTTGGAGGGTTTGCCTAAATGATTTGACCTACAACCAAAATAGAACTATGACAAACAATTTTTTAATTTATAACAAAAATAGTACTCCCTCTATTCCATTTTAATTGCCATATATATTAAAAATAAATATTTTAAAATACTTGCTAGTTTCAAATTTCAAGATATAATTGATTATATTTTTTCAATTCTACCCTTAATACTTAAAGTCATTCTAAATGTGAAAGTATTATTATTGTATGTTTTCAACAAATTAATAGGGTTATATTGGTCAAATTACCATCCCTATTAATTTTTTCTTAATGAGTGTGCAAATTTTATCCTAACAATTACAATGGAACAAATGGAATATTATTTTTTTTTTTGAGTAATTAGACTGGCAAATATTTATTATTAATTGTCCTGATCAATTCTCTAATACTACGGAGGATTATTTGTTTTCTAATAGTTTGTTTGATCAAACTTTTAAAATCAACTTATTTTGAGAAGTGCTTATCAAATACGTACTTTTGGCGAGCAACAGTTTGTATATGACCAATAAATTTAAAAAACACTTTTAAGCAGCAATTAGTGTTTGACCAAACTTTTTAGAATTTCTTCTAAATGTAGTTTTCTTGAAAATGCTTTTCAAATAAGTGTTTTTGAGAGAAAATTATTTTTTTGCTTTTGAAAAATAATTTCGGCTGTTCCTTAAAAGTATTTACTTTCTCTTATAAGCTTGGTCAAACACCAAATTTTTTTAAAATATAAACACTTCAAAAAAATATAAAATATTTTTGACCCTTTAAAAATTTGACCAAACAAACTATAAATGACATTGGATTTTACTGGTTACAGAATGGAGAGAAATTTCAGATCATGTTCAATAGTAAACTAGGAGATTGAAAAGGAAACTAATTTTGAAGAATAAAACAGACATTTATGTATGAACTTTCTTTTTCCTAAAAAAAGAAGTCCAGAGTTTTGATTGAGATCGTTAAAGGAGCATGTGGATACCACACGAACATATTTAGAAAAACTAGGAAAATAAAATTAGAATTAGCATGGGTCAAAAAGTTAGGCGGATGGAATTTAAAATTAGTAGGTGATATTTACACTTTATGAAACTTTTTTGTTGGTGGGTTTGGTAAGAAGGAAATGCATTGGCAGACGCCGCGTACGCTGTGCTTTTGCTGTAATCCAAATACTCTATTAGACAGCCATGATGCGTTTTTTAAAATTTATGTTAAATTATCAGTAGTTTTAATTATTTTTTTAAATTTAATTATTTGATACCATTTTAACTTTCATAATTATTTTATCTTCGGAGAGTGAGATATACTCTTCTGTCATATAGACTTTTCATTTATGTATCTTTTTTAATATTTTTCAATTAGTGAATTTTTTTTTATTAGAACTCTACTTTTTAAACAAACAAAAAAGTTTTTTGGCTAAAAATAATGAACTTAGATTCAGTTTTTTTTTTCCAGATTTTGCCCTAAAAAAATTTATTGTTGAAACAAACAATCATTATATCTAAGTGAAATATAATAAAAATTATATAGTTGAAATTTCATTATTTAGCTAAAAATTTTCATTTCACTAAAAATAAACAAGCTCTAACAGAATTTTTTTCTTGTTCTAGATTTAGCCTGACAGAAAATAAATAGTTATTACATCTTAACAAGAAATAAAAATTTACACAATACTCGGGTTAAATTTTTTTTTTATATGAATAGAAATGACAGGACTCAAATTTCTTTTAAAATTGATTTAGGCCTGAAAAGAGAATATACAATTGAAATAAATAACATTTTATCTAAAAAAAATACAGAGTTGATATATACTTCATTATTTTTTTTCAAAAAAAACATAATTTATTATGCTAAAATGATAAAGTTCGAGTCAATTTTTTTTAAATTGGCCTGAAAAATAGAAATACACTATTAAATAAATAGTTGAGAGCTGATTTTTATTTTTTTTCATCCTCACATTCTTAAAAAATAGTGTAATCTTTTTCTTTGCCACATCAATACTTAGGGGATTAAAAACTATCAGATGGACAGATTAAGGGGGGAGGGAATAATTAAAACTATCAATAATTTAAAAAGAATTTAAAAAAAACATGTCAAATTTAGAAAGATTTTGCCTGAGTTCGACTTCAATACTTAATTCATTTTGGTAATCAAACATCAATTCCTTGTACTTAAAACAAGATTTTGCTTTCACGTGTTTTTTCTTTCTCTTCCTTTGAATAAAAAATTGTGTTCAGCAATTATGATGAAAGGTATCCAGCATTATTTTATAAGGTGGGAGACATAAATCTTGAAAATATAAAATGTAAGTCTTCATGAATTTTTAATTTTAATAAAATAGCATAATAGTACAAAAAATGTAAAAACTACATTAAAAGTTTGAGAAAATTACAGAAAATCATAGAAAATAAAATACCTAGTGTTATAAATATATTTGTATTATAATAAATGTCTATAAGGTATTTGTATTGTTGTGGATACATGTGTTTATATTATAGTGAAAGTCTATTTTTTGGAGAAAAGTTAGGAGAAATTATCCTTGTAAATAGAGGGGTTCTACTTCATTGTATTTTATCCCATCAAGAGAAATAAGAACTTCTCTCATTCTCTCTTTCTCTATAATATTCTTGTTCTTTCTTTATTATTTCATAACACGTTATCAGCACGAGTCTCTGCCTTGAGCACTCACTTTGAAAGATTTGAGGTAAGGAAAATTAAAATTTCTTTTTCGAAAAATGTATTACTTAACCACAGGAGTGATATTCCTTTGGTGATATTGTTGCTCTACGACTCTACTGTTTCAAAATTTGAAGGCCAAGATATTATTTTTTTTCTTTCTTTTAATATGGCTAATCTTACGAAATTTGATTTCGTTGCCCTTCAAAGTTCGGGCAAGAACTACCTTTCATTGGTGTTGGATGCTGAGATCCATATGGATGCAATGGGTCTTGGAGATACCATTAAAAGTGAAAACAAAGCATCAAAAATCCATATGGATGCAATGGGTCTTGGAGACACCATTAAAAGTGAAAGCAAAGCATAAAAAATCCGTATGGATGCAGTGGATCTTAGAGACACCATTAAAAGTGAAAACAAAGCATCAAAAATCCATATGGATACAATGGGTCTTGGAGACACCATTAAAAGTGAAAGCAAAGCATAAAAAATCCATATGGATGCAATGGATCTTGGAGACACCATTAAAAGTGAAAACAAAGCATCAAATCAATATTGTGCTAAGGCTATGATATTCTTGCGTCATCATCTTGAAGAAATTCTTAAAATTGAATATCTCATGATTAAAGATCCACTTGTTTTGTGGAATAGCCTAAAAGAAAGGTATGACCACCTGAAGATGGTCATCCACCCAAAGGCACGATATGATTGGATTCATCAAGACTATGTTCATGAGTATAGCTCATCAACATTCAAAATTGTTTCTAAGTTGAAACTATGTGGAGAAACTATAAATGATGTTGATATGATTGAATATGTGGTAGTATACAAAATTAATTGAGAGCTCCGGAAGAGCTAATGTATTACTACCTGAAGGAATGAAATTGTTGTAGTAAGTCTCAAAAGGAAACTTATAAGTTTCAAGGACATTGAAAAAAAAAATGAGACTATAAATTATGGGAAGATCTAATATCTTCATGCTACTACAATTGAAGCGGGTTATAAATATTTATGTAAAAGATTACCCGCCGATTTTTTATATTTGTAGTACATAAATATGGGTATGATTATGAAATCACATACGAAAGTAAACTAGAAGTTTACTGAAATAAGTTGGCATAACCGGTTGGCCATCCCGGTTCAAATGTGATGCAAAAATAATTGAGAATTCACGTGGCTATATGTTAAAGAAATAAAAGATTCTTCAAGAATTCTCTTGTGTTGCTTGTTCTCGTGATAGAATGATCTTGATCAGCTAAGATTGGAATTATATTCTCTAAAATTTTGGAACTTATAAAAGGGTGAATATGGGCCCATTCACCTACCATGTGAACCGTTTGCTAATAGATGCATCTATGGAATGGTCACATATGTTTTGATATCAACTTGCAATTGATTTTTGTAAGGTTGTTGCTCGAATTATTAAATTAAGAGCATAGTTTCAAATTATAAAATCATGTTGATAATGCTGATTCATATCTATGTTGGTTTAGCAAAAATTGTATGCCTCCAATTATAGCTAAATTATTGGTTATGAGAATAAAACTCCCAAATAAAATTTGGTATGAAATATGTTTATTTAACATATAGCAACACTTGAATGCATCAAGCCAACAAAGTTCCCTATCACAATTGGTTCAGGGTCAGGAACCAAATAATTCCATCTAAAAATTTGAATGTGCGATATATGATTCAATTGCTCCACCACAACGCACAAAGATAGGTCCCCAAATGAGTTTGGGGGGTAAATGTTAGTTTTTCTAACATTAGGGGGAGAAGTGATTAGCAACTGAAAATTGAGTGTGAGATGAATTATCTAGATCGTTGGGGAAAAAAAGTGAACTTAAAGTTCAATAGATAATTCACTTGCAAAATATTGCAAATCAATTGCCAGATATATTTGCTAACTCTATTTTATAATTCAGTTGCAAATGCTCCAATGAAAGGTCCTTGAAGGACAGGGTCTATGAGATGCCTAGACCAAACAGTTCCAAATATAGAACTCCTTGAAAAAGGAGAGGAACAAATGATTAAGATGGTCATAATGATGAAACAAGTGCTTTAAGAAAGCACCACGACATAACACTTTATAAAACCTTGGCAAAGGTTCAGGTACCTGAAAATGACGAAACATGAAGAGATCTCAATAAGTTATGTCGCATTGGAACTGATATCAAAATGATCGTCGACGATACCTTTGATATAATGTAGCTCTCAATATTATAAATATTAACGAGGATCTTAAATTTAAATCTGTCAAAAAGTATGGGCAGATAAATGATTGACCAATTTAAAATACGCAATTCAAGTATAATGCCAATAGATATAAATAGATTCTTGTGGCATAAAGATTTTTCATAAATTCTGACATTATTATATGGAGAGGTCCTCTCGTGGTGGATGAAATTATTTTGAGGTTCCTCATAAGTCTGGCAATATATGAAAAACTTGATATGCGCATAATGAAATTATTTTCATGTCTAGAGAGACTGAAGAATATATGAAAATCCTTGAAGGATTTAAAAGAACGAGGAAATTCTTGGTCTTGAAGATATAGTCTGCTCCTACTAGGAGACATTGGAATGGATCAAACACATAATGCGGTATCTAAAAGGGACTACCATATGATCTTATATTATTCTAACAATTGCAGTCCCGATCTTGTTGGTTATGCTAATGCTAGGTATTTATCTGACCCACACAAAGCTCGATCTCAAACTGGCTACGTGTTCATATGTGGAGGTACTGTCATATCTTGGAGATCTACAAAGCAGTCTCTCGTAGCTATTTCATCAAATCATGCTGATAATAACTATTCATGAAGCAAGCCGAGAATGTGTGTGGTTGAGGTCCATAATACATCTCATTAGACAAAAATGTGGTTTGAAATGTGACAAAGTACCCACAATTTTGTATGAAGATAATGCAGCATGCATGACACAACTAAAGGGAGGATTCATAAAATGAGATAGAACGAAACACATCTCGCCAAAGTTCTTCTACACACATGAACTCCAAAAGAATGGTGATATTAATGTGCAATAGATTTGTTCAAGTGACAATGTGGCTGATTTATTCACCAAATCTCTACCAACTGCAACTTTCAAGAAGATGGTGCACAAGATCGGGATGCAAAAAATTCAAGGATGTGCTCATTAGGGGGAGTTAATACGCGCTGTACTCTTTTTCCTTTACGAGGTTCTGTCCCACTGGGTTTTCCTTGTAAGGTTTTTAACGAGGCAATCAAAATGCGTATTATTAGATATGTGTACTCTTTTTCCTTCACTAGATTTTTTCCACTGGATTTTTTCTAGTAAGGTTTTAACGAGACACATTATCTATCAGATAGACATTCAAAGGGGAGTGTTATAAACATATTTGTATTATAGTGAATGTCTATAAAGGTATTTGTATTGTAGTGGATACATGTGTTTATATTATAGTGAAAGTCTATCTCTTGGAGAAAAGTTAGGAGAAATTATCCCTATAAATAGAGGGATTCTCATTCATTGTATTTTATCCCATCAAGAGAAATAAGAACTTCTCTCCTTCTCTCTTTCTCTATAATATTCTTGTTCTTTCTTTATTATTTCATAACACCTAGCATATTTTTACAAGTCTAAACAATGCAATAGTGCTAATACTATCATAAACATACAAATTAATTATAATTCTTAACTTCTAGATAATTGAAAAATCACAATTTCTAAAATTTTCAAACTACACATATTACCTTTCCTAAAAATAAATAATCAACAAACATTATCAATACTTTGATATGCTCCCAACATTTGCCAATAGTTATAACTATGCCCTCCATCACCAATCACTGAGAAAATCTTCAAATTTTTTGGCATTCCTATAACTTCCTCTACACCTTTTATCCTTGGGAAAAAAATGTAATATTCCAGAAATGTCAAGAAAAATTCTCGTCGAACTGGGAGAACAATTTATATTTGTTTTGAGGGAAATGGAATTTGGGTATTAGTTGATATTTTTAAAATTAATTAGGTGGGTAGGATAGGGTTAAATGTGAAAAATGAGTTATTTTATAGAAATCAGGTATTTTAAGTGAATTTGGAGAAATCTGTCCAATTAGAGGGTATTTTTGCATACTTTGCTAATGACAGAGGTATATTTGACCCAATAGTATAACGAGGAATAATGTTAACTAATTTATGAAAATAAAAGGGTATTTTTGACTCTTTCCCCCTTTTTTTATAAGGTGGGGAGATGTAAATCTTGAAATATAGAGCGTAAATCTTCATAAATTTTTAATTTCAATAAAATAACAAAATAGTACAAAAAATGTAAAAAGTACATCAAAAGTTTAAGAAAATTACAGAAAATCATAGAAAATAAAATGTGCAGCATATTTGTACAAGTTTAAACAATGCAATAGTGTTAAAATTATTATGAACATATAGATAAATTATATTTCTGAACTTCCAAATAATTGAAAAATCACAATTTCTTTTAAGAAATATTATCAAACTACACCTATTACTTTCCTAAAAATAAATAATCAACAAATTTTATCAATATTATAGTTTAAAACATTACTCTTTCATCTGTCTAGCTATTTTCATAAGGATGTTGAAATGATATTCATCCTCACAACATTCTCCATTAGTAATTATACAATGCTACCTGTTATTTAAGTTTCTTTTAGATTTTTTAATGTATGGGATCATGAGGACTTTTTAAACAGAGTTTTTGATATTTAGAGAACACAGTAAGAGGGGAATGACATGAGGAGCATATGACTAAAATTGAAGAAGCTCAAACTAGTTTTCAAGCAACTTAACAGTACTAATTTTAAAACTACAACTCATAAAACTGAAAGTCAGAACTGACCTTAAGAAAATACAAGACCAAATTAACCTCTAGAAGTGATAAGACAGTAGAATAAGAGAAACAACTGTAACATGATTTGGCGAAATGATAATTTGAAGAGGAAAGCATTATGAAGTAAAAATCAAGGGCTAAACGGATTGATAAATTCTTTAAGATTCCATTAATAAGAATGAAGAACAAAGTTGAATATAGTAGCTGTATACAGTAATAAGAAGGAAGCATTCGAAGTAGTAAGAAAGAGAGCTAGTAGAGAGAAATCAAGACTTTATCTTGAAGAGTATTTCTATAATATGATCTTGTGTTTACATCTACTTCATCTCCTCTATAAATAGAGAGAATACAAGCTGCATTATTGGATCATAATAGTGGCTGACTTGACTCTAGGTAGTTAACTAACTAACTGCCTAACCAACTAACCAACTTTCATTAACTAACTTCTAACTACTTGACTAACCACCTTCATTTCTTCGTCTCAATACTCCCCCTCAAACTTGGTGATGTAAAGATGTTAAGAACACCAAGTTTGGACAACAAATGTTTATGTTGTACCCTATTTAGACTTTTGGTCAGACCATCTGCTGGCTGATCAATTGTTGGAATATATTGTGTGTGTATCAACCCTTGTTGTATCTTTTCTCTCACAAAGTGGCAGTCTATTTCTATATGTTTAGTCCTCTCATAAAATACATGATTAGCAGCAATCTGTATAGCTAATTTGCTATCACTGTGAATATTAATTAGCAATTGAAGTTGAATTCCCAAATCTTTGATCAGTCCAGTTAACCAAGTCAATTCAGCTACTGTGGTGGCCAAGCTTCTATACTCAGCTTCTGCTGAGCTTGTTGAGACAGTAGGTTGTTTCTTTGATTTCCATGATATCAAGGAATCACCTAGTTTTATAGAAAAACCCGTTACAGACTTCCTTGTCACAGCACATGATGCCCAGTCTGTATCACAAAAGGCTGCTAGAGCATCCTTTCTGTTACTTGTTAGTAGTATTCGCTGTCCTGGTTGATTCTTAAACATACCTGACAATCCTTAAAGCTACATTCATAGCGATATCTTTTGTTGCATCATAAATTGGCTGAGGGTTTGTACACTATAGGATAGGTCAGGCCTAGTAACAGTAAGATACAACAGCTTTCCAATTAGTCTCAGATATGCTTATATATATCAGTGAGTACTTCATCACTTGTGTCTTCTTCCTTGTTGAGTTGATCATACTCTTAGTTGTGAGCTGTGTAGTGGTATCCATAGGAGTGCTTGCAAGTTTGGCTGCACAAAAACCTGTTTCAAAAATGAGTTCAAGAGCATACTTTCTTTGGTGCATTACTATGCCTTGTTTTGACCTTGCAAACTCAATGCCTAGAAAATATCTTAGTTCACGTAAGTCTTTCATTTTGAATGCCTTTTGTAGAGAACCTTTAGTCTTCAAGATCTATTCTAAACTCTCACCAGTTATGAGCATATCATCCACATAAACCAACACTATGGCCATTCCAGAATCTGTCTGTTTAGTGGATAGAGAATGGTCATACTGACTTTGTTTGAAGCCATTGATATTGAGAGCCTTAGTTAGCTTAACATTCAACTTCCTTGGTGCTTGCTTGAGTCCATACAATGATTTTGAAAGTTTGCATACTTGCTTACACTCCCCCTAACTTTTGAATCCTTATGGTAGTTCCATATATATTTCATCATATAAATCCCCTTGTAAGAATGCATTGTACACATCCATTTGATGAATGTTCCATTGTCTAGCAGCTTCTATTACCAAGATGGTCTTTAAAGTAATCATTTTTACAACAGGACTGAAGGTCTCTTGATAGTCTATTCCCTCAGTTTGGCTATAACCTTTAGTCACCAATCTAGCTTTGTATCTTTCAATCTCTCCTGTGGCTTTGTTCTTTATTTTATAGATCCATTTGCAGCCTATAGGCTTCTTGTCATTTGGCAGAGGTACCACTGTCCATGTGTTGTTATTTTCTAGAGATTGTATCTTATCTTTCATGGCTTCTATCCATTTGGGACCCTTCACTGCTTCTGCATAAGAAGAAGGTTCAACAGTATGAGAAAAGGCAGCAAGATAAGATTGATACTTTGAATTGAGACTATCATATGATATATAATTAGCTAATGCATAGGGCACATCAGTATGAATATTTAAAGACACAAAATCCTTCATCCATCCCAGTGGATGCTTTCTCCTTGAAGATCTTCTGCAAGGTTGAACAACAGTGGGATGATTAGTGTCATTAACTAAATCAGCCAAAGTGTGAATTGAATCCGCATCACCTGCATTTGTATCAGTATTAGAAGAAGCAATTGCTTGTTGATTGTTATGTATCATAGGCTGAATAACTACTGAGTTTGGAGCGTCCATTTGGTATTTATCAGTTATACTAGGAAATAGAACAGATGTCTGAAATTTAGCTTCTTTGAAAGGAAAAATATTCTCTCTTAAAAATACATCTCTATTTACAAAAAATTTGTTAGAGTGTAACTCATACAGTATATATCCTTTTCGAACCTCAGAGTATCCCATATACACTGCCTCAACAATTTTAGATATTAACTTATCTGTATCCTGAACCTTCTTAGCATGACACAAGCAACCTAGCACTCTTAAATGATATAGAGATGGTTGTTTACCATATAGTTTTTCATAGGGGGACAGTCCTTCTAAAACACTAGAAGGTAGCCTATTAATTAAGTACACAACAGCTTTAACACAGTGTCCCCAAAATTTTATGGGAATATTTGCTTGAAGTCTAATTGCTCCAATGACTTCTAGGACATGTCTATGTTTTTTCTCTGCAATTTCATTCAATTGAGGAGAGTAGGTGCAAGATGTTTGATGGACAATGCCTAATTCTTTAAACAATTCACAACATAATATGTTAATAAATTCACTTCCATTATTAGATCTTATTGTTCTCACACCAACATTGAATTGAATAATCACATAATTAAGAAATGCTTGAGTATAACAAATACATCTGATTTCAGTTTGAGCAAAAAGTCCATGTCATTCTAGTAGCATCATCAACAACAGTCAAGAAAGACTTATAACCATCATATGTAGAAATTTTATAAGGTACCCACAAATCCATATGCACTAAATCAAAAGCATTTAAGCTCATAGAAGTGCTAGCAGAAAAAGGAAATCTAGCTTGTCTAGCACAAGGACAGATCCTACACTGACTCATTATTTATGATATATGCTTTCCTTATGTAGGAAATAACTTTACCAGAGTGTTAGAAGGTATATGACCAAGCCTAAGGTGCCATAGAACCACATTAGAACCATTTTCTCTACTTGAGTTAACTATAAGAGGCTTTGAACTGATTGATAAGCCAACACCAGCAGTCTTAAATCCTGGTAATCTATGGTTAGCTAAGAAGTAAAGTCCTTCCTTCTCTTTACCGATCTCCTTCACCTTCCCATTGTAGAGTACCTGAAAAATACAAAAATCAGGAAAAAAGGTAGCTGAACATTGTAACTGCCTAGTGGCCTTAGAAAATGACAATAAATTGAACTTAAACTGTGGTACATGAAACACATTTTGTATTGTACTCTTATCAGAAATAATGCTACAACTAGTGTGTGTAACAAGTGATACATCACCATTTGGTAAGTACACCATTTTTTGTTTAGTGATCTTTACAATTGAGTGCTTATTTAACAACTCCATGGCTGATGCCATGTGATTAGTGTCCCCTGTGTCAATGATCCATTTTTGTGAATCATTGATCACCATTAGAGGTCCACTGTTACCTGACATGTTGATTGAGTTTGCTGTAGAAGTACTAATCTGACTCTGGTCCAGCATCTTACAAATCTGCTCATATTGCTCCTGAGTAAACCTAGGAGGTGCTGCATAGCCATTCATTAAGCTTGTTTCTGGTCTAAGATGTTGACCTTTTTGATAAGTGTGACAGACATTCTCTTTGATGAGCACTAGTCTGAACCTATTTTTGTGCCTGTGCTAGCAACTAACCAGTATGAGGACTCCACTCTTCTGCAACAACATTATGTGCACTAGATTCTTGCCTTCTTTGCTTGTTCCTGTGATCATAATTTCTATAATACTCTTGACCTCTATTCTCAAAACTCTTCTGGTTATTGTACTTTGGATGGCTAGGAGGATAACCAACTAGCTTGTAACAATCTTTTTTGTAGTGGCCTTTGAGTTGACAATGATCACAAACAACATTTGGATTATAGTTTGACGCTAGTTCCTTTTCACCTTCTGATTCCCATAATTTCCAGACCTTGTATACATAGCTATTGCATCTGATATTCTAGGTGTTATTCCTAGCAAACCAGCATAGCTGCTAGATTGTGCTACTGACTTTTAATTCTCATCACTCACAATCATAGAATAGGCCTGGTTTACCATTGCCAAAGGGGTCATAAGTAATATCTGACTTCTTTCTTGAGCATATGTTTCATTCAACCCCATTAGAAACTGATATAGCTTTATCCTCTGTAAGTAGATCACACAATCTCTTGACTTTTCATTGTCACAAGAAGGAGAAGGTACTACTGATTCAAATTCATTCCATAAGGCTTTTAGCTTTGTACAGTAAACTGACACAGGTTGTATTCTCTGAGTGTTTGAAGCAATTTTTTGATGTAAGTTTTATGTTCTAGAGCCATCCATCTTGTTAAATCTTTCTTTAAAATCTTTCCACACATTACTAGCTTTTGATGCATATACAATTCCATCAAGTAAGTTGCTAGCAACAGAATTCATTAGCCATGAAAGTAATATGGAATTTACTCTCTCCCATTGACTCCACAACTCCACAGAGAAGGCTTCTTTCTCCTAAGAACCATCAACCATCCCCAACTTGTTCCTTCCTAAAAGTTCTATTCTCATCGACTTACTCCAAACCATGTAATTTTCACTCCCAGTTAATTGGACAGAAATAACAGTCACATCACTCACATCTGAAGGTGACAAGTAGAGAGGATGATTATAATCTAAAGGAGTCTGTATAACTGGCCTTCCTCCCTTATTAGATTGTGAATCGGTTGGGATTGAAGATACTCCAGTAGTGTTCAAATTTCCATTGACTGTTTCTGCCATATCTCAAAAAAATATTGAGCTTTCTTGTTTTTTCCTTCTTCACGCCTTCAATCTTTAAGCCGACTGCTTGAATCAGCACTTTGAATCTTCAGGATCCAGAACTGTTGATCATCAGGATTTGTATATATCCTGATCTGATACCATGATCAATTCTTTAAGATTCTATAATAAGAATGTTATACCCCGTAAGATTTCCGACACCTAGATGGCCTATTCGCACGTTGGTTAAACATATTTGAAAGCCATACGTGCTAAAGAAAGGCCCGCAAAAAGATCGGACGAAGTAACCTGTCGAACCATCGCGGAAGGAGCCGGGGCAGAGCCCCTCCGTGATGGCAACGTGTCACGGAGGTGGGGCCTCCGTGTTGGCTCCGTGACACGTTGACCCTGTCCAGGCTCAAGTATATAAAGCCCCACTTCGGTTTGATTTCATTTAACTCATTAAAAATTTCCAGAGAACGTAGGAAAATAGAGAGGGACGAAGGAGGTTGACATATAATCGTTCGATTATGCTGCCAAACATAGTCCAAACCTAAATTAACCTCAGATACCGAAGTATTTAGAAGTAGAGAGCATTCCTGCGGATTTAGTTTCGCGAAATACGGCCGACCAATCGTCGAGCTACCGGACTAAGGTAAATGGAATTGCTCCAAACTAGTGTCTATGTGTTCCTAGCTGTGAAGTGAATACTTCTCCCTTCTGGATTTCTGAAAAATAGCGAGTTTTCGACCGTCTTTCGATAAGTCTAAGTTTAGGCTATAATTATATCGAAAGTGATGTCGTCCTTCAGAATAAAGTTGTATTTAGTACTGATTGATATATATATGAATGCAGTTGGGAGGAATAGCTGAAATACTAACCAAGCTACGCCGGTTAGTCGGGAAATTAGAAGTGAAGGTATGTAAAGCTAGTTTCCTCGGCAAGTTGGTAGTCTCAGTATAGTAAAATAGTTTAAAGGCCAGTAGAATGTTCAGAAGTTGTGTGTTATGTTTATTGTAAATATTGGTACGATATTGGAAGCATCATGTTATGTATAGCGTGAAACTTGCTAGCACGATATAAATTCTAATGCAAGTGTTAGGAACTGTACAGCATGCCCAGTGTGTGATTTAGTAAAGAATGTTAGGATATTATCGTATTCAGTTGAAACCTAGTAAAGCAATGTAAATACCTGTAAGGTATCTCAGAAGTAGAATGATAGGTAAAATGAAGTTTAGAAAGCATGTTAGAAATAGTAAATCATGTTACTATAGAAATTCAGTTATACAGCATGGTTCCCAGCAGAAAAACTACATCATGTTCAACATTAGACTCAGTACAGTATGGCAGAAGATTATATTTATATATACTCTATTATCAGTCCCAGCATGTATTAAATACGTACATATCACTATCACTAGTTCAGCATACAGTATGTATAAATACATTACTATCATTAGCTTCAGTATGTGGTATATGCAGATAGTATTACTAGTTGAGACCACTGTATTGTCTTGGGGTTGGATTACCTAGCATCCATGACCGCCCCAGGGTTAATAGCTGTATCGACTCGTCCGCTAGAGGACAAGGATACGTCGCTCTACGGAGTGGCATGCCGTCCCACAGGGGACGAAGATGGGATGCCAGTTTTCCCCATATTGTGCCTTGGTCGGCCCTTATACACCCCCGTCGAGCGGGTACGCCTGGGGTGTTGATTCAGGAGTCCTTCGGACTCAGGTACAGTTATAGTCAGGGGCTCAGCAAGCCCAAGTGCATACCCAGGGGACCGACAGGATGCTTATAGTTATTATAGGAGATGGGACGACCGGGGTAGGGGTATAGATTGCGTGTTGGTTGTACCTCCCGGCTTATGGGGGCTGGGTAAGGTTTGTGTGTGCTATGTTATGTTATGCCATGTTACACTAGATACGAGTAGATCGACAGTAGAACGATACATCTCCAGGTATGACTCCTACTCCTTCCAGTATAGTTAAGAGTAGGCATAGCTTTACATTTTCAGTCAGTTAGTCTATTCTTTCCTATTTCAGTTCCATCAGTTGTGTTGTTGTTTTCAGATATTTCTTCCAGTTATTGTTTTACATACTCAGTACCAGTGGCACTGACGCCCCTTGGGGGCACTGCATTACTTGCCTGCAGGTACTCATAGATGAGGGGCCGATACCTCGTGATTCCAGCCAGCTCACAGGGTCATCAGCTCTAGTCATCCGGAGCTAGTTAGCTAGAGGTTTATCCCTTTTCTTTTGTTGTACAGCATGGGTAGGCCGGGGCCCTGTCCCGACCATCTTATCAGTATTCTTAGAGGCTTGCAGTCTGTATACATTTCCCTGTGGTCAGATAAGCTGGTCGTGTGAGGCCGTGCAGTTGTATAACTGTTAGTACTTCTGCTTCTTTTATGTTGGCTGTGTGGGGCCATAGCTTGACAGTAGTGGTGACCTTGCCGGTCACGTAGCGTTCCAATATTTCATTGTTGAGTTTCAGATAACTAGACAGCATGGTGGCCTTGTCGGCCCGCATAGGCTCCCCTTATTGATATGTTTCTGGTTAGCTGTTAGTACAGGTACAAGTGGCTATAGGCCTAGTCGGCCGGAGGCTGTATTCATAGCCGTTATATAGCCCGTTGTTTCCCTGAATCTGAGTTAGAGCCAGCCAGGCACCAGATGTGCTCAGGCTTAGTAGTCTAGCAGTTCAGGTCCTAGTAGGGCACCAGGTGCCAGTCATACCCCCCAAAGCGGGGTGTGACAAATTTGGTAGCAGAGCAGGTCGTATCCTAGGGAGTCTGCAAGCCATGCTAAGTAGAGTCCTGCCTATGGATGTGTTGTGCACCACATACTATGGGTAGGGGGCTGCGAGGCATGATAGAATGGTTGTCTTTTATTCTTATTCAATCGTTCTGTAGAGCGGTACAATATAGGGTTGAGTCCCTAAAGCTTACTGTATTCTTTGGTTACAGATAATGTCAGACCAGCGACATCCTATCACAGGCCGGGGCTTAGATATTGCAGCAGGGGAAGGCACCAGTAGGATGCCTCACCCTCGTTTAAAAACAACCCGATCAGAGGGCAGTATAGAGGCATCGTCCCAGCCTTCTCAGCAGTTTCCACCACATCATGAGCCACTTGGGACGACACTACCTCCAGCAGTCCCCATACCGATACCTTCCGACCAGGAGGTTAGGAGTGCGGTAGTCATGTTAGCGCAGATGATGGCTGCTCAGCGTCAGCTGATGCCGTCTACAGTTGCGGAGTCGTCAGGAGGGCCCGGTAGTTCGAGGGTCCGAGAGTTCTTGGCTCTGAATCCCCCACAGTTTACAGGTACGGACCGGACAGAGGACCCTCAGGATTTTCTGGATCAAATATAGAGAATTTTCACGGTTATGCATGCCACGCGTACAGAATCAGTTGAGTTGGCAGCCTTCCGGTTACGGGACATCGCCGTATTGTGGTATGAAAGCTGGGAAAGGTCCCGAGGGAGAGATGTTTCCCCTCCGACCTGGTCCAGCTTCTTAGGAGCTTTTCTGGATCACTATTTGCTGCGGGAGATTCGACAGGCCCGGGTAGACCAGTTCCTACATCTAGAGCAGGGGGCTATGAGTGTTCGGGAATATTCCTTGCGGTTTGATTCTTTGGCTCGGTATGCACCGACCTTTGTTGATACCATGGCATCCAGAGTACACCGCTTTATCATGGGGTTGAATCTAGAATATGTTGAGACTTGTATTACGGCCACACTGCGAGAGGACATGGATATTGCCTGAGTTCAGGCATTTGCCCAGAATATTGAGGGCATCAGGCAGCGGCATCGGGAGATCAGGAGGACCAATCAGGAACAGCACCGCTGGGACAGGCCAGTTGTGTTACAGAGGGAGGTTCGGGGAGGACCTAGGCCACGATTGTTAGATAGGCCGCCTAGGCCCCCGCCTCCACCACAGCTGCAGAGGGGTAGATTTAGCCGCAGGGGGCAGTTAGAGACCGGCAGAGGCTCGCAGATGGCAGATTCACCATTACAGAGGAGGGCGGAGCAGAGTAGGTATACCCTACCACCTTCCCCTATATGCAGCCAACGCCATCCTGGAGCATGCAGGTATGGTTCCACCGGATGTTATATTTGTGGCCAAGAAGGCCATTTGATGAAAGATTTCCCAGCCAGAGGTCAAGAGGATCGGGATAGACAGGACAGGGCATCCGTAGGGTCACGAGCTACAGCATCCTTGGCAGGGCTCAGGCCCTCAGTTTCAGCAGGCAGGGGTCGGGGCAGATCAGAGGCCTCCAGTGCAGGTGCGGGTCCAAGCCGCACATATGCTTTACCAGGGAGGCAAGATTCAGAAGCGTCACCTGATGTTGTGACAGGTATGCTAACTATCTGGTCACACCCTGCTTATGTATTGATTGATCCAGGGTCTACTTTGTCCTACATTACTCCATTTGTGGCACGAAAGTTCAATATTGCACCAGAATTATTGCAGCAGCCCTTTTTAGTATCCACGCCCGTCGGTGACTCTATCGTAGCTAGCAAAATTTACCGAGGGTGTACAGTAGAGGTTGCTGACCGTCAGACCACAGTAGATCTGGTCGAGTTAGAAATGATAGACTTCGATGCCATAATGGGTATGGATTGGTTAGTACCGTGCTTTGCCAATGTTGAATGTTGGACCAAGATGGTCCGATTCCACTTCCCAGGAGAAGCAGTGCAGGAGTGGAAGGGCAGCACTGCTACGCCAAAAGGTAGGTTTATTTCCTACCTTCAGGCGAGGAAATTGATATCTAAGGGATGTATTTACCATCTGGTCAGAGTTCAGGATGTCCGAGCAGAATCTCCGACACTCCAGTCCGTTCCGGTGGTGAACGAGTTCCCTGATGTGTTTCCCGATGAGTTACCTGGTATTCCCCCAGAAAGGAAAATAAATTTTGCTATTGACTTGTTACCAGGCACTCAACCGATATCAATTCCTCCCTATCTTATGGCTCCTGCAGAACTCAGAGAATTAAAGGAGCAGCTGAAAGACTTGTTGGATAAAGGTTTTATTAGACCGAGTACTTCACCATGGGGTGCGCCAGTTCTGTTTGTGAGAAAGAAAGATGGCTCACTCCGTATGTGTATAGATTATCGGAAATTGAACAAAGTTACAGTAAAGAATAAGTACCCGCTTCCCAAAATTGAAGACTTATTTGATCAGTTGCAGGGAGCCAGATACTTTTCTAAGATTGACTTGCGGTCCGGATATCACCAGGTTCGAGTACGTGAAAGAGATATTCCTAAGATAGCGTTCAGGACCCGATATGGACATTTTGAATTTCTAGTCATGTCCTTCGGGTTAACGAATGCCCCGACAATCTTCATGGACCTGATGAACAGTATTTTCAGACCCTTCCTGGACTTGTTCGTGATAGTATTCATTAATGACATTCTGGTGTATTCTCGCTCTGAAGCAGATCACCGGACTCATTTGCGGACAGTGCTCCAGATTCTCTGGGACCGCCAGTTATATGCTAAATTTTCTAAGTGTGAATTCTGGCTTAATTCAGTAGCCTTTTTAGGGCATATTGTGTCGGATGCTGGTATACAAGTTGACAAGCAGAAAAAAGAAGCAGTTAAATCATGGCTTAGGCCTACCACTCCGACTGAAGTCCGTAGCTTTCTGGGATTAGCAGGATATTACAGGAGGTTCGTTGAAGGGTCCTCGACTCTTGCGACACCTCTGACTAAACTGACACAGAAAGCAGCAAAGTTTTAGTGGACAGAGGCATACGAGCAGAGCTTCCAGGAATTGAAAGACAAATTAACCTCCGCCCCAGTGTTAGCATTGCCGGAAGGTACAGAAGGTTATTCGGTGTATTGCGACGCATCAGGCGTCGGGTTAGGTTGTGTGTTGATGCAGCATGGTAAAGTGATTGCATATGCTTCCAGACAGCTGAGGAAACACGAGAAGAATTACCCTACCCACGACCTGGAATTAGCCGCAGTGATCCACGCCTTGAAGATCTGGAGGCATTACCTGTATGGCGTCCATGTTGATATTTTCATAGATCACAAGAGCCTACAGTACATCTTCACTCAGAGGGAGTTGAATCTGCGGCAACGTCGCTGGTTGGAGCTGTTAAAGGATTATGATGTGAATATTCTATACCACCCAGGAAAAGCCAATGTTGTAGCAGATGCTCTCAGTCGTAAGTCCATGGGGAGTTTGGCACATTTGCAGCCCGAGCAGCGGGAATTGGTCAGGGAGATACATCAGTTAGCTAGCCTAGCCATTCGTGTAGCAGAAATAGAGGACGGTAGTGCAGTAATACAGAACACCGCCGTGTCATCATTAGTTGTGGAAGTGAAGGAACGGCAATATGAGGATCCTGACCTGATCCAGCTCAAAGATAGAATCCAGCAGGGTAAAGCGTCGGATTTTCAGGTAACTGAGGGAGAAGTGCTGTTATGTAAAGGTCGCCTATGTGTTCCAGATGTTTCAGGGCTCCGCCAGCAGATTATGAATGAGGTACATTACGCCCGTTACTCTCTTCACCTCGGTGCGACAAAAATGTACCATGATATCAAGGAAAACTACTGGTGGCCAGGTATGAAAAGAGAAATTGCTGAATTTGTAGCCCAGTGTCCTAACTGCCAACAGGTGAAAGCAGAACATCAGAAACCAGGCGGTTTGACTCAGGATATAGCTGTACCTCTCTGGAAATGGGAAGCAGTGAATATGGATTTTGTAGCAGGATTACCCCGTACTAAACACAGACATGACTCTATATGGGTGATAGTTGACAAATTGACGAAATCAGCTCATTTCCTGCCAGTAAGAGCTACTTTCTCGGCCGAAGATTATGCTGAGTTGTATATCCGAGAGATAGTCAGATTGCATGGGGTGCCAGTATCCATTATTTCAGACAGAGGAGCACAGTTTACGGCTATATTTTGGCGGTCGTTTCAGAGAGGTCTAGGAATGCAGATTAATTTGAGCACAACATTCCACCCTCAAACAGATGGACAGGCTGAGCGCACAATTCAGACGCTCGAAGACATGTTGCGAGCGTGTGTGCTAGATTTCGGTGGTAGCTGGGATGAGCATTTGCCATTAGAATTTGCTTATAATAACAGCTATCACTCAGCCATCCAGATGGCGCCTTTCGAGGCATTATACGGGCGAAAATGCAGATCGCCGATTGGTTGGTTTGAAACAGGAGAATCAGCGTTAGTTAGGACAAACATTGTTCAGCAGTCAGAGGAGAAGGTAAAGCTTATCCGAGAACGCTTACTGACTGCACAAAGCCGCCAGAAATCATATGCAGATGTGCGACGTAGAGACTTGGAATTTGATGTAAATGACTGGGTATTTCTGAAAGTATCTCCGATGAAAGGGGTAATGAGATTCGGCAAGAAAGGTAAGCTCAGCCCGAGGTTTGTTGGGCCTTGTCAGATTCGTTGAAGGATAGGCCGAGTAGCATATGAGTTGAACTTGCCTCTAGAATTAGAATCCGTTCATCCGGTCTTTCATGTATCTATGGTGAGGAAATGCATAAGAGACCCGTCCAGAGCAGTCCCAGTCCAGGATACTTAGGTTACGGAAAAGCTGGCCTATGAAGAGGTTCCAGTAGCTATCCTAGACAGACAGATTCACAGATTGAGGACTAAAGATATTGCGTCTGTCAAGGTATTATGGCGTAACAGGAACCGAGAGGAGATGACTTGGGAAGCAGAGGAAGATATGAAGACCAGATATCCTCACTTATTCCAGGCCTAGTCAGGCGACAGGTATGTCCGTATTATTACTTATGCAATACCTTATAATTGTGTATGAATAAATGAGAAAGATTGATGCTTAGCAATCCAGTGAATCCTAAAGTATTGTGTGCAGTACCTGTATTGGACTTTTCTGCGTTTCAGGTTTTTGGTATAGTCCATGTTATAGGGGAGACTCTGCCGAAATGTTTTCTAAATAAGTAAATTAAGAAGTCCTCTAGATAGCAGTTTCCATTCGAGGACGAATGTTCTTAAGGGGGGGAGAATGTTATACCTCGTAAGATTTCCGACACATAGATGGCCTATTCGCACGTTGGTTAAACATATTTGAAAGCCATACGTGCTAAAGAAAGGCCCGGAAAAAGATCGGATGAAGTAACCTATCGAACCATCACGGAAGGAGCCGGGGCAGAGCCCCTCCGCGATGGCAACGTGTCATGGAGGTGGGGCCTCCGTGTTGGCTCCGTGACACGTTGGCCCTGTCAGGCTCAAGTATATAAAGCCCCACTTCGGTTTGAGTTCATTTAACTCATTAAAAATTTCAGAGAACGTAGGAAAACAGAGAGGGACGAAGGAGGTTAACATATAATCATTTGATTACGCTGCCAACCGTAGTCCAAACCTAAATTAACCTCAAATACCGAAGTATTTAGCAGCAGAGAGCATTCCTACGGATTTAATTTCGCGAAATACAGCCAACGAATCGTCGAACTACCGGACTAAGGTAAATGGAATTGCTCCAAACTAGTGTCTATGTGTTCCTAGCTGTGAAGTGAATACTTCTTCCTTCTGGACTTCTGAAAAATAGCGAGTTTTCGACCGTCTTTCGATAAGCCTAAGTTTAGGTTATAATTATATTGAAAGTGATGTTGTCCTTCAGAATAAAGTTGTATTTAGTACTGATTGATATATATATGAATGCAGTTGGGAGGAATAGCTGAAATACTAACCAAGCTATGCCGGTTAGTCGGGAAATCAGAAGTGAAGGTATGTAAAGCTAGTTTCTTCGGCAAGTTGGCAGTCTCAGTATAGTAAAATAGTTTAAAGGCCAGTAGAATGTTCAGAAGTTGTGTGTTATGTTTATTGTAAATATTGGTACGATATTGGAAGCATCATGTTATGTATAGCGTGAAACTTGCTAGCACGATATAAATTCTAATGCAAGTGTTAGGAACTGTACAACATGCCCAATGTGTGATTTAGTAAAGAATGTTAGGATATTATCGTATTCAGTTGAAACCTAGTAAAGCAATGTAAATACCTGTAAGGTATCTCAGAAGTAGAATGATAGGTAAAATGAAGTTTACAAAGCATGTTAGAAATAGTAAATCATGTTACTATAGAAATTCAGTTATACAGCATGGTTCCCAGCAGAAAAACTACATCATGTTCAACATTAGACTCAGTACAGTATGGAAGAAGATTATATTTATATATACTCTATTATCAGTCCCAACATGTATTAGATACGTACATATCACTATCACTAGTTTAGCATACAGTATGTATAAATACATTATTATCATTAGCTTCAGTATGTGGTATATGCAGATAGTATTACTAGTTGAGACCACTGTATTGTCTTGGGGTTGGATTACCTAGCATCCATGACCGCCCCAGGGTTAATAGCTGTATCGACTCATCCGCCAGAGGATGAGGATACGTCGCTCTACGGAGTGGCATGCCGTCCCACAGGGGACGAAGATGGGATGCCAGTTTACCCCATATTGTGCCTTGATCGGCCCTTATACACCCCCGTCGAGCGGGTACGCCAGGGGTGTTGATTCAGGAGTCCTCCGGACTCAGGTACAGTTATAGTCAGGGGCTCAGCGAGCCCAAGTGCATACCCAGGGGACCGACAGGATGCTCATAGTTATTATAGGAGATGGGACGACCGGGGTAGGGGTATAGATTGCGTGTTGGTTGTACCTCCCGGCTTATGGGGGCCGGGTAAGGTTTGTGTGTGCTATGTTATGTTATGCCATGTTACACTAGATACAAGTAGATCGACAGTAGAACGATACATCTCCAGGTATGACTCCTACTCCTTCCAATATAGTTAAGAGTAGGCATAGCTTTACATTTTCAGTCAGTTAGTCTATTCCTTCCTATTTCAATTCCTCAGTTGTGTTGTTGTTTTTAAATATTTCTTCCAGATATTGTTTTACATACTCAGTACCAGTGGTACTGACGCCCCTTGGGGGCACTGCATTACTTGCCTGCAGGTACTCATAGACGAGGGGCCGATACCTCGTGATTCTAGCCAGCTCATAGGGTCATCAGCTCCAGTCATCCGGAGCTAGTTAGCTAGAGGTTTATCCCTTTACTTTTGTTGTACAACATGGGTAGGCCGGGGCCCTGTCCCGACCATCTTATCAGTATTCTTAGAGGCTTGCAGTCTGTATACATTTTCCTGTGGTCAGATGAGCCGGTCGTGTGAGGCCGTGTAGTTGTATAGCTTTTAGTACTTCTGTTTCTTTTATGTGGCCGTGTGGGGCCATAGCTTGACAGTAGTGGTGACCTTGCCGGTCACGTAGCGTTCCAATATTTCATTGTTGAGTTCCAGATAACTAGACAGCATGGTGGCCTTGTCAGCCCGCATAGGCTCCCCTATATTGATATGTTTCTGGTTAGCTGTTAGTACAGGTACAGGTGGCTATAGGCCTAGTCGGCCGGAGGCTGTATTCACAGCCGTTATATAGCCCGTTGTTTCCCTGAATCTGAGTTAGAGCCAGCCAGGCACCAGATGTGCTCAGGCTCAGTAGTCTAGCAGTTCAGGTCCTAGTAGAGCACCAGGTGCCAGTCATACCCCCCAAAGCGGGGTGTGACAAAGAATCAAGAACAAAGTTGAATATAGTAGCTGTATAAAGTAATAAGAAGGAAGTAATCGAAGTAGTAAGAAAGAGAGCTAGTAGAGAGAAATCAAGACTTAATCTTGAAGAGTATTTCTATAATATGATCTTGTGTTTACATCTACTTCATCTCCTCTATAAATAGAGTGAATACAAGCTGCATTATTGGATCATAATTGTGGCTTACTTGACTCTAGGTAGTTAATTAACTAACTGGCTAACCAACTAACCAACTAACCAACTGCCATTAACTAACTTCTAACTACTTGACTAATCACCTTCATCTCAACACGGATGCAGCTGGGAGATTCTAATACTAAGTGCTTTTCAGCAATGACCAAAGAAAAAAGCCATAAAAAGAAAAAAAAATAAAATAACTACAAATGCTGGAGTTAAACTTACTGAGCCAGGAACAATTACAGATGAATTTGTTAAATTTTATAAGAGTCCTATGGGGCCTTCAACTAATTATTTGTCTACTGTTAGCAAAGCAATAATGAAAAAGAAGACTTGCTTAAAAAGATGGACCTTTATTCCCCATAATAGAACAGGAGGTTGTTGAAGTTCTAAAGTCCATTGGAGATGACAAAGCACCTGGATAAATGACTTTAATATTGTTTTTTTTAAAAAAGCATGGGTATTAACAAGTATGAATTGGTGGCTGTTGTACAAGAATTCTTAAATACTAGAAAGCTACATAAAGCTATAAACTGCACAGCCTTAACAGTTATTACAAAGAAGGATAACTTCATAAGTGCTAGAGAATACAAACCAATATCATGCTGCACTATCCTATACAAGTTGATATCAATAATTCTGGCTTCAACGATGCAAAACATTATTCCTGATATCATTTGTGAGACTCAAGACGAATTTGTTCCTGGAAGCAAGATAGAAGACAATATTATATGATACATGAACTGGTATAATCTTATTCTAGAAAGCATATATATATATATATATGTATATATATATATATATATATATATATCTCAGGTGCATAATTAAAAACTGATTTACAGAAATATATGACTCTATATAATGAATATTTTTGGAGTAGATGATGACTGAGCTAGGATTATCAAATTGATTGGGTTCAAACAGCCAATTCCACTATCCCGACTAATGGTGAATCTACTATTTTATTTAATGTTGTTAAAATTTTTAGGCGATCTAATGTCACCTTTCCTCTTTGCTATAGTCATGGAGTACCTTAGAAGATGTTTGGCAGAATTGAAAACTGATGCTTTTTTTTCAAATACCACCCCAAATGTGCAAAATTGAATGTCACCTACCTTTGCTAAGGCTGATCTTCATCCTATTAAGGCTCTTCATCAGTGCTTCTATCTTTTCTCCCAGGACTCTTGCTACAAGAAAATTAGAAAGATAACTAACTAGGCATAAAGTGATTGAAATTATCAACCCTTATGAAGGAATAAGGACCTTCAATTCACAAATTAAGAAACACCTAGTTCTAGAAAGACCTCAAGGGAGATGATCTACCTTTGCAACCCTCCTCTCTACACAAGATCAATTCAAAGCTAGACATTTTATTACACTCAAATGTGTCACTCAAATTATTCTTTAATTTAAAGTCATGAAAATTCTAGAACTCAAATCAAATAAACAAGTATTTATAGTAAGTCAAAGAAAAGGAAAGGTTATTACAAGAATGCCCTTAATGAATAACGAACTTGTATGGATGGTCTTTCTTTTCATTGAAACGAAGTTGGCCAAATTACAAATCTAGCCATCTTCTTCCTTATTTTGGCCATCTTCGTTTTCCCAAGCTATGATCCATACATGGAATCACTTGGAAGTCTCCCATATGCAATCAAGCACCTCCTTTTTCATGAAGAGACCTTGTAGAACTTGGAGCTCCCTTGCTTGGCTCCTTGTGAAACGTCTTGAAGGAACTTGTATTGCATCACTCTCCCCTTTATGAAAAGAATTTGTCCTCAAATTTGAGGGATCATCAACATGTAGAGGCATGGGGGAAAGTTCATTCACATTAAATGCGTTGTGCACATGGTAATCTATAGGGAGATCCAACTTGTAAGCATTAACATTCAGCCTTTCAAGAATTTCAAATGGACCATCTCCTCTAGGCATAAACTTTGTCTTCCTTTGGTTGGGAAACCTCTCCTTATAGAAATGGACCAAAATCCAATCACCCAGTTCAAACGCAACTCTTTGGTGGCCCTTGTTGACTTTCTTAACCATCTCATGATTTTTATTCACAAGTTGGAGGTGCACCTTCTCATGAAAGGCTTTCATGGCCTCGACTCTTTTGTTACCATCTAAGATCAACACAAGATCTTGAGACAAAAGGGTTAGATCAAGGGACGTTAGGGGGTTAAAATCATAAACAACCTCAAATGCAGACATGCCAATAGTACTATGAATCACATGATTATAAGAAAATTCAACTAGAGGCAGTTGATCATTCCAAGATGTGAGTTTACCTTTAACCATAGCCCTAAGCATAGAACCTAGAGTCCTATTCCCAATATCGGTTTGGTCATCTGTTTAGGGGTGACATGATGTGGAAAACAAAAATCTAATATCAAATCGGCCCCACAATTCCTTTCGGAAGTGGCTAAAGAACTTTGGGTCCCTATCACTCACTAAGGGTTTAGGAATGCCATGCAACTTAATCATATTTTCAACAAACAAAGATGCAACATGAGAAGCTTTATCACATTTATGACATGCAATAAGATGAGCCATCTTCGAAAATCGGTCAACAGTAACAAAAATGCTATCCCTGCCCCTTTTAGTCATCAAATAGCCCAACACAAAGTCCATAGCAATGTCAAGCCAAGACCTTTGGGGAGTGGGAAGAGGGGTATAGAAACCATGGGGAAGCAGTCTAGATTTAGCACTAAGACATTCAACACATTGACCACAAAGTTTAGCAACATTACTATGTATCTTAGGCCAATAAATTATTCTTCAAGAATCTCCAAGGTTTTATCAATACCAAAATGACCTAACAAACCCCTATCATGTGCCTCTCTCACAGGGAGTTCCCTCCAAGAGCTCATGGGCACACATAGGCACTTATTTTTGAACAAGTAAACATCAAATCTAGCAAAAGGAGTTGGGGGTTTATCCTTAAGCCCATGGTCCCATTC
This sequence comes from Datura wrightii, assembly GCA_035772735.1. Lineage (NCBI taxonomy): Eukaryota > Viridiplantae > Streptophyta > Magnoliopsida > Solanales > Solanaceae > Datura > Datura wrightii. The sequence continues at coordinate 53,107,476 of JASDFA010000006.1, read as the reverse complement.
CCACACTATACAATCTTTGAAGATTTGAGCAAATATGGGGTCCTCGGGATATAAAGACTTTAATCTTTCAAAACTCATCAATTTGAAAGTCAATGTAGTAACCAAAACATGCTTTCTAGACAAGGAACCCGCCACCACACTATCCTTCCCCTTTTTGTATTGGATTACATATGGAAAAGCTTCAAGGAATTCAATTTATTTGGCATGCCTCTTGTTCAACTTTCCTTAGGCCTTAAGATGTTTCAAGGACTAATGATTGGTCTTAATGACAAACATTTTAGGCAACAAATAATGTTTCCAATTACTCAAAGCTCTAATCAAAGCATAAAGATCAAGATCATATGTGGAATAATACCTTTGATCTTCTCACTAAAATAAACAAAGGGTTTTAAATGTTGCATCAAAAAGGCACCAATTCCCACTTGACTAGCACTTCAATTTTAAAAGTCCTATTAAAGATGACAATTGCAATAATGGTGCGGAGCTAAACATTTGTTTCAAGGTTTCAAAGGACCTTACTCGCTCCTCACCCAAATAAAAGGCACATCCTATCGGATCACCTTGGTCAAGAGAGTGGCTATGGTGCTAAAACCCTTAACAAACCGCCTATAGAAACTAGCCAATCCATGAAAACTATGAACATCACCACGGATGTAGGAGTTGACCAATTTCTAATAGCGTCTATTTTGGATTCATCAACCTCAACGCCCCTTCAACTCACAACAAAGCCCAAGAAAACAACTTCATCAACACCAAAAGAGCATTTATCCATGGTCTTTCTATACACCAACAAATTATCAAAATATACAAATACAAATCTACCAATGAAAGGATTCGTCACATGGTTCCTTAGGCGCATGAACATACTAGGAGCATTAGTGAGACCAAAATGCATCACCAACCATTCATATAGATCAAATTTGGTCTTGAATGCCATTTTTCCTTCATCCTTGGGTTTCATCCAGATTTGATGGTAACTGCTCCTAAGATCAATTTTGGAAAATATGCAAGAACCGTTCAATTCATCTAACATGTCATCAAGTCGAGAAATGGGATGGAGATATTTTACCATGATTTTGTTGATGACACGACAATCGATACACATACTCCAAGTTCTATATTCTTTTGGCACCAATATCTCCGAAACCACACATGGACTCATTCTCTCTCACTACCCCTTTTTCAAGGAGTGCATCCACTTACTTTTGAAGTTCTTTGGTGTCCATCGTATTAGACTGATAAGCTAGTTTGTTTGGCGATTGTAACCCAAGGATGAAGTCAATTTGATGCTCAATACCCCTCAAGGGATGCAATCCCTTTGGGAGGTCCAATGGAAACACGTCATCATAGTCTTGCAAAAGAGAATAAATAGGACTTGGCAAAGAAGGGGTTAGATCATTAGTAAGCAAATGATAGTCCCTATGCATGAGAAGGACCACCGGTTGTCTCTCCCCAAACTCCTCCGTAACCTCCTTGATACTTGACAAGAGAGCCACCTTCATTTTCTCCTTAGGGTTCACCACCCTTTCACTCTCCTTTTCGGCACCAACTCTATTACTACCTACAACTCCTTCATTTTGTAATACATGTCACTCATATTCAATGGAGTCAAAGGGTAGAGAACATTTTTGTTTCCCTCATGTACAAAGGAATACCGATTGGTTCTACCATCATGATGAGTAGCTCTATCATATTACCAAGGTCATCCAAAAAGCATTTGAAAAGCCTGCATAGGCACCACATCACAAAGAATTTCATCTTGGTATGTACTAATCTTGAACTTGATCACAAGTTGGCGATGCATCCTCAATTCCCCACACTTACTCAACCATTGAAGTTTGTAAGGGAAGAGTGTTTGGTGGTGGGAAGGTGAAGAAAGTCTACCAATGAAGAACTTGCCACATTGGCACAACTACCACCATCAATAACCAAGGAGCACATATTTCCTTTAATGAGACTTTTAGAATGGAATAGATTTTTCCTTTGGCTAAGGTCATCCATAGCCTTACTTATCATGGCACGCCTCACTACATAATTTGGAACAGTGAGCTTCCCTTCATGAGGCATATCCTTGACTACCAAGTCCCACTTGGCTAATCCATAAGGAACACCAATGTCACCAACATTGATGCTGGACAAGTGCACGAAAGCGCACGTGGTCGTCAAGTAATATAGGACAGTGAAGTCTCGATATCAATCCCTTAGAGACTTATCAGATTAATTGCTCAAGATTAACATTTTATTGCATTATTCAAATAAACACAAATATGGGGAAATGGTTTGGAGATTATTCTACTAACTTGAAATATAAATTATACTGATAAATAAAAATTATTTTCAAAAGTGTTTGTAATTCAGTGATAAGAGAATCTAGGGTCTTGACACTTCTGCTTTCAGGTTGAGTTTTTAGGACTCGATTACACTAGACTAAACTCTTCCCAAGATTTCTAGTTGCAAGTTACGATTCAATTTCTTGCCATTCTCCCGAACATCCAAGAACTATCTCATGAACCCTAACACCTATATCCCTATGGTTGCAGGAGAAACATGAGACGACAGTTGTAGCTATTTATATTTAACTGAACAGGGTTGAAGGGTATATCCTTATCCTCGACAACGAAATCAACTCTTGAACTCTTGGAACAAGATTATTGAATCCTATTCTATACTTTCTTTTAACCCTCTTAGTTCCCTCTCCCGAGTCAACCTAGAGCCAATAGATAATATTCGCAAGGTGATCAGACTAACGAATAACCAATTAAAACAAGTAAGTATAAACACTCTTGAATGAAGAATTAAAGTCTAGCATAAAAGAGTTTTCAACACTGCAACCATCAACTATGGCCAAAATCCTAGAACAAGAGTTTAGCCACCATTTTCAAGAGGAAAACTAAAGCAATCATCATTCGAATAACAAAAGCATAAAGTAAGAAGAAAACCTAGAAGAAAATGAACTTCTATCTCTTCCCCTAAAGACTGCATATCAAATGATCCAAGACTGATTGATTCCCCTAACAAAATGCTCTAGATGTTATATTTATAAGCAAGGTATCAATGACTCTTTTTCCCTTGAAAAATTCAGCTTTTAGACTTGAATTTAGTCTCGGGCAGCTGGCCCGCCGCACCTTCTAATGCAACATACTATGGCTTGTATTTCCTCTGAAGTTTAGCCTCAGGCACGTTGCACCAGCTATTTCTCCAAAGGTGTTACTCAAATTATGCACATTATAGGGTCTAACACGTCGCACCACTCACTGCACCAGAGTGTTAGAAAATTTTCCAAGTCTGGAATGCCTCTGGTGCATCACGCCACTCATCTCACCAAGGTGTTGATCAAAATTCTTTTGAAGTTGGGGCTCTGGTGCACCGCACTAGCCTGAGTGAAATTTTCTCTGAAGTTCGTAGGCTGGCACGCCGTACTAGCTATCTTACCAAGACGACTTTTCTCCAATTCTTCTTTCTTCACACCTTGGGTTATTTTTGAGTACTTTTCCAGTAATTACCTACTAAAACCATCTAAAATCACTTGTGAGCTCATTTAACACATATCATCATGAATTCATGCATTTCACAAGGATAATGAACTCAAAAGAAGGTAAAATATAGGTAAAAGTATAACAAATGGGCATAAGAATATGTCGAACATCACCACCCCACATTTAAACCATTGTTCGTCCTCGAAAAATCCTTAATTATATGTACAAACATATTTTTCCACCGCTTGTCACCTCTAACAACTCTCACTCAAGCAGCTAGCACAGAGTAAGTGGTTCATCCATTCATACAATCCACATCAAGCATACACAGAAGTTTTCACATTTGAAACTACATAACCTCTATAACTAACTAACTTCTCAAAACAAGGATAATATGATTAAGTATATAAAAAGCAACACATAGTACACCGACTCTGACCATCTTATGCCCTCACTTATTTAGCGATGTTCCTTCCCTCATATTATCAATTCTAAACTTGAAACGTAATAAGCAAGACATACTCATTCTCACAAATGATGTATCACACACATGCAACATACCGTAGGCTTGCCCCTTATGTATAATTTGACTGCTTAATCACTTCAAAGAAAGTAAGATCATAAGGAATTTGTTTGGTTATAATGTTGTTTTAGGGATGGGTAGGAGTGATTTTCTTTAATAGTGGCTACCAATCCTAAGTACTTTAAGACATTCTTTCATCTTTCTTGTCCACCTCTTTTCTTAACTGCTCAGCCTTTCCTTCACTAATCCTCTTTTCTTTTCTTTTCTCATGTCCCTCTTATACTACTTGTCTACTAGTTTCTGCTTATAAGTTCATCAATAATAATCAATCATTAAAGATCTTTCATTTATGTTCTAGCATCAATTGACATGTTATTTTGTGTGGGCACCCCTCTTTCTATCATCTCCTTTTGCCATCACTATTTTTTCTTTCTTTCCTTTCCCTTAACTCTTTCTACATCGATAGAACCTTCACTCTTAATCTCAAAGTGCTTCAAACTATATTTGGATAAAAAATTCTGAAGGTCTTACAACAAAAGGGAATAAGCTTCTTTTATGGCTAAGAAGAAAATTAAGGCTTATGTCTCAAAGGGGTTTAACTAGGGATAGCGTTAAGGAAGGTACAACAACTATAGACAAAATGGATTTTCAAAGAAACGCCTTAATCACATCCCACCTCTTTAGCAACTAGCTATCCTATACATACTTAGGCAAGTTCTAGATGTTACATTATATACAACACACAAAAAATCAGGCTCAACTCTCATGGCATCATGATCTTAGGCGGTTTCCTATGGCTACATATCCACATAATCAAATTGAATGAATTCTTTCATTATTAAGCGCTAATCTTTTTTTTCTTGTCAAGTTAAAGAACCTATGTGTCTCTGATGCAATTCTCACTTCTTAAGCATTCAAAATGACCACTTTATTACTTCTACCTTAGCTTCTAAGTGGAATATAAAGATCACACAAGTGGTTTTTTGACTCCACCCTAAAAAATGAAAAAGATTGTGACTAGTTTTCCTTAAGACAGCCGTCATCCATCTATCATTGGGAAGGGTCACTACCTCTATGACGATACTAAAATAAAAATTTTTACTCTCAATTGACAAAAAATAAAAATAAAATAGAGACGAACAATCACAACATCACATATAGAGCATCAGTTCTCACATCCATCCATATTACTAACTATTACAAACCAGAGTTTAATCAATCACATGCTAGCCACTAATGCAGAGAATGAATATTATTTCTATAACCCTACTACATACTTATAAAAAAAAGAATAAATAGGAAATCTATTTCCTCCACTCGACACTTAAACAGTGCACTATCCCCAGTGCACAAACAAACATATCAAGTAGGGAGAGAAAAAGAACTTTCTGGGCCTCTAAGCACAATCGTCATCATCATGATTATACTCTTGATCATTATCATCTGCATCATAAACTTGCATAGCTCTTGCAGTGGCATCATCCTACTCATCATCATCATCCATATCATCAACACCATCAGTCAATACTATGGCCTCATCGTCATCTAGAGGCTGCTAAAAGGCCGGTCCCAATTTGCACATCAGCATCGTACTCTCGATGAGTGGGTACCGCTCTGCTGGTGCTGACATCTCTTCATTAGTGGTATGTCTAACTCTAATATTCAATTGTAGTTCTAGCATCCCAAATATGTGGCCTCTCCAACTATCATCCCGAGTGTACCACTCAGTGAGAGTGAGAAGTGAAGCTAAAGAAGTGGATGACTCCTTAACCTTTGTGACATCAATCATTTTTCCCGCCAAGTGCCTGCTAGGGGTAGATTAAGATCAATCTCTTCCTCCTCAATGCCAGCTTCTCTAAAAAACTGAATCAATAAACTGTCATAGCAATACTTCAAATGACTGTTGTCTTTGGACCTCCTCATGTTATCTTTGAGCACTGCACCAAAGTTTATTGGCAACCCCTTGATCAGCATATACACCAAAACAACTCTCTCTTTAGTAATCTCTATGGTGTGTGTCCCAGGCTAGAGCAAGTCACATACAAGCTTGACCCAAACTCTTGCTTCCTTAGTCAAGTAGGAGAACGAGAGTATAGAATGGGTGCCATTATGGTCCCTCGCCCAACAGATAACTGAATGCTCACCACATAGTGTATGGTGAATATTAGGATACGAGGTCTTCTCTAGCAATATGTAGTACATAGACAGGTCCACCACAGGTCTGCAAAGGAAAGTATGGAATGAACTAGCACTGAAGCGAACCACTTGACCCCGTATCTTGATTTTAGTGCTCTTTTCAAAGGAAGTATCCCAGTTGTCAGAGAACTCAAGTGCAAGTCAGCCCTCATAAATCCAATTTCAGGAGCATACTTTGCTTCTTTCTGGGCATTAAACCAATTAAGCCCATGCTCCTCTATGAATTTTTCTCCAAACCTCTTAGCAGGGGGTGCTTTGGTAGTCGATGACTTTGACTCTTTTGTTCCCTTCCCGAGTTGCCTGAGACCTTTTTGAGCGACTATAACTTCTTTTTCTTTATCTGCACGGGATGCCATATTACCTGCCAATCAACAACAAGACCTTTACAAAATTAGTTTGTGAACAACAGGCTAGCTAATTAGGTGTAAGAGGTGCAAAATAACCCCACACTTAATTCCCTAGCAACTTGCGATAATTTGTCAAATAGGGTACTCAGACTTCCCCCATTATCATGCCAAATCTCACCAACCTAAATTAGTAACCAACTTTGCAATTTCAAGTCATCCTCGTGATTTTCCCCACACCTCTCTTAATTTTTCTTTTCAAGAGTGCTTCAATTTAGCCACTGCCTTCACTTTCTCCATTCTTAATTCTCAATTCACACAATCCAAATGTGGAAGTAATCCCACTAAATTAAAACAACAATTATCATAACTTTTACTACTTTCCACAATGAATTAACATGAATTTTTAAACAACCCAAGATTTTCACAATTCAAGAATCACACAAACTAAGCAATTTCTCTCTCTAAAAAAGTGCTCCAACTTCGCTATTTTCATGAAATCATTCAATAACTCATTCATTACCCTCTTCATATACACAACATGGAATCACAAAATTCAACCAAAAACAAGAAACCCAACAAAGGTATAGTAATATAATGGAAGAATACATGAGATTAAAGCCATGAAAATTCACATTATGAAGTTCAAAATTTTCACCCAACAATGGTGATTTTGGGTCTTTCAACTTGAGGAAGAAGGATAATGGGAGAATGTTTATAACATTGAGTACTAAATGAGAGAAGAAAACTACTTACTTGAGTTAAGAAAGATAGCTTCACCAAGCGTTTTGGAGAAGACAACAATGGGGGCTAAGGAGAGGGAAAGTTATGGCCTAAGAGAGAAGAGAGCGAAAATTTTTGTCCTTTTTTCTTTTGACATTTTAGAGAGAGAGAGGATGAATGAGGATTTAAAATAAAGGTATGGGTCATCGGTTTTTATTATTTAACCCAAGGACCCAAAATTTCTTTGTCCATCAAGTATCTGGTACGGCGTGCCACCCATAACACCAACCTAAATTTTTTCTTCTAAATTTCAACACATGGCACCCTACACTAGGTATTTTACCCCAAACTTAGAATATTTCTAGCTTATTTTCCCCGTTGTTTCACCTAAAAATCCATGTTCGTCTCTATAAAATAAAAAATGTTAGAAAGATGAGTTGCCTCCCATTAAACACCTTAGTTATAGTTGTGGCACGACATTTACAGTTTGCCTCCCGTGCAACGCCTGATTTAACATCGTGAAACGATGCAAGACTTCTCACTCCTTCACACGAGTGAGATGATTTGTACCTTGACTGGCTGCTGAATTAACTTGAAACACCTGCTGTTCAACTGAATGCTTAGATCCTCCAGGCTCCACCATTGGTCTTATTGTAAAGTCCTCATAATAGGGTGGCAACCTTGCCGCCCTGAACATATCAAAGACTACCTCTTGGCCATCCAAAATCATTGACATTTTGCCTGATTTTACCTTTATCACCGCATCTGAGGTGGCTAAGAATCCTCTTCCCAAAATGATGGGACATTCTTCGTTAGCTTCATAGTCCAAAATTATAAAGTCCATCGGCAAGTTGAACGGTCCCACTTTAGTCAATATGTTCTCAATAACACCATCAGAATACACAAGGGACCTATCGACTAACTGTAATGTCACTATGGTGGGGTGTGGTTCTCCTAATCTCAAAGTTCTGAACAAAGATACAGGCATCAAATTAATGTTCGCACCCAAATCACACAATGCTGAACCAACTTCTCTGCTCCCAATGACCATGGGATTAGTGAAGCTCCCAAGATCTTTCAGCTTTTTTAGAATCTTGTTCTGCACCCGGGAACTGCACTCTTCCGTAAGAGCTACAGTCTTAAATTTAGTGAGCCTTCTCTTGTTTTCCACGTTCTCCTTTAGATATTTGGCATATTTCAGAACCTCCTGCAATAATTCTACTAATGGTAGATTCACATGTACCTATTTTGAAATATCAAGAAACTTCTTACAAGCTACGTCCTCCTTCTGCTTTTTGAATCTCTATGGGAAAGGAGGAGGTGGTCTAGCTTCCACCACTTTCTTCTGTGAGTTACTTGACTCATCGGCCTCATGATTAGACTTCTTAACCTGCTTTGCCTCTATTTTATTATCTCTAGGTATCACATCAACCAGCTCCTTTCACAGCGCAAAGAGATTGCCCTAACATTCCCCTTGGGGGTTCTTCTCAATGTTGCTTGGAAGTGCCCTTTATGGTCTGTTTGTCTGATGAAGGGCCAATTGCCCCATTTTCCTTTCAAACTCGTTTATGGACTTCTGCATCTCATTGAATACTTGAGTTGTCCGAACCATCCACTAATTCATAGTCTCCTCTAAAGAACTGCCATGCTGCTAGCTCTGAGGTCTTTGGAAGTTGTTCGGGGGTCTCTAAAAGTCTTGATTTCCTCCCTAGGAGGGAGTTGCTGCATTCCTGTACCCCTAATTGTAACCATTTCCTGTAAAATCTCCACCATGACTTTGTTGACCCACAAAATAAATAGACTCTGGATTTAGTGGACAACTTAAGTATACAAGTCCTTCTCCACACGCCTCACATGATGGCGGTGGAGTCTGAACTTGCTGAACCTAATTAACTTGGCTTGCAGCTGGTGTGGTCACTAGTTTGCTAATCGCATTCACCAATTGACTAATGTCTTCCCTGATTGCTGCTACATCATCAACCTCAAGCTTCCCTGGGACCTTGGATACTGTAAATCCTCTGCCCAATACTAATAATCTTAGCTACCAGCATTCAACAAAGCCTCTATCTCATCATAGCTTTTAGAAAAAAATTGCCCCTATGCTGTAGCATCCAGTAAGATGTTAGACTCTGGCTTTAGCCCTCTATGAAGTTGTGCCCAATAATCTCCTTCGGCTGCATATAGTGTCGGCAATCTCTTAAGTATCCCTTGTATCTTTCCTAAGCCTGAGCTAGGGTCTCACCATCTCTCTTCATGAATCCTGAGATCTTTTCTCTCAACTCTTTCATTCTCCTTGATGAGAAAAAACCTGTTTACGAACTTGTTGGAAAGAGCCTCCTATGTAGTAATAGACCCAACTGACTGATAATGCTCAAATTGCACCCCTTTAAAAGTATGATGTGGGCATTGTCAATAGAGAACCCAACTAGGTTGGGGTCGATCCCACAAGAAATATGGTCAGGATGTAGAATAACGCTAGTATTTATTCTTTTAGTACAATTATTTCCTTATAGGGGGGATTCAAAGAAGTAAACAAGTAATGGTGTTGTAAATTGATGTTGTTGTCACTTTTATGTATTTAACTAGGGAAGAGGTCCCCATGGATTCATAACAACTTCGTGTGGATACACTAGTGATCTATCTCAATAGTTAGCCTATAGAACTAATAATATAGGTTCATCCAAATGATTGATTCATCCCTATTGGATAACTATATTCAATTACTGAAGTAGGTCTCTTGAGTGTTTTCACTTTCACTGTTATTAATTTGTTCCAAATTAACCATCCAGCGATCGCAACTCAAGTTATTCAATAATTCATAAAGTTCAAGGCTTTGTTGTTCTTCTCTTTTCCTAATCTCTACCTCTCTAGATTCAAGCAAGTAGAGAATTCGGGCAATTCCTAATGTTGCACTCCATTAAAAAATGTTTTAGTTGAAGAGAAGACAATACAAACATAAGTATTGATTTTGAATCACTATGTGCAAACCCTAGTTAGTTATTCCACCATGGTCCCCACACAATCCTAGATGTGGAGGTTTTAGCCTCTTATATTTGTAAGAAACAAATTAGCATTCATGAAAGAAATCATAATTAGAGACTTACAATAATGATTGAAATAAAAACCCAATTTATTATTGCACAATTCAACTTCCAATAATTAAAGAATAATGAATAAATCTCCAAGAATATTGGAAAACTCAATAAGAATCTCCAAAGTATTCGTTCTCCATAAAAAAGTCGGTCTCCTAAAAAAATCTAAAAAAGTATTTATACAGATAATTAAAATCTTTCCTAAATTAACAGGGAAACTTCTATAATTATCGCCGCCAAATCCTACGAGTCGTAGCTTCCATCTGTAAAATGCTAGGTAGCTCTGAAATTAGTTAAGTCTTAAGAGATGGTACGAATCGTACAATGCTGCTATGAGTCGTACATTCCTATCGTGGTCAGATACTGTGATGTCTGGCATCCTCTGAATATTTCTACGAGTTCTTTGGTATCAATCATACCTTGATCTCACGACTCATGGTATCCTCTCGTATCCTGAGATCTGCCAATCAACATTTTCTCTAAAGTTAACCACGGCTCCTTGATACGAGTCGTATCGGGTCATCACGACTTGTAACTTCTACCCGCACCAGGAGACTAGACAAGTGCATACTTCTAAAATTTTTCATGACTGCTCTAGTATGGCTTGTACCAGGATAGTATGGCTCGTACCAAGAGTTGTACTTGGCCATCACCTTGTGCAGTTCCTCTGGATCTTATCACGAATGCATAGTACGGCTAGTACCAAGATGGTACGAATCATACTTAGGCCTGCAACTTCACCATTTTTTGCACTCTTTTCACTTCTTTTACAGGATTTAACTCCGACACATGATTTCCCTGAAAACACAACAAAAATGCATCATATCTGTATAAACACACCTAAGATCATGCATATTTCCTCATTGTTAAGCGTCGAAAGTGCTGTAAACCCACAACACACCAACACCCTCAATTTAAAGCGTTTTCATGTCCTCAGGCAAACAAAACAAAACTATAACACGATGCTTAACTAGAATGTAAAGTAGCAAACCTACAGCCAACACAACCAAAAATTTGCACACACATGACCATCATCAGATATTGACCCTTTTTTCATTCAAAACCAAGATAACTATGGATATATGCAACTAACATTCTTGAAACATAGGGATCTAGATATGACATCTAACCATTAGCAGTGAACTAAGCTATCACCAATGCTATTTTACACAGACAACTGGCAAAATGCAATGTAAACCATGTACCCTCACGACAAATGAAGTCCCCAATACTCTCACACACACAGAGACACACAAACATAGACACACACACACACACACACATATATATGAAACTTGGGACTAACAAGCAAGATTCTCACTCTCACAAAGAAGTTCCAAATATTGTACAACGGATACCATATACTTGCCCTTATTTTCTCTACTTTGATTTTTCAGACATTCAGGCTTGGATCACTATAGGACTTTTATCAGCTTGTAATGTAGGCTTCGAGTCCGGCATGGTAGATATGGAAATAGTGACTAACCCTCCTTGGCACTATACAACTTGACTTCACTTTTTACTTTTTACCCCTTTTTCTTTTTTCCTCTTTTTCCTCCCTTTTTCTCCATTCAACTATCATTTGTGGATGTAGTGAATTTTCTCTTTTTTTTTCAACTTTGTTTCTTGCATTTTTCTTTTTCTTTTCTTTTTCTCTTTTTCTTTTTCTTTTTCATTTCTTTTTCTTCACCACACCCAACCTTTCACTAACTAGCTTTTTCTATTTTTCTCCCCACCTCATCTATGCACCCCTATAATATCCATCCTCAACTTAGGCATTTTGTCTATGTTGAGGTTCACGATGTCTAAGGAGGAAGCAAGGCCAAAAAAGATTCATTATAAACAAAATAGAAAAGGTAAATGGGCTAATCAACAAAAAGGTCACTTTTAGGCTCAAACATGGGATCAAGGGGTTAATTTTATTTGGTAGCTAAATATACGTTAAAAGTGGGCTAAATAAAAAACAATCTATGATCCTTTCCGAACCAACTGTCCTACAACCTATGCAAAGACCAATCAGACAAGTTCTAGATCCTCTACACAATATTGAACTAGGTGAGAATCCTTACTCACACATGGTATAGGTTTTCCTTTATTCTACCTATCTGGTTCATGCATAACTAAGCTACAATTACACATGCTAATTTATCAAATGACATAAAAAGATCCACAGTAGTCATGCTTTGCAATCAACATACACAGCTGAACCCAAAAATTTTTAAAAAGGGCCATTTTTCAACAATTTTTAAAACATCAAACACATGTGCATTTATTGACAGTAAAGTACTTATAAACTACTTCTAGTTAAAAAAACAAAAAACAAAAAACAAAATCCTAAACATGCTGGTTCTACTAGATAGCATGTACAAGGGAAAAGAAACATAGAAACAAAAACCCTCGGACGATCAAAAAAGAAAAGACAAATATATCCCCCCTTTTTCAAAAGTCATGCTTTTTCCCTAACGTAGTTAACAAAATGAAAAACCAGGAGAGGAACATACCTGTGGCACTATAAGAACTCCTGTTAGCTATTCAAACTTCATCGACCATTCATGGGTTGCTTCCCATGCAGTGCCTGATTTAATATCACGGCACAATGCAATTTTCTTGACTATTCAGGCCTCGTCTAGAAACTTGGACTCATCCTCAATTGCTGACACCTCCCTAAACTCATTAGACTACTTCATTAACCTACAGACATTGAAGGTGACCTCCTCCTTGTTCAACCTAAACTTCAATTGGCCAGCCTCAACATCCACTAAAGCTCTTCCAGTGGCAAGGAATGGTTTCCCCAAGATAATGGGGACCTCAAAATCGACCTCGCAATCTAGGATAAAAAAATCAGCTGGGAAGATAAACCTATCCACCTTGACTAGCACATCAAGAAGGACTCCCACTGGCTTCTTGACTGCGTGGTCCACAATCAGTAGCCGCATCAAAGTCGGTGTAGGGGCTCCCAAGCTCAGCTATCTGAACACAGCCAAGGGCCTCAAGTTGATGCTAGCACCAAGGTCACACAAGGCCTTCGTAAACTCAAAATCACCTATCTTGCACGGGATGGTGAAGGCACCTAGATCTTCCTTTTTCTAAGCAAGGACCCTTGAGGCTATGGCACTATAATGATGCAAGTTACCAACTGTCTCATAGCTCATGGACCTCTTCCTAGTCACCAGGTCCTACATAAACTTAGCATACCCAGACATCTGTTATAATGCCTTGACCAATAGGATGTTCACAGATAATTGTTTTAGCATTAATAACAACTTCTAGAACTTCCCATCTTCTGCCTTCTTCTTCATCCTCTGGGGGAATGGTAGTGGTGGTCTAGGGATAGGCTTGTAAATCTGTTGGGCTGCTTCTTTCTTCCCTTCATCAGCCTTAGAACCCTTTGCATCACTTGGAGCCTTAGTCAAATTAGAATCACCTGTAATATCTTGTTCAGCAATCTCATCCTTGTCATTCAGCTCAATCTCCTTCTATCTCTCCATCTCAACTACAACCGGTAAGGGCAGGTCAATGGTGGTTTTCTCACTCCTAGTCATCATAGCCATACAGTGTCATTTTTTGAATTTTGTACTGTATTGCTAGGAAGTGTACCCTTCTGCCTTTGGTTCACAGTTTTAGACATCTGACTCGCTGCTGCTCGATCTACTTAATCTTTGTGGCATGGGATTCAACTGGCTCATGCCAGATATATCTCCCCGAATGTCCTTTAGCTAATCATCTATGGATTTTTCTTTCTTGAGTAGCTCAACCATCATGTTCTCCAACTTTGAGGATCCACATTGCCCTCACGAGTCCTAGGAGAAACATATAAACCTGTGCGGTCGTTGTGGTAGCCATCATTGTTTCTCCACTCACCTTCTCGCTCACAACCTCTACTCCTATCCTTGTATCCATTCTTGTTGTAGTTGTCTCTAAACTGGTTCTAGCCTTTATTTAAGGAACCTTGGCGCCAAGTGTCTTGTCTAGACCCTTGGGGGTTGACCCGAAAACTTGCCACTTCGTTGTCCAAAAAGTTTGCCTCCTCCTCAAAATCTGACTGCTCATACCCTGGTTCCTGACCTTGAACTCCCACTACATTCACCTTTTGAACTCCAACATCCATAATATGCTTTGTAAGCAGGTCTAATGATATCATAATGTGAACCAACTCCTGATCACATTCCTCCTCTTTTCTGCGTTGATCTGCAGTCATCCCTATAACATATTTACCTGCAGCTGCTTCAGCTTCCTTCATGTGCCAGGCTCTTTACCTTTTGGTCACTCAATCTAGTATGATAGTTACTTGCTCCCACGAGTGATTCATTAGTTCTCCTACTACTATTGTATCTGCTAAAACTTTAGTACTGTTGTTCAAAGACTTGTAAAAATTTTCCAACAAACTATCATCAGGAATTTTGTGATTTCGGCACTTGGTTAGCTTTTTCTTGAATCTCAACCGTGTCTTATTGAGTGCCTCAGTCTTCAACTATCAAAAATTGTAGATCGCATCCTTTAGCTGTAGCATCCTAGAAAGTGGGAGGAACCTTTCTAAAAAGGCTTGTTTCAGCTCCCTTCAGTTGGTAATAGAGTCATTTGGGAACTCTGATAACCATAAAGTGGCCGCTCCAGATAGAGAGAACGGGAAGAGCCTCAGCCTAATAGCATCCTAACTCACACCTGGGGGGACTTATGCAACGGGCTATGCCACCCAAACCAACTAATGGAAGTTGCATCCGTCCCTTTGCAAGCACCTACAGTAGAACAAATTCAAATCTTGGTAGAGGAAATTCAAATCTGGATTGGGGTTGGTAGAGCAGAGGACTAAAAATCTTTCTATTCGAATACAAGGCCCTACGCCTTATGGCTTGAGGAGATTAGTATAATTGAGCTACAAGCATCCTGAGATTTAACTGCTAGGAAGTTTTACCATAGTAGCTGCATGAATCAAAGAGGATACTGGAGTGGGACCCTCCATAGCATCAGGTGACCAAGTATGCGATCCTATCTGTGCATATTTCCCAATAGCACCAATAAAAAGTAAAATACAAATGTAGTCGGAATGTCTTGGCAAGAATGCCTTGTTCTGTAGCAAAAGAATAGGCAGCTATTGAATCTACTGGTATAGAATCGATCGTTGCCAATTTATCCTTTGCCAGTCTTTTTTTTATCATTGTAATATTTTTCCCTCAATTATTCTATTCCTGACTATGGGTAATTAGTGAATGTTTTTAGAAATATTGGATATTTTGATAGCAAAGGAGTTCTTTCGTTGCCTACAGCATAAGGGGCATGATGACTTGACTTCATCCTCACCTTCCTCCGACTTATCACCGACAATCTGTTCAGGGTTCCAAACTCAATGATGGAAACTAAACATGAGGTTGTGCTCATTGTGGGACTTAACCCAACACCTCTCGGCCTTGAAAATCCCTATAAAGTTCATCAGGTGCATATTTGCATCGTCCACTGCATGAACACTAAACACCCCTTTCATATTGAGCAACTGTATCATGGTGTTAGTGATATCAAACTTTGCCCCAGCTGGCAAAGGAGGTGGCACAATGGCTCCAGTTGACCTGGCTTCATCAATATCCGGGTCCTCATCATCATCAAATTGAGAAGCATATCTATGGCCTCTGTTACCCCATCTGAGATGGTCAACATTATCTACCACACACTGGGGATCCTCGACTTCCTGAAGAGCATCTTGTCGTGCTAACTCTGCTTGACGAGCCTCAACGGCTAATCTGACTTGCCTCTGCTCAGGAGTTTCATTGTTGTGCTCCATTATTCTTTATGTTCGTTCTAGCTCAAGATCAAGTGGAATCAGAGGGTTTCCGCTTCACTGAGTACTTGGAATTCACCAATTGGCAACCTATGGGTGTCAAAAGCAAAAGAAAAACGTTAATAAGGAAATAATGACTAAAAATTAAACACAAGCAATTAATCTAATCCTAAGCCGTATTCCATCGCAATAACACCACTTTTGATATTTCTCAAATCACACCACTGTATAAGTATGACGTGGATGTTGTCAAAAAAGAATCCAACTAGGTTGGAGTCAATCCTATAGGGAATATTGTCAGGATGTAGATTAATGCTAGTATTTATGCTTTTAGTACAATTATTTCCTAATAAGGGGATTTCAAAGAGTAAACAAGTAATAGTGTTGTAAATTTATGTTGTTGTCAATTTTATGCAATTAACTAGGGAAGCGATCCCCATGGATTCATAACAACTTCGTGTGGATACACTAGTGATCTATCTCATTACTTAGCCTGTAGAACTGATAACATAGGTTCATCCAAACGACTGATTTGTTCCTATTGGATGACTATACTCAATTACCAAATAAGGTCTCTTGAGTGTTTTCACTTTCACCGTTATTAATTTGTTCCAAATTAATTATCCTGCGACCGCAACTCAAGTTATTCAATGAATCATAAAGTTCAAGACTTTGTTGTTATTCTCTTTTCCTAATCTATATCTCTTTAGATTCAAGCAAGTCCTAACGTTGCACTCCGTTAAAAAAACGTTTTAGATGAAGAGAAGACAATACAAACATAAGTATTGATTTTGAATTACTATGTGCAAACCCTAGTTAGTTATTCCACTATGGTTCCCATAACCATAGTTGTGAAGGTTTTAGCCTCTCATATTTGTAAGAAACAATTTAGTATTCATGACAATGATGATTGAAATAAAAACCCAATTAATTATTGCACAATTCAACTTCCAATAATTCAAGAACAATGAATAAATCTCTAAGAAAAATGGAAAACTCAATAAGAATCTCCAAAGTATTCTTTCTCTATTAAAAAGTTGGTCTCCTAGCAAAAATAACCTAGAAAAGTATTGTTAGTCCAATAGACATAATTATAAAATCATAGGGACCATACCGAGTCTTGAAGGTTGTCTTTGAAATGTCACACTCCCTAACTCTGAGCTGGTGATAATCAAACATGAGGTCTATATTTGGAAAGCATCTAGCGCCCTAAAGCTAATCAAACAAGTCATTAGTCTTGGGGAGGGGATACTTATTCTTGATTGTGACTTTGTTCAATTGGTGGTAGTCAATGCATATTCTGAGAGAACCATCCTTGTATCATACAAAGAGGACTGGAGCACCCTACGAGAACTTACTAGGTCTAATGAAACCCTTATCTAAGAGATTCTTCAACCGTTCCTTCAACTTCTTTAGCTCAGCTGGAGCCATTCTATAATGAGGGATGGATATGTGTTGTGTATCAGGGAAGAGGTGTAGAACAAAGTCAATCTGCCGCTCAGGAGGGACTCCTAGTAGATCATCCGGGAACACCTTTAGATACTCACAAATACCTGGGACTGACTGAAGAGTCGGGGTTTTGAACTTAGAATCCTTAACTCGGACTAAATGAGATACACACCCCTTGGAGATCAGCTTCCCGACCTTAAGATAGGTAATTAAATGACCTATGGGCACTGTGGAACTACCTTTCTATTCAAGGACTGGTTCCCAGGGAATTACAATTCTACCATTTGGGTTCTACAGTTGATTGAAGCATAACAAGAATACAATCAATCCATGTTGAAGATAACATCAAAGTCGATCATGTCTAACTCTGCTTGATCAGCTGAGTTGACTCTCTGAAGACCTGTAACTGGGCAATTTCTGTATACCCGTTATGCTAAAACTGACTCATCGATAAGAGTAGAGACTTAGAAGGGTTCTGAGAGAATTTTGGGATTGACACCAAAATTGATAGCAACATTAGGAATCATGTAGACAATGTAGCCTCTGGATCTAGTAATGTGTAAACATCAAGATGGAAAACTTGTAACATACCAATAACCACATCGAGTAAACTCTCCTAATCCTACCAGGATGAAAGTGCATAAAAGCGGTTTTGGCACTGTCCGGCACCTGCACTAGAAGATACGCTCTACTGGGATGGCCGAGCTACTGGAGCTGCTAAAGAGGTGGCTGGGGCACAACCTATACCGTCTCCCTATTTGGCTAAAGGAAAATCCTTGAGTCTGTGTCTGAGCTTACCACACCCAAAACAAGCATCCTTGCCAATCAAACACTATCTTGGGTGGTCCTGCTATACCTCGTACAAGCTAGGAAAGTGCATTGCCCAGACATGTTCCCCTGACTCTTAGTGTTATACCCCGAAAGCTCTAAGATTAGACCCGGGATTTGAAATGGAGAAAACAAAATTTTCAGCACCAGGTCATAAAACAAGTCATCCTGTGACCCATCAGGTTGACCACAAGTTGTTAAGTGACTCATGGTGAGCAGTGTAGAATTGCTTGGAAATTTTAAAGTGGGGTGACCACGGGTGTGACCACGAGTTGTGGTCAACCCCACGAGCCGTCAAGTCACCGTGGTCACGTGCAGTTGAAGGATGAAGGATAAGCTGGCGGTGTACCCACGAATGAACACCATGAGTAATGGTCAGATGCCACGATTTGTTAGGTGAGTCATGGTCAGCAGTTGGTTAGGGGCTTGAGGTTTTGGGCAGTGGAAGTAACGGAAGGTGACCTCGAGTCGTGGTCACCAGTGACGAGCCATTAGGTCCCTCATAGGGACCCTTTGAGGAAAATTGGTAGTGCACTTGACAACAGGAGATGACGACTCATACCCAGTGGTAACGATTCGTCCAGTCCCTTATTGGGACTGACAATCAACTTTTCTCTATGAATTTAGAAGGGATTTTCCGTAATTTCTATGATCCTATGGCCTAAACTAAGTTGTTTTAAGCTATGAATAGTGAGTATTAAGAGGCGTAAGTTCATCCTAAGCTATTCCTATTCATGAATGCAAGAGTAGAATCTAGAGAGGTGTTCAAGCTTAATTGCTTCAAGTTTCATCAATTATTCCTTGGGAAATCAGAGAAGTCGTAGAATCAGATTATTTCAGGTATGTAGGGTTATGAATGGGTAAATTTGTCACACCCATGACCAAATCCCTCTCTAATTCATGAAAATCTATATGTTGATCCTATGGGGTTTTAACCCAATGCATGAATTTCCTAAGTTTCTACCATGGGTATGATCTAAGCATGTTTCTATTATTGAATTATGATTCATGGGCAAGTTTTATAATATTTTCAATTATAAATCATATTTTCAAGTTTTATAAATTATAATGCCCATCCATGAGAAGTTCATTAAAATTGAGATTCATGACGTATGTTCAAGTATGATGAGATATATATGATGAAAAGCATGTTTTCAAGTTACCCATGTCTATGATCATGTTTTCAAGTGAATCAAGTATTTTCAAGCATGTTAAGTATTGGGCAAGCCCATATGTTTAAGTATGATTTATGATTTCACAAATTAGCTTACCACATGATTTTAGAGTCAAGACTCCCGATTATGTTCAACTTGTGGTATGTTTTGTGCCAAGACTCCTCATGTATGATTTCAGATGTTATATGTACATGATTATTCAGCTTCGTCACTAGACGATGGTTAGCTTCGTTGAAAAGCATATGCATGCTTTTGGGAGTAGTGTCTAGCACCGAGTAAGCTAAGGGTCAGTCAACCCTATGTCTCAGAACTACACGCCGATGTAGGTATGATCAGATTATTTGGGACCTCCTTTGTGAGATTTCCCCTGCCCCAAGGGGCCTTCAGCTTGATTTCGATATCATGGTAGCGTCTTTAGCCCTGGTAAGGCATTAGAAGGCTTTGCCCACTTGAGTGTGATAGTGGGGACCACGTAAGCTCTATCGTAGTAATGTCGGTTATATGATGAGTCTCCCATTGTTTCTTATGATTTCAGTTATGCATGTTTATCATTCATGATATATATATATATATATATATATATATATATATATATATATATATATATATATATATATATATATATATATATATATATTCTAAAGAATGTTTGACCCAATGTTCAGTTTTACTTATGATTATCATATTTCAGCTTTGGGTCATTCAATTCAGTTAGGATATTCAGTTATGTTCGGATCATGATTTCAGAAAATAGCATGCAAGACCTACTCTCAGATTCTTATCTTGATTGTGTTTTATATTATGCATGTTTTAAATTGTTTTACTTATTTAAGCGATTTTACTTACCTTGCATACTCGGTACATTCCACATACTGACCGTATACTCTATGTTGTATCATTTTATAATGCAGGCTCCGGTCACTAGCCAATTTTCGGAGTTAGCATCCAGCTTCAATGGTGAGTCCTCATCTACCGAGGACCATTCATTATCAGTTATCTTTATATTTTTAGTTCCAGGCTTAAAGAGTTAGTTGGGATCTTGTCCCATCAACTCATCAGAATTAGAGGCTTTTCAGATAAAGTGTATAATCAACTTCAGATTCGTGTATGTATTTTAATTCTATGTTGTGTTCAGACTTCTGCTACGATTATTATGTCGATCTTCCACTTTGATTGATTGAGTTAGATGTATGTTCATGCCATGGGTCGACTCGGAGTCTCTCGGGGCTCCTTGTCCCGTTTATCAATCCGGGCCTATGTTCCGATTGTGACAAACTTGGTATCAGAGCAATAGGTTTTGAAGTGTCCTAGGGTGTTTGAAAGCCGCGTTAAATAGAGTCTTTTTCATGGGTGTGAAGAACGTCACACTTATGACAAATAGGCTACGAGAAATTTAGGAAATGTTCCCTTCTTTCATGATCTATATCATGCGGTGAAATGTCTCTCTATCCTTCTAACTCTTGCTATCTGCGATTGAAGAATCATGCCTCCTCACAAAGTTAACAGCAGAAGAAATGGCAATGGAAATGGCCACGAGGATGAAAATGGAGACAGGAACCAACAGGCCCCACCATCCTATGAGCACCATGCACCGGAGCCGGTTGCCCACGTCAAATTCAGGGTAGCCATTCAGATGATAGCACAGGCCTTGACCGCCCAAGTCAACCAACAGGCAGTAGCGTATGCCCCGTAGAATGGGAATGCGGCAGCAACATGAGTCAGAGACTTCCTAAGGATGAACCCACCAGAGTTTCTTGGATTGAAAGTGGACGAGGATCCACATGAGTTTATCGATGAGATTCTGAAGATCACCCAGGTCATAAAGGTGACTGAAGAGGAGTGTGCTAATTTGTCCTCATATCAGTTGAAGGGAGTCGCACATATTTGGTTTAAATAGTGGAAGGATAGTAGGGCAGTCGGAGCAGGTCCTATCAATTGGGATGAGTTTCATATCACTTTCCTAGATCAATTTTCCCTCATGATATGAGGGAGCTGAAGGCGTCCGAGTATGTAAGTATAAAACAAGGAAAGATGATAGTGCAAGAATATGCCCTAGAGTTCATTTGTCTGTCAAATTACACCCCAGTGTTAGTGGTTGATTAGAGGGCTTGAGTGAGCAGGTTTGTTCATGGGGTGGCGGACTATCTAGACAAGGATTGCAGAACTGCATGCTCCATCAGGATATGGATTTTCCTCGGATAGTCTTGTATGCCCAGCTGATGGAGGCAGCACATCTGAATGAGAGAGAGGCCAAGAGGGCCTTGACAGACAGCTATAGGTTCTCTCAACCGAGGCCAGGTGGTGGTCATCGATAGCAGTCCCACCAAAAATTTCAGCCCCAATATCTTCAGCGATGAGTGTTCCATCAATACCTAGGCACAACCAAAGAGGACGAGCATCAGGCTCTAGGGGTCAGAGCAGCAGGACCCCAGATTCCAGTATCCCAGTTTGCGACAGGTGTGGTCGGAGGCACACGGGTCAGTGTTTGGCGGGTACAAGTGCTTTCTTTGGGTGCGGGAAGCCCGTACATATGCTTAGAGATTGCCCAGCAGCTAGAAAGGGCCATGATGGGGGCCAAGGCCCACCTTCCAGTTCAACAGCTCCACCCGCACACCCAGCCCAGCAGAGGGCATCTACTAGCATAGGTGGCGGTCAGCGCCAAAATAGATTCTATGCCTTAGCATCCCGCTAGGAGCAGGAGTCTCCCCGGATGTAGTCACTGGTATGTTACGAGTTTTCCATCTTGATGTATATGCTTTGTTATATCTAGGGGATACCTTGTCTTTCGTCATGCCCTATATGGCTAGTAGTTTCGAAATCAGTCCCGAAATTTTGTCAGAACCCTTCTCAGTCTCTACTCAAGTGGGTGATTCAGTTGTAGCTAGATGGGTGTATAGAAATTGCCCGGTCGCGGTCCTTCAAAAAGTTACCTCAACAGATCTAGTAGAGTTATCCATGACCGATGTTGATGTTATCCTCGGCATGTATTGTATATTTGCATGTTATGCCTCAGTTAATTGTAGAGCTCAGGCAGTAGAGTTCATATTTTTGAGTGAGCCAGTCATAGAATGGAAGGGTAGTTCAGCTGTGCTTATAGGTCATTTCATTTCCTACCTTAAGGCCAAAAAGATGATCTCCAAGGGTTGTGTGTACCATTTAGTTAGGTTAAGGATGCCACATACAAAACCCTGACTATCCAGTCTGTTCCAGTAGTATGTGAGTATCCAGAAGTCTTCCCAAATCATCTACCGAGAATCCCTCCTGAGTGGGAGTTTGATTTTGGTATTGACCTTCTTCCCGATATGCAACCTATATTTATTCCTCCTTACAGAATGGCTCCAGCCGAGTTAAAGGAGTTGAAGGAGCAGTTGAAAGACCTTTTAGATAAGGGATTCATTAGACCGAGCAATGTCCGAAAGAAGGATAATTCTCTTCATATGTGTATTGATTATCGACAATTGAATGAGGTCACCATCAAGAACAGGTATCCTCTTCCCTGTATTGATCATTTGTTTGACCAGCTTCAATGTGCTAAGTGCTTTTCGAACATTGATCTCAGATCTGGATACCATCAGCTCAAGGTTCGAGAGAGTGACACCTTGAAGATAGCCTTCAGGACGGTATGGAATTACGAGCTTATAGTTATGTCTTTTGAACTCCTGCAGCTTTTATGGATTTGATGAATAGGGTGTTCAATCCATACTTCGATAGATTCGTGATAGTATTTATTGATGATATCCTGATATACTCTCGGAGCGAGAAGGAGCATGCCGCTCATTTGAGGGTGGTACTACAGACTCTCAAGGACTGCCAATTATATGCTAAATTCAGCAAGTGCGAGTTTTGGTTGAACTCAGTGGCATTTTGGGCCATGTGTTGTCAAGTGAGGGCATAAAAATGGACGCTTGGAAAATAGAAACGGTGAAGAATTGGCCTAGACAGGTGAATCCTTTAGAAATCAGGAGTTTCTTGGGTTTAGCTGGGTACTATCTGATATTTGTTGAGGGATTTTCATCTATTGCAGCACCATTGACCAAATTGACCCAAAAGAAAGTGAAGTTCCAATGATCGGAGGCTTGTGAGAGGTGCTTTCAGGAGTTGAAGACCCGACTCACCTCAGTACTGGTGTTAACCTTACCCGAGGGTACCGATGGGTTGGTGGTGTATTGTAATGCTTCCAAGATAGGTCTTGGTTGTGTATTGATTCAGAACGACAAGGTTATAACATATACTTCCAGGCAGTGAAGGTGCATGAAAAGAATTATGTGACCCATGATCTTGAGTTGGCGGCGGTGGTGTTTGCATTGAAGATTTGGAGACACTATTTATATGGGGTCCATGTAGATGTGTTTACGGACCACAAGAGCCTACAATATGTGTTTACCCAGAAGGACCTAAATCTGTGGCAAAGAAGGTGGTTTGAGCTACTCAAGGATTATGATATGAGTGTCCTTTACCATTCAAGTGAGGTCAATGTAGTAGTAGACGCACTTAGTAGACTCTCTATGGAGAGTGTGTTCCATGTAGATGAGGGGAGGAAGGAGCTGGTGAAGAATGTGCATCGACTTGCACGGTTGGGAGTTCGTTTGGTTGACTCAACTGACGATGGTGTTATAGGGGAATGAGTCAGAATAATCCTTGGTGACTGATGTAAAAGATAGAAAAGACGAGGACCCTATTTTGGTAAAGTTAAAGGAAGCCATTCAGAATCAGAAGGTAGAGGTCTTCTCCAAAGGGGGAGATGGTGTGCTTCGATATCAGGGTCACTTGTGTGTCCCGGATGTTAATGATTTGAGAAATCGGATGTTGCATGAGGCTCACGGTTCTAGATACTCCATACATCTAGCTGCCACCAAGATGTACTGTGACCTACCAGAAGTCTATTGGTGGAATGGCATGAAGAAGGACATTGCAGAATTTGTAGCTAAGTGTCCAAATTGTCAACAAGTGAAGGTTGAGCACCAAAGACCAGGAGGTGTGCTTTAAGACATTAGTATCCCTACTTGGAAGTGGGAGGACATTAATATGGACTTCATCACAGGGTTGCCTCGCATTCGTTGACAGTATGACTCCATTTGGGTTTGTCATGGATAGGTTGACCAAAGCCTCTCATTTTCTACCGGTCAAAATCACTAATTCAGTGGAGGATTATGCCAAACTATACATCCGAGAGCTAATTCGGTTGCATGGAGTGCCCTTGTCCATCATATCAGACAGAGGTACTTAGTTTACCTCTCAATTTTGGAGATCATTTCAGAAAGGACTTGGTACTCAGGTCAAACTCAGTGCAACATTTCACCCGCAAACGGATGGTCAATCAGAGCGGACGATCCAGACTCTCAAGGACATGTTGAGAGCATGTGCGATTGACTTCAATGGTAGTTGGGATGATTATTTGCCTCTTATTGAGTTTGCATACAACAACAGCTATCATTCCTGAATTCAGATGGCTTCGTTTGAGGCTCTCTATGGGCGGAGATGTAGATCGCCTATTGGTTGGTTTGAAGTCGGTGAAGCTGTGATGATAGGACCAGATTCAGTCCATGAGGCCATAGAGAAAGTTCAGCTTATATGGGACACGTTGAAAACATCTCAAAGGCGCCAAAAGTCCTATGCTGTCGTGAGAAGGAGAAAACTTGAGTTCGAAGTCGATGATTGGGTGTTTCTAAAGGTGTCTCCCATGAAGGGAGTGATTAGGTTCGAAAGAAGGAAAACTCAGTTCCCGTTATGTTGGCCCTCACCGGATTATGAAGCAAGTTGGCAAGGTGGCATATGAATTGGAGTTGCCCTCAGAATTAGCTTCAGTCCATCCAGTTTTCCATGTATCGCTCCTAAAGAAGTATTTGGGTGATTAGGCTCTAGTTGTTCATGTAGAGAGTGTAGGTGTGAAAGACAGCCTTAGTTATGAGGAGGTTCCAGCGAAAATATTGGATTTCAGGTTCGAAGAATAAGAAACAAGGAAGTAGCTTCAATCAAGGTTTTTTGGAGGAATCAGCATGTTGAGGGAGCTATGTAGGAAGTTGACACAGATATGATGGCTAGATACCCACATTTATTCCCTACCATCTCAGTTCCCACTTGAGGTATTAGTTTTTGCCCTAAAACTCTATTTAGTTTCATGTTCGGTTCATGTGCCCCAGTTTCTTTCATGTCTATGAATGTATGTATGATTCATGAATTCAGTTCAGCCGGGTAGTTCAGTTTGAAGTTATGCCCCAAATCTCAGAATTACGTGCCACTGTAGGTTATGTTTGGGACCTCCTCAGTGACTGTCCCTTTTCCCTGTGGGGCCTTCACGAGTGATATCACGCCTTTCATGGTTGATACCCTTGGCAAGGTATGAACGGCCTCTCGACTAGGCTTACAAGTCGGGCTCCATGTGTGCTCATATGGGGTATGTCGTTATAAAAATCTCCCTTATTCCTCATTGTTTTAATGCATGTATGATTATGTTCTTTTGGCTCAAGTTATGTTTTATGAAATGTTTTTCCCTCATGTTATGACTATGACAGGTTTACGAATATTTTGGAAATCTTGAGCCTTACGATATACTTATGACTTTAGTCTTTATGATCATGATGTCCCCACTCCTATAACTTTTATGTTTTAAGTATTGTCTTACACACCCCGCATACTCAGTACATTCCAAGTACTGACCCACATATTTTGTATGTTGTATCGTTTTATGATACAGGATCTGGTTCGCAGGTCTAGCATCGCTCTTAGCTTGCTCTCAGTTCTCAGTGGTGAGTCCTCATGATTCGGGGGCTTCATGTTCGGATTTTTGTCTCTTTTAGTTTTTAGAATGGTGGGGTTAGTTGGGGTCTTGTCCCTTCAACCCGTCTATTATGATTAGAGGCTTTCATACCTAATTGTAGTATTCAGCTATTTACGCTTGGATCATGTACTATTGTTTCTTATATTTGATGTCATGGTTTTATTTAGTTCATGACTATTAAGCTAATTCTTCCGCCTTATGTGAATGGTTTAGTTATACGCTCAGGTCATGGATTTACTTGGGGTCCCTCGGGTCTTCTTATCCCGTGTCTATGATTCGGATGTACTCCTGGCTCGTGACAAACTTGGTATCAGAGCAATAGGTCCAGATGTGTTCTAGGGAGTCTGAAAGCCGCGTTAGGTAGAGTCGTTTTCATGGATGTGAAGCGCGCCACACTTATGACGAAGAGGCTACTAAACGTTTTAGGAAATGTTCCCTTCTTTCATGATCCATGTCGTGCGATAAAAAGTCTCTCCATCCTTCTAATTCGTGCTATTCGTGATTGTAGAAAATTATTGCTCCCAGAAGAATAAACGGAAGAAGGAACAGAAATGATGAAGGCCACGGATGTGGCAATGATCAGGAGCGTCAGCAAGCCCCACCTGTCCAGGAGCCCCAGGCACCAGACCCAACTGGCCACGCTAAGTTTCGGGTGTCTATTCAGATGTTGGCGCAGTCCTTGACTGCTCAGGTCAACCAGCAGGCTGTTGCGCATGTCCCATAGAATGGCAACTCAGTGGCGGCTCGGATTGGAGACTTTTTGAGGATGAACCCTCCCGAGTTCACGGGTTCAAAGGTGGACGAGGATCCACACGAGTTCATTGAAGGGATCTTGAAGGTCACTCAGGTCATGGGGGTGACAAATGAGGAGTGTGTTGATTTGGCCTCTTATCAGCTAAAGGAGGTCTCTTATATTTGGTACAAGGAATGGAGGACAACAGGGCAAAGGGAGCAGGTCCTATCAGTTGGGATGAGTTCCACATGCCCTTTCTCGACAGATTCTTCCCTCGGGAGATGAAGGAATTGACAGCAGCTGAGTTTGTTAAAATCAAACAGGGAAAGATGACAGTGTTAGAATATTCACTTGAGTTCACTAGCCTATCAAGGTATTCCCCGGAGTTAGTGATGGACCAGAGGGCGCGAGTGAGCAGATTCGTGCAGGGAGTAGCTGAGTATCTGGATAAGGACTGCAGAACAACCATGCTTCATCAGGATATGGACTACCCACTGATATTCCTTTATGCCAGTAGATGGAGGCAACTCATATGAGGCATAAAGAGGCCAAGAGGGCAACAATTGATAGCTACAGGTTTTCCCAGCCGAGGTCAGGAGGTGGGCCTCACCAGCAGTGCCAACATAGGTCTATTACACCAGCACCATCTTCATCCAGTACCCATCCAGGCCTCGAGACGATCAGAGGAGCAGGGCCTTAGGTTCGAGGGGTCAGAGTAGCATGCGCACAGACTGCACCTTCCCATCTTGTGCTAGTTATGGCAAGAACCACCCAGGGAGGTATTTGGTGGGCTCAAATGCTTGTTCGGGTGTGGAAAACCCAGACGTAGGCTTAGGAATTGCCCTGCAGCTAAGTTAGGGGGTGGTGGAGCCTGCACTCCAGCAACTAGTTCAGTAGCTCCAGTGGCACGTCCTACTCAGCAGGGTACTTCGACTGGTCCAGCTGACAGTCAGCGCCAGAACTGGTTTTATGCACTTGGCTCTCGTCAGGAGCAGGAGATCTCTCCCGATGTGATTGCGGGTATGTTGCAAGTCTTTCATATTGATGCTTATGCTTTGTTAGATCCGAGAGCTGCACTGTCTTTTGTGACACCTTACATTGCTAGTAACTTTGGAGTCAGTCCTGAAATTTTGTAAGAACCATTTTTTGTGTCTACTCTGGTTGGGGATTCAATCGTAGCGAGGCGGCTATATAGAGGTTGCCCTATTACAGTATTGTATAAGGTTACCTCCACAGACTTAGTAGAATTGGCTATGATGATTTTGACATTTTTTTGGGCATGTATTAGTTGTTTGCATGTTATGCTTCTATTAACTGTAGAACCCGAGCGGTGGAGCTCCAGTTTCCAGATGAACTTGTTTTAGAATGGAGGGCGTAGTTTAGCGGTACCTGTAGGCCTCTTTATCTCCTTCTCAAGGACCGAAAAATGATTGCTAAAGGTTGTATTTACCATTTGGTTAGGGTTAAAGATGCCACATCCGAGACCCCGACCATTCAGTCAGTCCCCGTGGTATGTGAGTATCCCGAGGTATTCCCAGATGACCTACCAGGTGCTCCTCCCAAGAGGGAGATTGATTTTGAGATTGATCTTTTACCCGAAACGCAGCCTATATCGATTCCTCCCTACTGAATGGCCCTAGCCGAGCTAAAAGAGTTAAAAGAGCAGTTGAAGAATTTTATAGATAAGGGTTTCATTAGATCTAGTAAGTCTCCATAGGGTGCCCCAGTGTTGTTTGTTCGGAAGAAAGATGGTTCTCTTCAGATGTGTATTGACTATAGGCAGTTGAACAAGGTCAGCATCAAGAATAGATACCCTTTACCCAGGATTGATCACCTATTTGATCAACTTCAAGGTGCCAAATGTTTCTCCAAGATAGACCTCAGGTCCGGGTATCACCACCTCAGGGTTCGAGAGAGCAACATACCAAAGACTGCTTTCAGGACCCGGTATGTCCATTATGAATTTGTTGTTATGTCTTTTGGACTAACCAATGCCCCTGAAGCTTTTATGGATCTGATGAACAGGGTATTCAAGGAATATCTGAACATGTTCGTGATAGTGTTCATTGACGACATATTAATATACTCTAGGAGCGAGGAGGAGCATGTCGCACACCTGAGGGTGCACTCTAGACACTCAAGGATAACCAACTATACATCAAGTTCAGAAAATGTGAGTTCTTGCTGAATTCAGTTGCATTCTTGGGACATGTAGTGTCAAGCGAAGGTATAAGGGTGGACTACCAAAAAATAGAGGCAGTAAAGAACTGGCCTGAACTGGTAAACCCTTCGGAGATCAGGAGCTTTTTGGGCTTGCCGGGTTACTATCGGAGGTTCGTAGAAGGTTTCTCATCCATTACAGCCCCATTGACTAGATTAACTCAGAAAAAGGTGAAGTTCCAATGGTCGGAGGCTTGTGAGAAGAGCTTCCAGGAAATGAAGGCCCGACTCACTTCAACACCGGTATTGACTTTACCGGAGGGAACCGAGGGCTTTGTTGTATATTGTGATGCTTTGAGAGTAGGACTGGGATGTGTATTGATGCAGCACGGGAAAGTCATAACATATGCTTCCAGACAACTGAAAATTCACGAGAAGAATTACCCAACCCACGATCTTAAGTTGGCTGCGGTGGTGTTTGCGTTGATGATATGGCGACACTACTTGTATGGGGTTCATGTAGATGTATTCACTAACCACAAGATCTTACAATATGTATTCATGCAGAATATCTCAATCTTCGGCAACGGAGGTGGTTGG
Source organism: Datura wrightii (assembly GCA_035772735.1). Taxonomy (NCBI): domain Eukaryota; kingdom Viridiplantae; phylum Streptophyta; class Magnoliopsida; order Solanales; family Solanaceae; genus Datura; species Datura wrightii. The sequence continues at coordinate 53,077,629 of JASDFA010000006.1, read as the reverse complement.
AGCTACTTAAGGACTATGACATAAGTGTCCTTTACCACCCAGGTAAGGCCAATGTGGTAGTAGATGCCCTTAGTAGATTCTATATGGAGAGTGTGTCGCACGTGAGTGAAGACAAGAAGGAGCTGGTGAAGGAGGTATATCGACATGCATGGTTGGGAGTTAGATTAGTTGGCTCGACTGATGGTGGTGTAGTTTCTCAGAACGGATCAGAGTCATCCTTGGTAACATAGCTGAAGGCTAATCAAGATAAAGATCCAACATTGGTAAAGTTGAAAGAATCCGTTCAAAATTAGAAGGTAGAAGTCTTCTCCAAAGGGGGAGATGGTGTATTTCGGTACCAAAGTCGCTTATATGTTCCGAACGTGGGTGATTTGAGGAGACGAATGTTGCATGAGGCCCACGGATCCAGATATTCTATCCATCTAGGTGCCACCAAGATGTATCATGCCTTGTGGGAAATCTATTGATGGAATGGAATGAAGAGGGACATTGCAGAATTTGTAGCCAAGTATTCGAATTGCCAACAAGTGAAAGTGGAGCATCAGAGATCGGGAGTGTACTTTAGGATTCCCACTTGGAAATGGGAAGAAATTAACATGGACTTCATAACAGGTTTGCCCCGCACTTGTAGACAGTATGACTCCATTTGGGTTGTGGTGGAAAGGTTAACCAAGGATGCTCATTTTCTATCAGTCAAAACCACTGACTCAACGGAAGACTATGCCAAATTATACATCCAAGAGCTGGTTAGGTTGCATGGAGTGCCCTTGTCCATCATATCGGATAGAGGTACTCAGTTCACCTCTCATTTTTGGAGATCTTTTGAAAAGGGACTTGGTACCCAGGTCAAGCTTAGCACGACATTTCATCCGCAAAACAGATGGCCAGGCGGAGCGGACTATCCAAACTCTTGAGGACATGTAGAGAGTTTGCGTTATTGATTTCAAGGGTAGTTGGGATGAGCATTTACCTCTTATTGAGTTTGCCTACAACAACAGCTAGCACTCTAACATCCAAATGGCGTCGTTTGAGGCTCTTTACGAGCGAAGGTGCAGATCGCCCATTGGTTGGTTTGAGGTCGGTGAAGCTTCATTAGTGGGCCCAGATTCAATCCATGAGGCTATGGAGAAAGTTCAGTTGATAAGAGAAAGGCTCTCAAAGTCACAAAAATTCTTATGCGAATGTGAGGAGAAGAGAGCTTGAGTTCGAGATTGATGATTGGGTATTTTGAAGGTATCTCCCATGAAGGGAGTAATGAGATTCAGAAAGAAAGGAAAACTCATCCCCCGCTATATTGGTCCATAACGGATTGTGAGACGAGTGGGTAAAGTAGCCTATGAGTTAGAGTTACCCTCAGAATTAGCTTCAGTTCATCCCATATTTCACGTATCGCTCTTGAAAAAGTGCTTGGGAGATCCAGCCTTAGTGGTTCTGGTGGAAAGTGTTGCTGTGAAGGATAGCCTCAGTTATGAGGAAATTCTCGTTGCAATCTTGGATCGTTGGGTTCAGAGGCTGAGGAATAAGGAAGTAGCTTCAGTAAAGGTGTTATGGAGAAATTAGCATGTTGAGGGAGCTACATGGGAAGCCAAAGAGGATATGATAGCTAAATACCCCCATTTGTTCCCTACCGACTCAGTTTCAGTTTGAGGTATCAGTTTTTGCCCTCAACCTCTATTCAGTTTTTCATGTTCCTTTCATGTGTGCAAGTTTCTTTTATGATATGATATATGTGTGTGATGTCAGAATTTAGTCCATCTATGTAGTTCCTTTCGAGGGTAGCCGTTCCGTCAGTTTCCGGCTTAAATGATCAGTATTTGCATATGGTGATTATTTTCCTGAGTTTTCTACATGCTTCTAACATTCGAGGATGAATGTTCCCAAGGGGGAGATATTGTTATACCCCGGGAACCCAAGGATCAGACCCGAGAGTCAAACGGGGAAAAATTTGGAAAATGTTGCAGCAGTGCAGGATGAGTCATTAGACGACTCGTGAGAAGACCCCATGAGTCGTCAGGTGGCTCATGGGAAGGTTGGACTGAGCTGAGGAGTTGAGGTCCCCACGGGTGTGGGAATTTCTCGTGGTCATCTACCACGAGTCGTCAGGTCCACCGTGGGGTAAGATTGAGGATTTAATAGGAGGTCTGGCAGTGTACATAACAGATGGCACCCCATGAGTCGTGGTCTGTCCCAACGATTCATGAGGTGGGTCATGATCAAGCTACAAAATTTTTACTAAGGATGAAGCAGTGTACCTGACAGAAGGTGACAAGGACTCGTGGTCACTTATGACGAGTCATTGAGTCACCCGTTACGAGCCCAATCGACCTGGTATCTAGTGTACTTGACGGACGAGTCGTTGCCCGTCTTGACGAGTCGTCAGGTCACCCGTTAGGGTCACCTGGCAGTTTTTTTTCTGCGAATTAGTAAGGGCCTTATCGTAATTTCCTATGCTCCTAAGACCTGAACTACATCGTTTTAAGGTCAGGATAGGGTGTTTTAAGGGAAAATCATTCATGATAAACCTCATTTGGTACATATAAGAGTAGATAGGAAAAAGGAAAGGGATTCAAGTGTTCTTCAAATTCTCCAAGTTTTCATCTAGGGCTTTTCAAGGGAGTTAAGAATCAAGAAGTTCCAGGTATGTGGGGTTTTGAATGGGTGGTTTAGTCCCTACCCATGCCCAATTTCTCCCTAAGTCTATGTTGAATTTACCAATTCTTGATGGGTCATAACCCAAATGCGTGTTCCCTCAAAAATTCATATAAGCTTGTTGTAGTATGTCTAAAATCACGGGTTTCAAATTATTGGGCTGTTTTTCACTTATTTTATTCAATATTTGATAATTTAATCCCTAAAAGCACATGTGCCCAAATCATGGGGTTTTTAGTGAAATTCATGGTTATAGTGAATTCTCAAGCATGACACGAACTTTTGAATTTTAAGCATGTTTTTAATTACTCATGTTATTATGATCATGTTTTCTATAAATTTAAGCATTTCAAGTATGATTGAAATTATGGGCAATGCCCACATGTCCATTATGATTCATGAACTATGATTTTGGCTGATTCACGGGCCCAAATCCATGGCTAGTATTACGAATTCTCAAGCATATTATGATTATCACGATTTAACTAGCCATGCATGTCATGTATGAATTTCTATAAGCACGTTGCATGTTTTGGGAGTAGTACTTAACATCGAGTAGGTTTGGGGCCCAAGTTACGCCCCAAATCTCAGAACTACGTCCCACTATAGGTTATGTTTGGGACCTCCTCAGTGACTGTCCCTTTTCCCTACGGAGCCTTCACTAGTGATATCACACCTTTCATGGTTGATACCCTTGACAAGGTATGAACGACCTCCCGACTAGGCTTACAAGTCAGTCTCCATGTCTGCTCATATGGGGTATGTCGGTTAAAAAAATCTCCCACTGTTCCTCATTGTTTTAATGCATGTATGGTTATGTTCTTTTGGCTCAAGTTATGTTTTATGAAATGTTTTTCCCTCATGTTATGACTATGACAGGTTTACGAATGTTTTGGAAATCTTGAGCCTTACGATATACTTATGACTTCAGTCTTTATGATCATGACGTCCCCACTCCTATAACTTTTATGTTTTAAGTATTGTCTTGCATACCTCGCATACTCAATACATTTCAAGTACTGACCCACGTATTTTCTATGTTGTATCGTTTTATGATACAGGATCCGGTTCGCATGTCTAGCATCGCTCTTAGCTTGCTCTCAGTTCTCAGTGGTGAGTCATCATGATTCAGGGGCTTCATGTTCGGATTTTGGTTTGTCTTTTAGTTTTCAAAATGTTGGGGTTAGTTAGGGTCTTTTCCCTTGAACCCGTCTATTATGATTAGAGGCTTTCAGACCTAATTGTAGTATTCAGCTATTTACACTTGGATCATGTACTGTTGTTTGTTATATTTCATGTCACGGTTTTATTTAGTTCATGACTATTAAGCTAATTATTCCGCCTTATGTGAATGGTTTAGTTATATGCTCAGGCCATGGGTTGACTTGGGGTCCCTCGGGGCTCCTTTTCCCATGTCTATGATTCGGATGTACTCCCGGGTCGTGACAGGTGTCCATGGGTGTGACCACGAGTCGTGGTCAACCCTATGAGCTGTCAGGTCACCCGTGGTCATAGGCAGTTGAAGGATGAAGGATGAGCTGGCAGTGTAGCCCACGAATGGACACCACGAGTCATGGTCAAATTCCACGATTCATTAGGTGAGTCATGGTCAGCAGTTGGTTAGGGGCTTGAGGTTTTGGGCAGTGGAAGTAACGGAAGGTGACCATGAGTCGTGGTCACCAGTGACGAGCCATTAGGTCCCTCGTGGGTCCTTTTGAGGAAAATTGGCAGTGCACTTGACGACAGGAGATGACGACTTGTGCCTTGTGGTAACGATTTGTCCAGTCCCTCGTTGGGACTGGCAGTCAACTTTTCTCTGCGAATTTAGTATGGGATTTTCCGTCATTCCTATGATCCTAAGCCCAAAACTATGTCGTTTTAAGCTATGGATAATTGGATTTTAAGAGGGGTAAGTTCATTCTAAGTTATTCCTATTCATGCATGCAAGAGTAGAAGTCTAGAGAGGTGATCAAGCTTAATTCCTTCAAGTTTTTCATCAATTCTTCCTTGGGAAATCAGAGAAGTCATAGAATCAGATTATTTCAGGTATGTAGGGTTACGAATGGGTGAATTTGTTCACACCCATTTCCAAATCCCTTTATAATTCATGGATATCTATATGTTGATCCTATGGAGTTTTAACCTAATGCATGAATTTCCTAAGTTTCTATCATGGGTATGATCTAAGCATGTTTCTATTATTAAATTATGATTCATGGGCAAGTTTTACAATGTTTTCAATTATAAGACATCTTTTCAAGTTTTATAAATTATAATGCCCATCCATAAGAAGTTCATTAAAGTTGAGATTTATGATGTACTGATAACGCTCAAACCACACTTTTAACTGAAGTATGAAGTGGACGATGTCAATAAACAACCCAACTTAGAGGTTGGGGTCGATCCCATAGGGAATATGGAAGATCTAGATTACAGTTGGTAAGTGAACTTGTATGATAGTTACTTCACAATTGGGGGGATTCTAATAATAATCAATAATAAAAACAAAGTAGCTGTCAAGATTATGGTTGTGAATCAATAGTTAAAGGATAACTAGGATTTGTGTTCCCCGTGGATTCATATGGTATACACTCGTGATCTTCACCAATACTTACTTATAGAACTGATAACTTAGGTTCATTCAAACGATCGACCAATCCCTATTGAATGACTATACTCAATTACTCGACCAAGTCTCATGAGCGTTTCCAAACTAACCGTTATCACTAAGTTCCAGATATAACTATCCTGCGACCACAACTCAAGTTAACAATGATCATCAAGATCAAGGCTCTGTCGTAATTCTCTTTTCCTAATCTCTACCTCTTCGACCAAAGTAAGTAAAGAATTCGGGCACTTCCGAAGTTGTACACCGCTAAGAATCATTAAAGCATGAAGACACTACAATATAAGTAATTAGTATTGGTTTTAGACTCACTTTGTTCAACGCTAGCTTGTTAATCCACCATGGTTCCCACAACCCTAGCTATGGAGGTTTTAACCTCTCATAGTTGCAAGGCTGTGAAGTGTGTTCATGATTAAAGACATAAAAAAAATACTTACAAATATGATTGAGATAAATGCTTCCTTTAATTAATCCACACCATCTTGAAGAACAAGTAGCAAGAACAATATGAATTCAAGAAAAGGATGATCAAAAGGTTGAACCAACTCAATTCTTTCTTTCAAAGGTGTATAATTGTCTATTACAATGTTTTCCAACTAAACTTAATTTTACTTAATGTCCTCTCTGAAAAATAAAACATAGAACTTATTTATATAGACATAAGAATCCTTTTCCTAGGCTAACAAGGCAGTTTTCCATATCTGGTGCCGACCTCATCACGGATCATCCTACGACTCGTAGGAGCATCCTACGGTCCGTGGCAGCATCTAGTGATTTGGATTGTTGGCTGATTTTTGGCTAAGTGTCGAGCCAAGGTACGATTCATACCTCCTTCCTACGACTCGTACCAGGCTCCCGCGGCTTGATTCTAAATCTTTGCAATTTGTCTGAAGTTTACCACGACCGGTATGGTACGATTCGTACCAAGCTCTCACGGGTCATGGTCTCCTCTCGTACTGAGAACCAACCTCTTGTGTAATTTTTCTGGAGTTCATCACGACTGCCTTACCACGACTCCTACAAGCTTCGTACGATCCATGGAAAGACTCGTAGGTTCATTCTTCCAGCATCAACCTTCTTCTTATCACGACCATCAGTATGACTCGTATTCCATCCTACGGATCGTACTATGGACTGCATTTTTTCCCTTTTTTGCACACTTTTAGCTTCCTTCTGCAAATTTACGCTCCAACACCTATTTATCCTAAAATCAAAGGAAAAGTGCCTCATATCCACATAAATACACCTAAGGCCATGCTATTTTCTTAGTTTTGAGTGTCAATAGTGTTGTAAATCCACAGCACATCAACACCCTCAACTTAAGACTTTTGCATGTCCTTAGGCAAAGAAAAAGAAAAACTAAACATGACGCTCAACTAGAAAATACACTTAAAATACTACAACCAATACTCAAACAAATTTTTGCACTTTCTATATACACTCTATTGACCCTTCCTCATATAACATCATCAGCTAATGCATCACAAGAAACATTAAAATATCATATAAAGGGATCAATACATGTCATCTAGCTACAGGCAATTAAGTCATCACTAATATTTTTCACATAGACCAATGGTAAAAGCAAACATAACCCATGTACCCTCACACAAATGAAGTCCCCACTCAGATATGAAGTATCAAACACAACATGGGACTAGGCAAGTGAAGCACTCACTCTCACAAGGAAGTTTGCATGTATTATGCATCAGATACCATAGGCTTGCCCTTATTTTCTCTGCTATGGTTTGTCAGATCGTCAAGTTAGGATCACTATAGGAGTTGATATGGCCTGCAATGTAGGCTTAGGGTCGGACATGATAAAGATGAGAGATTTTATGAGTGACTATCCCTACCTTGGCACTGCATACATTGGCTACACCATTTACCTATTTCACCCTTCACTCTTTCGTTTTCCTTTCTTCCCTTTTTACCCCATTTTAAGAATATTTGCATGGGTGAGGTGATTTTTCCATTTTCCATACAACTTCAAACTCATTTGAATTTTTCTTTTTGAAGATTCTCAAGATTTTCAGCTCTTTTACTTTTTCACCTCACCACAACTCATTTTTCACCATATTTTCTCTTTTCTCTTCTTTTCTTTTCTTTTCCTTTCTCCCGCTCCCACCATTTATGCACCCCTACTCTATCCACCCTCAACTTAAGCATTTTTCTTATGTTGAGGTTCATAATATCCAAAGAAGGACCAGGGCCAAATCAGGTTCATTATAAACAAATGGGTACGGTTAACAGGTGAATCAAAGAAATATGGTCTATTAAGGCTCAAACATGGGATCAAGGGATTCATGAAACATTGGTAGGGAAATATAGGCTAAAAGTGAGCTAAAATAGAAATGGACTATGATCATATCCTAACCAACTGTCCTTAACCTATGCAGAGACCAACCAGGCAAGTTCTAGATCCTCAACAACATACTGCAATGAATACTAAAACCTCACTCACACATGGTACATGAACTATTTTTACTTCACTTGTCTGGTTCATACATGGCTTAACAAGAATAACTACTATTAATAACCAAATGACATAAAAAGATCCATAGAAATCATGCATGTTGTCAGAAATACATAGCAAAAATTTTGAACAGGGTTTTCAAAAAATCAAAACTAGTGCATTTTTATTGGCTGAGTATTCCTAAGTTACTTTCTAGTCAAACAAAAATTATAACTAAAAAAAATCCTAACACATACCGGTTCTACTAGATAGCATGCTTGAGGGAAAAGATGCACGGCAAGAAAAATCCTCAGACGAACGAAATTCCCAAAAATACAAGTACACCCCTTCCCCCTTTTGAAAAAGTGAGCTTCATCCCCGAAGCATAAACTATAAGCATGTAGGGAAGAGAACATACCTGTGTCGCTCTAGGCGCTTCTGTCATCTTGCGGAGGTGGTACCTCCGCGGTAGTAGTGGCACTAGCGATGGCTGGCGCGCTCAATGGTGTAACAACAGGGGGAGTAGGTCCCCCCTCAGTGATTGTGGTCACTTTATCGGCCTCTGTAGTAGCTGAGGCTGAATGTGGCTCTCCCGAAGGGTCATGGCCACTGGCAAGCTGGGGCTGAGCTATGGTGGAGCTTCCCGCTCCTATAACTCTCTCATGCAACTCAGACATATGTGTTGTATGAGTCTGCATGCTCTCTATTTTGGCCCACTTGCTTTCTTTCTTCTCTCTCTTCTTCTTCTTCTTTGGACTCTCCTCTCTGGCCTCTTAAGTAGCTCGCTTCTTACCTTTCTTAGCAGTCGTGGATGGCTCCCAATATGCCGCTAAATCAATATCTTCATCAAGCTCGACATCTAGGTCCGAAAGAGTGGGGGCTGCTATAACTGTTGGTTGTCGTGATGGCAACTCAACTACTTGGCCCCGAAGAGCTCCCAACTCCGCACGGAGACTGCTAGTATCTGTCTGCTCCTCCATCTTCATGTTAAATCTTCTCTCAAAGCTATCTAGGCGGGCCTGTAGGGCCTGAGCTGCTACATCTATCTCAGATTCGACCCATGGCTTTACATTTTCCATCATGGCCTTAATTTTGTGCTCTTCCATGGTCAAGCGCTTGGCTAGCTTCTGAAGGAAGTCCTGTGCAGCTGAGGTGCTAGGAGCTGTCTCAGGGTGACCAGCATCTGTAGCCGATGTCTCGCTTTGCTCCTGTGTGATGGGGACATTCAGCTGTGCGTCCCTTGCTGGCTGAGATGTTGGTATGGCTGTAGGAAGTCTAGATCTGCTTACCAGGTTCATCTCATCCTGGATAAGGCCTATGTCAGCAATCCTCTGCCCCCAATCAACCGCTCATCACCCCTTTGAACTCTCGCCTCCCTGCATAAACTAAATACAAGGCTTGGGAATAGGATAGTAGTGCTTACTTCCACCGCACGATCTCGTATCTAAGTAGCTATGATCCTCGAAATATTAAGGGGGTAATGAGACATAAGGCATGCCAAGCTGCCCTATCAGCACTTAGTGTGTTGTCATTAACTGTTGGTGCTAGTCGATGGCACACTAGTGTCCAACAGGCTTTTGCTATGAAGTTCAGTGAATTCTTTGTCACCTGCTTGCCACCTGTAACCCACTCGGCCTCATCCTTGTTCTCAGGGATCACCTCTGCTAGCCATTGCAGCTGCCTCTATCGCTCACCCCTACTCAGACTTCTGATCTTCTTCATTGCCTCCACCCTGTAATCATACTCTGGCGTCATTCTGGTCAGCAGGAACTGTGGCCCGTACAAGATTCGATCGATGGTTCGCTCAGTTACATCAACCTCATGACCTCGGACCATCACACTCTCCAGATGCGGCTGGTCCTTCACCTTCTGCCCTTCCTTTGCTTTCACCTCCATGGTATCCAAATAGTTGGCATAGAACTCCCAGACGATGTCTTCTATGTATTGTGCTGGAGTCTTTTTCATCCACTCGAACCCATAAAAACTGAAAATCCTTTTCATCTCCTCAACTTCATTTAGTGAGTTTTTGAGTATTCGTGGCTCTTCTTGTATGCTCCTCCTTGGCGTATTTTTGGCGGTGAGAGAGATGCTCTGCTCATATATTTCTTTGGCTCCCGGCACTCTCCACTGAATTGTATGATTTTCTCTGGGTGGGGTCTGCTCTTGGTCATGTGCTTCATTCGGAGCCTCCTCCTCTGAATCATCACTACCACTTTATTCTTCACTTTGGGTCTACCTTGACCCTTCTTCAACATTGGAGTCATTCCCCGACTTTTGTTGTTCCTCTCTAACTCCCTCTTCAAATTGGGTAGCTTGAGCGAATGTGGCAGTGGTTGCTTCAGCTTGGGCCTTTGCTCTTGCCCTAGTGGTTATGGCTCCATCCATGTCTGAGGTGTCTACTTGATAATCCTCAAGTGAACCACTAGGTGAATCTCCAGCCTTGTCAGACTCTGAGGCAGTTATTTCATTAATTAATATCCTGCGGGCTTGTGTTTTGTCTGCCCTGCGTTTGTATGTCATTGTACCTGTAGAGAAAGAGGTTAGCATTCCGTTTTTGAAAAATAAAAATCAGATAAGAGAAGTTTAGAATCTCATCATGAGTCCTCACTACAAGTCGTACCATGAAGGTACGATTCGTGAGAAGTCCCTGTGGTGCCTTATGACTCGCAGGTACAACTCGTACCATGAAGGTATAGTCCGTACCTTGAGTCGTCTGATGAAGTCCTATTGGTAGTAAATCTCTATTTTTCACCACGACTCATGGTACGACCCGTAGGTCGATTCCACGAGTCGTAGGGTGGACTTCTCAGACAAGTTTTTTCAATTTGGTGGTACGAGCACTTAATACGGCTCATAGTATCAATCTACGACTCGTACTGTGCTTCGTACCCTTTTCAGACCTCATTCATAATTCTTTGTTCATTGTGTAGGTGTTTGTTTTGCACATTTTTTGGTACTCAGATTTCCCCCAAGTCTAGGCATATCATAGACTCCATTTTAACACTACCCAAACCTCCCCCTTTTTCGACCATTAGCCGTAACTTCATTAAAGTGTTCCAAGGCCACAATTCAACAATTTTTCTAGTGGGGTTTCTAGTCAAACTCCACTGCATTACCCTTTTTCATTTGTTTTTGCTTTAAAGCTTAGTTTTCAGGCATAATTAGTGATTCTCATGGGTTTTGATGCCCTTAAGTTCACTTCCAAAGTATTTAGAATCTGCAATGTAAAACACTTACTTGATTGTGTCTTTGTTCGACTGGGTTCACTGTGTAGGGTTGGTCGAACTTGGATTGAGCAAACACTTGCTCAATTGCTGGTTGTTAAGTTACGGGTTGTGGGGGAGTGAGTTTAACATTGTGAGCTTGAGTATTTAGCGTGGGAGAGGGGTGGATTTGATTTAAATAGCTTAGGGCCAAATCAACAAAATCTGGGCCAAGTCGGGTATAAGTGGTGTTTTTGACCCATCACAACTCGTGCCACGAGTCGTAGGAGGTACCTATGACTCGTCCCATGACCCATAGTGACTTTAACAGAAAGAACTTACCTGGTGACCTACGAGTCAATCCTACGACTCGTATAATTGAGGTACGATTCGTAGGATAAACTGTAGGCCTAACTTTTGCTTTGAGTTTTCTCTGCATCTTACCACGCCTGCTGCTACGGATCGTAGGACCTTATCACGGGTAGTATTGAGAGTTTGTAGCAGCTGATTTTTCAGCCACCTGTTTTTGTTTCCCTACATACTAAGCACACATTAGTTAAATAAGTTAGGTTTCCTCCTAAGAAGTGCTTGATTTAACGTCGTGGCACGACACAGGTGGTTTGGTTACTCAGATTTCACCAAACCACCACTTGGGTTCCTCCAAAGAAGCGCTTGATTTAACATCACGGCACGCGCAAGTGTCTTGACTACTTAGAATTCGTCAAGTGACTCATACTCATCCTCTAGTGCTGAGATCACACTAAATTCCTTCGGTTGCTTCATGGTCCGGCAGATGTTGAAAGTGACCTCTTCTTTGTTTAGTATGAACTTCAGCAAACCTGCTTCCACATCTACTAGAGTTTGATCTTGGGCAGATTTATATGCCCAAGTGATACTCAAACGTATCATTTTTACCTTGTTTGTTGTGCAATGTGTATATAATATCATGTAATTAGTAATAAAATGCGAATTTATACTAACCAACATGATTAGCATTTGTTTTGCAGGTAAATGTGATTTTTAGGAGCTAAAATGCATGTTGGAACTATGTCGGAGTTGGACTTGGATGCGAGCGTGGAAAAGACCTTGGAATGCACATTTTATAGGGGCTCCGTGATGGAGCCGTGCCACGCTACCATCGCGGTAGCACACTGCCTGAACAGGAATTAAAATGGCAATTTCCAGTGTGCCTTCGCGTCAGCTCCGTGGCACGGAGAGAGGCCTCCGCGTTGGCCTCCGTGCCACGTTGAGGTTAATTTACCGGACCCTGAAATTCTAGTGAAGGTCCGCGTCCACGCCGTGTCACGGAGGCAGTGCTCCGCGTTGGCCTCCGTGACACGTTGCTTGTTATTCCGGCAAAAATTTCCCACTAGTATAAATAGCACACTTAGGTTTATTTTAAGCAGTTTTTAGTTTTTTAGACCGAGTTCAGCAGTGGAGAGCAAGGACGTGGGTTAGCAGCAGTTGAAGAACGAAAAAGCTAAGGGATTTCTTCTCTTCTTTTCTTCTTTCTATCAATTGTACGTATGATTTACACTCATTTTAGGATGATCAATCCACAAATTAGTGGCTAATTCTATTCCTTGCTGAGGTTTTGAACATGTGTAATGAATTTTGATTATAATTGATATGGTTTTCTTCTTCTTCTTTAATGTTGTTCTATTAATTCTTTTTCTTACTGCATTAGTGCATGGCCAACATTAATGTATATCTAAAAAGTCCAATTTCACTCAAAAGAGCAAGAAATTGGAAAGTTGTGAATTAATAGGGTATTTTTCTTAACTTGATTTGGGAAAATTGGGTTTTGATGTGCTTTCCTGATAGAAATATACTTGAAAGCCGTATTAGTCAATTTAGGAACCGGAATTGTAGTGCTAGGTCATAAATTGCATTTGATCACAGAAATGTAGACGGATGGTTTATGATTCTAAAGTGAAATTAAATACGAGAGTTTTAATTTCTAGGCAAATGTTCTTGGCTAGCAACATGAAGAAGAGATTAACCAAATTATCATGATTATCAAGTTCATTACTTGTTCTTAACCTTGGCATGATCATATCCATTGTCTAAATTCACAAGTAAATAGTTGTTGTTAATTGTAGTATATATAGTTTAGAAACAAAAACTCAAGTAACTCTTGGTTACATTGTTGTTAGCATAATTAGAAGTGAAATAGGAATATAGTAAACTAGGCAATTTTACGTATCTTGAGCCTCCTTGGATCGATACTTGGCTACTCAGCCACTTTATTACTTGTTTGACCACGTGCACTTGCGTGTCCGTTTATAATATATAATACCAACCTGAGCAGCAGACCAAACAAGTTTTTGGCGCCGTTGCTGGGGAGGCTAGGCGATTTGTGAAATTGTGTTTAGTGTAAATTTACTGTATTTGTATTTTTATTTTCTTAAGTGTTAACAACTTGGTCTTAGCATGTATTTTGCAGATTTTGTTTCTGTGAACACTGGCAAGGGACAAAGAGCTGGTGGAATCTTACTTAGAGCCAGAACGTGAATTTCATAGTCAACGTAGAGAAGCTCTACGAAAGAAGCTGCAGTTGCTTAAACAGTCTATGATGGAGCAACAAAATCCACCAGTTGTGCGGGCAGTTTTAGTGCCCGATGAAGCAGCAGCAAGGCCGGTTCGCGAGGTGGCAATCCCACACGCTAATAATGTGCATTCTAGCATCCGCAAACCAGAGCCTGGAGGGAGGTTTGAATTAAAGCAGAATATGGTGCAACTTTTGCACACAAGCGGGCAATTTACCGGTCTCCCTCATGAAGATCCACAACAACATCTCCAAAACTTTTTGGAGATAAGTGACACTTATATACCCGCTGGAGTGTCACCTGATTATGTTCGGCTCACCTTATTTCCATTTTCCTTACTTGGTGAAGCCAAGAGGTGGTTAAAAGCTTAACCACCCAATTCTATATCAACGTGGGATGATCTTGCACGGAAGTTTTTGATCAGATTTTTCCCTTCTGGTAAAACAACCAGACTTAGAAGTCAAATTTTAAGTTTTAAACAGAGGGAAGGAGAAAATCTATATCAAGCCTGGGAAAGATTTAAATCCATGTTGCGGGACTGTCCTCATCATCATCAGTCCAATGAGGTGTTGGTACACACATTTATTGAGGGTTTGGAACCCCACACTAAAATTCTGTTAGATTCAGCAGCTGGAGGGCAAGCGCTGGAAAAGACCTATGAGGAGCTGTACACTTTGCTCAACCGAATTTCACAAGGCAATCCAGAATGGAATGCAGATTCTTCAAGAGGTGGAGCAAGGAAAGCAGCGGGAGTGCTTGAAGTGGATGGATTCACAGCTATCGCTGCACAGATAGCTGCTTTGCAAAATCAGTTAAACACTCACTTCAACAATATAAATTTGAACCAGCCTTCAGCTTCAGTCAATGCAGTTCAACAGATGTGGTGTGAAGTGTGTGGTAGTAGTGAGCATTCAGCTGAATGCTGTGGTGCAAATCCTGATTCTGTTAATTTTGTGGGCAATGCACAGAGAAATCAACAGCAGTTTGGTAGTGGCTACAACTCAAATTGGAGGAACCATCCGAATTTTTCGTGGGGTAGCAACAATCAACAAGGCCAAAGTTCAGGGCAGGGTATGCACAGAAACCAAGGAGAGCAGAAAAATTATCAAGCTCAATTCAGAAATCACAATGCCCCTCCTCCACCACCATCACCGACTATTGAGGAGATGTTCAAAACCATGATCGCTAATCAGGCGCAATTGCAGGCTGACTATGTTAAATTGATAGCCGAAGTGAAGAATAATCAATTGGCGACCAAGGCTCTTGAATATCAGTTTGGGCAATTTGCTAGTGCCCAAAATACTAGACCTAGAGGAGGAATACCTAGCGACACGGATCCCAATCCGAAGCAGGTAAATGTAGTGACCACGAGGAGTGGTTTACAGTTGAAGGAGGTGGAACCGGAAAGACCGCCTCAAAAGTCAGGAGCAGCAGATGTTGAGGGAGAGCAAGTCTCAGATAAGGGGAAGACTAAAGAAGCTGAACCAGAAAGGCCTCCACCCCCGTTCCCTCAACGACTTAAGAAACACAAGGAGGAGGCGTGTTTCCAGAAATTCATGGAGGTACTTAAACAGGTACATGTTAACTTACCTCTTGTTGATGTCTTGCAGGGAGTGCCAAAATATGCGAAATATATTAAAGACATCATGGCTAACAAAAGTCGTTTGACTGAGTATGCCACGGTAGCTTTAACGGAGGAATGCACTTCCCGTATTCAGAATAGGTTGCCCACAAAACTGAAAGACCCTGGAAGTTTTACCATCCAGCTTACTATTGGGCAAAGTATCCGAGCGCGTGGATTATGCGACTTGGGGGCAAGTATAAATCTGATGCCATCTTCGGTATTCAGAAAGTTAGGTCTAGGAAGTCCTAGACCTACAACGGTAATCTTGCAGCTAGCAGACAGGTCTTTAGCTAAGCCGGATGGCATTGTTGAGGATGTGTTAGTGCAAGTAGGCTCCCTCATTTTTCCGGTCGATTTCATTGTTCTGGACTTTGAACCAGATGCTGAAGTCCCATTTATTTTGGGACGACCCTTTTTGGCAACCGGAAGGGCATTAATTGATGTAGCTTCGGGTCAACTCACGATGCGAGCACATGACAAGGTCGAAGTGTTCAATGTGTACAAGGTACCTAAGCTCCCGACTGTTTATAAGGATCTCTCGGTGATCAACGTGATTGATCATGGGAATGCTAATGGAATGAGTGATTCCCGAGAGTTACTAGGTAGGCCACCGGATAAGGTTGAGAACTACTGGGGGGATGACCATGATCGGGACAAATCATCCATCACCCTAGTAGACAAGTGAACTTAAAGGACGTCGAGCCGCGACGGTAAACCAGGGGCTGCACGGGAGGCAACCCGTGAGAAAAATATTTTATTTTTTTCTTTTTGCACAGTGTAGTTAATTTTTATCTTTATTTTTGTTTTCATTTTCTATTTCCAGTTTTTATTTTTCTTTTCCTTTTCTTGATTAGGTTTAGATTTTCATTTTAGTTAGTATTTTTTTTATTTTAGTTAGGGAAATCTATTAATTTAACCAATTTTTGTTTAGTGAGGTGATTTTCAGGTATAACGGAGGAAATATACATGTAATCGAGAAAATGAGGCAAGGTATGAAAAATCAAATTTATTGAAGAAACAGTGCACTGGCGCGTTGGCGCCGTGTCACGGAGGTAAGGCTCCGCGTTACCCTCCGTGACACGTTGAAGGAAAAATCCGGATTTTTCAAAAATCCAGTAAGCCAACGCGTTGGCTCCGTGTCACGGAGGAGGGGCTCCGCGTTACCCTCCGTGACACGTTGCCCCTTATTCAGTGCCGGGTCACACCGGGTTGCCGGGTGACCCGCGTGTTTTCTTTAAATAAACCCCCGATTTCGCCTCATTTTTCCCCATTTCCCTCTTCCCTCCGCGACCAAACACCCATTTCCCCCTCCCCAAGCACCGTGCCACGTTCCTAGGCAAGGAAAAACATCAAGTTTCTTCGGTTTCTCAATTCAAAGGTATGTTTTCATCGTCTATCTCAATTTTTTGGCGATTTTTGTCAAATTTGGGCATGTGAGGTGAGATATATCACCCTAGGTAGAAATTAAACATGAATGTTGGATTATTTGTGATTGATACATGTTTGGATTGTTGTATTTAGCGTTTGAACATATCGATTGCGTAAATAATTCGAAATTGATCATAGAATTGTATTCTAGGGCTTGGGTTGTTGAATTTGACTTGGGCGACTTGATAAGTCGGCAAATTAGATGTCGGGGTGTGTTTATTATTTGATAGAAGTCGTGGTAAATATTGTGTAAATATTAAAAGACGACGAATTCTCGAATTTTTGTGGGAAAATGCATAAAATGTGTGAATTGGTTAGATTGTTCGGATTCGTTTGTACATAGAATGTTTTTATTGTTGTTTTTATTTTGTTGTTGTTTTTGTTGCTTGTGCGATGTGTGAATTGTTAGCGATAGTAGGATTGGGATTAGCTGTATGAAGTCTGAGTAGTACGCTAACCGTTATGCTGTCAAAATTTTGTTGTGAACGCACTAAGCATGAAGTTATGATGTTGTCTGTGGTGAACTTAGAGTTATCTTTGCCGTAATTTTATAGAAGTAGCTAAGTCCTAAGTGTGGGGTAAATGTTGTGTAACCCGACCTTAGCCGAAGTTAACAAGTATTTAGCTGAACGTTGTGCTTGTTTGTGTAAATTGACAGGTACAATGGCTAGCAGACAAGATAAAGGCAAGGGTGCTTCTACCTCAGGCACAAGTAGGAAAAGGATGAGACTGGGCACCGCAGTCCCAGCTGCACCCGCTGTTCCACGCGGTCAACGCCGCCAATACGGAACAAGATGGGTCACCGATGAAGGGAAGAAATGGTACGCGAAACATAAAGAAAACAAGTACTTCCCCGAGGAACATATTGCACGGGAACCACTTGCACATGAGTTCCCTCGCATTGTACAGAGAATTGAGGCAGCTGGGCTCAGCTTTATCTTTCAGGAGCCTAAGGAGTGCAACCTTCACTTGGTCCGGGAATTTTATGCAAACTGGAACCCGGCCATCAGGAGCCACACTATAAAAATCAGAGGGCAGATTGTCACTCTGGAACCCCAGCAGCTGAATGCCATCGTTGGAGCGCGGGACACAGACGCCCATGTTCTCTGCCAGCTAAACATCACCCCACCGTACGCTGACATCAGACGTACGTTGTAAGGGGCTCATTCCACAGCCCGATGGAGTATACATAAGGAGAGGGGTTACCACCAGACTCTGCCTTATTCGCAGATGAACAGGGAGGCCAGAATCTGGCTGAAGATTGTATGTTCGTGCTTGATCCCGGGAGTCCATATGACAGATGTGACCCGGGACCGTGTCTGCTTGGTGTATGCCCTTATGAAAGTTCTTGAGATTAATGTGGGGGCGGTCATAATATCCGCCATGGAGCCGATTCAGATATGGGCGACGAGGCCGCAGCACCGGATGAAGAAGTCAAATATTTCAACTGAGCAGGGAGTTCCACCACCCAAAATTTTGTGCTTTGTATTGTTGTGAACACTGGGGACAGTGTTCGATTTAAGTATGGGGTGGGGAGTAGCTAGGTGCTGGGGACATAGGCTCTAATTTGCTGTATGTTTTTCCTTGATGTTTATGTATGTTTGTGCTTTCCCTGTGGCGAACTGATTTGTGGTGTATGTGTATATATTTGTGTGTGGTTAATGATGTGTGTTTTTGAAAGTTATGGTTGCTAGTGTAAATATTTTGTAAATTTTGTAAATATTTTTTTTCTCTATCGACATGATCGATATTTTTCAAAATTTTTGCTAAAATATTTTGCACTTGTAAATATTTTCTTTCTATCGAAATGATCGATGTGTTGCAAAATTTTTTTCGATTTTTATTTTTTGGGTTTCTCGGAGTTTGTTTTCGGTTCTTTTACCGAGAATAGTCCCATTGAACCGATGTCATAGTTAGTGACCGTTCCCTATGATGGATGGATGACGACCGTCTTAAGGGAAATGTAGTCGGTAGGAGTAGGATTTTTATTTGTTTTTTTTAGTTTTTCTTTGGTGGATTGCATCAATGAACTGTAGTTGCTTATGGGTGCTAAAATTTCGTTGCGTGTTGTAATTGATGTTCAAAATGTGAAAATGATT
Organism: Datura wrightii; assembly: GCA_035772735.1. NCBI lineage: Eukaryota > Viridiplantae > Streptophyta > Magnoliopsida > Solanales > Solanaceae > Datura > Datura wrightii. The sequence continues at coordinate 53,058,996 of JASDFA010000006.1, read as the reverse complement.
TGTTTGAAAGCATGCAATTCTGTAAATATGTTGAGTTACCTAGGCTATAGAATTTGGTTCAGTATGATTGAGGCTTAATCTTGAATTCATGTAATTGACTAATTAAAGAGTCTGTGAATGCATCTTGATTCGAGCATGTGCATGAAGTGTGAAGTGAGGTATTGCTATTCCATGTCATTGTGAATTGTCTAGAACTTGCCTGGTGTGTATACAAAACGAAATGAAGGAGGTGTAGTGTTGGAAAGGATGTAGGCATTTCTTTGTTTTAACCGATAGTTTCCATTTTTTTTCTTGTCAAATTCTACCTTTTTATATGTTGTATACCCTAGTCAGCCCGTTGAGCCTTTAGCCGATTTCTTTCTTTGGTCCAAAATTGTATGAACTAAGCTTTATTCCTTCTTTTCATTAGCCTTAAAGTCTATAAGAAGCTCTTAAGCGCTTGCAAAGAAAAGAAAATGTTTCCCAAAGTGTTAAAGAGTGAAAAGAAAAAGAAAAGAAAAGTGAGGAAAGAAAAGATGATGTTGAAGAGGCACTTGCTATAATTAATTGATAGTGAGGGTACATGAAAACCCTTTGTTTTGTGTCAAGTGTGTCTGATGAAATGGGCTGTATGAAAGTAAACCAGCATGAATGGGAGAAAAAGAGAAAAGAGAGGAACAATGTCCATAAGTCGATGGGAATGAGTTGAAAAGGCGCTTAAGGATGCTAGCGACTATTATTGGCTAATCCAATATATATATACTAGATCCATAGCCCCGTTACAACCCATTAAAGTCCTACGTGATCCTATATTGCATTTCTTTATATTAGTGGAGTAATACGCTAAGGGCAAGCTTATGGGTCATGACATGAGGCATGTGAATTCTTTTGGGAGAGTGAGTGAAATTAATTTTTATATGCCCCTACTTGCATGTTTGTGTGCTGCATGAACATAAAGGGGAAGTGTCTCTCGAGTTGTGAGGGCACATGCTTGATGAAAGATTGATTTTCGTGTCGGATTTCTTGATTAGCTGATTTGCATAAGTTTGCCGATATCAAGAATCAATTCTTAAAGTCTAGGAAGTCTTGATGTATTAAAGGTCATTGTATTGTACGACAAAGCATGTTTTCTTGATGATTTGAAAAAATTGAATAATCGGTATGACCGTAGCGTAAATTGTTGCACCATAGTGACGAAGGTTGGGATGTAATTTGCATGATTTGTGTATATGTTGTTCGAGGACGAACAAGGATTTAAGTGTGGGGTAAGTGATCTTGGGCGGATTTATATGCCCAAGTGATACTCAAACGTATCATTTTTACCTTGTTTGTTGTGCAATGTGTATATAATATCATGTAATTAGTAATAAAATGCGAATTTATACTAACCAACATGATTAGCATTTGTTTTGCAGGTAAATGTGATTTTTAGGAGCTAAAATGCATGTTGGAACTATGTCGGAGTTGGACTTGGATGCGAGCGTGGAAAAGACCTTGGAATGCACATTTTATAGGGGCTCCGCGATGGAGCCGTGCCACGCTACCATCGCGGTAGCACACTGCCTGAACAGGAATTAAAATGGCAATTTCCAGTGTGCCTTCGCGTCAGCTCCGTGGCACGGAGAGAGGCCTCCGCGTTGGCCTCCGTGCCACGTTGAGGTTAATTTACCGAACCCTGAAATTACCGTGAAGGTCCGCGTCCACGCCGTGTCACGGAGGCAGTGCTCCGCGGTGGCCTCCGTGACACGTTGCTTGTTATTCCGGGAAAAATTTCCCACTAGTATAAATAGCACACTTAGGTTTATTTTAAGCAGTTTTTAGTTTTTTAGACTGAGTTCAGCAGTGGAGAGCAAGGACGTGGGTTAGCAGCAGTTGAAGAACGAAAAAGCTAAGGGATTTCTTCTCTTCTTTTCTTCTTTCTATCAATTGTACGTATGATTTACACTCATTTTAGGATGATCAATCCACAAATGAGTGGCTAATTCTCTTCCTTGCTGAGGTTTTGAACATGTGTAATGAATTGTGATTATAATTGATATGGTTTTCTTCTTCTTCTTTAATGTTGTTCTATTAATTCTTGTTCTTACTGCATTAGTGCATGGCCAACATTAATGTATATCTAAAAAGTCCAATTTCACTCGAAAGAGCAAGAAATTGGAAAGTTGTGAATTAATAGGGTATTGTTCTTAACTTGATTTGGGAAAATTGGGTTTTGATGTGCTTTCCTGATAGAAATATACTTGAAAGCCGTATTAGTCAATTTAGGAACCGGAATTGTAGTGCTAGGTCATAAATTGCATTTGATCACAGAAATGTAGACGGATGGTTTATGATTCTAAAGTGAAATTAAATACGAGAGTTTTAATTTCTAGGCAAATGTTCTTGGCTAGCAACATGAAGAAGAGATTAACCAAATTATCATGATTATCAAGTTCATTACTTATTCTTAACCTTGGCATGTTCATATCCATTGTCTAAATTCACAAGTAAATAGTTGTTATTAATTGTAGTATATATAGTTTAGAAACAAAAACTCAAGTAACTCTTGGTTACATTGTTGTTAGCATAATTAGAAGTGAAATAGGAATATAGTAAACTAGGCAATTTTACGTATCTTGAGCCTCCTTGGATCGATACTTGGCTACTCAGCCACTTTATTACTTGTTTGACCACGTGCACTTGCGTGTCGGTTTATAATATATAATACCAACCTGAGCAGCAAACCGAACAGAGTTCTCCCAGTGGCAAGGAATGGTCACCCCAAAATGATGGGGACCTCATAAAATCGACCTCGCAATCCAAAATAATGAAGTTTGCTGGGAATATTAACTTGTCAACCTTGACAAGCACATCAACTAGGATGCCCACCGATTTCTTAACTATTCTGTCGGACATCAGTAGCCGCATGTTAGTCGGTGAGGGGGCTCCCAATCCTAGCTTGTTGAAAACCGCCAAGGGCATTAAATTAATGCTAGCTCCCAGATCACAGGGTGCCCTTGTGAACTCGACATTACCAATGGTGCAAGGTATCGTGAAGACGCCCGGATCTTCCTTTTCTAAGCTAAGACCCTCATTGCTATGGCACTGCAGTGATAGACATTGTCAACTGGCTCATAGCTCATAGATATCTTCTTTGTTACCAGGTCTTTCATGAATTTTGCATACCCTGGCATCTGCTCTAGTGCTTCGACCAAAGGTATGTTCACCGACAGTTGTTTAAGCATTGAAAGGAATTTCTGGAACTTACTATTATCTGGCTTTTTCTTCATCCTCTGAGGGAATGGTGGCGGTGGTCGTGGAATAGCCTTATGCACCTGGGTTTCCCCTTGATCAATGTCGCCTTCCTTCTTACCTCTAGGGGCCTCTTGCAACTCACCATTTTGTGTCTCAACACCCATCTATTTTTCCTCAATCACGCTCTCTTTCATCTTTTCAACTTCAACTGGGAACGGGGGGTCAACTATGGTCTTACCACTCCTAGTCATCACTTCCATGTAATGAGCATCGTTGTTTAGATTTTGGACAGTGTTGCTAAGGAGTGTACCCTTTTGCCTAGGGTTCATTGATGCTGACAGTTGCCCCAGTTGGTGTCCTATCTGCTTGATGGCGGTGGCGTGTGATTCCACTTTCTGACCCATGTTCGATAAGTCACTTCGAATTTCTTTTAATTGATCATCAGTGGACCTCACATTTTTCAGCATCTCAGTCATCATGCTCTCCAACTTTGACTGTCCGACCTCCCCTTCTCGTGCGTAGGGAGACGCATAGACTCCAACGCGATCATTGTGGTATCCATCATTCCTTCTCCATTCTCCCTCGTGCTCACGACCACAGATCCTATCTCTGAACCCGTTCCTGTTGTAGTTGTCTCTAAATTGGTTCCGACCTTGATTTCCAGAACCTTGGCTCCAATTGTCTTGTCCAAACGCTTGGGCATTGGCTCGAAAACTTGCCACTTGGCCATCTAGGAAATTTTCCTCCTCCTCAAAATCAGAGTGATCAGCTCCTGCTCCCTTCCTTGAGTTCCCACTGCCTTTACCTTTTTGGTTCCGGTTCCCATGATATGCTTTATCAGCAATTCCAATGATGTGTGCATGTGAGCCAACTCCTGATCGCGTTCTTCTTCCTTCCTTTGTTGGTTTTGTAGTCAAACCAACAACATATGTACCTGCCACTGCATCAGCCTCCCTCGTATGTCAGGCCCTGTTTGTCTTAGTCACCCTGTCAAGGATAGTGGCTGCTTCTTCCCAAGTGTGACTTATCAATGCTCCTCCAGCCGCCGTATCTGCTATAGCTTTGGTTCTATTATTCAGAGACCTGTAAAAAATTTCCAACAAACTGTCATCTAGAATTTTGTGGTTTGGGCACTTAGTCAACTTCTTTTTGAACTTCAGCCAGGTTTCATGAAGTGCCTCCGTCTTAATTTGTCGGAAATTATAGATCTCATCTTTTAGCTGAAACATCCTTGATGGGGGAAAGAATCTCTCCAAAAAGGCCTGTTTAAGCTCTCTCCAGTTGGTTATGGAGTCGTTGGGAAACTCTGATAACCACAAAGTAGCTTCCCCTAATAGAGAAAAAGGGAAGAGTCAGAGCCGTATGGCATCCTGGCTTACTCCGGGCAACCTATACGCGTTGCATATTCCTAAGAAATTCATTAAGTGCAGGTTGGTGTCATTCGTTGCATGGCCACTAAACACCCCCTTCATGTTTAACAATTGAATCATGGTACTCGTAATATCAAATTTGGCCCCAGCGGGAAGTGGTGGTGGCACAATTGCTCCAGTTGATCCAACTTCATCAATATCTGGGTCCTCATCATCGAAGAACTGAGGGGAAAATATTTGAGCTCGGTTGCCCCTACCATGTCGACCAGCATTTACTACCTCATCTCTATCATTATCAGCCTGCTGAAGTGCAGCTAACTGAGCTAGCTCGGCTTTCCTATCTTCTTTAGCTAAGCGGGCTTCTCTTTGCTTAGGGTTTTCCATTCTATGCAGTGCTCGTTCGATTTCGAGATTTAGTGGAACAAGGGGGTCTTCTCTACTCCGAGTGCTTGGCATTCACCGGAGGACAGCCTGTGGGTATGAAAAATAAAAAAATAAACGTAATTAAGGAAATAACTACCAAAAGGTCAAATACAAGCAAATAACCCAGTCTTAGCCGTATTCCCCGGCAACGACGCCACTTTTTGATAACGCTCAAACCATACTTCTAACTGAAGTATGAAACGGACGTTGTCAATAAAGAACCCAACTTAGAGGTTGGGGTCGATCCCACAGGGAATATGAAAGATCTAGCTTACAGCCGATAAGTGAACTTGTATGATAGTTACTTCACAATTGGGGGGATTCTAATAATAATCAATAATAAAACAAAGCAACTATGAAGATTATGGTTGTGAATCAATAATTAAAGGATAACTAGCATTTCTGTTCCCCGTGGATTCATAATAGCTTTAGGTATACACTCGTGATCTTCACCAATACTTACTTACAGAACTGATAACTTAGGTTCATTCAAACGATCGACCAATCCTTATTGAATGACTATACTCAATTACTCGACCAAGTATCACGAGTGTTTCCAAACTAACCGTTATCACTAAGTTCCAGATATAACTATCCTGCGACGACAACTCAAGTTAATACAATGATCATCAAGATCAAGTCTCTGTGGTAATTCTCTTTTCTCAATCTCTACCTCTTCGACCTAAGCAAGTAAAGAATTCGGGCACTTCCTAATGTTGTACAGCGCTAAGAATCATTAAAGCATGAAGAGAATACAATATAAGTAATTAGTGGTTTTAGACTCACTTTGTGCAACCCCAGCTTGTTAATCAACCATGGTTCCCACAACCCTAGCTATGGAGGTTTTAGCCTCTCAAAGTTGCAAGGTTGTGAAGTGTGTTCATGATTAAATACATAAAAACAATACTTACAAATATGATTGAGAAAAACACTTCTTTTAATTAATCTGCACAATCTTGAAGAACAAGTAGCAAGAACAATATGAATTCAAGTAATTCAACAAAACCTAATTTTACTTAATGTCCCCTCTGAAAAATAAAACATAAAACGTATTTATATAAACATAAGAATTCTTTTCCTAGGCTAACAGGGTGATTTTACATATCTGGTGCCGACCTCGTCACAGATCATCCTACGACTTGTAGGAGCAACCTACGGTCCGTGGCAGCATCTCATGGTTTGGATTGTTGGCTGATATTTGGCTAAGTGTCGAGACAACGTATGATCTGTACCTCCTTCCTACGACTTGTACCAGGATCCCATGGCTTGATTCTGAATCTTTGGAATTTTTCTAAAGTTCAGCACGACCGGTATTACCTCGTACCAAGCTCTTACGGGTCGTGGTCTCCACTCGTACTGAGAATCAGCCTGTTGTGCAATTTTTCTGGAGTTCATCACGACTGCCTTACCACGACTCGTACAAGCATGGTATGATCCGTGGCAAGACTCATAGGTTCATTCTTCCAACTTCATCCTTCTGCTTTTTATCACGGTCATCAATATGACTCGTAGGTCCATCCTACAGATCGTACTGTGGACTACATTTTTGCCTGTTTTTGCACACCTTTAGCTTCCTTTTTCCAATTCACGCTCCAACACCCATTTATCTTGAAATCAAAGTAAAAGTGTCTCATATCCTCATAAATACACCTAAATCCATGTTATTTTCTTAGTTTTGAGCGTCAATAGTGTTGTAAATCCACAGCACATCGCGTATGTTCAAGTATAATGAGATATTTATGATGAAAAGCATGTTTTCAAGTTACCCATGTCTATGATCATTTTTTCAAGTGAATCAAGTATTTTCAAGCATGTTAAGTATTGGGCAAGCCCATATGTTCAAGTAGATTTATAATTTCACGAATTAGCTTACCACATGGTTTTGGAGTCAAGACTCCCAATTATGTTCAGCTTGTGGTATGGTTTGAGTCCAGGCTCCTCATGTATGATTTCAAATGTTATATGTATATGATTATTCAGCTTCATCACTAGATGATAATGAGCTTCGTTGAAAAATGATGGAGAGCATATGCATGTTTTTGGGATTAATGTCGAGCACCGAGTAGGCTAAGAGTCAGTCAAACCTATGTCTTAGAACTATGCGCCAACATATGTATGATAACATTATTTGGGATATCCTTTGTGAACTTTCCCCTGCCCCAAGGGACCTAAGTTTGATATCGATATCATGGTAGCGTCTTTAGCCCTGATAAGGCTTTAGACTGCTCTGCCCACTTGAGTGTGATAGTCGGGACCACGTAAGCTCTATCACGGTAATGTCGGTTATATGATGAGTCTCTCAGTGTTCCTAATGATTCCAGTTATGCATGTTTGATCCAATATATATATATATATTTCTAATGCAGGTTTGATCCAATATTCAGTTTTGCTTATGATTATCAAATTTCAACTTTGGGTCATTCGATTCAGTTATGATATTCAGTTATGTTCAGATCATGATTTCAGAAAATAGCATGCAAGCCCTACTCTCAGATTCTTATCTTGATTATGTTTTATATTAAGCATGTTGTAAATGATTTTACTTATTTAAGCGGTTTTACCTATCTTGCATACTCGGTACATTTCACGTACTGACCGTATACTCTATACTGTATCATTTTATGATACAGGCTCCGATCTTCAAACTCAACTCCTTCAGTAGCCAGTTTCTGGAGTTAGCATCCAGGTTCAGTGGTGAATCCTCATCTCCCGAGGACCATTTGTTATCAGTTATCTTTGTATTTTTAGTTCCAGACTTAGAGAGTTAGTTGGGGTATTGTCCCATCAAATCATCAGAATTATAGGATTTTCATACAGAGTGTATAATCAGCTTCAGATTCGTGTATGTATTTTAATGTTATGTTGTGTTTTGACTTCTGCTATGATTATTATGTCGATCTTCCGCTTTGATTGATTGATTTAGATGTATGTTCATTCCATGGGTCGACTCGGACCCTCTCGAGGCTCCTTGTCCCATGTCTTGATCCGGGCCTATGTTCGAGTCGTGACATTTAGAGCCCGATGCTCTAACCCTCTGATCACCCCTGCTCCTGGATGGAACACTAGTTGATAATGGAGCTGAGGCTGATGACCTCTAATGGGACTGTGAGCGATGTACACCTCCTACCCTTTACTGTGAAAACTCAAAGTTCCCTGTCGTAACCCTCTTGGTCTTCCTCTCCTTCTCCTTTAACTTCTCTTCCTCGATCTGCTATGCATGAATCATGAATTGGGAGATATCCATATCACTGATAACATAGCTGTCCTGCACTCCTTGACGACTAAATCTGAGACTCCTGATACAAACTTGCTCATGCGAGCCCTCAACTTGGAAACCATCTCTGGGGCATACTTGGACAGTTGGGTGAATTTCAAGGCATAATCCTAAACCGCCATGCTACTCTGCTTCAGGTTAATAAACTCTACTGCCTTTGCTTCCCTCAACTCCTAAGAAAAGAACCTATCTAGGAAAGTTGTAATGAACTCATCCCAATCAATGGGAACTGCGCCTACCCTATGGCCTACCTTTCACTGTCTGAACCAAATATGAGCTACCCCCTTCAGCTGGTAGGAGGCCAAATCCGCACTCTCCTCTCCAAAAATCCTCATAATCTAGGTAATATTCTAGATCTCCTCAACAAACTCTTATGGATCCTCATCCACCTTTGAACCTTGAAACTCTGGCGAGTTCATCCTGGTGAAATCTTGCACTCTAGCCGTCATAGCACCCCCATTAGGTCATACGTGCAACCGCCTACTGGTTGACCCGGGCCATCAAATCCTATGCCCACATCTAGAAGGCAACCCTAAACTCAACATGAGTCACCTGCTCATTCAAAGGATCCGCTGGAGTTGGTGGGGCTGGTTGATTCCCATTTGCGTTGCCATTTCTCCTTCCGTTGACTCTCCAGAGAGGCATATTCTATAAATGCATATAGCACGAGTTAGAAAGGTAAGAGAGTTGGACTTTATGGCATGACATAGAAATATACAGGAAGGGAAGTTTCCTAAAACGTCTTGTAGCCTCTTCCTTATAGTGTGGCGCATTTCACACCCATAAAAAAGACTCTATGTAACACAGCTTTCAAACACCCTAGGACACACCTAAACCAGATGCTCTGATACCTATTTTGATAAAACCTGAGCATAGACCCTAAACATGGCACACGATCTAGAACCATGAATGGCTCCAAGCTAACTCATGGTGCATCCATAACATAAGCATAAGCATATACTAAATGAAAATAAATGATAAGAGGAAGCATAAGTGGAAGTCTATGAAACCATAAAGCATAAATAGAGACAACATCTCAACATTGCTGAGCATCTAAACATCATAATCTGAAAATCCTCTAAAATATAGGATGAGCTGAAGGGACAAGCCCCCAACTTAGCTATGCTAAGTCTATAACTGAAAATACATAAAAGATACATAAGACAAAAACTGATGTCCTCAGATGATAAGGACTCACCAAGAGCTGGCTGAACTAGAGAAAGTGTGAATTTAACAGCGGGGCTGAGACTAATCACCCGAACCTATATCATAAGACGATATAGAAAAAAATACAATCAGTACATTGAATGTATTGAGTATTTAGGATAAGTAAAAAATGATAGCAAACTGATATTCTAAAATCATGAGTATAAGATAAGATAAAACATGAGTCTTTATTCATAAATTGAGTATAATGGCTCAAGGTTCTCAAAATCAAATCATAAAGCTGGATATGACTGAAATCATAGATAAAATTTCATAAAGTGTATATTGAGCCAAAATATAATAATTCATAATATCATGAAGCATAAACATGAACATGTGTAGAAAATCATGGAACAGTGGGAGATTCTTATAATCGACATACTCCACGTGAGCATACATGGAGTCCAGCCTGTAACCCTAGCTAGGAGGTGCATTCATACCTTGACAAGGGTAAGAACCATGAAGGAGTGATATCACTCATGGCACCATTTGTTCATGGGAGTCACTCTCAAGGAGGACCCATCATGGCTACGGTGGCACATAGTTCTGAGTCCTGGGTGCGCTAGAACCCTGACCTACTTGGTGTTAAATACTATTCCCAATACATACATAGTGCTTATATCATAATCACAAAACGTACTTGGTTTTGCATGGGCTAGTTAGGAATCATGAAATTCATAAATTACTTAACATACATGAACTAGCCATAAAAATAATGCTGAAAATACAACCATGATACATAAGATTGAGATTCATAAAATTCATACGTAATTGAGTAAATCATCATAACATAAAACTATAGATTCATAAGATTTTTTCATAGAAATCTTGTAAATATAATCATAAAACATAGATGGAATTATGAGATAATCAATTTTATAAGAGATCATAGTGTTTTTTATAAAAAAGGATCTAACCCTAAAAATTCATGAAAATCATAGTTAGAGACTTGAAGGAACTTAAATCGTGTAATTAAGCTTGGGATTGGGCATGGGTGAAAAAAATCCCCCATTCATGACCTCACATACCTGAGCTTTGATGGATTCTTACTTAAACTTGAGACCCAAGAGAGTTGAGAAGAAGAAGAACCCTAATTGCTTGAGAGATTTGATCTTCAATTTAATGTATTTTCTAGAGGAATGAGAGTTTAGGTTAAGTAAAACGCTCTAATACACCCTTTAGGAATCCCAAGACGCCCTAGTTTAGGATTTAAAAGCATAGAAAATTATTAGGATGCCTTTATGAAATTGAGCTGAAAAACTATCCTGCCAGCCCTCACGGGTCTATCCATAAAATACATCTGGTTTAGATCTATCCACATAACTAGAACAGTTTCAAACTTAGACTGAAAGTCCTAGGCATTACAATATCTCAACTCACGACTGAAACAATGATTTTTTACCATCATACCACGCTTCATGGTGATTTTTCTTGTCACAGGTCTTGGTACGATTTGTACCACACCATCACGCGTCATACTAAGACTCGTTCTGAGAGGAAATTTTAGTTTTTGTACTAGTTCATACTCCATATCTGGGGTCTAGTCTTAGGGACTTTTGGGATGTTACAAAAGTCCTGAGGGATGTTATGTTTGTGTCTCTTTTGTTAATAGAGTATGACAGTAAGGTCAAGCTTATTATATATCTTGAATGTAGGTGAATTTACTTGACGAGAGTGAGTGATATTCTTCCTTCATCTATATACCCCAATAGCTATTGATATTATATCTTGATGAGTAGGGGCATCTCTCTTGAATAGTGACGCAGCCCAATTCAGCGTGTGAGAACTTGCTCAACACTTGTCTGATAGGAGAACCTCTTTACCATATCTTCATTTTAATGAACCATTAAATCAATAGGAGAATATTTATAAATAAAAGGTTGTCAATTTAAGTCTTCTAAACTATTGTACATTATGGCATAAAACAAAACTTCTCGAGGACTTAGTCTAGACATGTACAGAAGCTTCTAATCAGAGTAAGCAAATTAAAAAACACAACTTCACCTGTGGAAGAGAAATGCATAAGTTGATGCTGAATATCGCCACCTCAATCATGAAACTTTAATAACATGTACAACCTACAAGGGTGTAGCAAGAGTAGTATCAGTACACCACTCGTACTAGTTAGCATCATCGATCGACTAAGATTAATTCCCACAACATGGTATACAATCAACAATATCAACAAATAATTTCGTGTAATAACTTATGCCACTTAATCATATTCAACCATGTTATCTCAATGAGTTCATAACAGCTTAACCATACCTTTACTACTTTTTAAAGAGTTTGTAGCTATAAGCCCTAGATATGCGATGCTACCTAGATAACTCCAAGGATTTCAAACACGGTCACTACTCAACTCTCACAATTGACATAACACGTACTGTCGCTAGTTACCCAACCATTAAACTATTATGCAGTATCACGTACCTTACTCTTAACCTTTTAGACAAAGACACCTCCCACAGTTATGACCAACCTAGCAATTAAGGACCCAAATAATGCATACCCCAAATCTACAGGAATCAATAGCCACTACAAATCATACAATTGAACCATACTCATATCAACCATAAAAATCAATATCAGACATGTATATCACCGAATAGACATAAAATTCATTAGAAGAACTTGCAAGCATAAGCAATCACAATAAAATCATGGAATTATATCTACATGGATCATAATTATATAGCCTGTGTCTCACTAGTCTCAACCTGTATCAAACTGAACAAAAATTTTCACCCATCTATATGCATATTTGTCACTCATTTGTACACACATATTAGTGGGTCTTATATTTGCCCATCTAGTCATGACCCGCAGGGGACCTTAGACGTCCATGTACCATACCGGGCTGACTTCCACTCATCTGATCGTTCGTTGGTTCACATCGGACTTGAGCCACTGATATCAGAATAATGATATATTACTCAATCATCATCACTCATCTCAGTATGTTCTCTGTTTTGTTATTACACAAAATAGTATAACCAAGTACACATTGAAAATCACGAGTGTATATCACATTCACAAGATATATATATACACACACACACACATTAACAAGATTTCAATAATTTAAATATTTATTCATACAAGCATGGCCATAGAAGGACTTAACAATTTAACACTGACACTTATCATGAGTTCTCCCACTAGCAATTTTACAAGACAATACAACAATTACTCTACCCAAGACTCAGCTTGTTGATCTTGGGCAAATTTATATGCCCAAGTGATACTCAAATGTGTCATTTTGCCTTGTTTATCTATCGATATTTATACATTCTCATGTGATTTGTAATAAAACAGGTACTTTCTGTACGCACCTCCATGAACTTTTTGAAACACGCCTCCTCCTTGTGTTTCTTTAATCTTTGAGGGAACGGGGGTGGTGGTCTTTCTAGTATAGCCTCCTTTTTCTTCAACCTCTCATCACTTTGCTCCCTCTCAGTTTTTGCTGCTCCCGATTGTTGAGGTGGTCTTTCTGGTTCCACCTCTTTAAGCTGCAAACCACTCCTTGTGGTCACTGCATTCACTTGCTTGGGGTTGGGATCCGTGTCGCTCGGAAGTCCTCCTCTAGGCCTGGTGTTTTGGGCTCCAGCAAATTGCCCAAACTGGTACTCCAGCGCCTTTGTAGCTAACTGATTGTTCTTTACCTCGGCTACCAATTTCACGTAGTCAGCCTGCAATTGAGCTTGATTAGCTATCATTGTCTTGAACATTTCCTCAATGTTGGGTGATGGTGGTGGAGGAGGTGCATTGTTGCTTCTATATTGTGCCGGATAGTTCTGCTGCCCTCCTTGATTTCTCTGCGCCCCTTGATTCGAACCTTGCCCTTGATGGTTATTGCTACCCCAAGAGAAATTTGGGTCATTCCTCCAGTTGGAATTGTAGCTGTTGCCATACTGTAGATGGTTGTTTCTCTGTACATTTCCCACAAAGTTCGCCGAATTAGGATTTGCTCCACCACACTCAGCTGAGTGTTCACTACTCCACATACTTCACACCAAATTTGCTGCACTACATTCACTGGGGCTTGAGACTGGTTCATGCTCATGTTACTAAAGTGGTTGTTGAGTTGATTCTGTAAAGCAGCTATCTGTGCAGCAATAGCTGTGAAACCATCCACTCATAATACTCCCGCTGCTTTCCTCGTTCCTCCTCTTGACGAGTCCGTATTCCACTCTGGGTTTCCCTGCGAAATATGATTCAACAAGGTATACAACTCCTCATAAGTTTTCTCGAATGCTTTCCCCCCAGCTGCTGAGTCTAGCAAGATTTTTGTGTTGGGTTCCAAACCCTCTATGAAGGTGTGCACCAGCACTTCATTGGATTGGTGATGATGAGGACAATCCCACAACATAGATTTGAATCTCTCCCAAGCTTGATACAGATTCTCTCCCTCTCTCTGTTTAAAACTTAGGATTTGACTTCTAAGTCTTGCTGTTTTACCGGATGGAAAAAACCGTATCAAGAATTTCCTTGCAAGATCATCCCACGTAGTGATAGAATTAGGTGGCTTAGCTTTCAACCACCTCTTGGCTTCTCCCAAAAGTGAAAATGGGAACAATGTAAGCCTGACATAATCTGATGACACTCCAGCGGGGATGTAAGTGTCACTTATCTCCAAGAAATTTTGGAGATGTTGCTGTGGATCCTCATGAGGGAGACCTGTGAACTGTCCGCTGGTGTGCAGCAATTGCACCATATTCTGTTTAAGCTCGAACCTCCCTCCTGGCTCAGGTTTGCGGATGCTAGATGTGACATTATTAGCATGTGGGATTGCCACCTCGCGAACCGGCCTAGCTGCCATGTCCTCGGGCACTAACATTGCCCTTACAACTGGTGGATTCTGTTGTTGCTCCATAATTGTTTGTCTGAGCAACTGCAGCTTTTTCTCAAGAGCTTCTCTCCTTTGACGATGAAATTGTCTTTCCGGCTCTAAATATGAGTCCACCAGCTCTTTGTATCTTGCCAGTGTTCACAGAAATAGGTTATTTGCAAAATACAGGCTAAGAACAAGTTGTCAACACTAAGAAGAAATAGTAAGCTAACACTTAAGAAAAATTTACCGATTGCCACTCCCCAGCAACGGCGCCAAAAACTTGTTCGGGCGTTTTTGGGTATAACTACACGCAAGTGCACGTGGTCGAACAAGTAGTAAAGTGGCTCAAGTAAGCCAAGTATCGATCCCACAGGGACTGGGATAGGGTAACAATCTACTCAAGTGTTAATAAACTTTAACTCTAAAAATGCAAACAACAGTGTGAAGAAGAGTTTGATATTTTGTTTCCTAATTTTATACTAAGTCTAAGACGAATACATAAATTGAGTCTGAACTATAAGTATGAGCATGCTGAGGCTAAATGAACATGTAGAGAAATAAATTATCGATACAGTTCTATTAATATTTCCTCCGGTTGCTAGTCAAGAATTATTGCCTATGGATTAAAACTCTCGTATTTAACCCAACTTAAGAATCATGAACCTTCCACCTACGTTTCTGTGATGAAACGAAATTCATGTTCTAGCCATACAAAACCGATTCTTTAATTGACTAATACGACTTTCAGGTATACTTCTATCCTGAAGGTAAATCAATTCTCAATTTTCCCTAACTAAGAAAAGATCATATCCTATCAATTCACAACTTTCCAATTTCTTGCTATCTCGAGTGAAACCGGACTTTTTGGATGTACATTAACGTTGGCCACACATTAATGCAATAAGAACAAGAATCAATAGAACAACCATGGAAGAAAAGATGAAAGACCAATTTATCAATAATCACATTTCAATACAATTGTTCTTAACCTCAGCAAGAAGGGGATTTAGCCACTCATTTGTGGATTAAACATCGTTAAATGAGTGTTAATCATACAAGCAATTGAAATAAAGAAGAAGGAGATAGAGAAAAACCCTGAGATTTTCGTCCCCTCAACTGCCGGTAACCCACGTTCTTGCTCCACCAAGTCAGAATTATTAAAAATGAACCCAAGTGTTCTATTTATACTAGTGGGAATTTTTCCCGGGATAATAAGTAACGTGTCACGAAGTGCATCGCGGAGCACTGCCTCCGTGACACGCCACCGACGTGGACCCTTACTGGAATTCAGATGTCCATGTATTAAGGCCCAACGTGGCACGGCATGCAACGCAAGGCTAGGCCAACGTGCCACGGCCCCAACGCGCACCTTCACTGGAATTTGGCAAAAATTCCATATCCAGGCAGAAGGCATCCGCGATGGCAGCGTGACACGGCTCCATCGCGGAGCCCCTTTAATTCATGTTGTCCTTGGCCTTTTCCTTGCTTGCTTCCGAGTCCACTCCCGATTTCTCCCAACATGCATTTTAGCTTCCCAAAATTATATTTCTCCTGCAAAACAACGCTAATCATGTTGGTTAGTATAAATTCACATTTTATTACAAATCACATGAGAATGTATAAACATCGATAGATAAACAAGGAAAAATGACACATTTGAGTATCACTTGGGCATATAAATTTGCCCAAGATCACTTGTCATGCCCCACCTTGGGAGGCATACCTGGCACTTGATGCCACATTGAAACTTGAGCGAACTTAGCGGAACATATACACCTCTGGTACATACTAGCAACATATAATCAAGAAAATAATCAAGTATACATCGACATAAGGAAGCCTTTAGCCAACAAGGCCACAATATAAATACTTGTGCAGATATTCAGCTGACCCGATAGTTCACAATAATAATAACATCCTATACGGACTGACAAGACCACCATATTGTCTAAGTCAAATAAAGTGGAAGGTATACATATATACAAAGGCTACTAAGGCCGCCAAACTACTGAGACAAAACAACAGAGCTAACATGGACAACAGTGTATTTCTATACAATTCCATTATCTGCAAACCTTTAAGGAGTAAATACTTGGCAGGAACAATGCCCCAACCTATCCAAAAATAACTATATTGCAAAAGACAGGCAAACCTCTAAAATATAGCAACTCCGAAAGAGAGAAGCTAACCAGTGTGCTGAGCTTGAACTGTTACTAAGAAGGTCCCTGAACCCTATTTGTCAGAACCTGCAGGCAAGAGTGCAGCGCCTCCAAGCTCGAGCATCAGTACAATAATGCACCGAGTATGTAAGGCAATAACAATAAGCTAAAACTAAACTAGTAGTAAGAACAAAATGTAAACAGCTATAAGAATAAGAGAATAACCTGAAAGATCTTATTAAATCACACAAGAAACTAAATAGGCAATAGTCAAACAAGAACCTAACCTAGCCCTCCATAAGCCCAGCAGGTACAAACAACAAATAATAACCTACCTGAGCCCCCATAACCCCTGGCAAGTACACCTTTATCTACATATCCCTAATTTTAATAGTATATCCCCATAGGCAAGTTATAATTGTATCTTAAGCATACTTGGCTCCTGTATCTCTATCTATATCTTGAGCCTTCTAGGCTCCTGTAGCTGTATTTGAGCCTTATGGGCTCCCGTAGCTGTATTTGAGCCTTCTGGGCTCCTATAGCTGTATTTGAGCCTTTTGGGCTCCTATAACTGCACACAGGGCTCTACTGAGGGTCAATAATACCAACTTGGGCATAAAGAAAGTCTATAAGTGAATGGACATTAATATGGCTCTATAGGCCTCAATATAGTCTTTCCAGACATTTTATAGTTCTTATAAGCAATGTATAGCCCCATAGGCAAGGTATGCTTGATTATAGCTCTTCTAAGCAATCTGTACATGGGCATCTGCATGAATAGCCTAAGGGTGTTGGCCCAAATACTTAACAACTGAAAAGAAAGACAATTAAGGTACCATACAATCTATTAAGCTATCAACAAGTACGGTGATCTTCCAAGCGACCTGTATGAAAGTCTGTACGTCATATGAAGCTATAGGATTGCTGACAATAAGTATCTCATCTACAACTTATCACCAAGTTCATTAGGCAACCATGGTACCGTTATTCCAAAGGAGGGATTACAATACAAGGATTCTAGCTCTATAGGCGTTAAGATACGCCAAAAGCCTTATTATATATAGGCATCATAAACATGGAGTTCTATCGCCAAGTTATTCACTAAGCTGTCAAATTAAACAAAACATGCTCAACATATAACTACAAAGCCTTATGGCATTGATAAGGTAGCAAAATACCAATAGCTAATCTAAGCAACAACAATTCAAATGAATTACTTCTATGCCGCTTCTAAGGAAGATGAAGTTATACGTGGCAAATGCCGATAAAGGATACTTATACCAAAGTATTAGTTCAACTTCCAGCAGCTAACCAACCCAAACAACATATCCATGAACAATAATACGATAGATAACAAGTCGTATTAACGATACGACGAAGAAAATTTTCCAAAGAAGGTTTAGCCTAAATCTCGCAAGTGATTTGGCAAAACCAGCAACAACTCGCACTTTAGATCACTAGCTTTTTTAAGTTACAGCCAACACAACTCTTATAGAATCTCCTGAAACAGCCCCTAATTTTCACGTTTCAAGACAAACGAGTTCCAACAATTCAACTTCCGACAATGACATAAAAACATGAATTAGACCCAAAGAAGAAGATGGAACCTTACCTTAACCTTTGGAAATCACTTATTAATGGATAATTCAATTTTTCCATAATATCCTCATCACCACAACGCCCCAATTAATGCCAAAATCAATGAAGCAATCCAATCATAACAATCTTCCTGACCTCCACAACTTAATTCTAACTTGGATTGAGATTTGGTGGAGGTTAACTCTTGATTTCTCTTCCAAAATGCTTTAAACCCCAAGGAATAAAGAGGGGGAACGGGCTGATATGTTTTCTGGAAATAATAGTGAGCAAATGATGAAATTTGGGCCAAAAATTGGATTAAATACGCTGTCTAAAGACAAACCCGACCTCGCTGGCCCGTGACCCACTTCTACCCAGACAGTCCGCAGTAAAACACTCATAACTCTTTTCTCTAATATTGGATTGATGAGCGGTTTGATGTTCTGAGAACTAGACTCAAAGATATTTAATTTGATATATTGTAGGCCCCCTAAATCTATACATATTGGAAAAAAACACCGAGACATATGAACCAAATTTTAAAGAATTTTTGAAAGTAACTTGCGATAACCTTGCCGATTTTTGTTTCACACCTTGCTTGGCCTCAAATCTTAACATATAATAATTGAGTCTCCTCTATAATATGTGTTACACCCCGTAAGTTTCTAGCATTTAGTCAGCGTATTCGCATGTTGGTTGAGAGTTTTAGAGTGCCATACATATGAGGAAAGGGCCCGGGGCAAGGCCGAACGAGTGCTAAGTCGGGATTTCGCGAGAGGAGGCCAAACCATGCTGCCTGGAGGGGAAAAGTGGCACGAATCTTCTCCACCACGTTAACCAACGTGGCACGGAGCAGAATCAGCATGTTGGGCTACGTGCCGTTGCCTTTCTAATGCCTCAAGTATATAAGGGTCTCACACTTAGAAAGGAGATTATAAATCATAAATCACGAAAAGAAGAGAATAGGGACGAAGGAAAACATTTAATTTTCATTTGATTATGCCGCTAAATGCTGTCCAAATCCAAATTAACTTCGAGTATCTAAGTATAAGGTTGCAGGGAGAATTTTTATGGAGTTAGTTTCGTGAAATTCACCCGGCGAATCGTCGTCCCGCCGAGCCAATGTTGTTGGAATTGCTCCAAACTGGTGTCAATACGATCCCGACTTAAAGTAAGCATTTCTCCCTTCTAGAATTTCAAGAAATAACGAGGTTTTGACCGTGTTCCGTAAAGTTAGAATATAGTTAATATTTATATATAAAGTTTTCTTTTTTGTCGAATTTAGTGTTAAAACTAGTCTTATCTTTCTAGTAACACGATTTTAGTTGGGAAGAGCTATTGAATACTAATTGGAACTCGACAGTTAATCGGTAAACAGTGAACAAAGTATGTTAAGGCATTTTCTTTCGGCAAGTTAGTTTCTTAAGCATAGTAATCCAGTATGAATCCCAGTAAAGCATATCAGGAGTATGTTATCATGTTCAGTTGTTGTTGTCAGTTGAGACTCGCAAATTGTATTGTTTTGGGCTAGATTATACCTGTATAGCTTTCGCAACCACCCCAGGGTTAATAGTTGTGTCGCCGCCTGCTAGGGGCGAGGATACGTCGCTCTACGGAGCGACATGCCATCCGCAAGGGATGAAGATAGGGACCCATATCCTCATATTGCCATGGTTGGCCTTATACACACTCCCACTGAGTGTTTACGCCCGGGGTGTAGATATCAGGAGTCCTCCAAACTCAAACTCAGAAACAGCTACAGTCAGGGGCCGAGCGGGCCCAGTTGCAAACCCTGGGGATCGACAGGATGCTTATAGCTGGTAGTTGATTCAGTATGACCTGGATAGGGGTATATAGATTGAGGTGTACTCACTAGGGCTAATGGGGGCCCAGGTGGGTTGTTCTGTGCTGATTGTACCTTCCGACTTATGGGGCCAGGTAAGGTTTATGTTTGCTTTAGTTACTGATAGTTAGACAGTAGGACGCCTCATTTGTCAGGTATGACCCCTACCCTCCTTATCACAGTTATGTTTAGTCCTAATTTCACTACTTCAGTCATTCTTAGTCCGTTTCCTTTACTTCAGTTATTGTCAATTCTATTTCCTTACTTTCAGTTATTTAAAGTTACTGCTTTACATACTCAGTACCTGTGGTACTGACGCCTCTTCTGGGGCGCTACATTACTTGCCTGCAGGTACAGATAGACGAGGAGCAGGTCCCTCGTAGTTCCAGTCAGCTGTACAGAGCCGTCAGCTCCCTTCTTCCGGAGCTTGTGTGATAGAGGTTCACTTCTTTTATTTGTACAGTATGGGTAGGTCGGGGCCCTGTCCCGACCATCTTATTACTCCTAGAGGCTTGTAGATTGCATTACTTCCCTATGGTTAGATGATATCGGTCCTGTGGGGCCCATATGTATTTTAAACTATGTGTGTTGGCCGTGTGGGGCCCTGTTTAGTTGTTGATTGGTGGCCTTGTCGGTCATAGCTCACTTTAGCATCTGATTTTACTTTTCAGTGATAACTAGACATCATGGTGGCCTTGTTGGCCCGCATAGGACTCCCTATGTTTGTTTTTCTCTGGTTAGCTATTTGTTTTCACGGGTGGCTATAGGCCTTGTCGGCCATGGGTTGTATTTACAGCCGCTATATAGCCCATTATTTTCTTAATTCCAGAGTTAGAGTCAGCCTTGCACCAGAGGTGCTTAGGCTCAATCAGCTCAGTAGTTCAGGTCCTAGACAGGCACCAGGTGCCAGTCATGCCTCCCAAGGTGGGGCGTGACAAACTTGATATCAGAGCAGGTCGTACCCCAGGGAGTCTGCAAGTCGTGCTAAGTAGAGTCTTGTCTATGGATGTGTTGTGCACCATATACTATAGGCAGGAGGCTGCAAGGCATGATAAGATGGTTACTCTTCCTTTCTATTCAGTCGTGCTATAGAGAGGTACAGTATAGGGTTGAGTCCCTAAGCTCATTATACTCTTTTGCTTACAGAGAAATGTCGGACCAGCGACACCCTACGACAGGCAGGAGGCTAGATGTAGCAGCAGGGTGCCCCAGCCTCGATCAGAATCGGCCCGATCTGAGGACGATACGGAGGTATCATCTCGACCTTCCCAACAGTCTCCACCATGCCAGGAGCCGCTTGGGACGTCCGGTGTGACGACATCACCTCCGGCAGTTTCTATACCCGTACCAGCCAACCAGGAGGTCAGGAGTGCAGTGGTTATGCTAGCATAGATGATGGCTGCTCAGCGCCAGCTAGTGTCACCTACAATTGCAGAATCTTTAGGAGGGTCGGGTAGTTCGAGGGTTCGAGAGTTCCTAGCACTAAGTCCCCCGCAATTCACAGCGACAGATTGGACCGAGGACCCTTAGGACTTCTTAGACCAGATGTAGCGTATTTTTAGGGTAATGCATGATACACCCACAGAGTCAGTTGAGTTGGCGGTATTCCGGCTACGGGACATCATCGTACTGTGGTGTGAGAGTTGGGAGAGGTTCCAAGGGAGAGATGTTTCCCCTCCGACCTGGCCCAGCTTCTCAGAGGCTTTCTTGGATCATTACCTACCGCGGGAGATTCGATAGTCCCGGGTTGATCAGTTCCTACACTTGGAGAAGGGGTCGATGAGTGTTTTGGAATATGCCATGCGGTTTGATTCCTTGGCTCGATATGTGCCAGCCTTTGTGGACACAATGCCGTCCAGGGTACATCCCTTTATTATGGGGCTAAACCCAGAATATGTTGAGACTTGCATCACAGCCACATTGCGGGAGGATATGGATATCACCCGTGTGCAAGCTTTTACTCAGAATATTGAGGGTATAAGATAGTGGCAACGGGAGATTAGGAGGACAAGTCAGGAGCAGCGCCGCAGGGACAGACCGGGTGAATTACAGGAGGAGTCCCAGGGAGGAACTAGGCCACGGTTATCAGATAGACCGCCTAGACCCCCGCCTCCACCACAGCGGAAAAGAAGCAGGTCTAGTCGCCGACGGTAGTCAGAACCCGGTGAAGGTTTGCAAGCAGTAGGTTCACAATAGCAAAGAAGAGTGGAGCAAAGTGGGTTTACAATACCACTTTTCCCTATTTGCAGTCGACGCCACTCTGGAGCATGCAGGTATGGCTCCACAGCATGCTACATTTGTGGACAGGAGGGTCACCAGATGAGGAATTGTCCAGCTAGGAGTTAGGATGATCAGGATCGACAGGATAGGTCCTCGGCGGGATCACAAGCTCCAGCATCCCCGGCAGGGCGTAGGCCCTCAGTTTCAACCGGTAGAGGCCGAGGAAGATCAGGGGCCTCCAGTTCAGGTGCCAGCCCAGACCGTACTTATGCACTACTAGGGCGATAGGAGTTAGAGCAGCCAGAAATCTTATGTTGATGTGCGGCGAAGAAACCTAGAATTTAATGTGGGTGACTGGGTATTCCTGAAGGATTCACCGATGAAGGGTGTGATGAGATTTAGTAAGAAAGGCAAGCTCAACCTGAGGTTTATTGGGTCTTATCAGATTCGCCGAAGGATAGGCCAGGTGGCTTATGAATTTGATTTACCCCCAGAATTAGAATCTGTTCACCCAGTTTTTCACGTATCAATGCTGAGGAAGTGTATAGGAGATCCCTCCCGGATTGTCCCAGTTAAAGACTTCCAAATCACTGAGAAGTTAGCTTATGAAGAAGCTCCAGTAGCCATACTAGATAGGCAAATCCGTAGACTAAGAACTAAAGATGTTGCTTCCGTTAAAGTGTTATGGCGAAATAAGAACCGAGAGGAGATGACCTAGGAGGAAGAAGATGATACGAAAACCAGATATCCTCAGTTATTTCAGACTTAGTCAGATTGTGTAGCTAGAGGTATGTTGTGGTTGTTGTTTCATAAGTTGTATTATATACATGTATACGTGGAGTAATTATTATACCCCGTAGGATTCCCGGCACCTAGATGACCTATTCGCACGTTGATTAAGCATATTTGAAGGCCATACGTGCTAGAGAAAGGCCCGGGAAAAAGATCGGATGAGAAACCTGTCAAACCATTGCGGAAGGAGCCGAGGCAGAGCCCCTCCGCGATGGCAGCGTGTCACGGAGGTGAGGCCTCCGCGTTGGCTCCGTTACACGTTGGCCTTGTCCAGGCCCAAGTATATAAAGCCCCACTTCGGTTTTAAATCATTTAAAACTTATAATTTCCAGTGAAATAGAGGAGAAAGATCAGAGGTAGAAAAGGAACGAAGGGGGTAATATAATTTTCATCCGATTACGCTGCTAAACGTTGTCCAAACTCAAATTAACCCCAGATACTGAGGTATTTAGCAGCAGAGAGCATTCCTACGGATTTAGTTTCGTGAAATACGACCGATGAATCGTCGAGCTACCGAGCTAAGGTAAGTAGAATTGGTCCAACCTAGTGTCTGTGTGTTCCTAGCTATGAAGTGAATATTTCTCCCTTCTGGACCTCTGGAAAATAGCGAGTTTTCGACCATCTTTCGATAAGCCTAAGTTTAGGCTATAAATTATATCGAAAGTGACGTTGCTCTTTAAAATAAAGTTGTATTTAGTATTAATTGACATATTTATGAATGCAGTTGGGAGAAATAGTTGAAGTACCGGCTGACCCTCGTCCGACAGACAGATAGTTCGAGGATAAGGTATGTAAAGTTAGTTTTCCTCAGCAAGTTAGTAATCACGGTACAGTACAGTAATTTAAAAGCCAGTAGAGTGTTCAAGAAGTCATGTGTTATATTTATTACAAATGTTGGTACGATATTAGAAGTATCAAGTTATAACTTGCGCGAAATTTGCTAGCACGATATAGTTTCTAATACAAGTGTTAGGAACTGCACAGCATGCTCAGTATGTGATGTAGTACAGGATGTTAGAATATCATCGTATTCAGTTGAAACCCAGTAAAGCATTGTAATACCTGTAAGGCGTCTCAGAAGTAGAATGATAGGTTAAAATGAAGTCTAGAAAGCATGTTAGGAATAGTAAATTATGTTACTATAGAAACTCAGTATATAGCATAGATTTCAGCAGAAAGACTATATCTTGTTCAGCATTAGACTCAGTACAGTCTGGAAGAAGATTATATTTATACATATATACTATTATCAGCCTCAGTATGTATTAAGTACGTACATGTT
Source organism: Datura wrightii (assembly GCA_035772735.1). Classification (NCBI taxonomy): domain Eukaryota; kingdom Viridiplantae; phylum Streptophyta; class Magnoliopsida; order Solanales; family Solanaceae; genus Datura; species Datura wrightii. Next base: position 53,034,802 of record JASDFA010000006.1, on the reverse strand, counting down.
ACTATCACTAGCTCAACATATAGTATATACAAATACCTTACTACTATTAGCTTTAGTATATGGGACATGCAGATAGTATTACTAGTTGAGACCGTTGTATTGTTTGGGGTTGGACTACCTAGCATCCATGACCGCCCCAGGGTTGATAGCTGTATCGACTCATCCGCCAGAGGACAAGGATACGTCGCTCTATGGAGTGGCATGCCGTCCCACAGGGGACGAAGATGGGATGCCAGTTTTCCCCATATTGTGCCTTGGTCGGCCCTTACACACCCCTGTCGAGCGGATACGCCCGGGTGTTGATTCAGGAGTCCTCCGGACTCAGATGCAGTTATAGTCAGGGGCTCAGCGAGCCCAAGTGCATACCCAGGGGACCGGTAGGATGCTTATAGCTATTATAGGAGATGGGATGACCGGGGTAGGGGTGTAGATTCTGTGTTGGTTGTACCTCCCGGCTTATGGGGGCCGGGTAAGGTTTGTGTGTGCTATGTTATGTCATGTTATGTCATGCCATGTTACATTAGATACGAGTAGATCGGCAGTAGAACGATACGTCTCCAGGTATGACTCCTACTCCTTCCAGTATAATTAATAGTAGGTATGATTTACATTATCAGACAGTTAATCTATTCCTTCCTACTTCAGCTTCATCAGTTGTATTGTTGTTTTCAGATATTTCTTTCAGTTATTGCTTTACATACTCAGTACCAGTGGTACTGATGCCCGATGGGGGTGCTGCATTACTTGCCTGCAGGTACTCATAGACGAGCAGGCGATACCTCGTGATTCCTGTCAGCGATCGAGTATTCAGCTCCTGTCACCCGGAGACTGAATTCTAGAGGTGTATTTCATTTTCTTTTGTTGTACAGTACGGGTAGGTCGGGGCCCTGTCCCGATCATTTCTATTGCCATTCCTAGAGGCTTACAGTCTGTATATATTTCCCTGTGGTTAGTTGAGCCGGTCGTGTGAGGCCGTGCAGTTGTATAGCTGTTAGTACTTTTCTTACTTTTATGTTGGCCGTGTGGGGCCATAGTTTGGCAGTAGTGGTGACCTTGCCGGTCACGTAGCTTTCCAGTATATCATTGATGAGTTACAGATAACTAGACAGCATGGTGGGCTCGTCGGCCCGCATAGGTTTCCCTATATTGAATATGTTCTGGTTAGCTGATAGTATAGGTACAGGTGGCTATAGGCCTAGTCGGCCGGAGGCTGTATTTACAGCCGTCATATAGCCTGTTGTTTCCCTGAATCTGAGTTAGAGCCAGCCAGGCACCAGATGTGCTCAGGCTCAGCAGTCTAGCAGTTCAGGTCCTAGTAGGGCACCAGGTGCCAGTCATACCCCCCAAGGCCGCGTGTAACAAACTTGGTATCAGAGCAGGTCGTATCCCAGGGAGTCTGCAAGCCATGCTAAGTAGAGTCCTGTCCATGGATGTGTTGTGCACCACATACTATGGGTAGGAGGCTGCAAGGCATGATAGGATGGTTGTCTTTTATTCTTATTCAGTCGTGCTGTAGAGCGGTACAATATAGGGTTGAGTCCCTAAAAGCTTACCATATTCTTTGGTTACAGATAATGTCAGACCAGCGACATCCTATCACAGGGCGGAGTTTAGATATTGCAGCAGGGGAAGGCACCAGCAGGATGCCTCACCCTCGTTTAGAAACAGCCCGGTCAGAGGGCGCTATAGAGGCATCGTCCCAGCCATCTCAGCAGTCTCCACCACATTAGGAGCCACTTGGGGCGACACTACCTCCCGCAGTTCCTTTACCGACCCCTTCTGACCAGGAGGTTAGGAGTGCGGTAGTTATGTTAGCACAGATGATGGCTGCTCAGCGTCAGCCGATGCCGTCTACAGTTGCGGAGTCGTCAGGAGGGCCTGGTAGTTCGAGAGTCCGAGAGTTCTTGGCTCTGAATCCCCCACAGTTTACAGGTACGGACCGGATAGAGGACCCTCAGGATTTTCTGGATCAAATGCAGAGAATCTTCAGGGTTATGCATGCCACGCCTACAGAATTAGTTAAGTTGGCAGCACTTCGGTTACGGGACATCGTCGTGTTGTGGTATGAAAGCTGGGAAAGGTCCCGAGGGAGAGATGTTTCCCCTCCCACCTGGTCTAGCTTCTCAGGAGCTTTTCTGGATCACTATTTGCCGCGGGAGATTCGACAGGCTCGGGTAGACCAGTTCCTACATCTGGAGCAGGGGGCCATGAGTGTTCGGGAATACTCCTTGCGGTTTGATTCTTTGGCTCGATATGCACCGGCCTTTGTGGATACCATGGCATCCAGAGTACATCACTTTATCATGGGGTTGAATCCAAAATATGTTGAGACTTGTATTACGGCTACACTGCGAGAGGACATGGAAATTGCTCGAGTTCAGGCATTCGCCCAAAATATTGAGGGCATCAGACAGCGGCACTGGGAGATCAGAAGGGTCAATCAGGAACAACGCCGCTGGGACAGGCCAGTTGAGTTACAGAGAGAGGCCCGGGGAGGACCCAGGCCACTATTGTTAGACAGGCCGCCCAGGCCCCCGCCTCCGCCACAGCCGCAGGGGGGTAGATTCAGCCGCAGGGGGCAGTCAGAGACTGGTAGAGGCTCGCAGATGGCAGATTCACCATTATAGAGGAGGGCGGAGCAGAGTAGGTATACTCTACCACTTTGCCCCATATGCAGTCGACGCCATCCCGGGGCATGTAGGTATGGTTCCACCGCATGTTATATTTGTGGCCAAGAAGGCCATTTGATGAAAGATTGCCCAGCCAGAGGTCGAGTGGACCGGGATAGACAGGATAGGGCATCTGCAGGGTCACGAGCCACAGCATCCTCGACAGGGCGCAGGCCCTCAGTTTCAGCAGGCAGGGGTCGGGGCAGATCAGGGGCCTCCAGTACAGGTGCGGGTCCAAGCCGCACATATGCCTTACGAGGGAGGCAAGATTCAGAAGCGTCACCTGATGTTGTGACAGGTATGCTAACTATCTGCTCACACCCTGCTTATGTATTGATTGATCTAGGGTCTACTTTATCCTACATCACTCCATTTGTGGCACGAAAGTTTAGTATTGCACCAGAATTATTGCAGCAGCCCTTTTTAGTATCCACGCCCGTCGGTGACTCTATTGTGGATAGCAAAATTTACCGAGGGTGTACAGTAGAGGTTGTTGACCGTCAGACCACAGTAGATCTGGTCGAGTTAAAAATGATAGACTTCGATGCCATAATGGGTATGGATTGGTTAGTACCGTGCTTTGCCAAAGTTGAATGTTGGACCAAGACGGTCCGATTCCACTTCCCAGGAGAAGCAGTGCGAGAGTGGAAGGGCAGCACCACTACGCCAAAAGGTAGGTTTATTTCCTACCTTCAGGCGAGAAAGTTGATATCTAAGGGATGTATTTACCATCTGGTCAGAGTTCAGGATGTCCAAGCAGGATCTCCGACACTCCAGTCTGTTCCGGTAGTGAATGAATTCCCCGATGTGTTTCCTGATGAGTTACCTGGTATTCCCCCAGAAAGGGAGATAGATTTTGCTATTGACTTGTTACCAGGCACTCAGCCGATATCAATTCCTCCCTATCGTATCGCTCCTGCAGAACTCAGAGAATTAAAGGAGCAGTTGAAAGATTTATTGGATAAAGGTTTTATCAGGCCGAGTACTTCACCGTGGGGTGCGCCAGTTTTATTTGTGAGGAAGAAAGATGGCTCGCTCCAAATGTGCATAGATTATCGGCAATTAAACAAAGTTACAATAAAGAACAAGTACCCACTTCCCAGAATTGATGACGTATTTGATCAGTTGTAGGGATCCAGATACTTTTATAAGATTGACTTGCGGTCCGGATATCACCAGGTTCGAGTACGTGAGAGGGATATTCCTAAGACAGCGTTCAGGACCCGATATGGACATTTTGAATTTCTAGTCATGTCCTTCGGGTTAACGAACGCCCCGACAGTCTTCATGGACCTGATGGACAGTATTTTTAGACCTTTCCTAGACTTGTTCGTGATAGTATTCATTGATGACATTCTGGTGTATTCTCACTCTGAAGCAGATCACCGGACTCATTTGCGGACAGTTCTCCAGACCCTCAGGGACCGCCAGTTGTATGCTAAATTTTCTAAGTGTGAATTCTGGCTTAACTCAGTGGCCTTTTTAGGGCATATCGTGTCGGATGCTGGTATACAGGTAGACAAGCAGAAAATAGAAGCAGTTAAGTCATGGCCTAGGCCTACCACTCTGACTGAAGTTCGTAGCTTTCTGGGGTTGGCAGGATATTACAGGAGGTTCGTTGAAGGGTTCTCGACCATTGCGGCACCTCTAACCAAATTGACACAGAAAGCAGCAAAGTTTCAGTGGACAGAGGCATGCGAGCAGAGCTTCCAGGAACTGAAAGACAGATTAACCTCCGCCCCAGTGTTAGCGTTGCCGGAGGCTACAGAAGGTTATTCGGTGTATTGCGACGCATCAGGCGTCGGGTTAGGTTGTGTGTTGATGCAGCATGGTAAGGTGATTGCATATGCTTCCAGACAGCTGAGGAAACACGAAAAGAACTACCCTACCCAAGACCTGGAACTAGCCGCAGTGATCCACGCCTTAAAGATGTGGAGGCATTACCTGTACGGCGTCCATGTTGATATTTACACAGATCACAAGAGTCTACAGTACATCTTCACTCAGAGGGAGTTGAATCTACGGCAATGCCGCTGGTTGGAGCTGTTAAAAGATTATGATGTGAATATTCTCTATCACCCCGGAAAAGCTAATGTAGTGGCAGATGCCCTAAGCCGTAAGTCAATGGGGAGTTTGGCGTATTTGCGACCTGAGAAGCGGGAGTTAGCTAAAGAAATTCATCAGCTAGCTGGTTTAGCCGTTCGAGTAATGGAACCAGAAAATAATAGAGCAGTAATTCAGAATTCTGTTGTGTCATCATTAGTTATAGAGGTAAAGGAACGACAGTACGAGGACCCTGATTTAGTCCAGCTCAGAGATAGAATTCAGAAAGGTAAGGAGTCAGATTTCCAAATGACTGAGGGTGATGTGCTACGTTGTAAGGGCCGCCTCTGTGTCCCGAATGTTTCAGGGCTTCGTGGGCGGATCATGCATGAGGTACATTACGCTCGCTATTCCCTCCATCCGGGAGAGACAAAAATGTACCACGACATCAAAGACATCTACTGGTGGCCAGGTATGAAAGCTGAGATAGCTGAATTTGTATCTAGATGTTCTAACTATCAGGAGGTGAAAGCGGAGCACCAGAAGCCGGGCGGTTTGACGCAAGATATAACGGTGCCTACGTGGAAGTGGGAAATGATAAACATGGATTTTGTGACAGGGTTACCCCGTACCAGACGCAGAAATGATTCTATTTGGGTAATAGTTGACAGGCTGAAAAAATCAGCTCATTTCCTGCCAGTGAAGGCTACCTCCTCGGCTGAGGATTATGCCGAATTATATATCAGAGAAATAGTTAGATTACATGGAGTGCCGGTATCCATCATTTCAGATAGGGGAGCACAGTTTACAGCTAGATTCTGGCAGTCGTTCCAGAGGGGTTTGGGAACGCAGATCAATTTGAGTACAACATTCCACCCCCAGACAGATGGGCAAGCTGAGCGGACTATCCAGACGCTCGAAGATATGCTACGAGCGTGTGTACTAGATTTTGGGGGTAGCTGGGATGAGCATCTTTCGTTAATTGAAATTGCTTATAATAACAGTTATCATTCAGCTATCCAGATGGCGCCCTTTGAAGCATTATATGGGCAAAAATGTAGATCGCTAGTAGGCTGGTTTGAAGTGGGAGAATCAGCGTTGATTTGGCCAGACCTCGTTCGACAGTCAGAGGAAAAGATAAAGCTTATCCGAGAACGTTTACTGACTGCTCAGAGCCACCAGAAGTCTTATGCAGATATGCGGCGCAGAAATCTAGAATTTGCGGTAAATGACTGGGTATATCTGAAAGTGTCTCTGATGAAAGGGGTGATGAGATTTGGCAAGAAAGGCAAGCTTAGCCCGAGATTCATTGGGCCATATCAGATTCGGCGAAGAATAGGCCGAGTTGCATACGAATTGAACTTGCCTCCGGAGTTAGCATCTGTTCACCCAGTATTCCATGTTTCTATGTTGAGGAAGTTCGTAGGAGACCCTTCTACAGTAGTTCCCATTCAGGATGTCCAGGTCACAGAAAAGTTAGCATATGAAGAGGTTCTAGTAGCTATTTTAGACAGACAGATTCGCAGGTTGAGGACTAAAGATGTTGCGTCTGTCAAAATATTGTGGCGTAACAGGAACCGTGAGGAAATGACGTGGGAAGCTGAAGAAGATATGAAAGCTAGATACCCTCACCTATTCCAGGCCTAGTCAGGCGACAGGTATGTCCGTATTATTGCTTATGTAGTATCTTATGGTTGTATGTGTATAAGTGAGAAAGATTAATACTTAGCCATCCAGTGAATCCTAAAGTATTGTGTACAGTACCTGTATTGGACTTTTCTGTATTTCAGGTTTTTGCTATAGTCCATGTTACAGGGGAAACTCTGCCGAAATTTTTCTGAACAAGTAAGTTAAGTAGTTCTCTAGATAGCAGTATACATTCGAGGATGAATGTTCTTAAGGGGGGGAGAATGTTATACCCCGTAGGATTCCCGGCACCTAGATGACCTATTTGCACGTTGGTTAAGCATATTTGAAGGCCATACGTGCTAGAGAAAGGCTCGAAAAAAAGATCGGACGAGAAACCTGTCGAACCATCGCGGAAGGAGACGAGGCAGAGCCCCTCCGCGATGGCAGTGTGTCACGGAGGTGAGGCCTCCGCGTTGGCTCCGTGACACGTTGGCCTTGTCCAGGCCCAAGTATATAAAGCCCCACTTCAGTTTTAAATCATTTAAAACTTATAATTTCCAGTGAAACAGAGGAGAAAGATCAGAGGGAGAAAAGGAACGAAGGGGGTCATATAATTTTCATTCGATTACGCTGCTAAACGTTGTCCAAACTCAAATGAACCCCAGATACTGAGGTATTTAGCAGCAGAGAGCATTCCTACGGATTTAGTTTCGTGAAATACGGCCGACGAATCGTCGAGCTACCGAGCTAAGGTAAGTAGAATTGCTCCAACCTAGTGTCTGTGTGTTCCTAGCTGTGAAGTGAATATTTCTCCCTTCTGGACCTCTGGAAAATAGCGAGTTTTCGACCGTCTTTCTATATGTCTAAGTTTAGGCTATAAATTATATCGAAAGTGATGTTGCTCTTTAAAATAAAGTTGTATTTAGTATTAATTGACATATATTTATGAATGCAGTTGGGAGAAATAGTTGAAGTACCAGTCGAGCCTCGTCCGACAGATAGATAGTTCGAGGATAAGGTATGTAAAGTTAGTTTTCCTCAGCAAGTTAGTAATCACGGTACAGTACAGTAATTTAAAAGCCAGTAGAGTGTTCAAGAAGTCATGTGTTATATTTATTACGAATGTTGGTACGATATTAGAAGTATCAAGTTATAACTTGCGCGAAATTTGCTAGCACGATATAGTTTCTAATACAAGTGTTAGGAACTGCACAGCACGCTCAGTATGTGATGTAGTACAGGATGTTAGAATATCATCGTATTCAGTTGAAACCCAGTAAAGCAATGTAATACCTGTAAGGCGTCTCAGAAGTAGAATGATAGGTTAAAATGAAGTCTAGAAAGCATGTTAGGAATAGTAAATCATGTTACTATAGAAACTCAGTATACAACATAGATTTCAGCAGAAAGACTATATCTTGTTCAGCATTAGACTCAGTACAGTCTGGCAGAAGATTATATTTATACATATATACTATTATCAGCCTCAGTATGTATTAAGTACGTACATGTTCCTATCACTAGCTCAGCATATAGTATATACAAATACCTTACTACTATTAGCTTCAGTATATGGGACATGCAGATAGTATTACTAGTTGAGACCGTTGTATTGTTTGGGGTTGGACTACCTAGCATCCATGACCGCCCCAGGGTTGATAGCTGTATCGACTTATCCGCCAGAGGACGAGGATACGTCGCTCTACGGAGTGGCATGCCATCCCATAGGGGACGAAGATGCGATGCCAGTTTTCCCCATATTGTGCCTTGGTCGGCCCTTACACACCCCTGTCGAGCGGATACACCCGGGTGTTGATTCAGGAGTCCTCCGGACTCAGATGCAGTTATAGTCAGGGGCTCAGCGAGCCCAAGTGCATACCCAGGGGACCGACTGGATGCTTATAGCTATTATAGGAGATGGGATGAGCGGGGTAGGGGTGTAGATTCTGTGCTGGTTGTACCTCCCGGCTTATGGGGGCCGGGTAAGGTTTGTGTGTGCTATGTTATGTCATGTTATGTCATGCCATGTTACATTAGATATGAGTAGATTGTCAATAGAACGATACGTCTCCAGGTATGACTCCTACTCCTTCTAGTATAATTAAGAGTAGGTATGATTTACATTATCAGCCAGTTAATCTATTCCTTCCTACTTCAACTTCATTAGATGTATTGTTGTTTTTAGATATTTCTTTCAGTTATTGCTTTACATACTCAGTACCAGTGGTACTGACGCCCGATGGGGGTGCTGCATTACTTGCCTGCAGGTACTCATAGACGAGCAGGCGATACCTCGTGATTCCTGTCAGCGATCGAGTATTCAGCTCCTGTCACCCGGAGACTGAATTCTAGAGGTGTATTTCATTTTCTTTTGTTGTACAGTACGGGTAGGTCGGGGCCCTATCCCGATCATTTCTATTGCCAATCCTAGAGGCTTGCAGTCTGTATATATTTCCCTGTGGTCAGTTGAGACGGTCTTGTGAGGTCATGCAGTTGTATAGTTGTTAGTACTTTTCTTACTTTTATGTTGGCCGTGTGGGGCCATAGTTTGGCAGTAGTGGTGACCTTGCCGGTCACGTAGCTTTCCAGTATATCATTAATGAGTTACAGATAACTAGACAGCATGGTCGCCTCGTCGGCCCGCATAGGTTTCCCTATATTGAATATGTTCTGGTTAGCTGATAGTACAGGTACAGGTGGCTATAGGCCTAGTCGACCGGAGGCTGTATTTACAGCCGTCATATAGCCCGTTGTTTCCCTGAATCTGAGTTAGAGACAGCCAGGCACCAGATGTGCTCAGGCTCAGCATTCTAGCAGTTCAGGTCCTAGTAGGGCACCAGGTGCCAGTCATACCCCCCAAGGCGGGGTGTGACAGTAATTGACTTCGGTCTATTGTGAAATGAATGCCATAGTATTGTGTGGAGTACCTGTATTGGACTTTTTTGCATTTCAGGGTTTTTGGATAGTCCATATTATAGGGGAGACTCTACCGAAATTTTTCCAGAATAAGTAATTGCAAGATTAAGGTTCTTTTAAGTAGAAGTTAACATTCGAGGACGAATGTTCTTAAGGAGAGGAGGATGTTACACCCCATAAGTTTCTAGCATTTAGTCGGCCTATTCGCATGTTGGTTGAGAGTTTTAGAGTGCCATACGTACGAGGAAAGGGCCCGGAGAAAGGCCGAATGAGTGCCAAGTCGGGATTTCGCGAGAGGAGGCCGAACCAAGCTGCCCAGAGGGGCAAAGTGGCACGGAGCTACTGCTCTGCGTTAGCCAACGTGGCACAGAGCAGAATCAGCGCGTTAGGAAATGTGCCACGTTGCCTTGTCTAATGCCTCAAGTATATAAGGGTCTCACACTTAGAAAGGAGACTATAAATCATAAATCACAACTAGCAGAGAATAGGGACGAAGGAAAACATTTAATTTTCATCTGATTACGCCACTAATCGTCATCCAAAACAAAATTAACTTCAGGTATCGAAGTATAAGGCTGCAGGGAGCATTTCTTCGAAGTTAGTTTCGTGAAATTCACCCAACGAATCATCGTCCCGCCGAGCCAAAGTTGTTGGAATTTCTCCAAACTAGTGTCAATACGATCTCAGGCTTAAAATAAGAATTTCTCCCTTCTAGAATCTCGAGAAATAACGAGGTTTCGATCGTGTTCCGTAAAGTTAGAATATAGTTAATATTTATATATAAAGTTTTCCTTTTTGCTGAATTTAGTGTTAAAACTAGTCCTATATTTCCAGTAACACGATTTCAGTTGGGAAGAGCTATTGAATACTAATTGGAACTCGCCAGTTAATCGGTAAACAGCAAACGAGGTATGTTAAGGCATTTTCTTTCGGCAAGTTAGTTTCTTCAGCATAGTAATCCAGTATGAATCCCAATAAAGCATGTCAGGAGTATGTTATCATGTTCAGTTGTTGTTGTCATTTGAGACTCGCAAATTGTATTGTTTTGGGCTGGATTATACTTGTATAGCTTCCGCAACCACCCCAGGGTTAATAGCTGTGTCGCCGCCTGCCAGGGGCAAGGATACATTGCTCTACGGAGCGGCATGCTGTCCGCAAGGGAAAAAGATGGGGATCCAGATCCTCATATTGTTGTGGTTGGCCCTGTACACACCCCCGCCGAGCGTTTACGCCTGGGGTGTAGATATCAGGAGTCCTCCGGACTCAGACTCAGACACAGCTACAGTTAGGGGCCGAGCGGGCCCAGTTGCAGACCCAGAGGATAAGCAGGATACTTATAGATGGTAGTTGATTCAGTATGACCTGGATAGGGGTATATAGATTGAGGTGTACTCACTAGGGCTAATGGGGGCCCAGGTGGGTTATTCTGTGCTGATTGTACCTTCCGGCTTATGGGGGTCAGGTAAGGTTTATGTTTTCTTTAGTTACTGATAGTTAGACAGTAGGATGCCTCGTTTTTCAGGTATGACCCCTACCCTCCTTATCATAGTTATGTTTAGTCTTGATTTCACTACTTTAGTTATTCTCAGTCCTTTTCCTTTACTTCAGTTATAATCAGTTCTATTTCCTTACTTTCAGTTATTTAAAGTTACTGCTTTACATACTCAGTAACTATGGTACTGACGCCTCTTCTGGGGCACTGCATTACTTACCTGCAAGTACATGTAGACAAGGAGTAGGTCCCTCATAGTTCTAGTCAGCTGTACAGAGCCGTCAGCTCCCTTCTTTCGGAGCTTGTGTGATAGAGGTTTACTTCTTTTATTTGTATAGTATGGGTAGGTCGGGGCCCTGTCCCGGCCATCTTATTACTCCTAGAGGCTTGAAGATTATGTTACTTCCCTGTGGTTAGATGATATCGGTCATGTGGGTCCCATATATGTTTTAGACTATGTGTGTTGGCCGTGTGGGGCCCTGTTTAGTTGTTGATTGGTGGCCTTGTCATTCATAGCTCAATTTAGCATCTGATTTTACTTTCCGGTGATAACTAGACATCATGGTGGCCTTGTCGGCCCACATAGGACTCCCTATGTTTGTTTGTCTCTGGTTAGCTATTTGTTTTCACAGGTGGCTATAGGCCTTGTCAGCCAGGGGTTGTATTTACAGCCGCTATATAGCCCGTTGTTTTCTTAATTCCAGAGTTAGAGTCAGCCCTGCACTAGAGGTGCTTAGGCTCAATCAGCTCAGTAATTCAGGTCCTAGACGGGCACTAGGTGCCAGTCATGCCTCCCAAGGTGGGACGTGACAATATGGACTATATGAAAACCCAAAATGAAGAAAAGTCTGACCTAGAAGTCTAACAAAATGACAAAAATAGCTAAACAGCTAGCTTACAACAATAATAATAAGCAACAATATAAAACTCGAATAGGTATCTCACCTCAATACTAGTAATATGACCTGATATGTTATCACCCTGGGGTCTAAAACAAGTAAGAATATCTAGATCTCATGTCAACCTCAGCTTCCCAGGTCACTTCTTCCACATTTTTGTTTCTCCAAAGGACTTTAACGGAAGCCACGTTTTTGGTCCTCAATCAACGGACCTGTCGATCTATTATGGCAATTGGAGTTTCCTTGTAGGAAAACTCCTGTCTAACCTAAAATTCCTCAACTGGGACAACCTGAGAAGGGTCTTCTATGCACTTATATAGCATTGATACATTGAAAATTGGATGAATAGATTCTAGCCCTGGAGGCAACTCTAGCTTTTAAGAAACTCGACCTATCTTCCTGAGGATTCGATATGGCCCAAAGAATCTCGGGCTAAGCTTGCCCTTCTTGCCAAATCTTATAACGCCCTTCATAGGCGAGACTTTCAGGAATAACTAGTCGACTCTAAATCTCTATATTGTCCATCAGAGTAAGATTTCTGACGAATTTGAGCTGCTAACAATCGCTCTCTAATGAGCTTAACTTTCTTTTTAGACTGATGTATCAAGTAAAGTCCAATCAACACTGCGCCTACCTTAAACCATCCAATAGGGGATTGCATTTCCGCCCTTACAAGGCCTCATAAGGTGCCATCTTAATGATAGAATGACAACTATTATTATATGCAAACTCAATAAGAGATAAGTGATCATCCCAAATTCCTCTAAAGTCTAGCACACACGCCTGTAACATATCCTCGAGTGTCTGAGTTGTGTGCTCAACCTGGCCATCTATCTAGGGATGAAAAGTTGTACTTAAATTAACCTATTTCCCCAGACCAGAATGATTTCCAAAAATTGGTTGTAAATTGTGCCCATCTATCAGAAATAGTATATACGGGGACACCATGCAGTCTGACTATCTCTCTGATATAACATTCAGCATAATCTTCAACTATAAATGTAGTCCTGACCGAAAAAATGGGAAGATTTGTCAACCTATCAACAATGACCCAAATAGAGTCAAATTTATGCCTGGTATAGGGTAAACCTGTAACATAATCCATGTTGACTGCTTCCCGTTTCTACATAGGCACGACTATCTCCTGAGTTAGCCCATCGGGTTTCTGATGTTCAACTTTTACCTGCGGCAATTGGGACATTATGCTATGAACTCAGCAATATCTTTATTCATCTCATACCACCAATAGATTTCTTTTATATAATGTTACATCTTTGTTGAACCCGGGGGAAGATAATAGCGGGAATAATGTCAATCTTCCATGATCTATTGTCGAAGCCTTGCAACATTTGGAACACAGAGTCGATCTCTGAATCTTAAGACTCCATCTCCTGTTATCTCAAATGCCAATGTCTCTTCCTACTGAACCTTTCCTCTGAGCTGTACCAAGCTAGGATCTTTGTATTATCTCTTTTTCACCTCTACAACTAGAGATGACACTACAGTATTCTGAATCACAACCCTACTATCATTTTAGCCCATCAATCGGACCCCTAAATTGGCCAGCTGGTGTAGCTCTTGAGCTAATTCTCTCTTTTTTGGCCTCAAATATGACAAGCTGCCCGTATATCTGCCACTAAGGGCATTGCTTCAATGTTAGCCTTCCTTGGGTGATATAAGATATCTACTCATAGTCTTTCAGCAACTCAATGCAACGACACTATCGCAGGTTCAACTCTTTCTATTTAAAGATGTACAGGAGACTCTTTTGATCTATAAAGATGTTTACATAAACACCATATTAATAATATCTCCAGATCTTCAATGCGTGCACAACTACAGCCAACCCTAAATCATGGGTCGAGTAATTTTTCTCACGCTTTCTCAATTGCCTCGAAGCATAGGCAATCACCTTGCCATGTTGCATCAAAAAAATTCCCTAATCCAACATCTAAAGCGTCACATTATACATCATAGCCCTCTGAGCCCTCTACTAAGGCTAATACTGGTGCAGATATTAGTCTGTCTTTCAATCCCTGAAAACTCTACTTACAAGCCTCGATCCACTGGAACTTAGCTGCCTTCTGAGTCAGCCTCGTCAATGGTGCCGATAGGGTAGAGAATCCTTCCACAAATCTTCTGTAATACCCAACTAATCCTAGAAAGCTACGAACTTCGATTGGAGTTTTGGGTATAGGCTAAGTCCTCACAGCCTCTATTTTCTATGAGTCAACCTAGATGCCTACATCTGACATAATGTGGCCCAAGAAATCCACAGAATTCAACTAGAGCTCACATTTAGAGAACTTGGCATATAACTTGTGATCTGTAAGTACTTGGAGTACTGCTCAAAGATGATCTCTATGCTCAGCTTCTGAACGTGAATATACAAGGATATCATCAATAAATACTATCATGAACAGAGCTAAGAATGGTCTGAGTATATTGTTCATTAGGCCCATAAACATTGTTGGGGCATTCATCAATCCGAAAGACACTACCAAGAACTCAAAGTGGCCATATCTGGTTCTAAAAGTTGTTTTCACAATATCTTTCTCCCGAACATATACCTGATGATACCTTGATCTCAAATCAATCTTTGAGAAATATTTGGCACCTTGCAGCTGATCAACCAAGTCATCTATCCTTGGGAGGGGATATTTATTCTTAATAGTGACTCTATTCCACTTTCAGTAATCTTCACAGATTCATAGGGAGTCATTTTTGTTCTCACAAACAAGACTGGCACACCCCACAGCGAAGCACTAGACCTGATAAATCCTTTATCAAGAAAGCCTTTCAATTGATCCTTCAACTCCTTTAGCACGGTAGGAGCTATTCTGTAAGGAGGAATAGATATGGGTTGTATATTTGGTAGCATATCAATGCCAATATCAATTTTCCTTTATAGGAGAATACTAGGGAGCTCATCCAGAAACACATCCGGGAATTCACTGACTATCGGAATAGACTGGGTCAGGGATTCTTCCTGCACATCCCAAACTCTGACAATATGTTAAATACATCCCTTTGCAATTAGTTTCCTTTCCCGGAGATAGGATATAAACCTACCTTTAGGTGTAGCTGCAGTGCCCTTCCATTCTCAAACTGCTTCTTCGAGGAAATGGAATCTAAAAGTCTTTGTCCAGCACTCAACATTTGAATAACATAGTGCTAGCCAATCTGTACCCATAATTACATCAAAATTAATCATCTCTAACTCTATCAAGTCTACAGAGGTCTGGCGGACAACCATTTCCACCATATAACCTCGATAAACTCTCTTAGCAATAATGGATTCACCAATAGGTGTACACACAAAAAATGGTCGCCGGAGTAATTTTGGTTCAATACCGAATTTCCCTGCTACTAGCAGAGTAACATAGGACAAAGTGGAGCCTGGACTTATCAAAGCATATACCAGGTGGGAATAAACATTTAGTGTACCTGTCACATCATCTGGTAATGATTCAGAGTCTTGTCGCCCTGCTAGTGCATAAGTACGATTTTAACCACTACCAAAATTGGATGCTCCCATTCTACCTCTACCTCTACCTAATGAAGTCTATGCCCCACGCCCTATAGAAGGTGCTAGCAAATGTGACCCTCCTGATGGTCCAGTCTGCTGACCCCTATCACCCTGATCTCTAGTTAGGTAGTCCTTCATCATGTGACCCTCCTTTCCACAAGAATAGAAAGCTGTGGAATCATATCTACATCTCCCAAAATGCCTCCTACCACATGTAGCACAACATCGCGAGGCTAGCCTTATTTGGTTGGAGACTCTCTGCTACTGTGATCCTAATGCTCGTGAACTCTCGCCTAGACTGGACCATCCAAAATGATCCAACCTTCTACCTTATTGATCTAGGGTGAAGACCTAGGTGGCCTGCCTAAGAATTGGGGTCTGGGTCCACCCTAGGACTCTGCATATAAATCAACTGGTCTGGCCCTTCTATTCTTCCCATGTCTACCCTCTCGGTTATACGTTGTCGTTGTTTGAGTTCTTATATACTCTAAGAAAAGGCCTAAATTCACGAGATATCCATGTCTTATCGTAATGTGGTTGTAATACAGGACTCCACATACTCCAGAGCAAGCCCTACTATAAACCTGTATACCCTGGTTGGCATAGTATCAACAAATGTTGGTGCATTTTTGGCCAAGGAATCAAACCTCAATGTGTAATCCTGGACACCCTACCTTGCTCCAGGTGTAAGAACTACTCTACTCTGGCCTGTCAAATCTCTCAAGACAAGTAATGATCTATGAAGGCCTCAGAGAAACTGGGCCAGGTAGGTGGAGGTGCATCCCCACCTCTGGACCTCTCCCAACTCTCGTACCACAAAATTGATATATCTCGCAACCAAAACACTGCTAGCTCAACTGACTTTGAAGATAAAGAATGCATAACCCTAAATATCCTCTGCAACTAATATAAAAATTGTTGAGGGTCCTCTCTACAGTCTGTGTCCGTAAGTTGCGGAGGACTTAAGGCAAGAAACTCATGAACCATCGAACTTATGGGTCCCTCAATGGGCCCGACAACAACTGGTGCCATTGGCTAGCTGTCACAACCTGAGCTGGGACCCAGATAGAGACACAGGACCTAAAACCATGAATGGCCCTAAGATAACCCATGTCATATGCATAGCGACTCAAGAGAATGAGCTAAAGAAGCATTTAAATCATAAGCATAGATAAATGGAAGTCTATACAACATAAAGCATAAGTAAGAGTGACAAATTCACAATGCTGAGTCATCTACTATATATATGTCTTAAAAGCCTCTAGGCGTAAGATAAGTTGATGGGACAACACCCCCAACTAGCTCTCTTAGTCTAAAACTAAAGCAAGACATGACAATATAATTGACAAACATCCCCGAAAGATGAGGACTCACCAAGAATGGGAACTGAGTTGGTCTGAGCGGGGCCGAGCTAATGACGAGGCTGAGAAGGATCACCTGAACTTATATCATGAGATGATATAGCATAGAGTATACGGTCAGTACTTTGAATGTACTAAGTATATAGAGAAGGTAAAACATGCTAGTAAATGATAGTATGAAATCATGAATATAATTCAAAATAGACCATGAGAGTAAGGGCAACATGCTAAAAGCCATATATCTAAAGTATACATAGTCATAAGCTATTTATCATAATCTGAACATAATGACCTAAGGTTTCGAAACAGAAATCATATAGCATGTCATACTTAAAAACATAAGTGAAAACTCATAAACTAATCAATAGGTCAAATATACTATGAAACATAATATCATAAGATATGAACATGAGTATCTTAAAACATGAGGAACAATGGGAGGCTTAGTCATAACCGACACTATCATGATAGAGCTTACATGATGTCCCAACTATCTTGCTCAAGTGGCCAGAGCCGTTCCAAGCTTGCCAAGGCTAGAAACGATTAAGGCATGATATCACTAGTAAGTCCCATAGGGTTTAAACATAAATATATATCTACGGTGGCACATAATTCTAATACTATGGGTTTGCCTGAACCCCTAGCCTACTCGGTGCTATACATTACTCCCAAAAACATGCACATGGATCATAATCATTATCATGAACACATAATTGAACTTGCATGTGCTAGCCGAAACATAAAATCATAATCATACTTGATATGCGTGAAATAACCATGAAAAGGATGTCATAAAGTTGGTCATGATACTTGAACTTGAATTTCATGAAAATCATATATGCATGAATAAATCTTCATAACTTGAAATTATAAAATTCATAAATATTCATGCATAATTTGATAATCAATCATACTTGAAATCATGAGCTCATAAATTTGAAATTCATAAGTCATGCATAATAGGGAATAATCTTCATAACTTGATATCCTATATTAGGAATTAAATTGACGGTTAAATCTATCCAAATAGCTATAAAATATCAATTGAAACAGGAGAGAATTGAACTCATAGAGATAGCATGGAAGATTTCATTGAGTTGGGTTAAACCATAGAATCTTAACATGGCATACTTGGAGACTTCAAATCATAGAGTATGGATTAAATTGGGCATGAGGGTGGAAGAATTTTCTCCATTCATAACCCTATATACCTGGGCTTGAAGAATCCTACTTGACTGGAGAACCAAAGGGAATTGAGGAGAAGATTTGTTGAAGAATCCTAGCTTCTCTTGAGTGAATTTGATCTTCATATAGGGGTGTTAGGAGTGGAATGAGGGTTTTAAATAATTAAAACCCTTAAAAACACCCTTTAGAAGGCCTAAAATGACTTAGTTTTGGAGTTAGAAACTTAGGAATTACGAAAGCACCCTTAATAACCTGACTACAAATTGGTCTCTACCAGACCCAATGACTCACCTCATGTAACATTGAGTCTCCTCACGGGTCCTTGCTTGACCCGTTACCACTGGGACCAAAATTTGTTTCTCTGATCTTTTCTTGACAGCTCCACTTGACGATTCGTCACAACACTTACTGGATCACTTAACCAGTAGTCAAGATTCTCTGAAACTCAGGTGTTTCACCAACTTATCCCACTTAATGAGTTACCTAACGGGTCATTGAGTGACATAATGACTCATACATAAGTCCGTGAGATGCTCTAGAAATCAATATTTTTCTCCAACACTGCATAACCAATGGGTCACTTGATGACCCATCAGGTCACTTGACAAGTCACTCAATGACTCGTTATGTGACCTGGTGCAGATATTCCTATTTTCTCTATTTCAGTCCTCGGGTACGATCTTAGGGACTTTTGGGGTGTTACATTATCTCCTCCTTGGGAATAGTTATCCTCGAATGTAGATTAAGCATATAGTGAAATTCTAGGGAAAGAACTGCAATCCCAAAATTGAAAGCTATAAACTGAAAGACTGATGGAGTGACTGACTCTAGACTAAGATATATGAGTGAACTGAATTCATGAAACATGCACACATGCTATAACATGAAAGAAACTGAGAGACATGAACTTGACATGAAACTGAATAGATTAAGGAAAAAGATGTGGGTATTTAACCATCATATCTGCTTCGGCTTCCCATGTGGCTCCCTCAACAAGCTGATTTCTCTATAAAACCTTCTCTAAAGCGACTTTCTTGTTCCTCAACTTCCGAACCTAATGATCGAGGATCTCAATAGGAACCTCCTCATAGATAAGGCTATCCTTCACCCAATGCTTTCTATTGGAACAACTAAATCTGGATCGCAAATGCACTTTTTCAACAGAGATACATGGAACACCGGATGCACCGAAGCTAACTCTACTGGTAGCTCCAGCTCATATATGACCTTGCCAACTCACCTCAGAATCCTATAGGGACCAACATATCAGGTACTAAGCTTCCCTTTCTAACCGAACCTCATGACTCCCTTCATGGGGTACACCTTAAGAAACACCCAATCATCGACTTCAAACTCAAGCTCTCTCCTCCTAACATCCGCATAGGATTTCTGACAACTCTCAGCTGTTTTCAATCTTTCTATAATGAATTAAACTTTCTCCATAGCCTCATCAGCTTAATCTGGCCCTATCAACATAACCTAACCTATCTCAAACCATCCAATAGGTGATCTGCACCTTCATCTATAAAGAGCCTCAAACGGAGACATCCGAATGCTAGAGTGATAACTGTTATTGTAGGCAAATTCGATAAGAGGCAAGTGATCATCCCAACAACAATTGAAATAAATCACACAAGCTCTCAACATGTCCTCAAGAGTCTGAATGGTCCACTCGGCCTGCCCATTGTCTGTGGGTTAAAAGTTGTGCTAAGCTTCATCTGAGTACCAAGTCCTTTCTCCAATGACCTCCAAAACTGAGAGGTGAACTGAGTGACCCCATCCGAGATGATAAAAAATGGGAATCCATGCAACTGAACCAACTCCCGAATATACAATCTAGCATAATCCTCAGCTGAATCAATAGTTTTAACTAGTAGAAAATGGCTTATTTGTCCACCTGTCCACAATCACCCATATGGATTCATACTGTCAGCATGTACGAGGCAATCCTATAATGAAGTCCATATTGATCTCTTCCCACTTCCAAGTGGGAATGCTAATGTCATGAAGCATACCTCCAGGTCTCTGATGCTCAACCTTCACCTTTTGGCAATTCGTACACTTAGCCACAAACTCTAATATGTCCTTCTTCATGCGATTCCACCAATAGACTTCCTATAAATCACAGTACATCTTTGTGGCACATGGATGGCTAGAGTACCAGGAGCCATGAGCGTCGCTCAATATTTGCTCTCTCAAGTCATCTATAGACGAAAAAAAAATCAGCCCTGATCGGAGTACACTATCTCCTCAGTGGGAGAAGACCTCTACTTTCTAATCTGAATAGCTCCTTTTAACTTCACTAGGATAGGATCCTCATCTTGCCTTTATTTAACCTCTATCACCAATGAAGATTCGGACTCATTTTGAAAGATAACACCACCCTCCAATAAATCGATAAGGCGAACTCCTAAACAAGCAAGTCTATGGACATCCTTCACCAACTTTTTTCTCCCATCCTTGACATGGGACACACTCTCCATGGACAGCCTACTAAGAGCATCCACCACTATATTGGCTTTGTCCGGATGATAAAGAACACTCATGTCATAGTTCTTAAGAAGCTCTAGCCATCTCCTATACCATAAATTTATATCCTTCTGAGTAAACATATACTGTAGACTCTTGTGATTCGTGAACACATCTACATGTACCCCATACAAGTAGTGACTCCAAATCATCAAAGCAAACACCATAGCTTCTAACTCTAGGTATGCATCAAATAATTCTTCTCATGAGTCTAAGCTGTCTAGAGGCATACGCAATGACCTTACCATGTTGTATCAACACACAGCCAAGACAAACCCTAGAGGCATCACAATACACAATAAAACCATCTGTGCCCTCCGGTAGGGTCAGTACTTGGCTGAAGTGAGTCGAGTCTTTAACACCTAAAAACTCTTCTCACAAGCATCCAACCATATAAATTTAACCTTCTTCTAGGTCAACTTGGTCAACGGTGCTGTAATGGATGAAAATCCCTATACGAACCTCCTATAGTAGCTAGCTAAACCCAAAAAGCTCTTAATATGTGTAGGACTAACAGGTCTACGCCAATTCTTCACTGCTTCTACCTTTTGAGAGTCCACCTACACGCCCTCACTAGACACCACATTACCCAAAAATGCTACTGAGTTCAGTCAAAACTCACACTTGCTGAATTTAGAAAACAATTGGTGATCCTTGAGGGTCTACAACACAATCCTCAAATAAGTGGCATGCTCCTCCTCGCTCCGAGAATATATGAGAATATCATCTATGGAGACAATCTTGAACGTATCCAAATACTTTTGAACACTTTGTTCATCAAGTCCATAAAAACTGTAGAAGCATTCTTTAGTCCAAAAGACATAACTACGAACTCATAGTGACCATACCGAGTCCTAAAAGCTATCTTTGGAATGTCACTTTCCCTAACTATGAGTTGGTGATAGCCGAATCTGAGGTCTATCTTCTAGGAGCACTTAGCACCACGAAGCTGGTCAAATAGGTCATCAATCCAAGGGAGGGGATACTTATTCTTGATTTGACCTTGTTCAACTGTCGATTATCAATGCACATCCTAAGGGAACCATCCTTATTCCATACAAAGAGAACTAGGGCATTCCATGGGACTAGGCCTGATGAAACCCTTATCTAGGAGATCCTTCAACTGCTCTTTCAACTCCTTTAGCACGGCTTGAGCCATTCTATAAGGAGGAACGGATATGGATTGCGTATCACGGAGAAGGTAAATACCAAAGTCAATCTCCCACTTGGGAGGGACTCCTGGTAGATCATCTGGGAACACCTTCGGATACTCACATACAACAGGAACTGATTGAAGAGTTGGGGTCTCGGACGTAGCATCCTTGACCCAATCTAGATGGTACACACAGCCCTTGGAGAACATCTTCCTGGCCTTGAGATATAAAAAATAGCGAGCTACAGGCACAGCTGAACTACCCTTCTACTCAAGGATAGGTTCACCCGAAATTAGAAACTCTATCATAATGGGTTCTACAATTGACTGAAGCATAACATGTAACCAATCCATACTGAATATAACATCAAAATTGATCATATCTAACTCCACTAAGTCAACCTAGGTGACCCTATAAAGAATTGTGGCAGGGTAATATCTGTATACTCGTCGAGCTAAGACTGCCTCACCGATAAGAGTAGAGACTGAGAAGGATGCTGACATGATCTCGATACTGACTCTGAAACTAACAACAACATAAGGAGTCACGAAAGACAAAGTAACCCATGGATCTAACAATACATACATATCAATATGAAATACTCGTAACATACTAGCAACCACATCGGGTGAGACCTCCTGCTCCTGCCGAGATGAAAGTGCATAGAACCTGTTCTGGCATTGTCCGCCACCTGCACTAGAAGAGGCGCCCTGCTGAGATAAGAAAGCTACTAGAGCTACTAAAGTGGTGGGTAGGGCACGGCCTCTACTGTCGCTTTCCCTAGCCAAAGGACAATCCTTGTGCATGTGTCTGGGCTTCCCACACCTGAAACAAACATCTGAGCTAACCAAGCACTCTCCTGAGTGGTTCTTACCACATTTCTTGTAGACTAGGAAAGTTCTCTCTACTATCGTGCTCCTCTGGCCCCTAAAACCTGATGCCTACTTCGAGTTCTAGATGGAACCCTAGCTGATGATGGGGCTAGGGATGATAACCTCTAGTAGGATTGAGGGCCGTGTCCACCACCAGATCTCTGCGGAACTGCCTATGGCTCCCTGTCCTGGCCCTCTTGGCCTCTCTCTCCTTCTCCTTCATCTACTCTGCCTTTATTTGTTGGAAATATATGTTCAATCAGAAGATATCTATGTCATTAATCAGCATGGTGGGGCTAGATGATGCCCGTCTCCATTGCTATTGCCATGGCAATTCCCCTTGCCATTTCTTCTTCGATTGACTCGGCATGGAGGCATATTTCTTCAAATACCCATAGCATGAGTTAGAGGAGTAGAGAGATGTACTTCATCACATGATATGGATCACAAAAAAAGGGGAATTTCATAAAACATCTCGTAGCCTCTTCCCGATAAGTGGCGTGCTTCACGCCCATAGAAAAGTTAACGTGGACTTTAGACATCCAAGGACACACATAAACCTTTATTCTGATACAAAGTTTGTCACGACCTGAGCTGGGAACCCCGATCGAGACACAGGACCTAGAACCACAAATGGCCCTAAGCTAACCCATGGCACATGCATAGCGACTTAAGAGCATGAACTAAAGAGGAATTTAAAGCATAAGCATGGACTAGAGGAGGTCTATACAATATAAAGCATAAGTAAGAGTGGAAAATTCGCAACGCTGAGTCATCTAGTACATATTTGTCTGACAAACCTCCAGTTGTAAGATGAGTTGATGGGACAACACCCCTAACTAGCTCGCTAAGTCTGAAACTAAAACAAGACATGACAATATGACTGATAAACGTCCTTGGAAGATGAGTACCCACCAATACTGGGAACTGAGCTGGTCTGAGCAGGGGTGAGCAAACGACAGGGCTGAGAAGGATCACCCGAACCTATATCATGAGACGATATAGTATAGAGTATGTGATCAGCACTTTGAATATACTGAGTATGTAGAGAAAGTAAAATATGCTAGTAAATGATAGTATGAAATCATGAATACAATTCAAATTAAATCATGAGAGTAAGGGCAACATGCTAAAAGCCATATATCTAAAGTATACATAATCATAATCTATTCATCGTAATCTAAACATATTGACCCAAGGTTTAGAAACAGAAATCATATAGCCTATCATACTTAAAAACATAAGTGAAAACTCATAAACTGATCGATGGGTCAAATATACTATGAAATATAATATCATAAGACATGAACATGAGTATCTGAAACATAAGGAACAATTGGAGGTTTCATCATAACCGGCATCATCATGATAGAGCTTACATGATGCCCCAACTATCTCTCTCAAGTGGGCAGAGCCATACCAAGCTTTCCAAGGCTAGGAATGATTAAGGTGTGATATCACTAGTGAGTCACCGTAGGGTTTGAATAAGAATATATACCTATGATGGCACATAGTTTTGAGACTCGGGACTTATCTGAACCCTTAGCCTACTCAGCATCGGATAGTACTCCCAAAAACATGCATATAGCTCATAATCATTATCATGAACACATAATTGAACTTGTATGGGCTAGCCGAAACATGAAATCATAATCATAAATATAATCATACTTGATATGCATGAAATAACCATGAAAATGACGCCATAAAGTTGTCCATGATACTTGAACTTGAATTTCATGAAAATCGTACATGCATGAATAAATCTTTATAACCTGAAATCATAAAATTCATAAATATTCATGCATACTTTGATAATCCATCATACTTGAAATCATGGGCTCGTAAGCTTGAAATTCATAATTCATGCTTAATAGGGCATAATCTTCATAACTTGAAATCATATATTAGGAATTAAATTGAGGGTTAAATCTTCCCCAATAACCATAAAACATCAATTTAAACATGAGAGAATTGAACCCATAGAGATAGCATGGAAGATTTTATTGAATTGGGTTAAACCCTAGAATCTTAACATGGCATACTTGGAGACTTAAAATCATAGAATAGGTATGAACTTGGGCATGAGGGTGGAAGAATTTCCCCCATTCATAACCCTACATACCTGGTCTTGAAGAATCCTCAACTTGATTGAAGACCCAAAGGGAATAGAGGAGAAGATTTTATAAAGAACCCTAGCTTCTCTTGCGGGGATTTGATCTTTACATAGGGGTGTTAGGAGTAGAATGGGGGTTTTGGATAATTAAAACCCTTTAAAACACCCTTTAGAATGCTTAAAATGACTTAGTTTAGGTGTTAGGAACTTAGGAATTACAAAAACACCCTTAATAACCCAACTGCGAATTGGTCTCTGCCAGAACCAACAACTCATGTCACAACCCGTTGGGTCTCTACACAAGTAGTTACTTGGCTCATTTCCATAGGGACCAACATTTCCTTCTCTAATCTTTTCTTGACGCCTCCACTTGACAATTCGTCACAACGTTTAACAGATCAATTAACTTGTCATCAAGACTCTAAAACTCAGGTTTTTCACCAACTTATCCACTTAGCGAGTCACCTAACGGATCGTCGAGTGACTTAATAACTCGTCCTTCAATTTGTGAGATGCTCTGGAAATAAATATTTTTCTTCAACACTACACAACCAATAAGTCACTTGACGACCCGTCAGGTCACTTGACGAGTCACTCAACAACTCATTCTGTGACCTGGTGCAGAGTTTTCTATTTTATCTATTTTAATCCTCAGGTCTGATTTTAGAGACTTTTAGGGTGTTACACTGGCACTAAGAAGCCATCATCTGAGCCAGCATATATACTATACTCCTGACATATTGGTCTTAGGGTGTAGGAAGTACTGGAAGTGGTGTTGGGATGCTTGTAGCCCTGGGAGGTTCCTAGTGTAGTGGGGAATGTTGGGAAGATCGAGATGGTGTCTCCCTTTCGATCCCAGGTTGGGCCATCTCCGATTGTGGCCCCCTACTAGTACCCTCTCCTTCCACTGTATCCATCTCTCGGCTAGCTGCAGTTTGTCTTGTATCAGGCATCTCTGTAAATAGACATAATAATATGAACTTAGGGACTCAGCGCTATACAACTCAGCTTTATAGCATGATTTGAGCAGAAAAGGGTAACCATACTATCATGCCTCCCAGCTTCCTGCTTGTAAAATGTGGTGCAAAACATATTTATAAACAAGACTCTAGTAGACACGACTTGCAGACTCCCCAGGATACGATGTTGCTCTGGTACCAAGTTTGTCATGCCCCACCTTAGGAGGCGTAGCTGGCATCTGATGCCGCAGTGGACCCTCAGCTAACTTAGTGGGACATATACACCTTTGGTGCATACCAGTAGCACATAATTAAAAAAACAATTAAGTATATCTCAGCTTAAGAAAGCCCTTGGATGATAAGGTAGTAATATAGCACCTGTATAGATATTCAGTTGACCCAATAGTTCACAATAATAATAACATTCTATGCGGGCCGACAAGACTACCATATTGTCTAAATCAAACAAAGTGGAAGGTAGACATACATACAAGGGCCACAAAGGCCGCCAAACTGCTTAGACAAAATAACAGAGCTAACATGGATAATATCATACTTCTATATAATCCAATTGTCTACAAGCCTCTGAGGAGTAAATACTTAGCTAGGACAGGGTCCCGACCTACCCAAAAAGAACTATATAGTAAAAGACAGGAAAACCTCTAAAGTATGGAAACTCCAGAACAGAGGAGTTGACCAATGTGTTGAGCCTGAACTGTTACTGAGGAGGTCACTGAACCTGTCTATCAGAACCTGCAAGAAAGAGTGTAGCGCCCCTAGCCTCGGGCGTCAGTATAACAAAGAACCGAGTATGTAAGGCAATAACAATAAGATGGAACTAAACTAATAGTAAGAATGGAATGTAAAGGCTATAAGAATAAGAGAATAGCCTAAAAGATCTTATTATATTATATAGGAAACTAAACAGGCAATAGTCAAACAAGAACCTAACCTGGCCCCCGTAATCCCGGTAGGTACAAACAACAAATAATAACCTACTTGAGCCCCCATAAGCCCTGACAGGTATACCTCAATCTACATATCCCTATTCGTAACACTTTAGCACCATAGGCAAGTTGTAACTGTATCTTGAGAACATTTGTCTCCTGTATCTCTATCTGTATCTTGAGCCTTCTAAGCTCCTGTAGTTGTATTTGAGCCTTCTAGGCTCCTATAACTACACCTCAAGCACACAGGGCTCTACTAAGGGTCAGTAATACCAACTTAGGCTCACATCATAAGAGCTGAACATAAGGCCACTAAAACGTAAGACAACCCTTAAAGCACACACCAACTCAAGAAAACAAAAGGACTCAAACAGTCACAAATTCAACCGGTATCACCACAAACATTTGGCACATATCACTTTCATTTTTTCAATTCAAAACAGGGATCATATTTAATCAAATTAAGATCAATAAACAAATCAAGTCATTGAAAATCAACATTCAAGGTTTGACTAGAAGTTCAGTGCACAACTTGTCGTATTCATACCTCTCAATTGAAAGCACAATTCTAGCATTTACTCTAAGAAAGTGATGCCAATCAACAAAAAGAATTCCACTCACCTTCATGCAATTCACATATAGGGATTATAAAATGATGCAAAGACGCTCACTCTCTCAAATATATTCAAGTGCATACACGTTGTACCATTGGCTTTCCCTTCATGTAACTCACCACTAATGTAGAGTTGTTACATTTGGAATTACTAAGGACTTGCGAGTCATATTGAAGGCTAAGGGTAAGGGTATGACAAAGTTTAGCTCTAGTGACTAGAACCTCCCTAATGCCTTTTGTGAGAACATTCAAATATCCCACTACACTTAGGGAGTTTACTTTACCTTATCTCACCCTGCTCATCATTCACATTTTTCATTAAGATCCACCCTTTTAACGCCTTGGATTCTACATTAAGCCTCATTTAAATAAGAGATAGCACCATTTCACTTATTTCTTTCTTCTTTTGATCAATGATTTTTCAAACAACCATTTTATTCTTTTCATCAACCATTTGGTGCTACCTCACATTGAATTTTATTTCTCTTTTCCCTTTTTGCATACCCCCGAACTTAGGCTTTTGCATACATCACATTTCATTTTTCCATCCCTAAATCTTGGGCTTCAAGCCCCATTTTTTCTTTCATCACTAGTAATTAGGAAGGACGGGTGCCAAATAAAAGGATTAAAAAAGGGTATAAGGCTTCTAATATTCTTTCCAAGAAAAAGGGCTTATGGCTCAAACATTGGTTAACAAGGGTTGATATTCAAGGAGATCATTTTGTGGTGAAATAACTAACCAAAAAGAGCCTAAGGCCATTTTCCAAGTGCAGCTACATCTAGGATTTCGCCTTGAATACATTTAGGGAAAGTTCTAGACAATATGCATACACAAGAATCAAGCCAAAAACCTCATCACCCGCATCACCATCCAAAGAGTTCAGATATTCTCATGATCAATTCAAAGGCATGACGGACAATCTATTTTGAGTTTGGATACTCGTTTTGCAAATCAAAAGCCAAACAAAGAATGTATAATTCATGAAAAGAGAGTGCTCATATTCAAATTCATGTGCCCCTTTCAACTTCAAAAATCATTTTGCTATGCTACTAAAAAATTTTGGTTGTACCGCTCAAAGTAAGTGCAATAATAACTCACAAAATAAACTAAACTTGGAATTTTCCCTTAAGAAAGTTGCCTCTCAATTTATCATAGGAAACTTTCACCCGATTCGACACACAAATAAAAAAAATTGCTCCTTGAAAAAGAACCATGGTATGAATAAAACCCTTGGAGTTTATTACTATCTACTATTTATGAAGGCGATTGCTAAGCATGAGTCATGAATTAATTTGCATGTAAAACTAACCCGTCAATGGCAACACATATCATCAAAGAAAGGAAATCAGCCCAACAATCTCATCAATTAAAACAATCTCTGCAAGGGAATTCATTCATCAAAACAAACTTTAAAATTTTTACACAACAAGCCATGTAAGGGTATCCACCGCCCCTCCCCCCCCCCCCAACAAAATCATGCATTGTCCTCAAGGCACATTAGCAGCAAAATAGGGTAGGATAACTCCCTGTATGAATGATAAAGTAGCATGAGTCCATCATGAGAAATGTTGTTTAGTTATGTCAGCAACGGAGGGCATCAAAGGATCTGGTGGCAATGTAAGTGGCAAATGTAATGAAGTAACTACCTATTTGTTCACTAGGGTACTCTCTTCATGTAAGAGTAAACCAGAGGTACCTAATATGGGTCACCACGGTGCACAGCACCCCTGGTAGGAAACACCTGCTAGGTGGCTCTCCATAGTGCACATATCCAGCTGCAACCACTTCAGATGGGTTGTACCCGAGACACTAATCGTCTGGGGGGACTTCTTTCAGCAACCGATGGGTCAGACTCTACCGTTGGGATGTAAAGGTCTATCTACACTATCGAGATCATGTCTTTTAATCTATCCATCTCTTCCCGCATAGATGCCACTTCTTCCTCAAGTACATCCACTTGAGCACATAGGCTTCTCGACTTTTCCACTACAGGGTTCATAGCCATTTTGATGGCATATTGAATCATAAGTGGGATGGATTTGGCTATCTTTAATATTTGAGCATTATAAGCACAAGGCATTTGTTCCATTTTGATAAGGCCACTTGCCTGTGGAGAGGCATATCTATCTTCCATAGGTGAAACAGGGACATCTTTGAAATCTCAGTGGGTGAAGGATCACTTGGTCCCGTAGTTAACTTCTTCTTTTTGAAAACTAGAGTGTCCTTATCCGTCTTTGTGGCTAAATCAATAACTCCCTCTGCTCCCCGCATTTTGTCTAGTCGTCAAAATAAAGGGCAGTCGGCCTGTAGGCATAGAAAACTAATGAGGACTGAGTATTTCAAAGAAGTAGCCTGCTGTCGAGACTTTATCTTGAATTATTCAGTTATGATCTTCCCGACATTAATGTAAATCCTATCCATGATGTTGACTATGAGGATGGCTATCTCAATTGGAACATGTGTTGTATTCTTGGAGGGAATAATACAAGCGCTCACCAGGTCAAGCCACATTTTAGCTTCAAATTTCAGATCGTGGCAATGAATATCACTTTTCATAACCGCCCATTGAGGATGACCTTTAGTAATAATGCCTACCACCCATGCATATTGATTCTTTTTTTCTGCCAATCTCCTTGCAAACCCCAAGCCAGGATAGACTAGATCTCCCTAAATAAATGGAATTTATTTCCTCAAGGGTGATGTCTACTTCTTGGACCCACACTATCATGAATGATAAGAAAGGAGTCATGTATACTCGGCCTTTATGCTTCATAATATCCTATCGAGCCCTTAGGAGGCATAAAACTCCTGCACCAATTCTGGAAAGTAAGGGTCCAAGGGCTGAGTGAAAGGCTGCCAATCCCATATTTCGAATTGTTTGTTAATATCAGGTAAGTCAACCTTAAAAGAGTCACATTTAATTTGGCCACTTCTGTAATTGCTCGCTTCTCCTTGAAGGAGAGATAGTAAGCCTTCATTCCTTCAAGCCCAAAGAGGAGTCAGGAGATTCTCTTTTCCTCTGCTAGATCAGATTCCTGATGTGTGCCAGCCCCCATAGGAGCTTTTCCTTTATCCCGACACTTGTATGAGGACATTTTCCTGCAAGACAATGTGAGTGCCACAACATAAAACCACTCAACTTTTGTATTTTTCTTAAAGAAAATAAAAGAAGTAAGATACACTAGACTAAGGAAAGAAATTGGAATAGAAACAAAAGTAAAGCAAGAAATAAAATCACTGCCTGCACCTGCATTGCACCTGTGTTTCACAGGTGAGGACCTATGGCTCGCAGTTGAATCGCAGGTTCCAGGCAGAATCACTAGAATCTAGCACTAGCACCTGCGTTACATCTGCGTTTCACAGATAGGTATCTGGCGGCACGCAGGTGGAATGCAGGTGTAAGGCAATAAGCCTGAAGCCTAATGCCCAACCTATGTTGAACTTGCGTTCCGCAGAGCAAGATCTGAGGTACGCAGTTGCTCAACAATGTCTAACCTTCAACTCACATTCTTTCATTTCCAAATTTTTAGAAAGTATCAACAAATTCATTATCTAATGGGTACTTAGACTTCCTCAAAAGATTTACCAACAATATTAACAACAATTTTCACCATTATGACCTTTTAACGACTTTCCTTAAGAAGGACAATACCAAATCTATCATTGGGAACATCAAGTAACCAATGCAACCAAACTTTATAAAGTTAATTTCAACAACCCACACAACTCACAATCATGATCACATTTTTATCCACATTATCAAGCACATAATAAGACATGATGATTTCCCCTTAAAGAAGACATCACCCAATCCATCATCGGAAAAACATTAATCTCAAGCAAATTGGTTACTCATACTTCAACCCCAACTAAAATTTTAAAGCAATATAGCACACCCAATAGATATAGCATCATGAAACAAGAAAATCTACCCCCTTTGACATTCTCAAAACCCCCCTCAAATAGCCATAAGAATCAATTTCATAATGAACATGAAGAACACAGAATGGAGAAATAGGGGAAAATGTGGGTCAAGGAAAATAAAAACTATCATGATTTTTGTGCTACACATATCATCAAGCTTAAATAAACAAAGATAAAAATTAAAACACATACCAGATAGAGTGAGTAGAGAAATGAAATTGAAACTTGAAGTTTTTTCCACATGCTGAGACCGACCCAGTAATGTTGCCCAAGTGCACGCAAACACACGTGGTTGTCAAGTAATATAGGATTGTTAAGTCGAGATATTGTACCCATAGAGACTTGTCAATTTAATCGATATAAGATTTTCACTTTAATTTCACTAATCTAAAAAATAGTTAAAATGAAGATTGATTTGGAAAATTGAACTACTAAAACTTCAAATATAAAATTAACTAAAAATAATTTAAGCTTGATTGTATTTCAATGGTGGTGAAAGACTAGGGAAGTGGCACTTGGTTGGTTTCAAGTTGAGTTTTCAAGACGTAATTAAACTGGCATGATTCTTCCTATAGTTGTTAGTTGCAAGTTATCCCATTCCTTGCCATTAACCCTAGCATCCAAGAACTATTTCACAAACCCTAACACCTATATCCCTATGGTCGCAAGAGAACAATGAAACGATGATTATTCCTACTTATATTTCATCTAAATAGGGTTGAAGGGTATATCCCTTTCCTCAACAACAACTTTTATCCTATCACCCATGGGTTCAAGGGTCTTTGAATTTCCATTTTGTATTTATCTTTAACCCTTCCGATTCCCTTTCCCAAGTTCAATCGAAAGCCAACGGATTACATACAAGGTCATCAATCTCATAAATAATAAATTTAACAAAAAATATAAACAACCATAATTGAAGAATCAAAGCCAAATTTAATTAGTCTTTCAAACAATCAACCATTAACATGGCCAAAACCTTAGAATATAAGTTTAACCACTCATAGACAAGCAGAAAATCAAATACTTAGTCATTATCATACAAAAATACGAACTAAAAAAAGACCTAGTTGTAGAATTATATGTTCCTTCCAAACGGCTTACAAGCTTTCATAAACGAACTGCAAAATATAAAAATATGAAGTTAGATCGATTAAATATGATCAAAACCTTCCCTACAAATGACCTAAGGAATGTATTTATAGATGAGCCTTCAAATGACGCTTCTGCGCTTCAAAACTTGACTTTAAAATCAGCATTTTCTACCCCCGGAATGGTCGTGGCGCGCCACCCCACATATCTCACCACAGATTTAGTCAAATTTCCAAAAATTTTAGCTTTAGACAAGGTCTGGTGTGCTACTCCATTTATCTCACCAGCTTTGGCTTATTTTCTTCTGAAGTTTGGGCTTGAGCACATCGCCCCACCTATCTCACCAAGATGTTCATCAAATTTTGTAAGTCTGAACTCTTCAGTAACGAAGTGCCAGTCATCTCGCCAAGATTAATGAAGTGAAAATCTGCTGAAGTTCAAGGGCTGGCGCATAGCACCAACTTGAAGTTTTATTTTCTGAAGTTTGGGACTTGGTGCAGGACGCCAGCCATAGCACTAGGCCCTTTAGCTCCTCAAACCTTCACTCCTTGAATCATTTTAATCCCATTTTGCTTAATTCCCTACTCAAATATTCCTAGCGCATAAAACACACACACACATAAATCTAAGTATAAACTAAGGATTATGAATTCAACACATGATCAAATATGGATAAACATGGCAAATGGACACAGAAATATGCCTAACATCACCACCCCACACTTAAGCCATTGTTCGTCCTCAAACAATCCTTAAAACATACCTGAACTCATGTTTTACCATAACACTTGACACCTCTATCAACTCTTACTCAACCTACTAACATAGATCATTCATAGAGTGGTTTATCATAAGCAATACAATTTCATCAAATACATATGCAAGCTTCACACTCAAGATCACACAACCTCTATAACTGACTCATCTTTTTCAACACAAAGGACCAACATGATTAAATTTCATACATGTAGCAAGTAGTACACTAACTTATTAAAACCTCCAGGTTCTTCAACTGGATTTATTGTGAAGTCCTCATAGTGAGGTGGAATTCGTGCTACTCTAAACACTTCAAATCTGCCTCCTGACCATCTACTCTCATAAACATCTTCCTCGACTTAACATGTATGACAGCGTCGATGGTGGCTAAAAGTCCTCTCCCCAAAATGAGGGGAACTGTTGTATGTGCCTCACAGTCCAGGATTATAAAGTCTACCAGCAGGATGAAAGGTCTTATCTTAATGAAGACATCTTGAATGATTCCTTCAGGATAGGCCAAAGACTGGTCCACAAGCTGCAACATTACTATGGTAGGACGTGGTTCACCTAATCACAAAATTCTGAATATGGATGCAGGAATCAAATTAATGCTCGCACCCAAATCATATAAGGCCGAACCAACTTCCTTGCTCCCAATAATGACAGGGATAGTGAAGCTCCCGGGGTCCTTTAGCTTTCTAGGAATTTTATTCTTGATTTGGGAACTGCACTCTTTCGTAAGAGCCATGGTTTAAAACTCTATATGCCTCCTCTTATTATTCACGATATCCCTAAGATACCTAGCGTACTTCAGGACTTCCTTAAAAGCTCCACCAATGAAATATTCACATGAACCTGCTTTAACAACTCAAGAAACTTACTACAAGTTCTGTCCTTTGTCTTCTTCTTCAACCTTTGAGGGAATGGAGGAGGTGGTCTAGCTACCACAATCTTCGGTTGTGGGTTGCTAGACTCACCTACCTAAGTCTTGGAACTCACAACCTATTCCTTATCAATTTTTTCTTTATTGGGGATAGCCTCACCTAACTCTTTACCACTGCACAGGAAGATTGCGCTCACATTTTCCTTGCGGTTCTTCTCGGTGTTACCCGGGAGTGCCCCCTGTGGTCTATTGTCCTGTTGTAGGTCCAATTGCCCTATTTGTCTCTCAAGCTCATGGATGGACTTTTGCATTTCATTAACCACTTGCGTCTGCTGCACTATCCATTGCATTATTGTCTCCTAAAGTGAACTGCTCTGTTGTTGGCCTTATGGCCTTTGATATGTGTTCTGGGGCCTTTGGAAATTTTAATTCCCTCCCCATGAAGGATTTTCTCCAGTTTGATAGCCCTGATTATATCCATTACCTGCAAAACCTCCACGACGACCTTATTGTCCCACAAAGTATACAGACTCATGACTAATAGGACAACCTAAATAGGCGTGGCTTTCTCCACACGCCTCACATGATGGTGGTGGGGTTTGCACCTACTGTACCTATTCTACTTGGCCTCTTGTTGGTGTAGTTACCAACTTACTGATTGCATTCACCAGTGGGCCAATGTTTGCCCTGATTGCCGCAACACCATCCACCTTAAGCTTTTCCAGTACCTTTGTTGCTGCAAATCCTCTACTTGAGTCTTGATATTCCTGACTCCCTACAGGCATGAGGTTCAAGAGAGCCTCAATTTCATCATAACTTTTGGATAGAATCTGTCCCTGTGCGGTAGCGTCTAGGAGTATCTTTTACTCGAGCTTTAGGCCCTCTATGAAGTTGTGCCCAATTATCTCCTTAGGTTGCATGTGGTGTGGACTATCCCTCAAGTAACCCTTGTAACATTCCCAAGCTTGAGCTAGCATTTCTCCATCTTTCCGTATGAATTCGGAGATCTTTCCCCTCAGTTCTTTAGTTCTTCTCGAAGAGAAAAACTGGTTGATGGACTTATTAGAGAGGATCTCCCAAATAATGATGGAACCTGCAGGCTCATTTTGAAGCCACTCCTTGGCTTCCCCAATCCGTGAGAACGGAAATAGAGTCAACTTGACATATTCATCTAACACATTCTAGTTGTGGAAATTTCACTCAACTTTACAAACATCATCAGATGCTTGTGGGGATCCTCATGCAGCTTGCCCTGATACTGGCAAGTGTTTTGGACCAACCGCATTGTCCCTTCTTTCAGCTCAAAGTTCCCAGTGATGGCCAATTTGATGATTGCTTTAGAAGCACTCTCCAAATCAGGCCTAGCAAAATTCATCACTAGAACTCTATCATTCTCTTCACTTGCTTCTTGCCCAATGTTTTTCATAGCTAACCTTCAAAAGGTTCTCCCTATTTCAGGATCAAGAGAAGCCAAAAGTGGTCCATGACTTCTCGTACTTGGCATACACTAAGGCAAACAACCCTGTGAACTTAAACAAAAACAAGAAACAAACGTAAAATACAGATTAGCAAAATAAAATTCTTACCTACAAATGATTAAACAATATTCAAGTCCCCGACAACAGCGCCAAAAACTTGATATCGCCCAAACGCACATGGTCGTCAAGTAATATAGGATTGTTAAGTCTAAATATCGTACCCACAGGGACAAAATAGTTAAAATGAAGATTGGTTTGGAAAATTAAACTACTAAAACTTCAAATATAAAATTAACTAAAAACAACTATAAGCTTGGTTGTATTCCGATGATGGTGAAAGACTAGGGTAATGGCACTTTGTTGGTTTCAAGTTGAGTTTTCAAGACGTAATTAAACTTGCATGATTCTTCCTATGGTTGATAGTTGCAAGTTACTATCCCATTCCTTGTCACTATCCCTAACATCCAAGAACTATTTCATGAATCCTAACGCCTATATCCTATGGTCGCGGGAAAATAATGAAAATATGATTATGCCTACTTGTATTTCAACTAAACGGGGTTGAAGGGTATATCCCTATCCTCAACAATAACTTCCATCCTATCACCAATGGGTTCAAGGATCTTTGAATTCTCATTCTGTATTTATTTTTAACCCTTTTGATTCCCTTTTTCAAGTTCAATCGAAAGTCAATGGATGACTTACAAGGTAATCAATCTCATAAATATTAAATTAACATAGATAAATACAAAAAAAAAACCATAATTGAAGAAATGAAAATCAAATTTAATTAGTCTTTCAAACAATCAACCATTCACCATGGCCAAAAACCTAGAATATAAGTTTAGCCACTCATAGACAAGCAGAAAAAATAATTACTTAGTCATCATCATACGTAAATACGAATACTTAGTCATCATTTTACAGAAATACGAAGTAAAAAAGATAAAAACCTAATTGTAGAACTGTGTCTTCCTTCCAAACAGCTTACAAGCTTTCATAAACGAACTACGGAATGTAAAAATTTGAACTAAGATCGATAAAAGATGATCAAAACCTTCCCCACAAATGACCTAAGGCATGTATTTATAGATGATCCTTCAAATGACGCTTCTGCCCTTCAAAACTTTACTTTATAATCAGCATTGTCTGCCCCCGAAATGGCCCTAGCGCTCCACTCCATGATAACATCCAAAAACTATCCTTTATAAAAAGAATATACATGGCCGAAGTATCAAACCAAGTAACCCGACGAGTGTCGGGGTCGAATCCCACGAGGATTAGGGAATGATAGTTACAAGTGTCGGTTGAGAAATTGACGTTCGCTTGCACCACGTACATTTAATATAAAAACAAATAAAATTGGGGGGATTAAAATTTGCAGAGAATTGTATTGGGTGATTTAGTAATAAAACAACAAGATCAGCCAAGTTGTCAACAAGAGTGTGAAAGACTAGAAGTGTGGTGCAGATGAAATACTAACTAGATTGGGACATACCGGGTCATCTTATGAGTTAAAAAAGTGTAAATAATCTCAGAAAGTGGGTAATTACAGATTTTCATCCTTCTAATTACCTATTACTAGAGTTTTGTCAAACCTCTAGTCACGATTTAGCTCGACCCGATTTGATTTGGATTAGCAACTCAACTAATTTCTAGTTATTAGCTTCTAATAAGGAATGAGAATGCAATTTCAGCTATTTCTAACCCAATTTCACAATCTCTTATCCATACCCACTATTAAATTCTCTTTCAATACTTAATTATTCTTTTGCAAGCAACAATCAAGCAAGAATAAATAGACTCATATCATAATCAATGGATCTTCCTTTATAGATTGAAGAGAATCTAATAGATTTACACTTATTTGAACAATATGAAGATGACTCTAGCATTACCCAATCTAATTAAGTATTCATCATCACACACCTCTAGTTAATGATTTAGCTACTCATGATTAAGCAATTCAGAAACACATTCATCAATAGCTTCATTGAATTTAATAGCAAGAGTAGAAAAATCAACTTCACAAGATAATTTACAACAATAGTTGAAACTTACTAGTACAAAGAAGAAATAAAGCAGAGTACTTTCTACCAATTTACCAATCAAAATCTCCCTACTTTAACTAAGAGAATGTTCTGCAGCTAAAAACGGAAACAATGATGTAATATATCTTTTCTCTCTCTCAATATCTCTGTTTTTATCTCTACTTCTGCCTCCCCTAGTACAAAGTACTTTTTCTTCTATTTATATCCTGAAAAGTAGGGCACTTTTTATCTCTTTTCCAGTGTTGGACAATTATACCCTTGAGCACCGTTCTGAAATTGGCGGAGACACCAGCGGTTCGCCGGTTCCAATCCGTGAACCGCCAAATACCTTTTCTGAGCCCTTACTAAATTCCAGTGAACATCGGCGGTTCGCTCGGCATTTCACCGATGACAATTTGTGAACCGTCAGCTCTTCAAGCTATTTTTCAGAATTTAGGGTGTCTTTCGGTGACTATACCGATTCGTGAACCACCAGTGGCGTTAATCTTCAGAGGCAGTGATGTTCGGCCTTTGGCCGGTGTCTCACCGGTTTTTACCTGTGGATCGCCAATATCCTCTCACTCCCTTCTTTTGCTCCCTTTTTTCTCTTTTCTTCACATTTAGTCATCTGCACGCAACAAAACCAAAAAGAGCATAAAATCCAGATAATCAACTCAAGAACTAAGCAAAAACTCAAGTTTTAGAACCTAATGAGTTGGTAAATTACCAACTCATCAAACCTCTAAACTTAAATCATTGCTTGTCCTCAAGTAATGCAATACTCATTCATTAAGAAATATTCCACCTCTATTCACAATTATACCTTGCCAATCACCTGAACTATGACAACCCAAAAATATGCTCACCATGCTCACCGAAAAGAGAAGAAAATACCCCAAGAGACCAAAACAACGAACATGTTTCAAATAGACTACCACTTTCCACCAATCAAAGCTTATGAAAGGATTCATTTAGTAAAACAAGGGCATTGCTCAATCATGAAACACACATAGCATATCAAGTTATAATCAGTGCACATTCAAAGCTTGCCTTAGAGTTTACACTCCTCGTGCCCTATTCTCCATTAACTCTGAATGCTATTGTGTCTCCAAAAAGGAATGATGCCGCTGACCAACATAATAATCCCTATTCTTTTTATCATGTGATTATTTGGATGCACACAATGGATTGTTTGGAAAAGACACGCACACTCACTCTCCCAAAAGAAACCTTCATGCATACACTTGACCCATAGGCTTTCCCTTCATGTAGTTCACCACTAATGTAGAGTAGCTGCAGCTAGAATCATTTAGGGCTTGCGGGTTATGATGTAGGCTCGGGGTAAGGGTAGGATAAAAATTTGGCTATGATCTTGGGCAGATTTATATGCCCAAGTGATACTCAAACGTATCATTTTTACCTTGTTTGTTGTGCAATGTGTATATAATATCATGTATTTGGTAATAAAATGCGAATTTATACTAACCAACATGATTAGCATTTGTTTTGCAGGATAATGTGATTTTTAAGAGCTAAAATGCGGGTTGGAACTATGTCGGAGTTGGACTTGGATGCGAGCGTGGAAAAGACCTCGGATGGCATATTTTGCAGTGGCTCCGCGATGGTGTCGTGCCACGCTGCCATCGCGGTAGCACACTGCCTGGGCAGAAATAAAAGTGGCAATTTCCAGTGTGCCTGCGCGTCAGCTCCGTGGCACGGAGACAGGCCTCCGCGATGGCCTCCGTGCCACGTTGAGGCTAATTATCCGGACCATGCAATTTCCAGAGAGGGTCCGCGTCCATGCCGTGTCACGGAGGCAGTGCTCCGCGTTGGCCTCCGTGACACGTTGCTTGTTATTCCTGGAAAAATTTCCCACTAGTATAAATAGCACACTTAGGTTATTTTTAAAGGGAGTTTTTTTAGTTTTAGTTTTTTTAGCCTGAGTTCAGAAGTGGGAGCAGGAACGTGGTTTTGTGGCAGTTGAAGAATAGAAAAGATAAGAGTTTTCTTCTCTTCCCTTCTTCTTTCCTTCAATTGTATGCATGATTCACACTCATTCTAGGATGATTAATCCAAGAATGAGTGGTTAATTCCTTTCTTGCTGAGGTTTTGAACTTGTGTAATGAATGTTGGTAATAATTGATATGGTTTCTTCTTCTTCTTGCATGTTGTTCTATTAATTCTTGTGCTTATTACATTCTTGATTGGCCACCATTAATGTATATCTAAAAAGTCCAATTTCGCTCGAGAGAGCATGAAATTGGAAAGTTGTGAATTAATAGGGTATTGTTCTTAACTTGATTTGGGAAAATTGGGTTTTGATGTGCTTTCTTGATAGAAATATACTTGAAAGCCGTATTAGTCAATTTAGGAACCGGAATTGTAGTGTTAGGTCATAAATTGCATTTGATCACAGAAATGTAGACGAATGGTTTATGAATCTAAAGTGAAATTAAATACGGAAGTTTTAATTTCTAGGCAAACGTTCTTGGCTAGCAATATGAAGAAGAAGATGACCAAATTATCATGATTATCAAGTTCATTACTCGTTCTTAACCTTGGCATGTGCATATCTATTGTCTAAACTCAACGTAAATAGTAGTTATTAATTTTAGTAGATAATTAGTTTAGAAACAAAACTCACTCAAATCTTGGTTGGATTGTTGTTAACATAGTTAGAAATAGAATAGAGATATAGTAAACTAGGCAGTTTTGCATATCTAGAGCAGCCTCCTTGGATCGATACTTGGCTACTTAGCCACTTTATTACTTGTTTGACCACGTACACTTGCGTGTCGGTGTATAATATATACCGAGCAGCAGAGCGCGAACAAGTTTTTGGCGCCGTTGCCGGGGAGGCTAGGCGATTTGTAAGATTTTGTTTAGTGTAAATTTACTGTATTTGTATTTTTATTTTCTTAAGTGTTAACAACTTGGTCTTAGCCTGTATTTTGCAGATTTTTATTTCTGTGAACACTGGCAAGGGACAAGGAGCTGGTGGAATCTTACTTAGAGCCAGAACGTGAATTGCATAGTCAACGTAGAGAAGCTCTTCGGAAGAAGTTGCAGTTGCTGAAACAGTCTATAATGGAGCAACCAAATCCACCAGTTGTGCGGGCAGTGTTAGTGCCCGAGGAAGTAGCAGCCAGGCCGGTTCGCGAGGTGGCAATCCCACACGCTAATAATGTACATTCCAGCATCCGCAAACCAGAGCCTGGGGGGAGATTTGAGTTAAAGCAAAATATGGTGCAACTTTTGCACACTAGCGGGCAGTTTACCGGTCTCCCTCACGAAGATCCGCAACAACATCTCCAGAACTTCTTGGAGATAAGTGACACTTACATCCCCGCTGGAGTGTCACCTGATTATGTTCGGCTCACCTTATTTCCATTTTCCTTACTTGGTGAAGCCAAGAGGTAGTTAAAAGCTGAACCACCCAACTCTATATCAACGTGGGATGATCTTGCAAAGAAGTTCTTGATCAGATTTTTCCCTTCAGGTAAAACAGCTAAACTTAGAAGTCAGATTCTAAGTTTTAAACAGAGGGAAGGAGAAAATCTTTATCAAGCCTGGGAAAGATTCAAGTCCATGTTGCGGGACTGTCCTCATCATCATCAGTCAAATGAGGTGTTGGTCCACACTTTTATTGAGGGTTTGGAACCCCACACTAAAATTTTGTTAGACTCAGCAGCTGGAGGGCAAGCACTGGAGAAGACTTATGAGGAGCTGTACACTTTGCTCAACCGAATTTCACAAGGCAATCCGGAATGGAATGCAGATTCTTCAAGAGGTGGAGCAAGGAAAGCAGCGGGAGTGCTTGAAGTGGATGGATTCACAGCTATCGCTGCACAGATAGCTGCTTTGCAAAATCAGTTAAACACTCACTTCAGCAATATGAATTTGAACCAGCCGTCAGCCTCAGTTAATGCAGTCCAACAGATGTGGTGTGAAGTGTGTGGTAGTAGTGAGCATTCAGCTGAATGCTGTGGTGCAAATCCTGATTCTGTCAACTTTGTGGGCAATGCACAGAGGAATCAACAGCAGTTTGGTGGTGGCTACAACTCGAATTGGAGGAATCATCCAAATTTTTCGTGGGGTAGCAACAATCAACAAGGCCAGGGTTCAGGGCAGGGTATGCACAGAAACCAAGGAGGGCAACAAGGCTATCAGAATCAGTTTAGAAATCACAATGCCCCTCCTCCACCACCATCACCGACTATTGAGGAAATGTTCAAGACCATGATTGCCAACCAGGCACAATTGCAGGCTGACTATGTCAAACTGGCGGCCGAAGTAAAGAACAATCAATTGGCAACCAAGGCTCTTGAATATCAGTTTGGGCAATTTGCCAGTGCCCAAAATACTAGACCAAGGGGAGGACTACCTAGCGACACGGATCCCAATCCTAAGCAGGTAAATGCAGTGACCACGAGGAGTGGTTTACAATTAAAGGAGGTGGAACCGAAAAGACCGCCTCAGAAGTCAGGAGCAGCAGATGTTGAGGGAGAACAAACCTCAGATACGGGGAAGACCAAAGAAGCTGAACCAACAAGGCCTCCACCCCCGTTCCCTCAACGACTTAAGAAACACAAGGAGGAGGCGTGTTTCCAGAAATTCATGGAGGTACTTAAACAGGTACATGTTAACTTACCTCTTGTTGATGTCTTGCAGGGTGTGCCAAAATATGCAAAGTATATCAAAGACATCGTGGCCAACAAAAGTCGCTTGACCGAGTATGCCATGGTGGCTTTAACGGAGGAATGCACATCCCGTATTCAGAACAGGTTGCCCACTAAACTGAAGGATCCTGGAAGTTTTACTATCCAGCTGACGATTGGGCAAAGTATCCGAGCTCGTGGGTTATGCGACTTGGGGGCAAGTATAAATCTGATGCCATCTTCGGTATTCAGAAAGTTAGGGCTAGGGAGTCCTAGACCTACAATAGTGATCTTGCAGCTAGCAGACAGGTCTTTAGCTAAGCCGGATGGCATTGTGGAGGATGTGCTAGTGCAGGTAGGCTCCCTCATTTTTCCGGTAGATTTCATTGTTCTGGATTTTGAGCCAGATGCAGAAGTCCCATTTATTTTGGGATGACCATTTTTGGCAACCGGAAAGGCATTGATCGATGTAGCTGCGGGTCAACTCACGATGCGAGCACACGACAAGGTTGAGGTGTTCGACGTGTACAAGGCACCGAGGCTCTCGACTGTTTATAAGGAACTCTCGGTGATCAACGTGATTGATCATGGGAATGCAAATGGATTGAGTGATTCCCGAGAGTTACTAGGTAGGCCACCAGACAAGGTTGAGAACTACTGGGGAGATGACCATGATCGGGTCAAATGGTCCATCTCCCTAGTAGAAAATTGAGCGTAAAGGCTATCGAGCCGCGACGTTAAACCAGGCGCTACACGGGAGGCAACCCGTGAAAAATATTTTTCTTTCTTTTTCCTTAGTGTAAAGTTTTTCTTTTCTTTTTCTTGACTAGGTTTAGATGTGCATTTTAATTAGTAATTTTTATTCTTTTAGTAGGGAATCTAGTCATTTAACCAATTTTTGTTTAGTGAGGTGATTTTCAGGTATACCGGAGGAAAAATACGTGGAATCGAGAAAACGAGGCGAGGTATGAAAAATAAAATTTGATAGTGAAACAGAGCACTGGCGCGTTGGCGCCGTGTCACGGAGGCAATGCTCCGCGTTGGCCTCCGTGACACGTTGAAGGCAAATCTGGAATTTTTTAAAATTCCAGTAAGCCAACGCGTTGGCTCCGTGTCACGGAGGAGGGCCTCCGCGTTACCCTCCGTGACACGTTGCCCTAATCCCAGTGCCGGGTCACACCGGGTTTCCGGGTGACCCGCGTGTTTTCTTAATAAAAACCCCTGATTTCGCCCCTATTTTCCCCATTCCCTCTTCCCTCCGCGACCAAACAACCATTCCCCTACCCCCAAGCTCCGTGCCACGTTAAGAGGCAAGGAAAACGTCAAGTCTTTATCGATTCTTCAATTCCAAGGTATGTTTTCATCGTCTATCTCAAATTTTTGGCGATTTTTGTCGATTTTGAGCATGTGAGGTGAGATATATCACCCTAGGTAGAAATTAAACATGACGTGAATTATTTTGCGATTGATTGTGTTCGGATTGTTGTAGTTGACGGGTGAACTTATCGATTGATTGAATAATTCATTGTTGATTGTCGAATTGAGTTCTAGGGCTTGGGGTTGTTGAATTTTAACTTGGGTAACTTGATAGTTTGACGAAATTGATGCCGGGGTGTGTTTATTATTTAAGATAAGTCGTGGTAAATATTGTATAATTGGTGAAAGACGACTAATTCTCGATTTTTTTTGTGGGACATTGCGTAATATGTGAATTGGTTGAATTGCTTAGATTAGTGTATATAAAATGTTTA
Source organism: Datura wrightii (assembly GCA_035772735.1). Taxonomy (NCBI): domain Eukaryota; kingdom Viridiplantae; phylum Streptophyta; class Magnoliopsida; order Solanales; family Solanaceae; genus Datura; species Datura wrightii. The sequence continues at coordinate 52,991,316 of JASDFA010000006.1, read as the reverse complement.
TAATGTTGTTCCTATTTTGTTGTTGTTATTGTTGCTAAGTGTTATGGGTGAATAGCTGTCGATAGTAGGATTGGGTTAGCTGTATGAAGTCTGAGTAGTTCGCTAGCCGTTATGCTGTCGAATTTTTGTGAACGCACTAAGCAATATGTTTATAGTGATTGTGCTTGGGGTGTAAATAGATCTATCCTTGCGAACATGTTGTAAATATTGGTAAAGACTAAGTGTGGGGTAAATTTTGTTTAACCCGACCTTAGCCAAAACTAACAAGTTTTTAGCTTAACGTTGTGCTTGTCTGTGTAAATTGACAGGTACAATGGCCAGCCGACAAGATAAAGGCAAGGGTGCTTCAACCTCAGGCACCGGCAGAAAGAGAATGAGACTGGGCACAGCTGTCCCAGCTGCACCTGCTGTTCCACGCGGTCAACACCGCCGATACGGGACACGATGGGTCACCGATGAAGGGAAGAAATGGTACGCAAAGCATAAGGAGAACAAGTACTTCCCGGAGGAACATATTGCAAGGGAACCACTCACACAGGAGTTCCCTCGCATCGTACAGAGGATTGAAGCAGCTGGGCTCAGCTTTATTTTTCAGGAGCCCAAGGAGTGCAACCTTCACTTGGTCCAGGAATTTTATGCCAACTGGAACCCGGCCATCAGAAGCCACACTATTAAAATCAGAGGGCAGATTGTCACTCTGGAACCCCAGCAGTTGAATGCCATCGTTGGAGCGCGGGACACAGACGCCCACGTTCTCCGCCAGCTCAACATCACCCCACCGTACGCCGACATCAGACGTACGTTGTGTGGGGCTCGATCCACAGCCCGATGGAGTAGACACAAAGAGAGGGGTTACCACCAGACTCTTCCTTATTCGCAGATGAACAGGGAGGCCAGAATCTGGCTAAAAATTGTATGTTCGTGTTTGATCCCGGGAGTACATATGACAGACGTGACCCGGGACCGTGTCTGCCTGGTGTATGCCCTTATGAAAGGGCTTGAGATTAATGTGGGGGCGGTTATAATATCCGCCATGAAGAGAGCCAGACTACACCAGGGCCACAGATACGGGTTTGGCGGACTCATCACCACCTTCCTCCAAGGCCTCGACGTTGAGGAAGAAGCCTTGGATTACATTCCGCAGTTGGAGCGGCGGGCCCTTGATGTGACAAAGACCAAGGCCCCCGACACTACACACGGACCTGTGCTAACTCTGGGCGAGCGACATGCTCGTGACGACCAGTATATGGCCCGTATGTTCGGTATGCAGATGCTGCAGCTACGGATAGGTGCGAGACCAGCCACCGAGGATGAATTATGGCAGCTGGAGCTGGACTACCCTTTTGGCGAGAACGCCAGAGCTTTATGCAAGGTGGGGCCAGCCTTTGTGGAGCCGACTGACGACGACGTCCCTACTGATGAGGAGATACGTCGTGAGGACTCTGATGTGGAGTCCGATGACGGCGAGGGAGTTGATTCAGATATGGGCGACGAGGCCGCAGCACCGGATGAGGAAGTCGAATATTTCGACTGAGCAGGGAGTTTCACCACCCAAAATTTTGTGCTTTGTATTTTTGTGAACACTGGGGACAGTGTTCGATTTAAGTGTGGGGTGGGGAGTAGTTAGGTGCTGGGTCATAGGCTCTAAATCTGCTGTATATTCTTCCTTGACGTTTATGTATGTCTGTGCTTTCCCTGTTGTTGTGAACTGATTGGTGAATGATGTGTAAATATTTGTTTGTGGCTAATGATGTGTGTCTTTAAAAAGTTATGGTTGCCTTTATAAATATTTTGTAAATTTTGTAAATATTTTCTCTATCGATATGATCGATATTTTTCAAAATTTTTGCGAAAAGATGTTGCACTTATCAACATATTTTGTAAATATTAATTTTTTTCATCGAAATGATCGATGTGTTGCAAAAATTTTGAAGTTTTATTTTTGGGTTTCTCGGAGTTTGTTTTCGATTCTTTTACCGAGAATAGTCCCATTGAATCGATGTCATAGTTAGTGAACATTCCCTATGATGGATGGATGACGACCGTCTTAAGGGAAATGTAGTCGATAGGAGTAGATGATTTGTTTTTAGTTTCTTTGGTGGATTGCATCAATAAACTGTAGTTGCTTATGGTTGCTAAAATTTTGTTGCGTGTGTAATTGATGTTCGAAATGTGAAAGTGATTCGTTTGAAAGCATGTAATTGTGTAAATATGTTGAGTTACCTAGGCTATAGAATTTGGTTCATTATGATTGAGGCTTAATCTTGAATTCATGTAATTGACTAATTAAAGAGTCTGTGAATGCATCTTGATTCGAGCATGTGCATGAAGTGTGAGTGAGGTTTTGCTATTCCATGTCATTGTGAATTGTCTAGAACTTGCCTGGCGTGTATACAAAGCGAAATGAAGGAGGTGTAGTGTCGGAAAGGATGTAGGCATTTCTTTGTTTTAACCGTTAGTTTCCATTTTTTTCTTGTCAAATTCTACCTTTTTATATGTTGTATACCCTAGTCAGCCCATTGAGCCTTTAGCCGATTTCTTTCTTTTGTCCAGAATTGTATGAACTAAGCTTTATTCCTTCTTTTCATTAGCCTTAAAGTCTATAAGAAGCTCTTAAGCGCTTACAAAGAACAGAAAATTGTTTCCCAAAGTGTTAAAGAGTGAAAAGAGTGAAAAGAAAAGAAAAGCAAAGTGAGGAAAGAAAAGATGATGTTGAAGAGGCACTAGTTATAATTAAATGAAATTGAGGGTACATGAAAACCTTCCGTTTAGGGTCAAGTGTGCCTGATGAAATGGGCTGTATGAAAGTAAACCAGCATGAATGGGAGAAAAAGAGAAAAGAGAGGAACAATGTCCATGAGTCGATGGGAATGAGTTGAAAAGGCGCTTAAGGATGCTAGCGACTATTATTGGCTAATCCAATATATATATACTAGATCCATAGCCCAGTTACAACCCATTAAAAGTCCTATTTGATCCTACACTGCATTTCTTTATATTAGTGGAGTAATACACTAAGGGCAAGCCTATGGGTCATGACATGATGCATGTGAATTCTTTTGGGAGAGAGAGTGAAATTAATTTCTATATGCCCCTACTTGTATGTTTGTGTGTTGCACGAGCATAAAAGGGGAATTTTCTCTCGAGTTGTGAGGGTACATGCTTGATGAAAGATTGATTTTCGTGTTGGATTTCTTGATTAGTTGATTTGCATGAGTTTTCCGATATCAAGAATCAATTCTTAAAAGTCTAGGAAGCCTCGATGTATTAAGGTCATTGTCTTGTACGACCAAGCATGTTTTCTTGATGATTTGCAAAAATCGAATAATCGGTATGACCGTAACGTAAATGGTTGCACCATAGTGACAAAGGTTGAGATGTGATGTGCATGATTTGTGTATGTGTTGTTCGAGGACGAACAAGGATTTAAGTGTGGGGTAAGTGATCTTGGGCAGATTTATATGCCCAAGTGATACTCAAACGTATCATTTTTACCTTGTTTGTTGTGCAATGTGTATATAATATCATGTATTTGGTAATAAAATGCGAATTTATACTAACCAACATGATTAGCATTTGTTTTGCAGGATAATGTGATTTTTAAGAGCTAAAATGCGTGTTGGAACTATGTCGGAGTTGGACTTGGATGCGAGCGTGGAAAAGACCTCGGATGGCATATTTTGCAGTGGCTCCGTGATGGTGCCGTGCCACGCTACCATCGCGGTAGCACACTGCCTGGGCAGAAATAAAAGTGGCAATTTCCAGTGTGCTTGCGCGTCAGCTCCGTGGCACGGAGACAGGCCTCCGCGATGGCCTCCGTGCCACGTTGAGGCTAATTATCCGGACCATGCAATTTCCAGAGAGGGTCCGCGTCCACGCCGTGTCACGGAGGCAGTGCTCCGCGTTGGCCTCCGTGACACGTTGCTTGTTATTCCGGGAAAAAATTCCCACTAGTATAAATAGCACACTTAGGTTATTTTTAAAGGGAGTTTTTTTAGTTTTAGTTTTTTTAGCCTGAGTTCAGAAGTGGGAGCAGGAACGTGGTTTTGTGGCAGTTGAAGAATAGAAAAGATAAGAGTTTTCTTCTCTTCCCTTCTTCTTTCCTTCAATTGTATGCATGATTCACACTCATTCTAGGATGATTAATCCAAGAATGAGTGGCTAATTCCTTTCTTGCTGAGGTTTTGAACTTGTGTAATGAATGTTGGTAATAATTGATATGGTTTCTTCTTCTTCTTGCATGTTGTTCTATTAATTCTTGTGCTTATTACATTCTTGATTGGCCACCATTAATGTATATCTAAAAAGTCCAATTTCGCTCGAGAGAGCATGAAATTGGAAAGTTGTGAATTAATAGGGTATTGTTCTTAACTTGATTTGGGAAAATTGGGTTTTGATGTGCTTTCTTGATAGAAATATACTTGAAAGCCGTATTAGTCAATTTAGGAACCGGAATTGTAGTGTTAGGTCATAAATTGCATTTGATCACAGAAATGTAGACGAATGGTTTATGAATCTAAAGTGAAATTAAATACGGAAGTTTTAATTTCTAGGCAAACGTTCTTGGCTAGCAATATGAAGAAGAAGATGACCAAATTATCATGATTATCAAGTTCATTACTCGTTCTTAACCTTGGCATGTGCATATCTATTGTCTAAACTCAACGTAAATAGTAGTTATTAATTTTAGTAGATAATTAATTTAGAAACAAAACTCACTCAAATCTTGGTTGGATTGTTGTTAACATAGTTAGAAATAGAATAGAGATATAGTAAACTAGGCAGTTTTGCATATCTAGAGCAGCCTCCTTGGATCGATACTTGGCTACTTAGCCACTTTATTACTTGTTTGACCACGTACACTTGCGTGTCGGTGTATAATATATACCGAGCAGCAGAGCGCGAACAGGCTATAGTGACTAGATCCTCCCTAATGCCTTTTGTGAACATACCTTACATCAACTCATTCCACTCACTTCACTTTGTTTCACTTCTTTCTTTGTTTATGACTTTCATTTCTTTAACAACACTCCTTATAACCCCTTTGTCTTTCACAACTAACCTTATTACCTCAAGAGGAAACACCGGTTCACACAAATTGTCTTTCTCTTTTTGATTTATCCTTTGGTGCATTTTGACACAATGAGTTGTTCCCCTCACACTATAATTCTTATCTTCTCCTCTTTTTTGCACACCCCCAAACTTAGGCTTTTGCCTCATTTCTTACTTTTTTTATTCACTCCCTCTTTCTTAGGCTTTAAGCCTCATTTCATCATTTATCTTGTCACTGGCATTTAGAGAGAATGGGGGCCAAAGAGAGGAATTAGGAATGGTCTTAAGTCTTGTAATGTGGTTGCCAAAGAAAGGGTCTAAGGTTCAACGTTGGCTAACAAAGATCAATGCTCATGGAGGGCATATAGGTGAAATGACTAGACAAAGGAAAGCCTAAACTCATGTTCTTGGCGCAACTACATCTAGGATTTCACCTTGAATAACATTTGGGGCAAGTTCTAGACAAGATATAATGCATGAGATTCATCAAATATTTCCTCACTACACAAGATATCACCCTTAAAGGGTCTACAAGAGTCATTCTCAACACAAGATATCAAATTAGGACATCAAAGCAGGCAAACTTAATAAGCCAAGAAAAGAATATACAATGTATGACAAAGAATGCTATTGTACGGTGTCAACACTTGCTCATTATCTTCCTTTTTATGCCCTTGTTTTAAAATTCCATTAAATAATTTTTTAGTGGTGCCTCTCAAAACAACTTCACAAAAGACTCCAAACAACATGGCATTTTCCCTTAAGAATGTCGTCACTCAATCTATCATCATCTGGCGAGGCATGAATTGACCTCATTGGTCTTATTATACTGACTCAAATAAGGTCAGGCTGCACCTGGTGTGAGATAACCCTATGACTGTATTCATATTAATTATTCTCCATTCCCTTGCATACACGACCATCTCTTATATTAAATAACTCGGTCCCTGCTATTATACCTTTTCTGGCCTGTTACTGGGGCTCTGCTTCTATAATTTAATGATATCTCCTATCCTCTCGTACCATCTCACTGCATTTTCGTTAAATTCTGGGAGCAACGAACACATGCACCTTAGCTATGGTCTGCTATTTGAAGTTCCGCCACCCTTGGAACGTGAGGTCAACATCCGAACCTTGTGACCTTGCTTGTTGTTATATTGAAGGCTCGTGAATGTCCGCTGGGCCTCATTTCCAAGCTGCACTAGATTAGAGTCTCCGTGTCGGCACTCCCTTATCTTCCCCTTAGGTGGGCTTAGCGCAACATTCTAGGCTACAACCTTACTGTCTCTTAACTGTTAGCCCGAGGCTTGGTCCTCAATATGCGATGTTCTATCAACCTGGAGGTGACTCTAATTTCCCCCAAAGTCTGATATTCGTTCTTTTCCTCCTTACCTTCCTTGGACTGAGCTCTGGGGTTCATGGTACCTGCCTTACACTGTCAATAAGGTTACCAGAAAGGTCTCAGCCTATACTTCTTCTGGCTTACAATCGGACCCATTTTATTCATATGACCTCCCTGTCTTTTGATATCACAACTAAGATCATAATCATTATCTTGCAGGCATATGCTGCCGTCATTAGCATGCTACAATGGATTCAGCCTTTTTCTCTGACTTGAACTTGACTATTACTGGGAGTTTATCACTGATGGATTTCTTATGGACACTTCGAGTAAGATGCTAGTCTTACCCGCTCTTCTGACTTTTTACTGTGAAGGTCTGGACAACTTACACAAACATTGGGGCTCTCTACCTTTTCCAAACACTTTCTGGAGCTAACAAATCCAACCTTCTCTTACTATTTACTCTGGGCAACATTGCCTCAATTCTTACATCCTTTGCTATACTGGAAACAAAACTAAGAGGTAGGAATAGCCTTTTCTTACCGCAAGGGGATGAGAAATATGGAACTGTACAACATTCGAAAGGATTGAGGCGGGGATCCTGCATTTCCCTCTCTTTCTCACACCCATCAGGTAATCTAATATTAACTGTCATCTTGATCAGATCCTGTATATCCAATAGATAAGTTAACTCATATATACGCTATACTCTTGACTTCCTACTCTGAGGTTATAAAAATGAACTGGGGATGGTGCTGATAGATGTATCATAGTGTGAGGTTCCTGGCACCTCAGGAGAGTATTAGGGAGATCAAGGACATCCGCTCCTGTCCTTAGGCTAACTATCTCCCAACTGTGGCGTCTTAATGATACCTCCTCCTACTGTTGTATTTAGCTTGCAACTGGCTGGTGTCTGTCTTATATTAAACGTTACCCTAGACAGGCATAACAAGGAAAACTTAGGGACTTAACCCCATACAACTTTATTCTATAGCACGATCTGAGAAGAAGAAAGAGTAACCATCCTATCATGCCTTGCAGCCTCCTGCCTATAGTATGTGGTGCACAACACATCCATAGACAAGACTCTACTTAGCACGGCTTGCAGACTCCCTGGGTTACGACCTGCTCTGATACCAAGTTTGTCACGCCCCGCCTTGGGAGGCATGACTGGCACCTGGTGCTCTACTAGGATCTGAACTGTTGAGTTGACTGAGCCTAAGCACCTCTGGTGCAAGGCTGGCTCTAACTCTATAATCAAGAAAATAATGGGCTATATAGAGGCTTCAAATGCAACCCCCAGCCGACAAGGCCTATAGCCACCTGTGAAAAATAAACAGCTAAACAAAGCCCCACACATCCAACACACATAATCTAAATCACATACGGCCCCACACGGCCGATACATCTAACCACAGGGAAAAGATACAACCTGCAAGCCTCTAGGAGTAATAAGATGGTGGGGACAGGGCCCCGGCCTACCATACTGTATAAACAAAAGAAGTAAACCTCTATCACACAAGCTCCGGAAGAAAAGAGTTGATGGCTCTGTGGCTGACTGAAACTACGAGGGGTTTGCTCCTCATCTATATGTACCTGCAGGCAAGTAATGCAGTGCCCCGGAAGGGCATCAGTACAATGTATACCGAGTATGTAAAGTAATAGTTGTAAATGACTGAGAATAAGGAATAAAGCTGACCATAGCTAAAATAAAGGGAACAGACTGAAGCTGGTTGAAGTAGTAAAATCAGGACTAAATGTAACTATAATAAGAAGGGTAGGGGTCATACCTAACAAACGGAACGTCTTACTGTCTAACTATCAGTAACTAAAGCAACATAACACAAAACCTTACCTGGCCCCCATAAGATAGAAGGTCCAATCAACACATAACAACTCACACAGGCCCCCATAAGCTAGAAGGTGCAATCAACACATAACAAATCATACAGGCCCCAATTAGCCCCAGTGAGTACACCTCAATCTATTTACCCCTATCTAGGTCATACCCCACCACCTACTAGCTATGAGCATCCTGCCAGTCCCTTGGGTATGCATCTTGGGCTCACTGGGCCCCTGACTATAGCTGTGCCTGAGTCCGGAGGACTCTTGAAATCTACACCCCGGGTGCAAACGCTCGGCGGGGGTGTGTATAGGCCAACCACGGCAAAATATGAGGAGCTGGCTCCCTATCTTCGTCCCTTACGGAAGCGATGCCGCTCCGTAGAGCGACATATCCTCTCCCTCTAGCAGAAGAGTCGACACAGCTATTAACCCTGGGGCGGTCATGGAAGCTATATAGGTAATCCATCCCAAACAATGCAAATACAGGTCTCAACTTATAACAATAATTGCACACAATCACATACTCCTGACACGCTTTACTGACAGTCATACTGTATTACTATACTAGAGAAACTGACAAATAAATCTATTTGTATAGCGAGAGAGTATATGGCCTTCTGGGCCTCATGCTAATGCTACTCGCCTCTGGGATAATCTGTATGACTGTCTACAGGCATACCATGTGCACGTATTTGATCAGAGGATCCTGATTGTGATTATGATCTCTAATAATCTGGGCTGAATAGAGTGAGGTCTGAAGTAGTCTAACAATACTCTGAATGACCTACTCGGACATGTGTAGCTCATGCATAACTTATGGAGTTGCGGACAGCTAACTACTTTGTTCTTCTAATTAAACAACTACAAAGTTGGGCTTGGTCGAACTTGCTTCTAGGCGATCGGTCCCTGGTTCTTCATAGGGAGCTTACCGATCTCCTTAACCTGTGGTTAACACTGTACTAGCAGAGTACTACTGACTCCTCAAGCCTTGTCTGAATCCACTCGGATCTATGTTACTGTTTTGAGCGCTACATTACTGTTCTGGGCAATTCTCAAACTTATAGGCAATTCTATATAGACTGGCCCTCTTCTGGCACTCTGTACCTGGATACCTTACAAGAACTAGCTAGGGTACTGGCCCGTCACTGGCTACTGATATGGACCCCTCCTTGGGGTACCTACGGGTTTTTCTGACTTGGACGACTAGGCTGGCTTACTGGGCATTCTACATGATAACCATTAAATCGACTAAGACGGACAATCATTGATAAGGCTAAAGGGACGACGTATGATCATTCAACATACTGGAGAACCCTGGTGTCGCTAACTCTGGAATATACCTATTCTATCTCTATTTCTGGTTCTAGAACGTGCGATAACGTTAATGACCTCTAAGGATGTTTTCCTGCTAATACAAGCGCCAACTAGTCGTCAAACCGCCTAACTGCGCCCATACTGTTTAACCAACTGATTCAGGCTACTAACTCTTACGAGCCTCTGAAGTCTAGGTATTGCAACAAAAATATAAGTCTACCATCCCAAAAAGCTGAGAATAAAAGAGTTCCTATAGCATCATACGTGAATCACATTTAACCTGCTCCCCTTTTAACGAGGGGTCCTGCAGTACGATCTGTATATGAGTTCTAACAGCTAACCAGAATTTATGTAACTATAATCCCTGTCAGCAGCTAATCGCCACATATCTGATATTTATATATGTAGATCAATAACAGCTAACTACAACATATCGAATTACAATCTAATGGTAGAAACCATCTGCAGCATCTGAGATCGTTACTTCTACTCAAGAACATAAGTCGTAACACTATACGACTAGGATACTTGCCGAGAGTTAAGCATTACATACCTCGTTCACCGTTTACCGATTAACTGGCGAGGTTCGATTGGTATTCAGCTGTTCTCCCCAACTGTAATCACATTAACGGAAGAATAGAGCTATCTTCATTACTAAATTCAAAGAAAACAATAACTTTATATATATATATATATATATATATATATATATATATATATATTAACTATACTTTAACTTATTGAAAGAAGATCAAGAACTCGTGATTTCTCAGGAATCTAGAAGAGAAAAATACTTACTTTAAGCCTAGGATTGTATTAACACTAGTTTGGAGCAATTCCAATCACTTTGGCTCAGCGGGACGACGATTCGTCGGGCGAATTTCACGAAACTAACTCCGCATAAATTCTCGCTGCAGCCTTATACTTCGATATCCGAAGTTAATTTTGAGTTTGGACGGCGTTTGGCGGCATAATCGGAAGAAAATTATATGAACCCTTCGTCCTTATCTCTATTCTGGTTGATATATAATGGAAAATAACTTAAAGTTTAAGGGTGAGGCTTATTTATACTTGGAGCCAGATGCATAGCAACATGGCACGTTGGCCAACGCGCCATTTTGGCTCCGTGCCACATTGGCTAATGCGGAGATAGAGCCTCCGTGCCACTTTGCCCCTCTGGCAGCTCGGTTCGGCCTCCTTTCGCGAAATCCCAACTTGGCACTCGTTCGGCCTTTCCTCGGCCCCTTTCCTCGCATGTAAGGCATTCTAAAACTTTCAACCAACATGCGAATAGGCCAACTACATGATATAAACTTACAGGGTGTAACAGAAATACCAAACCAGTTCGACAACCAAAAATAAACAAAATAAAAAAATGCTCCTCGAGAAAGAACTGTGGTCAAAATAAAACCCTCGGAGTTTTAATTTCTACACTACTATTTACAATGCGATAAAGGAACAAGACTTTGGGGTCATTTCATCAAGATTTTCAAGATTTTACAATTCAAAAAAACGACCCCATTTGGTCACTAATCATCAACCATAAAAGTTAAACCAAGTCATTCATTTCAAAACAAGACATGCTCGACAAGGGCAATCACATCAAAATAAAAGAACAGCCCGAGAAAGGTTGGACTTAATCAAATTCAAACAAGAACATCAGAACATCAAAAGAAACATCCATCCCTGGTCCCCTCATCAATTGTGCTCATCCCTCCCCCACTTAAGAGCATCATTGTCCCCAATGTAAATATGCAAAAGGGAAAGGGACAAGAAACTCCCTGAGTAGGTCACTCCTCTTCATCATCAGCATCTTCCTCACCAGCACTGCAGCTAGCCCAGCGAAATCATCTCCCAGCCCTTTAAAAAGATCATAAATTGGACCCCGAACTGAGGAAGGAGCATCCATTGCAGCATCCAAGGTGCTCATATCCGGCACTTCTATTTAAGTCTGACTCTTCCACTCTTGTACCTCAGTCCGGAGGGAAGTGACTGCCTCTTCAACTACATCTACCCTCTTACAAAGCATGGCGACATTCTCGTATAATGACTTGAGCTCCATTTTTATTGTGTTGGCAATGAGTGCGGGGAGGCTCTTAGCCAATCATTGGAGTTGGTTTTCGTGCCAGTTTGTCATCTCCACGAGTCTATGGAGACCACTTGGCTGAGAGGATTGTGGAGGGGGAGATGCTCCCCACTAAGGCATGTCTCCTAATTCTTAGACTGACATTTCTGGCTGGGGCATATTTGACTCTAGGGCGTGCGGTGGTTGGTCTGACCCGTGGGAGAGGGATCCTTCTTGTACTCCAAAGGCCTGGAGTCCCTTTCTTTTCATTGCCAGTGCCTCGGCATCTCTCTTCTGATCAATGCCTATCACTCCTAAAGCAGCAGAAAGAGTTTCATCAGGGAACAGAGGCACTCCAGCTGCTGAGCAAAGCTGGGAAATCAAGACGGCGTAGGGCATTAAAGTGCTGGACTATCGGGCCTTTTTCTTCATTCGTTGAGCAACAATTTTCCCGAAGTTAATAGGGACTCCCGTCATTATGCAAGCAATAAGGATGGAGGTTTCAATGCTGATCCTCTACTCATTTTTAGAGGGGATGATCCAAGCACAAACAAAATCCAGCCACATCTTAGCCGCAAATTTCAAGTCGTAGCGAGAGATTTCGCCACCCTTTGAGGCCTATAGAGGATTGTCAACAGCGATGATGCGGGCTACCCAAGCGAACTGATCCTTCATGTCATCTACCCATGCCATTTACTCCATATCGGAGTCAACTTCATCCTCCCAGAATAGGTAATTTATGGCAGCCGGGGTTATGTCAACTTCCACTCCCCGGATCATAACAGATGGCAAACATGGAAAATCGTCCACTTGGCCCCTGTGTTGCATGCTCTCTTGTCGGGCCTAATATGAGGCATAGAATTTTGTTACCAAGCTGGGGTAGTGAGAGGGTTGGCAAATGCATGCCATTTCCTTTCTGTGAATTGCTTGGTGATGATGGAAAGTCATCTCTTAACCCTGCCAAGTCAAACCACTTCTCCACGGTGATTGATCGGCCTTAAAAAATGACGTAGTTCTCTTGCACGTTGGGGACGAAAAAGATTATTACTTATTTGGTGTTGGCACATGGTGGAGCTGCCTTTGCCTTGCCCTTTCCCTTGCTAGAAGACGAGGCAGGGGCTTTTCATTTTCCTGTGTTCCTTGTTGAAGACGTGGTTTGTTTTTCTACAAGAATGATGTTAGTGACAGCTATTTGAAGAGAAAATTAAAATTAAAAAAGCTAGTCTAAGGAAGAACTAAGAAACAAGGGAAACCAAACAATCATTTAAAGAACTGATAACACCGACAAAGGATCGGTGTTCACTGAAGCAATTTCGCGGACTGTCGGTTGCCCGCCGATGCCTTACAGAAAACTAGGCAAGTGATGGATGTATCAACGATGAAACGGCGCATCACCGATCAAGATTTGTGAACCGCTGATGTAACGCAGGATCCACTCAGTGGCCTAAAGCCAATTTTTAGAGTGAGCCGGCGTTCCATCGGTGATTCACCAAATCAGACCGGCGAAACGTCGGACTCCATCGTCCCTAATTTTGAACTTACAAAGCATAGGAACCCATTAACACACTCACACACAGCATGATAAAATAATCACTACTCCACTTAAACACAATCTCATGACGTTTAGCCCTTAAGAATGGCGTCACCCGATCTATCATCGGGCAAAATGTTGCATTTTATTCAATTAGGTTACTCAGACTTCACCCTTTTCAAAATTTCACACACATAAACACACATTCCCCATTCCATTCAACAACCATAGCATATTAATGAGTTCAATAAGGAGGGGAAACAAAGTATTACTTCTTAAGAATTAAGCACCATTGAGAAAATCAAGAAAAGGGCAAGAAAATTTTTACCAAATTGTAGGATTGCTGGCACATTTCAACTTCAAAAAGCATAGCTAAATCTTACAATGGCACTTCGAGATATATGTAGTAGAGGAAGGAAATGTGAGTGAAGTGAGTGTGTTAGTGAAATATGAAGAGGGTTTTATAGGTGAAAGATGGAAGTTTGATAGGTTGAGGGGAAGGTGGAGAGTTTAATGTGGGTGTGTTGGTGGGAAGTGGGACAGTGAAAAGGTGGGAAAGTGAAAAGGTTGAAAATAGAGAAATATGGGGAAATTGGAATGTTAGGTAATGGAGAGACAAAAATGGAATGGAAAAATAGTGGAAAAAGGGGAACTAGGGGAATATTTGCAAAATAGGGCAGCTGATCAGATATTTGGGATTTTGTGGGCCCGCTCTTTAAATTTTATTTTGAAACAAACTTGTACCTCGACCGGCGTTTCATCGGCAGTTCGCTGAATCAAAAAGGCATTCTGCTGCATTAGTTTTCCTCTGCCATGTATTTTGTGCCCAGTTATCTGTTTCTTAGTCGGCAATCCACTGGCAGTTCATGGATGGAATCGATGATTGCCGGTTACCCACCGCTCACGTGCCTAAGCTTCAGGTACTCTGTCTTACCTTAGCAAGCCACCGGCGGTCCGCGGTTTCAATTCGGCAGTTTGCCGATGGATCTGCCGATTCTTCGATCTAAACCCCAGCTTTCTATTTTGTACTCACCTTCTTCAGCGGTTCGCACTTCTGGACCGGGCGGCTCGCCTATTCTGCGTCGTTCCTCTCTTCATGGTTTGTTTCTCCCTTTGTTACCTGCTTCACATCTCCTACAAAAACAAAAACAACAAAGACATCAAATAATTCACTAAACACTTGGGTTGCCTACCAAGAAGTGCCTTAGTTAAAATGTCGTGGGATGATGTAGACCTTTTTTTAACAACTCTTTTCCGACGGGTCATCATCCGACTCCGTCTCCTTCAGCCCCAGTCCTTTTTCCTCCTCTTCATTTTTCAACACTCCAACCACCTTGCATTCGGCGGGCATTTCAGCTGATGGACACACCTTGAAGGTGACCTCCTCACTTGCAACTCGAAATTTTAGCTCTCCAAGCTCCACGTCCACCACGGCTCATTCTATAGCTAACAATGGTCTTCCCAAAATAATAGGAACCTCTAAATCCTTTTCACAATCCAAAATAACAAAATCATCCAGTAGAATAAACTTTTCCACTCTCACTAACACATCTTCTAACACCACCGGTCTTTTTATGGACCTATCTGCCATGAGCAGCCTCATCGACGTCAGCTTGGTGCTTTTGAGTCCCAATTTTTTGAAAATGAGCAGGGGCATCAAATTTATGCTAGCACCAAAATCACATAGAGGTTTTTTAAACACACATATCCCAATTTTACAAGGGATTGTGAAAGCTCCTGGGTCCTCCCATTTGGGGACAAGATTACTCATCATCACCGCACTACAATGGTGTGTTTTACCTACATCAACCATCTTTTTCTTCTTCAACAGTTCTTTCATAACTTTGCATAACTAGGTATTTGGAGTAGAGTATCCACTAACGGTATATTTATAGACAACGTGCTAAACATCTCAACAAACCTTTTGAACTGGTCATCCTTCTTTTTCTTGGCCAACCATTATGGATAAGGAGGTGAGATTTTTTATTCAACCTTGTCGTCAATTGGGGCTTTCATGCCCACGTCATCATTATCAGCATGTGAGAGGATTTCATCATCCTTTCCCTCTCATTCCTCATCAATCTTTTCTTCATTCCTTGGAGTCATTGGTGTTTTGTTGACTTCATCTTCTTCATCTGATTTTGGGTTATCAACCTCTTTGGGCTTCACCGAGGCATCTTCAATCACCTTGCCACTCCTAGTGACAATAGCCATGCATTGACCATCTTTCTTTGGATTAGCCATTGTGTCACTAGGTAGTGTTCCCTTCATCCGGGGGTTCATTTAAGCCGACAAATGATTCATTTGGGCCTCCAAATGCTTGATGGAGGTGGAATGTGAACTCACTATTTGGGAAAGGTTATACACCTCTCCTCTTAATTCTTTCACCCCGCTCTCATTTGACTCAACCTTCTGCAAAACTCTCGATAGCATTTATTCAATTTTTGAGTTACCCGCATCACTCACGCCCGGTTGATTGTGGGGATTCCCCACCTTTGGAGGGGGAACATATAGGTTCAAACTCCAGTGATAGCGATCACCCTCTTGGTTTGACTCCCTTTTACCCCACCTTTCATTTCTTTTGGGTCATCCCTGTGGCTCACGATTTCTCCAACCTTGGTTGTCATCCCTTGGGTGCCATGGGACTTGGTTTGTTCCTTGGAATCCAGGTCGAGGACCTCCCATTTGGTTGCCCATGTATTGTCATTCTTCTTCATATCGAGGTGGTGGCGACTCTCCCTCATATTGTAAAGGACCTTGCATTCCCACAATATTTACCACCTTGTGCCCTGCTCCCATCACATGCTTTGTCATCAATTCTAATCGTATCATCATCTTGGCAAAATTCTCATTCTGCTCTTCATCCCGTTTTCGCAACTCAGCTGCCAATGCACTTGAGCTGATTTCATGAGTGGACACATTTGTTTCTCTCATGTGCCAAGCCCTATTGGTCTTTTTCATTCTGTCTAGGAGGGCTTTGGCCAACCCATATGTTTGATCCATAATAGAACCACCAGCTGGGTTGTTGGCCACTTACTTGTTGATTGAATCAAGGGCCCTGTAAAAGCTTTGGAGAAGCACTCCATTTGGCAATCCATGATATGGCCAAAGAGCAACCTTCTTTTTAAACCTTAACCATGCCTCGTGCAAAGGCTCTACCGATTCTTGCCTGAAATTTGTAATATCATCCATCAGCTGAAGAATCTTTGATGGAGGGAAAAAGCGGTCCAAGAAGGCCTCAATTAACTCCTACCATGAAGTAATACATCCCGTAGGGAGTTCCTCTAGCCACATTTTTGCCTTCCCCGTCAGTGAAAAAGAAAAGAGTCTCAACCTAATTGACTCTTGAATGATATTTCTCATGTTGAAGGGCTGGCATATTTCCAAGAAGTTTCTCAAATGTCGATTCGCATCTTCGCTTGGTTTTCCGCCAAAGAGCCCCTTCATTTGCAAAAAGTGCAGCATGGTGCTTGTGACAAGAAATACTGCATTCCCTACTGTCGGTGATGGGGGAATGGCTCCCGCAACTTCTGGCATCACTGGATTATCTTCCCCAAGTTCCATGTACCTTCCACTGAGCTATCCCCAGCTTGGAAGTGATGACTCATGTGGTTATGAGATACTAACAACATAGTAAACTCACGTCAAGTAGCTACGATGCAAAACTATTTCAACTAAACAATCAACAAAAGAACATCAAGCGCTAGTCCCCGGCAGCGGCGCCATTTTTGATAACTTTCAAAATATATCCTCCATGCAAAAAATATACACGGACAAAGTATCAAAACAAGTAACCCAAAGAGTGTTAGGGTGGAATCCCACGAGGACTAGGGAATGATAGTTACAAGTGTCAGTTGAGAATTTGACGTTCGCTTGCACCACGTACATTTAATATAAAAACAAATAAAATTTGGGGGATTAAAATTTGCAGAGAATTGTATTGGGTGATTTAGTAATAAAACAACAAGATCGGCCAAGTTGTCAACAAGAGTACGAAAGACTAGAAGTGCGGTGTAGATGAAATACTAACTAGATTGGGTCATACCGGGTCATCTTATGAGTTCAAAAAGTGTAAATAATCTCAGAAAGTGGGTAATTACAGATTTTCATCCTTCTAATTACCTCTGACTAGAGTTTTGTCAAACCTCTAGTCACGATTTAGCTCGACTCGATTTGATTTGGATTAGCAACTGAACTAATTTCTAGCTATTAGCTGCTAATAAGGAATGAGAATGCAATTTCAGCTATTTCTAGCCCAATTTCACAATCTCTTACCCATACCCACTATTAAATTCTCTTCCAATACTTAATTATTTTTTTGCAAGCAACAATGAAGCAAGAATAAATAGACCCATATCATAATCAATGGATCTTCCTTTATATATTGAAGAGAATCTAATAGATTTACACTTATTTGAACAATATGAAGATGACTCTAGCATTACCCAATCTAATTAAGTATTCATCATCACACACCTCTAGTTAATGATTTAGCTACTCATGATTAAGAAATTCAGAAACACATTCATCAATAGCTTCATTGAATTTAATAGCAAGAGTAGAAAAATCAACTTCACAAGATAATTTCCAACAATAGCTGAAACTTACTAGTACAAAGAAGAAATAAAGCAGAGTACTTTCTACCAATTTACCAATCAAAATCTCTCTACTTCAACTAAGAGAATGTTCTGCAGCTAAAAAGGGAAATAATGATGTGATATATGCTTTGCTCTCTCTCAGTATCTCTCTTTCTATCTCTCCTTCTGCCTCCTCTAGTACAAAGTACTTTTTCTTCTATTTATATCCTGAAAAGAAGGGCACTTTTTATCTCTTTTCCAATGTTGGATGATTATAGCCGTGAGCACCATTTTGGAATCGGTGGAGACACCGGTTGTTTGCCGGTTCCAATCCGTGAACCGCCGGATATCTTTTCTGAACCCTTACTAAATTCCAGTGAACATCGACGGTTCACCCGGCGTTTCGCCGATGCCAATACGTGAACCTCCGGCTCTTCAAGCTATTTTCCAGAACTTTAGATGTCTTTCGGCGACTAGACTGGCGAATCGCCACTAGCAATCTGTGAACTGCCGGTGGAATAAATCCTTAGAGATTGTGATGTTCGGCCTTTGGCCAACGTATCGCCTCTTTTCACCTATGGATTGTCGATTTCCTCTCACTCCCTTCTTTTTGCTCCATTTTTGCTCTATTCTTCACATTTAGTCAAATGCACGCAACAAAAGTAAAAAGGGCATAAAATCCAGATAATCAACTCAAGAACTAAGCAAAAACTCAAGTTTTAGAACGTAATGAGCTGGTAAATTACCAAATCATCACCCCACATATCTCACCAAAGACTTAGTCAAATTTCAAACAATTTCAGCTCCAGACAAGGTCTAGCACGCCGCCCCATTTATCTCACCAGCTTTGGATTATTTTCTTCTGAAGTTTGGGCTTGGGCGCACCGCCTAAGATGTTCGTCAAATTTTTCTAAGTCTGAACCCTTCGAGCGCGAGGCACCACTCATCTCGCCAAGATTTGTGAAGCGAAAATCTTCTGAAGTTCAAGGGCTGGCGCGCATAGCACCAACTTGAAGGTTTATTTTCTGAAGTTCGGAACTTGGTGCGGGGCGCCAGCCATATCACCAGGCCCTTCAGCTCCTCAAATCTTCATTCCTTGAATGATTTTGAGCCCATTTTGCTTAGTTTCCTGCTCAAATCATTTGTTAGGGCATAACACACACACACACGTAAGAACCTAAGCAGAAATTAAGGATTATAAAAACAAAATATGATCTAATATGGGTAAAAACGTGGAAAATGGCATAGAAATATGTCCAACATCATCCAGATCCCAACTGGAGAACCTCGGGCTCCAGGTGGAGTAGCCTGAGATGCAGAAGGTACAATTCCGGTGACTAATTTATCCTTCACTGGAGGAGTGTGCAGTGATGGTGCCACGGGGGAAGCAGATAAAGATAATCCATTAAGATGAGGAGGTGAAGTATGTTCCCCTTCCTGAGCTGGTTGCTGCACAGCTAGAGGAAGCAGATATGTATCACGTTGAGACATAGTAGGTCTGTCATCCTTAAAGGATACAATTGGAGGACCTATCTTCCTTTTATATGGCCAGACCTATGACTTTGTTTATCAATGAATATACATTTACTTGATCATATATACATATATATGTGTATGTGTGTATGTATGTATGTATCTTCATGTCTGTGTTTCTTTCCATTTTCTATGTATTTGTTGTCACTAGCGATATCCCCACTAAGCCTGTTGGTTTGTGATAGTAGAA
Organism: Datura wrightii; assembly: GCA_035772735.1. Lineage (NCBI taxonomy): Eukaryota > Viridiplantae > Streptophyta > Magnoliopsida > Solanales > Solanaceae > Datura > Datura wrightii. The sequence continues at coordinate 52,971,867 of JASDFA010000006.1, read as the reverse complement.
AAATAAAAGGGATGGTGTAATTTATAGGAGGGATGAAGGTGAAGAGGTTAGGTGGAATTAATGGTAAGTTAATGAAGGAATGTGGGAAGTGTAAATAGTAGTTGAAGGGTTGAAAAAATGGTGTGGCATAGAAAATTAGGGTTTTTAGGAAGTGGAGGAGAAGGTTAAAAGCCATGGGTTGGATTTGGGTCGGATCGAGAGAAGAAGTTTAACAGCCATGGGTTGGATCTAGGTCAGGTTGGTCAAATGGGCGGTCAATTTTTTAAAATAACTCATACTTGCTCCTGTGATGGACTTGCGGCCGCAAATTTAAATCTACAAGCTGCAAGTCAAACGCTAGTAGACCTCCAACTGCATAGTGACTATCCTGGATTTGCGCTAAACCTGCATTACGCATATCTATGTCAGTGTTGCGCAGGGGAGATGCAGATCACCTATTCTTGAATGATTTTCACCCAGGTATTCTATCTCCGACCTACAGTACACCTGCATTCCACAAGTTCTCTTCTATGTTTCGCAGGTGAGGCGCAGGTGCTCACCTTTTTCTCAGGTATTCTGGATCAAATGCGCATTTAGACCTGCGCTCTGCAAGTTGGTACCTACAGTTCACAGGTCCAAAGCAGATGCCTATACTTTGCTTCTTACACTTTGTTCATAATCTAATCATCCTACACAATAAAAACAACAAAAATGTGAAGTATAAAGAAATTAAAGACACTTGGGTTGCCTCCCAAGAAGCGCTTGATTTAATGTCGAGGCACGTGGTTTCACTTCATAATTTTATCAATTATCTGGAGGTTCTTCCTCTATATCATTCCCCTGCTCATCTCCATCATCCATCACAACTATCACCTTGCACTCATCGGGTGGTATCATTAGTTGGCACAGTTTAAATGCCACCTCATCACCACCCACTCGAAATTTTAGCTCGCCAAGTTCACCATCCACTAGAGCTATCCCTATGGCCAAGAATGGTTGCCCCAAGATAAAGGACACCTCCACATTAACATCACAATCCAACACAACAAAGTTAGATGGAAGGATGAATTTGTCTATTCTGACCAACACATCAATGAATATTTCGACGGGGCGCTTGATTTACCAGTCTTCCATGAGCAACCTCATTATGGTAGACATGGGACTTTTGAATCCAAACTTTTTAAAGATCACAAAGGGAATTAAGTTGATAATTGTCCCTAGGTCATAGAGAGCTTTGTTGAACACATACTCCCCAATAGTGCAAGGAATAGTGAATGCTACAGGATCATCTCTTTTCGAAGCAAGGTTATTAGCTATGACTGTGCTACAATGATGTGACACCTCCACTGTGCCCACTGTTCGGTGGTTTGGAATACCTACACGCAAGTGGACGTGGTCGAACAAGTAGTAAAATGGCTAGAGTAGCCAAGTATCGATCCCACAGGGACTGGATCAAGGTAATAATCGAATCAAGCGTTAATAAACTCTAACTCTAATAATGCAGACAACAGTTTCAAGAAGATTTTGAGAGTTTGTTTCCTAATTTATACTAATCTAAAAAAAATGTACAAATTAAGTCTGAACTATAGTAATGAGCATGCTGAGGCTAAAACAAACATGCAGGGAAGCAATTTATTGATACAAATTGGTTAATCTTTCCTTCGGTTGCTAGTCAAGAATTATTGCCTATGGATTAAAACTCTCGTATTTAACCCAATTTAAGAATCATGAACCTTCCACCTACATTTCTGTGATAAGAAGAAATTCATGTTCTAGCCATACGAAATCGATTCCTTAATGGACTAATACAACTTTCAGATATATTTCTATTCTAAAGGTAAATCAATTCTCAATTTTCCCAAACCAAGAAGAGATCATATCCTATTAATTCACAACTTTCCAATTTCTTTCTCTTTCGAGCGCAAACCGGATTTTTTAGATATACATTAATATTGGCCAAACATTAATGCAGTAAGAACAAGAATTAATAGAACAACCATGGAAGAAAAGATGAAAAACCAAGATGATCAATAATTACATTCCATTACAAATGTTCTCAACCTCAGCAAGAAGTGAATTTAGCCACTCATTTGTGGATTAAACATCGTTAAATGAGTGTAAATCATACAAATAATTGAAATAAGGAAGAATGAGATAGAGAAGAACCCTAAGAATTTCGTCCCCTCAACTGCCTGTAACACACGTTCTTGCTCAACCAAGTCAGAATAATTAAAAATAAACCTAAGTGTGCTATTTATACTAGTGGGGATTTTTTCCAGAATAACAAGAAACATGTCACGGAGTGCATCGCGGAGCACTGCCTCCATGACACGCCACAAACGCGGACCCTCACTGGAATCCGGTCCTCCAGGTAATTATGCCCAACGTGCTACGGCGTGCAATGCAGGGCTTGGCCAACGTGCCACGGCCCCAACGCGGACCTTCACTGTAACTTGGCATATTTTTATCATCCAGGGCAGAATGCATCCGCGATGGCAGCGTGACATGGCTCCATCACGGAGCCCCTTAGTTTGTTGCATAACCTGAGCCTTTTTCACTGCTCGCTTCCGAGTTTCTTCCCGATTTCTCCCAACATGCATCTTAGCTTCCTAAAATTATATTTTTCCTACAAAACAACACTAATCATGTTGGTTAGTATAAATTCACATTTTAACTACAAATCACATGAGAAGGTACAATTATCAATGTATAAACACGACGAAATGAAGCATTTGAGTATCACTTGGGCATATAATTCTACCCAAGATCACTTACCCCACACTTAAAACTTTGTTCATCCTCGAACAATAATCTCACATCTCATGCAATTGACACCCAATCATAGCTACTTTGGCCCGACAATTCAAGCTACGGTTATACCGATTAATTACATAGCAAATCATCCAGAAAACATGCATAGTCTCATCAATACAGTGACATTCAACACATTAAGACCTCCTAAACTCACGAGTCGACTCTCGATCTCGGCAAGCTCATGCAAATCAGCTGATCAAGACATCCGACACGAAATTAAATCTCTCGTCAAGCATGTGCCCTCACAACACAAGAGAATTTCCCCTTTTACAATCATATGATCTCAAAATCATTATATGCAGGGGCATATGAACACAATTTTGCTCTCTCTCCCAAAGAATTCACATGCATCATGTCATGACCCATAAGCTTGCCTCTAGTGTATTACTCCGCTAATATAAGGACGAGTGATGTAAGATCACGCAGGACTTGATGGGTTGTAATATAAGCTAAGGAACTAGTACATACTGGGCTAACCTATAATAACAACTAGCACCCTTAAGCGCTTTTCCATAAATCCCACCGCATTATGGGCATTGTTTCTTCCTATATCCTCCCATTCTTGAAGTCTTTCTTTATTTTTTTTTATTTTTTTTATTCCCATATCTTTAAGCACACTCGACTTAATAACAAAGATTAGTTATACATCTTCCTTTTATTAAATTTGGCAAGTGCACCCTTGACCTTTTCTTTACATTCACCACTTCCGCTTTTCCTTTCTTTTCACAATTACCACTCCTTGACACTGTGGGAAAATTACTTTTCTTGAGCGCTTCAGAGTTTTGGATCAAATTCACGGATAATGACAAGAAGGGGTTAAGCTTGGTTTGTACCTTTTCGACAAAAGAAAAAAATAGGCTAAAGGCTCAATGGGCTAACTAGGATGTACATTCAAGGTAGGTACGATAATGAAAAAAACTTTCGGTTAAAGCAAAGTAATGCCTACATCCTTTCCTACAATACACATCCTTCATTTCGTTTCGTACACACACCAGGCAAGTTCTAGACACTTCATAATAGCATGGAAGAAACGAAACCTCACCACACACTCAGTGCACATGCTCAACTCAAGACATATTCACAGACTCTTTAATCAGCCAATTACAAGAATTCAAACATTAAGCCTCAATCACACCGCATCGAATTCTATGGTCTAGGTATCTCAACATGTTTACAAAGTTGCATGCTTTCATATGATCACCTTTGCATTCTAAATATCATGTACAATACGAAACCTAAATTCCGAACCATAAAGTAACGACACGTTTGGGATACAAACAAACAAAATAAAAAAATTAAAAAGAACAGAAGAAATCTACTCCTATCGACTACATTTCCCTTAAGACGGTCGTCATCCATCCATCATAGGGAACAGTCACTATTTACGACTTTGGTTCAATGGGACTATTCTCGGTAAAAGCACCAAAAACAAACGGCGAGAAACCCAATCAAAAAAAAGATTTCACGAAAAAATTTTAAAATATCGATAATTTCGATAAAACAACAATATTTACACAACTAGCTAACAACAACTCCGTGCAGCACACAACAGCTTCACATTAATTACAGTACAAAACATAAACATCTAAATCACAGAGTCACAATTTTGCACAGGCACAACAACAAAACAACCAGCACCTAACTACTCCCACCCCACACTTAAATCGAACATTGTCCCCAGTGTTCACAAAATTCAGCATACCACAAGAGCAGGTGGTGAAACTCCCTGATCAATCGAAGTATTCCACTTCTTCGTCAGGTGAGGTTGCCTCGTCCCTCATATCCGAATCACCTCCGCTATCATCATTTGACTCAATATCTGAGTCCTCGCGGCGCGTCTCCTCATCTGTGGGGACATCATTATCAGTGGGCTCCACAAAAGCTGGTCCCACTCGGCATAGAGTCCTGGCATTTTCACTGAAGGGGTAGTCCAACTCTAGCTACCACAGCTCATCTTCTGTTTCTGGCCTCCCGCCTATGCGCAACTGTAGCATCTGCATCCAAAAATGCGGGCCATATACTGATCATCCCGAGCATGTTGCTCAGCTAATGTGAGAACTAGCCCATGAGTGGTGTCGGGTGCCTTAGTTTTGGTGACGTCTAAGGCCCGCCTCTCCATCTGTGGGATGTAGTCAAGGGCCTCCTCCTCAACATCTGGGCCCCTCAGGAAAGTCGTCAACAAGCCACCAAACCTGTACTTGTGCCCTTGATGCAAACGGGCTCTCTTCATGGCGGAGATGATCACAGCCCCAAAATTAATCTCTAGCCCTTTCATCAGGGCGTATACCAAGCATACACGATCCCGAGTGACATCTGTCATGTGCACCCCCGGGATCAGGCAGGAACACACGATCTTAAGCCAAATTCTGGCTTCCTTGTTCATTTGAGAGTAAGGCAGCGTCTGATGGTAGCCCCTCTCCTTATGCCTGCTCCACCGTGCTGTCGATCGGGCTCCACACAGAGTGCGTATGATGTCCGCATATGGTGGAGTGATGTTCAACTGCCGGAGTACATGGGCGTCTGTGTCCCGCGCCCCCAAGATGGCATTAAGGTGATGGGGCTCAAAAGTGACTACCTGCCCCCTTATTTTGACAGTGTGACTTTGGAGTGTCGGGTTCCAGTTGGCGTAGAACTCTCGAATCAGGTGGAGATTGCACTCCTTGGGCTCTTCAAAGATGAAGTTCAGCCCGGCAGCATCAATCCTATGTACGATTCTGGGAACTCCTGTGCCAACGGCTCCCTAGCAATGTGCTCCTCGGAGTATTTGCTTTCCTTATGCTTTGTGTACCATTTCTTCCCTTCCTATGTCACCCATCAGGTTTCGTATTGACGGCATTGGCCACGCAGAACCGCTGGTGCTGCTGGGACTGCTGTTCCCAGTCTAATCCTTTTCCTTCCAGCGCCCGATGTAGACGCACCTTTTCCTTTATCTTGCCTGCTTGCCATTGTTCCTGTCAAATTAAGCAGATAGTCCCAATGTTATTCAAATTAAAATTAGCTTCGACTAAGGTTGGGTTAAGCTAGGCCACCCCACACTTAGTCTTTAGCCACAATCACAACATTACGGCAAGACAATTCTCACTTCCCAATTTATAACAAGAAACAACAACATTCCTTATGCATTCAGAGAATTCGATGGAATATATTTTACGTACTACTCATACTTTGTACAGTTAATCAACATATCACCATCAATACCATTTCATCCCATAGCACTTAGCACAGAAAAACTCTCAACACAACCTATGCAATTCACCAAGTTCTATGCAATTCACAATTTCATTCTCCCAAAAAAAAATATCCATCGTTTACTTAGCATATTCATAACAAGCACAACATAATTCACCTTACCCAACATGCTCAACCCATAATTTCCACATTTTCAATCACATTTCGTTTCTTCGTAATCAAATTCTAACCCTAGCTACACATTTCACCAAAATTCGATCAAGCATGCATTTATCGAGTTCATATAATCAAAATGATACTCCGAACTTCAATAAACACTAACTTAAAGGAATTCAAGCTCAATTTACAATTAGGGCAAGTTTTTCTCACTTTACATGCTCAAACTCGACAAATTTGACAAGAATTGAGAAGAAAATAGAAAACATACCTTTAGTTCGATGAAATCGAAGAAAAGTTGAAGAAACTTGTGCCTAAGTCCATGTCAAGTTGGGGATGGGGGAGTTTTTGGGTTTTTGTCGCGGAGGGGGTGATAAATGAGGAAAAATAGAGGGAATTCGGGGTTAAAAAGGGTTAATTTCGTGCGGGTCACCCGGCGACCCAGTGTGACCCGTCGCGATTAACACCTCAACGTGTCACGGAGGGTAACGCGGAGCACCCCCTCCGTGACACGGAGCCAACGCAGAGGTATTCTGGAATTTTAAAAATTCCAGAATTAGACCTCAACGTGTCATGGAGGGTAACGCGGAGACCCTCCTCCGTGATACGGAGCCATCGCGCAGGCTCACTATTTTGCCACTTTCTATTATTTTTCCACCTCGATTTTTCCTTTCCGATCCTTTGCATTTTTGCCCTCCGTTCAACCTGAAATTCGTCTTACAACAAGAAATTGGTTAGAATTCATAGGTTTCACATAAAATACAATTTTTTTGTTTTTATTTTTATTTTTCTAATTTTTTTTTCTTTTCTTTCTTTTTTTTTCTTCTACGAAATCTACTCAAATATTACAAAAATTCCACGGGTTGCCTCCCATGCAGCGCCTGGTTTACCGTCGCGGCTCGACATCATTGAAGCTCAGTCATCCTCTAGGGTGACGGATGTCTTCTCTCAACTACCGTCCTCACCCCAGTAATGCTTACATCGCTGCCCATTGACTAAGAACGTGGCACTTCCATCTTCTTGCCATGATTCCCATTTTGGGGTGTCCTTCACCGGGTGTTTTCCCATAAGCTCTAGTGAATCAACACTTTGAGCATTATCCACTCGATCAAGCACGTTGATCACTGAGAGTTCCTCATACACAGCCGGAAGCTTTGTGGCCTTGTACACATCAAATACTTCAACTTTGTCGTGTGCCCGCATAGTTAGCTGCCCTACCGCTACATCAATAAGTGCTTTCCAGTTGCCAAGAAAGGACGTCCCAAAATAAATGGGACTTCCACATCCAGCTCAAAATCCAGCACAATGAAGTCAACCGGGAAGATAAAGGAGCCCACTTGCACCAGCACGTCCTCCACAATGCCATCTGGTCTGGCCAAAGAACGATCCGCTAGTTGCAAGATCACTGTGGTCGGTCTAGGACTGCCTAGCCCCAATTTCTTGAATACGATGTTGGCATCAAGTTAATGCTCGCTCCCAAATCACATAATCCATGAGCTCAGATACTCTGCCCGATTGTAAGTTGAATTGTAAAGCTCCCAGGGTCTTTGAGCTTTGTCGGCAAACTATTTTGTATCCGTGAAGTGCACTCCTCCGTAAGCGCCACCATAGCGTACTCCGTCAACCTACTTTTATTCGCCACGATGTCCTTGATATATTTTGCGTACTTCGGTACTCCCTGCGAAACATCAACAAGAGGTAAATTAATATGTACCTGTTTAAGCACCTCCATGAACTTTTTGAAACACGCTTCCTCCTTGTGTTTCCTTAGTCTTTGAGGGAACAGGGATGGTGGTCTTTCTGGTTCAGCTTCCTTCTCCTTCCCCCTATCATCATTGTGCTCCCTCTCCTTCTCCACTGCTCTCGACTGTTGTGGTGGTCTTTCTAGTTCCACCTCCTTGAGTTGCAAACCACTCCTCATGGTCACTGCATTTACTTGCTTGGGGTTCGGGTCAGTGTCACTTAGAAGTCCTCCTCTCGGCCTGGTGTTCTAAGCTCCAGCTAGTTGCCCAAACTGGTACTCCAATGCCTTTGTAGCTAACTAATTGTTCTTTACATCGGCTGCCAATTTCACATAGTCAGCCTGCAATTGAGCTTGGTTAGCTATCATAGTTTTGAACATTTCCTCAATGATGGGTGATGGTGGTGGAGGAGGTGCATTGCTGCTTATGTATTGCGACTGATAGTGCTGCTGCCCTCCTTGATTTCTCTGTGCTCCCTGACTCGAACTCTGCCCTTGATGGTTGTTACTTACCCAAGAGAAATTCAGGTGACTTCTCCAATTAGAGTTGTAGTTGTTGCCATACTGTTGGTGATTATTTTTCGGTACATTACCAACAAAGTTTACTGAATCAGGATTCGCACCACAACACTCAGCTGAGTGTTCATTACCGCCGCACACTTCACACCAAATTTGCTGCACTACATTTACTGGGGCTTGAGAATGATTCATGCTCATATTGCTGAAGTGGGTATTGAGTTGATTCTGTAACGCAACTATCTGTGCAGCGATAGCTGTAAAACCATCCACTTCTAAGACTCCTTCCTCTTTCCTTGTTCCTCCTCTAGAAGAGTCCGCATTCCATTCTAGATTTCCCTGCGAAATACGATTCAACACGGTATACAGCTCCTCATAAGTTGTTTCTAATGCTTGTTCCCCAGCTGCTGAGTCTAGCAAGATTTTTGTGTGGGGTTCCAAACCCTCTATAAAAGTATGCACCAGCACATCATTGGATTGGTGATGATGAGGACAATCCCGCTACATAGATTTGAATCTCTCCCAGGCTTGATACAGATTCTCACCCTCTCTCTGTTTAAAACATAGAATTTGACTTCTAAATCTTGTTTTTTTACCAGATGGAAAGAACCATATCAAGAATTTCTTTGCAAGATCATCCCAAGTAGTGATGGAATTAGGTGGCTCAGCTTTCAACCACCTCTTTGCTTCTCCCAAAAGTGAAAATGGGAACAATGTAATCCTGACATAATCGGGTGACACTCCAGCGGGAATGTAAGTGTCACTTATCTCCAAAAAGTTTTGGAGATGTTGTTGTGGATCCTCGTGAGGGAGACCTGTGAATTGCCCGCTGGTTGTGCAGTAATTGCACCATATTCTGTTTAAGCTCGAACCTCCCTCCTGGATCAGGTTTGTGAATGCTAGATGTAACGTTGTTAGCATGTGGGATTGCCACTTCGCGAACCGACCTAGCTGCCATTTCTTCGGGCACTAACACTACCCTTACAATGGGTGGATTCTGTTGTTGCTCCAGGATGGTCTGTCTGAGCAACTGCAGCTTTCTCTCTAGAGCTTCTCTCCTTTGGCGATGGAATTGTCTTTCCGGCTCTAAGTGTGAATCCACCAACTCCTTGTCCCTTACCAGTGTTCAATAGAATTCAATATCTGCAAAAGACAAGCTAAGACCAAGCTGTCAACACTAATAAGAAATAGTAAACTAACACTTAAAACAACAATTTTGTACCAATTGCCAGTCCCCGGCAACGGCGCCAAAAACTTGTTCGGTGGTTTGGAATACCTACACGCAAGTGCACGTGGTCGAACAAGTAGTAAAATGGCTAGAGTAGCCAAGTATCGATCCCACAGGGACTGGACCAAGGTAATAATCGAATCAAGCGTTAATAAACTCTAACTCTAATAATGCAGACAACAGTTTCAAGAAGATTTTGAGAGTTTGTTTCCTAATTTATACTAATCTAAAACAAATGTACAAATTGAGTCTGAACTATAGTAATGAGCATGTTGAGGCTAAAACAAACATGCAGGGAAGCAATTTATTGATACAAATTGGTTAATCTTTCCTTCGGTTGCTAGTCAAGAGTTATTGCCTATGGATTAAAACTCTCGTATTTAACCCAACTTAAGAATCATGAACCTTCCACCTACATTTCTGTGATAAGAAGAAATTCATGTTCTAGCCATACGAAACCGATTCCTTAATTGACTAATACGACTTTCAGATATATTTCTATTCTGAAGGTAAATCAATTCTCAATTTTTCCAAACCAAGAAGAGATCATATCCTATTAATTCACAACTTTCCAATTTCTTTCTCTTTCAAGCGCAAACCGGTTTTTTTAGATATACATTAACATTGGCCAAACAGTAATGCAGTAAGAACAAGAATTAATAGAACAACCATGGAAGAAAAGATGAAAAACCAAGATGATCAATAATTACATTCCACTACAAATGTTCTTAACCTCAGCAAGAAGTGAATTTAGCCACTCATTTGTGGATTAAACATCATTAAATGAGTGTAAATCATACAAATAATTGAAATAAGGAAGAAAGAGATAGAGAAGAACCCTAAGAATTTCGTCCCCTCAACTGCCTGTAACCCACGTTCTTGCTCAACCAAGTCAGAATGATTAAAAATAAACCTAAGTGTGCTATTTATACTAGTGGGAATTTTTCCCGGAATAACAAGCAATGTGTCACGGAGTGCATCGCGGCGCATTGCCTCCGTGACACGCCACAAATGCGGACCCTTACTGGAATCCGGTCCTCCAGGTAATTATGCCCAACGTGCCACGGCGTGCAACGCGGGGCTTGGACAACGTGCCACGGCGTGCAACGCGGGGCTTGGCCAACGTGCCACGGCCCTAACGCAGACCTTCACTGTAACTTGGCATGTTTTTATCATCCGGGGCAGAATGCATCTGCGATGGTAGCGTGACACGGCTCCATCGCGGAGCCCCTTAGTTTGCTGCATAACCTGAGCCTTTTTCACTGCTCGCTTCCGAGTCTCTTCCCAATTTCTCCCAACATGCATCTTAGCTTCCTAAAATTATATTTTTCATGCAAAACAACACTAATCATGTTGGTTAGTATAAATTCACATTTTAACTACAAATCACATGAGAAGGTACAATTATCAATGTATAAACACGACGAAATGAAGCATTTGAGTATCACTTGGGCATATAATTCTGCCCAAGATCACCCACATCCAAAACTCTTTTCTTTTTCAAAATCTCCTTCATAAATTTAGCACATCCCAACATTTGGAGCAAAGCATCAACCAAAAGAATATTTATGGACAACTTGCTAAACATATCGATAAACTTCTTAAACTGGTTGTCCTCTTTCTTCTTGGTTAACTGTTGGGGTTAAGGAGATGGAACTTTAGGCGCCTACCTTTAGCACTTGGGGCCTCCTCTCCCTCTTCATCAGCATTCACAGTTTGAGGAGGAGCATCAATTCCTTCTTACTCTAGCACCTTTTTGTCATCAACACAAATAGGTGCACTGGGCACCTCATCATTCAATTCTTCTTTAGTTGGTTTGGAACCAACAACCATTTTTGTCTTATCACCCACATTTGTAATAATCTTTCCACTCTTTGTGAGTATCACCATGCAATGGCCATTATTTTTGGATTCAACATAGTGTCACAAGGAAGGGTTCACTTCATTCTTGGATTCGTTTTGGTGGATAAGTGGTTTATTTGGGCTTCCAAGTGTTTAATTGAAGCTGAGCGGGAGCTCACTATTTAGGGAAGGTTAGACACCTCCCCTTTTAATTCCTTGACTCCGCTATCAGTTGACGCCACTTTTTTTATCACTCTTTCCAGCATCTCCTCAATCTTGGAATTTCCCACATCACTGACACTCAGCTGCATCAGGGCTACATCAGCTTTAAGAGAAAACATTTACAGGTTTAAACTTCGGTTGTTCCTATCCCATCTCGTTCAGGCTCATAATTTCTCCATCGATTTTCCCTATCTCTCCATCCTTGATCATCTCTATCTCTCCAACCTTGGGGCCCATCAGAAGGACTCTAAGGGCCTTGGTTGGCACCTTAATATCCTTGATGAGAACCCATCATTTGTCTCACCATGAACTAACACTCCATATCATATCTTGGCTGCGGAACATCCTACTCATATGAATTGGGACCTTAGGTCCCAATAGCGATAATGTTTTTGGTTCTAGACCCCAACATGTGCTTGGCCATCAACTCAACTTGGGTCATCATCTTGGCCAATGTCTCGTCCTGCTCTTAATCTCACCTTCTCAACTCAGTTGCTTGGTGGTTGGAAGATGCATCATTTGAGGATGCTTCGGTGTCTCTAGTGTGCCAAGATCTATTAATCTATATCATCCTATCAAGAAAGGCCTTGTCAACTCCAAAAGATTGGTCCATAATTGAACCACCAGCAAGACTATTTGCCACAAATTTGTTGATCGAATGAAGAGATCGATATAAGCTTTGGAGAAGTACCCCATCGGGCAGGGAAAATACAAACCTTCTTCTTAAATCGGAGCCACACTCATGAATAGGCTCTCTCGAAAGCTACCTAGAATTTATGATCTTATCCCGTAAATGGAGCATCTGGGAAGGTGGAAAGAATCTATCGAAGAACGCTTCAGTCAGTTCATTCCAAGATGTGATAGATTCGGGAGGCAACTCCTCCAACCATACCGTGGCCTCTCCCGTCAAAGAGAATGAGTATCTCAAATAGATTAATTCTTGGCTGATGTTGGTTATATTTGAATGGTTGAAAAAATTTAATGAAGTTCCGGAGGTGTCGATTAGAATCCTCACTAGCTTGTCCTCCAAACAGCCTTTTCATTTTCAATAGATGCAACATGGTGCTTGTTACATGAAAAATGGCATTCCCTACCATAGGTGGTAGGGGGATGGCACCAGCTACATCATTAACGATAGGGTCATCCTCGACGTCCATTAAAACCATTCACGCTTCCTGCGTTACTTGTGTGGCTCATCTTCACACCTTTAAGTAATTAGAAAAAAAAAACATAAAACAAAGTAAAATAATAAAAGATGCAAAAACAAACTTGAATCACTAAACAACTAATGAAAATCACAACTCAATTCCCCAAAAATGGTGCAATTTTTTATAACGCTCAACACATCTCTCCTTTTAAAGGAGTTGGCAGCAGACATTGTCAAAAAATAAAATATCCAACGGATGTCACAGTCGAATCCCACAAAAAATTGAGAAAGATAATCCAAGAATCATAAATTAATTCAAACTAGTATGCATCATTGTTTAATATGTGAAAAGTAAATATTGGGGGAAAGAGGGAAACGATATTAAATTCAAATAGTAAAACAAATTCGGCAATTGAATTATTGCAATTGATAAGAAGAAACTAGGGATATGCGATTGGTGAGGTGTCAACTAGATTGGGGTTGAATAAAATTCCTTAAATTTAATTTTAGCATGGATAGTAATGGATAACACTACATCCTCTTATTTTTCAACCACAAGGGTGCATTTACCTTGGGTTTCTCAAACCCCAAAGTCACAATCACAAATCAGTCATAAAGCTTGAGGAAGGATTAAGCTATCTCTAGCCTCAACCCTTTAATGAAGTGGAGATATAGGTCTTGACTATCTCTAGCTCAAGCCCACACATCTACACCCCAAATCCTCACTATTGATTCCTCACCCAAATCTCACTTGTCTCTCTCAAGCGAAAGTAAGATAAGCAAGCTAAATCAATATTTGCAACCATTAATTTTTCACTTAAAACTTAGAGTAAACAATAGATCCATTCTTATATTTGGAATTTAATAACTAATCATCAACACCCAACTAAGTTTAAACACCCATCATGCACACACCTCTAGCTAATAATTTAGCTACTCATGAATGGAGAAAGAGTAATTATACCTATGAAAATTTCCTCAACAATCATCATATTGAATAACAAATTAAGCTTTCAAAATCTGCAACAATGGTGTCCTTGCATAATGAAATTGAAGAAGAAGAAGAAGGAAATTGTATACTACTTTCTATCACTCTTCTTCTCTCTACAATATTCAATGTATGACATGAAGTGCTATTTGTGAATATAGAATTGGGGTAAAACTATGCACATTCCTTTTGCACAGCTTTCCAAATTTTCCCTTGGAAGCTTCTCAGGTACATTTGTGCTAAAGTTGAATGATTTTTCCCTTGTCAACATTTGGGTCAGCTTTGGCAATATTTTGCCCTTGTCAACATCCGGGTCACTTGCGTAACACTTGCATTTCACAGGTGCCCATCTGTTGCTTGCAAGTGCATCGCAGGTTGAATCGGTATTGTTTGGAAGCCATTTTCGTTGGAACCTGCATTCCATAGGTTCCAACCTACGCTTCGCAGGTTCATTTCAGCTCATCCTCCAGTGACGACAACATGGCCCCTGCAATATGGCACAAATTTTCTTTGCCTCCAGTAGAGTACTTTTAGTTCAATTTCTCCATTTTCCTTGCATAAGTTAAATACCTGCAAAAAAAAGATAAAAGGCATAAAACATTCCTAATTTGTGTAAGAACATAGCAATAGTTCATGCTTAAAAGCCGAATGGGTTGGTAATTTGCCAACTCATCACAAAGTCCCTATCGCATCAAGGTCTCAAACTAAAGAGGTTACCTTTTAGGTTTCTATGATATTTCATCTCATCTTACTCTCTATTCGCCTTGCTGGGTTGAACAATCTTTTCACCCGACCTTTATTATCAACATCCTAAGAACGCTAAGTGTGTAGATATTCAAGTGCTACGCACGACTTCAAATTATTCCTCCTACAATACCCAGCTTAGGGAGGAATTTAATTTACACAGATTTTATTTTGATGATTTTGTACTAGAATACTCAGAATGATTAACTTGGTTATTCCTAGACTTTTCGTACTGTCCTTTTTTTCGCAAGTTCAATCTACCTCAGTACCCTATTTTTAGCAATTTGTTATGCTAGCATCACTTTTATCAGACTCTCATGGATGAAATACTTGGAATAGTCTTTCTACACCCGGAAGGGTAGGATTTAAGTGTCGGAGCACGTTGGTGAAACTGTATCACTAGATAAAGCATGGATCGCTGAAGCAATGGGATTCTCATCGTAGCAAAGTAATGGTCGTTGCAATGAAGAACGCTTGGAAGATTTAAAATGGAAGAGGAGTGGTACACCCTCATTTTCCAAAACTCAACTTCCCTTGAATCCGATTTTCTCTCCACAACTTCCCTCTATACTTCAATATTCTCAAGTAATTCTCACTCCTTAGTGTTTAATTACGTTGTTTTCAATCTTTTTATTGAAGATTTTATGCCTAATGTGCTTGGGTTGGTCATGATTGAGGCCTTGGGCGTAAGCATTTCTTTGCACTTGTAGGGTGGGTCAACCCGTAGTAGGCTAGTTTTATTTATATTTTTAAGTCTCTTGCATTGCTTTCTGTGTAAGATCTAATAATTTCATGGGGGTTTATATTTGAATATGTGGTGGGGTGGCTTAGTAGTGGTTTTGAAGTTTTTCAAGCCCATAGCGCTTGAATTTGGGTGATAAATTAATGTAAAAAGAGTCGTTGAATTATGCATGTTGATCCCCTACCCGATCTATGCTAAAACCCGAGAAATTGTGGCCAAATATCTTATCTCCATTGTGGGGGGTCAAGGATACTGGGGAAGTTGACTTCCACTGCAGCAATATTCTTCTCTTTAGAGCGATCTCGCCATCGTGGAGCCCTTCCCACAGCGACCTCGCTGTAGTGAAGTTCCACCCACTGCGAAGGTTCCTTAGGCAGAATGGGACTTCCATCTGCACTGAGTTTCTATGATTTATGCTTAGCCTCTTTCTTTCTATCTTTGAATATACCCTCTAGCGTAATTGTTTTTGCAGGACTTATTGATACCATGACCCAAGATGGTGACACCCGTAACTATATTAAGTTCGTCAAGGATCAGTGCAAGTGGAGGTTTATAAATCAAAAGGTCAAGGGTCTAATCCATGAGTAGGGCTACATCATGGATGGCGTGGAGAAAAGGCACCGAAATTCTTTGCCTACTGCAGGAGATGGGGTAGGGTCCACTGGTTGAGGAGCCTTATTCATGCAACGAGTTGTGGGTAAGGGAGTTCATGTCATGCTCCCCATCATCAACTGACTATACCGTACCCGTGCATTTACATCTAAGGTGAGACCTTCAGTATTGGTGTGGATGCTATTAATGAGGAGTCGGGGTTGCCTAAACCCCCAGAGCCCGAGCTTAGGGCCAAGGACGTGGATGACAATGGGTTGTGGCTGGTTAAAACCCTAGTGAAGAAGGACAAGAGAGGCAAGATTACCTGGGTCAACTACCGGATAGGGATCAAGAGTACCCACTTCACTGTGGTAGCTCAGAGGTGGCTGAACCTAGTGGCCAGAAGGATCCACCCTTCTAGCAATTTTAGCGATGTCACCTACCACCAGGGCTTGGTGGTGTCTTATATTCTGGATAGGGTGCTGGTCAATGTGGGGACACATATGGTGGAGGAGTAGAGATACCCCTCAGTGAAGAACAGGACGAGTTTGCCATACCCATCTCTCATTAATGCTCTGTGTGAGCGAGTAGGGTGCCCTAGAAGCCGAGGGGTCATATGCTTGATTGAGACGTGCCCTTTGACCCACTGAGGTGGAAGGGTGCAGGCAGAGCAAGAAGAAATGAAAGATTGACTTAGACGGGGAGGACAGTAATGACCAGGGGATAGTGGAGCTAGGGTTGGAACTTCCCAACCTTCGTGCCTCTTTGAGCGTATGGAGGTGGATATGGCTGTCATGAGGGAGCTATTGAGATGATTGCCTAGAACTCCCCCTGAGGCGCATCATCGAGTGCGGCTATAGGTAGCACAAAGGCTTTATAGGATGCTTTTAAGACCCTGGCCTAGGCCCACATCGAGCTTGGGGCTAACTTAGAGGCGGAGAAGAGGAAGCGGTAGTCGCGACACAAGTTGTTGGTGCGGATGTGGAAAGGGATGAAGAGTCTCCTGAGGACCTTTGCTCCCTATTCGAGGCTTCCGAAGGTGACCAGTAAGGATGCCCAGAAGTTCTCTTCCTAAGTAGGCTTGACAGTGAGGAGTCTAGTGGCTCGAGTACCAGCAGCAATGAGGCGACCAGCTAGGCGGTGGCACACTGCATCTCCCTTTCCCCTTTATTTCCCTCTGTCCCATAGGTTGGTTTATTTCTTGCCCTTGTTGGGCTATTATTGAACAATTTACTTCCTTTTATGTTTTGATGATTTCATTTAGCTGGATAATTTCTTTCCTTATTCTTGGATGTACGGGTGTCCGTTAGTGGCATTTGAAAGACAATGGTCCGTATTTTTGGCCGACTTTATTTATGTTAATTTCCATATTTAATATACTTTATGGGTTTTTACAGCTTTTTGGATCGATTTTTAAATTTCAAAATAGGGGATTGGATTCTACCCTATGCCTGTCCGCTACAGCGAACTGTCATGACCCAAGTCTACACCCTAGCCATAACAAGGGATAAAGAATCCCGAAAGCCCCCAAGTCGATCCATGGCATAATCATAGCATAGCGCTTATCGGTAGAAACAACCGACAACATGAATAAGCGAAAGCTAACTGCAAGAGTCTAATAAATAACCATAATTAAAAATGTAACGACACTTGATACAATGTTGAGTCTATCTAGACAAGTTTGAAAGCCTCCTACTAAACAGATGAGTTGATGGGATAAGCCCCAGCTAACTCCTAAAATCTGAAACTAAAACATAAAGAAAGCATAAATAAGAACCACGTCCTCGGGAGATGAGGACTTACCACTGGCAGCTGAGAGGGAAGGAAGTGTATCTAACCACGAGGTTGAGTCTAGAGACTTAAATCTATATCATGAAACGATATAGCACAAAAAAGCGTGCGTCAATACTTGGAATGTACTGCGCATGCGGATAACATAGATAATTAAATATACAAATACACAATGAGGAAATAACCAAGTACATCAACATAACTGATTAACATGCCATTATCCTCTCATGATTCACATACAGATATATATACATGAAACTTTCCTTTAGATCTCACTTTATGATACATCATCAAGCTCATGCATAAGGGTTAAGTTCTGAACATTTCATAAGAGCTGAATCTGAAACTAGCATCACACACTGTACTGGATCACTGCTGACAACTGAGTCTGATTCTCATCATATTAAATTGTTATAATCTGAAATCTGAATCATATGGAGCTGAATCATACTGATAACATAACTAAGGGAGTCACTCTCTGCTATGGAGGATCCCGACTGAACTAGGGAGTCACTCTCTGCTATGGAGGATCCCGACTGAACCAAGGGAAACATTCTCGGCTATGGAGAGTCCCTAGCTGACCAGAACATGCGGAGTACTGGTCTGACATTGCGTATCTGGTCTATGCTTCTACAGCTAGTCAGAAACATAATGCTACTTTCATCATGCAACATTCATTTTGAAGGGGTTGGGGCTACTTTCAACTAACAACAAGCCTAACATTCTAAAATATCATACTCATGCTTTATTATCATATTTCATATCATCACAGAGCCACATCAATATTTCTTCAAACATCTTACATTAGTGAGTATCTATAGATTCACATCATGCATTATACTTCCACCATATTAAGTTCTGGCTTCATATCATTCAACATGTATCATAGAGTCATTCATGATCCATAGATCCAATTCATACCTTAACATGCATATATTGATTTATATATTCTAGATTTATGAGAAGCAATATACTTAACTCATAACTTATACATTTACAATAAGATTATGGAAGAAGCATACATTATCATTTCATAAAATCCATTTCAAGATTTACTTCAATTCATGAGAAGGATGCATTAATTTGGCCTCTTCCATAAATTACCTCATACCCAATCAATTCCATCAAAACATAAGGGACATGCATATTTTTACTTTCAATTTTTCAAGCCCGTAAACTCTAATTTCTTCTCAACATGTCTATCAATGGGACATTCAAGTTCTTAGGGATAATCATTTGATCTTCACATATCTAAACATATATGCAAGTAATTACGGTAATTGAGTGAACAATAATAAAGCCTCATTCAAAATTCAAGTCATTTTATAAAGACATTCTATAATCTCGCAAATTTCTCGTTATCCAACATATAATCAAGGCAACCCAATTATTATACATCATAGTAAATCTCATAATCATAATGGATCTTAGAATTTAGAGAATTATAGACAAAATCACCAATCACACAAATCCTATGTCGTGCTTTTCTAGAATAGTCGAAATTGGGCATTTTGATAAAATATTCTGGGGAACAAGGATAAAAGATTATCCTTGTTGAAAGACCCACATACCTGGTAGAAGAAACCTTGCTCAAAATTTTCCCTTAAAGCTTTGGTGAACACCTTGGTGAAATCCTTGAATCTTGAAAGGAGAGGAGGAAAAAGGGTTTTGAGAGGTATGTTGAGAGAATGAGAGTTTAGAGTTGAAGAAACCCATAAAAATGTCCCAAATAATACTCAAACGACGTAGTTTAGGGGTTAGAAGCATAAGACTTTACAAAAACTGTAACACCCCGCCTTGGGGGGTATGACTGGCACCTGGTGCCCTACTAGGACCTGAACTGCTAGACTACTAAGCCTAAGCACATCTGGTGCCTGGCTGGCTCTAACTCAGATTCAGGGAAACAACGGGCTATATGACGGCTGTAAATACAGCCTCCGGCCGGCTAGGCCTATAGCCACCTGTACCTGTACTAACAGCTAACCAGAAACATATCAATATAGGGGAGCCTATGCGGGCCGACAAGGCCACCATGCTGTTTAATTATCTGGAACTCAACAATGAAATATTGGAAAGCTACGTGACCGGCAAGGTCACCACTACTGTCAAGCTATGGCCCCACACGGCCAACATAAAAGGAACAGAAGTACTAACAGCTATACAACTGCACGGCCTCACACGACCGGCTCATCTGACCACAAGGAAATATATACAGACTGCAAGCCTCTAAGAATACTGATAAGATGGTCGGGACAGGGCCCCGGCCTACCCATGCTGTACAACAAAAGAAAAGGGATAAACCTCTAGCTATCTAGCTCCGGATGACTGGAGTTGATGACCCTGTGAGCTGACTGGAATCACGAGGTATCGGCCCCTCGTCTATGAGTACCTGCAGGCAAGTAATGCAGCGCCCCCAAGGGGCATCAGTACCACTGGTACTGAGTATGTAAAACAATAACTGAAAGAAATATCTGAAAACAACAACACAACTGATGGAACTGAAATAGGAAGGAATAGACTAACTGACTGAAAATGTAAAACTATGGCTACTCTTAACTATACTGGAAGGAGTAGGAGTCATACCTGGAGATGTATCGTTCTACTGTCGATCTACTCGTATCTAGTGTAACATGGCATAACATAACATAACATAACATAGCAAACACAAACCTTACCCGGCCCCCATAAGCCGGGAGGTACAAACAACACGCAAGCTATACCCCTACCCCGGTCGTCCCATCTCCTACAATAACTATAAGCATCCTGCCGGTCCCCTGGGTATGCACTTGGGCTCGCTGACCCCCTGACTATAACTGTACCTGAGTCCGGAGGACTCCTGAATCAACACCTGGGCGTATCCGCTCGACGGGGGTGTATAAGGGCCGACCAAGGCACAATATGGGGAAACCTGGCATCCCATCTTCGTCCCCTGTGGGACGGCATGCCACTCCGTAGAGCAACGTATCCTCGTCCTCTGGCGGATGAGTCGATACAGCTATTAACCCTGGGGCGGTCATGGATGCTAGGTAATCCAACCCCAAGACAATACAATGTTCTCAACTAGTAATACTATCTGCATATCCCACATACTGAAGCTAATGATAATAAAGTATTTGTACATACTGTATGCTGAACTAGTGATAGTGATATGTACGTATTTAATATGTGCTGGGACTGATAATAGTATATATATAATTATAATCTTCTGCCATACTGTACTGTGTCTAATGTTGAACAAGATGTAGTTTTTCTGCTGGAAACTATGCTGTATAACTGAGTTTCTATAGTAACATGATTTACTATTTCTAACATGCTTTCTAAACTTCATTTTAACCTATCATTCTACTTCTGAGATACCTTACAGGAATTTACATTGCTTTACTAGGTTTCAACTGAATACGATAATATCCTAGCATTCTTTGCTAAATCACATATTGGACATGCTGTACCGTTTCTAAAACTTGTATTAGAATTTATATCGTGCTAGCAAGTTTCACGCTATTCATAACATGATGCTTCTAATATCGTACCAACATTCGTAATAAACATAACACACGACTTCTGAACATTCTACTGGCCTTTAAACTACTTTACTATACCGAGATTACTAACTTGCCGAGGAAACTATCTTTACATACCTTCACTTCTGACTTCCCGCCTAACTGGCGTAGCTTGGTCAGTATTTCAGCTATTTCTCCCAACTGCATTCATATATATATCAATCAGTACTAAATACAACTTTATTCTGAAGGACGACATCACTTTCGATATAATTATAGCCTAAACTTAGGCTTATCGAAAGACGGTCGAAAACTCGCTATTTTTCAGAAGTCCAGAAGGAAGAAGTATTTACTTCACAGCTAGGAACACATAGACACTAGTTTGGAGCAATTCCACTTACCTTAGTCCGGTAGTTCGACGATTCGTCGGCTGTATTTCGCGAAACTAAATCCGTAGGAATGCTCTCTGCTGCTAAATACTTCGGTATCTGAGGTTAATTTGGGTTTGGACTACGTTTAGCAGCGTAATCGGACGAAAATATATTTACCCTCTTCATTCTCCTCTATTCCTCTGTGTTTTCTGGAAATTTTATAAGTTTTAAATGAAGTAAAACCGAAATGGGGATTTATATACTAGATCCTGGATAGGGCCAACGTGTCACGGAGCCAACGCGGAGGCTCCACCTCCGTGACACGTTGCCATCGCGGAGGGGCTCTGCCTCGGCTCCTTCCGCGATGGTTCGACAGGTTATCTGTCCGATCCTTTCCCGGGCCTTCCTCTAGCACGTATGGCTTTCAAATATGCCTAACCACCATGCGAATAGGCCATCTAGGTGTCGGAAATCTTACGGGGTATAACAAAAACACCCCTGGAAAAACGCAGAGAAAATCCTCCTGCCAGTCCCCACGAGGCACTCCACTAGTCGTGGGGTTAGGCAGCGACTCGTGGGGACTGATTCGTGGAGTGCAATGGCTCAAATGCTCAAAATCCTTCAGGCCTACCGACGACCAACTCCACGAGTCGTTCCTTGACGTAACGACTCGTTCTGACCTCCCGTTGTCTCCACTATCCCAACTAACCATAAATTCCAACCTCCACCCAATGGCCGACCTAATGAGTCATGGGGTTACCTAATGACTCGTTGGGTCATCCGTGGCCACTGGTCTAGATTAAATCCCTTGACTGCTCCCCACGGGTCTAACCACGACTCGTGGGGTCACCTAACGAGTCGTCCCCCTACTCATTCTGAGAAAAAATTTTCCATCTCCTGCCTGAATTCTTTCCTTTAAACCTGGAATCTAATCTTAGAAACACTCGGGGTGTTACATGAATGGTCTTCCTGCTACAACATGTACGCTATGGCGACCCAAGCCTTACTGGAGCGGACTTCCACATGTAAGATAGATGTGCTACAGCAGCCACCCATGTGCGAAAGCGGGTTCACTGTGGCGAAGCACCACTTGCTGCAGCAATGTTTACTAGACAGACTGGTGCTACACCGATACTTCTCACTTTATTAGTAGGCCTATACCCCATTCACTATTATTCCAATCACACAACTTTCTGTCAACACCCTAATATGACTCTCATTCCCAAATACCAATTGGAATCCCTAAGATACTAATTGGACTTGTCGAGATACCAATTGAAATAATACAGAAACCAATTGAACTCAAGTCAGGTGAATAATAAACTAGGACGGCACGATAGGAAAGAAATAAGGGAAAGCTTCCTAGATGCCTCGTATCTCCCCGAGGATTTGATCTGGACCTCTACTCACTAATTCGAAGGACTCTACTTGGAATTACTCTTGTACATTGTGACATCGGTAACCTAGGCTCTAATACCAACTTGACACGATCCAATTCGGAATATCATACAGACACCTACTCGACACTAGTCTAATAGGAGAACCCCTTTACCATATCTTCATTTTAATGAACCATTAAATCAAGAGTAGCATATTATGAATAAAAGGTTGTCAATTTAATTCTTATAACCTATCATACATTTACAACATAAGAACTTTCCAAGGACCTAGACTAGACATGTACAAGAGCTTCTAATCAGAGCAAGGACAAAATAAAAGACACAACTTCACCTGTGGAAGAGAAATGCAGAAGCTGATGCTGAATATCACCACCTCAATCATAAAACTTCAATAACCTGTATAACCTACAATCCATAAGGGTGTAGCAAGAGTAGTATCAGTACACTACACGTTCTGATAAGCATAATCGATCGACCAATATTAGTTTACGCAACACAGTATACTATCAGCAACATCAACAGATAATTTCATACAATAACTTATGCCACTTAATCATATTCTACCATGCTATCTCAATGAGTTCATAATAGGTTAACCATACCTTAACATTTTTAACGGGTCTCTAGCTGTAAGCGCCAAACATGTGTTGTTACTTAGATAACTCTATGGATTTCATACATAGTCACTACTCAACTATCACCATTGATATTACATATACTCATTTTTAGTTACCAAACCATTTAACTATATGCAATATCACATTTCTTAATCCTAACTTTTTAGACAAAGACATTTCGCACAGTTATAACCAACCCATCAAGAAAAGCCCAAATAACGCATACCCCAAATCTCCAGGAATCAATAGCCACTACAAATCATACAATTCAATCATATTCAAACCAACCATGTCAATCAATACTGGACATGTAAATCACCAAATACACATAAAAGTCATCAAAAGAACTTGAAATTATAAGCAATCACAATAAAATCATGGATTTATATCTACATGAATCACAATTGTATAGCCTATGCATATCACCAGTCTCAACCTGTATCAAAACTGAACACACATTTTTCACCCATCTGTACGCACATCTGTTACTCATTTTTACATACATGTCAGTGGCCTTATGTTTGCCAATCAATTCATGGACTATAGGGGACCCTAGGTGTCTATGTATCGTACCGACGTGGTACCGACTCTCACTCATCTGCTAGTCTGTTGGTTCACGTCGGACTCGAGTCACATATCATTAAAAAATGCTAATCCGTAAATTCACATCAGAATCGAGCCACTCATATCATTAAATAATGCTCATCTGTAAACTCACATCAAACTCGAGTTACTCATACATCATGTAATCGCTCATCCTTAAGCTCATATCAGATACGAGCCTCTAAAATCAAAATAATAGTGTTGTAACACCCTAAGCCCAGAGAGGCGTGACTGGCACCCTATGTCACATATGATCGAACACACCCTGCCATAAAAATAACAACTACTTGCCGAAACCAATGCGACTTGGCTACCAAACCACTAGAAGTAAAGACTCAACAATAACTGAACAACAAATATAACAAGATGAGATATAAGGGCCAACAAGGCCACACCAAATCGAAAGATATATAAACATAAGATGATCAAAAACCTAATACACCAACATAACCTGACAGGAAAATTCTATGAGCCTCTAGGGAGTTTAACAAGTCAATACTGATTGAGATAGGGCCCCATCTACCCATTATGTATACAAAAACTCAAAAGGCAACTCTAGAGAGCTGGCGTTTACCAAAATCACTAAGAACTTAGGTCAACTTTGGGTACCTCAATCAGCCTGATGATCAAGACCTACAGGCATAAATGCAGCTCCCTCAGCTAGGGCGTCAGTACGATAGTGTCTCGAGAATGAAAGGGAACAAGAATATCAATAACAAATCCAAGAACAGATGGCAAAAGCTTGCAAGAACACTAATACAATAATCAGACTCCAAATCTAAGTAATGTTTATAATTTTAAGCAAACAAGGTCTAGCCAAACATAATAAACAATATGACATCGATTCAACATAGCTTTGTTGGAAAAATCATCATGGCCTAATAGGCACTTCAAGTCGCAAATATGACCCTACTGAAAATCATCATAGACTTACAGGTCTTCATAAGCCAAGGCTCAATCTGGTCGAAAATCATTCATAGTCTTAGATACCATCGTAAACTCCACCTTGGCTTCACACAATATATAGCGGCCAGCAACATATCAAGGATTCAAGGCATCCGAATCATAAGAACAAAATAGCCCACACATATACAACAAACCAAGCTCAACCCAACATTTACAATATGATTCCTCAAAGCCATTCAAATCACAACAACCCAACAAGGTATCAACAACATTAGACTTACAATATAAAACATAGGCAGTCTAAACAAGTACCACATATACTATGCCTAATACAACAACTATAATCCAATTTCATGACACAATTCGACTCGCCAACATAATTCTACTCACCGAGTACCCCTTGGGCATGCAAGTCTAAAGCCCCCAAATGAGCTATCCAACCAGACCCAACTCCACAACTAAAATAGCAGCTAAAGGCACGGACAAGAGTAGATAATATACTGCTTAAACAGCCCACTGCACGACCAATAATAACCTACGAAACCAATGGAACTTATATCGATAAAAAGAGAATGCCAGAAGCCTTGACATACCTTTATGATGTAGAAATGAGATTAGTCGATACTCACGCTAATAACACCATGAACTAATACCCCTAAAATAGTATCCTTACCACCAAAATGTGACTAAAAGATTAGAAAAAAATCAATATTAGACAGAAGCTTAATTGACTAGTTTTCATGAATTTGATGATAAAATATTCATAACAACAATCTACCGATGTCTACAAACATGACCTACATATATAACCAAAGAGTACCAAGAAAAGAGGCTTACTAAACATTCCAATAGACAGCAACCACCAATACTGTCGAACACACCACAAATGCAAATCACACAAAGCTTCCCGACCCTCCGACACAGGGAATCACCTTGTAAGCTGATTGCTAACCTTTGTGTCACGCCCCACCTTGGGAGGCATGACTGGCACCTAGTGCCACACTGGAATCTAACTGACCTGGATAGGCTTATGCATATCTGGTGCAAGCCTACAACTCCACTCAAGAAAACAACGGTCTATATCTCGGCTGTAAACACAGTCTCTGGCCGACAAGGCCTTATAGCCACCTGTAAAAAAGAAAATAGCTAACCAGCAACAGACCATAATAGGGAATCCAATGCGGGTCGACAAAGCCTCCATGATATCTAGTTATAACTAAAATGAAATTAAGGCGCTATACTAGGCCCCACATGGCCAACACATAAAAAGAGACATATATGGGCCCCACACAGCCAATGACACCCAACTAACTGACAGCTATAGTCTGCAAGCCTCTAAGAATTTAAATAGTGGTCGAGATAAGGCCCCAGCCTACCCAAATGCTATACAAATTGAAGACTGCACTTTCTACAACCTGGCAACTCCGCATGAAAGGAGCTGGCCAAACTGCTGACTCTGAACAGTTGTTACTGAGGATCCTGAATTTTGTCTGTCTAAACCTGCAGGGAAGTAATGCAGCACCCAGGGGAGGGTGTCAGTACAATATATACCGAATATGTAAGGCAATAAGTAAGTTGTTAAAGACTGAAAGTAAATAGAGAGAAGGGGCAGAAAGGTTAACCTGTAAGCTGGCTTATTTGCAATCTGCGTCTAACCAAGCACTACACGTATGTGAGCTACGATTGTATAATCATATATCCATAAGCTATTGCTAGAATACAAGAATACAAACAAGAACCTAACCTGCCCCCCATAATCCTGGAAGGTACAAGCAATACAGAAATAACCTACCAGGACCCCCATAAGCCCTGGCAAGTACACCTCAATCTATATACCCCTAACTAGGTTTCTATGACTCTACTGGTACTATAGCCAACCTACCTGTCCCCTGGGTCTACAACTGAGCCCGCTCAGCCCCTGAACTGTAGTTGTGTCTGAGTCCAGTGGACTCTTGATATCTACACCCCAAACACCAGGCTCGACGGGGGTGTGGTGTCGATACAGCATATAATAGTCCAGCCATGGAATGGATTATATGAGGACCTGGGACCCCATATTCGTCCCTCGCAGACGGCATACCGCTCCTTAGAGCAACGTCAACTCGCCCCTAGCAGGCATCGACACAGCTAGTAACCCTAGGGTTTGTTATAGAAGGCTCCTAAATAAGGGCAACCCCACCCGAGGTGCTATACTAAAGTCTCAACCTAGCCACTCAAAACGCATATCTAGCCTTCTGGGCCTAATGCGAATGCTGCTCGTCCCTACAATAGTCTGTATGGTTTCTAGCAGGCACACCCCGTGCACCTGTATCTGATCAGAGGATCCTGGTGGTGATCATAATCTCTAACTGTCTAGACTGGGTAGGGCAAGATCTGGAGTGGCCTAACATAACTCTGAATGTTCTGCCTGAACAACTATAACTCGAAATAACTGCGGGGACGCAGATGACTAATCACTTTGTCCCTTTTCTTGGAATGATTGTAGGGATGCTATTGATCGGACATGCCTTCGAACGGTCAATCTCTAACCCTCCTCCAAGTGGATGACAAAAATCCTTAGCCTGGGGGCAATACTGTGCTAACATGGTTCTAGTCCCTTAGGCCTTAACTTGGTCTGTTCAACTCTTATATGACTCTTCTGAACAACTCTTAACCATGTAGATACGTTTATGTTTACTTATCCACTCTCGGCAAGTTGTACCTAAATATCTTATAGGAACCGGCTAGGGCATTTTCCCTACCTCTAACTGTTACTAGGCTTCCCTTCCTTAGGGTACCCATGAACCTACTTGACCTGAACGGCTGGGCTAGCTTTTGGGCGACCTGTATGGCGGCTACTAAATCAACTGGAATTGACAATCGCTGGTAGTAGCTAACTAAATGGTTGGCTCTCACTCAGTTCACTAGACAACTCTAGTGCCGCTGACTCTAAAGTGTGGCCCTCCTATCTAAATTTCTGGCCTTGTGGCATGAGGGTACGCCAATTGTCTCTAGGCGTGTTTTCCTGATAATACAAACGTCAAACTAGTAGTTATCGCCTAACTGTGCCTAGGTTGTTCAACTTACTAAATCAGGCCCATTAACTATTCACAAGTTTCTAAGGTCTAGGCCTGACAATAAGACATACAATTCTACTAATTCAATAAACTGGAGGACAGGAGAGTTTCGGTAACGCTTCCTGCGGTTGTCACACCTAGCCTATTCTTGCCCAACGAGGGATACTACAATACAATCTATGTACGTGTTCTAGCAGAAAACCACAACATACAGAATCATGGTCTTGCTTCAGAGGCATAAGTCGTATCACTATACGACGAGAATAACTTGCCGAAGGGATAAGCCTTACATACCTCGATTATCGTTTCCCAAATAACCGTCAAGTTTCAACTTGTATTTAACAGCTCCTCCCAACGGTAACTTTAATACTAAAAGGATGGGTCTAATTTTAATACTAAACTCAGCAAAATCGGCAACTTTTAATACTAATAGCAACTATAATTGAAACACATAAAACACGAACAAAAACTTATAATTTCTCGAGAGTTCATAAGGGAGAAATGCTTACTTGAAGTCTGTGGCCGTATAGGAATCAATTTGGAGAAATTCTGATAACTTATACTCGGCGGAATTCAAATTTGTCGGGCGTATTTCAAGAGAATAACTCCATAGTAATGCTATCTGCAGGGTTAGAATTCAATACCCGGAGTTAATTTGAAGTTGGACAGCATTTGGTAGCATAATCAGGCAGAAAATGATTGAAAACCTCGTATTTCCTCACTCTTGGACGAATGTAAAATGTTGGGAATGATTCAATTAAAGTGAAGGGACTATATATAAATGGGAGGTCGGTGGCAGGGGAGGCGCGGCACGCTGCCCATAGCGCCAAAACACGGGCGCGACGTGCCGCCCATTGAGCTGAGGCAGAGGCGCGATGCGCCAGCCATAACGCCAGGCTGCCTGGCGCGACGCAGCACCCAGTGCATTAGGCCTCCAGTCCTGGCCTCCTTCTCGCTTGATTTCGTGCTCGTTTGTTCATCTTTCGAGCCTTTTTCCATGTGCGTCATACTCAAAAACTCTCAATATACGTATGCACGCATCCGTCGCACGATAAAACTTATGGGGTGTAACACTTTGGATCACTATATATTTAAAGATGAGATCTTGAGAGAACTCTCTCCACGGAAGGTTTCTGGAAAATGTGAATAATACAAAAACAATCGACCAAACTCATATAAATAGTGGTTGGCCGATATAGGGCTTCCGTGACACGCTCCCCATCGCGGAGAAGAGGGGGTTGCTGCCTATCGCGCTAACGGCGTGGTGTGATAGGCTGCCTGCTGCAGCCTGCCTTGGGGCCTTCTTCACCCGCTTGCTCGGCCACTCCTTCTCTCATTCGTCCCCCGGTCTTCCTTTGATGTACAACACGTAGTTGTAAAACTAGGCTCGTATGTCCAAAACTTATCAATGAGACTGCTCTAAACGCACAGGGTATTACAGGTGTATTACTCAATCATCATTACCCATCTCAATATGTTCCCTATTTAATCATCACACAAAATAGTATAACCAAGTACACATTGAATATCACAAGTGCACATAGACTTACATGATCAAAGCTAAAACAGGGAGTACTGAGTAGGACTCACAACCAAACAGTTAACAACCAAACATTCAACATCGAAATATACCTTCTAATATCAATCGAAACCACCCAATAAAATATCCGGTATCAGAGCGAGAAGATCTTAGGCCAACTAATTATATGAAACAGTTGCAAATATCTAAATATATTCAAGTGCTAGTAACATATAAGCGGCAGTATATTCAAGCCATAAAACATTGGAAAGAATTAAGAGAAGTTTTTGGAAGAAGATTATCCCAATTTAAGAAAAAATATAAAGACGCCCTTAAGCAAAGAGTAGAAGACATAGTAGCACATAAGAACGAGCTAAGACATAATATTAGGGTGTGCAATTTTCATATATACAGGAATCAGTTAGAAGTTAAAAGGATTAACGATAGATTAAGCGAAATTCCTTTAGGATAATGAAAAGATACCCAGCTTTCTATAAAATAAGATTTGTTAATTGGTTTATAAATCAACATTATAAAATATTAAGAGACATAAGGCAGACCAAGAAAAGACTCGAAGACCTTGCGAAAATTACCCAAGAACTATTAGACGAAAGTTTAGTTAGCGACGAAACACAAGAAAGTCTGCACGATACCTTGTCAACAATACGGTGGGAATTACAGGGTTTAGAATCATCTAGACAAGTCTCTATAGATACTATAAGATTATACAGAAAGAAAATTGTATCTAGTTGTTAAAAAACAAAATAGATCCCTTTAGAAACTTGGAATATTTAGATCTAAGAATACTGCCAGAAAAGAAATTTAAAAGAATAAATAAAGAAACCAACTCTCAGATAAAGTGTAATTTTCCTATAGGGGAACATATTTTACATAGCGAAGACCAACATCTTAATTCGATAATAGACTTACTTATAAATTTAAGTGATAATATATATAAAGATAACCAAAAAATTATTTCAAGACTAGAAGAAATAGAAAATAGTCAAATAAAACAACAAGACATCATAAGAAAATTAGAAAGAAATCAAGATTTCTTGAAAGACCAACAGAACGAAATTAATAAAAAAATTATTATTTTAAGAGATACAGAAAAGAATTCAGAAAAGATAGAACAACTACAAAAAGCCATAGAACAAGTAAAAGAAATTATTTTAGCATAAGTACTTTATGAACGAAACTAATAACCCACTTTATAAACAGATAATTATTAAAAGTGCTAATATACAACCAAATCCAGAAGGACTAACAGACTATCAACCACCAGGGAAAGCAGATCAAATTATAATAAAACAAAATAATACAATTATTTTATTATTACTAGAAATAAATAAAAATCTAGAAAAATTAATGGAAGAAAAAACTAACATAAGCCAGACACCTAAAGATAAAGTAATAGACGAACTTGTAAATCAACTTAAAAGAATAGAAATTACCCCTCAGAAAGAAAAAATAATCGTAAAAAGACAGCAGCCATGGAAATTTTTCAAAGTAAAAGAAGAAGCTATTCGACCAGAGACAACATGGGAAATAACATAGTAACAAAATTAATAAATCAGAACCCGCATAGTACAAACCACCAGTTAGAAGAAATAATTGATATAGACAAAGACATACAAATTTTTCAACAAAATAGTTTAAAGTTACTAGACCCAAAAACTTTATACAAAGTAGGAAGATTTTCGTCATCAGCACAATTATACAGACACTATAGAGAAGAACAATTATGCGTTTTGGGAAAAGGAAATAAAAAGATCTCTTTAATATCAGAAGAATCTTTAGAAAAAGTTCTGAAGACAGATATGGAATTGATGCACCTAGGCTTAATAGTAATAGGATTAAAAGGCTTAACCAGAAAATACTTAGGGACAAAAGTATTAATAACTATATTCGACAGTAGATGGACAGATCCTAAAAAATCTATAATAGGCCTAACAGAAGTAGATATGTCCAGTAATGGAGGAATATTTATTGCAGTCCAGATTTTATACTTAATACAAAGGATTTTGCAAAACATATAAAAATAAGTTTTCAGACAAAAGGATATGAAGACATGATAGATGGAAATAACTTATTAGCTTGTGTAGGTTTTATAGGAAAACTAGCCAATAATAGTAATACAAAATTTAAAATACATATAGAAGAAGCAGTACAATTAATAGGAAATAAAGGAATAAAACTTATGAAACCTTTCAAAATAGACCCACAATTTTATGCAGGATTAGAATGGAATTTAGAAAATCTACAAGGTGAAAAGTTATATCAGCCCAAAGACCATTTATTATACGAAAATAGGAAAGGACAAACGTCTATTAGATTTACGGATTACCAACCAATAGCTCAAGCAGACGAAGATGAAGATGCAGATGAAAATGAAACAAAGATAGAAGGTATGAACATACACGAAATAGATAATGATTTCGAAGTAGACTTTGTTATACAAAGAGCTAGAGATCTATATGAAGAAAACAATAGAAAAAAGTTTAAATGCAAAGGATGTAAATTAGGAGATTTGAAAATAACAGAAGTTGAAGAACATTTTAAAATATGCAATTTAAGGACAGATAATTATGGATATAGATTACAAGATTATAGTGACACAGAAACCAATACAGATAATATATCAATAGCTAAGAGTACAAAAGAATTACAAGATTATAGTGACACAGAAACCAATACAGATAATATATCAATAGCTAAGAGTACTAAAGAATTTATGGAAGCACCACCTGAATCCATAGCTACCAGCCCAAGCCCATTCCAAAGAACAAGACCAGCAGAAACAATTATTCACACCACTGGCAACTTACCTAGACAAAGGGTTTATAGAACCAACCAGGAAATACCACCAGAAAATTTGAATCTAAGACCATTAGAAAGAAGACAACCTTTTGAAGAACCAATTAAACTCCAAGGAGGAGGAAGTAGCGGAAAAATATTAAATATAGCAGCACATGATCCTCAGACATGGAACTCCGTAATAGACATATGGAAAGGAATAGTAGTAGCAGATTTTATAAAGGCATATCAAGAAATAGATGCAGAAACAATGTATAGATACTTAGAAACATTCTTGGGAGAATCAACTAAAGGTTTATGGGAAGCATATAAGACAAATTATCCCCAGGAATTCCAAGAATTATGTAATTTAGGTGCAAATCCCTAAAATTTTACAAATAAAATACATAGTTTAATTACAGGAGAAGATCCAAATAGTGGCTTATTGGTTCTACAAAGAAACGCGTTAGTAAAACTAGAAAAATTAAGTATAAATAATTGGAATTTAATTAAACCATTTTTAACAGAATACTTTTATTATTGCACTATTAGCGATAATGCTTTTGATCAGTTTCTTGGTAAGAAGCTATTAAATAAACTACCAGGAGCTTTAGGAAGAGAAATAGAAGAGAGATAGTATAAAAGAGAAGGTGTAATACAAAACCCGAATGCAGAATGGCCAATAGGACATATAATACAACATGTAATGCAAATTTTACAAGAAAAATGTACTAATATACAAATACAAAAACAACTAAAGAAGGGTGAAACTAATTTTTGTAAAAACATATATACTGCCCAAAATTATGATGAATATCCAAAAAGGAAATATAAAAGAAATCATAGTAAATACCATAATAAACAAGGGCCATATAAACGAAAATATTATTTAAGAAAATCAACAGCTAAAAAACCTTATTTAAATAAAGATAGGCATGTACGGAAATATAAAAATAACAGAAACTACAAAAATACGCTAGAATGTTTCACGTGTGGAAGCATAGAACACTTAGCTAATACCTGCCCAAAAAGAAATAATAGTAGGACTAGAAATGCACAATTAATAGAAGAGTTTAATGAAACTCTAATAAATGTAGACGAGTATATGTCAGAAACTGAAAGCATATATTCAATTGTGAGTATAGAAGCATTAGAAAAGAATATATACTCTTCCGATTCAGAAACAGAAAGTTTGACAAATGAGATAGGAATAGACTCACAGTTAGATTTTAATCACCTGAATTTCTACAATGCGGTCAATATCATACAAGAATGTGATAATATTTTTGAAAAGAATAAAGGGATAGATAGTAATCAGTGTTATATATGTAAATGGTATCCTAGTAGGACTAATAGGGTAAAATGCAAACAGTGTTACAAAGAAGCATGCATTAATTGTATAAAGAAAGATCCTAATCCCTATGAAAAGTTTGAAGATAATACTTCCAAGGAAGAGGAAATACAATTAAAAGAAAAGGTATATTTATTAGAAAGAAAAATTAAGATACTAGAACAACGAATAGATAATCTAGAAAAAGGAAAGGAAAAGGTATATAATGAAATAATAGAAGAAACAGAACCAACTGAAGAACTGATGAATACTCTTAATTACGAAGGATTAGTTTGAAACGAAGACAAAAAGGTACATACAATTAAAGTTTTAACAAGATTAACAATCCAGGAATATGAGATAGAAACATTAGCTTTAGTAGACTCAGGGTGTACCAAGAGTATAATAAATAAAAAAATTCTACCAGCATCTTTAGTCAAAGAAATGAAAAAACCACAAAATGCCATGCAAATGGATGGCACTTCAAATACTTATAAACATTATATTGGAAAGACAGAGATAAGTTTTGTCAATACATGTTCTGAGTTCTATAAACCGAAATACAGTTCAAACTATATATGGACCAGAGATACTGACATACAAGTAGATTTCGTGATAGGATTAGACTTTATATTAAAAAATAATGGAGGATGTTGGATAAATAGAGATGGTGTAATATTCACTAAAAATATAACCCAGACACCAGTACTTAGAGCAAAAATACCTACCAAGGGAAGGATAAAGAAAAAATGTGATAAAGGAGAAAATTGCACCTGTGAATCAAAAAAGGAATTCATAGAAAAAGAAGAAGAACAAATAGAAGAACAAGATTATTATGAGCCGAAAATAGAAAAAGATTATGAATTAATAGAAGTTGCTACGGAATTCTACAATTTTCAACAAGGAATACAAAAAATAGGGGTCATCAGAAACCAAGAGGACTTACAAAACATACTTAATACTCTAGATAAGTTAGAAATTATAGGAGAAAAACCTTTAGAACACTGGAAGAAAAACAAAATTATATGTAAATTAGACATTATAAATCCAGAATATACTGTAAAAACTGCATCAATAGAAGCCACGAATCAAGATATAGAAGATTTTAAAACCCAAATTAAAGAACTATTAGATTTAAGAGTAATACGAAGATCAATTTCGCAACATAGATCAGCCGCCTTCATGGTTAGAAATCATAATGAGATTATAAGAGGAAAGGCGAGAATGGTAATGAATTATAAAAGACTTAATGATAATACAAAAATGGATGGATATAAATTACCAGACAAAACAGAATTAGTTAATAGGATACAAGGAAGAAAAATTTTTAGTAAATTTGATTGTAAGTCAGGATATTGGCAGGTTAGAATGCATGAAGACAGTATAAAATGGACAGCTTTCACTTGTCCAGAGGGACATTTCGAATGGCTGGTTATGTCGTTTGGTTTAAAAACAGCCCCTCCCATTTTTCAGAGAAAAATGGATGACATTTTTGGAAAATACAAAAATTTTGTCTTAGTATACATCGATGATATCTTAGTTTTTAGCAATAATATAAAAGAACACCTAGGACATTTACAAATATTTTAAGCTATTTATAGATAATGGGATAATTATTAGTAAAAAGAAAATGGAGTTATGCAAGACATATATAAATTTCCTAGGAATAATAATTGGCGATGGAAAAATAAGACTACAACCGCATATCGCTAAGAAAATATTAGAAATGAAAGATAAGTTCGATACATTAAAAGAACTACAAACATTTTTAGGTATTTTAAATTATGCTAGACCTTTTATAAAGGATCTAGGAAAAGTGGCCGGTCCTCTGTATGCTAAAACAGGAAAAACGGGACAAAGACACTTCAATACTGAAGATATAAAGCT
This sequence comes from Datura wrightii, assembly GCA_035772735.1. Taxonomy (NCBI): domain Eukaryota; kingdom Viridiplantae; phylum Streptophyta; class Magnoliopsida; order Solanales; family Solanaceae; genus Datura; species Datura wrightii. The sequence goes on along the minus strand of JASDFA010000006.1, from coordinate 52,936,192 downwards.
AGTTAAGAAACTAAAAGAAATGATAAGAAATATACCAGATTTAACCTTACCCTTAGAAAAAGACTATTTAATCATCGAAACGGATGGAAGTTTAGATGGTTGGGGAGCAGTGTTGAAAGCACGTCCCAGTAAGTATAGTGATAAAAAACAAGAAGTTATATGTGCATACCAAAGCGGAAGCTACAAAGAAAAGGGTAATCTAAGCAGTATAGACGCAGAAGTTCTAGCAATAATCTACGCCTTAGATAGTTTTAGGATCTACATACTAAACAAACCCGAAGTTTTAATAAGAACAGACTGCGAGGCAATAGTAAGATTTTATCAGAACATAAATACCAAAAGTAGTAGTAGACGACGATGGTTAAATTTCTTAGACGCTACATCTATTTACAATATAGAAATAGAACATATAAAAGGAAAAGATAATAACCTAGCAGATCAATTAAGTAGACTGGTAAAGAAAAAAGAGTAAAAGGTAGAACCAATTCTTATGTTTTAAACTGATCGTTTTATTTTGAGTACAGGAAGAATACAGATCTATCAAAGACAGGGGCTTCAAGCTCCAAAGATGCAGAGGCCTATCTACAGATGTTATTAAGCCAGACTCAATTTAGACCCAGAAACAAGCTAGAAGATCAGACATTAGAAAGACTATATTTTGGTCAATACTCTCTTATTTGTTACCCTCCAACTAATCTGAGTTTCAAGACAAAAGATGATGTTATTATAGACAGGCCCCAGAGATGTCTATTAGACAATCTATGGATGGCATTCCACAAGAACCCCAAAGACACAAGTTATTTCATTGCAGTACTCAATGCACTGGCTAAATACTTTACAGACAAAAATCAAGACAAAAAATTTAAGTTTTATACAGTATGTCAGGGAGGAGCTCCCGGAGTATACAAGACTTGGTTACAAGTAATGAGCGCAATTAAAGGTCATAAGACTCCTTTATACAAAGGATTTGATGATCTACAAGAAGCGCTAGACTTTGCAAGAGGGCATTTGGGTCCTAATTTCTTTATTTCTCCAGAACTTAAAAATCCCAATCCAGTTCCTCAGTATACCATAGCCAAAGATTCAAATAAAATAATTTTTTGTGACCATTGTTCTTCCATGACAGAAGGATTCAAAAGACTTAATCAAAAGAACGAAACCTTAATAAAAGAAAACCAGACATTATATACCTCTCATAGACAACTTATTACAGAAAATCAAGCCTTAACCAAACAAAACAACCTTTTACAAAGACAAGTAAAAATGCTACAAGACCAGATATCCTTAAATACCCAATATCCTATGCAGAGTTCTCCGTCTCCAATTAAAATGGATGAGATGAGTGTGCATTCATCTCTGAATGTAAAAAGCTCTACTGTATCGGAGAAGGATACAACTAGTCCGGTTCAAACGGTGACCGGTAAAGACTTATCAAATCCGTTGATAGCTGACACTTTGCTAAAAAGTGTAAGGAGATTGCCCGCTAGCTTTTCACGAATACCAGAAGTACCAGAATCTTCAAAGAACAAGAAAGGCAAAGGAAAGACGGTAGCAAAAAAAGACCCTGAAACAAAAGAAAACTACTAAGACAAATATCGAGGACATGGTAAATCAGGCCCTCATAAGATTAATAGGACAAAACAAGACCAACATATCTGAAGACAAAATAACTATATCCGAAGACAAAACTAGAAAACCAGAACCAGAAGAAACTCCGAAAGATAATATATCTGAAGATTCTCAGACACATTCAGTAGAAAATTCAGATTTTCAATTTGCACAAGACCCTAATGCCGACGATGAAGACTCAGGTTACAGTTTCGACTCTATTGCAGAACATAACCTGAATACCTAAAGACGTAAGCACTTACGTATTTCGAATACATAAAGATGTAAGCACTTACGTATTTCAGAAAAGACGAAATAAGAGGCAGAAGTCACTAGACACATGGACCTAAAGCAACGGATGAGAATTAAAGATAGATGTCAGAAGCACGTGACGATGGGGCCCAATGTGTACCCAGTGTGCTAGAATTATCTGAAATAAATCCGGATTTGAAGTCCGAAGACCACTATAAATACCCCTCTACTCATTCCAAGAAGAATATGAGGAAGATGAGCAAGAGAGAAGTCTGAAAGAGAGTAGCAAGAAAAGCAAGCATCGAGCAATAGTAGTAATAGTTCTAGTTCCAAAAAAAAAAAAGAATCTTTGTATAGTTTTCAAGAGTGTTTTCTCAGTTTTTTCTAAATCTTCCAGACAGCTTTCGGGGACTCCCGAAAGGGAAACCTGCATAGCATAATCATGTAAGCTCGATAATCCCTCTCTCCAGATATGTATAACTTTTTATCATAATGTTATTATGTTTTGTTATTATGTAAATACTGTTTAAACTGTTTAAAGTTTTACAAGCTCTTTACTATTCTGATATGATACCTCTAGTAATGGTTATTCTTTTAAACTGTTCAACAACCTCGATGGATTAGCCTGTAAATTCCTAGGAAAGAGTAAAGCGTCATAGGCAGAAGGCCGTTAGACTGCTTATATCCGGGGTGTGGCTAGAGAAGACTGTTGTTGGACAAATAGGTTTAAGGAAAGAGATGAACAGGGTATCATCAGTTTAGATTAAAAAAAAAATTAATCATAATATTAAGAGAGAGAGAGAGACTTACATGATCAAAGCTAAAATAGGGAGTACTGAGTAGGACTCACAATCAAATAGTTAACAACCAAACATTCAACATCGAAATATACCTTCTAATATCAATCGAAACAACCCTATAAAATATCCGGTATCAGAGCGAGAAGATCTTAGGCCAACTAATTATATGAAACAGTTGCAAATATCTAAATATATTCAAGTGCTAGTAACATATAAGCGGCAGTATATTCAAGCCATAAAACATTGGAAAGAATTAAGAGAAGTTTTTGGAAGAAGATTATCCCAATTTAAGAAAAAATATAAAGACGCCCTTAAGCAAAGAGTAGAAGACATAGTAGCTAAGACATAATATTAGGGTGTGCAATTTTCATATATACAGGAATCAGCTAGGAGTTAAAAGGATTAACGATAGATTAAGCGAAATTCCTTTAGGATAATGAAAAGATACCCAGCTTTCTATAAAATAAGATTTGTTAATTGGTTTATAAATCAACATTATAAAATATTAAGAGACATAAGGCAGACCAAGAAAAGACTCGAAGACCTTGCGAAAATTACCCAAGAACTATTAGACGAAAGTTTAGTTAGCGACGAAACACAAGAAAGTCTGCACGATACCTTGTCAACAATACGGTGGGAATTACAGGGTTTAGAATCATCTAGACAAGTCTCTATAGATACTATAAGATTATACAGAAAGAAAATTATATCTAGTTATTAAAAAACAAAATAGATCCCTTTAGAAACTTGGAATATTTAGATCTAAGAATACTGCCAGAAAAGAAATTTAAAAGAATAAATAAAGAAACCAACTCTCAGATAAAGTGTAATTTTCCTATAGGGGAACATATTTTACATAGCGAAGACCAACATCTTAATTCGATAATAGACTTACTTATAAATTTAAGTGATAATATATATAAAGATAACCAAAAAATTATTTCAAGACTAGAAGAAATAGAAAATAGTCAAATAAAACAACAAGACATCATAAGAAAATTAGAAAGAAATCAAGATTTCTTGAAAGACCAACAGAACGAAATTAATAAAAAAATTATTATTTTAAGAGATACAGAAAAGAATTCAGAAAAGATAGAACAACTACAAAAAGCCATAGAACAAGTAAAAGAAATTATTTTAGCATAAGTACTTTATGAACGAAACTAATAACCCACTTTATAAACAGATAATTATTAAAAGTGCTAATATACAACCAAATCCAGAAGGACTAACAGACTATCAACCACCAGGGAAAGCAGATCAAATTATAATAAAACAAAATAATACAATTATTTTATTATTACTAGAAATAAATAAAAATCTAGAAAAATTAATAGAAGAAAAAACTAACATAAGCCAGACACCTAAAGATAAAGAAATAGACGAACTTGTAAATCAACTTAAAAGAATAGAAATTACCCCTCAGAAAGAAAAAATAATCGTAAAAAGACAGCAGCCATGGAAATTTTTCAAAGTAAAAGAAGAAGCTATTCGACCAGAGACAACATAGGAAATAACATAGTAACAAAATTAATAAATCAGAACCCGCATAGTACAAACCACCAGTTAGAAGAAATAATATATATATAGAAAAAGACATACAAATTTTTCAACAAAATAGTTTAAAGTTACTAGACCCAAAACTTTATACAAAGTAGGAAGATTTTCGTCATCAGCACAATTATACAGACACTATAGAGAAGAACAATTATGCGTTTTGGGAAAAGGAAATAAAAAGATCTCTTTAATATCAGAAGAATCTTTAGAAAAAGTTCTGAAGACAGATATGGAATTGATGCACCTAGGCTTAATAGTAATAGGATTAAAAGGCTTAACCAGAAAATACTTAGGGACAAAAGTATTAATAACTATATTCGACAGTAGATGGACAGATCCTAAAAAATCTATAATAGGCCTAACAGAAGTAGATATGTCCAGTAATGGCGGAATATTTTATTGCAGTCCAGATTTTATACTTAATACAAAGGATTTTGCAAAACATATAAAAATAAGTTTTCAGACAAAAGGATATGAAGACATGATAGATGGAAATAACTAATTAGCTTGTGTAGGTTTTATAGGAAAACTAGCCAATAATAGTAATACAAAATTTAAAATACATATAGAAGAAGCAGTACAATTAATAGGAAATAAAGGAATAAAACTTATGAAACCTTTCAAAATAGACCCACAATTTTATGCAGGATTAGAATGGAATTTAGAAAATCTACAAGATGAAAAGTTATATCAGCCCAAAGACCATTTATTATACGAAAATAGGAAAGGACAAACGTCTATTAGATTTACGGATTACCAACCAATAGCTCAAGCAGACGAAGATGAAGATGCAGATGAAAATGAAACAAAGATAGAAGGTATGAAACATACTTAATACTCTAGATAAGTTAGAAATTATAGGAGAAAAACCTTTAGAAAATTGGAAGAAAAACAAAATTGTATGTAAATTAGACATTATAAATCCAGAATATACTGTAAAAACTGCATCAATAGAAGCCACGAATCAAGATATAGAAGATTTTAAAACCCAAATTAAAGAACCTTTTCTTGCTACTCTCTTTCAGACTTCTATATATATAAGAGGAGGACCTAGGCCCGATTATGTGGCATAGCTTAAAAATCAAGAATTTAGTTTATCTTTTTTCCCCTTAGTTTTCGGTATTCTTACTTTTTAATCCATAACTACAACTTACACATCCCTTCTGTGACTGCTTGCATCCCTTTGGAATAACTTCTTCCCATAAAAAACTAACCAAATAATAACCACTGCTTCCTCTACTCCTTTGTGAGAAATTTACATTCATACCTAAATTTGGTGGCACTTTCTTTTGAAAAAAACAAGATACGAGCAATTCCCGTATTCCGATTGTAATTTGTTTTCTTTCTTTCGGCATGTCAAAAGAGAAAATGTCTCAAATTCTAAATTCCTAAACAAATAATCACAATCATGGAAATTTTCTAATTGGTATTGACCGGCTTAATGATCTGTACAATTTATTTGATCGATTTTTTCGTAACCCAATTATTTTTCTTTGTGGGTTTTCCCCTTTTGTCTTCACTGTGATGCTTCATTTCAAGTATTTAAATCGGTGTTTTATGGATTCAATGATCTGTAATATTTTATAATTCATGAATTTATATTGACTTTTGAGTATGCAATGATAAGAACTTTTTAAGGCAATTTTGATGGAATTGGAATTGAGGAAGAGACCTTGAAGAGCAAAAAAATATTATCACGACTTGATCAGGTAATTAATCCTCATTCATACTTTAACAATTTATGTTTACATAAATTGAATTAAATGAATTTTATAGTTTGCTGAAAATGTTATAGACCAGAAAAAGTTTGATTTATTAGTTATTTTGTATTACAAATGTCGAAATATAATCAAACAACTACTATTTTGCCTATATCACAAATTGTCCTTATTTTTGTTTCTTATAGAAATATGTCTATTTAGAGTCAAATGACAAATGTTTTTTTAACTATAAAAATAGCATTTTTTTTCCTAAAATTGAAATTGGAGAGAAGGATTATGACCTTTGGACAAATTCGAATTCGTTAAAAGATGTTTTCTATCGTTATTATCAAATGCTACCCTTTTTTTATAATTTTCATAACTCAAACTTTTCTTCAACTTAGTTGCGGACATTCATTGTTATGGACAGAGATGGATATAGAATTATGATAATTATCTTTTTATGAGGTGAAGGTGCACTATTAATAAGCAAAAAAGTTTAAGTTATTTAATAATTTAAGACATTCTTACTTTTGCAACTAAAGTTAGACTACACTTGGTCATTTTAAAAAAAAAATAGCATTTGTATTAGCAATCTTCTCATAATAATTCTATAAATATTTCTTATTGAATTTCTTCACGACCTTATATATTGCTTAATTTTACTATATGTATCTATGTGGCTAAAATAAAATACGTTCAACTAAAAAAATGTAACTTCTAACTCTTTCTTTCACATGTTAATATTATCGCACAATGTGTTCTCTGAGTCAGAAAAAGATCGGGATGAACCACGAAGAAGAGACATAAGAGTAATTGGTACCAGGATCATCCATGCAGTAACAAATTTGGTTTCCATAAGCACTCTTTACAAGGCTCACCTATGATGAACGTATTAATTTTTTGAGATATGGAATAGTATTTTGTTTCTTCAACATTTTGTCCGAAGCATCATCATACTTCTTTACTGTTTATAGAAGTTCGTTTTATTTAGAATAAATGTGCATTCGATAAGGAGTTAACCTAATTTTGAAAGAGTGCCCTCGTATCTATGGAATTATTTACTTTGAGTTCTTCTAAATGCCAATATATAATAAAATTGACAATTTATTACAAAGAGAGAGTGTGAGTTACCTATGCAAGCTTATATTTATGAGAATTAACAATATTTGAAATTGAAATTTAGGAGGAAGGAGGCTAATGAAATTTGGTGAAAGCAACAATTTAGTTTAAGAAGCAATGAATTATTACTAGACACCTTTTTGAGCTTGAACTTTTCCTATTGAAGAAATTGAGTTTATGTCTCGCAATGCAATTGATCTTTGTATCATACATGTATTTATCCCTTTTTGACAAGTTATAGATTATATGATAATAATTTTTTAGGATCTTAACAAAATTAGTTTTGCTTCTTTATAGTAAACTTTTTTTTGCTAAATTGTTTAATTTTAATGTTCTATTTGAGATATATATATATATATATATATATATATATATATATATATATATATATATATATATATATATATATATATATACACACACACACACAAACATAGTAATTATGTTCATGTGATTTCCATGTATATGGATAATTTTTAAGATAATGGTTAACTTGTATGTCTTTTTTTATATTATAATTATTCTTTTGTAGTAATTATTAAGGATCACTTTTCACCATTGGATTTATATGATTTTAAATATGAACAACTTATGCTATTAGTGCTTTTGAAAAATATTATTTGTAATTCTATTAAAATGTACTTATACAATACTTGAAATAATTTACTTACTTGATTATGCCAATGTTTACTAATTCACAATTTTGGAATGTCTCTTTTTTTTTTACAAATAACATGTTTATTAAAGAAATATTTACAGACACTCAAATGAAAATAGACAAAATTTGGGAAATCAGTTCCGAATCTCTACATCTTTCAATATCATACTACTCCTAACCTAGCTACCATCCCTGCACTCCTATGTTTCTTTTAAAATTTTCTTTGTCCTTTCTTGCAATATATAATACACATATCCTGTGAAAGTCATCCTATAAACCTCAATTGTATCAAATTTACCCTTTATCATAATTTCTATCCAACACTATTCCTCTTGCCATTTTGGAATGTCTTTGACTGAAGCAAAATAAGTTTTTGAAGAAACTGTTATTTTTATCTCTAGATTCTTTAAGCTATTGTAAATACTTTACATCTTGACTAACTGAGATCATATGCAGACTAACCTTATCAATTTCATTTGGAGGCTTTCAGTATTAAGCCAGAGAAAGTGAGATTTATTATGTATATTTGCTCTCTACTATGCGTAACTACATTTGTTTTTTCGCTCTAAAGTACAAGTAATAAATGTTTGTTATACAAATAAATTTTATCTATCTTGATATTCATTTAATATAAAGTTGCATTTTTCGAAATCATATGTGAAATAAGAAATTTGACGTTTATCATACAAGAAATAGTAAAAATGTTATAAGTTATTAATCTTCTTTTGTTATTATGATGAACATTAAAAAGCTTTTACAGGAAACCTGTAAAGCCCCAAAAATCCTAAGTTCAGACCCGGGAGTGAAAATGAAAAAATACTAGAATTTTTTTACCAGGTCACAGGACGAGTCATCCTGTGACCCGTGGGGTAGGCCACGAGTCGTGGGGAGACTCATGGGGTGAAGGTTGATTGTGGTTAGGGGACTTTGGCTTTGGGGTGACCAAGTACAAGACCATGAGTCGTGGTCAGCACCACGACTCGTTAGGTTAGTCGTGGTCAAGGATGAGGTGAAGGAAAGGAAAAATGTGCAGTGTACCCTAGGGATGGGTCACCATAACTCGTCGGGTACACCACGACTCGTGGTGTCCCCCATGGTGACCAATTGAGTTTGTGGCAGTGTGCATGATGGTTGGTGGTCACGAGTCGTGGTTTTGGACGACGACTCGTCCAGTCCCTCCTTAGGACTGGCAGTCTATTTTTCTCTGCTAGTTTATTAAGAGTTTTTTCATAATTCCTATGATTCTAAGGCCTAAACTACGTCATTTTAAGCTATGAACGGTGCGTTTTAAGAGGGGTAAGTTCATTCTAAGCTATTCCCTTTCATGCATGAAAGTGTAGAAGTCTAGAGAGGTGATCAAGCTCAATTTCTTTTAAGTTCTTCTCAATTCTTTCATGGGCAATCAGAGAAGTGTAGAATCAGATTCTCTCAGGTATGTAGGGTTATGAATGGGTGAAATTGTTCACACTCATGCCCAATCCTCTCTCAATTCATGAAATTCAAATTGATAATTCTTTAGGCTTTTAACCCAATGCATGAATTCCCTAAGTTTCTACCATGGGTATGTACTAAGCATGTATCTATTGTTGAATTATGATTCATGAGCAAGTTTTACAATATTTTCAACTATAAATAATATTTTAAGGTTTTACAAATTACGATGCCCATCCATGATAGTTCATGAAAATTGAGATCTTCGATATATGTTCAAGCAATGATGCGATATTTATGAGAAAAGCATATTTTCAAGTTACCCATGATTAGGATTATGTTTCAAGTGAATCACTTTATTTTCAAGCATGTTAAAGTATTGGCCAAGCCCACATATTCAAGCATGTTTTATGATTTCATTAATTAAGCTTACTACATAGTTTTAGAGTCAAGAATCCCACTATTTTCAGTTTGTGGTATGGTTTGAGTCAAGGATCCTCATGCATGATTTAAGATTTTATATGTATATTTCTATTCAGCTTTGTCTTTAGACGATGGTCAGCTTCGTTGAAAAATGATGGAGAGCTAATACATGTTTTTGGGAGTAGTGTCTAGCATTGAGTAGGCTAAGGGTCAGTCAACCCCGTGCCTCAGAACTACGCGCTCACGTAGGATATATATGTGTGTGTGTGTGTGTGTGTGTTTTGGGACCATTCTTGTGAGCTTTCCCCTGCCCTAAGGGGCCTTCAACTTGATATCGATGTCATGGTTTCGTCCTTAGCTCTGGCAAAGCTTTGGATGGCTCTTCCCTCTTGAGTTTAATAGTTGGGACCACGTACGCTCTATCATGATAATGTCGGTTATATGACGAGTCTCCCATTGTTCCTCATGATTTCAGTTATGCATGTTTATCATTCATGATATATATATATATATATATATATGTTTTTAGGCAGGTCTGACCCAATGTTCAGTTTTATTTATGATTATCAGTTTTCAGCTTTGGGTCATTCAAATCAGTTATGATAGTCAGTTATATCCAGATCATGATTTCAGAAAATAGCATGCAAGCACTACTCTTTGATTCTTATATGGATTATGTTTTATATTTTTCATGTTTTAATGATTTTACCTACTTAAGAGGTTTTACTTACCTTTTATACTCGGTACATTCCACGTACTGACCGCATACTCTATGCTGTATCATCTCATGATACAGGTTCGAGGGATCTATCTCAACAGCATCCTTAGCCCCTGCTTCCCCACTCAGGCCTATCCAGCTAGCATTGGTGAGTTTTCATCCTCTGAGGACATTCAGTATCCGTAGTTGTTATGTCTCCCTTCAGTTTCAGACTTTTCGGGTTAATTGGGGGTGTTGTCCCATCAACCCATCATATATATTACAGGCTTTCAAACTATGTGTAGTAATCAGCTTGTCATGTATGATGTAAATTCTAGTTCTGACGTTAAATATTATGTTTCGACTTCCACTATATTTATTATGATAAATCTTCCGCCTTTATTGATTGAGTTAGATGTATGTTCAGACCATGGGTCGACTTGGAGTCTCTCAGGGCTCCTTATCTCGTGTATCGACAGGGCCTACGTTCGGGTCGTGACAGAAACACAAAGATCAAAATTCTCCAAGAGAAATGAGTTATGTCCTTAGTTTGATTTTGTAGACCTGCAAAAAACAAGAACTATGCTAGCTTGACATATTAATACCACAAACAGATCATTCAAGTTCTTATCTTTGTATGGTTCTCTTGCTATATAGTTTTACATGATTGTTTAAGTATTTTAACCTTTTTTATAGAAAATCGTAGGCCTCAAAGAATACTATAAACTTTTTTTCATGACACAATTGTACAACATGAAACATATGTTAGATGTCCTTGCCCAAATAACATTATTGTTCTCCTATTGGTAATACATTAGAGACTATATAGATAAAGTATGAGTCATTGAAATTGTTCCCTTAAGGAGTTTTAGCTTCTCATTCACCAAATTTGAGTACTTAAACATTTTCAATTTAGTGTTTACATTTGAAGAAGTTAATGAGGGTTGCAATAAGTGAAATAAAATCTGAAGAAGTGAGTAATCGAGTTGTCCTTCTATTTATGTGGAGCTTGATAATGTATTGTTTAACGTCATCCCGCCTTCTCAGAGTTTACTATTTGGTCAGTAACTCTGCAGATTTTGTGGATAATTGACATAGATTAATACTTGCTTAGTTTCTAACAACATGCAATGTGTGACGTAAAATTTCTTCCTTCTTCTTTATGTTCATTCCTTTGTTTTTAATATTTGAGACTAACCTAGAAGCATGTTTCTTATCCTGGTGGAAACTAACCATAATTGTGATAGTTAGAAGTTATATGCTCCAGGTAGTGTCTCTTTAAAACGTTCGCCTTCATAAAATGCATCTACCCTTTTTTAATCTAGAGTTAACTTCCCGATTAATTAAATGGTAAAGTATATTCTTTATGTATACACCCTTTTTCTATCTAGAGTTAAAGTAACTTCTCAATTAATTAAGTGGTAAAGTATTTTTTTTATGTATTACTGATATCTATCAACCGTAAGTGTTATTATTTTTTTCCTTTCTTTATTTGTTATTAAATAATATGAGAAATGATGACACAAATTATATTTGATGTTGTTCTTAGTGTTTCTATATGCATATTTCTTGTAGGAGTACTGATCATATAGTTTCTTTACCCGCATTGAATTATTTTGACGAGGAGAACGGTGTATTTTATCTTTTATGTGGTTTTGAAAAAAGTAAGCCCCAAATATTTTACTCTTTTTATTAGTTTATTACCAGCTCTTTTCAACTTTTTGAATCAAATATTTTTTTATCAAATTGTAATGCTCATTTTACATTTTGTCATATATTATGTCCAGACATTTAATTAAAAAATTTTAATCAAGTTTTTAAAAATCCTTGAGTGCAACACTTACCCTCAAGAGTTAAACTATATAATGAGAAATTTGTTATTATTGATCTCATGATTTTTTGATAAATCTTTCGATACTTATTTTAATGTGAAATAGGATTTAAAAGCCGATAAAATTTTCTTTATAATAACAAGCTATGTCATGGGAGTTATATAAACTGCATCGAGATCACACCAATCTATTTTCTTCTACAATGATTTTAAAGCCACCAACATATTCCCACCATTAATTGTGAACCAAATTTCACTGTTCAATATGTACTTTTACTTAATATCATCCATGATGTTGATGAAATTGTATATGATTTGTAATCAGGGGCGAAGCTACGGTGGTGCCAGGGTGGTTAGCTGAACACCGTTCGTCGGAAAATTACATTGTGTATATAGGTGAAATATTACTTTATACTTGTCTATATAGTAATTTGAACACCCTTTAACAAAACAGGAAGCTATGGCTTAGTGGTAAGGGTGTGCACAAAGTTGCAGGGTGTTTCGAGTTAAATTCTTCGCGGCAACATAATTGTTATTTTATTTGTCGCTTGCCCCTGAGGTCCAATAATCAAAAGATAGTGTCCCAACCTCCCAGGTTTGATTCCTCGTGCCAACGCATTTATTTTATTATTTATTGGACAACTTATAAGCTCCTAAAATCAAAAGATGGAAAACGTAGATATTTAGCACAATCTAAAGCAACAACTTACTGGTAAAAGCTTGCACTAAGCTATTTCAATGCCCAAGTTCAATACTCCATGTCCACATATTTGTTTTACTATTTTGTGACCTATCTTTTATGGTTAGGTCTAAGATAGATTTTTTTAAAAGGAAAAAGATTGAAATTTTTCCTTTAGATTTAATATATTTTTCTTCTGGAATAAGATTACTATTGCAATTGTTGAAAGAGCTCAATGAAGTATATTAAAAATGACTTGTGATAGAAAGGATGATGAATTTTTAGACGATTGCGTAGTGTATTAGGTAGAAAAAAAGTATTTCGTACTATTTCTAATGAATCTATTATAAAAATATTTTAAGAGATGAAACCTCGCCGAGTACAATTTTAATAGTATATATGAATTATGCTTTCAATGTTCTTTCTTGTCTTCTTTATGTTAATTTTAAATTATATAATTGTTCATTCTATCAAAAAAATTATAATTTAGTTAAATATTGTGTAGCTTGATTTTAATTTTTTGCTACACCCAATTATCGAAAAAAATATTTTATTTATAATTCAAAGTTTGAATACCCTTCGTGAAAATTCTGGCTACGCCACTATTTGTAATGCATTTAAATTTACTTACATAGCTCTTTGTTTTATTTATCTGTCAAAGCATATACCTATGTTTATATATATATATATAGATTATTTTACATGTCTAGCCGGTTCAAATATTTATAGTGACAATATAAAGAATAACTTGGTGTTTTAACATAGAATAATCTATTGGGAGATATTTAATTGGACGAAGAGAAAAAAACATACAGGTGAGCTTTTTTTTCTAATTTAATGTCGTATTGTATACCATAATATTGAATAGGGCTTCGGATACTAGATCTAAAAAAGAAAAAAAATATGGAGTTCTGAATTAGAATAAGTAAAAGATGATATTGATTTTAAATTTAATATTCATTGATAAATTTATGCACCTCATTCTTGTGATAATATAACTAATTGTATACGATATAACAGGGTTAACAATAGTTTTAACACTGCTATTATTTTTATTTAAACTTTAAAAAGTTATTATTATGAAGATGAGTAAGTAATTTGTATTCCTTGCATATGCCCAATCATTCAATGACTATCAAGATGATTGGTTGATTTAAAATGTAATAATTCTCAATTTCTCATTTTTTTTATTCTCATATTCAAAGATTTCATATATAATTTTAATAAAAGTTCTTTTATCTATAATATAAATATTTAATCAATTTTCGAATTCGATTTAAATGTATATCATAAAAATATATTTTTATTCAATAAATTTATAAAGTATTATTTCATCAATTTACTTAAGTATTTCACTATCGAGCGAAGCGCGGACCACTTCACTAGTATATATAAACATAAACAAAATTTCAACAATTTAAATGTCCATTTATACAAACATGGCCATATAAGGTCTTAACAGTGTGGCAGCGATACTCGACATGAGTTCTCACACTAGCAATTTTACATGACAATGAAATAATTATTCTACCCAAGACTCGGCTATTAATTCATAATTATTTTACAATTACCTCATTACTACTAGTCATCCTTTCATTGAGACTACAAGAGTGTAACTATTACGAAGTGTATAGAACATCAATAACTGTAACACCCCAAAAGTCTATAAGATCAAATCCTAGACATGAAGCAGAAAACCAGTAAGAAGTGAACAAATTCCCACAGGACGACCCACACCACGAGTCGTGGTAGGGCTCGTGATGAACAAATAGAGGTCCCATATTCCCAAACACCACGAGTCAAGGGATGACTCGTGGTAACAGGCAACGACTGGTCCTGTCTGGTCATTGCATAAGGTTCAGAAACTTTTCAAATCTTCCCTAATGATCACGAGCAGAGACCATGAGTCATTGTTTAATAGGACTACTCGTATTGTCCAGCCATAGTAAGAGGTTCTGAAAGTGGTCAAAACAGTCCCAATGACAACAAGTCATGGTATGACACAACGAATCGTGGTGTGGCTCATAGGGACTGGACGACAGTTTTTTAGTACGATCTTCCAGGGGTATTTTCATAACTTCCTAAGATTTTAACTCCTAAAGTACATATTTTGGATTCTTTTAGAGGGGAATTAAAGGGAGTTAGTTGATCCTTGCCCTCTCTCCCCTAAACACTCAGAAACAAAACGTCAGGAGTGGTTAAACTCTCTCAAGTCAAGAACTAGGGTTCTTCTCCAAAAGCTTCAAGTTCAAGGTTCTAGCAAAAATTCTCCAACTCCAGGTATGTGAAATTTCAACAGGGTTGTTCTTTTACCCTTGTGTCCCAAACGCTTTCAGAAAATATAGAAATCTCGATCCTTTAGAAATCATGTCCTTGGGTTCTCTTCAGTTTATGATTTCCCTTATTATCTCAGTATTTTCAAGACTCCTATGATTATTATTATTATATGTTATTCATGATTTTACATTCATTCACATATTGTATTTTCATGTCATTAATTTTAGCATGATTTAAAAGTTCAGTTTTTATGATTTAGCATTGCTTTAAAAAAACTTGGTGTGTTATGAACATATGATTCCCTCATAATTTCAGTATCCATATTTTGACAGCATAACCAATATTGTTAGGTTTTTTAGACTCTCAGAACACTTTCAGATAAAGTAGTTTTTGAATTAGTCTTAGAAAACCAATTTTAGAATATTAGTTGGGAGTAGTACTTAGCACTAAGTTGGATTGAGGTTCAGCGCACCCAGATTCCAAAACTATATGCCACCGTAGGTTTTAGACTAAGTAGGCATCAGTTTTAGTGATCACGCCAGCCATGCCTTTATACCCTAGCAAGGTATATTAGGTCTCTCGATGGGGCATATACATCGGACTTTACATTTAGCTCACGTGGTTTATCTCGAATAACAGGATCTCCCACAGTTCAGTACAGTTATAGACTCAGTTTTCATTTCATGTACATGACCCTTAAACCAGTTTTACTTGTATTTTCTTTATGCATCCTCAGATTATTATTCCATATCAGTATTTATGCATCTCATATAGGATCACTGTATTTCAGCTCAATTTATGCATTCAGTTTGTAGTCAGTACAACATTTCAAATTATCATCATATTCAATTTAGTTAGTTACATATCACATATGCTTAGTACATTCAAAGTACTGACCACATACGTTCTCTTGAACTATATCCTATTATGATATGGGTTTACGTACTCAGGCGCAAAGTCCTGGTTAGCTTCGATTTAGTGCCCATCAGCAGTTGTTGTGGTGAGTCCTCATTGTCTGAGGGCTGGAGTTATATTTATTTCAGTCATATTTGTTCTTATTTTTAGTTCCAAAATTTTAGAGTTAGCTGGGGACTTGTCTCAGCAACTCATCAGTTTGTAGAGGCTTTCAGATAGACAATTAGTACTTTCAGGCTCTGTGTTTTGATGTCAGGCTCAGTATTTGTTTCTTTGACTTAATTCAGCTTATTTTATTACCTAGTAAGTAATTTTTTTATAAATTTAGTTTGCTTCTATTCAGTCTATCTATAAATCAAATCGTATTAGTGTTATGCCATACCATAAGTTAGTTTTGAGTCCCTTGTGGCCATAAGTATCGTGTTACTTTCAGGGTGTAGACTAGGATCGTGACAATAACACATGCAAATTAGGTTTTACCAATCTCACCTCTTCTTCAAACCTTGGTATAATTTACTCAAGTTATATAGCCAATTTACAACATAATGAATCCATCCTTCTTAATTACGTCAAACCTATCTGACTTATGAACATATATTGACGATGATATGCCACCCACTACTCATGAATAAAGTCCTAGTCCTGTCTTCTCCCGCCAATTTCATATGCATGTATGTTTTACTAATCAAAATATAAACTCAAAGTAAATCATAGCCTACCTCAACACCAAGATGCTGTGGTAGCACCGGTGGGGCTTTGTTCCTTTCTCTCAATCTAGAATTCTTAATGAAGGATTGGCGAGGAAGATAGTGAAACCTCATTCTTGGAGGCTTACACCTCTCTATTCTTGGGTGGAATACCTCAAAATTTACCCTAGGGATTTTTTAGGAGGAAATCCTTCTTAAAATAGGAGTTGGGCCCTATAATAAACTTAAAAGTGGATTTCTAGTTCGCTTCTCTCGCTATAGCGACCAATGGGTCGCTATGGCAGAACTCGACTGACCGGCCCACTTTACTTTAATTTTATCTTACTCACTATTTGTTCACCATTTATACTTGTTATTTTGAAAATGATATCTCATCTCAATAAAAAAATATTATTCTTACATTCGCATCACAGAAAATTCAATAACAACTGGAGGGGTCATACAAATAGAGGGCACATGAATGATGATAAATCCGTGAATTAATTGATATCTTTGCTTGATAGCTTGATTTTATTTGCCATGTATTATATGGGAGTCTGTTGTAGAGGTTACGGACATGCAGTGTCTTGTTAAGACGTGTCAGTGTGTTGAAAGATGATAAGGCACGGCTAAATGAGAGGTCAGCTATTATGTAAAAAGTCTTCGTCATCAAAGATTGAGTAGACTTGATAGCGAGATGCATAATTTGTAGTGGGGTGTATATGAGTTTGTTCAAAGATGAATAAAGATCTAAGTATGGAGTGGTGATGTTAGGTGTATTAACACATCTAATAACCATATCTTACCTGAATTTATGCCCTGTATAGAGAAAATAAGTTAAATACACTTAACTATGCATCATTATTGCATCATTGAACCAATGGAAGTGCTCTGTATATTTTGAAAGTAAAAACTCCCAAAAAGTGACTTAGTATAAGCAAATATGGTGTCCAATTCGGAGCCTAGCTTAAAGAAAGCTCACACTTTGCTTTGGAGCTTGTTAGGCGACCACAGAAGGAAAAAGAAGATGAAAATCAATAAGTGTTGGATCCCCTAGGAGTCTCGCAAAGCGAATCTCAAAGCAAGCTCCAACCTTACTCCGGAGCTTACACCATGAGCCTCAAATCCTAAGTGGATAATTTTATGCTAACTATGGAAACCAATGAGTACCTCATGAAAAGAAGCTAAATGCAAGCTCAGACCTTGCTCTGGATCTTGCCTTGCAAGATGGATGAATAGACGTTTACCTGATGAAGTGTCGCGATCGTATCCATGAGGACTTAGTATTGGTCCAAGCTACTAAGTAAAGCAAATATGATTTAATTCCTTAAGAACCACTTAAGTTAAAGAACTAAACTAAATTGCTGAATCCAGATTGCAAAAAGTTAAAATCAATAGGAGAAAATACTAGGGATATGACCCCACATAAAATTGATCTCCCTAAATTACTTAATTATGTTCATCAATGTGGGCTCTTTATAAATATATAAAAAATCACTTAATCAATCACTTGGTGTCTTTCAACAACTAATTAATGTTTATATCAACCAATTCTTTCAAATTGATGAGAATTCAAATTAAAATAGATTGTAATTTGTCAATTACATTCATCAAATCTCTAAGTGAATCAATTAAACAAGTGTTATGCCTTAGGTTATTGTTGATTGATGCTACACAAATTTTAATTGGCTCTTCCAAGCATAATTTGAGTAATTTGTCATGAATTGGTGTTCGCAACCACCAATTACAACTTACAATTAAGATCAATTAAGTATTTAAAAGTCCATCATCAATTTATCCTATTTGAGAGCAATAGGGTTCACAACCCTATTGGGTTCATAGTCCTAGATAAGAATTTAGCTACTCATAAGTAGAGAAGAAGAAGAAGAAGAAGAAGAAGAAAAAGAAGAAGAAGAAGAAGAAGAAGAAGAAGAAGAAGAAGAAGAAGAAGAAGAAGAAGAAGAAGAAGAAGAAAAAGAAAGCATAAAATTAAGCATGATCAACTTAAAAATCAATTGAAGAGAGAGAAATCTCAAGTACGAAATAGATCTTCAAATTGTCTTCAAAATACAATGGGTACTCTTTAACTAGTCTATTCTCAACTGTGATATTCAACTTTTCTAAGAAAAATGACTAAAAAATTATTTATACTAAGACCAAAACTCCAAGTCTAATTTAAATCTGGTAGGTCTAGTTTACGGTTATAGACCGTATCTTGTATTTACGGTATGTACTTTGCACCGCATTTTAGATCTTCAACTTATTATGTCAGCTACCGTACATCAATCTATGGGTTGTATATTGAATTTATGATTTTTGTCCGTCCTTTGTGGATTGCTTCTCCAAGTTGACAACTTTCTGAATTTGTGATCTGTGGTTTCATTTACGGTCCGCAAATTGAATGTGCAAGTCGTATCTGGCTCCGCATTTTATTGAAAAAAATTTACAACTCACTAGATTGAATTACGACTGAATGTACAGGCCACACTTTGGATTTACGGTCCGTATGTTTCATTTTCTGGTAGAAGTTCTGTAATAGTCCTTTTTCCTCCAACTTATTGAGAATCCTAAAACTTAGCCAAATAACATTAGTATTGACTTAAATTAGTACTTAAAGGCATGCAAACTCTATAAAAAAAAGTACAAATGTGTCATAAAACTCTGACACATCAATAACCTTATATTTAGTAATTTCTCGATATTCATAATTTAATTCGCGTTTGGCTGTTAGAAATTGAGAGTTTTGTACCTAAAGTTGAGAAATCGTATTTTGATGATTTGAGTCTGATTCAAACTCAATTTTCATGAAATTTCATATTATTAGACCCTTGTATTTTGGATAAACTGCTTTTAAAATAAAATTATTGTTTTGACCTGGGGGGGGGGGGGCTCGAGATTGACTTTTTGGGTTCGAGATGAAATTATAGCAATATGGGTATCAATAAACTCATATATTCACATAAAGTACGTTATTGATAGATTAAGAGTATTTCAAGATTATTCCAAAAGAAAAGGCGCATTTGTGAGAATTCGTTGCATGTTTGATCGATTTTCGAGATAGATTATGACTTACTCTCTTAGATTTTTCTTGAGAGATGGTTTATTGTATCAAGTATGTTATGTGTTAGGTGTATTAGTTGATTTGGTGTTGAAAAAAATGACTAATTTATGTGCAATCTAGGTTGGCACTTAACTGATAGATATTGTATAGCATGACTTGAATTCCGTATGTTTTGTTGCATTACTCTAATTCATGTGTTATATTGTACCTTGATGAGTTAGTGGCCTAAGAGTACTATTTTGAAAGAGATATTCTTATTTTTGTTATATATGAACACCCTTTATTATTGTGATCATGCATATATATTTAATTTTCATGGATCACAGGAATGGTACAATGAATGTAGTACAGTGATGAAACCCGAAGAAAAATAGTTTCGCGTACTTATTTTTTAATTGGAAACCCAAAGAAAAATGGTCTCAGGTACTTGTTATAGGTGATGCTCGATGAAAAATGGTTTTGGACGGGTATATGGACTTTGTGAGTACCCCTTGGCTCACGAAACGCCACTGGTGAAAGTAGGTGTATACCGATAGAATTATATGGCCATTGCATTGCATCTTCTTCTTATTTGACTTTTATACATATTGTCTATTTGGTGATGTTTGATTAGCTGCTCTCTCCTCGTTCCTCATTTAACTATTTAGAAGATAATGACTATGTTGAGTTACATTTCGTACTTTATGTGATATAATTGTCGAACTCTAACTTAATCGGTCTATGATGCCTTCTGAGTACACATGTTTTCCGTACTCATACTATATTTGTTGCATCTTTTGATGCAGACTTTGCTCCTAGTACCAGTAGACCTTGTTGTTTGCATCTGAGGCAGTTATTTCTAAAGTTTGTGGTGAGGTACATGGCGATTATGTGGCGCTAGACTCTCTTCATCCTTTATTTTTTGTCTTTTATCATTTCAGACAGTGTATTAACATTGAAATAATTGTATTTAATTCCTATGGTCTTGCACATGTGAAACTGAGTTCTGGGGTTATAATTGGTTATTTCCGCATTTATATTCTTATATGAAAGATAAGCTATGATTTATTTCTGCATGATTATTTGATTCTACTATGTTGAAAAAAAAAATTGACTTATCTATTAAAGGGATAGTGAGGTGTCATCATAATCCTTCAAATTTTAAGTCGTGGCAAAAAGAAATTGAAAAATAAAGAAAGGCGTTATAATTGAAAGTCATTTTTTGACATTTTAGAAATATTTTAAAAACTATTAGATCTTTTAATATGTAAAAATAAACTGAGAATAAAATAAATATTTTACTCATCAAAGAAAAATTTAATATTGACAATAATATAAGTAATAAAATGTATTAAGATTTTTTTTAAAAAAAAAGAAGTCATGAAGCAAAGTGAGGCTTTGAGAATAAAAAGAAAAAAACTAAATGAGAAAAAAAGAAAAAAATTATTTCTAGACAATTCTATTACTTAAAATTTGTACTTACTCAAAAAATATATTGTAATTCATAGTAATTGAAAGTTTCTTTCAATATCTTAAATTATATGCAATGCTTATTCAATTTTAGGTGTTGATTCAAGATTAAGGAGGTTGATGTCTCGTACGAAAGATGAAGGGGTACTATTTTTCAAATACAAAAGGTTAAGGGGGTTTGGTGAAACTTATACGAAGGTTTTCAGAAATGCTCAAAAATAGTTCCGAAGTTTCTGAAATCTTATTTTCACCAACTTATTTCTGTAATATGTTATTTATTTATTTTTAAAAATAACTTTTCAGCTCCACTATATTCCTGCCATTCTTGTTTGAACCCGTAAAAGCGAAACCAAACACACCCCTAAAGAAAAAGAGAAATAAAAAAAAAAAAAAAAAAAAAAAAAAAAAAAAAAACACACAGAGAGCAAGTAGGCGCTCAAAACCCAGTGTCACTCAATTTCAACTGCGAAAGAGCTTTTCGGCGATGACCCTTTGATCCTATCTTTGTGTTGGGAAAATCCTTAGTTTCACTGTCGATGGACCTTCGTCCCAGGCAGAGGCAACCATTCTCTGGCTTTACAGAAGCTGAGGTGCTTTTTCCATTTCAAAATTTTGGTTCTTCTTCCCCGTTTCTTATCTTGGCTCCGTTTTATTCTTTTCAAAACGTTGTTTTCAAGGTTCGTCCTTTATGGGTTCTCGAGGAAATTGATCGATATGATGTATCTGTGTGTTTGCAACATAATAAATAGAAGTGTCCTTTTCCGAATCAACTTGGCATGCAGAGTTAAGACATAGCAATAGAATAAATAAATGCTTTTTAGATGAGGTGGTGACACAACTCAGCAATTTTTTTTGTGAACCCTGCTTCACAAAAGAGCTTATAGTTGTGTGTATAGCATTTTGTTTTGTTACAGAGTTGAAACCCCATTTCCTTTTGGATTAGCTTGAAGCTTGTACTGATTTCTCCTTGGGAGTCTTCGTTACTGTCCTGCTCATTGGTTTTAATTATTCTTATTCGCTGGTCTAAAGCATGGAAATGATTGAAAAAACTCTATAGAGCCCTGTGGAAATAAACAGGTAAGATTGATGTAGTTAGTGCTCTACATCACAATTGGTTTGTCTAGCGGAAAGGTTCTTGGTTTTACATGGAGCGTGGTCCTCCTTCCTCCTATCACTAAAATATAGATAATAATAAAAAGGTATATTTGTATCATGCAGGAAAATTGGTTGCTAGTATAAGTTTGAAGTTATGTCAACTCTAGCTAAATGCATATATTTCCTTCTACTTCATCAAAATTTTAATTTAGAAGTTGTGGTCTATGAACAGTTGTGCAACCTGCAATGTTATAAGGAAGTTAGCGTGTAAATATGCATATTCAAATGACTTTACGTTTTTGTACAAGATTGGACAAAATAAAAGATGATCACGTCTAACAGCGGATGGAATAGCACATAAAATGAGAGAGGGTTGCCTGGATGATTTAGTTATTTACCTCTATATGCACCGTTCTGTACATGTGACAATATGATGATTGAAGGGGATAAGGAAGATAGGTCTAAATTAATGGAAGGAAGTTGTCTTAAAAGATCTATAATCCTTTGGTATCACTGCGGACTCAACCAAGAGCAAGCTTGAATGAAAGCAAAGGGATCCATATAGAATATAGATTATACCATCTAGTTTAGATTAAAGCTTAGTTGTATTACACTTATATTAGGTCCGATGTTTGTTAGGAGTCTTTTTAGTCCGGTTAGAGGTCTTTTGTTTCCTTGTAGGGATCAATGTGAGATCTAGAGAACCATAATTTCCTTAAAAGACTAGTTATTTAGTATGAAAATATAATAGATCTTAATAGAGCGAAATTTATATGGAGATAATTCGTTCAGCCTGCCTTGCTAATTTGAGATTCTGGATAGTTGATTGATTGGTGTGTAAAGCTATACTCTTTGTGCCAGATTTTCTTGAATGGTCTGCCTGATTGTTTATATTTGTGCTTTTGGTCATGCTTTATTGTAATTGTGAATTTTATCAATTCTGTCTGCTCACATTGTGCATCATAGTGAATGAGCAGTTGTGTTCAAACTTACTTGATCCTTCGAGGCTTCGAGCGTGTGAATGTATGGTTGATTCATTTTCTGGAAGTACATTATTGAGTTGCGTTTAGAGCATCTCATTTTTGGGTTTTCTACATCTAGGGCCAATATATGGCAACAGTCAGGGAAATTTTTAAGTGAAAAGAAAAAGTCTCTTGAATCAAATCGTGAATTGGACCAATTTAGATTCAGAGGTTGTGGCTCATACCTTGATTGTTACCTCACATTATTTTTTATTTATATTGAGCTTTGTCAAAGGGTGAAACTTTATATGAGTATTAGAGATACATACCTTTGACTAGTCCTCCACATCTCCGTTGGCTTCTTGGACATTATGAATTAGTTGTCATTCAGAATTTGCAAAATGATGTTAATCTGCAACCTTAGCAACACATGTTTGAAACTTTATAGGAGTATTAGAGATATATACCTTTGACTAGTCCTCCACATCTCTGTTGGCTTCTTTGGACATTATGAATTAGTCGTTTTTCGGAATGTGCAAAATGATGTTAATTTGCGACTTTAGCAACACATGTTGGCATTAAGAACTTATTCAGTTTCTCTTTTCTAAATCGGAAAAGGGTCAAAACTACCCTTGAACTATTAGATTTGGTACAAAAATACCCTTCGTTAACCTTTCCGCTCTAAAATACCCCTGCTGTCAACCTATTGACTCTGCAATGCCCTTACTTTTGACGGCCAATAATTAAATAATTGTTAAACATTTTTATTTATTATGTGGCACTCTCTGATTGGTTGATTTTTTAATTAAATTAATTTAATTAAAACCTACCTAAACCCGATACTCGACCCACCTATTTCTACCCACCCAAATAATCCACCTAGATAAGGGAACCAACATCTGGGGAAGACTAAATCTACCAGAGCGACTGAGAAGATCTACCATACAGGCATAATGACAGTAACCAGGCTCAATTCCGTAGTCTTTAATCATTGAATTTAAAAAGAAATTTCCTTCTTCAGTCAAACCAGAAAGGCTACGAGCAGAAAGAACACCAACAAAAGTCACTGCATCAGGCTTGATTCCTGAATTCCTCATTAACTCATAAACTTGCAAAGCATCAGCCCCTTTTCCATTTTGAGCATAGCTTACAGTCATAGCAGTCCAGCTAACCAAATCAGGTGTCAAAATTTTTAAATGCTTTGCAGCAATTATCAATACCTCCACATTTGGAATACAGCATAACCATTGAACTTCCTGTCGATGCTTCTGATTGTGATCCCATTTTTATACAATGTGCATGCACTTGGATGCCAATGTGAGATCTGTTAGAAAGAGAAATAACCCCAAGAATAGAAGATAGTAAAGGAACTACTATCTAAATCATTCAATTCAACATTTGCTTGAAAAGCTGAAGCGTGTCTTCCACATAACCCCAAGAACAGAAGAGAGGAAGAAGAAGACGGATCCCTTTACCCAGATATTGGTTCCCTTATTTAGGTGGATTATTTGGGTGCGATATAATGGGGCGGGTAGAAATAGGTGGGTCGAGTATCGGGTTTGGGTAGGTTTTAATTAAATTAGTTTAATTAAAAAATCAACCAATTAGAGAGTGCCGCGTAATAAATAAAATGTTTAACAATTATTTAATTATTGGCCGTCAAAAGTAATGGCATTAGAGAGCCAATAGGTTGACGGCGTGGGTATTTTAGAGCGGAAAGGTTAACGGAGGGTATTTTGTACCAAATCTAATAGTTCAAGGGTAGTTTTGACCTTTTTCCGCTTCTAAATTGCAATTTTTCCATCATCTCTTGCTATTCAAGCAGATTGAGAAAATGGAGAACTTACTTAAGCAATCAGGAGAACAAGTTTTTGACCCAGAATTCTGCAAGAAATTGGCACGGGTTTTCAGGTGAGTGCACTTTCTGCATCAAGTTATGTTTCTTGTTGAATAATCAACAAAAATTATTTTGTATGAATTTGTCTTTTAACACATTTTTGGCATTTTTCAGCCACTCTAAAGATCGTGCAGGAAAACCGATTGTGAAATGGAGTGAGGTTCATAGTTCGATGTACTTACTCCAGGATATGATATTCTTGGTTGAATGTCCTTATAGAACTAAGTTCTACTATTTCACTTTGAATTTAGGTCCAAACTTGGTTCCAGAGCAGGCAGAAAAGCTGTCTCTCAAAGGATAATTCAGCAGAGGTGAACAGGAAACTGCCTGATGTGACTGAAGAATGTGCTTTAGGTAAAGAAATCAAAAATTTCATATGCCTGAAGGTCTCTGTTGATCTATGTTTACCATGAAAGTAGATATCTTACATAATGGTTTGATGAACATTGTTTTGACGGTGCAGGAATTCCCTTCTTCGTATACTTTCCTCCCTGACTGACCATTTAAAAATTTAGAGTTGAGACTAATGCATTACAAATGTTACTCGCTCGCAAGAATTTAATAATGCATACAAATTAAGGATATCTGATATCTTCATAACCAATAATCACTGTTTTAAATAACTTTTTGTTTGTGGTCTTAGTTCAGAGAGTTTGTCAGAGCTATGCATTAGTTGATATTGTACAGTTTATTTTTGGGTTGGTTATGAAATTAAATGAACAATGTTACAGAACAAGGAATCTTTTCATGTCTCTAAAGCTCCAAGTGCATTCAGCAATTTAACATCCCCCAAGAGAGTTTGAATTGGCTGGTTGTAGTCATTCGGTGTTTAATCAGTTATTCATATTAGATTTTCCTCTAGGCATTTGTCTCCAAGTTCTTTATCTTCTCTTAGTATAACTGGAGTTATTCCTCTGTCTCATTTATATGGTGACTTCTCCTTGGAAGATGCTCAAAGTTACTTCTCGTGAATAGTACCTCCAACACCAAGCACAGAATTCAAAAGTTTCAGTTACAAACAATTTGTTCTGTCAGTTGTATGATCTGTGATAGTTCTGCATGAGATTGATCTTCTTACATGATGGGACTGAAAATATACCACCACGCCTTCTATCCTTCTCTATCTATACATATCATTCCTGAACTTTTGTTGTTTCACAAGTCCTCTCGAAGGACAAAATTGTTTCATTTCCTTCTGGGTCCTGTTCTTTATGTCTTACTTTTTTCGCGGTTTTCTTTGTTCATCAAGCTACAGAGAGTCAAACTACTTTGTCCCTTGTGTTGATTCTTCCTTACTTTTGTCTCCTATTCTTGTTGATCACTTTTGTCAACTTACTTTTGTCTCCTATAGTTGTCGATCACTTTTATCAACCCTAGTGGAAAGCTTAAGATTTATTTAAAGTTACATTATAGTCGTCCTTATCAAAGAAAAAAAAAGTTACATTCTACTCGCATTGAATATCAATGGTGAAAGAGAGAAATTTTGTTGGTTTCTCACATCAAAAAATGCGTACTGCTTTGAGGATCTAGTTGATGAAAATCTCATATGTAATTGCCAAATAAAGAACCACCTAAGGATATGTTTCATTGTCTTGGAAACCACTCTCTTTTGCCAAATGATTAGTTCTACTTATGCTCCGTTTACATCTATACCTGCAGTTCTTTTGTCAGAAAACGGCACTTACATAGTCCAACAAATTCTTTTCCAGATAAAAATGTTCCAGATCTGTCAGACTTACAATTTGAGGCTAGGTCTTCAGAAGACGGGGCATGGTAAGCCTACATCAGCAAGCCAGAAAGTCTTAACTCTTCTTTTTTCAATAGAAATAAGCACTGGCTACAACCATTTTAGCACTAACTTGATGCATTTTCAACCATTTCTGCATTAAGCCATTAAAATGAGATGCATGAATGGAATCCTGTTTGGATATTTCTGTTTCTAGACTCTCTTCTTTGACCTGTAAAGAGAATCTTTTTTTTTTAAAAAAAAAAGGAAGCTGGAAAAGAAGAAAGTTTCTCTTTACTGCTGAGCAACTACACTGACGCCATTGTGAAGTCAATAGCTCAAAGGTTTCCATCAGAATGACGTCACTGGAAAATAACATCCATTCATTATCTTAATTTTATTTGGTTTACTTTTAGAAGTTTTCTCTAATTTATTTTACGGTGCTTTTCCCTTTGATTATCGTGGTCAATGATGCTTTTTGCAAAATGTTTTACATTTTTGGGGGCAGCTACATTGCGATCCTCCCTTCCTGTAAACATTCGATATGGTGAATATTAAGGGAAATGTATTGAAGTTCTTACACTTTATTCCTTGATAAGCCAAAACTGTCCAAGCCCTACTATCACCATTTTCGGCTAAATGGTAAATTAACATCTGAGAATGTCATATTCTCTTAGGTTATTGAATCTTGTAGGGCTATCCAATATATTGTGTCTTCGGAGCTGACAATACTATCCAATGTCTTAGAGGCTTTTGCTCCAGAATAATGACTTAATTCACAAAACTAATGGTTTTAGATCAAAAATTGGCATCTTGAGTGCCAGCTTTTTATTTGGGAGCTGTTTCATGAATTTCTTATCAGACAACAACCACAAAATGTAGTTTGATTAGTTACCGGTCCATTCAAAATTGAAATTCAAAATTTGCGGAAGAATTTTTCTTCATCAAACCTTAATTCCCAACAGACAGCCCCATATTATCCCGCTTACAAAGAAAGGAGCAAAAGAAAGGGAAGGAGAAATCCATGTCCTAAACTATGTATTTCCTGTGTGTTTGAACTGGGCGTAAGGTAATTAGGCGGTGGTGATAATTTGCCTCTGACTCTTATAAAAGAACAATGAATATTTTGTTAATGCTTTAGTGATACCTAGTATTTTTCACTTGAATCAATGCATCCATTGTGGGGTTAATGAAGTAAAATCCTTATGGTGTTTGACAGGTATGACGTTGATACATTTATCTCACACCGGTTTCTTAGCTCGGGAGAACCTGTAAGTAGTTCAAATTGATCAAATATGCTGCTTATTTGAATGAGATGTTAGAAATAAAACACTAGTCAAATTAGAACTCAGGAAGTGGATGCTGCTTGACATTTTGTGGAATGCAATGTGCTGCAGGAAGTTCTTGTGAGATATGCTGGATTTGGATCAGAGGAGGACGAGTGGATAAACGTAAGAAAGTCTGTACGTGAACGATCTGTAGCTCTTGAAAATTCAGAATGTAACAAAGTCAGGGTTGGGGATCCTGTTTTGTGCTTCCAGGTACCCCTTTCTTCCATGGAAATCTCTTTTCCTGTTGTTCTAGGAAAAGAGATGAACTAGAAAAGCGAATGGATTCTTGGGCTAGTGCCGTTGATAGAAGGTGTTACAAATGAGATCATAAATGGTAGAAAATATGGATATTCACTATGGTGGCCTCTTAAGGGGCAGATATGTTTGCTAGTCACAGTGTGCTTAAACTTTGTACTTTGGTTTTTCCTATTTTTATTTAACTAGGAGAGGAAGGACGACGCTAGATATGTTGAAGCTCGTATTCTAGAAATTCAAAAGAAATTTCATGACATAAGGGGCTGCAGATGTCTCTTTGTGATTCAATATGATCATGATAAAACAAAGGTGCGTATTCATAACTCAAGAATTTCTACCCATTAATCTATCATTTTGCACTAGAGATGAGTTTGTGTTAATCACATTTTTGCTCTTTCTTGCTTCAGGAAACTGTTCATTTGAGGAGATTATGTTTCCGGCCAAGCATATTAGGGCGTGTGTCTTAGATTTAGCTTTGAGTATGGTGGTAGCAGTCCACATGTTTTGCCTTTCGACGTTGCACAGATTTTCACCTTCATTTGGCCAGTACGTTTAGATGAAGCTTATTTTGATTCTTGCGGTCATATTTAATCTAAGATCAATATGTTAAATGCATAATTTTTGCTGAAAATCATACCTATAATTTCGTATATCTGTGTTCCAGTGGTTGAACAATTGTACGTGTCAAAAACGTTTGGAGACAACTCTTTCAGGTGCAGTTGCAAATTTTGGAAGAAATGATACAAGCAAGTTATGATATATACTCCTATTACTTTTTGAAGAAAAGATAGCCAACATATGAAATATGTTATAAGCTAAAAAATTTTAAGTGAAAAGAAATCGACTTGTTGCTAAATGTTGAACTGGTTGATCCTAAAAATTAACTCATGTACTCATGTTGAAAGGTAAAACATAAACGTTCAAGTATTCGTGATGTAATATTTGATCTTATGAAGATCTAAAGTATATTGTTTTACATGATAATATTCCATTTCGTGATTTGACACTAAAACTAAGTAAATGATCAATAACAAAATTTGTAATGTTTCGATGTCAAAAGTATGACCTTGTAACCAATACTTAAATACATTTTTGTTCCATTAATACTATAATAATACTTTTAATATCTTATACTCACCATCTCCCAGGCCCACTATGAGCAATGAGAAGGTATTGAGCATCAATAGAAACAATAAATATCATAGTAATGAAATCATTCTTATTGTGTAAGACCCCTCGGCTATTAATCTAGCATTGAACTTTTAGGGGGTCGTTTGGTATGGGATGAGATAGACAAAGTTTATCCCCTGAAATTAGTTAATGTAGAATAAATAATTCCAGACTAATTAATACCTCTAATCATATCAAACGATCCCTTACATACTTTGCAACCAATGTGTGTTTTACCTACAATTAGTTTCCATACTTCCCAAGTGTTGATTAATTGTCAATATAATTAAGGTCTGCATCTCTAGCTTCATAACCTGAACCTAGTTACTATCTCCAGGAGCTTGTTCAAAGGTTGCAGGTCGAATAATAGAGAGAGAGAGATATATAGTCCTTGTAAAAGAATAGTTCATATATATCTTGAAGAGTAGAGGAAGAAGGAAATAGAGGTGGTGGGGAAGAAGGATTATGCATGTGGCCATAAAATAGTAGATACTTTAAGGTGTTTGAACTTTGAAAGGAAAATTAAAGGATACATCTCTACTAACAAAAGGATGTTTCTGTAGAGATGTATCTTTTTTCCAAGTATATGAATAACTACCCATAAAAAGTGTTGGAAGGAAATTTATCTGAAAATTTTGGTTTAGTTGCCTAGCACATTCATCCAAATTACCTTTAAGATGACCAAGTGAAGGACATGTGCTTCCATAAAATAGTGGAAACAGTCTATAGATTAGGAAAATCAGTAAGGTTCCATAATTTAAAAGGAACATGAGCTTGATTAATTCTTCTCTTTATCAATTCCCTCATCTTGACATTGCAAAGATCCTTAAAAAATAAATACATTATTGAGAATAAAAATAACATACCCACTTCAGCTTTTTTATCACAGAAAATAGAATTGTACTTCAAGTGTACAACATAAATCACATTAGTTAACGTAACATCATTAAATAGGTTAAAAATGTAGAGTAACTATATTTGGTAGATGAATTTTACTAGAATTAGGTGAAGCAGGAGTGAGATAAGTGAGAAAATCCTAGCTACAAATTATGTGATTTGAGATTCCAATTTCAATTTCTTGATATTACCTTTTGTACCCATAAACAAACATATATTTGAACACTTAATTATACCTGCCATATAAACTGTAACTTGAAGCACATAAGGAAAATTAATCAACTTTAAGAGCAATTGATACGATTTTTAGTACGTATTTAGACATGCGATTTTATCTCGTAATTTAAATCATGAGATGAAATTTCAAATTTTCAAAAAATCATAATTTCAAATCATGAGATGGACTTTTTTAAATAAAAAATTTGACCCACAAGTTTATATTTTGTAAAAAAAAAAAAATCACCATTTTATATATACCAACCATTTATTTAAGATGTAAACAAAATTTGTTATTGATATTATTACTCTTAGCAACCTTTGTCAACCACGTGGAAGGATTATATTAAAGAGTAGTACATTACATACAACTCATGTTCAATTTTACTTTTGCTGAACTAAAGTTCAATCAATAAATGTTGTATTTCTTTTTAGAATGACTTGGTGATAGTGTATTATATTTTGTTATGAACTTTTACTTATTTGGTAAGATTATATAAGAATTGAGGAAATTTTAATAATTTTCACAACTTATGGGATTTTTATATTTATGAGCAAAAGAAATACAACTTAAGAATTTCAAATTGCAAACAAAACTTCAACTCCATCTCATATGATTTCATATCATGATTTCATCTCGCATATTCAAATATTTCCTAAGAATCCAACTTAAAAAAAGTTATGATTTCGTCAATGGCGACACTTAGGGTTTCGCTGAAAAATGTCTTCATGAAATTCACATCGAGAAAGTTTTTGACTTCTCACTGATAACTTTCAACTTTGTTCATTCTAACTTAAACTTCATCGATCGATAGCTCTAATGCCATGTTAAAAGGAGAAAGTGCAGCTACAAATAAGTTAAGAGAAAAGGGTATTTGAAAGGGATAAAATAATTTTGAAAAAAAACAACCAACTTAGCTTTCATTACAATTGCACATGTAAACATCACCTAACCAACTAAAAAGATTAGGTACAAATACATATATAAGCTAACTAAATAACCTTCTCTAACTAATTGTGTACTACCTATAAAAAAAACTACATAATATAACAAACATTGCTATGTATTTACTATTAATAGTTATTATTTAAAATAATTATAAATTTATTGTTACAATATTCAATAACACATAAGCAAAGAGATCTCTTAATCGCTCTCCTCTCTCCTAATCTCGCTAGCCTCTCTCCTACCTCCCTCCCTCTCTCTCCTCCACCCCCCCCCCCCCCTCCCTCTCGCTGCCTCTACTCTTCCCTCCCCCCCCCCCCTCTCACCTCTCTCTGTTATTTTCTATCAGACTCTCTCTGTCTCTTTCTCTCATTCTCGCTCTTTGTCGCTGCTGCTATCCCTCTCTTTCTCTTTCTCTCTCTCCCTTTCTCGCCTCTGTGTGTGTGTATGTTATTTTTTTGTATTTTTGTTTTATGAATGATATAAGCAATATAAGAGCGAATAAATACAAACTAAATTAGAGCAAATGATTACAATCCAAACGCGTGTATAAATACAAGTGAAACTAAAGCGAATGAATACAAATGATACAAGACCGAATGAATACGATACAAGAGTGAATGAATACAACCTAAAAGTGTGTATGAATACAAGTGAAATTAGAGCGAATCAATAGATGTGATATAAGAACGAATACATACAAGTGAAATTAGAGCAAATGAATAGAAGTGATACAAGAGCGAATGGATACAGTCACCTGATATTGCAAAAAATATAAAAATACAGAGAGAGATGAAAATACAAAATACAAAGAGACAGAGGATACAACTTAGATGCATGTACGGATACAACAAATGGCAATCATCTAATATCTCAAAAAATATAGAAATACAGACAAAGAATGGTGAAAATACAAATACACAAAAAGGTGAAAATACAGTATGCAAAGAGGGGGAGAGAGAGAGACAGAGACCGAGAGAGGCGAGAGAGGGAAGAGTGAGAGGAGAGAGGCAATGAGAGAGAATGGGAGAGAGAGAGAGAACGATATAGAGATAGGGAGAGAGGCAAACAAGATTGAGGAGAGAGGTGGAGAGATTTTTTTTTTAAATCTAAAACTATTGCTATAAATTATAAATATATATCCAAATTATAGCTATTAAGACTCATACGTTAGCTATTTCTGAAATTTCCTTTCGAAAAGATATTCATGTAAAAGGGAAAAAATAATTTCGCAAACTGAAACCAACTTAACTTTCATCACAATCGCACATGTAAACATCACCTGACCAACTAAGGAAATTGGTTAAGAAAACATATCCAAGCTCTCTAATAACCTCCTCTAAGTGTGTACTACATTCCTTTTATATCTACAGTGTACGACTAATTGAAGCTATCAATATTTTCAACCTAAATGACTTGCACAATTTGCCTATATGTATGCATAAAAGATAAATAACATTCTAGGTGATGTGACTAAATATGAAAGAATACATGAAGACTTTTTTGTATTTACATCTTAATTTTAAAAATACATTTGAATTTTATAGGAGTTCTATTATCCTCTTGAACAATCTTAATTTGAGCTGATATTATTACATTTTTTTTAAACCAGCCTCAATTTTAAAAAAACAGGTGTTAATCACGCATCGATCTTAACTTGACAAATGATAATTTAATTTTTTTTTAAAATCTGTTTTTGGTCTTTTTTTTTCTTTCTTACTTACTTTTTAAAGTATTTTTGTCTTTCTTACTTTTTGATTTTTTGCATAAATTACTTTTCATTCCATACCCCACCCCCTCCGTGTTCTTTCTCCTCCTCAATTTTCATCATATGTCTATAACCCAATCATTTGCTCATTGTTGCCGGCGATCATCCGACATAGGTATCACCATTGTCATTGTTACAATACCATTTTCATTGTATCTACCACTAAATTAGGGAAAAGGCATAAGTACCCCCATCAACTATTATCATATTTTCAACTACATACTTTTTCTTTTAAAGGTTCCTATTACCCCTCTGAACTGCTTTAAAATGAAATAAATACACCCTAAGTATTGAGTTGACAAAGAGAGTGTGTCCACTCTCTTAAACACATATGAGATACCAAAAATAACTTAAAATTTGATTAATATAGACACATGTTATTGTTTAGTTGAAAAATTTATAATTAATTAGTACACATAATTAATTAACATTGAAACTTAGAGTAATATAATTTAATTGTTTTCCTTTCTTTCTTTGTGAAATATAATTTAAAAAATTTTCTTTTTTTGCTTAATTGGCGCTACTTAAAAGTAATATAGATTAAATTAAATTTGGATTTCCTAAAAAGTATTAATTATCATAAAAATTATAATTCGAGATATATTGATATTCCTATAATATTATTATCAACACATAAACGATAGATATTTTTATAATAAAGGATTCAAATTTTATAATTTTTTTATTAATATTATTATCATCGCATGATCAAATTATTTTTTTAAAGAAAACAATTGGTGCTACTAAAGACAAAGTCAATGGTAACATAATGTTACTAGTTAAGAATTTTATAAAAATCAAATATGTATAAATTTAAAAAACATATTTATTTTTTAAAAAATCAAAATAACAATTTAAAACTAAAAACAAATTGAAGCCATAACATTTCTAAAAAGTAAATTTTTCAAAAAATAGCTTGTTAAAATTAATCCAGCTGCTAAATTTGGCATCAGAATTTTAATTTTTTTTAAAAAAAAAAAATAAGTCAACATTAACGTGAATTACAAAAAAGAAAAAAATAAAATTTGACTTTTTTCACAAAGAAAGAAAGAAAAATAATTTAGAAAATATTTGCTTAAAATTTTTAATGTTAATCAATTATATATTAATGAATTATGTATATTAATTAATTATAAAATGTCCAATTGGAAAATGATATGTATTCATATTAATCAAATTTTAAGTTTTTTGTTGGTTTTTCACATGCCTACAAGAGAGCGAGCACACTCTCTTTGCCAACTCAACATCTAAGGGTGTATTTATTTCATTTTAAAGTAGTTAGGGGGTGGGGGGGAGGGGTAATAGAATCCCTTAAAAGAAAAGGTGTGTAATTGAAAATGTGGTGATAGTTGAGGGGATACTTATGCCATTTCCCCACCAAATTACTGTTAAATTAATATTTAAAATTAAAATCACCCTCAAATTACTTTCTCCAACACCTTACCGCATGACAAAAATAAAGCATGAAAACTCCATTAAGATAGAGTTATAGTATTCTTTAATTGAAAAATCTTGTATTGAAATTCCTTAATTAATCTACTACATAACTTCATAACAAAATCAAAAAAGAAAAAAAAGAGAACACTAATGTGTTGAGATTTGAAAGTTAGTTAAAGTTAGTTATCAAAAGTAGTTGGAGTTAGTTATACTTAGTTGTTAATTAGTTCAGGTTAGTTAGAGGGTTAGTTTAGTCATTAATCTCCAATTAGTTAGCTGCACAGATCACCTATAAAAGGTGAAAGATAAGAAGAGTTAGTTTTTCCAATCATCTCAAATATGTAATTTTGATCCTTATCTTCAATGAAGTCTTCTTCTTCAAATGGCAATAAAATTCTGCCATAGTTTTGGTTGCCAATGGATGTTAATGGATGAAGTTTAACATGGTATCAGAGCAAGGTTAAGATGTCAATATAATCGATGGAGAATTCTCAGTGAAATCAGCTGATCCAACTGTTATATCTAGCCAATAAGTTTGTCTACTTGATCTGCATTTTCGATCTAAATTTCTGCTTATTTTTTGATCTGTTTTTTCGATCTACTTGTTTGAAGGTTTCTGCTCATTTTTTATTTGGTTCTTCATCTGCATTTGATCTGGAATTTTGCTGAACTTTGATATGTTTTCGATCTGAGAAATCTGCTTAGTTCTGATCTGTTTACAACCTGTTTGAGAGTTGTTATTCGATCTGTTAGCTTCATCCTTTTTGGTCTGATCCTTAATCCTTACTTAACACACATTCCTCCATTCCTACTTGTTCTGTTTCAACTGCAGTACTTGATCAATTCACCATATTTTTCTTTCTGTTTTCCATTCATTTTGTTCCTATATCTGCTTCGATCATGGAGAATAACTTAGATGGAGGTCGACCTGAAACAACAGACTTTAACAATGCATTCTATGTCCATCCATCAAAGAATGCTGGAACATCCATAACTCCTACTTCATTCGATAGGTCTGGTTACAGATCATGGAGGAGGAGTGTTTTGCGAGCCTTGTTTGTGAAAAACAAAATAGGCTTCATCAATGGTAAGATCATAAAGCCTAGTACTGATTCTCCAGCCTTCACACAGTGGGAAAGGTGTGATGACATGGTGACCTGTTGGATTCTAAATTCCCAGTCAAAAGATCTAAGTGATAGTCTGCAATATGTGAGCAATGCAAAGGAGTTGTGGGATGAATTGGAGGAGAGATATGACCAGACAAACGGTGCAAAGTTGTACCAGCTGTAGCAGGAATTTAATGACCAAACGCAGGGAAATTTAGATATTACAGGATATTACACAACCATCAAAAAACTTTGGGAAGAACTCAGCACTCTAGATGCCAATATGCAGTGTGTATGTGTGTGTACCTGTGGTGGCAAAACTAAGATGCACAAAGCAGAACAAGATAGAGGGATCATTCAATTTCTCATGGGATTAAATGATGTCTACACAGTGGTTAGAGGGAATCAAAAATGATGAATCCCTTGCCAACTATGGCTCAAGCTTTTTCCATTTTAGTGCAGGAAGAAAAGCAAATAGAATTCAAGCCACACAGCAAAATTTATTTGGACTCTACTTCATTAACTGCAAATGCAGGAACCAACAATGCAGTTAGAGGTCCAACTACAACCAACAACAATAGTTATAGACCATAAGTATTGAAGGAAAATGCAGGCAACTTTAGGACTAACTATGCTCAGAGAAATGGTGGGAAGGGCAGTTACAGATCTGGAAGCCAACACAGCAATAACAACAAGTCCCTTCTATTTTGTGATTACTGCAAGAGACAGGCCACACTGAAGACAAATGTTACAGATTACATGGATTTCCATAAGATTTCAAGTTCACAAGAGGGAGGCACTCAGGCACAGCAGCAACTGCATCAACAAATGTACTCAGCAACACTGAAGGAGCATTAACTAAGGCATGTGACCTTGATTTAACAAGAGATAAATATGATATGTTGCTGAAGTTTTTGGGCAATATTCATGTGAATGAGGGCAACTCAGCAAATGACATCAGAAGTTATGCAGACAACCTGTTCAATGGATAAGTTGTGGCAAACCTTGCAGGTATATTAGCATGCCATTCTTCCATAACTGAGATTGGTGACTTATTTTGTAAGTGTGTAAACTTGTCTGTTGAATCATGGATCATAGATTCAAGAGCCACAAATCATATGACATTCAATAAGACTCTTCTAGCTAAAATCAGAACTTTGCCCTATCCCTTCCTAGTCACACTACCAAATGGCTACAAAGTTAGAGTGACTGAAGTTGGAGAAGTCTATTTGAGTCTAGTCTTAACCTTACAAAGAGTATTATTTGTGCCTAGTTTTAAGTTCAACTTGATTTCAGTCCATTGTTTGGCTACTCAACTTGAAGGAGTTGTTAGTTTTAACAGTATTGCTTGTCTTATGCAGGACCCTTCACTGAAGAGCCCTCTGGAAATTGGTAGAGCAAGGAATGGACTGTATTACATCTGTCCAAATGCCATACTTCTTCAGATCTTCCAGACACAGCATCCAGATATGTTAACTTCACTCATCAGTCTCTGCCTAGTTGTTCTTCTTTTCCTATTTTTTTTTCTTCTTCTTCTTCTGCAAATAATCAGGCTTGTCTTCCATCATCTATGTCATTTGTAAGATCCAATATCTCAAGTAATAAAACAACTTGCTCTGTGAATAAATCTGTCTCTGCACTTTCTACTGCTAATTCTCATGACATAACTACTTCTTTTGCAAACAGTGTGGATTACTTATGGCACACAAGACTAGGCCATGTACCTTTTAGTAAGATGAAAGATATCCACTTCTATACCATTTTCTTTTGCTCTTAAACAACCTTTTTCATGCACCATTTGCCCCATGGCCAGACAAACAAGATTGCCTTTTCCTTCAAAAACTGCCTCACAATCAACCAAACTACTAGACTTACTTCACATTGATATATGGGGACCATACCACACACCAACACATAAAAACCATAGGTATTTTCTCACTGTTGTGGATGACTTCAGCAGATCAACTTGGACTCAATTACTTAGCTGCAAAAGCAATGCATTGTCAGCTATCAAAAGTCTAGTTTTCTTGATGGAGAATCAGTTTAACACCTAAGTAAAATGTGTTAGAACTGATAATGGTTTAGAGTTCCTTAATAAAGAAACCTTTGATTTCCTGAATTGCAGAGGAATTTTACACCAGAAAACTTGTCCTTACACACCACAACAAAATGGTGTAGTAGAGAGGAAGCTCAAGCACCTGCTTGAAACTGCTAGATCGCCATTTTATCATTCCAAACTCCCAATGCAGTACTGGGGTGAATGTATCCTAACTTCCACTTACTTAATAAATAGACTACCTTCCACTTCAACACAAGGCAGTACTCCTTTTGAAAGACTATACCAGAAACAACCTACATACTCTCATCTAAAATCCTTTGGGTGTCTTTGTTTTCCTACAAATGTTAAGCCTCACAAAGATAAGTTTGCACCAAGATCCACCCCCCATGTGTTTGTGGGATATCCTTTCAATACAAAAGGTTACAAGGTCCTAGACTTGAGCACTAAGAAGGTTCACATTTGCAGAGATGTGTTGTTTTATGAGCACGTGTTTCCTTTCAGTTTGACTTTTCCTGTTTCTGATTTCAGTTTTGGATTAAAGAAGTTTGATCCCACTTTTAATTTGTTGAACTCTAACAATAATATTTCTAGTGATGGTTTTAGTCTGGATGAGAATATCCCCAACTCAGTCACTCCTCATCCCAACATATCAGAACACTTCTCCACTAATACACCTGGAAATACAATAACTGCACCAGCTACTTTATTTGAAACTCACACTGCTATTCCTACTCCTTCCAATTGCTCTACTCAACCTATCAACCAGAATGTTAGAAGATCCAGTAGAACACACATCATACCAACCTACTTGAAAGATTACACATACAAACTTCCTACTCTCCAGTCACCCTCTACTAATTCTACTATACCTGTTGCACAGCATACTTCTCTTGCATCTATCACTCCTATTGTTTAGCAGCAAGCACACTTGCATGATCATGAGCCTTTTTCATATGAAGAAGCTGCTTTACACACTAAATGGCAGGCAGCCATGGACCCTGAGTTCCAGGCTTTACATGAAAATCACACTTGGGATTTGGTTGTTCTTCCACCTGGAAAGAAAACCATAGGCTGCAAATGGGTGTATAAAATCAAGCATAAGGCAGATGGGACTGTGGAAAAGTATAAGGCCAGACTTGTTGTGAAAGGATACACACAACAAGCTGGAATTGATTATAATGAGACATTTTCACCAGTTGTAAAAATGACTACAATAAGGACTTTGATTGGAGTAGCAGTCAAGGAAGGTTGGGATTTATACCATCTAGATGTAAATAATGCTTTTCTCCATGGAGATTTGCATGAAGAGGTGTATATGGCCTTGCCTCAAGGATTGATGGTACAAGATAGCAGGGTAGTTTGCAAACTAAACAAGTCAGTGTATGGGCTGAAGCAGGCAAGTCGATAGTGGTATGAAAAACTGGCAACATCATTGTCTTCTAGAGGTTATGCACACTCTACTAGTGACTACTCTTTGTTTTTCAGGAAAGTTGATGCTTCAGTGATATTTGTAGCAGTGTATGTTGATGATATCATTGTGACAGGGAATGATAAGGTAGAAATTGAGTCTTTAAAGTCCTTCTTGCACAACCAGTTCAAGATCAAAGACTTAGGTAAACTTCATTACTTTCTGGGAATGGAAATCAGTTATCAAACCAGTGGAGTCCTCATTTCACAGAGGAATTTTGCTACTGACTTGGTAAGGGACTTTGATTGTTCTACTTACAGTTCAACAACCTCACCACTTCATATAACAGTTAAGTTGAAATCTGATGAAGGCCAGCTTCTTGAGGATCCAACATACTATAGGAAGTTGATAGGAAAACTGAATTTTCTCACACATACAAGGATTAATATTGCCTATAGTGTGCAATATTTGAGTCAATTCTTACAAGCACCGAGAGATACATATCTAAGAGCAGCCATACATGTGCTTAGGTATCTCAAAGGAAGTTTAGACC
This sequence comes from Datura wrightii, assembly GCA_035772735.1. NCBI lineage: Eukaryota > Viridiplantae > Streptophyta > Magnoliopsida > Solanales > Solanaceae > Datura > Datura wrightii. Next base: position 52,896,220 of record JASDFA010000006.1, on the reverse strand, counting down.
ATTGTCTATTTCTGTCCAATAAGTCTGGTTGCAGTATCACTGCTTATTGCGATTCAGACTGGGCTGCTTGTTTAGATTCAAGGAGATCAGTGAGTGGTTATGTTGTATTCCTAGGAGACAGTCCTATAGCCTGGAAATTCAAGAAGCAAACTACAGTTTCCTTATCCTCAACAGAGGCAGAGTATAGGGCGATAAGAATGGTGGTTGGAGAGCTAGTTTGGATGCATAGATTGCTGGTGGAGTTAACTGGTGCTTCCTCACTGCCTATAGATGTGTTTTGCGACAGCCAAGCTGATATCCACATTGCGAAAAATTCAATGTTTCATGAGCGAACCAAGCATATCGAAGTAGATTGTCATGTTGTGCGTGATAAGCTTCAAGAAGGTTTCATTATGCTTCATCATATTCCTACCACTGGTCAACTAGTAGACATATTAACCAAAGCATTAACTGGCTCAAGTCATTCAAATCTACTTGGCAAGTTGTTGTCGCCTCCAGCTTAAGGGGGGGGGGGGGTATTGAGATTTGAAAGTTAGTTAAAGTTAGTTATCAAAAGTAGTTGGAGTTAGTTATACTTAGTTGTTAATTAGTTCAGGTTAGTTAGAGGGTTAGTTTAGTCATTAATCTCCAATTAGTTAGCTGCACAGATCACCTATAAAAGGTGAAAGATAGGAAGAGTTAGTCAGTTTTTCCAATCATCTCAAATATGTAATTTTGATCCTTATCTTCAATGAAGCCTTCTTCTTCAAATGGCAGTAAAATTCTGCCACAGTTTTGATTGTCAATGGATGTTAATGGATGAAGTTTAACATAATGATTAGAGAAGAGGTTTGCAGAATTTTTTTTTTTGAAGAAACAGAGGAGAAGGAAGAAAAGATCAAAAAGAGAAGCAAGAAGATAAATGGCAGAAAACGAGTATGGTGGCTAGGTCTTCTCAACGAAGAAGATAAAGAAAAGAAAGTGAAAAAAGTAAAATGTAATAATTAAAGTAAGAAAAAATGGTAATTTTTAAATATATACTGGATTTTATTTGTTTTGCTTATCTCACACGCTATTAGAGAGTGAGATACACTCCGCATGCCACTTAGGCTCATAAAGTGGTGATCAATACATACTAAACAAGAATAAAAGAGTGTTAGGACCTTTGTAAAGTTCAAGTGTCTTCTTAAAACTAGTAAATATATCCGCACTTCGCACAGTTATAAAAGAATAAAGTCTTCCACATTTTGTATGGGTCTGTCAGATTTGTGTCATGGACTCCAATTAACACAAACGATGGAACATAAATGAAAGTTAAAATAATGCTAATAAAGGGGAAAAAACTTAACAGGAGAATGAATACCTTCGAATAAAGGCGAGCATTCCGTTCCTTCAATGTATCAAACAAATTGATCCAGTCTATCCTTCTAAGTTGGAGAAGTTCTACCCATTCACTTAAAAGTAGAGAAGGATCATCATCATCCTCTTGCAAAAAAAAAAAATTTGTGTCAGTAACAACTTTGCAACTTCCCAAATATCTTTGTATACACTCATTCTGACAAATATAGTTTGTATACACCCATTCTTACAAATACAGTTTTTCTAAAAAGAATACAGTCTGTATGACACCTCAAAAATTATTTTTTTTTAAAAAAAATTATCTTTTTGAAAAATAGGTAACAACTATCCAAACAAGATGTGAATCTCAAAATACAAAAGGTGTAGGTCGAGGCAATTTCAGAATTGACGAAAAACGTTTTGAGATACAAAACACAATTGTTACAATAAATCAATTCTTATAAGTATTTTCTAACTTAAAACTTTAGAATAGTGTACGCTAAGCGGAGTTCTAAAAAAATTTTTTAGTGTTCAAACAATGTTGGAGACATGAGTAATGGTGTTAAATCATGAACCATTGGAGTAGTAACATTTACAAACTCATTTTCATTTTTTTTATCTCTCCACTTTGCTTTTTCTATAACCAAAGACAGTTCTTCCACATCGTCACATTTTTTGAGATAATTCAGGGAGATCGAGATCAATTCCTCACAACCTCAATCATTGATAGAGATTGCAATGTAGATGACGACATCGACAATATAAGAAGATATATAGAAACAAAAATTTATAGACAAATAAAATATAATTCAATTGCTACCCTATAGATCGTACAATGTACTCCATTCAAACAACTTCCTATAAACGATCGAAGTCAAATATTAACAGGCATGTATACAGAAAGATGAAATTGCAGTTACTACATCTTTATTACTTTTTTGGGGAGATAACTAATTGGACTTCATTGTTTTCCCATGAAATGAAGTCAAAGCTCATAATTACAATACCACTTATATAAGTACATATGCACGCACACATGTTTAAATTGTAATAAAAGTATAATTCTTGCTGTGTTATTCTTAGAATTATGGATTATGTCCTTTATGTCCGTCTATACAAAATAAATTCATCTTCTTGAAGTCTTTTAGATCGAACAAAATCGCATTCAAGAATTAGAAGACAAAAAAACAATCAAAAACTACTTACGGAGTATACTTAAATGAATTATGCAAAACACATAAGAATTGCGGGATCAATTGGACCCACACCTGTGTTCTTAAGAAGATACATCCTGCTTTTATTATTTGGCCAGAAATGTGGTAGGAAAAAAAAGTACCTGATAATCATAAAAGAAAGATGATTATAAAACAAAAGGAAAACAATTGAGTGGAACAATGCAATGAAGAAATAACTTGACCATGAAAGATTATTTTGAGTTCATGTACCTATACATGATAAGTTTCAATAATTTTTATGGTAATTGAAATACCATCTGTTGATCCAAGTTGTGGGAGATGAATTTCTGCTTATAATTTTTCTTTTAAGAATTCACTTAATCATATAGTTTAATTACTAAATAGAAATTGATCACAACTGATAATGATGTAACAAAAGTACCTTTAATAACAGAATTTTTTCAGAGTGCCAACATTGCTTCAGCACTTTTTGCAAGAAAAATTTGAGGTTTTTCTCTGTTTTAAAAGTCTATCCAAGAACATATGCACAATATTTTAAGAGCATGCAGGCAACACATAATATTTATTACAATTGCCAATAGAAGAATGATTTACCTTATAGGTGAGGGAGATCGGGATGAATAGATCCACCGTATCTTTAGTTTTTTCTTATCCTTTAATTTATTGCAGCTTCTTTGTCCTTTGCCTCTTTCTCTATCAATAAACTCTTAGTTTTTTTGTTTATCCCAGACACAGCGAATTACTGAGAGAATCTATGTTAGAAGTTTTTGCTTTAGCATTTACGGGGCCAAATCAACTTAATTCAAAAGAGGTCCAACAGAATTTTGGGTAAGGATTTTTTTCTTTAGCATCTATGGGGGCCAAATATTCTTTTAAGCTCTTCACAAGAAAAATGGTTGACCCAAGCTTTTCTTCTTGGTGTAAGATTTTGTGATGCTAGAAAATGGAAGAAAGGATGATTTTTAAAGGTAGAGAAAGATGAAAAGGTTATGTAGAGAGTTAATGGGGGTTGTTGGGAGTTAAGAGATGGAGAAAATGGTGTAGTGGAGTTGAAAATCAGGGTTTTGGGAAGTGAGGAGAAGATGAAAGGTCATGGGTCGAGTTTGGGTCGGATCGGTCAAATGGGTTGGTTAACTTTAAAATTTCTTCATACATGCACCTGCACTAGACCTGCAGTCGAAGATGGGGATCTGTGAACCACAAGTATAATGCAGTTGTGTCTCATACTGCCTAGTGCACTGATTAGGACCTGCATTGCATATGCGCGCCGCAGGTCCACGTCTGCGTTTCGCAGATGCAACGCAGGTATCCAATTTATAATAATTATGTTCCAGGTATTATGCCTTTGATTTACGCTACACCTGTGTTATGCAAGTTCCTAACTGTGGTTCACAGATGAGGCGCAGGTGCTCATCATTTTCCAAGCATTTTGGACCATATTTGCACATCACCTGTGTTCTGCAAGTTGGGATCTGCATTTCGCAGGTCCCAGGCATGCGCCCACACTCTGCATCCTTCATCTTTTTCCACAATCCAACATCCTACAACAACTAAAACAACAAAAAGGTAAAGTAAAAAGGAATTTAAAGATACTTGTGTTCCCTCCCAAGAACCGCTTAATTTGACGTCGTGGCATGATGGTTTCACCTCACAATTTAACAATCATCCAGAGGTTCGACCTCCTCATAAGGGACATCCACCTACTTATATCTATAATCCATCATGGGCACCACCTTACACTCATCTGGTGGTTTTATTGGTTGGCATATATTGAATGTAACCTCATCACCACCAACTCGGAATTTGAGCTCACCTAGCTCGACATCCACTAGAGCACACATCGCTGGCCAAGAATGGAAGCCCCAAGATAATAGGAACTTCAAAGTCCACATCACAATCCATCACAAAAAAGTCCACCTAGAAGGATGAATCTATCCACTTTGAAGCACATCAACAAGTATCCCTATGAGGCGCTTGATAGATCGATCTGTCATGAGCAACCTCATAGTGGTAGGTTTGGGATTTCTGAATCTTAACTTTTTAAAGATCACGAGGGGCATCAAGTTGATGCTTGCCCTAAGGTTGCATAGAGCCTTATTAAACAAGTACATCCCCATGGTACAAGGAACGGTGAACGCTCCGGGATCATTTCTCTTTGGAGCAAGGTTGCTCGCCATAACTACACTAAAATAATGTGACAACTCCACTATGCCCACATCAACAACTCTCTTTTTTTCAAAAGCTCATTCATAAATTTGGCATAACCGGGCATTTGGAGCAAAACATCTACCAATGGAATGTTTACGGACAACTTGCTGAACATATCAATGAATTTTTTGAATTGCCTCTTTCTTCTTGATCAATTGATGGGGGTAAGGAAGTGGACCCTTAGGCACTTGGCCTTTAGCACTTGGGGCCTCCTCACCCGATTCATCAACATTCACACCTTGAGAAGGAGTATCAACCTCTTCCTCCTCTGTCAATTTGTCATTATCAACAACAATAGGTGCACTCGGCTCTCCATCATTCAACTCTTCATTAATTGGCTTGGAACCAACATCAATCTTGGGTTTTATCACCCAAAACTCAGAGTGATATATCAATCAACATTCATCAACATAACTTATTGTTCATTTCATTCGGTCAACTCATAGGACAATTCAGAAAGATACATAAATCAATAATCATCAGCATAATTCAATATGCTATTAATTTAATCAACACACATGACCCCTCATAAGTACACATTGATTATTACAATTGCACTTAAATTTCACAACAACAAATCATATTTATTCATCTTGGGGTTCATTCACAGAATGCAACTAAATTACCATTACCTCTATCACAATCAGCATCCAAAGACCAATTAATTATATTGTCAATTCACACATATATACATCATTATATAAAGTCTAACTCCTCATAATCGTAACCTGCTATCTTTCTAGTTATGTATTAGTTATATAAGTCTCATATCATCTATCACAATAATAAAAAATACAAGGTAACCTTCACAATTTATCGGTTTAATATTTTCCACCATCTCATATAAGGATCTATCATATAAACAGGTTCTTCAATATTGATAACAAATATTGTTCGTATTAGTCCCCATTTTAAGACAACCTACTCGGGCCCATCATCATCCCTTTAACATATTCATTCACAAGAAAAATTTGTGAACGCACAATAATTATTTCAATGCAATCCAGATTTAGTTACTCAACCCTGCTACTACAATTTCTTAGAAATACCAATTTTTTTCTTACCTCAAATTTATTTTAAGCTAGTTATATGTTACCAGCCTTACGTTTTCGTTCTTAATAATTAAATTATAATTTAAGCTCATATGATCAAACTAAGTTTGATTATCTCACTTCTTTCCTTCATTCATACTATTACGATCATTCTCCCAAGATTACACTGTCAATATTACACCACCAAAATATACAATCAAGAGCAGCCACAATCACATGTCATCAAAACATGCTATCCAAAACATCACCTTGAGGGTGTTTTATCAAGAACATCACATTAAGAGTAGACCCCCATTATTAGTTATCAACTAGGTTTCACTTATCCACGCGTTCTCATACTTAGGATTAATCCTCTAATTTTATAGTTATGTTACTGCAAATCTTTGATTGTGTCATCATATTTTATGATCCCTTTACCCTCATCAATTGTACCTTAATAGTACACACGTTTACGATTTACTAATTATAGTCTAACACAAAAGTAAGTCATAATCTACCTGGATCGCAGAACTGGAATATGTAGCTACTCTTGCGGAGTTTGGCCTTTTCTCAATGCCTCCAAATATTCAAAGTCTAAAAATAATACATTACGGAATCAATCAATAGTTTACTTCTTCGATTCAAGGGTTTGGGAACTCAACCTACTACATTCTATTTGTTTTTTTACAGTCTAGTTCGACTATCACAGGCTAAATTATCATAGCCCAGATCTACAATGATCACTCCAACCTAGTTCATCGAGTTTTACTCCTCTGATTCTCTTAAAGTAATTTTTAAGGTTAAGAGTTCCAAATTCATTGAATTTTAGGTCTCAAACGGTCACAAAAACAACGTTCTACAATCACATTCACCCTAGAAAGTATTAATTTCTCACTTTTAGGCGTAAGAATCAACACCCACTTATTCTCATTTGAATATTCCTTGATTTCACAACTTAGGGTTTTTAACTAAAAAGTCACCATTAAAGTTTACCTCTAGGGTGTTAAAGAATCGAAAGAGGGAAAGAATAAGCTAGAATTCTTACCTTGGGAAGGAGAACCCTTTCTACCTTGGAGAATCACCTTAACTCTTCAGTTTTTTCATGCCCTGGAATAATGGGGGTGAAAACACCAAAATTTTGACTTAAGCTGACTTTCTGTCTCGCATCGTCCTCTGTAGCGGTATATTTCTACTACAGCGGTCCCGCTACGGTGAAGGATCATTCACCGCGGTGGTCCTGCCGCCTGGGCCCACCAAGATTTTTTTATTTGGCTCATCAAGTTAATTAATAAAATAATCTCTTACTCTGAAAAAAATAAGCTAGACCCACAAAATTTTGAATCCTTACACTAATGTCATTGAGGCTCTATACTGATCGAATGGGTTGTTACAAGTTCTAAGTCAAATCTCCTAAAAATATATTTATTTTATATATAATAAATCTAAAGTTAGAACACAAGAAAATTTTGAAAATTCATTTTCTTCCAATTGAAATCATAAAAAAGTTGTGTTAAATAATTTGCTCTCTTCAGAGTTATAATAAGGTACATATAGAGGGATTCCGCCTTTTAGGTCATGGAAGTTTGAGGCAATAACATATTTGTGATGCCCTTAGATATTTTAGGCGACACGCGCGCTACATTAATAATGTATTCAATGAGTTTATAACCTTGACTAACATTTCTAAGTAATCTTAGATTATCTATAAATTTATGTTTTTTCATCTAATTTGAATTATTAATTAATTATCTAATATTTTTATTATTATTATTATTATTATTATTATTATTATTATTATTATTATTATTTTTCAAGTATTTTTTTATTTCTTTTTTTACAAATTTGTGCCTTTCAAATGCTAAGTAAACAGTGAAAGCCTATTTCAGATACAAGGGATTTATCGACTTCATCTAACAAACCTCGTACATGAAAACATTTCTTGATTTTGCAAAAAAAGAACAAAAAAGAGGAAGAAAAATGAAAAAATAACATAAATGTGTTGATACAATAGATATCTTTTTGATAATCTTCATTATTGTTTTAATTCATTTTCAATTTTAGATGTGTTATTAGTTTACATTGAAAAATTTTGAAATAAAAATTTACTCGATATGTATACTAATTTGTTAGATTCTTGAAGTGTAAGATGTCATTTTTGTAAAGCATACTAACAATAATATTTTCAATAATAACAACATAAATAACAATAATAATGAAGGCACAAATAAATATAAGAGTATTTAGTAAACATTAAAATAAAATTTTAATTTGTATTTAATAAGTGAATGAAACAAGAGACTTTTTAAAAAAATATGATAGATGGACACTTAAAATGAGAACAGAGGAAAGAACATATAGAGAGTTCTACACAACTTAGACATGTAAATCAGTAAAAGACATAGACAATCCATGGGACATAGACCTACAAAATATTACTAATTAAAAAAGACAAATATTGATCCTACATCCTTAGAAATTATTGTTATGGTTTGGATATTGAACATTCATGTTGTTGAAATATGAATCATTAAATAAAGTCATTATATTATCATTATTCCAGTCTATCGATTCAAATAATGCTAAATTCTGTGAAAAGTCAATGGAATAGTTCTGATAGTTATTCATTGAAATTGATGCATCCATTGAGGAGATATTTCTTGAATGATTTATTTACAGTGTTACTGGAGGTAACACTGGAGTAGACATTAGAGAATCCATCGTTGTTGAAGGTATTGAAGAAGCCATTGATACTGTAAGTATTGGAGAGGCCACTACAGGTGCCCTTCTAAGATCTATTTATTGAGGAATTGAAGAATACACTTGTGAAATAATTGCAGAAAATGTTTGTGAAGAAAATAATAAAAAAGAGGAATTCACGTAGGGTCCACGAGAGAAACCATTTTGAGGAGGAGTCCTCAAAGGAGTCTCCAGATGTAATAATTGTTGAGGCATTTTAGTAAGAGCGGATAAAAGAACCATCAATGGAGCCATACAGGAACCAACCATTTTGTATCCACATCTGAGAAAAATAGAGGAGACCTTTGTCTCTTGAAGTTGGTCCCTTCAGGAACTATCAATAGAATCACCAAAGGAACTATCGATATTGGATCACCCTCTGTTGGCCCCTCTAAGTTAGTCCTACCATATACTATTGGTCCAATAATGGGTTGAGAGCATTTGATGTAGAAACCTCTCCATCATGCCTCTTTTTTTTGCTCTTCACATATTTTTTTTGATGTGTTGGTTCATCATAAAATTAGATTATTGAGATGGTCAGGGTGAAGGTTAGTGGGAATATCTTTTCCCTTCACCACTTCATTCATCATGATCTTTATTTCTTTGGCCTTATTTTCCTTTCTTAACTTCCACAGTTGTTCCACCATCTTACCAAACCTTTTCTTGGTGAACTCTTCTCTTGTCATCATATTTTTTTATTGAACCAACGTTGGAAGCGTCCTAAACTTTGTAAAAGTATTGATAGCAGCTTCATGATTTGAAAATACCACAAGTTCATTATGGTAAGGACTATAAATGACGCTAGCTATTTCAACGCCACAAAGTGTGCTAAGTTCATGAGTCTTTTTCAATAATTCTTTTTGTCCTTTTTTGTATGAGACTTTCCTCTCAGTTTCATTTTTAATTTGAGCAAGTTTCACTTTCTTTCTAGCCATGGCTAAAGAGGAGGAAGAGGAGGAAAAATATGTTTGTTTGCATGGGGATCAAATGACTTTGTTATTGTTGTTGTTGTTTTGTGTCTCTTTGTCTAGGAATGACTCCTATTTATAGAAGAAATTTAGATTCTATAAATTTTTGAATAGTTTGAATTAGAGGATTCTTAGTTGTCAGTAGTAACTATTATGGAATGAAACTAAATAAGAGTTTATTATATACCAAATTAAATGTTATCATCTTGAAATATATGTAGGTTTTGGCTCAGGTCTTATCCTAGTCAATTTTTTTAATCAAACTTTTCTTATTAGGAAAATAATTTAGTGTGGTTTAAATCTGAGTAAGTAGTATCCACTAAAGATGGTCATAAAGCAATAACAATTATATTTATTTGCTCATTTTAGTCATCAAGAAAGTTTAAAATGTATATATATTTTTTAAATTCATGCATATACAAAATTAAAGATTAAAGCAAACATTTTAAACATTGACTAAGAATTTTAAAATATCAATTTTGATAATATTTGAATGCGCGTAAAAATGGTTAATTTTTTTTAACATTAAATATTTATTGAATTTTAAATGGTGATATGTGTATGATTATAGTTGTTGTAGTCCTCGTAGAAGCAAATTATAATTTTCTCCAATTTTGACAGAAGTAATATTTATTAAAAATTTTATGCTGCGTTCAAATGTATTAAAAATTAAATTAGGTTATATTATAGAATATGTCGCATTAAGTTTAATAGTTAAAAGATCATAAATTAGATTAGGTTTGATCTCTTCATTAACACGATTTTCTTGTTATTGCCTCGTCTTCCCTAATTAACGCTATAAGAAAATCTATTAGTATAACCAAAGATTAAAAAAAAAAAATGACCACATATATAATTTATGAGTTTAAGTTTGGTGCACCGTCAATGTAGATTTTTTCTTTTACACTATCAAATAATTTTAAAGGTAAAAGCGTAATTTTTTAAGTAATATTAAAATTAAAAAAAATTATAATTAGAAGTTAAAAGAAATATTAAAGACAATTTGAATCCTAGTTATAGTGAAACTAACATTATCTCCATATTTTAGAACTATTTTCTTTCGAGTTCACTGTTCTTTTTTTCTTAATTGGAGAATGGAGAGGAGTCGTATTCTTATCGAATATAGCAGCAAAGAAGACGAGAAAGATAGGAAATTTGAAGGAGACAGAGAAAGTGATATAAAAATAATAGTTAATTATTTAAAAAATAAAATAAAAAAAGTAGCTTGGTAACTACTATAGCTAGTAGGTCATTATATTGAATCTTCTGTCGTTCCTTATTAACCCTATAACTATAAGAAAGTCTATATCATATTATAACTTTTGTAAATCGAGCTTTAGAGCTAAATGATCACTAACTTAAATCTAATTGAATTTTTTGTCTACTTTTGTTAGCACTATAAATAAATTTATGTCATACTATGTATGTTCTTTGCAAAAGCTTAATGGTCGAAAAGTTATAATGTAAATCTAATTGAATTTTTTATTTTCTTTTATTAACACAATATAAGTCATATAGAACAAGATATACAGACTAGGTCATCTTATTCAAATGTCTTTAAATATGTCGTCATCTCTCTTCCATCGAGAAATACTCTTTTATAGGATATACAAATCATCCATTAGATACAAATATTAAGTGATGCATTAATAAGTTACATGTATGCTAAAGAGTTTATTGCATGAAATATCCACACAATCCAATGGATTCATAACACTCCCCATTGGATATTCATAGATAATGTAATCTTACTAAGAAAAATCGAGTGAAAAAAGCTTAGTGAAGAAAAAAGAGGATACACATCTTGTAATATGCCTTAAGTGTTGCTTCATTAAAAATTTTACCGGAAAAACCCAATTGGGATAAAACCTTGGGTAAAGAAAAAAGAGCACAACATGTATTTTACTCCCATGATGACAATTTTACTTGATATCTCAGAGACAACACATTCTAATCTAGTATCTCAGTTTCTCAATTGATATTGACAATGCCTTAGTGAATAATCTGCAAAATTATCACCCGAACAAATTTGATGAACAACTATATCACCATTTTATTAAAGATCATGTATGAAAAAGAACTTCGGTGAATGTGGTTTGTTCGTTCTTCTTTGAATTATTCTCCCTTTAATTAAACTATGAAAACATTATTATCTTCATAAAATATTATTGCCATCTTTATTTTCAAAGAATTAAGATCACATAATTGCAAAATATGTTGAGTTATTGATCTCAACCATACACACTCTCGGATGGTTTCGTGAAGGACTATTAGTTCAGCATGATTTGAAGATGTAGCAGCTAGAGTTTATTTTATTGAACGCTATGATATTTATTTTTACACATAATCATTATCACGATGTATCAACTAATTTTATATATTATATATTTGACAAAAACGTTGTACGAAGTAATTTACAATATTCATAAAGGAAACGAGGATACACAATATAAAAAGGAGTAAATAACATTGAAAAACTAGAATCTTTTTGAAACTTTTTATACACTAACATGCTGGAATTATAATTTATAATTATATAAAATTAAGTTAAGTTTCGTGAAGCTAAAAATACAATGAAAAGTTATTATAAGAGTGTAAAAGAAATTTTGAAATATAAAAGTAAATCATTATTATGTTCAGTATTTGATCGATAAGAAATACCTACAACGTACGTATATGGAAAATTAATCAAAATAAAATATTTAGTATATCAAAATACTAGAGCACGTTTAACTGTTTAAGTAAAGGGATCCTATAGTAAATAAAGTGTATAGAAGATTTTTTTTTTCTTTTTTAGTTTTGTTATTTAGAAGAAATCCAACGGGAGAAAGGAAGAGGCTAAAGTCTCTTTTCTGTTTCTTCGCCTCCCTGTTTCCACTCTCATTCGTTTCGAGTTTTTTCCTTCTTCCATTTTTTTTCTCCACATATCCAAACCCTAAATTCTATAGAGATAGATACAGGCAGATTCATATTCACTCATAGTCATCGGCGAGTGATTGTCCGTCGCCTGCTCCGATTTCTTGAATTTCTGATTTTAATTCTTGGAGATCTTTGGAACTTAACCCAGTGGAAGAGTCTAGAAGAAAAGAAGAGCCTTGATTGATGAAGGTCGCTTTAGGGCTTTCACAAGTTGATGGATGATCGATATGCCTCAACTGCGTAGTGGAGTGCGCAGAGGCCGTCGACCGATTGCTGCAATCGAACCCGAAAACAACAACAATAACAACAACAACGAGAACCAGAGGGTTACTAGGAGAACAACCAGGAAGAGGAGAGCAGCTGCGGGAAATAGAGCCGTTGGAGGAAGGAAGAAGAAGAACAGCAGTAACGACGAAGAGATAATTAAGGAAGTTGTACCTGTAGTAGTGGTAGATGTTGAGGAGGAGGAGAATGCTGTGAAGAAAACGACGTCGGTTAGGACTGGTGAAGCAGAGGATAAGGATAAGAAGGAAGTAGAGGAAGGAGTGAGGGTTTTCAAAGAAGAGGTAGGAGAAAAGCAAATGGATGAACACGATAGTGGCGGTCGAAGTGGTGATAAGGGGTTGGGAGCTGAGGAAGAAGGAAGCACCGCGCCGCTTCCAGAAAGGGTACCATTTTCTTCTCTCTCTAACTGTCTCTAATAATGTGGACTCCGCATACATCAACTAATCCACCACCGAATACCTGTTACATTCATGAAATCCCACCGAACAAGGCCTAAGCAAGAGGGGAAGAATTCACTGTTTTCTGTTTACCCTCTTTTAGTTCAACAGTGCTGTGGTTACTATCTTTTAAATTAATTTTTTATTTTTATATTGTGAATGCTTGGTGATGATGATGAAAAATTGAAACTTCTAGGTGCATATAAAGCTCTTATCCATCGTCTCTACGATTTGTTCGTCATAATATGTCAATTATATCCAAGATTTTGGGAGTTCATCAAGTTTCTTTAGTCTATTATCTTGTTTTTACAAAATAGACCTCTGGGTAGTTTTTTCAGGCGAACTTGTGCTCCTTATCTTTTGAGATTTTTATGTTTTAATTGGCTTTGGGTGCTCTATTAAGCTTTTTGGTTTTGAGACAAGGTTGTTAGGCCTAGGGGGGAATCAGTATAATTTCTTTTGTTGTTTTTCATTAACCTTGGTGGCGCTGATAAATGTTGCTTGATGTTTGATGACATTACGTTTCTAATTGTCTATAGTGCTGTGAGCATATGTTAATTCTTGCGGATATTCTTGTTTCTTTATTGTCTCCTTTCTTCTTGAAGAATTCATCTTGTACATTGTATGGTGTTTCCTTTTATGTATAACAGATCCAAGTTGGTGGATCACCACCTTATAGGATCGATAGAAAGCTTGGTAAAGGAGGATTTGGTCAAGTATATGTAGGTCGTCGAATAAATGCACCACATCCACATGAAAGAAGTGGTGCAGGAGCTGTAGAGGTAAGCATCACATTCTGCATCTCTGTCTACTTCTCTCTCCGCCAATCCCTGAATAGGATAAAGATCTCTTTGATATTGCTGTTGATTATTTTGTTGTATCTGGTTCTAGGTTGCCTTGAAATTTGAGCATAGAAGTAGCAAAGGTTGTAACTATGGACCACCTTATGAGTGGCAAGTCTACAAGTAAGTCTTTTTACTGTCTTTTTTCTTAATGTAGGTCTTAGTTATTATGACATATCTGGTAAAAAGGCCGTCCTGTCATTGATGGCATTTGCTGTTTCTGGTAGTGCCCTTGGTGGTAGCCATGGGATACCACGTGTCCATTACAAGGGACGGCAAGGTGACTACTACATTATGGTATGTGATTTGCTTACTGTTGTATAGCTTTATGATTGTATCGTTTTGGACTTCATTTTCAATCTCCATGAAATTACAAACATGCTTCTGTGAATGTAGGTTATGGATATGCTTGGTCCTAGTTTGTGGGATGTCTGGAACAATAATTCTCATGCGTAAGCTACACTTTGTATTTATAATATCATGAGGAGGTTATTGCTGGTCCCTGGAATTCAATGACAATTCTGTTTTGATATTTACATTGTCCATTTCAGGATGTCTATTGAAATGGTAGCATGCATTGCCATTGAAGCAATATCCATACTTGAGAAGTTGCACTCTAGAGGGTAAGTATGGATTTTTGTGATTATCATGCTGCTACGAGCTGAAAGCTATGATCAATCTTGGGCAGAAATTGTATATTCTGGGTTATGATGATACAGTGTACTTCCACTGTGGGAACATATTCCCCACTTACCTATTTACCCAGGAAGAACACATCTTGCGTCTGTTAGTCTCTGGTTTGTGGATGACATTTCTTCCAGAATATGGGGTTTTGCTCTGTACCAGTGAACATATTGTTTTGTGGTTCTACTGTACAAGAATCCCTTTGTTGGACCTGAAATAATCTTGTCATACTGGTGCTAATGATCTGCAGGTATGTGCATGGGGATGTGAAACCTGAAAACTTTCTTCTTGGAACTCCTGGAACTCCTGATGAGAAAAAACTGTTTCTGGTTGACCTTGGATTAGGTATGACATGTATATGTAGCTTACATCATACAAGAAAATAAATTCAACTATTACACATCTCTTTACATTTAAATTTTGCAATTTATGTGTTATTTTTGGTGCAACAATTTATGTGTTTACCCGTTTTGAGTGTTGCAGCAACTAGGTGGCGTGACACTTCAAGTGGTCTTCATGTTGAATATGACCAAAGGCCCGATGTCTTTAGGTACAGTAGTAAATAATTACTCTTTATGTTGCATTCCTTGGGGTTTGCATTTCTAAACTGCATTCACTGACTAGTAAGAAAATCATTGCTTAAGGGGAACTGTAAGGTATGCTAGTGTGCACGCTCACCTTGGAAGAACTGGAAGCCGGAGGGATGACCTAGAATCACTGGCTTACACTCTCATCTTTCTGCTCCGAGGCCGGCTGCCTTGGCAGGGATATCAGGTTAGCATTTTCTCGAGTTAGAATGCAACAGAGGCGGATGCAGCATTGCGGCATCGCCTTCATTCACCCAGTTTGTTCCACGCGGGTCATAAAATTTATATATAAAACCCACTGAAATTGCAACAAACAGAAGTGCTGAATCCATAGTTTTAGAGGTACTGGGTTAAGTGTTAAGAGCCGTAAAGGTCAAATGCATAGAGCTTAAAGGCTGGAACTGCCTATGGAATGCAGTATTACTTTTTTATAGCTTTCTTTTGGTGACAATGACTGTGATCTTTGTAGGGTGAGAATAAAGGTTTCCTTGTCTCTAAGAAGAAGATGGCGACTTCTCCAGAAACACTTTGCTGCTTCTGCCCTGCTCCATTTAGACAGTTTGTGGAATATGTTGTGAACTTGAAGTTTGATGAGGAGCCTAATTATGCGAAATATATCTCATTGTTTGACGGAATAGTAGGTCCAAATCCAGACATCAGGCCAATCAACACTGATGGTGCACAGAAGGTATCACTTGACACTTTCACAATTCAGGGTATCTTGAATTTGAAGAATCAGTGACAGGAGATGTCTGAATTTCTAACACATTTATTTTATTGAAGCTTATTTATCAAGTCGGACAGAAGAGAGGAAGGCTTACAATGGAAGAAGATGACGATGAACAACCAAAGAAGAAAGTACGGATGGGTATGCCTGCAACACAATGGATTAGTGTTTACAATGCTCGTCGCCCAATGAAGCAAAGGTTTCTATACTTGTGCCTGATATTTCTTGGTCTTTAGCTTTAGGACAAGGAATTGATACAACTGGAAATTGTAGGTATCATTATAATGTTGCTGATACGAGGCTGGCTCAGCACATTGAGAAAGGAAATGAGGATGGACTATTCATTAGCAGTGTGGCATCCTGTTCGAACTTGTGGGCCTTAATTATGGATGCAGGGACTGGGTTCACTTCTCAAGTTTATGAGTTATCACCTTTTTTTCTTCACAAGGTCTCTTATCTTCTGTTGAGTGGTCAATCTTGAAGTGTACTCAGATTTTTCTGTTGCATAAGTGCAATAATGCTAATTTTTCACCGGACTGGAATACCATTCTTTTTTTCACTTTGATAGGCTTATGCTAATTCCTCATATTTATGTTTGAACATAGGAGTGGATTATGGAGCAATGGGAGAAGAATTATTATATTAGCGCAGTAGCAGGAGCTAACAATGGGAGCTCCTTAGTAGTTATGTCAAAGGGTCAGTGGAGCTTTATAACTTCTTATACTTGGGTTGTCACAGTTGTGTGAACTAGACCAGACTGAAGTAAGTAATGTGGTAAACATCAGGTACTCAATATCTGCAGCAGTCCTACAAAGTCAGTGAGTCATTTCCTTTCAAGTGGATAAATAAAAAATGGAGAGAGGGGTTCTATGTCACGGCGATGGCAACTGCAGGAAGTAGATGGGCAATTGTTATGTCACGTGGAGCTGGGTTCTCTGATCAGGTTTTCCTGTGAAACTTTCTTTTTGAAAGCTTTTATTAGTTTAGTGGAGAACAGTCATGGACTGGAGTTTGCCTCTATTTTGAAATCTGGTATTCATGTGCTTTTATTAATTTCCAGGTGGTGGAACTAGATTTTCTCTATCCTAGTGAGGGGATCCATAGGAGGTGGGATGCTGGTTACCGTATCACGTCAACTGCAGCCACATGGGATCAAGCTGCTTTAGTTCTAAGTGTTCCAAGAAGGAAGCCTGCCGATGAAACACAAGAAACACTTCGTACTTCTGCTTTTCCTAGCACTCATGTCAAGGTCATTTATTCCTTCTGTCGTCGCTCCTCTTTATGGGGACCATTTCTTTTGTCTTCTACTTTACTTTTTATCCTGGTCCTGGACCTCACTATGTATGTTATTATTTGCAGGAGAAGTGGGCCAAGAACCTTTACATTGCTTCTGTGTGTTATGGGCGAACTGTTTCTTGAGGCACCTAAAAAAGTTTCTGCAAATTTTCTTTGGTGTCATGCGAATACTCTGCTGTATGTACTTTGAAAAAGTGCCTGGTTATTTTTCACCTAAAAGGAGAAAAATGGATGCAGTCTTTCCTCCTTGGCTAGCTGGCTCTTTTATTCTCCTTTGAAGATGATATCCCCTAAATCCCGTATCATCAGTGTATGTGATTAATTCTAATGTCAAGGGTGGTTTCTGTGGCAGCTCATGAGGTTATATGGGGGTTAATTTACTTATTGGTCGACGTTTGTATAGTTTGAATAATAATTAGTTCAGAGGCAAGAGAAACATCTACTTTTGTAGTACTAGGACCCTGCAATTTAAGATTTTGCGAAGTAGCTAGGACATCAAAGTTATATGTCCTTAATTATTCTGGCACTTATTCTTGGTGTGGACTTGTGTTCCTGGGATCATGAATTTAAATTAAATTCTTGGTTGCTGGTTGTTTTGGTCTTCCCCTTTAGTCATTATATATCTGGTATTTTGGTCTCCAAAGACAGAAAAATCTAGTCCAACTCTATTGAATATTTGGCATTTATAAATAGTATTCTTGAGTTTGATTACCGTCTGGAGTATTTTAATGAGTTCATATTTTTCATTTTTCCTCGGAATACTTATCTAAAGAATTCTATGAAGAGTGGATTCACCTAATTAAATTTTTGAAACCTAAACTATTTTTAAAACTTTCATGCTCCTCTGTATTAGAGTTGGACTGGACTATCGCAGAATGACTCTTAAGGATTCACGTAGATTGAACCCAATTAATTTGCAGCTGGCACAATTGATTGATTGATTGTTTCCCTGTATTAGAGTTCAAATTATGAGCCTCTATTGTGTTAGACTATTAAAGAGCTGTGCATGTAAGTTTGTATGGTAACTTGCAGAAAGAGTCCCCCTGATTATGGAAGCTTCTTAGAAGTAATTGAGGTATTGTATTATCTGTTATCGTCTATGCCATAGTTTTCTTTAGAAAAAGGGCGCAGAGGTGTACATTGGTGCCATAATTCAAATTTTGAGCTGCAGAAAATGAATTATGCTTTAGTGGCATAATTTCAGCCAGATGAAATGTGTAAGTTTTTGTTTGCTAGGATGAGGGGTATCACAAGTCTTGAACGAACTTCCTGGCCAAGGCTAATCCAATTTGTCTTCCCTCTTTTGTTGTTACACTCTTTAAAAGTGTGTGAGTTGTGCTCGCCTATCAAAAAATTGTTGGGCTGATTAAATATCTGCCTGATTGTTTTATTTTAAGGACTTCTAGTTGTATCCTTGACACTGTTTTCCTCAAGTATGTCATGTCCTTTCAGGGCTATTTGGTGTTGTGGCTGACAAATGCTCAGATTTCCTATTGTGGTTACTTGATGGTAAGTTCCGATAGTTTCTTTCCTCTTGTAATTTATTATTTGCCACAATTGTACACAGGATTTAGAGCATAATGTTGGACCTCTATGTACTTAGGAAGATCCAATTTCCAGATAACATTGATCTTATGGATTCATGGCCTTGTAAATTTTGTTGGTATTAATAACTGGCATAAAAGAGGTACATGGGCTTCATGAGATGGAACTCTTCAAAAGATCATATGGGGCTAACTCCAGATCGTGAAGTATAAATGGGTATTGATTAATTCAAGTTTGTCAATTTTGGAAAGGAAAGAAGCTGCTTC
Source organism: Datura wrightii (assembly GCA_035772735.1). Taxonomy (NCBI): domain Eukaryota; kingdom Viridiplantae; phylum Streptophyta; class Magnoliopsida; order Solanales; family Solanaceae; genus Datura; species Datura wrightii. The sequence continues at coordinate 52,877,176 of JASDFA010000006.1, read as the reverse complement.
TTTCCGCGTTCTCGTATTGCAAGGCTCCCTTTCCTCGATGGAATTCTGGTTCTTGTTGTAGATTTTGGCACTTCATGTGGTTTGAGATTAATTGTTGAGGTTATTTCAAGGATTTTGGAATCTGCGAAGGTGGCATTTATCAAAACCAGACGCCATCTATCCTTCAATATTTTTGTCAAAAGTTGGAGCTGAGGTAGGTTTTGATGTCTGTTAGAAAGATCTCATGAAAAGAATTCCATCAAAACTGTGGTCAGATATGTAAAATTTGGTCGCTTTGAATTTCTATGAATACCAATGACAGTTATTCTCATTCATCCAGAGTCTCCTAAGAGAACTCAGTAGATAGTTATCATGTAAAATTTAGTCCTTTTGGATGTGCTGCTGCTGTCTGCTGAATGTATGTTTTGCATGTTTCTCAGGTTGTGATCTTTGAATTGTTTGATTTGACCTGCCTTCTTGAGCTCATTTAACCTCTCTGTGTTTCAACATTGTGCCTGTGAATTAAGCTGCAATTGCCTTCTGGAAATTGTCGTGGCTTGATATAGGAAGGTGGCAGCTTTCCATGCTTATCGTCTTTTACTAGTCTTTGTGTATAGCTTCTCTTTCTAGCTTGACCAAGCATATCTAATGGGATGTGCGTTGTTTGTGGTGTTGTTTGTGGTTAAGTGCTAATCTTATCCATACATCAAACAGTGCCAACTATTAGTGCTGTTGGTACTGATTGGAGGGCAGGCTTCCTGCATCAAGCTGCGTGTTGAGACACTTGAATAGATCCAAAACTATTTCTACTTGGCTTATGCTGGTAAAATTGCTTCTTGTCATTGCAGAATAGCTTGATCAAAATTCTGACTTGCTGTTGGCCTGCCACAAAGCTCTACAAAGTGCTTGATTTAAGTACATCTGCCTTACGTTTAGTGTTCTGAAATAGTAGTGTAATTTATGTGTAATACGATGGCTTATAAAATGTAGTTAATCAAAAGAAATTTGGAGCAAATTAGTTCCCAGATGAAGTGAATATAATTATCCTTGACCAAGTTGGGAACAGCCGATGGGTGTTATAGGAATTAATGCCCCATTTCAGTCCCATCCGCTACTTGCGAAAAAAAGGACGAATGTAAGAGCTTTGGCATTACGATGCTTGTTTGATTCTTTAACATGCAATATGCATAAATAGAATTAAACACTATTTTGAGTTTGCGTTTTCACCTTAATGAGAGGCGCCAAATGGTAACAGGTAAGATATTGAGTTAATATTAAGTCTAAAAAGAGAGTTCCTTTTGAGATTAATTAGTTGCATGAAGTTTGTTTGGGGATAAAAAAAAGTAGCAGCTTGAAGTTTGAAAAACAGATTGGTCTAAGTGTAGTACATTGGATGATGAATGAGCTGTTTAGATTAGTTCAGAAATTGTAGTATATTGGATGATACATGAGTTGTGTACGAACTGTATTACTGCAATTGTATGGGGGTTATTCGCATAAATGCTCTTATTATGGTGCGTTTTTTTTTTCATCCAATAAACTATTTGCACTTATCCGTTATGCCATGACTTGTATTCTTGAGGCATGATTTTTCTCCCATCTAATAATTTTCTTTGCACTTATGCTTCATCCCATAACTTGTGCTTTTGGGGCATTATTTTTTTTCAATCTGATAAACTTTTTACGCTTATACATTATGCCATGACTTGTGCCTTTGAGATATAATTTTTTTTTTCATCCAATAAATTTTTTACACGTATGCCTTATGTCATGACGTGGCCTTTGAGACATGATTTCATTTTTTTTTCAATTCAATAAACTTTTTGCACTTATCCCTTGTGTCATTACTTGTGTCTTTGGGGCATGATTTTTTTTTTCAATTCAATAAACTTTTTTCACTTATACATTATGCCTTTTGGGCATGATTTTTTTTTCATCTAATAATTTTTTTGCATTTATACCTTGTGCTTTAGGGGCATGATTTCACTTTTTTTTTCCATTCGATAAACTTTTTACGCCTATGTCTTACGCCATGACTTGTACTTTCGGGACATAATTTTATTTTTTTCTATTAAATAAACTTTTTACACTTATGCCTCATGCCATGACTTGTGTCTTTGGGGCATAATTTCATTTTTTTTAATCTAATAAACTTTTTGCGCTTATGCCTTATGTCATGATTTATCCTTTGGGTATAATTTTATTTTTTTCCCTTGTAATAAACTTTTTGCACTTATGCTTCATGCCATGACTTGTGCCTTTGGGCATGATTATTTTTTTTTTCCATTCAATAAATTTTTTGCACTTATGCCTTATGCCATGACTTGTGATTTTAGAGCATAATTTTATTTTTTTCTCAACGCAATAAACTCCCTACATTTATAACTCATACCTTGTGTCATGACTTGTGCCTTTGGGGTATGATTTTATTTTTTTTCCATTCAATAAACTTCTTGCGCATGTGCCTTATATCATGACTTGTGCTTTTGGGATGAAATTTTTTGTGTCATGCAATAAACGTCCAAAAATTAACTATGAACCCCTATACGAATAATTTTAAAATTATAGAAATATTATACAACTTATGGCTGAAGAGCAAAAATTATCAAATAGACGAACTGATAAATTAAATAATGTAAAACACGTTGAAAAATACATAAATTTCACAATAAACAGATTCAAAAGAATCGAAAAAAATGAGTTGCGGCTGATCAATAAACGAAATAAAAAATAGAGAGCAGAAAGAGAGAGAGAGAGAAAGAGAGAGAATACGACACTAAATAAAGAGAGCACAAAAAAAGTATCTGGAGGAGTAATATAAATAAGGGTATTTTCGTCCGTAAAATCTCATTAAAAGCATTCCATAGGTAAAAATTAAAGAATATATATATGGTGGGCAAAATTAAAGACCATATACATGGTGGGTAAAAATTAAAGATCAATCACTTTTAAGGGTAACTCGTGCAAAATCTTCTTGTATAGGTGGCAAATGGGCAGATTGGATTGAATTTTGGCGAGTTAAAATGAGCTGAGTTAGAAAATAGTTCATCCAAAAGTTATTTAGACTAAAAAAGTGGTTAGCTGAAATGGATTAAAATACGGATCGTAAAATCTACCAAATTTTAATTAAGTTTTAATTATTTTATTTTTCTTTTATCATTTTAATTGCTTATAATTGTTTTTTAAATTATGATTAAATGCGACATATTAAATAAGTAAAATATATTTTTAAAAATATTTTGATAAGACATTTTATGAATTAATTTTGGTTAGATATTAGTTAAATTTTAATGGGATGAAATTAATTGAGATAATAAATAAGCAGATTAGATAAGTTAGGTGGGTTATGATTTTATGAATTTTGAGTTTGTCTCCTTGTCCAGCTGCACAGAATCAACAATATGAACTGTACATAATTTTCACCCAATTTGCATATATGAACATGTCTTTGACTAACTCTTTCCTTTATCGGGTCAAAATTAAGATAGCACTATGACGACTATTGACTAGTGAAGGAATGTTTAGTAAAGCTAAAATTTGAAAAATTATGCCGACTGAATTTCTTAATTTAGTGTTTTCCTAATGAATTCCCGTCTGTGAGTGATATATATCATGAGACAATTATAAGATAATGAATTTGGCTTTTTATCTCTGATAAAACTTTTATCCTTCACAGAAACAGAAAAAGGAAAGCTAACATAAAAAGAAAGTAGCAAGTATTAAGATATTTAGTTACATCACATCGAATGTTATTTATCTTAAAAGACAGTAGCAAGTACTGAGATAATCCATAAAGAATCCCCCTACTTACATCTTAATCTATATATTCATATTAAAAGAGGACCTAGGCACAGGGAGGTGACACTCTCTAAAGTCAGAACTCTTATTTATTTTTTTCTATATTATTCGATATTTTAAATTTTAAAAAACAATTATTCTATTAACTAGAATTCAAAAAACCCTTAAAACCCAAGAGAAATTGAGATGAAAGAGGTGCTGAACCCTAGCTTGACTTGAGAGGAGAAAACCAATCTACGGATGGTTGAAGAAAATGAGGATTTAGGCTAAGTTAAACCCTTTAATATGACCTTAAAGAAGCCTAAAATGACGTCACTTAGGAATTAAACATAGGAGTTTACCAAGATACCCCCGAATTGCCGAAATAAAATTGAAACCTGGCAGAACCAACGACTAAAAGGACGGGTCATTGGTTCCTGCCCTTCCTCAGAATTGCTCTTTGGACCTGCTTCAACAACTGGAAATAATGACCAGTACAATCAAACAACAGGTCATACAATCCATTCATCGATTCTGGGTGATTTTTGACATTTTTCAGAAGTTGATATCACAAGAAATAACCAACGACTCGTTGGTCTAATGGATGACTCATCCTGTGAGTCATTGAATGGCCTGATTCCATTTTCCTGTTGTTTTCGACTGCAACTTTCGGATCTGATTCGAGGGACTTTTTGGGTTATTACATTATTTGCCCCTTGAGAACATTCATCCTTGAATGCAGGTTAACTAAGCTGAAAAGGATAGGAAAGAAACTGCAATCCCAACTAAAAGCTATAGACTGAAAAACTGGCAGAATGACTGACTCAGGACTTAGATACGTGGCTGAACTGAATTATAAAACATATATGCATACTATGACATGAAAGGAACTGAGAGAGTTGAACTTGACATGAAGCTGAATAGAGTACTAAGGAGGAAACTGGTACATCATGCTGGAACTGAGCCAGAAGGAAAAAGATGAGGGTATTTAACCATCTTATCTGCTTCGGCTTCCCATGTAGCTTCCTCAACAAGTTGATTTCTCCACAAAATATTTACTGAAGCTACCTCCTTGTTCCTCAACTTCCTAACCTGGCGATCAAGGATCTCAACTGGGACCTCCTCATATGTAAGACTATCCTTCACCCCAATGATCTCTACCAGAATGAATAGAGTTGGATCATCAATGCACTTCTTCAGCAGGGACACTTGGAAAATTGGATGCACCGAAGCTAACTCTGCTGGTAGCTCCAACTCATAAGCCACTTGCCAACTCACCTCAAAATCCTATAAGGACCAACATATCGAGGACTAAGCTTCCTTTTTTTACCGAACCTCATAAATCCCTTCATAGATATACCTTCAGAAATACCCAATCGCCGACCTCAAACTTAAGCTCCCTCCGCCTAACTTCTACACATTATTTCTGCCGACTTTGAGTTGTTTTCAGCCTTTTCCTAATAAGCTGAACTCTCTCCATAGCCTCATTAACTAAATCTGGCCCTATCAACATAACCTCTCCTACCTCGAACCATCCAATAAGTGATCTACATCTCTACCCATAAAGAGCCTTAAATGGAGCCATTTGAATGTTGAAGTGGTAGCTGTTATTGTAGGCAAACTCGATGAGAGACAAGTGACCATCCCAACTACCCTTGAAATCAATCACACACGCTCTCAACATGTCCTTAAGAGTCTGAATGGTTCACTTGACCTGACCATCTGTTTGCAGGTGAAAAACTGTGCTGAGCTTCACCTGAGTACCAAGGTCCTTCTGAAATGATCTCTAAAATTGAGAGGTGAACTTAGTACCCCTATTTGAGATGATAGACAATGGAACTACATGTGTAACACCCCAAAAGTTTCCAAGATTTAAAATCAGGAGTTGGAATGTGCTCAGCAGAAAAATCTGCAATAGTGCCTCAGAATGACTCGTCCGACGAGTCGTTGGTCACTCTAACGACTCATTAGAGGTAGTCGTTGGAAAGGATTTAGACACTGGTGCCAAGTGTTTTGATGCCATGAGAGGAGGTACGAGTCGTTGTGTGAAATAATGGCCCATTCGATGCAATTGCGGTAAGCTTGCAAATTGGACTTCTCGGAGGGAACGAGTCAGGTGACGACTCGTTGGTTGCCGTAATGGGTTGTCATGAAAAGTCGTTAGTTGGAGTTCAGGGTTTCGGGTAGGTGACGGCGGATGGTTACAACGGACCGTTTAAGATGACAACGACCCTTGGTGTTGGTCGTTGGAAGGGACTCGAGGGTTGGTCTGGTGGGGACGACGAAAGGAACTGACGAGTCATTGGATCAAGTAACGACTCGTCATGTCAGTTGTTGGAGGGGTTGCAGGTTGAGGAGCCAGTGGAGTCAACGGGAGGTGGTGAAGAGTCATTGGATGAAGTAATGACTCGTCCTGTTGGTCGTTGGTTAAGGAAGAAGAAATTGAGAAGCAGACCCCCTGAAGCAACGGATGGTCACCACGAGTCGAGGTTGCAGATCGGGCAGATTTTAAAGTTTTTCCCAGGGGTATTTTGGTAAAGTCCTATGCTCCCAGTTCCTAAATGACGTCGTTTTGGGAATTTTGAGGGACACTTTTAGGGGTTTTCTAGCCTAACCTCTCATTCCCTCAACTCTTCTTCCTTCCCCTCTCAAGATTAAGGATTCAACAAGGGTTTCTTAAGGATTCAAGGTGAAAGTTTAAGTGGGATTTCTCTTAATCAGGTATGTGGGTTTTTCAACAAGGATATCCTTCCATCCTTGTGCCCCAAACATCTTATTTAAAAACTCGATTCTCTTGTTCTAGAAAAGAATGATCTAGGGTTTTGATTTATGGATGATTTCGTCTATGTCTTCTATGAATTTCAAGATCCATTAGGATTAAAAGTTATTTATGCTTATAGGATTACTTTAATATCTTGAATTATGTGCTTAATGGTGAAAATGCATGATTATAAAATTTCCTTCATGAGATAACTTAAAACTTTGATTGGGATTTTGTTATTGATCACTCAATTATATCAAGAACTTGTATCCATGTCTAAAATGTTTGAAGATCGTAGGAATTCCCTAAAAAAACTAGAATATATGTTTGATAGATATGTTGAGATGAGATTAGAACTTATGGGCTTGATCAATGGGAAGTATGTACGCGTTTTCATTATGTTTTCAATGTAAATGTTTGGGTATGAGGTGAACCTATGATAACAACATAATTATCGAATCTGCTTCATGAATTGGATTAAATTTCGAAATGGGTTCCATGAAATAAATATATGCTTCTACCATGATCTCGTTGTACATGTTTAAGGTGTGAGTTAAGTATATGGGGTTTTCGTAAATATAAAGTATATGAATCAATGTATGCATGTTAAAGTGTGAATTGGACTTATGAATCCTACATGACTCTATGTTATATGTCATATGTTATGAACTCAGAATTTGAATGTTGTGGAGGTGTGTAAAGTATGATTTGAACCTATAGATGATCGTGAATGTAAAATGCATGGATTAAATGGTGAATTGGTACCATGATGATATGAATTATGAAGATAAAGCATGAGAATGATATTCCAGACTTTTGGGCTTGTTGTTAGTATAAAGTAGCCTTAATCCCTTCTAAATGAATGTAGTATGATGAAATCAGTAAATGGTCATGTTTCTGATCAGTTGTAATAGCATAGACCAGATGAATAAGGTCAGATTAGTACTTCTCATGTTCTAGTCAGCTAGGGACTCTCCATAGCTGAGAATTGGCTAGTCAAAGAATCTCCATAGCTGAGAATGTTTCCCTTGGTCAGTCAGGGAATCTCCATAGCTGAGAATGTTTCCCTTAGTTAGTCAGGGACTGTGCATAGCCGAGAATGTTTCCCTTAGTTTAGTTGGGACTCTCCATAGCTGAGAACATTTCTCCTAGTTCGCTTGGGACTCTCCATAGCAGAGAATGACTTCCTTAGTTCACGTCATCGGTTTGGCTCAGATCCATATAGTTCAGAATTCAGTTTAAAACAGATACAGCCTAAAGTAGTCTCAGTTATCATCAAATATCTATTACACTGTATGATAGTAGCTTCAGTTTCAGCTTTCTTTATATGTTCAGTACCTGACCCTTATGCATGAGTTTGAGGATGCTTCAAAATATGAGTTCCAAATAAAAGTTCATGTATATATGTGTATGTGACTCAGAAGAGGATTGTTGCATTTTAAATCAGTTATATGTCGATGTACTCAGTTTATTTCTTTCTTGTATACTTGTATGTTTAGTTTGTTTATGTTTCCCCGCTTGCTAAGTACATTTCAAGTACTGACCGTATGCTTTACGTGCTATATCGTTTCATGATATAGATTCAGGTATCCAGACTCAGCCCCGCGGGTAGACACGCTCCTTTCATCTCAGCAGATTGTGGTGAGTCCTCATCTCTCGAGGACAATATCTATGTGTCTTATTTCAGTTGTATTTTGAATTTTCAGACTTTAGGAATTAGCTGGGGACCTATCTCAACAACTCATCAGTTTAGTAGAGGCTTTCAGACATGAGTAAGAAGATTCAATCTATGCATCAAAGTTTTGTTAGATTATGTCTTTGAGTTTTAAATTTGACTCCTCACAGTTAGTTTTCGCTCAATTATGTTTCTATTAGCTTTTTCTATTGTTAAGGGTGATTCTATGATTATGCTATGGGGTGTCGACTTGAAGCCCTTTTGGGGTTCCTTGTCTCGTGTTATGGCTAGGGTGTGAACTTGGGTCGTGACACAGTGCAACCGAACTAACTATCGAATGTAAAGTCTAACATAATTCTCGGCTGAATCTGTAGTTTTGACCAGTAAGAAATGTGTTGATTTGGTCAACCTGTGTACAATCACCCATATAGAGTCATACTGTTGGTGCATACGAGGAGACCCTGTAATGAAGTCCATGTTGATCTCTTCTCATTTTCAAGTAGGAATGCTGATATCTTGAATTATACCTTTAGGTCTCTGATGCTCAACCTTCACCAGTTGGCAATTCGGTCACTTAGCCACAAATTCTGCTACGTCCGTCTTCATGTCATTCCACCAATAGACTTTCTGTAGATCGCGGTACATCTTGGTGGAACCTGGATGGATAGAGTACCGAAGCCATTACCCTCCCTCAACATCTGCTTTCTCAATTCATCCACAGTCGAAACACATAATCGACCCTGATATTGGAGTACATCATCTCCTCCTTGGGAGAAAACCTTCGCTTTCTGATTATGAATAGTTTCCTTCAACTTCACTAAAGTAGAATCCTCATCTTCTCTTACTTTAACTTACTCTCCAATAAAGGTTCTAACCCATTCTGAATAGTGACACCACCATCAGCTGAATCTGTAAGGAGAACCTCTAGACGAGCAAGCCTATTAACATCCTTCACTAATTCCTTCCTCCCATCCTTAGACACACTCTCCATGGACAACCTACTAAGAGCATCCGCCAGTACATTGGCCTTGCCCGGATGATAGAGGACACTCATGTCATAGTCCTTGAGAAGCTCTAGCCATCTCCTTACCACAAATTCAGATCCTTCTGAGTAAACACTGAAGGCTTTTGTGATTCGTGATCATATCCACATGAACCGTATAAGTAGTGCCTCCAAATCTTCAAGGCAAACACTATTGCTGCTAATTCAAGGTCATGCGTCGGATAATTCCTCCCGCGAGTCTTATGCTATTTTGAGGCATAAGCGATGGCCTTCCCATGCTACATCAACACATATCCAAGGCCAATCCTCGAACCATCACAATACACAACAAATCCATCCGTGCCCTTTGGAAACATCAAAATTGGAGCTGAAGTGAGTCGAGTCTTTAGCTCCTGAAAGCTCTTCTCACAAGTATCAGACTACTGAAATTTAACCTTTTTTCGGGTCAACTTAGTCAAAGGTGCCGCAATGGATGAAAATCCCTCTATAAACCTCCTATAGTAGCCAGCTAAACCCATAAAGCTTCTAATATCAATAGGGTTGATAGGTCTAGGCTAGTTCTTCACTGCCTCAATCTTCTGAGAGTCTACTTGCACACACTCACTAGACACAACATGACCCAAAAATGGAATTGAGTTTAACCAAAATTCACACTTGCTGAATTTAGCAAATAGCTGATGATCCCTAAGAGTCTGCAACACAATCCTCAATTGAGCGACATGCTCCTTCCCACTCCGAGAGTATATGAGGATGTCATCTATGAAGACAATGACAAACATATCCAAATACTTCTTGAACATCCTGTTCATCAAATACATGAAAGCTGCTGGAGCATTCATTAGTCCAAAAGACATAACCACAAACTCATAGTGACCATATCGAGTCCTGAAGGCTATTTTCGGAATATCACTCTCCCTAACTCTAAGCTGATGATAGCCAGATTTGAGGTCTATCATTGAAAAGCACCTAGCACCCTAAGGCTGGTCAAACAAGTCATCAATTATGGGGAGGGGATATTTATTCTTGATTGTGACCTTGTTCAATTGATAGTAACCAATGCACATCCTAAGAGAACCATCCTTCTTCCGAACAAAGAGCACTAGAGCACCCCACGAGGATTTACTAGGCCTGATGAAATCCTTATCTAGGAGATATTTTAACTATTACTTCAAATCCTTAAGGTCACCTGGAGCCATTCTATAAGGAGGAATGGATATGGGCTGCGTATCAGGGAGAAGGTCAATACCAAAGTCAATCTCCCACTCAGGAGGGACTCTTGGGAGATTATCTGAAAACACCTCTGGATACTCACATACAATATGAACTAAATGGAGAGTTAGGGTCTCGGACTTAGAATCCTTAACCCGAATTAGATGGTACACATAACCCTTGGAGATCATTTTTTGGCCTTAAGATAGGAGACAAAGCGACCTACAAGCACAACTGAACTACCCTTCTACTCTAGGACTGGCTCATGTGGGAATTGTACTAATCTGGTTATATAATTAACTGAAGTATAAAAAGCATAAAACCAATCCATGCCGAAGATAACATCTAAATCGCTCATGTCTAACTCTATCAAGCCGGATGAGGTGACTTTCTGAAGAACCGTGACAATAATTTTTGTACATCCATCGAGCTATGACTGACTCACTGACGGGAGTAGAGACTGAGAAGGGTTTTGAAAAGATTTTGAGACTGACACAGAAACTAACAGCAACATAAGGAGTTACAAAGGATAATGTGGCCCCTGTGTCTAATAATGCATAAACATCAAGATGGAAGACCCGTAGCATACTCGTGACCACATCTGGTGCACTCTCCTGCTCCTAGCGAGATGCTAATGCATAGAACCTGTTCTACTGTTGAACACCACTTGCACTAAAAGATGCTCCCTGCTGAGGTGGGTAAGCTGCTGGAGCTGCTGAAGTAGTGGTTAGGGAACGACCTCTACCATCACACTGTTTGGCTGAAGGGTAATCCTTAAGTGTTTATCCGGGTTTCCCACACTCGTAGTAAGTATCAGAGCTAATAAAAAACTCCTCTGGGTGGTTCTTACCATACCTTCTACAAGCTGCGAAGGTATGCCCCCTCTCATGCTCATCTGACCCCTATAGCCTGACGCTCTACCTCTTTGATCGACCCTGGGCCTGGATGAAACACTGGCTGATGATGGAGCTGGGGTTGACAACCTCCGATGGGACTGCGGGCGATTTCCACCACTAGACCTCTATTGAGAATACCCAAAGCTCCCTGTCGTGGCCCTCTTGGCCTCTCTCTCCTTCTCCTTCATCTACTCTTCCTCTATCTGTTCAGCATATATTATCAATTGAGAGATTTCCATTTCACTAATCAACATGGCAGTCCTGCACTCCTTGATCAATAATTCTGCAACCCTGTTCAATAACTTGCTCGTAGAGCCCTCAGCTCGGCAATAATCTCCAAAGCATACTTGGACAGCTATGTGAACTTCAAGGCATACTCCTGAACAGTTATGTTATTCTTCTTCATATTGACGAACTCAGCTGCCTTTGCTTCCCTCAACTCTCGGGGAAAGAACTTGTCCAAGAACACCATGATGAACTCATCCCAACTCATAGGAGCTACATCTACTCCACAACTCTCCTTCCACTATTGGAACTAGATATGAGGTACCCCCTTCAACTGATAGGAGGCCAAGTCTGCACTCTCCTCTCCAGTAACACCCATAATCTGGGTAATCATCTGAATCTCCTCAATGAACTCCTGTGGATCCTCATCCACCTTTAAACCATGAAATTCTAGCGGGTTCATCTTGGTGAAGTCTCACACTCTAGCCGCCATCGCATTCCCATTCATGTGCATATGAGCCACAACCTACTGGTTGACTTGGGAAGTCATAGCCTGTGCCAATATCTGGAAAGTAGTCCTAAGTTCAATATAAGTCACCTGCTCATGCAAAGGATCAACTGGAGCTAGTGGGGCTGACTGATGCCCATCTTCATTGCCATTCCCATGGCTACTGCTGTTGCCATTTCTTCTTCCATTGACTCAGCGAGGAGGCATCTTTATGCAAACACGTATAGCACGAGTTAGAGTAATAGAGAGAGTTGAACTTCATTGCATGACATATATAATGAAAGAAGGGAAGTTACTTAAAATGTCTAGTAGCCTCTTCCTCAAAAGTGATTCACACCATGAAAAAGACTCTACTTAACGAGGCTTTTAGACACCCTAGGACACACCTATTGCTCGAGGCTTTCAGACCCAAGCATGGAACCCGGATCGCGATACGGGACCCAGAACCACTAAAGGCCCCAAGATAACCCATGACACATGCATAGCATATTCAAGAGCATATTCTGATGGTAAGGAAACATAAATAAAACATAAGCGGAATACTAAATATCATAAAATATAAGCGTAGACGACAGGTCATCAATGTTGAACCAACTAATACATAGTTATCTAGAAAGTCTCTAATCATATGATGAGCTTATGGGACAACACCTCAAACTAACTCGGTAGGTATGAAACTGAAAGACAGTCATAAAACATAAACATAATAAGTGTCTTCGAAAGAGGAGGACTCACCCAAACTGGGGCTAAACTGAACTGTATTGGAGCGGGAGTGGTGCTAATGTCGGGGCTGAGTCTGGTCACCTGAACCTATATCATGAGACGATATAACATAGAGTATGCAGTTAGTACTTTGAATGCACTGAGTATGTAAGGTAAGTAAAACATGCGAGTAAAATGATAGTTTGAAATCATGAGTATAAAGTAAGTATTCTACATGAGGGTACGGACAACATGCTAAAATCATGATTGTGAGCTTGTCATAAACATGAGTTATTCCTCATAAACTAAAGTATAATGACCCAAGATTTGAAAGTAAAATCATATAATTTAACATATTCAACAACATAAGTAAAAACTCATAACCTGATCAGTGGGTCAATCATACTATAATACATGATATCATAAATCTTGCATAACTTATGACACGAGGAACAATGGGAGGCTTCATCATAACTGACACCATCATGAATAAGCACATGATGGCCCAACTATCTTGCTTAAATAGGCAGAATCGTCCTAAGCCTTGCCATGGCAAAGGACGATAAAGGTGTGATATCACTCGTAACCATGAGCCTAGTAGCGTAAGGGAGACACTATCAACTAATGAGGACCCTTTATCCTACGGTGGCATGTATAATGAGTCCTGGATATGCTGAACCTTGGCCTACTCGGTGCTAGATACTACTTCCAAAATATGTATCTTTCTCATAAACATAACCATGAAATATATGTGGTTTGCCAGTTGAAAACATGAAAATCATAATCCTACTTGCCATACGTGAATTAGCCATGAAAAATAATGTCGTTGAGTCGGCCATGATACATAAGCTTGAGATTCATGAAATTCATGCATACTTGAATAAATAGTTATAACTTGAAATCATGGGTTCATAAGCTTGAATTTCATAAGATCATGCATAATTGAGAAAAATTATCATAAACTTGAAAACTAGATTCATGAGATATTCTTGTAGAAACATGTAGCATAATTATAAAACATGGCTTGAATCATAAGGAAATTAAAATCATAAGAGTATCATGGAGTTTCATTCAATTTGAGTTTAACCCTGGAAATTTCCAATTTGAAACTTGAAGAGTAGAGAATCATGAAATTGAACTTGAAAAGGGAATGAGGGTTGAAGAATTCCCTAATTCATAAACCTACATACCTAGGTAAGTTGATTCCTTAACTTGTCTTGAAGACCCAAGAGAAATTGAGATGAAAGAGGTGATGAACCCTAGCTTGAGTTGAGAGGGGAAACCCAATCTATGGATGGTTGAAGAGAATGAGGATTTAGGCTAAGTTAAACTCTTTAATTTGACCTTAAAGAAGGCTAAAATGACATCACTTAGGAGTTAAAAATATAGGAGTTTACCAAAATACCCCCGAACTACTAAAATAAAACTGAAACCTGACAAAACCAATGACCAAAGGGAAAAGTTGTTGGTCTATACCACGACCAGTTGTTTGGATCGTTTGTTCCTTCCCTTCCTTAGAATCGCTCTCTGAACCTGCTTCAATGACTAGAAAAAATGACCAGTACAATCAAACAATGGGTCATACAATCAAGTCATCAATTTTGGGTGATTTTTGACATTTTCTAGAAGTTGATATCACGGGACATAACCAATAACTTGTTGGTCTGATGGACGACTTGTCCTGTGAGTCATTGATTGGCTTGGTGCCATTTTCCTGCTGTTTTCGGCTGCAAGTCTTGGATCTGATCCTAGGGATTTTTTGGGGTATTACAACCTCTATCCTCTAGACCTAGTGGGATCCAAAAGTTAGCCAATATGACCCACTCCCATTAGAATCAATCAGCAAAATTGGTCAAAAATCTGCTAGCTCTGATCCAACGAATAATCAAAAATGCAGTAAAGGACTTATTTGACATCTTAAACAAGTTTTTCTACAGAGTCGACGTGATTGAGGGAGCAGTCTCATCTCTTTGAGTTGATGTGAGAGAGTTAATGAGCAAGAAACCCCTATCCGGTACTGATATGAGCTTCCTATATGAAGCTATGACTGCCCCACACACCGCTCGGGGTGCAATTAATGTGTTGCTGGGGATATGGAGGAGGATAAAGAGTATGAGCAGGAAGAGATACTGCTAATGTCTCTCCAAAGTTGCAGGATGCACTGTTTGAGTCTTTTGGTATAGCTCACTCCCGCCGGGGTGGCGCAGGTTCTTATACTGATGCAGCGCCAGGGACTGATGGTACAGAATAGATGCCACAAGGAGTTCATACCCCCTTATCCTTCATTTGGTAACATTAGGGACAATGTTTACACTTTAGTTGGGGGGGTGGGATGTGTCCTTTTCTTTTTATTGCACTTGTCGGGCTTATTTGGTTTGTGTGATGTTTTGAATTTAATGCTGTTTTTCTTGGATGAATGAATGCCCTCATCGGGCTTGTTTTGAATTGATTTAAATTGTTGATTCTAGCCGAGATAAATTTTTATCTTGTTAATGTGATTTGTCATCGCTGGGTCTGTCTTACACTTTGATTGTCTTACTACCCACGCAGAGCATTCACCTTTGTAGATAGTAGATAGTAAATAAACTCCGAAGGTTTCTTCATACCACGGTTCTTTTCCAAGGAGAAAATTTTATTTATCTTAATTTTTTGCGTCGAACTGGGTGATATTTCCCTATGGTATATTGAGAGGAGACTCTTTTAAGGAAAAATACCAAGTTGAGTGAGTCCTTGTTGCACTTATTTTAAGTGGTACCACCAAAATTTTTTATGTGGCATAGAAAAGTGATTTTTGAGATGAAAGGGTCATGAATTTGAAAAAGATCATTCTCTTGTTATGAGTTACACATTCTTTGTTTGGCTTTTTAATTCACAAAACGAGTGTGCAAAACTTGAAATAGCTTGTCAAAAGTCATGCCTTTGAATTGATCTTGAGAAAAGTGAACTCCTTGGAGCGTTATGCCTTGTGTGGTAAGATATTTTGTGAATTCTTTGGTATGCATTTCGTTTAGAACTTTCTCTAAATGTGATTCAAGGCGAAATTATAGATGTAGCTGTATTTGGAAAATGATCTTAGGCTCTTTTTGGATAGTCACGTCACTGCAAAATGACCTCCATGAAAATTGACCCTTGTTAACCAATTTTTGAGCCTTAAGCACTTTTCTTGGAAACCGCATTACAAGCCTTATACCTTTTTTAATACTCTTCTTTGGCATCCATTCCTCCCTAATTGCTAGTGATGAAAGAAAAATGGGGATTTAAAGCCCAAGTCTTGGGGGAGGATAAGAAATTGAAATGTTACGTAGGCAAAAGCCTATGTTTGGGGGTGTGCTAGTAATGACAGAAAAGAGGAATGAGCTTCAATGAAAGGTAGCACCAATTGTTTGATGAAAAGAAAAAATAGCCGATTGAAATTTTTTTGATCAAATAGATGAAAGAAAATAATTGAATTGAATGGTGGTATCTCTAGTTTGTATGAGGATTAATGTAGAATTTAAGGTGTTAAAAGGATGGTTCTTGTGAAAAAATGTGAATGGTGAGAAGGGAAGATAAGATGGAGTAGACTCGCTAAAGCGGAATGTTTGAATTGTCTCACAAAAGGCATTAGGGAGGTTCTAGTCACTACAGCTAAATATTGTCCTACCCTTACCCTTGAAATTCTTTATGACCCACAAGTCCTTAGTGATTCCAAGTGCAGCAACTCTACATTAGTGGCGAGATACATGAAGGACAAATTCATGGTTCGATGCTTATGTACTTGAATATCCTTGAGAGAGTGAGCGTCTTTGCATTATCTTATAATCCTTATATATTAATTGCATGTATGGGAGTGAGATTCTCTCTTTTGCTGATGAAGCTATGGTTGATCCACACATAGCTCGGGGCCCTATAGATGACTTGCTTGGGAACTTGGGAGAAGATGATGAGGCTGACGACAATGAAGATGCTGGAGATGGAGCTGATGGTGGTGAGGCTGGGGCTAGTGATGATGTGGAAGAATAGTGTCTAGGGAGTTCTTACCCCTTTTTCTTAATTTGTACATTGGGGACAATGTTTGATTTATAGTTGGGGGTAGCGTGTGCTCCATTTCTTTTGGGCATTGATTATTGTTGTCCTTGTGGGGCTTGTTTGTTGGTGATGTTTTGAATATTTTGCATTGTTTCTTGGATGAAGGAATGCCCTTGTTGGACTTGTCTTGTATTCAATTTTGAGACCCTTGTCGGGACTTGATTTTTTCTATTTTTTATTTTTGTTTTGATGACATGAGTTTCCATTGACGGGTTAGTTTTACATGCCAATTAATTCATGACTCGTGCTCTGCAATCCCCTTTGTAGATTACGGTTATTTCTCAAGGAGTAAATTTTTTTCTTTTCGTATGTCGAACCGGGTGACATTTTTCTATGATAGATTGTGAGGTGACTTTCTTAAGAGAAAATGCCAAGTTCAGTTTGTCTTTTTGAGTCATGGTTACATGTATTTTGAGCGGTACCACCAATTTTTTTTAATAATACTTGGCATAGCAAAGTGAATTTTTGAAGTTGAAATGGGGCACATGAATTTGAAAAAGAGCACTCTCTTCCTATAAGTTATACATTCTTTTTTTTTTGGCTTTTTGATTCGCAAAATGAGTGTGAAAAACTCGAAATAGCTTGTCTAAAATCATACCTATGAATTGATCTTGATAATGATTGAACTCCTTGGAGTATGATGCCTTATATGGTAAGGTTTTTTGACTTAATTGTTGTGTATGCATATTGTCTAGAACTTGCACTGAATATGATTCAAAGCGAAATTCTAGATGTAGCTATGCTTGGGAAATGACCTTAGACTCTTTTTGATAGTCACTCCATACAAAATGACCTCCTTGAACATCAACCCTTGTTAACCAATGTTTGAGCCTTCAGCCCTTTTCTTGAAAACTGCATTACAAGCCTTATACCCTTTTTAATCCTCTTCTTTGGCACCCATTCCTCCCTAATTGCTAGTGATGAAAGAAAAATAGGGGCTTGAAGCCCAAGATTTGGGATGGAAAGATGAAATGTGATGTAGGCAAAAGCCTATATTTGGGGGTGAACAAGAAAGAGAAAAAGAGGAAGGAAATCCAAAGTGAGGTCGCACCAACTGCTTAATAGAAAAGAATGAACTGGTTGATTGAAAAACCTTTGATCAAAAGAAGAAAAAAAGAATCGAATGGTGCTATCTCTTGTTTAAGGTAATGCTTAATTTAGAATCTAAGGTGTTAAAAGGGTGGCTCCTGTAAAAATGTGTGGATGGTGAGAAAGGAGAGACAAGGTGGAGTTGACTTAAGCATAGTGTTTGGATTGTTTCACAGAGGCGTTAGGGAGGTTCTAGTTACTAGAACTAAAAATTTTCCTACCCTTGCCCCAAGCCTTCATATGATCCGCAAGTCCGTAGAGATTCCAAGTGTAGCAACTCTGCATTAGTGGCGAGTTACATGAAGGGTAAGCCTATGGTTCGATATGTATGAAATTGTATTTCTCTAAGAGAGTGAGTGTTTTGCTTCATTCTATAATCCCTATGTTGTGAATTTATATATATGAATGGGACTTGATAATGCTCAGTTACACCCATTAAGAAGTATAATACGGACGTTGTCAATAAAGAACAAAACTAGGTTGGTCTAATAACCCTAATTTAATAAAGGGTTATTTAGTAATTACGCAATAAAAAAAGATAAGAATTTAATGATAATAATAATAATAATAATAAGGGCCAGAGCCCAATTGAACTAAAGACTTAAAAATAAATAAATAAATAAATAAAAAATAAAAATTTTTGTTGGAAAAGCTATAGAACGCAGCAGAAAAGAACGCAGGAAAGAAAAAACACAGAAGAGAAGAGAAGAAAGGAAGAAAAAAGGGAAGAAAAGAGGAGAGAAAAATAAGGATTTTCGATCCAAAGAATCAAGGTACTGATCCAAATCTTTTTCTTGAGTTTATTATGCGATTATAAGAAAGTTTTCAGGGTAGAAACATGGAAAGGTTTTGAATAATTGAGAAAGTTTAGCCCTAGGGTTCTTCAACCCAAATCATCAATTTGAAAGGGCAAACGTTTTCAAAAATTCAATTTTGATTAATGTTTTGGAATCCTCTCATCGAGGAGAATCTGTTAGTGGTCATAGTTTGAAAATTCTACCCCGCTGACCAGAGTTGACTTTTTCAGTCAAACCCTTGACCGCGAATTTGGCTTTCATTAAAAATTAAGAAAAATGTCTACCAAAGTGTTTTTCACCATTCTAAATCCATTTTTGTGTAGTTTGAGGTGATCTGGAGATCCGGGAGCATAACTCTAAATTATTAAGAAGTGTGCTTGAGCTGTGAATTCGAGGTAAGTGAGAGTTTAAGCTTTGAATGCTTGCTTTTCAAATTTAAATGTGTTGTCTTCTTGGTCCATGTGTTGGGCCGAGTGTGTGCTTGGCAAAATCGGTGGTCTTCGAGCCCAGCCATGTATATCTTATATTTAAGCACAACAAAACTCTCTTTATTACAATTAATTCGTGGAGTGATACATCTGTGATCCATGAGGTTGGGGCATTGGGTATGTTCCTAGAAATCATTGGGCATTGTGTATGCTTCTTGATAGTATTGGGCATTGTGTATGCCTCTTGACAATACTGAGCATTGTGTATGCTGTTGTGGAATTGTGGTGTGGAGTAATTTGCGTAGATGTCATTCATGTCAAGCCCTCAGTTTAAATTTTGTGTTGAATTATATAGTATTCTTGATAGTTAATTGTGTGAATCTTGTTGAAGAATATATTATGATATAATTCCTGTGCTTGTGTTGAGTTGTATATATATATTTTTAACAGTTGTTCCAGGGGCATTTAAAGTGGCGGGTCAGGGATCTTACTGAGTTATATTTATATATAACTCACTCCTTACTTCCATATCTATGCAGATTCCATTGTGTAGCGTGAGACTAGTGGTTGACGAGTCCGTTCGCATAGATTCTGTTGCTGAGGTGAGCCTTCGCATTGATGCGTGGAGGCTATCATTTTAGATCTATCTATTTTATAGCCTATATTTTCTTTCTTGGGATTTTCATGCCCAACAGTTAGACTCATATAACTCTATTAGATGCTCCATGGTCTTTTGTGCGATTTGGTCTAGACACTTAGTATTTGAGTGATTGTTGAATTTCATAGATTGATTTTGGATTCCGTTGAATCACTATTTTCTATCTAATAATTAGTAATGTGTTTAGAGTTACACGTATTTGCTCTCAGTGCTTATATAAAAGAGCAAGTGAAATGGATAAATTGGTTCACCCGGGGAGAGGGGGGTGATGTTTGCGGGTGCCAGACATGTCTATGAGACATTTTGGGGCGTGACAGTTAGAGTCAATCCCACTGAGAATATGATCAGGATATAGACTAATTCTAGTATTCACACTTTTAGTTCAGTTATTTCCTTAAGGTGGATTTCTAAAACAAGTAACAATATTTTGGAAGAGAGTTATAACCAATTGTTACGCAATCAACTAGGGAGGTGTTCCCCATGGCTTCCTAACTAGGTCAGATTATTACACGCGTAATCTATCCCAATATTTAGCATGAATAACTAATAAATTATGCTCATCTAAATGACCAATTCATCCCTATTAGATGACTCTATTCAATCACCAGGTTAGATCTCATTAGCGATTTTAATTTAGCCTTTATCAATAGTTTCAAATTAACTATCCTGCAACTGTAGCTCAAGCTATTCAATGAAATTGAAGTTCAAGGCTTTGTTGTTCTTATTTTCCTAATCACTACTTCTCTGGGTTCAAGCAAGTAGATAATAAAGGCAATTCCTAACGTTGCGCACTGTTAAGAAACGTTTATGACAAAGAAAAGAACAACACAAGCATTCGTATTGGTTTAGAATCACTTTGTGTTAAGCCTAGTTTGTTATTCCATCATGGTTCCCACAACTCTAGTTGTGGAGGGTTTAGCAATTCATGATTGCAAGAATAAAATTGGATTTCATGAAAGAAAACATAATTGAAAATTTACAATAATGATAAAAGAAAGAACCCAAGAATTGATTGAACAATTAATTGTCAAAAACTCAAGAACAATGATGAATTTTGTCCAAGTATTTAAATAGTTGATCTCCAAGAACTAGGGAAACCCAAGCTATGAATACAAGGTCAAAAGTGTTGAATCTACCTAAGAAAAATAACTAAAAAGTATTTATACAATTAATAAAAACCTTTCCTAAATTATTAGAAAAACTGCTGCCGCCGCATCCTATGAGTTGTAGCATGATGCTACAAGTCGTGGCTTCTGTCTGTCAAGTCCTGGAGGTTGGTACGACTCATACAATGCGACTATGAGTCATAGATGCCAGTCGTGGTTTGTAGTTCTGCAAATCTGACATCATCTTAATCCTTCCACGAGTCTTTGGTACGGTCCTTACCTTGGTGCTATGACTTGTACAATCTACTTGTACACTGGATATGTCAATTGACATTTTCTCTAAACTTTTCCACAACTCCATGGCATGGTTAATGTATTAACACTATGATTCGTGGCTTTCACTCGTACCTGGAGCTTCTACAAGTGCACCTCTTTTCTGAACTTTTTCACGACTCCTTGGTACGGCTCATACTACGAGTTATACTTTACCTCAACACGTGTGCCATTTCCCTAAATTCTTCTACGGTAGCTAGGTACGGCTCGTACTAGAATGGTAAAGCTTGTACTGGGAACTCTAGCAAGTCATTTTCTGTAACTTTTTACTCCTTTTTCACAATCCAACTCTTGGACCTGATTTCCCTGAAAACAAGGTAAAAGCACCTCATATCTGTATAAACACACCTAAGTCACAACATGTTTTCTATGTTTTCTGTAATACCCCAAAGAGGCCTAAGAATAGACCCGGGAGTTGAATTTGGAAAGTGTAGAAAACTAGAAAAAACATCATAGGATGGGCGACCCAACGACTCGTGGTTGGATACCACGAGTCGTCGTAAACTGCCGTGGTTTGGGAAGTTTAGGGAAGCAGTAGAGACAACAGATGTGTAACGACTCATTGATAGGAACAACAAGTCGTTGTTACCAGTTGTTGGAAGGACTGGACTTAGGCTGAGGGGGAAACAACAGGGTATTGCACGATTCGTTGTGAGAGGAAACAGTCCGGTGTTTCTAGTCATTGTTTAAGGGTTGAGGATTTCATTGCATTCAACAGATGGAGATCATGACTTATTGGATTCCACCACGATTCATGGTGAGTCTCATGGAAAGGAAAGTAAGATTTGGTCAAGGGGTTGACAGCGGTTGATCCAACGACCCGTTGATTGAAGCAACGAATTATCTTGACGAGTCGTGGGAAGAATTTGAGGATGTCATGATGCAGTGGAGCCAACGAATTGATACCACGAGTCATGGTATGCAGCAACGACCCGTTGGGTCGGTCAGTGGTCGGTCTGGAGTAGTTTCCAGGGAAATAATTGTAAGGGCATTTTTGACTTTTCCACATTTTAAGACCATAAAACTATGTTATTTTGGATATTTTCTGAGTGTGATAAGATGAGTTATGTCCTTTATGCATGCCCATTCTCATGCAATAGCTTAGAGAGATTTTTGGGAGATTCAAGGTCTTCTTCCCCAAGTTTCCATCTATTTCTTTGTGGGTATTCAAGAAACTTCGCATTTATCTATTTCCAGGTATGTAGGGTTTTAGAATGGGTGAAATTCTTCCTCACCCATGCCCAAATTTTGATTTAAATCATGAATCCTCCTATTCAAGTTCTATGGGATTTTACCCAAATGCATGAATATGTGATTTCTCTTTATGGGTATGATTTAATTGAGTTTTAATTATTGAATTATGAATGATGGGCAGGTTTTATATTATTTTCTTTAAATCATTTTCAGGCTTTTTAAATCTAAAATGCCCATTTGATAAAGGTTCATGAAAGTTACGATTTACGATGAATATGCGATATTTTAAATTTATTGATGATGGGAAAACATGAATTCAAGTTCCCCAAGTTTATGAGCATATTTTGAAAGAATTGAATATGATGAAGTACTAGGCAATGCCCACATGTTGAATAATGATTTATGATTTATTAAGCGAATTACATGATTTATCGATTTATGATGTTGGCCGATGAAAAGGGCCTATGATTCTTGGCTAAGCATGTTTTAAAGGGGATCAATGAAGATAAATATTATATTTTAGCCAATGAATCTTAATGCATGATGTTATTGATTTACGTATGAGCCTATATGCATGTTTTTGAGAGCCGTGTCTAGCACCGAGCAGCCCGACATTCAAAGAACTACGTCGGTGTCTCAGAACCACATGCCACTATGGGTTTCTAAATGATATGATGTATTGATAATGATCCCCTAAAATGTGATATCACGCCTAATGCACGACCCTCCCATGGCAAGCCAAGGTCGGCTCTGCCCACTTGAGCGAGATAGTGGGGCATCATGAGAGGCTCTACCATGATGGTGTCGGTTATGACGAGTCCTCCCATTGTTCCACATGTCTTATGCATCATTATGTTTATGTTATTGGATAAAGTTATGTTTTGATAAAGTTTACTTACAATTACGATAATGAATGATTTATGAATGATCTGAAAGTCTTGAGCCTTATGTTCTCTTACGAAATTTATGATACAAGCATGATGTCCTTCTCCTATGTTTATTTATGAGTTTATTATACTTTTAACGTCCGTTTTACTTACCCTGCGTACTCGGTACATTCCACGTACTGACCGCATACTTTCTATGCTGTATCGTTTCATGATACAGGGTCCAGACCTCAGGCTCATCCTCACCCTTAGTCCATCCCATCTTACGATTTCAGCTTATTGGTGAGTCCTCATGTTCCAAGGGGCCATTTGACAGACTTTCATGTTATTTATGTTTCAGTATTGGTCTGGTTAGTTGGAGATGTTGTCCCATCAATCCATCTTATGTATTAGAGGCTTTCAAACAAGAAAGTAGTACTCAACTATGTATATGTCTAGTATTTCCTGATGTTATGCTATAATTATGTTTCTGCTATGTTTTTATAATTATTATTCCTCTTATTTGAATGTGATTAGTTGTATGCATGTGCCATGGGTCGACTTGGGGTCTCTCGGGGTCCCTTATCCCGTATCTATGATTCGGGTGTACGTTCGGGTCGTGACAAACTTGGTATCAGAGCCATAAGTTTGGAGTGTCCTAGAGTGTCTGAAAGCTGCTTTATGTAGAGTCTTTTTCATGGGTGTGAAGAGCACCACACCTATGACAAAGAGGCTACTAGACTTTTAGGAAATGTTCCCTTCTTTCATGTTCTTTGTCGTGCGATGAAAAGCCTCTCCATTCTTTTAATTCGTGCTATTCGCGATTGCAGAATTATGGTTCCTAGAAGAATGAAAGGAAGGAGGAATGGAAATGATGAAGGCCACGGAGGTGGCAATAACCATGGGCATCAGCAAGCCCCACCTGTTCAGGAGCCCTAGGCACTAGAGCCAGCTGTCCACACTGAGTTTCGCGCGGTTATTCAGATGTTGGAACAAGCCTTGACCGCTCAGGTCAACCAGTGGGCTGTTGCGAAGGTCCCACAGAATGGAAATGTAGCGGCGGCTCGGATTAGAGACTTCTTGAGGATGAACCCTCTTGAGTTCACAGGATCTAAGGTGGATGAAGATCCACACAAGTTCATTGAAGGGATCTTGAAGGGCACTCAGGTTATAGGGGTGACAAATGGGGAGTGTGTTGACTTGGCCTCTTATCAGCTAAAAGAGGTTGCTAATATTTGCTACGAGCAAAGGAAGGATAGTAGGACAACGGGAGCGAGCCCTATCAGCTAGGATGAGTTCCACATGGCTTTTCTCAACAAGTTCTTCCCTCGGGAGATGAGGGAGTTGATGGCAGCTGAGTTTGTGAACCTCCAGCAGGGAAAGATGACAGTGATGGAGTATTCGCTTGAGTTCGCTCATTTGTCAAAGTACGCCCCAGAGCTAGTGATGCATCAGAGGGCGCGGGTGAGATGATTCATTCATGGTGTGGCTGGTTATTTGGAAAAGGATTGCAGGACTGCCATGCTTCACTAGGATATGGACTTTTATCGTATAGTGTTGTACGCCCAGCAGATGGAGGCGGCTCATGCAAGGGAGAGGGAGGCAAAGAGGGGTTGGATGGATAGTCGTGGGTTTTTGCATCAAAGGTCCAGCGGTGGCTACTGTCGACAACTCCAGTACAGGTCACTAGCCCCAACACCATCATCAGCTAGTGTTTCATCCAGGCCCAGGAGTAATCAGAGGAGCAGGGCTTCAGGGTCGAGGGATCAGAAGGGCACTCAGTTAGAGTATACCTCTCCAGCCTACAGGAAGTGTGGCAAGAGTCACACAGGGGAGTGCCTGCTCGATTCAGATGTTTGCTATGGGTGTGGTAGATCTGGACACATGCGCCGAGCATGCCCATATGGTAGACAAGATGATGATAGGGGTCTTGCACAAACCACCAGGATAGCAGCAGCTCCAGCCCATTCCGCTTCGTAGGGAGCATTGACTAGTGGGGGTGGCGGACAACGCCAAAACCGATTCTATGCCCTTGCCTCGCTCCAGGACTAGGAGACTTCACCGAACATGGTCACTGGTATGTTGCGTGTCTTCATATTGATGTTTATGCCTTGCTAGATCCGAGAGCTCTCTTGTCTTTCGTGACTCCTTACATTGCTAGTAGCCTTGGAGTTAGTACCGAGATCTTGTCAAAACCATTTTTAGTTTTGACCCCTATTGGTGATTCCGTCATAGCTAGACGAGTATATAGAGAATGCCCGATCACTGTGTTTTATAAGGGTACGTCCGCATACCTTGTAGAGTTAGCCATGACTGACTTTGATGTTATTCTCAGCATGGATGTTGTTTGCATGTTATGCTTCGAATAATTGTAGGACTAGTACGATGGAATTTCGTTTTCCAGGTGAGTCAGTGTTGGAGTGGAATGATAGTTCGATGGTACCAGCAGGTCGGTTTATTTCCTACCTTAAGGCCAGGAAGATAATCTCTAAAGGTTGCATGTACCACCTAGTTAGGGTTAAGGATGTGAGTCCGAGACCCCAACTATTCTGTCAGTTCTGATGGTGTGCTAATATCTGGAGGTGTTTCCTGATGATTTGCCTGGTGTTCCTCTGGAGAGGGAAATTGATTTCGCTATTGATCTATTACTCGATACGCAACCTATCTCTATTCCTCCCTATAGGATGACCCCAACCAAATTAAAGGAATTGAAGGATCAGTTAAAGGACCTGTTGGATAAGGGTTTGATTAGACCAAGTCAGTCTCCATGGGGTGCAACAGTTCTATTTGTTCAAAAGAAGGACGAGTTCCTCCACATGTGTATTGACTATCGACAGTTCAATAAAGTTACCATCAAGAACAGGTACCCATTACCCAGGATCGATGATTTTTTTAACCAGCTTCAGGGTGCGAAGTGCTTCTCCAAGATTGATCTCAGGTCCAGGTATCACCAGCTCAGAGTTCGGGAGACTGACATCCCGAAGACTGCTTTCAAGACTCAGTATGGTCACTATGAATTTCTTGTTATGTTTTTCGGACTAACCAATAGCCCTGCAACTTTTATGTATTTAATGAACAGGGTGTTCAAGGCATATCTGGATATGTTCGTGATCGTGTTCATCGATGACATTCTTATATACTCCTGGAGCGAGGAGGAGCATGCCACTCATTTAAGAATAGTGCTACAAACCCTCAAGGATCATCGGCTGTATGCAAAGTTTAGCAAGTGTGAATTTTGTCTAAACTCAGTGGCATTTCTGGGTCATGTGGTATCAAGCGAAGGCATAAGGGTAGATTCCTAGAAGATCGAGGCGGTGAAGAATTGGCCTAGACCGGTGAATCCTTTAGAAATTCAGTGTTTCTTGGGCTTAACAGGCTACTACCGAAGATTTGTTGAGGGATTTTCATCAATTGCAGCCCCATTGACAAGGTTGACTCAGAAAAAGGTGAAGTTCCAATGGTCGGACGCTTGCTAGAAGAACTTCCAAGAGGTGAAGACCCGACTCACTTCAGCACCAGTGTTGACTTTACCCAAGGGCACTGATGGCTTTGCAGTGTATTGCGATGCTTCGAGAGTCAGACTGGGATGTGTGTTGATGCAGTGTGGGAAGGTAATAGCATATGCCTCGAGACAGCTGAAAGCTCATGAAAAGAATTACCCGACCCATGATCTTGAGTTGGCCTCAATGGTGTTTGCATTGATGATATGGCGACATTACTTGTATGGGGTCAATTGTTCGCTTGTTTGTTGGTTATAAAACTACACGCAAGTGCACATGGTCGAACAAGTAGTAAAGTGGCTTAAGTAAGCCAAGTATCGATCCCACAGGGACTAGGATAAAGTGCAATCTACTCAGGTGTACTATATTTCAATTCTAAAAATGCAGACAACAGTGTAACCAAGAGTTTGATATTTTTGATTTCTAATAATTATGCTAAGTCTAAAACAATTATCTAATGTGAGTCTGAACTATGAATGTGAGCATGCTGAAGTTAAACGAACATGTAATGAAATTAATTGTCGATATAATTTGGTTAGCCTTTTCCTCCGGTTGCTAGTCAAGAATTATTGCCAAGGGATTAAAACTCTCATATTTAACCCCACTTAAGAATCATGAACCATCCACCTACATTTCTGTGATTAAATGCAATTCATGTTCTAGCCATACAAAACCGATTCCTAAATTGACTAATACGACTTTCAGGTATATTTCTATCCTGAAGGTAAATCAATTCTCAATTTTCCCAAACTAAGAAAGGATCATATCCTATTAATTCACAACTTTCCAATTTCTTGCTCTCTCGAGTGAAACCGGACTTTTTAGATATACATTAACGTAGGCCACATATTAATGCAGTAAGAACAAGAATCAATAGAACAACCATGGAAGAAAAGATGAAAAACCAAAGAATCAATAATCACATTTCATTACAAGTGTTCTTAACCTCAGCAACAAGATGAATTAGCCACTCATTTGTGGATTAAACATCGTTAAATGAGTGTTAAACATACAAGCAATTGAATACAAGAAGAAGGAAAGAGAGAAAAACCCTGATAATTTCGTCCCCTCAACTGCCTGTAACCCACGTTCTTGCTCCACCAAGTCAGAATATTGAAAAATGAACCTAAGTGTTCTATTTATACTAGTGGGAATTTTTCATGGAATAACAAGCAACGTGTCACGGAGTGCATCGCGGAGCACTGCCTCCGTGACACGCCACCGACGCGGACCCTCGCTGGAAACTGGGGGTCCAGGGAATAAGGCCCAACGTGGCACGACGTGCAACGCGGAGCCAGGCCACCGTGCCACGGACCCATCGTGAACCCTCACTGGGAATAGGCTAAAAATTCCCTCTCCAGGCAGAAGGCCTCCGCGATGGCAGCGTGACACGGCTCCATCATGGAGCCCCTTTATTTTGTGCTTTCCAATGCCTTGTCCCTTGCTCACATCCGAGTCCAACCCCGATCTCTTTCAACATGCATTTTAGCTTCCCGAAATTACATTTTTCCTGCAAAACAATGCTAATCATGTTGGTTAGTATAAATTCACGTTTTATTACCAATTACATGAGAATGTATAAACATTGATAGATAAACAAGGCTAAAATGACACCTTTGAGTATCACTTGGGCATATAAATTTGCCCAAGATCACGTACCCCACACTTAAATCCTTGTTCGTCCTCGAACAACAATCTTACACCTCATGCAATTTACATCCCACCCTCGCTACTTTGGTTCGATAATTTAGGTTACGGTCATACCGATTATTCAATACAACAAATCATCAAGAAAACATGCATGGTCCTATCAATGCAATGACCTTCAATACATCAAGATCTCCTAGACTTAAGAATCGACTCTCGATATTGGCAAACTCATGCAAATCAGCTGATCAAGACTTCCAACACGAAAATTAATCTCTCATCAAGCATGTTCCCTCACAACACAAGAGAATTTTCCCCTTTTTGATCATATGAACTCACAAAATTTCAAGCAGGGGCATATAAACACAATTTCGCTCTCTCTCCCAAAAGAATTCACATGCGTCATGTCATGACCCATAAGCTTGCCTTTAGTGTACTACTCCACTAATATAAAGAAGTGTGATGTAAGATCACGTACTACTTTAACGGGTTGTAATGGAAGCTACAGAACTAGTAAATATTGGGCTAGGCCAAAATAGCCACTAGCATCCTTAAGCGCCTTTTCAACACATCCCATCAACTCATGGACATTGTTTCTTTCTTCATCCTCCCATTCTTGAAGTTTTTCTTTAGTTTGGCCCATCTTATTAAGCACACTTGACACCACAACAAAGATTATTCATACACCTTCATTATAGTTTAGTTATAACAAGTGCACCTTCAACCTTTTCTTTCCTTCCATCTCTCTGCTTTTCTTTTCTTTTCACCATTCTCACTCTTTTGACACTTTGGGAAAATTATTTTCTCTTCTTAAGCGCTTAAGAGTTTTGGATCGACTTTACGGCTAATGAAAAGAAGGGATTAAGCTCGGTTTACACTTTTTGACAAAAGAAACAAAATAATAGGCTAAAGGCTCAACGGGCTGACTAGGGTACACAATCAAGGTGGGTACGATAATGAAAAATAGAAACTTTCGGTTAAAAACAAAGAAATGCCTACATCCTTTCCTACAATACACCTCCTTCATTTCGGTTTTGTACACACACCAGGCAAGTTCTAGACACTTCACAATAGCATGGAATAACAAAACCTCACTTCACAGTTATTGCACATGCTCAATTCAAGATGTATTCACAGACTCTTCAATCAGCTAATTACAGGAATTCAAACATTAAGCCTCAATCACACTGAATCGAACTCTATGGCCTAGGTATCTCAACATATTTACAAAGTTGCATGCTTTCATATGAATCACCTTTGCATTTCAAATATCACGTACAACACGCAACCATAGTTCCACAACCATAAAGTAACTACAATTTTTGGGATGCAACCCACAAAAGAAAAACAACTGAAAGATAATTGAAAAATCTACTCCTAACGACTACATTTCCCTTAAGACGGTCTTCATCCATCCATCATAGGGAACGGTCACTAACTAGGACTTCGGTTCAATGGGACCATTCTCGGTAAAAGAGCCGAAAACAAACTCCGAGAAACCCAAGAAGTGAATTTTTTTTTTAAAAAATATCGATCATTTCGATAACAAAAATATGTACAAAATCAGCTAGCAATATTCAACAACACACCACAGTTTCACATATATTTACAATACAGAACAACAACTTACAATCACAAATCACAGGGTCAGCAAATTTTGTTCACAGACACAACAACAGATTAGGACATACATAACAGCACAACCAACACCTAGCTACTCCCACCCCATACTTATCTCGAACACTGTCCCCAGTGTTCACAAAAAATTAGAATAGCACAAAAATTGGGTGGTGGAACTCCCTGATCAATCAAAGTACTCCACTTCTTCATCAGGTGCTGCTGCTTCATCTCCCATGTCTGAATCACCCCCATCATCATCATCGGACTCCACATCAGAGTCCTCCCGAAGTGTCTCCTTGTCCATGGGGACATCATCATCCGTGGGCTCTACAAATGCTGGCCCCACTCGGCATAGAGCCCTGACATTTTCGCCAAAAGGGTAGTCTAGCTCGAGCTGCCATAGCTCCTCCTCTGTTGCCGGTCTCCCACCTATCCTCAGCTGGAGCATCTGCATCCCGTACATGTGAGCCATGTACTGATCATCACAAGCATGTCGCTCGTCTAGTGTAAGCACTGGCCCATGGGTGGTGTCGGGAGCCTTAGTTTTAGTGACATCTAAGGCCCGCCGCTCGATCTGCGGGATATAATCAAGGGCCTCTTCCTCAACATCTAGGCCCCTCAGGAATGTGGTGAGTATACCACCAAATCCGTATCTGTGCCCCTGATGCAACCGGGCTCTCTTCATGGTGGAGATAATCACCGCTCCCACGTTGATCTCCATCCCTTTCATCAGGGCATACACCAGGCATACACGATCCCGGGTTACATCCATCATATGTACCCCCGGGATTAGGCAGGAACAGACGATCTTTAGCCATATTCTGGCTTCCCTGTTCATATGTGAATAGGGCAAAGTCTGATGGTAGCCCCTCTCCTTGTGTCTGCTCCATCTAGCTATCGATCGGGTCCCACACAAGGTGCGTCTGATATCCGTATATGGTGAAGTGATGTTCAGCTGACAAAGCACGTGGGCGTCTATGTCCCGCGCCCCTATGATAGCATTGAGGTGGTGGGGCTCAGAGGTGACTATTTGCCCTCTGATATTTATGGTGTGACTTCTGAGCGTCGGGTTCCAGTTGGCATAGAATTCCCGAATCAGGTGCAGGTTGCATTCCTTGGGCTCTTCAAAGATGAAATTGAGCCCGGCTGCCTCGATCCGGTGTACAATCCTAGGGAACTCTTGCGCCAATGGTTCCCGAGCTATGTGTTCCTCGGGGAAGTACTTGCTCTCCTTGTGCTTGGCATACCACTTCTTCCCCTCTTCTGTCACCCACCTGGTTTCGTATTGGCGGCGTTGGCCGCGTGGAACCGCTGGTGCTGCTGGAACTGATGTGCCCAGTCTGATTCGCTTTCTTCCGGCACCAGATGTTGATGCGCATTTCCCTTTTTCTTGCCTGCTTGCCATTTTACCTGTCAACCCAAGTAGACAAGATCAATGTTAAGCCAATGAATATTAACTTCGACTAAGGTTGGGTTAAGCTAGGCTACCCCACACTTAGTCCTTAGCCAAAATTACAACATTTCGGCAAGATCATGCTTATTTACACAAATAAACAACCAACTATACAAACATGCTTAATGCATACGAAGAATTCGACGGTATATATTCTATGTACTACTCAGACTTCGTACAGCTAACCACAATCATTACCCTCGATAACATTTTATTCCATCGCACTTAGCAAGGAAAAACAAAGAAATGAAAACAACAAAAATTTATCTACACGAGCCTATACAACTCACCCAATTCTTGCAAATTTCACTATTCCCCTAACCCAAGAATCCGTCGGTCTTTTAACATCATAAAAATTAGCACATCGACTCATTTCACTCAACATGTACAACCCGGCATGAATTTCACAAGTTCACTACATTTTTCCACTTCAAATTCAAAAACAAGCCCTAGATATGATTGTACCAACAAAATTCGATTAAATTATGCAATTAACGAGTTCAAGCAATCACCATGATACTCCGAACATCCATCAACACTAATTCAATTGAATTCACGCTTAATTTCTACTTAGGGCAAACTTAGCTCACATCACATGCTCAATATTGAAGAAAATCGATAAGAAATGAGATGGAATCGAAGAACATACCTTGAAATTGAAGAATTGAAGAAAACTCAATGAATTTCTTGGCCTATTCCGTGACACGTTGAAGGGGGAGGGGTTTTAGGGAGTTTGGTCGCGGAGTGTGTGAGAAATAAAGAAAATTGAGGGGGATTCGGGGTTTAAAAGTGGAAAAATCACGCGGGTCACCCGGCGACCCAGTGTGACCCGTCGCGAGATACACAACAACGTGTCACGGAGTGCATCGCGGAGCACTGCCTCCGTGACACGGAGTGCATCGCGGAGCACTGCCTCCGTGACACGGAGTGCATCGCGGAGCACTGCCTCCGTGACACGGAGCTGTCGCGAGGGCGTTCTGGAATTTTTTTAAAATTCCGAATTTATACCTCAACGTGTCACGGAGGGTAACGCGGAGGCCCTCCTCCGTGACACGGAGCTATCGCCCTAGCTCACTGTTTTACCACTTTTTATTGATTTTCATACCTCGAATTTTCCTTTGCGATTCCTTGCATAATTTCCCTCCGTTCGACCTGAAATTCATTCTACTACAAGAAATTGGTTAGAATTATAGGTTTCACTCTAAATAAAAATAAAAACAAAAATAAAAACTAAAAATTTTGTTGTTAATCAAGAAAAAGAAAAAGAAAAATCTATTCAAAATTTTCAAAGAAAAATTTTTGCGGGTTGCCTCCCGTGCAGCACCTGATTTACCGTCGCGGCTCGACATCATTCAGCTCAGTTGTCCTCTAGGGTGATGGACGATTTCTCTCGACCACCGTCCTCCCCCCAGTAGTGCTTACACCGTTCCGGTGGTTTTCCCAATAACTCTCGTGAATCCTTACTCTGCTCATCATTGACTTGATCAATCACATTGATTACCGAGAGTTCTTCGTAAACAGTCGGGAGTTTGGGTGCCTTGTACACATCGAACACTTCCACCTTGTCGTGTGCTCGCATTGTTAGCTGCCCTGCAGCTACATCAATCAGCGCTTTCCCGGTCGCCAAGAAAGGACATCCCAAAATAAATGGGACTTCCGCATCTGGTTCAAAATCCAGCATGACGAAATCTACCGGGAAGATCAGGGAGCCCACTTGCACCAGAACGTCCTCCACAATGCCATCAGGTCTGGCTAAGGACCGATCTGCCAATTGCAAGATCACTGTTGTGGGTCTAGGGCTCCCTAGACCCAGCTTTTTGAATACCGATGACGGCATCAAATTAATGCTTGCTCCAAAATCACACAATCCACGAGCTCGGATACTCTGCCCAATAGTAATCTGTATAGTAAAGCTCCCAGGGTCTTTGAGCTTTGTGGGTAGTCGGTTTTGTATCCGGGAAGTGCACTCCTCTGTGAGAGCCACCGTAGCATACTTAGTCAACCGACTTTTGTTTGCCACGATGTCCTTTATATACTTGGCATATTTCAGCACTCCCTGCAAAACATCAACAAGAGGTAAGTTAATATGTACCTGTTTCAGCACCTCCATGAATTTCTTGAAACACGCCTCCTCCTTGTGTTTCTTTAATCGTTGAGGGAACGGGGGTGGTGGTCTTTCTGATTCCGCTTCCTTAGTCTTCCCCCTCTCATCACTTTGCTCCCTCTCGACTTCTGCTGCTCCCGATTGTTGAGGTGGTCTTTCTGGTTCCACCTCTTTTAGCTGCAAACCACTCCTTGTGGTCACCACATTTACCTGCTTGGGGTTGGGATCTGTGTCGTTCGGAAGTCCTCCTCTAGGTCTGGTGTTTTGGGCTCCAGCAAATTGCCCAAATTGATATTCAAGTGCCTTGGTAGCTAACTGGTTGTTTTTCACCTCGGCTGCCAATTTCACATAGTCAGCCTGCAATTGAGCTTGATTAACTATCATAGTCTTGAACATCTCCTCAATGCTGGGTGATGGTGGTGGAGGAGGTGCATTGTTGTTTCTGAATTGTGCTTGATAATTCTGCTGCCCTCCTTGGTTCCTTTGTATACCCTGACTCGAACTCTGCCCCTGATGTTTGTTGCTACCCCAGGAGAAATTCGGGTGATTCCTCCAATTGGAATTGTAGCTGTTGCCATACTGTTGGTGGTTGTTCCTTTGTACATTTCCCACAAAATTCACCGAGTCAGGATTTGCTCCACAACACTCAGCTGAGTGCTCACTGCTTCCGCACACTTCACACCAAATCTGCTACACTGCATTAACTAGGGCTTGAGGCTGGTTCATTGTCATGTTACTGAAGTGGGTGTTGAGTTGATTCTGTAAAGCAGCTATCTGTGCAGCAATAGCTGTAAACCCATCCACTTCTAGAACTCCTGCTGCTTTCCTTGTCCCTCCTCTTGACGAATCAGCATTCCATTCCGGATTGCCCTGCGAAATACAGTTCAACAAGGTATACAACTCCTCATAAGTTTTCTCAAGCGCTTGTCCCCCAGCTGCTGAATCTAGCAATATTTTGGTATGGGGTTCCAAACCCTCTATAAAAGTATGCACCAACACATCATTGGACTGATGATGATGAGGACAATCCCGCAACATGGACTTGAATCTCTCCCAAGCCTGATATAGATTCTCTCCCTCTCTCTGTTTGAAACTTAGAATTTGACTTCTAAGTCTTGCTGTTTTACCAGAGGGAAAAAATCGTATCAAGAACTTCCTTGCAAGATCATCCCACATAGAAATAGAACTAGGTGGCTCAGCTTTCAACCACCTCTTGGCTTCTCCCAATAATGAAGATGGGAACAATGTAAGCCGGACGTAATCTGATGACACTCCAGCGGGGATATAAGTGTCACTTATCTCCAAAAAATTTGGAGATGCTGCTGTGGATCTTCATGAGGGAGACCTGTAAACTGCCCGCTCGTGTGCAACAATTGCACCATGTTCTGCTTAAGTTCGAACCTCCCTCCTGGCTCAGGTTTACGGATGCTAGATGTGACATTATTAGCATGTGGGATTGCCACCTCGCGAACCGGCCGAGCTGCTACTTCTTCAGGCACTAACATTGCCCGTACTACCGGTGGATTCTGTTGTTGCTCCATGATTGTCTGTCTGAGCAACTGTAGCTTTCTTTCTAGAGCTTCTCTCCACTGACGATGAAATAATCTTTCTGGCTCCAAATACGAGTCCACCAACTCCTTGTCTCTTGCCAGTGTTCAACAGAGATTAAATCTGCAAAATACAGGCTAAGACCAAGTTGTCAACACTAAGAAAATAAAAATATAGTAGATTAACACTTAAGACAAATTCACCAATTGCCAAGTCCCCGGCAACGGCGCCAAAAACTTGTTCGCTTGTTTGTTGGGTATAAAACTACACGCAAGTGCACGTGGTAGAACAAGTAGTAAAGTGGCTTAAGTAAGCCAAGTATCGATCCCACAGGGACTAGGATAAAGTGCAATCTGCTCAGGTGTACTATATTTCAATTCTAAAAATGCAGACAACAGTGTAACCAAGAGTTTGATATTTTTGATTTCTAATAATTATGCTAAGTCTAAAACAATTATCTAATGTGAGTCTGAACTATGAATGTGAGCATGCTGAAGTTAAACGAACATGTAATGAAATTAATTGTCGATATAATTTGGTTAGCCTTTTCCTCCGGTTGCTAGTCAAGAATTATTGCCAAGGGATTAAAACTCTCGTATTTAACCCCACTTAAGAATCATGAACCATCCACCGACATTTCTGTGATTAAATGCAATTCATGTTCTAGCCATACAAAATCGATTCCTAAATTGACTAATACGACTTTCAGGTATATTTCTATCCTGAAGGTAAATCAATTCTCAATTTTCCCAAACTAAGAAAGGATCATATCCTATTAATTCACAACTTTCCAATTTCTTGCTCTCTCGAGTGAAACCAGACTTTTTAGATATACGTTAACGTAGGCCACACATTAATGCAGTAAGAACAAGAATCAATAGAACAACCATGGAAGAAAAGATGAAAAACCAAAGAATCAATAATCACATTTCATTACAAGTGTTCTTAACCTCAGCAAGAAGATGAATTAGCCACTCATTTGTGGATTAAACATCGTTAAATGAGTGTTAAACATACAAGCAATTGAATACAAGAAGAAGGAAAGAGAGAAAAACCCTGATAATTTCGTCCGCTCAACTGCCTGTAACCCACGTTCTTGCTCCACCAAGTCAGAATATTGAAAAATGAACCTAAGTGTTCTATTTATACTAGTGGGAATTTTTCCTGGAATAACAAGCAACGTGTCACGGAGTGCATCGCGGAGCACTGCCTCCATGACACGCCACCGACGTGGACCCTCACTGGAAACTGGGGGTCCAGGGAATAAGGCCCAACGTGGCACGACGTGCAACGCGGAGCCAGGCCACCGTGCCACGGACCCATCGTGAACCCTCACTGGAAATAGGCTAAAAATTCCCTCTACAGGCAGAAGGCCTCTGCGATGGCAGCGTGCATGGCTCCATCGCGGAGCCCCTTTATTTTGTGCTTTCCAATGCCTTGTCCCTTGCTCACATCCGAGTCCAACCCCGATATCTTCCAACATGCATTTTAGCTTCCCGAAATTACATTTTTCCTGCAAAACAATGCTAATCATGTTGGTTAGTATAAATTCACATTTTATTACCAATTACATGAGAATGTATAAACATTGATAGATAAACAAGACTAAAATGACACATTTGAGTATCACTTGGGCATATAAATTTGCCCAAGATCATCCATGCGGATGTATTTACGGATCACAAGAGCTTGCAATATGTGTTCACACAGAAGGATTTAAATCTTCAGCAAAGGAGGTGGTTGGGTTACTAAAGGACTACGACATGAGTGTCCTCTACCATCGGGGAAAGGCTAATGTGGTTGCAGATGTGCTTAGTAGGCTCTCTATGGAGAGTGTGTCCCACATGGATGAGGTAAAGAAGGAGTTGGTGAGAGATGTCCATCGACTTGTAAGGTTGGGAGTTAGATTGATCGACTCGACTGAAGGCGGCGTTATCATGCAGAATGGGTCAGAATCGTCCTTAGTGGCCGATGTAAAATCTAAGAAAGATGAGGATCCGACTTTAAGGAAGCTGAATAAAGTAATGCAAAGTCAAAAGGTGGAGGTTTTCTCCCAAGGGGGAGATGGTATGCTATGATACCAGGGCCGACTATGTGTTTCGGACGTTGATAATTTGAGGGTTCGGATATTGCATGAGGCACATGGCACCATATATTCCATTCACCTAGGATCCACGAAGATGTATCGAGAGTTTCAAGAAATCTATTGGTGGGATGGTATGAAGAAGGATTGCGGAGTTTGTAGCTAAGTGTCCAAACTGTCAGCAAGTGAAAGTTGAGCATCAAAGGCCGGGAGGTGTACTTCAAGATATTAGCATTCCCACTTGGAAGTGGGAGGAAATAAATATGAATTTCGTTACAGGCCTACCTCGTACTCGCCGACATTATGACTCCATTTGGGTGGTGGTAGACAGGTTAACTAAGGCAGCACACTTCCTACTGGTCAAGACCACGGATTCAGTGGATGATTATGCAAGTTGTATATTTGGGAGTTGGTTTGACTTCATGGAGTGCCCTTGTATATCATCTCGGACCGAGGTACTCAGTTTACCTCTCAATTTTGGTGGTCTTTTAAGAAGGGACTTGGGACGCAAGTTAAGCTCAGTATAGCCTTCCATCCACAAACAGACGGCCAGGCAGAATGAACCATCCAGACCCTCGAGGATATGTTGAGGGCATGTGTGATGGATTTCAAAGGTAGTTGGGATGATCATTTGCCCTTAATTGAGTTTGCTTATAATAACAGCTATCACTTCAGTATCCAAATGGTGCCGTTTGAGGCTCTTTACAGGCGAAGGTGTAGATCTCCTATCAGATGGTTTGAGGTGGTGAGGCAGCTATGATAGGGCCATATTCGGTTCATTAGGCGATGGTTAAGGTTCAATTGATAAGGGATCGATTTAAAACCGCTCAGCGTTGTTAGAAATCATATGCCAATGTGAGGAGAAGAGGCTTGGAGTTTGATGTGGATGACTGGGTATTTCTAAAGGTGTATCTCCCATGAAGGGGGTCATGCGGTTTGGAAAAAAGGGGAAACTCAGTCCTCGATATGTTGGTCCTTACTGGGTTATGAGGAGAGTTGGTAAGGTGGCGTATGAGTTGGACTTTCCTTCAGAGTTAGCTTCAGTTCATCCCGTGTTTCATGTATCGCTCTTGAAAAAGTGTTTGGGTGATCTAGCTTGAGTAGTCCCGGTAGACAGCATTGGTGTAAAGGATAGCCTCAGCTATGAAGAAATTCCGGTGAAGATCTTAGATCGCCAAGTCTGTAAGCTAAGGAACAAAGAAGTAGCTTCAGTTAAAGTATTATGGAGAAATGAGCATGTTGAGGGAGCTACGTGGGAAGCTGAAGTGGATATGATGGCTAGATATCCATATTTGTTCTCTACCGGCTCAGTTCCGACTTGAGGTACCAATTTTTGCCCTAAGACTCTGCCTAGTTTTTATGTTTAGTTCATGTGTGCAAGTTTCTTTTATGTGTATGAATGTGTATTTGAAGTATAAAATCAGTTCAGCTATGTGGTTTTATTCGGAGGTAGTCATTCCGTGAAAATTTCGATTAAAATGATCAGTATATGGCTATGATAAATTTTATGTTTTTGTTTTCTGCTTATTTCCTACATTCAAGGATGAATGTTTACAAGGGGGAGATATTGTAATACCCCTGAGAGGCCTAAGAATAGACCGGGGAGTTGAATCTGAAAAGTGCAGAGAACTGGCAAAAAATCACAGGACGGACGACCCAATGACTCGTGGTTGCATACCACGAGTCGTCGTAAGCAATTGTGGTTTGGAAAGTTTAGGGAAGTAGTGGAGACAACGGACGATGTAATGACTCATTGTTAGGAACAATGAGTAGTTGTTACCAGTGGTTGGAAAGACTGGACTTAGGCTGAGGGGGAAATAACGGGGCGTTCCACGATTCATTGTGACAGGCAATGATCTGTTGTTTCTAGTCATTGTTTGAGGGTTAAGGATTTTAGTGCATTCAATGGATGGAGGCCACGACTCTTTGGATGCCACCACAAGTCGTGGTGAGTCTAGTGGAAAGGAAAGTAGGATTTGGTCAAGGGATTGACAACGGTTGATCAAACGACCCGTTGATTGAAGCAACGCCTCGTCCTGACGAGCCGTGGGAAGAATCTGAGGATGTCATGATGTAGTGGACCCAATGACTCGATACCATGAGTCGTGGTATGTTGCAACGACCCGTTGGGTCGGTCGTTGGTCTATCCGGAGCAGTTTTCAGGAAAATAATTTTAAGGGCATTTTCGATTTTTTCACATTTTAAGACCCTAAAACAACGTCGTTTTGGATATTTTTCTGAGCGTGATAATATGAGTTAAGTCCTTTATGCATGCCCATTCTCATGCAAAAGCTTAGAGAGATTTTTGGGAGATTCAAGGTGTTCTTCCCCAAGTTTACATCTATTTCTTTGTGGGTATTCAAGGAACTTGGCATCTATCCATTTCCAGGTATGTTAGGGTTTTAGAATGGGTGAAATTCTTCTTCACCGATGCCCAAATTTTGATTTAAATCACGAATCCTCCTATTCAAGTTCTATGGGGTTTTATCCAAATGCATGAAAATGTGATTTCTCTTTATGGGTATGATGTAATTGAGTTTTAATTATTGAATTATGAATGATGGATAGGTTTTATATTATTTTCTTTAAATCATGTTTCAAGCTTTTTAAATCTAAAATGCCCATTTGATGAAGGTTCAAAGTTATGATTTATGATGAATATGCAATATTTTGAATTTATTTATGATGGAAAAACATGAAATTCAAGTTACCCATGTTTATGAGCATATCTTGAAAGAATTGAATATGATAAAGTATTGGACAATGCACACATGTTGAAGAATGATTTATGAAGTGAATTACATGATTTATCGATTTATGATGTTGGCCGATGAAAAGGGCCTATGATTCTTTGATAAACATGTTTTAAAGGGGATTAACGAAGATAAATGTTATATTTTAGCCAATGAATCTTAATGCATGATGTTATTGATTTACGTATGAGTCTATATGCATGTTTTTGGGAGCCGTGTCTAGCACCGAGTAGCCTGACGTTCAAAGGACTACATTGGTGTGTCATAACCATGTGCCACCGTGGGTTTCTAAATGATATGATGTATTGATAATGATCCCCTCAAATGTGATATCACGCCTAATGCACGACCTTTGCCTGCAAGCTAGGGTCGGCTCTGCCCACTTGAGCGAGATAGTGGGGCATCATGAAAGGCTCTACCATGATGGTGTCGGTTATGACGAGTCCTCCAATTGTTCCCTATGTCTTATGCATCATTATGTTTATGTTATTGGCTCAAGTTATGTTTTGATAAAGTTTACTTATGATTACAATAATGAACGATTTATGAATGATCCGAAAGTCTTGAGCCTTATGTTCTCTTACGAAATTTATGATACAAGAATGATGTCCTTCTCCTATGTTTATTTATGAGTTTATTATACTTTTAACATCCGTTTTACTTATCCTGCATACTCGATACATTCCACATACCGACGCATACTTTCTATGTTGTATCGTTTCATGATACAGGGTCCGGACCTCAGGATCATCCTCACCCTTAGTCCATCCCATCTTATGCTTTCAGCTGATTGGTGAGTCCTCATGTTCCGAGGGCCGTTTGACAGACTTTCATGTTATTTATATTTCAGTATTTGTATGGTTAGTTGGGGATGTTGTCCCATCAACCCATCTTATGTATTAGAGGCTTTCAAATAAGAATGTAGTACTCAACTATGTATATGTCCAGTATTTCTTAATGTTATGCTATAATTACGTTTTTGCTATATTTTTATGATTATCATTCTTCTTATTTGAATGAGATTAGTTGTATGCATGTGCCATGGGTCGATTTGGGATCTCTCAGGGTCCCTTTTCCCGTGTCTACGATTCGGGTGTACATTCGGGTTGTGACATTTTCAATGTCGAAAGTGCCGTAAATCCACGACACATCAACACCCTCAAGTTGGAACTCTTGCATGTCCTTAAGCAAA
The DNA here is from genome assembly GCA_035772735.1 of Datura wrightii. NCBI lineage: Eukaryota > Viridiplantae > Streptophyta > Magnoliopsida > Solanales > Solanaceae > Datura > Datura wrightii. Next base: position 52,836,002 of record JASDFA010000006.1, on the reverse strand, counting down.
CAAAAGCACTACTACACAATGACCTTAACTAGAAACTAATATAGAAGACCTACAGCGAACAACACCAAAATTTGCACACATGAGCACTATACAATATTGACCCCTTGTTTCATTCAAAACCAAACTAAATATGCTTACATGCAACTACAAGTCATGACACAAATGGATACGGAGATGTCATTCAGTCATTAACAGACAACCGAGCTATCACTAATACTATCTACATAGAATATTAACAGAATGCAATGAGACCCATGTACCCTTACAATGATGTCCTAAACACTCAAAATGATATATATATATAAGGATCTGGGACTATTAAGCAAAGATCTCACTCTCACAAAGAAGTTTCAAGTACTGCACAAGTGATACCATAGGCTTGCCCTTATTTTCTCTACTCTAACTTTTTGGACAGTTCGGTTAGGATCACTATAGGACTTTTATTGGCTTGTAATGTAGGCTTAAGGATGGGTGTGGTATATATAGATAATAGTGACTAACCCTCATTGGCTCTACACAACTCTTGGCTCCACTTTTACCACTTTTCCTTGTTTTCCTCTTTTCCTCCCTTTCTCCTTTTTATTCAGCTTTTACTTGGTGGGTGTGGTGTATTTTTTTCACTTTTATATTATCATTTTTTTTCTTTTTTACTTACAAGTATCTTTTTCCTTTTCTCTTCTTTTACACCATACCCGTTTTCACTGACTAGCTTTTTTTTTAATTTTCTCTCCCACATCACCTACCCACCCCTACAATAGCCACCCTCAACTTAGGTATTTTGCCTGAGTTGAGGTTCACAATGTCCAAGGAGGGACCAGGGCCAAAACAGATTCATTATAAACAAAACAGGAAAGGTGAATGGGTTAATCAACAAAAAGGACAGTTTTAGGCTCAAACATGGGATCAAGGGATTCATTTCATTTGGTAGCGAAATTTAAGCTAAAGTAGGCTAAATCAAAAATAGCGTATGATCCTTTTCTAACCAACTATCCTACAACCTAAGTAAAGACTAACCGGACGAGTTCTAGATCACTTACACAGTATTGAACTAAGTAAGAACTCACTCACACATGGTACAGGTTTGCATCACAAACTACCTATCATGCACAACTATGCTACAGTTACTCATGCTAATTCATTAAATGCCACAAAAATATCCACAACAGTCATGCTTTGCAGTAAACCTACATAGCTAATCCCAAAAATTTTAAAAAGGGTCATTTTTCTCAAAAATATCAAAACATCAAGCACATGTGCATTTTTATTAGCTGTTAAGTACATCTAAGCTACTTCTAGTTACACAAAAAGAAAATATCCTAAACATGCCGGTTCTACTAGATAGCTGTTATACCCCGGGAACCCAAGGATCAGACCTGGGAGTCAAAACGGTAAAAAACTAAAATTTTGGACCAGGTCACAGAAAAAATCGTGAGGAGGCTCATGAGGAGTGACCACAAGTTGTGAAGTGACTCGTGGTCCAGCAGGGTTGGCAGGGTGTGTTGAGAAGACCATGGGAATGACCACGAGTCGTGGTCAGTCTTCACGACTCGTGAGGTCTCCCGTGGCCTATATTGTTTGTTTGGCAAGGAGGCATTGGGTAGTAGAAGCCACGGATGGTGACCACGAGTATTAGTTACCCACCACGAGTCGTGGTGTATCCCGCGAGGTCCCCTAGTTGGTTTGAGCAGTGAACCAGATGACTCATAGCCACGAGTCATGGCATGTGAGCACGAGTCGTCCAGTCCTTCATAGGGACTGGCAGTCAGCCAAATTCTACAATTTTAGTAAGGGGTTTTTCCATAATTCGTAAGTCCTAGGGGCCTATACTACATGTTTAAGGATCATTTTAGTGGGTTTTAAGAGGGGAAAACCTATTCTAAGTCATTCATTCCATGCATGCAAGCTTGAGAGGTTGAAGAGGTGATTCAAGGCTAGTATTCAAGGTTTCCATCCAATTTCCTCTTGGGTAATCAATCCCTTCCAGGTATGTTGGGTTATGAGTGGGTATTTCCTTCCTCACCCATACCAATCTCTATCTATGTATGAGAAATTCCTATGATAAAGTTATGGGGTATTTACACAATTGCATAATTTTTCAATTTCTATACATGAGTACGATTGGATTATGTTTCAATTGATAAATTGTGAAGCTTAGGCAGATTTCAAATTGTTTTCAATCAAAATTATGTTTTCTACATTATGAAATTAAATTCCCATGGATGAGAAGTTCATGAAAGAAGAGAATGATGATGAATTTATGATGAGGATGAGATTTGATGATGAAAAGCATGTTTCCAAATCTACTCATGATTATGATATTGTTTTTAAAATAAATTGAGTAGATCCAAGCATTATAAAGTTTTAGGCAAGGCCCTTATATCGAGTATGATGATGTAGTATTTATAAAGTAAGCTTACCACATGGTTTTGGAGTAGATGCTCCAACTTATCTTTGAGCTTGTGGTATGTTCGAAAATAAAGCTTCTCATATGCATGAATTCATAATTGCGATGAATGTTATTATTGAGCATCGTTTTCATACGATGTCGACTATATGCACGACTTCATTATTGAGCTTTGTCAAATGACAATGTTGAGCTTTGTTTCATATGATGTTGAGTTTATGCATGATTCCATTGTTGAGCTTCGTCAATAGATGATGTCGAGCTTCGTTATACCCGATCTGGAGCATTGCATGTCTTGGGAGAAGAGTCTAGCATAGAGCGGGCTAAGGGTCGATCAGCCTATGCCCCAGAACTATGCGCCAACGTAGGGTGATACTATTATGTTATTGGGACCTACCTTGTGAGCTATCCCTTGCCCTAATGACCCATAAGCTTGATATCGATATCATGGTAGCGTCTTTAGATCTGGCAAGGTTTTGAATGGCTCTGCCCACTTGAGTGTAATTGTCGGGACCACGTAAGCTCTATCGTGGTATGTAGGTTAAATAACGAGTCTCTCATTGTCTATATGATTCCAATTTGCATATTCATTACTCATGGTTATTGTTTTACACATGCATGTTCTAAAAGCAAGGTTTGACTCATTGTTCAGCTTTTCTTATAAATGTCAGGTTTCAACTTTGAGTCATTTGAGTCAGTTATGATATTTTGAAGCTATACATGGTTATATTATGAAAAGATTATGATTTCAGAATGAACGCATGCAGTCCTTCCTTTAAGATTTTAAAGCTCATGTTATGTTATGAAATGTTTTAAATGATTTACTTTACTTAAGCGATTTTACTTACCTTGCATACTCAGTACATTTCACGTACTGACCGTATACTTTCTATGCTGTATCCTTTCATGATACAAGACCCATCTCTTAGGCTCATCCCCGCTCGTAGTCGATTGTCAGAGTTATCACCTACTTGGTTGGTGAGTCCTCATCCTTCGAGGGCGAGACTTTTAATTTCCTTATGTATTTTTAGCTTCAGTATTATTGAGTTAGTTGGGGGCCTTGTCCCATAAACTCGTCCATATTAGAGGCTTTTCATACTTTGTATGTGTTTAGGTTCGGATGCTTATTCTGATGTCATGTTGAGTTAAGACTTTCACTGAGTTTATATTGATCATTTCTTTAGTTTATAAAATGAGTTAGATGTATTGTTATGTAATGGGTGGACTTTGGGTCTCTTGGGGTCCCTTATCCCATGTCTACGATCCGGGCCTCCGTTCGGGTCGTGACAAACTTGGTATCAGAGCCATAGGTTTGATGTGTCCTAGGGTGTCTGAAAGCCGCGTTAAGTAGAGTCTTTTTTATGGGTGTGAAGCGCGCCACACTTATGACGAAGAGGCTACGATACATCTAGGAAATGTTTCCTTCTTTCATGATCTATGTCGTGCGGTGAAAAGTATTTCTACCCTTCTATTTCGTGCTATTTGTGATTGCAGAATCATGGCTCCTCGAAGAATGAACAAGAGGAGGAATGGAGGTAGTGAAGGCCACGAGGATGGAAATGGTTACGGGCATCAGCCAACCCCACCAGTTTAGGAGCCTCAGGCAACGGAGCCAGCCGCTCTTGCTGAGTTCCCAGCCGCTATACAGATGCTTGCACAGGCCTTGATCGCTTAGGTCAATTAGTAGGCCATTGCGCATGTTCCGCAAATGGCAATGCAGCAGCGACTCGAGTCAGAGACTTCTTGAGGATGAACCCACCGGAGTTCTTAGGGTCCAAGGTAGATGAGGATCCACATGATTTCATTAATGAGATTGTCAAGATCACCCAAGTCATGGGGGTGAGTAATGTTGAGTGCGCAAAGTTGGCCTCCTACCAGTTGAAGGGGGTTGCGCATATCTGGTTTCGCCAATGGAAGGATAGAGGGTCACAGGAGCAGGTCCAATCACGTGGGAGGAGTTTTAGGTTGCTTTGCTAGATCGGTTCTTCCCTCGGGAGATGAGGGAGATGAAGGCAGCTAAGTTTGTAAACCTGAAGTAGGAAGAATAACAGTGTAAGAGTATTCCCTTGAGTTCACTCACCTATTGAAATATGCCCCGGAGTTAGTGTCTGACCAGAGGACGCGGGTGAGCAGATTTGTGCACGGTATAGTAGGGTATTTGAACAAGGAGTGCCGGATTTCTATGCTTCACCAGGATATGGACTTCCCTCGCATAGTGTTGTACGCCCAGCAGATGGAGGTGGCACATTCAATAGAGAGGGAGGCCAAGAGGGCCAGGACCGAGGACCACAAATTCTCTTAATAGAGATCCGATGGTGGGCACTGACTATAGACTCACCGGTGATCATCAACCCCGACATCTTCGGCATTGAGTGTGCCATCCAGGCCTAAACATGATCAGAGAGGGAGAGCATCAGGATCAAGGGGTCAGAGCAACAGACCCGCAGATTCTAGCATCCCATCTTATCGCAAGTGTGGTCGAGGGCACGCAGGCCAGTGCTTGGCGGGTTCAGGTGTTTGTTTTCGGTATGGGCAGCCCGGACACATGCTTCGAGATTGTCCAGCTGCGAGGTAGGATCAGGTTAGGGGCCGAGGCCCAGATTCTAGTTCAGCAGCCCCTTCCCCATGCTTAGCACATCAGGGGGCATCCATTAGCACAGCTGGCGGTCAACGCCAGAACAGATTCTATGCTTTAGCTTCCCATCAGGAGCAGGAGGTCTCCCCGAATGTGGTCACTGGTATGTTGCGAGTTTTCCATATTGACGTATATGATTTGCTAGATCCGGGGGATACCTTGATTTTTGTGATACCCTATATGGCCAGTAGCTTTGGAGTCAGTCCTGATGTCTTGTCAGATGCCTTCTCAATTTCTACTCCAGTAGGTGACTCAGTTATAGCTAGACGGGTGTATAAAGGTTGCCCAGTCTCAGTCCTTCAGAAGGTCACCTCAGCAGACTTAATAGAGTTAGCCATGACCGATTTCGATGTTATTCTCGACATGAATTGGCTATTTGCATGCTATGCTTCAGTCAATTGTAGAACCGGGATAGTAGAGTTCAAAATTTTCGGGTGAGCCAGTCTTAGAATGGAAGGGTAGTTTAGCTGTGCCTGTAGGTCGATTCATTTCCTACCTTAAGGACAGGAAGATGATTTCTAAGGGTTGCATGTACCATTTAGTTAGGGTTAAGGATGTCAAGTCTAAAACCCCGATTATCCAGTCAGTCCAGTAGTATGTGAGTATCTATAAGTCTTTCATGATGATTTGCCAGGTGTCCCTCCCGAGCGGGAGATTGATTTCGGTATAGATCTTCTTCCTAACACGCAACCTATATCTATTCCGCCTACAGAATGGCCCCAGCTGAGCTAAAAGAGCTGAAGGATCAGTTGAAGGACTTGTTAGATAAGGGCTTTATTAGGCTGAGTAAGTCTCTATTGGGTGCACCAGTGTTATTTGTCCGGAAGAAGGATGGTTTGCTTCAGATGTGCATTGACTATCAGCAGTTAAACAAGGTCACTATTAAGAACAGGTATCCTTTACCCGGGATCGATGATTTGTTCGATCATCTTCAGGGTGCCAAGTGTTTTTCCAAGATTGATCTCAGATCCGGATATCACCAGCTTAGGGTTCGGGAGAGCGACATCCCGAAAATCGATTTTAGGACTCGGTATGGTCACTACGAGTTTGTTGTTATGTCTTTTGGACTAACCAATGCCCCTGCAACTTTTATAGATCTAATGAACAGGGTGTTCAAGGCATATTTGGACATGTTCGTGATTATGTTCATTGATGACATCCTTATATATTCTTGGAGCGAGGAGGAGGATGCCGCTCACTTGAGAGTAGTGCTTCAGACCCTTAAGGATCGTCAGTTGTATGCAAAGTTTAACAAATGTGAGTTTTAGTCGGACTATGTGGCATTTTTGGGCCATGTGGTATCGAGTGAGGGCATAAAGGTAGATTCTCAGAAGATCGAGGCGGTGAAGAATTGGCGCAGACCGGTGAACCCATCAGATATTAGGAGCTTTTTGGGCTTAGCGGGTTACTATCGGAGATTTGTTGAGGACTTTTCATCTATTGCAGCACCTTTGACCAAGTTGACTCAGAAGAAGGCAAAGTTCCAATGTTCAGAGGCTTGTGAGAATAGCTTCCAAGAGTTGAACACTTGACTCACTTTAGCACTAGTGTTGACCCTACCAGAGGGTACCGATGGTTTTGTGGTGTATTGTGATGCTTCGAGAATCAGACTTGGGTGTGTGCTGATGCAACATGGGAAAGTGATAGCATATGCCTCAAGACAGTTGAAAGTCCATGAGAAGAATTACCTAACCCATGATCTTGAGTTGGCCGCTGTGATGTTTGCATTGAAGATATGGAGGCATTACTTGTATAGGTTCATGTTGATGTATTCACGGATCACAAGAGCTTGCAATATGTGTTCACGCAGAAAGATCTCAATCTTCGGCAAAGGAGGTGGTTGGAGCTACTAAAGGACTACAACATGAGTGTCCTTTACCATCCAGGTAGGGCTAATGTGGTAGCGGATGCACCTAGTAGGCTCTCTACAGAGAGTGTGTCCCACGTGGATGAGGGAAAGAAGGAGTTGGTGAAAGATGTTCACCGACTTGCAAGGTTGGGAGTTAGATTGGTCGACTCGACCGATGGCGGCGTTGTTGTGCAAAATGGATCAGAATCTTCCTTGGTGACTAATGTGAAATCTAGGCAAGACGAGGATCTGATGTTGGTGAAACTGAAGGAAGCCGTTCAGAGTCAGGAAGTGGAGGTTTTCTCCCAAGGGGGAGATGGGGTTCTATGGTACCATGGCCATCTATGTGTTCCAGATATTGATAATTTGAGGGACCGGATATTGCACGAGGCATATGGATCTAGGTATTCTATCCATCCGGGTGACACTAAGATGTATCATGATTTGGGGAAAATACATTGGTGGTACGGCATGAAGAAGGATATTGTAGAATTTGTAGCCAAGTGCCCGAACTGTCAGCAAGTGAAAGTCGAACATCAAAGGCCGAAAGGCATACTTCAGGATATTAGCATTCCCACTTGGAAGTGGGAAGAGATTAATATAGATTTCATTATAGGCCTACCTTGTACTCGCCGACACTATGATTCTATTTGGGTGGTGTAGACAGGTTGACCAAGGTTGCACACTTTCTATCGATCACAACCATATATTCAGCGGATGATTATGCCAAACTGTATATCTGGGAGTTGGTGCAATTACATGGAGTGCCCTTGTCTATTATCTCAGACCGAGGTACTCAGTTTACCTTGCAGTTTTGGCATTCTTTACAAAAAGGGCTTGGGACTCAGGTTAAACTCAGCACAACATTTCATCCGCAAACAGATGTTCAGGAGGAGCGGACAATTCAAACTCTCGACGACATGTTGAGAGCTTGTGTGGTCAACTCTAAAGGTATTTTGGATGATCACTTTCCCTTGATCGAGTTTGCTTACAATAACAACTATCACTCAAGCATCCAGATGGCACCATTCGAGGCTCTCTATGGGTGGATGTGTAGATCGCTGTCGGATGGTTTGAGGTTGGTGAGGCAGCTATGATAGGGCCAGATTCGGTTCATGAAGCTATGGTGAAGGTTAAATTGATAAGGGACAGGCTGAAAACCACTCAGAGTCATCAAAAATCATACATTGATGTGAGAAGGAGAGAGTTGGAGTCCGAGGTGGACGATTGGGTATTTCTGAAGGTATCTCCCATGAAGGGAGTCATGCAGTTCAGAAAGAAAGAAAAACTCAGTCCCCGCTATGTTGGTCCCTACCAGGTTATGAGAAGAGTTGGTAATGTAGCATATGAGTTGAACTTGCCATCAAAGTTATCTTCAGTTCATCCCATCTTTCATGCGTCGCTCTTGAAAAAGTTCTTGGGTGATCTAGCTTTAGTCATCCTAGTGGAAAGTGTTGGTCTGAGAGATAGCCTCAGTTATGAGGAAATTCTAGTTGCAATCCTTGATCGTCAGGTTCGGAGGATAAGGAACAAAGAAGTAGCTTCGATAAAGGTGTTATGGAGGAATCAACATGTTGAGGGAGCTATATGGGAAGCCAAAGCAGCTATGATGGCTAAATACCCTCACTTGTTTCCTATCGGCTCAGTTTTAGTTTGAGGTGTCAGTTTTTTCCCTAATTCTCTAATTAGATTCCATGTTTAGTTCATCTGCGCAAGTTTGTTTTAGGTTATGATAGATGTATGTGATGTCTGAATTCAGTTCAGCTATGTAGTTCTTTGCGGAGGTAGTCATTTCGTCAGTTTTCGATTTAAATGATCAGTGTTTGCATATGATTATCGCGTGTTTATGATTTTTCTGAGTGTTTCTAACATTCGAAGACAAATGTTCGCAAGGGGAAATATTGTTATACCCCGGGAACCCAAGGATCAGACCTGGGAGTCAAAACGGTGAAAAATTGAAATTTCGCACCAGGTCACAAAATGAATCATGAGGAGTGACCACAAGTCGTGAAGTGACTAGTGGTCCAGCAGGGTTGGCAGGGTGTGTTGAGAAGACAACGGGCATGACCATGAGTCATGGTCAGGCCTCACGACTCGTGAGGTCTCCCGTGGCCTAGACTGGTTGTTTGGCAAGGAGGCATTGGGCAGTAGAATCCACGGATGGTGACCATGTGTCATGGTCACCCACCATGAATCGTGGTGTCTCCTATGAGTTCCCCTAGTTGTTTCGAGCAGTGAACCAGGCGACTCAGCCACGAGTCATGGCCTGTGAGCACGAGTCATCCAGTCCCTCATGGGGACTGGTAGTCAGCCAAATTCTGCAATTTTAGTAAGGGCTTTCTCCATAATTTCCAAGTCCTTGGGGCCTATACTACGTCGTTTAAGGCTCGTTTTAGTGGGTTTTAAGAGGAAAAAAACCTATTCTAAGTCATTCATTCATGCATGCAAGCTTGAGAGGTTGAAGATGTGATTCAAGGCTAGTATTCAAGGTTTCCATCCAATTTCCTCTTGGGTAATCAAAGATTTGGTGGAATCAATCCCTTCCAGGTATGTAGGGTTATGAGTGGGTTTTTCCTTCCTCACCCATGCCCAATGTCTCTCTAAGTATGAGAAATTCCTATGATCAAGTTATGGGGTTTTTACCCAATTGCATAATTCTTCAATTTCTATACATGGGTACGATTGGTTTATGTTTTGATTGATGAATTGTGAAGCTTAGGCAGATTTCAAATTGTTTTCAATCAAAATTGTGTTTTCTACATTATGAAATTAAATTCCCATGGATGAGAAGTTCATGAAAGAAGAGAATGATGAAGAATGTATGATGAGGATGAGATTTGATGATGAAAAGCATGTTTCCAAAGCTACCCATGATTATGACATTGTTTTTAAAATAAATTGAGTAGATCCAAGCATTATAAAGTTTTAGGCAAGGCCCTTATATCGAGTATGATGATGTAGTATTTATAAAGTAAGCTTACCACATGGTTTTGGAGTAGATGCTCCGACTTATCTTTGAGCTTGTGGTATGTTTGAAAATAAAGCTTCTCATATGCATGAATTCATAATTGCGATGAATGTTATTATTGAGCATCGTTTTCATACGATGTCGACTATATGCACGACTTCATTATTGAGCTTTGTCAAATGAAAATGTTTAGCTTTGTTTCATATGATGTTGAGTTTATGCATGATTCCATTGTTGAGCTTCGTCAATAGATGATGTCGAGCTTCGTTATACCCGATTTGGAGCATTGCATGTCTTGGGAGAAGAGTCTAGCATAGAGCGGGCTAAGGGTCGATCAGCCTATGCCCCAGAACTATGCGCCAACGTAGGGTGATACTATTATGTTATTGGGACCTACCTTGTGAGCTATCCCTTGCCCTAATGGCCCATAAGCTTGATATCGATATCATGGTAGCGTCTTTAGATCTGGCAAGGTTTTGAATGGCTCTGCCCACTTGAGTGTAATTGTCGGGACCACGTAAGCTCTATCGTGGTATGTCGATTAAATGACGAGTCTCCCATTGTCTATATGATTCCGATTTGCATATTCATTACTCATGGTTATTATTTTACACATGCATGTTCTAAAAGCAAGGTTTGACTCATTGTTCAGCTTTTCTTATAAATGTTAGGTTTTAGCTTTGAGTCATTCGAGTCAGTTTTGATGTTATGAAACTATACATGGATATATTATGAAAAGATTACAATTTCAGAATGAATGCATGCAGTCCTTCTTCTCAGATTTGAAAGCTCATGTTATGTTATGAATTGTTTTAAATGATTTACTTTACTTAAGCGATTTTACTTACCTTGCATACTCAGTGCATTCCACGTACTGACCGCATACTTTCTATGCTCTATCATTTCATGAAATCGGACCCAACTCCCAGGCTCATCCCCGCTCGTAGTCGGTTGTCAGAGTTATCACCTGCTTGGTTGGTGAGTCCTCATCCTCCGAGGGCGAGACTTTCAGTTTCCTTATGTATTTTTAGCTTCAGTATTGTGGAGTTAGTTGGGGTCCTTGTCCCATCAACTCGTCGAAATTAGAGGCTTTCCGGATTTGTATGTGTTTAGCTTCGGATGCTTATTCTGATGTCATGTTGAGTTAGACTTCCACTGAGTTTATATTGATGATTTCTTCAGTTTATCGAATGAGTTAGATGTATGCTTATGCCATGGGTCGACTTGGGGTCTCTCCGGGTCCCTTGTCCCGTGTCTACGTTCCGTGTCTCCGTTCGGATCGTGACAATAACATGTTTGAGTGATAAAAAACACGGCAACAGAGACCCTTGGACGAACAAAAAAACAAACAATACACCCCCCTTTGGAAAACATGGTTATTTCCAAAGCAAAGAAATAAGAACTAGGAGAGGGACACACCTGTGGTGCTCTAAGAGCTCCTGTCAACTACTCAGACTTCACCGACCATTTATGGTTGCCTGCCATGCATCTCCTAATTTAACATTGCAGCATGACACAAGTCTCTTGATTACTCAGGCCTTGTCAAGATACATCAACTCAATTTCCTTTACCTCATCTGTGTTTCCCAGATACAACATTACTCTCTGACCATTCACTTTGAAATTTTTTTCATCTTTGTTCTCCAGTTCAATGGCACCATATGGGAATACTTCCACCACCTTTACGGTCCCATCCATCTGGACTTCAATTTTGGTTGGTGTAAGCGGAGCCTAGAGCTAAACAGTAGTACTAGGTCACCAACACTAAACTCTCTCTTTGCAATCTTCCGATCGTGGTAGATCTTCATCCTCTCCTTATATATGGGTGCACTCTCATAAGCTTGGTGTCATAATTCATCTAGATCAACCTTAATTTAGATTCTTTATTCAAGTCTATGTTTAACCTCTTAAGTGCCCACAATGCCCTATTGTTATACCTCGGGAATTTAAAAATCGGACCCGGAAGTGAATCAGGAGAAGAACTGGAAAAAAATGTTGCAGGTTGCAGAACGGGTCACTTGACGACTCGTGAGGAGGTATAACGAGTCGTCAGATGGCTCGTGGGGAAGGCCTGAGATGTTGGAGGACTCGAGGTCCTCACGGGGGATGTAATGACTCGTGGTCAGTCACCACGAGTCGTTAAGTTAGTCATTGGTCGGTCCCAGGGAAAGTTAGAAAGGCTTATCCAGTGTACTTGATGGATGGCGCCCGATGACTCTTCGTCAGCCCTAACGACCCGTTAGGTGGGCCATTACTAGCCAGTGGAAATTTCTTGAAGTAAAGAGGCAATGTACTTGACGGGCGATCCTATGGATCGTGGCCTGGTAACGAGTTGTCAGGTTGTCCGTTAGGACTCCCCTGACAGTTAATTTCAGCGATTCCAGTAGGGGCTTTTCCATAATTCCTAAGTCCTAAGGGCCTATACCACGTCGTTTTGAGCTCGTAATAGAAGGTTTTAAGCTGACAAAAACCCATCTAGGCGATTTTCTTCATGCATGCAAGGGTGAGAGCTTGAAGGGGAGAAAGTGAGGAGAAATTCAAGGATTTCAAGGGAAATCTCAGTTGGGTAATTAGGAATAGATAAGATTCTTCAGTCCCAGGTATGTAAGTCTATGAGTGGGTGCTTTCTTCCACACCCATGCCCATTTCCTATCAAATTGTGATTTATTTGTGATTATCAAGTATGGGTTTTCCTTCAATTACAAGAATCTTACATTTCTACTCATGGGTATGATTAATTGAGTTGATAGTGATGATTTATTGAGCTTGGGCGGATTCTAACTTAATTTCTTTTACAAAATTGTTTTCTAAAGAATTGAATCTAAAACGCCCATGAGTGGGAAGTTCCTAATAGAATGTGATGGTGATGGAATAGATGATGAAAAGTGTGTTTTAACTCTTACCCATGATATTGATGATGTTTTCAAAGAAGGTTAAATTGACCCATGTATGATGAAGCTTTGGGTAGTGCCCAATGTTGAGTATAAATGATGAGTTTCGTGAATTGACTCTATTGCTTGTTTCGGAGTGAAATCTCCCAATTATTATAATGTTTTCAAAATAAATTGTATGATTCCCAGTATGATAAGGTTTTTGGCAAGGCCCTTATGTTGATGAGGATGAAGTGATATTTCTAAAGTAGCCTTACCACATGATTTTGGAGTAAAGCCTCCCACTATTCTTGAGCTTTTGGTATGTGTCATAATTAAGCTTCTCATATGCATGGATTCATAATTGAGATGTATGTTGTCATTAGGATTCATTTCATATGATGTTGAGCCCTAGTATGATTCTATTCTAAGCTTTGTCGAGATGACATTGTTGAGCTTCATATTTATATGATGTCTAATGCATGCATTAATTCATAGTGAGCTTTGTCAATAGACAATATTGAGCTTCGTTTCATACGATGTCGAGTTTATACATAATTTTATCTTGAGCTTCATCATTAGACGATGTCGAGCTTTGTATTTATATGATGTAGAGCATTGCCTGTTTTGGGAGAAGAGTCTACCACCGAGTGGGATAAGGTCGACTACCCTATGCCCCAGAACTACGCGCCAACGTAGGATTGATTCTATTGTGTTATTGGGACCTCCCTTGTGAGCTTTCCCCGGCCCGATTGGCACTTTAAGCTTGATATCGTTATCATGGTATCGTCCATTACCCTGACAAAGTTATGGATGGCTCGACCCATTCGAGTGTGATAGTTGGGACCATGTAAGCTCTATCGTGGTATGTCAGTTAAGTGATAAGTCTCCCATAGTCTATATCTGAATTTGCATGTCTATTACTCACGATGATTATCTTATGCATGCATGTTGGGAAGCAAGTTTGACTTATTATTCAACTTTTGATATAAGTGTTATGATTTAGCTTGAGTCATTCGAGTCAGTCATGATGTTCTAAAGCCATGCATGAGAATGTTATGATAAAGTTCGATTTTAGAATTTATGCACGTGTTATTTTACTTACTCTTAAAGTTCATTATATATACGTACGATTGGGTTTAGATGATTTTACTATTAAAGGTGTTTTACTTACCTTGCATACTTGGTACATTCCACGTACTGACCACATACCTTCTATGCTGCATCATTTCATGATGCAGGATCGGGTTCTCAGGTTCAGCCCCGTTTGTAGCTGCCTATCAGAGTTCGCATTCGCCTACTTGGTGAGTCCTCATCCTCTGAGGACTAGACTTTCAGTTATTTTGAGCATAGTTTTAGTTTCAGTATTTCTGAGCTAGTTGGGGGTGTTGTCCCATCAGCTCGTACAGGTTAGAGGCTATTCAGACTTAGATATGTATTCAACTCAGATGTTTATTCTGTTGTTATGCTAAGTTAGACTTCCGCTAAGTTCTATTTATGTTTCCTTTATGTTTATTGAATGAGTTAGTTGTATGCTTATGCCATGGGTTGGCTTGGGTCCTCTCGGGGTCCCTTGTCCCGTGTCTATGATCCGGGTGTACTCTCGGGTCGTGACCAACTTTGTATCAGAGCAATGGGTTTGAAGTGTCCTAGGGAGTCTGAAAGCCACGTTAAGTAGAGTCTTTTTCATGAATGTGAAGCACGCCACACTTATGACGAAGAGGCTACAAAATGTTTTAGGAAATGTTCCCATCTTTCATGATCTAGGTCGTGAGATGAGGAGTCTTTCTATCCCTCTAATTCGTACTATTCGCGATTGCAGAGTCATGGCTCCTCAAAGGATGAATGGAAGGAGAAATGGATGCGGTGAAGGCCAAGAGGATGGCATGGGCCATGGGCACTAGCAAGTCCCACTAGTTCAGGAGCCTCAGGCACCGGAGCGAGCTGCTCACGCTGTGTTCCAGACCGCTATCTAGATTCTTGCGTAGGACTTGACCGCTCAGGTCAATCAACAGGCTGTTGTGCATGTTGCGCAGAATGGAAATGCAGCGGCGGCTCGAGTCAGGGACTTCTTGAGGATGAACCTGCCGGAGTTTCTAGTGTCTACGGTAGATGAGGACCCACAAGAGTTCGTTGATAAGATCATCAAGATCACCCAAGTTATGGGGGCGAGTAGTGTTGAGTGCTCAGAGTTGGCCTCCTACCAGTTGAAGGGGGTTGCGCATATCTGGTTCTGTCAATGGAAGGATAGCAGGGTTTCCGGAGCAGGTTCGTCACTTGGGAGGAGTTTCAGGTTGTATTCCTTGATCGGTTCTTCCGCTGGGAGATGAGGGAGCTAAAGACAGCTGAGTTCGTGAATCTGAAGCAAGGGAGGATAATAGTACTAGAGTATTCCCTTGAGTTCACTTGCCTGTCGAAGTACGCTCCTGAGTTAGTGGCTGACCAGAGGGCGCGAGTGAGCAGGTTCGTGCATGGGATAGCAGGTTACTTGGGTAAGGAATGCAGGATTGCTATGCTCCATCAGGATATGGATTTCCCTCGGATGGTGTTGTACACCTAGTAGATGGAGGCGGCACATTCGAGAGAGAGAGAGAGGCTAAGAGGGCCATCGCGACAGCTCCGTGGCACGGAGGCAAGCCTCCGCGTTGCATGCCGTGCCACATTGAGGCTAGATTCCCGGACCCTGGATTTCCAGTGAGGGTCCGCGTCCACGCCGTGTCACGGAGGCAGTGCTCCGCGTTGGCCTCCGTGGCACGTTGCTTGTTATTCCGGGAAAAATTCCCACTAGTATAAATAGAACACTTAGGCTTATTTTTAATTAATTCAGACTTGGTGGAGCAAGGACGTGAGTTACAGGCAGTTGAGGGACGAAAAAGCTAAGGGTTTTTCTCTCTTTCTTTCTTCTTTCAATCAATTGTTTGTATGATTAACACTTGTTTTAGGATGATTAATCCGAAAATGAGTGGCTAATTCTCTTCCTTGCCGAGGTTGTGAACAATGGTGATGAATTTTGATTATTAAATTGTATGGTTTTTCATCTTCTTCTTCTATGTTGTTCTATTAATTCTTGTTTCTACTGCATTAGTGTGTGGCCGACATTAATGTACATCTAAAAAGTCCAATTTCACTCGAGAGAGCGCAAAATTGGAAAGTTGTGAATTAATAGGGTATTGTTCTTAACTTGATTTGGGAAAATTGGGTTTTGATGTGCTTTCCTGATAGAAATATACTTGAAAGCCGTATTAGTCAATTTAGGAACCGGAATTGTATTGCTAGGTCATAAATTGCATTTGATCACAGAAATGTAGACAGATGGTTTATGATTCTTAAGTGAGATTAAATACGAGAGTTTTAATCTCTTGGCTAATGTTCTTGGCTAGCAACTAGAAGAGAAGAATAACCGAATTATGATTATAATGAAGTTCATTACTTGTTCTTAACCTTGGCATGCTCATATCCATAGTTTCAATTCACAGTAAATATTTGTTAATAGTTTTAGTATATAATTTATAAACAAAAATTATTTAACTTTTGGTTACGTTGTTGTCAGCATAATTAGAAGTAAGCTAGAATATAGTATACTTAAGCAATTTTACTTATCCAGAGTCTCCTTGGTTCGATACTTGGCTTACTTAGCCACTTTATTACTTGTTTGACCACGTGCACTTGTGTGTCGGTTTTAACCTATACCACAACACCCGAACAACCACCTCAATGCTATCCTAGGGGCGCGGGATACAGACGCCCATGTGCTTTGAAAGTTGAATATCACTCCACCATATGCGGACATCAGACGCACTTTGTGTGGAACCCGATCAACAGCTCGGTGGAGCAGACATAAGGAGAGGGGGTGATTCAGACATGGGAGAAGAGGCAGCAGCACCTGATGAAGAAGTGGAGTATTTTGATTGATCAGGGAGTTCCGCCACCCAATTCTTTGTGCTATTTTAATTTCTGTGAACACTGGGGACAGTGTTCGAGATAAGTGTGGGGTGGGAGTAGTTAGGTGCTGGTTGTGTTGTTGTGTATGTTCTATTCTGTTGTTGTGCCTGTGGAAAAATTTTGTGACCCTGTGATTTGTGATTGTGAAGTTTTTGTTCTGTATTGTAATTAAATGTGAAACTGTTGTGTGTTGCTGAATGTTGCTAGCTGATTTTGTACATATTTTTGTTTCATCGAACTGATCGATATTTTTAAATTTTTGTTTTTCAATTCATGGGTTTCTCGGCATTTGTTTTTGGTTCTTTTACCGAGAATGGTCCCATTGAACCGAAGTCTTAGTTAGTGACCGTTCCCTATGATGGATGGATGACGAACGTCTTAAGGGAAATGTAGTCGTTAGGAGTAGATTTTTTTCATTTATTTTTCAGTTGTTTTCTTCTGTGGGTTGCATCCCAAAACCTGTAGTTACTTTATGGTTGCGGAATCCTGGTTGCGTGTTGTACATGTTATTTGAAATGCAAAGGTGATTCGGATGAAAACATGCAACTTTGTAAATATGTTGAGATACCTAGGCCATGGAGTCGATTCAGTGTGATTGAGGCTTAATGTTTGAATTCTTGTAATTAGCTGATTGAAGAGTCTGTGAATACGTTTGAATTGAGCATGTGCAATAAGTGTGAAGTGAGGTTTTGTTATTCCATGCTATTGTGAAGTGTCTAGAACTTGCCTGGTGTGTGTATGAAACGAAATGAAGGAGGTGTATTGCAGGAAAGGATGTAGGCATTTCTTTGTTTTTAACTGAAAGTTTCTCTTTTTCATTATCGTACCCACCTTGACTGTACACCCTAGTCAGCCCGTTGAGCCTTTAGCCTATGATTTTTTTTCTTTTGTCAAAAAGTTGTAAACCGAGCTTAATCCCTTCTTTTCATTAGCCGTAAATTTGATCCAAAACTCTTAAGCGCTTAAGAATAGAAAATAATTCTCCCAAAGTGTCAAAGAGTGAGAATGTTGAAAAGAAAAGAAAAGCATAGTAATGAAAGGAAAGAAAAGGTTGAAGGTGCACTTGTTATAAATAAAATATAATGAAGGTGTATGAATGATCTTGGTTATTGAGTCAAGTGTGCTTCATGAGATGGGCCAAACTAAAGACAGAATTAGAGAATGGGAGGATGAAGGAAGAAACAATGTCCATGAGTTTGATGGGATGTATTGAAAAGGCGCTTAAGGATGCTAGTGGCTATTATTGGTTAGCCCAATATTTACTAGTGCCGTAGCTTATATTACAACCCGTTAAAGTCCTACGTGATCTTACATCACACTTCTTTATATTAGTGGAGTAATACACTAAAAGCAAGCTTATGGTTCGTGACATGATGCATGTGAATTCTTTTGGGAGAGAGAGTGAAATTGTGTCTATATGCCCCTGCATGTAATCGTTTTGAGTTCATGTGATTAAAAAGCGGAAAATCCTCTTGCGTTGTGAGGGCACATGCTCGATGAGAGATTAAGTTTCATGTCGGATATCTTGATCAGCTGATTCGCATGAGTTTGCCAATATCGAGAGTCGATTCTTAAGTCTAGGAGGTCTTGATGTGTTGAAGGTCATTGCATTGATAGGACCATGCGTGTTTTCTTGATGATTTGCTGTATTGAATAATCGGTATGACTGTAGCCTGAATTGTCAATCCAAAGTAGCCAGGTTGGGGTGTAAATTGCATGAGTTGTAAGATTGTTGTTCGGGGACGAACAAGGATTTAAGTGTGGGGTAAGTGATCATGGGCAAATTTATATGCCCAAGTGATACTTAAATGTGTCATTTTAGCCTTGTTTATCTATCAATGTTTATACATTCTCATGTGATTGATAATAAAATGTGAATTTGTACTAACCAACATGATTAGCGTTGTTTTGCAGGTGAAATATAATTTTGGGAAGCTAAAATGCGTGTTGGGGAAAGATCGGGGTTGGACTCGGATGTTAGCAAAGGACAAAGCATTGGAAGGCACAAATTAAGGGGCCTCCGCGATGGAGCCGTGTCACGCTGCCATCGCGGAGGCCTTCTGCCTGGATAGGGAATTTTTGGCCAAATTCCAGAGAAGGTGCATGTTGGGCCCATGGCACGTTGGCCTAGCCCCGCGTTGCACGCCGTGCCACATTGGGCCTTATTACCTGGACACTCAAATTCCAGTAAGGGTCCGCGTCAGTGGCGTGTCACGGAGGCAGTGCTCCGCGATGCACTCCGTGACACGTTGCTTGTTATTTCGGAAAAAATTCCCACTAGTATAAATAGAACACTTAGGTTCATTTTTAATAATTCTGACTTGGTGGAGCAAGAACGTGGGTTACAGGCAGTTGAGGGGACGAACATCTCAGGGTTTTTCTCCATCTCCTTCTTCTTTAATTCAATTGCTCGTATGTTTAACACTCATTTAACGATGTTTAATCCACGAATGAGTGGCTAATTCCTCTTCTTGCTGAGGTTAAGAACAATGGTATTGAAATGTGATTGTTGATTAAGCTGGTTTTTCATCTTTTCTTCCATGGTTGTTCTATTGATTCTTGTTCTTACTGCATTAATGTGCGGCCTATGTTAATGTATATCTAAAAAGTCCGATTTCACTCGAGAGAGCAAGAAATTGGAAAGTTGTGAATCAATAGGATATGATCTTTTTTTAGTTTGGGAAAATTGAGAATTGATTTACCTTCAGGATAGAAATATACCTGAAAGTCGTATTAGTCAATTAAGGAATCGATTTTGTATGGCTAGAACATGAATTTCGTTTAATCACAGAAATGTAGGTGGATGGTTCATGATTCTTAAGTTGGGTTAAATATGAGAGTTTTAATCCATTGGCAGAAGTTCTTGACTAGCAACCAGAGGAAAGATTAACCACATTATATTGATAATTTATTTCTTAACATGTTCATTTAACCTCAGCATGCTCACATTCATAGTTCATACTCACGTTAGATATTCGTTTTAGACTTAGCATAAAAATTAGAAATCAAAATATCAAACTCTTATTTGCACTGTTGTCTTCATTGTTAGAGTTAAAATATAGTACACTTGAGTAGATTTTTACCTTATCCCAGTCCCTGTGGGATCGATACTTGGCTTACTTAAGACACTTACTACTTGTTCGACCACGTGCACTTGCGTGTAGCTTTATACCCAAAGCAGAAAAACCCGACCAAGTTTTTGGTGCCGTTGCCGGGGATTGCCAATTGGTGAAATTTTTCTTAAGTGTAAATTTACTATATTTTTTTTCTTAAGTGTTGAAAACTTGGTCTTAGCCTGTATTTCGCAGATATAATCTCTATTGAACACTGGCAAGAGACAAGGAGCTGGTGGACTCATATTTAGAGCCTGAAAGACAATTCCATCATCAGCGGAGAGAAGCTCTAGAGA
The DNA here is from genome assembly GCA_035772735.1 of Datura wrightii. Classification (NCBI taxonomy): domain Eukaryota; kingdom Viridiplantae; phylum Streptophyta; class Magnoliopsida; order Solanales; family Solanaceae; genus Datura; species Datura wrightii. The sequence continues at coordinate 52,815,926 of JASDFA010000006.1, read as the reverse complement.
GAAAGTTGCAGTTGCTCAGACAAACAATCATGGAGCAACAACAGAATCCACCAGTAGTAAGGGCAATGCTAGTGCCCGAGGAGATGGCAGCTAGGCCGGTTCGTGAGGTGGCAATCCCACATGCTAACAATGTCACATCTAGCATCCGCAAACCTGAGCCAGGAGGGAGGTTCGAGCTCAAAAAAAACATGGTGCAATTGCTGCACACCAGCGGGCAGTTCACAGGTCTCCCTTATGAGGATCCACAGCAGCATCTCCAAATTTTTTTGGAGATAAGTGACACTTACATCCCCGCTGGAGTGTCATCAAATTATGTCACGCTTACATTGTTCAAATTTTCACTATTGGGAGAAGCCAAGAGGTGGTTGAAAGCTGAGCCACCAAATTCTATTACTACGTGGGATGATCTTGCAAGGAAATTCTTGATACGATTTTTTCCATCTGGTAAAACAGCAAGACTTAGAAGTCAAATTCTAAGTTTCAAACAGAGAGATGGGGAGAATCTATATCAGGCCTGGGAGAGATTCAAGTCCATGTTGTGGGATTGTCCACATCATCATCAATCTAATGATGTGCTGGTGCACACATTTATAGAGGGTTTGGAACCCCACACAAAAATCTTGCTTGACTCAGCAGCTGGGGAACAAGCATTGGAGAAAACTTATGAGGAGCTGTATACCTTGTTAAACCGTATTTCACAGGGCAATCCGGAGTGGAATGCTGATTCGTCAAGAGGAGGAGCAAGGAAAGCAGCAGGAGTTCTAGAAGTGGATGGTTTTACAGCTATTGCTGCACAAATAGCTGCTTTACAGAATCAACTCAACACCCACTTCAGTAACATGACAATGAACCAGACTCAAGCCCCAGTGAATGCAGTGTAACAGATTTGGTGTGAAGTGTGCGGGAGTAGTGAGCACTCAGCTGAGTGTTGGGGAGTAAATCCTGACTCGGTGAACTTTGTGGGAAATGTACAGAGGAACAACCACCAACAGTATGGCAACAGCTACAATTCCAACTAAGGAATCATCCGAATTTCTCTTGGGGTAGTAACAACCATCAAGGGCAAAATTCGAGTCAGGGGGCACAGAGGAATCAAGGAGGGAAGCAGAACTATTAGGCACAATATAGAAACAACAATGCACCTCCTCCACCACCATCACCCAGCATTGAGAAGATGTTCAAGACGATGATAGCTAACCAAGCTCAATTGCAGGCTGACTATGTGAAATTGGCAGCCGAGGTGAAGAACAACCAGTTAGCTACTAAGGCACTTAAATATCAATTGCTGGAGCCCAAAACACCAGGCCTAGAGGAGGACTTACGAGCGACACAGATCCCAACCCCAAGCAGGTGAATGCGGTGACCACAAGGAGTGGTTTGCAGCTTAAAGAGGTGGAACCAGAAAGACCACCTCAACAATCGGGAGCAGCAGAAGTTGAGAGGGACCAAAGTGATGAGAGGGGGAAGAAAAGGAAGCTGAATCAGAAAGACCACCACCCCCGTTCCCTCAAAGATTAAAGAAACACAAGGAGGAGGCGTGTTTCAAGAAATTCATGGAGGTGCTGAACAGGTACATATTAACTTACCTCTTGTTGATGTTTTGCAAGGAGTGCTGAAATATGAAAAGTACATTAAGGACATCGTGGCAAACAAAAGTCGGTTGACTGAGTATGTTACGGTGGCTCTCAAGGAGGAGAGCACTTCCCAGATACAAAACCGACTGCCCACAAAGCTCAAAGATCCTGGGAGCTTTACTATACAAATTACAATTGGGCAGAGTATCCGAGCTCGCGGACTATGTGATTTGTGATTTGATGCCGTCATCGGTATTCAAGAAGTTGGGTCTAGGGAGTCCTAGACCAACAACAGTGTTCTTGCAACTAGTGGATCGGTCCTTAGCCAGACCTGATGGCATTGTGGAGGATGTGCTGGTGCAAGTGGGCTCCCTTATCTTCCCGATAGATTTCGTTGTGCTGGATTTTGAGCCAGACGCAGAAGTCCCATTTATTTTGGGACGTCCTTTCTTGGCGACCGGGAAAGCGCTGATTGATGTAGATGCAGGGAAGCTAACCATGCGAGCACACGACAAGGTGGAAGTGTTCGATGTATACAAGGCCACCAAGCTCCCGACTGTGTACGAGGAACTCTCGGTGATCAACGTGATTGATCGAGCTTATGATGCACGGATAGTTGAATCACGAGAGTTATTGGGAAAACCACCGGAGCTATGTAAGCACTACTGGGGTGAGGATGGTGGTCAAGAGAAAACATCCATCACCCTAGAAGATGATTGAGCTGAATGACGTCGAGCCACAACGGTAAACCATGCGCTGCACGGGAAGCAACCCGTGAAATTTTTCTTTGTAAAATTGAATAGATTTCTTTTTCTTTTTCTTTCTTTTGATTAACAACAAAATTTTTAGTTTTTATTTTTATTCTTATTTTTTATTTTTTTGAGTGAATCCTATAATTTTGACCAATTTCTTACAGTAAGATGAATTTCAGGTTGAACGGAGGATAAATGCGCAAGGGACCGCAAAGGAAAATCCGAGGTATGAAAATCAATAAAAAGTGGCAAAATAGTGAGCTAGGGCGATGGCTCCGTGTCACGGAGGAAGGCCTCCGCGTTACCCTCCGTGACACGTTGAGGTGTAAATCTGGAATTTTAAAAATTCCAGAACACCCACGCGACAGCTCCGTGTCATGGAGGGCATGCTCCGCGTTACCCTCCGTGACACGTTGAAGTGTATATCGCGACGGGTCACACCGGGTCGCCGGGTGACCCACGCGAATTTCCCACTTGTTTACCCCGATTTCCCCTCGATTTTCCTCATTTCTCATACCCTCCGCGACCAACCTCCCAAAAACCCCTCCCCCCTCAACGTGACACGGACTTAGGCCAAGAATTTCATCGAGTTTTCATCAATTCTTCGAATTCAAGGTATGTTCTTCAACTCTATTTCAATTCGTGTCGAATTTTTTTGATATTGAACATGTGATATGAGCTAAACTTGCCCTGAGTAGAAATTAAGCTTAAATTCAATTGAATTATTGTTGATTGATGTTGGGAGTATCATTGTGATTGCTTGAACTCGTTAATTACATAGTTTAATTGAATTTTTGATAAAATCATAGCTAGGGCTTGCCTTTGAGTTTGAAATGGAAAAATTTGGTGAACTAGTGAAATTCATGCTGGGTTGTACATGTTGAGTGAGATGAGTCGATGTGCTAACTGTTACTACGCTAAAAGACCGACGGATTCTCGGGTGAAGGAAATATTGGAATTTGCAAGAATTGGGCGAATTGTATAGGATCATGTAGTTAAAATTTTTATTTTGCTTTTCCTTGCTAAATTCTATGGGATAACATGTTATCGATAGGTAAGGATTATGGTTAGCTGTGCGAAGTCTGAGTAGTACAGGGAATATATACCGTCGAACTCTCCCAAGGAACTAAGCATATTTGTTATATTTTGTTGTTTGTTTGTGTAAATAAGTACGATCTTGCCTTAATGTTGTAAATTTGGCTAAAGACTAAGTGTGGGGTAGCCGAGCTTAACCCAACCTTAGTCGAAGCTAACTTTAATTGGCTTAACATTGAACTTGTCTGTTTGGTTTGACAGGAACAATGGGGAGCAGGCAAGACAAGGGAAGAGGCGCATCAACATCTAGCGCCGGTAGAAAAAGAATCAGACTGGGCACAGTGGTCCCAGCAGCACCAGCGGTTCCACGCGGCCAACGCCATTAATACGGAACAAAGTGGGTGACCGAGGAGGGGAAGAAGTGGTACGCAAAGCACAAGGAGAGCAAGTACTTCCCCGAGGAACACATAGCAAGGGAACCGTTGGCACAGGAGTTCCCCAAGATTGTCCAGAGGATCGAGGCAGCTAGGCTGAACTTCATTTTTGAAGAGCCCAAGGAATGAAACTTGCACTTGATTCGGGAATTCTACGCCAACTGGAACCCGACTCTCAGTAGTCACACCATCAAAATAAGAGGGCAAATAGTCACTTTTGAGCCCCACCACCTCAATGCTATCCTAGGGGTGCGGGACACAGACGCCCATGTGCTTTGAAAGTTGAATATCACTCCACCATATGCGGACATCAGACGCACTTTGTGTGGAACCCGATCAACAGCTCGGTGGAGCAGACATAAGGAGAGGGGCTACCATCAGACTTTGCCTTACTCATAGATGAACAGGGAAGCCAGGATATGGCTTAAGATCGTGTGTTCCTACCTAATCCCGGGGGTGCATATGACGGATGTAACCCGAGATCGTGTATGCTTGGTGTACGCCCTGATGAAAGGGCTGGAGATCAATGTGGGGGCGGTGATTATCTCCGCCATGAAGAGAGCCCGGTTGCATCAGGTGCATAGATACGGATTTGGTGGATTACTCACCATATTCCTGAGGGGCCTGGATATTGAGGAAGAGTCCCTTGACTACATCCCGCAGATGGAGCGGCGGGCCTTAGATGTCCCCAAAACTAAGGCACCCGACACCACCCACGGGCCCGTTCTTACACTTGTCGAGCGATATGCTCGGAATAATCAGTACATGGCTCGCATGTACGGGATGCAGATGCTTCAACTGCGGATAGGCGGGAGGCCGGCAACAGAAGAGGAGCTATGGAAGCTCGAGCTAGATACCCTTTTAGTGAAAATGCCAGGGCTCTATGCCGAGTGGGGCCAGCTTTTGTAGAGCCCATAGATGAGATGTCCCCACAGATGAGGAGACACGTCGTGAGGACTCCGATGTGGAGTCCGATGATGACGATGGGGGTGATTCAGACATGGGAGACGAGGCAGCAGCACCTGCTGAAGAAGTGGAGTATTTTGATTGATCAGGGAGTTCCGCCACCCAATTCTTTGTGCTATTTTAATTTCTGTGAACACTGGGGACAGTGTTTGAGATAAGTGTGGGGTGGGAGTAGTTAGGTGCTGGTTGTGTTGTTGTGTATGTTCTATTCTGTTGTTGTGCCTGTGGAAAAATTTTGTGACCCTGTGATTTGTGATTGTGAAGTTTTTGTTCTGTATTGTAATTAAATGTGAAACTGTTGTGTGTTGCTGAATGTTGCTAGCTGATTTTGTACATATTTTTGTTTCATCGAAATGATCGATATTTTTAATTTTTTTTTTTCAATTCTTGGGTTTCTCGGCGTTTGTTTTTTATTCTTTTACCGAGAATGGTCCCATTGAACCGAAGTCTTAGTTAGTGACCGTTCCTTATGATGGATGGATGATAACCGTCTTAAGGGAAATGTAGTCGTTAGGAGTAGATTTTTTTCATTTATTTTTCAGTTGTTTTCTTCTGTGGGTTGCATCTCAAAATCTGTAGTTACTTTATGGTTGCGGAATCCTGGTTGCGTGTTGTACATGATATTTGAAATGCAAAGGTGATTCGGATGAAAGCATGCAACTTTGTAAATATGTTGAGATACCTAGGCCATGGAGTCGATTCAGTGTGATTGAGGCTTAATGTTTGAATTCTTGTAATTAGCTGATTGAAGAGTCTGTGAATACGTTTGAATTGAGCATGTGCAATAAGTGTGAAGTGAGGTTTTGTTATTCCATGCTATTGTGAAGTGTCTAGAACTTGCCTGGTGTGTGTATGAAACGAAATGAAGGAGGTGTATTGCAGGAAAGGATGTAGGCATTTCTTTGTTTTTAACTGAAAGTTTCTCTTTTTCATTATCGTACCCACCTTGACTGTACACCCTAGTCAGCCCGTTGAGCCTTTAGCCTATGATTTTTTTTTCTTTTGTCAAAAAGTTGTAAACCGAGCTTAATCCCTTCTTTTCATTAGCCGTAAATTTGATCCAAAACTCTTAAGCGCTTAAGAATAGAAAATAATTCTCCCAAAGTGTCAAAGAGTGAGAATGTTGAAAAGAAAAGAAAAGCATAGTAATGAAAGGAAAGAAAAGGTTGAAGGTGCACTTGTTATAAATAAAATATAATGAAGGTGTATGAATGATCTTGGTTATTGAGTCAAGTGTGCTTCATGAGATGGGCCAAACTAAAGACAGAATTAGAGAATGGGAGGATGAAGGAAGAAACAATGTACATGAGTTTGATGGGATGTATTGAAAAGGCGCTTAAGGATGCTAGTGGCTATTATTGGTTAGCCCAATATTTACTAGTGCCGTAGCTTATATTACAACCCGTTAAAGTCCTACGTGATCTTACATCACACTTCTTTATATTAGTGGAGTAATACACTAAAAGCAAGCTTATGGTTCGTGACATGATGCATGTGAATTCTTTTGGGAGAGAGAGTGAAATTGTGTCTATATGCCCCTGCATGTAATCGTTTTGAGTTCATGTGATTAAAAAGCGGAAAATCCTCTTGCGTTGTGAGGGCACATGCTCGATGAGAGATTAAGTTTCATGTCGGATATCTTGATCAGCTGATTCGCATGAGTTTGCCAATATCGAGAGTCGATTCTTAAGTCTAGGAGGTCTTGATGTGTTGAAGGTCATTGCATTGATAGGACCATGCGTGTTTTCTTGATGATTTGCTGTATTGAATATCGGTATGACCGTAGCCTGAATTGTCGAACCAAAGTATCCAGGTTGGGGTGTAAATTGCATGAGGTGTAAGATTGTTGTTCGGGGACAAACAAGGATTTAAGTGTGGGGTAAGTGATCTTGGGCAAATTTATATGCCCAAGTGATACTTAAATGTGTCATTTTAGCCTTGTTTACCTATCAATGTTTATACATTCTCATGTGATTGATAATAAAATGTGAATTTGTACTAACCAACATGATTAGTGTTGTTTTGCAGGTGAAATATAGTTTTGGGAAGCTAAAATGCATGTTGGGAGAGATCGGGGTTGGACTCGGATGTTAGAAAAGGACAAAGCATTGGAAGGCACAAATTAAAGGGGCTCCGCGATGGAGCCGTGTCACGCTGCCATCGCGGAGGCCTTCTGCCTGGATAGGGAATTTTTGGCCAAATTCCAGTGAAGGTGCGCGTTGGGCCCGTGGCACGTTGGCCTAGCCTCGCGTTGGACGCCGTGCCACGTTGGGCCTTATTACCTGGACACTCAAATTCCAGTAAGGGTCCGCGTCAATGGCGTGTCACGGAGGCAGTGCTCCGCGATGCACTCCGTGACACGTTGCTTGTTATTCTGGAAAAAATTCCCACTAGTATAAATAGAACACTTAGGTTCATTTTTAATAATTCTGACTTGGTGGAGCAAGAACGTGGGTTACATGCAGTTGAGTGGACGAAAATCTCAGGGTTTTTCTCCATTTCCTTCTTCTTTAATTCAATTGCTCGTATGTTTAACACTCATTTAATGATGTTTAATCCACGAATGAGTGGCTAATTCCTCTTCTTGCTGAGGTTAAGACCAATGGTATTGAAATGTGATTGTTGATTAAGTTGGTTTTTCATCTTTTCTTCCATGGTTATTCTATTGATTCTTGTTCTTATTGCATTAATGTGTTGCCTATGTTAATGTATATCTAAAAAGTCCGATTTCACTCGAGAGAGCAAGAAATTGGAAAATTGTGAATCAATAGGTTATGATCTTTTCTTAGTTTGGGAAAATGGAGAATTGATTTACCTTCAGGATAGAAATATACCTGAAAGTCATATTAGTCAATTAAGGAACCGGTTTTGTATGGCTAGAACATGAATTTGATTTAATCACAGAAATGTAGGTGGACGGTTCATGATTCTTAAGTTGGGTTAAATACGAGAGTTTTAATCCATTGGCAATATTTCTTGACTAGCAACTGGAGGAAAGGTTAACCACATTATATTGATAATTTATTTCTTTACATGTTCATTTAACTTCAGCATGCTCACATTCATAGTTCAGACTCACGTTAGATATTCGTTTTAGACTTAGCATAAAAATTAGAAATCAAAATATCAAACTCTTCTTTGCACTGTTGTCTTCATTGTTAGAGTTAAAATATAGTACACTTGAGTAGATTGTTATCTTATCCCAGTCCCTGTGGGATCGATACTTGGCTTACTTAAGCCACCTTACTACTTGTTCGACCACGTGCACTTGCGTGTAGCTTTATACCCAAAGCAGAAAAACCCGAACAGGGTTCATGGAGTGCACTTGTCTATTATCTCGGATCGCGGTACTCAGTTTACTTCTCAATTCTGGCGTTCGTTTCAAAGGGGGCTCAGGACTCAGGTTAAGCTTAGCATAACTTTTCATCCCCAGACAGACGGCCAAGAAGAAAGGACCATTTAGACTCTTGAAGATATGTTGAAAGCCTGTGTGATGGATTTCAAAGGTAGTTGGGATGATCATTTGCCCTTGATCGAGTTTGCTTATAATAATAGTTACCACTCTAGTATCCAGATAGCACCGTTCGAGGCTCTCAACGGACGAAGGTGTAGATCTTCCATCGGATGGTTCGAGGTTGGTGAGGTAGCCATGATAGGTCCAAACTCTTTTCATGAGGCGATAGTGAAGTTCAGTTGATAAGGGACCGCTTGAAAATTGCTCAGAGTCTTCAGAAATCGTATGTTGATGTGAGGAGAAGAGATTTGGAGTTTGATGTAGACGACTGAGTGTTTCTAAAGGTATCTCCCATAAAGGGAGTCACACAGTTCGAAAAGAAAGGTAAACTCAGTCCCCGCTATGTTGGCCCATACTGGGTTATGAGAAGAGTTGGTAAGGTGGCGTATGAGTTGGACTTGCCTCCAGAATTGGATTCAGTTCATCATGTGTTCCACGTATCTCTTTTTAAGAAGTTCTTGGGTGATCAAGCCTTGGTGGTTCCGATAGACAGCTTTGGTGTGAAAGATAGTCTCAGTTATGAAGAAATTTCGATTGAAATTTTGGATCGACAAGTTTGGAGGCTAAGGAAAAAAGAGGTAGCTTCAGTTAAGGTTTTATGGAGGAATCAACATGTTGAAGGAGCTACGTGGGAGGCCAAAGTGGATATGATGGCTAAATATCCCCATTTGTTCCCTGCTGGCTCAGTTTTAGTTTGAGGTATCAAATTTTGCCCTAAACCTCTATTCAGTTTTTCATGTTTAATGCATGCAAATAAGTTTGTTTTATGATGTGAAATATGTATGTGATGTCTGAACTCTGACCAGCTATGTGGTTCTCTTCGGGAGTAGCCATTCCGTCAGTTTTCGACTTGAAAATCAATGATTAACATCTATATATATTGTGATTGTTGTTTCTGGGTTTTCTACTTGTTTCTAACGTTTGAGAACGAATGTTCCCAAGGGGGAGATACTGTTATACCTCGAGAATTCAAAAATTGGACCCGAAAGTGAATCAGGAGAAGAACTGGAAAAAAATGTTGCAGGTTGCAGAACGGGTCACTTGACGACTCGTGAGGAGGTATAACGAGTCGTCAAATGGATCGTGGGGAAGGCCTGAGATGTTGGAGGACTCGAGGTCCTCACCGGAGGATGTAATGACTCGTGGTCAGTCACCACGAGTTGTCAAGTTAGTCGTTGGTCGGTCCCAGGGAAAGTTAGCAAGGCTTATCCAGTGTACTTGATAGTGGCACCCAACGACTCGTCATCAGCCCTAATGACCTGTTAGGTGGGCCATTACCAGCCAGTGGAAATTTCTTGAAGTGAAGAGGTAGTGTACTTGACGGGCGATCCAACGGATCGTGAGCCCTGGTAACGAGTCGTCAGGTCGCCCGTTAGGACCCCCCTGACAGTTAATTTCAGCAATTTCAATAAGGGCTTTTCCATAATTCCTAAGTTCTAAGGGCATATACTACGTCGTTTTGAGCTCGTAATAGAGGGTTTTAAGCTGAGATAAACCCATCTAGGCCATTTTCTTCATGCAAGCAAGGGTTAGAGCTTGAATGGGAGAAAGTGAGGAGAAATTCAAAGAATTCAAGAGAAATCTCAGCTGGGTAATTAGGAATAGATAAGATTCTTCAATCCCAGGTATGTAAGGCTATGAGTGGGTGCTTTCTTCCACACCCATGCCCATTCCCTATCAAATTGTGACTTATTTGTGATGATCAAGTATGGGTTTTCCTTCAATTGCATGATTCTTATATTTCTACTCATGGGTATGATTAATTGAGTTGATAGTGATGATTTATTGACCTTGGGCGGATTCTAACTTAATTTCTTTTACAAAATTGTTTTCTAAAGAATTGAATCTAAAACGCCCATGTGTGGGAAGTTCCTAATAGAATGTGATGGTGATGGAATAGATGATGAAAAGCATGTTTTCACTCTTACCCATGATATTGATGATGTTTTCAAAGAAGGTTAAATTGACCCATGTATTTGAAGCTTTGGGTAGTGCCCAATGTTGAGTATAAATGATGATTTTCGTGAATTGACTCTATTTCTTGTTTCAGAGTGAAATCTCCCAATTATTATAATGTTTTCAAAATAAATTGTATGATTCCCAGTATGATAAGGTTTTTGGCAAGGCCCTTATGTTGATGAGGATGAAGTGATATTTCTAAAGTAGCCTTACCACATGATTTTGGAGTAAAGCCTCCCACTATTCTCGAGCTTTTGGTATGTGTCATAATTAAGCTTCTCATATGCATGAATTCATAATTGAGATGTATGTTGTCATTAGGATTCATTTCATATGATGTTGAGCCCTAGTATGATTCTATTCTAAGCTTTGTCGAGATGACATTGTTGAGCTTCATATTTATATGATGTCTAATGCATGCATTAATTCATAGTGAGCTTTGTCAATAGACAATATTGAGCTTCGTTTCATACGATGTCGAGTTTATACATAATTTTATCTTGAGCTTCATCATTAGACGATGTCGAGCTTTGTATTTATATGATGTAGAGCATTGCCTGTTTTGGGAGAAGAGTCTACCACCGAGTGGGATAAGGTCGACTACCCTATGCCCCAGAACTACGCGCCAATGTAGGATTGATTCTATTGTGTTATTGGGACCTCCCTTGTGAGCTATCCCCGGCTCGATTGTCCCTTTGAGCTTGATATCGATATCATGGTATCGTCCATTTCTCTAACAAGGTTATGGACGACTCTACCCACTTGAGTGTGATAGTTGGGACCACGTAAGCTCTATCGTGGTATGTCGGTTAAGTGATGAGTCTCCCATAGTCTATATCATTTGAATTTGCATGTCCATTACTCACGATGATTTTCTTATGCATGCATGTTGGGAATGCAAGGTTTGACTCATTATTCTGCTTTTGATATAAGTATTATGATTTAGCTTGAGTCATTCGAGTCAGTCATGATGTTCTAAAGCCATGCATGAGCACGTTATGATAAAGTTCGATTTCAGAATTTAAGCACGTGTTCTTTTACTTACTCTTAAAGTTCATAATATATACATACGACTGGGTTTTGCTGATTTTACTATTAAAACGGTTTTACTTACCTTGCATACTCGGTACATTTCATGTACTGACCACATACCTTCTATGCTGCATCATTTCATGATGCAGGATCGGGTTCTCAGGTTCAGCCCCATTCGTAGCTGCCTATCAGAGTTCGCATTCGCCTGCTTGGTGAGTCCTCATCCTTCGAGGACTAGACTTTCAATTATTTTGAGCATACTTTCAGTTTCAGTATTTCTGAGCTAGTTGGGGGTGTTGTCCCATCAGCTCGTCCAGATTAGAGGCTATTCATACTTAGACATGTATTCAACTCAGATGTTTATTTTGTTGTTATGCTAAGTTAGACTTCCGCTGAGTTATGGGTTGGCTTGGGTTCCTTTCGGGGTCCCTTGTCCCGTGTCTACGATCCGAGTGTACTCTCGGGTCGTGACACTTATGCTCCAGCTCCACCGGCAAATGGCATGACTTGCCATAAACTAAATGATATGATGAGGTGCCAATAGGGTTTTTATAAGTTATCCAATATGCCCAAAGTGCATCATCTAGCTTCCTAAACCAGTCTGTCTGGTTGGTGTTCACTATTTTAGCTAAGATTATCTTAATCTCCCTGTTGGAGACCTCCACCTGTTTGCTTGAATGAGGATGATAAGGTGTTTCCACCTTATGATTTATACCATATTTTTCAAGTAGAGCTCTGAAAAGGCGATTAAAAAAGTGAGATACACCATCACTGATAATGGCTCTAGGAGTACCGAATTTGGCGAATATGTGCTTCTGCAGAAATGCGGTGACACTCTTCCCTTTATTGTTCGGGAGTGCAATGGATACTACCCACTTTGATATGTAATCCATAGCCACCAGAATATACCTCATCCTATACGAGCTCATAAATGGGCCCATGTACTCAATACCCCATACATAAAATAACTCTACCTCTAATATCGGGATCAATGGTAACTCATGCTTACAAGTGATGCCTCCTTGTCTTTGGAATTGATCACAGGACTTGATAAAATTGTAAGCATCCTAATGGATTGTAGGCCAATAATACTCATACTACAGAATTTTATATGTTGTTCGGATACCGTTGTGATGACCCCTAACCGAAGATGAGTGGCAGGCCTCAAGTATACTTAGCATCTCAAGCTCTGAAACACATCTGTGAATTAGCACATCTGCACAAATACTGAACAAATATGGCTCATCCAAATAGAATCTCTACACATCAAATAGAACTTTTTCCTTTGTTGTGAGGTCAGATTTGCCGGAATCATGTCACTCAACAAATAATTTGCATAGTCAGCAACCATGGGATCAACTGTTGCGCCCTAATGCACACAGTTGTACAAGTAATAAGTGACTCTTAAAGAGCCGGATGTCAAACCCACAGGGACTGGAATAATTCAGCGAATTATCAAGTTCAAGTGTTAATTTAACCTTCACAAGTGTTGATTGTAGAAATTTCGGGAAATTCTAATTAAGTCTAGGGGTGATCACAAAATACTCGAGAAGCAACTAGAGTTAAGGCCTAATAATCATGCAATGCAACAATTCACAATGGTTCGAATATGAAAACTTCAGTTGTTTTCTCACATAATTAAAATGCTATGTTCATGGTCTTTCAAGCCTCTAAACATGACAAAATATTCTCACACCGACATCGTTGAGCAGGGATGTGATATCCTCATTTTGAGCAATTCAACTACGTGGATGTGGTTTATGGAGTTTGTGCCCTTGATTATGGACTTTCGTACCTCTAATCATTTGACATAACTTAGTTTCACAACTACTTCTATCAGTGGTGATGTGACAATTCTAAGTCGGTGTCTAGCTCATCCTATTTTATTAACCAAGCAAGGCAAATTCGGTATAATTTCTATCCTAACCGCTAATCCTATCATAAAGATAAGAACTTTCTCTCTACATTCTTGTGTTCTAGCCTAAAATTACTCTTTCGATCTTTTACCTAAGCTTAACGCATTTATTTTCATGGTGACCAAGCATAAAAACATTAATGATAAAGAATGTAAGACAAAACAATAACTAAAACTCAAACCACGAAGAATTCATGCATTTACAATCATATCATGTAGCCTCAACCCTAGAGTAAGGGTTTTGCCACTCATGCTCGTACAAATACTCAAAAACTTGATTCAAGTAGAGTACTTACAAGAATATTTAAAAGAGAATGAAAATTAGTGAACACTATGTAGAGTTCTTCCTTTCTCCCTTCGCTCCTTTCCGTTGTTCTCAAGAAATTTCGTGATAAAAATGATTTTAGAAGCTAAATGTTCTGTTTATTCTTAGTGGAAATTTACAATTTTTGGTCGTCCATGAACTAGCTCTGTGTCACGGACCCTAACACCTGATTTGCCTCTGTGAGACTGAGGCAATGCATAGGCCTACTGGTTTTGGGGCTTCTCGGCATGTCCTTGCACTGAAATGGTGTGCGTCGCGCAGCGTGGCACGCCACTAGTTGCGTTGATGGAAGGGCATTGCACGACCTGGACGCACATGCCTCCTGCCTGGCATCATCTCGCACGCGCATGACATGAGCGTGGCACGACGCTTGGCGCGACACATGCACAGCGTGGCACACTGCCTGGCGTGACCAACATTTCCATGGCATGTCCACTTGTATTCTTTTGCAATTCGATCCGAACTCCATTCCTTCACTTCAACCATCATTATTTAGTCCCTCATATGCATTTTTCACCTACAAAATAAGGACTAATCATGTTGGTTAGTGCATGCACAAAAAATTCCAAATCACATGAGAATGTAATTAATTAAATTGACAAACTTGACTAAATTAAGTTGTAAAATAGCACTTGGGCATGTAATTATGCCCAAGATCACTACCCCATACTTAAAGCCTTGTTTGTCCTCGATCAATTCTATTACCTCTCATGCACATGAAGAACTCACACATATCTAATTGAAGCAAGACAATTCAAGTTAACGCTACAACGATTGTTTTAGATGGCAAGTTAAAAATATAGCATGCAAGGTATAACCATTAAAGTCACATATAACTACGTTAAGACTTTCTAGCCTCAAGAATTGACTCTCCAGCTCAACAAACTCATGCAAATTAACTAACCAAGAAATTCGACATGAATTTTATCCTTCCTCAAACATGTGTCCTCACAATAAGAGATTTACCCATTTTTTCACTCATAATTTACCAAATTGTGACATATATGGGTGTATGAATAAGAAATAAGCTTACTCTCACAAAGAATTCACATGCAACATGTATTGACCCATAAGCTTGCCTTTAGTGTTTTACTCTACTAATTTAAGAGTGTTTGAAAGTAAGATCAAGTAGGACTTAGTGGGTTGTAATGTAAGCTAAAGGGCGGGTAGGTACTATTATGGCCAGTAATAGTGACTATCTTCCGTAAGCACTTTACATCCATCACACTTTCATTAGGAATTTCTATTCTCTTACTTCACCTTTATTCTTTTCAACTCCCATTTTCCTCTTTTGTTTCCCCATTTCATTAGGCACACTTAAGCTGTTAGTAAGGAGTACTTGAGAAATTTTTCCGATCTTTTCTTCTTTAACTCCTTACTCACTCTTATTCAAATCTTTTTTAAACAAGTGCACCTGTAGTCTTCTCTTCAACTCCAACAACTAACATTTTCCTTCTAATGCCAACTTCTCACTCCTTAACTTCTTTTGCATGTTCACTTAAGCGCTTAGGAGTTTCGAATTAAATTCAAGGCTAATGAAAATAGAGGATTAAGCTCATTTTGTGGCTAGCAAAGAATAGGCGAAAGGCTCAATGGATCTAACTAGGATTAAACATTCAAGGTAGGTAAAGCAAGGGATAAAAAATTAGGCTCATTCAAAGAAATGCCTAAATCATCTCCTATAATCAACATCTCTTATTTCACTTTGCATACACATCAGGCAAGTTCTATACACTACACAATAGCATGGAATCATCAAAAACCTTACACTTGCAACACATGCTCAATTCAAGATAAATTCAGTAGACTTCTTAACTCAGCTAATCCCAAGAATTCAAAATTAAGCTTTAAGCACATAGAGTCATATTCAAGAGCCTAAGTGTCTCAAAAAGAGTTATACAACTTCTAGCAAGCTTCACAATTTACAACACTTGTATCTCACAATTATGTATAACATATAACAAGAACATCGAGCCATCAATCAGCTAAGGGTTCACAACACAAACCTATTGACTGATCTTCCCTCAAGATGGTAGTCATCCATCCATCGTCCAGAAAAGTACTTAACTATGACTAACTTAATTATATACAGACAAAGAAAAATTTTATTCATCGGTTCAACGTTCCCCCCTTCAGAAAAGAACTGAAAAGAAAAATCGAAGAGTGGGTGAATTATGCTCAACTCAAACTCTTTCATCAAACAATATCATACCAAGCACTAACTTCACCCCAATTCATTAAGCACAAAATTCTGAAATTTCCCTCACCCCACAATTAAAATATGCTATGTTCCCGAAGCATTAATTAAGAATACTACAAGAGTGAGAAATACACCCTGAGGCCTCTAGGCTAGCTAACAACATGTTTTTCTTCATTTTTGCTCAAGTGGGTTCTCAGCCCCACACTCATTTTCTTCCATGATCCTTAGCTTTCTCCTCTAAGGGTACTCAGACTTCCCTTCAATTTTTGCTTAAATCACCACAAAAATAACAAAAAGTGAAAATAAAAAAAATAAAAATAAAATTGTACTTGTGGTACCCTTGGGTTGCCTCCCAAGCAGCGCCTGATTTTATGTTGTGGCACGGCGTGGACTATCCTTCTCAGGACATCCTCAAACCAGTGTTCCCTTTCGAGAACCATCTTTTTCTCTTTTAATTTTTTGAGGAAACAACCTCCACTCTATCCCTCTCTTCTTCTAAATTCTTCTTAAACTTACGCCCTCCATCATATTCGGGCTGAAATGTGATCATCTCCTGCGGCCTGGACCTATGGAATCTGTGTTATACACCGTAGAATTTCCGGCACCTAGACGACCTATTCGCACGTCGGTTAAGCATATTAGAAGGCCATACGTGCTAGAGAAAGGCCGGGAAAAAGATCGAACGAGAAACCCGTCGAACCATCGCCGGAGGAGCCGAGGCAGAGCCCCTCCGCGATGGCAGCGTGTCACGGAGGAGAGGCCTCCGCAATGGCTCCGTGACACGTTGCCCAAGTCCAGGCCCAAGTATATAAAGCCCCCACTTCTGTGTAAAATCAATTATCACTTATAAATTTCCAGAAAAGCGCAGTGAAGTCGAGAAAGACGAAGGAAATTATATATTTTTGTCCGATTACGCTGCCAAACGCTGCGCAAACTCAAATTAATCCTAGATACCAAAGTATTTAGCAGCAGAGAGCATTTCTACGGATTTAGTTTCGTGAAATACGGCCGACGAATCGGCGAGCCACCGAACTAAGGTAAGTAGAATTGCTCTAAATTAATGTCTATGTGTTCCTAGCTGAGAAGTGAATACTTCTTCCTTCTGGGCCGCTGAAAAATAGCGAGTTTTCGACCGTCTTTCGATAAGCCTAAGTTTAGGCTATAAACTATATCGAAAGTAATGTTGCTCTTTACAATACAGCTGTATTTAGTATTAATTGGCGTATTTATGAATGCAGTTGGGATAAAATAGTCGAAGTACCGGCCGAGCCTCGTCCAACGGACGAATAATTCAAAGGTAAGGTATGTAAAGTTAGTTTCCTCGGCAAGTTAAGTAATATTAAGACAGTATAGCATTTTACAGACCAGTAGAATGTTCAAAAGTCGAATATTGCGTTATTATGAATATTGATACGAAATGTTAGGATGTGGTTGCATTCAGTTGAAACCCCGTATAGCAATGCAATACCCGTAAAGCACTTCAGAAATAGAATAGCAGACTAAAATGAAGTTTAGAAAGCATGTCAGGAATAGTAAATCATGTTACTATAGAAAATCAGTATACAACATAGTTTTAGCAGAAAGACTATTTCATGTTCAGCATTAGCCTCAGTACAGAATGGCAGAAGACCATATTCGTACATACATATATATTATTTCCAGCCTCAGCGTGTATTAAGTATGTACATATTTCTATCACTAGTCCAGCATATAGTGTATATAGGAACTTAGTAAACAGCATAGTTCTCAGCAGAAACACTATCTTGTATAGCATTTGCCCCAGTACAGTCTGGCAGGGGATTATGTTCATATTTATATGTATTTACCTGCCTCAGCACGTAACAGATACGTACAGATTACTATCAGTAGCTCAGCATGTAATATAGACGGTACTTTACCCTTATTAGCCTCAGCATGTGATTTACACAGACAGTATTACCAGTTGAGACCGTTGTATTGTTTGGGGTTGGACTACCCAGCATCCACGACCGCCCAGGGTTGATAGCTGTATCGACTCGTCCACCAGAGGACGAAGATACGTCGCTCTATGGAGTGGCATGCCATCCCGCTAGGGGACGAAGATGGGATGCCAGTTTTCCCCATATTTGTGCCTTGATCGGCCCTTACACACCCCAGTCGAGCGGATACGCCCGGGTGCAGATTCAGGAGTCCTCCGGACTCAGATGCAGTTATAGTCAGGGGCTCAGCAAGCCCAAGTGCATACCCAGGGGACCGGCGGGATGGTTACAGCCAGTATAGGAGATGGGATGACTGGGGTAGGGGTATAGATTCTGTGTTGATTGTACCTCCCGGCTTATGGAGGCCGGGTAAGGTTGTGTATGCCATGTTATGTTATGTATGATATGCTATATTACATCAGATACGAGCAGATTAGTAGTAGAATGATACATTTCCAGGTATGATTCCTACTCCCTTCAGTATGATTAAGAACAGGTATGATCTACACCGTCAGATAGTTAATCTAGTTCTTCTTATTTCAGTTTCGTCAGTCATGTTATTGATTTCAGATATCTCTTTCAGTTATTGCTTTACATACTCAATACCAGCGGTACTGACGCCCAGTGGGGCGCTGCATTACTTGCCTGCAGGTACCTATAGACGAGCAGGCGATACTACATGATCCCCATCAGCGGTCGAGTATTCAGCTCCTGTCATCCGGAGACTGAAATTCTAGAGGTGTAGTTCAGTTCCTTTTGCTGTACAGTACGGGTAGGTCGGGGCCCTGTCCCGATCATTTCTATTATTCTTCCTAGAGGCTTGCAGTCTGTATATATTCCCTGTGGTTAGATGAGCCGGTCAGGAGAGGCCGTGCAGTTGTATAGTTGTTAGCATTCCTTCTTTCTATTGTGATGGTCGTGTGGGGCCATAGTTGTTAGTAGTGGTGACCTTGCCGGTAACGTAGCTTTTTAATACGTTATGATTGAGTTCCAGATAACTAGACAGCATGGTGGCCTTGTCAGCCCGCATAGGTTCCCCTGAATTGAGATGTTTCTGGTCAGCTGTTAGTACAGGTACAAAAGGCTATAGGCCAATGGGCCGGGGGCTGTGTTTACAGCCGTTATATAGCCCTTTGTTTCCAGAAATGTGAGTCAGAGCCAGCCAGGCACCAGATGTGCCAGGCTTAACAGTCCAGCAGGTCAGGTCCTAGTAGGGCACCAGGTGCCAGTCATACCCCCCAAGGAGGGGTGTGACAAACTTGGTATCAGAGCAGGTCGTATCCCAAGGAGTCTGCAAGCCGTGCTAAGCAGAGTCTTGTCCATGGATGTGTTGTGCACCACATACTATGGATAGGAGGCTGCAAGGCATGATAGGATGGTTGCCTTTTGTTCTTATTCAGCCGTGCTATAGAGCGGTACAATATAGGGTTGAGTCCCTAAAAGCTTACCATATTCTTTGGTTACAGATAATGTCAGACCAGCGACATCCTATTACAGGTCGGAACTTAGACATTGCAGTAGGAGAAGGCACCAGCAGGATGCCTCCCCCTCATTTGGAGACAGCCCGACCAGAGGGCACTACAGAGGCATCATCCCAGCCTCCTCAGCAGTCTCCACCACGTCAGGAGCCACTTGGGGCGACACTACCTTCAGCAGCCCCTATATTGACTCCTTCTGACCAGGAGGTTAGGAGTGCTGTAGTTATGTTAGCACAGATGATGGCGGCTCAGCGTCAGCCAATGCCATCCACAGTTGCAGAATCATCAGGGGGTCCCGGTAGTTCGAGGGTCCGAGAGTTCTTAGCTTTGAATCCCCCAGAATTTACAGGTACGGATCGGACAGAGGACCCTCAGGATTTTCTGGACCAAATGCAGAGGATCTTCAGGGTTATGCATGCCACGTCTACCGAGTCAGTTGAGTTGGCAGCATTCCGGTTACGGGATATTGCGGTGTTATGGTACGAAAGCTGGGAGAGGTCCCGAGGGAGAGATGTTTCCCCTCCCACCTGGTCCAGCTTTTCAGGAGCCTTTCTGGATAATTATTTGCCGCGGGAGATTCGACAGGCCCGGGTAGACCAGTTCCTACATCTAGAACAGGGGGCCATGAGTGTTCGGGAATATTCCTTACAGTTTGATTCCTTAGCCCGATATGCACCGGCCTTCGTTGATACTATGGCATCCAGAGTGCATCGCTTTACTACGGGATTGAATCTAGAATATGTTGAGATTTACACTACAGCCACACTGCGAGAGGACATGGATATTGCTCGCATTCAGGCATTTGCCCAGAATATTGAGGGCATCAGACAGCGACAACGAGAGGTCAGAAGAGTTAATCAGGAACAGCTTCACCGGGACAGGCCAGTTGAGTTACAGAGAGAGGCTCGGGGAGGACCCAGGCCCCGATTGTCAGACAGGCCGCCCAAGCCCCCACCTCCGCCACAATCGCAAGGGGGTAGATTCAGTTGTAGAGGGCAGTCAGGGACTGGTAGAGGCTCGCAGATGGCAGACTCACCACTACAGAGGAGGGCGGAGCAGAGTAGGTATACCCTACCACTTTGCCATATATGCAGTCGACGCCATCCTGGAGCATGCAGATATGGCTCCACCGCATGTTATATTTGTGGCCAAGAAGGCCATTTGATGAAAGATTGCCCAGCCAAAGGTCGAGAGGACCGTGATAGACAGGATGGGGCATCAGCAGGGTCACGAGCCACAGCATCCTCGACTGGGCGCAGGTCCTCAGTTTCAGCAGGCAGGGGTCGGGGCAGATCAGGGGCCTCCAGTACAGGTGCAAGCCCAAGCCACACATATGCCTTACCAGGGAGGCAAGATTCAGAAGCGTCGCCTGATGTTGTGACAGGTATGCTAACTATCTGCTCACACCCTGCTTATGTGTTAATTGATCCAGGGTCTACTTTGTCCTATATTACTCCATTTGTGGCACAGAAGTTTAGTATTGTACCAGAATCATTACAGCATCCCTTCTTAGTATCTACGCCCGTCGGTGACTCTATCACAGCTAGCTGAATCTACCGCGGGTGTACAGTAGAGATTGCTGACCGTCAGACCACAGTAGATCTGGTCGAGTTAGAAATGATAGACTTCGATGCCATAATGGGTATGGACTGGTTAGTACCATACTTTGCCAATGTTGAATGTTGGACCAAAACGGTCCGATTCCACTTCCCAGGAGAAGCGGTATGGGAGTGGAAGGGCAGCATCGCTACGCTAAAAGGTAGGTTTATTTCCTACCTTCAGGCGAGAAAGTTGATATCCAAGGGATGTATTTATCATCTGGTCAGAGTTCAGGATATCCAAGCAGAATCTCCGACACTCCAGTCTGTCCCAGTGGTGAATGAATTCCCAGATGTATTTCCTGATGAGTTACCTGGTATTCCCCCAAAAAGGGAAATAGACTTTGCTATCGACTTGTTACCAGGCACACAGCCAATATCAATACCTCCTTATCGTATGGCTCCTGCAGAACTCAGAGAATTAAAGGAGCAGTTGAAAGATTTGTTAGATAAAGGTTTTATCAGGCCGAGTACTTCACCATGGGGTGCGCCAGTTTTATTCGTAAGAAAGAAAGATGGCTCGCTCCGAATGTGCATAGATTATCGGCAGCTAAATAAAGTTACAGTAAAGAACAAGTACCCGCTTCCTAGAATTGATGACTTATTCGATCAGTTGCAGGGAGCCAGATACTTTTCTAAAATTGACTTGCGGTCCGGATATCACCAGGTCCGAGTACGTGAGAGAGATATTCCTAAGACAGCGTTCAGGACCCGATATGGACATTTTGAATTTCTAGTTATGTCCTTCGGGTTAACGAACGCCCCAGCAGTCTTTATGGACCTGATGAACAGTATTTTCAGACCTTTCCTGGACTTGTTCGTGATAGTATTCATTGATGACATTCTGGTGTATTCTCGCTCTGAAGCAGATCACCGGACTCATTTGCGGACAGTGCTCCAGATTCTCAGGGACCGCCAGTTGTATGCTAAATTTTCGAAGTGTGAATTCTGGCTTAACTCAGTGGCCTTTTTAGGGCATATTGTCTTAGACGCTGGTGTACATGTAGACAAGCAGAAGATAGAAGCAGTTAAGTCATGGCCTAGGCCTACCACCCCGACGGAAGTTCGTAGCTTTCTGGGGTTGGCAGGATATTATAGGAGGTTTGTTGAAGGGTTCTCGACCATTGCAGCACCTCTAACTAAATTGACACAGAAAGCAGCAAAGTTTCAGTGGACGGAGGCATGCGAGCAGAGCTTCCAGGAACTGAAAGACGGATTAACCTCCGCCCCAGTATTAGCATTGCCGGAAGGCACAGAAGGTTATTCAGTCTATTGCAACGCGTCAGGTGTCGGATTGGGTTGTGTGTTAATGCAGCATGGTCGAGTAATTGCATATGCCTCCAGACAGTTGAGGAAACACGAAAAGAATTATCCTACCCATGACCTGGAATTGTCCGCATAATCCACGTGTTAAAGATGTGGAGGCATTACCTGTACGGAGTTCATGTTGATATTTATACAGATCATAAGAGCATACAGTACATTTTACTCAGAGGGAGTTGAATCTGCGGCAACGCCACTGGTTAGAGTTGTTAAAAGACTATGATGTGAATATTCTATACCACCCCGGAAAAGCTAATGTTGTAGCAGATGCCCTGAGCCGTAAGTCAATAGGGAGTTTAGCGTATTTGCGACCTGAGAAACAGAAATTAGCTAAAGAAATTCATCAGTTAGCTGATCTAGCCGTTCGAGTAATGGAAATAGAAAATAATGGGGCAGTAATTCAGAATTCTGCAGTGTCATCGTTAGTTATAGAGGTAAAAGAACGACAGTACGAGGATCCCAATTTAGTCCAGCTCAGAGATAGAGTTCAGAAGGGTAAGGAGCCAGATTTTCAGATAACCGAGGATAATGTGCTACGTTGTAAGGGCCGCCTCTGTGTCCCGAATGTTTCAGGGCTTCGCGGACGAATCATGCATGAGGTACATTATGCTCGCTATTCCCTTCATCCAGGGCGACGAAAATGTACCACGATATCAGAGACATCTACTGGTGGCCAGGTATGAAAACTGAGATGGCTGAATTTGTATCTAGATGTGCTAATTGTCAGCAGGTGAAAGCAGAGCACCAGAAACCGGGTGGTTTGACTCAAGGGATAACTATACCTATGTGGAAATGGGAAGTGATAAACATGGATTTTGTAACAGGGTTACCACGTACTAGACGCAGATATGACTCCATTTGGGTAATAGTTTATAGGCTGACAAAATCAGCTCATTTCCTACCAGTGAGGGCTACCTTCTCAGCTGAGGATTATGCCGAATTATATATCAGAGAAATAGTTAGATTGCATGGAGTGCCGGTATCTATCATTTCAGACAGGGGAGCACAATTTACATCTAGATTCTGGCAGTCATTTCAGAAAGGTTTGGGGACGCAGATTAACTTGAGCACAGCATTCCATCCTCAGACAGATGGGCAGGCGGAACGTACAATTCAGACGCTCGAGGATATTCTACGAGCGTGTGTGTTAGATTTTGGGGGTAGCTGGGATGAACATCTCTCGTTAATTGAATTTGCTTATAATAACAGCTACCATTCAGCTATTCAGATGGCGCCTTTCGAGGCATTATACGGGAGAAAATGTAGATCGCCGGTGGACTGGTTTGAGATAGGAGAATCAGCATTAGTTGGCCCAGACATTGTTCGGCAGTCCGAGGAAAAGATAAAGCTTATCCGAGAACGTTTACTGACCGCTCAGAGCCGCCAGAAGTCCTATGCAGATATGCGGCGCAGAAATCTAGAATTTTCAGTAAATGACTGGGTATACCTGAAAGTGTCCCCGATGAAAGGGGTAATGAGGTTTGGTAAGAAAGGCAAGCTTAGCCCGAGATTTATTGGGCCATATCAGATTCGGCGAAGAATAGGCCGAGTTGCATACGAGTTGAACTTGCCTCCAGAGCTAGCATCTGTTCACCCAGTGTTCCACGTCTCTATGTTAAGGAAGTTCGTAGGGGACCCTTCTACAGTAGTTCCAATTCAGGAGGTTCAGGTCACAGAAGAGTTAGCTTATGAAGAGGTTCCCGTAGCCATTTTAGACAGACAGGTTCGCAGGCTGAGAACTAAAGATGTTGCATCTGTCAAAGTATTGTGGCGTAACAGTAATCGGGAGGAAATGACGTGGGAGGCTGAAGAAGATATGAAAACCAGATACCCTCACCTATTTCAGGCCTAGTCAGACGACAGGTATGTTCGTATTATTACTTATACAGTACCTTATGGTTGTATGTTTGTAAATGAGAAAGAAGAAGTGATATTTAGTTGTCCAGTGGATCTTAGAATATTGTATGCAGTGCCTGTGTTGGACTTTTCTGCATTTCAGGTTTTTGCGATAGTCCATATTACAGGGGAAACTCTGCCAAAATTTTTTCTAGAAAGTAAAGTCAGCAGTCCTCTAGATAACAGTATACATTCGAGGACGAATGTTCTTAAGGGGGGGAGAATGTTATACCCCGTAGAATTTTTGGCACCTAGACGACCTATTCGCACGTCGGTTAAGCATATTAGAAGGCCATACGTGCTAGAGAAAGGCCGGGAAAAAGATCGGACGAGAAACCCGTCGAACCATCACGGGAGGAGCCGAGGCAGAGCCCCTCCGCGATGGCAGCGTGTCACGGAGGAGAGGCCTCCGCGATGGCTCCGTGACACGTTGCCCAAGTCCAGGCCCAAGTATATAAAGCCCCCACTTCGGTGTAAAATCAATTATCACTTAGAAATTTCCAGAAAAGCGCAGTGAAGCCGAGGAAGACGAAGTAAATTATATATTTTCGTCCGATTACGCTGCCAAACGCTGCCCAAACTCAAATTAATCCTAGATACCAAAGTATTTAGCAGTAGAGAGCATTTCTACGGATTTAGTTTCGTGAAATACGGCCGACGAATCGGCGAGCCACCGAACTAAGGTAAGTAGAATTGCTCTAAATTAATGTCTATGTGTTCCTAGCTGAGAAGTGAATACTTCTCCCTTCTGGGCCGCTGAAAAATAGCGAGTTTTCGACCGTCTTTCGATAAGCCTAAGTTTAGGCTATAAACTATATCGAAAGTAACGTTGCTCTTTACAATACAACTGTATTTAGTATTAATTGGCGTATTTATGAATGCAGTTGGGATAAAATAGTCGAAGTACCAGCCGAGCCTCGTCCAACGGACGAATAATTCAAAGATAAGGTATGTAAAGTTAGTTTCCTCGGCAAGTTAAGTAATATTGAGACAGTATAGCATTTTACAGACCAGTAGAATGTTCAGAAGTCGAATATTGCGTTATTATGAATATTGATACGAAATGTTAGGATGTGGTTG
The DNA here is from genome assembly GCA_035772735.1 of Datura wrightii. Classification (NCBI taxonomy): domain Eukaryota; kingdom Viridiplantae; phylum Streptophyta; class Magnoliopsida; order Solanales; family Solanaceae; genus Datura; species Datura wrightii. The sequence goes on along the minus strand of JASDFA010000006.1, from coordinate 52,790,887 downwards.
CATTCAGTTGAAACCCCGTATAGCAATGCAATACCCGTAAAGCACTTCAGAAATAGAATAGCAGACTAAAATGAAGTTTAGAAAGCATGTCAGGAATAGTAAATCATGTTACTATAGAAAATCAGTATACAACATAGTTTTAGCAGAAAGACTATTTCATGTTCAGCATTAGCCTCAGTACAGTCTGGCAGAAGACCATATTCGTACATACATATATATTATTTCCAGCCTCAGCGTGTATTAAGTATGTACATATTTCTATCACTAGTCCAGCATATAGTGTATACAGGAACTTAGTAAACAGCATAGTTCTCAGCAGAAACACCATCTTGTATAGCATTTGCCCCAGTACAGTCTGGCAGGGGATTATGTTCATATTTATATGTATTTACCTGCCTCAGCATGTAACAGATACGTACAGATTACTATCAGTAGCTCAGCATGTAATATATATGGTACTTTACCCTTATTAGCCTCAGCATGTGAGATACACATACAGTATTACCAGTTGAGACCGTTGTATTGTTTGGGGTTGGACTACCCAGCATCCACGACCACCCAGGGTTAATAGCTGTATCGACTCGTCCACCAGAGGACGAGGATACGTCGCTCTACGGTGTGGCATGCCGTCCCGCCAGGGGACGAAGATGGGATGCCAGTTTTCCCCATATTTTTGCCTTGATCGGCCCTTACACACCCCAGTCGAGCGGATACGCCCGGGTGCAGATTCAGGAGTCCTCCGGACTCAGATGCAGTTATAGTCAGGGGCTCAGCGAGCCTAAGTGCATACCCAGGGGACCGGCGGGATGCTTACAGCCAGTATAGGAGATGGGATGACCGGGGTAGGGGTATAGATTCTGTGTTGATTGTACCTCCCGGCTTATGGGGGCCGGGTAAGGTTGTGTATGCCATGTTATGTTATGTATGTTATGCTATATTACATCATATACGAGCAGATTAGTAGTAGAATGATACGTTTCCAGGTATGATTCCTACTCCCTTCAGTATGATTAAGAACAAGTACGATCTACACCGTCAGATAGTTAATCTAGTTCTTCTTATTTCAGTTTCGTCAGTCATGTTATTGATTTCAGATATCTCTTTTAGTTATTGCTTTACATACTCAGTAACAGCGGTACTGACGCCCAGTGGGGCACTGCATTACTTGCCTGCAGGTACCCATAGACGAGCAGGCGATACTACGTGATCCCCATCAGCGGTCGAGTATTCAGCTTCTGTCATCCAGAGACTGAAATTCTAGAGGTGTAGTTCAGTTCCTTTTGCTGTACAGTATGGGTAGGTCGGGGCCCTGTCCCGATCATTTCTATTATTCTTCCTAGAGGCTTGTAGTCTGTATATATTCCCTGTGGTTAGATGAGCCGGTCAGGAGAGGCCGTGCAGTTGTATAGTTGTTAGCATTCCTTCTTTCTATTGTGATGGTCGTGTGGGGCCATAGTTGTCAGTAGTGGTGACCTTGCCGGTCACGTAGCTTTTTAATACGTTATGATTGAGTTGCAGATAACTAGACAGCATGGTGGCCTTGTCGGCCCACATAGGTTCCCCTGAATTGAGATGTTTCTGGTCAGCTGTTAGTACAAGTACAGAAGGCTATAGGCCAATGGGCCGGGGGCTGTGTTTACAGCCGTTATATAGCCCTTTGTTTCCAGAAATGTGAGTCAGAGCCAGCCAGGCACCAGATGTGCCAGGCTTAACAGTCCAGCAGGTCAGGTCCTAGTAGGGCACCAGGTACCAGTCATACCCCCCAAGGTGGGGTGTGACAATCTGCCACCCCACACTTAGCCTCTAACAACAAACCGACTTTACAAAGGTCTCTGTAGTGTGTGGGTGGGTTGATCTCTTGGTAAACTCTGAAGAGCTATTCTTCCTCATTTTAAGGGTCCCTACTCTTATGTTTATAATTGTTCCTCCAGTGGCCAAGAATGGCCGTCCCAAGATCAGGGGTACCTTATCATCAACTTTAAAGTCAAGAATGATGAAATCAGCGGGTATAATGAACTTAGCAACTTTGATGAGAAGGTCCTCAATTATTCCATCTGGTGCCACTTGGGACTTGTCTGCCAGCTGCAGCATCACTCATGTTGGCCTCGGTTGACCAAACCCCAAGGTGTTAAATAAAGATAGAGGCATTAGATTTATTGCTGCCCCTAAATCACAGAGAGCTCTTATCACTTCAGCTTTATCAATTTGTATGGGGAGGGTAAAACTCCATGGGCCCTTGAGCTTTTTCGGTATCTTCCTCATTACCCTGTAGCTGCACTCCTCTGTCAATGCCACCATTTGGACATCCACCAACCTAACTTTGTTGTCCACCACATCCTTCAAGTACTTAGCGTCTTTGGCATTCCCTACAAAACATCAAGTAAGGGCAAATTTATGTGAAATTCTTTGAAAATATCAAAGAACTTTTTAAAGCATTCTTCCTCGTTGCTCTTCTTGAGCCTTTACAGGAATGGTGGTGGTGTTCTCTGTGCTGGCTGCAATGAGGATTGTACATTGTGTTACACAACACTCTAATTACCTCTCTTTTCAGTAGATGACCCCTTTTTGACCAGCTCCGGCTGCACCTCATTTCTCTTTTCTTTAGGTGGTGCATCAGCCAATTGCTTGCCCCTTCTCAGACTGATGGCATTGACCTGTCGGGGGTTTGTATCTGTGTCACTGGGTAACCCTCCTTGTGGTCTAGTGTGATGAGCAGCTGCTAATTGACCCATCTGCTTCTCTAGATTACGGGTGGCCAACTATTGATTTTTCAAATCTGACGCCATCCGTGCCTGTTTCTCTGCCAATTGGGTTTGAGTAGCCATAATTTTATGCAACATCTCCTCAATGTTGCTACTGCTCAACTGGCCACCATTCTGCCTGTTCTGCTGCTGATACTGTTGCTACTGAGGTTGCTGGTAGCTCTGACTCTGATTGCCACCCCAAGAAAAATTTGGGTGACTCTGCCAATTCTTATTATAGGTGTTCCCATAATTTTGACCGTTTCTCTGAACATTCCCCACAAAGTTGACAGATTCTGGATTTGCTCCGCAAGATTCTGCATTGTGCCCATTATTACCATATATTTCACACCATCTTGGAGCTTGTTGAATTGCGTTCACCTATCCCTGCGGTTGGTTCATACTCAGTTTGTTGAACTGAGTCATCATCTGATGCTGAAATGATGCTAGCTGTGCCGCCAAGGCATTGACACTATCCACCTCTATCATCCCTATTGCTCTCTTTCCTGTCCCTCTCAATGAGTCGCTGTACCACTCTGGATTTCGTTGAGAAATCCTGTTCAACAGAGTGTATAACTCATCATAAGTCTTCTCCAACGCTTGCCCACCCGATGCAGAGTCTAGTAAGATTTTTGTAGGTGGGTCTAGACTCTCCACAAAAGTGTGAGATAACACCTCATTGGACTGCTGGTGATGGGGGCAGTCTCTCAGTAATGATTTGAATCTATCCCAAGCTAAATACAAGTTCTACTCTGGCCTATTCTTAAAGCTTAATATTTCACTCCTGAGTTTGGCAGTCTTACCTGAAGGAAAGAATCTGATGAGGAACTTCCTTGCAGGGTCATTCCAAGAAGTAACGGAATTCGGTGGTTCAGCCTTCAACCACCTCTTTTCTTCTCCCAACAATGAAAATGGGAAGAGCGTGAGTCGGACATAGTCAGTTGACACTCTTGTGGGGACAAAAGTGTCACTAATCTCCAGGAAATTCTATAAGTGTTGCTGTGGGTCCTCATGACTCATTCCATTGAAATGGCCAATAGAATGTAATAGATGCACCACGTTCTGCTTAAGCTCAAAGTTCTCTTCGGGCTCCGGTTTGCAGATACTGGAGGTCACATTCGTCACTAGTGGGATTGCCACTTCGCGAAATGGTCGGGCTGCCATTTGATTAGGTAACAACTCTGCTTCCCCCACTGGTGGATGTTGTTGCAACTGCTCTTGTAACCTTTTCAACTTTCTCTCTAGAGCTTCCCTCCTGAGAAAATGCAGTTAGCATTCAGGTTCCAACAAAGGGTCCCACTAGCTCTCTATTCCTTGCCAGTTCTACAATGACAACCTGTTACCTGCAATATAGCAGACTAAGACCAAGTTTTTCAACACTTAAGGAAATAAAAAATCACACAAAAATAGAAAAAATCACTAAACTTCGCCAGTCCCCGGCAATGGCGCCAAAAACTTGTTGCGCCCTAGCGCACGTGGTCGTACTAGTAATACAGTGGCTCTTAAAGAGCCGGATGTCGAACCCACAGGGACTGTACTAGTTCAGCAAATTATCAAGTTCAAATGTTAATTTAACCTTCACAAGTGTTGATTGTAGAAATTTTAGAAAATTCTAATTAAGTCTAGGGGTGATCACAAGATTCTCGAAAAACAATACAAGAAGCAACTAGAGTTAAGGCCTAATAATCATGCAATTCTACAGTTCACAATTGTTCGAGCATGAAAATTTCAATTGTTGTCTCACAAAATTAAAATGGTATGTTCATGGTCTTTTGAGCCTCTAAACATGACAAACTATTCTCACACCTACATCGTTGAGCAGGGATATGACATCCTAATTTGTGAGCAATTCAACTATGTAGATGCGGTTTATGGAGTTTGTGCTCTTGATTATGGACTTTCGTACCTCTAATCATTTAACTAACTTAGCTTCACAACTACTTCTAAGAGCGGTGATGTGACAATTCTAAGTCGGTGTCTAGCTCATCCCGTTTTATTAACCAAGCAAGGCAAATTAGGTGTAATTTCTATCCTAACCGCTAATCCTATTGTAAAGATAAGAACTTGCTCCCTACATTCTTGTGTTCTAGCCTAAGGTTGCTCTTTCGAGCTTTTATCTAAGCTTAATGTGTCTATTTGCATGATGATCAAGCATAAAAACATTAATGATAAAGAATGTAAGACAACAACAATTAAAAACTTAAACCACGAAGAATTCATGCATTTACAATCATATCATGTAGCCTCAACAGTAGAGTAAGGGTTTTAGCAACTTGTTCATAAAAATACTCAACAACATGATTCAAGTAGAGTACTTACAAGAATAGTTAAAAGAGAATGAAAATTAGTGAACCCTAGGTAAAGTTCTTCCTTTCTCCCTTCGCTCCTTTCCATTGTTCTCAAGAAATTTTGTGATAAAAATGATTTTAGGAGCTAAGTGTTCTATTTATACTTAGTGGAAATTTACAATTTTTGGCTGGCCATGAACTAGCTCCGTGTCACGGACCCTAACACCTTGATTTGCCTCCGTGTCCGTAGGCCTACTGGGTTTGGGGCTTCTCGGCATGTCCTTGCGCTGAACTGGTGCGCGTCGCGCAGCGTGGCACACCACTGGTCACGCTGATGGAAAGGCGTGGCACGGCCTAGACGTGAAGGCCTCCTTCCTGGAATCATCTTGCGCGTGCATGGCATGAGCATGGCACGACGTACGCACAACTTGGCACACTGCCTGGCGGGCAGCCGCCATGGCATGTCCACTTGCATTCTTTTGCAATTCGATCCAAACTCCATTTCTTTACTTCAACCATCATTATTTAGTCCCTCATATGCATTTTACACCTACAAAAAAAGGACTAATCATGTTGGTTAGTGCATACACAAAAATATTCAAAATCACATGAGAATATAATTAAAATTGACAAACTTGACTAAATTAAGTTGTAAAATAGCACTTGGGCATGTAATTATGCCCAAGATCTTCAACTCCTGTGATGCAACCAACATTTGCTCATCTGGAAAAGCATCACCAATGTCGATCTCGTTTTTCAATTTTGCCTTTGCCTCTAGTTTGGATAAATGATAAGCGACCTAGTTTTCGATCCCCTTTCAATCCTTTACCTCAAACTCATATTCTTGTAAAAGTGATGTCTCCCAAGCGTATGCAAACGCACGTGGTTGTCAAGTAATATAGGATTGTAAAGTCCCGATTATCTATCCCTCATAGACTTGTCAGATTATTACTCAAGGTTAACTCTTTATTTCACTATTCTAAGAAACACATAAATAAATGGGAATTATTTGGAGATTAAACTACTAAAACTTGAAATGAAAATGAACTAATAAACTAAAGTTGTTGCAAATCTGTTTGTACTTCAAATGATGATGAAAATCTTGGGAAATGGCACTTTTGCTCTAGGTTGAGTTTTCAAGACTTGATTAACTAGATTGACTCTTCCTAAGGTTGCTAGTTGCAAGTTACTATTCCATTTCTTGCTACTCTCTCGAGCATCCAAGAACTATCCTATGAACTCTAACTCCTATATCCCTATGGTCACAGGAGAAACATGAGACAACGGTTGTGGCTACTCGTATATCAACTAAACAGGGTTGAAGGGTACATCCCTATCCTTATCAACAACTTTTAACCTTCAACTAATGGGCCAAGTATCTTTAAATTCCTATTTTATATTTACTTTTAACCCTTTTAGTTCCCTATCCCGAGTGCAACCAAAAGCCAACAAATTTATCCAAAACTTAATCAGTCTAATGAATAAGCAATTAACATAAGTAAATATAAATAACCTTTAATGAATAATCAAACCTAGCAATAATCAATCCATCAAACTTCAATCATAACTATGGCCAAAACCCTAGAATGGGAGTTTATCTACTCATGTTCAACTAGAAAAACATAGACATCATCATTCGAAGCATAAAATGATACAAAAAAGAAGAAACCTAAGTTATGAACTTGTCTTTCCTCCAAAGCTACGTTACAACCTTACTATGATCAAACAAAATGATGTATGATTACTAATGTCACGATCCGAACATAGGCCCAGATCGAAACATGGGATAAAAAACCCTAAGAGGCTCCAAGTCGACCCATGGCATGAACATACATCTAACTCAATCATATTAAAGCGGAAGATCATCATAAATAACATAACGAAAGTCTAAACAAACATAACATCTTATGGCATGCACAAGTATAAAGCTGAATATAACTATGTCCGAGAAAGCCTCTAACACTGACGAGTTGATGGAATAAGACTCCAACTAACTCACCAGAATCTGAAACTGAAAAGACATAATACAACTGATAAGAAAGGGTCCTCGCAAGACGAGGACTCAACAACTGAGGATGAGGAAAGCTAACTTCGGGAATGTGACTATCAGCAGGACTAAGCCTAGATATCAGAGCTTATATCATAAGACGATACAACATAAAGTATGCGGTCAGTACTTGGAATGTACCGAGTATGCAAGGTAAGTAAAACAGACAGTTAAAATACATAAGAGTTCATAAGAGCAGGATAATATGATCATAACGTAAATATCATAATGTAAATATAAGGGCTCAAGGTTTTCAAAACATTTGTAAATCACTCATATTCACAATCATAAGAGAAGAGCTTTATTAAACATGACTTGAGCCAAAGTACATAATCATAACCATGCATAAATCATGAGGAACAGTGGAAGATTCTTATAACCGACATACACCATATGAGCACACATAGAGCCTGACCTGTAAACCCCTAGTTGGGAGGGTGTTCGTACCTTGCCAAGGGTAGAACCATGAAAAGAAGTGTGATATCACAATGCGAGGCCCATTTGCGAAAAGGGGGCAGTCTCAAGGGAGGTCCCATCATGGCTATGTTGACATGTAGTTTTGAGACTCGGGGTATGCTTGGACCCCAAATCTACTCGGTGTTAAATACTACTCCCAAAACATATATAGAGCTCATATGATAATAGGAAAAACATACATGAAATTAATGGGCTATTTAAATTAGAATAATCATAACATGCTTGAAATACGTGAATTAGCCATGAAATAAGGCCCGTGAGTCGGCCATAATCATAAATCCATAAATCATGAAATTTATGCCTACTTGTAAAACATGTATATACTTGATATTTCATAAATCCATGATGAGTAGTTGAGAGAAATCAAATCATAAAGTATAAGTCATAATTGGGCTAATTAAGATCAATATCATAGTGAAATCATAACTTGACTTTTCACAAGAACAATACATAATTGGGCATAATTTAATTAAAAATATGAAACTATAATTAATAATCAAAATAGTTATAGATTCTGACCATAGATCATTAAATATGATTTGATAAATGAAGGAGATTGACCCATCTATAGATCATGTTGAATTTCACAAGAATTGACATAAACTTCATGGATCATGAAACTTGACTTTTAGAATTGGAATTCATGAAATTTGAGAAGAGTTTAGGGCTTGAGAGTGAAAGGGACTCCTATTCATAGCCTCACATACCTGGGTAAATTGATTCTACCCTCTTCCTTGAACACCCAAACGAAATTGAAGAAGAATTGAGAACAACCTTGATGAACTATGCTTGATCACTCTCTAAACCCTTAAACTTGAACGCATGAGTTTTGACTAGGCTAGAGTTGATTAACCCATCTTAATACACTCTATTCTGGGGTTAAAATGACGTAGTTTAGGCTTTGGGAACATAGGAATTATGGAAAAGCCCTTAATAAACTCGCAGGAAAAAACAGACTGCCAGTCCCAACAAGGGACTAGACGAGTCATCCCCTTGGAGATGACTCGTGGTCTTCCATCCATCAAGTACACTGCCAAAACTCATCTAGGAGTCATCACAGGGGACATCACGACTCATGGTGCACCCAACAAGTAGCAGTTATTACCCGTCGCCAACACTGCCAGCTTCTCTTCTTCCTTCGACCATCCTTGACCACGGGTGACCTAACGGATCATGGGGTTGACCATGCCTTGTGGTCACAACCGTGGTCACCCCAAAATTGAAAATTTTCAACTAAGTCAAACTCCTCACCATGAGTCACTTAACAACTCATGGTCATCCTGACGGGTGACTGGATGACTCGTCCTATAACCTGGTGTAGAAAATCCTATTTTCTCTGTTTCAACTCCCAGGTCTGATCTTATGGTTTTCATGGCATTACAATATCTACCCCTTGGGAACATTCTTCCTCGAATGTTATAAACATAATAAAACACCGAGAAATGCAATCATCATACACAAATACTGATCATATAAGCTGAAAACTGACGGAATGGTTGCCTCCGAACTGAACTATATGACTGAACTGAATTCCCGAACCACACATACAACCATTTACATGAAATAAACTGAGGTACATGAGTTGAACATGAAACTGAATAATATTAAGGAAAAAACTGATACCTCAAGCTGAAACTGAGTCGGAAGGGAATAAATGTGGGTATTTAGCCATCATATCTGCTTCGGCTTCCCCTGTAGCTCCCTCAACATGTTGATTCCTCCATAAAACCTTAACTGAAGCTAATTCTTTGTTCCTTAGCTTACGAACCTGCCAATCCAATATCTCCACCAGAACCTCTTCATAACTAAGGCTGTCTTTCACACCGACACTGTCCACCAAAACAACTAGAGTTGGATAACCAAACACTTCTTTAAGAGCGATACCTAGAAAACTAGATGGACTAAGGCTAGTTCTGAGGGAAACTCCAATTCATAAGCTACCTTACCAACCCGTTTCACAATTCGATACGGGCCAACATAACGAGGACTTACTTTCCCTTTCTTTTTGAACCTCATCACTCCCTTCATGGGAGACTCCTTTAGAAACACCCAATCATCGACTTCAAATTCAAGTTCTCTCCTTCTCACATCTGCATAGGACTTTTGGCGACTCTGAGCTATTTTTAACCTATCCCTTAGAAGCTGAACTTTCTCCATAGCCTCATGGAATAAATTTGGACCTATCAATGTAGCTTCACCGACTTCAAACCAACCAATATGCGATATACATCTCTGCCCATAGAGAGCCTCAAGCAGAGCTATCTGAATGCTAGAAGGATAACTTTTTTTATATGCAAACTCTATGAGAGGAAAATGATTATTCCAACTAACCTTGAAATCAACTCTCAACATTTCCTTGAGATTTTGAATAGTCCACTCCACCTGACCATCTGTTTGTGGGTGAAATGCTGTGCTAAGCTTGACTTGAGTACCAAGTCCCTTTTGAAATGATCTCCAAAAGTAGGAGGTACACTGAGTACCTCTATCTGATGTGATGGACACGAACACTCCATGCAACCGAACTAACTCCTGAATGTATGATTTAGCATAATCTTGCACTGCATCGGTGGTTTTGACCGATAGAAAATGAGCTGCCTCAGTCAACTGTCCACTACCACTCAATTCGAGTCATACTGTCGACGAGTACGAGGCAACCCTATAATGAAGTCCATGTTGATTTCCTCCCACTTTCAAGTAGGGATAATAATGTCTTGAAGCACACCTCCATGTCTTCGATGTTCAATCCTCATCTGTTGACACTTTGGTCACTTAGCCATGAATTCTGCTATGTCCTTCTTCATGCCATTCCACCTATAGGCTTCCCGAAGCTCACAGTACATCTTGGTGGAACCCAAATGTATGGAATATCTGGAACCATGAGCCTCATGCATCATCCAATCTCTCAAATCATCAACACTCAAAACACACTAACTCCCTTGGTATTGAAGCACACCATCTCCCCCTTTGGAGATACCTTCTACCTTATGATCTTGAACAACTTCCTTCAACTTCACCAACATAGGATCCTCGTATTACCTAGATTTGACCCCGGTCATCACGGATGATTTTGATCCATTATGAAAAATGACACCACCATCCGTCGTGTCAACAAGACAAACTCTTATAATAAATGCGAAGAATTTTACAAGTCTCAGAAAACGAACCCCTAAGTTGTCACCTTTGATGCTTAAAATCATGCTAAACACACAAAATGTTCAATTCCACCCGAAGCTCATCTCGAATCCTCTGAATGCCAACCAACTATGCAATTTAATAATGAAACTGATTTCGGACCGGTTGGAATCATTACATTATCGATATATGGCCGTTTTGATCGAAAGTTGACCATGGTTACACTTAGCCTCCTCAAAGCTCATAAATTCCACCAAAGGTTCTAGTCACTCCCAAATCACCTCGGGACCCACCATGCTAACTATCCAACTAAGTTATAAATCACCTTCTAGAACTAACAGAGCTCTCAGGATCCAAATTCGAGCTTGTTAACCTGAAATGTTGACTTTGGTCAAACCCCTCAAACTTCAAACCTTTCGAAAATAAAAAATATCACCCAATCTTCATTGGATCATCTCAAGGATGGTGTCATCCACCTCCGCAAGCCATAAATAAAAAAAATAAAGCTACGAAAAAGTTCAACCCCAGGAAACGGATCAACAATCATAAATGACCATGCGAGTTGTTACACTTCCGGCTTGGCTAATAATTGCTCTTCTCAAACTTCCACCTGCCCGACACCTATGGCAGGGATAGGGAGTTACCCTGAATGTACACAGTTTAACCATCATTTCCATCATGGAGAACATCCATAGGGTTTAGAGTAAGGAAATCATGAGCAGAGTCATTCAATAAATCTAAGTTGGGCATATACCTGATATAGCATGATCTTATGAGCAAATAGGGAAAATTGTAAGGACTGAGTTCATAGAGCTGAGCATGCTAGAGACATGAGTTCACATACGTAACGAGGGTCATGACATGAAGCTGAATTTTATGGAGTCAGGGAGTAATGTTGGGATCACTGACTGGTGGGTTTACCTATCATCCTAGGGTTCTGAACATAAGCATGAGCGAGACATAAGGGAAACATCTAAATGAGAATGGGTTGACTACCCATAGACACTATTTCTAGAACTTCCTAACTAGAAAACTTAAGACTTGACTTGGCCCTTCACTTACCATTTTCAAGACAAGCCTTATACTAGAATGTAAAAAGGAGTTTTTATACTTTACTCTGTGGCTCCTAGGCCTAATAACATGTGAGGATCAACCTGAAAGGCTCATGACATACCTGTGATTACATCTGGAGTTGGCCGCCACCTGCACTAGGTAACCTGCCTTACTTAGATGGGCTGGCTGTTGACTTGATAATTGGGGCACGGGCTCCACCGTCACCCGATCTTGTTGAAGGACAATCCCTGAGTCTGTGTCCGGGCATACCACACCCGAAACAAACATCCCTTCCAATCAAACATTTCTCTAGGTGGTTCCTACCACACCTTTGGCAGGCTGGCCAACTGGATGGGGCAGCTGAATGGGTGGCCGGGGCACGACCTCTCTAGCCGTCTCGCTTGGCTGAAGGGCAATGTGTGTGTTTATGACCGGGCTGACCATAATAGAAGCAAACATCTGAACCTGCCCAGCACTTTCCTAGGTGGTTCTTCCCGTATCGCCCGCAAACTGGATAAGTAATCTCCCTCACGGGGGGCTTGTGTCCCCAAACCTGAGCTAAAGATCTCTGCTAGAGTTGAGAGTGACTCCCACTACTTGATCCTTGCTGGGAACTCTAAAGTTTTTTGGTCCTAGGCCTGTTGTTCCTCCTTTCTTCTACCTTAAGCTCTCTACCCATATTCGAATCACCAAACTTAGATGGGCTTCTCTTCATGAGTTCTTGAACCCTAGTAGTTGTCGCGTTCCTAGTAGGGTTCACTGATGCGATAATCGGCTGATTAGGCTGGGTGATCAGGGCCCGTATCAACACTCGGATAGCGGCCCTGAGCTCTGCCTCCGTAACTTTCCCGAACATGGGCTCCATTGGAGTTGGTGGGGCTGAATAACTCCCTTTGTTGTTTTGAGACATGTTTTTGCACATGCGCATAGCACGAGTTAGAGGAATGGAGAGAGTTGAACTCATAGAATAAGGTAGAATCTTGAAAGAAAGGAACATTTCCTAAACATCTCCTAGCCTCTTCGTCATAAATGCGGCGTGCTTCACACCTATGAAAAAGACTCTACTCAATGCAGCTTTTGAACACCCTAGGACATTTCAAAACCTAATGCTCTGATACAAAGTTGTCACGACCCAAACATAGGCCCGGATTGAGATACAGGACAAGAAATCCCAAGAGGCTCCAAGTTGACCCATGGCATGAACATACATCTAACTCGATCATATTAAAGCGGAAGATCATCATAAATAGCATAGCGGAAATTTAAACAAACATAACATATGATTACATACACAAGTATAAAGATGAATACAACTATGTCCAAAAAAGCCTCTAACACTGACGAGTTGATGGGAGAAGACCCAACTAACTCACTAAAATGTAAAATAGAAAAGACGTAATACAACTAATAAGAAAGGGTCCTCGCAAGATGAGGACTCATCAACTGAGGCTAAGGAAATCTAACTTAGGGAATCTTACTATCGGCGGGTCTGAGTCTGGATATTGAAGCCTGTATCATAAGACGATACAACATAAAGTATCTGGTCATTACTTGAAATATACCGAGTATGCAAGGTAAGTAAAACAGACAGTTAAAATACATAAGAGTTCATAAGAGTAGGACAATAGGATCAAATGTAAATATCATAACGTAAACATAAGGGCTCAAGGTTTTCAAAACATTTGTAAATCAGTCATATTCATAATCATAAGAGAAGAGCTTTATTAAACATGACTTGAACAAAAGTACATAATCATAACCATGCATAAATCATGAGGAATAGTGGAAGATTCTTATAACCGACATACCCCATATGAGCACACATGGAGCCCGACCTGTAAACCCCTAGTTGGGAGGGTGTTTGTACCTTGCCAAGGGTAGAACCATGAAAAGAGGTGTGATATCACAATGTGAGGCCCATTGGGGCAAACGGGGACAATCTCAAGGGAGGTCCCATCATGGCTATGTTGTTACATAGTTCAGAGACTGAGGTATGCTTGGACCCCAAATTTGCTCGGTGTTAAATACTACTTCCAAAACATATATAGTGCTCATACATTAATAGGGAAAACATACATGAGATTCATAGGCTAGTTAAATTATAATAAACATAACATGCTTGAAATATGTGAACTAGCCATGAAATAAGGCCCATGAGTCGACCATAATCATAAATCCATAAATCATGAAATTCATGCATACTTGTAAAACATGCATACACTTGATATTCCTTAAATTCATGATGAGTACTTGAGATAAACCAAATCATAAAGTACAAATCATAATAGGGGTAATTAAGATCAAGATCATAGTGAAATCATAACTTGACTTTTCATAAGAATAATACATAATTGGGAATAATTTAATTAAAATATGAAACTATAATTAATAATCAAAATAGTTATATATTCTGACCATAGATCATTAAATATGATTTAATAAATGAAGGATATTGACCCGTCGATAGATCATATCGAATTTCACAAGAATTGACATAAACTTCATGGATCATGAAAATTGACTTTTAGACCTGGAATTCATGAAATTTGAGAAGAGTTTAGGGAATGAAAGTCAAAGGGACTCTCATTCATAGTCTCACATACTTGGGTAAGTTGATTCTACCCTCTTCCTTGAACACCCAAAGGAGATTGAAGAAGAACCGAGGAAGAACCTTGATAAACTATGCTTGATCACTCTCTAAACCCTTAAACTTGCATGCATGAGTTTTGACTAGGATAGAATGGCTTAACTCATATTAATACATTCTATTCTGGACTTAAAATGACGCAGTTTAGGCTTTAGGAATATAGAAATTATGAAAAAGCCTTAATAAACTCGCAGGATAAAACAGACTGCCAGTCCTAATGAGGGACTGGACGAGTCATCCCCTTGGCCATGACTCGTGGTCTTCCATCCGTCAAGTACACTACCAAACTCACCTGGGAGTCATCATAGGGGACACCACGACTCGTGGTGCACCCGACGAGTCATGGTGATGACCCGTCGGCAACACTGCCAGCTTCTCTTCTTCCTTCAACCATCCTTGACCACGGGTGACCTAACGAATCATGGGGTTGGACAAGACTCGTGGTCACACCCGTGGTCACCCCAAACTTGAAAAATTTTCAACTAAGTCAAACTCCTTAGCACGAGTCACTTAACGGCTCGTGGTTATCCTGACGGGTCACTGGACGACTTATCCTTTGATTTGGTGTAGAAAATCCTATTTTCTCTGTTTTAACTCCTGGGTCTGATCTTAGGGTTTTCGGGGAATTAAAACTAAGAAATGACCTAGATGTTACATTTATAAGTGAGCCCTCAAATGATGCTTTTGCCCTCTAATAATTATCTTCAAAATTAGTAATATCCATATCTGAGCATGCCTGGCACGCCGCTCCCTCCATAGCCCTAGGTTGGGCTTCGATTTCTTCTGAAGTTTGGATTCGGGTGCCCCACGCCAGCCAATGCACCAAGGATTTAGTCAACTTTCTGAGTATCTAGATCCTCCGGATGCCCCACGCCACTCAAAGAAACAAAGTGCTAGCTAAATTTCTGAGCATTTGAACCCTTCCGGCGTGCTACTCCATCCATAACACCAAATTATTGGAAAAATTTCCTATGTCTGGGATGCTTCTGGCATGCCACACCTATCATCTCGCTAAGGTGTTTATTAAATTCTCCTCTGAAGTTCAGCACCTGGCGTACCACACCACCCATAGCACCAACTTTTTTGCAGAGTTCTCTGAAGTTTAGGGGTTGGTGCGCCACGCCAGTCATAGCACCAGGACAACTTTCGTGAACTCCTTTTTCATACCTTTGGTCATTTTTGGTTCCTCTTTCCTTGGTTTCCTGGTCAAAACATTTAAAAATATTTTTTAGCTCAAAAGACACATGCAAACATGAATTCATGCATTTTATAAGGATTATGAATTCATAATAAGGAAAAATATGGGTAAAAATATGGCAAATGGGCATAGGAATATGCCCAACATCAGCACCCCAAACTTAAATCATTGTTCGTCCTCGAACAATCCTCAATTCTGTGCACAAACTCATATTTTCTCACCACTTGTCACCTCTATCAATTCACACTCAACCAACTAGCATAGAGCATATGATTAAGTGGTTCATCAACTTATGGCAATTCACATCAAGCACATGTAGAGTTTTCACATTCAAGACTACAGAACGTCTATAATAGACCGATCTTTTCAAAACAACGCCAACATGATTAAGTATGATATATGCAACACATAGTACACTGACTTAGACATATTATGCCCTCACTTTTATGATGTTGCTCTCTCAAATTATCAATGCAAAACATGGAACATAATAAGCAAGTCTCAGTCACACTCAGAAATGATGTATCATACACATGAAACATACCATAAGCTTGCCCTTTATGTACACCTAGACTACTTAGTTATTTCAAGAGATTAATATCATAAGGACTTTTCTTGGTGGTAATTTCGGTTAAGGTACAGACTTAAATGATCTTTCTTTGATAGTTACCACCAATATTAAGCAATTTTAAGACATTTTTTTCATCTTTCACATCCACTACTTTCTCCTTTTATTGTTCACCCTTCATTCTACTCACCCTTTTTCTTTTCTTTTCTTTTCATGCCCATTTATTCACTACTTGACTGCTAGTTTCTGCTTGTGGAATAAATAAGAATATTCACTATTAAAACTCTTTCTTTCATTGTCCTAGCAGAAAGTAAGCAACATATTTTGGGCACCCCTTCTTCCTTCTTTCTCTTCTTACTTTCCACAGAATTTTCTTCTTTCCCTTATCATTCATACATTGGTGGACTTTCACTTTCAAGTCTCAAAGTGACTAAGACTACTTTGGATCAATAATTATGGAGGCTAGTCAATAAAAGGGAGTAGGCTACTTTTGTGGCTAAGAAAAGAATAAGGCTTATGGCTCAAGGGGGTTAACTAGGGAAAATATTTAGGAATGTAAGAAAAACATGGAAAACATGGCTTTTTCAAAGAAATGCCTTAAGCATCTCTTAAATCTTCAACAACTAGCCATCTAATATACACTAAAGCAAGTTCTAGAGACACATTATTTATAAAACACAACAATTAAGCTCACCTCACAAGGCATTAAGAATTTAGTCGGTTTCTTATAGCTACACATTCATATAATCACATTGAATGACATTTTTCATTATTAATCCCTAAAAGGGTCTTGAGTCGAGTCAAAGAACTTTGTATGCCTCCCATGGAATTCTCACTTACGCAATTAAGATGACCACTTCATTGACTCTAGTATAGCCACTAAATGGAATGTCAAAGAGCATACAAGTGATTTATGTATGACTTTATCCTAAACATTTAAAAAAAGTGACTAATTTTTATTAAGAGGGTCGTCATCCATCGATCATTGCGAAAGGTCACTACTCTATGATGACCAAAAAATAAAAAGAGACTCTAAAATAAAACTTCATCTGGTTTAAAGGTCTCCCCTTCTGAAAGAACCAAGGTTATAAGAAAAACTGAAGGGTGGACGGGATGTTATTTTCAATAAATTAATGTTAGATAAGCTTGATGACATACTCATTGTAATATCCCGAAAGTGCCTAGGAGTAGACCCGGGAAGCTAAGATGCAAACCTACAGAAATTGAGAAAAAAGTTGCAGGACGAGAGGAACAATGACTTGTGGTATGTAACCACGAGCCATTGTAAGCAGTCGTGGTAGGAGGCTAGGCCTGGTGACAGTGTAGACAACAAGCGTCACAACGACCCATTGTTAGGAAGGACGACCTATTGTCTGGAGTTGTGGTATGGCAGTAGACCTTTACAGTGGAGACGACGGACGTAAACCATGAGCCGTTGTAGGATACATTGAGTCATGGTGAGGCTCTTTGTGAAGGAGTTTAGATTTTTAGAAGAGGGAAACAACAACTAGTTCAATGACCCGTTGGACCCTAGAATGACTCGTCCTGTACGTTCGTGGTTTGAATCCGAGATATGGTTTGGGAAATGCTTAGCATGGGCAGATACCACAGTTCTGTTATTTTCCAAGGGCCCATTGGTTCACCCATTTTTGGTCCAGTGACCAGTTTTCAACAAATTTAGTAAGGGCATTTTTGTCATTTCTTAGTCCTAAGGCCTTATACTACGTCGTTTTGTGTATTTTTCTGAGTGTATTAAGATGGGTTAGGTCCCTAATGCATGCCCATTCCCATGCAAGAGCTTTATAGAGGTTTTAGGGAGATTCAAGGTCTTCTTCCCCAAGTTTCCATCAATTTCTTTGTGGGTATTCAAGGAACTTCGAAATCAATCCATTCCCAGGTATGTAGGGTTTAGAATGGGTGAAATCCTTTCACACCCATGCCCAAATTTTGATTTAAATCATGAATTCTCCTATTCAAATTCTATGGGGTTTTACCCAAATGCGTGAAAATATGATTTCTCTTTATGAGTATGATTTAATTGAGTTTTAATTATTGAATCATGAATGATGGAAAGGTTTTATTATTTTCTTTAAAATCATGTTTCAAGCTTTTTAAACCTAAAATGCCCATTTGATGAAGGTTAATGAAGGTTATGATTTACGATGAATACGTAATATTTTGAATTTATTGATGACGGAAAAGCATGAATTCAAGTTACCCATGCTTATGAGAATATTTTGAAAAAATTGAATATGATGAAGTATTGGGCAATTCCCATATGTTCAAGAATGATTTACAATTTATGAACGAATTGCATGATTTATCTATTTATGATATTGACCGATGAAAAGGGCCTTGCTTCTTGGCTAAGCATGATTTAAAGGGGATCAATGATGATAAATGTTATATTTTAGCCAATGAATCTTAATGCATGAAGTTATTGATTTACGTATGAGCCTATATGCATGTTTTTGGGAAATGTGTCTAGCACCGAGTAGCCCGGCATTCAAAGGACTATGTCAGTGTCTCATAACCACGTGCCTCCGTGGGTTTCTAATAATATGATGTATTGATAATGATCCCCTAAAAGGTGATATCACGCCTAATGTACGACCCTCACCTGGCAAGCCAGGGTCGGCTTTGCCTACTTGAGTTAGATAGTTGGGGCATCATGAAAGGCTCTACCATGATGGTGTCGGTTATGACGAGTCCTCCCATTGTTCCGCATGTCTTATGCATTGTTATGTTTATGTTATTGGCTCAAGTTATGTTTTGATAAAGTTTACTTATGATTATGATAATGAATGATTTATGAATGATTTGAAAGTCTTGAGCCTTATGTTTTCTTACGATGTTTATAATACAAGCATGATTTCCTTCTCCTATTCTTATTCATGAGTTTATTGATCTTGGGCAAATTTATATGCCCAAGTGATACTCAAATGTGTCACTTTTGCCTTGTTTATCTATCGATGTTTATACGTTCTCATGTGATTGATAATAAAATGTGAATTTATACTAACCAACATGATTAGCGTTATTTTGCAGGTGAAATATAATTTTGGGAAGCTAAAATGCGTGTTGGGAGAGATTGGGGTTGGACTCAGATGTTAGAAGGGAAAAAGCATTTGAAGGCACAAATTAAAGGGGCTCCGCGATGGAGCCGTGTCACGCTGCCATCGCGGATGCCTTCTGCCTGGATAGGGATTTTTTTTGGCCAAAATCCAGTGAGGGTACGCGTTGGGGCCGTGGCACGTTGGCCTAGCCCCGTGTTGCACGCCGTGCCACGTTGGGCCTTATTACTTGGACACTCAATTTCCAGTAAGGGTTCGCGTCAGTAGCGTGTCACGGAGACAGTGCTTCCCGATGCACTCCGTGACACGTTGCTTGTTATTTCGGGAAAAATTCCCACTAGTATAAATAGAACACTTAGGTTCATTTTTAATTATTCTGACTGGGTGGAGCAAGAACGTGGGTTACAGGCAGTTGAAGGGACGAAATTTTCAGGGTTTTTCTCTATCTCCTTCTTCTTGAATTCAATTGCTTGTATGTTTAACACTCATTTAACGATGTTTAATCCACAAATGAGTGGCTAATTCCTCTTTTGCTGAGGTTAAGAACAATTGTATTGAAATGTGATTGTTGATTATTTGGTTTTTCATCTTTTCTTCCATGGTTGTTCTATTGATTCTTGTTCTTACTGCATTGATGTGTGGCCAATGTTAATGTATATCTAAAAAGTCCGGTTTCACTCGAGAGAGCAAGAAATTGGAAAGTTGTGAATCAATAGGATATGATCTTTTCTTAGTTTGGGAAAATTGAGAATTGATTTACCTTCAGGATAGAAATATACCTGAAAGTCGTATTAGTCAATTAAGGAATCAATTTTGTATGGCTAGAACATGAATTTCGTTTAATCACAGAAATGTAGGTGGACGGTTCATGATTCTTAAGTTGGGTTAAATACGAGAGTTTTAATCCATTAGCAATAATTCTTGACTAGCAACCGGAGGGAAGATTAACCAAAAATTGTATCGATAATTAGTTTCTATACATGTTCATTTAGCCTCAGCATGCTCACATTCATAGTTTAGACCATATTAGATATTTGTTTTAGACATAGCATACAATTAGAAATCAAAATATCAAACTCTTCTTTGCACTGTTGTCTTCATTTTTAGAGTAAGTATAGTAACACTTAAGTATCTTGTTACCTTATCCCAGTCCCTGTGGGATCGATACTTGGCTTACTTAAGCCACTTTACTACTTGTTCGACCACGTGCACTTGCATGTAGTAATTACCCCGGAGCAGACGCGAACAAGTTTTTGGTGCCGTTGCCGGGGACTGGCAATTGGTGAATTTTTCTTAAGTGTAAATTTACTATATTTTTTTCTTAGTGTTGACAACTTGGTATTAGCCTGTATTTCGCAGATATAATCTCTGTTGAACACTGGCAAGAGACAAGGAGCTGGTGGACTCATATTTAGAGCCTGAAAGACAATTTCATCGTCAGCGGAGAGAAGCTCTAGAGAAAAAGCTGCAGTTGCTCAGACAAACAATCATGGAGCAACTACAGAATCCACCAGTAGTAAGGGCAATGCTAGTGCCCGAGGAAATGGCAGCTAGGCCGCTTCGCGAGGTGGAAATCCCACATGCTAACAATGTCACATCTAGCATCCGCAAACCTGAGCAAGGAGGGAGGTTCGAGCTCAAACAAAACATGGTGCAATTGCTGCACACCAGCGGGCAGTTCACAGGTCTCCCTCATGAGGATCCACAACAACATCTTGATCTTGGGCAGATTTATATGCCCAAGTGATACTCAAACATATCATTTTCGCCTTGTTTATTGTGCAAAGTGTATACATTTTCATGTAATTGGTAATAAAATGTGAATTTATACTAACCAACATGATTAGCATTGTTTTGTAGGTAAAATGTGATTTCGAGGAGCTAAAATGCATGTTGGAACAATATCGGAGTTGGACTTGGATTCGAGCACGAAAAAGGCATTGGACTGCACAATATAAAGGGGCTCCGCGATGGAGCCGTGCCACGCTACCATCCCGGAGGCACACTGCCTGGAGGGTGATTAATTTGTCAATTTCCAGTGAAGCCTAGCGACAGCTCCGAGGCACGGAGGCAAGCCTCCGCGTTGCACGCCGTGCCATGTTGAAGCTTTATTCCTGGACCCTAAAATTCCAGAGAGGGTCCGCGTCCACGCCGTGTCACGGAGGCAGTGCTCCGCGATGCACTCCGTGACACATTGCTTGTTATTCCGGGAAAAATTCGCACTAGTATAAATAGAACACTTAGGCTTATTTTTAATTAATTCAGACTTGGTGGAGCAAGGACGTGGGTTACAGGCAGTTGAGGGACGAAAAAGCTCAGGGTTTTTCTCTCTTTCTTTCTTCTTTCAATCAATTGTTTGTATGATTAACACTTGTTTTAGGATGATTAAACCACAAATTAGTGGCTAATTCTATTCCTTGCTTTGGTTATGAACAATGGTGATGAATTTTGATTATTGAATTATATGGTTTTTCTTCTTCTTCTTCTATGTTGTTCTATTAATTCTTGTTTCTACTGCATTAGTGTGTGGCTGACATTAATGTACATCTAAAAAGTCCGATTTCACTCGAGAGAGCACGAAATTGGAAAGTTGTGAATTAATAGGGTATTGTTCTTAACTTGATTTGGGAAAATTGAGTTTTGATGTGCTTTCCTGATAGAAATATACTTGAAAGCCGTATTAGTCAATTTAGGAACCGGAATTGTATTGCTAGGTCGTAAATTGCATTTGATCACAGAAATGTAGACGGATGGTTTATGATTCTTAAGTGAGATTAAATACGAGAGTTTTAATCTCTAGGCTAATGTTCTTGGCTAGCAACTGGAAGAGAAGAATAACCGAATTATGATTATAATCAAGTTCATTACTTGTTCTTAACCTTGGCATGCTCATATCCATAGTTTTAATTCAAAGTAGATATTTGTTAATAGTTTTAGTACATAATTTATAAACAAAAATTATTTAACTTTTGGTTACGTTGTTGTCAGCATATATAGAATTAAGATAGAATATAGTATACTTGAGCAATTTTTACTTATCCAGAGTCTCCTTGGTTCGATACTTGGCTTACTTAGCCACTTTATTACTTGTTTGACCACGTGCACTTGCGTGTCGGTTTTTAACCCCTATAGAAAACACCCGAACAAGTTTTTGGCGCCGTTGCCGGGGAGACTAGGCAATTGGTGAAATTGTGTTAAGTGTAAATTTACTGTATTTTTTATTTTATTTTCTTAAGTGTTGACAACTTGGTCTTAGCCTGTATTTTGCAGACTTGATTTCTGTGAACACTGGCAAAGGACAAGGAGCTGGTGGAATCTTATATAGAGCCTGAACGTGAATTTCATAGTAAACACAGAGAAGCTCTACAAAAGAAGCTGCAGTTGCTCAGACAGACTATTATGGAGCAATAAAATCCACCGGTTGTGAGGGCAGTGTTAGTGCCCGACGAAGCAGCAGCAAGGCCGGTTCGCGAGGTGGAAATCCCACATGCCAACAATGTACATTCAAGTATCCACAAACCCGAGCCTGGAGGGAGATTTGAAATTAAGAAGAACATGGTGCAACTATTGCACACAAGCGGGCAATTTACCGGTCTCCCTCATGAAGACCCACAACATCTCCAAAACTTTTTGGAGATAAGTGACACTTATATACCCGCTGGAGTGTCACCTGATTATGTTCAGCTCAAACTATTTCCGTTCTCATTACTTGGTGAAGCCAAGAGGTGGTTAAAAGCTGAGCCACCAAATTCTATCTCAACGTGGGATGATCTAGCATGGAAGTTCTTGATAAGATTTTTTCCCTCTGGTAAAACAGCCAGACTTAGAAGTCAAATTCTAAGTTTCAAACAGAGGGAGGGAGAAAATTTATATCAAGCCTGGGAAAGATTCAAATCCATGTTGCAGGACTGTCCTCATCATCATCAGTCCAATGAGGTGTTGGTACACACATTTATTGAGGGTTTGGAACCCCATACTAAAATTTTGCTAGACTCAGCAGTTGGAGGGCAAGCGCTGGAAAAGACTTATGAGGAGCTGTACACTTTGCTCAACCGGATTTCACAGGGCAATCCAGAATGGAACGCTGATTCATCTCGAGGTGGAGCAAGGAAAGCAGCAGGAGTGCTTGAAGTGGATGGATTTACAGCTATCGCTGCACAGATAGCTGCCTTGCAGAATCAGTTGAACAACCACTTCAGCAATATGAATTTGAACCAGCCTTCAGCTTCAGTCAATGCGGTCCAGCAAATGTGGTATGAAGTGTGTGGAAGCAGTGAGCACTCAGCTGAGTGCTGTGGAGCAAACCCAGATTCGGTTAACTTTGTGGGCAATGCACAAAGAAATCAGCAGCAGTTTGGTAGCGGCTACAACTCAAATTGGAGGAACCATCCAAATTTTTCATGGGGTAGCAACAACCAACAAGGCCAGAGTTCGGGTCAGGGTATGCACAGGAATCAAGGAGGGCAACAGAACTACCAATCTTAATTCAGAAATCACAATGCCCCTCCTCCACCACCATCACCTACCATTGAGGAAATGTTCAAGACCATGATCGCTAATCAGGCGCAATTGCAGGCTGACTATGTTAAATTGGTAGCCGAAGTGAAAAACAATCAATTAGCGACCAAGGCTCTTGAGTATCAATTTGGGCAATTTACTAGTGCCCAAAACACAAGGCCCAGAGGAGGACTGCCTAGAGACACGGATCCAAATCCAAAGCAGGTAAATGCAGTGACCACAAGGAGTGGTTTGCAGCTGAAGGAGGTGGAACCGGAGAGACCACCTCAAAAGTCAGGAGCAGCAGATGTTGAGGAAGAACAAACTTCGGATAGGGGGAAGACCAAAGAAGCAGAATCAGAAAGACCTCCACCCCCGTTCCCTCAACGACTCAAGAAACACAAGGAGGAGGCGTGTTTCAAGAAATTTATGGAGGTGCTTAAACAAGTACATGTTAATTTACCTCTTGTTGATGTCTTGTAGGGAGTGCCAAAATATGCCAAATATATTAAAGATATCGTGGCCAACAAAAGTCGTTTGACTGAGTATGCCACGGTAGCTTTGACGGAGGAATGCACTTCCCGAATCCAAAATAGACTGCCCACGAAGCTAAAAGACCCTGGAAGTTTTACTATCCAGCTTACTATTGGGCAGAGTATCCGAGCTCGTGGATTGTGTGACTTGGGGGCGAGCATAAATCTGATGCCATCTTCAGTATTCAGAAAGTTAGGTCTGGGGAGTCCTAGACCTACAACCGTAATCTTGCAGTTAGCAGACAGATCCTTAGCTAGGCCGGATGGCATTGTTGAGGATGTGCTTGTGCAAGTGGGATCCCTCATTTTTCCGGTAGATTTTATTGTTCTGGATTTTGAACCAGATGCTGAAGTCCCACTTATTTTGGGACGACCTTTCTTGGCAACCGGGAAAGCATTAATCGACGTGGCTGAGGGTCAACTTACAATGCGAGCACATGACAAGGTAGAGGTGTTCGATGTGTACAAAGCACCCAAGCTCCCGATGGTGAATGAAGAACTCTCGGTGATCAATGTAATTGATCATGGGAATGCTAAACAAATGAATGATTCCCGAGAGTTGATGGGAAGACCACCAGATAAGGGTGAGCACTACTGGGGGAGGACAATGATCGTGAGAAATCGTCCATCACCCTAGTGGACAATTGAGCATAAAGGACGTCGAGCCGCGACGGTAAACCAGGCGCTGCACGGGAGGCAACCCGTGAAAAATATTTTTTTCTTTTATTTTGTAAAGTGTAAATAGATTTTATTTTATTTTTCTTTTTCTTGATTTAGTACAAAATTTTTGTTTTAGTTAGTATTTTTCATCTTAGTTAGTGAAATCTATTAATCTAACCAATTTTGTTTAGTGAGGTGATTTTCAGGTCTACCGGAGAAAAATGTGCACGGAATCGTAAAGGAAAAGGCAAGGTATGAAAAAATGAATAAAATGAAGAGACAGTGAGCTGGGGCGATGGCTCCGTGTCACGGAGGAGGACCTCCGCGTTACCCTCCGTGACACGTTGAGGTTTAATCTGGAATTTTTAAAAATTCCAATGAGCCATCGCGATGGCTCCGTGTCACTGAGGAAGTGCACCGCGATGCACTCCGTGACATGTTGCCTTATATTTTGTGACGGGTCACACCGGGTTGCCGGGTGACCCGCATGTTTCCCTTCATTTTAAACCCCGATTTTATTCCCTTTTCCCTCATTTTCTCACTTCTCCACGACCAAACACCCAAATTTCCCTCTCCCATCAACGTGCCATGGTATCAAGCTAAGAAATTATCGAGTTTTCTTCGGTTCTTCAACTACGAGGTATGTTTTCCTATTCTCTCTCAAGTTTTTGTCGATTTTAGTCGAATTTGAGCATGGGAGGTGAGATCAATCACCCTAAGTCGAAATTTAGCATGAAATTGAGTTATTCTTTGATTGGTAAATGTTCGGAATGTTGTAATACGCGTTTGAACTTGTCGATTGCATGAATGATTCGAATTTGATTGTGAAATTCAATTCTAGGGCTTTGGTTGTTGAATTCGAAGTGGGTAACTTGGTAAATTTGTGAATTATATGCCGGGGTGTGCTTGTGAATTGAGATAAGTCGTTGTAAATATTGTTTGAATGTAATAGACGATGAATTCTCGGGATTTTGGGAAAAAGTTGAAAATTGTTCGAATTGGTTGATTATATAGGTTCATGTGTATATAGAATTTGTGTTGTTGTTTTTGTTTGTTGTTTTCTTTGCTAAGTGCGATGGTTGAATTGCTAGCGATGGTAGGATTGGGGTTAGCTGTATGAAGTCTGAGTGGTATGCTAAAAGTTATACCGTCGAAATTTTCTTTGCGAACGCACTATGCATAAATTGTATAGTTGTTTGTTTTTGGGTGCAAATAAAGTGATCCTTGCCATAGTATCGTAACCGTAGCTAAGGACTAAGTGTGGGGTAAACTTAGCTTAACCCGACCTTAGCCGAAGTTAACATGCATTTAGCTTGACATTTTGCTTGTTCATTTGTGTTGACAGGTACAATGGCAAGTAGGCAGGATAAGGGTAAGGGTGCATCTACTTCAGGCACCGGGAGAAAACGACTTAGACTGGGCACAGCAGTCCCAGCTGCACCAGCAGTTCCGCACGGCCAACGCCGCCAATACAAAACGAGGTGGGTAACCGATGAAGGGAAGAAGTGGTACGCTAAACACAAGGAAAATAAATACTTCCCCGAGTAGCATATTGCACGGGAACCACTAGCACAGGAGTTCCCCCGCATAGTGCAAAGGATCGAGGCAGCTGGGCTCAGCTTCATATTTCAGGAGCCTAAGGAATGCAACCTACATCTAGTCCGGGAGTTCTATGCAAATTGGAACCCGGAAATCAGAAGCCACACAATAAAAATTAGAGGGCACATTGTCACTCTGGAACCCCAGCAATTGAATGCCATCATTGGAGCGCGGGACACAGACGCCCACGTTCTCCGCCAGCTGAACATCACCCCACCATATGCCGACATCAGACGCACATTGTGTGGGGCTCGATCCACAGCCAGATGGAGCAGACATAAAGAAAGGGGTTACCACCAAACTTTGCCGTATTCTCAAATGAACAGGGAGGCCAGAATATGGCTGAAGATAGTCTGTTCGTGCTTAATCCCGGGGGTGCACATGACTGATGTGACCCGGGACCGTGTCTGCCTGGTGTATGCCCTAATGAAAGGGCTGGAGATTAATGTTGGGGCGGTCATCATATCCGCCATGAAGAGAGCCCGACTACACCAGGGCCACAGGTATGGGTTCGGAGGACTTATCACCACCTTTCTCTGGGGCCTCGACGTCGAGGAAGAGGCTTTGGACTACATCCCGCAGTTGGAGCGGAGGGCCCTTGATGTGACCAAAACTAAGGCCCCCAACACCACACACGGGCCAGTGCTGACACTTGGCGAGCGACATGCTCGTGACGACCAGTACATGGCACGGATGTTTGGTATGCAAATGCTTCAGCTTCGGATTGGTGGGAGACCAGCCACGGAGGAGGAATTATGGCAGCTCGAGCTGGATTACCCATTTGGGGAAAACGCCAGGGCTCTATGTCGAGTGGGGCCAGCCTTTGTAGAGCCCACTGACGATGATGTCCCCACGGACGAGGAGACACGTCGGGAGGACTCCGATGTGGAGTCCAAGGATGACGATGGAGGTGACTCGGACATGGGCGATGAGGCAGCAACACCGGATGAAGAAGTCGAATATTTCGACTGATCAGGGAGTGCCACCACCCAATTTTGTGATTTTTAAGTTTTGTGAACACTGGGGACATTGTTCGATTTAAGTGTGGGGTGGGGAGTAATTAGGTGCTGGGGCTAGGCTGGTTTGCTTGTATGTTCTTTCCTCTGTTTTGTTTTGTTTTGTATGTTTATGTTTCCCTTTGTTTGTGAAGTGCAAACTGGTTTGTATCTGTATATATTTGTGGTAATTGATGATGTGTGTTGTGAAATGTTGTGTTTGCCAGCTAAGTCTGTAAAATTTTTTTGTAAATATTTTCTTATGTTTTTTTTCTCTATCGACATGATCGATATTTTTAAAATTTTGCGAAAATATTTTGTTCATATTTAAAATATTTTGTAAATATTTTTTTCCATCGAAATGATCGATGTTTGAAAAATTTTTCAAATTTTATTTTTGGGTTTCTCGGAGTTTGTTTTCGATTCTTTTACCGAGAATAGTCCCATTGAACCGACGTCATAGTTAGTGACCGTTCCCTATGATGGATGGATGACGACCATCTTAAGGGAAATGTAGTCAGTAGGAGTAGTGATTTTAATTTGTTTTCAGTTTTTCTTTCTTTGGTGGAGTGCATCACGGAACCTGTAGTTACTATATGGTTGTGAAATGTTGGTTGCGTGTTGTAACTGATATTCAAAATGTAAAAGTGATTCATATGAAAGCATGCAATTTTGTAAATATGTTGAGTTACCTAGGCTGTAGAATTCGATTCGGTGTGATTGAGGCTTAATTTTTGAATTCATGTAATTGGCTAATTAAAGAGTCTGTGAATGCATCTTGAATCGAGCATGTGCATGAAGTGTGAAGTGAGGTGTTGTTATTCCATGCTATTGTGAAGTGTCTAGAACTTGCCTGGTGTGTGTACAAAACGAAATGAAGGAGGTGTAGTGTTGGAAAGGATGTAGGCATTTCTTTATTTTAACCAAGAGTTTCTATTTTTTTCTTGTCATACACTACCTTTTTATGTGATTGTATACCCTAGTCAGCCCGTTGAGCCTTTAGCCGATTCTTTCTTTCTTTGGTTCAAAATTGTATAAACTGAGCTTAATTCTTTCTTTTCATTAGCCGTAAAGTCTATACAAAACTCTTAAGCGCTTAAGAAGAACAGAATTTTTTTTTCCCAAAGTGTCAAAGAGTGAGAAGAGTTGAAAGAAAAAGAAAAGCAGAGTGAGGAAAGAAAAGAAAAAGGTGGAGGGTGTACTTGCTATAATTAAATGATAATGAAGGTGCATGAAAAACCTTTGTTGTTGTGTCAAGTGTGTTTGGTGAAATGGGCCATACGAAAGTAAACCAGCATGAATGGAATGATGAAAAAAGAAAAGAGAGAAACAATGTCCATGAGTTGATGGGAAAGTGTTGAAAAGGCGCTTAAGGATGCTAGTGGCTATTATTGGCTAATCCAATATGTACTAGTTCCATAGCTTCCATTACAACCCATTAAAGTCCTACGTGATCTTACATTGCATTTCTTTATATTAGTGGAGTAATACACTAAGGGCAAGCCTATGGGTCATGACATGATGCATGTGAATTCTTTTGGGAGAGAGAGTGAAATTAATTTTTACATGCCCCTACTTGAATGTTTGTGTGTCACATGAACAAAAAGGGGAAGATTCTCTTGAGTTGTGAGGGCACATGCTTGATGAAAGATTGGTGTTCGTGTCGGATATCTTGATTAGCTGATTTGCATGAGTTTGCCGATATCGAGGGTCGATTCTTAAAGTATAGGAAGTCTTGATGTATTAAAGGTCATTGCATTGTAAGACCATGCATGTTTTCTTGATGATTTACAATATTGAATGATCGGTATGACCGTAGCGTAAATTATCGCACCATAGTGGCGAAGGTTGGGATGTAATTTGCATGAGTTGTGTATGTGTTGTTCGAGGACGAACAAGGATTTAAGTGTGGGGTAAGTGATCTTGGGCAGATTTATATGCCCAAGTGATACTCAAACGTATCATTTTTGCCTTGTTTATTGTGCAAAGTGTATAAATTTTCATGTAATTGGTAATAAAATGTGAATTTATACTAACCAACATGATTAGCATTGTTTTGTAGGTAAAATGTGATTTCGAGGAGCTAAAATGCATGTTGGAACAATATCGGAGTTGGACTTGGATTCGAACACGAAAAAGGCATTGGACTGCACAATATAAAGGGGCTCCGCGATGGAGCCGTGCCACGCTACCATCGCGGAGGCACACTGCCTGGAGGGTGATTAATTTGTCAATTTCCAGTGAAGCCTAGCGACAGCTCCATGGCACGGAGGCAAGCCTCCGCGTTGCACGCCGTGCCACGTTGAAGCTTTATTCCTGGACCCTAAAATTCCAGAGAGGGTCCGCGTCCACGCCATGTCACGGAGGCAGTGCTCCGCGATGCACTCCGTGACACGTTGCTTGTTATTCCGGGAAAAATTCCCACTAGTATAAATAGAACACTTAGGCTTATTTTTAATTAATTCAGACTTGGTGGAGCAAGGACGTGGGTTACAGGCAGTTGAGGGACGAAAAAGCTCAGGGTTTTTCTCTCTTTCTTTCTTCTTTCAATCAATTGTTTGTATGATTAACACTTGTTTTAGGATGATTAATCCACAAATGAGTGGCTAATTCTCTTCCTTGCTGAGGTTATGAACAATGGTGATGAATTTTGATTATTGAATTATATGGTTTTTCATCTTCTTCTTCTATGTTGTTCTATTAATTCTTGTTTCTACTGCATTAGTGTGTGGCCGACATTAATGTACATCTAAAAAGTCCGATTTCACTCGAGAGAGCACGAAATTGGAAAGTTGTGAATTAATAGGGTATTGTTCTTAACTTGATTTGGGAAAATTGAGTTTTGATGTGCTTTCCTGATAGAAATATACTTGAAAGCCGTATTAGTCAATTTAGGAACCGGAATTGTATTTCTAGGTCATAAATTGCATTTGATCACAGAAATGTAGACGGATGGTTTATGATTCTTAAGTGAGATTAAATACGAGAGTTTTAATCTCTAGGCTAATGTTCTTGGCTAGCAACTGGAAGAGAAGAATAACCGAATTATGATTATAATCAAGTTCATTACTTGTTCTTAACCTTGGCATGCTCATATCCATAGTTTCAATTCAAAGTAGATATTTGTTAATAGTTTTAGTACATAATTTATAAACAAAAATTATTTAACTTTTGGTTACGTTGTTGTCAGCATATATAGAAGTAAGATAGAATATAGTATACTTGAGCAATTTTTACTTATCTAGAGTCTCCTTGGTTCGATACTTGGCTTACTTAGCCACTTTATTACTTGTTTGACCACGTGCACTTGCGTGTCGGTTTTTAACCCTTATAGCAAACACCCGAACACATCTCCAAAATTTTTTGGAGATAAGTGACACTTATATCCCCGCTGGAGTGTCATCAGATTATGCCAGGCTTACATTGTTCCCATTTTCACTTTTGGGAGAAGCCAAGAGGTGGTTGAAAGCTGAGCCACCTAATTCTATTACTACGTGGTATGATCTTGCAAGGAAATTCTTGATACGATTTTTTCCATCCGGTAAAACAGCAAGACTTAGAAGTCAAATTCTAAGTTTCAAACAGAGAGAGGGGGAGAATCTATATCAGGCTTGGGAGAGATTCAAGTCCATGTTGCGGGATTGTCCACATCATCATCAATCCAATGATGTGCTGGTGCACACTTTTATAGAGGGTTTGGAACCCCACACAAAAATCTTGCTAGACTCAGAAGCTGGGGGACAAGCATTGGAGAAAACTTATGAGGAGCTGTATACCTTGTTAAATCATATTTTGCAGGGAAATCCGGAGTGGAATGCTGATTCGTCACGAGGAGGAACAAGGAAAGCAACAGGAGTTCTAGAAGTGGATGGTTTTACAGCTATTGCTGCACATAGTTGCTTTACAGAATCAACTCAACACCCACTTCAGTAATATGACAATGAACCAGACTCAAGCCCCAGTGAATGTAGTGCAGCAAATTTGGTGTGAAGTGTGCAGGAGTAGTGAGCACTCAGCTGAGTGTTGTGGAGCAAATCCTGACTCGGTGAACTTTGTGGGAAATGTATAGAGGAACAACCACCAACAGTATGGCAACAGCTACAATTCCAACTGGAGGAATCATCCAAATTTCTCTTGGGGTAGCAACAACCATCAAGGGCAAAGTTCGAGTCAGGGGGCGCAGAGGAATCAAGGAGGGTAGCAGAACTATCAAGCACAATATAGAAACAACAATGCACCTCCTCCCTCACCATCACCCAGCATTGAGGAGATGTTCAAGACAATGATAGCTAACCAAGCTCAATTGCAGGCTGACTATGTGAAATTGGCAGCCGAGGTGAAGAACAACCAGTTAGCTACTAAGGCACTTGAATATCAATTTGGGCAATTTGCTGGAGCCCAAAACACCAGGCCTAGAGGAGGACTTCCAAGCGACACAGATCCCAACCCCAAGCAGGTGAATGCGGTGACCACAAGGAGTGGTTTGTAGCTTAAAGAGGTGGAACCAGAAAGACCACCTCAACAGTCGGGAGTAGCAGAAGTTGAGAGGGAGCAAAATGAAGAGAGGGAGAAGAAAAAGGAAGCTGAATCAGAAAGACCACCACCCCCGTTCCCTCAAAGATTAAAGAAACACAAGGAGGAGGCGTGTTTCGAGAAATTCATGGAGGTGCTGAAATAGGTACATATTAACTTACCTCTTGTTGATGTTTTGCAGGGAGTGCCGAAGTATGCAAAGTACATTAAGGACATCGTGGCGAACAAAAGTCGGTTGACTGAGTATGCTACGGTTGCTCTCACGGAGGAGTGCACTTCCCGGATACAAAATTGATTGCCCACAAAGCTCAAAGATCCTGGGAGCTTTACTATACAAATTACAATTGGGTAGAGTATCCGAGCTCGCAGATTATGTGATTTGGGAGCGAGCATTAATTTGATGCCGTCATCGGTATTCAAGAAGTTGGGTCTAGGGAGTCCAAGACCAACAACAGTGATCTTGCAACTAGCGGATCGGTCCTTAGCCAGACCTGATGGCATTGTGGAGGATGTGCTGGTGCAAGTGGGCTCCCTTATCTTCCCGGTAGATTTCGTCGTGCTGGATTTTGAGCCAGACGCGGAAGTCCCATTTATTTTGGGACGTCCCTTCTTGGCGACTGGGAAAGCGCTGATTGATGTAGCTGCAGGGAAGCTAACCATGCGAGCACACGACAAGGTG
The DNA here is from genome assembly GCA_035772735.1 of Datura wrightii. NCBI lineage: Eukaryota > Viridiplantae > Streptophyta > Magnoliopsida > Solanales > Solanaceae > Datura > Datura wrightii. Next base: position 52,758,166 of record JASDFA010000006.1, on the reverse strand, counting down.
GAAGTGTTTGATGTATACAAGGCCACCAAGCTCCCGACTGTGTATGAGGAACTCTTGGTGATCAACGTGATTGATCAAGCTGATGATGCTCAGATAGTTGAATCACGAGAGTTAATGGGAAAACCACCGGAGCGATGTAAGCACTACTGGGGTGAGGACGGTGGTCGAGAGAAAACGTCCGTCACCCTAGAAGACGACTGAGCTGAATGAAGTCGAGCCGCGACAGTAAACCAGGCGCTGCACGGGAGGCAACCCGTGAAATTTTTCTTTGTAAAACATGAATAGATTTCCTTTTTCTTTTTTTTTTCTTTTTTCTTTTGATTAACAACAAAATTGTTAGTTTTTATTTTTATTCTTATTTTTATTTTGAGTGAATCTTGTAATTCTAACCAATTTCTTGTAGTAAGATGAATTTCAGGTTGAACGAAGGGTAAACATGCAAGAAATTACAAAGGAAAATCCGAGGTATCAAAAATAATAAAAGTGGCAAAACAGTGAGCCAGGGCGATGGCTCCGTGTCAAGGAGGAGGACCTCCGCATTACCCTCCGTGACACGTTGAAGGTAATTCTGGAATTTTTACAAATTCCAGAACAGCTACGCGATGGCTCCGTGTCACGGAGGGCATGCTCCGCGTTACCCTCCGTGACACGTTGAGGTGTATATCGCGATGGGTCACACCGGGTCACCGGGTGACCCCCGCGAATTTCCCACTTTTTAACCCCGATTCCCCCTCATTTTTCCTCATTTTTCATACTCTCCGCCACCAACATCCCAAAAACCCCTCCCCCCTCAACGTGACACGGACTTAGGCCCATAATTTCATCAAGTTTTCGTCATTTCTTCGAATTCAAGGTATGTTCTTCAACTCTATCTCAATTCTTGTCGAATCTTTTCGATATTGAACATGTGACATGAGAAAAACTTGCCCTAAGTAGAAATTAAGCTTAAATTCAATTGAATTATTGTTGACCGATGTTCGGAGTAACGGTGTGATTGCTTGAACTCGATAATTACATAGCTTAATCGAATTTTTGATAAAATCATAGCTAGGGCTTGACTTTGAGTTTGAAATGGAAAAATTGAGTTGAACTAGTGAAATTCATGCTGGTTTGTACATGTTGGGTGAGATGAGTCGATTGTGATAACTGTAACTATGCTAAAAGACCGACGGATTCTCGGGTTAAGGAAATATTGGAAATTGCAAGAAATGGGTGAATTGTATAGGATCATGTAGTTAAAATTTTTCTTTAGTTTCTCCTTGCTAAGTGCTATGGGATAAAATGTTATCGATAGGTAAGGATTGTAGTTAGCTGTACGAAGTCTGAGTAGTACATGGAATATATACCACCAAATTCTCCCAAGGCACTAAGCATATTTGTTATGTTTTGTTGTTTGTTTGTGTAAATAAGTACGATCTTGCCTTAATGTTGTAATTTTGGCTAAGGACTAAGTGTGGGGTAGCCTAGCTTAACCCAAACTTAGGTGAAGCTAATTTTAATTGGCTTAACATTGAACTTGTCTATTTGGTTTGACAGGAATAATGGCAAGCAGGCAAGACAAGGGAAAAGGCGCATCAACATCTGGCGCCGGAAGAAAAAGAATCCGACTGGGCACAGCGGTCCCAGCAGCACCAGCGGTTCCACGCGGCCAACGCCGTCAATATGGAACCAGGTGGGTGACAGAGGAGGGGAAGAAATGGTACGCAAAGTGCAAGGAGAGCAAGTACTTCCCCGAGGAACACATAGCAAGGGAACCGTTGGCACAGGAGTTCCCCAGGATTGTCCATAGGATCGAGGCAGCTGGGCTGAACTTCATCTTTGAAGAGCCCAAAGAATGCAACTTGCACTTGGTTCGGGAATTCTACGCCAACTGGAATCCGACTCTCAGAAGTCACACCATCAAAATAAGGGGGCAAATAGTCACTTTTGAGCCCCACCACCTCAATGCTATCCTCGGGGCGCGGGACACAGACGTCCATGTGCTTCGATAGCTGAATATCACTCCACCATATGAAGACATCAGACGCACTTTGTATGGAACCTGATCAACAGCTCGGTGGAGCAGACATAAGGAGAGGGGCTACCATCAGACCTTGCCATACTCACAGATGAATAGGGAAGCCAGGATATGGCTGAAGATTGTTTGTTCCTGCCTAATCCCGTGGGTGCATATGACAGATGTAACCCGAGATCGTGTATGCTTGGTGTACGCCCTGATGAAAGGGCTGGAGATCAATGTGGGGGCGGTGATTATCTCCGCTATGAAGAGAGCCCATTTGCATCAAGGGCACAGATACAGATTTGGTGGACTACTCACCACGTTCCTGAGGGGCCTGGATATTGAGGAAGAGGCCCTTGACTAAATCCCGCAGATGGAGCAGCGGGCCTTAGATGTCACTAAAACTAAGGCCCCCGACACCACCCATGGGCCAATTCTTACACTAGCCGAGCGACATGCTCGGGATGATCAGTACATGGCTCGCATGTACGGGATGCAGATTCTCCAGCTGCCAATAGGCGGGAGGCCGGCAACAGAAGAGGAGCTGTGGCAGCTCGAGCTAGACTACCCTTTTGGCGAAAATGCCAGGGCTCTATGCCGAGTGGGGCCAGCTTTTGTAGAGCCCACAGATGATGATGTCCACACAGATGAGGAGAAACATCGTGAGGACTCCGATGTGGAGTCCGGTGATGACGATGGGGGCGATTCAGACATGGGAGACGACCTGATGAAGAAGTGGAGTATTTTGATTGATCAGGGAGTTCCGCCACCCATTCTTTGTGCTATGTTAATTTTTGTGAACACTGGGGACAGTGTTCGATATAAGTGTGGGGTGGGAGTAGTTAGGTGCTGGTTGTGTTGTTGTTTATGTTTCTGTTCTGTTGTTGTGCTTGTGGAAAAATTTTTTGTGACCCTGTGATTGTGATGTTTCTGTTATGTATTGTAATTAAATGTGAAGCTGTTGTGTGTTGCTGAATGCTACTAGCTGATTTTGTACATATTTTTGTTTTATCGAAATGATCGATATTTTTTAAATTTTTTTCAATTCTTGGGTTTCTCGACATTTGTTTTCTGTTCTTTTACCGAGATTGGTCCCATTGAACCGAAGTCTTAGTTAGTGACCGTTCCCTATGATGGATGGATGACGACCATCTTAAGGGAAATGTAGTCGTTAGGAGTAGATTTTTTTTTCATTTATATTTCAGTTGTTTTCTTTTGTGGGTTGCATCCCAAAACCTGTAGTTACTTTATGGTTGCGGAATTCTGGTTGCATGTTGTACATGATATTTGAAATGCAAAGGTGATTCACATGAAAGCATGCAACTCTGTAAATATGTTGAGATACCTAGGACATAGAGTCGATTCAGTGTGATTGAGGCTTAATTTTGAATTCTTGTAATTAGCTGATTGAAGAGTCTGTGAATATGTCTTGAATTGAGCATGTGCAATAAGTGTGGGGTGAGGTTTTGTTTATTCAATGCTATTATGAAATGTCTAGAACTTGCCTGATGTGTGTACGAAACGAAATGAAGGACATGTATTGTAGGAAAGGATGTAGGCATTTCTTTGTTTTAACCGAAAGTTTCTCTTTTTCATTATTGTACCCACCTTGATTGTACACCCTAGTTAGCCCGTTGAGCCTTTAGCCTATTATTCTTTTTTTTCTTTTGTCAAAAATGTGTAAACTGAGCTTACCCCTTTCTTTTCATTAGCCGTAAATTTGATCCAAAACTCTCAAGCGCTTAAGAAGAGGAAATAATTTTCCCAAAGTGTCAAAGAGTGAGAATGGTGAAAAGAAAAGAAGAGCAGAGTGATGAAAGGAAAGAAAAGGTTGAAGGTGCACTTGTTATAAATAAAATATAATGAAGATGTATGAATACTCTTCGTGATTGAGTTAAGTGCGCTTAATGAGATGGGTCAAAATAAAGACAGACTTCAAGAATGGGAGGATGAAGGAAGAAACAATGCCCATGAGATTGATGGGATGTATTGAAAAAGCGCTTAAGGATGCTAGTGGCTATTATTGGCTAGCCCAGTATTTACTAGTTCCGTTGCTTAATTACAACCCATTAAAGTCCTACGTGATCTTACATCACACTTCCTTATATTAGTGGAGTAATACACTAAAGGCAAGCCTATGGTTCGTGGCATGATGCATGTGAATTCTTTTGGGAGAGAGAGCGAAATTGTTTCTATATGCCCCTGCATGTAATCGTTTGAGTTCATGTGATTAAAAAGGGGAAAATTCTCTTGTGTTGTGAGGGCACATGCTTGATGAGAGATTAAATTTCGTGTCGGATATCTTGATCAGCTGATTTGCATGAGTTTGCCGATATCGAGAGTCGATTCTTGAGTCTAGGAAGTCTTAATGTGTTGAAGGCCATCGTATTGATAAGACCATGCATGTTTTATTGATGATTTGTTGTATTAAATAATTGGTATAACCGTAGCCTGAATTGTCGAACCAAAGTAGCCAGGTTGGGGTGTCAATTGCATGAGGTGTAAGATTATTGTTCGGGGACGAACAAGGATTTAAGTGTGGGGTAAGTGATCTTGGGCAAATTTATATGCCCAAGTGATACTCAAATGTGTCACTTTTGCCTTGTTTATCTATCGATGTTTATACGTTCTCATGTGATTGATAATAAAATGTGAATTTATACTAACCAACATGATTAGCGTTGTTTTGCAGGTGAAATATAATTTTGGGAAGCTAAAATGCGTGTTGGGAGAGATTAGGGTTGGACTCGGATGTTAGCAAGGGAAAAAGTATTTGAAGGAAAAAATTAAAGGGGCTCCGCGATGGAGCCGTGTCACGCTGCCATCGCGGATGCCTTCTGCCTGGATAGGGATTTTTTTTGGCCAAAATCCAGTGAGGGGGCGCATTGGAACCGTGGCACGTTGGCCTAGCCCCACGTTGCACGCCGTGCCATGTTGGGCCTTATTTCCTAGACACTCAATTTCCAGTAAGGGTCCGCGTCAGTGGCGTGTCACGGAGGCAGTGCTCTGCGATGCACTCCGTGACACGTTGCTTGTTATTTCGGGAAAAATTCCCGCTAGTATAAATAGAACACTTAGGTTCATTTTTAATTATTATGACTGGGTGGAGCAAGAACGTGGGTTACAGGAAGTTGAGGGGACGAAATTATCAGGGTTTTTCTCTATCTCCTTCTTCTTGAATTCAATTTGTTGTATGTTTAACACTCATTTAACGATGTTTAATCAATAAATGAGTGGCTAATTCCTCTTCTTGCTGAGGTTAAGAACAATTGTATTGAAATGTGATTGTTGATTATTTGGTTTTTCATCTTTTCTTCCATGGTTGTTCTATTGATTCGTGTTCTTACTGCATTGCTGTGTGGACAACGTTAATGTATATCTAAAAAGTCCGATTTCACTCGAGAGAGCAAGAAATTGGAAAGTTGTGAATCAATAGGATATGATCTTTTCTTAGTTTGGAAAAATTGAGAATTGATTTACCTTCAGGATAGAAATATACCTAAAAGTCGTATTAGTCAATTAAGGAATCGGTTTTGTATGGCTAGAACATGAATTTTGTTTAATCACAGAAATGTAGGTGGACGGTTCATGATTCTTAAGTTGGGTTAAATACTAGAGTTTTAATCCATTGGCAATAATTCTTGACTAGCAACCGGAGGGAAGATTAACCAAAAATTATATCGATAATTAGTTTCTATACATCTTCATTTAGCCTCAGCATGCTCACATTCATAGTTCAGACTCACATTAGATATTTGTTTTAGACTTAGCATACAATTAGAAATCAAAATATCAAACTCTTCTTTGCACTGTTGTCTTCATTTTTAGAGTAAGTATAGTAACACTTAAGTATCTTGTTACCTTATCCCAGTTCCTGTGGGATCGATACTTGGCTTACTTAAGCCACTTTACTACTTGTTCGACCACGTGCACTTGCGTGTAGTAATTACCCCAGAGCAGACGCGAACATTTATTTTACTTTTAAATATCCGTTTTACTTACCTTGCATTCTCGGTACATTGCACGTACTGACCACATACTTTCTATGCTGTATCGTTTCATGATACAGGGTCTGGATTCCAGGCTCATCCTCATCCTTAATCCATCTCAGCTTACGCTCTCGGCTTTTTGGTGAGTCCACATGTTTCGAGGGCCGTTTGATAGACTTTTATGTTATCTTGTGTTTTCAGTATTGTTTGAGTTAGTTGGGGATGTTGTCCCATCAACCCATCGTATGTAGTAGAGGCTTTCAAACAAGTATGTAGTACTCAGCCTATGTGTACGTCTAGTATTTTCTGATGTTATGCTATGGTTACATTTTCTCTATGTTTTATGTTTAGCATTCAATTTATTTAAATGATATTAGCTGTATGCATGTGCCATGGGTTGCCTTAGGGCCTCTCCGGGTCCGTTGTCCCTTGTCTACGATCCGGGTGTATGTTCAGCTCGTGACACTCATCCTTAACCTCAAAATCCAGGGAGAAATACCCTCACCCCACACTTAAATACTTGATCTATCCTTAGAGAACCTAAAATTAAATATTAGATAAGAGTGAGAAATTACTCCCTCAGGCCCTCTAGGGCCTAGCTAGTAGCAGGTTTCTTGGATTCACAAGTCACCCGACCCCACACTTTAGATCAGACCATGCTCCTTAAATTTGAAATCCATACTCATACTTCCTCTTCTCTGCAAAAGAAAAACCACAATAACACGATATATAGAAAAAGAGACAATTACATTCTTACAAATTGGGTTGCCTCCCAACAAGCGCCTGATCTAACAAGTGCCTGATTTAACGTCGCGCCATAACGCAAGACCACTCAATCCTTTTGCCAGAAAACTGAGGTCTTCCCTCTATCAAAGTCATCTTTATAATAGTGCTTCACCCTTTGGCAATTAACCAAGAAGGTTTTGTCTAACCCCAAAGGTTTCAACTGCACTGCACCATGTGCATTCACATTCACAATCTCAAATGGGTCCGATCACTTCGATCTCAACTTTCCCCCAAACAACTTCAATATTGAATTGTATAATAATTTGATTGCCCTTCCCAAAACTCACGAGGCTGAATACGCCTATCATGCACTCTCTTAGTCTAATCCTTGTACATTTTAGCATTTTCATATGCACTGAAATGGAACTCATCAAGCTCATAAAGTTGTAACAACCTTTTCTCACCAGCAGCCTCCATATCCATGTTAAGCTTTTGGATCACCCAATATTCTCGGTGTTCTAGCTCAACCGGTACAACATGCTTTCCCAAAAACTAACCTATATGGTGAAGTGGAAATAGGAGTTTTGAAAGCTATCCGGTAAGCCCATAGCACATCATCCAACTTACTAGACCAGTCTTTTCTCTTTATGCTCACAGTCTTATCGAGAATTTATTTAATCTCTCGATTTGACACTTCCACCTGTCAACTAGTCTGTGGGTGATAGGTTGTTGCTACCTTGTGCTTCACATTGTATTCTCAAAAAATTATTGAAAAGCCGGTTACAAAAGTGCGGACCTTCGTTGCTTATGATGGCTCTCTGTGTACCAAAATGGGTGAATTTCAGGAAATTGGTTACTGCCTCTGCATCATTGGTAGGTAGTGTTGCAACCTCCACCTGTTTTGACACATAATCTACAACTACCAAAATATACAGGTTCCCGTTTGATGGGATGGAGGGTTCCATGAAATCAATTACCTAGAAATCAAACACTTCCACTTCCATAATGCCTTGAGGCATTTCTTGCCTCTTTAAAATGTTTCCTATTCTCTTGTCATAAGATTTAGCAAATAAATAAGCATCTTTGAACAGAGTTAGCTAAGAAAATCCAGCTAAAAGGACCTTTGCAACTGTTCTATCTCCCTCGTGGTGTCTGCCGTGTTGAACAATGACAACTTTCCAGAATCTGGTATACTTCTCCCTTAGGAAAACATCTTTTGACCAACTGATTGGGACCTATTGTGTAGAAGAAAGGTCATGCCATATGTAGAATCTGTTGTCATAAAGGAGTCTCATTTTTTCTCTCTAGGGTTGCATCAGGTGGATATGTACCACTAACCAGGAGATTCACTATGTCAGTATACCACGGTAGCTCAAGACTGTGCACAAGGAATAACTATTCATCAAGGAAGGTCTCAACAATATCAGACTTATAGTCAATATGTTCCCTGTCCTCCAATCGAGAGAGATGATCTGCTACCTGGTTCTCTATACCTTTCCTGTCCTTGATCTCAATATAAAATTCTTGGAGTATTAGTATCCACCGAGTGACTTGGGTTTAACATCCTTCTTCGTAAACAAGTACCGGATTGCAGCATGATCAGTGTACACTATCACCTTTATTCCTACTATGTAGGCCCAGAATTTATCAAATGCATACACCACCTCAAATAACTCCTTTTTGGTCACAGTGTAGTTTTTTTGAGCTGCATCTAATGATTTATTTGCATAATAGATGGACTAAAATCTCTTCCCTCTGTTCTGTCCTAAAATAGCTCCTATAGAAAAATCACTGGCATCACACATCACAATAAATGGTAATGACAAGTCTGGAGCAATGATGATTGTAGTTGTGATCAACTTGTCCTTTAGTGTATTGAAATCCTAAACACATTCTTTATTGAAGTCAAACTTAACATCTTTCTCCAACAGTTTGTATATTGGGGTGGCTATTTTAGAGAAATCTTGAGTAAACCTCCTGTAAAATCCAGCATGTCCTAAAAAACTGCACACCCTTTTACAAAGACAGGGGGTGGTAGCTTTTCAATAGCCTCAACCTTGGCCCTATCAACCTCAATACCCGCCTTTGAAATTTTATGGCCCAGGACTATCCCTTCACGTACCATGAAATGACACTTTTACCAGTTCAATACAAGATTGGTCACCTCATATCTGGTTAATACCACATCCAAATAATTCAAAAAGTCATCAAAGTCACTCCCACAAACTGAGAAATTGTCCATGAATACTTCCACGAATTTCTCCACCTGTTTGTAAAAATAGCTAGCATGCACCTTTGGAACGTTCTTGGAGCATTACATAGTCCAAATGGCTTCCTTAGGAATGCAAAGGTGCCGAGAGGACAAGTAAAAGTACTCTTCTCCTGGTCTCTTGTGCGATCATGATCTAATTGTAACCTGAATACCCATCCAAAAAATAATAGTAGTCATGCCCAACTAACCGGTCTAACATCTTATCCAAGAAGGGCAGTGGGAATGGTCTTTCCTAGTAGCTACGTTAAGCTTTCGGTAGTCAATGCAGATCTGCCACCCTGTGATTATTCTCTAGGGTGTCAATTCATCCCTCTCATTATACACCATTGTCATCCCACCCTTTTTTGGGACACACTGAACTAGGCTCATCCAATGACTGTCCGAAATAGGGTAGATCATGCCTGCATCTAGCCACTTTGTTATCTCCTTCTTTACCACCTCCTTTATGATTGGGTTCAGTCTTCGCTGGTGTTCAACACTGGGTCTGGCTCCTTTTTCTAATAGTATCTTGTGCATGCAAAAGGAACTACTTATCCCTTTTGTATTAGCTATTATCCATCCAATTGCTGTCACACGATGCCTTAGCACTTCCAGTAACCTATCAACCAGTTTATCGGACAATAATGTAGATATTATCACAAGAAATGTAATATCACTTCCTAGAAAAGCATATTTCAAATGTGCAGGTTAAGGTTTTAATGCAAGAACTGGCGTTTTTTCAGTAGATGGCTTTGGCTTTACCCACATCAGAGGTTTGTCAAGTGTCTCCAAAAGACCATCTCTGCTAATGTGGGCACTGATAGCATCCAATACTACTAAGAATTCGATCTTCTCTGAACTGTCACCCTGTTCTATCCCATACGTCACTGCTCTCCCAAGTGGATCTTCTTGTGATAAATATTGCTCTAGAGCCTTAGTAGACAATTCCGGCTCTATTGCTATAATGGCCTTAAGCTCCTCATAATAGAGTGGAAGTCTTGCCACTCTAAACATATATTGCCACTCTAAACATATCAAAGACTACTTTCTGACCATCCACATTCATCAACATTTTACCCTTTATTACTGTATCAATGATGGCTTAGAATACTCTCACCAAAATGAGGAAAACTGCTGCATCTACTTCATAATGTAAGATTATGAAGTCCATCAATAAGATGAAAGGTCTCATCTTGATCAAGACGTCCTCTATGTTTCCATCAGGATAATCAAGAGACTGGTCGGCAAACTGCAATGTCATTGTGGTAGGACGTGGTTAACCTAAACCTAAGGTTCTAAACAATGATGCAGGCATTAGATTAATGCTTCCACCCAAGTCGCACAGTGCTGAACCAACTTCTTTGATCCCAATAACCACTGGAATGGTGAAGCTCCTAGGATCCTTCAGCTTCTTTAAAATTTTGTTTTGCACCCTAGAACTGCAGTCTTCAGTGAGAGCCACAGTCTCAAATTCTGTATGCCTCCTCTTATTTTCCACAATATCCTTTAGATACTTGGCATATTTCAGAGCATCCTACAAAAGATCCACCAACGTTAAGTTAATATATACCTACTTTAACACATCAAGAAATTTCTGGCATGCTGTATCCTCCTTCTACTTCTTAAACCTTTGTGGAAATGGAGGGGGTGTTCTAGATTCTACCACCTTCATCTTTGAGTTTCTTGACTCACCAACCTCCTATCTGGACGTCCCAACCTGCTCTGCATCATCTTTCTTATCTCTAGGGATCACCTCACCCAGCTCTTTACCACTGCGCAAAAAAGTCGCGCTCATATTTTCCTTGGGGTTCTTCTTAGTGTTACTAAGAAGTGCCCCTTGCGGTCTATTAGTCTGCTGAAGGGCCAATTTCCCCATCTGTCTCTCTAGCTCATGGATTGAATTCTGTATATCATTAACCACCTGAATCTACTGAACCATCCATTACTTCATCATTTCCTCGAGTGAACTGCCAGGTTGCTAGCCCTGAGGTCTAGGATAGTTGTTCTAGGGCCTTTAGAAATTCTAATTCCCTCCCCATGAGGGATTTTCTGTATTTCCGTACCCCTGGTTGTAATTATTACATGGAAAACCTCCACCATGTCCTTTTTATTCCATAAAATAAACAACTTCTAGGTTTAGTGGACAACCTGAATAAGCATGGTCTTCTCCATACACCTAACATGATGGTGGTGGAGTTTGAACCTAATGGACTTACTAAACCTGATTTCCTTCTGGTGTTGTTACAAGCTTGCTGATCACATTCACCAACTGATTGATATCTGCTCGGATTGCTGCTACACCATCTACGTAGAGGTTTCTTGGCACCTTGATCGTTGTGAACCCTCTACCTGAGTCCTGTTAGTCTTGACTCCCTGCTGACATGAGATTCAAAAGAGCCTCTATCTCATCATAGCTCTTGGACAAAATTTGTCCCTGTGCGGTAACGTCAAGCAAGATTTTGGACTCCAGTTTTAGCCCATCTATAAAATTGTGCCCAATAATCTCCTTTGGTTGCACGTGGTGCGGGAAATCTCTCAAGTAGCCCTTGTATCATTCCTAAGCCTAAGCCAAGGTCTAACCATCTATCTGCACAAAAATAGAGATCTTCCCTCTCAACTCTTTTGTCCTTCTTGAAGAGAAGAACCCGTTGATGAATTGTTGGAGAGAACCTCCCACGTGGTGATGGTACCTGCTGGCTCATTCTGAAGCCACACCTTGGCTTCACCAATGATCGAGAACAGAAACAACGTGAGCTTAATATACTTATCTGACATGTTATGATAGTGAAAGTTCTCACTCATCTCCAAGAACGTCACCAGATGTCTATGAGGATCCTCGTGCGGATTGCCCTGATATTGGCAAGTATTTTGGACCAACCATACGGTCCCTTCCTTGAAATTGAAGTTTCCAGTGATGTCCAGCTTGACGATCGCTTTGGAAACATTTTCCAAGTTTGGCCTAGCAAAGTTAAGCACTTGAACCCTCCTAGTTGTTGCCCTGTGCTTGGTCATTATTCTCCATAGTTAACCTGTGAAAGGTACTCTCAATTTCTGGATCAAAAGAAGCCAAAGGTTGTCCTTGACTTCTCGTGATTGGCATACACTAAGCACACAACACCTATAAACTTCACAACCAACAAAAAACAAAATGTAAAATACAAACTAGAAGAATAAATATCCTAACCTACAAACGATTAGTCAATCATCAAGTGCCCAGCAACGACTCCAAAAACTTGATGTCGTCCACACGCACGCAAGCGCACATGGTCGTCAAATAATATAGGATAGTTAATTCCCAATTATCGATCCCTCATAGACTTGTCAAATTAATTGCTCAAGGTTAACTCTTTATTTTGCTATTCTATGAAACACAGATATAATCGGGGAACGATTTAGATATTAAACTAGTAAAAGTTGAAATGGAATGAACTAATAAACTAAAGTTGTTGAAAACGTGTTTGTACTTTAAATGATGATGAAAATCTAGGAAAATGGAACTTTCGCTTAAGGTTGAGTTTTCAAGACTTGATTAACTAGATTGATTCTTCCCAAGGCTGCTAGTTGCAAGTTACTATTCCATTTCTTCCCACTCTCCCGAGCATCCAAGAACTATCCCATGAACCCTAATTCCTATATACCTATGGTCATATGAGAAACATGAGATGACGATTATGGCGACTTGTATATCAACTAAACAAGATTGAAGGTTATATCCCTATCCTCATCGAAAATTTCTAACCTTCAACCAATGGGATAAAGGATCTTTGAATTCCTATTTTATATTTACTTTTACCCCTTTTAGTTTCCTCCCAAGTTCAACCAAAATCCAACAGATTTATTCGAAAGGTGATCAGTCTAATGAATAAGCAATTAACATAAGTAAATATAAATAGCCTTTAATGAAGAATCAAAATTAGCAACAGTAAATATATAAAATTTCAACCATAACTATGGCCAACCCCCTAAAATGGGAGTTTACTCACGCATGTTCAAGAGGAAAAACAAAGAGATCATCATTCGAAGCACAAAAATGATAGAGAAAGAAGAAACCTAAGTTATGAACTTGTCTCTCCTCCATAGTTGAGTTACAACCTTACTACGATAAAATAAAATGATTGATTACTAACAAATGACCTAGATGTTATATTTATAAGTGATCCCTCAAATGACGCTTTTCCCTTAACTAACTAGCTTCAAAATCAACAAAATCCATCCAGGAACACCCCCGGTGCGTCGTGCCCTCCATAGCCCTAGGTTGGGCTTCACTATCCTCTGAAGTTTGGCTCCAAGCACTGTACGCCAGCCAATGCACCAAGGAGTTAGTAAAAATCTGAGCCTATGGATCCTCCGAGCACCCCACGCCACTCAAAGCACCAGAGTGTTAGTCAAATTTCTGAGCATTTGAACCCTTCTGGCGCGCCACTCCCTCCATAGCACCAGATTATTGAAAAAATTTCCTAAGTCTAGGATGCTTCTGGCGCGCCATGCCTCTCATATCTTCAGGGTGTTGATCAAATTCTCCTCTAAAGTTCAGGACTAGGCGCGCCATGCCACTATAACACAATTTTTGTGCAGAGTGCTCTAAAGTTTAGGGGTTGGCACTCCACGCCGGTCATAGCACTAGGCCAACTTTTGCGAACTTTTATTTCTTCATACCTTTGGTCATTTTTGAGTCCGTTTTCCTTGGTTTCCTTCTCAAAACATCTAACAATATTTTTTAGCTCAAAAGACACATGAAAACATGAATTCATGCATTCATAAGGATTATGAACTCAAAATATGGCAAAATATGGGTAAAAACATGGCAAATGGGCATAAGAATATGGCCAACATCAAAGAGCCATACCCATCTGATTAGCCTTGGTTTAGCATCCTTCTTTGACATTTGATACCACAATGCTGCATGGTTAGTATGGATGATCACCTTAATCCAAGAAAGTATGCCCAAAACTTTTTGAATGCAAAGACTACTGCTAACATCTCCTATTTAGTCACAATATAATTCTTCTGAGCTACATTGAGTATCTTACTGGCATAATATATGGGGTGAAATATCTTTTATTTCCTTTGGCCTAAGACAACAGCTAGGGCAACTCCACTAGCATCGCACATTACTTCAAATGGTAGAGGCTGATCTGGTGCTACTATAATGGGAGCAGAGGTGAGTCTTTCCTTCAGGAATTCAAAAGCTTTTAGAGATGCGCCATTAAAAAATGAATATCACCTCCTTCTCAAGTAATTTGCATAATGGTTGTGCAATTTTTGAGAAACCCTTGATGAACCTCCTATAGAACCCTGCATGCCCTGAAAAGCTCTAGATACCTTTGACAGAAATAGGTGGTGGTAACCCGACTATCACCTTGATTTTAGCCTTGTTCACCTTTATCGCTTTTCCTAAAATTCTATGGCCTAGCACAATCACCTCTTTGACCATAAAATGACATTTTGCCCAGTTGAAGACCATATTGATTTCTTCACACCTGCTTAGCATTTTACTCAAATATTCTAGCAATTTTCAAAGGAATCACCCATAACGGAGAAGTCATCCATGTACACTTAGATGGTGTCCTCCAACATGTCTGAAAATATGGACATCATACAGCGGTGAAATGTGGCCGGTGCATTACACAACCAAAAAGGCATCCTCCTAAAAGCAAAAGTCCTATACGGATAGGTAAAGGTGGTTTTCTCTTGGTCCTCCGGGGCTATAGAGATCTGATTATACACAGAATAACCATCAAGAAAGTAGTACCATCCTCTACTTTCCAACATGTCAAGCATCTGGTCCATGAAAAGCATCGAAAAGTGGTCCTTCTCTGTCCAATAATTTAGTTTCTGATAGTCCATGCAAACACGCCAACTTGTAACCGGCTTTGTCGGTACCAGCTTATTTTTCTCATTTAGCACCATTGTGATTCCACCTTTCTTTTATACACACTACACCGAACTCACCCACTTACTATCAGCAATGGGATAGACTACACCGACATCTAGCCATTTGATAATCTCTTTCTTCACCACCTCTTGCACAGGTGTATTCATTCATCACTGATGCTCGATACTTGGTACACAGTTTGGCTCTAGTTGAATTTGTGGGTGCACATGCCTAGAGGGATACCGATGATGTCAGTAATGGTCCAGTCAATTGCCTTTTTGAACCTTCTCAGCACTGACACTAGAGCCTCAACTTGCCATTGTACAAGATCTACAGCAATAATCATTAGCAATGTACTGTTCTCCCCCAAAAATGCATATTTCATATGTAGAGGTATAACTTTAAGCTCCAAAACTGGTGGTACTTCAATTGAGGGTTTTGCTAGAGGGGTTTCACGGTTCTTTAGATCAAGGTCCTACTTTTTAGCCTGAAGTTGTAGAACCCCGTTCCTTCTAGTGCATTTACCAGCTCGGTGTACCTCTGGACATCATTCCTATCAAAGTTCATAAATATGTCTGCTAGTGTCTCAGCACTCATCCTTTCCTCCAGAGGCACGAGCGACCTCTTATCCACCGTATTGCTGGTCACAGAGGTTGCTCCCAAGTTAGGGTATCTGTTATAGCCCATAAGTTTTCATTGTTTAACTGATGTGTTCTTACGTATGCTGAGAGTTATGGAATACGATGCATGCGCGAAAAGTCTTGAGGAATGAAAACATGAATACGGTACCGAGCTAGCGGGTGGAAAAAGACCGAAATTAGGTCGCTACATTCACCGCATCGCGGACACCCCTCCCCCGCGTTAGGTGGCGCGTCGCGCCCGTAAAGTGACATGATGGGGGCGCGCCGCGGACCTCCCCCACCGCCTCCTATATATATATGTTTTAAAGCATGAGTTTATTTCATTTGAAAACATATACTTCGGCCTAGAAAAGAGAGAATACGTAAACTTCATTCAATTTTCATCAAATTACACTATCAAACTCCGTCCAAACACAAATTAACTTCGAGTAAAAAGTTCTAGGTCTACGGAAAGTATCTCTATGGAGTTATTTCTTGGAAATTCGCTCGGGGTATTGGAACCCCATTGAGTAAAGGTTGTCAGAATTACTTCAAATTGGTTCCTAAATGACCACAGGGAATAGGTGAGCATTTCTCCCTTTTGAACTCTCGAGAAATTATGAGTTTTTGGCCGAGTTAATCAGAGTTGAATTATAGTTAATATTAATATTGAAAGATATTGTTATTCACTGAGTCCTACTACTCAAATAGCCTTATTTCCTTAGCATAGAGACTACAATCAAAAGGAATTATTGGCTTCGAGTTGGAAACAATTTGAGTGAATAAAAGTTGTCATTGAGGTATGTTAAGTCTTATTCCTTCGACAAGTTATTCTCATCGTATAATGATACGGCCTATATTTTTTGAACATAGATAATGATCCCATGTGTGGTATTAGCTTCTGCTTGTAGATAATGCTTATATATGTTGTGGTTAGCTATTAGAAAACATATTGAGAATAGATTACGGTATTCCTCGTCGGGAAAGAGTATGTTAGGTGTGACCCACACCAGAAGCGTCATAGTAAGCCCTCTGTTCTTCTGTTCACTGTATTAGTAGGATTCTAACGCGTTGCTGCCTTGACAAGGCCTTAGAAGGTTATGGTTAGCTGCTGGGCCTGATTCATTAAGTTGGATAGCATAGGGCGCTGAAGGGAGACATAACTTTCAGTTTGGCACCTGTATAGACAGTAAAGCTCACCCAGAGGACGTTGGCATACCTTCACGCCTCTAGGGCCAGAAATTTGGATAGGATGGTCATACCTTAGAGTCAGCGGCATCACGGTGGCCTAGTGAACTGAGTGACAATTGACCACCTAGTTAGTTACTGCCAATGACTATTAGGTTCAGTCAACTTAGTGCTTGTCATATAGGTCGCCCAGGAAGTCATCCTAGTTGCACAAGTCAGATAGACCTGTGAGTACCCTAAGGAGGGAACCTTTTTCAGTAGTCGGGTGTGGGGCCAATGCCCTAGCCTGCTGTTATAAGGTACTCAGGTCCAAGTTGCCGTGAATGGATAAGTCCAGATAAACTTACCTACGAGATTAGGAATCTCTAGAGAAAGTATATGAAATCTGAACAGACCAAGTTAAGGTCTAAGGTACTAGAACCATAGTAGTACCGTATTACCTTCAGGCTAAGAATAATGGTAAGCTTCCTGTGGAAGGTTAAGGCTGATTTCTCAAAAGCATATCCGATTAGTAACAGCCCTATAATTGTTTTAAGAGAAGGAACTAAATAGTTGGTTGTCCGTTACCTTACGGTTAGCTTATGAGCTATCATTGTCCTAAAATGACATTCAAAGTATCGTTTGGGCCACTCCAGACCTTGCCCTATTATGTATAGACCACTAGAGCTTATGATCACTGTCAGGACCCTCCGATCAGGTGTAGGCACAGGGGGTGTGCCTGTTGGTAGCTATACATATTATTCTAGGGGCGAGTAGTGGTCGCGCTAGGACTTTAGAGCCAGATAAGCCGTTTGAGTGGCTAGATCGAGACTAAAATGCAGTATATCTATTGGGATTGACCTACCCTATATAGCCTTCCATCGACCAACCTCAGAGTCACTAGTTGTGTCGTTACCTTTGGGGCTATATGGATCGCTCTGAGGATCTATATGTTGTCCCAAGGGACTATACTCAGGCCCAAGGGCCACACTACTGTCCATCTATAGATGGACTTCTATTTTTATGTCGTACCGGCATCGCTGACCTCACCGAGCCTTGTGTGCCCAAGGTGCATTTACAGGAGCCCTCTGGGCTTAAACACAGCTACAGGAGCCCAACGAGCTTAATTGCAGACCCAGGGGCCAAGTTGGTTTGTTATAGTTACCTGTTAACCCATATTGACCACATTAGGGGTATATAGATTGGAGTGTGCTCTCCAGGCTTCTAGGGACTTTGGGCGGGTTATTTTGTGCTGGTTGTACCTTCCTGGCTTATGGGGGCTAGGTTAGGTTCTTGCTTGTATTTTTGCCTGCTAGTTATAGCTTATACGTGTATAGTTGTACAATCTTAGCTCATGTACGTGTAGTATTTTAGTAGATACAAGTTACAGATAAGAAATCTTATAGGTTAATTTTTGCCCCTTCTTGTTATTCACTTTTAGTTCTTTATCAACATCTATTCAGCTTTTAATTACTGCCTTACATATTTGACACATATTGTACTGATGCCCAACTGTGGGGCAATGCATACTTGCCTGCAAGTTTAGATAGACAAGTTCAGGATCTCCTAGCAGCCGTTCAGAGTCAGCAGTTCGCCCAGCTCCTTTTATTTAGAATTTCCCAGTTGTAAAGGTTTATCTATCATCTATTTGTATAGCATTTGGGTAGGCCGGTGTAACACCCCGAAAGTGCCTAAGATTAGATTCAGGATTTAAAAATGGAAGTTGCCAGAATCTAGGAAAAATTCAACAAAATGGGTCACCTAATGGATCGTTGGTCCAACCAACGACTCGTGGGAGGCATCCGTTGTGAGATACTGTAGGGGTGGAGTTGGGAGTAACGGGTCTTGGAATGACCTATTACCAGATGTAAAGAGCTATTGTTTGTGGTCTTGGTAAGGCTTACCCTTGGTCAAGGATGAAGTGACGAGTCGTGGAATGACCCGCCGCAGGTAACAATAGGTCGTGGTCATCAGACGTGGAAAGGAGAATAAAAATCTCCAGTCGATGTAATGGAAGGAAACCATGACTCGTTGGAAGTAAGAACGGGTCGTGGTGTGGCTCGTGGAAAGACTTGGTGTAGGTCGTCAAGGGGGAAAGAACGAATGACTTGTCTTGTTGAGTCGTGGGATCGAACTTGAGAACGTGAAGTCTAGCAGTGGAGAAGACAGATGGATACCACGAGTCGTGGTATCCAAGAATGACCTGGTAGGACGGTTAGTGTTACCACCAGTCCAGAAATTTCAGGAATTTCATTAAGCGCATTTTCATCATTCCTAAGTCCTAGGGTTCTAAACTACATCGTTTAAGGCTTAAATTGTAGTATTTTATGAGGGTAAAGCCTATCCTAGGCTCATTTATATCCATGTATGCAAGAGTGATAGTCTAGAGAGGTGATCAGGGCAAATCTTTCAAGGTTCTCTTCAATTTCTTATTGGGCATTCAAGGAAGTGTAAGAATTAGCTATAATCAGGTACGTAGGGTTATGAATGGGTGAAATCATTCACACCCATGCCCAATCCCTCTCTAAATCATGAATTTCCTATTTTTAATCTATGGGGTTTGAACCCAATGCATGAAATTCCTAATTCTCTACATGGGTATGATTTAAATATGTATACACTATTGAATTATGATTCATGGGCATGTTTTATGTTATTTTCAATGAAAAATCATGTTCTAAGTTTATTAAATTGAAATGCCCAATTATAGAAAGTTCATGAAAGATGGGTTGTGATGAATGTATGATTATGAGGAGATACTATGATGAAAAACATGTTTTCAAAATACCCATGTTTATAATCATGTTTTCAAGATGAATTGAGTATTTTCAAGCATGTTAAGATACTGGGCAATGCCCACATGTTCAAGTATGATTTATGATATTCCCGAATTAAGCTTACCACATGGTTTTGGAGCAAAGACTCCCAATTATCTTTCAGCTTGTGGTATGTTTTGAGCTAAAGCTTCTCATATGCATGATTTCAGAATTGAGATGTATTTGATTATTGAGCTTCGTTAATTGACGATGGTAAGCTTCGTTGAAAAATGATGGAGAGCATATGCATGTTTTGGGAATAATGTCTAGCACCAAGTAGGATAAGGTTTGATCACCCTATGCCTCAAAATTATGCGCCAACGTAGGTTTATTCTTATATATATTACTTGGGGACCTCCCTTGTGAGCTATCCCCTGTCCTATTAGTCCACGAGCCTTATATCGATATCATGGTATCGTCCCTAGCCCTGTTAAGTGTTACAACCCAAATTTTTTTAAAATAATTATTTGATGTTTATATGCCGTATTAAGGGAAATATGGGTTGTATGTTGGCCTTAGGTGAGGAGGGAAACATGTGCAAGGGTAAAAGCAAAGAGTATGTGAAATTTGTAAGTAAGAGTCAATTTTAAACGAACATATATACAAATATATAATGATTCAGAAGTCCTATAACCTATCAAATGAAAGTTATTTAAGTCTAGGTTACGATGAAAAAAACCGCTCGTCAATTGGAGTTCGGAGTAAAAAGTTATGCTCGTTTGAAGACAACACTATCGACTGGAAAAACGCCCACGTGCGCGAGCGCCGAGACAGGCAGGCAACTGGCAAACAGATGCCCAGGTAGAATGAACCATTCATACCCTTGAGGATATGTTGAGGGCATGTGTTATGGATTTTAAAGGTAGTTTGTATGATCATTTGCCCTTGATCAAGTTTGCTTATAATAACAGTTACCACTTCAGTATCCAGATGGCACCGTTCGAGGCTCTTTACGGGCGGAGGTGTATATCTCCCATCGGATGGTTCGAGGTTGGTGAGGTAGCTATGATAGGACCAGATTCAGTTCATGTGGGATGGTGAAGGTTCAGTTGATAAGAGACCGGTTGATTACCGCTCTGAGTCATCAGAAATCGTATGTTGATGTGAGGAGAAAAGATTTGGAGTTTGATGTGGATGATTGGTTATTTTTAAAGGTATCTCCCATGAAGGGAGTCATGCGGTTCAGAAAGAAAGGTAAACTCAGTCTCCGCTATGTTGGCCCCTACCGAGTTGTGAGAAGAGTTGGTAAGGTGGCGTATGAGTTGGACTTACCCTCGGAGCTATCTTCGGTTCATCCCGTCTTTCATGTGTCACTTTTGAAGAAGTGCTTGGGTGATCCAGCCTTCGTAGTTCCGGTAGATAGCATTGGAGTGAAAGACATCCTCAGTTATGAAGAAATTCTCGTTGAAATCTTGGATCGTTAGGTTTGGAGGCTGAGGAATAAAGAAGTAGCTTCAGTTAAAGTATTATGGAGAAATCAGCATTTTGAGGGGGCTACGTGGGAAGCCGAAGCGGATATGATAGCTAAATACCCTCATTTGTTCCCTACCGGCTCAGTTTCAATTTGAGGTACCAGTTTTGCCCTAAACCTTTAATCAACTTTTCTCTTTCAGTTCATGTGGACTAGATTGTTTTTATGATATGGTAAATGTATGTGATGTCTAAATTCAGTTTAGCTATGTAGTTCTTTTCGGAGGTAGTCATTCCGTCAGTTTTCGACTTAACTGATTGGTAATTGTATATGGTGATAGCTTGTTTTTAAGTATTCTGCATGTTTCTAACATTCGAGAATGAATGTTCCCAAGGGGGAGATATTGTTATACCCCAAGAACCCAAGGATCAGACCCGGAAGTGAAAACAGGGAAAAACTGAAAATTCACACCAGGTGACAGAACAACTCATAAGGTGAGTCGTGAGGAGTGACCACGAGTCGTGAGGTGACTCGTGGTCAGCATGGTGCGGCAAGGCCTGGGAGAGGAGTCCACGGGCTTGACCATGAGTCGTGGTTACACCTCACGACTCATGAGGTCACCCGTGGTCAACCCTAGACGTTTGGCAAGTTGGGATGGGTAGTGTAGGCCACGGTAGGTGACCACGAGTCGTGGTCTAACCTCACGACTCATGAAGTTACCGATGGGGTTCCCTTGGAGGTTTGGGTAGTAGACTTAATGATCAAGGCCACAAGTCGTGCTCTGTGGCAAGGACACGTTAGGTCCCTCATGAGGACTGGCGACCAAAAATTTCTGCGTTTTAATAAGGGTGTTTTTGTAATTTCTTAAGTCTCTAAGGCCTAAACTATGCCATTTTGGATATGTTTCTGAGTAAGATAAGATGGGTTAAGCCCTTTATGCATGCCCATTCTCATGCAAAAGCTTAGAGAGCTTTTTTGGAGATTCAAGGCCTTCTTCCCCAAATTTTCATCAAATTCTTTGTGGGTGTTCAAGGAACATTAAGTCCATGTATTCCCAGGTATGTTGGGTTTTAAAATGGGTGAAATTCTTCCCCACCCATGCCCAAATTTAAAGTTAATTCATGAATTCTCCTACTCAAATTCCATGGGCTTTTACCCAAAGCATGACAATGTGATTTCTCTTTATGGGTATGATTTAATTGAGTTTCAATCATTGAATTATGAATGATGGGCAAATTTTATTATTATTTTCTTTAGTTCATGTTTCAAGCTTTTAAATCCAAAATGCCCATTTGATGAAAGTTCATGGAAGTTATCATTTATGATGACTACTCTATAATTTGAGTTTATTGATGAAAGAAAAGTATGATTTTCAAGTTACCCATTTTCATGAGCATGTTTTGAAAGAATTGAATATGATGAAGTATTGGGCAATGCCCACATTTAGAAGAATGATTTGCGATTTATGAAACGAATTACTTGATTTATCAATTTATGATGTTGGCCAATGAAAAGGGCCCATGATTCTTGGCTAAGCATGTTTTTAAAAGGGATCAATGATGATAAATGTTATATCTTAGCCAATGAAATTTTATGCATGATTTTAATGATTTATGTATGAGCCTATTAGCATGTTTTTGAGAGCCGTGTCTAGCACTGAGCAGCCCGACATTCAAAGGACTACGCCGGTATCTCATAACCACGTGCCACCGTGAGTTGTAAATGATATGATGTATTGATAATGATCCCCTCAAATGTGATTTCACGCCTTATGCATGACCCTCGCCTGGCAAGCCAGGGTCATCTCTGCCCACTTGAGCGAGACAATGGGGCATCATGAAAGGCTCTACCATGATGGTGTCTGTTATGACGAGTCCTTCCATTATTCTGCATGTTTTATACATTGTTATGTTAATGTTATTGTATCAAGTTATATTATGATAAAGTTATTTACGACTATGATAAGGAGTGATTATGAATGATTTGAAAGTCTTGAGCACTATGTTTTATCACGAAGATTTTGATGCAAGCATGATGTCCTTCTCCTATGTCTATTCATGAGTTTAATTTACTTTTAATATGTTCGTTTTACTTACCTTGCATACTCAGTACATTCCACGTACTGACCACATACTTTCTATGTTGTATCATTTTATGATACAGGGTCCAGATCTCAGGCTCATCCCCATTTTTAGTCCATCTCAGCCTAGATATCATCTTGTTGGTGAGTCCTTATGTTTCGAGGGCCGTTTGATAAACTTTTTTGTTGATTATGTTTCAGTATTGCTCGGGTTAGTTGGGGATGTTGTCCCATCAACTCATCTTACGTGTTAGAGGCTTTCGGACAAATGAGTAGTACTCAGCTTATGTAAATTTTTTGTATTCTCTGATGCTATGTCATGGTTACATTTCCGTGATGTTTTATGCCTTATATTCTATTTATTTACATGAGATTAGTTATATGCATGTGCCATGGGTTGACTTGGGGTCTCTCGGAGTCCGTTGTCCTATGTCTATGATCCGGGTGTACGTTCGGATCATGACATAACGTGACTTACGGGAAGTCTATTGGTGGAATGGCATGAAGAAGGACATAACATAATTTGTAGCTAAGTATCCAAACTATCAGCAACTAAAGGTCGAGCATCAGAGACCGGGAGGTGTGCTTCAGGATATCAGTATTCCTACTTGGAAATGGGTAGAAATAAATAGGACTTAATCATAGGGTTTCCTCGCACTCGTCGACAATATGACTCCATTTGGGTTGTGGTAGACAGCTTGACCAAGGCTGCTCATTTTCTACCAGTCAAAACCATGGATTCGGCGGAGGACTCTACCAAACTATATATTCGAGAGCTAGTTCGATTACATGGAGTGACCTTGTCCATTATATCAGACAGAGGTACCCAATTTACCTCTCAGTTTTTGAGGTCATTTCAAAAAGGACTTGGTAGGTTAAGCTCAGCACAATATTTCACCCGTAAACGGATGGTGAAACGAAGCGGACAATTCAGACTCTCGAGGACATGTTGAGAGCATGTGTGATAGACTTCAAAGGTAGTTGGGATGATCATTTGCCCCTTATCGAGTTTGCATACAATAATAGCTAGCATTCCAGTATTCAGATGGTTCTGTTTGAGGCTCTCTATGGGCGGAGATGTAGGTCACCCATTGGTTGGTTCGAAGTTGATGAATCTGCGATGATAGAACTAGATTCGGTTCATGAGGCTATGGAGAAGGTTCAACTCATATGGGACTGGTTGAAAATAGCTCAAAGTCGCCAGAAGTCCTATGCCCATGTGAGAAGGAGACAATTAGAATTCGAGGTGGAGGATTGGGTGTTTCTAAAGGTATCTCCCATGAAGGGAGTGATGTGGTTTGGAAAGAAAGGAAAACTCAGCCCTTGTTATATTGGCCCTTACCGAATTGTAAAAAGGGTTGGCAAGGTAGCATACGAATTGGAGTTACCCTCAGAATTAGCTTTCGTGCATCCTAGTTTTTATGTATCGCTCTTAAAGAAGTGTCTGGGTGATCCAACTCTAGTTGTCCTGGTGGATAGTGTTGGTGTGAAAGATAGCCTTAGTTATGAGGAGGTTCCGGTGGAAATACTGGATTGTCAGGTCGAAGGCTAAGGAACAAGGAAGTAGCTTCAGTTAAAGTTTTATGGAGGAATCAGCACGTAAAGGAGCTACGAGAGAAGTCGAAGCGGACATGATGGCTAGATACCCACATTTATTCTCTACCAACTCAGTTCCAACTTGACGTATCAGTTTTGCTCTCAAACTTTAATTAGTTTTTATGTTCAGTTCATGTGCCCAAGTTTCTTTCATGTATATGGATGTGTATATGAATCATGAATTCAGTTCAGCTATATAGTTTGAATTGAAGATAGTCATTCCGTCAGTTTTCGATTTAAGATTAGTATTTGAGTGTAATTATTGCATTTCTCTATTTTCTATATGTTTTCCCACATTCGAGGATGAATGTTCCCAAGGGGGAGATATTATAACACCCCGGAAATGCTAAGATTAGATTCGGGATTTAAAAATGGAAGTTGGCAGAATCTGGGAAAAATTCCACAGAACGGGTCACCTAACGGATCGTTGGTCCAACCAATGACCATGGGAGGCATCCATGGTGAGATACTATAGGGGTGGAGTTGGGAGTAATGAGTCGGGGAACAACTTGTTTCCAGATGTAATGAGCCATTGTTTGTGGTCGTGGTATGGCTGACCCTTGGTCAAGGATGAAGTGAGGAGTCGTGGAATGACCCATTGCAGGTAACAACGGGTCGTGGTCATCACCCGTGGAAAGGATAATCAAAATCTCTAGTCGATGTAACGGAAGGAAACCATGAATCGTTGGAAGGAAAAATGAGTCATGGTGTGGCTCATGGGAAGACTTGGTGCAGGTCGTCAACGGGGGAACAAGGAACGACCTAATGGATCATTGTCTGAAGGGATGACTCATCCTGTCGAGACATGGGATCAAACTTGAGAACATGAATTCTGGAAATGGAGATGACGGATGGATACCACGAGTCGTGGTATCCAAGAATAACCCATTAGGAAGGTCGTTACCACTAGTTCTAGAAATTTCAGGAATTTCATTAAGGGCATTTTCATCATTCCTAAGTCCTAAGGTCCTAAACTACGTTGTTTAAGACTCGAAATGCAGTGTTTTATGAGGGTAAAACCTATCCTAGGCTCATTCATATCCATGCATGGAAGAGTGATAGTCTAGAGAGGTGATCAAGGCAAATCCTTCAAGGTTCTCTTCAATTTCTTCTTGGGTATTCTAGGATGTAAGAATCAGCTATAATTAGGTATGTAGGGTTATGAATGGGTGAATCCTTTCAAACCCATGCCCAATCCTTCTCTAAATCATGAATTTACTATGTCTAATCTATGGGGTTTTAACCCAGTGCATGAAATTCCTAATTCTCTACATGGGTATGATTTAAATATATGTGCACTATTGAATTATGATTCATGGGAAAGTTTTATGTTATTATCAATGAAAAATCATGTTCTAAGTTTATTAAATCAAAATGCCCAATTATAGAAAATTCATGAAAGATGGTATTTGTGATGAATGTATGATTATGATGAGATACTATGATGAAAAACATGTTTTCAAGCTACCCATATTTCTAATCATGTTTTCAAGATGAATTGAGTATTTTCAAGCATGTTAAGATATTGGGCAATGCCCACATGTTCAAGTATGATTTATGATTTTCCTGAATTAAGCTTACCACATGGTTTTGGAGGGAAGACTCCCAATTATCTTTCAGCTTGTGGTATGTTTTGAGCTAAAGCTTCTCATATGCATAATTTCAGATTTGAGATGTATTTGATTATTGAGCTTCATTAATTGACAATGGTAAGCTTCGTTGAAAAATAATGGAGAGCATATGCATGTTTTGAGAGTAGTATCTAACACCGAGTAGGCTAAGAGTCGATCACCCTATGCCTCAAAAAAATGCGCCAACATAGGTTTATTCTTATGTATATTACTTTGGGACCTCCCTTGCGAGCTATCCCCTGCCCAACTGGGTTATAAGCTTGATATCGATGTCATGGTATCATCCCTAGCCTTGGCAAGGCTTTGGACAGCTCTCCCCACTTGAGTGTGACAGTTGGGGCCACGTAATCTTTATCATGGTATGTCAGTTAAAAGACGAGTCTCCCATCGTTCCTCATGATTTCTGTTATGCATGTTCATCATTCATGAGATTTATACATCTATATATGTTCTAAAGCAGGTTTGACTCAATGTTCAATTTTGCTCATGACTATCAGATTTCAGCTTTGAGTCAATCGATTTAGTTATAATGTTATGTTATGTTATGATGAGATCAATATTTTAGAAAAAATACATGCAAGCCCTACTCTCAGATTCTTATCGTTTATGTTTTACATTACGCATGTATTTAAATGATTTTACTTGTTTAAGCTATTTACTTACCTTGCATACTCGGTACGTTCCACATACTGACCACATACTCTATGTTGTATCGTTTCATGATACAGGACCCGACACTCAGACTTAGCCCCATTCATAGCCAACCTTCAGAGTTAGCATCTTACACTTGTTGGTGAGTTCTCATCTCCTGAGGATCATGCTTATTCAGATTTCTCTATGTATTTTTAGTTTTCAGCTTATTCGAGTTAGTCGGGGTCTTGTCCCATCAACTCATCATGTTTAGAGGCTTTTTAGACAAAAAGGATGTACTCAGCTTCAAATTGTGTATTCTGACGTTATGTTTTTTTCAGACTTCCTCTAAGATTATTATGTTGATTCTTTAGTTTCAGTAATTGAGTTAGATGTATGTTCATGCCATGGGTCGACTTGGAGTCTCTCGAGGTTCATCCCGTGTCTCGATCCGGGCCTCCGTTCGGGTCGTGACGGTCAGGGCCTTGTCCCGACCAATATTTCCACTCCTAAAGGCTTGTAGATGATGGTATTCAGTTAGTTGGTTGTTGTTGGCTGCGTGGGGCCCATGTATGTCTTATTTTATGCATTGGCCGTGTGGGGCCAAGTATAGATGTATGTTTTCATTTCCATTATAACTAGACAACATAGTGGTCTTGTCGGCCCGCATTGGATCCCTTTTGCTATTATGTGTGCTGGGTTAACTGTTTTCTTTTATAGGTGCTGCATGGCCTTGTCAGCTCGAGGTTTTGTTTACAGCTGAGCTCTAGCAGTTTGTTTTCTTGATTTTGAGTCGCTGGTAGGCACCAGAGGTTCCTATGTCCAGCCAAGTCAGCCTAAATCCGAGTGTGGCATTAGGTGCCAGTCATGCCTCCTAAGGTAGGGTGTGATAAACTTGGTATCAAAGTAGGTCATATCCCAGGGAGTCTGCAAGCCTTGTCTAGTAGAGTCTTGCTTATAAATGTGTTGTGCACCACATCTTATAAGAAGGAGGCTACAAGACATGGTAGTATGGTTACCCCTCCTTCTTCTCAGATCGTGTTATAGAGCCGAGTGATATAGGGATGAGTCCCTAAGATTTCATTGTTATGTTTGTCTAGAGTAATGTTGACATGGGACAGACTTGAGTCAGCTATAGAAGAAGGAGAGTGTACTAGTGAGGTGCCAAAGTTGGGGGACAGTTGGCCTAAGGGCAGAAGCAGATGTCTTTTAATCTCTCCATCATCTTCCGGGGGCACCAGGAACTTCATAAGGTAATAGATATGCCAACACCCTCCCCAGCTTGTTCTTTTAGTAAACAGAAAGCATAAGTATCAATGCCATGTTGCCAGAATAAATAGTAAAGGAGGGCTAGAACTGTTGATTCTGAGAAGGATTAGAAAGTGGTTAAGACCCCTAGTGTTTACAAAGTTACCTAGACCATCCCGGTAGTAAATCAGGAGGGCAGTTAAGATTGCTAGTAGCAGCCAAGTACGTGTGAGAATCTGTAAGCAACAGACTGCCAGCAATAGCAAGGTTTAATTCAGAAATAGACTAACCCCCACGGTGTGCTAGTGACTGAAGAATAATAGCTATGGCCCTAGTTTGTTATGTCGCAGGAAAGAGAGACTACATGAGGGAAATTGGCTGAATGCGGGTCAAAACGATACAGGTGGGTACATTTGGCAAGTAATATCCTTGCCAGTACGGTGCATGGAGCACGAACCCCAGATCTCATCCTATAGCAGTAAGGGGAAAACATGAGTATCTAGCTTTGGAGGAAAACAGAATCACCTCCAGGCTATAGCAGGTTGATAGAGCCTGGGATCGCCGCTGATTGTCAATAAATGAGCATCAAGTTGACATTTAAAGGGTAGTGAGGTGGTGACCTAGAATACTTCCTTGTCACCACTAGTTTTGGAGGCAAAGGAGTGGCGGTACAGAGACCCTGGCCTAGTGCATCCCAAAGACAAGGCCCAACAAGGAGTGTTGGCCTTTGAGATAGTAGGTGACAGAGTCTTGAGACCCAGAGGTCGACTCTATATTCTAAATATAGCAGGGTTTCGTCAGTAGATTGTAGCAAGGCATACCATGTATGTTACTCCCCCAACCCGCGTTTGACGAAAATGCGTTAGGTTATAAAAGAGATCTACTGCTGGTACATGAAGAGGAAGGATAATACTGAGTTGTGTCATAAAGCTCCAATGGCCAGCAAGGAAAGGTTGAACATCACAAACCGGGTAGGCTAATTTAGGAGATAGCCGTGACTTTGTGGAAGTGGCAAATAGATAGTATGAATATAGCTGCAGTGTTAACCCGTACTAGGTGTAAATTCGATCCTATCGAGTCGGTGTCGAAAGATCAATGAGATTAATTCATTTCTTGCCGATTAGAATTATGTTTTAGCTAAAGATTACGTAATGGAATATTAAAGAACTATGCCGGCAATATGATGTCCCAGTGTTTAGTAAATTTTGACAAAGACCACAACTTACAGATAGCTTTGGAAAAGCTGTCAGAATATATTGTAATGCAAGTTAATTAGAGTGCAACTTCCCGTCCCCAGATCATGACCAAGTAGAGTGCATGACTCAGACGCCTGGTGATGTGTTATGAGTGGAAATGCATGCCCCTATATGATGGCCTGAAGTAGGTAAGTTAGGGATAACCAAACCGGGCATACTACATCAGTCAAGGGGGAAAAAGTTAAACTCAGTTGAAGATATGTGTTGACAGCCCAGGGTCATCAGAAGCTTTATTCTAATGCATAACGTGGAGAGTTAAAGACAGAAGCAACGACTGGGTGTTCCTCAAGACTTGCCTATGAAGGGTGTTATGACAAGATGACAAGAAGGGCAAGTCCAGCCCTAGAGTCACTAAGCGGTACTGAATCCTCCTGAAGATCAGCCAAGTGGCCTGTGATATGGAGTTTCCTTCGAGGCTAGGATCCATTCGTCAACACTACACAAGTGCGTAGGAGACCTTTTTTCTAGATGGACCAGTCGAGGATGCTCAGGTTACAGAAGATGTGTCACGCAGAGGCTCCAACAGTTATATTAGATCGCTAGGTACGTACGGGCTACCTCAAGAATCAAAGATGTGATCCATTAAAAATCTTAGAGAGGAACAGGAGTTTAGCAGAGATATATTGAGAAGCTAAGGATGACGTTGAGTATGGATACTCTTAGTTGTTCCAAGCTCTATGCCGATAGTGTTTAAACTTAGATAATTTCGATCAAGACAAGGTAGTTCAGGTGTTTTCTGGTTATTTTTGTTGCTTTTATTCCCAGTTATTTATATATATGTGGTGGATCTATGTTTCATATGCGAGTAGCATCCCGTAAGATGCCCATGTTGGACTTTTCTGTGTTTCAGGTTTCCAGATAGTCCATATTGCAGAGGGGGCTCTGCCAAAATCTTTTTCTTATAACAGTTAAAGGAGTTGAGTCTCTTAAGCCTGAGCTTACATTCTAGGATGAATGTTCCTAAGGGGGGATGATGTTACACGCCGTAAATTTTCATCGTTTAACCAATGAGTTCATACATATTCTGAGAGTTTTGGAGTATGATGCATGCAAGGAAAGGCTCGAGGAACAAATACACACGAACACAGTACTGAGCTAGCAGGTGGAAGAAGGCTGAAAGCAGGCCGCTATGGGAACCGCATCGCGAACCCCCAGCATTGGGTGGTGCATCGCGCCCGTAAAGTGGCATAATGGAGGGCACGCCACGGATCTCCCCCACCGCCTCCTATGTATATATATATATATATATTAAGGGTTGAGTTTATTTGATTTGAAAACATATACTTTGGACAAGAACAGAGAGAATACGTAAACTTCATCCAATTTTCATCAAGTTACGCTATCAAACTCTGTCCAAACACAAATTAACTTTGGGTAACAAGTTCTAGGCCTTCGGGAAGCATCTCAGCGGAGTTATTTCTTGGAAATTCGCTCGGGCTATTGGAACTGCACTGAGTAAAGTTTTTCGAAATTACCTTAAATTGACTCCTAAACGGGCACAGGCAATAGGTGAGCATTTCTCCCTTCTAAACTCTCGAGAAATTGTGAGTTTTCGCCCGAGTTAATCAGAGTTGAAGTATAGTTAATATTAATATCGAAAAATATTGTTATTCACCGACTCCTACTATTGAAATTGCCTTGTTTCCTTAGCATAGAGACTGAAGTCAAATGGAATTATTGGCTTCAGGTTAGAAACAGTTTGAGTGAATAAAAGTCGGTATTCGAGGTATGCTAAGTCTTATTCCTTTAGCAAGTTATTCTCGTCGTATAATGATACAACCTATGTTTTTTAAATATAGATAATGATCCCATGTGGGGTATTAGTTGCTGCTTGTAGATAATGCTTATATATGTTCTGGTTAGCTGTTAGAAAACGTATTGAGAATAGATTACAGTATTCCTCATCCGGAAAGAGTATGTTAGGTGTGACCCACACAAGAAGTGTCATAGTAAGCCATCTGTTCTTTTGTTCAATGTATTAGTAGGATTTTGACGTGTTGCTTCCATGCTAAGGCCTTAGAAGCTTAGGGTTAGCTGTTGGGCCTAATTCGGTAAGTTGGATAACATAGGGCGCAGACGGGCGATATAACTTTCAGTTTGACACCCGTATAGATAGTAAAGCTCTGCCAGAGGCCATTGGCGTACCTTCATGCCTCTAGGGCCAGAAATTTTGATAGGATGGTCATACCTTAGAGTTAGCGACACCAGGGTGGCCTAGTGAACTAAGTGACAGGCGGCCACCTAGTTAGTTACTGCCAATGACTGTTAGTTTCAGTCAACTTAGTTCTTGTCATACAGGTTACCCAGGAAGTCAGCCTAGTTGCACAAGTCAGATAGACCCGTGAGTACCCTAAGGAGCGAACCTTGTCAATAGTTGGGTGCAGGGCCAACACCCCAGCCTGCTGTTATAAGGTACTCAGGTCTAGGTTGCCGTGAATGGCTAAGTCTAGATAAACTTCCCTACGAGATTAGGAATTGCTAGAGAAGGCATATGAAATATGAACAAACCACGTTAAGGTCTAAGGGACTAGAACCATAGTAGTATAGTATTACCTTTAGGATAAGAATTATGGTAAGTTGCATGTGGAAGGTTAGGGCTGATTGCTCAAGAGCATATCTGATTAGTAACAGCCCTATAGTTGTACTAAGTAAAGGAACAAAATAGTTGGTCATCTGAGACCTTACTGTTCGCTTATAAGCTATCATTGTCTTAGCATGACATTCAGAGTATCGTTTGGGCCACTTCAGACCTGCCCTATTCTTTCTAGACCATTAGAGATTATGATCACTGTCAAGACCCTCTGATCAGGTGTAGGCACATGGGGTGTGCCTATTGGAAGCTCTACAGACTATTCTCGAGGCGAGTAGCGGTCGCGTTAGGCCTTAAGAGCAAGATACGCCTTTTGAGTGGCTAGATTAAGACTAAAATGCAGTATATCGGTTGTGATTGACCTACCCTATATAGCCTTTCATTGACCAACCTTAGGGTTACTAGCTGTGTTGTCGCCTTCGGAGCTATATGGATCGCTCCAAAGAGCTATATGTTTTCCCAAGGGCCATACTACAATCCATCCATGGCTGGACTTCTCTTTTTATTCCATATCAGCATCACTGACCCTCGTGGAGGCTTGTGTGCCCAGGGTGCAGTTATAGGAGCCCTCCGGGCTTAGACATAGCTACAAGAGCCCAGTGGGCTGAGTTGCAGACCCAGGGGCCAGGTAGGTTGGCTATAGTTACTTGTTGATCCATGTTGACCACGTTAGGGGTATATAGATTGGAGGGTGCTCACCAGGGCTTATGGGGGCCCTGGGCTGGTTATTCTGTGCTAGTTGTACCTTCCAGGCTTATGGGGACCAGGTTAGTTTCTTGTTTATATTCTTGCCTACTAGTTATAGCTTATGAGTGCATAGTTGTACAGTTTTAGCTCATATACTTGTAGTTTTTTACTAGATGCAGGTTACGGATAAGAAAGCTTATAGGTTAATTTCTACCCCTTCTTGTTATTCACTTTTAGTTCTTTATCAGTGTCTATTCAGCTTTTCATTACTGCCTTACATATTAGGTACATATTGTACTGATGCCCAACTATGGGATGCTGCATACTTGCCTGGAGCTTTAGACAGACAAGTTTCAGGATCTCCTAGCAACTGTTCAGAGTTAGTAGTTCTGCCAACTCCTTTTATTCAGACCAAGTTGTAAAGGTTTATCTATCTTCTATTTGTTTAGCAATTGGGTAGACCGTGGCCCTGTCCCGACTAATATTTCCACTTCTAGAGGCTTACAGATGACGATATTCAGTTAGTTGGTTTTTGTTGGCCATGTGCGGCCCATGTATGCCTTATTTTATGCGTTGTCCATGTGGGACCTAGTATAGTTGTTTGTTTTCATTTCCATTATAACTAGACAACATGGTGGTTTGTCGGCCTGCATAGGATCCTGTTTACTATTATGTTGGTTGGGTTAGCCGTTTTCTTTTACAGGTGTTGCGTGGCTTTATCGGTCCAAGGCTATGTTTACAACTGAGATATAGTAGTTTATTTTCTTGATTTTGAGTCGCTGGTAGGAACCAGATGTGCCTATGCCCAACCAAGTTAGCCCAGATTCTAGTGTGGCATTAGGTACCAGTCATGCTTCCCAAGGTGGGGCGTGACAGTATCTATACGGTAGCCTGAATAGAACAAAACAAAAAATAACGTAAACGAGGAAATAATACATAAAAGTTAAACAGAAGAAATTAATCTAATCTTAAGCCGTATTCCCCGACAATGGTGCCATTTTTTATAACACTCAAATTACACCTCTAAAGAAGTATAAACGGATGTTGTAAATAAAGAATTCAACAAGATTGAAGTCAATTCCACAGGAAATATGGTAAAGATATAGACTAATGATAATGTCACATTTTTACTTCAATTATTTCCTAAAGGGGAGTTTGTAAAACAAGTAACAATATTTTGGAAGAGAGTTGTAACCAATAGTTATGCTCATCTAAACGATTAATTGGTCCAATTTAGATGACTCTACTCAATCACTGGGTTAGGTACCATGAGCGATTTTTCAATTTATCCTTTATCAAAATTCCAAATTAACTATCCTATGACCGCAATTCAAGCTATTCCGTGAAATTGAAGTTAAAGGCTTTGTTGTTCTTCTCTTTTCTTAATTACTACTTCTCTGGGTTCAAGCATGTAGAGAAAACGGGCAAGTCCTAACATTGTGCACCATTAAGAAACATTTATGATGAAGAAAAGAATAAAACAAGTATTCGTACTAGTTTATAATCACTTTGTGTTAACCCTAGTTTGTTATTCCACCATGGTTCCCACAACCTTAGTTGTGGAGGGTTTAGCTATTCATCATTGTAATAATAAAACCAGATTTCACGAAAGAAAACATAATTGAAGACTTGCAGTAATGATGAAATAAAGAACCCAAGAATTGATTGCATAATTAATTGTCCAAAACTCAAGAACAATGATTAATTTTGTCCAAGTATTTGAATAGTTGATCTCCAAGAACTAGGGAAACCCAAAAACTATGAACCAAAGGTCAAAAGTGTTGAATCTCCCTAAGAAAAACAACTAAAAATTATTTATACAATTAATGAAAATCTTTCCTAAATTAATAGGAAAACTGCTGCCGCCACATCCTATGAGTTGTAGCATGATGCTATGAGTCACAACTTCTGTCCGTAGTATGAAATGTAGCCTCTAAATCTGTCAAGTCCTGGAGGTTGATATGACTCGTATAATGCCACTACGAGTTGTAGGTGCTAGTCGTGGTTTGGACTTCTGTAAATCTGACATCCTTTGAATCTTTCCAGGTGTCCTTTGTACGGTTCGTACCTTGGTGATGCGACTTGTACAATCTACCCGTACCCTAGGATCTGTTAGTTGACATTTTCTCTAAACTTTTGCATGACAAAATGGCACGGTTTTTACGTTAACATTACGATTTGTGGCTTCACTCATACCACGAGTTTCTACAAGTGCACCTCTTCTGAAGTTTTTC
The DNA here is from genome assembly GCA_035772735.1 of Datura wrightii. Taxonomy (NCBI): domain Eukaryota; kingdom Viridiplantae; phylum Streptophyta; class Magnoliopsida; order Solanales; family Solanaceae; genus Datura; species Datura wrightii. The sequence goes on along the minus strand of JASDFA010000006.1, from coordinate 52,723,360 downwards.
ATAAATCCTTGGTACAGATCATACTATGAGTCGTACTTTGCCTCAACACTTATGCCATGTCCCTGAATTTTGCTACGGTTGCTAGGTACGACTTGTACCAGGATCGTACGGTTCGTACTAAGACTTGTAGCAAGCTATTTTATGCAAGTTTTCTGCTCCATTTTGACAACCCAACTCCTGGACTTGATTTCCCTGAAAATAAGGTAAAAGCACCTTATATATGTATAAACACAAGTCACAACATATTTTCTATATTTTAAGTGTCGAAAGTGCCATAAATCCACGCCCACATTAGGACTTCTTTAAAGTAAATTGTGGAATTGTGCTTTCAATTGAGAGGTATGAATGCGACAAGTTATGCAGTGAACTTCTGGGCAAACCTTGAGTGTTGATTGTCAATGCCTTGAGATGCTCATTTATCTTGATTTGATTGAATATGTCCCCTATTTTGAAGTGAAAGAATGAAAGTGATATGTGCCAAATTTTTGTGGTGACACCAACTAAATTTGTGCAACTGTTTTAGTATTTTTATTTTCTTGAGTCGGTGTGTGATTTTAGGGTTGTCTTAAGCTTAAGTGGTCTTGTGTGTAGCTCTTATAATGTGATATGCTTAATTCAATTCTAGTTATGAGTGAATGTTTTGCTTGAGGAAGAGCAACAGTTCAAGTTTGGGGGTTTGGTGAGTTGGTAATTTACCAACTCATTCCGCTTTTAAGCATGAACAATTGCATTTTTTTCCCACACAATTTAAGAAGGTTTTATGCCTTTTTCCCTTTGTGCCCAGGCATTTAACTTAGATAGAGAAAAGGGATGAATTAAACAAAAAACACTCTACAGGGAACAAACAGGACATGCGTGACGCATATGGGCACCTGCAAAGCATAGGTGCCACACAGATGGCATTGGAGGATTATTGAACTGAACCTATGAAATGCTGGTGCCATTGCAAATGATCTCCAAAGAACACTGATTCAACTTGCGAAAGCACTTGCAGACCACGGACAATCACAGGTAGTGCAAGTGACCTAGATACTGACAAGAGCAAAATAGTCCAGCTTTGGCACAAATATACCTGAGAAGCTTTTGAAAAGCTTTGCATAAGAAATTTGTAGATTATACTCCAATTTTGCATACACACATCAAGTAACTTTTTGAGGGACTATTGTAGGGAGAAGTTTGATAGAGATAGAGAGTAGCGTACAATTAACTCATCCTCTTCAATTTCTCATTGGACAAGAGACCTCCATTGGTGCAGATTTCAAAGCTTGATTTATTATTCAATATGATGATTTTAGAGGAACTTCCTATTGGTATAATTTTTCTCTATTCACTCATGACTAGATAAATCTATTGCGAGGGGTGTGTGCAAGATGGGTGTGTAGACTAGAGTGGATGTTGATGATTTATTCTTGAATTCAATTAGTATGCATGTATCTATTGTTTCCCCTAAGTTTTAATTGAAAAATTAGCGGTTGGGAACATTAGCTTAGCTTGCTTATCTTGCTTGTGCTTGAGAAAGAGAAGTGAGATTTGGGTAAGAATTCAATAGTGAGGATTTGGTTGTGTGATGCTTGGGCTTGATCTAGAGATAGTCAAGCCCATGTTCATACTCTATTAAAGGGTTAAGGCTAGAGATAACTTAACCCTTCCAACTATGTTCTTCTCCTCACAAGAGCGTCGAAGTGCTTCCTTCATCTTCTTCCTTTCTCTCTGGCACTCTCTTGGCCATGCCTTCCTCATCATCCTCATATCATAGTCACAAGACCTTTTCCCTGCTAATTGTAGGGGTGTCTCCTGAAACAAGGCACATAGTGGCCTATCCAGTTGTGACACCTCTATCACTAGGACTATAGGTGTTTCAAACCACGAGCCAGTGCTGGCCGTAAAGTGGCAATATCTACCTACACCTAAGCTAGCTCTACCAATACACTACTTAAATCTATAGTCTGGCTCATCCTTAGTCACTCTTTAACCCGCTCCTCAACGCTATCAATCCGACCATGTAGTATATGTACTGCCTCATGTATAAGAGCGAGTGCTACAACTATGGATTTAGCAACATAAGGCTTCAATTGTAGAGCAATGAGATCTGTCTGCTTCTCATTTCGCTCAAGACACTTATTCAATGCTAACAAGTAATCTCAAGTGAATATAATAGCATGTGGCAAAATTGGAGGTCTAACTGCTGGTAGGATAGTTGAGACTGGGGCTATGGAAGGAGCTATAGGAGTGTCGGCCTCTTTGGCCATAGAATAAGTTGTTGTGCTAGCTCCCTCATCCCTCAATGCGGGCACCTCTCTAGGTGTAACCTCTAGCATATCAAAGAAAATCAAACCTCCAGAGGTGGATGGATGCTATCTACCCTTAGCAATTGGGTTAGCCTCATCATGGACCTTTGAGATGTCCTGAAGGTGGGTAGCTTCAACTTTCTGATCAATGGTTGATAAAAATGGCACACCCACCTCATGGCATAACCGAGCTATCAAACAAGGAAATGGAATCGAAGTCCCATACCTAAAAGCCCTCTCTCGAATCTTTGCAACTATGATACAGACAAAATTTACTGCATACGTCGACATGAGGTTAGCCACTAGCACAACATGGTATAGTGTAAGCTAATTATCGACATGAGTGGAAATCAATCGTAGCCATACTACTGATATTGGGTGTATTTATGCACTTATTTACCATATTTTTCCCATACTTAGGTATGTTTTAAGAACAAATAATGTGTGATTGCCTTGGTTTTCTATGATATTTTGTGAAAAATAGCTAACACACATGATTAGATGTTTACAGGATGAAAGGTGATGAATTTTGACTTATTTGGCCTTAAAAAGCAAGTGTTGCCAAACCAGAATTGAGAAAGACAAGATCAAAGGCTTAAGTAGAGGTCGACATTGCATAGGGCAATCCATCGTAGCAAGCTCTGTGTTGCGGAGCTGGATGGCTGCATGGAGCCTAACTTCATGGACCATGACTGCCGCGATGGACCGCGCGACACACACTAGTGGATTCCGTCTAGGTCTTGCAAAGTCAAATCCCAGTCAAGGAAGGAGACATGTTGACTTATTCTACTACAGTAAATACCCCTAGGACGTTTGGTTTTAGTCATTAACTGATAATACATGCATTGTTTGAGGCATATTGTAAGCGTGGAAAGCATTACTCCATACAATTGTTGAGAGAAACATAAAGTTCATATTGTAAGTAATCATAATGACTTCTTATATATATACATATATATATATATATATATATATATATATATATATATATATATATATGTTGTTTCTTCAAACATGAGCATCTAAATTCTTTAGCTAAGGTTGTGAAAACCGTGATGGATTAACGAATGTAGGCAAACATAATAGTAATTCTCGAATGGTGAAATTGAGTGTATTGTTGCTCTCTTTGATTTAATTAGTTTTAGCAGTTGTAAACATTGAGAAGTGTTTGTATCATCAACTTGCTTAACCAAAGAGATTGAAGTTTGGAAAATAGAATATCAATAGAAATTTGAGGATACTAACCCACATCTAATTGACATGAGCTCTAACCGAGGATAGTTAGTTAGAGACATATGAAGAGGGAAAAATATGAATAGTTAAAGTTCGAGAGGATTTAGAGTGAAATTCATCTATGTAGGTTGAGAGACGTTAAATGAACATAAATGTCAGTCTTGCACGAAATTCATCAGGATAAGTCACTAATAAAATAAGCGTACGACATTATGAAATCATGAGGAACACAGTTCTAGTTACTTCTCATATATAGGATACAAATAAACTCTTAGCTTAAATTACTTCTTTTTCATTGCAATCCCCTTTGAAATACTGACTATCGGTCAAATTAATAACTGTAAACATATTATTTCTCACCTATTCCCCATAGGATCAACCCCAATCTATTTGACTTACTATATTTTACAGCGATCGCTTTATACTTCATTGCGAGGTGTAATTTGGGGGTGATCAAATTTTGGTGCCATTGCTGGAAAATACGGTTAAGCAATAGTTAAATAGTGTTTAAATTAGAGTCTTATTTCCTATATTATTATTATTTTTTTAGTTTTTCTTTTTTGTTTTACAATGGAATCATAGAATGAAAAGGGGTTTTTTAATGCTCTGGAAGCCCAAAGATAAGACCCGAGAGTTTGAAACAGAGAAAATTGAAAAATTTGGCATCAGGTCATAGAACGAGTCGTTCTGTGACTTATGGGGTAGACCACGAGTCGTTAGGTGACTCTTGGTGAGGTACTTGACTTAAGTTTTGGAAGTTGTGGTTTGAAGTCACCACGGGCATGACCACGAGTCATGGTGAGACCCCATGACTCGTTGAGTCAGTCGTGGTCAGTGTTAGAGAAGGATCAAAGGATTTTGCGCAGTGGAGATCATGCGAAGTGACCACGAGTCATGGTCACCACTGATGATTCATTGGTTCCCTCGTGGGGTCCATTTGAGGAAAATGGGAAGTGCACTCGATGAATAATGCCACGAGTCATTGTCTTGGGTGACGATTCATCCAGTCCCTCGTGGGGACTGACAGTCAGTTATTTTCTTCGAATTTAGTAAGGGCTTTTCCGTAATATCTATGGTCCTAAGTCTTAAACTACATTGTTTAAGCTATGAATGATGAGTTTTAAGAGGGGTAAGTTCATTTTAGGCCATTGTTACGCATACATGCAAAGTTAGAGGTCTAGAGAGGTAATCAAGCTCGTTCTCCTTCAAGTTTTCTTCAATTCTTCATTGGAAGATCTAGAGGGTGGTTAAATCAGATTCTGTCAGGTATGTAGGGTTATGAATGGGTGATTTTGTTCACACCCATGCCCAATCCCTCTCTAAATCATGAAAATCTATGAGTTCATTCTATAGGGTTTTAACCCAATGCGTGAATTCTCTAAGTAAGTGTCATGGGTATGATCTAAGTATATTTTAATTGATGAATTAGGATTCATGGGCAAGTTTTATCATGTTTTCAATTACTAATTGTGTTTACTAGTTTTCCAAATTGTAATGCCCATTCATGAAAGCTTATGAGAAGATGAGATTTATGAACTATGTTCATGTATGATGGATTTTTGATGAGAAAAGCATGTTTTCAATCTATCCATATTATGTTCATGTTTTCAAAGTGAATCAAGTTAATTTCAAGCATGTTAAAGTATTGGTCAAGCCCATATGTTCAAGTATGATTTATGATTCATGTAAAAATAGCTTACCACATAGGTTTTGGAGTCTAGACTCCCATTTTACTCAGCTTTTGGTATGGTTTGAGCCAAGGCTTCTCATGTATGATTCAGATTTATATGTATTCATGATTATTCAGCTTTGTTAATAGACTATGGTCAACTTTATTGAAAAACGATGGCGTGCATAAGCATGTTTTTGGGAGTAGTGTTTAGCACCGAGTAGGCTAAAGGTCAGTCAACCCTACGCCTCAGAACTATGTTCCTACGTAGGTATGATCAAATTATATTGGGACCTCCTATGTGAGCTATCCCCTAACGCAAGGGGCCTTCAGCTTGATATCAGTATCACCCTATCATCCTTAGCAATGGCAAAGCTTTAGACGACTTTACCCACTTGAGTGCGATAGTTGGGACCACCTAAGCTCTATCATGGTATGTCAGTTACATGACAAGTCTCCCATTGTTCCTCATGATTTCAGTTATGCGTGTTTATCACCTATGATATATATACATATGTTCTAAGGTAGGTTTGGACCAATGTTCAGTTTTACTTTTGATTATTAGATTTAAGCTTTGCGTCAATCGATTTAGTTATGATGTTATATTATGTTCAGATCATGATTTCAGAAAATAGCATGCAAGTCCTACTATCAGCTTCCTGTTTTGATCATTTTTTACATTATGCATGTTTTAAATGATTTTACTTACTTAAGAGGTTTTACTCACCTTCCATACTCGGTACATTCCACATACTTACCGCATACTCTATGTTGTATCATTCCATGATACAGGCTCTGATCATCAGACTCAGCCATGTCGTTAGCCAGCTTTCGGAGTTAGCATCAGTCCCTGTTGGTGAATCCTCATCTATCGAGGGCACCTCTTTTATTTAGTTATGTTTCTTGTCCCATCAACTCATCAGACTTAGAGCTTTTCAGAAAATAGAATGTATTCAGCTTCAGACTCGTGTTGTTTTTCTAGATTATGCATTATGCTAGACTTCTTCTATGTTTATTATGTTAATTCTTCCACTTTAATTGATTGAGTTAGATGTATTTTCGTGCCATGGGTCGACTTGGGGTTTCTCGAGGCTCCTGGTCCCGTGTCTCGATCCAGACCTATGTTCATGTCGTGAAAAACTTGGTATTAGAGCATTAGGTTTTGAAGTGTCCTAGGGTGTCTGAAAGCCGCATTAAGTAGAGCCTTCTTCATGGGTGTGAAGCGCGCCTCACTTATGACGAAGAGGCTAAGAAACGTTTAGGAAATGTTCCCTTCTTGCCACACTTATGATGAAGAGCTACGAAACGTTTAGAAAATGTTTCCTTCTTTCATGGTATATGTCGTGCGATGGAATGTCTCTCTATCCTTCTAACTCGTGCTATTATCGATTGCAGGATCATGCCTTCCCGCAGAGTTAATGGTAGAAGGAATGGAAATGGAAATGTCCATGAGGATGGAAATGGAGACGGGCACTAGCATGCCCCACCAGTTCAGGAGCACCATGCACTAGAGCCGGTTGCCCATGCTGAATTTCGAGCAGCCATTTAGATGTTAGCGGAGGGCTTGACCGCCCAGGTCAACCAACAGGCAGTGGCACAGGTCCTGCAAAATGGGAATGAGACGACAACTTGAGTTAGAGATTTCTTGAGGATGAACCCACCAGAATTTTTTGGGTCGAAAGTGGATGAGGGTCCACTTGAGTTTATCGATAAGTTTGTAAATATCACCCAGGTCATGGGGGTGAATGGAGTTGAGTATGTTGAGTTGGCCTCATATCAGTTGAAGGGGGTCACACACATTTGGTTTAGATAGTGGAAAGATAGTAAGGCAGTCGGAGCAGACCCTATTAGTTGGGAGGAGTTCCACGTTGCTTTTCTAGATCGGTTTTCCCCTTATGATATGACAGAGTGGAAAGCAGCTGAGTTCGTGAATCTTAAGAAAGGAAAGAGGATGGTGCAGGAGTATGCCCTTGAGTTCACACGTCTGTCAAAGTATGCCCAGAGTTAGTGGTTGATCAGAGGGTGCGTGTGAGTAGGTTTGTTCATGGGGTGGCAGACTATCTAGACAAGGATTGTAGGACCACTATGATCCATCATGATATGGATTTCCCTCAGATAGTCTTGTACGCCTAGAAGATAGAGGTGGTGCATCTGAGGGAGAGAGAGGCCAAGAGGGTCAGGATGGACAGCTATAGGTTCTCTCAGCCGAGGCCAGGTGGTAGGCACTGACAGCAGACCCACCATAGATCTTCAGCCCCAACATCTTCAGCGATGAATGTTCCATCTAGACCTAGGAACGACCAGAGAGACGAGCATTAGGATCTAGGGGTCAGAGCAACAGGCCCGTGGATTCCAATATTCCAGTTTGTGACCGGTGTGGTCGGAGGAACACGGATCAATGTTTGACTGGTACAGGTGCTTTGTTTGGGTGTGGGTAGCCCGTACATATGCTCAGAGATTTCCCAGTAGCTAGACAGGGCCATGATAGGGGCCGAGGCCCAGCTTCTAGTTCAGCAACTACACTAGATATCTCAGTAGGGCGCATCTACTAGCACAGGTGGCGGTCAGAGCCAAAACAGATTCTATGCCTTAGCATCGTGCCAGGAGAAGGAGGTCTCCTTGGATGTAGTCACTGGTATGTTATGAGTTTTCCACCTTGATTTTTATGCTTTGTTAATCCAGGGGCTACCTTGTCTTTTGTTACGCCCTATGTTGCTAGTAGCTTCGGAGCCAGTCTCGAAATCTTATCAGAACCCTTCTCAATCTCTACTCCAGTGGGTGATTCAGTTGTAGCTAGTGGGTGTATAGAAGTTGCCCGGTCACAATCCTTCAGAAAGTCACCTCAGCAGATTTAGTAGAGTTAGTCATGACCGATTTTAATGTTATCCTCGACATGGATTGGTTATTTTCATGTTATGTCTCATTAATTGTAGAACCCGAGCAGTAGAGTTCAGATTTTTGGGTGAGCCAGTCTCAGAGTGGAAGGGTAACTCAGCTGTGCTGGTAGGTCGTTTCATTTCCTACCTTAAGGCCAGAAAAATGATTTTCAAAGGTTGTGTGTACTATCTAGTTAGGGTTAAGGATACTACGTCTGAGACCCCGACTGTCCAGGCAGTCCCAATAGTATGTGAGTATCAGAAGTCTTCCTAGACGATCTACCGGGTATTCCTCCCAAGAGGGAAATCAATTTTTATATTGACCTCCTACCCGACATGCAACCTATATCCATTCCTCCCTATAGAATGGCTCCAACTGAGCTAAAAGAGTTGAAAGAGCAGTTGAAGGACCTGCTATACAAGGGTTTCATCAGACCTAGCAAGTCATCGTAGGGTGCACCAGTTCTATTTGTTCGAAAGAAGGACGGTTCCCTTTGGATGTGCATTGACTAGTGACAATTGAACAAAGTCACCATCAAGAACAGATATCCTCTCCCCAGGATTGATGACTTATTTGACCAGCTTTTGGGGGTTCCAAGTGATTTTCCAAGATAGACCTTAGATTCGGGTTCTATAAGCTCAGGGTTCATGAGAGTGACATTCCGAAAATAACTTTCAGAACTCGGTATGGTCACTATGAGTTTGTAGTTATGTCTTTTGGACTAATGAATGCTCCTGCAGATTTTATGGATTTGATGAACAGGGTGTTGAAGCCATATCTAGACATGTTTGTGATCGTATTCATTGACGACATCCTTATATACTCTTAGAGCGAGGAGGAGCATATAGCTCATTTCAAGGTGGTGTTGCAGACTTTGAAGGATCTTCAATTGTATGAAAAATTCAACAAATATGAGTTTTGGTTAAATTTTGTGTTGTTCTTGGGTCACGTGGTGTCTAGCAAGGGTGTGTAAGATGACTCGCAGAAGATAAAGGCGGTGAAGAATTGGCCCAGACCAGTGAATCCTGTAGATATCAGTAGTTTCTTGGGCTTACCTGACTACTATCGGAGTTTTGTTGAGGGGTTTTCATCTATTGCAGCACTATTGACTAAGTTGTCCCAAAAGAAAGTGAAATTCCAATAGTCGGATGCTTGTGAAAGGAGCTTTCAGGAGTTAAAGACTCGACCTACCTCATCACCGGTGTTAACTCTACTGAAGGGTACTGATGGGTTTATAGTGTATTGCGATGCTTCGAGAATCGGACTTGGTTGTGTATTGATGCAGCACGTAAAGGTTATAGCTTATGCTTCTAGATAGCTAAAAGTGCATGAAAAGAATTACACGCCTCATGATCTTGAATTGACAGCGGTAGTATTTGCCTTACAAATATGGACACACTATTTTTATGGGGTCCACATAAATGTGTTTATGGACCACAAGAGCCTACAATATGTGTTTACTTAGAAGGATCTCAATCTGCATCAAAGAAGATGGTTGGAGCTACTTAAGGATTATGACATGAGTGTCCTTTACCACCCGGTCAATGCTAATGTAGCAGCAGACGCACTTAGTAGACGCTCTATGGAGAGTGTGTCCCACGTGGATGAGGGGAGAAAGTAGCTGGTGAAGGATGTTCATCGACTTCCAAGGTTGGGAGTTCGTTTGGTTGATTCGACCGATGGCGATGTTATAGTTCAAAAAGGATCAAAATCGTCCTTGGTGATTGATGTAAAATCTACACAATATGAGGACCCTATTTTGGTAAAATTAAAGGAGGCCGTTCAGAATCAGAAGGTAGAGGTCTTCTCCAAAGGGGGAGATGGCGTGCTTCGATACTAGGGTCGCAACTAATGGACTCTCTAATTTTTTTCGTAATATAAAATTCGAGGTTGAAATATATATGTGATATTGCTATAAAGCGCAATTTTATGTGTTTCGGATGTTGATGATTTGAGGAACCAGATATTGCACGAGGCTCATGGATCCAGGTATTCTATACATCCAGGTGCCACCAATATGTACCATGACCTATGGGAAGTCTATTGGTGGAACAGAATGAAGAAGGACATAGTAGAATTTATGGCTAAGTGTCCAAATTATTTTAGGTGAAGGTTGAGCACCAAATACACGGAGCTGTGCTCGAAGATATTAGCACTCCTACCTGGAAGTGGGATGAAATCAATATGGACTTTATAACAAGTTTGCCTCGCACTTGTAGATAGTAAGACTCCATTTGGGTTGTTGTAGATGATTTAACCAAAGCCGCTCACTTTCTACCGGTCAAAACCACTAATGCCATGGAGGATTATGCCAAACTATACATTCAAGAGTTGGTTCGATTTCATGGAGTTCCCGAGTCCATCCTATCAGACCAAGGTACTTATTTTACCTTTCGGTATTGGAAGTCGTTTCAAAAAGGACTAGGTACTCAGGTTAAGCTCAGGACAACATTTCACCCGTGAACAGATGGTCAGGCAGAGTGGACTATTCAGACTCTTGAGGATACGTTGAGAGGATGTGTGATTGACTTTAAAGGTTGTTGGGATAATCATTTGTCTCTTATCGAGTTTGCAAACACTAACAACTATCATTCCAGTGTCCAGATGGCTTCATTTGAGGCTCTCTATAGGTGGAGATGTAGATCGCCTATTGGTTGGTTTGAAGTCAGTGAAGATGCGATGATGGGACCAGATTCAGTGCATGACGCCATAGAGAAGATTCAGCTCATTCTGGACCAGTTGAAAATAGCTCAAAGTCGACAAAAGTCCTATGCTGATGTGAGAAGAACAGAATTTGAGTTCGAAGTTGATGATTAGGTGTTTCTGAAGGTGTCTCCCATGAAGGGAGTGATTAGGTTTGGAAAGAAAGAAAAACTCAACTCTCGTCATGTTGGCCCCTAACGAATTATGAAATAGATAGGCAAGGTGGAATATGAATTGGAGTTGTCCTCGGAATTAGCTTCCATGCATCCTATTTTCCATGTATCACTCCTAAAGAAGTGTTTGGGTGTTCCATCTCTAGTTGTCCCAGTGGATAGTGTCGGTATGAAGGAAAGCCTTAGTTATAATGAGGTTCCAGTGGAAATACTGAATCGTCAGGTTCAAAGGTTAAGAAACAAGGAAGTAGCTTTAGTTAAAGTTTTATGGAGGAATCATCATGTGGAGGGAGCTAGGTGGGAAGCCGAGGCAGATATGATGGTTAGATACCCACATCTATTCCCTTTCGACTCAGTTTCAGCTTGAGGTATCAATTTTGCCCTAAGACTCTATTCAGTTTTCATGTTCAGTTCATGTGACCAAGTTTCTTTTATGTCAAAGTATGTATGTATGATTCATGAATTTAGTTCAGCCATGTAGTTCAGTTTGAAGGTAGTCATTCCGTTAGTTTTTAGCTTAAATGATAAGTATTTGAGCATGATGATTGTAATTCTCTGCTTTTCTGTGTGTTTTCCAATATTCAAGAATGAATGTTCCCAAGGGGGAGATATTGTAATGCTCGGAATCCCAATGATCAGACCCGGGAGTTTAAAATAGAAAAAACTGGAAATTTTGGCACCAGGTCACAGAACGAGTCGTTTTGTGACTCGTGGGATAGACCACGAGTCATTAGGTGACTCGTGGTGAAGTACTTGCCTGAAGTTTTAGAAGTTGTGGTTTGAAGTCACCACGGGCATGACCACGAGTCATAGTATGACCCCACGACTCATTGAGCCAACCGTGGTCAGTGTTGGAGAAGGATAAAGGATTTTGGGTAGTGGAGATCACGATAAGTGACCAAGAGTCGTTGTCACCTATGACAATTCGTTTGGTCCCTCATGGGGTCCCTTTGAGGAAAATGAGTAGTGCACTCGACGACTGACGCCACGAGTCATTGTCTTGGGTGACGATTCGTCCAGTCCCTCGTGAGGACTGACAGTTAGTTATTTTATGTAAATTTAGTAAGGGCTTTTCTATAATTCATATGATCCTAAGGCCTAAACTATGTTGTTTTAAGCTATGAATGATGAGTTTTAAGAGGGGTAAGTTCATTTTAGGCCATTCTTGCTCATGCATGCAACGTTAGAGATCTACAGAGGTGATCAAGCTCATTCTCCTTCAAGTTTTCTTCAATTCTTCATTGGGAAATCAAGGGGGTGGTTAAATACAATCCTATCAGGTATGTAGGGTTATGAATGGGTGATTTTGTTCACACTCATGCCCATTCCCTCTTTAATTCATGAAAATCTATGAGTTGATTCTATGGGGTTTTAACCCAATGCGTGAATTCTCTAAGTAAGTGTCATGGGTATGATCTAAGTATGTTTTAATTGATGAATTATGATTCATGGGGAAGTTTTATCATGTTTTCAATTACTAATCATGTTTACTAGTTTTCCAAATTGTGATTCCCATTCATGAAAGCTTATGAGAAGATGAGTTTTATGAAGTATGTTCATGCATGATGGATTTTTGATGAGAAAAGCATGTTTTCAATCTATCCATGTTATGTTCATGTTTTCAAAGTGAATCAAGTTTTATTTCAGGCATGTTGAAGTATTGGGCAAGCCCATATGTTCAAGTATGATTTATGATTCATGTTAAATTAGCTTACCACATGGTTTTGGAGTCTAGACTCCCAATTTTACTCAGCTTGTGGTATGGTTTGAGCCAAGGATCCTCATGTATGATTTAGATTTCTATGTATTCATGATTATTCAGCTTTGTCAATAGATGATGGTCAGCTTCATTGAAAAATGATAGAGAGCATATGCATGTTTTTGGGAGTAGTGTCTACCACCGAGTAGGCTAAGGGTCAGTAAACCCTACGCCTCAGAACTACGCGCCAATGTAGGTATGATCAGGTTATATTAGGACCTCCTATATGAGCTATCCCATGCCCCAAGGGGGCTTCAACTTGATATCGATATCATGGTATCGTCCTTAGCCCTGGCAAAGCTTTGGACAGCTTTACCCACTTGAGTGTGATAGTTGGGACCACGTAAGCTCTATCGTGGTATGTCGGTTATATGACGAGTCTCCCATTGTTTCTCATGATTTCAGTTATGCATATTTATCACTCATGATATATATACATATCTTCTAAGGCAGGTTTGGCCCAATGTTTAGTTTTACTTTTGAGTATCATATTTCATCTTTAGGTCAATCGATTCGGTTATGATTTTATGTTATGTTCACATCATGATTTCAGAAAATTGCATGCAAGTCTTACTCTCAGATTCCTGTTTTGATCATGTTTTAAATTATGCATGTTTTAAATGATTTTGCTTACTTAAGCGGTTTTACTTACCTGACATACTCGGTATATTCCACGTACTGACCGCACACTTATGTTGTATCGTTCCATGATATAGGCTCCGATCATCAGACTCAGCCCCGCCACTAGCCATCTTTTGGAGTTAGCATCAATCCCTGTTGTTGAGTCCTCAACTATCGAGGGCCCCTCTTTTATTCAGTTATGTTTGAGTATTTTACAGTTTCAGACTTTAAGAGTTAGTTGGGGTCTTGTCCCATCAACTCATCAGACTTAGAGGCTTTTCAGACAATAGAATGTATTCAGCTTCAGCCTCCTATTGTATTTCTTGATTATGCATTATGCTAGACTTCCGTTATGTTTATTATGCTAATTCTTCCGCTTTAATTGATTGAGTTATATGCATGTTCATGCCATGTGTCAACTTGGGGTCTCTCAAGGCTCGTGATCCCGTGTCTCAATCCGGGCCTATGTTTGGGTCCTGACAGGTTCGGTGGTGGTAACCCATATCTTAATGACCCATATCCATATTATGGAGGACCCCCTTTTTGGCAAGATTGTAAATATGCTCCCAGAAGAGAGATGCTTGCACCTTCTCACTTCTATGATGGGTATAATTACACCTTATGTTGTGGGCAAGGTAGACATTGGGGTGATTTTCCCAAATATTTCGCTTATCGATCTAGTTGCTATCATAAAAATGCTAGTTGTGCTTTTGAATTTGACAGAAACAATGACATGACTTGTGAAGGATGAAACACTGCATATGAATGCATGGAAGCCATGTTCCAAGATTTTTTGAAGCGGGAGTCTAACTTGGAGAAGGATACCGAACTCCTTATTGTCCATGGAATTGTCTACCCCTCAAGAAGAAAAGGTTGAAGAATAGATTTCAAGCTCCAAGGATAAGCCAAAATATTTATAAAACATAATGAAAACTGTGGAATTAAAGAAGATCAAAATTTTGAAGAAGAAATCTCTAGCTCTAAAAAAGAATAAGTTGAGGAGGTATTAAGAAGTATAATGGGGAAGAGTGAACAATGGGGCCGAGTCCTGACTAACTGCTGGGAAAAAGTTCAACATGGTGATGAGGAAGTTATCCAAAACATGGATTTTTCCGTGGGAGGACTTCTTCAAGACTTAAAAAATTCACATTAGGAAGCAAAACTTGACCAGGTGGAAATTATAAGTGACGATTGACTATCAAAGCAAGCTCAACAACTTAGTTGCATATGGGGATCGTCATGAAGGCATTTCATAGTTGACAGAAGATTTCTTAAATGTGCATGTTGAGCAAAATCGAGAAGTGGAGCTATTAGAACTTGCTACCCAAAAATTGGAGGCCAAATTAAACAATTCTATGATTGAGTCATGCAATGCTCAACATCAACTGGTCAGGGGTAGTAGTTTTGAGTCAGCTCCTAATGAAGAAGAGGACAAGATAGACTTTGAAGAGCTAAAGGCAATTTGCCAGCCAACCAACCAACCCAACAATAATGCAAAATGCCAAAATTAAAGAAGTGACACTAGAATTGCAAAGAAAAGTCCATCAAATCATTTTTGAGGACTCTAGTGCATTTGGGAGGGGGGATATCAAGATGGAAGCACTCTTAAAAATGGAGCGACTTAGACCGCATTCTAATCATTTTTCAATATTTCACTTGGTTAACGCTATGAAAATTAAGGCAACCGAGTTGATGAAGGATTTTGATGAGGAAGATCAAAGTGACTTTATTTTAAGGTTTGTCGCGCCAATAGGGATAAATAACATCCCTTATTTAAGGGCCAAGAAGTGCAAGATGCGACATCTATTACTTGGTGCCTCTATTTTTACACCACCACACTTGAGCGGAGTAGAAAATTGAAAAAGAAATTAGGGGTGCAATTCATAAGTTTAAAGTGGAAAGAAAAGTGGTAAAATTGATGATGTTGTGCTGCGACATTAAATCAAGTTGGGAGGCAACCAAGATAACTTAAAATTTGTTTTATAAAATTTCATATGTTTGTTCAAATGTGCAGGAAAAAGTCACAGGTACAAAATTAGGCATTAGTAGCCATAAAATAGCACATGAGCCGCGCAGGACATGCTCCACACAGAGCTGTGCGATGCGCACGCAATCCTCTACACGGAGCTATGGGACGCAATGTTTCAAAGACGTAGTAAGCTGCGTGACGCAGTATGCTGAGGGCACATTGAGAACTATGAAGCAAGGTGGGGGAAGTTTCTTATAACCCCAGGGATGAAGAGGAGTAGGACCAGGGAGTTCTTCTTTCACCCTTACACTTGTGCTTTATTATTTTAGCATTGAGGATAGTGCTACTAATTAAGTGTGAGGTGAGGGAAATTGAATTTTCATGTAGACTTTAATTGCTAAAACTATTCATGATCCTAAAAAATCTTTTTGATGTGTGACTTGATTCTTGCTAGCTTGTAGTACTTTGGAATATTTTTGTTTGGGTTCCCCGAATTTTTGTATTCGCTATTTTTTCAATGGATAGTCCCTTAAAAGCGATAGAGTGTCTAGATTTTTTTAGTCATAGTCATGACTTTTCTTGATGATATATGAATGACAATTGTATTAAGGGTAAATTAGTCATTAGTAGGGGAGCAAGAACTTGTAACCTTGTGAATGCTAGGTGTTTCACTCAGGATATCATTGACACTTTGTACAAATTTACTCAAAAATTCATGAAAAGGTAGAAGCACTTAGACTTTTGGAACTTGACTACTATGCATGAAAAATTGGAATTAATAATGTGAGACATTCAATGTGAATATATGTGTTTATGTAATCTCGATTGCCATTATTGAATTATTTGTGCCATTGCGTGTATGAGATTTTTTTTTGCATATACTCCATCCTTGCAACATGTTTAGAACTTGCCCAGTGTGTGTGCTAAGAGAAATGAGAATGTTGAATCTAGTAAGTGATATAAGTATTTCTTTGATAGCCTATTTTTATCCTGATTTTACCTACCTTGATATGATTATATTAGTTAGCCACTTTGAGCCTAAGCCTATTCTTTTGATAGCCTTGTTATAAGCGAAATCATTTTTGTTCCATTAACTTTTATTTGATCCAAATGACTCCTAAGACACTGTAATTAGAAATTTTTATAGGAAAGGACCACAAGTGAAGAAAAAGGGGTGAAAGTCAAAGTGTGAAAATTAGAAAAAAAAGAAAAGGTAAAAAATGTAAAATAAAGAGAGTGATGTAAGTACGGAAACAAAAAAAGGAAAATGTTTTGAAAAAAAATTGAATGAAAAAGAATTGAAAGCAAGAAAAGAAAAAAAGTGAATGAGCTTAATGTCAAGAATTCCCCACAAATCACCTAAACTGCAAAATGTCAATAAAGGGGAGGTATAAGGAGAAAAATAAGAAGGTTGAAAAATGTGCTAAAATGTGAAAGAGTTGTGAAGTATTAAAGTGCTTAGGAAGATTGGTCACTATTCTGGCCAAATAGTTCCTACCAGTCCCTTAGCTTACACTACAACAATCTAAATTCCTAAATTTGTAGATTTGATGTTTTATATTAGTGGAGTATTCATTAGAAGCAAGCCTATGGTATGTCTAATGCATGCATGTGAGGTTCTTAGAGAGGGTGAGCGATATTGTTTTATCCATGCCCAAGTTAACTATGTTATGAATCTGATGTCACCCAAGCGCACTGTAATGCCACGGAAGCCCTAAGATCAGACCCAGGAGTTGAAACGGAGAAAATAGGATTTTCTGCACCAGATCACAAAATGAGTTTTCTTGTGACCCGTCGGGATGACCACGAGTCATTAAGTGACTCGTTGTGAGAAGGTTTGACTTGTTGGAAATTTTCATGTTGGGTGACTAAGGGTCGTGGTCATCCCCACGAGTAAGTCACCCATGGTCAGGGTTGGTTGAAGGAAGAGAAAGTTTCGGATAGTGCACTTAATGGGTCCTCACCAAGACTAGTTGGGAGCACCATGAGTCATGGTGTCGCTCGTGGTGACCCCCCCCTCGGTATTTCTGGCAATGTAGAGGATGAGAGGTGACCACGAGTCGTGGTCACCAGTAATTTCCCGTGTTGTTCCCCGTGGTGAGCTCCAGGTAAAGCAATGGCAGTGTACTTGACGACAGGAGACCACGAGTCGTGGTCATGGGTAACGACTCATCCAGTCCCTTGTTGGGAATGACAGTCTGTTTTTCTCTGCGAGATTAGTAAGGGCTTATTCATAATTACTTTGATCCTAAGGCCTAAAATACGTCATTTTAAGCCATGAATAGAGAGTTTTAAGAGGGTTAAGTTCATTCTAAGCTATTCCTATTCATGCATGCAAGTTTAGAGGTTTTGGTGAGGTGATCAAGCCTAGTCCTTCATGTTTTTCGTCTATTCTTGGTTGGGCAATCAAGAGAGTGGTAGAATTAGTTCTTCTCAAGTATGTAGAGTTATGAATGGGTTGTTCACACCCATGCCTTACTCCTCTCTAATTCATGAAATTCTATTGAGAATTCTATGGGGCTTTATCCCAATTCTTATGAAATCCTTATAATCTATCTATGGGTTAATCCCTCTCATCTATAAATTCATGTTTTATGAAACATGGGCAGATTTTATAGCTATTTAGACTTAAATTCCTAGAAACTATGCCCAATTATGCATATTTCATGAAAGTTCAAGTTATTATTCCATTTTGATTTTGATGTCCATTAGCCCATTATGATTTATGACTTATGATATGATTTCTCTCAAATTCTCATCATGAATTTATGAATATCAAGTATACATGTTTTAAAATATGCATGAACTTCATGATTTATGGATTTATGATTTTGGCCAACTCACGGGCCTTTTTTTATGGCTAGTTCACATACATCAAGCATGCTTATGATTATCATGATATTTTTTAAACTAGCCCATGAATCCCATGTATATTATCCTATGATCACTATATATGTTTTGGGAGTAGTATTTAACACCGAGTAGACCTAGGGTCCAAGCATACCCCCAGTCTTAGAACTACGAGCCAACGTAGCCATGATGGGACCTCCTTTGTGACTGTCCCTTTTTTCCAAAATGGGCCTTTCATGAGTGATATCACGCTTATTTTATGGTTCTACCCTTGGAAAGGTACGAACACCCTCCCGTCTAGGGGTTTACAAGTGGAGCTCTATGTGTGCTCATATGGGTTATGTCGGTTATAAGAATGTCCCACTGTTCCTCATGATTTATGTATGGTTATGATTTTATACTTTGGCTCAAGTCATATTTAATAAAGCTTTTCTCTTATGAATATGATTATGAATGATTTACAAATATCTTTAAAACCTTGATCCTTATGTTTACGTTATGATATGTACATTATAATCATATTATCCTACTCTCATGAACTTTTATGTGTTTTTAACTGTACATTTTACTTACCTTTCATACTCGGTACATTCCACATACTGACCGCATACTTTATGCTGTATCATCTTATTGTACAAGCTTTGACATCCAGATTCAGTTCCACTAGTCAAATCTCTAGAGTTAGCTACTCTCAGTATCTATTAGTGACTCCTCATCTTGCGAGGGTCCTATCTTATCAGTTGTATTACGTCTTTCGATTTCATACTTATCGGGTTAGTTAAGGGTGTTGTCCCAACAACCCATCAGATATGTTCGAGGCTTTCAAACATTGCATAGTAAACAACTTGTCTTGTATGATGTAAATTCTAGTTCTAATGTTATGTCATGTTTAGACTTCCGCTGTGTTTATTACAATTGATCTTTCATTTTAATGATTGATTTAGATGTATTTTCATGCCATGGGTCGACTTGGAGTCTCTCGAGACTCCTTGTCTCATGTCTCATTTCGGGCCTATGATCGGGTCTTGACAAACTTGGTATAAGAGAAATAGGTTTTGAAGTGTCCTAGGATATCCGAAAGCTACGTTAAGTAGAGTCTTTTTCATGGGTGTGAAGCTCACCACACTTATGATGAAGAGGCTACGAGACATTTAGGAAATATTCCCTTCTTTCATGATCTATGTCGCGCGGTGAAATGTCTCTCTATCCTTCTAACTCGTGCTATTTGCAATTGCAGAATCATGACTCCCCGCAGAGTTAACGACAGAAGAAATAGAAATAGAAATAGCCACGAGGGTGGCAATGGGGACGAGCACCAACAGGCGTCACCAGTCCATGCGAAGCACATACTTGAGCTGGTTTCCCACATAGAGGTCAGGGCAACCATACATATGTTAGCCCAAACCCTGACCGCCTAGGTTAATCAGCAGGCGGAGGCGCATGTCCCTCAAAATGGGAATGCGGTGGCAGCAAGGGTTCGAGACTTTCTGAGGATGAACCCTATCGAGTTCCTTGGCTCGAAGGTGGACAAGGATCCACATGAATTCATTGAAGAGATTCTGAAGGTCACCTAGATTATGGGGGTGACTAGAGAGGAGTGTGCTGATTTGGCCTCATATTAGTTGAAGGGGGTCGCACACATTTGGTTCAAACAATGGAAGGATAGTAGGGCGGTTGGAGCACGCCCTGTCAATTGGGATGAGTTTCATGCTACTTTTTTTGATCGGTTCTTCCCTCGGGAGATGAGGGAGATGAAAGCGGATGAGTTTGTGAATCTTAATCAAGGAAAGATGACGATTCAGGAGTATGCCTTGGAACTCACACGTCTGTCTAAGTGTGCACTAGAGTTGGTAGCGGATCAGAGGGCCCATGTGAGCAAGTTCATACAAGGGATAGTAGACTCCTTGGTCAGGGATTTTCAGACTACGATGCTGCTTTACGATATTGACTTTGCTTGGATAGTGCTGTATGCCCAGCAGGTTGAGGCGGTATAGATGAGTGAGCGGGAGAGAGAGGCCAAGAGGGTCGGGATTGATAGCATCAGATTCTCCCAGCTGAGGCCCAATGGGCACCATCAAAAGTTCCACTAGAGATCTTTAGCCCTAGCACCATCATCAGCTAGTGTCCCATCCTGACCCAGACGTGATCAGAGGGGTAGAGCGTCAGGCTCGAGGGGCCAGGGGAGCATTTTAGTAGATCGCACTTTTCCATCCTATGCGAAGTATGGCAAGAACCACCCAGAGAGGTATTTAGTTGGTTCAGACGCTTGTTCCAAGTGTGGCAAACTCGGACACAGGCTCAGAGATTGCCCTTTAGACAGATCAGGCGATGGTGGAGCCCATACCCCAGCCTCTAATTCACCAGCTACGAAGGCACATTCCTTCAAACAGGGTGCTTCTACTAGTGTAGGTGGAGGACAGCGCCAAAATAGATTCTATGCCTTAGCATCCCGCCAGGAGCAGAAGGTTTCCCCGGATGTAGTCATTGGTATGTTACGAGTTTTCCACCCTGATGTATATGATTTGTTAGATTCAGGGGCTACCTTGTCTTTTGTGACACCCTATGTGGCCATTTGTTTTAGAGTCAGTCCCATAATCCTATCAGAACCCTTCTCAGTCTCCACTTTAGTGGGTGATTCAGTTGTAGCTAGATGGGTGTATAGAAATTGCCCTATCAACGTTCTTCAGAAAATCACCTCAGCAGATTTGGTAGAGTTATCCATGATCAATTGTGATGTTATCCTCATCATGGGTTGGCTATTTGCATGTTATGCCTCAGTGAATTATAGAACCCGTGCTATAGAGTTTCGATTTTCAGGTGAGCCAGCCTTAGAATGGAAGGGTAGTTCAGCTGTGCCTGTAGGTCGTTTCATTTACTACCTTAAGGCCAGAAAGATGATCTCTAAGGGTTGCGTGTACCATCTAGTTAAGGTTAAGGATGCTACGTCCGAGACCCCGACTATCTAGTCAGTTTCGGTAGTATGTGAGTATCTAGAAGTCTTCCCAGATGATCTACTGGGAATCCCTCCCAAGAGGGAGATTGATTTTGGTATTGACCTTCTTCCCGATACGCAACCTATATCTATTCCTCCTTACAGAATGGCCCCAACCGAGTTAAAGGAATTGAAAGACCTTTTAGATAAGGGGTTCATCAGACCGAGCAAATCCCTATGGGGTGCACCAGTTTTATTTGTCCGCAAAAAAGATGGTTCTCTTCGTATGTATATTGATTATCGAAAAATGAAAAAGGTCACAATAAAAAATAGGTATCCTCTTCCCAAAATTGATGATTTGTTTGACTAGCTTTAGGGTTCTAAGTTCTTTTCGAAGATAGACCTCAGATCTGGATACCATCAGCTTAGGGTTTGGGAGAGTAACATCCCAAAGATAGCCTTCAGAATACGGTATGGTCATTATGAGTTTGTAGTAAAGACTTTTGGACTAACAAATGCTCTTGCAGCTTTTATGGATTTGATGAACAGGG
Organism: Datura wrightii; assembly: GCA_035772735.1. Classification (NCBI taxonomy): domain Eukaryota; kingdom Viridiplantae; phylum Streptophyta; class Magnoliopsida; order Solanales; family Solanaceae; genus Datura; species Datura wrightii. Next base: position 52,701,735 of record JASDFA010000006.1, on the reverse strand, counting down.
TGTTTAAGCCATACATGGATATGTTCGTGATCGTGTTTATCGATGACATCCTGATATACTCTCAGAGAAAAGAGGAGCATGCTGCTCATTTAAGGGTGATGCTACAAACTCTCAAGGATCTCCAGTTATATGTTAAATTCAGCAAGTGCAAGTTTTGGTTGAATTTGGTGGCATTTTTGGGCCATGTTGTGTCAAGTGAGGGTATAAAGATGGACTCTCAAAAGATAGAAGCGGTGAAGAATTGGCCTAGACCGGTGAATCCTTTGGATATCAGGAGTTTCTTGGACTTAGCGGGTTATTATCGGAGATTTGTTGAGGGGTTTTCATCTATTGCAGCTCCATTGACAAAATTAACCCAAAAGAAAGTGAAGTTCCAATGGTCGGAGGCTTGTGAGAGGAGCTTCTAAGAGTTGAAGACTCGACTCACCTTAGCACTGGTGTTAACCCTACCTGAGGCTATCAATGGGTTTGTGGTGCATTGCGATGCTTCTAGAATCGACCTTGGTTGTGTATTGATGCAACATGGTAAAGTTATAGCATAGGCTTCAAGGCAGTTGAAGGTTCATGAAAAGAATTACCCGACTCGTGATCTCGAATTGGCAGCAGTGGTATATTCCAAAAGATTTGGAGACATTATTTGTATGGGGTCCATGTAGATATGTTTATGGACCACAAGAGCCTACAATATGTGTTTACCCAAAAGAATCTAAATCTGCATCAAAGAAGGTGGTTGGAGCTACTCAAGGATTATGATATAAGTTTCCTTTAACATCTGGGTAAGGCTAATGTAGTAGCAGACACACTTAGTAGGCTCTCTATGGAGAGTGTGTCCCATGTAGAAGAGGGGAGGAAGGAGCTGGTAAAGGATGTGCATCGGCTGCACAGTTGGGAGTTCATTTGATTGACTCAGCCGATGGCAGTGTTATTGTTTAGAATCGATCAGAATCATCCTTGGTGACTGATGTAAAAGCTAGGCAGGATGAGGACCCTATTTTAGTAAAACTGAAGGAAGTCATTCAAAATCAAAAGGTAGAGGTCTTCCCTAAAGGGGGAGATGGTATGATTCAATATCAGGGTGACTTGTGTGTTTCAGATGTTGATAATTTAAGAAATCGAATGTTGCATGAGGCTCATGGTTCCAGATATTTGATACATCCAGGTGCCACCAAGATGTATCGTGACCTATGGGAAGTCTATTGGTTGAATGGCATGAAGAAGGACAGCATAATTTGTGGCTAAGTGTCCTAATTGTCAGCAAGTGAAGGTTGAGCATTAGAGACCAGGAGGTATGCTTTAGGATATCAATATTCCTACTTGGAAGTGGGAGACGATCAATATGTACTTCATCAAATGGTTTCCTCGCACTCGTCGACAATACAACTCCATTTGGGTGGTGGTGGACAGGTTGACCAAAGCAGCTCATTTCCTACCGGTCAAACCTACTGATTCAGTGGAGGATCATGCAAAAGTACACATCCGAGAGCTAGTTCGGTTGCATGGAGTACCCTTTTCCATCATATTAGACGGAGGTACTCAGTTTACCTCCCAGTTTCGGAGGTCATTTCAAAATGGACTTGGTACTCAGGTCAAGCTTAGCATAGCATTTCATCCGCAAACCGATGGTAAGGCGGAGCAGACTATTCAGAATCTTGAGGACATTTTGAGAGCGTGTGTGATTGGCTTTAAGAGTAGTTGGGATGATCATTTGCCTCTTATTTAATTTGCATACAATAACAACTACCATTCCAACATTCAGATGACTCCATTTGAGGCTCTCTATAGGCAAAGGTGTAGATCACCTATTAGATAGTTTGAAGTCAGTGAAGCTATGACGATAGGACCAGATTCGGTCCATAAGGCTATGGAGAAAGTTCAGCTTATAAGGGACAGGTTGAAAACAGCTCAAAGTGGCCAAATAGTCCTATGCAAATGTGAGAAGGAGAGAACTTGAGTTTGAGGTGGATGATTGGGTGTTTCTAAAAGTGTCTTCCACGAAGGGAGTCATGAGGTTTGGAAAGAAAGGGAAACTCTGTCCTCATTATGTTGTAAAAGGGAAACTCTGTCCCCATTACGTTGACCCGTACCAGATTGTGAGACGTGTTGGAAAGGTGGCTTATGAGTTGGAGTTACCCTTAGAGTTAGCTTCCGTTCACCCTATTTTCCATGTATCGCTCTTAAAGAAGTGTTTGGGTGATCCAACTCTAGTTGTTCTGGTGGACAGTGTCAGTGTGAGAGACACTCTTAGTTATGAAGAGGTTCCGTTGGAAATACTGGGTCGTCAGGTTCGAAAGCTAAGGAACAAGGAAGTATCTTCAATTAAGTTTTTGTGGAGAAATTAGCAGGTTGAGGGAGCTACATTGGACGCCGAAGCAGATATGATGGCTAGATACCCACATCTATTCCCTTTCGGCTCAGTTCCAGCTTGAGGTATCAAATCTTGCCCTAAAACTCCATTTTGTTTCATGTTCAGCTCATGTGCCCAGGTTCTTTCATGTCTATGAATGTATGTATGATTCATGAATTCATTTTAGTCATGTAGTTCAGTTCAGAGGTAGTCGTTTTGTTAGTTTTCAGCTTATATGATCAGTATTTGAACGTGATGATTGCATTTCTCTGCTTTTCTGTATGTTTTCCAACATTCGAGGACGAAGGTTCTCAAGAGGGAGATATTGTAATGCCCCGGAAGCCCTAAGATCAGACTCAGGAGTTGAAACGGAGAAAATAGGATTTTTTGCACCAGGTACAGAACAAGTCGTCCTGTGACCCGTTAGGATAACCACAAGTCGTTAAGTGACTCATGGTGAGAGGGTTTGACTTGTTGGAATTTCAAGTTGGGTGACTATGGGTGTGACCAGGGGTGTGACCACAACTTTTGGTCAGCCCCACGACTCGTTAAGTCAACTGTGGTTAGGGTTGGTTAAAGGAAGAGGAAGTTTGGCACAGTGTACTTAATGGGTCCTCACCACGAGTCATGGTGACCCCCCTTGGTATTTCTGACAGTGTAGAGGACAAGAGGTGACCACGAGTCATGGTCACCAGTAACGACCTGTGATGCTCCCCGTGGTGAGCTCCAGGTTAAGCTATAGGTAGTGTACTTGACGACAGGAGACCACAAGTTGTGGTCATGGGTAACGAATCTGCAGTCCCTCGTTGGGACTGGCAGTCTGTTTTTCTCCTCAAGATTAGAAAGGGCTTATTAGTAATTTCTATGATCCTAAGGCCTAAACTACATCATTTTAAGCTTTGAATAGAGAGTATTAAGAGGGATAAGTTCATTCTAAGCTATTCCTATTCATGAATTCAAGTTTAGAGGTTTTGAAGAGGTGATCAAGCCTAGTCCTTCAAGTTTTTCATCTATTCTTCATTGGGCAATCAAGGGAGTGGTAGAATTAGTTCTTCTCAGATACGTAGGGTTATGAATGGGTGAAATTGTTCACACCCATGCCCAACTCCTCTCTAATTCATGAAATTCTATAGAGAATTTTATGGGGTTTCATCCCAATTCTTATGAAATCCTTATGATCTATCCATGGGTTAATCCCTCTCATGTATAAATTCAAGGTTTATAAATCATGGGCAGATTTTATAGATATTTAGATTTAAATTACTACAAACTATGAATTATGCATATTTCATCAAAGTTCAAGTTATGATTCCCTTTTGATTTTGCTGTTCATTAGCTCTTTATGATTTACGACTTATGATATGACTTCTCTAACATGCTCATCATGAATTTATGAATATCAAGTATACATGTTTTACAAATATGCATGAACTTCATGATTTTGTCTGACTCATGGGCCTTTTTTCATGGCTAGTTTACGTACTTCAAGCATGCTTATGATTATCATGATTTTTAAACTAGCCCATGAATCCCATGTATATTATGTTATGAGCACTATATATATTTGGGAGTAGTATTTAACACTGAGTAGACCCAAGTTCCAAGCATACCTCGAGTCTCAGAACTATGCACCAACGTAGCCATGATGGGACCTCCTCTGTGACTGTCCTTTTTTTCCCAAATGGGCCTTTCATGAGTGATATCACGCCTATTTCATGGTTCTACCCTTGGCTATGTACGAACACCCTCCCGATTAGGTGTTTACAGGTCGGGTTCCATGTGTGCTCATATGGGGTATATCGGTTATAAAAATCTCTCACCGTTCCTCATGATTTATGTATGGTTATGATTATATACATTGGCTCAATTCATGTTTAATAAAGTTTTTCTCTTATGAATATGATTATGAATGATTTACGAATGTTTGAAAACCTTGAGCCTAATGTTTACATTATGATATGTACGTTATGATCATGTTGTCCTACTCTCATGAACTCTTATGTGTTTCTAACTATCCGTTTTACTTAACTTGCATACTCGGTGCATTTAACCGATTGAACTCATACTTTATGATGTGTCATCTTATGATACAGGCTCCGACATCCAGGCTTAGTCCCGCTAGTCAGATCTCCTGAGTTAGCTAATCTCAGTATCTGTTAGTGAGTCCTCATCTTGCGAGGGCCCTATCTTATCCATTGTGTTACGTCTTTCGATTTCAGACTTATCGGATTAGTTGGGGGTGTTGTCCCAACAACCCATCAGATATGTTAGAGGCTTTCAAACTTTGCGTAGTAATCAGCTTGCCTTGTATGATGTAAATTCTAGTTCTGATGTTATGTTATGTTTAGACTTCCGCTATGTTTGTTACGATTGATCTTCCATTTTAATGATTGTTTTAGACGTATGTTCATGCCATGGGTCAACTTGGAGTCTCTCAGGGCTCCTTGTCCCGTGTCTCGATCCGGGCCCATGCTCGAGTTGTGACACGCACGCAATTGCACATGATTATCAAGTAATATAGGATGGGTGAAGTCTCGATTATTGATTCCTCAGAGAATTGCCAGATCAATCTTTTAAGGTTATTTCTTTATTTTTCTATTCTAGTGAAACAAATAAAATGAGAAATGATTTGGAGAATTAACTATTAAAAACTTGAAATATAAAATTAACTAAAGGAATAAGATTGTTGCAAACTTATTTGCATTTCAAATGATGATGAAAATCTAGGGAATTAGCACTTTCATTTCAGGTTGATTTTTCAAGACGTGATTATGCTAGATTGATTCCTCCTAAGGTTGCAATTTCAAGTTACTATCCTATTTCTTTCCACTCTCCCAAGCATCCAAGAACTATCTTATTAACCCTAATGCCTATATCCCTATGGTCGCAGGAGAAATATGAAATGATGGTTATGCTTACTTGTATTTCAACTAAACAGGGTTGAAGGATATATCCCTGTCCTCAACAAAAACTTCTAACCTTCAACCAGTACGTCAAAGGATCTTCGAATTCCTACTTTACATTTAGTTTTAACCCTTTTGATTCCCTTTACTAAGTTCAACCAAAAGCTAACAGATTTACTCACAAGGTGATTAGTCTAGTGAATAGGCAATTAAAACAAGTAAATATAAACAACCTTTAATGAAGAATCAAAACTAGTATTAATTAGCCTTTTAAATGTCAAGTATAAACTATGGACAAAACCCTAGAATGGACGTTTAGCCACTCATAGACATGTGAAAAAAAGACATAATAATCATTCATAGTAAAACGATAAAGAAAAGAAGAAACCTAAGTAGAACTTGTCTCTCCTCCAAAAGCTGCGTTTACAACCTTCTATGATCAAACAAAATGATGAATGATATAATGACATTCTTGCTAAAACACCTTAGATGTTATATTTATAGAGGAGCCTTCAAATGACGCTTTTGCCCTCAAGTAATTGGATTAAAATTCAGCAAAAATCGGTATAGGAGGGCCTGGTGCGCCGCGTCATGCATAGACACAAGGAGTTAGTCAAATTTCCTCTGAGGAATGGATCCAGGCACCCCACTCCTGCCATAACAGCAAGGAGTTAGCCGAATTTCTACCCTTCTAAACACCTCTGGTGCCTCACGCCATCCATAGCACTAGAGTGTTGGTCAAAGTTTTGGGAGGCATGACTGGCACCTGGTGCCCTACTAAGACCTGGACTGCTGGACTACTGAGTCTAAGCACTTCTGGTGCCACGCTGGCTCTAACTCTGGATTCATGGAACCAACGGGCTCTATAACGGCTGTAAATACAGCCTTCGACCAATTAGGCCTATAGCCTCCTGTAAGAAAACAACAACTGACCAAAACCACAGTAGTATAAAGGAACCTATGTAGGCCGACAAGGTCGCCATGCTGACTAGTTTCTCTGGAATGCTTAATCGAATGCTAAACTACTCTGTGAACAGAGAGGTCACCAACTATTAACTGAATAAGGCCCCACACGACCATCATAAATAAATTAAAACATAGACACGGCCTCACACGACCGGTACAACTAACCACAGGGAATATACAATCTGCAAGCCTCTAAGAATGATAATAAGATGTTCGGGACAGAGGCCCAACCTACCCGTACTATACAACAAAAGAGAAGGAATAAACCTCTATTTGTCAAGCTCCGGATGATAGGAGCTGATGACTCTGTGTGCTGGTTGGGATTACAAGGGATCGGCTCCTCGTCTATGAGTACCTGCAGGCAAGTAATGTAGCGCCCCCAAATGGGTGTCAGTTCCACTGGTACCAAGTATGCAAAGAAATAACTAAACATAACTAAAAATAGACAGTAATACTGATAGTTACTGAATAACAGAAGATGGCTAAGACTGTCTGGGATAGCAGAATCTAAACTAAGCTTAACTGTACTAGAGATAAAGTTAGAATCATACCTGTCAATGCGGCGTCCTTCTATCTATCAATTTAATAAATAATAGATATAGCATACAAGAACCAATACCAGCCCCCATAAGCCGAAAGGTACCAATCAACATGCAATCATATACCCCTACCCAGGTCTCCATCCAAAAATAACAATTCACTCCACTCATCTTGTAACTATGAGCATCCCGTCGGCCCCCTGGGTATGCATCTTGGGCTCTCTTGGCCCCTAACTATAGCTGTATCTTAGTCCGGAGGACTCCTGTAAACTGTAATCTGAGATTTGTGATCTGTAACCTATAATTTGTGCCCTGGGCACAAGCGCTCGACAGGGGTATGCTATAATGCTGATCAGCCTGCTATAGGGAATGTTGCATCCCATCTTCGTCCTCTGGCGGACAACATGCCACTCCTTTGAGTGACGTATCCTCACCCTCTGGCGGGTGAGTCAACATAGCTATTAACCCTAGGGCGACAAGGAAGCTCTAAGGGTGCCCACATAAAACAATCAGGTCTCTACAAGCAACAACAATCACATATAACATGTATAATAAATCTGATAATACTGTCCGTGATTTGATATTCTATTCTGAATCTCTTGCTGAATTAAACTGAATCTGATACTGGGTTATACTATGTCTGGAATGATATCTCGCTGTCTTATACTAATTTACTGACTTTTATTCTGCATATGGTATAATAACTCAGACATGCTTACTGAATTCACACTGGGCATAATACTCGGCTTCTGAAACTTTCTTGTGGAATTTACTCTATTTTACTATGCTAGAATAGTAACTTGCTGAAGAAACTAGCTTTATATACCTCAGTTACTGACTTCTTGGCTAACTGGTGTAGCTCGGCCAATATCCAACTATTTCTTCCAACTGCATTCATATTTATAGCAATTAGAACTAAATTCATCAATATTCTGGAAGAAAACACTACTTTGAATATCTACATAGCCCAAACTCTGACTTATCAAAAAACAGCCGAAAACTCGCTATTTCTCGAAAGTCCAGAAGGGAGAAATACTCACTTTAGGGCTTGGAGTATATTGACACTAATTTGGAGCAATTCCACTTACCTTAGCTAGGTGAGACGGCGATTCGCTGGCCGAATTTCACAAAACTAACTCCGTAGGAATGCTCCCTTTAGCTCAATAACTCGCTACCCAAGGTTATTTCGAGTTTGGACCATTTTTGATGGCGTAATCGAACGAATATTTTATAGGAACCCTTCGTCTCTCTCCCTCTCTGGTCGTTTAAACATGGATAAATGACTTAAAGTTGAAGTTGAGGCCCTTTATATACTTGCAGCAAAATACATGTCAAAGTAGCACGCAGGCCAAAGTTGAAGTTGAGGCCCTTTATATACTTGGCTCTGTGCCACGTTGGCTAACATGGAGGCCCCAGCTCTGTGCCACTTTTCCCCTTTGGGCAGCGCGGTTCGGCCTCCTCTTGCGAAATTCCAACTTGGCACTCGTTCGGCCTTTCCCCAGGCCCTTTTCTCGCATGTATGATATTCTAAAACTCTCAATCAACATGCGAATAGGTCGACTAAATGCTAGAAACTTATGGGGTGTAAAATCCTCCCCACCTTAAGAACATTTGTCCTCGAATGTAAATTTTTGCTCGTAGGAATCTCAACTTACTCGACTTATTCCAAAAAAAATTTTGACAGAGTTTCCCCTGTAATATGGACTATCTCAAAATTCCTGAAATGTAGAAAAGTCCAATACAGGTACTCCACACAATACTATAGCATTCATCACGCAGTAGCCTACAGTCAACTATCTCATTTATACACATAATATAAGGAAATTCATAAAACAACAATACTAACATACCTCTGGCTGATTAAGTTTGAAATAACTGAGGATATCTGACTTTTATATCTTCCTCTGCTTCCCAAGTCATTTCCTCTTGGTTCCTGTTACGCCATAACACCTTGAAAGAAGCAACATGTTTAGTTCTAAACTTGCGAATCTTCCTGTCCAGTATGGCTACTGGAACCTCTTCATAAGTCAGCTCCTCCGTAACCTGGACATCCTGAACTGTGACAACTCTAGAGGGGTGTCCTATATACTTCCTCAGCATGGACACGTGGAAAACTGGGTGAACAGACTCTAATTCTGGAGGTAAGTTCAACTCGTATGCCACTTGGCCTATTCTTCGGCGAATCTGATAAGGCCTAACAAATCTCGGGCTGAGCTTTCCTTTCTTGCCGAATCTCGTCACCCCTTTCATTGGAGATACTTTAAAGAATACCCAGTCATTCACATTAAATTCCATGTTTCTGTGCCGCACATCAGCATACGATTTATGGAGGCTCTGAGCAGTCAGTAGGCGTTTCCTGATAAGCTTTACCTTTTCCTCTGACTAATGAATAATATCAAGCCCAATCAGCGCTGACTCTCCTACTTCAGACCAGCCAATTGGCGATCTGCATTTTTGCCCAAACAATGCCTCATAAGGCGCCATCTAGATAGCTGAATGGTAACTGTTATTATAGGCAAACTCAATAAGTGGTAAGTGCTCATCCCATCTACCTCTAAAGTCTAACACACATGCTCGCAGCATATCCTCGAGCGCCTGAATAGTGCAATCTTCTTGCGTATCTATCTGAGGGTGAAAAGCTGTGCTCAGGTTAAACTGTGTCCCCAGGCTTCTTTGAAATGATTGCCAAAATTTAGCTGTGAATTGCGCCCCTCTGTCAGAGATAATGGACACTAGAACACCGTGCAGTCTGACTATTTCTCTGATATACAACTCAGCATAATCTTCGACAGAGAAAGTAGCCCTTACTGGCAGAAAATGGGCTGATTTTGTCAGTCTGTAAACAATTACCCTAATCGAGTCATTTATATGCCTGGTGCGGGGTAATCCTGATACAAAATCCATATTTATTGCTTCCCACTTCCAAAGAGGCACTGCTATGTCTTGAGTCAGCCCGCCTGATTTCTGGTGTTGAGCTTTTACTTGTTGGTAGTTAGGACACTGGGCTACGAATTCTTCTATATCCCTCTTCATACCTGGCCACCAGTAGATTCCTTTGATATTGTGGTACATTTTCGTCGCGCCTAGATGGAGAGAATAGTGGGTGTAATGTAACTCGCCCATAATCTACTGGCGAAGCCCTGCAACATCTGGAACACAAAGGCGGCCCTTACATCGCAACACTTCATCCTCAGTTACCTAAAAATCCGGCTCTTTTCCTTGTTGAACTCTGTCTTTAAGCTGAACCAGGTCAGGATCTTCATACTGCCATTCCTTTACCTCCACAAGTAATGACGACACTGCGGTGTTATGAATTACCGCTCTGTTGTCCTCTTTTTCTGCTACACGAATGACTAAACTGGCTAACTGGTGTATTTCTCGGGCCAATTCCCGCTGCTTGGGCTGTAAGTATGCCAAACTCCCCATAGACTTATGGCTAAGGGCATCTGCTACTACGTTGGCTCTTCCTGGGTGATACAGAATATTTACATCATAATCTTTCAACAACTCCAACCAGCGACGCTGCCGCAAATTCAACTCTCTCTGGGTGAAGATATACTGTAGGCTTTTATGATCAGTGAAAATATCCACATGGACGCCATACAAGTAATGTCTCCATATCTTTAGGGCGTGGATCACTGCGGCTAGTTCCAGGTCATGGGTAGGATAATTCCTTTCGTGTTTCCTCAGCTGTCTGGAAGCATAAGCAATTACTTTACCATGCTGCATCAACACACATCCTAACTCAATACCCGAAGCGTCATAATAAACTGCATAACCCTCTGTACCTTCTGGCAATGCTAACACTGGGATGGAGGTCAACCTGTCTTTCAATTCCTGGAAACTTTTCTCACATGCCTCCGTCCACTGAAACTTTACTGCTTTCTACATCAACTTAGTCAGAGGTGCCACTATGGTGGAGAATCCCTCAACAAATCTTCTGTAGTACCCTGCTAATCCAAGAAAATTGCGTACTTCAGTCAGAGTGGTAGGTCTGGGCTATGTTTTTACTGCTTCTATTTTCTGTGTGTCTACTTGTATACCAGCGTCCGACACGATATGCCCCAAGAAAGCTACTGAGTTCAGCCAAAATTCACATTTAGAGAACTTGGCATACAGCTGACGGTCCCTAAAAATTTGGAGCACTATCCGCAAATGATCTTGGTGGTCTGCCTCTGAGCGAGAATACACCAGAATATCGTCAATAAACACTATCACGAACAGGTCCAGGTATGGTCTGAAGATGCTGTTCATCAGGTCCATGAATATTATGGAAGCATTTGTTAGCCCAAAGGACAGGACTAGGAATTCAAAATGGTCGTATCTGGTCCTGAAGGCAGTCTTCAGAATGTCCCTTTCACGAACTCGAACCTGATGATATCCGGACCGTAAGTCAATCTTGGAGAAATATCTGGCCCCTTGTAACTGATCAAACAAATCATCTGTTCTGGGAAGCGGATACTTATTCTTGACTGTAACCTAGTTCAACTTTCGGTAGTCTATACACATGCGGAGGGAGCCGTCCTTCTTTCTCACAAAAACAATCGGCGCATCCCAAGGTGAAGTACTCAGCTTGATAAAACCCTTATCTAACAGATCCTTCAGCTGCTCCTTTAGTTCTCTGAGTTCAGCAGGAGCCATACAATACGGAGGGACTGATATGGGCTGAGTTCCTGGTAGCAAATCAATTGCAAAATCTATTTCTCTTTCTAGAGGAATACCAGGTAGCTCATCTGGGAATACGTCCGGGAATTCATTAACCACTGGAACAGACTGGAGAATTGGAGGCTCTACCCGCACATCCTGAACTCTGACTATGTGGCAAATACATCTCTTAGCTATCAACTTCCCTTCCTGAAGGTAGGAAATAAACCTACCTTTTGGCGTAGCTATACTGCCCTTCCACTCTCGTACTGCCTCCCCTGGAAAGTGGAATCGGACCGTCTTGGTCTAGCATTCTACATTGGCATAGCACGAAACTAACCAATCCATACCCATAATGACATCGAAATCAATCATCTCTAATTCTACCAGATCTACTGTGGTCTGACAATCAGCAACCTCTACTATACACCCTCGATAAACCCTTCGGGCTATGATGGAGTCACCGACGGGTGTAGATACTGAAAAGGGTTGCTGAAGCAACTCTGGTACAACACTGAACTTTCGATCCACAAATGGGGTAATATAGGACAACGTAGATCCTGGATCAATCAATACATAAGCAGGGTGAGAGCAAATAGTCATCATACTTGTTACCATATCTGGAGACGCCTCTGAGTCCTGCCTCCCTGGTAATGCATAGGTACGGCTTGGGCCCGTACCTGAATTAGAGGCCCCTGATCTGCCTCGGCCTCTGCCTGCTGGGACTGAGGGCCTTCACCCTGCCAAGGTTTCTAGAGCTCGTGGCCCTGCTGACGCCCTATCTCGGTTACCCTGACCCCTGGCTGGACAATCTCTCATCACATGACCCTCCTGCCCGCATATATAACACCCTGTGGAGCCATATCTGCAAGCTCCAATGTGGGGTCGGCTGCAAATAAGGCAAGGTCGAGGTGTATACCTACTCTTCTCTACCCTCCTCTGCTAGGGTGAATCTAACATTCGTGAGCTGCCACTGGACTCTAACTACCCTCGACGACTGAATCTACCCCTCTGCGGCTGTGATGGAGGTGGGGGTCTAGGTGGACTATCTGACAACTTGGCCCAGGCCCTCTCCAAATCTCCCCCTGTATCTCATCTGATCTATCCCTGCGGCGCTGTTCCTAATTTATTCGTCTGCTATCCTGTTGCCACTGTCTAAGGCCCTCAATAGTCTGGGCAAAGGCCTGCACCCGAGCAATATCCATATCTTCCCACAGTGTAGTTGTCATGCATGCCTTAATATATTCTGGGTTCAGACCCATAATAAACTGGTGGACTCTAGATGGCATGGTGTCCACAAAGGCTGGAGCATAGCGGGCCAAGGAATCGAACTGCAGGGCGTACTCCCGTACTCTTCTCGCCCTGCAAAAACTGGTCCATCCGGGCCTGTTGGATTTCTCATAGAAGATAACGGTCCAGGAAAGCCTCTGAAAAGGTGGACCAAGTTGGAGGGGCAATATCTCTCCCACGAGACCTTTCCCAACTCTCGTACAACAACACAGCAATATCCCACAGCCGAAATACCGCTAACTCAACCGACTCTGTAGATGTCACATGCATGACTCGGAAGATTCTCTGCATCTGATCTAGGAAGTCTTGGGGGTCCTCTTCCTGATCCGACCCTGTGAACTGCGGGGGACCTAGTGCCCAAAAATTCTTGGACCCTCGAACTGCCAGGTCCACCTGATGATTCTACTATTACGGGTGGCACTGAATGGCGCTGAGTAGCCATCATTTATGCCAACATAACTACTGCACTTTGAATTTCCTGGTCGGATGGTGTGGGTACAGGAACTGTCGGAGGTGGTGTCGTCTGATCACGGGCAAAAATAGCATGCCAGAGATACGCTTTATACCTTAATGTAGTCTTGTTTATCTAAGTTATTTTACATAATTTCATGTGATTTTATATAAATGTGAATATATGTGCTAACCAACATGATTAGTCTTTGTTTTGTAGGTTTCAAGGATTTTGAGGAACTAATTCACAAGTTGGTGAAAGAAAGGAATGGAGTGGAAGCAATTGGCGAAAGTCGGCAAGGAGCATGCCTTGGCAAGGCTGGCCGCGCCAGGCAGCGTGCCACGCTGTGCGTGTGCCGCGCCCAGCGCCGTGCCACGCCCCTGCCAGGCGCACGAGAAAAGGCAGCAGCAGGCAGCAGTAGGCAGAAACCCGGCGCGCCAGCGCGGTGCCACGCCAAGCCAACTGCGCGCCAACAGCATGCCAACGCGCTGCCCAAGCAGCGTGACACGCTGCCAACGCGGCAAGGTGCTGCCGAGGCCAAACTTCGGGTTGATTTCCAGTGTGCCTTCGCATTACCTCCATGTCACGGAGGCAGTGCTCCGCTATACACTCCGTGACACGAAGTCGTTCCATGACAGGCCAAATTATGCACGTTTTCCATTTACTATAAATAGGACCCTTAGCTCCTAAAATCATTTGGTCACGATTTTATTCTGGAAAACTACCTAGGAGTGAAGGGAGAAGTGGGAGAACTCATCTAGGGTTTGTCAAATTCCCTTCTCATCTACCAAATTCATGTAAGTATGTTAGTTTAGTAGTAGTTAGTGTAGTTTTACGAGCATGAATGGCAAGAACCCTTCCTCTAGGGTTGAAGCCATGAATTATGATTGTGATTTTATGAAATTGTTTTGGAATTAAGTTATTGATTGTTATTTTCGTCTTGCATTCTAGATTGTTGGTTGTTTTTAAGATTGATCACCGTGAAAGCATATTTGTTAGCTTGAGTAATAGCTTGAGAAAGCATTACCTAGGTCAGGACATGAGAATGCGAGGAGCACGTTTGTATCTCGGGAGAGATTTTTGTGTCAGGATAGAAATATACCTAACACCGTGCTTGGTTGAGACACGAGGGTTATGAAAGACCAACTTGGGATGTCACATCACCACTCGAAGAAGTAGTTGTGAGGATAAGTTGAGTTAAATGGTTAGACTCATGAAAGTCCCTAATCGTTTCCCCGTAAACCACAACATAATTGATTGCCCGCGACTAGAAATTAAACTCCTCGCTCACAATGATGCAGTGAGGCTAGATTGCCATGTTTAGAGGCTCGAAAGACCATAAACATGCAATTCTAATTATGTGATATAACAATTGATAGTTCCATGCTTAACCCATTGCAAATCGTAGTATCGCAAGATTAATTGGTTTTAACTCTATGTTGCTCCTAGAGTAATTTCAGAATACTTCGTTGACCAAAACTTAGACTTAATTAATCTCGATTGAAAATGTTTATAACCAACACTTGAGGTATTTAAGATCAAACTAGAAATGGATAGTTAGAGGAATGGGTCCAGTCCCTGTGGGTTCGACAATCCGGTTCTTAAAAAGAGCCACTATAATACTTGCACGACCCGTACACTTGCGGACGCGCGAATTGGGCACGACAATCGTCCCCAGTGGCTCCTGGTGGGGTGGGGACTGCTGAGAAGGTCGAGATGATGCCTCTGTATCACCCTCAAATTGGGCTGATTCTAAACAAGGCTGAGGCATCCTGCTGGTGCCTTCTTCTGCTGCGGTATCCAGTCTTCTACCTGTGACAGGATGTCATTGGTGTGCCATTTTATCTATAAACAAAGAGTATGATAAGTTTTAGGGACTCAATCCTATACTGTACTGCTCTATGGCACGACTAAATATAAAGAAAGAGTAACCATCCTATTATGCCTTGCCGCCTCCTACCTATGGTTTGTGGTGCACAACACATCCATAGACAAGACTCTACTTAGCACGGCTTGCAGACTCCCTGGGATACGACCTGGCTCTGATACCAAGTTTGTCACGCCCTTCCTTGGGAGGCATGACTGGCACCTGGTGCCCTACTAAGACTTGGACTGCTGGACTATTGAGCCTAAGCACTTTTGGTGCCAGGCTGGCTCTAACTCTAGATTCATGGAACCAATGAACTATATAACGGTTGTAAATACAGCCTCCGGCCGACTAGGCCTATAGCCTCCTGTAAGAAAACAACAGCTGACCAGAACTACAGTAGTATAAAGGAACCTATGCAGGCCGACAAGGCCGCCATGCTGACTAGTTTCATTGGAATGCTGAATCGAATGCTAAACTACTCTGTGACCGGCAAGGTCAACAACTATTAACTGAATAAGGCCCCGCACGACCATCATAAATAAACTAAAACATAGACACGGCCTAACACGACCGGTACAACTAGCCACAGGGAATATATACAAGCCTCTAAGAATGATAATAAGATGGTCGGGATAGGGCCCCCGACTACCCGTACTGTACAATAAAAGAAAAGGAATAAACCTCTATCTGTCAAGCTCCGGATGACAGGAGCTGATGACTCTGTGTGCTGGTTGGAATTACGAGGGATCGGCTCGTCTATGAGTACCTGCAGGCAAGTAATGTAGCACCCCCAAACGGGCGTCAGTACCACTGGTACCGAGTATGCAAAGCAATAACTAAACATAACTGAAAATAGACAGTAATACTGATAGTTACTGAATAATAGAAGATGGCTAAGACTGTCTGGGATGGCAGAATCTAAACTAAGCTTAACTGTACTGGAGAGAAGGTGAGAATCATACCTGTCAATGCGGCGTCCTACTATCTATCAATTTAATAAATAACACATATAGCATACAAGAACCTATACCAGCCCCCATAAGCCGGAAGGTACCAATCAACATGCAATCATATACCCCTACCCAGGTCTCCATCCAAAAATAACAATTCACTCCACTCATCTAGTAACTATGAGCATCCCGTCGGCCCCCTGGGTATGCAACTTGGGCTCTCTTGGCCCCTAACTATAGCTGTATCTTAGTCCGGAGGACTCCTGTAAACTGTAATCTGAGATTTGTGATCTGTAACCTATAATTTGTGCCCTGGGCACAAGCGCTCGACAGGGGTATGCTATAATGCTGATCAGCCTGCTATAGGGAATGCTGCATCCCATCTTCGTCCTCTGGCGGACAACATGCCACTCCTTTGAGTGACGTATCCTCACCCTCTGGCGGGCGAGTCGACACAAATATTAACCCTGGGGCGGCAAGGAAGCTCTAAGGGTGCCCACATAAAACAATCAGGTCTCTACAAGCAACAACAATCACATATAACATGTATAATAAATCTGATAATACTGTCCGTGATCTGATATTCTATTCTGAATCTCTTGCTGAATTAAACTGAATCTTATACTGGGTTATACTAAGTTTGGAATGATATCTCGCTGTCTTATACTAATTTACTGACTTTTATTCTGCATATGGTATAATAACTCAGACATGCTTACTGAATTCACACTGGCATAATACTCGACTTCTAAAACTTTCTTCTGGAATTTACTCTATTTTACTATGCTAGAATTACTAACTTGCCGAAGAAACTAGCTTTATATACCTCAGTTACTATCTTCTCGGCTAACTGGCGTAGCTCGGCCAATATCCAGCTATTTCTTCCAACTGTGTTCATATTTATAGCAATTAGAACTAAATTCATCAATATTCTGGAAGAAAACACTACTTTGAATATCTATATAGCCATAACTTTGACTTATCGAAAAACAACCGAAAACTCGCTATTTCTCGAAAGTCCATAAGGGAGAAATACTCACTTTAGGGCTAGGAGTATATTAACACTAATTTGGAGCAATTCCACCTACCTTAGCTCAGTGAGACGGCGATTCGCCGACCGAATTTCATGAAACTAACTTTGTAGGAATGCTCTTTGCAGCTCAATACCTCGCTAACCCTTTGTCTCTCTCCCTCTCTGGTCGTTTAAACATGGATAAATGACTTAAAGTTGAAAGGTGAAGCCTTTTATATACTTGCAGCAAAATACATCACAACGTGGCACGCTGGCCAACACACCGTTTTGGCTCCATGCCACGTTGGCTAACGCGGAGGCCCCAGCTCCTTGCCATTTTTCCCCTTTGGGAAGCGCAGTTCGACCTCCTCCTTCGAAATTCCAACTTGGCACTCGTTCGGCCTTTCCCCGGGCCCTTTTCTCGCACGTATGGCATTCTAAAACTCTCAACCAACATGCGAATAGGTCAACTAAATGCTAGAAACTTACGGGGTGTAACAGTGAAGACCCTTCTGGTGCCCCACGTTATCTATGGCCCCAGAATGTTAGGAAAATGTCCTATGTCTGGAATGCTTCTAGGACTCCAAACCATCCATCTCACCATGATGTTAGTCAAATTCTCATCTCCAAAGCCAAGGGATCTGGAGTCCCACGCCATCCATAGCTCCAACTTTGGTGCATTTTTCCTTGGAACACAATTGATGGGTGCGCCACGCCTGCCATAGCCACAGGCTGACTTTCAGAAACTCTTTTTCTTTACACCTTGGGTCATTTTTGGCTCCTTTTTCCTTGGTTTCCTACTCAAAACATCTAGAAACATTCATTAGCTCACAAGACACATGAAAACATTAATTCATACATTTCATAAGGATTATGAACTCAAAACAAGGCAAAATATGGGTAAAAACATGGCAAATGGGCATAAGAATATGCCCATTATCACCTCCCCACACTTAAACCATTGTTCGTCCTCGAACAATCCTCAACTGCATGAACAAACTCATATTTTCTGACCAGTTATCATATCTACCAATTCACACTCAAACAACTAGCAGAGAGCATACAATTAAGTGGTTCATCAACTTCTAGCAATTTACATCAAGCACATGCAGAGTTTTCATATTCAAGACTACACAACTTATATAACCGACTCAATTTTAACACAGGGCCAACCTGATTAAATATGAAACATACAATGCATAGTACAACAATTTAGAATCTTATGCCCCCAAATTTTAGTGATGTTCCTCTCTCAATTTATCAATGCAAAGCATGGAACATAATACGTAAGGCACACTCACAATCAGAAAAGATCTCTCATCTATTAACTCTCTAACAACTAGCCATCCAACATACACTAAGGCAAGTTCTAGATGTACAATATGTATAAAACAAAGAAATTAATCTCATCTCACATGGAATTTAGACTCTAGTCAGTATCTTACAACTACACATTCATACAATCATATTGAATAACATTTTTTCATTACTAAACCCTACAAGTGTATTTAGTCGAACTAAAGAACTTTGTGTGTCTCTCATGGAATTCTCACTTAGGATGACCTCTTCGTTGCCTCTAGCTTAGCATTTAAGTGAAATGTCAAAGAGCACACAAGTGATTTATGTCTGACTCCAACACAAAATAAAAAAACACAAGACTAATTTCCCTTAAGACGGTCGTCATCCATCTATCATATGAAAGGGTCACTACTATATGACTACAACGGCTCCTACAAATGAAAAATTATCCCGTTCAAAGTTCTTCCCTTCAGAAAAGAATCGAGCCCATAAGAAAAACTGAAGGGTAGGTGAGACATGATATTTTCAAAAATTTTCAAACAAAAACTTGATGGCGTACTCACCCTTAACCTCAAAATTTCAGAAACAATCCCCTCACTCCACACTTAGATCCTTTCTCTATCCTCAGAGCAACTTAAATTAAAGATTAGATTAGAGTGAGAAATTATTCTCGGAGACCCTCGAGGGCCTAGCTAGGAGCAGGTTTCTTGAATTCACAAGTCGCATGACCCCACACTTAAGTTCAAACCCTTATCCTTAGCTTTGATTCCGGGTACTCAGACTTCCCCTTCTTTGCAAAAGAAAAAAATTAACACTATATATAAAAATGGGACAATTACATTTTTACACATCGGGTTGCCTCCCAACAAGTGCCTGATTTAACATTGTGGCACGATGCAAGACCCCTCAATCATCTTGCAAGAAAATTGAGGTCTTCTCTCTATCAAAGTTATCCTCATAATAGTGCTTCACCCTTTAGACATTAACCAAGAAGGTTCTGTCATACCCTAAAGGTTTCAACTCCACTGCACCATGTGAATTCACATTCACAATCTGAAATGGTCCTAACCACTTTGATCTCAACTTTTCATCAAACAACTTTGACCTCGAGTTGTACAATAATACCAACTACCCTGCTTGAAACTCATGAGGTTGAATATGCCTATCCTGCACTCTCTTAGTCCATTCCTTATATATTTTGTCATTTTTATATGCACTGAAATAGAACTCGTCCAACTCATGAAGTTGCAGCAACCTTTTCTCACTAGCAGCCTCGATATCCATGTTAACTTTTGGATGGCCCAATATGCTCGGTGTTCTAGCTCAACTGGTAGATGACATGCTTTCCCAAAAACTAACTTATATGGCGAAGTACCAATAGGAGTTTTGAAAGCTGTTCGATAAGCCCATAGTGCATCATTCGACTCGCTGGACCAATCTTTTCTGTTTATGCTCACAGTCTTATCGAGAATTCATTTGATTTCTGAATTTGACACTGCCACCTGTCCAATGTTCTGTGAGTTGTTACTACCTTGTGCTTCACTTATCTAGTAGATTATTATCGGTTACAAAAATGTGTACCTTCGTCGCTAATTATGGCTCTGGGTGTACTAAAACGGGTGAATATATTCTTATTGAAGAACCGGGTCACTGCCTTTGCATCATTGGTAGGCAGTGCTATAGCCTCCACCCATTTTGATGCATAATCAACTATTACCAAAGTATACCTATTCCCGTATGATGGTATGAAGGATCCCATGAAATCAATTCTCCAACAGTCAAACACTTCCACTTCGATAATTCCTCTTTGAGGCATTTCTTGCCTTTTCAAAATGTTCCCTATTCCTTGACAACTGTCACAAGACTTAGCAAACAAATATGCATTCTTGAACAAGGTGGGCCAAAAAGTCTAGCTTGAATGACCTTTGCTGCAGTTCTATCTCCCTTGTGGTGTCCACTGTAAGGTGAGGAATTGCAGCTTTCCAAAATCTGGTGCACTTCTACCTCAGGAACACATCTTTTGACCAGCTAATCAGGACCTATTTTGTACAAGAAGGGTTCATCCCATATATAGAATCTATTGTCATGAAGAAGTCTCCTCTTTCTATTTGCAGTTGCATCACATGGGTATACACCAATGACCAGGAAATTCACTATATCAGCATACCATGGCAGCTCCTGACTCCGCACAACAAATAACTATTCGTTAAGGAATGTCTCAACAATGTCAGCCTTGCATTCAATATGCTCCCTATCCTCCAACCTAGATATATGATCTTCTACTTGGTTTTGTGTGTCTTTCCTGTCTTTAATCTCAATGTCAAATTCTTGCAGTAATAGTATCCACCTAAAGAGCCTAAGTTTAGCATCTTTCTTTGCAAACAAGTACGTAATTGCAACATGATCTGTGTAGACTGTCACCCTTGTCCCCACTAGGTAAGCTCGGAAGTACCAAATGCATACACCACCACCAGTAACTCCTTTTCAGTCACAGTGTAATTTTTCTGAGCTGTATCTAATGATTTACTTGCATAGTGCATGGTGTGAAACCTCTTCCCCCTGTTCTGCCCCAAGACGACTCTTATAGCAAAATTACTGCATCACATATCAAAATGAATGGTAATGACTAGTCTGAGGAAATGATGATTGGAGCTATGGTCAACTTGTCCTTCAATGTATTGAAAGCTTGCACACATTCTCTATTGAACTCAAAATTCACATCCTTCCCCAAGAGTTTGCACATGTGGTTTGCTATTTTAGAGAAGTCTTGAATGAACCTCCTATAAATTCCAGCATGTCTTAAAAAACTGCGCACCCTTTTTACAGAGACAGGGGGTGGTACTTTTCAATGGCCTCAATCTTAGCCCTGTCTACCTCAATACCTAGCTTTGAAATTTTATAGCCTAAGACTATCTATTTGCTACCATAAAATGGCACTTCTCCCAATTCAATACATGATTGGTCTTCTCACATCTGGCTAGTATAACATCCAAAGGATTCAAACAGTCATCAAAGTCACTACCATATTTTCAGAAGTCATACATGAATACTTCCATGAATTTATCCACCATGTTTGTAAAAATAGCTTGCATTCACTTTTGGAATGTTCCTGGAGCATTCCATAGTCCAAACGACATCCTTCAAAATGTAAAGGTGCTGAAAGAGCAAGTAAAAGTAGTCTTCTCCTGGTCTCCTGTGCTATCATGATCTGATTGTAACCTAATACCATCCAAAAAATAATATTAATCATGCCTGCTAACCTGTGTAATATTTGATTCAAGAAAGACAGTGGGAAGTGGTTTTTCTTGGTGGCCACATTAAGCTTTTGGTAGTCAATACAGATCCTTCACCCTGTGACTGTTCTCTAGGGTATCAATTCATCCCTCTCATTATGCACCACCGTCATCCCATCCTTTTTTAGGATACACTGAATTGGGCTCACCTAATGACTGTCTGAAATCGGGCAGATGACACCTATATCTAGCCATTTTATTATCTCCTTCTTTACTACCTCCTTCATGATTGGGTTCAGTTTTCGCTGTTGTTAAACATTAGGTCTGGCCCCCTCTTCTAGTAGTATCATATGCATGCAAAAGGAACTGGTTATCCCTTTTATATCATCTATTGTCCACCTAAGAACTATCACACGACGCCTTAGTTCTTCCAACAACTTGTCAACCTATTTTTACCAGACAACAAAGCAGATATTATCACAGGCAGTGTATTATCACTACCTAGAAAGGCATATATCAAATGCACAGGTAAATATTTTAATTCAAGAACAGGCATTTTTTCAATGGATGGCCTCTGCCTTTCCCAAGTCAAAGGTTTTTCAAGTGTCTCCAAAGGACCCTCTCTTCTAACATAGGCAGTGGAGGCATCTAAAACTGATAAGAATTCAGCCTTCTCTGAGCTATCACCCTGTTCTTTCTCATATACTAATGCTCTCCCAAGTGGATCTTCCTATGATAAATACTTCTCTAAGGCCTTAGTAGACATTTCTGTCTCTACTTCCATAATGGCTTTAAGATCCTCAAAATGGGGTGGAAATCTTGTCACCCTGATCATATCAAAAACTACCTCCTGACAATCCACAGTCATCAGCATCTTACTCGACTTCACCTTTATGACAGCATCTGTGGTGGCTAGGAACCCTCTCCTCAAAATAAGGGGAACGGCTGCATTGCTTTGTAATCTAGGATTATGAAGTCTACAGATAAAGTGAAAGCTCCAACCTTAATCAAGGCGTCCTCTATGATTCCGTTAGGATAAGTAAGAGACCTGTTGGCAAGCTGCAAGGTCGTTGTGGCCGGACATGGTTCACCTAAGCCCAAGGTTCTAAACAAGGATGCAGGCATCAGATTACTTCGTGCACCCAAGTCGCACGACGTGGAACCAACTTCTTTATTTCCAATCACCACTGGAAGGATGAAGCTCCCGGGGTCTTTCAGCTTCTTTGGAATTTTGTTTTGCACCAGAGAACTGCACTCTTCTGTGAGAGCCACGGTCTCAAATTCCATTAGCCCCCTTGATCTTGGGAATAATTACGTTCCCAAGTGCTAATTTATAGCTTAATTTAGTCGTGTTTGTCAAATTACAGACTCACATTCTTATGTGATTTTGTGTAAATTTGGGTATGCACTAACCAACATGATTAGTCCTTGTTTTGTAGGTGTAAAGTGCATGTGAGGGACTAAAATATGACGGTTGAAGCAAAGGAATGAAATTCGGATTCGATGGCAAATGAAGGCAACATGGCAGGCTAAAGATAGGGACTACCGATAAGGGCAGTGTGCCACGCAGCACAAGCTGCACGCTGAGGGCCATGCCACGCAATGCCATGTTACACGAGGAGTGTCATCCAGTGGCCTTGCACAATGGCAACATGCCACGGCAGGCGCATGGCCCGACCAGTAGCATGTTATGCCGGGCGACGTGCAGGTACCTCACGCAAGACCTGTCGAGAAGACACATCCAGTAGCTGTCCGCGTTTGCTCTGTGGTACGGAGGAAAATATCTGTGATAGACTCCGTGACATAGAGCTATTCCACCATAGGCCAAATTTTGCATTTTTTCAGCTTAGTATAAATTGAACACTTAGCTTCTAAAATCATTTGTCATGAAATATTTTTGGGAAACCGTAAAGGAGCGAAGGGAGAATGGAAGAACTCTACCTAGGGTTCCTTATTTTTCATTCTCTTTTAATTATTCTTGTAAGTACTCTACTTTAAACATGTTTTTGAGTATTTGTATGAACATGAGTAGCTACAACCCTTTCTCTAGGGTTGAGGCTACGCAAGATGATTGTAAATGTATGAATTCGTTTTGGTTTGAGTTGTTAATTGTTGTTTTGTCTTACATTCTTTATTATGGTTGTTTTTATGTTTTATCACCATGAAAACATACATGTTAAGTTTGGTAAAATCTCTAAAGAGTAACCCTAGGCTAGAACATGAGAATGTAGGTAGGATAGAAATTATACCTAATTTGCCTTACTTGGTTATTAAATGGGATGAGCTAGACACCGACTTTGAATTATCACATCACCACTCATAGAAGTAGTTGTGAAGCTAAGTTTGGTTAATTGATTAGAGGTACGAAAGTCCATAATCAAGGGTGCAAACTCCGTAAACCACATCCATGTAATTAAATTTCTCACGAATTAGGACATCACATCCCCACTCAACGATGTAGGTGTGAGACTAATTTGTCGTGTTTAGATGCTTGAAAGACCATGAACATAGCATCTTAATTATGTGAGGCAACAACTGAGGTTTTCATACTCAAACCATTGGGAATTGTAGCATTGCATGATTACTAAGCCTTAACTCTAGTTGCTTCTTATATTGTTTCTCAAGTATTTTGTGATCACCCCTAGACTTAATTAGAATTTATCGAAAACTTCTATAATCAACACTTGGAAAGTAATTTTAACACTTGAACTTGAATATTTGTTGAATTGGTCTAGTCCCTGTGGGTTCGACATCCGGCTCTTAAACAGGGCCACTGTATTACTTGTACGACCGCATATGCTTGCGTGTGCGTTGGGCACGAACAAGTTTTTGGCGTCGTTGCCGGGGACTGGTGAAGTTTAGTGAATTTTTCTTCTTTTGTGTGATTTTTAATTTCCTTAAGTTTTGAGAAACTTGGTCTTAGTCTTCTATATTGCAGGTGACAGGTTATCCTTGCAGAGCTGGCAAGGAATAGAGAGCAGGTGGAACTGTTGTTGGAACCTTAACGACAATTGCATTTACTCAGGAGGGAAGCTCTAGAGAGATAGCTAAAGAGACTTCAGGAGCGGTTATAAAAAATCCCACCAGTAGGGCAAGAAGAGTTATTTCCTGAAACCATGGTAGCCCGACCAGTTCGCTAAGTGACAATCCCATTAGCGACAAATGTGACCTCTAGTATCCGCAAATTAAAGCCTGGAGGGAACCTTGAATTGGAACAGAATATGGTGCAGCTGTTATATTCTAGTGGCCAGTCCACTGGGATGACTCATGAGGACCCACAACAGCACTTATAGAACTTCTTGGAGATTAGTGACACCTTCGTCCCCATCGGAGTGTCAACTGATTATTTCGACTCACACTCTTCCCATTTTCATTGTTGGGAGAGGCATAGAGGTGGTTGAAGGCTGAGCCACCAAATTCCATAACTTCTTGGGATGACTTAAAAAATAAGTTCCTCATCAGATTCTTTCCTTCAGGCAAGTCTGCCAAACTCAGGAGTGAAATATTAAGCTTCAAGCAAAGGCCGGAGGAAAACCTGTATTTTGTTTGGGAGAGAGACTGCCCCCATCACCAGCTATCCAATGAAGTTCTATCCCATACCTTTGTGGAGAGTCTAGACCCACACACAAAATTTTTACTAGACTCTGCATCGGGTGGGCAAACATTGGAGAAGACTTATGATGAGTTGTATATTTGTTGAACAGGATTGCTCAGGGAAATCTAGAGTGGCAATGCAAGTCATCGAGAGGGGAAGGAAAGAGAATAGTAGGGCTGATAGAGGTGGATGGTGTCAATGCCTTGGCGGCACAACTAGCATCATTACAGTATCAGATGATGACTTAGTTCAATAAACTGAGTCTGAACCAACAACAGGGAAAGGTGAATGTAGTTCAGTAGGCTCCTAGTTGGAGTGAGATTTGTGGTAATAATGGGCACAATGTAGAATCTTGCGGGGCCAATCCTGGATCGGTCAATTTGTTGGGAATGTTCAGAGAAACAATCAGAATTTTGGGAACAATTACAACAAGAATCGGCAGAGCCACCCGAATTTTGCTTGGGGTGGAAATCAAAGTCAAAGCTACCAGCAACCTCAGCAATAACAATATTAGCAGCAGAACAGGCAAAATGGTGTCCAATTGAAACATTGAGGAGATATTGTAGAAGATTATGGCAAAACAGACCCAATTAGATGAGAATCAGGCGAGGATGGTATTAGATTTGAAAAATCAGCAGTTGGCCACCCATAATATAGAGAAGAAGATGGGTCAAATAGAAATTTCTCAGCACACCAGACCTCAGGGAGGGTTACCCAGTGACACAGATACAAACCCCCGATAGGTTAATGCCACCAGTCTGAGGAGTGGCAAGAAATTGACTAATACACTGCCGAAGGAAAAGAAAAATGAGGTGCAGATCGATCTGGTTAGAAAGGGACCATCGACTGAAAAGGGAGATACTCAGAGTGCTGTGCAACAAAATGCACAATCATCATTGCATCCAGCACAGAGATCACCACCACCATTCCCGCAAAGACTCAAAAAGAGCAAGGAGGAGGAATTCTCTAAAAAGTTCTTTGATATATTCAAAGAACATCACATAAATTTTCCTTTTCTTGATAATTTGCAGGGAATGCCTAAGTACGCTAAGTACTTGAAGGACGTGGTGGACAAAAAAGTCATATTGGTGGATATTCAGACAGTGGCACTGACTGAGGAGTGCACCACAGGGTAATGAGCAAGATACCAAAAAATCTCAAAGACCCAGGGAGTTTTACCCTCCCCATATTGGTAAAGCTGAGGTGATAAGAGCTCTATGTGATTTAGGGGCAGCAGTTAATTTAATGCCCCTATCTTTGTTTAACACCTTGGGTTGGGTCAACCGAGAGAAACATGAATGATGCTGCAGCTGGTAAACAAGTCTCAAGTGGCACCAAATGGAATAATCGAGGACCTTCTCATCAAAGTGGGTAAGTTCATTATACCCGCTGACTTCATCATACTTGATTTTAAAGTTGATGATAAGGTACCCCTGATCTTGGGATGACCTTTCTTGGCCATTGGAGGAGCAATTATAAGTGTAAGAGTAAGGACCCTGAAAATGGTCAATGATGAAGAAGAATTATTCCGGGTCTACCAAGAGATTAACCCACCCACACACTATAGAGACCTTTGTGAGTCCTACATGATCTTACTTTCTAACATTCTTAAATTAGTGGAGTAAAACACTAAGGGCAAGCTTATGGGTCAATACACGTGGCATGTGAATTCTTTGTGAGAGTGGGCTTATTTCTTATCCATATACCCCTACATGTTATAATCTGAAAACATATGAGCAAAAATGGGTAACTCTCTTTTTGTGAGGGCACATGTTTAATGAAGGATAAAATTCATGTCGGATTTCTTGATCGGTTAATTCACATGAGTTTGTTGATATTGAGAGTTCATTCTTGAGGCTAGGAAGTTTTAACATAGTTATATTTGATTTTAATGGTTATACCATGCATGCTATATATTTAACTTTCTATCTAAAAAAATCGTTGTAGTCGTAGCTTGTATTATCTTTCTTCAATTAGCTATATGAGAGTCTTCATGTGCATGAGATGTAGTAGAGTTGTTTGAGGACGAATGAGGCTTTAAGTGTGGGGTAGTGATCTTGGGCATAATTACATTCCCAAGTGCTATTTTATAGCTTAGTTTAGTCGTGTTTGTCAAATTATACACTTACATTCTAATGCAATTTTGTGTAAATGATCTTGGGCATAATTACGTTCCCAAGTGCTATTTTATAGCTTAATTTAGTCGTGTTTGTCAAATTATACACTTACATTCTTATGCAATTTTGTGTAAATTTGGGTATGCACTAACCAAAATGATTAGTCCTTGTTTTAAAGGTGTAAAATCCATGTGAGGGACTAAAATATGACGGTTGAAGCAAAGGAATGAAGTTCGGACTCGATGGCCAATGAAGGCAATATGGCAGGCTAAAGATAGGGACTGCCGACAAGGGCAGTGTGCCATGCAGCACAAGCTACGCGTTGATGGCCATGCCACGCCATGCCATGTCGTGTGAGGAGTGTCATCCAGTGGCCCTGTGTGATGGCAACATGCCACAGCAGGCGCATGGCATGACCAACAGCGTGCCACGCCAGGCGACGCGCAGGTACCTCGCACAAGACCTGCCGAGAAGACACATCCAGTAGTTTTCCACATTCTCTCTGTGGCATGGAGGAAAATCTCCGTGATAGCCTCCATCACACTGAGCTATTCCACCACAGGCCAAATTTTGCATTTTTCCAGCTTAGTATAAATTGAGCCCTTAGTTTCTAAAATCATTTTTCAAGAAATATTTTTGGGAAATCGTAAAGGAGAGAAGGGAGAACGGAAGAACTCTGCCTAGGCTTACTTATTTTCATTATATTTTAATTATTCTTGTAAGTACTCTACTTTAAACATGTTTTTGAGTATTTGTATGAACATGAGTAGCTAAAACCCTTCCTCTAGGGTTGAGGTTATGTAAGATGATTGTAGATGCATGAATTCATTTTGGTTTGAGTTGTTAATTGTTGTTTTGTCTTACATTCTTTATTATGGTTGTTTTTATTCTTGATCACCATCAATACATACATGTTAAGCTAGGTAAAAGCTCTAAATAGTAACCCTAGTCTAGAACATAAGAATGTACGGAGTAAGTTCTTACCTTTACGGTAGGATTAGCAGTTAGAATAGAAATTATACCTAATTTTCCTTGCTTGGTTATTAAACGGGATGAGCTAGACATCGACTTTGAATTTATCAAATCACCACTCATAGAAGTAGTTGTGAAGCTAAGTTTGGTTAAATGATTAGAGGTACGAAAGTCCATAATCAAGGGTGCAAACTCCGTAAACCACATCCATGTAATTAAATTTCTCATGAATTAGGACGTCACATCCCCGCTCAACGATGTGGGTGTGAGATAAATTTGTCGTGTTTAGATGCTCAAAAGACCATTAACCTAGAATTTTAATTATGTGAGGCAACACCTGAAGTTTTCACACTCAAACCATTATGAATTAGCATTGCATGATTACTAAGCCTTAACTCTAGTTGATTCTTATATTGTTTCTCAAGTATTTTGTGATCACTCCTAGACTTAATTAGAATTTATAAAAAACATATATAATCAACACTTGGAAAGTAATTTTAACACTTGAACTTGAATATTCGCTGAATTGGTCCAGTCCCTGTGGGTTCGACATCCGGCTCTTAAAAAGGGCCACTATGACGACTGCATACGCTTGCGCGTGTGCTGGGCACGAACACTCCTCTTATTTGCCACAATTTTCTTCAGATACTTGGTATTTTTATGAACTTCCTGCAAAAGATCCAACAACAGCAGGTTAACATGTACCTGCTTCAACACATCAAGAAATGTTTGGCAGGCTCAGTCCTCCTTCTGCTTCTTAAACCTCTTAGGAAATGGAGGGGGTGGTTTGGTTTCTAACAACTTTAGCTTTGAGTTTCTTGACTCACCAACCTCCTAGCTGGACATCACAACCTACTCTTCCTTAGCTTTCTTGTCTCTAGGGATCACCTCACCTAACTCTTTACCACTGTCAAAGAAATTGCTCTCACATTTTCCTTAGGGTTCTTCTCAGTGTTACTCGAAAGTGCCCCTTGTGTTCTGTTAGTCTGCTGCAGGGCAAATTGCCCCATCTGTCTCTCTGGCTCATGTATGGACTTTTGCATCTCATTAACAAACTGAGTTTGCTGCACCATCCATTTCTTCATAGTCTCCTTTAGTGAACTACTTAGCTGTTGGCCCTGAAGTCTTGGATAGGTGTTTTGGGAACTTTGAAAATTCTAGTTCCCTCTCCTTGAGGGATTGGCTATGTTCATGTACTGGTTATAGATGTTACCTGCAAAACCTCTATCATAACCATTTAGTCCCATAAAAAATACAGATTCTGGGTTTAGTAGACAACCTGAATAAGCGTGGCCTTTTCCGTACACCTCACATGATGGTGGTGGAGTCTGGACCTGATGGACCTGCTGAACTTGACTTCCTGCTGGAGTGGTTACAGGCTTGCTAATCACATTTACCAGCTGATTGATATCTGCTCGGATTTCTACTGCACCATCTACTTTGAGCTTTCCTGGCACCTTGGCTGCTCTAAATCCTCTTACTGAGTCCTGATAGTCTTGACTCCCCACAGATATTAGCTTCAAAAGAGCTTCTATATTATCTTAGCTCTTGGACAAAATTCGTCCCTATGATGTAGCATCGAGAAAGATCTTTGACTCCTACTTCAGCCCTTCTATAAAGTTGTGCTTGACAATCTCCTTCGGCTGCATGTGGTAAAGGAACTCTCTCAAGTATCCCTTTTATTATTGCCAAGGCTGAGATAAGGTTTAACCATCTCTCTACACAAAACTAGAGATCTTATCAACTCTTTCCTCCTCCTTGCAGAGAAGAACCTATTGCTGAATTCGTTAGAAAAACCCTCCCAAGTAGTGACAGAACCCGATGGCTCATTTTGAAGCCACTCCTTGGCCTCACTAATCAATGAGAATGAAAATAGCGTGAGCTTAACATATTCATCTGACATGTTTTGATAGTGAAAGTTCTCACTCAGATCCACAAACGTCATTAGATGCTTTTGGGGATCTTCGTGATGCTTGCTCTGATATTAGCAAGTATTTTGGACAACCGCATAGTCCCTTCCTTTAACTCAAAGTTCCCAGTGATAACCGGCTGACGATCACTTTAGAAGCATTCTCCATGATTGGCCTAGAAAAAGTCAACACTGGAAACCTCTCCTGGTTGTTGCTTTGTGCCTGCTCATTACTGTCCATACTTAACCTTTGAATGGTTCTCTCAATTTCAGGATCAAAAGAAGCCAAAAGTGGTTCTTGACTTCTTGTATTTGGCATACACTGAACATACAACACATGTAACTTCACAAACAAACAAACAAACATGTAAAATACAGAATAGCAGAATAAAAATCCTAACCTACAGAAGATCAATCAATCTTCAAGTCCCTGACAGTGGCGCCAAAAACTTGATTTTACCCAAGCGCACGTGATCATCAAGTATTATAAGATGATAAAGTCCCGATTATCGATTCCTCAGAGATTTGTCAGATTAATCATTTAATGTTATTTCTTTGTTTCAAAAAAGATAAAATGGGAAATTGTTTGGAGAATTAACTACTAAAACCTTGAAATATAAAATTAACTAAAGAACTAAGATTTTTGCTACTTGTTTGCACTAAAAATGATGGTGAAAATCTAGAGAATTAGCACTTTCGTTTCGAGTTGATTTTTCAAGATGTGATTATGCTAGATTGATTCCTCCTAAGGTTTCTAGTTGCAAGTTACTATCCCATTTCTTGCAACTCTCCCGAGTATCCAAGAACTATCTCATGAACCCCAACGCCTATATCCCTATGGTTTCATGAGAAACATGAAATGATGATTATGCCTACTTGTATTTCAACTAAATAGGGTTGAAGGGTATATTCCTATCCTCAGCAACAACTTCTAACCTTCAACCAATGGTTCAATGGATATTTGAATTCTTATTTTACAATTACTGGTACGTTTCAACCAATTAAATTATAAGCCCCTACGGATCTCTACATGCAAAACCCTGGTTCCCTTTCTCAAGTTCAACCAAAAGCCAATAGATCTACTCATAAGGTGATTAGTCTAGTGAATAATTAATTAAAATAAATATAAACAACCTTTAATGAAGAATCAAAACTAGCATTAATCAGTCTTTCAAATGTCAATCATCAATTATGGAATAAACCCTAGAATGGGCGTTTAACCACTCATAAAAAAGTGGGAAAACAAAGACATAATCATCATTCGAAGTAAGACGATAAAGTAAAGAAGAAACCTAAGTAGAACTTGTCTCTCCTCAAAAAGCTACTTTTACAACCTTCTATGATTAAAAAAAATCAAGAATAATATAATGGAGAATCTTGCTAAAAATTCCTTAGGTGTTATATTTATAGCTGATCCTTCATATGATGCTTTTGCCCTCAAGTAATCAGATTAAAATTTAGCAAAAATCCATATAGGAGGGTCTGGTGCGCTGCCCTATGCATAGCCTCAAGGAGTTAGTCAAATTTCCTTTGAAGCATGGCTCAAGGCTCCTCACTCCCCCCATAGCACCAAAGAGTTAGCCCAATTTCTGCACTTCTAAACACCTCTGGCACCAAAATCCATCCATAACACCAGAGTGTTAGTCAAATTTCTGAGCTTGAAGATCCTTATGGTGCCTCACTTCATCCACAGCCCTAGTGTCACACCCCACCTTGGGGGGTATGACGGGCACCTAGTGCCTGCTAGAATCTAGGCTGCTAAACGGTCCAGCCTGAGCACATCTGGTGCTTTGGCTGACTCTGGCTCTATTTCAAGAAACAAACCGACTATATAGCGGCTGTAAATACAGCCCCCAGTCGATAAGGCCTATAGCCACCTGCAATGCACAACAGCTAACCAGAACAATGACACTATAATCTAAAGCTACTTCTATTCACATTTGTGACCGACAAGGTCACTAACTATAACCAGAAGAAGGCCCCACGCGGCCCACATCAACAACTAAACACATATATACATGCACGGCCCCACACGACCGGCTCCACTACCATAGGGAAACATCAGACTGCAAGCCTCTAGGAAGTAATAATAGAATGGTCTGGACAAGGCCCCGAACTACCCAAACTGTAATAAAAAATGAAATAGGAACAACCTCCAACTGTCTAGCTCCGGAGGGTAGGAGCTGATAACTCTGCTGACTGGATCACGAGGGATCGAGTCCTCGTCTATGTGTACCTGCAGGCAAGCAATGCAGCGCCCCCACGGGCATTAGTACCACAGGTACTGAGCATGTAAAGCAAACTGAAATATACAACTGAAATGGGTAACAACAATAACATGACATATAAGCAGGAAGTAGCTGAGCCTATCTGGCTGAGGATAACTGGGGAGAGTTTACCTATTCTGTAACTAAATTGGACGTACCTGACGACTTGTCGTCCTACTGTCTATCAGTATCTAATAGCACATATAGATATACATATAAATACACATAATACCTAACCTACCCCCATAAGCCGGAAGGTGCCAACCAACAGAACAATCTATTTACCCCTACCGGGGTCTAAACTAACCAAAAATAAGTCACTCCACTCATCTGATAACTGTGAGCTCCTCCTACCGGCCCCCTTAGGTACGTAGCTCAGGCCTTGGCCTCTGATAATGAACTGTGTCTGAGTCCAAAGACTCCTGCCATTGGGCGCAAGCGCTCAACGGGGTAATCTGTTGCTGTATCTGTGACTGAAACTTCCCCTGGGTGCAAACACGCAATAGGGTAATTTTATAAAAGTCTGTATCTGAAACTTCCCCCGGCCACAAGCGCACACAGAGTAGTCTGCCCTGTAAACAAGGTAATCTGGCTCTGTGCAGAGTGAACTGAACTGCACCTGCAAGCAGGGTAATCTGGACCATATTATTATGGTGGTCAGCCATCATCGTCCTCTAGGCAGATGGCATCACCCGGTTGGGGGCGGTATCTGAATCTGGTATAGACACAGCTATAACCCAGGGGCGGCGGGGATGCTAAAGGATGCCCACATGCCATAACAAGTCTCAACATGTAAAACACATACACAGTAAGCATGCTTAAATGAAAAATACTAATCCTATTCTCTTCTTTTATTTCAAGGCCAGTCCGTATTAAACAACTGATGCTATATTCTGTTTTACACTATTTCTGATTGCTGGGCTAACTGCTACCTGGCCTTTATCTGTTTATCTGATTATTGTTATCCGTGATCTGAAGCTATATCAGTTTCTAGAGCCATATCTGTTTCTGGAGCTATATCTGTATCTGGAGCTATATTGGTGTTTGGAGCTATTTCTATATCTGATTACTGATCTGATTATATCTGGATATAACTCAATAACATAGAACATGCCATCTATAACTGGATATAGCTCAATATTATAAAATGTGCCATCTATTACTGGATACAATCTCAACAAATGTAATACATACTATCTGTAATCTTGCTAATTCATTATACTGCTTTTACAACTTCCATTCTGGGTATTACGTAAGAAAATGCTGAGCTACTAGCGGATATACCACATTACTATCTGAAATCATCTGACTATCCGTTATTCTGATTATCGCATGATACGTAATGATAATACTAGCATGGTTGCTGGAAATTGTACTGAAATTGTTCCTGTATGCTGGGTATCTATTAATAGCCTTTATTCTATTTATTTTCTAGACTGTACTTCCTGGCTTGCCGAAAGAATAGCTTTACATACCTGGTTTCTGAGTACCCGACTGACCGATGTGATTTTCGTCGGTAGTTCTGCTGTTTCTCCCAACTACATTCATATACATGTCTATTAGAACAAAATACATTAATATCTGGGAGAAATTATCACTTTTGATATATATTTATCCCAAGCTTCGACTTATCAAAAAACGATCGAAAACTCGTTATTTCTCGATAGTCCAGAAGGGATAAATGCTCACTGTAAGGCTAGGAACATATTGGTACAAATTTAAAGAAATTCTATTTACTTTACCTTGGTAGCACGACATTTCGACGGTCAAATTTCACGAAACCAACTCCGTAGGATTGCTCTCTACAGCTTTATACTTCGGTACCCGAAGTTAATTTGAGTTTGGACTATGTTGGACGGTGTAATCAGATGAAAATTTACTTCAAACCCTTCTTTATCTGTTTCTGGGCGTTCTCAGGAGTGCAACATCATGCACATCGTTGCTACTAAAAGAAATAGAATATGAAATTATACTATTCTATGTGTGGACATTATATATATATATATAGGAAGTGGGTTGACTTTTTTATTATTATTAACTAGTAAGTGATCATTACTATGGATGGGTAATGGGATCACTTTTGCACCAACTTCTCCCCCTTCCACGTGGGTGTGGAGGTGTATGCTCAATTTGGCTTCATCCATTATATTGGGGTGGGGCCTATGACATATTATTTATTCGGATTTTGCGTAGGCTCGTGGTAAAATGCGCATAACTTTTTATTCTGAACTCGAATTATGAGGGATTATAAATAAATAAAAATTTAACACATATCACAATTGAAAAAGTTTCATAAATATGGAGGCATAAAAAAAGAAATTTTTTTTTGTAAATCAAATTCAAACCTGATCTGATGTCCTCGAATGTGCAGGATGTAACATCCTTCCCCCCTTAGAAACATTCGTCCTCGAATGTCATCTTCAGGCTTAAAGGAGTTAACTCTTTTAACTAATATTTGAAAAAAAAAATGTCGACAGAGTTTCCTATGTAGTATGGAGTATCCCAAAATCCTTTGACTGTCTAACCTGACTAGATCTGGAATAACTGAGGATATCTGACCTTCATATCCTCTTATGCTTCCCAAGTCATTTCCTCTCGATTCCTGTTACGCCATAATACTTTGACTGAAGCAACATCTTTCGTTCTCAGTCTACGGATCTGTCTGTCTAGTATAGCTACTAGAACCTCTTCATATGCTAACTCTTCTATGACCTGGACATCCTGAACTGAAACAACTGCGGAAGGGTCTCCTACGAACTTCATCAACATAGATACATGGAATACTGGGTGAACAAACTCTAATTCTGGGGGCAAGTTCAATTCATATGCTACTCGGCCTATTCTTCGCCGAATCTGATATGGCCCAATGAACCTCGGGCTAAGCTTGCCTTTCATGCCAAATCTCATCACCCCTTTCATTGGAGACACTTTCAAATATACCCAGTCATCTACTGCAAATTCTAAATTTCTGCGCCGCATATTTGCATAAGACTTCTGGCGGCTCTGAGTAGTCAGTAGGCGTTTTCTGATAAGCTTCACCGCCTCCTTTGACTGACGAATAATATCCGACCCAATCAGCGCTGTCTCCCCCGCTTCAAACCAGCCAATGGGTGATCTACATTTCCGCTCATATAATGCTGCAAAGGGCGCAATCTGGATAGCTGAATGATAACTGTTATTATAGGCAAATTCAATCAACGGCAGATGCTCATCCTAGCTACCCCCAAAATCTAGTACACACGCTCATAGCATATCTTTGAGCATCTGGATAGTTCGTTCTGCTTGCCCGTCTGTCTGAGGATGAAAGGTTGTACTTAAGTTAATCTGTGTCCCCAGGCCTCTCTGGAACAACTGCCAGAATCTCGCTGTAAATTGTGCTCCTCTATCTGAAAGAATAGCTTTACATACCTGGTTTTTGAGTACCCGACTGACCGATGTGATTTCCGTCGGTACTTCTGTTGTTTCTCCCAACTACATTCATATACATGTCAATTAGAACAAAATACATTAATATCCAGGAGAAATTATCACTTCTGATATATATTTATCCCAAGCTTTGACTTATCAGAAAACGGTCGAAAACGCATTATTTCTCGATAGTCCAGAAGGGATAAATGCTCACTGTAAGGCTAGGAACACATTGGTACTAATTTAAAGTAATTCTATTTACTTTACCTTGGTAGTACGATGTTTCTCCGGCCAAATTTCACGAAACCAACTCCGTAGGATTGCTCTCTGCAGCTTTATACTTCGGTACCCGAAGTTAATTTGAGTTTGGACTATGTTGGACGGTGTAATCAGATGAAAATTTACTTCAAACCCTTCTTTCTCTGTTTCTGGGCGTTCTCAGGAGTGCAACATCATGCACATCCTTGCTACTAAAAGATATAGAATAGGAAATTATACTATTCTATGTTTGAACATTATATATATATATAGGAAGTGGGTTGATTTTTTTTATTTTTATTAACTAATAAGTGATCATTACTATGGATGGGTAATGGGATCACTTCTGCACCAACTTCTCCCCCTTCCACGTGGGTGTGGAGGTGTATGCTCAATTTGGCTTCATCCATTATATTGGGGTGGGGCCCATGACATATTATTTATTCAGATTTTGCATAGGCTCGTGGTAAAATGCGCATAACTTTTTATTCTGAACTCGAATTATGAGGGATTATAAATAAATAAAAATTTAACACATATCACAGTTGAAAAAGTTTCATAAATATGGAGGCATAAAAAAAGAATTTTTTTTTAATCAAATTCAAACCTGATCTGATGTCCTCGAATGTGCGGGATGTAACACCTAGAATGTCAAGAAAGTTTGATTAAATGATTAGAGGTATGAAAGTCCATAATCAAGGGTGCAAACTCCGTAAACCAAATCCATGTAATTAAATTGCTCACGAATTAGGATGTCACATCCCCGCTCAACGATGTGGGTGTGAGACTAATTTGTCGTGTATAGATGCTCGAAAGACCATGAACATAGCATTTTAATTATGTGAGGCAACAACTGAAGTTTTCATACTAAAACCATAGTGAATTGTAGCATTGCATGATTACCTAGCCTTAACACTACTTGCTTCTTATATTGTTTCTCAAGTATTTTGTGATCACCCGTAGACTTAATTAGAATTTATCAAAAACTTATATAATCAACACTTGGAAAGTAATTTTAACACTTGAACTTGAATATTCGCTGAATTGGTCCAGTCCCTGTGGGTTTGACATCCGGCTCTTAAAAAGGGCCACTGTATTACTTGTACAACCGCGTACGCTTGCGCATGTGCTGGGGGCGGACACTCCTCTTATTTGCCACAATTTTCTTCAGATACCTGGTATATTTCTAAACTTCCCGCAAAATCTCCAACAACGACAAGTTAACATGTACCTGCTTCAACACATCAAGAAATTTTTGGCAGGCTCAGTTCTCCTTCTGCTTCTTAAACCTTTTAGGAAATGGAGGGGGTGATTTGGTTTCTAACAATTTAGCTTTGAGTTTCTTGACTCACCAACCTCCTATCTGGACATCACAACCTACTCTTCCTCAACTTTCTTAACTCTAGGGATCACCAAACCCAAATCTTTACAATTGTCAAAGAAATTGTGCTCACATTTTCCTTAGGGTTCTTCTCGGTGTTACTCGGAAGTGCCCCTTGTGTTATGTTAGTATGCTACAGGGCCAATTGCCCCATCTATCTCTCCATCTCATGGATGGACTTTTGCATCTCATTAACCACCTGAGTTTGCTACACCATCCATTTCTTCATAGTCTCCTTTAGTGAATTGCTTAGTTGTTGGCTCTGAAGTCTTGAATAGGTGTTTTGGGGACTTTGAAAATTCTGGTTCCCTCTCCATGAGGATTTTGGCTACGTTCGTCTACCCCTATATATAGATGTTACGTGCAAAACCTCTATCATAACCATTTAGTCCCACAAAAAATTACAGATTCTGGGTTTAGTAGACAACCTGAATAAGCGTGGCCTTTTCCATACACCTCACATGATGGTGGTGGAGTCTAGAACTGATGGACCTGCTGAACTTGACTTCCTGCTGGTGTGGTTACAAGCTTTCTAATCACATTCACCAGCTGATTGGTATCTTCTCGGATTACTACCACATTCATCTACTTCTAGCTTTCCTAGCACCTTGGCTTCTCTAAATCCTCTACCTGAGTCCTGATAGTCTTGACTCCTCTCTGACATGAGATTCAAAAGAGCTTCTATATTATCATAGCTCTTGGAAATATTTTTTAAATATGATGTAGCGTCGAGAAAGATCTTTGACTCCGACTTCAGCCCTTCTATAAAGTTGTGCTTGATAATCTCCTTCGGCTGCATGTGGTACGGGCACTCTCTAAAGTATCCCATTTATTGTTCCCAAGCCTGAGATAAGGTTTCACCATCTCTCTATACAAAACTAGAGATCTTCTCTCTCAACTCTTTCCTCCTCCTTGAAGAGAAGAACCTATTGCTGAATTCGTTAGAAAGAACCTCCCAAGTAGTAATAGAACCCGCTGGCTCATTTTGAAGCCACTCCTTGGCCTCACTAATCAATGAGAATGAAAATAGCGTGAGCTTAACATATTCATCTGACACGTTTTGATAGTGAAAGTTCTCACTCAGATCCACAAATGTCATTTGATGTTTGTGGGGATCCTCATGCTGCTTGCTCTGATATTAGCAAGTATTTTTTGGACCAACCGTATAGTCCCTTCCTTTAACTCAAAGTTCCCAGTGATAACAGGCCTGAAGATCACATTAGAAGCATTCTGCATGTTTGGCCTTGAAAAATTCAACACTGGAACCCTCTCCTGGTTGTTGCCTTGTGCTGGCTCATTGTTGTCCATACTTAACCTTCGAATGGTTCTCTCAATTTCAAGATCAAAAGAAGCCAAAAGTGGTTCTTGACTTATTGCATTTTGCATACACTGATCATACAACACATGTAACTTCACAAACAAACAAACAAACACGTAAAATACAGAATAGCAGAATAAAAATCCTAACCTACGGATGATCAATCAATCTTCAAGTCCCTGACAGTGGCATAAAAAATTTGATGTCACCCAAGCGCACGTGATCATCAAGTAATATAGGACGATAAAGTCCCGATTATCGATTCCTCAGAGATTTGTCAGATTAATTGTTTAATGTTATTTCTTTGTTTTGTATTCTAATAAAAAAGATAAAATGGGAAATGATTTGGAGAATTAACTACTAAAAACTTGAAATATAAAATTAACTAAAGAATTAAGATTTTTTCAACTTGTTTGCACTACAAATAATGATGGAAATCTAGGGAATTAGCACTTTCGTTTCAGGTTTATTTTTCAAGATGTGATTATGCTAGATTGATTCCTCCTAAGGTTTCTAGTTGGAAGTTACTATCCAATTTCTTGCTACTCTCCCAAGCATCCAAGAACTATCTCGTGAACCCCAACGCCTATATCCTTATGGTCGCATGAGAAACATTAAATGATGATTATGCCTACCTGTATTTCAACTAAACAGGGTTGAAGGGTATATTCCTATCCTCAACAACAACTTCTAACCTTCAACCAATGGTTCAAAGGATCTTTGAATTTTTATTTTACAATTACTTTTAACCCTGGTTCCCTTTCTCAAGTTCAACCAAAAGCTAATAAATTTACTCATAAGGTGATTAGTCTAGTGAATAATTAATTAAAATAAATATAAACAACCTTAAATAAAGAATCAAAACTAGCATTAATCAGTCTTTCAAATGTCAACCATCAACTATGGCCAAAACCCTAGAATGGGCGTTTAGCCACTCATAGAAATGTGGGAAAACAAAGACATAATCATCATTCGAAGTAAGACGATAAGGAAAAGAAGAAACCTCAGTAGAACTTGTCTCTCCTCCAAAAGCTACTTTTACAACCTTCTATGATTAAATAAAATGATGAAAAATATAATGAATAATCTTGCTAAAAATGCCTTAGATGTTATATTTATAGTTGATCCTTCAAATGATGCTATTTCCCTCAAGTAATCGGATTAAAATTTAGCCAAAATCCGTACAGGAGGGTCTGGTGCGCTGCCCCATGCATAGCCCCAAGGATTTAGTCAAATTTCCTTTGAAAAATGGTTCTGGGCGCCTCACTCCCGCCATAGCACCAACGAGTTAGCCCGATTTCTGCAGTTCTAAACACCTCTGGCACCACACTCCATCCATAACACCAGAGTGTTAGTCAAATTTCAGAGCTTGAAGATCCTTTTAGCGCCTCACTTCATCCACAACCTTAGAATGTGGGAAAATTTTCTAAGTCTGGAATGCTTTTGGGGCTCCACACTATCCATCTCACCAAGGTGTTAGTCAAATTCTCATCTCTGAAGCCAAGGGACTTGGCGCCCCATGCCATACATAGCACCAACTTTGGTGCATTTTCTCTGGAGCACCAGTATTGGGTGTTCCACGCCAGCCATAACCCTAGGCTGACTTTCACAAACTCTTCTTCTTCATACCTCGGGTCATTTTTGGGCCTTTTTCCTTTATTTCCAGGTCAAAACATCTAAAAATATTCATTATCTCATAAGACACACAAAACATAAATTCATACATTTCATAAGGATTATGAATTCAAAAAAGGGCAATATATGGGTAAAAACATGGCAAATGGGCATAAGAATATACCCAACATCAGCATCATTTGAGTGAAAGGGCATCTCTCTAATTAGTGAGGGGCACATAATGGTAGGATTTTTGTGTATCATTGATTTCTTTAATACACATGTTCATGTTGGTCCAAATATATCTTGTTGAGTTAGTTCTAGAAGATAAGTGATTTTGACATATGACCATTGAATGTTGAATCTATATGCATATTGAGTGGATTGTTGGAGAAGGATTATATTGTCTAATGAGCCTGAGCGTAAGTAGACCTGTTTGTGAGGTGAATTTTGTGTGTGAATTATAGTGGGGAGGTAGTAGAATGTTTGAGGATGAACAATAGTTTAAGTGTGGAGTGGTGATGTTGGACGTATTTACACACTTATTTATCATATTTTGCCCATACTTAACTATGTTTTGAGAACAAATAATGAGTGATTGACTTGGTTTTGTATGATATTTATGAAAAATAAACTCACACATATGATTAGAAATTTTGCCGGATGAAAAGTGATGGATTTTGACTCATTTGGCCTTAAAAAGCAAGTATTGCTAAATCAGACTTGAAACAGACAAGATCAAAGGCTTAATTAGCGGTTGGAATCATGCAGGGCATCCACCATAGCAAGCTCCACATCATGGTGCTTGATGGTCGCATGGAGCCTCACATCGTAGACCATGACTGCCGTGATGGGTCGTGCGACGCACAATAATGAATTTCAGCCAGGTCTTGCAAAGTCAAATCCCAATCAAAGAAGAAGAGATGTAGACTTATTCTACTATTATAAATACCCCAGGGCATTTTGTTTTAGTTAATAATTGATAATACACGCATAGTTTGAGGCATATTGTAAGTGTGGAAAGCATTATTTCATACAATTTTTGAGAGAACCATCAAGCTCTTGTGATTCTATTTAGCTTTTCAAGATTTGTCAAACAATTTCATCATATTGTAAGTGATCATCATGACTTCTTTTATATATATTATGTTGTTGTTTCTTCAAACATGAGCGGCTTAATTCATTAGCTAGGATTGTGAGAACCATAATAGATTAACAGACATAGGAAAAGATAATAGTGATTCTTGAATGGTGAAATTGAGTGTATTGTTGTTCTCTTCGCTTTAATTAGTTTTAGCAGTTGCAAATGTTGAAACATTCCTGTATCATCAACTTGCTTGACCAAGGAGGTTGAAGTTAGGAAAAGAGAATAGCAATGAAAATTAGAGGCTACAAATCCTCATCTAATTGACTTGATCTCTAAAGGAGGATAGTCAATCCAAGATATATAACGAGGAAAAATATGAATACCTTAAGTCGAGAGGATTTAGAGTGAAATTCATCTATGTAGGTTGAGAGACGTTAAATGAACATAATCTTCAGTCTTACAAGAAATTCACCAGGATAGGTCACTAATGAAATAAGCCTACGACATTATGAAATTATAGAGAACACAGTCCTAATTCCTTCCTATATATTGGGTACAAACAAACTCTTAGCTTAAATTACTTCTTTTTTATGCCACCCCCCTTAGAAATACTGACTACCAATCAAATTAATCACTGTTAATGTATTATTTCTCATCTATTCCCTGTGGGATTGACCCTAACCTAGTTGGGTTGCTATATTTGACAGCAAACGCTTTATACTTCATTGCAAGGTGTAATTTAGGCGTGATCACATTGTGGCGCTATTGCTGGGAAATACAGTTAAGAAATAGTTAAATGGTGTTTAAATTTTTCTTGTTGTCTTTATTTCCTACTTTATTATTATTTTTTTTTTTGAGTTTGTTTTTGGTTTTAATTATCTTTTATTTTTACTATGGGGTCATGGAATGAAAAGGGGTTTGGTGGTGGTAACCCATATCGATGACCCATGTCCATATTATGGCGTACCTCATTATTGGCAAGATTATAAATATGCCCCCAGAAGAGAGGTGTGCACCTTCTCACTTCTATGATGGGTATAATTGCACATTATGTTGTGGTCAAGGTGGACATTGGGGTGATTTTCCCAATTATTTCACTTATCGATCCAGTTGATATAATAAAAATGCTAGTTGTGCTTTTTAGTTTGACAGAAACGATGACATGGCATGTGCAGGATGAAGCACCGCATATGAATGCATTAAATCCATGCTCCATGCTTTTATGGAGCGGGAGTCTAACTAGGAGAAAGATGTCAACTCCTCAATATCCATGGAATTGTCTATCCCTCAAGAAGAAATGATTGAAGAAGAGATTTTAAGCTCCAAGGATGAGCCAAAATATCTTTATGACCATAATGAAAATTGTGGAAATGAAGAATAACAAAAATTTGAAGAAGAAATCTCTATCTCTCAAAAAGAAGTTGAGGAGTATTGAGAAGCATAATGGGGAAGAGTGAACAATGGGGCTGAGACCTGACTAACTCGTGCGAAAATATTCAACAAGATGATGAGGGAGTTATTCAAAACATAGATTTTTCCATG
Source organism: Datura wrightii (assembly GCA_035772735.1). Taxonomy (NCBI): domain Eukaryota; kingdom Viridiplantae; phylum Streptophyta; class Magnoliopsida; order Solanales; family Solanaceae; genus Datura; species Datura wrightii. Next base: position 52,658,766 of record JASDFA010000006.1, on the reverse strand, counting down.
GGATGACTTATACAAGCCTCATAAAATTCCCATCAAAAAGCAAAACTTGACCAGGTGAAAAGTGTAAGCAATGATTGCCTATGGAAGCAAGCTCAACAACTTAGAGCATATGGGTATGTCATGACCCGATCATGGACCCCGAACCCGCGACATGGGACCTAGAATCACGAATGGCTCCTAGCTAACTCATGACACATACATAGCATGATTAAGAGCATAAAACTAAGTAGAAGTAACGTATAAACCATACCATGAGTGGAAGTCTAGAATATCATAAAGCATAAGTGGGGCTACAAGACAACATCACTAAACATCTACATATATCTGTCTGAAAAGCCTCTAGTCATAGATGAGCTGATGGGACAACACTCCCAACTAGCTCTATCAAAATCTAAAAATTAGAAGAGAGAAAAGAAAGAACATGTGCAAAAACTAACATCCTCAGGTCATAAGGACTCACCCAAGCTGGGGATGGACAGGACTGATGAGGGAGTTAAGTTAATACTGAGGCTGAGACTGATCACCCAAACCTATATCATGAGATGATAATCATAGAAGTAGGTGGTTAGTACTTTGAATATACTAAGTATGTAGGTTAAGTAAAACATGGGAGTAGGGACCACATGCTTAAAACATAATCATGAGATAGGTTATAAACATGAGTGATTCATCACAAGCCGAAGCATAATGACCCGGATTTTGAAAGTAAGTCATACAACTTAACATGTTTGAAACCATAACTAAGATCTCATAAATGATAATTTGGTCAATCATACTATAAAACATTATATTATAAATCCTTAATATGAATGTATTAAAACATAAAGAACAATGGGAGATTTATCATAACTGACACCATCATGAATGAGCACACGATGCCCAACTATCTCGCTCAAGTTGGCATAGCCGTCCTAAACCTTTCCAGGGAAAAAAATGATAAAGGAATGATATCACTCGTGAGCCTCGTTGGGATAGAGGAAACACTCTCTGGCGAGGTCCCAAACATGAATATATACCTACAGGGGCACATAATTCTGAGACTTAAGTGTGCTAAACCCTTGGCTACTCAGTACTAGATGCTACCTCAAAACATGCACATTGGTCATATTCATAATCATGAAACATACTTTGTTTTGCATGGGATAATTAGAAAACATGAGAATCATGATCATACTTGACATATGTGAACTAACCACGAAAACAATGTCGCTAAGTCAGCCATGATACATGAGTTTGAGATTTATGAAATCATACACAATTGAGTAAAATCTTCACAACTTGAAAATCATAGGTTCATGAGATATACTTGTATAAAACATGCACTTATAATCATAAAACATAGATTGAATTATAATAGAGTCAAATTCATAGAAGATCATGAGAGTTTTTATCAAAATTGAGTCTAATCCTAGAATTTCATAAAGTCATGGTTGGAGACTTGAATTCATGATATTGAGATGAAATTGGGTATGAGGGTGAAAGAAATCCCCTAGTCATGACCCTAAATACTAGGGTTTGATGATTCCTTAACTTGATTTGAAGATCTAAGAGAAATTGAGAAGAAGATGATGAAGAACCATAGCCTTTTCTTAAGGGAGAAATTCCAACTTACAGTGTTTGAAGAGAATGGGGGTTCATGCTAAGTATAACCCCTTAATCAGTCCTTTAGGAAGCTTAAAATAATGTCATTTAGGAGTTAAAAGCATAATATTTTACTAAAATACCCCTAGAATACCGAACTAAAATTTTAATTGGGAGGACCAACAACCCATACGATGGGTCTTTGAATCAACCAACGGACCTTGGTCCTTGAATTGGATCCCACTTTTACTCCGAATCTTCCTTTGAACCTATTCCAACAACTAGAGGAAATGACCGGTACAATATAACAACAAGTCATACGATCCACTCGTCGGTAGTGGATGGATTTTGACATTTTTTAGAAGTTCGTTACCACAGGAGCAACCAACAACTTGTTGGTTCATAGGATGACTCATCCTACTGGTCGTCAATGTCCTAGTGCCATTTTCCCTTTTGGTTTCTACTGAAAGTCTCAGATATAATCTTAGGGAATTTTTGTAATACCCTGAAGGTTTCTAAGATTACACCCAAGATTTGGTATATGTTCAGCAGGAAAAGTTGGAAAATTTGGCTCAATACGACTCAATGTACGAATTGTAGGTTGGTAGTATCGGTCATAGGAAGACCCATGGACCAGGTCAGAGATTTTGTTCCCCAGACCCCAAGTCCCCACTATAAGTCATTGTGCGTGGGTACGACCCGTGATCATGAGTCGTAGAAAGTCTTTGGAGTCATCCAGTGATTGATTATACGAGTAATGGTACGACACGTAGGATGGTGTTACGGATCGTAGTAGGATTTATTGAAATATTCAGAGGATTCGAGGTTTTGGAATTGGTCAGTATGGGTGGATACCACGAGTCTTAAGAGGATTGTGTGACTCGTGGTATGATTCGTGACAGCAGACAGAACAGTTTTCCTGCGAATTTATTAAGGGTATGGTTTTGGAGTTTATACTCCCATTTTTAGCTAATGGTATGTTTGGAGCCAGGAATCCCCGTATTCATATTTCATACTATGCATGTAATTACTTTATCAGCTTCATTGAAAAATGATGGTTTTAGCTTCATTGATAAATGGAGAGAACCTTACATGTTTTTGGGAGCAGCGTCTAGCACCAAGTAGTCTAGGGGTTCATGAAAACCCCGGTTCTCAGAACTACATGCCAACATAGGATTTCCCATTTTACTTTAGGACATCCCTTGTGATATTCCTCTGCCCCGAATGGGCCTTTAACTTGATATTGATACCATGCTAGTGCTCTTAACCCTGGAAAGGCTTCGGATGGCTCTGCCCACTTGAGTTTAATAGTTGGGATCACATAAGCTCTGTCTTGATAATATATATTATATGATGAGTCTCCCATAATTCCTCATGATCTCCGTTATGCATGTTTATCAGTTATGATATTATGTTTTCAGTAGGTTTGACCCAATGATCAGGTTATCAGTTTTTACTTATGAACCTCAGTTTTAGTTTTTGTTATTTGATTAAGTTATGAGATCTAGTTTATGTCTATTTATGTTTTCAGATATCAACATACACTCCTTACTCTCAGAATCTTTTGATGTTATGATTTATGATATGCATGATTTTAGTTTATACTTACTCAGCCTGTTTAACTTACCTTGAATACTCAGTACATTTCAAGTATTGACCGCATACTCTATGTTGTATCATTTCATAATATAGGTCCTAGCGATCAGACTCAGACACGCCATTAGTTTTGCTCTCATTCCAGTCCAGACCCTGCTTTGGGTGAGTCCCTATCTTCCGATGAAATCTATCTTTCAGTATCATTATGTCAGTTTGTTTCAGACTTAGAGATAGCTGGGGGCTTGTCCCAGCATCTCATCAGTTAGTAAAGGCTTTTATGACATAAATTTGTATATTCAGCCGATATGCTGTGAGATTGCAGCACTTTCGATGCTCAAAACTAAGAAAATAACATGGACTTAGGTATATTTATGTGGATATAAGGCACTTTTCCTTTGGTTACAAGTTAAATTGGTGTTGGAGAAAAAAATCTGCAAATGATAACCTGAAAATGTACAAAATATGCTCAACTCACTGTTCATAGTACGAGCCATAGGAAGGTTCTACGAGTCGTACTGCTGGTCGTGAGAAGTTTCAAAAGTCTAAGGATGAAGAGGTACATCATACGATTCTTAATACGAGTCGTACAAAGCTTGTACAGGTCTTGGTGAGGAAGTCGTGACAAGATTCAGAAGATTTGCATAAGAGGCTGACACCTGCTACAGATAGATAGTACGAGTCGTGGAATGAAGGTACGAGTCGTATCATAGCACTCGTGAAGAACTTCAGAAAAATTGAAAAGTCTCAAAGTCAAGCCATGGAAGCACAATATGAATCGTACCAGGATCCAATATTTAGCCAAATTTCAGCCAGCCAACTGACATATGAAAAGTAGGTACCATCCGTACCTACCTGCTATGAATCGCAGGATGGGTCATGCTGCTGGCGGCTTCAGTTATGGAAACACACCCTATTAGACTAGGAAAAGAATTTTTATATATATATAAATACATTTTATGTTTTATTTTTATAAAGAGAGGCAATTAGGAGTGATTAGAATTGATTAGCAACGAAATTGAGGAATCTTAGAAGTGAGAATTGAGTTGTTCAACTTGTGACCAATCTTTTCTTGATCTTCACATTGTTCTTGAGGATTTTTCTGATTAATACAAAGAAGTTTTTCTCGCATCCATAGTTTTAACTATTGATTTATGTATTTAAACATGAATGCAAATCACAATCTTGCAACTATGAGAGGCTAAAACCTCTGTAGCTAGGGTTGTGGGAACCACGGTAGATTTACAAGCTAGGGTTATATAAAAGTGATCCAAAACCAATGCAAAACACTTGTATTGTATTCTCTTAATGTTTAAACATTTCTTAACGGTGTACAACGTCAGGACATTCCTGAATTCTTTACTTGCTTGTGTCTAGAGAGGTAGAGATTAGGAAAAGAGAATTACAACAAAGATCTTGATCTTGATGATCATTGTATTAACTTGAATTGTGCTTGCAGGATAGTTAAATTTGAATCATATTGATGACGGTTAATTTGATATCGCTCATGAGACCTGGTCTGGTGATTGAGTATAATCATTCAATAGGGACTTGTTGGTCATTTGAATGAACCTAAGTTATCAGTTCTACAAGTAAGCAGTGGTGATGATCACGTATGTATATCTGAAACAGTTATGAATGCATGGGGAACACAAAATCCTAGTTGTCTTTCATTCTTTATTTCAACTAAAGCTTTAACTGTGTGTTTAAATACTATTTTCTTTAGAACCCCCCTTTTTGGAGTAACTACCTAACAAGTTCACTTATCGGCTTTAGTCTAGCTCTTCCCTATTCCCTGTGGGTTCGATCTCAACCACTTTGTTGGGTTCTTTATTGCCAACGTCCGCTTTATACTTCGATAGGAGGTATGGTTTGAGCGTTATCAAAAAATGGCGTCGTTGCCGGAGAATACGGTTAAGAATTGATTATTTGCTTGTATTTGACTTTTTGGTAGTTATTTCCTTAATTACGTTTTCTTTTTGTTTTTGATACCCACAAGCTATTCTCCGGTGAATACCAAGCACTCAGAGTAGTGGAGATCCCCTGATTTCGTTGAACCCAGAAATTGAACAAACACTGCATGCAATGGACAACCATGAACAAAGAGAGGCTCGCATAGCTGAAGAAGCTAGGCAAGCCGAGCTAGCTCGGCAAGCTACACTTCAGGATGCGGACAATGATTGACACAAGGTTGTTAATACCGATCAACATGGGAAGGGAAATAGAGGACATAGTTTCGCCCCTCAGTTCTTCGACGATGAGGACCCAAACATTGATGAAGTTGGGTCAACTGGAATAATTGTGCCACCACCACTGCTTGTTGGGGCCAAATTTGATATCACGAGCACCATTATTCAATTGCTAAACATGAAAGGGGTGTTCAGTGGTCATGCAGCAGATGACGCCAACATGTACTTGATGAATTTCATAGGAATATGCAAGGCGTACAGGTTGCCCGGAGTTACCCAGGATGCCATACGACTTAGACTTTTCCCCTTTTCTCTATTAGGGGAATCCACCTTATGGTTGTTGGAGTCGCCCAATGACTCCATAACCAACTAGAGGGAACTCAACAGGCCTTCTTGGAGAGATTCTTTCCCCCCTCTAGAATGTTGCAGCTAAAATACGAGATCTACAACTTCCGATAAATCAAGACAGAGGCACTTAATGAAACCTGGTTGAGGTTCAAAAAGAAGTTGACAAAGTTCCCGAACCATAAGATTCCAAATGACAGTTTATTCGAAATTTTTTACAGGTCTTTGAATAATAGCACCAAAGCTGTGACGGACACGGTGGCAAGAGGAGCATTGATGATTCACACCTGGGATTAAGCTGCTATAATCCTTGATAGGGTGACTAAGACTAATAGGGTATGTCATACAAGGGAGGATGATGCAGTGGTCAGTACATATGCTGTTGGTTTTACTGCAGACCAATGAAGGAAGAAAGAAGAACACGACCAAGAGTTGGCACAAATGCATACAACATTGGATTTGCTTACAAAGAACATCATGGGAGCAGGAGACAAAAAGATAAATGTAGTGGGAACTCAAGGAATAAAGTAGGGAGCTGATTGCTCTGATTCTGAGGAAGAGGCAAATTTCCTGGACAGCCAAGTAGCGGGTTTTCGAGCCAACGCCCAAGCGTCTGGACAAGACAATTGGCTCCAAGGTTCTATAAACCAAGGTTGGAACTAATATAGAGATAACTACAACCAAAACGGGTATAGAGATAGAAGCCGGGGTCGTGAGCGCGATGGATATTGGAGAAGAAACGATGGCTATCGCAATGACTGGGCAGGAGTTTATGTGCCTCCTAATGCACGAGAGGCGGAGGCTGGCTAGTCTAAGTTGGAGAGCATGATGGCTGAAATGTTGAAAAAGGTGAGGTCCACTAATGACCAATTGAAGGAGATCCGTAGTGACATATCAAGTACGGTTCAGAAAGTGGAATCTCATGCTACTGCCATCGAGCAGATCGAACATTAACTTGGGCAACTATAGGCATCAATGAACCCTAGAAAAAAGGCTACACTACCTAGCAACATCATCCAAAACCCAAAGAACGATGGCCATTGCATGGAGGTGATGACTAGGAGTTGAACGGATGAAAGAAAGCATAATGGAGGAGAATAAGAAGAGTGTTGAGACAGAGGGCGCTAAGCATGCTGAGGCCCTAAGAGGTGAAGAAGAACCCCACAGTGACCAAGGAGAAACTCAAATCTACAAAGCTATCCCGCGACCACCGCCACCATTCACTCGAAGGATGAAGAAAAAGACGGAAAATGGTAAGTTCCAGAAATTCCTTTCAATGCATAAATAATTATCTGTGAACATAGCATTGGTTGAGGCATTGGAACAAATGTCGGGATATGTGAAGTTTATGAAGGACTTGGTGACTAAGAAGAGATCCGTGAGCTATGAGCTGGTAGACAATGTGCATCACTATAGTGCCATAGATACAAGGGTCATAGCTCAGAAGAAGGAACACCCAAGTGCTTTTACTATACCTTGCACCATTGGGAATGTTGAGTTTGCAAGGGCACTTTGTGATTTAGGAGCAAGCATTAATCTGATGCCCTTTGCAATGTTCAAGAAATTGGGCTTGGGATCCCCCACACCGACCACTATGTGGCTACTGATGGCTGGCAGAATTGTTAAAAAGCCAATGGGGATCGTATTTGATGTGCTTGTCAAGGTAGAAAAATTTATATTCCCAGCAAACTTTGTGATTTTGGATTGCGAGGTTGATTATGAGGTCCCCATGCTTTTGAGGCGACAATTCCTTGAAAACGGGAGGACCTTAGTAGATGTGGAGGTGGGCCAGTTGAAATTTAGACTAAACAAAGAAGAGGTCACCTTTAACATCTGTTGGTCAATGCAGCAACCGAAGGAATTCAATGTAGTCTCAACATTAGAGGATGAATATGAGTCACTTGATGAATTCTGAGTAGCCAAGAGACTTGCGTCGTGCCGAGACTTTAAATGAGGTGCTTCTTGGGAGGCAAACCAAGTGGTGCCTTGGTGAAGTCTGAGTAACAAGGCCACCCACATCATGCCGCATCGCTAAATCAAGCGCTTCTTAGGAGGCAACCAAATAATTGAACTAAGTGTGTGTTTAAGTGTGCAGGGAGGATAAATACATGTGGCATAAAACTCCTATAAAAGCAGCTGCTATGGCTCTCAGAATGATTCATGACAGCCTTGTACGAGCCATAGCAGGAGGCATGGTAAACTTCAGAGAGATTCTTCAGAGCAGAAGTTTAGGGTACGGCTGGTCCTACGACTCATGACGCATGTATACGGGTCATAATACTCACTGTGCCAGTGAAATAACCAAATCATAAGAGATGATTCATATTACGACCTGCACCCTCATGGTACAAGATGTAAGATGCACTCGCAGGTCCCCAGGTAAGTTTCTTAAAACTCTGACTCACGGGTCCAAGGGATGAGTCGTACGTCCTTCATACGACTCATGGTACAAGATGTGACGGGTCAAAATTTTAAAAATCACCCAACTCGGCCTAGGTCTTCAAGTCTGGCCTTTTTCCTATTTTAAATCAAACTCTCACACGACCCCTCTTCCCACACACACAAAAAAACCTACGAACTCTAACTTCAAAACTCTCACACCCATAACTCAAAGGCTAAGAATCTTCAAGCAATTTCGTGCTCAAATTAAGCACGACTCTCCCCACATTTGTGATTACCAGTCAAAGAAAGAAGCAACAAGTAAGCAACACATTGAAGATCACAAAATTTTAACTTTCTTGAAGCTTTCACTATTAAAACCCCTGTGAGTATTTATTTTGATCAAAGTGATCTTGGGCATAATTGCATGGCCAAGTGATACTCTAATACTTTATTTCTATTTGTTTATCTACTTTTATGTGTGCATTCTCATGTGATTTATATGTAAATGTGGATTTATACTAACTAACATGATTAGTGTTGTTTTGCAGTCTAGAAGGAATTTTTCGAAGCTAATCTACAAGTTGGTAAAGTGTAGAAATGGACCCGGAAGCAAGAAGCGGAAGTTGACAAGGAAAATTGGCCAAAATAGGGGCTCCTCGATGGCTCCGTGTCACGCTACCATCGCAGAGGCAGTCTACCAAGAGGGGAATTTTATGTCAAATTCTAGTGGAGGTGCGTGATGGCACCGTGGCACGGAGGTGAGGCTCTGCGATACATGTCGTGCCACGCTGAAGTGCATTTACCTGGGAGCTGAGTTCCAGTGGAGGTCCGCGACAGGGCCGTGACACGGAGGCGATGCTCTGCGATACATTCCGTGCCACGTTGCCAGTTATTCCGGGAAAAATTCTCACTAGTATAAATAGCACACTTAGGTTTTATTTTAAACGATTTGACATTTTGAGCAAGAACGTGGATAGAAGGCAGTTGAGAAGAAGAATTCCTACGGTTACTTCTCTTCCTTTTTATCTTTAATTTCAATTGCTTGTATGAATTCTACTTGTTTGAAGATGTTTAATCCACAAATGAGTGGCTAATTCACCTCTTGCTGAGGTTAAGGATAATTGTAGAGGAATGTAATTAATAATTATTTCAGTTTTCATCTTCTCTATAATGGTTGTTCTATCAATTCTTGTTTTTACTATGTTAATGTTTGGCCAATGTTATTGTATATTCTAGAATACCAATTTTGATTATGAAAGGGAAAGTAATTGTATAGATGTCAATTGGTGGAATATGATCTTTTCTTAGTTGAGAACATTGAGAGAAGATTTACGTTCAGAATAGAAATATATTTGTAATGTCATATTAGTGATTTATGGAATTTGTTATGTATGGCTAGAGCATGGGGTTTTTTCATCACAGAAATGTGTAATGTAAGTCTCATGATTCTTTAATTGGAGAGGAGTCGAAAGATCCAATCCATGGGTTATTAATTCCTAACTAACAACCGAAGAGAAGATTGACTGACTCTAATTAATAAATTACATCCTGCATGTTTGCCTTAACCTCAGCTTGTTCATTGCTATTGTTCAGACTTTAATTTACAATCTTTACTTAGGTTCTTATTAACTATTAATATTGACTCATAAAATATTATTTGTTTGGTTGTCTACCTTCATAGCGATATCGTTCACTAACAATTAGGATAATTACTATCATATTCAGCCCCTGTGGTATCGATACTTAGCTTGAAATAAAGCCACTTTACTACTTGTACGACCACGTTCACTTATGTGTAGTTTGGTCCGAACACAAGAATTTCAAAAATACAATGAACAGGGATGATAACAGACCATGAACGACTAGAAAACATCATATTTTTGTTGGGTTAAACTTGTGAATTTAGGTTTCTAAATTTGAGTTATGGACAGTGATTAAAAAGGGGAGGGATGAGTAGTTCTTAATTGATTGAATGATATGCCCAGACCTGGGGAAATTTGAGTACCCAAATTGTGAAAAAGAACCCTTCCAAACTGAAAAAAATCGATTAAGTCATGCAAGTGGAATGAAACACAGTACAGGTCATAGTTTGTCATTACGAGTCATACTGAGCATTCGTACCAAAGAACTGAACAAGACTAATCAGAAAAGTCCTTCTTACAGCTCATGGAATTGACCTAGGGGTCATGGAAAAATACAGAGGAAATCACAGTGTGAGAACTCATCAAACGACTCAGGGTACGGGTCGTACCTTCGTGGTATGAATTGTACCTGTGAGCCGTAACATGTATATGTTACACCCCGAAATATTTTTTGATGATTATTTGATGGTTATATGTCATATTAAGGGAATTATGGGTTGTATGTTGTCTGTAGGTGAGGAGAGAAACATTTGCAAAGGGAAAAGCGAAGAGTATGTGAAGTTTGTAAATAAGGGAAACATAAATGAACATATCTCCAAATATATAATGATGCAGAAGCCCCATAACCTATCAATGAAAGGTATTTGAGTCTAGTTTACAGAAAAAAACCTCTCATCAGTTCAAGTTCCGAGTAAAAGATTATGCTCATTTGAAGACAGAACTGTCAGCTAGAAAAGCGCCCATGCGCACAGGCGCCGAGATTGGCAGGCAGTAGGTGCGCGTGTGCGCGAGGGCATGTCGCACAGGCGCCGCCTAGCCCGCCTATATGAAGTAATTTTGAGCTAAAAAGCTCATTTTTACTCTGTTTCACCTCATTATTTTTTCAAAATTCATAGAACTAAAAGCCCTATCACATGGTGAAAAGATATCCCAGGTAAGAAAATTCATTCTTGTCTCTTTTGGGCTTCGAGAAGAGACCCTTTGAAGAAAGTCATGGCTTGTTCTTGTCTTATGGTTGATTGTGGTGTTGCTGCATCTTTAGCTGGTTCTAGCAAGAGAAAAGAGTAGGAGTCTACACCTACTTTAGCTAATAACATTTCCAAGAAAGGGTAAGTAATTCCCTTTTTGATTTCTTTGAGTTTATGAGGTTATAAGTTGGAAAATGTTGTAGTATTGTATTGTTGTTTCTTTCTGTGTTCTTGTGGCATGTTGCTGCCCAATTTTTCTAGAACTTTGGTGAAGTGAAGTTGCTGCTTGTTGTGTTTGTAAATTGGACTTGGAAGGACCTTAAGGATTAAGCTTGAAAGGATGATTTTCGGCAGAATTAGAGTCGACGTGCCAAGGTATGTAAAGGCGTTCCTTTCTTTGTTTTTCAAGCACAAAATTAAGTCACTGAAAGGATCAATATCCAATGTTTTTAAAATCATATTGAGGCATGTATGATTCTGTCTAAAGGGTTGGGAGTACTTGGCATAAAGCTTTAATCGTTAAGAATGGTTGAAGCGAACAAATGTGAAGTGAAAGACGTAATTTTTATACGATTGTTGTCGCAGTTGTAAATTGAGTCTGAAGTCCCCTTAACATGGGTATCGTGAGCTGGTCTTTTGTAGTATATTGTATATGTGATATTGAATATATGTTAAGATCTGATCACTTAGCGAAATTGGTAAGAAATGCTAAGATGACGACGTGTGATCGAAATTAAGCTAAGAAGATGATGCTAAGCTGATTGAGGGTAAACAGGCTTATTAAAATGTCGTTTTCATAATATCCCTCATATATGTTTATGTTTTAAAGTGCTTAAGGTAAAAAAGAGATTTTATGTTTCCCATCTTTAAAGCTAAGCAAGTGTTGAACAATGAATAAGCTAAGTCGACAGATGTTAACGAGGAAAGCGTGGTTAAGTAGTTAATCTTTTTGTGACGTTATAAAAAGGGAAGATAAGAGTAAATGTTAGACCTTTTAAGGTAATATGTGAGTAATATGCTCTCTACCTATAATTTATTTCTAGAACCTTTGAACAATGTTAAAATATAAGCAAGACGAGGTTTAGCAGATAAAGTTGTCAATTAGGTAAAGAGGTAAGTGCGTATAAGAATCGATGGAAAGCAAACACGAGGATAAAGACTTGAGAATAGAGTGAATAATGTTTGGCAAAGAAGTTATGATGAATAAGAAAAGTAGAGCTAAATGTTGTTAAACTAGACGACATGGGTTACGATTGTGAACAAGTTAGGCAAACAGCTAGGAAGATTAACCCTATTCTAAAGACGTTTAGTAAAAGAGTTATAAATAAAATTGTTTCTGTTCTGTATGTGTTAAGTTGATGGATGGCTAGTACAATTTTAACTTCTTGTGAAATGATTAGAATCAAATATTTTTTTTTGAGATAGTAACTCAAGTTAAAGAGAAGTTTTTCGTTATGTGTTCAAATGATTATGTTAAGTTATCCATTCTATATGTTGATGTTATTTCCAAGTTTGAAAAGGGTAATCCTAGGAGATTTTAATCCACTTACAATTATGTAAGCTTTCTTAAGCTCCTTAGATAATTGCACATTTGTGTATGTCAATCCAGCATCATCTGAATTACAACTATAAGTCCTTATTTTCCTATAAGACAACACTTAGAGAGTTACTCAAGAGTTTCCAAGTTACATAGCTCCAAGTCTCAGATCCTTAAGTTATGTCTTCACGTCCCTATGTTATGTTGAAATGTGCTATGCTAATCGAAGAAGTTTTCAAGAAAGCATATTTTGAGAATCATGCTAATGTCTCAGTCAAGTATTTGAAGTTGCATACGAGTCATTATAATAATTTCCGATAAGAAGTCTTAATGTATATGATCTTCATGTTATAACATATAGTTGAATTCTTTCAGCTTTATTCAAGTCATAAATCCATATGTTTAGCTCTTGTTGAGCTATTATTTGAATTTCCTAAATTCATAGGAGAGATTTTTCCATGTACTAATGTTCCTAATCTCTAAGTAAGTATAAGCACATGCCATGATATTGATCAGTTAAGCTCAGAACTTTGAATAGCAGGAAGTCTCCTAGAGGTCACTCGGTTAACTAAATACTAGTTTATACGTGATACAGAAATCTCATACGTTGTATGTGTGTAATTCAGCTCTCAGCTCTATGTATATGCTAAGCGTTATGACAAAGAGCTCTAAGTTCCAACTTATAATTTCCATGTTATCTTGTAAATAATACAAATGAATTAAAACTTATATATACTCTTCGACGTGAAAAGTTTGATAATAGAATTCTAGTGTATAGTTATTGATACGTGTAAAGGAACAACCCTGTGGGCAGTATATATATGTAATTCCCAGATGTTAAAGGATTGTATAGAAATGAGAATCTATGTGCATCTACTGAAGTGATACATTGAATTGTTTAGATTATTTATAGAACATTGCTTGTAAGCCTATTAAAGTTCTTACGTTGTCTAAACCTTGTGGAGGTCCATCGAGTTGCGAAGTTGACATGTTTGTATATAATTTGATAGATTTACATGATATATGCACATATTTGCTAATGTTGCATGGTATATGTGCTCACTTGCATTATATGTTACAAAAGAGACCTTTTTACAGCCACAAATTTAGCATTTGTCATTTCAATGTCATATGTTTTAAATTGACTCAGTATAAGCTCTATCATCTCCATTCATGATTATGATTGAGATATTTTTATTTTACTCTCTATGATACACAGGCTGGAGATATTTTTATTTTACCCAGGTATGGTACACCAGCTGCAGATATTTTTATTTTACCCCGGTATGGTACACCGGTTGGAGATATTTTTATTTTACCCTAGTATGGTACACCTGCTAGAGATATTTTTATTTTACCCCTGTGTACCACACCAGCTGGAGATATTTTTATTTTTCCCTGGTGTGTATATCAGTTGGAAGCATTTTTACATGAATTTTAAGGTCGGTTGGCAACCGACATTACAGTTATAAGTTTGCTTGTGCATTAGTTGGTTGCATTTGCACTTCATTATTGAGTCATTGTCAGGTTTTAGTTTTCAGGATTTTAGGTTGTTACTATTCCTTATTTCTGTCTCAATTATTATTATTATCTTATCTGTTTATAGTTTTCATCCTTACATACCAGTACATTTTATTCGTACTAACGCCCCTTCGCCTGGGGACCTGTGTTCGTGCCGCAGGTGCAAGCAGAGGCTGGGATTTCCAGTTGCAGTAGCGGTTCATGAGATTAGCAGATGTATCGGTATGCTCCTTTCTTCCTAGAGCTAGGGCTTAGTCATTTCAGCTTATGTTTTGAGTTATAGTTGCGGGTAGGTTCGAGCCCTGTTTCGATCATAAGTTCAGTTTACTAATTAGAGGCTTTGTGGACTTAGTATGTATAGTATTATTCAGTTTGTGGCCTTGTCGGCTTTTCGTTGCTTGGTTTAGCATAGTCATAGCCTTATCGGCATTTTAGTTATTTATTTTTGGTTGTTGAGACCTTATGGGTCCAGATGTTTACTCTAGTTTATTGTGACAGGTGGCCTGGATGGCCTAGGTGTTACAGTTACAGATGTTATATAGTCGTCTTCCTGGTCAGTCAGGTATTGTGAGCCAGTTGTGCCCTCCCACAATTTTAGGGCGTGACAGTATACAGGATTGCTGGGTCTTCATACGAGTCGTACCTTCAAGGTACGACCCGTACTGTCGACCCGTGATAAGAATCTGAAACTGTTCCTTTCTTGTTCTTTTTTTTGAAATATGGAATTCTGACTTTCTTCTCTACAGGAAGAATGACATTGAAGCGCAAAGCATCCAAAGAAACAATCCAGAGGACATTAATTGATGAAACATCTAAGTCCGAGTTTGGGCAAGCAGGAAACTCCTCTAGTGGTTCGGTGGAAGCTTACCAAGTAGATACTTCAGACACTGATGGAACAAGAACCACTAGGGCATGATCAAGAGCACAAGCTGAGGCAGTGACTGCCACATCTGCCCAAGCTCCCCAGTTTGAGGAGGGAGCTAGAGAAGATAATCAAGAGTCGGGAAATGACTCAAATGCAGAGGAAGGGTCTGAGGAGACCCAATCAGGTAAAGCAAGTGGCTGCGATGAATCAGAGCAGGAGGCCCCAAATTCTGCACAAGCACAGTCCTCATCCAGATAAAACCGCATAGTTCGGTGGAGAGTGTCGGGAGCTAGAGAAATTTAAGAGCAGGGCATTCTCTCACTGCTAAGAATAAGCCAAGGCGAAGCATTCAGGAAGAATCGCAGATCCTCACAAACTCACTGAATGAAGTTGAAGAGATTAAGCGAATATTCATCTTCTATGGTTTTGAGTGGATGGCCAAGACTCTAGCTCAGTATAAAGCAGAATTGGTCCTAGAGTTCTATGCAAACTATTTGGCCACCATGAAGCTAAAGGCAAAGGAGGGGTAGAAAATAAAAGACCAGCTCCGACTGGAGAGTGCGATGGTCCGAGGATGAGAGATAGACATAACAGAGAAGACCATCTCTCGTGTTCTTTATGGACCACAGTTTGTGCCTACATGGATGATGCCTGAGTATGACTCCATGGTGGAGGCAATGAAGCAAATCTTGAATTTGGGCTTGCAAGAGAGGCAGAGGCAGCTGCAATGGTTGACATGGGTGATTGCTGAGAATAAGGAAGAAGCAGAATGGGTTATTGGTGGAAAGCTGGTGACAAAGAACTCGCTCAACTTCATAGAAAAAGCCTGCTGAACACAAGTATGCCACTGGTTAGCACCCACGGTCAACGACAATACATTGAGTGCTGACAGAGCAGCTTTGATGTCATGCTTCATATCCCATTACCCCATCAACATCCTAAGGATCATCGCAGAGGAGATCCAAGATCGGGCGGTAGGAGTGATCACTCCTATCCCATTCCCGAGTCTTGTATTCAGGTTATGCACAGAGGCAGGGGTGAGGAGCAGGTTATTGGAGACCAGAAGATTGCAGATATAGGCCTTATCCAGGATGAGATGAACCCGGTAAGCCGAGCAAGGATTCCCATTGTGATTCCAGTAGTCCAACCATTAGGGGATGCACAGGTGAATGTCCCTACTTTACAGGAGCAGAGCGAGACACCAGCTCCAGATGCTGGTCATTTAGAGCCATCTCCCAGCACCTCAGCTGCACCACAACCTATCTTGTAGACTCAGACACCAGCAGGGCATATTTTGGTGCCTCATGACTTCCTCCAAAAGTTGGCCAAACAGGTGACCATGGTGGAGCAAAAGATTCAGGATGATGGAAAATGTAAATCCATGGGTCAAGGAGGAGATAGATGCAGTAGCTCAGGCTCTAATGCTCTCTTGGATGGATTTGAGAGCCTCTTTAACGTGTGGATGGCAGAGCGGATGGACACTAGCAGTCTCTATGAGGAGTTGGGGGTCATTCGGAGTCAAGTAGTCGAGTTGTCATCACGAAAACCGACAATTATAACAGCTCCCACTCTTCCAGACATAGATGCAGAGCTTGATGAGGAGATTGACTTGGCGGCTTATTGGGAGCCGACAATAGCTACTGGAGATAAGGGAAAGAAAAGTGCTATTGAGGATGCTGGAGAAGAGAGTCTGAGGAAGAAAAGGAAGAAAGAGAGGAAGGAACATAAGCGGGCTAGAGCAGAGAGCCTGCAAACTCATGACGCACATACGTCAGAGCTGCAGGAGCGAGCTAGAGGAGCAAGCAGCTCCACCATACTCAGCCCAGTCTTGTCAGTAGTTGTGACCCTTCGGGTGAGTGACATTCAACCCAAATTGACATCGAGGCTATAAAAGAGGATAAAACTACTTAGGGGGTAACCACTCCCCCTGTGGATACTTCATTGAGTGTCGCGTCCACTACTAGCGCCACGATTACAGTGGAGCGTCCTCCTCCACAGGACGATAGGAAAGCCTAGAGCACCAAAGGTATTTTTCCTTCCCTATAATCTTATAGTTCATGCTTCGGGGTTGAAGATTAATTTTCAAAAAGGGGAGGGGGTGTATTTGTTATTTTTGTGATTTTTGATTCCTCCAAGGGTTTTTCTTGCCGTGTTTTGTTTTCCCTCGGACATGCTATGTAGTATAATCGGTATGTTTAGGATTTTTATTTTTAGTTTGTGATTTTTGTTTAATTAGTAAATAACTTAGGAGTACTCAACCAAATAAAAATGCACAAGTTTTGATTTTTGAAAAAATTGACCCTGTTTAAAATTTTTTGTATCACTAGCCATGTATTTGTGAATTCATACAAAATTTCGGTGGATCATTTGATGTCATTTAGTTTGTTAGAATGAGGAATCTTGTTAAGCTATGTGTAAACTAGATAGGTAAGGTGAATATAAGTCATGTACCATGAGTGAGTGAGGTGTAGTATTTAGTTTAGTATTGTGTTAAAGATCTAGAACTTGCCTGGTTGGTCTTTGTATAGGCTAAGGATGGTTGGTTAGGATATAATCATAGGCCGTTTTTGTTGAAGCTCACTTTTAGCCTAAATAACCCTACCAAAATCATATGATTCCCTTGATCCTAATAGACCATTTTTCTTTGATTTATCGATTAACCATACCCATTTTTTTATAATGAACTTGTTTTTGCTCTGTTCCTTCCTTGAATATTATGAACCTTAATAGAGGCAAAATTCCTAAGTTGAGGGTGGCTAGAGTAGGGGTGCATAAGTGATGGGAACGATAAAAAGGGAGAGAAAAGAGAAAAGGTTAAAAATGAGGTGTGGTGTGAAGAGAAAAAAATAAGGAGATGAAAAAAGTTGATAATCTTGAAAAAGAAATTTCAAAAGAAAAAATGTTGGAAAAATTTGAAAATACACCACACCCATACAAATGTACATAAAAGAGGTGAAAAGGAAAGAAAAACAATGAAAAGAATAAAGAGTGAAATAGGTGAAGGGTGAAGCCAATGTATGTAGTGCCAAGGAAGGGATAGTCAACTAAAAAGATCTCAACTTTATAATGTCCATCCCTAAGCCTACATTACAGGACATATCATGTCCTATAGTGATCCTAATTTGATCATCCAACAAATCAAAGTAGAGAAAATAAGGGCAAGCCTATGGTATCTGATACATAATACTTGTAACTTCTTTGTGAGAGTGAGCGCCTTACTTGTTTAGTCCATTGCAATGTTTAACACTATATATATATGAGTGGGGACTTTATTTGTTGTGAGGGTACATGGATTATGTTTACTTTTACCATTGGTCTGTGTGAAAAACATCGGTGATGACTTGATTGCCTGTTGATAGCTAGATGACATGTCTTGATCCCTGTTTATCATGTTTTCTGGTTACTTGTAGTACATTAGCTGATGTTGGTTCATGGAAAAGGGTCATAAAGTGTTGAATGTATAGTGCAAATTTTGTTTAGTATTGGCTTTAGTATCCTAGGTTTATTTTCTAGTTGAGCGTCGTATTTAGTTTTTCTTTTTCTTTGCACGAGGACATGCAAAAGTCATTAGTTGAGGGTGTTGATGTGTTGTGAGATTACAACACTTTCGACGCTCAAATTTAAGAAAATAGCATGAACTTAGGTATATTTATGTGGATATAAGGAACTTTTCCTTTTGTTACGGGCTAAATTGGTGCTGGAGCAAAAATGTGCAAAAGATAGCCTGAAAGTGTAAATAATGGGCTCAACTCACAGTTCACAGTACGAACCATAGGAAGGTTCTACGAGTTGTACTGTTGGTCGTGAGAAGTTTCAGAAGGCTAAGAATGAAGAGGTGCATCATACAATTCTCAGTATGAGTCATATAAATCTTGTACGGGTCGTGGTGAAGAATTCATGAAAAGATTCAGAAGATTTGCACAAGAGGCTGACTTCTTCTACGGATAGACAGTACGAGTCGTACCATAACACTCGTGAAGAACATCAGAAAAATTGCAAAGTCTTACAGTCAAGAAACGGAAGCACAATACGAATCCTAGGAAGAATGTACGATTCATACCAGGATCCAACACTTAGCCAAATTTCAGCCAGCCAACTGACATACAAAAAGTAGGTACCATCCATACCTACATACTACGAATCGTAGGATGGTCGTGCTGCCAGCGGCTTCTGTTATGGAAATACACACTGTTAACTTAGGAAAAGGAATTTTATGTCTGTATAAATTTGTCTTATGTTTTATTTTCATAAAGAGAGAAAATTAGGAGTGATTAGAATGGATTGGTAACGAAATTGAGGAATCTTAGACGTGAGAATTGAGTTGTTCAACTTGTGACCAACCTTTTCTTGATCTTCACATTGTTGTTGAGGATTTTGCTGATTAATACAAATAAATTTTCTCTTATCCATAATTGTAAGTATTGATTTATGTATTTCAACATGAATGCAAATAACAATCTTGCAACTATGAGAGGCTAAAACCTCCATAGCTAGGGTTGTGGAAACCATGGTGGATTAACAAGCTAGGGTTACATAAAAGTGATTCAAAACCAATGCAAAACACTTGTATTGAATTCTCTTCATTCTTAAACCTTTCTTAATAGTGTACAATGTCAGGACATGCCTGAATTCTTTACTAGCTTGGGTTTAGAGAGGTGGAGATTAGGAAAAGAGAATTACAACAAAGTCCTTGATCTTGATGGTCATTATATTAACTTGAGCTGCAGTCGCAGGATAGTTAAATTTGGGACATATTGATGATGGTTAATTTGCAATCACTCATGAAACCTGGTTTGGTGATCGAATATAGTCATTCAATAGGGTCTGGTCGGTCGTTTGAATAAACCTAAGTTATTAATTCTACAAGTAAGCATTAGTGATGATCATGTATGTATATCCAAAGCAGTTATGAACCCATGGGGAACTCAAAGCCTAGTTGTCTTTCATTCATGATTTCAATTGAAGCTTTTACTATGTTTTTAATTACTGCTTTCTTTAGAACCCCCCTTTTTTGAGTAACTACCTTACAAGTTCACTTACCAGCTTTAGTCTAGCTCTTCCCTATTCCCTGTGGATTCGAACCCAACCTCTTTGTTGGCTTCTTTATTGACAACGTCCGCTTCATACTTTGATAGGAGGTATGGTTTGAGCATTATCATCATCTTCAAACTTAGTGTTATGATATTACCGTTGGATGGGGATTTTGTAATTCAGATTTCGGCTATTTTAGAATTCAGTTATTAGTTTGGCTTATGTTTATCTTTTGTTATCACTTTCATTCCATAGGTTGATTGGAGCCACTTATGACTATAGGTTCCGTGTCTAGATTCGGGCCTATGTTCACGTGGTGACAAACTTGGTATCAGAGCATTAGGTTTTGAAGTGTCCTAGAGTGTGTGAAAGTAGCGTTAAGTAGAGTCTTTTTTATGGGTGTTCAACTCTCTCTATTCCTCTAACTCAAACTTTATGCTATTAGAAAAATCATTCCTCCACGACATATGAATGGTCGAAGAAATGAAAATGAAAATGTCCATGAGGATGGAAATGGAGATGGACACCAGCAAGCCCTACCGGCCACACGGATCCCGGGCTGAGTAGGTTGCCCATGCTAAGGTTAGGGAAGTCATTCAGATGCTGACACAAGCGTTGACAGCTTAGTTCAATCAGTAGGCACTGGCTTATGTTCCCCAGAATGGGAACGCAGCGGCAGCTATAGTCTGGGACTTTCTCAGGATGAACTCACCTGAGTTCCTTGGGATGAGAATGGATGAGGACCCACATGAGTTCGTTGAGGGGATCTAAAAGATCACCCAGATTATGGGTGAGATGGGAGAGAAGTGTGCAGAATTAGCCTACTATCAGTTGAAGGGGGCCTCTCATATATGGTATAGGCAGTGGAAGGATAGGTGGAGAGTTAGAGTAGGTCCTATTGGTTGGGATAAATTCCTCACCGCATTCTTAGATTGATTCTTTCCCCAGGAGATGAGGGAAATCAAGGCGGCTAAGTTCGTGAATTTGAAACAAAACAACATGACCGTCTAAGAGTATACTCTAGAGTTCACTCGTTTGTCCAAATATACGCCAGAGATGATGGCCGATCAGAGGGCTCGGGTGAATAGATTTGTGAATGGAGTAGTGGATTCCTTGGTCAAGGATTGCAAGACCGCCATGTTACATTAGTATATTGGCTTATCCCAATTGGTCTTGTGTGCTCATCAGATAGAGGCTATGCAGATGAAGGAGAGGGACGGAGAGGTCAAGAGGTCCAGGACAAATAGCTTCGGGTTTTCCTAGCAGAGGTTTGGTGGCAGACATCGTCAGTAGTCCCACCGAAGATCATCAGCCCCAACTAGGTTTAGGCGCGATCAGAGGGTAAAGATACTAGGCTCTCGAGGTCAGGGGAGCAGGTCAGTAGAGCCTAACATTCCAGTTTGTGGCAGGTGTAGTAGGAGGCACACCGATCAGTGCTTTACAGGTTCATGGGTATGTTTTGAGTGCGGGAAGCCCGAGCACATGCTCAGAGATTGTCCAGCTTCCAGAAAGGGCCGCAGTAGAGACCGTGACCCAGTTACCAGTTCAAAAACTCTACCAACATGCTCAACTTAGCAGGGTGTATCCACTAGTGCAGGTGGTAGTAAGTGTCAAAACAGGTTTTATTCCCTCTCAGCACGTTAGGAACAGGAAGTTTCTCTTGGTGTGGTCACTGGTATGTTATGAGTATTCCACATTCATGTATATAAAGTTAGATCTAGGGGCTACCCTATCTTTTGTGACTCCTTATGTTGCCCTTAGTTTCGGAGTTAGTCCCAAAATCCTATCAGATCCCTTTTTAGTCTCTACTCTAGTCGGTGACTCAGTTATAGCTCAACAAATATATATAAATTACCCTTTCACGGTACTTATGAAAATCACCTCAGCCAATCTAGTAGTGCTAGACATGACTGATTTTGATGTTATCTTTGGTATGGATTGGTTGCATGCATGTTATACCTAAGTGAAATGTAGAACCCATATTTTAGGGTTTCAGTTTTCGAGTGAGCTAGTCCTAGAATGGAAGGGCAGTTCAGTTGTGCCTGTAGGTTACTTCGTGGTTACTTTTCCAAGTATTTTGTTTACCATCTAGTTCGGGTTAAGGATGCAACGTTCAAAACACAACTCTCCAATCAGTTCCTATAGTGTGTGAGTATCCGGAGGTTTTCCTAGATGATTTATTAAGATTCCCTCCTGAGTGGGAGATTGAATTTGGTATTGACTTTCTTCCAGATATGCAGCCTATATCTATTCCTCCATATAGAATGGCTCCAGCTGAGCTAAAGGAGTTGAAAGAATAGTTGAAGGATCTCTTGGATAGGGGATTCATCAGACCTAGCAAGTCCCCGTGACCAGTTCTCTTTGTTCGAAAGACAAAACCTATATCATTAGACGATACAACATAGGAAGTATGAGGTCAGTACGTGGAATGTACCGAGTATGCAAGGTAAGTAAAACGTACATTTAAAATGTGTGAAAGTTCATAAAACAGCATAAGAGTAGAACACCATGATCATAACATAACATATCATAAGGGCTCAAGGTTTTCAAAGCATTCGTAATACAATCGAAATAATAATCATGAGAGGAAAGTCGTATTGAACATAACATGAGCCAATATACATAATCAAGGACATGCATAAATCATAAGGAACAGTGGGAGATTCTCTTAACCGACATACCCCATATGAGCACACATAAAACCCGACTTGTAACCCTAGTCGGGAGGATGTCTATCTGTACCTTGCCAAGGGTAGAACCATGAAAGTGTGGGACAGTCACAAAGGAGGTCCTAACATACCTACGGTGGCACATAGTATATGAGATTCGGGGTAGAACCTAGGCCCCGAACCTACTCGGTGTTCTATTCTACTCCAATATATATATAGTGCTCATAGTATAATATGCATGAATTCATAGGCTAGTTAAATCATAATAACCATAAACATGCTCGCAAATACGTGAACTAGCCATGAAACAAGGCCCGTAAGTCAACCTAAAACATAATTCATGAATCATAAGTTTCATACATACTTGTAGATTATGCATATAACTTGTCAATCATCAAATCATGATGGGTAATTGGATAAGTTCATATTTAAAATTATAAATCATGCTGGGCTCGTAAATATCAACAATAGAAGTGAAGATCATAAATCAATTCATCATAGATCTTACATAATTAGGCTTAATTTAGTAGAAATCGAAATCAATAATTTGATATTCAAAATAGTTGTAAAATCTGATCAAAATCCATAAAAAAATTATTTTAAATCACAATTTAAAAAAATCCATTTGCAAATCATTAGATTTTCATAAATATCGAATTAAAATCCCAATAAGTTTTTAGTAGGCTTCCATTAATTACCAGAGAATGGGCATGGGTGTGAATGGACACACCCATTCGTAACCCTACATACCTGAAAAGGCTTGATTCTACCACTTCCCTAATTGCCCAAGAAGGATTTGAATGAGAACCTTGAGAACTTGCTCTAGATCACCTCCTCAACTTCTCAAGTTTGCATGCATGAAAGGAAATAACTTAGAATAGGTTTTTCCCCTCCTAAAACCCACTAAAACGAGCCTTAAATGACATAGTATAGGCCTTAGGAACTTAGAATTTATGAAAGGGCCCTTACTAATTCGCAGAAAATTAACTATCATGTGGTCCTAATGGACGACCTGATAACTCGTCCTCACTGGCCACGACTCATCATGTCAATCATCAAGTGCACTGCCTAGCCTTGTCTCCTGGGCTCGTAACAGGTCACATCATGACTCGTCAGGGGTGACCACAACTCATGGTCACCAGTCATTAAGTACACTGACTTTTTCCCAAAGTATGGACTCCGAACCTGCCAACGACTCACCCCACGAGTCGTTAAGGCTAACAACGACTTGTGGGGCCTCCTGTCAGGTACACTGCCCAACTTTCTTCTTCACAACTATGTTTCCTTCCCCACGAGTCACCTGACGACTAGTGGGCTGTCCTAACGAGTCGTGAGACGACTCGTCCTGAGGCTGCAACAGAAATTCCAACTTTTTCCTCGTTTTAACCCTCGGGTTCGATCTTTGAGTTCCCAGGGTATAACAATATCTCTCCCTTGGGGACATTTGTCCTCGAATGTTGGAAAACATACAGAAAAATAGAGACATGCAATTATCATTATCAAATACTGATCATTTAAACTGAAACTGACTGAATGACTACCTCCGATTCAAAATACACAACTTAAACTGAATTCAGGCATCACATACATTCACCATAATATAAACTAAACTTGCGCACATGAACTGAACATGAAAACTAAATAGAGTCACAGCGCGAAACTGATACCTCAAGTCGGAACTGAGCCGGTAGAGAATAAGTGTGGGTACTTAGCCATCATATCCTCTTCAACTTCCCACGTAGCTCCCTCAACATGCTGATTTCTCCATAATGCCATTACTGAAGCTACTTCCTTGTTCTTCAGCCTCCGAACCTGACGATCCAATATTTGAACTGGAACTTCCTTATAACAAAGGCTATTCTTTACACCAATGCTGTCCACCGAGACTACTAGGGCTGGGTCTCTCAAACACTTCTGCAAAAGCAACACGTGTAACATAGGATGCATAGAAGATAACTTTGAGGGTAAGTCTAACTCATACGCTACCTTATAATTCTTCTCATAACCCAGTAGGGACCAACATAGCGGGGACTGAGTTTTCCTTTCTTCCCAAACCGCATGACTCCCTTCATGGGAGATACCTTTAGGAATACCCAATCATCCACCTCGAACTCCAACTCTCTCCTCCTCACATCATCATATGACTTTTGACAACTCTGAGCAGTTTTCAGCCTGTCCCTTATCAACTGAACCTTCACCATAGTCTTATGAATGAATTCGGCCCTATCATAGCTGCCTCACCAACCTCAAATCATCCGATGGATGATCTACACCTCCGCCCATAGAGAGCCACGAATGGTGCCATCTGGATGCTAGAGTGATAAGCTATTAATGTAAGTAAACTTGATCAGGGGCAAGAGATCATCCCAACTACCTTTAAAGTCCATCACACAAGCTCTCAACATTTCCTTGAGGGTTTGGATTGTCCGCTCCACTTGACCATCGATCTACGGATGAAATGTTGTGTTGAGCTTAACCTAAATACCAAGCTCCTTCTGAAAAGACCACAAAAACTGGGAGGTAAACTGAGTACCTTGGTTCGAAATAATGGACGAGGGCACTCCATGTAGCCGAACCAACTATGGATATACAATTTGGCATAATCATTCGCTGAGTCTGTGGTTTTCACCGGTAGGAAATGTGCAGCCTTGGTCAATCTGTCTAACCACCACCCAAATATAATCATATTGTCGACGAGTACGAGGAAAGCCTTTAATGAAATCCATACTAATCTCTTCCCACTTCCAAGTGGGAATGCTGATATCATACAATATGCCTTTGATGTTCAACCCTTACTTGCTGACAGTTCGGGCACCTGGCCACGAATTCTGCAATATTCTTCTTCATGCCATCCCACCAATAGATCTCTCGAAAATCACAATACATCTTGGTGGCACCTGGATGGATAGAATACCTAGATCCATGGGCCTCATGCAATATCCGGTTCCTCAAATGATCAACATTTGGGACACATAGGTGACCCTGGTGCCGAAGCACACCATCTCCCCCTTGGGAGAAGACCTCCACCTTTTGACTTTGAACGGCTTCTTTCTGCTTTACCAAAATCAGATCCTCATCTTATTTATCTTTCACATCATTCACCAAGGATGATTCTAACTAGTTCTGGACAACAACACTGTCATCGGTCAAGTCGATCAACCTAACTCCCAACCTTGCGAGTCGATGTACATCTTTCACCAACTCCCTCTTTCCTTCATCCACATGGGACACACTCTCCATAGAGAGCCTACTATGTGCTTCCGCTACCACATTATCCTTACTCGAATGGTAAAGGACACTCATATCATAGTCCTTGAGTAGCTCTAACCACCTCTTTTGCCAAAGATTGAGGTTCTTCTGCGTGAATACATATTGCAAAATCTTATGATCTGTAAATACATCCACGTGGACCCCATACAAATAATGCCACCATATCTTCAAGGCGAATACCACAGCGGCCAATTCAAGGTCATGGGTTGGGTAATTCTTCTCATGGATCATTAACAGTCTAGAGGAATATGCTATTACCTTCCCTCGCTGTATCAATACACACTCGAGTCCAATTCTCGAAGGGTCACAATACACCACAAACCCATTTGTACCCTCGGCTAGAGTCAACACTGGTGTTGAAGTGAGTCGAGTTTTCAACACTTGGAAGCTCTTCTCACAAGCCTCTAACCATTGGAATTTCACCTTCTTCTAAGTCAACTTGGTCAATGGTGCTACAATCGATGAGAAACCCTCAAAGAACCTCCAATAGTGACTAGCTAAACCCAAGAAACTCCAAATATCCAAGGGATTCACCGGTCTAGGCCAATTCTTCACCGCCTCAATTTTCTGAGAATATACTTTTATGCCCTCCCCTGATACTACATGGCCCAAAAATGCTACCGAGTTCAACCAAAATGCGCACTTGCTGAACTTGGGCATACAATTGGCGATCCTTGAGGGTCTGAAGCACTACTCTCAACTGAGCAGCATGCTCCTCCTGACTCCGGGAGTATATAAGGATGTCATTAATGAACACAATCACGAACATGTCCAGATATTGCTTGAACACCCTATTCATCAGGTCCATGAGCATTTGTTAGTCCAAAAGACATAACTACAAACTCGTAATGGCTATACCAAGTCCTGAAGGCTATCTTCAGGATATCACTATCCCGAACTCTGAGCTGATGGTACCTGGACTTTGAGATCTATCTTTGAGAAACACTTGGCACCCTAAAGCTAGTCAAACAGATCATCGATCCTGGGTAAAGGATACTTGTTCTTAATGGTGACTTTGTTCAATTGTCGATAGTCAATACACATGTGAAGTGAGCCATCCTTCTTTTGGACAAAGAGAACTGGTGCACCCCATGGAGACTTGCTCAGTCTAATGAAACCCTTATCGAACAAGTCCTTCAACTGCTCTTTTAACTATTTTATCTTGACTGGAACCATCCTGTAGGGAGGAATAGATATAGGTTGTGTATCGGGTAGAAGGTCAATACCAAAATCAATCTCTCGTTCGAGAGGAAGACTTGGAAAATCATCAGGAAAGACCTCTGGATACAAACGCACCACCGGAATTGACTGGATCAGCAAGGTCTCAGACTCAACATCCTTAACCTGACTAGATGATACATGCAACCCCTAAAAATCATCTTCGGGGCCTTAAGATAGGAAATAAATCGACCTGTTGGTACAACCGAACTACCCTTCCACTCCAAAACTGATTCGCTCGGAAAACGAAATTCCACCGCACGAGTTCTACAATTTACGGAAGCATAACATGCATAAAACTGTTATACCCCATAGAATTTCCGGCACCTAAATGACCTATTCGCACGATGGTTAAGCATATTTGAAGGCCATACGTGCTAGAGAAAGGCCCGGGAAAAGATCGAACGAGAAACCTGTCCAACCATCGCGGAAGGAGCCGAGGCAGAGCCCCTCCGCGATGGCAGCGTGTCACGGAGGTGGAGCCTCCGCGTTGGCTCCGTGACACGTTGGCCTTGTCCAGGCCCAAGTATATAAAGCCCCACTTCGGTTTTAAATGATTAACCACTTATAATTTCCAGAAAACAGAGTAAACCATCAGAGAAAGGAAATAGAACGAAGAAGGTAATATAATTTTCGTCCGATTACGCTGCTAAACGTTGTCCAAACTCAAATTAACCTCAGATACCGAGGTATTTAGCAGCAGAGAGCATTCCTACGGATTTAGTTTCATGAAATACGGCCGACGAATCGTCGAGCTACCGAGCTAAGGTAAGTGGAATTGCTCTAAACTAGTGTCTATGTGTTCCTAGCTGTGAAGTGAATATTTCTCCCTTCTGGACCTCTGAAAAATAGCGAGTTTTCGACCGTCTTTCGATAAGCCTAAGTTTAGGCTATAAACTATATCGAAAGTGACGTTGCTCTTTAAAATAAAGCTGTATTTAGTATTAATTGGCATATTTATGAATGTAGTTGGGAGAAAATAGTTGAAGTACCGGCCGAGCCTCATCCGACAGACGGATAGTTCGAGGATAAGGTATGTAAAGCTAGTTTCCTCGGCAAGTTAGTAATCTCGGGGCAGTACAGTAATTTAAAGGCCAGTAGAATGTTCAGAAGTTATGTGTTATGTTTATTACGAATGTTGGTACGATATTAGAAGCATCATGTTGTATTTAGCAGGAAACTTGCTAGCACGATATAGATTCTAATACAAGTGTTAGAAACTGCACAGCATGCTCAGTATGTGATGTAGTACAGAATGTTAGGATATTATCGTATTCAGTTGAAACTCAGTAAAGCAATGTAATATCTGTAAGACATCTCAGAAATAGAATGATAAGTTAAAATGAAGTTAGAAAGCATGTTAGGAATAGTAAATCATGTTACTATAGAAACTCAGTATACAACATAGTTTCCAGCAGCAACACTATATCATGTTCAACATTAGACCCAGTACAGTCTGGCAGAAGACTATATTTATACATATATACTATTACCAGCCTCAGCATGTATTAAGTACGTACATATTACTATCACTAGCTCAGCATATAGTATATACAAATACTTTACCACTATTAGCCTCAGTATGTGAGACGTGCACATAGTATTACTAGTTGAGACCGTTGTATTGTTTGGGATTGGACTACCTAGCATCCATGACCGCCCCAGGGTTGATAGCTGTATCGACTCGTCCGCCAGAGGGCGAGGATACGTCGCTCTACGGAGCGGCATGCTGTCCCACAGGGGACGAAGATGGGATGCCAGCTTTCCCCATATTTGTGCCTTGATCGGCCCTTACACACCCCTGTCGAGCGGATACGCCCGGGTGTTGATTCAGGAGTCCTCCGGACTCAGATGCAGTTATAGTCAGGGGATCAGCGAGCCCAAGTGCATACCCAAGGGACCGGAAGGATGCTTACAGGGTTCATAGGAGATGGGATGACCGGGGTAGGGGTATAGATTCTGTGCTGGTGCTACCTCCCAGCTTATGGGGGCCGGGTAAGGTTTGTGTGTGCTATGTTATGTTATGTTATGTTATGCCATGTTACGTTAGATACGAGTAGATCAGCAGTAGAACGATACGTCTCCATGTATGACTCCTACTCCTTCCAGTAAAATTGAGAAAAGGCATGACTTACATTATCAGACAGTTAATCTATTTCTTCCTATTCCAGTTTCATCAGTTATATTATTGTTTTCAGATATTTATTTCAGTTATTGCTTTACATACTCAGTACCAGCGGTACTGAAGCCCGGTGGGGTGCTGCATTACTTGCCTGCAGGTACTCATAGACGAGCAGGCGATACCACGTGATTCCTATCAGCGATCGAGTATTCAGCTCCTGTCATCCGGAGACTGAATTCAGAGGTGTATTTCATTTTTCTTTTGTTGTATAGTACGGGTAGGTCGGGGCCCTGTCCCGATCATCTCTATTATTATTCCTAGAGGCTTGCAGTCTGTATATATTTCCTTGTGGTCAGATGAGCTGGTCGTGTGGGACCGTGCAGTTGTATAGCTGTTAGTACTTATGTTTCCTTTATGTTGGCCGTGTGGGGCCATAGCTTGGTAGTAGTGGTGACCTTGCCGGTCACGTAGCTATCCAGTATTTCATCGTTGAGTTACAGATAACTAGACAGCATGGTGGCCTTGTCGGCCCGCATAGGTTTCCCTATATTGATATGTTTCTGGTCAGCTGCCAGTACAGGTACAGGTGGCTATAGGCCGGTTGGCCGGAGGCTGTGTTTACAGTCATTATATAGCCGGTTGGTTTCTTGAAATAGAGCCAGGGCCAGCCAAAAGCACCAGACGTGCTTAGGCTGGACCATCCAGTAGTTCAGGTCCTAGTAGGGCACCAGGTGCTAGTCATACCCCCCAAGGCAGGGTGTGACAAACTTGGTATCAGAGCAGGTCGTATCCCAGGGAGTCTGCAAGCCGTGCTAAGTAGAGTCCTGTCCATGGATGTGTTGTGCACCACATAATATGGGTAGGAGGCTGCAAGGCATGATAGGATGGTTGTCTTTTATTCTTATTCAGTCGTGCTGTAGAGCGGTACAATATAGGGTTGAGTCTCTAAAAGCTTACCATACTCTTTGGTTACAGATAATGTCAGACCAGCGACATCCTATCACAGGCCGGAGCTTAGATATTGCAGCAGGGGAAGGCACCAGCAGAATGCCTCACCCTCGTTTAGAAACAGCCCGATCAGAGGGCACTACAGAGGCATCGTCCCAGCCTTCTCAACAGTCTCCACCACGTCAGGAGCCACTTGGGGCGACACTACTTCCAGCAGTTCCTATACCGACACCTTCCGACCAGGAGGTTAGGAGTGTTGTAGTTATGTTAGCACAGATGATGGCTGCTCAGCGTCAGCCAATGCCATCTACAGTTGCGGAGTTATCAGGAGGGCCCGGTAGTTCAAGGGTCCGAGAGTTCTTAGCTCTAAATCCCCCACAGTTCACAGGTACGGACCGGACAGAGGACCCTCAGGATTTTCTGGATCAAATGCAGAGAATCTTCAGGGTTATGCATGCCACGCCTACAGAATCAGTTGAGTTGGCAGCATTCCGGTTACGGGACATTGCCGTGTTATGGTACGAAAGCTGGGAAAGGTCTTGAGGGAGAGATGTTTCCCCTCCCACCTGGTCCAGCTTTTCAGGAGATTTTCTGGATCACTATTTGCCGTGGGAGATTCGACAGGCTCGGGTAGATCAGTTCCTACATCTGGAGCAGGGGGCCATGAGTGTTCGGGAATACTCCTTGCGGTTTGATTCCTTGGCTCGATATGCACCGGCCTTTGTTGATACCATGGCATCCAGAGTACACCGCTTTATCATGGGGTTGAATCCAGAATATGTTGAGACTTGTATTACGGCCACACTGCGAGAGGACATGGACATTGCTCGAGTTCAGGCATTTGCCCAGAATATTGAGGGCATCAGGCAGCGACATCGGGAGATCAGAAGGGTCAATCAGGAGCAGCGTCGTGGGGACAGGCCAGTTGAGTTACAGAGGGAGGCCCAGGGAGGACCCAGGCCACGATTGTTAGACAGGCCGCCCAGGCCCCCGCCTCCGCCACAGTCGCAGGGGGGTAGATTCAGCCGCAGGGGGCAGTCAGAGACTGGTAGGGGCTCGCAGATGGCAGATTCACCACTACAGAGGAGGGCGGAGTAGAGTAGGTATACCCTACCACTTTGCCCTATATGCAGTCGACGCCATCCTGGAGCATGCAGGTATGGTTCCACCGCATGTTATGTTTGTGGCCAAGAAGGCCATTTGATGAAAGATTGCCCAGCCAGAGGTCGAGAGGACCGAGATAGACAGGATAGGGCATCTGCAGGGTCACGAGCCATAGCATCCTCGACTGGGCGTAGGCCCTCAGTTTCAACAGGCAGGGGTCGGGGCAGATCAGAGGCCTCCAGTACAGGTGCGGGCCCAAGCCGCACATATGCCTTACCAGGGAGGCAAGATTCAGAAGCGTCACCTGATGTTGTGACAGGTATGCTAACTATCTGCTCACACCCTGCTTATGTATTGATTGATCCAGGGTCTACTTTGTCCTACATTACTCCATTTGTGGCACGAAAGTTTAGTATTGCACCAGAATTATTGCAGCAGCCCTTTTTAGTATCCACGCCCGTCGGTGACTCTATCACAGATAATCGAATCTACCGCGGGTGTACAGTAGAGGTTGCTGACCGTCAGACCACAGTAGATCTGGTCGAGTTAGAAATGATAGACTTCGATGCCATAATGGGTATGGATTGGTTAGTACCGTGTTTTGCCAACGTTGAATGTTGGACCAAGACGGTCCGATTCCACTTCCTAGGAGAAGCAGTGCGAGAGTGGAAGGGCAGCACCGCTACGCCAAAAGGTAGGTTTATTTCCTACCTTCGGGCGAGGAAATTGATATCTAAGGGATGTATTTACCATCTGGTCAGAGTTCAGGATGTCCAAGCAGAATCCCCGACACTCCAGTCTGTTCCAGTAGTGAATGAATTCCCTAATGTGTTTCCGGATGAGTTACCTGGTATTCCCCCAGAAAGGGAAATAGACTTTGCTATTGATTTATTACCAGGCACCCACCCGATATCAATTTCTCCCTATCGTATGGCTCCTGCAGAACTCAGAGAATTAAAAGAGCAGTTGAAGGATTTATTGGATAAAGGTTTTATCAGGCCGAGTACTTCACCGTGGGGTGCGCCAGTTTTATTTGTGAGAAAGAAAGATGGCTCGCTCCGAATGTGCATAGATTATCGGCAGTTAAACAAAGTTACAGTAAAGAACAAGTACCCGCTTCCCAGAATTGATGACTTATTTGATCAGTTGCAGGGAGCCAGATACTTTTCTAAGATTGGCTTGCGGTCTGGATATCACCAGGTTCGAGTACGTGAGAGAGATATTCCTAAGACAGCGTTCAGGACCCGATATGGACATTTTGAATTTCTAGTCATGTCCTTCGGGTTAACGAATGCCCTGGCAGTCTTCATGGACCTGATGAACAATATTTTCAGACCTTTCCTGGACTTGTTCGTGATAGTATTCATTGATGACATTCTGGTGTATTCTCGCTCTGAAGCAGATCACCAGACTCATTTGCGGACAGTGCTCCAGATTCTCAGGGACTGTCAGCTGTATGCTAAATTTTCTAAGTGTGAATTCTGGCTTAACTCAGTGGCCTTTTTAGGACATATAGTGTCGAATGCTGGTATACAGGTAGACAAGCAGAAAATAGAAGCAGTTAAGTCATGGCCTAGACCCACCACTCCGACCGAGGTTCGCAGTTTCCTGGGTTTAGCAGGATATTATCGGAGATTTGTTGAAGGATTCTCCACTATAGCAGCACCTCTGACTAAGCTAACATAGAAAGCAGCAAAGTTTCAATGGACAGAGGCATGCGAGCAGAGCTTCCAGGAACTGAAAGACAGATTAACCTCCGCCCTAGTATTAGCATTGCCGGAAGGCACAGAAGGTTATTCAGTCTATTGCGATGCGTCAGGTGTCAGGTTAGGTTGTGTGTTGATGCAGCATGGTAGAGTAATTGCATATGCTTCCAGACAGCGGAGGAAACACGAAAAGAATTACCCTACCCACGACCTGGAATTGGCCGCAGTAATCCACGCCCTGAAGATGTGGAGGCATTACCTGTACGGCGTTCATGTTGATATTTACACAGATCACAAGAGCCTACAGTACATGTTCACTCAGAGGGAGTTGAATCTACGGCAACGCCGCTGGTTGGAGTTGTTAAAAGATTATGATGTGAACATTCTGTATCACCCGGGAAAAGCTAATGTTGTAGCAGATGCCCTGAGCCGTAAGTCAATGGGGAGTTTGGCATATTTGCAGCCTGAGAAGCGGAAGTTAGCCAAAGAAATTCATCAGTTAGCTGGTTTAGCCGTTCGAATAATGGAAATAGAAAATAATAGAGCAGTAATTCAGAATTCTGCTATGTCATCATTAGTTACAGAGGTAAAAGAACGACAGTACGAGGACCCTGATTTAGTTCAGCTCAGAGATAGACTTCAGAAAGGTAAGGAATCAGATTTCCAAATGACTGAGGATGATGTGCTACGCTGTAAGGGCCGCCTCTGTGTCCCGAATATTTCAGGACTTTGCGGGCGGATCATGCATGAGGTACATTACGCTCGCTATTCCCTCCATCCAGGAGCGACAAAAATGTACCATGACATCAGAGACATCTACTGGTGGCCAGGTATGAAAGCAGAGATAGCTAAATTTGTATCTAGATGTTCTAACTGTCAGCAGGTGAAAGCGGAGCACCAGAAGCCGGGCGGTTTGACGCAAGAAATAACGGTGCCTATGTGGAAATGGGAAACGATAAACATGGATTTTGTAACAGGGTTACCCCATACCAGACGCAAAAATGATTCCATTTGGGTAATAGTTGACAGGCTGACAAAATCAGCTCATTTCCTGCCAGTGAAGGCTACCTTCTCAGCTGAGGATTATGCCGAATTATATATCAGAGAAATAGTTAGATTGTATGGAGTGCCAGTATCCATTATTTCAAATAGGGGAGCACAGTTTACAGCTAGATTCTGGCAGTCGTTTCAGAAAGGTTTGGGAACGCAGATTAACTTGAGCACAGCATTCCATCCTCAGACAGATGGGCAGGCTGAACGTACAATTCAGACGCTCAAAGATATGCTACGAGCGTGTGTGCTAGATTTTGGGGGTAGCTGGGATGAGCATCTCTCATTAATTGAATTTGCTTTTAATAATAGCTATCATTCAGCCATCCAGATGGCGCCTTTCGAGGCATTATACGGGCGAAAATGCAGGTCGCCGATTGGTTGGTTTGAAATAGGAGAATCAGCATTGGTTGGCCCAGACATTGTTCAGCAGGCAGAGGAAAAAGATAAAGCTTATCCGAGAATGTTTACTGACTGCTCAGAGCCGCCAGAAGTCTTATGCAGATATGCGGCGCAGAAATCTAGAATTTGCGGTAAATGACTAGGTATATCTGAAAGTGTCTCCGATGAGAGGGGTAATGAGATTTGGCAAGAAAGGCAAGCTTAGCCCGAGGTTCATTAGGCCATATCAGATTCGACGAAGAATAGACTGAGTTGCATACGAATTTAACTTGCCTCCGGAGTTAGCATCTGTTCACCCAGTATTCCATGTCTCTATGTTAAGGAAGTTCGTAGGAGACCCTTCTACAGTAGTTCCAGTTCAGGATGTCCAGGTCACGGAAGAGTTAGCATATGAAGAGGTTCCCGTAGCTATCTTAGACAGACAGATTCGCAGGTTAAGGACTAAAGATGTTGCATCTGTCAAAGTATTGTGGCGTAACAGGAATCGTGAGGAAATGACGTGGGAAGCTGAAGAAGATATGAAAGCCAGATACCCTCACCTATTTCAGGCCTAGTCAGGCGACAGGTATGTCCGTATTATTACTTGTGCAGTACCTTATAAATTGTATGTGTGTGAATGAGAAAGATTGATACTTTGTTATCCAGTGGATCCTAAAGTATTGTGTACAGTACCTGTATTGGACTTTTCTGCATTTCAGGTTTTTGCTATAGTCCATATTACAGGGGAAACTCTGCCAAAATTTTTCTAGAAAGTAAGTTAAGTAGTCCTCTAGATAGCAGTGTACATTCGAGGACGAATGTTCTTAAGGGGGGGAGAATGTTATACCCCGTAGAATTTCCGGCACCTAAATGACCTATTCGCACGATGGTTAAGCATATTTGAAGGCCATACGTGCAAGAGAAAGGCTCGAGAAAAGATCGGATGAGAAACCTGTCGAACCATCGCGGAAGGAGCAGAGGCAGAGCCCCTCCGCGATGGCAGCGTGTCACGGAGGTGGAGCCTCCGCGTTGGCTCCGTGACACGTTGGCCTTGTCCAGGCCCAAGTATATAAAGCCCCACTTCGGTTTTAAATGATTAACCACTTATAATTTCCAGAAAACAGAGTAAACCATCAGAGAAAGGAAATACAACGAAGAAGGTAATATAATTTTCGTCCGATTACGCTGCTAAACGTTGTCCAAACTCAAATTAACCTCAGATACCGAGGTATTTAGCAGCAGAGAGCATTCCTACGGATTTAGTTTCGTGAAATACGGCCGACGAATTGTCGAGCTACCGAGCTAAGGTAAGTGGAATTGCTCTAAACTAGTGTCTATGTGTTCCTAGCTATGAAGTGAATATTTCTCCTTTCTAGACCTCTGAAAAATAGCGAGTTTTCGACCGTCTTTCGATAAGCCTAAGTTTAGGCTATAAACTATATTGAAAGTGACGTTGCTCTTTAAAATAAAGCTGTATTTAGTATTAATTGGCATATTTATGAATGCAGTTGGGAGAAAATAGTTGAAGTACCGGCCGAGCCTCGTCCGACAGACGGATAGTTCGAGTATAAGGTATGTAAAGCTAGTTTCCTCGGCAAGTTAGTAATCTCGGGGCAGTACAATAATTTAAAGGCCAGTAGAATGTTCAGAAGTTATGTGTTATGTTTATTACGAATGTTGGTACGATATTAGAAGCATCATGTTGTATTTAGCAGGAAACTTGCTAGCACGATATAGATTCTAATACAAGTGTTAGAAACTGCACAGCATGCTCAGTATGTGATGTAGTACAGAATGTTAGGATATTATCGTATTCAGTTGAAACTCAGTAAAGCAATGTAATATCTGTAAGACATCTCAGAAATAGAATGATAAGTTAAAATGAAGTTAGAAAGCATGTTAGAAATAGTAAATCATGTTACTATAGAAACTCAGTATACAGCATAGTTTCCAGCAGAAACACTATATCATGTTCAGCATTAGACCCAGTACAGTCTGGCAGAAGACTATATTTATACATATATACTATTACCAGCCTCAGCATGTATTAAGTACGTACATATTACTATCACTAGCTCAGCATATAGTATATACAAATACTTTACCACTATTAGCCTCAGTATGTGAGACATGCAGATAGTATTACTAGTTGAGACCGTTGTATTGTTTTGGGTTGGACTACCTAGCATCCATGACTGCCCCAAGGTTGATAGCTGTATCGACTCGTCCGCCAGAGGGCGAGGATACGTCGCTCTACGGAGCGGCATGCCGTCCCACAGGGGACGAAGATGGGATACCAGCTTTCCCCATATTTGTGCCTTGATCGGCCCTTACACACCCCTGTCGAGCGGATACGCCCGGGTGTTGATTCAGGAGTCCTCCGGACTCAGATGCAGTTATAGTCAGGGGATCAGCGAGCCCAAGTGCACACCCAGGGGACCGACAGGATGCTTACAGTGTTCATAGGAGATGGGATGACCGGGGTAGGGGTATAGATTCTGTGCTGGTTGTACCTCCCGGCTTGTGGGGGTCGGGTAAGGTTTGTGTGTGCTATGTTATGTTATGTTATGTTATGCCATGTTACGTTAGATACGAGTAGATCAGCAGTAGAATAATACGTCTCCAGGTATGACTCCTACTCCTTCCAGTAAAATTGAGAAAAGGTATGACTTACATTATCAGACAGTTAATCTATTTCTTCCTACTCCAATTTCATCAGTTCTGTTATCGTTTTCAGATATTTCTTTCAGTTATTGCTTTACATACTCAGTACCAGCAGTACTGACGCCCGGTGGGGCGCTGTATTACTTGCCTGCAGGTACTCATAGACGAGCAGGCGATACCACGTGATTCCTGTCAGCGATCGAGTATTCAGCTCCTGTCATCCGGAGACTGAATTCCAGAGGTGTATTTCATTTTTCTTTTGTTGTGTAGTATGGGTAGGTCGGGGCCCTATCCCGATCATCTCTATTATTATTCCTAGAGGCTTGCAGTCTGTATATATTTCCCTGTGGTCAGATGAGCTGGTCGTATGGGGCCGTGCAGTTGTATAGCAGTTAGTACTTCTGTTTCCTTTATGTAGGCCGTGTGGGGCCATAGCTTGGCAGTAGTGGTGACCTTGTCGGTCACCTAGCTATCCAGTATTTCATCGTTGAGTTACAGATAACTAGACAACATGGTGGCCTTGTCGGCCCGCATAGGTTTTCCTATATTGATATTATTCTGGTCAGCTGCCAGTACAGGTACAGGTGGCTATAGGCCAGTTGGCTGGAGGCTGTGTTTACAGTCGTTATATAGCCGGTTGGTTTCTTGAAATAGAGCCAGGGCCAGCCAAAAGCACCAGACGTGCTTAGGCTGGACCATCCAGCAGTTCAGGTCCTAGTAGGGCACCAAGTGCCAGTCATACCCCCCAAGGTGGGGTGTGACAAAAACCAATCCATGCTAAGAATAATATCGAAGTCAGTCATGGCTAACTCTATAAGATCTGCGGAGGTGACTTTATGCAATATAGTGACTGGGCATCCTCTATACACCAACCTAGCTACAACCGAATCACTGATAGGAGTAGAAATAGAAAATGGTTCTGACAGAGTCTTAGGACTAACTCCAAAGCTACTAGCAATGTAAGGAGTAAAAAAAGACAAAGTAGCCCCCGAATCTAACAAAGCATAAACATCAATATGAAAAACGCACAACATACTAGTAACCACATCCGAGGAGATCTCCTGCTCCTGATGGGGTACCAAAGTATAGAACCTGTTTTGGTGCTGACTGTCGGCTGAACTAGTCGAGACACCCTGCTGAAGGGGACGTGTTGTTGGAGCGGCAAAACTAGCTGTTGGCATAGGAGCTCCACCAACCCCTAATCTAGCTGAAGGGCAATCCCCGAGTCTGTGTCTGAGTTTTCCACACTCAAAACAAGCATTCGAGCTGACTAGGAACCTCCTGGGATGATTCTTGCCGCACTTCGCACAAGCTGGGAAAGCGCGCTCTATCTGAATGCTACCATGGTCCCTAAGTCTGGAGCCCTGCTCCTCCGATCCCCTCGGAATCTAGATGGCATACTGGCCGATGATGGTGTTGGAGCAATAGACCTATGCTGAGATTGCTAGTATTGTCCACCCCCTGATCAAACCTAAGAAGTCCCGTAACTGTCGGTCCTGGCCCTCTTGGCCTCTCTCTGCCTCCGATATACCCACTCCATCTACTGAGCATGTAGCACAATGCGGGGAAAGTGTATATCTCGATGTAACATGGCAATCCTATAGTCCTTATCCAAATAGTCCACCACTGCATGTACAAAATGACTCACCCGAGCCTCTGGTCCGCCACCAAC
The DNA here is from genome assembly GCA_035772735.1 of Datura wrightii. Taxonomy (NCBI): domain Eukaryota; kingdom Viridiplantae; phylum Streptophyta; class Magnoliopsida; order Solanales; family Solanaceae; genus Datura; species Datura wrightii. Next base: position 52,620,088 of record JASDFA010000006.1, on the reverse strand, counting down.
TCTGGAGCATACTTGGATAAATGGGTGAACTCCAATGTGTACTCTTGAAAGGACATGTCACCCTGCTTCAAGTTAACACACTTGGCTGCCTTTTGCTCCCTCATCTCCCGAGGGAAGAATCGATCCATGAATGTTGTGTGGAATTCTTCCCAATCGATAGGGTCTGCACACACTGCCCTAGCATCTCTCCACTGTTTGAACCATATGTGGCCCACCCCTTAGCTGATAGGAGGTGAAATCTACAAAATCTCGATTGGTCACCCCCATAACCTAGGTGATCTTTAGAATCTCTTCGATGAAATCATGCAGATCCTCATCCACCTTGGACCCAAGGAACTCCGGAGGGTTCATCCGCAAGAAGTTCCTAATCCGCGCCGCTGTCGCATTGCCATTCTGTGGGATATGTGCAACAGCCTGCTAGTTGACCTGAGCGGTCAAGGCCTATACCAACATCTGGATAGCCACCCGAAACTCAGCGTGGGCAACTGGCTCTGGGGCCTGGGGATTCTGAACAGGTTGGGCTTGCTGACGCCCATGATCATGGCCATCTCTGTTGTCTTCACCGTTCCCATTTCTCCCACCGTTCATTCTTTTGGGACCCATGATTCTTCAATCGCAAATAGCACGAGTTAGAAGGATAGAAGGACTTTTTATTGCATGACATAGATCATGAAAGAAGGGAACATTTCCTAAATGTTTCGTAGCCTCTTCGTCATAAGTGTGGCGCGCTTCACACCTATGAAAAAGACTCTACTTAACGCGGCTTTCAGACACCCTAGGACACTTCAAAATCTATGGCTCTGATACCAAGTTTGTCACGACCCCAACGTAGACTCGAATCATAACACGGGACAAGAAACCCCGAGAGGCCCCAAGTCAACCCATGGCATAAGCATGCATCTAACTTCATTCATTATAAGTGGAAGACTAATCACAAGGCATAGAGGAAACATAAACATAATCATAACATATCATAAAATAAGAAAATCTCTAGACATACACGCAAGTTGAGCACTACATACTGTCTGAAAGACTCTATTACAAACGATGCGTTGATGGGACAACACCCCCAACTAACCCAGACTAGTACTGAAACATAAAATAGCATGAAGGTCTATCAAACGGCCCTCAGAACATGAGGACTCACCAATAAGCTTGAAGTGCACTCTGATATGATATAGGTATAAGGATGAGCCTGAGAGCCGGAACCTGTATCATAAGACGATACAACATAGAAAATATGCGGTCAGTACGTGGAATGTACCGAGTAAGCAATGTAAGTAAAACAGAAATTTAAAATGTGTGAAATATCATAAAACTGCATAAGAGTAGAACACATGCTCATATCATAAATGTCATAACATAACATATCGTAGGGGCTCAAGGTTTTCAAAGCATTCATAATACAACCGAAATAATAATCATGAGAGTAAAGTCGTATTGAACATAACTTGAGCCAATATACATAATTAAGGACATGCATAAATCATAAGGAATAGTGGAAGATTCTCTTAACCGACATACCCCATATGAGCACACATGAAGCCCGACTTTTAACCCTAGTCGTGAGGGTGTCAAATACCTTGCCAAGGGTAGAACCATGAAAGTGTGATATCACCATAAAAAGAGCCAATTGGGATGAGGAAAGTCACAAAGAAGGTCCCAACATACTTAAGGTGGCACGTAGTTTATGAGATTTAGGGCAGAATCTAGGCCCCGAACCTACTCGATGTTCGATACTACTCCCAAAATATATATAGTGCTCATAGTATAATATGCAAGAATTCATAGGCAAGTTAAATACTAATAATCATAAACATGCTCGCAAATACATAAACTAGCCATAAAACATGTCCCGTGAGTTGACCTAAAACATAATTCATGAATCATAAGTTTCATACATACTTGTAAATCATACATATAACTTGTCAATCAACAAATCATGATGGTAATTGGATAAGTTCATATTTAAAATCATAAATCATGTTGGGCTAGTAAATATCAACAATAGAAGTGAAGATCATAAATCAATTCATCATAGATCTTACATAATTAGGCTTAATTTAGTAGAAATCGAAATCAATAATTTGATAATCAAAATAGTTGTAAAATCTTATCAAGATCCATAAAAAATAATTTAAATCACAATTTAAAACAACCCATTTGCAAATCATTAGATTTTCATAAACATCGAATTAAAACCCCAATAGGTTTTTAGTAGGCTTCCATTAATTACTAGAGAATGGGCATGGGTGTGAACGAATACACCCATTCGTAATCCTACATACCTGGAAAGGCTTGATTCTACCACTTCTCTGATTGCCCAAGAAGGATTTGAATGAGAAACTTGAGAACTTGCTTTAGATCACCTCCTCAACTTCTCAAGTTTGCATGCACGAATGGAAATAACTTAGAATAGGTTTTCCCCCCTCCTATAACCCACTAAAACAAGTCTTAAAAGATGTACTATAGATTTAGGAACTTAGAATTTATGAAAAGGCCCTTACTAATTAGAAGAAAATTAATTGTCAGGTGGTCCTAACGGATGACCTGACGACTCGTCATGTCGATCGTCAAGTGCACTTCCTAGCCTTGTCACCTGGGCTCGTAGCGAGTCACATCAAGACTTGTCAGGGGTGACCACGACTTGTGGTCACAAGTCGTTAAGTACACTAACTTATTCCCAAACTATGGACTCCAAACCTGCCAACGACTCACCCCATGAATCATTAAGGCTAATAACGACTCGTGGGGACTCCCATCAGGTAAACTGCACATCTTTCTTCTTCCCAACTCTATTTCCTTCCCCACGAGTCACCTGAAGACTCATGGACTGTCCTCACGAGTTGTGAGACGACTCGTCCTGAGGCTGCAGTAGAAATTCCCACTTTTTCCTCGTTTTTAACTCCCGGGTCTGATCTTTGAGTTCCCGGGGTATAAAAACCTCAGCCTATATTGGGTTACTATATTTGTCAGCGACAACTTTATACTTCAATTTCAAGGTGTAATTTTGCGGTGATCAAACTTTGGCACAATCAAATTTTGGTGTCGTTGCCGAGGAATATGGTTAAGAAATAATTAATTGGTGTCTAAGATTGAATGGTAATCTTTCTTTCATGATTTACATTTTTTTTGTGTTATCATAGGTTAGTATGGTGAATCCTATGGAAAAAAATGATTTCCCAATGGAGGAGATGACGGATGAGCAAAGAGCCGAAGCTGCACACCAAGCATAGGAAGCTCGACTAGCTAAAATAGCTAGGTGAGGTGAGGCTACTAATTTTTCTGCCACCTTGGTAGAAAGGAACAGAAAAAACCCCTCTTTTCATCATGGACGTACTGCAGTATGTAATGTGATCTTCAAGGGGGATTTTAAGCAAGAGAAAGTTGGATACACGGGAGTCGTTGTTCCACTCCCACTACCAGCGAATGCGAAATTCAACATGACTATTACTATGATGCAGTTGTTGAGCATGAAGGGGTTGTTCAATGGTTTATCAGGCGGGGATCTAAACTAGAATCTAATAAATTTCATCGGTATCTTCAATGCCTACAGGCTATCAGATTTTCTCAAGAGGCTATTAGACTATACTTATTTCCATTCCCACTAGCTGGAGAAGTTACTTCATGGATGAACGAGCTTCCAGATGAGTCTATCACTACTTGGGAAAAGCTGACTGCAACTTCCTTGGAGAGACTCTGTCACGACTCAACATAGGCCCAGACTAAGAGACGGAACCTTGAACTACGAACTCCAAGTTGACTCATGGCATGAACATGATAACTAAAGCACAAACACCAAGTGAAAGTTGATAAATAAAACATGTAATAAGAAAAAGTTTAAATACATAGCAACCATACAGAGTCAACACTAACAAAGCTGAAATTCTACATATTATCTGATAAGCATCTAATATATCTGAAGAGCTGATGGGAAAACACTCTAACTAGCTCACTGAAGTCTAAAAATGGAAATAACATAACTCAACATTAATCTGAAGGTCCTTGAATGATGAGGACTCACCAACGAAAGAACTAAACTAAACCATGGGAAAACTAGCTAGCTGCGGGACTGAGTCTGATCATCTGTATGTGGTTAGTACTTGGAATATACTGAGTATGCAAGGTAAGTGAAATATATTGAGTAACTGATAGATGAAATCATGCATAATAAACATATATCATAAGATTATAAGAGTAAGGACTGCATGTTGATATCTGTAAACATGTATAGTCATAAACTGAATTTCATATCTGAACAGAATGACCAAAAGCTGAAAATAGAATCATATGGCTTGCCATAGCTGAAACCATAAGCAAAAGCTTATAAACTGATCATTGGGTCCAATTTGCTGAAAATATAATATCATAAGTCATAAACATGCATAACTAAAATCATGAGGAACAATGGGAGACTCGTCACAACCGACACAATCAAGATAGAGCTTACGTGATGCCCCAACTATTACACTCAAGTGGGCAGAGCCATCCAAAATCTTTTCAGGGCTAAGGACACTACCATGATATCGATATCAAGCTGAAAGCCCCTTGGGGTGCAGGGAAAGCTCACAAAGGAGGTCCCAATATAAATATATACCTACATTGGTGCGTAGTTTTGAGACCTGGGGTTTATATGAACTCCTATCCTACTCGGTGCTAGACACTACTCCCAAAAACATGCATGGTGCTCCCATCATTTTCAACGAAGCTAAAACCACTATTTTTCAATGAAGCTGATCATGTAGTTACATGGATAGTCTCAAATCTGAATATGGGGAGTTTTGTGTCACGACACGGTACTTGGTGCCACAAGTAAGCATACGCGGAAGCTGGGAAAAATAAATATCCAAATAAAGCTATTTTGGAAATAGTAAACATAACTATACTGAAAACGAAACATATGTGTCTGAAAGCCAACTACTAACCGATGAGTTGCTGGGATAAGCCCCAGCTAACTCTAAAGTCTGACTAATTACTGAATGAACTAAAAATAAAACATCGCCCTCAGAAGATGAGGATTCACCAATAAGATTGCTGCTAGAATCATCGGAGGGACTACTGACGATGCTGAGACTGAAAACCTGCGCTTGTATCATAATATGATATAGCATAGAAAGTATGTGTCAGTACTTTGAATGTACTGGGTAAGTGAGATATACAACAAGTATGTAAAAATAAGCACTGAACTGAAATAACATGAAATGACCAACTGATGCTGAATACTGATAAAAGCTGAGTTATAACTGATATGGTCAATAATAACCCTGTCTAACAATTATAAACATATCCTGGAACCGAGTAACGAAACTGAGCTAAACTGAACTGAACTGAAACTGTACTAACAAGTGAGAGAGTCTATAACCGACATATAACCATGTGAGCTAAACGTGGAGTTTGATGTATACACCCCATCAAAGAAAGCCAACTATACCTTGCAAGGGTATAGTGGCTGAGCTGGGTGATCATAAGTTTGGGGACCGTTGGGCCAATAACCTATGGTGGCAATGTAGTTATGGGAACCTAGGTGCACTGGAACCCTGGTCGGCTCGATGCTAAGTACTACTCCCACTGGATAGTCCTAACTTGACTACTAAGTTGATTGCTCGAAGATGGGGTCCTAGACTAGGTCAGGAGTACTTATCTGGAAGTAACTTGAGAGTCGGTAGGACTGGATAACTGAAAATTGGTGTTCTAAGACTGGTCAGAGTTGCTTATATGGAAGCATCATAACCGTCTAAAGAACTATATGATAATTGATACTGATGTCTCTAAGACTGGTCAGAGATACTTATCTAGAAGCGTCGTAACCATCTAGAGAACTAACTGATAACTGATAACTGAAAAGTAGGACTAGGAGGTATTACTGACACCTCAAGAAAACTGACTATAGTCAAACTGATCAGCTGACTTACTGAAAGATACTGAAAATGCTAATTTCTGATTGAGACTGGGCTAGCATACAAACTGACTGTGAACTCACATGATGGTAACAACATGGAAATTCATGAACTAATAGAGTCAAGCAACAATTGTGTCTAGTCAACTATGCAAGACCGATTTACTACATTTATAGAACTAGGGCTATAACCCATTTTGTCAAGAGAGTAACAACATGCTTAGTGAATAGTAAAAACATAGCAAGAAATTCATAACAACTACAATCCACACGTAATTAAGAGTTTGACTAGAAATTAACTTTATATCTGATCTTCAGGGCTAGAATTGATAAGGGAGTTACAGAAGGGTTTTTGGGGCACAAAGGAAGGGCAATTCCCTTGTTGAATTCCCATATACCTGGAGTAAAATCCTTAGAAGAAATCTAGAGAAGTCTTGAAGAAAGCTGGAAGCCCTAGCTTAGCTCTGCACTATCTGTCTGGAACTTCTACATTGTGAAAAATCGAGAGTTGAGAGAAAATGAGAGGGATTAAGTCGATCATCCTTTTAATTCTATCAAAAATATACCCAAAATGACGTAGTTTAGGGATTAAAAAGGTGGAAAGTTACAACAATGCCCCTGAAAGAAAATCTAAAAAACTATCATGAGGATCCAACGGGTCACACAACGAGTCGTTAGTTGACACCATGACTCATTGGGACAAGTCGTTGGTCCTGGGCCTGAAATCTATGCTCACCGAAAATGGACCATGGAAGTGAACCACCACTCCTTGGATGGACCAATGAGTCATTGGTTCCTCTCCTGGTCATTGACAGAGTTTTAGACAAAGTTTGGTCCCCTACTGATGGACGACACAATGACTCATTGGTAGAACTAATGGGTTGTTGTGTCTGCTTGTGTTCAACTGTGACTACATCAAGGAGGTTTGTTGGCCTAGGCGACGGGTGGCACCAACGACTCGTTGGTATGAACCACGATTTGTTAGTCCCACTCGTTGGTTCAGGGGAAGGTCTGGGTGGTTTCTGGAATTAGGATGGAATGAATAAAAGGACGACTCGTTACTCCTTCCAATGGGTTGTCCTATTCCTCATTGGTCCCTGAAAGGAATTCTGCAGGGCTGATAATGACTCAGACAACTATCATTATAGGTGACAAAGACTCATTGTTTGGGTTGTTCCATAACAAAAATCTTATGGTGCTTTCTGGTTTTTCATTCTATGTCTGAGTTTGGTCTAGGAAAGTTTTAGGGTGTTACAATATCTCCCCCTTGGGATCATTCATCCTCGAATGAAGGCTAAAACTACTCGAAATTTGGGAAAAGAGCTGTAATTCCCAGATTGAGACTATAAACTAATTTTCGAAGGAGTGACTGACTCCGAACTAGAATAGGAGTACTAACTGAATTAACACAACTATCGTGCATAATGATAATCTGAATAACGTTGATGAGTACTGAACTGAATAGAGTATTAAGGAGGAATTTAATACCTGATGCTAAAATTGAACTGGAAGAGAATAAATAGGGATATTTAGCTACCGGGACATTAGTTAGTCCAAAGTACATAATCACAAATTCATAGTGACCATACCAAGTTCTGAAAGCTATTTCGGTATGTCACATTCGCTGACCCTAAGCTGATGATATTTCGACCTGAGATCTACCTTGGAAAAACAACTGGCTCCTTGAAGTTGATCGAACAAGTCATCAATCTTGGATGGGGGATACCTTTTCTTAACTGTAACTTTGTTCAGTTGACGGTAGTTGATACACATTCTAAGAGTATCATCTTTCTTCTATATGAACAACACTGGAGCACCCTAGGGAGTTGTTGGGCCTGATGAAACCTTTATCTAGAAGGTCTTTCAGCTGTTCCTTCAACTCCTTAAGCTCAACTGGAGCCATTCTGTAAGGAGGAATAAAGAAGGGTTGAGTCTCTTGAAGAAGGTCTATGCCGAAGTCTATTTCCTGCTCGGGAGGGACTCCAAGAAGATCTTCCGGAAACATGTTAGGTAATTCACTTACAACTAGAACTGACTAAATAATTGGGGTCTCAAAGCTAGAATCTTTGACTCGAACTAGGTGATAGATGCACCCTTTCAAAATGAGCTTTCTTGCCGTAAGGTAGAAAATAAACTGATCCTTTGACGTTGAAACACTACCCATCCATTCTAAGACTGGCTCGTTGGGAAACTGAAACCTAACAACTCTAGTTCTGCAGTCGGCTATACTATAAGCGAAATTTAATCCCAGTTCAACTAGGAACAGAAGCTAGGAAACTCAATTCAAATTCAAGAAGGAACAACAAAGGCTTAATCTACTATTATGAGTACCATTTATTCCCATGTCTTAGGTGTGAGAGAGTATCATACATTGTCATATATAGTCACATAGTCCAATTATGATTTTGTGTAATTACTTAGTCGAATATTTGTTGGAGAACTCATCAAGTTCTTGTGATTCAATTTAGCTTGGAGATTTTATTGAACAAATTTATGTTAAATTAAGTATTTTGTTATGATTTCTTCTACATCTTATTTGATTGTTCTCATAAACATGAGCAGCTAAATCTCTTAAGCTAGGGTTGTGGGAACTATGATGGACTAACGAAAGTAGGCATAATAGAATAGTGATTCTTGAATGGTGAATTGGATGAATTGTTATTCTCTTTAGTTTTAGCGGTTGCAAATGTTGCAATGTGCATGTATCTTCAATTTGTCCGACTAAGGAAGTTAAAATAAGGAAACGAGAATAACAATGGCAATTTGAGGCTACCAACCCTCATCAAAATTAACATGAGCTCTAACCGAGGATAGTTAAGTCAAGACATATGGCGAGGGAAAAATACACACACTTTGAATCCGATAGGAGCTAAGTGAAATTCATCTATGTAGGTCAAGAGACGTTAGATGAACTTAATCATCAGTTTTCACAAAATTCAATAGGATAGATCACTAGTAAATGCCTACTAAGTTATGCAATCATGGGGAATATAGTCCTAGTTTAATCTTGATAATTTGATACACAAAATCATTATTAGAATTATTTTCTTTTCTTTATTTGCAAATATTCCTTCCAAAATATTGATTGCAAGTTAGTTTATTCATCATTAACATATTGTTTCTTCTCTACCTTGTGGGATCGACCCCAACCAATGTTGGGTTACTATATTTGACAATGACCGATTTATACTTCAATTGTGAGGTTTAATTTGGGCATGATCAAGGACTCTAAAGCATTTGAGAGGGAGGATGTTAAAAAGAAAACATGCTTTAAAATGGAGCAACTTAGACCGTATTTCAATCAATTTTCAATACTACACTTGGTTAACGATATGAAAATTAAGGCAACTGAGTCTATGGAAGATTTTGAAGAGGAAGATCAAAGCGACTTCATTTTTTTCATGCCAACAGGATAAAATCACATCCCTCATTTAAGGGTCAAGAAGTACAAGATGCATCATCTATTACTTGGTGCCTCTATTTTTACACTACCACCCCTTGAGCGGAGTAAAAAATTGAAAGAAATTAAGGGTGCAATTTATAAGTTCAAAGTGGAAAGAAAAGTGGTAAAATTGATGACATCGTGTCGTAAAGTTAAATTAGGAGCTGCTTGGGAGGCAACCCAAGATAACTTAATTTTTTTTACAAGATTTGATATGTTTGTTCAAGTGAGCAACAAAAAGTCACAAGTATATAATTAGTCTGTAGGCACCATAAAATAGCACATGAGCCGCGCATGCCAAGCTCTACACAGAGCTGCGTGATGTTTATGCCAGCCTCCACATGGAGTTGCGCGATATAGTGTGTTGAAGACATAGTGAGTTGTGCGATGTGGTATGCTGAGGGCACATTGAGAAATGTGAACTGATGATTTTCTAATTTACCAACTCATTAGGCTCTTAAGCATGAGCTTTAGCTTAGTTTTCAAGTCATTTAGATAGATTTTATGCCCTTTTTTCCTTTTTGTGTGCAGATATTTTATTCGTAGAAAAGAGAAAGAAGGGGAGTAAAAAGAAGGAAATAAGCTGAAAAAGGATGCTTTACCAGAGAAGACCGGTGAAGCGATGGCCAAACATAGAAGACCACTGCCTTGGGGAACTCAACCGGCGATTGCGGACATCAACCGACAACTCACCTGTTAACTCACCTACTGACACCTGAAAGTGCTGAATCAAAGAGAAAGAAATCATTGGAGCACGGTTAGAGGCTACTGAGACGCTGATTGAACCATCGAAGGACACTAGAATTCACTGAAGGAACATTCAATAATAGCCAGCGATTTGCGGAATATAATCGACGAATCGCCGGTACTCTCGTAAGTACTAGAACGCCTGAGTAGGAGCAAATGTGTCCAACACAGAAAAAGAGAGTCTTGGGTACCCTATTTCTAGATATATTCTAGAGAGAAGTACTCTGTACCTATCAGATCTTAACTTTTAGCTTTTTGAGAACATTCTCTTTGTAGAAGAAGAAAGTAAAATTCTATTGATGGAAATTGTAAAAGATTATTTTTTTTCTTCTTCCTATATAGCAAGGTACCACCATTATTTAAGATTTATTGCTAACTTTGATTTTTCTACTCTTATTATTGAAATCAATTAGTTTATTATTAAATATGCTCATTAATTTCTTAACCATGAGTAGCTAAATTATTAACTAGAGGTGTGTGGTGATGAGTACTTAATTAGATGTGGTTTGCTAGATTCATCTCAATATTGTTTAATTAGTGTAAATCTATTAAGTTCTTTTCAATTTATAATTGAAGATCCATAATTATAGATGTGGGTCTACTTTTCTTATTTGATTTTAGCTTGAAAGAGATGAATTGAGTATTGAGAGTGAATTTAATGGTGGAAATGAATGTGATGTTGTGGAGTTGGGTTAAGCATAGCCAAACCCACATTCTCACTCCTAATTAATAGCTAATAGCTAGAGATTAGTGTAGATATTAATCCAAACTTTATTGGGTTGATTTAATTGTGTCTAGTGGTTGGAAAGAACTCTAGCAAGAGGCAATTACGAGGTTGAATAATATAGAATGACCACCTGCCCAAAGTTATTTACACAATTTGAACTAATGAGATGATCTAGCATAGCCTTGTTTAATTAGCACATCATATACACCATACCTCTAGTTTTTCTTATTATTGTCGACAACTTTGGTTATTTTGCTATTTTAATTAGCCAAGTTAGAATCTATAACATATTCATAACATCAAGTCTCCCCCAAAATGTTTATTTCTCTGCTGTTTTTGAGTGGTACGAACTAATTTCAATTTTCCAAACAACACTTGTGAATATCATCTATTAATATCTGTGGGATTCGACCCCGATATCTATAGAGATATTTGTTTTGATACAACAACCATTTATACTCTTTTGTATCGAAGAGTGTATTTTGGATGTTATCAAAAAATGGCGCCGTTGCTGGGGACTAGCATTTGTTATTCTCGTGTCGATCGTTAATTTCAATTAATCTTGCATCGTAACTGTTGACATTAATCTTGCTATGTTTGTTAGGATAAAGTCATATGAGTCATCACTCACAAGCAAGGGATAGCTTAGTTGAGGGTAATATGGAGCATGAACAAGATAATCTGGTGATGCCCAAAATTGCAGGAGTCATTCGCCTACCGCCTACCATAGGGAATGTCGTGTTCCGTGTCACAAGTACAATGCTACATTGCTACAGATGAAAGGGCTCTTCGGGGGCAAACCATGTGAGGATGAAAATCACCATTTGAGGAATTTCTTAGAGATATGCCAGCCTTTCAACATAACTAATATAAGTCAAGAGTCGATCAAGTTAAGGCTCTTTCCATTCTCCCTAATGGGAGAGGCAACTATGTGGTTGGAGGAACTCCCTCCTGGTTGCATTACATCATGGCAAGAATTGACCGAAGCATTTTTAGATCGTTTCTTCCCTCTATAAAAAATGTTACAGTTGAGGGATCATATCACGAACTTTAGACAAGAACCAGGAGAATCGTTGCATGAAGCATGGATAAGGTTCAAGAAGAAGGTTTCCCTTTGCCCCAACCATGGTCTCCCGAATGGAGTGCCCTTTAAAAGTTTCTACCGAGCCCTAGACACCATTAACAAATCTGTTTCCGATAATTTAGATGGAGGACGAATCATAGATCAGAACGGATTAGCTAAGGTCCTCTTAGACAGAATGACAAAGACAAATCAGGCATCGCATACGAGAGAGACTAATGTATCGATGTATTATATTGGTTCTAGTGCATTGGCAGCTGAGTTGTGAAAAAGAGAGGAAGAGCGAGATGAAAATCTTGCTAAGATGATGATGTAGCTGGAACTAATGAAAAAACAGGTGATGAGAGCAGGGCCCAAGGTTGTGAATGTTGTAGGTATGCAAGGTCCATTGCACTTTGAAGGAGAATTGTCGCTACCGAGGTACGATGAGGAACTCCAATACATGAAAAATTATATGGGGGGTTCTCTACCTCGGTTTCAAGGGACTAATTAAGGTCCTTGGTGCCCAAGAGAAGAGAATCAAGGTTGGAGAAACTACGACACACAAGGATGGCCCAATAGAAATGAAAGATGGGGCACTAGAGAGCAAAATAGAGAAGGGGACCGTTATCACCGAAGTTCAAACCCATATGTTCACCCTCCTAAAGTTGAGAGGGCCTAAAATAACCTAGGTGTGAGCGATGCAAGTAGCTCAAAAATTGAAGCGATGTTAGCAAGATTCCTTAAGAAAGTGGATTCAACTGACAGCGTGGTCAAGGAATTCAAAGGGGAGGTGTCTAACCTCATCCAAACGTGAGTTTTCGTTCAGCCTCCATTAAGCATTTGGAAGCTCAAACAAACCAGTTTTCTAATGAACCTCTAAATAAAGGAAACACTCCCAAGTGATACAATTCCAAACCCGAAGAAAGATAGTCAATGCATGACCATTGTTACAAGGAGCGGTAAAATGGTTGGAGATGCGAATGTGAAACCTAAGAAGGTTGTTGCTCCTAAATCAAATGAATGGAAATAAAGTTGATAGGTGCCAAAAGCACCAAGTGGTGGTGAAAATAGTGAAGATGAAGGTGATGGAAAGGATGATGAAGTTCCATCACATGTTGATGAAGAAGAGGCACGCATGAAGACCTCAAATGATGAAGAACCTGAACCAAGAGCTCCACGCCCTTACCCATAAAGGTTATCTATTTAAGCAAAGGATGATCAGTTCTATTCGGCTGTTTGGAATAACTACACGCAAGTGCACGTGGTCGAAAAAGTAGTAAAGTGGCTCAAGTAAGCCAAGTATCGATCCCACAGGGACTGGACTAAGGTATCAACCTAATCAAGTGTCAATAAACTTTAACTCTAAACTGCAGACAATAGTGTGAAGAAGATTTTGATATTTTATTTCCTAATTTTATACTAAGTCTAAAACGAATATACAATTTGAGTCTGAACTATAAGTATGAGCATGTTGAGGCTAAAATGAACATGTAGAGAAATAAATTATCGATACATTGATTAATCTTTCCTCTGGTTGCTAGTCAAGAATTATTACCTATGGATTAAAACTCTCGTATTTAACCCAACTTAAGAATCATGAACCTTCCACCTACATCTCTGTGATAAAAAAAAATTCATGTTCTAGCCATACAAAACCGATTTTAATTGACTAATACGACTTTCAGGTATATCTCTATCCTGAAGGTAAATCAATTCTCAATTTTCCCAAACTAAGAAAAGATCATATCCTATCAATTCACAACTTTCCAATTTCTTGCTCTCTCGAGTGAAACCGGAGTTTTTAGCTATACATTAACATTGGCCACACATTAATGCAGTAAGAACAAGAATCAATAGAACAACCATGGAAGAAAAGATGAAAAACCAATTGATCAATAATTACATTTCAATACAAATGTTCTTAACCTCAGCAAGAAGTGAATTTAGCCACTCATTTGTGGATTAAACATCATCAAATGAGTGTAAATCATACAAACAATTGAAATAAAGGAGAAAGAGATAGAGAAGAACCCTAAGATTTTCATCCCCTCAACTTCCTGTAACCCACGTTCTTGCTCCACCAAGTTAGAATCATTAAAAATAAACCTAAGTGTGCTATTTATACTAGTGGGAATTTTTCCCGGAATAACAAGCAACGTGTCACGGAGTGCATCGCGGAGCACTACCTCCATGACACGCCACCAATGCGGACCTTTACTGGAGTCCGATCGTCCAGGTATTTAAGCCCAACGTGGCACGGCGTGCAACGCGGGGCTAGGCCAACGTGCCACGGCCCCAACGCGCACCTTCACTGGAATTTGGCTCATCTTCAGCATCCGGGCAGAATGCATCCGCGATGGCAGCGTGACACGGCTCCATCGCGGAGCCCCTTTAATTCATGCTTTCCTTGGCCTTTTCCTTGCTCGCTTCCGAGTCCAATCCCGATTTCTCCCAGCATGCCTCTTAGCTTCATAAAATTATATTTTTCCTGCAAAACAACGCTAATCATGTTTGTTAGTATAAATTCACATTTGAGTACAATTCACATGAGAATGTACAAACATCGATAGATAAACAAGAAAAAATGACGCATTTGAGTATCACTTGGGCATATAAATCTACCCAAGATCACTTACCCCACACTTAAGGCCTTGTTCGTCCCCGAACAATAATCTTACACCTCATGCAATTGACACCCAATCCTAGCTACTTTGGCTCGACAATCCGAGCTACGGTTATACCGATTATTTAATATAGCAAATCATCAAGAAAATATGCATAGTCTTATCAATACAATGACCTTCAACACATTAAGACCTCCTAGACTCAAGTATCGACTCTCAATATCGGCAAACTCATGCAAATCAGCTGATCAAGATATCTGAAACAAAATTAATCTTTCGTCGAGCATGTGCCCTTAGAACACAAGAAAATTTTCCCCTTTTAATCACATGAACTCAAAGACATTACATGCAGGGGCATATAAACACGATTTCGCTCTCTCTCCCAAAAGAATTCACATGCATCATGTCATGAACCATAGGCTTGCCTTTAGTATATTACTCCACTAATACAAGGACGCGTGATGTAAGATCACGTAGGACTTAACGGGTTGTAATGTAAGCTATGGAACTAGTAAATACTGGGCTAACCAATAATAGCAACTAGCATCCTTAAGCTCTTTTGCAATACATCCCATCAACCGTATGGGCATTGTTTCTTCCTTCATCCTCCCATTCTTGAAGTCTGTCTTTATTGTTTTTTTGTTCCAATATCTTTAAGCACACTCGACTTAATGACAAAGATTAGTTATACATCTTCATTTTATTAAATTTATAGCAAGTGCACCTTTGACCTTTTCTTTCCTTTCATCACTTTGCTTTTTCTTTTATTTTCTCAATTCTCACTCCTTGACACTGTGGGAAAATTAACTCTTGAGCGCTTAAGAGTTTTGGATCAAATTCACGGATAATGAAAAGAAGGGGTTAAGCTCGGTTTGTACCTTTTCGACAAAAGAAAAAATAGGCTAAAGGCTCAATGGGCTAACTAGGATGTACATTCAAGGTAGGTACGATAATGAGAAAAAAATCTTTCGGTTAAATCAAAGAAATGCCTACATCCTTTCCTACAATACACATCCTTCATTTCATTTTGTACACACACCATGCAAGTTCTAGACAATTCACAATAGCATGGAAGAAAATGAAACCTCACCACACACTCATCGCACATGCTCAATTCAAGACATATTCACAGACTCTTAAATCAGCTAATTACAAGAATTCAACATTAAGCCTCAATCACACCGAATCGAACTCTATGGCCTAGGTATCTTAACATATTTACAAAGTTGCATGCTTTCATAAGAATCACCTTTGTATTTTAAATACCATGTACAACACGCAACCAGAATTTTGCACCATAAAGTAACGACACGTTTGGGATACAAACAAACTAAAGAAAAAAATTAAAAAGAACAAAAGAAATCTACTCCTATCAACTACATTTCCCTTAAGACGGTCGTCATCCATCCATCATAGGGAACGATCACTAATTACGACTTCGATTCAATGGGACTATTCTCGGTAAAAGAACTGAAAACAAATGCCGAGAAACCCAAAAATAAAAAAATTCACGAAATTTTTTGAAAATATCGATAATTTCGATAAAACAAAAATATTTACACAACCAGCTAACAACATTCAACAGCACACAACAGCTTCACATTAATTGCAATACAGGCATACACACAAAAATCACAGGGTCACCAGTTTTTCCAAGCACAACAACAGAACAGAGATATTAATAACAACAACAACCAACACCCAACTACTCCCACCCCACACTTAAATCGAACACTGTCCCCATAAAAGTGGGTGGTGAAACTCCCTGATCAATCGAAGTATTCCACTTCTTCGTCAGGTGTCGCTGCCTCGTCTCCCATGTCTGAATCGCCCCCGTCATCATCATCTTACTCAACATCTGAGTCCTCACGACGTGTCTCCTCATCGGTGGGGACATCATCATCAGTGGGCTCCACAAAAGCTAGCCCCACTCGGCATAGAGCCCTGGCATTTTCGCCAAAAGGGTAGTCTAGCTCGAGCTGTCACAGCTCATCTTCTGTTGCCGACCTCCCGCCTATGCGCAGCTGGAGCACCTACATCCCGAACATGAAGGCCATGTACTGATCATCCCGAGCATGTCGCTCGGCTAGTGTAAGAACTGGCCCGTGAGTGGTGTTGGGTGCCTTAGTTTTGGTAACATCTAAGGCCCGCCTCTCCATCTGCGGGATGTAGTCAAGGGCCTCCTCCTCAACATCTAGGCCCCTCAGAAAAGTAGTTAGCAAGCCACCAAACCCGTACCTGTGCCCTTGATGCAAACGGGCTCTCTTCATGGCGGAGATGATCACCGCCCCAAAATTGATCTCCAGCCCTTTCATCAAAGCATAGACCAAGCACACACGATCCCGGGTGACATCTGTCATATGCACCCCCGAGATCAAGCAGGAACAAACAATTTTAAGCAATATCTTGGCTTCCCTGTTCATCTGTGAGTAGGGCAATGTCTGATGGTAGCCCCTCTCCTTATGCCTGCTCCACCGTGTTGTAGACCGGGCTCCACACAGAGTGCGTCTGATGTCCGCATATGGTGGAGTGATGTTCAGCTTCCGGAGTACATGGGCGTCTGTGTCCCGCGCCCCCAAGATGGCTTTAAGGTGATGGGGCTCAAAAGTGACTACCTGCCCCCTTATCTTTATGGTGTGACTTCTGAGTGTCGGGTTCCAGTTGGCGTAGAACTCCTGAATCAGGTGGAGATTGCACTCCTTGGGCTCTTCAAAGATGAAGTTCAGCCCGGCTGCATCAATCCTGTGGACAATTCTGGGGAATTCTTGTGCCAACGGTTCCCTAGAAATGTGCTCCTCAGGGAAGTATTTGCTTTCCTTATGCTTTGTGTACCATTTCTTCTCTTCCTCTGTCATCCATCGGGTTCCGTATTGATGGTGTTGGCCGCGTGGAACCGCTGCTGCTGCTGGGACTACTGTTCCCAGTCTGATTCTTTTCCTTCCGGAGCCCGATGTAGATGCGCCCTTCCCTTTATCTTTCCTGCTTGCTATTGTTTCTGTCAAATCAAACAGACAGTCCCAATGTTATTCAAATTAAAATTAGCTTCGACTAAGGTTGGGTTAAGCTAGGCCACCCCACACTTAGTCTTTAGCCACAATCACAACATTACAACAAGACAATCCTCTTTTTCTAACTTTCAAAGAATAAAAATAAAAAAAGACAATAACAAAAATGCCTCGTGCATTCAGAGGGTTCGATGGTATAAATTCTATGTACTACTCAGACTTCGTACAGCTAATCCACTATTACCATCGATAACATTTCATCACATAGAACTTAGCAAAAATTACTATCAACAAAATTGATGCAATTCCCCCAATTTCTATGCAATTTCAACAATTTCATTATCCCGAAAATCCATCGCGCCTTTAGCATATTAACGTTAAGCACAACATAATTTATCTCACTCAACATGCACAAACCAACAAGAATTTCACATATCTACTCAATTTTAACTTCTTCATATTCAAATTCTAACCCTAGCTACAATTTCACAAGAATTTCAATCACCCATGTATTTATCGAGTTCATATAATCACAATGATACTACGAACATCAATTATCAATAGCTTACATGAATTCAAGCTCAATTTACAATTAGGGCAAGTTTTCCTCACCTCTCATGCTCAAAATCGGAAAAATTAGTCAAGAAATGAGATGAAGTTAACGAACATACCTTCAATTCGATGATATCGAAGAAAAGTTGAAGAATTTTAGCTCCTAGGTCCTGTCACCTTGGGAAAGGGGGGGATTCTTGGGTGTTTGACGTGGAGGAGATGAGAAATGGGAAAACAATGAGGGAAAAAGGAGTTAAAAAGGGGTATTTTTACGCGGGTCACCCGGCAACCCGGTGTGACCCGACGCAAAATTGTCTTCAACGTATCACGGAGGGTAACCCAGAGCATGCCCTCCGTGACACGGAGCCATCGCGCCAGTACTCTGGAATTTTTCAAATATTCCAGGTTACACTTCAACGTGTCACGGAGGGTAACGGGAAGCATGCCCTCCGTGACACGGAGCCATTGCGCAGGCTCCCTGTTTTGCCACTTTTTATTATTTTTCTCACCTCGATTTTTCCTTTGCGATGTTTTGCATTTTTGCCCTCCGTTCAACCTGAAATTCATCTCACCACAAGAAATTTGTTAGAATTCAAAGGTTTCAAACACAACACGATAAAATTTTTTTTCTATATATATATATATATATTTTTTCTTTTTATTTAGCTAACTACTTCTACTTATCTCTTACAACAAATTCACGGGTTGCCTCCCGTGCAGCGCCTGGTTTACCGTCGCGGCTCGACATCATTAAGCTCAGTCATTCTCTAGGGTGATGGATGTCTTCTCTTGACTACCGTCCTCACCCCAATAATGCTTACACTTCTCCGGTGCTTTCCCCAATGGCTCCCGTGACTCAACGCTCTGAGCAATATCCGCTCGATCAAGCACGTTGATCACTGAGAGTTCCTCGTACACTGCCGGAAGCTTTGTAGCCTTGTACACCTCAAACACCTCCACCTTGTCGTGCACCCGTATAGTTAGCGGCCCTGCAGCTACATCAATTAGCGCTTTCCCGGGTCGCCAAGAAAGGACGTCCCAAAATAAATGGGACTTCCGCATCTAGCTCAAAACCCAGCATGACGAAGTCTACCGGGAAGATAAGGGAGCCCATTTGCACCAGCACGTCCTCCACAATGCCATCAGGTCTAGCTAAGGAACGATCTGCTAGTTGCAAGATCACTGTTGTTGGTCTAGGACTCCCTAGCCCCAACTTCTTGAATATCGATATTAGCATCAAGTTAATGCTCGCTCCCAAATCACATAACCCGCGAGCTCGGATACTCTGCCCAATTGTAATTTGAATTGTAAAGCTCCCAGGGTCCTTGAGCTTTGTGGGCAACCTATTTTGTATCCATGAAGTGCACTCCTCCGTAAGCGCCACCGTAGCGTACTCAGTCAACCTACTTTTGTTCGCCACGATGTCCTTGATATATTTTGCGTACTTCAGCACTCCCTCCAAAACATCAACAAGAGGTAAATTAATGTGTATCTGTTTAAGCACCTCCATGAACTTTTTGAAACACGCTTCCTCCTTGTGTTTCCTTAGTCTTTGAGGGAACGGGGGTGGTGGTCTTTCAGGTTCAGCTTCCTTCTCCTTCCCCCTATCATCATTGTGATCCCTCTCATTATCACCTGCTTCCGACTACTGTGGTGGTCTTTCTGGTTCCACCTCCTTGAGTTTCAAACCCCTCCTTGTGGTCACTGTATTTACCTGCTTGGGGTTTGGATCAGTGTCACTCGGAAGTCCTCCTCTCGGCCTGGTGTTTTGAGCTCTAGCAAATTGCCCAAACTGGTACTCCAGCTCCTTTGTAGCTAACTGATTGTTCTTTACATCGGCTGCCAATTTCACGTAGTCAGCCTGCAATTGAGCTTGGTTAGCTATCATTGTCTTGAACATCTCCTCAATGCTGGGTGATGGTGGTGGAGGAGGTGCATTGTTGCTTCTGTATTGCGACAAATAGTTCTGCTGCCCTCCTTGATTTCTCTGTGCCCCCTGACTCGAACTCTGCCCTTGATGGTTGTTTCTACCCCAAGAGAAATTTGGGTGATTCCTCCAATTGGAATTGTAGTTGTTGCCATACTGTTGGTGGTTATTTCTCTGTACATTACCAACAAAGTTCACCGAATCAGGATTTGCTCCACAACACTCAGCTGAGTGTTCATTACTCCCGCACACTTCACACCAAATCTGCTGCATTACATTCACTGGGGCTTGAGACTGGTTCATGCTCATGTTACTGAAGTGGGTATTGAGTTGATTTTGCAACGCAACCATCTGTGCAGCAATAGCTGTAAAACCATCCACTTCTAAGACTCCTACCGTTTTCCTTGTTCCTCCTCTAGAAGAGTCTGCATTCCACTCTAGATTTCCCTACGAAATACGATTTAACAAGGTGTACAGCTCCTCATAAGTCTTCTCTAATGCTTGTCCCCTAGCTGCTGAGTCTAGCAAGATTTTTGTGTGGGGTTCCAAACCCTCTATGAAAGTATGCACCAGCACATCATTGGATTGGTGATGATGAGGACAATCCCGCAACATAGATTTGAATCTCTCCCAGGCTTGATACAAATTCTCTCCCTCTCTCTGTTTAAAACATAGAATTTGACTTCTAAGTCTTGTTGTTTTACCGGATGGAAAGAACTGTATCAAGAATTTCTTTGCAAGATCATCCCACGTGGTGATGGAATTAGGTGGCTCAGCTTTCAACCACCTCTTAGCTTCTCCCAAAAGTGAAAATTGGAACAATGTAAGCCTGACATAATCTGATGACACTCCGGCGGGGATATAAGTGTCACATATCTCTAAAAAATTTTGGAGATGTTGTTGTGGATCCTCGTGAGGGAGACCTGTGAACTGCCTGCTGGTGTGCAGCAATTGCACCATGTTCTGTTTAAGCTCGAACCTCCCTCCTGGCTCAGGTTTGCGGATTCTAGATGTGACATTGTTAACATGTGGGATTGCCACCTCGCGAACCGGCCTAGCTGTCATTTCCTCGGGCACTAACACTGCCCTTACAACTGGTGGATTCGGTTGTTGCTCCAGGATTGTTTGTCTGAGCAATTGCATCTTTTTCTCTAGAGCTTCCCTCCTTTGACGATGGAATTGTCTTTCCAGCTCTAAATATGAGTCCACCAGCTCCTTGTCTCTTGCCAGTGTTCAACAAAAATTAATATCTGCAAATTACAGGCTAAGACCAAGTTGTCAACACTAAGAGAAAATAGTAAACTAACACTTAAGAAAATTTTTTTTACCAATTGCCAGTCCTCGGCAACGGCGCCAAAAACTTGTTCGGCTGTTTAGAATAACTACACGCAAGTGCATGTGGTCGAACAAGTAGTAAAGTGGCTCAAGTAAGCCAAGTATTGATCCCACAGGGACTGGACTAAGGTATCAATGTAATCAAGTGTCAATAAACTTTAACTCTAAACTGCAGACAACAGTGTGAAGAAGATTTTGATATTTTGTTTTCTAATTTTATACTAAGTCTAAAATGAATATACAATTTGAGTCTGAACTATAAGTATGAGCATGCTGAGGCTAAAATGAACATGTAGAGAAATAAATTATCGATACAATTTGATGAATCTTTCCTCCGGTTGCTAGTCAAGAATTATTACCTATGGATTAAAATTCACGTATTTAACCCAACTTAAGAATCATGAACCTTCCACCTACATCTCTGTGAAAAAAAGAAATTCATGTTCTAGCCATACAAAACTGATTCCTTAATTGACTAATACGACTTTCAGGTATATCTCTATCCTAAAGGTAAATCAATTCTCAATTTTCCCAAACTAAGAAAAGATCATATCCTATCAATTCACAACGTTCCAATTTATTGCTCTCTCGAGTGGAACCGGACTTTTTAGATATACATTAACATTGGCCACACATTAATGCAGTAAGAACAAGAATCAATAGAACAACCATGGAAGAAAAGATGAAAAACCAATTGATTAATAATTACATTTCAATACAAATGTTCTTAACCTCAGCAAAAAGTGAATTTAGCCACTCATTTGTGGATTAAACATCATCAAATGAGTGTAAATCATACAAACAATTGAAATAAAGGAGAAAGAGATAGAGAAGAACCCTAAGATTTTCGTCCCCTCAACTGCCTGTAACCCACGTTCTTGCTCCACCAAGTCAGAATCATTAAAAATAAACCTAAGTGTGCTATTTATACTAGTGGGAATTTTTCCCGGAATAACGAGCAACGTGTCACGGAGTGCATCGCGGAGCACTGCCTCCGTGACACGCCACCAACGCGGACCCTTACTGGAATCCGATCGTCCAGGTATTTAAGCCCAACGTGGCACGACGTGCAACGTGGGTCTAGGGCAACGTGCCATGGCCCCAACGCGCACCTTCACTGGAATTTGGCTCATCTTCAGCATAGGGGCAGAATGCATCCGCAATGGCAGCGTGACACGGCTCCATCGCGGAGCCCCTTTAATTCATGCTTTCCTTGTCCTTTTCCTTGCTCGCTTCCTAGTCCAATCCCTATTTTTCCCAACAGGCCTCTTAGCTTCATAAAATTATATTTTTCCTGCAAAACAACGCTAATCATGTTGGTCAGTATAAATTCACATTTGAGTACAATTCACATGAGAATGTACAAACAACGATAGATAAACAAGAATAAATGACGCATTTGAGTATCACTTGGGCATATAAATATGCCCAAGATCAAGTTCAGTAAATTCATCGACATGTTTAGTAAATTATCCATTAATATACCATTGGTGGATGCCCTACTTCAAATGCCTGGATATGCCAAATTCATGAAGGAGTTGTTTAAAAAGAAGAAGGTGTTATATGTGTGCATAAGGGAGACAACGCACCATTATAGTGCATTGATGATGAGAAATCTTTCCCCAAAGCGGGAGGACCCAGGAGCCTTCACAATCCCTTGTACGATTAGGATGTGTATGTTTAGAAAAGTTCTCTACGATCTTGGCGCAAACATAAATCTGATGTCCCTCATCATTTTCAAAATATCGGAGCTTGGGAACACCAAACCCACATCAATGAGGTTGCTAATGGATGATTGCTCCATAAAAGAACCTGTGGGGGTATTAGAAGATATATTACCAGCTGATTTATGGTTCTTGATTGTGAAATGGACTTAGAAGTGCAAATCATTCTGGGGATACCATTGCTCGCCACCGGTCGAGCTTTGGTAGATATAGAGCTAGGTGAGCTCAAGTTCTGGGTTGGAAGTGAAGAGGTCACCTTTAAGGTGTGTCCATTAGCGGAAACTCCTGATGAATGCAAAGTGATTGGAGTTTTGCATTAGGAGAATAAGGATAGCAGAGTGGAGATGAAAGAGGTTGAGTCAGAGGATGATCCTTCGAAGAAAGATTGCTAAATAAGAAATACGTCGTGTTACGATGTTAACTAAGGCGCTCCTTGGGAGGCAACCCAAGTGTTTTATTTTGATTGTTTTTATGTCATTGTTTTTTTTATTTTGTAGGATTAATAAGGTGAGAAGGAAGGAGAGAAAGCACAAAAACCTAGAAGGCAACACACTAGACCTATGAATTGCTGATCCAGATACATGAACCGCCACGCCCTGACACAAGAAAAAAGAAACCTGGGAACATGACTGTTAGACTGGCGGATGAACTGGAAAATCGCCGATTTAAAAGCGTGTACCACCATTTAATCACCGATAAAACCCGAAATACTTGAGCAATAGGTGCTGAAGCGGTGATCCTCCAATGGAATGCCGGTCAATTGCCGGTTGTAAGTCAGTGAACTGAGCATGAATTCAAAAGAAAAAAGGTAAGGCGGTGAATCGCCAGATAAAACCGGCGATCGCCAGTGTAACGCCGGTAAAGGTACAGGTTGTATTTTTAGAATCTAAATCAAATATGGACCCACCTGACCCAATACTTGCTTGAGCCACCCTAATTTAAGAAAATATTCCCTTAATCTTCCCTTTTGTCTCTTTTACCACTTTCCCACACCCCTTTTTATCTTCCCAACACCCCATCTTTCCATATTCCCACAACTCCCTCTCTTCGACTTCTCACATAATTAACTCACCATTAATCTTCCACCTCCTCCTCAACCAATCACATTCTCACCTACTCACCTATAAAATCCCTCATCCTATCCACCATATTCTCACTACACTCACATTCTCTGTCTCTACTAAACAAGTCTCAAGAGTTTCCATTGTTGAGCATTACCAAGCTCGATAGTTAGAATCTGCAAACTTTCTTCCATGAGTGGTAAGATATCTTTGACTCTCTTATTTTCTCATCAATGATACTTTGGTGGCATATCCATGTGGCTCTAACATATGTTCCCCTCTTTTTTATCATCATTCTTCCCCATTAGTTTCATGATTGATGCTATATTTGATGTTATATAAAATATGTGGGATGATAGAAGTTTATTGCTGAAATGGGTGTAGGGAGTTTGTGATTATTATGTAGAATTAAATGGGGTGAAGTCCGTGTAACCCAAATGGACTAAAAAGTCATGATTTTCCCTATGATAGATTGGGTGACGCCATTCTTAAGGATAAATCGTCATTTTAATCCTTTTTCATGTGTAGAGTTCCAGCATTGATATGATGTAATTAAATGCATGTGAAATAGACCATTAAAATTCACGGGAATGCCTTGGGGACGACGACTATCAGTTATTCACCGGGCGTGTCTGGAAAAATGCCGATGGAACGCCGGTTCGATCTAATGGTGGCTTTAGGCAACTGCTTTGATTCCGCATTATATCGATGATTCCCGGATCGGGACTGGCGACCCGCCGCTTTATCACCGTTGGAACACCTACTGCCCCAGTTTACTGTTTCTAAGAAGTGGGTCAGTGATGATCCACGGATACCATTCTGTAGCTCGCTGATGTTGCTAATTATTTGAATGATAAATTTTCATCTTTGCTTCTCATTTCAATTTTAGAGTAGTGTTAGTTATTTCATTTCAATGCATTGTGGCTGACACTAACATCACGCTTGCAGAAAAATGTCTTCATCCAGGAACACTGGAAACGGCAAGGCCCTAGCCTCCTCAACTACCAAATGCAAAGGTAACACCAACGCCTCCTCAACACCCACCAACTCCGTGGGGGCTATCATATTCTGTCTGCCTGAAATGAAAGGGCACTACGCCATATGCCAGGGTCGATTGATAATGGTGGAAAAGAGGTTTGATTTGGCAGGACTGCACAGTGACCTTCCCAACATCACCGCTTAGTTCACCAATAAGCAATGGCATGATTTCTCTAATCCTCTCTCAGAAGACTACCCCATCTTTGTGTCAGATTTCTATGCTTCCTACCAGGCTAGGCACGATAGTATGAAACATAGAGGCAAAATTGATGGGTGCCCCTTCCTACCATCAGTCATGGTACGAGGGATGGAGATGGACATAACTCTGGCAGCGATCAACTATCTATTTTGGGGAGATGAAATCAACACTGGCTCAGAGTACATGACCAAGATTGTGGACATGAAAAACCAGTTCACTTTGATAGCCCCCATCATTGCACTTGACACTCCTCTATGGGCTTCCATGGTTGGAGAAATTTCTCACCCTGATGTGAAGTTCGAGGCCAAGTTATTGTTGGATTTAATTTGTGCTCGCATCATTCCCTCTAAAAATAGACAATGGTTCAGCTTAAAGACAATGATTCTCATAGCCTGCATCATGTCCGGAGTCCCCTTTAACTTTACGGAGATTGTGGCACAACAAATGAAGAGAAAGGCAAGACATGTCAGCACCTCCATGCCATATGCTGTCCTCATTTCTCAGTTGTGTTTGCAAGTAGGAGTGCCATTATTCCCTGATGAGACCCCTGTTTGTGCCTCAGGAGTGATTTCCTTAGACAGAAAAAGAGATGTCGAGGCACCCAAAGTTAAAAGGAAGCGAATGCAAGCTTTTGGGTTGGCAGAGGGATCACTATCTCATGGGTCGGAGTAGTCGCCAAAATCCCTAGATTTGAATGTGTCTTACCAAGAACCTACGGGACAAACCTTTGGTGACATACCTCTTAGGGGAGCATCACCCCCTCCAACATCCTCCTAATGCAGCAATGGATGCCCCTTCCATAGTTCGATACCCCATTGATTATCTATTTGAGAGCTTGGGGGATGACACCAATGATCTAGGAGAGGTAGGCTTTGATGGCGCCAAAGGAGCATGTGAAGTTATTGATGATGATGATAAGGAGTGACTCGCTCAGCGAGTCTCTTGCCCCCTTATATTTCATATGCATATATTGGAGATAATGTATTATCTAAGTTGGGGGTGGGATGAGTGTTTATTGGAGGGGGGAGGGGTCATTTGTATTTTATTTTGAGATGATTTGATGTAGCCCTTATCAGGCTTTTGTATATATTTGATGAGGGATTGTGAGCCTTTATCGTGCTCATTTTTAGTCATGTTGATGATTTCCTTTGCCGGGCTTTTTATGCTGATAAAAATGAATGACATGGATGAGTTCATGGAAGTTAATGTGCTAATGGTGAAAATTGGGTCCTTTTTTGAATTGTTAACTATTTCTTTATGACCCAAGACTTTTTTTTGTTCACTTGTGTAA
Organism: Datura wrightii; assembly: GCA_035772735.1. Lineage (NCBI taxonomy): Eukaryota > Viridiplantae > Streptophyta > Magnoliopsida > Solanales > Solanaceae > Datura > Datura wrightii. The sequence continues at coordinate 52,593,457 of JASDFA010000006.1, read as the reverse complement.
ATAGTAAAATAATAATCAAACCCCAAGGGTTTTCTTCATACCACAGTTCTTTCTCTACGAGCATTTATCATTTTTTTCTTTTTTGTTGTTGAACCGGGTTGGCATTTTCTGATGATAGATTGTGAGGCGACTTTCTTAAGGAAAAATGACATGTCGTTTTGAGTCTTGTGTGGAGCGGTTTTGAGGGGTACAACCAGATTTTTTTTTTTTTGAAATGTGACATGAAAATGAGAAATGATTAATGGGTGTTTGAAATGAGAACGTAGCACTCTTTGTCATACCTTGTTGATTCCTCATTTCACTTATGAATTTGCATGTTCTAATGTCTTAAATCAACATCTTGTGTGGATAATGACTTTTAGGAACTCTTTAGGGGTGATGCCATGTGTGGTAAGAATTTTTGTGAATCTCATGCATTGCTTCTTGTCTAGAACTTTCCCTAAATGTGATTCAAAGAGAAATTCTAGATGTAGCGACACTTAAAACATGATCTTAGGCTCTCTTTTGTTAAGTCACTTCACCCAAAATGACCACGTGAACAGTAATCTTTGATAGCCAATATTTGAGCCTTGAACCCTTTCTTTGAAAATACATTGTAAGCCTAACGACCATTTTTAATCCCTCTCTTTGGCACCTATCCTCCCTAATTGCTAAAAAATGGGGCTTGAACCCCAAGAAATGGGGAGCAATAAGGGAGTAAGATGTAAAATGAGGAAAAAACCTACATTTTGGGGATAGCAAGAGTAAAGGGAAAATGAGTAACCTAAAAATTTGAGGTAGCGCCAAAAATTGTGATTAGATGAGTGAACCAAGGAGTTGAAAGACATTGAATCATCAAAAGGGGAAGAATTGTTGATAGGTGCTATCTGTTTCATAGAGAAGGCTGAGTGTGAAATTCATAGATGTTATAAGAGTGGCTTGTGTTACAAAAAAAAGATGAAGATGATAAACAAGGTCAACTAAAGGGGAGTGATCTAAACAAGATGATGGGATGTTGCAAGTTTGTAAAGCTATTAGGGAGGCAATAGTCACGAAAGTAAACATATATCCTACCCTTAGCCCTATCCTACATTACTCTACATTTAGTGGAGAATTACATGAAGACAAAGCCTATGGGTCGAGTTGTATGCATGAAAATTTCTTTTGGGAGAGTGAGTGTAATCTTATCTTTTTACGATCCCTTGTGTGAATGCATTGATTTCATGATAAAGAATAGGGACATTCTCTTTTGTGAGTGGTATCATCCCTTTTGAGGACATAATTGCATTAAGGGTAAATGTGTGCATAGGACGTGCAAGCTCTAAGGCAAGCTTTGAATGAGAAATGATTATGAATTAAGATTCTATGTATACTTGATGAATAAGATATGCCCTCGTTTTGGAAAATGAAAGCTCTTGAAAATCATGTTTTTGAATGGTGGTGGCCTCTTAAAAGTTTTCCATTTTTCTTATTTTTCGGGGAATTTGGTTCTCTTTTTCGGTGAGTTGGTGAGCATTTTTTCGTTGTCATGAGTCATGTGGTCATTGATGTATAAACTTGTGTGGAGTGGCATGTTCTTCATCTGATAATAACTGCATTACTTGAGTCAAGCAATAGTTCAAGTTTAAGGGTTTGATGAGTTGGTAATTTACCAACACATTAGGCTCTTAAGCATGAGCTTTAGCTTAGTTTTCAAGTCATTTATATGGATTTTATGCCTTTTTTTCCTTTTTGTGTGCAGATATTTGATTTTTAGAAAAGATCAAGAAGGGGAGTAAAACAAAGGGAATCAAGTTAAAACCGACGCTTTATCGGAGAAGACCGACGAAACGCAGCTAAACGCAAAAGACCACTGCCTTAGGGAACTAAATAAACCGGTCGGTCGCAGATATCAACCGGTGAATTGCCGGTTAACTCACCTACTGATACCTAAAAATGCTGGATCAAAAAGAAAAAAAATCGGTGGAGCACGATTGGAGGTTGGCGAGATGCCAATTGAACCACTGAAGGACACTGGAATTCACTGAAGGAGCATTCAATTATAGTCGGCGATTTGCGGAATGTAACCAGCGAACTGCTGGTACACTTGTAAGTATCAAAATGCCTGAGCAGGGGAAAATGTGTCCAATATTGAAAAAGAGAGTCTAGGGTACCCTACTTTTAGATATATTCTAGAGAGAAGTACTCTGTACCTATCAGATCTTAACTTTTATCTTTCTGAGACATACTCTTTGTAGGAGAAGAAACTAGAATTCTATTGGTGGAAATTGTAAAAGATTATTCTTTTTTCTTTTTCTTGCTATATAGCAAGGTACCACCATTGTTGAGTACTTATTGCTGAATTTGATTTTGCTACTCTTATCATTGAAATTAATGAGTTTATTGTTAAATATGCTCTTTAATTTCTTAACCATGAGTAGCTAAATCGTTAACTAGAGGTGTGTGGTGATAGTGTTTAATTACATTGGGTATTGCTAGATTCATCTCAATATTATTTAATTAGTATAAATCTATTATGTTTTTTCCAATTTATAATTGAAGATCAATAGTTGCAGATGTGAGTCTACTTTTCTTACTTGATTTTGCTTGAAAGAGATGAATTGAGTATTGGGAGAGAATTTAATGGTGGAAATGGATGTGATGTTGTGGAGTTGGGTTAGACATAGCCAAAACCACATTATCTCTCCTATTTAATAGCTAATAGCTAAAGATTAGTGCAGCTATTAATCCAAACTTGATTGGTTGATTTAATAGTGTTTAGCGGTTCGGAAGAGCTCTAGCAAGAGGCATTTATGAGGTTGAAAAATATAATATTCCCACTTTCCCAAAGTTATTTACACAATTTGAACTAATGATATGATCTAGCATAACCTTGTTTAATTAGAACATCATCTACACCACACCTCTTGTGTTTCTCATTATTGTCGACAACTTTGGTTATTTTGCTATTTTAATTAGTCGAGTTAGAATCTATACCATATTGTTAACATCAAGTCTCCCCCAATTTGTTTATTTCTTTGTTATTTTTGAGTGGTGCGAACTAATTTCAATTTTCCAAACAACACTTTTGCATATCATCTATTAGTCTCTATAGGATTCCACCCCGACATCCGCCGGGATTTTTGTTTTGATACAATGACCGTTTACGCTCTTTTTTAACGAAGAGTGTATTTTGGACATTATCATGAAGCGAGATGCGGGGAGCTGCTTATTCCCCCACGGACGACGAGGAGTAGGACTCGGGAGTTCTTCTTTCACACTTATTCTTTATTATTTTAGCATTGAGAACAATGCTACTGACTAAGTATGGGGTGGGAGAAATTGAATTTCTATGTATATTTTAACTGTTAAAACTATCGTGATCCTAAAAAAATTATGTGTGACTTGTTTTTTGCTAGCTTGTAGTACTTTGGTATATTTTTTATTTGGGTTTCCCTGGTTTTTGTTTTTGGTACTTTTTAGGTGGATAGTCCCTTAGAACCAACTAGAGATTCTTATTTGTCATATTCATGACTTTTCCTAATTATATATGGATGAAGACTGTATTAAGGGTAAATTAGTCATTGGTAGGGGAGAAAAAACTTGTCACCTTGTGAATGTTAGGTGTTTCACTCATAATGTTGTTGAGACATTATATGAATTCATTCAAAAATACATGAAAAGATAGAAATAATTAGACTTTTGAAACTTGACTCCTATGCTTGAAAAATTAGGGCTTAATAATGTGAGACATTCAATGTGGATATATGTGTTTATGTAATCTTGATCGCCATTATTGAACCATTTGTGCCATTGCGTGTGTGAGATTTTTTTTTACATATACTCCATACTTGTAAGGATTTCTAGAACTTGCCCAATTTGTGTGATAAGTGAAATGGAATGTTGAATCTAAGAAGTGATATAGGTATTTCTTTGGTAGCCTATTTCTATCTCGATTTTAACTAGCTTGATGTGATCATCTTAGTTAGCCATTTTTAGTATTAGCCTATTTTTTTATAACCATATTATAAGTTAAATCCTTTTTGTTTTATTGACCTTTATTTGATCCAAATGACTCCTAAGGCACTTTAATCAAAAAAATTTGTATGCAAGTAGCATGAGTGAAGAAAAAAGGGGTAAAAGATAAAGTGTGGAAATTAGAAGAAAAAAAGGTGAAAGATGCAAAACAAAGTGAGTGATGTTAGAAGGGAAAGAAAAAGAGGAAAAAGTTTTGAAAAGAAAAATTGAATGAAAAGAATGGAGAGAAAGAAAAGAATAAAAGAGAATGAATAATTGAGTATTCTGGCACTATTCTAGAAAAATAGTTCCTACAAGTTTCTTAACCTATAGTACAACCATCTTAACTCCTAATTGATCATAGAGTCAATATTTTATATTAGTGGAGTATTTACCCTAAGGGCAAGTCTATGGTACGTCTAATGTATGCATGTGTGGTTCTTTGAGAGAGTGAGCGATATTGTTTTATCTATGCCCAAGTTAACTATGTTATGCATCCTGTGAGTGAAAGGGAATCTCTCTAAAAAGTGAGAGGCACATAATGGTAAGATTTTTGTGTATCGTTGACTGCTACATTAGACATATTCATGTTGTCCCAAATATATCTTATTGAGTTAAAAAGAAGTTAAGTGATTTCGACGTATGACTTTTGAATGTTAATTCTATTTGCATATTGAGTGGATTGTTGGAGTATGATTAATGTCACGCCCCAAAACTAGGTAGGGCACAACTGACACTCGATTCATGATTGATCAAGAAACCGGCTATATGACATTCGTAATTGTAATAATTAGGCCATCCAGGCCACCTGTCACAATCAATTGGAGTATAAACTGGACACATAAGGTCTCAACAATACATGGTAAACAACTGAAATGCAACCAAGTCAATGAGTATGCTAAACTAAGAAATAATAAACCGACAAGGCCACAAACTGAATAAAACTGTACACACTAAGTCCACAAAGCCTCTAAAGAGTAAACTGACTAATGGTCATAACAGGGCTCCGACCTACCCATAATTGCATCTCAAAACTCAAGAATAAATACCTAAGCCCTAGCTCCAAGAAGAAAGGAGCATACCAACCATCTGTTGATCTCACAATCTGCTACTCAATTGGCAATCCTAACCTCTACCTGCTCCTGCGGCACGAACGTAGGTCGTATGAATGAAATGTACTGGTATGTAAGGCTGAAACTGTAAACATGAGATAACAATCCTGTAACAACTGACTCAACACATAAACATATAAAGGCTATATAACTTGGAACTCTGCAACCTGTAATTAACAACAACTTACTATAACATAATTGAACTCAAGATAACTGAACTAGGAATAAGGAATAGTAACAACTTAGTAACTCTATAATGAGATGAAAATGCAATTTAGAAATGCACAGGAAAGAAACTATAATTGTAATGCCCGCGACCAGCCAACCATAAATCTATATATAAAATTCGTCCAACTGTTGTACCATACCGGGATAAAATAAAAATATCTCCAGCCGGTGTACCATACCAAGGTAAAATAAAAATATCTCCAGCCGGTGTACCACACCGGGGTAAAATAAAAATATCTACAGCCTGTGTACCACACCGGGGTAAGGTAAAAATAAATCTCAATCGCAATCATAAATGGAGCTGATAGGGCTCACGCAGATTATCTCGATACTGACAACCATGAAATATGATGACTTAGTAACTATAACATGTGTACGATCTTACCACGACCCCTAATACTACAATTATGCCATACACATATAGATCTTTCATTTAACATTTAAATACATACATATGCTGTGAATGAATTCTAGGAAAGTTCTAGAACTGGAATATCATAAAGACAGTGTAGACACACTTTCATGATTTTAAACATCTCCTAGCAATACTAACACGAGGAGTAGAGAGGAATAGCTTAACTTAACATTTTGTATTAACAAACTTAGCATTCATTTCGTGCTTATACTCATTTGACTTTCATATTTTCATATCAAGAATTGTGAGCATACCTCATTCATTGCACATCGTATCACATCTCGAGGTAACTTATGAACAGGAAGACATAACTTGGAGATCTTTAACATAAAAATTCTAGGCAACTATCTAGGGGCTGCCATAAGATAAATAAAGACTTATTGTCGTGCTTTAGACAATATAGGAAAGGCTCATGTGAAACTTTGCTATATATGAGGAGCTTAGAAAAGCTTAGCAGCATTATAAATAGTTTAGAACTTCCAAGAAAAATAAAATCCTTTAAAACTTCAAAAAGTTATTCCAACTCTTAGAACAAATAATCAAAGATAATTGTTTAAAACTACGATGAAGAACTTCTCTTTAACTTGAGTCACTATCTCAAAATATACTATTCTAATCAGTTCTAAAGAAGTTAACACTTTACTAGCCTTTCATTAGCTTAACACAACTGAACATAAACAATTTTATTTATAACTCTTTTGCTAAACGTCTGTAGAACAAGAAAAATTTTGCTAGCCATTTGCCTAACTCATTAACAATCATAACACTTATCGTCATATTTAACAACCTTTAGTTGTACTTTTATTGTTCATCTTAAATTCTTTTCCAAACAGGATATTTCATTCCCTACCTATTTATTTACTCTCGTGTTCACTATTCCAACAATTCTTATGCACACTTTACTTATTACCTAATTGTCAACCTTGTCTCTTAAACTCATCTTACTCATATTTTAACGTCACTCAAAGGTTATTGAAATCAACTAAGGACAGAGGAAATATACCTCATATATAACCTTAAAAGGTCTAGCATTTACTCTTATCTCTCCTTTGTTACTAGCGCCTCAACTTTTACACTTAGGTTAATTTCCTTACACATCTACAACTTTCAATGAACATGCGACGTGTCTACTTAAAGCCTTAAGTAATTCTCAGGAGGTATAGATAACTCAAGAGCTCTAATAAACAGATAACTACTTTCTAAAGGCAATCCTTGCCGCTTTAGCGCGTAATTTGAATGCAAGCATAAACGTATATATATTATGATTTTCTTCTAACCTGTTAACATCAAGATATTGTGCATAACCTGCCAATAAAGATGGTTCCATAGAAATATCAATATTTTACCCATTCAGGTTCTATTTTCCAAGTTTAACGTATCGGTTAATTAAGAAACACATTAATTAGTCTCTTAGCTTAAGGGAAAGGGATCGGGGAATCTACTCATGGCCCTAGGCACCATAAAACATGAATATAAGAGGGTAGTTAACTGTTTTAAGTAAATTTCATTTTGTTACCCTCGTTAGCCCTTATTGAGTTAGAACCGATTTCATTTATTAGGTTTGCCCGCGTGTCGTCGTCTTGCCATGTTTACCAATTTACTTAGCAACCATAATGTGAAACAAATTTGAAACCACAAAAACATATAATAATGTAAAGGAACATCTTACAGTTCCCACCTTCAGACTCAATTTACAACTATGACCATAATCGAAGGCAATTTGCCTCTCCGCTTTACGTTCATGTGCTCCAACTCTTTAGAAAATACACAAATTGATACCAACTAATTATTAAAACTGGGAAGAACCATAATATGCTACAACAGAAGCTCAAGTACAGGGGAATGTCGGATTAATCCTCGGCATGAATTCGTGCTTGAAAATCAAGAGACAAAGAGCGCCTTACATGCTTTTTTTTTTCCGGCGATCTTTCTTATGTTGTTTCTTTCTTTAAACAACCAGAACTTTAACCCATTAAATTAGTTGACTTTATCACCAAGTGACAAGGCTGTTTCAAGCCAATTTATCAAGCCAAAATGTTATATCAATAGGCAGTCACAACACAAACAAGGCAACACTTAGCATTTCTTATTTCAACTTGTTTCTACATGTTTGGGGGAAAATAGAGGTAGGAAATTACCTCACTTTTCTCATGATAAACTCCCACAAATATTGAGTATACTCTCATCAAATAACATCTATTCCTACCTTCAAAAACGAGAATAACTTCAACAACAATATGCCAACAACGGCAACCCAACATAACCTCCAACTTCTAGCTTTAGCTAGGATATTTAGGCAAGTTTAGCAATTAGAAATACTTACCCTTGGCATAAAAATAATCTTGGATATAATAGGAGTATTTTCCTCCAAATCACTTCCCAATAACACAGCAATCTTTCTGCCCAAAACGCAGCAACATAACAGCACAACAACTACAACAAGTCAAGATACAAACTATAACTTTCTTTTAGTTTTCCTTAAAACATTCATACACTTATTAGAGATTTCAAAAGAGGGAAGTGACTTACTATTTCTTATGAGAAATTCCTAGTAAGGTGTAGTATAACATTAGCTCAAAATAATCCCAAACACGCACCAACAAAGCTGCCAAAATGCAGCTACAAGGCAGCAACAACTTCACCGCAACATTGCCTTCACTTCCATCAACTTTTGCTTGAGTTTTGATGGTGTTTTTTTGAAGGATTTCCTCTTAGTTTCTAAGGCTTTGCTACTGGAAAGAGAGAGGATTTCAGAGGGTAAGAAAGCACCTCAAACCTGGAAAATTTGAAAACGATTTCATAACAAAAAAACTTAAAATATAAAGGTGTTTGGGCGGTGGCCATGTCACTGCCCGATAGTGCCATCGTAAAATGCCTATTACTTTTTATTCCAAACTGCGATTGACGATCTGTTTGATGTTCTAAAAATTAGACTCGAAGATCTTTAAGTTGATAGGGGGCTTCTAGTTTATTATATATTGGGAGATATGGTCATTTAAAGTTGACCCTAACTTATAAACTTTACATACTCTTTGTTTTACCATTCGTATACATTTCCCTTGTCATCTACGATGAATATACAACCCGTACTTCCATTAACATAGTATACCAACATCAAATAATCACCAAAAAATTTATGGGGTGTAACATTGTCCCCCTCTTAGAAACATTCATCCTCAAATGTCATAACACCTTTAACTTATCCTTGTCTTTCATCATAAACATTCATTTCATATATTCGTAAACATATTCTTTCCAGTCATTACTTCATATCAAATTATACCTATTAAACTCAATCTATTTATCTAATCTAAGACAGATGTGCCTTAACACCACATAATCAATGAACTTTTCTAACCATAAGAAAATTTATACACTACCATGATAGATGATTAACTCCAATACCACTTTCGTTTCACTACTTAAGATACAAGATCAATGTTAAATCTGAAGCTGCACTTTTACCTTTCCTTTTACCATGGACCATTATTGACGGTCCAGATAACATAAACTAAAGCCTGATCTAGGGACAAAGAAGGAACTAAATCTCTAGGAGAAACTGCATATCTGGCCACCCGTGGCCTTGAAACACTACATGGGGCCTTAAATAACCCTGTTGACATGGTCTCCCCACTTTACTCTACTTCTCTGTCGGTACTTGGAGACGGTGAATTAGATTCCTCTATCTTCTAAGCAAATGCTTGTATCTGAGCAATAGTCATATCTGTCTGGTTAGACATTCCCGAACACTCTCAAACCTGATGGGGTCCCAAAACTAATACAATTGATATACTTTATTCCTCGTATTCCGCACTCTATCTGAAGCATATTGGCCAAAGAATTAAACCTGAGACTATATTTGTGAATACTCATGCTGCCGTGCTTTAGGTACAAAAACATACTAACTCGAACTTGTTGAAGTTCCCGTGGTAAGTACTGATCCATAAAGGCTAGGGGATTTAGGCTCAAAGTCCACAGGCACTAAATCTCTCAAAAGTATTTCCCTAGAACCAGCCATTAATTTCAGCAGCTGATTTTTAAAATGTCACTATTTGGGTTAACATTTGAAATGCTTTATCAAAATCTCATCCCATTGATATATTGAAAGGTGTTGGAGGATCAATGACTCTACCTCCTCCTGGCTCTACTAAAATTGGGACAATATGAGGGGCTGAATTCCTTCCCATTGTATCTTTGACTAGAACTAGAAGAACTGTAACATGGGGAGTAAAACAAAACTCACTTCGAGCATATAATCTATTTCTCAAATCGACATGAGGATGATTGGGACCTTTTCAAGCATCAGTGTTGATAAATCTCGTAGCCATCTGCCTTACTCTAGGTGAATTCTGAAACATAAGCACGATTTAGACTTTAAAGAGCCCTTACATCTTTGCTCTATAGCACGATCTATTAATGAACAAAGTGAAACAACTCCTAAATTCCCTGTAGCCCATTGATTATAAGTATGGTGCACAACATACCCATAAGCAAGACTCTACTAGACACAGCTTGTGGATTTCCTAGGATGCGACTTCGCTCTGATACCAAGTCTGTCACGCCCATAAAATGGGTTGGGCACAACTGGCACTCGATTCATGATTGATCGAGAAGCCGGCTATATGATATCCGTAATTATAACACTTAGGCTATCGAGGCCACCTGTCACAATAAACTAGAGTATAAACTGGACCCATAAGGTCTCAACCATACATGGTAAACAACTGAAATGAAACCAAGTCTATGCTTATGCTAAACCAAGCAACAATAAGCCGACAAGGCCACAAACTGAATAACATTGTACACACTAAGTCCACAAAGCCTCTAAAGAGTAAACTGATTAATGGTTGGAACAGGGCTCCGACCTACCCATAACTGCATCTCAGAACTCAAGAATAAATAATTAAGCCCTAGCTCCAAGAAGAAAGGAGCATACCAACCATCTGTTGATCTCACAAACTGCTAGTGAATTGGCAATCCTGACCTCTACCTGCACCTATGGCACCAACGTAGGTCCCCAAGAGAAGGGACGTCAGTACGAATGAAATGTATTGGTATGTAAGGCTGAAACTGTAAACATGAGATAACAATCCTGTAACAACTGACTCAGCACATAAACATATAAAGGCTATATAACCTGGAACTCTGTAACCTATAATTGATAACAACTTACTATAACATAATTGAACTCAAGATAACTGAACCAGGAATAAGGAATAGTAACAACTTGGAATCCTGGAAACCAAAACCGGATAGTAACTCTATAATGAGATGAAAATGCAATTTAGAAATGCACAGGAAAGAAACTATAGTTGTAATTCCCGCGACCAGCCAACCATAAATCTATATATAAAATTTGTGCAGTCGTTGTACCACACAGGGATAAAATAAAAATATCTCCAGCCAGTGTACCATACTGGGGTAAAATAAAAATATCTCCAGCCAGTGTACCACACTGGGGTAAAATAAAAATATCTACAGTCGGTGTACCACATCAGGGTAAAGTAAAAATAAATCTCAATCACAATTATAAATGGAGATGATAGGGCTCACACAGATTATCTGGATACTGACAACCATGAAATATGATGACTCAATAACTATAATATGTGTAGGATCTTACCACGACCCCTAATACTACAATTATGCCATACACATATAGATCTTTCATTTAACATTTAAATATATACATATGCTGTGAATGAATTCCAGGGAAGTTCCTAGCACAGGAATATCATAAAGACAGTGTAGACACACTTTCATGATTTTAAACATCTCCTAGCAATACTAACACGAGGAGCAGAGAGGAATAGCTTACCTTAACATTTTCTATTAACAAACTTAGCATTCATTTCGTGCTTATACTCATTTGACTTTCATATTTTCATATCAAGAATTATGAGAATACCTCATTCTTTGCACATCATATCACATCTCGAGGTACCTTATAAAGAGGAAGACATAACTTGGAGCTCTTTCACATAAAAATGCTAGGCAACTGTCTAGGGGCTGCCTTAAGATAAATAAACACTTATTGTCATGCTTTAGACAATATAGGAAAGGCTCGTGTCAAACTTTGCAATATATGAGGAGCTTAGAAAAGCTTAGCAACATTATAAATAGTCTAGAACTTCCAAGAAAAATAAAATCCTTTAAAACTTGAAAAAGTTAACCCAACTCTTAGAACAAATAATCAAAGATAATTGTTTAAAAGTACGATGAAGAACTTCTCTTTAACTTGAGTCACTATCTCAAAATATTCGATTCTAATAATTTCTTAAGAAGTTAACACTTTACTGGCCTTTCATTAGCTTAACACAACTGAACATAAACAACTTTATTCATAACTCTTTTGCTAAACGTCTTTCGAACAGGGTAAATCTTGCCAGCCATTTGCCTAACTCATTAACAATCGTAACACTTATCGTCAAATTTAACAACCTTCATCTCTACTTTTTGTATTCATCTTACACTCTTTCCAAACAGGATTCGTCATTCCCTACCTAATTATTTACTCTCGTGTTCACTATTCCAACAATTCTTGTACGCACTTACCTTCTTACCTAATTGTCAAACTTGTCTCTTAAACTCGTCTTACTCATATTTTAATGTTGCTTAAAGGTTATTGAAAGCAACTACGGACAGAGGGCATATACCTCACATATTACCTTAAAAGGTCTAAGATTTTCTCTTATCTCTCCTTTGTTACTAGCGCCTCAACTTTTACACTTAGGTTAATTTCCTTACATATCTACAACTTTTAATGAAACATGCGACGTGTCTACTTAAAGCCTTAAGCAATTCTCAGGAGGTCTAGATAACTCAGGAGCTCTAATAAACAGATAACTACTTTCTAAAGGAAATCCTTGCCGCTTTAGCGCGTAATTTGAATGTAAGCATAAACGTATATATATTATGATTTTCTTCTAACCTGTTAACATCAAGATATTGTGCATAACCTGTCAATAAAGATGGTCCCATCGAAATATCAATATTTTACCCATTCGGGTTCTATTTTCCAAGTTTAACGTATCGGTTAATTAAGAAACACATTAATTAGTCTCTTAGCTTAAGGAAAAGGGATCGGGGAATCTACTCATGGCCCTAGGCACCATAAAACATGAATATAAGAGGGTAGTTAACTGTTGTAAGTAAATTTCATTTTGTTACCCTCGTTAGCCCTTATTGAGTTAAAACCGATTTCAATTATTAGGTTTGCCCGCGTGTCGTCGTCTTGCCATGTTTACCAATTTCCTTAGTAACCATAATGTGAAACAACTTTGAAACCTCAAAAACATATAATAATGTAAAGGACCAGCTCACAGTTCCCACCTTCAGACTCAATTTACAACTATGACCATAATCGAAGGCAATTTGCCTCTCCGCTTTACATTCATGTGCTCCAACTCTTTAGAAAATACACAAATTGATACCAACTAATTCTTAAAACTGGGAAGAAACATAATATGCTACAATATAAGCTTAAGTACAGGGGAATATCGGATTAATCCTCGGCATGAATTCGTGCTTGAAAATCAAGAGACAAAGAGCGCCTTACATACCTTTTTTTTTCCGGCGAGCTTTCTTATGTTTTTTCTTTCTTTCAACAACCAGAACTTTAACCCCTTAAATTACTTGAGTTTATCACCAAGTGACAAGTCTGTTTCAAGCCAATTTATCAAGCCAAAATGTTATATCAATAGGTAGTCACAACACAAACAAGGCAACACTTATAATTTTTTGTTTCTACTTGTTTCTACAACTTTGGGGGAAAATAGAGGTAGAAAATTACCTCACTTTTATCATGAAAAACTCCCACAAATATTAAGTATATTCTCATAAAAACACAGCTATTCCAACCTTCAAAAACGATCAGAACTTCAACAACAACAAACGAACAACGGCAGCGCAACATAACCTCCAACTTCTAGCTTTAGCTAGGATTTTTAGGCAAGTTTAGCAATTAGAAACACTTACCCTTGGCATGAAAATATTATTGGATATAATATGATTATTTTCCTCCAAATCACTTCCCAATAACACAGAAATCTTGCTGCCCAATACGCAGCAACATAACAATACGACAACTACAACAAGTCAACATACAAACCATAACTTTCTTTTAGTTTTCCTTAAAAAATTCATACACTTATTAGAGATTTCAAAAGAGGAAAGTGACTTACTATTTCTTATGAAAAAATCCTACTAAGGTGGAGTATAACATTAGCTCAAAATAATCGTAAACACGCACCAAAAAAAACTGCCAAAATGCAGCGACAAGGCAGCAACAACTTCACCGCAACGTTGCCTTCACTTCCATCAACTTTTGCTTGAGTTTTGATGGTGTTTTCTTGAGGGATTTCCTCTTGGTTTATAAGCCTTTTCTACTGGAAAGAGAGAGGATTTCAGAGGGTAAGCAAACACCTCAAACCTAGAAAATTTGAAAATGATTTCATAACAAAAAAACTTAAAATATAAAGGTGTTTGGGTGGTGGCCGTTTTTAGGGCGGTGGCCATGTCACTATCCCAATAATGCCATCGTAAAATGCCTATAACTTTTTATTTCATACTCCGATTGATGAGATGTTTGATGTTCTAAAAATTATATTTGAAGATCTTTAATTTGATAGGTTGTGGGGCTTCTAGTTTATTATATATTGGGAGATATGGTCATTTAAAGTTGACCCTAACTTATAAACTTTACATACTCTTTGTTTTTCCATTCGTACACATTTCCCTTGTCATCTACGGTAAATATACAATCTGTACTTCCATTAACATAGCATACCAACATCAAATAATCACCAAAAATTTTCTGGGGTGTAATAATTAAATTATCTAAGGAGCATGAGCGTAAATAGACCTGTTCATGAGCTGAATTTTTGTGTGTGAAATATAGCAGGGTAGCAGTAGATTATTCGAGGACGAACAATAGTTTAAGTGTGGGGTGGTGATGTTGGGCATATTTACGCACGTATTTACCATATTTTGCCCGTACATAGCTATGTTTTGAGAACAAATAATGTGTGATTGCCTTGGTTTTGTATGATATTTATGAAAAAATCTAGCACACATGATTAGATATTTTTAGGATGAAAAGTGACAGATTTTGACTCATTTGACCTTAAAAAAGCAAGTGTTGCTAAATCGGACTTGAAAAAGACAAGATCAAAGGCTTAAAAAAAGGTTGTTATCACGCAAGGTACTCCATCGTAGCAAGCTCTGCATCACGGAGCTAGATGCATGCATGGGGACTTGCATCGCGTAGCATGATTGTTGTGATGGGTCGCATGATGCGCACTAGTGGATTCCAGCTCAGGTCTTGCAAAGTCATATTCCAGTCAAAGCAGGAGAGATGCATACTTATTTTACTACTATAAATACCCCTATGATGTTTTTTTTAGTCATTAACTGATAATACACGCATAGTTTGAGGCATATTATAAGTGTGGAAAGCATTATTCCATATAGTTATTGAGAGAAACATCAAGTTCTTGTGATTCTATTTAGTTTTTCAAGATTTGTCAAATAATATTTCGTATTGTAAGTGACCATCATGACTTCTTATATACATTATGTTGTTGTTTCTTAGAGAATGAGCGACTAAATTCTTTAGCTAGGGTTTTGTGAACCATGATGGATTAATAGATGTAAGAAAACATAATAATGATTCTTAAATGGTGTAATTGAGTGTATTGTTGTTCTCTTTTCTTTAATTAGTTTTAGCGGTTGCAAACATGAAATGTGCTTGTATCATCAACTTGATTGACCAAGAAGGTTGAAGTTAGGAAAAGAGAATAGCAATAGAAATTTGAGGCTACCAACCCTCATCTAATTGACTTGCATTCTCACCAAGGATAGTCAGTCCAAGACATATGACAAGGGAAAAATATGAACACCTAAAGTCTGAGAGGATTTAGAGTGAACTTCATCTATTTAGGTCACGAGATGTTAGATGAACATAATCATCAATCTTGCACGAAATTCACTGTCATAGGTCACTAATAAAATAATCCTATGATGTTATGAAATCATGGAGAACACTGTCCTAGTTCCTTCTCATATATTGGCTAAAAACAAAACTCTTAGCTTAAATTACTTCTTTTTTATTGCAACCCCCTCTGAAATACCGACTACTAGTCAAATTAATCGTTACTAACATATTATTTCTCATCTATTCCTTGTAGTATCTACCCCAACTTAGTTGGATTACTATATTTGATAACGACCACTTTATAATTCATTACGAGGTGTAATTTGGGTGTTATTTATGAGGTGTAATTTGGGTGTTATTAACTGTTGCCTACTAGAACTTTGCAGCAAAACTCAAACACCCCTTCATGATGGTCATTATGTCCTTATTCACCCACGTGTTCTCTCTGTCCGTAAGCACAGACCCTAACTACTAGATCTGCCTCAACCTTTCTATCAGATTTGCATACTTGTTTTGCCCACTCTCCACGTGCATTCTATACTCCATATATGTGGTATTGGCGGGCCCTCATAAGTGGAGCCGAAGAGGAGCCTCTAGATCATGCATTCTGAGATGTCCACCATTCTGCCCCTTACTAGCACCTTGTACAAAGGAGGCTGGTCCTTTTCGGAGTCACCTTTATTTGAATAAGTTTTTCAAGGTAGCGACATATGACACATATAAATCTTGGACCATGACAGAGCTATATTCACCCGGTGACTCACTCATCCACCCAAGCCGATAATGGTCAGACAACTCTTTTATATCCGACAATTCGGTCAAGTTTGAGGAGTGTATCTCAACCTTATCAAATATACTCCTTTTAATGTTGCCTCTGGTCATAGTCTCCAATCCAGTAGCATAAATCTCCTTCATACCCTCAATTTGCCACTGAAGGTCTTCTTTATAATGTTTCGAATTTACTCCTATTCTCCATTTGTCATATCTCTTCAGGGGATGGGGTCTCAGCGGCAACCTCCGTCTAATTTCCTAATGAGCTCTCTTTCTCATTGTCATTCCCTTTGTCACTAGTTGAGACGTCATTACTGGACTCACTAGCATTTATTGCATTAGATAGTTCTCTTCCCTCTTCAAACTAGGGAAAAGATGATTGATAATTTAGTCTCCACCTCGTGGTTCAAGGCTGCAATTGTGGCTCCTCCTCAACATCACTTTAATCCTATAAATGGGTCGTGATTTCCCTTTATCTCTGTGTTGGGGTGTTACTAGCCCTCCTCTTTTCTTGGAACTTGGGAGGCATTGTTAATTTGAAAAAGGAACCAAGAAATTGAAATTTGGCAGATCACATTTCATGAGCCAAAGCACTAATCACTATTAGGAGGACGGTTCATCAAAGCAGTAATGGACAAATAGACAATCCGATCGATGGGCCATTGTTCTTTCCACAGCTCATCATGTGAATCGTGAAAAATCTTTAGAGATATTGCCCCATTATTTTAGGCAAAGGTGGGTGAAACCACACCCCTTTATGAAAGCATCTATTTTTCCCGTTCTAGAAATTGCTTATGTAAAAATGGGGTGAGTCTCTTATAAGATCTTCCTTTCTTTTCTTTTCTTCTATTAGTTAGAGCATAAGGATGAATTGTCCATTACTTATTATCAAGCAAAGATAGTGTTTCTCCTTCCTCTTCAATCTTCTCTAGGATATGACCATGAGTATTAGGACGATAGAACTTTGGGGAGCTTTGGAAATTTGGTAGTTGTTATGATGGGTTTATAGTGACTTGGGACTTGGGTATATAAATGGGGGTTATTTTATGGTGACTTAGGATTGGGATATGTATGTAAGTCCGGGATAGTGACGGGTACGAACTGGAAGATGGAGAACACTTTGCTTGTGGGTTTGTGGGACATTGTGTTTGTGGGTTCTTGTGGATGTTTTAATAGACGTATGGTTCATTTTGGGAGTTTGAATTTTAGATGATTTGAGGGGAAGAAGAAGGAAAGAAAACAAAAATAGGTTGGGTTAGGGTTCTAAGAATTTGTGCTAGCCACGACCCTTTTTGACGACCCGTCAAAGAAAGAAAGGGTCATCCTTGCCTTCATGGAATTCTCTTTTATTAAACTAGTTAATTGTGACCCACGATCTCAATGACATATTGTTAATTCAAAGGATGATCCATCCTTTCCCCCATCAAACATTGAGAATTATTAATCACTGACTCCACTTCCACGACTGATCGGATGAGCCATCAACTGAATGAAAGGTCCTCCTGTCTCCCGTCAAAAAACTTTACAGATTTTAGGACTTTCTTTTGAACTTTCATGATTCATTTTATACGCCGTCAACTGGATGACTGACCGTCCTATCTACCATCAAAACACTTCAGAGAGTTAGGGACTTTTCTCCCGCACAGTGATGAGTTGATCCACATATTGTCTAACAATGCAGAGCTCATGGTTTATCCTTATTGGTTGTTTTTGCCTGACTCTCTTCAGTTTTACCACCTTGAAATCTACTTTGAGCCCCTACCTGCACATTCCATCACACGTAAAAATTTCTCGCGAGCCACAATAAACTAATATGAATTAGATAATATAACATATTATTGGGTTGCCTCCCAATCAGTGCCTGATTTAACTTCACGGAACGATGCGGGTATCTTGATACTCAGACTTCATAAAGATACCCCCTTGGGTTTCCTCCAAAGTAGTGCCTGATTTAATGTCGTAGCACGATGTGAGTATCTTGACTACATAGACTTTGTCAAGATACACCCCATCAATCAATCTTACCTCCTCTCCAGTATTAAAATATTGCTTGACCCACTGCCCATTCACTTTGAACCTCATGCCATCTTGAGTTTTGAGCTCAATAGCTCCATGAGGGAACACTTGATCAACCTTAAAAGCGCCAGACCACTTAGACCTTACTTGTATAGAAATAAGCAAAGTCTAGAGTTATACAATAGTACTAAATCGCCTGGGTTAAACTCTCTTCTCTGTATTTTTCAATCGTGATACCACTTCATCTTCTCCTTATATAGTATGGCGCTCTATAATCCCTAAGCCGAAATTCATCCATTTCATTAAGTTGGTTAAGGCATAGTTTGCATCTTCAGCCAATTCAAATTTAGCTTCTCGAGCACCGATAAGGCATCATGCTCAAGCTCCACCGGCAGGTGACATGATTTCCCGTAGACAAGCTGGTTTGGTAACATCCCAATAGGAATCTTGAAAGTTGTTGTATATGACCATATGGAATCATCCAATTGATGTGACAAATCTTTTCTGTTTGCATTCACCGTATTTGCTAAAATCGTCTTAATCTCTCAGTTGGAGACCTCTACCTATCAACTTATCTGCTTGTGGTAAAATGTTGCTACCCTATGCTTCACACTATATTTTCCAGTAAGGCTCAAAACAACCTATTACAGAATTGTGATCCACCATCGCTGATTATATGTATGTCACGACCCAAACATACACCTAGATTGTAGATACGGGAGAAGGGACACCGAGGGACCCTAAGTTGACCCATCGCTCATGCATACAACTAATCTCATTCAAATAAGAATAATGATAATCATAAAAACATAACGAAAATGTAATTATAGCATAACATCAGGAAATACTAGACATATACACAGCTGATCGTTACATACTTGTTTGAAAGCCTCTAATACATAAGATAGGTTGATGGGAAAACATCCCCAACTAACCCGAGCAATATTGAACATAAACAACATGAAAGTCTATCAAATTGCCACCGGAACATGAGGACTCACCAATAAGCTGAAAGCGTAGGCTGAGATGGACTAAGGATGAGGATGAGCCAGAGATTCGAACCAAGTATCATGAAATGATACAGAGTACAAAGTATGCGGTCAGTACGTGGAATGTACTGAGTATGCAAGGTAAGTAAAACGGACATTTAAAAGTAAAATAAAACTCATAAGTAAACGTAGGAGATGGACATCATGCATATATCATAAACTCCGTGATAAAACATAAGTCTTAAGGCTTTCAAATCGTTCATAAAGGATTCATAATCATAATTGTAAGTAAACATTATCAAAACATAACCTGAGCCAATAACATAAATATATCAATGCATATAACATGAGGAACAATAAGTGGACTCATCATAACCGACACCATCATGATAGAGCCTTTCATGATGCCCCAACTATCTCACTCCAGTGGGCAGAGCGACGGTCGTGCATTAGGCGTGATATCACATTTTAGGGGATCATTATCAATACAATATATCATTAGAAACCCACGGTGGCATGTAATTGTGAGACACCGGTGTAGTCCTTTGAATACCGGGCTACTCAGTGCTAGACACGACTCCCAAAAACATGCATATAGGCTCATACATAATTCAATAACATCATGCATTAAGACTCATTGGCTAAAATATAATATTTATCATCATTGATCCCTTTTAAACATGCTTAGTGAAGAATCATAGGCCCTTTTCATTGGCCAACATCATAAATCAATAAATCATGAAATTCGCTTCATAAATCGTAAATCATTCTTCAACATGTGGGCTTGCCCAATACTTTATCATATTCATTTCTTTCAAAATATGCTCATAAACATGGGTAACTGAAGTGCTACTTTATAACTCAATTTAGTCTTGTTTATCCACTTATTTATATACATTCTCATGTGATTTTATGTAAATGTGAATATATACTAACCAACATGATTAGTCCTTATTTTTGAAGGTTAATAATGCATTTGAGAAACTAATTCATGATTTTGTAAAGTGGAGGAATGGAATCAAGAGCAAAACGTGAAAGTAAACAAGAAAACATGCAATAACTGGCACCCTGTGCGATAGGGGCCGTGGCACGCTGCCAATGCAGCAACACTTGGCCGAAAATTGTATTTTTTGGCACATTATAGTGAGGGTATGCGTTACCTCCGTGTTACGGAGGTCAATTAGGGCGTTCAACTCTGTGACACGGAGTTGTTCCACCACAGGCCAAATTTTGCATTTTTTTAGCATAGTATAAATTGAACCCTTAGCTTCTAAAATCATTTAACACGCGATTTTCTGAAAAAACCGAAGGGAGGCGCGAAGGAGACTTGGAGAACTCCTCTTGGGTTCATCTTTTCTTGGTTTCTTTTCATCTATTCTTGTAACTATATTACTCTAAGCATGTTTTTGAGTATTTTTATAAACATGCGTGGCTAGAACCCTCCATCTAGGGTTGAGGCTATGTAAGATAATTGTAATTGCATGAATTCATTTTAGGTTGAGTTGTTAATTGTTGTTTTATCTTACAATCTTCATTATTGTTGTTTTTATGCTTGATCACCATGAAAACTAGTGGGTTAAGCTTAGGTGAAATCTTGGAAGAGCAATCCCTAGGCAAGAACATAAGAATGTAGGAAGCAAGTTCCTGTCTTTTGATAAGATTTGTGGTTAGGATAGGAATATACCTAATTTACCTTACTTGGTTGATAAAATGGGAACATAGAAAGAAACCAACTTAGAATTGTACTCCACCACTTGTAGGAGTAGTTGTTAAGCTAAGTTTGGTTAAATGGTTGGAGGTACGAAAGTCTCCAATCAAGGGCATAAACCCCATAAACCACATCCGCGTAGTGAATTTCCTATTTCTAGTTAGCTATTTTATTTTACAGGTGGCTATAAGGCCTTGTCGGCCGGGAGCTATATTTACAGCCGAGATATAGCCCGTTGTTTTCTCGACTTGAGTGTTAATATTAGCCATGCACCAGAGGTGCGCAAGCTCAGCCAGGCTAGTCAAACCTTAGTAGGCACCAGGTGCCAGTCATACCTCCCAAGGTGGGGCGTGATAAACTTGGTATCAGAGCAGGTCATATCCCAGGGAGTCTGCAAGCCATACTAAGTAGAGTCTTTTCTATGGATGTGTTGTGCACCACATTCTATAGGAAGGAGGCTGCGAGGCATGATAGGATGGTCGCTCTTCTTTCTCTTCCAGTCGTGCTGTATTGTTGAATAGTATAGGGTCGAGTACCTAATATTACCATATTCTTCTTGTCTATAGAGAAATGTCAGACCCACGACATACCACGACTGGCAAGGAAATGACGTAACAGCAGGAGAGGGCATTAGCAGGGTGCCTCAGCCAGAGTCATCCCAATCTGAGGGCGATAGGGAGACTCCACCTCAGTCTCCCCCGTAGTCTTCGCTCCATCAGGAGCCGTCTGGAGCAGTGGAAACATCGACACCCCCTCCAGCAGTGCCTATACCGACACCATCCAATCAAGAGGTTAGGAGTGTTGTTGTTATGCTAGCCCAGATGATGGTTGCACAGTGTCAGCCAGTGGCACCCGTAGTCATAGAATTTTCAAGAGGACCGAGTAGTTCGAGGGTCCGAGAGTTTCTCACATTGAGTCCCCCGCAATTTACAGGGACGGACCGGGATGAAGACCCTAAGGACTTTCTTGATCAATTGCAACGGATTTTTAGGTGATGCATGCTACACCTGCAAAGTCAGTTGAGTTGGCAGTATTTTGGTTACGGGATATTGCGGTGTTATGGTACGAGAGTTGGGAGAGGTCTCGGAGTAGAGATGTACCTCCTCCGACCTAGCCTAGTTTTTCAGATGCCTTCCTGGATCATTATTTGCCACGAGAAATTCGGCAAGCCCAAGTTGATCAGTTTTTGCATCTGGAGCAGGGCTCGATGAGTGTTCGAGAGTATGCCATGAGATTTGATTCCCTGGCTAGATATGCACCGGCCTTTGTAGATATTATGTCATCCAGGGTGCACCAGTTTATTATGGGGCTAAATCCAGAATATATAGAGACTTGTATCACGGCGACTCTGCGAGAAGACATGGATATTGCCCGTGCCCAGGCATTTTCCCAGAATATCGAGGGAATCAAGCAGCGACAGCGGGAGATAGAAAGGGTAAGCCAGGAGCAGCACCGCAGGATTAGACCAAGTGATGTGCAGGCAGAATTTCAGGGCGGACCTAGGCCATGATTATCAGACAGACCACCTAGATCCCCACCACCGCAGCAGTAGCAGGGGAGTAGGTCTGGTCGCCAGGGTCTATCAGGGCCCGGTAAGAGCTCATGGCCAGCAAGTTCGCAGCAGCAAAGGGGGTCAGAGCATAGCAGATTTACTGTACCACTTTTCCCTATTTGCAACCGACGTCACTCGAGGCATGCAGGTATGGTTCCACAGCATGTTATACGTGTGGACAAGAGGGTCATCGGATGAGGGATTGTCCAGCCAGGGGTTAGAGTGATCAGGACCGACAGGATAGATCTTCAGTAGGGTCACATGCCCCAGCATATTCAGCAGGGTGTAGGCCCTCAGCTCTAGACGGCAGAGGCCGAGGCAGACCAGGGTCATCTAGTTCAAGCACCGGTCCAGATTGATCTTATGCCTTACCGGGACGATAGGAGTCAGAGTCGTTGTCGGATGTGGTGACATGTATGTTGGACATTTGTTGTCATTCCGTATATGTTTTGATAGACTCAGGCTCCACTTTGTCTTATGTTACACCATTAGTGGCCCGAAAATTCGGTATCACGTCGAAATTGCTTCGGTGACCTTTTTCGGTGTCCACACCCGCAGGTGATTCCATCATAGCTAAAAGAGTCTACCGTGGGTACACAATAGAGATCGTTGGTCGCCAGACTTTAGCAGATTTGGTAGATTTAGAGATGATCGACTTTGATGCAATTATGGGTATGGATTGAGTAGCACTATGTTATGCCAATGTAGAATGTTGGACCAAGACTTTCTGATTCCACTTTCCAGGGGAGGTAGTACGGGAGTGGAAAGGTAGTGCAGCTACACCAAAAGGTGGGTTTATTTCCTATCTTCGGGAGAGAAAATTATTAGAGAAAGGATGTATTTATCATATTGTCAGAGTTCAGGATGTGCAAGTAGAATCTCCGACTCTTCAGTCCGTTCCAATAGTCAATGAATTTCCAGATGTATTCCTATATGAACTTTCTGGTATTCCCCCAGAACGGGAGATCAATTTTGCAATTGACTTATTACCAGGTACTCAGCCTAAATTTCTCCCTCCATACCAAATGGATCCTGCTGAGCTCAGCGAATTGAAGGAACAGTTGAAAGATTTGTTAGATAAAGACTTCATCAGGCCGAGTACTTCACTGTAGGGAGCACCAGTTCTGTTTGTGAGAAATAAGGATGGCTCCCTCCGCATGTGTATAGACTACCAGCAGCTGAACAAAGTCACTATCAAGAATAAGTACCCGCTTCCCAGAATAGAAAACTTGTTTGACCAGTTACAGGGGGTGAAGTGCTTCTCAAAAATTCACTTAAGATCTGGGTATCATCAAGTTCGAGTTCAGGAGAGGGATATTCCAAAAACCGCTTTCAGGACTAGGTATGGCCACTTTGAATTTTTAGCCATGTCCTTCGGGTTGACGAATGCTCCAAAAGTGTTCATGGATCTGATGAACAGAATCTTTAGACCGTATCTGGACTTATTTGTGATAGTATTTATCGATGATATCCTGGTGTATTCCCGTTCATAGGCAAACCTTAGCAGTGCCTTTGACCAAGCTAACTCAGAAAGCAGCTAAATTTCACTGGACTGAAGCATGTGAACAAAGCTTCCAGGATTTGAAAAACAGACTGAGCTCAGCACTAGTATTAGCCTTTCCAAAAGGATTAGAGGGTTATGCAGTGTACTGCGATGCTTCAGGCATCGGGTTAGGATGTATTCTGATGCAGCATGGTAAGGTAATTGCTTATGTTTCCAGACAGTTGAGGAAGCATGAAAAGAACTACCCCACCCATGATCTAGAGTTAGCCGCAGTAATTCATGCCTTGAAAATATGGAGGCACTATCTGTATGGAGTCCATGTAGATATTTTTACTGATTATAAAAGCCTCCAGTACATTTTCACACAAAAAGAGTTGAATCTGCGGCAGCGCCGCTGGTTAGAGCTGTTAAAGGACTACGGTGTGAACATTTTATACCACCTAGGAAAAGCCAATGTTGTAGCAGATGCCCTTAGTCGCAAAATCCATGGGAAATTTGGCATATTTGAAGCCCAGACAGAGGAAACTAGCTCGAGAATTGCATCAGTTGGCCAGTTTAAGCGTCCGAATAGTAGATTCGAGAGACAGGGGAACAGTGATCCAGAATATTGTAGTGTCATCGTTGGTTGTAGAAGTGAAAGGACGGCAGTACGAAGACCCTAACCTGGTTCAGCACAGAGACAAAGCTTGAGGGGAGATATCAGCTTTCAAAGTAACTACAGATGGGGTCTTGAGATGTAAAGGTCGCCTCTGTGTTCCAGATGTAACAGGAATTAGCCAACAGATCATGGCAAAAGTACATTACTCTCGTTATTCTCTTCACCTAGGTTCAAAAAGGATGTATCATGACATAAAGAAAGTTTACTGGTGGCCGGGAATGAAGAAGGAAGTGGAAAAATTTGTAGCCCAATGTCCTAATTGCCAGCGGGTGAAGGCATAACATCAAAAACTCGGCGGGTTGACACGGGAGATAGTAGTGCCTACGTGGAAATGGGAAGCTATCAATATGGACATTGTAACTGGGCTACCCCGTACCAGACGCAGATTTGATTCTATCTGGGTTATTGTTGACAGATTGACGAAATCATCTCATTTTCTGTTGGTGAGGGTTACTTTCTCAGCTAAAGACTATGCTAAACTGTATATCAGAGAGATAGTCCGATTACATGGTGTTTAGTTATCAATCATTTCCAACAAAGGAGCGTAGTTTACATCTACATTTTGGCAGTCCTTTTAGAAGGGCCTGGGGACGCAGGTTAATCTGAGTACGGCCTTCCATCCTCAAATAGACAGGCAAGTAGAATATACAATTCAAACGCTCGAGGATATGTTAAGGGCATGTGTTTTGGACTTTGGGGGCAGCTGGGATGAACATTTACCCCTTATTGAGTTTGCCTACAATAACAGCTATCACTCGATGATCCAGATGGCACCTTATGAGGCCTTATATGGGTGAAAATGCAGGTCCCCAGTTGGTTGGTTCAAGGTTTAAGAATCAGAGTTAATTGGACCAGACATAATCCACCAGGTAGAAGAGAAAGTAAAGCTTATCAGAGAATGTCTACTGACAACTGAGAGCCACCAGAAATCTTACGCTGATGTACGGTGTAGAAACCTGGAGTTCAATGTAGGTGACTGTGTATTCCTGAAAGTTTCACCGGTGAAGGGCGTGATGAGGTTTGGTAAAAAGGGAAAGCTTAGCCCAAGATTCATAGGGCCGTACCGAATCCTTTGGAGAATAGTCCAAGTTGCATATGAGCTAGAGTTTCCTTCAGAATTAGAATCTGTTCACCCAGTCTTTCATGTGTCGATGCTACAAAAATGCACAGGAGATCCATCCCAAATTGTGCCAGTCGAGGATGTCCAAGTTACCGAGGAGTTAGCCTATGAAGAGGTTCCAGTAGCCATCAAGTTCGTAGACTAAGGACTAAAGATGTTGCTTTTGTTAAAGTATTGTGGCAGAGTAGGAATACAGAAAAGATGACCTGGGAAGCTGAGGACAATATGAGATCCAAGTATCCTCATTTTTTCCAGACTTAGCTAGGCCATGCAGTTAAGGTACACTTACGATTCAGTTTGTTTATGATGTGTGTTACATCTATTGCTCAGTTGGATACAATGTTGTTGAGGATAGTTACTATAGTGTTATGTGAAATGCCTGTGTTGGACTCTTCTATGTTTTAGGATTTTCAGATAGTCCATATTACAGGGAAAATCTGCCAAAATTTTTCTAGAATTGTAGTTAAAAGAGTTAGACTCCAGTAAGCCAAAGTGACATTCGGGGACGAATGTTCCTAAGAGGGGGAGGATGTTACACCCCATAAGTATTTAACATTTAGTCGGCCTATTTGTATGTTATTTAAGAGTTTTAGAGTACAACATGTATGAGAAATGGCTCGGGAAAAGGTCGAACGAGCACGGAGCGGGGACCGCGCTGGAGGAGGCCAGACCAGCTGCCCAAAGGAGCAACATGGCATGGACCCTCCCTGGCGCGTTGGGCTCCATTCCACGACCCAAAATTGGCACGTTGGGGTCCGTGGTCCACCGCCCTTATATATAAAAAGACCTTGACTTCATTTTATTTCATTTTTAACTAAATTTCGCGACCAGAGAGGGGAACCACGAAGAAAACAAATAGTTCTCTTTAGTTTACACTATCAAACACCAACCGAATCCAAATTAACATCAGCTATTGAATTATAAGCCTGCAGGGAGCATTGCTACGGAGTTATTTTTGTAAAATTTTCCCGACGTATCGCAGCCCCGCCGAGCCAGAGTTGTCAGAATTTCTCCAAACTAATTTCTATACGATCACAGGCTACAAGTGAGTATTTCTCCCTTCTGAACTTTTGAGAAATTATATGTTTTCAACCTTGTTCTGGAAAGCTGAAGTATGCTTGATATTATATTGAAAGTTACCGTTTTGGCTAAATTTAGTACTAAAACCAGCACTGACCTTTTCTAAAAGCACCTTGGGCCAAAGGCTGGTTGTAAAGTAAAGAAGGGTGGTGCGCTTTCGAATTCGATTTATTTTGATAGAAAGAAGAACCAGAATTGGTCCTGGGTCGTATCGTTTTTCAACTGTTCGCTGGTAAATCAGGTCTAGCACTATAATTTCCTCATTCTCCTACTAATATTTCAGTTGAAAGAGCTATTGAATACAAATCAAAGCCCGCCAATTAATCAGAAATCAGCAACTGAGGTATGTTAAGGCGTATTCCTTCGGCAAGTTAGTTTCTTCAGTATTGTAGCTCAGTTTAAATCCCAGTAAGAGGACCAACAACATATGAGTTGTGATTAGCTGTTGTTACTAGTTGAGACCAGTATTTTATGCCTAGCTTGGGATTGACTTTGCCCTTTATAGCCCTGTATGACCAACCCAGGGTTACTAGCTGTGTCGTAGACAGCCAGGGGCGAGATGAAGTCGCTCTACGGAGTGGTATTCTATCTTCGAGGGATGAAGATGGGGTCCCAGGTCCTCATATAGTCCATTCCATGGCTGGACTATTATATGTCATATCGGCACCACACCCCCGTCGAGCCTAGTGCCCGGGGTGCAAATATCAAGAGTCTAGTGGACTCAGACACAACTACAGTCAGGGGTCGAGCGGGCTCAGTTGCAGACCCAGGGGACTGGTAGGATGGCTATAGTTATTAGTTGACCCTATGTGACCTTGTTATGGGTATATAGATTGAAGTGTACTCACCAGGACTTATGGGGGCCGTAGGTGGGTTATTCGGTGCTGGTTGTACCTTCTGGCCTATGGGGGCCAGGTAAGGTTCTTGATTGCTTTAGTTACTGAGGAATTAGATGGTAGAAAGTTCAGCTATACAGGTAGAATCTCTATCCTTTCTTTTTAATTATTTTCAGTTCTATTTCCTCTATTTAGTTATTTATAATTATTGCCTTACATATTCGGTACATATTGTACTAACGCCCTTCTTGGGGGCGCTGCATTACTTGCCTGCAGGTGTCGATAGACGTGGATTAGGACCTTCTTAGATTTCTATCAGGACTAGCAGATCAGTCAGCTCCATTCCTCTGGAGCTAATAGATAGCAGGTTGACTCTCTTTTGTTGTATAGTATGGGTAGGTCAGGGCCCTGTCTCGACCAGTATATCACTCCTAGAGGCTTTCATATCATTTCAAAATTCCTGTGGTTAGTTGTTATTGGCTTTGTGGGGCTCGTATGTGTTCTATCTTATGTGTTGGCCGAGTGAGGCCTTCTTAGCTGATAGTTAGCGGCCTTGTCGGCCATAGCTTAGTTGAGCACTGGTTTTACTTTTAAGTCATAACTAGACATCATGGTGGTCTTGTCGGCCCACATAGGATTCCCTATCATTATCTGTTTCTGGTTAGCTGTTTTATTTTATAGGTGGCTATAAGGCCTTCTCGGCCGGGGGCTGCATTTATAGTCGAAATATAGCCCGTTGTTTTCTCAACTTGAGTGTTAATATTAGCTGTGCACCAGAGGTGCGCAAGCTCAGAAAGGCTTGTTTAGACCTTAGTAGGGCACCAGGTGCCAGTCATGCCTTCCAAGGTGGGGCGCGACAGGTTAAGCTCAGCACCGTATTCCATCCGCAAACGAATGGCTAGGCGGAACAGATAATCCAGACTCTTGAGGACATATTGAGGGAATGTGTCAGGAATTTTAAAGGTAGTTGGGATGATCATTTTCCCTTAATCGAGTTTGCTTATAATAACAACTATCACTCCAGTATCCAAATGGCACCATTTGAGGCTCTTTATGGGCGAAGGTGTAGATCTCCGATAGGATGGTTTGAGGTTGGTGAGGCAGCTTTGATAGGGCCAGATTTAGTTCACGAGGAGATGGTGAAGGTTCAATTGATAAGGGACCGGTTGAAAACCGCTCAGAGTCGTCAGAAATCATATGCCGATGTAAAGAGAAGAGATTTGGAGTTTGATCTGGATGATTGGGTATTTATAACGGTATCTCCCATGAAAGGGGTCATGCGGTTTGGAAAAAGGGGAAACTCAGTCCCCGATATGTGGGTCCTTACCTGGTTATAAGGCGAGTTGGTAAGGTGGCGTATGAATTGGACTTTCCTTCAGAGTTAGCTTCAGTTCATCCCATGTTTCATGTATCTCTTTTGAAAAAGTGCTTGGGTGATCCAGCTCTAGTAGTCCTGGTAGACAGGGTTAGTGTAAAGGATAACCTCACCTATGAAGAAATTCCGGTGAAAATCTTAGATCGACAAGTCTGTAAGCTAAGGGAAAAAGAAATAGCTTCAGTTAAAGTATTGTGGAGAAATCAGCATGTCGAGGGAGCTACGTGGGAAGCTGAAGCGGATATGATGGCTAGATACCCACATTTGTTCTCTACCAGCTCAGTTCCGACTAGAGGTACCAGTTTTTCCCTATAACTCTATCTATATTTCATGTTTGATTTATGTGTACAAGTTTCTTTTATGTGTATGAATGTGTATGGGAAGTATGAGGTTAGTTCAGCTATGTGGTCTTATTCGGAGGTAGTCATTTCGTGAAAAATTTGGTTAAAATGATCATTATATGGCTATGGTAAGTTGTATGTTTCTGTTTGCTGCTTGTTTCCTACATTCGAGGATGAATATTCCCAAGGGGGAGATAATGTAATACCCCAGAAGTGCCTAAGAGTATACCCGGGAAGCTAAAATGCAAAACTACTAAAAGTTGGGGAAAATTTGTAGGAGGGGAGGTACAACAACTCGTGGTATGTAACCACAAGCCGTTGTTGGCAATCATGGGTTCGGGTGTTCAGGTGGAAGTACAGGCAATGATTGATGTAATGAGTCATTGTTAGTGGTCGTGGTAGGAGATGGACTTAGCAGTTGAGGAGTTTAATGGGTCATGTAATGACCAGCTCTGGCTTGCAACGACCCATTGTGAAGAGTAGTGGTAAGGGAGCCCAGATCTCCAGTAGAAAATGGCGAATGGGAACCACGACCCGTTGTATCTTACAACGAGTCGTGGTGAGGCTCGTTGAATAGAAGTGCAGAGTGTTAGAAGAAGGAAGCAACGACTGAAGGAACGACCCATTGAAACTTAGGATGACCCGTCCTATATGTCTGTGGTTTGATTCCAAGATATGGATTGGGGTAGTGCTTAGCACGGGCTGATACCACGGGTCGTGGTATCTTCCAACGGCCCGTTGGTTCGTCCGTTGTTTGGTCCAGTGGGTAATTCTCTATATAATTAGTAAGGTTATTTTCATTATTTTTTCATCCTAAGGCCCTATACTACGTCTTTTTAAGCTCATTTTAGTGGGTTTTTTCATGGGAAAACCTATTCTAAGTGTGTTCCTTCCATGCATGCAAGTTTATGAAATTTAGGAGGTGATCAAGAGCTTCTTTAAGGGAAGAATTCTTCTTCCAATTTCTCCTTGGGCAATCGATGAGGTGGTAGATTCATCCTTCCCAGGTATATAGGGTTTAGAATGGGTGAATCCTTTCACACCCATGCCCAAATTTCGAATTTAATCATGAATTCTCCTACTCAATTCCATGGGGTTTTACCCAAATGCATGAAAATGTGATTTCTCTTTATGGGTATGATTTACTTGAGTTTTAATTCTTGAATTATGAATGATGGGCAGGTTTTATATTATTTTCTTTAAAATCATGTTCCAAGCTTTTTAAATCTAAAGTGCCCATAGATGAAGGTTCATGAAAGTTATGATTTATGATGAATATTCAATATTTTGAGCTTCTTGATGATGGTAAAGTATGATTTCAAGTTTCTATGTTTATGAGTATATTTTTGAAAGAATTGAGTGTGTTAAAGTATTGGACAATACCCACATGTTAAAGAATGATTTACGGTTTATAAAACGAATTGCATGATTTATCGATTTATAATGTCAGCCGATAAAAAGAGCCTTGATTATTGGCTAAGCATGTTTTAAAGAGGATCAATGATGATAAATGTTATCTTTTAGCCAATGAATCTTAATGCATGATGTTATTAATTTACTTATGAGCCTATATGTATGTTTTTAGGAGTCGTGTCTAGCACCGAGCATCTTGGCGTTCAAAGGACTATGCCGGTGTCTCATAACCACGTGACACCATGAGTTTCTAATGATGTATTGTATTGATAATGATCCCCTCAAATGTAATATCACGCCTAATGCACGACCCTCTCCTGGAAAGCCAGGGTCGGCTCTGCCCACTTGAGCGAGATAATTGGGGCATCATGAAAGGCTCTACCATGATGGTGTCGGTTATGACGATTCCTCCCATTGTTACGCATGTCTTATGCATTGTTATATTTATGTTATTAGCTCAAGTTATGTTTTGAGAAAGTTTGTTTATGATTATGATAATGAATGATTTATGAATGATTTGAAAGTCTTGAGCCTTATGTTTAACTACGAAGTTTATGATACAAGCATGATGTCCTCCTCCTATGTTTATTTATGAGTTTATTTTATTTTTGAATGTCTGTTTTTCTTACCTTTCATACTCGGTACATTCCACGTACTGACCGCATGCTTTCTATGTTGTATCATTTTATGATACAGGGTCCGGATCTTAGGTTCATCCTCATCCTTAGTCCATCTCAGCTAACGCTCTCAGATTATTGGTGAGTCCTCATATTCCGGGGACCATTTGACAGACTTTTATGTTATCTTATGTTTCCTTACTATTCGGGTTAGTTGGGGATGTTGTCCCATCAACCCATCGTATGTAGTAGAGGCTTTCGGACAATATGTAGTACCCAGCTTATGTGTACGTCTAGTATTTCCTAATGTTATGCTATGGTTACATTTGTTACATTTTATGTTTAGTATTCTGCTTATTGAAATAAGAATAGTTTTATTCATGTGTCGTGGATCGACTTGGGGTTTCTCGGATCCCTTGTCCCGTGTGTATGATCCGGGTATACGTTCGGGTCGTGAAAGCTAACTAGTCTGGCATGTAAGACACGTGCAGCTGCTTCAATCTCAGCCTTCACCGAAGGCTTCCCATTATCCATCGTAGACTATACCTTTTTCTCAACTACGGTCAGTCCCTTGGCCATCTTTTTAAGAAATTCCTAAGGCACTAGCATGTATTCGGTTAGAGTCTGGCTCAAAAGGCCCATAGGCGGTGCAGCTGAAGCGCTAGGAGCTGCCTCTGAATGACTGACGTTTGTAGCCAATGTCTCATCCTTCTCCTATGAGGTAGGGGCATTAACCTGCTCGTGATATCAGGACTTCGGTGGGAAGTCATGATGAGCTTACCGGGTTTATTTCATCTCGGATTAGCCCAATATCTGTTGTCCATTATCCTCTAATCAACTGCTCCTCATTATAATTTACCTTAAGACCTGCCTCCATACATAATCTGAACACGTGACTCGAGAATGGGATAGTAATGTTCAATCCCATCGCCCAATCCCGGATCTCTTCCGCAATGACCCTCGGGATGTTGATGGCATATCTGGATATGATACACGCCACTAGTGCTGCTTTGTCTACATTAAGGGTATTGTCATTCACGGTCGAGGCCAACCTGTGGTCAACTAGCATCCAGAAGGCCTTTGCTATTAAATTTAATGAGTTCTTGGTGACCTGCTTTCCGCTAGTGACCCATTCTGCTTCCTCATTGTCCTCAACAATAACCCCAGACAGCCACTAAATCTGCCTCCTCCTCTCGTCAATGCCTAACTGCTTAATGTTTTTCATAGAATCCACCCGATATTCATACTCTACTGTAGTATGTGGTGGTATGAATTGGGCACATATGATACCCAAGAAATAGTGCGCTCGAATATGTCAACAGTGCGACCTCGCACCATGACGCTCTCCAATTTGGGCTGATCTTTCAACTCTTGCGCTTCCTTTGCTTTCTGCTCCATGGTCACCGAATAATTGGCATAGAACTCCCGGATAATCTCTAAAGTGTATCGATCCAGGGTTCTAGCCATCCAATCGAACCCATAATAGTTGAATATCCGCTTTATCTCCTCCA
The DNA here is from genome assembly GCA_035772735.1 of Datura wrightii. Taxonomy (NCBI): domain Eukaryota; kingdom Viridiplantae; phylum Streptophyta; class Magnoliopsida; order Solanales; family Solanaceae; genus Datura; species Datura wrightii. The sequence continues at coordinate 52,560,302 of JASDFA010000006.1, read as the reverse complement.
CCTCATTCAGTGCATTGGTGAAGATTCGCAGCTCTTTTTGAATACTCCTCCTTTTTTGTTCTTGGTGGTAAGAGTGGGACCCTATTCATAGAACTCCTATGCACCTGGTACTCTCTACCGAATGGTATGGTTCTCCCTAGGTGGAGTATGCTCTTGCTCGACACTGGCTGCCTCATCCTCGGATCCGGACTCATTGTCTCCATTGCCGGATTGGGCCTCCTCGGACCCCTCATCATCATTAGAGCCACTACCGGTAGGACTCTTTCCTCAACTCCCTTCTCAAATTGGGGAGCACCAACAGATATGGAAGTGGTTGCCTCGGCCTGGGCATTAGCTTTTGCTCTAGTGGTTCGAGTCTCATCAGTGTCAGATGTATCCATCATGTATTCCTCCAACGAACCACTAGGTGTGTTTCTAGCATGTTCAGATTCGAAGGTCTCATCTATCAATGCCCTCCGAGCATTTTAGTTTCCTTCCTCCACTGATTCATTGTACCTATGGAGAAAATGGTTAGAATTCCAAATCTAAGAAAAAGAAAGTAAGAAAATATCCTCTGCAATACTTCACGAGTCTACAGTACGAGTCGTTCCTTAAAGGTAAGATCCATTCTGAGACTCGTAATGTCTCAGGTCAAAGTCACGATTCTAAGGTATGACTCATACCACGAAGGTACAATCCGTACCACAAGTCGTATAAGGATACCCCTTGAAAACTCATGTTCTGCATTTTTCCACAACTCATGGTACGACCTAAGTCGATTCAACAAGTTGTAGGAAGGATCGTACTGTCATCTTTGGACTTGACCCTTTTCAGACTCCAGGTACGACTTGTAGCAGGATACTACGAGTCGTACTATGTTTTGTACCTCTTTATATTTACACATTTGGCTTGGGACAGTCCTAATAAGTCATCCTACAAGTCGTAGTGTGAAACCACGAGTCGTAGGAAGGCTTGTGAAGCCTGTTCTTGTCTTTGTTCATGTCAGTTTTGTAAGTGATTTCAATTTATGTTGGGTACTCATAATTCCCCAGGTTCAGGTATGCATTTTTCATGTATTTACCACTACCCAACCCTCCTTTTATTTTTTCACATATTCAATTTATAGGAGTTCACATTCAATTTTTTACATATTCGAATCCTACCCAGTCACACATTTAATTTGCACATCACTGATCACTATCTTTATCTATTTTTCATGCATTTTGAGGACTCACAGTTGTTAACCACTTTCACAAAAGCATGAGGTCTTTTTACCCATCTCAAAGCATAACCACTTACTTGATTTTGGTGAAATATGGCTCAACTTCGTGAGTGAATCAGTGAGAAGGGCTGGAACTTCGATTTGAGCAGTGTTAACCGAGCATGAATTTTGCTGAATTGCTTTTGTTCTTGAGTTACAGGTGTGTTCATGATTTTCAGGTTTTGATTGTGTGGGATATGGGTGTGTCGATTTTGAAGTTCAAATAGCTTTAAGGGAGATTTAAAAAATCTAGGTTGAGTAGGGTCGTTTTAAGTTATTTGGCCCATCACGACGCGTACCACGAGTCGTCGGAAGGTCCTATGACTCATCTCTGGACTCATAGCAGAGTTGTTAACAAAACTTACCTGTGGACCTACGAGCACATCGTATGATTCATACCATGAAGGTACGACCCGTACCACGACTCATGAGTCACTCTGAATTAAAGGCCCATGCTTTGCATAGTTCATAACTACAGTGAGTACTACCACCCGTACAATGGAGTTACGAGTCGTAAGACCAACCATACCCTAAACTTATGTGCTAAGCTACATCTCTTCTTCTCATCACGACTCATACTATGGCTTCTATATCTTACGAGTCATACTGAGGCTCATAGCACTAGTCTGTTCTACAATTTTTCTACCATCTATTTTTGTTTCACCTGCACACTACGCACACATAAGTCAATAAACTTGGGTTGCCTCCCAAGAAGTTCTTGATTTAACATCACGGCATGACATAGGTGGTTCAATTACTCAAAATTCACCAAACCACCTCATGGGTTGCCTTCCAAGAAGCACCTAATTTAACGTTATGGCAAGATTCAAGTCTCTTGACTACTTCGACTTTGTCAAGAAACTCAGACTCATCCTTGATTGCTGAGACCACTCTATACTCCTTTGGTTGCTTCATTGACCAATAGACATTAAAGGTAACCTCCTCTTTATTGAGTCTGAATTTCAGCTAGCCAGTCTCCATATATACTAAAGCCCTCCTAGTGGCAAGGAATGGTCGCCCCAAAAAATGGGGACCTTAAAGTCAACCTCGTAATCAAGGATCACGAAGTACGCTAGGAGTATGAATCTATCTAAGAAATTTGTCTTCTCCTCAGAATCTAAGTGCTCTGGCCCTGGTTCCTATCCCTTTCTTCCTACTGCATTAACTTTTCTGGCTCCAATGCCGATGATATGCTTCGAGAGTAGGTCCAATGATGTGTGCATATGGGCCAATTCCTGATCACGTTCTTCCTCCTTCCTTCATTGGTCTACAGTCAAACCAACAGCATATGTACCAGGAGCTGCTTCCGATTTTCGAGTGTGTCATGCCTTATTCGTTTTTGTCACTCTGTCTAGAATAGTGGCAGCTTGCTCCCAAGTGTGACTCATTAGTGCTTCTCCCGCCATTGTGTCTGCTACAGCTTTACTACTGTTATTTAGTGATCTGTAGAAAATCTCCAACAAACTGTCATCAGTAATTTTGTAGTTTGGGTGCTTGGTCAGTTTCTTCTTGAATCTCAACCAGGTTTCATGAAGTGCCACTGTCTTCAGATGTCAAAAATTATATATTTCATCCTTAAGCTGCGGCATCCTGGAAGGTGGAAAGAATCCCTCAAGAAAAGCTTGTTTGAGCTCCCTCCAATTGGTAATGGAGTTGTTGGGCAACTCCAATAACCATAAAGTGGCTTCCCCAGATAGAGAGAATGGGAAGAGTCTCAGCCTTATTGCATCCTGGGTGACTCCGAGCAACTTGTATGCCTTGCATATTCCAAAGATGTTCATTAAGTGCAGGTTGGAATCATCAACTACGTGACTACTAAACACCCCCTTATGTTCAACAGTTGAATCATGGTGCTAGTGATGTAAAACTTTTCCCCCGCAAGCAAAGGTGGTACAATAGCTCCGGTTGACCCGTCTTCATCAATGTTTGGGTCATCCTCATTAAAGAATTGAGGGGCATATCTCTGGCCTCTGTTTTCTCTTTCGTGGCAACCAGTATTGACAGCCTTATCTCGAGCATCATCAGCTTCCTGAAGTGCAGCTTGTCAAGCTAGCTCGGCTTGCCTAGCTTCTTTAGCAAGACGGGTAGCTCTCTGTTATTGGTTCTCCATCCTTCGTAGTGTTCTTTCAAGTTCGAGATCCAAATGAATCAGGGGGTTTCCACTCCGTCGAGTACTTGGCATTCACCAAGCGACAATCAGTGGGTGTTCAAAAACAAAAAGAAAATGTAATTAAAGAAATAACAACCACAAGTTAAATACAAGCAATTAATCTAATCTTAGTCGTATTCCCCAGCAACGGCCCCAGTTTTTAATAACGCTCAAACTCACACTTCCTGGCAAAGTATGAAGCAGATGTTGTCAATAAAGAACCCAACAAAGAGGTTGGGGTCGAACCCACAGGTAATAATGTAAGAACTAGACTAATGCTGGTACTTAAACTTGTTGGTGAGTTATCACTAAATTGGGGGGTTTAAAGAAAAATAATAATAATATAAGATTGCAATTGTGGTTATTATTAAGATTTGCAAATAACTAGGGTAAGTGTTTCCCATGGGTTCATAACTACTTCAGGTATATGCACGTGATCAATTCTAATGCTTACTTGTAGAACTGATCACTAGGGTTCATCCAAACGACTGGTTCATTCCTATTGGATGACTATACTCAATCACCGGGTCAAGTCTCATGAGCGATTTCAAATTAACTATTATCAATATGTTTCAAATTAACTTTCCAGCGACTGCAGCTCAAGTCATACAATGATCAAAAAAATTAAGGCTTTGTTGTAATTCCCTTTTCCTAATCTCTACTTCTCTAGGTTAAAGCAAGTAAAGAATTTAGGCAATTCATAACATTGTGCACTGTTAAGAAATATTTTAGATGAAGAGAATACAATACAAGCGTTTAGCATTGGTTTCGAATCACTTTATGTAACTCTAATTCGTTAATCCACCATGATTCCCATAACCCTAGTTCTGGAGGTTTTAGTCTCTCATGATTGTAAGATTGTAGTTAGTATTCGTACACAAAAATAATTGAAGACTTACAATAATAACTGAAAGAAAACCTGCTTTAAATATTGATGAACAAAATCAAGAACAATTGAGAAAACTAAGTTTTGATCTCAAGAATTGCTCTCCAATATTGTTTACAAACTTGATAATAATTACAAACTCTAAATGTAATCTCATGTCTACTGATTGTTCTCCTGCTAAAAGAAACATAAAAGATATTTATACATACATTAGAAACCTTTTCCTAAGCTAACCGAAAAATTTCTATATTTGGCGTTGACTCATCCTACTACTAGTCATACGACCCGTAACAGAATTGTATGGGTCATAACTTGCTTTCATATGTTCCTTGGTTGTTGCAGAATTGACTAAGTGTTGGTGGTTGGTACGAGTCATACCATGATCTTACGAGTTGTACAATCCATCTGTGGCTTGGCTTTGAGAACTTTGGCATCTTCTGAAGTTTTCTACGAATGTTGTGGTATGCCTCGTACCTTGCTCCTACGACTCATGACTGCTTATTGCATCTTGAGTTCTGCCAAGTCTTTAAGAATCACTTGAGCTCCCCACGGATCCTGGTATGGGTCGTAAGTAAATGCTACGAGTCATAGGCGCCACCCCTACCAGGAGACTTATTGTGCAAATTTTCTCTGAAGTTTTTCACGACTCCAGTTATGGCTCATACTGAGAGTCGTACTTTGCCTTTGCATTATTTCAGCCTTCTTAGCTTTTCCACGAGTCTCAGTACGACTCGTACAATCTAGGTATGGCTCATACTGAAATCAGTACTTGGCTGATTTCTGTACTTTTCTGCATATTTTGCATATTTTTGCTCCAATGCCTATTTTTTCTGAAAATAAAGTAAAAACACCTCATATCCGCATAAACATACCTAAGTCTACACTATTTTCTCAGTTTTAAACGTCGAAAGTGTTGTAAACTCACAGCACATCATGTGTCTCGCCGGTCTGTTCGAGGACCAACGGTGTCAGGCCTATCTAGTCCGAGGAAGAGCACTGTTTAAAGAGTTGTCACATATTAAGTTCCACTTTTCGTGAGAAAAATGAGGCGCGACAGCATGGTGACTCTGATGGGGATAGTTTTAGACTTTAACAATTACAGGTATATATTTATGTGCAATTTTGTGTTTTGCTTGCATATTTATTTGTATTTTATTTATATGATTTTTTTTATTTATTTACTTGTTAAGTTTTGATTCACTTATTCCATAAATAATTATTTGCCTTACTTTGAATATTTTATTTTCTTATATAATTTATTTTTTCTTTCCGTTTCTAGCTCTTTTTCCTTTGCTTTATTTGTAGCATTTTTTATATTAATATTTTTACATGATTAATCCCATTCTTTTACCTTTTATATATTTCCTTAGTATATCTTCTTTCATTGTTGAATATTTTCTTAAGGTTTCTTTATTTGTGGTCTTATTTTTATTATTCATTTTCCATGTACATGTTGTAACTTCCTTATTTATTTGATGCACCTTTCTTAAATTTAAAATTTCCTGGCCCTTATTTTTCTGTTAATTCTTATAAAATAAGGTAAAAGTCATTTTTATCCTTCAATTTTGCTTTAAAAATCAAATCCCTCCCCCTCCCCCCCCCCCTACTCAACTTTGAATAATAAATATTTTCTCCCCTTTATCTTTATTGACTTTTCAAAATATTTTTACCCTTACATTATCAAATTTGCCTTCTTCTTTTTAATTCTTTAAAATCATAATATATGTATATTTTAATTTATGTAACAATTATAAAAAAATTATTAATTTCTGGGAAAAAATAAAATAAAATAATACTAATTGAGTATATAAAATTAATGATGTTCTATAATAAAATAAAAAATTATCGGAATAAAATATAATTTTATTAACACCAATCAAAACTCTAATATTTATTTATAAAGTGAAAATAAAAGGTAATAATATTATAAGTATATTTTAATGCAATAAATACAAAAAAATTAATAAAATAAAGACAATTTAAATATTATGTATTTATAATGTAACTTAATTTTTAATTAAAATTTATGAAATATTATACTAATAAAAATTAAATTTTATTTATTTATATAGACAATAGAGGATAAGAAAGAAGAGAAACAAAAATAGACATACATGTATGCACATACATATATACACATTTAATATAAATAATATTTTAATAATAATAATAATTATTATTATTATTATTATTATTATAAAATACTAAATAGCATTAGATTTTGTCAGATTCATAGAACTATTATTCTACTTATAATGTTAGTAAATTTAAATAAGAAACTATAAATATCTAGGTTAAAAAATAAATATTATAGATAATATAAAAAAGTATTATAGAAATGGAGGATTAAAAATAACAAGGGTAAAACAGATATTTTAAGAAGTCAATTAGGATAAAGGGGGGAGAATGTCTATTATTCAAAGTTGAGGAAGTTTGATTTTTAAAACAAAGTTGAGGGGTTAAAACGATTTTCACCCCGTTAAATATTATCTCTTTGATATTTTATGACTAACTAGTTTGTTATTTGGTTTACATTATTTATGTACTCCTTTTACTTAATGTGTTTCTCCTTTTATCAACTATATATATTGTTGTTATAGTTTTTCTTTATTTGCTATATGCTATTGCCGTCCTATAATTATCATTTCACTCATACTTTCCTCCATTGGAACCTCTTTTTTTATTTTAAAAACATTGTGTGGTTGCATGGACATTTATCTCTAAAAAATATCCGTGTTGAAAAATGTCTCATGTATTGATCGATCAGCAGTGCATTGACGGCCATGAATTTCTTAACTCAAGTTGTCCGTGTGAGGGAACCGTGTCTAAAGCCTCCCTTACTAAATCTAGATGTTCGTAATTTTTCTGAATTTAATATTACATCCATGTATATCCCGTTTCCCTTGTTCCCATTACTTAAATAAATTTACTTATTATATAATTTGTTACGTTGTACTTTGTAGCTTTGCTAATTGTTTGTTTTTATTGCTTACTTTAATTATCTATTGTGTTATAGCTTTCTATATTACTTTTTATAACCCTATATAATTGTCATTCTTCTCATAACTCCTCTAATTGGAATCTCTCTTTCTTTTTCTTTTTAAAACATCGCGTGGTTGCACAAGCGTTTATTCTTAAAATAACTGTGTCGAAAAATATTTCATGAATTGATCGATCGGCGATGCATCAATGACTAAAAACTCTCCACTCTCAAGTTGTCCACTTGAGGGAACTGCATCTTGTCACGCCCCACCTTGAAAGGTGTGATTGGCACCTGGTGTCATACTGGTCTGAACTAACCTGACTGGATAGGGGCACGTTTGACACTTAATTCAAGAAACAAATGGGTTATATCTCGACTATAAGTATAGCCTCCGGTCGATAAGGCCACCTGTAAAAGAATACAGTTGACCACAACAACGCAATAGCAGGGATCCTATGCGAGCCGACAAGGATACCATGCTGTCTAGTTATAACTGAAAAGTAAATCAAGCACTAAACTACGCTATGGCCGACAAGGCCGCCAACTACAAGTCCCTACACAGCCAATCGCAGAAAATAAAGCATATACGGGCCCCACACGGCCAACAGCAACTAACTAAAGGGAATATACAACAGTCTGCAAGCCTCTAGGAGTGATATAATGGTCGAGATAAGGCTCCAACCTACCCATAAACTGTACATCAAAAGTACAAACCTCTACTGACTTTAGTTGGAGGCTAGGAACGTCTCAAACCGCGTCTATCCGCACTTATAGGCAAGTAATGCAGCGCCCCGGGTGGGCATCAGTACAACATCTACCGAATATGTAAGGCAGAATATAATAACTAACTGAAAGCTGGTAACATTGTAGTAATTAAAGGAAGAGAGTAAGGATTTAACCTAAATACCTTCACTGTCTGAATTATCTAAAAACAAGTCTATATAAGCAAACAAAAACCTAACCGAGCCTCCATAAGCCTAGAAGATACAAACAAAACAAAAGAACCTACCTGGGCCCCCATAAGCTCCGGCAAGTACAAACAAAGTCCACTCTTACTACCTGAGTACTAAGGATGGTGTATACACTATAACTTGGGATGGCCCTCGCGGCCTTAATCTGGTGAAACTCATTACGGACCTCGCAGCCTCAATCTGATGGAGCTCAATACGTCCCTCATGGCCTCAGTAAATGAAACTCAATTCGGCTCTCGCGGCCTTAGTAAATGGAACTCTGTAAGGCCCTCGCGGCCTCAATAAATAAAACTCAAATGGCCCTCGCGACCTCAATAAATGGAACTCAAATGGTCGTTGCGGCCTTAGTAAATAGAACTCTGTATAGCCCTCGCGACCTCAATAAATGAAACTCAAATGGCCCTCGCAGCCTCAGTAAATAGAACTCAATATGGCCCGCACATCCTCGGTCTAATAGGACTCAATATGGACATCGTGGCCTCAGTTTAACAGAACTCATTATGAAACAACACCTGACAACCTTATGTCGAAAGTAGAACCAATCTAGCTAGGGTTAACTCTGACGAGGGTTAATAGTTTATCGTTATCGTCTCAACTCAGTTCATAACAGATAACCACAATAGGTTGATGCTGAAATACTATAGATACACAAGTCGTACGAACTTTATGACAAACGTAACTTATAGAAACGAGAGCCTTACATACCTAGATTGTCGATTTCTGATTAACCGACGAGTTTCAATTCATATTCAATAGCCCTTTCCAATTGCAATCGTATTACTGGAAAAACGAGACTAGTTTCAGTACTAAATTCGGTGAAAACGATAACTTTTAATACTAATACTAACTATACTTCAGCTTAACAAAATACGACCGAAAACATATAATTTCCTGAGAGTCCAGAAGGGAGAAATGCTTACTTGAAGCCTATGATCGTATAGAAATTAGTTTGGAGAAATTCTGACAATTTTTGCTCGCCGGGGCTACGATTTTCTGGGCGAATTTCATGAAAATAACTCCGTAGTAATGCTCCCTGCAGGCTTAAAACTCAATACCCGAAGTTAATTTAAATTTGGATGGCGTTTAGCAGCGTAATCCGACGAAAAATTAATTTCTTTGAACTATACTCTTTTTGGAAGAAATGAAAGATGGGAAATGAATTGAAATTGAAGGGGAGGGCTATATGGCGCCCCTCGCCTCCCAAAGCGCCACAGGGCCCGGTGCCTCACGCCTCTCAAAGCTCCACAGGCCTGGCGCCCCGCGCCTCTCAAAGCGCCACAGACCTAATGCCCCGCGCTGGCCAGTGCATTGCTGGCTGGCGCATCGCATTGGTCTTGTCCGACCTCGCTTTCAAGACTTTCCTATACGTGTCAAGCTCTCTTTATTCGTCACAGATCCACACGTACGCTTACTAATCACTAGCTTTTACGGGGTGTAACACGTCTATACCTACTCCTTGCTACTTAGATCTTGACCGTGTGTTCTTTATTAAGGAACACATATCTTGTTAAACCTTTTTCCTTATTCCCTTTATTTATTTTCTATAATAAGTTAATTTCTTTCATGTCTAACCTTTTTTCTTATTCCCTTTATTTGTTTTCTTATTTAAAATATTTTTTTACATGCTCACTTAATCTCTTTTTATGTTTCCATGTTCATGTTTAATCCTTTTCAATTATTTCTTTATTTGTTTCCTAGAATAAGTTATTTTCTTTCATGTTTAACCCTTTTTCTTATTTTCTTTATTTTTTTTCTTAATTAAAATATTTTCTTATATAATTAATCCGCTTACTTATTCCCTTTATATATTTCCTTGTTCATGTTTAATTTTTTTCAACTATTTCATATTTATTGGTTTCTAAATTGCTTATGTGTTACCGCTCTTCATTATGTGCTAATTATTATAGCTTCATATAATTGTCATTCGGTTCATCTTTTCCCACTTGGGAACTTCTCATTATCACATACTGTACACGTGAGTTGTGTTTTGCACTCCTCAGAAATTCTTTCAAACACTCATTTAGAGAGTTGACGTATACGTGGGGTGAATGGATAGTTTTGCTACCATGTGACCATGTGCCTCCTCGCATAAGAAAACCTTTATTCCGTGTATAAACAACTCTTATAAATTTAGGTCATGTCATGCATGCATTATCTCTATGAGGTCTTGATAGCCTTGGTGTATTGAGACCATTAGTTTGACCTTGTCCAAAGTCCCAAATAGGTTCATGACCTTGAGAGGGATACTATCATGTTTAGTTGTATTTTGTTTTGAGAGATGAATATGCCTAAAATGTATATTATTTTCTCTTTATGTGGGAAGGATGAACTAACTATTTATGATGCAGGTTGTTATGGACAAATCCAACAGGATGTTTCATATAATGCCATGTAAACCATGAAAGAATGAAAGAGCACCATTTTTTTTAAGATTGTTGCCTTTGTTCTTTTGTAATTTTCAATCCTGTGATATTTCATTTATATAAAATAAAGCAATGAATTATTTATATTTGAGATTTTAATAGAGCAAATAGGATGATACTAATGACATGTTCGTCTTTCAAAATTAGCTAGGCCTACCTCTAGCACAAAAGAGGTTATAATACATTAGGGCGTGCAAAATATTTGTTGCATGTTAATTTGAGATACATATTTTTGTTTATTTACTTGTGTATTTATTTCTTATTTTGCTTCCCTTCGTCCTTTGAACTCTAATCTTTAGATTATTTTAGAATGATTTCATGCTTATCCTCGATCAATCATAAAATACATATACCTTACATTTTAGGCCCAAATCATATAATCTTGGAGCCTAGTCCACGTTATTTTTCTTTCATCAAAATTATTTTTTATGTGCCTCCCAAAATATCCTCTTTAGCATGTGTTTTCTCTCGATCAATTAAATGTTCAGTGTATCTCAGATTCATCCTTTTCGAGTTACATAATCATAATAATCATGTTTTTTTCATATTAGGTCCAAACTCCACTTTAGTTTATCTTTTGGTCATTAAGGTTTTAATATTTTGCATTGAACCTTTCATAACTTCAATTCATAACTCTTATCATCCTGGGTACTTCTTCTACTCCAAAGGTTAACTAAAGTTGAACATTGAAACGGATCAAATGGCTAGATAAAAAGTGTTTATCAATCTTGTAGACAGTGAAGTTGAGCAATAGGATTGTGGGTCACATCAGAATGAGGCACGAAGAGTATGGAAAGGAAAATAGACCGAATAAGAGGATTGGTTGTTGACATTAGAAACTCATCTGATTAACCACCAGCTTTTCAAAAATCAATATCCAAGAGTCACTCTGTTGCTCCCTTCTACACTATGGTGCCACCCATATTCTCTACCTGATCAAGTTTGCATTCACTATCACTTCAAAGAGCACTCAATGGTTTGGCAGAAGTGGACAAAGGAAAGGAAAGAGTAGTTAAGCCTCAAATTACATAGCAGAATCCGGTCAACAAATGGAGATGAATAAGTTGACCAAACTAGTGGAGGAAAGAAAAGAGATCTTGATTTTTCATTATTTGATGGGTCTAGAGATCCTCATTTCCATTTGAAAGCATACCTTGACAAACTAGTGGGTATTGCACAAAGTGAAAATTTTAAGATGAAATTTTTCGTTAAGACAGTAACTAGATCAGCTTTGATATGGTACGCAAGGAAAGACACAAATGATTGAGTTTATTGGAACAATTTGGCTTATGGATTTCTATAGAAATACAACAACAAATTGAAAATAAAGATTACAGAATCGATCATACAAGGAGTATCAATGCACAACAAGTTTGGTCTCACCAAACCACAATCCAAGGATAAGGGAAAAGCTATAATCAAACCTCTAAAGTTCAAGCTATGGAAACCCCACGTTATGAATCAGTTGACTGAACCGGCCGCAATTACTTTTGAGATGTTAAGGTTAAATAAAATTTTATAGCTAAAGCACGGTAGCATCCCTAATCCTTTAAGCAAGGACTTTGATCCAAATAAGCATTGCGCTTTTCATGCTAGCATGCAAGGTCATGATACAGATGAGTGACGCTAATTAAAATAAGAGATACAAAAGTTCATAAGCAATGATAGGATTTTACAAAGTCCTCATCCCCGGATCATATGGTATCAACCCCCAAAAATTATTCCAACACCAAACTATACCCCAGCATATCACATATCTTTCAATGTGAGACCTCCCTTTCAGACTATGTGGTACCCGTCTCCCACCATTGCTCCAACATCAAATTACATCCTAATACCTTATCCATAATTTATTACTGTGGCTTACCCCGACAACCGAGAAACCGCACCAATGACAACCAACAAATGAGTGCAACTTTCAACTTATAGAGTTGGCTACAAGACATTTGAAGAAGAGGCTAGAATAAGAGATGAAGCTACTACTTCCATTTGCTTTCCTTTTTAGTTCCATTGTTTTCAATTTTCTTTTGTAACTGTGAACTATGGTTGACCTGATTCCCATTTAAAAGGGATACGTAGGCGTTCATTTAATGGGTTCGGCCTCACTATGATAAAATTTTCATTTTGCCCTAAGTTTTTTAAAAACTCCATTAGCGGTCTTCTAAAGTTGAAACTGGATTGATGATAAGGTAGCGACAATTGAGGGCACACTTCAAGCTAAGGATCTTATGTTCAACATAAGTCGACCTTACTTATCCCATTGACTTTCTAAATTCTTTAGCATTGTCACTATCTATTCATTAAAATCTTAGGTCTCTAAAACTCATCAAGTGTTACATTATTTGTTTCAAATAACGAGTTTTGCACTACTATCCGTTTCATGCTTTCAAATGTTTGCATTAATTTAGAATTTGAATTTTCTTATCCACCCTAAACTCTTAATGAATTCATCATTTTGATGTTATCAATGTCATTTTGTTCTTATTTGTGTTATATGTAACTGATGTTTGCATTTGATTTATTTATTTTGCTTAAAAGTTGATAGGTATTTGAACATCGATTCAGTTGAGAATATGCAATTTGACAAAATGTCCAACATCCCGAACAATCCTAGTCCTCTTCTTAATGCAAACTTTAGTCCTTCCCCAACACATATTGTACCTCTCCATCTGACCCTCCCTCATACATTTCCTCAACAGATTCTTTTAGCACATACTCACCTTTGCACTTTACAACACATGATAATATCTGGGGGCGAGCAGACCAAACTCATGATACTACGAAAAAGCTCAATGGTTTAAGAAAAGATTGTGGATGAGAAATTATGCGTCAGAAATATTTCAGATCTAAGCTATAAAAGTTGTATCTACACCCAAGCGTTAAGCTACCGCATGGATACAAGATCCCAAAATTTAACATCTTCAATGGGCATGGAGATCCAATCGAGCATTTGAAGAACTATTGCAGCAGATTAGTTGGAATTGGACACGATGAAGCTCTTCTAATGAGATTATTTATGCAGAGTCTATCTGGAATGAAATTCACTTGGTATGTCAAGCAAGACTTTAACAAGTGGCGTACATGGAAAGATATGGCTCGAGATTTTGAAGAACGGTACAAGTTTAACACCAAGGTTGATCCGATATTTCTAGATTTTCTCAAAGTAAGGAAAATGACTCATGAATCTTTTGAGAAATACGTAATAATGGAGGGATGAAGCTTTCAAGATACGCCATTCACTATCTGAGGAGGAAGTAGTCCAATTTTTCATCAAGTCACTGCACGGTATATACCATAAATATATGTATTTCACAATCATTCATAGCTTTGCAAGTATAATTCTGATTTGGAAAGAATTGCAATATGGCGTTTGAATAGGGAGAATTATTGATAGCGCCACAACACAGACAAGTTCTCAAGCACCAGAAAGTCCTTTAAATAAAAGGGAAGAAGGTACATCAACCAATATATCTCCACAACAATACCATCAAAATATTCAACAAATACATGTCATCTTTGACTCTTGCAATATGCAGAGTTCTCAATACTAACTTTATCAGACACCACCTGATTTTAGCCAACATAATTCTCACAACCAGGCTTATTCAATACATTTCAATTTTGGTCAATCAAAAAAAGCGAAGCCTCGCACATTTACCCCTCTAACTGAATATTTGATAAGCATATTTGAAAGGTTGAGGACCCAAGGAATTCTAAAACCAAGGGGAGGATGGATTCCAAAATATCCTTCCCTTAATTTTTACACATCCAAGAGATGTGCATACCATTCAAATATTCAAGGCCATGATACTGAAGAAGGTGCAGTATTGAGGTATAATATTCAAGATTTAATTAAGAAGAGAAAGATAATAGTGCATCAAGGACCAATGAACTACGGCTATACCTTCCTAGCTAGAGAAATCATTGTCCAAGGGGATCCGACAAAAATAATTTTGAGACATTTGACAAGAAAGCGTAAAAAGAACTAACAAAGACTAGACCGTTATAAGCAAAGTGCCTTCATTCTCTACTCGTCTGCTCTATAGTTTTGCCATCTTTATTCATTTCTTTGTACTCATGAACTATATTTAACTTGATTTCCTTTTGGATACATAGGCAAAACATTATTGGGTTTTATCTCAATAACATATAATTTTTTTCTGTAGCCAAATCAAATATTTTGCTCAAATATGAAATCCATGGCAATTTGATTCCACCCTTAAATGGCAAATGTGGATTTAAAACTGTTGGGCTTGTGGAGGCCTGATTAATTAGGCCCGTTAGAAACCCTAATAACCCTAATCTATTTCTATAAATAGATAGCTTGTACTTGTAATCTAGACACCACAAGAGAGAGAGTAATAAAATTCCTCCTAGTTGCAGTTGTGGACTAGGTCGTGAGACCGAACCACGTAAATTCTTGTGTGTCGTTTGTGTTCCGTTTTTCTCTATTTTCTCGTAGTTAATTTGTGTGTGTGTGTTTATTGTTGTTATTCCGTTGTCCCAACAATTGGTATCAGAGCGAGGTTATACACACGAAAAAAATTAGCGAGAAGACCCAAAAAAAAAAAAATTTTGGAGAAAGGGAGAGAGCAGTAGCAGCGCAACCCAGATCAAGCAGCCGTCGCTGCTGCCAGTTGCGAACCAGTCCGACCGAAAAAAAAAACCAATTTTTTTTGGATCGAGCAAGAAAAAAAAACAGAAACCAGTCGTGCAGGTCTCCGTTCAGTCGTTCAGTCGCACCGTCGCCGTCACGAGCAGCAGATCTGAACAGCCTCAAGCGCGCAGCACCGGAGAAAGAGAAACTCGCAGTCCCCGGCAGGTACTGTTCACCGGCAGAAAGTTTTTCAATTGGTTTTTTTTTTGTTGTTGGTGGTCCGAGTTAATTTTGTTGGTGCATATTGGCTTTGTCATTTTTTGACGAAGTTACCAAGATCTGAGATCAGTTGTACCGGGTACCTCATCTAGTCGTTTGAGATGGCAGAAGATGGGAAGTATCGAGTTGAAAAGTTTGATGGTGCAGATTTCAGTTGGTGGAAAATGCAAATTGAGGATTTGCTGGTTCAGAAGGAGTTAGACATGGTATTGGGTGACAAGCCAGAAAAGATGTCTGATGCAGAGTGGGCAGGTTTGGATCGGAAAGCCATGGCGGTTATCCGACTCTCGTTGACCAAGAATGTTGCGTTTAACATTCTGAAGGAGAAGACAGCGAAAGGTGTCATGGAAGCGCTATCTAACATGTACGAGAAGCCATCTGCAGCAAACAAGGTCTTTCTGATTAGAGAATTGGTGAACACAAAAATGAAGGAAGGCAGTTTAGTTACCGAGCACATAAATACAATGAATTCAATCTTAGCCAGACTTACGTCAGTGGGCATTAAGTTCGATGATGAAGTTCAAGCCTTACTACTGCTATTGTCATTACCTGACAGTTGGTCCGGAACGGTTACAGCAGTTACCAATTCAGCGGGACCCGATGGATTCACTTTTGAGAAGATTCGTGATCTCATTCTAGGCGAGGATGTCAGAAGAAGGAGTTCTGGGGAATCATCGAGTGAATTGCTAAATGTCAGCAGAGGAAGGAAAAATAGCAGAGGTAGTGGGAGCAGGAACAGAAGAAGGAGTCAGTCGAAGACTCAGGATCGCTCAGATGTAACGTGTTGGACGTGCAAGGAGGTGGGGCATTTCAGGAATCAATGCCCGAATAATAAACAAGTTAACATTGCAGGAGACTATGCTCATAATGATCTCTTGATATGTAGCGTGGAGAGCAGTGTGGATTCCTGGGTCATAGATTCTGGTGCTTCATTTCATGCTACCCACAGCAGTGAAGCATTGCAGAATCTGAAAGAAGGGGATTTTGGAAAGGTAAGACTAGCAAACAATAAAGTTCTTGATGTAACGGGCATGGGTGACATGATTCTGAAAACTTCAATCGGTTCGTGGACTTTAAAGGATGTCCGAGTGATTCCAAGCTTGAAGAAACGGTTGATTTCTGTTGGGCAGTTGGATGATGAGGGACACGATGTTAAGTTCGGAAACGGGCAGTGGAAGGTGATGAAGGGGAACTTGGTCATAGCTCAAGGAAAGAAACGGAGTTCGCTGTATATGGTCTATTTACCATCTGAGGGAGTGACTGTCCCAGATCAGAAGAGAAACAAAATCCGGTTCACAGAGTCTCGTGGGCATAAGAAGGTTCGTTTTGCAGGAGATAAACCCAGAGCCACAGGTCAGATTCAGGTTGAACGTGCTTGGAAAGGTTCAGGTAAACCAGTCAGGGGTTCTCGTGGCAGTGGGAGCATCGGCAGTCAGCCGGTTAAAACTTCAGCCAGAGTTACCAGACAGTGGGTTAAGAGAACTAGTGTTCCAGCTGTCAAAGTCTCTCCGGATGATTACCTGCTAACTATGGAGAGTGTTGTTTGTTCTCAGAGTATCCCAGGATTCGGCAGTTCGTGCAAGTGGGAGTCGGTAGGGACAGAGGACGAGTCAGGGGCAGTTTTAGCCGTGACTGATGTTGGAGCTTGGGGAAGCTTCAACGGGCCTTCAGGTTAACTGATGAAAAGGCCGCTGCAACCAGAAAGATGAGGAGGAGAATACTAGACGTACAAGTGCTCACAGTGGATGGCAGTTGAAGATTATCATGCCTCCAAGTGGGAGATTGTTGGGCTTGTGGAGGCCTGATTAATTAGGCCCATTAGAAACCCTAATAACCCTAATCTATTTCTATAAATAGATAGCTTGTACTTGTAATCTAGACACCACAAGAGAGAGAGTAATAAAATTCCTCCTAGTTGCAGTTGTGGACTAGGTCGTGAGACCGAACCACGTAAATTCTTGTGTGTCGTTTGTGTTCCATTTTTCTCTATTTTCTCGCAGTTAATTTGTGTGTGTGTGTTTATTGTTGTTATTCCGTTGTCCCAACAAAAACTGAATCTTGATGTTCAATTATAAGACAACTGTTTCCTTTTGAACTGATAATATTCTTTAAGTAAAGCAGGAATACAAACGTCAGAGGGAAAAAATTTTAAAGAAACCTTAAAAATTCCACAAGCATGAGATAAGGAGATATACAAAAAAAAATTTGCATTCTAAACTGGAGCAGAACTTTTGAGAATACCTCAAAATTTTCACTAGATGAATTGCAAAGTCTATAGAGGTCGAAATAATAGAAGGAGCCAAGGTACGTATTAACCTTATCTTTTAAAAACTTACAATTTTTCTTTGACTGTAGAAGTAACAGGCACACAATGCCAGAGACATATATTTTGCTACTATTATGCCTCAAGATTCAAGTTATTATATCACCATATCAAGCCACTGCCATCAAGCTATTATTATGCTACTTTCAAATTGTATTATTATGCCTCCGAATTCAAGATATTATTATGCATTTGAATTAAGCTATTATTACCACGTTATTATTATGTCCTTATCTTGCAACTATTAGGTTATTTAATCAGGCATTTCTCATGCTACTATTATGTCATTCAAGCAGGCTTGTATTATGCTACTGTCAAGTTGTTATCATATTACTGTTATGTCACTATCTTGCTACTATTATATTATTCATTCAGACCCATATTACGTTACTGACAAGCTCCTATCATGTTGTTATTGCGTTATTATCATGCTACTATTCAAACAAGTCATTTTATGTTACTACAATGTTATTTAATCAAGTTGTATTATGCTACTTTCAGGCTACTATTTTGCTATCATTATGCCATGACTATTAGTTTTGTCCACCCTACAATTGGACAATTGGGTTAGTCCGCCCTAAAATAGGACAATTAGGTTAGTCCGCCCTAAAACGGACAATTGAGCCCGAGTATTGTATTTTGAGCCCATGAACTAATTTCGAACTCATATATATATATATATATATATATATATATATATATATATATATATATCTACTTATTCTGGCATTACTTTTATATTAGTCCATATTTTTTTATATATTTTATTAACCATTTTATTTAGTGGTGTTAAAATTTTCTGGCACAAAAGCATTAATAAATCTTTCATCAAATGAAAGTAATTTTCGCTTTTATTTCGCCTTTTAATTCTTTAACCTCTGACTTAACTCCCATTTCGATATCATCACAATTTCATACAACGTAACAATTCATGTCCTCTCTTATCTCTCCTTACTTATCACCTCGTGTTATTTTCATCTCAAAGCCCATATTATAAATTTCTTTTGGGGAATTCATTCGTCCCCAAATCTAGAACTACACACGGCATGATTCTCGAGAACCTGAGATATGTAGGCAATTTGATACCAAAGTCTCGGCCATAATATCTTCACAACTGTTTTTCTTACC
The DNA here is from genome assembly GCA_035772735.1 of Datura wrightii. NCBI lineage: Eukaryota > Viridiplantae > Streptophyta > Magnoliopsida > Solanales > Solanaceae > Datura > Datura wrightii. The sequence goes on along the minus strand of JASDFA010000006.1, from coordinate 52,541,323 downwards.
GGTCCTGCTGAAATCGTTCCTCGATTGGACAAAACTAGCTACTAGGTCAACATTCTTTGCCCGCCAATTTATTCTTCATTCCCGAGCAAAGAAGGGGCGATTTTTGACACCCAATTTTGGTCTCCCTTTGTCCCATCTAAGTTGCATATTTAAATATATATATATATATTAAATTATCTCTCACATAATTATTTAATATATGTTTAATTGGCGTGCATAATTTCAATATATCATAAATCGTTGATATTAGTTATTTATAACTAGTTCTTTTTACATAATTATTTATCATTTATGCATTTTTTAAATTACGCTTATAATTTCAAAATATTTTATTTCATTGGTTTCAAGTTATTAATTTTTCAATATTATATGTAACTACGGCATATATAATATATTGCATAATATATATAATACATACTTTCAATTAAATAAGCTTTTATTTACAAAATAATTTATTTAGTTTTATAAATTATTTATATATACTTAATTTTATAATAATAATATTTATATAGTTGTATCGTGAACTAAGCTGTTACTTTACCTATTTAATTAATTATATACAAGTGTATCACTTTTATTAACTAATAACAACGAATTCAATTTATTTAAAATCTAGCCATTTTCTATCTAGTTTGTGTCAACTGTAGCCATTTAATCAATTCATGCAGCATTTTAAATTCCAATTCGGCTCAATTAGAATCCGAACTGTATACCCAATTTGTGACCCGTTGATATATCCACAACCCGACCCATCAATTTAAAATTAATCTCAGCACTTCATCTTACTTGATCCTATGTCTAATATTGAACCCTACCTGTTTTTCTTTAATATCAAAATAACCCCCCCTCCCCAACCAAATTAAACCCTTATTCTCACAAAAATAACTCAACGCCACATACTCCCATCTCACTTTTGCTCCACTGCTCCGGCGAAACCAGATCCACCACTGAAGCCACCCTCACCCTTCAATATCCCTCTCCTCTCTCCCTTCACTCCTTTCCTCATCTCCCTCACTGCGCCACCACTAACGGTGAACCACTGGTGCTACAAACATCCAGAACGCACCCTGGCTCTCTCTCTTCATTCTCCTCTCCGCCATGAACTCCAGCTTTGCTCCAACCTCACTCTTTTCTCTCCCTTTTGTCTTCCTCTTCTATACCTTCAGTCGCAATACCGCCGCTGCTCTGGTGGACCACAATAGCGACACAGTCGCCTCCCCTCTCATCTCCATCTCAGTCCTCTCCCTCTCTCATTTTTCGGTCATCCCCAGACCAGAAAGGCTTGACACCATTGACCCTCCGATAGACCAGCGAGACACACAGCCAACAGATCCCACAGTCTTTTGGCCTTTTCCTAATTCTCCTTTTCATCAGATTTTTTAATTCATCTGAATGAATGAACTAATTTATACTTACTTCATCTTGATCCTTATTTTGATTACTCCTAATTATTATGAGTTTTAGTTTAAATCTTGATGCTATGTTGTGATTAATTTTTTCCAATGTGCTCATCCATGTCCTATATGTCTAAATTATATGCTTATTGTATGGGATATAATACAGCTCCTTAATTTACATAATACAGCTCCTTAATTTGAGTTTACTATGTTTCCTTCATGCTAGTCGTGTTACTATCTGCTCCAAGTTTGATTCATGATAGCCCTTATGTTAGTCTGATATCCTGAATGATTTATTTTACTTTTCTACTTGAAAATTTGAGTCATGGCAGCCCTGTGACGTATTACTTTATGGTAACTTTATGTTCTTACCTTGTACAATTTGTGATTGACTGATTTCGTATGCTCTGTTAAGGAAGGAATTGAGTTGATTATTTTCCCTTCCTACTCTTTCTCTCATTGGAGTATATATTATGCTTGATTAGTTTTATTTAAAGAAGGCTGATGTGGTTAATTATTTTCTAGTCTTTAGCTAATTTAGCATATTTTTGTTTAAGGTAATTATGATAATCTTTTGTTTAATTGATTCAACTATGATAATTAAGGAAGAGATATTCTTTGAATGATTTTTTTCTTCCTTTACTTCCTTAAGTGATCCTGACTATGTTAATTGTTGTAAAATAATATGAATTTGTTTTATTATTAAAGGAAAGAATCGTCGTGATTGAGTATCTCCCTTCCTCCTCTCCTCTGATTGATTACTCTTCTAGTTATATAAACAGTCTCTTCTTCTATTTCATTATTCACTAGAACACTACTAATTCTCTAGCAGAAGACATTGAAACCTGGCTTGTTTTTCTCATGACATACTAATTATTGCGGAATTTGCTGATTTGCTCCTATTTAATTTACGCTTCTTAACTGGTTGGTTTTTCATCTATGCATTCAATATATGTATTTGATTATTCTTGTGCTTAAATTATTTGTTTAACCACTCTATAGCATGATATAATATCAACAGTCTTGACTTTGTTTTAACACTCATTCCTAATTCATGGGACATATATTTAACCTCTTTTCCTTAATGAGAACTTTGTTTCAGTATTTGTCGTTCCTTATTGCTCAACAAGTTATGGTTGCATATTTGTTCCATTTAACATATGTCAACTATATGATAAACCCAATACATGCTTGTTCTACTAAGAATAATTAGTTAATACTTATGTTAAGATACCCTTTGCTCATTGGGTATGTACATTTTGTTTGTGTGTGTTTCAATATGATTAACAGGATCTTTCTCTAAGATTGTTTCGAGGCGTGTTGAAGAGCTGCCTGGGTTCGGTCGGAGATTAAGAGGGCAATTTGAAATTATTTTTTTTCAAATCTTTTATATCTTATTGTTTTATTAAGTTGTAATCATGTAATAAACTCTGTCATAGAATAAAAAGGGATGTTAAAGGGGGTTGGAAATTGTGTGCTAGTTGTTGAAATTCTTTTAAGTTCCTTGCAAGCTTATATTTTATGTTTATTTGGTATAAGCTTTATTCTTGTAAAAATCACAGTCCAAATCTTTTTTTAATTTATTTTAAAAGAGCGGTGTGGTTTTGTCATTAATTATATAAATATTATCTCTTGACATATAGTTATTAGAAAAGTAAAGTAAATTACAAAGTCTAATTCTAAACTTTTTAAAATTCAGCAGACCTGTCCCTCGAAAGCAACATCAACCCAAGATTTTAAAGGGATAGAGTGTATTTATATGTAGATATTTATGTGTTTATATTTAAAAAAAAATCAAATCTCAAATATATTATTATTATATTTTCAACTTAAAATCGACCTCCAATTAATTTATTGCTAAGATTGAAGATCACGATTCATAATATCGAGTTGTCATCCCGATAAAGAAATAAATATTTTTGTATTTTAAAACTCTCAAGTTTTGTTTAACATCTTATATATATTCTGGATTTTTTATAATTGATTTTAATTTGTAATGTCTCTCTTTTATTTTTTGTTTTGGGTTGCTAGAATTTTTTATATTTACTTACTCTAAATTTAATGTTGCAAATTAAAAAATATTATAGAGTATAGTTGTTATTATTTTTTTTAAATTTCTTTTTCCTCGCTTGTCTGAACAATTTAGCTTCTTGAATTAATTTTTTTTATTTATTCATGTATTTAACAAATAAGTTTGCATGTGTTAATCGATTTATCACTTAGGTTTTAAATTAACTAGTGAATTAATTTACGTTTGACTATTTATTTTTATTGAAATAAGTTTTCATATATTTACTTGGTAATAATTTTGCTAATATCTTCCACGATCCCAAATAAGCAGTCCTGTGAGCACCTACTTCGACTCTACTCGATAAGAGAACCCTTTTGGAACATTACAATCAAAATTCAAAAATTTTTGTTAATTCTCATTAATCAATAATAACTTCAAAAATAACACTACAAGATTCCCTAAAACATTGATTCTCCCAAGATCTAGTCTAGACAGGTATAAGAGCTCTAATTGAATATATGACAAGACAAAAACACAGCTTCGTCTAAGAAGAAGAACACAGAAGTTGATGTTGAGTACTTCACGCTAATCAAGGGACTTCAAACCTGCCACAACCTACACCCAAAAAGGTGTAGCAAGGTAGTATCAGTACATCACACGTACCGGTATGCATCATTGCCTGACTAAGGTTAGTTAACACAGTAGCATAATAATCAACATATGATCAATGTTATTAAATTCAACAATTATTCCACTTATACAACCACTCATTAATTTTGATAACTACATTCTCCTTTTTTAGGTGTTATCAAGTTTTGAAAAATTACTCTACAATTCTAGCCACCATCCTATCATTAATCTGCCTTCATACTATTCCGCTGCAACGCTTACTCAGACCACCACAGCAGTCCCGCTACCGGGGTTATGTACCTGTTGCAACGCTTACTCCTATCAGTCTATAACAAATATTCCTAATCCAGTTCTGTTCTATTCCGTCATATAATTTTATAACACATTTACCTCTTTTACCACTTTCTGATGGCCGACTAAGTCCGTCCATTATCATTTATTAACCTACCTAATTATGCCTAGGATTTTTTGACTCTTTTTAGTGAGCTACATACAATAAATAAGTCTACTCGTTATCTCTCAATAACTCACTATCTTTGTTTAAACTTGTCATGCCATCTTTCGTACCCCACCAAATCATTTAAAACCACATTCAATTCACAAATACAGATTAACTAATTCAAGTACACATAAGAAGTCATCAACACCTAAGGAAGTCAATTTTCCAAATATTAAAGTACATGCACATAACTATTTTCATACCACGAAAATGCCACAAGATATCATACCGAAACCGTATATCCATATACGGTATTCCAAATAAGTTTGTCACCTCAAACCCGAATCATGTCAGTATATTTTGTATCACACCTGTATACCTATACCTTTCTAGCTTTGCAGTCGTATGTATATCAAACCATACCCGCACAATATCTGTTTCACAATCCTACCATCGGTGATATGTCGAGCATACACCTCCGTCAAATCACTGTACACACATACTAGAGGGTCTTATGCTTGCCCTTCCAGGCATGACCTGCAGGGGACTCTAGAAATCCATGTACTGAGCATCCATCCATATGAGTCATTTATCATACATGTCTATGTACTCATATTCGTACACCTAGACGCATAGTCTTTTAGCTATACCTGTCTGTGTACTTCCTCATACCACTCGCCTGGATGCTCACCTCGAGCACGAGCCACTCAAGTATCCAATCCTCATTCAGAGTCTGATCATATTAACCTATTCATCCGAGTTCTTTACCTTTGGCCCCAGGCTTCACCTTCATCGTCATATCAATGATTTATGTATCATCCATCATTTTAGTCGCCTATTCATTCGGTACCAACTCGCCTCTCATTCTTGGAATGCACATCATAGCACAATAATAAATAAATCACACACCACAAGAATTACATATTCATATCAACAAGTAAAATCACATGCATGATTTCGAACCCAATCTCATACCCAACAGTAATAATATTAGTTACATTAATTCATTACAAGGAATTACGACTTGGGCCGCTCGCTGGTATTGGCTCTATTGCAGCGGCATCACTACCATTGCAATGGTCTCGCTACAGTAGTACATTAACCATTGTAGCGGTACTGCAGGCAGTACTACGACCAGTCTTCCTTTTCGTCTAGTGTCTCATTCTATATTATGCCCACCACAATGAAAGAAGCATCATATAGAGCTCATTCCAACAATTAACCTTTCACAGTGAAATCACCAACACGAACATCATTCAACAACCCAAGTAATACAATATCAATCGCAGCACATTCAGGTCATTATGAAAAGTATAACTGTCCTAATTCTCGAGCTTCAAATCTCGTTCAATAATAATTACAACCAGTCAATCATTTACTTATTGCATCTGTTAAGCATGTTTACATGATTAAAAATTCAAGTTTTTAATTCTAAAAGAGCGATCCTATAATCGATACATGGGAAATTACATTGGATACACTCCAAAAGGTCAATTACATACACTTGATTTGGTCTTACATACACCCTTAAGCATAAACTATTTGTTAATGCACTCTCTCTCTCTTCTAGGGATTTTCTCCTTATGGGGATACCACTCCCCTTTTTCTAACCTGACCATCCTCAAAATCACACCGATCTCAATTAGTTGACTACGAGTTATCTATGTTTCGGGCCTACTCATCAAAAGCATATCAACTATACGCACGTATATGTTTAGCTAATCAAAGTCTAATGTTAACACCCTGTAAGTTCCTAATATTTAGTCAGCATATTCGTATGTCAATCAAGAGTTTTAGAGTTTGACCCGTACAAGAAAGAGCCCGGGAAAAGATTGAACGAGCATGGAATCGAGGTAGTGAGGGAGAAGGCCGGACAGGCTGCCACAAAGGGCAACGTGTCACAGACCTCTCCCTGTGCGTTGGGTGCCGTTACACGGCCCTAAAACGCCGCGATAGGGTCTGTGACATGGACCCCGTGTCCACTGCCCAAGTCTTATATATGTCCAATTTAATCATTTGGTTTCACTACATACAAACAGATCCTCGTCCAGAAAGTGAGAAACACAACATTTTCAAGTTATTTTCTTCCGATTACGCTGTCAAACACTGTCCAAATTCAAATTAACTCCAGTTATTGAGTTTTAAGCCTATAAGGAGCAACACTACGGAGTTATTTTCTTGAAATTCGCCCAGAAAATTGTAACCCCGCTAAGTAGAAGTTGTCAGAATTGTTCCAAATTGATTCCAATACAGTCACAGGCTTCAAATAAGCATTTCTCCCTTCTGAACTCTCTGGAAATTATACATTTCCGACCGTATTTTGTTAAGTTGAAGTATAGTTAATATTAGTATTATAAGTTATCATTTTTGCCGAATTTAGTACTGAAACAAATCTCATTCTCCCAATAATACAATTACAATTGGAAAGGGCTGTTGAATATGAGTTGAAACTCGCTAGTTAATCAGAAATCGGTGATCGAGGTATGTTAAGGCGAATTCCTTCGGCAAGTTAGTTTCTTAGTTAGTTTCTTGAGTATTGTAATACAGTTTGATTCCCAATAAGAAATTCAAAAGTATATATACTGTGATTAGCTATTGCTATTAGTTAAAATAAGTATTTATGTTTAGTTTGGGATTGACTTTGCCCTGTATAGCCTTCCATAACCAACCCCAGGGTTGCTAGCTGTGTCGATGCTTGCCAGGGGCTAGATGACGTCACTCTAAGGAGCAGTATGCCATCTGCGAGGGATGAAGATGGGGTATGAGGGCCTCATACAGTCCATTCCATGGCTGGACTATCATATGTCATATCGGCACCACACCCCCATCAAGCATGGTGCCCGGGGTGCAGATATCAAGAGTCCAATAGACTCAGATACAACTATAGTTCAGGGGCCGAGCTGGCTCAGCTGCAGACCCAACGGACTTGTAGGACAGCTATAGTTATTAGATAATTTAGAGTTACCTTGTTAAGGGATTATAGATTGAAGTGTACGCGTCAGGGCTTATAGGTGCCCCGGGTGGGTTATTCTGTGCTGGTTGTACCTTCCAGCTTATGGGGGCCAGGTAAGGTTCTTGTTTGCATTTGTATTGATAGATTAGATAGCAGAAAGTTCAGCTATTCAGGTAGTATCTCTATTAGTTTTGTTCAATTACTTTCAGTTTCCTTTAGTTCATACTGTTATTTATAGTTACCGCGATACATATTCGGTACATATTATACTGACGCCATTCTTGGGGCACTATATTACTTGCCTGCAGGTGCGGATAGATATGGATGAGGACCTTCCTGGTCTCCATCCAGGATTAGCAGTGCAGTCGGCTCCTTTACTCTGAAGCTAATAGTTAGAAGGTTTGCTCTTTTGATTGTACAATTTATGGGTAGGTCTGGCCCTGTCTCGACCATTATATCACTCCTAGAGGCTTGCAGATTGTTTCAGATTTCCTGTGGTTAGTTGTTGTTGGCCATGTGGGGCCCATGTATACTTTATTTTATATGTTGGCCATGTTGGGCTTTGTTTAGCTGTCAGTTAGCGGCCTTGTCGGCCATAGCTTAGTTTAGTGTTGGATTTACTTTATAGTTATAAATAGATATCATGGTGGTATTGTCATCCCGCATAAGATTTGATGTGCTATGGATTTACAGCACTATTGACGCTCAAAACTAAGAAAATAGTATGGACTTAGGTGTATTTATATGGATATGAGGCACTTTTCCTTTGATTTCAGGATAAATGGGTGTTGGAACAATAAATTGCAAAAGGAAGCTAAAAATGCGCAAAAAAGCGCAAAAGGTGCAGTCCACAGTACGATCCGTAGGATAGACCTATGAGTCGTACTGAGGACCTTGATGAGAAGCTGGAAGTTTAACTTGGAAGATTGATCCCATGAGACTTTTTATGGATCGTACCATGATGGTACGAGTTGTGGTAAGCCAGTCGTGATGAAATCCAGAAGAAATGCACAGAAGGCTGATTTTCAGTACGAGAGTACCCTACAACCTGTGAGATGAAGGTACGAGTCGTACCATACAGGTCGTGGTGAAGTTCAGAAAAAATCCAAAAGTACCAGGATCAAGACACAATGCAATGTATGAGTCGTAGGAAGTCGGTACGAATCATACCTTGGCCCAATACTTAGCCAAAATTCAGCCAACACTCCAAGCCACTAGTCGATGCCACGGTCCATGAGAAGCCCCTATGAGTCGTAGGTGGACCCATGATGAGGTCGGCTACAAATAAGGAAAGCAGTCCTGTTAGTTTAGGAAAAGGATTCTTGTGTCTCTATAAATACTTTTTATGCTTTATTTTTCATAGGAGGACGATGAATAGACTTAATTCTAGTAGGAAAACATTGTACTAAGCAATTTGACATCATTGAAAGAGAGAATTGAGTTGGTTCAACCTTGTGATCAACCTTTTCTTGAATTCATCTTGTTCTTGCTACTTGTTATTCAAGATTTCGTGGTTTAATTGAAGGAAATCATTTTTCTCAATCATCTTTGTAAGTTTTGTCTTATGTTTTCAATTGTGAACACAATTCACAATCTTGCGACTATGAGAGCTAAAACCTCCATAGCTAGGGTTGTGGGAACTATGGTGGATTAACAAGCTAGGGTTGCACAAAGTGATTTGAAAACCAATGTTAATTACTTATATTGTATTCTCTTCATCTTTAACGATTTTTAACGGTGTACAACGCTAGGAAGTGCCTAAATTCTTTACTTGCTTTGGTCGAAGAGGTAGAGATTAGGAAAGAGAATTACAACAGGGCCTTGATTTTGATGATCATTATACTAAGTTGAGTTGTGGTCGCAGGATAGTTATATCTGGAACTTAGTTATAGCGGTTAGTTTTCAAAACTCATGAGACTTGGTCGAGTAATTGAGGATAGTCATTTAATGGGGATTGGTCGATCGTTTGAATGAACCTAAGTTATCAGTTTCGGTAAGTAAGTATTGGTAAAGATCATGAGTGTATACCCAAAGCTAATATGAACCCATGGGGAACACAAACCCTAGTTATCCTTTAATTATTGATTCACAAATATAATCTTGATTGTTGTTTATTTCTATTATTGATTTTTATTAGAATTCCCCCCATTGTGAAGTAATTACCATACAAGTTCATCTACCAGCTGTAATCTAGATCTTCCATATTCCCTGTGAGTTCGACCCCAACCTCTAGTTGGATTCTTTATTGACACTGTCTGCTTCATACTTCAGTTGGAAGTGTGGTTTGAGCATGTCACACCCCACCTTGGGGGGCATGACGGGCACCTGGTGCCTGCTAGACTCTGGGCTGCTAGATGGTCCAGCCTAAGCACATCTGGTGCTTTGGCTAACTCGGGCTCTATTTCAAGAAACGAACCGGCTATATAACGGCTGTAAATACAGCCTCCGACCGACTGGGCCTATAGCCACCTGTACTGTAACAGCAGCTAACCAGAATCACGCCAATATAAGGGAGCCTATGCGGGCCGACAAGGCCACCGTGCTGTCTAGTTATCTCTAACTCAATATAACAAATGCGGAACAACTACGTGACCGGCAAGGTCACCACTACTGATTGGATAAGGCCTCACACGACCAACATAAGCAACTAAACATACGCACGGCCCCACACGACCGGCACAACTAACCACAGGGAAATATATACAGACTGCAAGCCTCTAGGAATACTGATAAAATGGTCGGGACAGGGCCCCGACCTACCCATACTACACAACAAAAGGAAATAAAATACACCTCTGAATATCAAGCTCCGGATGACAGGAGCTGATAACTCTGCTGACTGGATCACGAGGGATTGACTCCTCGTCTATATGTACCTGCAGGCAAGCAATGCAGCGCCCAAACGGGCGTCAGTACCATAGGTACTGAGCATGTAAAACAAACTGAAATATACAACTGAAATGGGTAACAACAATAACATGAAACATAAGCAGGAAGTAGCTGAGTCTACCTGGCTGAGGATAACTGGGGAGAGTTTACTTATTTTGTAACTAAACTGGGTGTACCTGACGACGTGTCGTCCTACTGTCTATTAGTATCTAGTAGCACATATAGATATACATATAAATACACACAATACCTGACCGACCCCCATAAGCCGAAAGGTGCCAACCAACAAACAATCTATTTACCCCTACCGGGTCTAAACCAACCAAAAATAAGTCACTCCACTCATCTGATAACTGTGAGCTCCTCCTACCGTCCCCCTTGGGTACGTAGCTCAGGCTTTGGCCTCTGACAATAAACTGTGTCTGAGTCCGAAGACTCCTGCCTCTGGGCGCAAGTGCACACGGGGTAATCTGTTGTTGTATCTATGACTGAAACTGCCCCTGGGTGCAAGCACGCAACAGGGTAATTTTATAAAAATCTGTATCTGAAACTACCCCCGGCCACAAGCGCACACAGAGTAATCTGCCCCTGTAAATAGGGTATACTGGCTCTACGCAGACGAACTGAACTGCCCCTGCAAGCAGGGTAATCTGGACCGTATTATCATGGTGGTCGGCCATTATCGTCCTCTAGGCGGACGGCATCGCCCAGCTGGTGGCGGTATCTGAATCTGGTACCAACACAGCTATAACCTAGGGGCGGTGGGGATGCTAAAGGGTGCCCACATGCCACAACAAGTCTCAACTTGCAAACACATACACAGCAAGCATGCTCAAATGAAAAATACTAATCATATTCTCTTCTTTAATTTCAAGGCCAGTCCATACAAAACAACTGATGCTATATTCTATTTTACACTGTTTCTGATTGTTGGGCTAACTGCTACCTGGCCTTTATCTATTTATCTGATTATTGTTATCCGTGATATGAAGCTATATCAATTTCTAAAGTCATATCTGTTTCTGGAGTTATATCAGTGTCTGGATCTATTTCTATATCTGATTACTGATCTGATTATATCTGGATATAACTCAATAACATAGAACATGCCATCTATAACTGGATATAGCTCAATAATATAAAATGTGCCATCTATTACCGGATACAGCTCAGCAAATGTAATACGTACTATCTGTAATCATGCTAATTCATTATATTGCTTTTACAACTTTCATTCTGGGTATTACGTAAGAACATGCTGAGCTATTAGCGGATACCATATTACTATCTGAAATCATCTGACTATCCGTTATTCTAATTATCTCATGATACGTAATGATATACTAGCACGCTTGCTGGAAATTGTACTAAAATCATTCCTGTACGCCGGGTATCTGTTAATAGCCTTTATTCTATTTATTTTCTAGACTATACTTCCTGGCTTGCCGAAAGAATAGCTTTACATACCTGGTTTCTGAGTACCCGACTGACCGATGTGATTTCCGTCAATACTTCTGTTGTTTCTCCCAACTTAGTTCGGTAGCACGACGATTCGTCGGCCGAATTTCGTGAAACTAAATCAGTAGGAATGCCCCTTGCTGCTAAATACCTCGGTATCTGGAGTTAATTTGAGTTTGGATCGCGTTTGACGGCGTAATCGGAAGGAAATTGTCCAGAACCCTTCGTCCCTCTTCCTCTCTAATTTTCTCTCTGATTTCACTGGAAATTATAAGAATTTTAGCATTTAAACCGAAGTGGAGGGCTTTATATACTTGGGGCTAGACAGGGCCAACGTGTCACGGAGCCATCGCGGAGGCTCCACCTCCGTGACACGTTGCCATTGCGGAGGGGCTCTGCCCCAGCTCCTTCCGCGATGGTTCGATAGGTTCTTGTCCGGTCTTGTCCCGGGCCTTTTTCTAGCATGTATGGATTTCCAATACTCTTAGCCAACACGCGAATAGGCCATCTATGTGTCAGGAATTTTATGGGGTATAATAGAGCATTATCAGGATTCCCTGCTATTATCTGTTTCTGGTTAGCTGTTTTCTTTTAAAGGTGGCTATAAGGCCTTGTCGGTTGGGGCCTGTGTTTACAACCAAGATATAGCCTATTATTTTCTTGATTTAAAGATTAGGCATGCACCAGAAGTGCATAAGCTTAGTCAGGTCAGTTCAGATCCTAGTAGGGCACCAGGTGTCAGTCATGCCTCTCAAGGTGGGGCGTGACAAACTTGGTATCAGAGCAGGTTGTACCCCAGGGAGTCTGCAAGCCGTGCTAAGTAGAGTCTTGCCTATGGAATGTGTTGTGCACTACATTCTATAGGCAGGAGGCTGCGAGGTATGATAGGATGGTTACTCTTCTTTTTGATCCAGTCTTTCTATTGATCTATACAGTATAGGGTTGAGTCCCTAAAATTACCATATTCTGCTTGTCTACAGAGAAATGTCGGACATACGACAGACCACGACTGGCAGGAAGTTAGACTTCGCAGCAGGAGAGGGCACTAGATGGGTGCCCCAGTCAAAGTCAGCCCGATTGAGGGCGACAGGGAGACTCTATCTCGGTCTCCCCAACAGTCTCTTCCCCGTCAGGAGCCGCCCAGAGCAACAAATGCGTTGGCACCACCTCCAGTAGTCCTAATACCGATGCCATAATATCAGGAGGTTAGGAGTACTATTTTTATGATAGCTCATATGATGGCTGCAAAGCGTTAACCATAGGCACCCGTAGTTGCAGAGTCTTTGGGAGGACCTGACAGTTTGAGGGTTCGAGTGTTTCTCGCACTGAGTCCTCCGCAGTTCACAGGGACAGATCGAGTTGAGGACCCTCAGGACTTTTTGGACCAGTTGCAGTGGATCTTCGGGGTAATGCATGCCACACCTGCGGAGTCAGTTGAGTTAGCGGTATTCCAGTTGCGAGACATAGTAGTGTTATGGTACGAGAGTTGGAAGAGGTGCCGAGGTAGAGATGTTTCCCCTCCGACTTGGTCCAATTTTTCGGAGGCCTTCTTGGACCACTATTTGCTGTGAGAAACCGACAGGCCTGGGTAGATCGGTTTCTGCATCTGGAGCAGGGTTCAATGAGTGTCCAGGAGTATGTTATGAGATTTGATTCCTTGGCCCAATATGCACCGGCTTTTGTAGATACCATGCCAGTTAGAGTGCACTGATTTATTATGGGACTACTCCCAGAGTCTGTAGAGACTTGTATTATGGCTATGCTGCGAGAGGACATGGATATTGCCCGTGTTCAGTCATTTGCTCAGAATATTGAGGGAATCAGGCAGCGGCAGTGGAAGATAGAGAGGGTAAATCAGGAGCAACATCGCAGGGCTAGACCTAGTGATACGCAGGTAGAGTTTCAGGGCGGACCCGGGCCAGACTATCGGGCAGGCCACCCAGACCCCTACCTCCACAGTAGCAGCAGCTGGGTAGACTAGGCCTTCGGCGGCAGTCAGGGCCCGGCGAGAGCTCACGGCCATCGAGTTCGCAACAGCAGAGAGGGTCAGAGTAGAGTAGATTCACCGTGCCACTTTGCCCTATCTGTAGTCGACGTCATTCTGGGGCATGCAGGTATGGTTCTTCGGTGTGTTACACCTATAAACAGGAAGGTCACCTGATGAGGGACTATCCAGCCAGGGGTCAGAGTGATCGGGACCGACAGGACAGATCTTTAGTAGGGTCACATGCCCCAGCATCTCCAATAAGGCGTAGGCCCTCAGCTCCAGCCGGCAGAGGCCGAGGCAGGTCACGGGCATCTAGATCAGGCACCGGTCAAGATCGCACTTATTCTTTACCGGGGCAACAAGAGTCATAGTCGTTGCGGAATGTGGTGATAGGTATGCTAGACATTTGCTCTCATTCTGTTTATGCTTTGATAGACCCAGGTTCCACATTGTCTTATGTTACACCACTAGTAGCCCGGAAATTTAGTATCAGCATAGAATTACTTTAGGGACCTTTTTTAATGTGCACACCCGTCAGTGATTCTATTATATCTAAAAGGATCTATCGGGGTTGCACAGTAGAGGTTGTTAGCCGCCAGACTTTAGCAGATTTGGTAGAATTAGAAAGATCAATTTTGATGCAATTATGGGTATGGATTGGCTAGCACCATGTTATGACAATGTAGAATGTTGGACCAAGACTGTGCGGTTTCACTTTTCAGAGGAGGTAGTATGGGAGTGGAAAGGCAATGCAGCCCTGCCAAAAGGTAGGTTTATATCCTATCTTCGAGCGAGAAAGTTGATAGCAAAGGGTTGCATCTATCATATTGTTAGGGTTCAGGATGTTCAAGCAGAATCCCTGACTCTTCAGTCTATTTCAGTAGTTAATAAATTTCCAGATGTATTCCCAGATGAACTTCCTGGTATTCCCCTAGAGCGGGAAATCGATTTTGCTATTGACCTATTACCAGGTACTCAGTCTATATTTATCCCTCCATACTGAACGGTTCCTGCTAAGCTTAGGGAATTGAAGGAATAGCTGAAAGATCTGTTAGATAAGGGCTTCATTAGGCCGAGTACTTCACCATGGGGTGCTCCCGTTTTGTTTGTAAGAAAGAAGGATGGCTCCCTCCGCATGTGTATAGACTACCAGCAGCTAAATAAAGTAACTATCAAGAATAAATACCTACTTCCCAGGATAGACGGCTTGCTTGATCAGTTACAAGGGGCGAAGTATTTCACTAAGATCGATTTAAGGTTTGGGTATCACCAGGTACGGGTTCAAAGAGATAGATATCCCGAAGACAGCCTTCAGAATCAGGTATGGCCATTTTGAATTCTTAGTTATGTCATTCGGGTTGACGAATGCTCCTACAATATTCATGGATCTGATGAACAGCATCTTCAGGCCGTATCTGGATTTATTTGTGATAGTATTTATTAATGATATTCTGGTGTATTCTCATTCAGAAATAGAATATCGAGATCATTTACGAACAGTGCTCCAGATTCTCTAGGATCACCAATTATACGCAAAATTTTCTAAATGTGAGTTCTGGATGAATTCTATGGCCTCTTTGGTCCATATCGTATTAGAGGCTGGTATTTAGGTATATTCACAAAAGAATGAGGTAGTAAAGACATGGCCTAAACCTACAACTCCGACTGAGGTACACAGTTTTCTGGGATTAGCCGGGTACTATAGAAGATTTTTAGAAGGGTTTTCAACCTTATAAGCACCATTCACCAAGTTAACTCAAAAAGCAGCTAAATTTCACTGGATTGAAGCATGTGAACAGAGTTTCCAAGAACTGAAGAACATATTTACATCAGCGCCAGTACTAGCATTGCCAGAAGGATCAGAAGGTTATGCAATGTCTTGTGATGCTTTAGTTGTTGGGTTAGGGTATGTTATGATGCAACACGGTAAGGTAATTGCTTATGCTTCGAGGCAGTTGAGGAAGCATGAAAAGAACTATCCAACTCACGACCTGGAGTTAGCAGCAGTAGTTCACGCCTTAAAGATCTGGAGACATTACCTGTATGGGGTGAACGTGGACATTTTTACCGATCACAAGAGCCTCCAGTACATTTTCACTCAGAAAGAGTTGAATCTAGGACAGCGTCACTGTTAGAACTGTTGAAAGACTATGACGTGAACATTTTGTATCATCTAGGAAAGGCCAACATTGTAGCAGATGGCCTTAGTCATATATCTATAGGGAGTCTGGTATATTTAAAGCCCAAACAGCGGAAACTGGCCCGAGAATTACACCGGTTAGCCAGCTTAGCTATCCAAATAGTGGACTTAGGAGACAATGGGGCTATAATTCAAAATACAGCAATATTGTCCCTGGCAGTGGAGGTAAAAGAACGGCAGCATGAAGATCCTCATTTAGCACAGCTCAGAGATAAAGTACAATAGGGGGAAGTATCAGATTTTGAAGTAACCGAAGACGGGGTCTTGAGATGTAGGGGTCGACTCTATGTTCCAGATGTGGAGGGACTTCGCCAGCAGATCATGGAAGAGGTACATTATTCCCGTTATTCTCTTCACCCAAGCTCAACAAAGATGTATTATGACATAAACGAAATTTACTGGTGGTCGGGAATGAAAAAGGGCATAGCAAAAAATGTAGCACAATGCCCTAACTACCAGCAGGTAAAGGCTGAACATCAAAATCCGGCGGATTAACGCAGGAAATAGCAGTGCCTGTGTGGAAATGGGAGGAAATAAATATGGAATTTGTGACAGGATTACCCCGTAACAAACACAAATTTGATTCTATCTAGGTGATAGTTGATAGGTTGACGAAGTCAGCCCATTTTCTGCCAATCAGGACCACTTTCTCAGCCGAGGACTATGCCGAGTTATACATAAGGGAAGTAGTTAGACTACATGGTATCCTAGTATCTATCAATTCTGACAGAGGAGCACAATTTACAGATAGACTCTGGCAGTCATTTCAGAGAGGCTTGGGAACGCAGGTTAACCTGAGCACAGCCTTCCACCCTCAAACAGACGGGCAGGAGGAACGTACAATTCAGATGCTCAAGGATATGTTACGGGCATGCGTGCAAGACTTTCGGCGCAGTTGGGATGAACATTTACCCCTTATTGAGTTTGCTTATAATAAAAGTTACCATTCGGCAATCCAGATGGTGCCTTATGAGGCCTTATATGGGCGGAAATGCAAGTACCCAGTTGGTTAGTTCGAGGTCGGAGAATCAGGGTTAAATGGACCAAACATAATCCATCAGTCAGAGGAGAAAGTGAAGCTTATCAGAGAGCACTTGCTGACAGCTCAAAGTCGCCAAAAATATTATGCTGATGTACAGCGTTGAAACCTAGAATTCAATGTAGACGACTGGGTATTTCTAAGAGTTTTGCCAATGAAGGGTGTGATGAGGTCTGGTAAAAAAGGGAAGCTAAGCCCGAGGTTTATTAGGTCATATTGAATCCTCTAGAGAATAGGCCAGGTGGAATACGAGTTAGATTTGCCTTCAGAGTTAGAGTCTATTCACCCGGTCTTTCATGTGTTGATGTTACGGAAATGTATAGGGGATCCGTCCCGAGTTATGCTAGTCAAGGACTTCCAGGTTACTGAGGAGTTAGCCTATGAAGAAGTTCCAGTGGCCATATTAGATCAGCAGATTCGTAGGCTGAGGACTAAAGATGTCACCTCTGTTAAGGTATTGTGGATAAACAAGAATAGGGAAGAGATAACCTGGGAAAGCCGAGGACGACATAAGATCCATGTATCCTCAATTGTTTTAGGGTTAGTCCAGACTGTGCAGATAAGGTAAAGTTGTTGATTTAGTTGTTGTTCTATGATTTATGATACTTATATTGTACAGTTTACTACAATCTTATTCTGAAAGAGTTGTTATAGTGCCATGTCAGAAATCTGTATTGGACTTTTCTGCATTTCAGCGTTTTCAGATAGTCCGTATTACAGGGGAGACTCTGCCGAAATTTTTCCATAATAGTAGTTAAAAGAGTTAGATTCCTGTAAGTTAAAGTGACATTTGAGGACGAATGTTTCTAAGGGGGGAGGATGTTACACCCCGTAAGTTACTAACATTTAGTCGGTGTATTCATATGTTAGTCAAGAGTTTTATAGTTCGACCCGTACAAGAAAGGGCCCGAGAAAAGCTCGAACGAGCACAGAATTGAGGTTGCGAGGGAGAAGGACGAACAGGCTACCACAATGGGCAACGTGTCACGGTCCTCTCCCTGCCCGTTGGGCACCGTGACACGGCCCTAAAACGCCGCTATGGGGTCCGTGACACGGACCCCGTGTCCACCGCCCAAGTCTTATATATATTCAATTGAATCATTTGGTTTAAACAGACCCTCGTCCAGAAAGTGAGAAACACGACATTTTCAAGTTATTTTCTTCGATTACGCTGCCAAACGATGTCCAAATTCAAATTAACTCCAGGTATTGAGTTCTAAGCCTGCAGGGAGCATTACTATGGAGTTATTTTCTTGAAATTCACTCGGCAAATCGAAACCCCACTGAGTAGATGTTGTCAGAATTGCTCCAAATTGATTCCTATACAGTCACAGGCTTCAAGTAAGCATTTCTCCCTTCTAAACTCTCGGAAAATTATACGTTTCTGGGCGTATTTCATTAAGTTGAAGTATAGTTAATATTAGTATTATAAGTTATCATTTTTGTCAAATTTAGTACTGAAACTAGTCTCATTCTCCCCGTAATACAATTACAGTTGGAAAGGGCTGTTGAATACGAATTGATACTCGCCAGTTAATCAGAAATCGGCGATCCAGGTATGTTAAGGCGAATTCCTTCGGCAAGTTAGTTTCTTGAGTACTGTAATACAGTTTGAATCCCAGTAAGAAAGTCAAAAGTATATCTATTGTGACTATCTATTGTTATTAGTTAAAATTAGTACTTATGTTTAGTCTGGGATTGACTTTGCCCTGTATAGCCTTCCATAACCAACCCCAGGGTTACTAGCTATGTCCACGCCCGCCAGGGGCTAGATGACGTCGCTCCAAGGAGTGGTATGCCGTCCGCGAGGGATGAAGATGGGGTCTGAGGGCCTCATACAGTTCATTCCATGGCTAGACTATTATATGCCGTATATGTACCACACCCCCGTCGAGCTTGGTACCCGGGGTGCAGATATCAGGAGTCCACTAAATTTAGACACAACTACAATTCAGGGGCTGAGCGGGCTCTATAGCATACCTAGGGGACTGGTAGGACGGCTATATTTATTAGATGATTCAGTGTGACCTTGTTAGGGGTATATAGATTGAACTGTACTCGCCAGGGCTTATAGGGGCCCGGGTGGGTTATTTTGTGCTGGTTGTACCTTTTGACTTATGGGGGCCAGGTAAGGTTTTTGTTTGCATTAGTACTGATAGATTAGACAGCAGGAAGTTTAGCTATTCAGGTAGTATCTCTATTATTTTTGTTCAGTTACTTTCGGTTTCCTTTTAGTTCATACAGTTATTTACAGCTACTGCCTTACATATTCGGTACATATTATACTAACGCCCTTCTTGGGGCACTGCATTACTTGCCTGTAGGTTCGGATAGACGTGGATCAGGACCTTCCTAGTCTCCAGCCAGGATTAGCAGTGCAGTCGATTCCTTTCCTCCGGAGCTAACAGTTAGAAGGTTTACTCTTTTGATTGTACAGTTTATGGGTAGGTCGGGGCCCTGTCTCAACCATTATATCACTCCTATAGGCTTTAAGATTGTTTCAAATTTCATGTGGTTAGTTATTGTTGGTTGTGTGGGGCCCGTGTATGCTTTATTTTACGTGTTGGTCGTGTGGGGCCTTGTTTAGCTGTCAGTTAGCAGCCTTGTCGACCATTGCTTAGTTTAGTGCTGGATTTAATTTATAATGATAGCTAGATATCATAGTGGTCTTATCGGCCCGTATAGGATTCTCTGTTATTACATGTTTTTGGCTAGCTATTTTGTTTTACAGGTGGCTATAAGGCCTTGTCGGCGGGGGGCTGTGTTTACAATCGAGATATAGCCCGTTGTTTTCTTTTTTAAAGATTAGGCATGCACTAGAAGTGCATAAGCTCAGTAAGGTCAGTTCAGATCCTAGTATGGCTCCAGGTGCCATTCATGCCTCCTAAGGTGGCGTGTGACATCTAATACCAGAATGAGTAAACCATATCCTACCTGGGCGCCAAGCTATCTTCCAAATATTCCTAATGATGGGGTTGTATCATTTTTTTAATTTCTCGGGTGAGTTCCTAACTATGGAGGTTGAATCTTCACCTCTTGATCCTTCTTATTTTTTCAAAAATTTATTTTCTATTTTTGGGCGTTCTTATTAAACCCTTTTTGAGAGAGTAGATTTTTAAATTTTTAATTGGAAAAGGATTGTAGAATTCTGGTCCACGTCACCTGCTGCAACGAGCACCTTTACCACTGTAGCGATTTCTCCATAGTAGGAAGTGTCCCGCCATAACGGATACACGCTTGGGTCCAACCGATTTTGACCCAGCCCATTTGAACTTGTTCGTCTCATGCCCTTTATTTTTTAGGAATTCAATTTAAAATTTATAAAAATTTAAATTCACTCTCTCTTAGGTGGTCGGATGCTATAATAGTCGGGTGGGTCTTTACATCAGATACCAATTAAAAATTCCATTCACCCCCGAACGACACGAAGATACATAGACAGGGTTTTTTATCCACCCCAGGTTTATTTTAACAACAATCATAATTTCCCTTACTTCTAGCTGACGTCGGACTTATCGATTTCTATGCCTCGAACCTCGAATTGATCATTTATGCAGACACTTTACGCAGCATTTCAGGTCGAAAAACTCTATAAGTGTGTCATCAAGTTAGGTTAGGCCAACCTCGGAGACCCTCTTTACACCTTATTCTTAATTTCCTCACGTAGGTTTAATAATTTCTTGAGGAGCTATAAATATCCATTTGGGATCGACCAAGACTCAAGCGTCGATTAACGCTATTACCACTCCTTCGAATTTTTATTGTTATTTATTCTTGGCTAGGGTGTCCTAGGTAGTCCTGATCTTTTTGGACTTCTCAGTACGGGGGTTCCCAAAATTATGGGGTCTTGCGATGGAATTCAAACAATCACTATTTCTAACCGTCTACTGCAGTGAGTGGGTTGCCCGCTACAGCGCTTCCGCCGTAGAAGAAAATGGCTCGCTGCAGTGGATGACGAGGTAAGTTAAGGGGCAAATTAGAAGGTTGGAGTTTCATTCTTCAACTTTTTCACTTCTATTTTGTGCAAATCATCCCAACTCTCCTGGTGACTTTTTCTCAATTTCTTAGGTAATCCTCATGGATTCTTTACTTCATTTGCTAGTGATACTTGTCATATATTGCATATTTTCTTCATTTTTTGGTAGTTATAGGGCAATATTGGTAGGTTTTCTCATTTGAATTCATGGCTAGATTGTTGTAGCATGCTGCTTGTATTTATGTTCTCAAGTGATCTCTACTGTTCTCTGCATGTTTCTGATCAATTTCATGGGGTTGTAGGGTCGAAAATGAGGTAGTTTTTGTGGGGTGGTGGTTTGGCTTCTTTGAATCTTTCGGGCTTGAATTCGTGCCCTATTGGGGTGGGAAATAGTCATTAGGGCTTGGGCAAGTTCTCCCCTGCCTGATCTTTAGTAAATTTGAAGAAATACAGAGGTTGAAATTTCAACCTCCATTGATGGGATTTTGAAGGTCTGGTGAAGACAATGTCCACTACAGCAAAACGAGGATCGCTGCAGCGATACTGTTACAGCGGTCCTTCTACCGCTACAGCGAACCCGCTTCGGCGAACTCGTGACTGCTGCAGCGGTTCACCTAGGCAGTGACTTAATTTTGAATTCTATTTCCTCTGTCTTTGTTTTTCTTAGTCCTTCCCTTCCTTCTCTAATTCTCATTATTAATGGATATTTGATAGTATGGCTTCCTCTAACAGCAGCATCCATGCTGAACACTACATTCCTTTCGTGAATGATCAGTGTCAATTCCAAAACAATGAGCAGGATGCTAAGGATCCATTTCATGAGAGGGGGTTCGTCATGCAGGACGTAGAGGAGAAAGCGCTTGAGTTTTATTCCCTTCTTCAAGAGATAGGGTGGAGCCCGTTAGTGGAGGACCCGGGTCGGATCAACAAGTCTTGGGTTTGAAAGTTCTATGCCAACCTCCCAACCGTGGTATGGAACTGCAGGGATCCGGCAGCCTATGTCAGGGGAGGGCAAATTCTTCTCACTCTGGCTGTTATTAATGAGGCATTGGGTTTGCCCAACCCCCTAAAGGAGGAGCTGAAAGCCCGCGATGTGGATGAAAACGGGCAGTGGTTGGTGGATACCTTGATGGTAGAGGAGCGAAGGGCTTCGACTAATTGGGGTTTTACTAGGACGGACATCTAGAGCACCCACTTTACTGTGGAGGCCAGGAGGTGTCTCAATCTAGTGTCTCGGAGGATCCGTCCGTCCTCACATGTTACGGACGTGGCCTATCCCCGTGCTCTGGTAGTGGCATGTGTCTTGAGCGAGGTGAAAGTGAATGTTGGAGCTCAAATTTTGGAGGAGTAGAGGTATTTCTCGGCTAAGCCCATCACTGGCCTGCCTTTCCCTTCTCTTATTACCAAGCTCTGCAAAATGGGCTAGGGTGCAATAGGAGTCTAGGGACCTCATCATGGTCTATGACAGGCCCTTTGACCCTCAAAGGGTGAAAGGATCTCTGGGAAGAGGCAGCAAAAAGAGAAAGTTTGCCTCAGCTGAGGGTGATGGTGGGGACAGCACTTCCAAGCCCGCGGGATCGTTTGAGAGGATAGAGGCCGAGATGGATGCCATGCGGAAGCTACTGGGAGGATAACCTAGGCCTCCTTTACCCAGCAGGCCTTCCACTAGCAGACCCTCCGCAACCAACCCTCCGGTGCAGCAGCTATCAACTTAGCAGAGATGCAGGGGGCGATTACCGCTCTAGCCCAGGCCCATGTTGAGCTCCGAGAGGACTTGGAGCGGGAAAGGAGAATGCGGTGTTCTCTGGACAAACTGCTCATCAACATGTGGAAGGGGATCAAGAAGATCCTAAAGACCCTTGCTTCCAGTGCCGGGACACTCAAGGCGACCAGGCAGGACCTCCCTGAGTGCTCCTTCCTTAACAGGTTCGAGGAGGGCGCGGACGAGGATACAGGCAGCGGCAGTGATGAGGCCTCCAGCTAGATGAGTCGCAGAGTTTCCCCTCCCTCCTGTTATATGTTTTTTATCACTTGTTTTAGGTAGCCCCCGTTTGGGGTTGTAAGACAATACTATTTTCTTTTTCTTTTTCTGCTTTTGGATATGGTACTTGTTCCTTCGGATGCCCGTTTGGCATTCGCTGACATTGGTTGTGTTGGCCCATTTATATTCTATCACTATGGTTTTACTTATACTCACACTGCTTGAATGTTTTGGTTGCTTGATGCTTGCGGTTACTATTCAGAATAGGGAAGCTTGGGATTTCTAGAAATTGGCATTCTGTCTGGTCATGTCCGCTACAGCGATCATTTTACTGCGACAGCGGATCCGTTACAGCGGTACATCTCTCGTTGTAGCAAGCCCACTACAGCGCAACAACCTTCGACGCGAAACTTGCTAAGACGGATACCTGTAGGGTTCTTGTCTCTCCGGTCAACTCTAGTGTGTCCCACTGTCATGCCCCACCTTGTGAGGCATGACTGGCACCTAGTGCCACACTGAAATCTAATTAACCACCTTGGGAGGCATGACTGGCACCTAGTGTCACACTAGAATCTGATTGACCTAGCTAGGCCTATGCACATCTAGTGCAAGCCTGCAACTCGACTCAAGAAAACAACGGGCTATATCTCATCTGTAAATATAGCCTCTGGCCGACAAGGCCTTATAGCCACCTGTAAAAGAAAATAGCTAACCAGCAACAGACCATAATAGGGAATCCTATGCGGGCTGATAAGGACGCCATGATATCTAGTTATAAAAGATATGAAGAGGGATACTATACTAGGCTCCACACAGCCAACATACGAAGCATAACTGGTTAAGGCCCCACATGGCCAACATACAACTAACTGACTGATGACTGTAGTCTGCAAGCCTCTAAAAATACAAATAGTGGTCGGGACAAGGCCCCAGCCTACCCAAAATGATATACAACTGAAACACAGAAATCTCTACAACCTGGCAACTCCAAATGAAAGGAGCTAACCCAACTGCGGACTCTGGACAACTGTTACTGAAGATCCTGGACACTGTATGTCTAAACCTGCAAGCAAGTAATGTAGCGCCCCATAATTAGTCATCAGTACAATATATACTTAATATGTAAGGCAGTAAATAGGCTGAATAAAAGCTGTGAAATACTGAAAGTAAGTAGAAAGGAGGGGCGGGAAGATTAACCTGCAAGCTGGCTTATTTGCAATCTGCATCTAGCAAACACTACACATACATGAGTTATGACTACACAATCATATATTCATAAGATATAGCTAGCAGACAAGAATACAAACAAGAACCTCACCTAGCCCCCATAAGCCTAGAAGGTACAATCAACATAGAATAACTCACTCGGGCCCCCATAAGCCCTGGAGAGCGCACCTCAATCTACATACCCCTATCCAGGTTTCTACGACTCTACTGGTACTATAGCCAACCTATTGGTCCCCTGGGTCTACAACTGAGCCCTCTTGGCCCCTGAACAGTAGTTGTGTCTGAGTCCGGTAGACTCCTACTATCTGCACCCCGGGTACCAAACTCGACGGGATGTGCCGATACGACATAAAAGTAGTACAGCCATGGAATGGACTGTATGAGGACCTCAAACCCTATCTTCGTCCCTTGTGGATGGCATATCGCTCCTTGGAGCGACGTCATCTAGCCCCTCGCGGGCGTCGACATAGCTAGTAACCCTGGGGTGGTCGTGGAAGGCTCTTGAGTGAGGGCAACCCTAATTAATATGCTATACTAACATCTCAATCTAGCCTCTCAAAAGGTGTAAGGCCTTCTGGACCTAACTCCACTGTTGCTTGCCTCATAGGATAATCTGTATGACTGTTTACAGGCACACCCCATGCACCTGTATCATATTAGAGGATTCTGGTAGTAAATGTAATCTCCAATGTTCTGGACCGGATAGGGCGAGATCTGAGTGGCCTAACAATATTCTAAATGTCCTACTTGGACAATCATAACTCATAGGCAAAATGATTAATCGTTTGGTTCCTTTGCCTGGAATGGTTGTAAGGCTGCCACTGGTCGGATATACTTCTGAGCAGTCAGCCCCATAATTTTCCTCCCCGAGCAGCTGATGACGCTGCTTAGCCCGGTGGTGATACTATACTAACATGGTTCCAATCCATTAGATTTTTAACTTAATCTGTTCCGATCTTCTATTACCCTTTTGGGAAATTCCTAATCCTATAGACAAGTTTATTTAAGTCTAGCCACTCATGACAATCTGTACCTGAATATCTTATAGGGACAGGTTGGGGTGTTGGCCCAGCCTCTAACTACTAACCAGGCCCCCTCCCTTAGGGTATCTGCAGGTGTATCTGACCTGGACGACTGGGGATGGTTCCTGGCGGCCTATGTGATGATTACTTCAGATAATTAGAACTGACATTCACTGGTGATGGCTAACTGGATGGTAGGTTGTCACTCAATTCATTAGACAAACCTAGGACCGTTGCTTCTAGCGTGTAACTATCTTGTCTAAATTTCTAGCCCTGGGGCGTGCGGGTACGTCAATGGCTTCTGGGCTTGCTGTTCTGGCAACCCAGGCACCAAACTGGTAGTTATGTCGCCTAGCTGTGCCTATGTTGTTCAACTTACTAACTCGGGTCCAATAACTATCCACAAGCTTCTAAGGTCTAGGCCTGACAACAAAACATACAATTCTACTAACACAATGGATTGGAGAATACAAGAGTTTCTATGACGCTTCTAGTGCGTATCGCCCTTATCATGTTCTTCCTTGATGAGGGATATTGCGATATAATATATATACCTTTCTAGTAGCTAACCACAACATATATAATCGTAATCTACTGATAGCATCTACTCACAGCATATCTGATCTTTATATACCAGCAACAATTAATTACAACATTTCTAATCACAATCTAATGGTGACAACCATCTACAGCACTTGGGATCGTTATTTCTATTCAAGAACATAAGTTGTAACACTGTACGGCGAGAAACTTACCAAGGGTTAAGCCTTACATACCTCGACCGTCATTTCTCGAATAACCGACGAGTTTCAACTTGTATTCGCTAGCTCTCTTCAGCTGAAACCGTTATACTGGGAGAAAGAGATGAATTTCAATACCAAATTCTGTGTAAAACGATAACTTTTAATACCAATATCGACTATACTTGAACTTAACAAAACACGGCCGAAAACGTATTATTTCCCGAAAGTTCAGAAGGGAGAAATGCTTACTTGAAGCCTGTGATCGTATAGAAATCAGTTTGGAGCAATTCCACAAATTTAGCTCGATGGGGTTACGATTTGTCGGGCGATTTTGTGAAAATAACTCCGTAGTAATGCTCCCTACAGGGTTAAACTTCGATACCCGAAGTTAATTTGAATTCGAGCGGCGTTTCGTAGCGTGAACGGACGAAATTTACTTGAAAGTTGCGTCTTGCTCTTCCTTTGGACAATTGATGGTTGGAAAATAACTTACAAATGACTTAGAGGGGTATTTATATACTTAGGGCGGTGGTAGGAGGGGCGCCCGCGCTGCCCATCGCGCTGCCTTGCCTCCACGTCGTGCCCCTCATCGCGCCAAGAAGGCTAGCGCGTCGTAGTGCCCAAGGCAGCAAGGCTATGGCGCGCCGTGCGGGATGATGTCCTGCCGACTGGCACGTCGCGCCGGCCCTGTGCGGCCTAGCCTCGCTCGACTCGACTTCCGAGGCTTCCCTACGCGCGCCGTGCTCTTCTTTATTTATTTCAAATCCACAGGTACGCCTACTAATCACCAACTTTTACGGGGTGTAACACCGACTCACCAGTTTTATTATGTATTTTAATAGTCCTGCATGGTTAAATACCAATTAGGTCTGTCGAAATACCAATTGAAATCTTTCAGATACCAATTGAACCCAACCTGGGCAGTCGACCTACTCGGATAGAATGATAGGAAAGAAATAAAGTGAAAACTTCTTAAATGCCTTATAGCTTCCTCAAGATTAGATGTGGACGTCAACACACTAATCCACAGGAGAATACTCGATATTTCTCTTGTACTTGAAAGACAGGTAACGTAAATGCTCTGATACCAGCTTATCACGATCCCAAATAAGTAGTTGTGCACACACCTACATCGACTCTACTCGATAGGAGAACTTTTGCGAAACATTACAATCGAAATCCAAAAATTTTCGTTAATTCTCATTAATCAATAATAACTTCAAAAATAACACTATAAGATTTCCTAAAACATGACTTTCCCAAGATCTAATCTAGACAAGTACAAGAGCTCTAATTGAATACATGACAAGACAAAATACACAGCTTCGTCTGAGAAGAAGAACACGGAAGCTGATGCTGAGTACTCCACGCCAATCAAGGGACTTCAAACCTACCACAACATACACCCAAAAAGGTGTAGCAAGGTAGTATCAGTACACCACATGTACTGGTAGGTATCATCGACCGACTAAGGTTAGTTAACACAATAGCATAATAATCAACACACAATCAATGTCATTAAATTCAACAATTATTCTCCTTATGTTGACTCATTAATGTCAATAACTACATTCTCTTTGTTTAGGTCTCATCAAGGTTGTAAAATTACCCTACAATTCTAACCACTGTCCTATCATTAATCTGTCTTCATACTATACCGCTGTAGCACTTACTCAGACCACCACAACGGTCCCGCTATTACGGTTATGTACCCCCTACAACGCTAGTCCGATCAGTCTGTAGCCAATTTCTCCAATCCAATTCTGTTCTATTATGCTATATAATTTTATAACACATCTACCTCTTTTACCACTTCCCTATGGTCGACTAAGTCCGTCCATTATCATTTATTAACCTACTAAATTA
Source organism: Datura wrightii (assembly GCA_035772735.1). Classification (NCBI taxonomy): domain Eukaryota; kingdom Viridiplantae; phylum Streptophyta; class Magnoliopsida; order Solanales; family Solanaceae; genus Datura; species Datura wrightii. Next base: position 52,513,505 of record JASDFA010000006.1, on the reverse strand, counting down.
TGCATGAAATTTTTTGACTCTTCTTAGTGAGGTACATACAGTAAATAAATCTACTTGCTATCTCGTGATAAATCACTATCTTTGTTTAAACCATCATACCATCTTTCGTACCCACCAAACCATTTAAGACCACATTCAATTCACAAATATAGATTAACTAATTCAAGTACACGCAAGAAGTCATCAACACCCAAGGGAGTCAACTTTCCAAATATTAAAGTACATGCACATACCTGTCTTCATACCATGAAAATTCTACAAGATATCATACCGAGACCGTATAGCCATATAGGGTATTCCAAACATGTTTCTCGCCTCAAACCCAAATCATGTCGGTATATTTTGTATCACACTTGTATACCTGTACCTTTCTGTCTTTGCAGCCGTATGTATATCAAATCATACCCGAACAATCTCTGTCTGACAATCATACCATCAGTGATATGTTGGGCACACGCCTCCGTCATGTCACTTTACACACATGCCAGAGGGTCTTATGCCTGCCCTTCCAGTCATGACCTACGGGGGACTCTAGAAATTTATGTACCGTACACCCAGCCATATGAGTCCTTTATCATACATATTTATGTATTCATATCCGCACACCCAACCGCATGGTCTTTTAGCCATACGTGTCTGTGTACTTCTTCATACCGCTCGCCCGGATACTCATCTAGGATACGAGCCACTCAAGTATCCGATCCTCATTCAAAGTCTGATCATATTAACCTGTTCATCTGAGTTCTTTACCTTTGGCCCCAGGCCTCACCTTCATCGTCATATCAATGGTTTCCGTATCGTCCATCATTTTAGTCGCCTATTCATTCGGTACCAACTCGCCTCTCATTCTTGGAATGCACATCATAGCACAACAATAAATAAATCACACACGACAAGAATTACATATTCATATCAACAAGTAAAATCACATGCATGATTCCGAACCCAATCTCATACCCAGCAGTAATAATATTAGTTACATTAATTCATTACAAGGAATTACGACTTGGCCCGCTCGTTGGTTTTGGCTCTACTGCAGCGGCATCACTACCATTGTAATGGTCTCGCTACAGCAGTACATTAACCATTGTAGCGGTACTGCAGGCAGTACTACGATCAGTCTTCCTTTTCGTCTAGTGTCTCATTCTCTATTATGCCCACCAAAATGAAAGCAGCATCATATCAAGTCATTCCAACAATTAACCTTTCATAGTGTCGTCACCTTTCGAGGTCCACAATTGTGGGTCCCTTACGAATTCATTAATTATGTGAGAAAGATGAGATCTTTAATATGGAAATCTCCTACCACCTATGATTCCTTTCAATTCAAGTAGGTAAAGAAAAAAGTTTCTCTCAATGAGTTGGTCTTAAACTAAATTAATCCACTAGCAAAATTCAACAATCCATATAAGATCATCGTTTTTTTAACATGCTAATTTAGGATTGTCAGTGGTACAAGCACACAAACAAAACATATTAACAAGAATAATAATACAGATAACTTAATCAAGATAAAGATAAACACGCTAACACAAAAAAAGGTGAAACTAAGATTTACCAAACTAACAAAAATAAAATGAAAAAAGATAAATGCAAAGAGATGAACCTTTTAGCCGAAGACTTTGATGATGACCGGAACTAGGAATAAAAATCTCGAACTAAACTTAACGACACTCAGCGAGAAGATCCATAATTAGTTCATGGCTAGTTTCACGTCGGAGAAGAACAACATAATAAGAAATTGTTGTTGTGTAATAGATGATAACATGAATATGAGAGACAAGGAAGAAGACGAAACCATTGCAGCTCTGGTTTTTTTTTTTTCATGGTTGAAGATTATTAAGGCATCAAGCTTGGGAGAATGACGACTAAAGTGACAGTGGTTGCTTTCTCTTGTCTTTACCGTGTATGTGTGTATCTATCCCATTGTATTTTGTGAGAAATCTTATGTGCTTATTCCCGTTGCTCCCCCAAAAATAAGAGAAGTCAGAAGTATTAGTAAGGAGAAAAAAAATGCAGAATTATTAATGGAAAAGATCATTATAATTTGGAAAATATGAAAAGATATATGGCGATAATTTTTGTGTGGCTTGAGGGCTACAGGGGAAGATGGAATGTAAGTTTTGGTAGTGATAGAGAAGACTTAGAGATGGTAAAATAAAAAATTCAAGATTCACGAGGTGAGCTGGAGAAAAAATTAAGGAAAATGAAAGAGACGTTGGTGTGCTCATGATTCCTTCATTCATGATTGCAAAATATATTATTTAAGTTTTTCAATTATTGGACAGATAGGACCAAGCAATAAAATGCGAGAGACTTACTGTGCATGTCAATTTTCAATACTAAAAGACTATCTCAATAGTAGAACTCTCTAATATTTTAAGTTTTGATATTGTTATTGATAAAACTATATGCTATTTTACTAAGCTAGCATTATACAAGTAAACTACTTTCAAATTACACAAATGTGCAAGCACTTTTCAATAGTAAAAAAGTAGATCAAATTAGAACCACACGCAAGATCTATATTCTACTGATGCACCATAAAGATTATCAGTTATAAATTAATGAGATATACTAATTCTCGTATTTTTCATAAATAAGAAAAACTCAGAGTACCTTAAATCATAATTACAACATAGGCCAAGAAACAGACACTAACCAAAAATAAAAATTTTAAAAATCAAAGCAAGAGCCAACGGCTAGAGAGGCAGCAAAATGAAGAAGCGAAATCGAAATTTATAAAGGACCCTCAAAGTCGGATGAAAAACCTTCTGTATATGACATAAGTTCCTATAACCCCATTTGTTGGAGAATCGGCTCCCCTCCGGTGAAATAACTATCCAGTTTGTCCAGTGGAGTAATCATTTTTCTATAGCTGTTCACTTAAAAATTCAAGGGTCAATAATTATTTAATCAAAAAATTATTTTAAATTATGATTAAATTAAAATTAATTTTCTGATTTATCTCCAATTCTGAAACTTGCTGAGGGAATTTCCTTTTGCAGGAAGAAGACTTTCTTTGTTTATTTTATTTTACTTTCATGTTTTTTAGTTCTGCTATTTTTACTTTCTAAGTTTCCAAAAATTAATTAATTTTCACCCCAAATTACAATCTCTTTTTTCAAATTACATACTCCATTATTTTCAAGTACTCTAGTTAAATTCTGTAATATGTATGTTAATGATGATCATATTTTTTTTATTTTTTCAACTAAGCAAAAACAAAAAAATTAAACAAAATACATATTGAATTGGAGAGATTTGTACTGTGATGGTTATTATTAGGCAATATTAGGTTGCAGACTCGGCTCCCCTCCGGTGTTAATTTTAATTTAACCATCATTTAAAATAATTTTTTGATTAAATAATTATTTGGAATAAGTCAGAAAGTTAATTTTAATTTAATCATGGTTTAAAATAATTTTTTGATTAAATAATTTATTGACAGCTGTAGGGAAAAGATTACTCTAATGGAAAAACTAGATTGTTACTCTACTGAAAGGGAGCTGAGTCCATTTGTTGGAACCCCATTTGTAATAAAATTGCAAACCAATGAACACAATCGATGTTTAATTTTGTAGCTTCTCCACTAATAACTATGTTGTCCAAAATATTGTACACAAGACCCCCAACATTTCTTCATGAGAAGCTAAAAGCTTCAAGTTGTTTAATAATTGTAATTCAATACATGTTTGGTGCAAAATCAGTTGACAAAAGAGCTAAAGGCTCAAGAAATTCTACAATAACCTAAACTTTAATTTTTTTCCTATTGGGGCCAGTGAAATTAGATGACGAACAAAAAAAGGGGGCAAACCTCCGGGAACAGTATCCGATTGCAAACCTCCAGATCTTTAAAACATCATGATAGAGAACGTCATTTGAGGCAATATGAATATAATAAAAAAATATTTAACAATAAATATTAAAGAAAATCCCTAAGTCCAATCAATTAAGAAAAGAGCTAAAGTAATAGAATAATTCTAGAACAGCCATAAGAAAATTTTGTAACTTTTAGAGTTAGCGGTAATACAATAAATATAATCTATGGAATTCGAAGGGAAAGACAGAAATCATCAAAAAAATGCTTACTAGTTAGTCATAAGTATATACCACGATGCGAGAGCCAAACTCGAATCAAATTACATGTGTAGAGATGTCAATTTAGAAAAATACCTATGCTAATTTTACAAAAGGAATACAAATAAAATTACTAATACAGCCCTGGACAACAAAGAACTTGTAGACTCACTCTTATTAAAAGATTAAAGCAAAAGATAATTTAGCCAAAACATCCAAAAATTTATACAGTAGTCATAGTAAATTTCTTTTTAGGCCAATTGTTTTAGTCGAAATGACCAAATTCCCTTCGAAATCCAAGCAGGCATGTTTGTTTGTTGCCTGCGTGTTCCCTCTTACTATAAGATAGTAAAATTTAGAAGCATCGTTTTATTAGTAATAAAGTTATCACATTTAATATTCTTCTTTCCCGCGCCGACTATTAAATACTTGAATTCTCATAGACCACTATGGAATAAGAACAGTATAGAGTGCTCCGATTAAAAGAATTTGACTTAAACATGTAGTTAGCCCATTAAATTTATTGGGATATTGTATTTGGATATTTGAATTAATTTTTATTTCAATTTGAATACTTTAATTTATACTAAAAATATTTTAATTAGATATTTATGATTTTTTTGTTTGTTCTCATTTATTTATTAGGTTATTAAGTTAGCATTATAAAATATGTCATCTCATTAATAATATGTATTCGTCTCAATAAGCTGTAAAATTATAGGCATTTTCTATTAAGATTTATGCGTATAATTAAAGGAGATGACATATTTTATGTGGTTAACTTAACTACATAAGGGGCGAACAAAAACACGCACAATTTTTTTAAAAATTTTTGAATAGAAAAAGCCTAATTTGAACACTATTAGAAATTCAGGTATTCAATATAGTGTTTTAAAAGGTGGGGCAAGGTAAGACATTTTTATGCGTCACGGAGAGAGGCGTAAGTTCTGAAACATGGGGAGTAAGCTCCATCGATCTACGGGCGTATATCTCATGTATCTTCAATTTTATATTTTATTACCAAAAAATAAAAAATAAAAAATAATATTTTAAAAAAATTTATAAATAAATTCAAATAAATCACCAATAATATAGAGAAAAAAATATTTTAATTATTATTTGAGAAAGATAACAACACAAAAAATAATAATGGTTGAGATAATCTTTAAAATAAAGTATCACCGCTTCATCATCGATCTTCACATCTACTAGTTATTCTCACTCTCAACTAATATTTACACTGATTATTGATTATATATTTTAAAGAAGGTAAAGGATAAATAATGTAAGAGTAATGCCAAATATAGATAAAGTTGTCTCAAGAACATTAGATAATGTAAGAATAATGCCAAAATATAGATAAAGTTGTCTTAGCAATATAGTGTTATGGAATTTAGACATAATCATCTAAAAAAGTACTTATGACAACTTCATATGAGAGTTGTTTTCTTTATTGATATATTTTAGAAAAAATCGCTACCATATAAAAACATGAAGCATAAAGTATAAATGTCATTACACTAAAAAAAATATTATTTATAGTAAAAATATTTTTAAAATGATAAAAATTAAATTTAATGTCTATGACGTACATTTTTACGCCTGGGGCTTATGCTTTATGAATTTATGTCGTTAATTTACACCTCAAAATGCTTTAAATACGCCCCATCTGAAAACTCGCCCCAAAAACGGTTTCAAAATACTAATTCAATACCTAGCTTAATTTAAATATCTAAATAATTTTAAATAGAAAAGCTCATATATGCCATCGGACTTTAGGAAAACGCTCATCTATTTCATCCTTTAATAGTTATGCTCATTTATGTCACTGCCATTACACAAAATACCTATCCATGCCATTATTTTGTAACAGCTCTAGCACGTAATTTTTTATACGTGGTCTCATTTAAGTGGGTCATATCACTTATTTAACCCCACCAAATAAACTATACAAACAACTAAAAATAACTCGCCCCACACCCTTCTAACTCACCCAACAATATACCCAACCCACATCCTTTTAACCTAACTCATCAATATCAAATTCCTAACCCAAGTCTTCTTCCTCTTTGTCTTCCTCTTCACCACTCTTATGAAAAATAACCTACAATATTCAAGAATCCAGAAAGTGGTTTGGTGGCAAACTTTATACAGCAAATCGGAAAGACTAGCACGTTCCAAAATTCACAACTACAAATTTTGAAACCCACCTCAAAATTTTCAGTCCAAAATTCAAAGATACGAACTTTTTTCCATCAATGAGACGGCCCGTAGGAGTATCTGCCAGAGTACTCCTTCTGCTGGCATTGTACTGTGGGCTTGACCCGTTTAAGCACAGTGCAATTTCTAGAATCAAAGACTTTAAGGTTTTCAGAGTTGATGCACCATCCGGGTCTGAAATCTCAAAAGAAAAGGACATCCAAAACTTGCTTCAGAAATCAAAGATCAAGTTCTTATACCAGATTTAGGGCCCAAAAAGTATCACATTTGACCCACCAAACTAGGTCCAGAAAGTATCACATTCAAATCCTTTGCTATTAGGTGAAAAAGAGGAAGAAGGCTGGGAGTTTGGGATTTGGCGATGATGGATTTGGTCAAAAAGGTGTGGGTCGGGTATATTGTTGGGGAGTCTGGCATCAAAACGGATAAAAAAAATTTATAAAATTTCAAAACAGGCAATTAATTTTGTGTTTAACCAAAATAGACACCTCATTACTGGGCCAACGAGGTTCTATTAATGTATTAAAAAAAAGTTATTGAACCTCGTTGGACAGCCAATGAGGTTCCATTAAAAAAAATTTTTACTTCCTGCATGTTAAAAAGAATTGTGAAGAATCTCATCGGACAGCCAACAAGGTTCAATTAATTTCTTGAGGTATGTTTTCAATCTTTCTTGGTTCTCAGTGCTGCCGTAGAGGTTGTTGTGTAATGAAAATTAAGCCCCTAGTGGAGTTGGGTGTGACTGTTCATGGAAAAGATCAAGTCTTTTAGCATTTAATTTGGTAGTGTGAGCTGATCAGATATATTAGCTTTTATACTTCCTCTGTTTTAAAATAAGTGATGTTTTTAGTTTAGGCATATTTTTTAAGAAATTATTCACTTCTAGAAAGTAAAATGCATTTTTACTAACTCACCTTTAATAAATACCTTTAAAAAATGTAGCTCTTTAATAGTTTATAAATTTCGCTTCATTTAAATAAGAAAAATTGAAAAAACATTATTAATGTCTTCTTGATAATGTGAAACAACACTTATTTTGAAACAAAATAAAAAAATTAAAACACCACTTTTTTTAAAACAGAAAGAGTAATTAAGTTGTATTAATGCTAGTGTTTGCGTAATTAATTGCTACTTAGCTATGCACTTAATGGTTCATTGTTGTAATCTTGAAAACAGATTACTTCAAGTAACGTCTTCTCTTCATTTAATGGAACCCCACTGGTTGTCCAACGAGGTTTTTTAAAAAAAGAAACTCCCTGCTTTTTATTCACATTATATGAAAAAAAAATTAATGCAATCTCGTTGGCTGTCCAACGAGGTTCTTCACAAATTTCTTTTTAATTTTTTTTAACATGTAAAAATAAAAAATAAAAAATTAATTGAACCTCGTTGGCTGTCCAACAAGGTTCTTCACAATTTCTTTTTATTTTTTTTACATGCAAGAAGTAAAAAAAAAAATTAATGGAACCTCATTAGCTGTCCAATGAAGATCAATAAAAAAAATTAATATATTAATAGGACCTCGTTGGCCCAGCAACGAGGTGTTCATTTGATTACACACAAAATTAATTGTCTGTTTTGAAATTTTATAAAAGCATTTTATTCGTTTTGGTACCAGACTCTATTGTTGGATGGTTAGAAGATTGTGAGGCGGGTTAATTTTTAGTTGTTTGGATAGTTTATTTAGTGGATTAAATAAGTGATGTGGCCCATTAAAATGAGGCCACGTGTAAAAATTAATATTGAAAAATCAGATGTTAAAACTGTTAAAAAATAATAGTATAAATAGACACTTTGTATAACAACAATGACATAAATAAATTTAACTATTAAAAATATTATAAATAAATTTTTGTTATAAACATATTTGTATTATAATGAATGTCTATAAAGGTATTTGTATTGTACTTACATGTGTTTATATCATTATGAAAGTCTATCTTTTGGAGAAAAGTTAGGAGAAATTATCCCTATAAATAGAGGGGTTCTCCTTCATTGTATTTTATCCCATCAAGAGAAAATAAGAACTTCTCTCCTTTTCTCTTTCTCTACAATATTCTTGTTCTTTCTTTATTATTTCATAACATGTTATCAGCAAAGTCTCTGCCTTGAGCACTCACTTGAGGTAAGAAAATCAAAGTTTCTTTGAAAAGATGAAGGTTAGTATTTCTTGATATTTATGTCTTTCCTAATAAGAATATCGATTTTATTTATGGATCTGAGAATGACTTATTGATTCATTTGGCAATTCATGCCTCATAATTGTTTCAGAAGAACAAACATTATGGAAATATATTTCTTCCAGCAGAACAATATATATATATATATATAATGGGTCTTGGAGACACCATTAAAAGTGAAAACAAAGTATCAAATCAAGATCGTGCTAAGGCTATGATATTCTTGCGTCATCATCTTGACGAAATTCTTAAAATTGAATATCTCATGATTAAGGATCCACTTGTTTTGTGGAATAGCCTAAAAGAAAGGTATGACCACCTGAAGATGGTCATCCACCCAAAGGCACGATATGATTGGATCCATCAAGACTATAAGTCTGTTCATGAGTATAGCTCATCAACATTCAAAATTGTTTCAAAGTTGAAACTATGTGGAGAAACTATTTTGATATGATTGAATATGTGGTAGTATACAAAATTAATTGAGAGCTCCGGAAGAGCTAATGTATTACTACCTGAAGGAATGAAATTGTTGTAGTAAGTCTCAAAAGGAAACTTATAAGTTTCAAGGACATTGAAAAAAAATTTGAGACTATAAATTATGGGAAGATCTAATATTTTCATGCTACTACAATTGAAGCGGGTTATAAATATTTATGTAAAAGATTACCCGCCGTTTTTTTTATTTATAGTACATAAATATGGGTATGATGATGAAATCACATACGAAAGTAAACTAGAAGTTTACTGAAATAAGTTGGCATAACCGGTTGGCCATCCCGGTTCAAATGTGATGCAAAAATAATTGAGAATTCACGTGGCTATATATTGAAGAAATAAAAGATTCTTCAAGAATTCTCTTGTGTTGCTTGTTCTCGTGATAGAATGATCTTGATCAGCTAAGATTGAAATTATATTTCGTGAAATTTTGGAACTTATAAAAAGGTTAATATGGGCCCATTCACCTACCATGTGAACTGTTTGCTAATAGATGCATCTATGGAATGGTCACATGTGTTTTGATATCAACTTGCCATTGATTTTTGAAAGGTTGTTGCTCGAATTATTAAATTAAGAGCATAGTTCCAAATTATAAAATCATATTGATAATGCTGATTCACATCTATGTTGGTTTAGCAAAATTATATGCCTCCAATTATAGCTAAATCATTGGTTATGAGAATAAAACTCCCAAATAAAATTTGATATGAGATATGTTTATTTAACATATAGCAACACTTGAATGCATCAAGCCAACAAGGTTCCCCTATCACAATTGGTTCAGGTTCAGGAACCAAATAATTCCATCTAAAATTTGAATGTGCGATATATGATTCAATTGCCCCACCACAACGCACAAAGATGGATCCCCAAATGAGCTTGGGGAGTAAATGTTAGTTTTTCTAACATTAGGGGGAGAAGTGATTAGCAACTAAAAATTGAGTGTGAGATGAATTATCTAGATCCTTGTGAAAAAGAAAAAGTGAACTTAAAGTTCAATAGATAATTCACTTGCAAAATATTGCAAATCAATTGCCAGATATATTTGCTAACTCTATTTTATAATTCAGTTGCAAATGCTCCAATGAAAGGTCCTTGAAGGACAGGGTCTATGAGACGCCTGAAGCGTGATAGACCAAACGGTTCCAAATATAGAACTCCTTGAAAAAGGAGAGGAGCAAATGATTAAGATGGTCATAATGATGAGGCAAGTGCTTTAAGAAAGCACCACGACATAACACTTCATAAAACCTTGGCAAAGGTTCAGGTACCTGAAAATGACGAAAAATGAAGAGATCTCAATAAGTTATGTCGCATTGGAACTGATCGTCGATGATATTTTTGATACAATATAGTGCGCAATATTGTAAAAGATTGTGAGGATCTGAATTCTACGTCTATTAAAGCATGTTGATGTAGAAATAATTATCAAGTGAAATGATGCGTATTGATAAGCATAAAGCTTATTGGACCTGTAGTCCAGACACTAGAAGATGTCACGCATTTAAATACTAATTAATATTATCACTTAACAAAATTTGTACGAAAATCATGAAGGATTCGAAATGCCTGAAGCATTTACAAGTTTCTTTAAACTTGTTCATAATTCTTATATGAGGAAATCCTTGGTCCTGAAGTACCATATCTTAGTGTGATTGATGCACTAATATATCTTGCTAATACTACAAGGCATAACATTCGGTTAATTTGTTAGCAAGTCATGATCTTGTTGGTTATACTGATGTTGGGTATTTATCTGACCCACACATAAAGTTCAATCTCAAACTGGCTACGTGTTCATATGTGGAGGTACTGTCATATCGTGGAGATCTATAAAGCAGTCTCTGGTAGCTACTTCATCAAATCATTCAGAGATAATAGATTTTCATGAAGCAAGCCGAGAATATGTGTGGTTAAGGTCCGTGACACATCTCATTAGAGAAAAATGTGGTTTGAAATGTGACAAAGTACCCACAATTTTGTATGAAGATAATGCAGCATGCATAGCACAACTAAAGGGAGGATTTATAAAAGGAGATAGAACGAAGCACATCTCGCCAAAGTTTTTCTACACACATGAGCTCCAAAAGAATGGTGATATCAATGTGCAACAGATTCGTTCAAGTGACAATGTGGCTGATTTATTCACCAAATCTCTACCAACTGCAACTTTCAAAAAGATGGTGCAGAAGATCGGGATGTAAAGATTCAAGGATGTTCTCATTAGGGGGAGTTAATACGTGTTGTACTCTTTTTCCCTTACGAGGTTTTGTCCCACTGGGTTTTCCTTATAAGGTTTTTAATGAGGCAGCCAAAATGTGTATTATTAGATATGTGTACTCTTTTTCCTTCACTAGATTTTTTTCCCACTGGGTTTTTTCTAGTAAGGTTTTAACGAGGCACATTATCTATCAAATAGACATTCAAGGGGGAGTGTTATAAACATATTTGTATTATAGTGAATGTCTATAAAGGTATTTGTATTGTACTGGATACATGTGTTTATATCATTGTGAAAGTCTATCTTTTGGAGAAAAGTTAAGAGAAATTATCCCTATAAATAGAGGGGTTCTCCTTCATTGTATTTCATCCACATCAAGAGAAATAAAAACTTCTCTCTTTCTCTATAATATTCTTGTTTTTTCTTTATTATTTCATAATAATTTTTTCTTAAAATCAATAGCATATCTGAATTTTTTTTCCTAATTAGAGCCTATTTAATGCGCTCTCCAAGTCCAGAAAAAGAAAACAAACCAAAACCAAAATAAACAAATTACTTCCCAAGCGAGCTGTCCTTGTATGACTTGTGACACAACGAAAGTTCGCAAAGGCTCATTAATTATTTTTCATATTCTATAAAAGATAATTTTTTTTTTACTTGCTAAATATATTTAAAATATTTATTAATTTAAAATTTTAAAATATAATTAATAATTTTTTAAAATTTTATTTTTAATAGTTAAATTATTTTAATAGGGTCATATTAGTTAAATTATAATTTTTTAAAAAAAATATGTAAATCCTATCCTATAAAAAGAAACAAAAGGGAATATATATGTAGTCTTCCATGAATGAATAAATCGGATCTGATTCATCTTCTTCAATGGAGCAAAAGAATTCAGAAGCAAAGTGGGAAGCTAAAGTGTCAACAAGATTACAAAAGGCAAGTGCAGACCAAATATTTTCTCTCTTCAAAGATTTCTTTGGCATAAACAAATGGTTTCCTAACTTGTCAACAAGTTATGGCATCCACGGTGAAAATGGCGAGGTCGGTTGCGTACGATACTGTACCGGATTCTCTCTCCGACCGGAAAGCGGCTGGTCCAAGGAGAGGCTGGTGGCTATTAATCCAGTTGAGAGGATATTAAGCTATGAGATGGTGGATTGTAACATTGGATTCAACTCATACTTCTCGACGGTCAGGATTGTCCCACATCAAGTTGATGGTCAAAATGGATGTGTCATCGAGTGGTTTATCACCGTAGATCCAGTGGAAGGGATGAGATTGCAGGATTTGGTCAACAAGTATGATGTTGGACTGCAGGGAATGGCTAAGAACATGGAAGATGCCCTAACGACTTCTTAATTTTTTTTATTTTTTTTTCAATTGGTGATATGAATAAATGCACCAATTAATAGAAATCGTGTACAAATACATTTTAAGTTGTGTGGATACACAATAATTCATGCTTTGCAGGATTTGCTTTCATATAATTCCATTTGCACATTTTTTTATTTGATTTTAAATTATTTTTATTGCGTTACAAAGCATTGAAATTATTGGTCTAAATAGGATAGCCAGATTTCAGAAAATTTATACCGGTGGGCAACAAAATTTTATATAATTTAAATCCTTAAAGAAATTCAGTCATATTAAATTTTAAATTTATTAGATTAATAATTTAATTAATTAGTTATTAAGTCCAAGACTAAAATTTACAAAATATAAGTTTTACCCTATTTATGCCTTAAAGCATAAATTCACACAGATTATACCTCAAGGCATAAACTAAGTAGCATGAACTTGTGTCTTGGGGCAGAAGATCAATTGTATGAACTTGTGTCTTTGGGGTAGAAATTCAATTGTATGAACTTCTGCTCTTAGTCACAAGTTCAACAATATGAATTTATGCTTTGGGGCACAAGTTCAGTAGGCAGAAGTTTATGCTACTGAAATTTTGCCTACTAAACTTGTGTCTCGGGACAAAAATTTAATAGGAAATTTGTGCCTAGAGGCAGAAGTTCAGGCAGAGCTTCTGCCTATTGAATTTGTGCCTCGAGGAAAAAGTTCAGTAGCATGGACTTCTGCCTTCTGGGCTTAACCTATGTCTTACGAATTTTTTTTGCCTTATGAATTTTGTTTGTCTTGCAATTTTTTAAAAAAGTATTAGGGATATTTTTGTCCCCTTTTTATTACTTAAAATATTGAAGGACAAAAATTTAAAACCACCACAAAATAGGGGCCGTCAGCGCAAAAACTTGATGAATATATTATGATAAACCCAATATGTCATCTTATCCTAGAAAATCAGTTGGGTGCCACATGTTTAATAATGTGGCACGTAAAGTCTAATGAAAGAGCTAATATGTCATATGTCAAAATGACACAATATGTTTGATCAAATCAGAGACCAATAAAATATGCCACGTGCATAAGTAACATATTTTAGCTAATCAAATATTGTCATGTCACTTATAGCCTGTTTGAAAAGTCACCATGTAATTGGTTTGGATATAATTACACAATTTGACCTGTTTGTCTGACAATGTAATTACTTGATCAACATGTAATTAGGTGCAATTGAAGGAGAGCATTTACACTCTTCAATTCCTAGGGATGAGGTGAAAATTGATGGTTATAATAAATTACATGTTACTCCATAATTTATTTTCTTTTTATTTTAATTTAGTTTCGTATCTTTTTTATTTCTATATTTTTAATTTCTTTTTTATTTCTATTATTTTTTATTTTCATAATTTATTTCCTTTTTATTTTTATTTCTTGTGCTTTCATGTGATTTCTTTTCTTGTATTTTTTCTATTTTTCTTTGTTAATCATAGTTATGTTATTAATCTATATTTTTTAAAATTATATCTTCTAATCTTAGAAAGACTGACTCATTAACAGTTACACCCCGTAGAATTTCCGGCACTTAGATGACCTATTCGCACGTTGGTTAAGTATATTTGAAGGCCATACGTGCTAGGGAAAGGCCCGGGAAAAGATCGGACGAGAAACCCGTCGAAACCATCGCGGGAGGAGTCAGGCAGAGCCCCTCCGCGATGGCAGCGTGTCACGGAGGTGAGGCCTCCGCGATGGCTCCGTGACACGTTGCCCAGGTTCAGGCCCAAGTATATAAGCCCCCACTTCGGTTTAAAATCATTCACCACTTGAAAACAATTCCAGAACACACAGTAAACAGAGAAAAACGAAGGAAAATTATATATTTCCGTCCGATTACGCTGCCAAACGCTGCCCAAACTCAAATCAATCCCAGATACCCGAGTATTTAGCAGCAGAGAGCATTTCTACGGAATTAGTTTCGCGAAATACGGCCGACGAATCGGCGAGCCACCGAACTAAAGTAAGTAGAATTGCTCTAAAGTAATGTCTATGTGTTCCTAGCTGAGAAGTGAATACTTCTCCCTTCTGGGCCGCTGAAAAATAGCGAGTTTTCGATCGTCTTTCGATAAGCCTAAGTTTAGGCTATAAACTATATCGAAATTAACGTCGTTCTTTACAATAAAGCTGTATTTAGTATTAATTGACGTATTTATGAATGCAGTTGGGAGAAAATAGTTGAAGTACCGGCCGAGCCTCGTCCGACGGACGAATAATTCAAAGAGAAGGTATGTAAAGTTAGTTTCCTTTGGCAAGGTAAGTAATATCAGTGTAGTGTAATAAATTACAGACCAGTAGAATGTTCAGGAGTCGAATATTGCGTTATTATAAATGTTGGTGCGATGTGAGAAATATTGGGTTGTAATGTATATGAAACCTATCAGTATGATACAGATTCTAACGCAAGTATTAGAGATTGCCCAGTATACTCAGTATGTAATGTGATATGCCATGTCAAGATATGGTTGTATTCAGTTGAAACCCCGTATAGTAATGCAATACCCGTAAAGCACTTCAGAAATAGAATATCAGGCTAAAATGAAGTTCAGAAAGCATGTCAGGATTAGTAAATCATGTTACTATAGAAAGTCAGTATACAGCGTAGTTCAGTAGAAAGATTATATTCGTACATACATATATAGTACTTCCAGCCTCAGCATGTATTAAGTATGTACTTATTTCTATCACTAGTCCAGCATATAATGTATACAGAAACTTAGTAAACAGCAGAGTTTTCAGTAGAAACATTATCTTATATAGCATTTGCCCAGTACAGCCGGCAGGAGACTATATTCATATTTATATATCTTTACCTGCCTCAGCACGTATTAAATACGTACAGATTACTATCATTAGCCCAACATGTAATATATATGATACTTTACCCCTATTAGCCTCAGCATGTGAGATACACAGACAGTATTACCAGTTGAGACCGTTGTATTGTTTGGGGTTGGATTACCTAGCATCCATGACCGCCCAGGGTTAATAGTTGTATCGACTCGTCCACCAGAGGACGAGGATACGTCACTCTACGGAGTGGCATGCCGTCCCGCCAGGGGACGAAGATGGGATGCCAGTTTTTCCCCATATTTGTGCCTTGATCGGCCCTTACACACCCCAGTCGAGCGGATACGCCCGGGTGCAGATTCAGGAGTCCTCCGGACTCAGATGCAGTTATAGTCAGGGGCTCAGCGAGCCCAAGTGCATACCCTGGGACCGGCAGGATGCTTACAGCCACTATAGGAGATGGGATGACCGGGGTAGGGGTATAGATTCTGTGCTGGTTGTACCTCCCGACTTATGGGGGCCGGGTAAGGTTTGTGTGTGCTATGTTATGTTATTTCATGTTATGTCATGTTATGTTAGCTAAAGGTAGATCAGCAGTAGCACGATACGTTCCAGGTATGACTCTTATCCCTTCCAGTAAAGATTGAGAGAAGGTAAGGTTTACGTTATCAGATAGTCAAGTTATTCCTTCTACTTCAGCTTCATCAGTCATATTATTGCTTTCAGATGTTGTTTTCAGTTATATTATTTCAGTTGCTTTAC
This sequence comes from Datura wrightii, assembly GCA_035772735.1. NCBI lineage: Eukaryota > Viridiplantae > Streptophyta > Magnoliopsida > Solanales > Solanaceae > Datura > Datura wrightii. The sequence goes on along the minus strand of JASDFA010000006.1, from coordinate 52,497,350 downwards.
ATACTCAGTACCAGCGGTACTGACGCCCAGTGGGGCGCTGCATTACTTTCCTGCAGGTACCCATAGCCGAGCAGGCGACACCACGTGATCCCCATCAGCGGTTGAGTATTCAGCTCCTGTCATCCGGAGACTGAGTTTCTAGAGGTGTAGTTCAGTTCCTTTTTTTATACAGTACGGGTAGGTCGGGGCCCTGTCCCGATCATTTCTATTATTCTTCCTAGAGGCTTGCATTCTGTATATATTCCCTGGGGTCAGATGAGCCGGTCGTGTGAGGCCGTGCAGTTGTATAGTTGCCTTTACTCTTTCTTTCTTTTGTAATGGCCGTGTGGGGCCATAGTTTGCCAGTAGTGGTGACCTTGCCGGTCACGTAGCTTTTCAGTATGTTATGTTTGAGTTACAGATAACTAGACAACATGGTGGCCTTGTCGGCCCGCATAGGTTCCCCTGAATTGACATGTTTCTGATCAGCTGTTAGTACAGGTACAGGAGGCTATAGGCCAATAGGCCGGGGGCTGTGTTTACAGCCGTTATATAGATCTTTGTTTCCAGAAATATGAGTTAGAGCCAGCCAGGCACCAGATGTGCCCAGGCTTAACGGTCCAGCAAGTCAGGTCCTAGTAGGGCACCAGGTGCCAGTCGTACCCCCCAAGGTAGGGTGTGACAAACTTGGTATCAGAGCAGGTCGTATCCCAGGGAGTCTGCAAGCCGTGCTAAGTAGAGTCCTGTCCATGGATGTGTTGTGCACCACATACTATGGGTAGGAGGCTGCAAGGCATGATAGGATGGTTGTCTTTTATTCTGATTCAGTCGTGCTATAGAGCGGTACAGTATAGGGTTGATTCCCTAAAATCTTACCATATTCTTTGGTTACAGATAATGTCAGACCAGCGCCATTCTATTACAGGTCGGAACTTAGACATTGCAGCAGGAGAAGGCACCAGCAGGATGCCTCCCCCTCATTTGGAGACAGCCCGATCAGAGGGCACTACAGAGGCATCATCCCAGCCTCTTCACCAATCTCCACCACGTCAGGAGCCACTTGGGGCGACATTACCTTCAGCAGCCCCTATATTGACTCCTTCTGACCAGGAGGTTAGGAGTGCTGTAGTTCTGTTAGCACATATGATGGCTGCTCAGCGTCAGCCAATGCCATCTAAAGTTGCAGAATCATCAGGAGGGCCCGGTAGTTCGAGGGTCCGAGAGTTTTTAGCCCTGAATCCCCCGCAGTTCACAGGCACGGACCGAACAGAGGACCCCCAGGATTTTCTGGATCAGATGCAGAGAATCTTCAGGGTTATGCATGCCACGTCTACCGAGTCAGTTGAGTTGGCCGCATTCCGGTTACGGGATATTGCGGTGTTATGGTACGAAAGCTGGGAGAGCTCCCGAGGGAGAGATGTTTCCCCTCCCACCTGGCCCAGCTTTTCAGGAGCTTTTCTGGATCATTATTTGCCGCGGGAGATTCGACAGGCCCGGGTAGACCAGTTCCTACATCTAGAACAGGGGGCCATGAGTGTTCGGGAATATTCCTTGCAGTTTGATTCCTTAGCCCGATATGCACCGGCCTTCGTTGATACCATGGCATCCAGAGTGCATCGCTTCATTACGGGATTGAATCCAGAATATGTTGAGATTTGCACTACAGCCACACTGCGAGAGGACATGGATATTGCTCGCATTCAGGCATTTGCTCAGAATATTGAGGGCATCAGACAGCGGCAACGAGAGGTCAGAAGGGTTAATCAGGAACAGTGTCACCGGGACAGGCCAGTTGAATTACAGAGAGAGGCCTGGGGAGGACCCAGGCCCCGAATGTCAGACAGGCCGCCCAGGCCCCCGCCTCCGCCACAGTCACAGGGGGGTAGATCCAGCCGCAGGGGGCAGTCAGGGACTGGTAGAGGCTCGCAGATGGCAGATTCACCATCACAGAGGAGGGCAGAGCAGAGTAGGTATACCCTACCACTTTGCCCTATATGCAGTCGACGCCATCCTGGAGCATGCAGATATGGCTCCACCGCATGTTATAATTGTGGCCAAGAAGGCCATTTGATGAAAGATTGCCCAGCCAGAGGTCGAGAGGACCGGGATAGATAGGATAGGGCATCAATAGGATCACGAGCTACAACATCTTCGACTGGGCGCAGGACCTCAGTTTCAGCAGGCAGGGGTCGGGGCAGATCAGGGGCCTCCAGTACAGGTGCGGGCCCAAGCCGCACATATGCCTTACCAGGGAGGCAAGATTCAGAAGCGTCGCCTGATGTTGTGACAGGTATGCTAACTATCTGCTCACACCCTGCTTATGTGTTAATTGATCCAGGGTCTACTTTGTCCTATATTACTCCATTTGTGGCACGGAAGTTTAGTATTGTACCAGAATCACTACAACAGCCTTTCTTAGTATCTACACCCGTCGGTGACTCTATCACAGCTAGCCGAATCTACCGCGGGTGTACAGTAGAGATTGTTGACCGTCAGACCACAGTAGATCTGGTTGAGTTAGAAATGATAGACTTCGATGCCATAATGGGTATGGACTGGTTAGTGCCATGCTTTGCCAATGTTGAATTTTGGACCAAAACGGTCCGATTCCACTTCCCGGGGGAAGCAGTACGGGAGTGGAAGGGCAGCACCGTGACGCCGAAAGGTAGGTTTATTTCCTACCTTCAGGCGAGAAAGTTGATATCTAAGGGGTGCATTTACCATCTTGTCAGAGTTCAGGATGTCCAAGCAGAATCTCCGACACTCCAGTCTGTCCCAGTGGTAAATGAATTCCCAGATGTATTTCCTGATGAGTTACCTAGTATTCCCCCAGAAAGGGAAATAGACTTTGCTATCGACTTGTTACCAGGCACTCAGCCAATATCAATACCTCCTTATCGTATAGCTCCTGCAGAACTCAGAGAATTAAAGGAGCAGTTGAAAGACTTGTTAGATAAAGGTTTTATCAGGCCGAGTACTTCTCCGTGGGGTGCGCCAGTCTTGTTTGTGAGAAAGAAAGATGGCTCGCTCCGAATGTGCATAGATTATCGGCAGCTAAACAAAGTTACAGTAAAGAACAAGTATCCGCTTCCCAGAATTGATGACTTATTTGATCAGCTACAGGGGGCTAGATACTTTTCTAAGATTGACTTGCGGTCCGGATATCACCATGTCCGAGTACGTGAGAGGGACATTCCTAAGACAGCATTCAGGACCCGATATGGGCATTTTGAATTTCTGGTTATGTCCTTCGGGCTGACGAATGCCCCAGCAGTTTTTATGGACCTGATGAACAGTATTTTCAGACCTTTCCTGGACTTGTTCGTGATAGTATTCATTGATGATATTCTGGTGTATTCACGCTCTGAAGCAGATCACCGGACTCATTTGCGGACAGTGCTCCAGATTCTCCGGGACCGCCAGTTGTATGCTAAATTTTCGAAATGTGAATTCTGGCTTAACGCAGTAGCCTTTTTAGGGCATATTGTCTTAGACGCTGGTATACAGGTAGACAAGAAGAAGATAGAAGCAGTTAAGTCATGGCCTAGGCCTACCACCCCGACTGAAGTTCGTAGCTTCTTGGGGTTGGCAGGGTATTATCGGAGGTTTGTTGAGGGATTCTCAACCATTGCAGCACCTTTAACTAAATTGACACAGAAAGCAGTAAAGTTTCAGTGGACGGAGGCATGCGAGCAGAGTTTCCAGGAACTGAAAGACAGATTAACCTCCGCCCCAGTATTAGCCTTGCCGGAAGGCACAGAAGGGTATTTAGTTTATTGCGACGCGTCAGGTGTCGGATTGGGTTGTGTGTTGATGCAGCATGGTAGAGTAATTGCATATGCCTCCAGACAGCTGAGAAAACACGAAAAGAATTACCCTACCCATGACCTGGAATTGGCCGCAGTAATTCATGCCTTGAATATGTGGAGGCATTATCTGTACGGTGTCCATGTTGATATTTATACAGATCATAAGAGCTTACAGTACATTTTCAGCCAGAGGGAGTTGAATCTGCGGCAACGCCGCTGGTTAGAGTTGTTGAAAGACTATGATGTGAATATTCTATACCACCCCGGAAAAGCTAATGTTGTAGCAGATGCCCTGAGCCGTAAGTCAATGGGAGTTTGGCGTATTTACGGCCTGAGAAACAGAAGTTGGTCAAGGAAATTCATCAGTTAGCTGATCTAGCCATTCGAGTAATAGAAACAGAAAATAATGAAGCAGTAATTCAGAATTCCGCAGTGTCATCGTTAGTTACAGAGGTAAAAGAACGGCAGTATGAGGATCCCGATTTAGTCCAGCTCAGAGATAGAGTTCAGAAAGGTAAGGAGCCAGATTTTCAGATAACCGAGGATGATGTGCTACATTGTAAGGGCCGCCTTTGTGTCCCGAATGTCGCAGGACTTCGTGGGCAGATCATGCATGAGGTACACTACGCTCGCTATTCCCTTCACCCAGGGGCGACGAAAATGTACCACGACATCAGAGACATCTATTGGTGGCCAGGTATGAAAGCTGAGATAGCTGAATTTGTATCTAGGTGTGCTAATTGTCAGTAGGTGAAAGCAGAGCATCAGAAACCGGGTGGTTTGACTCAAGAGATAATGATACCTATGTGGAAATGGGAAGTAATAAACATGGATTTTGTAACAGGGTTACCCCGTACTAGACGCAGAAATGATTCCATTTGGGTAATAGTTGACAGGCTGACAAAATCAGCTCATTTTCTGCCAGTAAGGGCTACCTTCTCAGCTGAGGATTATGCCGAATTATATATCAGAGAAGTAGTTAGATTGCATGGGGTGCCGGTATCTATCATTTCAGACAGGGGAGCACAGTTTACAGCTAGATTCTGGCAGTCGTTTCAGAAAGGTTTGGGGACGCAGATTAATTTGAGCACAGCATTCCATCCTCAGACAGACGGCAGGCTGAACGTACGATCCAGACGCTCGAAGATATGCTACGAGCGTGTGTGTTAGATTTTGGGGGTAGCTGGGATGAACATCTGTCGTTAATCGAATTCGCTTATAATAACAGCTACCATTCAGCTATTTAGATGGCGCCTTTCAAGGCATTATACGGGCGAAAATGTAGATCGCTGGTGGGCTGGTTTGAAATAGGAGAATCAGCATTAGTTGGCCCAGACATTGTTCGGCAGTCCGAGGAAAAGATAAAGCTTATCCGAGAGCGTTTACTGACCGCTCAGAGCCGCCAGAAGTCATATGCAGATAGGCGACGCAGAAATCTAGAATTTTCGGTGAACGACTGGGTATATCTGAAAGTGTCCCCAATGAAAGGGGTAATGAGGTTTGGCAAGAAAGGCAAGCTTAGCCCAAGATTCATTGGGCTGTATCAGAATCGGCGGAGAATAGGCCGCGTGGCATACGAGTTAAACTTGCCTCCAGAGTTAGCGTCGGTTCACCCAGTATTCCATGTTTCTATGTTAAGGAAGTTCGTAGGGGACCCTTCTACAGTAGTTCCAGTTCAGTATGTTCAGGTCACAGAGGAGTTAGCCTATGAAGAGGTTCCCGTAGTTATCTTAGACAGACAGATTCGCAGGCTGAGGACTAAAGATGTTGCATCTGTCAAAGTATTATGGCGTAACAGAAATCGGGAGGAAATGACGTAGGAGGCTGAAGAAGATATGAAAATCAGATACCCTCACCTATTTCAGGCCTAGTCAAACGACAGGTATGTCTGTATCATTACTTATACAGTATCTTATGATTGTGCGTTTGTAAATGATAAAGAAGAGGTGACATTTAGTTGTCCAGTGAATCTTAGAATATTGTGTGCAGTGCCTGTGTTGGACTTTTCTGCATTTCAGGTTTTTGCGATAGTCCATGTTACAGGGGAAACTCTGCCAAAATTTTTCCAGAAAAGTAAAGTAAGTAGTCCTCTAGATAACAGTGTACATTCGAGGACGAATGTTCTTAAGGGGGGGAGAATGTTACACCCTGTAGAATTCCCGGCACTTAGATGACCTATTCGCATGTTGGTTAAGTATATTTGAAGGCCATACATGCTAGGGAAAGGCCCGGAAAAAGATCGGACGAGAAACCCGTCGAAACCATCGCGGGAGGAGCCAGGCAGAGCCCCTCCGCGATGGCAGCGTGTCACGGAGCCCCGCGATGGTTGCGTGTCATGGAGGTGAGGCCTCCGCGATGGCTCCGTGACACGTTGCCCAGGTTCAGGCCCAAGTATATAAGCCCCCACTTCGGTTTAAAATCATTCACCACTTGAAAACAATTCCAGAACACGCAGTAAACAGAGAAAAACGAAGGAAAATTATATATTTCCGTCCGATTACGCTGCCAAACGCTGCCCAAACTCAAATTAATCCCAGATACCCGAGTATTTAGCAGCAGAGAGCATTTCTAAGGAATTAGTTTCACGAAATACGGCCGACGAATCGGCGAGCCACCGAACTAAAGTAAGTAGAATTGCTCTAAAGTAATGTCTATGTGTTCCTAGCTGAGAAGTGAATACTTCTCCCTTCTGGGCCGCTGAAAAATAGCGAGTTTTCGATCGTCTTTCGATAAGCCTAAGTTTAGGCTATAAACTATATCGAAATTAACGTCGTTCTTTACAATAAAGCTGTATTTAGTATTAATTGACGTATTTATGAATGCAGTTGGGAGAAAATAGTTGAAGTACCGGCCGAGCCTCGTCCGACGGACGAATAATTCAAAGAGAAGGTATGTAAAGTTAGTTTCCTTTGGCAAGGTAAGTAATATCAGTGTAGTGTAATAAATTACAGACCAGTAGAATGTTCAGGAGTCGAATATTGCGTTATTATAAATGTTGGTGCGATGTGAGAAATATTGGGTTGTAATGTATATGAAACCTATTAGTATGATACAGATTCTAACGCAAGTATTAGAGATTGCCCAGTATACTCAGTATGTAATGTGATATGCCATGTCAAGATATGGTTGTATTCAGTTGAAACCCCGTATAGTAATGCAATACCCGTAAAGCACTTCAGAAATAGAATATCAGGCTAAAATGAAGTTCAGAAAGCATGTCAGGATTAGTAAATCATGTTACTATAGAAAGTCAGTATACAGCGTAGTTCAGTAGAAAGATTATATTCGTACATACATATATAGTACTTCCAGCCTCAGCATGTATTAAGTATGTACTTATTTCTATCACTAGTCCAGCATATAGTGTATACAGAAACTTAGTAAACAGCAGAGTTTTCAGTAGAAACATTATCTTATATAGCATTTGCCCTGTACAGCCGGCAGGAGACTATATTCATATTTATATATCTTTACCTGCCTCAGCACGTATTAAATACGTACAGATTACTATCATTAGCCCAGCATGTAATATATATGATACTTTACCCCTATTAGCCTCAGCATGTGAGATACACAGACAGTATTACCAGTTGAGACCGTTGTATTGTTTGGGGTTGAATTACCTAGCATCCATGACCGCCCAGGGTTAATAGCTGTATCGACTCGTCCACCAGAGGACGAGGATACGTCACTCTATGGAGTGGCCTGCCGTCCCGCCAGGGGACGAGGATGGGATGCCAGTTTTTCCCCATATTTGTGCCTCGATCGGCCCTTACACACCCCAGTCGAGCGGATACGCCCGAGTGCAGATTCAGGAGTCCTCCGGACTCAGATGCAGTTATAGTCAGGGGCTCAGCGAGCCCAAGTGCATACCCTGAGACCGACAGGATGCTTACAGCCACTATAGGAGATGGGATGACCGGGGTAGGGGTATAGATTCTGTGTTGGTTGTACCTCCCGGCTTATGGGGGCCGGGTAAGGTTTGTGTGTGCTATGTTATGTTATTTCATGTTATGTCATGTTATGTTAGCTAAAGGTAGATCAGCAGTAGCACGATATGTTCCAGGTATGACTCTTATCCCTTCCAGTAAAGATTGAGAGAAGGTAAGGTTTACGTTATCAAATAGTCAAGTTATTCCTTCTACTTCAGCTTCATCAGTCATATTATTGCTTTCAGATGTTGTTTTCAGTTATATTATTTCAGTTGCTTTACATACTCAGTACCAGCGGTACTGACGCCCAGTGGGGCGCTGCATTACTTTCCTGCAGGTACCCATAGCCGAGCAGGCGACACCACGTGATCCCCATCAGCGGTTGAGTATTCAGCTCCTGTCATCCGGAGACTGAGTTTCTAGAGGTGTAGTTCAGTTCCTTTTGTTGTACAGTACGGGTAGGTCGGGGCCCTGTCCCGATCATTTCTATTATTCTTCCTAGAGGCTTGCATTCTGTATATATTCCCTGGGGTCAGATGAGCCGGTCGTGTGAGGCCGTGCAGTTGTATAGTTGCCTTTACTCTTTCTTTCTTTTGTAATGGCCGTGTGGGGCCATAGTTTGCCAGTAGTGGTGACCTTGCCGGTCACGTAGCTTTTCAGTATGTTATGTTTGAGTTACAGATAACTAGACAGCATAGTGGCCTTGTCGGCCCGCATAGGTTCCCCTGAATTGACATGTTTCTGGTCAGCTGTTAGTACAGGTACAGGAGGCTATAGGCCAATAGGCCGGGGGCTGTGTTTACAGCCGTTATATAGCCCTTTGTTTCCAGAAATATGAGTTAGAGCCAGCCAGGCACCAGATGTGCCCAGGCTTAACGGTCCAGCAAGTCAGGTCCTAGTAGGGCACCAGGTGCTAGTCGTACCCCCCAAGGTGGGGTGTGACATTAACAAAGTTGGCTTATATTGAATGATGTTATTAAAATTGAATTTCATTGTTTAATGAGTTATAAACTTATATTTTTCTTTTCTTTTTTGAATTATCTATACTTAAGTTATATTGGAGCTTATTTTATACTCTGTTTGAATTTGATATAAGAGTATTATGTTATTTTTTTAAAGATTTTGAATTTACATTATGTTTTTCGATTCCAATTGATTTATTTTAGTTCTATTGACTTATTTCACATTACATGTCATTGTTTTTTTAATCAGAAATGAATTGTTAGATTACTTTGGTTATAGTAGAGTATTATAGTTGTGAATATTAATTTTTTATTTTACATGCTTACATGATATTCTTACAAAATATGTACTTTTAGTTTTTACCACTCAAATGAATTAAAGTATATTAGTTGTACACATATAATTATTTAATATATATTCTTAAAAAACAATATGTATCTTGAATATAATTTAATAATATTTACAAAGGCATATATTTGTCAAATATAACTTTTGGTTTTAGATAATTAAATTTTATTTTTAAAATTGGAATATAACTGTGGGATTATACTTGTGCAACCAAACAATACATTTGTAATTACACTGTGATTACATCATGTCAAATAAACAGGTTATTATAATTATAATTACTACCCTAGTAATTACATCAGTTCCAATTACACAGTGGCTTTCTAAACAGACCCTAAATCCTATTGTCTGAAAAGAGTTTATCCTTATTACAATCTTCCATCCAACAACTATAAATGCGGTTCTTATAATTCAGAAAATCAACCAGAATTCTAACAAAGAGTCAAAGAGAATTCATAAATCAATTGTCACTTGATTTCTCTGTAAGTTACAAACATCATGTACTCAAATATTTCTCTATAAGTTTCAGATATTAAAATGAAGATTCAGATCAAGTTTCAAACCCTTGAATTAAAACATAAATCAAAATCAAAATCACCATATTCAAGAATCAAGCTTCAGACCTTTGAATTCAAGTACAGGTGAAAATCAAATCCATCGAATTCAAGATCAAACTCAAAATTTCTTGAATTTATTTTTGAATAAAAGAGTCAGAGAATTTATAGAGATTGTAAAATTCAATTTGCTGAAATAAAATACTGCGACTGTTATAATTTTTTTTGTCTTGACAATTTTTTTATGTGAATTTTATTATCTACCAATTTTGGCACCCCCAGTGGAACAATCTCTACCTTTTATCTCTCCTAATAAAGTTCAAGAACATTAAAATGACTGCAACTAAGGCCAACCTCAAATACGATACCAATGTGGTTATTGACTATAAATGTGAATTGGAAGTCGCCATGGAGATTATTGGCTAAATCAAAAGGAGCAAAATCAAAATTCTAGGATAACAAATGTTTCGAGTATTTTCCAACTCAACTTATGTTTATGCTTCATCTTCTCTGAAAGGAGTAGTATTCTCTTCCTGATTGCTAGAAGAAGTGAATAATATTATTGAGGTGGTTGAAAGAACTTTGACCCAACTTAATTTTCCACAAGAACATCATCGCAAGTCCAACAACCCTTTCATGTAAACGGTGATGTCTTGAACGCTGGATATGCTCCAATTTCCTATCAATTCATTTCTCCAGTCCAAACTCTAATCAGATAGTGATTTACTGTTCTTTATCCTTTGTGATAGTCGTGCAAGTAATGATGATCGACACTTTCACCTAGAAGGACTACTTGCAATTTTGATTAAAGTAGTTGAAGTCTTGACAAAGTACATGCAAGAACAAGATGCTAAACTTTCTACGTTGGCAAATAAGGTAGAGAGCGTGACTAAAAGAGAATCAAGCCAAGCACCTATAAAGTTTCTTGAAATTCAAGAGAAATGAGAGTTCTTCATAAAGCAAACAACAATGATCAAGAAGATCCAAGTCTCTACGGAAGGTCTAATTTATGTTGACCAACTGAAAGTCTTTATCATGGGGTCTATCAAAGATAAATTTGAGTTCTCAACCAAATCTTCTCTCACATATGCAAAATTGTATAACAAACAATTGATAACTTGAAGATGCATGACGACTATCAACCTCCTAAGCTGCAATAATTTGACAGTAAATAAAATTCCAAACAATAAATAGCACACTTAATTAAGACATGCAATAGTGCTGGAACTTCTGGAGATTTTAAATTGAAATTAATTTTAAATAAAAGAGTATTATCTAATAAGGTAATTATTTTGCTGCCTATCCATACTCCTCTTTATCATAAAATCATTCTAAAGTGCTGAAAATTAGAGGTACGGTTCATGTGCTTCCTATTTTTCGTGTTGAATCTGTATGTTCAGTCAAATTAGTAGTTATATCCGATATTTTTAAAGTATTACTTTGTATTAATAAAATGATACTTGAAGTATTGGTTATGTATTAATTTAATGTTATTTTTTTCTCTTTTCTCCAATTCTATCCCTTGTCTTTTATACATGAATTTCAACGAGTTCAATGGACTCCTTCCTTATATTATACGTTGGGCTGGAAACCCAATAATATAGTAGCAACCCAGATTTCCTCTGAGTCAGCTTCCTTCAATAAGATTTTGATGTTTGACAAAAAGACTTATTTGCGCCAAAGCCCAAAATTAGAAGCATGAAGCAATCCCGGTTCCATCCAAGCAAACAAAGAAGAGCAATTTTCATAAATAGCACTACATAGTAAAATAATTACATAAAATAGTATGATTTATTAAAATTATAGAATATAGCATGTTCTTTTTATTTTCTGATACAATCTACTGTAATTATTATGTCTATATCTAAATTTCAAACCTTGCAATCTCTCCTTAATTGGTGCTATTTTTTTTTTTAAAGAGAAGTTGCATATTTAATGGGAGTAAATTACATATCTAAAATTTTAATCCAAAATTTCACATTTGTGTAATTTCTAAATTTGAAATTAAAGATTTTGGAGAAATTTTCTTTTTCTTTGGGTGTATCATCATTGCAGATTTGAGAAAAATTTTCAAATTTATACTGATACATGTATCAAAAACTCATCTATCTAAATGAAAGTTATGTATTTCACTAGAAATACTGATACATACTAATAAACATAAAAAAATTTGATATATATACAAATATAATACATAAAGACAGTATCATCAATTTCAGTAGTTAAAATTTTTTAGAAAAAGATACAATCAAAGAATCTATAATCTGCAAAATTCTATAACATTAAATATTTTATAAAAATTGATATAATTTTCATACATTGATGAACATGAATGGGTAATTTTTCAATTTGTAATTTATTCAAGATAATATGGATACATGGGCAACAAAATAAATAATTAGCAAAAATTGTCTAAATTGATACACAAAGCAATATGGATATTTTACATTCATGTATCACTGGAAATATTGATACACACTAATAACAAATTAGTACAATGTATTGATACACACGAAACAATACATTGGTACATAATAATTATGAAATTATAAAAAATATGATACTGATACATGTACCAATTCCGCTAGTGATGCATGAAGACAAAAAAAGAGCTTGAAAAAATTATAGTGTATCAATTCTATCATTGATACACAAAGACAAAAACTTGAAAAATTCGGCAATATTATTGCTAATAAAATCTTCTGCTTCGATTTCTCCTTGAATCTTAGCTTTGACATTGTCAATGGTGTCTGAGCTCTCGACCTCAAGAGTGATAGTCTTTCCGGTGATGTCTTAATAAAGATCTGCATCTAAAATATATTGAAGTACACAACTATCACAACTTCAATTAAAGATCAAGTCAAAAGAGATCAAATTAAAAACAAGCAGCTCTGGAAAATAAGAAGGACAATAATTCAGATCTACAATTCTCTACATCTTATTCACCAAAAAGTTCAAATTCTTTTTTCCTTTCTCCAAAAATCTTCAATTCTCTGCATCTAGATCGTCATGGCTGAGAGAGAGAAGAGAGAGAGAGAGGGAGAGAGAGAGAGAGAGAGAGAGAGCAATTGCTTGTGAGAGAAAAAATTAACAGAGATATTGGAAATTTTGGAAGAGAGAAAAATAGACATTGACTTAGAGTGAATTACTGATAGTGGATTGAAGAGAGAAGGTAAAAAAATTGATACATATGACAACTCGCTATTTTTGTAATTATTTTGTTAATTTTATAATTTTTTAAAAGTGGTGTTATATATTATAAATAGGTAATAAGATTTGCTTAATTATGTAATTTTTTCAACAAAGAATAGAACTGGGCTAAAAAGTAAATTACGAACCTAATTTCTGATAAGATGAATAGAGAGATTGATTGGGCTCAAATATATTTGTTTTAATTATTTTTGTTAATGTTGAATTCTAACATTTAAATTTAGATGAATCTTCACAAGATTTTTGAATTATTTATTAGGTTTCGTTATATCACAAGAAAGAAAAGTTTCAATGGTTTACCCGTATAATTATTTGTCAAACTCGACTTCGGAGGCAAATGACTTAACCTTTTGAATTACTTTGAGCATTTTTTTCAAAAAATATTCTTTCATAGTTATTAAGAAGTCCTTAAACTTTTACGAGAATAAAGTAAAGATCTCTTATATTCTTTTATAGTTTAAATAAAGGTTTATTCTAAATCCACGTTTAGGAATTGACCAAATTGTGTAGTTCAAGGTCTTTACTCGGATAAATTGAAAATTAAAATTTATTTGAAATTTGGACATTCAAGTTATTTCATTTTCTTTTGGAATAAAATGAATCGCTAAGTAACAAAGAAAGTTCTAGTCATTTGAAATAAAACTTTTCTAAAGTAACTTGAGAAAAATGAGCAAAATGTGTCATTTAAGTCTTCAATTAACAAATGGTATTTGACTTTGTCAATTATCATTAACTAAAAAGTAAATCTGATTAGAGTGATTAAAAATTGTTAGGGTGTAAATTTAAAATTTTGATAATTTTAAAGGAACTTCCCTCATAAATTTCTAATTTCAAAATTTAAATTTTCCCTCTCTTTTTTATCTTTTCACATCACTTTTTTCTTCTTCATTATTAACTAAAAAGTGGATCTGATTAGAGTCATTAGATCTTCCTCCTTTATTTATGTCGCCATCGTTGTCACCCCCACTGTGTTCATTTTTTTATTGCGTTATTCTTCTTCTCCTCTTAATTTTACGAGCTTTTTTTGTTCTGATCATGAGTTTTGAGAATATATCTTTTTTCTAGCAATTAAAAATTCTGTAGAAAATTCAAACAATTATGATAGTTGTTGTAACAAATATGTTGAAATTGTTGTAATAACTCAAACAATTATTGAAATTGTAGCAGCATCTTCAACGTGGTTGTTGCAACAACTAAAACAACTATTGAAGTTGCTACAACAACTCCAGCTTCACAAACATCCATAGTTGAAGTTCGGAACTACAAAATTTGAAAATTAAATTTTCGTAAATAAGTTCCATTTTAAGCGGTATTGCCATAAAAGATTGGGTACGTATTGAGGAACCTAAATATGAAATTTAGGGTGAGTTGGTGTAATTTTTGAGGTATTTTCGATGGATCTAGTGCTTGGATTGGAGGAAGAAGACGAAGTCAATAGTTTATATAATATTGAATAATAGTTTATATGAGTGTGTAAACACCTCTTAAAATTTTATATAATGTTGTATACGGGTGGATAACTTTGTATACCAAATTTTTTAACCACTGTTTTGAGTAAATAGTGAATTGTGCGACTAAAAACTTAGCTATGTAATTATAATATAATGTTATAAAAATTTAGCTATGTAATTATAATGTAATGTTGTAGAATGTATATTTATGCAATTATCCTAATAAAATATGTAACATTTTTGTTAAAAGAATGACGAAGAAATACAAGAAAGGAGGACAAAAACGCAAGTTGTACATGGTTCATCCATAAAATTAACTAAAGATCGGGAGAAAAAAAATCTATACTATATTAAAAGCGTGAAAACCCTTAGAAATGTTGATTGAACTTTTTGCCCTTCATTAAAAGATTCCGCTAGACAAAATCGTCATTTACTATTTTACATTATTGTTATTTTTATCACCTTATTTATTATATTAGATTTTTTATTTGTGAAAAAACTCTATTTGCGGTATAAATTTTGAAAAAATAAAAAATTTTCATCGAATTTTATTTTTCTCTTTGATAGTCACAAATTTTTTCTACCTTATTTTAACATATTAAATTTTTTATGTCACACCCCACCTTGGGGGTATGACTGGCACCTGGTGCCCTACTGGAACCTGAACTGCTAGACTACTAAGCCTGGGCACCTCTGGTGCCTGGCTGGCTCTAACTCATATTTCTGGAAACAAAGGGCTATATAACGGCTGTAAACACAGCCCCCGGCCCATTGGCCTATAGCCTATTGTACCTGTATTAACAGCTGACCAGAAACACATCAATTCAGGGAAACCTATGCGGGCCGACAAGGCCACCATGCTGTCTAGTTATCTGCAACTCAATCATGAAGCACTAAAAAGCTACGTGACCGGCAAGGTCACCACTACTGGTAAACTATGGCCCCACACGGCCATCATAAAAGAAAGAAAGAGTACTAACAGCTATACAACTGCACGGCCTCACACGACCGGCTCATCTGACCACAGGGAAAACATATACAGACTGCAAGCCTCTAGGAATAGCAATAGAAATGATCGGGACAGGGCCCCGACCTACCCGTACTGTACAGCAAAAGGAACTGAACTACACCTCAGGAATTCAGTCTCCGGATGACAGGAGCTGAATACGCGACCGCTGATGGGGATCACGTAGTATCGCCTGCTCGTCTATGGGTACCTGCAGGCAAGTAATGCAGCACCCCACCGGGCGTCAGTACCGCTGGTACTGAGTATGTAAAGCAATAACTGAAAAAAATATCTGAAATCAATAATATAACTAACGAAACTGAAATAGAAAGAACTAGATTAACTGTCTGATAGTGTAAGTCATACCTTTTCTCATTTACACTGGAAAGAAATAGAAGTCATACCTGGAGACGTATCCCTCTACTGCTGATCTACTCGTGTCTAACATAACATGGCATAACATGAAATAGCATAACATGGCACACACAAACCTTACCCGGCCCCCATAAGCCGGGAGGTACAACCAACACAGAATCTATACCCCTACCCCGGTCATCCCATCTCCTATAAATCCCGTAAGCATCCTGCCGGTCCCCTGGGTATGCACTTGGGCTCGCTGAGCCCCTGACTATAACTGCATCTGAGTCCGGAGGACTCCTGAATCTGCACCCGGGCGTATCCGCTTGACTGGGGTGTGTAAGGGCCGATCAAGGCACAAATATGGGGAAAACTGGCATCCCATCTTCGTCCCCTGTGGGACGGCATGCCACTCCTTGGAGCGACGTATCCTCGTCCTCTGGCGGACGAGTCGATACAGCTATTAACCCTGGGCGGTCATGGATGCTAGGTAATCCAACCCCAAACAATACAACGGTCTCAACTGGTAATACTGTCTGCGCATCTCACATGCTGAGGCTAATAGGGGTAAGGTATCGTATATATTACATGCTGAACTAATGATAGTAATCTGTACGTATTTAATACGTGCTGAGGCAGGTAAATATATATAAATATGAACATAGTCTCCTGCCGGGCTGTACTGGGGCAAATGCTATACAAGATAGTGTTTCTGCTAAAAACTATACTGTTTACTAAGTTTCTGTATTAACATGATTTCCTATTCCTAACATGCTTTCTAAACTCCATTTTAGCCTGCTACTCTGTTTTTGAAGTACTTTACGGATATTGCATTGCGTTGCGGGGTTTCAACTAAATACAACAATATCTTAACATTTCGTATTACATCACATACTGAGCATGTTGTGCAGTTTCTAACACTTATACTGGAATCTATATCGTACTAGTAAGTCTTGCACAAGTTGGAACTTGATGTTTCTAATACTGTATCAACATTCACAATAACGCAATACTTAACTTCTGAACATTCTACTGGCATGTGAATTACTATATTGTGTCAATATTACTTAACTTGCCGAGGGAACGAGCTTTACATACCTTATCCTTGAACTATTCGTCCTTCGGACGAAGCTCGGCCGGTACTTCAACTATTTTCTCCCAACTGCATTCATAAATACGTCAATTAATACTAAGTACAGCTTTATTGTAAAGAGCAACGTCACTTTCGATATAGTTTATTGCCTAAACTTAGGTTTATCGAAAGACGGACAAAAACTCGCTATTTTTCAGCGGTCCAGAAGGGAGAAATATTCACTTCACAGCTAGGAACACATAGACACTAATTTAGAGCAATTCCACTTACCTTAGCTCGGTGGCTCAACGATTCGTCGGCCGTATTTTATGAAACTGAATCCGTAGGAATGCTCTCTGCTGCTAAATACTTCGGTACCTGGGATTAATTTGAGTTTGGGTAACGTTTAGCAGCGTAATCGGGCGAAAATATATATCCCCTCTTCGGCTTCCTCTGCTTTGCTGCGTTTTCTGGAAATTATAATGAGTTTAAGTGAGATTAAACCGAAGTGGGGCTTTATATACTTAAGCCTGAACCTGGGCAACGTGTCACGGAGCCATCGCGGAGGCCTCACCTCCGTGACACGCTGCCATCGCGGAGGGGCTCTGCCTCGGCTCCTTCCGCGATGGTTCGACAAATTTCTTGTCAGATCTTTTTCCGGACCTTTCTCCAGCACGTATGGCCTTCAAATATGCTTAACCAATGTGCGAATAGGTCGTCTAGGTGCCGGGAATTCTACGGGGTATAACATTCTCCCCCCTTAAGAACATTCGTCCTCGAATGTACACTGTTATCTAGAGGACTACTTACTTTACTTTCTAGAAAAATTTCGGCAGAGTTTCCCCTGTAATATGGACTATAGCAAAAACCTGAAATGCAGAAAAGTCCAACACAGGCACTGCACACAATATTCTAAGATCCACTGGATAACTAGATATCAATCTTTCTTTATCATTTACAAACATACAACCATAAGGTACTGTATAAGTAATAATACGGACATACCTGTCGCCTGACTAGGCCTGAAATAGGTGAGGGTATCTGGTTTTCATATCTTCTTCAGCCTCCCACGTCATTTCCTCCCGATTTCTATTACGCCACAATACTTTGACAGATGCAACATCTTTAGTTCTCAATCTGCGAATCTGTCTGTCTAGAATAGCTACGAGAACCTCCTCATATGCTAACTCTTTTGTGACCTGAACATCCTGAACTGGAGCTACTGTAGAAGGGTCCCCTACGAACTTCCTTATCATAGAAACATGGAATACTGGGTGAACAGATGCTAACTCTGGAGGCAAGTTTAACTCGTATGCAACTCGGCCTATTCTTCACCGAATCTGATATGGCCCAATGAATCTTGGGCTAAGCTTGCCTTTCTTGCCAAACCTCATTACCCCTTTCATCGGGGACACTTTCAGATATACCTAGTCATTCACCGAAAATTCTAGATTTCTGCGCCGCATATCTGCATAAGACTTCTGGCGGCTCTGAGCAGTCAGTAAACGTTCTCGGATAAGCTTTATCTTTTCCTCGGACTGCCGAATAATGTCTGGGCCAACTAATGCTGATTCTCCTATTTCAAACCAGCCCACCGGCGATCTACATTTTCACCCGTATAATGCCTCGAAAGGCGCCATCTGAATAGCTGAATGGTAGCTGTTATTATAAGCAAATTCAATTAACGAAAGATGTTCATCCCAGCTACCCCCAAAATCTAACACACACGCTCGTAGCATATCTTCGAGCGTCTGAATTGTACGTTCAGCCTGCCCATCTGTTTGAGGATGGAATGATGTGCTCAAGTTAATCTGCGTTCCCAAACCTTTCTGAAACGACTGCCAGAATCTAGCTGTAAACTGTGCTCCCCTATCTGAAATGATAGATACCGGCACTCCATGCAATCTAACTATTTCTCTGATATATAATTCGGCATAATCCTCAGGTGAGAAGGTAGCCCTCGCTGGCAGGAAATGAGCTGATTTTGTCAGCCTATCAACTATTACCCAAATGGAATCATTTCTGCGTCTAGTACGGGGTAACCCTGTTACAAAATCCATGTTTATCGCTTCCCATTTCCACATAGGTACCGTTATCTCTTGCGTCAAACCGCCCGGTTTCTGGTGCTCTGCTTTCACCTGCTGACAATTAGAACATCTAGATACAAATTCAGCTATCTCAGCTTTTATACCTGGCCACCAGTAGATGTCTCTGATGTCGTGGTACATTTTCGTCGCCCCTGGATGAAGGGAATAGCGAGCGTAGTGTACCTCGTGCATGATCTGCCCCCGAAGTCCTGAGACATTTGGGACACAGAGGCGGCCCTTACAGCGTAACACATCATCCTCGGTTATCTGAAAATCTGGCTCCCTACCTTTCTGAATTCTATCTCTGAGCTGGACTAAATCGGGATCCTCGTACTATCGTTCTTTTACCTCTGTAACTAATGATGACATAGCAGAATTCTGAATTACTGCTCTATTATTTTCTGTTTCCATTACTCGAACAGCTAGACCAGCTAACTGATGAATTTCTTTGACTAACTTCTGCTTCTCAGGTGGCAAATACGCTAAACTCCCCATTGACTTACGGCTCAGGGCATCTGCTATAACATTAGCTTTTCCGGGGTGGTATAGAATATTCACATCATAATCTTTTAGCAGCTCCAACCAGCGGCGTTGCCGCAGATTCAACTCCCTCTGAGTGAAAATGTACTGTAAGCTCTTATGATCTGTGTAAATATCAACATGGACACCGTACAAGTAATGCCTCCACATTTTTAAGGCGTGAATTACTGCGGCCAATTCCAGGTCATGGGTAGGATAATTCTTTTCGTGTTTCCTCAGCTGTCTGGAAGCATATGCAATCACTCTACCATGCTGCATCAACACACAACCTAACCCAACATCTGACGCGTCACAATAGACTGAATAACCCTCTGTGCCTTCCGGCAATGCTAACACTGGAGCGGAGGTTAATCTGTCTTTCAATTCCTGGAAGCTCTGCTCGCATGTCTCTGTCCATTGAAACTTTGTTGCTTTCTGTGTCAATTTAGTTAGAGGTGCTGCAATGGTCGAGAACCCCTCAACGAACCTCCTATAATATCCTGCCAACCCCAGAAAGCTACGAACTTCAGTCGGGGTGGTAGGCCTAGGTCATGACTTAACTGCTTCTATCTTCTGCTTGTCTACCTGTATACCAGCGTCTGAGACAATATGCCCTAAAAAGGCCACTGAGTTCAGCCAGAATTCACACTTAGAAAATTTAGCATACAACTGGCGGTCCCTGAGGATCTGGAGCGCTGTCCGCAAATGAGTCCGGTGATCTGCCTCAGAGCGTGAATACACCAGAATATCATCAATGAATACTATCACGAACAAGTCCAGGAAAGGTCTGAAAATACTGTTCATCAGGTCCATAAAGACTGCTGGGGCATTCGTTAATCCGAAGGACATAACTAGAAATTCAAAATGTCCATATCGGGTCCTGAACGCTGTCTTAGGAATATCTCTCTCACGTACTCGGACATGGTGATATCCGGACCGCAAGTCAATCTTAGAAAAGTATCTGGCTCCCTGTAACTGATCAAATAAGTCATCAATTCTGGGGAGCGGGTACTTGTTCTTTACTGTAACTTTATTTAGCTGCCGATAATCTATGCACATTCGGAGCGAGCCATCTTTCTTTCTCACGAATAAAACTGGCGCACCCCACGGTGAAGTACTCGGCCTGATAAAACCTTTATCTAACAAATCTTTCAACTGCTCCTTTAATTCTCTGAGTTCTGCAGGAGCCATACGATAGGGAGGTATTGATATTGGCTGAGTGCCTGGCAACAAGTCGATAGCAAAGTCTATTTCCCTTTCTGGGGGAATACCAGGTAACTCATCAGGAAATACATCTGGGAATTCATTCACCACTGGGACAGACTGGAGTGTCGGAGATTCTGCTTGGACATCCTGAACTCTGACCAGATGATAAATACATCCCTTAGATATCAACTTTCTCGCCTGAAGGTAGGAAATAAACCTACCTTTTGGCGTAGCGGTGCTGCCCTTCCACTCCCGTACTGGTTCTCCTGGGAAGTGGAATCGGACCGTCTTGGTCCAACATTCAACGTTGGCAAAGCATGGTACTAACCAGTCCATACCCATTATGGTATCGAAGTCTATCATTTCTAACTCGACCAGATCTACTGTGGTCTGACGGTCAGCAATCTCTACTGTACACCCGCCGTAAATTCGGCTAGCTGTGATAGAGTCACCAACGGGCGTAGATACTAAGAAGGGCTGCTGTAATGATTCTGGTACAATACTAAACTTTCGTGCCACAAATGGAGTAATATAGGACAAAGTAGACCCTGGATCAATTAACACATAAGCAGGGTGTGAGCAGATAGTTAGCATACCTGTCACAACATCAGGCGACGCTTCTGAATCTTGCCTCCCTGGTAAGGCATATGTGCGGCTTGGGCCCGCACCTGTACTGGAGGCCCCTGATCTGCCCCGACCCCTGCCTACGGAAACTGAGGGCCTGCGCCCAGTCGAGGATGCTGTGGCTCGTGACCCTGCTGATGCCCTATCCTGTCTATCGCGGTCCTCTCGACCTCTGGCTGGGCAATCTTTCATCAAATGGCCTTCTTGGCCACAAATATAACATGCGGTGGAGCCATATCTGCATGCTCCAGGATGGCGTCGATTGCATATAGGGCAAAGTGGTAGGGTATACCTACTCTGCTCCGCCCTCCTCTGTAATGGTGAATCTGCCATCTACGAGCCTCTACCAGTCTCTGACTGCCCCCTGCGGCTAAATCTACCCCCCTGCGACTGTGGCGGAGGCGGGGGCCTGGGAGGCCTGTCTAACAATCGTGGCCTGGGTCCTCCCCGGGCCTCTCTCTGTAGCTCAACTGGCCTGTCCCGGCGACGCTGTTCCTGATTAACCCTTCTGATCTCCCGTTGTCGCTGTCTGATGCCCTCAATATTCTGGGCAAATGCCTGAACTCGAGCAATGTCCATGTCCTCTCGCAATGTGGCTGTAATGCAAATCTCAACATATTCTGGATTCAACCCCATAATAAAGCGGTGCACTCTGGATGCCATGGTATCAACAAAGGCCGGTGCGTATCGGGCTAAGGAATCAAACTGCAAGGAATATTCACGAACACTCGTGGCCCCCTGCTCCAGATGCAGAAACTGGTCTACCCGAGCCTGTCGAATCTCCCGCGGCAAATAGTGATCCAGAAAAGCTGCTGAAAAGCTGGACCAGGTGGGAGGGGAAACATCTCTCCCTCGGGACCTTTCCCAGCTTTCATACCACAACACGGCGATATCCCGTAACCGGAATGCTGCCAACTCAACTGATTCGGTAGGCGTGGCATGCATAACCCTGAAGATTCTCTGCATTTGATCCAGAAAATCCTGGGGGTCCTCCGTTCGGTCCGTGCCTGTAAACTGTGGGGGATTCAGGGCTAAGAACTCTCGGACCCTCGAACTACCGGGCCCTCATGATAATTCTGCAACTGTAGACGACATTGGCTGACGTTGAGCAGCCATCATCTGTGCTAACATAACTACAGCACTCCTAACCTCCTGGTCGGAAGGTGTCGGTATAGGGACTGCTGAAGGTAATGTTGCCCCAAGTGGTTCCTGACGTGGTGGAGACTGCTGAGGAGGCTGGGAGGATGCCTCTGTAGTTCCCTCTGATCGGGCTATTTCTAAACAAGGGGGAGGCATCCTGCTGGTGCCTTCCCCTGCTGCAATATCTAAGCTCCGACCTGTGATAGGATGTTGCTGGTCTGACATTATCTGTAACCAAAGAATATAGTAAGCTTTTAGGGACTCAACCCTATACTGTACCGCTCTACAGCATGACTGAATGAGAATAAAAGACAACCATCCTATCATGCCTTGCAGCCTCCTACCCATAGTATGTGGTGCACAACACATCCATGGACAGGACTCTACTTAGCACGGCTTGTAGACTCCCTGGGATACGACCCGCTCTGATACCAAGTTTGTCACACCCCGCCTTGGGGGGTATGACTGGCACCTGGTGCCCTACTGGAACCTGAACTGCTAGACTACTAAGCCTGGGCACCTCTGGTGCCTGGCTGGCTCTAACTCATATTTCTGGAAACAAAGGGCTATATAACGGCTGTAAACACAGCCCCCGGCCCATTGGCCTATAGCCTACTGTACCTGTATTAACAGCTGACCAGAAACACATCAATTCAGGGAAACCTATGCGGGCCGACAAGGCCACCATGCTGTCTAGTTATCTGCAACTCAATCTTGAAGCACTAAAAAGCTACGTGACCGGCAAGGTCACCACTACTGGTAAACTATGGCCCCACACGACCATCATAAAAGAAAGAAAGAGTACTAACAGCTATACAACTGCACGGCCTCACACGACCGGCTCATCTGACCACAGGGAAAACATATACAGACTGCAAGCCTCTAGGAATAGCAATAGAAATGATCGGGACAGGGCCCCGACCTACCCGTACTGTACAGCAAAAGGAACTGAACTACACCTCAGGAATTCAGTCTCCGGATGACAGGAGCTGAATACGCGACCGCTGATGGAGATCACGTAGTATCGCCTGCTCGTCTATGGGTACCTGCAGGCAAGTAATGTAGCGCCCCACCGGGCGTCAGTACCACTGGTACTGAGTATGTAAAGCAATAACTGAAAAAAATATCTGAAATCAATAACAAAACTAACGAAACTGAAATAGAAAGAACTAGATTAACTGTCTGATAGTGTAAGTCATACCTTTTCTCATTTACACTGGAAAGAAATAGAAGTCATACCTGGAGACGTATCCCTCTACTGCTGATCTACTCGTGTCTAACATAACATGGCATAACATGAAATAGCATAACATGGCACACACAAACCTTACCCGGCCCCCATAAGCCGGGAGGTACAACCAACACAGAATCTATACCCCTACCCCGGTCATCCCATCTCCTATAAATCCCGTAAGCATCCTGCCGGTCCCCTGGTTATGCACTTGGGCTCGCTGAGCCCCTGACTATAACTGCATCTGAGTCCGGAGGACTCCTGAATCTGCACCCGGGCGTATCCGCTCGACTGGGGTGTGTAAGGGCCGATCAAGGCACAAATATGGGGAAAACTGGCATCCCATCTTCGTCCCCTGTGGGACGGCATGCCACTCCGTGGAGCGACGTATCCTCGTCCTCTGGTGGACGAGTCGATACAGCTATTAACCCTGGGCGGTCATGGATGCTAGGTAATCCAACCCCAAACAATACAACGGTCTCAACTGGTAATACTGTCTGCGCATCTCACATGCTGAGGCTAATAGGGGTAAGGTATCGTATATATTACATGCTGAACTAATGATAGTAATCTGTACGTATTTAATACGTGCTGAGGTAGGTAAATATATATAAATATGAACATAGTCTCCTGCCGGGCTGTACTGGGGCAAATGCTATACAAGATAGTGTTTCTGCTGAAAACTATACTGTTTACTAAGTTTCTGTATTAACATGATTTCCTATTCCTAACATGCTTTCTAAACTCCATTTTAGCTTGCTACTCTGTTTTTGAAGTACTTTACGGATATTGCATTGCGTTGTGGGGTTTCAACTAAATACAACAATATCTTAACATTTCGTATTACATCACATACTGAGCATGTTGTGCAGTTTCTAACACTTATACTGGAATCTATATCGTACTAGTAAGTCTTACACAAGTTGTAACTTGATGTTTCTAATACTGTATCAACATTCACAATAACGCAATACTTAACTTCTGAACATTCTACTGGCCTGTGAATTACTATACTGTGTCAATATTACTTAACTTGCCGAGGGAACGAGCTTTACATACCTTATCCTTGAACTATTCGTCCGTCGGACGAAGCTCGGTCGGTACTTCAACTATTTTCTCCCAACTGCATTCATAAATACGTCAATTAATACTAAGTACAGCTTTATTGTAAAGAGCAACGTCACTTTCGATATAGTTTATAGCCTAAACTTAGGCTTATCGAAAGATGGCCAAAAACTCGCTATTTTTCAGCGGTCCAGAAGGGAGAAATATTCACTTCACAGCTAGGAACACATAGACACTAATTTAGAGCAATTCCACTTACCTTAGCTCGGTGGCTCGATGATTCGTCGGCCGTATTTTACGAAACTGAATCCGTAGGAATGCTCTCTGCTGCTAAATACTTCGGTACCTGGGATTAATTTGAGTTTGGGTAACGTTTAGCAGCGTAATCGGACGAAAATATATATCCCCTCTTCGGCTTCCTCTGCTTTGCTGCGTGTTCTGGAAATTATAATGAGTTTAAGTGAGATTAAACCAAAGTGGGGCTTTATATACTTGAGCCTGAACCTGGGCAACGTGTCACGGAGCCATCGCGGAGGCCTCACCTCCGTGACACGCTGCCATCGCGGAGGGGCTCTGCCTCGGCTCCTTCCGCGATGGTTCGACAGATTTCTTGTCAGATCTTTTTCCGGACCTTTCTCCAACACGTATGGCCTTCAAATATGCTTAACCAACGTGCGAATAGGTCGTCTAGGTGCCGGAAATTCTACGGGGTATAACATTTTACTTATGGTATAACTTTATTTGTAGTGTATGAAAAATAAGCTAATTATATTATTTTTTTTTAAAAACACGAAAGTTTTCTTTTTTTGATTTGAATACTATTTTTTCCCTTTTTGATGGTATAAATTTTTACAAAACTTTCTTCCTTTTTTTTTCCTTTTTCATTGTCACGATTCTGTTTTTTCTTTTTGATAAATCTTTTCCTCTTTTAATAATAATATTCTAATATTTTTATGATTTCAAATTCTTTTTTATTTACAAATTCTTTCACTTCTATAAAAAGATTTATAATTGCATAATTTATTTCATCAATTCTTTTACATTAATACCTTTAATTCAATCTCCAACCTTATATATTTTCGTGTTATTTTTTATATTATTGATTCGAAAAAGACAATAGTAATTGTTATGCCAGCTCAAGTTGTTTATATTCAAAATAATTTAACTTAGATTGTCTTTTTTAGTTGAATCTAATATTAGTACTATGTTATCTCCTTTAATTGAGTCTTATATTGATATTATGTGATTTAAACTTTGTGTTATTTGTAACTGATATTCTCCATCCACTCATACACTCATAAGTTGCATCTGTTCAAGTAAAGTAATCTCTTCATCCCATGAATAACTTTTTTCATAAAGTTATAAATTAGTATAACTACAACTCTTGTGCACAAAAATAATCTTGCAATCAAATCTGAAAAGGATTTCTTGAATAAAATTATGCCAATTAACAACTTAAGGTGATATGATTCTCATTGTATAATAAATTTTTTGGTAATTGGAGCTGGATTAGTACAAGAGTATAAAAAGGAAACAAAGGAAACCACTCGAATGACTATAACATTAGTTGTTGAAGAGGTAATAATTTTTTTTCGTATTATATTCTATATTTATATTTTTACATAATGTTTGAGTTCTTATCTATTTTTATTATATTTTATATATATATATTTTTTTACCATTAAAATTAAATTTTTTGCAGGGCACAAAAGTTCATGCAATACTTTTCAATAAATTATATCAAAAGTGAAAAAAATATTTACAGCAAGACAAAATCATTTATATCATAATTGGTGCGGTTAATAGTGTTAATCCTAATTTTATATTAGTAAATAAGGAGATTGAGGTTGGATTCAGTGACATAATCTTCAGATGGAACAATCTTTGATAATTCTCTAGATTTCATCAACTAATTTAACATTCTATATATGCATAATATTTTATTCACATTTTACTTAACAAAATATTCTATGTTGATATAAGCACGAATGTCCTTAGAAATATTGATTGAACTTTTTGCCTTTCATTAAAAGATTCTGCTATAGAAAAATTGTCATTTTAAATTTTTTTCACAATTAGTTGTTATTTAATTATTATAGATATTTACTAATTCGTAAAAGATAAAACTCCTAATATTTAATATTTTAAAATTTGACTAAAATTTTATTTCTTAAATCTTTTCTTAATTGAACTATATTAAAATCCTAACATTTTACACTTTAAATCAATTACAATTCTGTTAAGTTATATATCAATCCATTGTTTAATAAACTAACTAATTATCTATCACAATATTTCAATATGAAAAAAATATATCAAAAAGTGTAACTTTATTATGTATTAATTCGTGAATTCCTTCTTCTTCTTCTTCTTCTTTTATAAAAATTGTATAATAAAAAAAATATATAGAAACACAACATACTTTAAGTTACTTCAATCAATCAAGTGCTCTTGTTATTTACTCTCAGTTAATCCTACACTACTTTTTTCATTTCAATTTATGTGAAGTGTTTGACTAAACACATAGATTAAGATAAAAAGAAAAAAATTAAACTAAAATCATATCATGATAAAGAGTAAAATGAAAAGTTTAAAATTAAGTTATTATTAATATTTAAAGTTAAAATTTCGTAGCAAAATATCATTCATCTTTTTACCCTTTTAAAAATAGAGTTCACACTTGAAAAAATAGTTATTTAATTATTTTTCTAATATTTAAGATATTAAAATCAACCAAATTTTACTTAAATTCTTCTTTATTTGAAAGATATAGAAAATATTAATATTTATATGTACATATAATGCATGTATTTAAGTGCTTATGTAAAAGCGAACAAATTTTTACTTTTCAATCAAATGCTACTTCTATAACATTTTTGTTCATTGCAATAATTTTTAGAACAAATCGAAGAAAGAGCTATTAGATTGGATCAAACTTTTAAATATAATCATTAATCATTTGAAATTCATAATTTTCTTTCTAAATTCTTATATTGTTACACAAACACATCTTTTAAATATTATTTACACTATTTTTATAAATTTATTCTTATTAATATGAGGGACACGCACAAAACACGTACGCTTAGACTAGTTCATTATAAATATAGCCAACAAAATTATTAATAAAGCATTTATATTGTAACATTAATTTAGCCAAAAGAAAAAAGAATGAACAAAGACGAAAAGAAAAATAGTAGCTGAAATAGTGATGGGTTATAGCGTGATTGGAAAAAGATTTTAAATATGAAAGAGATTTGTACTTAAAGGAGATCCGATTCTGAATGGTTCAAAATTTAGATCATTAAGTGCATTTGTTTTTATTAAGATTTAAGCACTTATTTCATTTGAATAAGTCTTAATCATTAAGATCTGAAATAAAGTCTTGATATCATTAATAGGTATATTTATATGGATAATTTTTCACCATCACTAGTTTAACTAAAATAATTAACTCTAATTTAAATTAAAACATCATCCCCTTCACTTTTCATCGACACCCATTTCATACTTATTATTTGAATACTTCATATATTGAAGGCTAAAATTATAATTTAATAAATTATTATCAGGTTATCGGTTAATCCGTTAAAAAAATGGTCAAACCGATAACCAAACCAATAACTCAATAACTTGAGATAGTAAATCGATAATCAAACCGTTAAACCAATAACCCAAATTATTAATTCAATAACTCAATTATCGATTCGGGTTATTGGTTTAACCGTTAATTTGCACACCCTTAATCATAATAATGACTCGCAACCACCACTGTTGCTCAATTGTTTTGATGATTAACTGTTTGATTAATTGTTGCTTAGTTGTCTTGATGATTGACTGTGATTGATAAAACTATTGTGAATTGACAAAGTGAACCAGGTCCAAGGAAAGGTGAACCAGGCTCAATTCAGAGATAACGGTATAGGTACAGATACACTGAGGCGAAAAACATCAACTCATACTCAAAAAAAGAATGAGACTTAATATGCACGTGTAGATAAGACAGTGGTACTTGCGTTAGGATAAGAAAGCCAGTAAAGAGAGTTGGATTTCTTCCAGGATACATAAAGAAAGAAGAGCACAACAAGGAGTCCAAAAAAAAGAGAGATGGATTTCTTCTAGGACAGACAAAGCAAGGAGAGTACAACAAGAAGTCTATAAAGAAGAGGAATCACAGTTGGAGTGGGATTACTCTTGTGGATGGGATATTTGTATCCCACCAGGTAACAGAAGAGTACAATAAGGAGTCTAAAAAGAAGAGGAATCACCAATTGGAGTAGAATTACTTTTGTAGATGGGATATTTATATCCCAAATAAGCAACAGAAGAGCACTGACGATCGAGAGCTAGAAACGATCCGCCACTATCTAAGCAATCATCAAGAGCTGAGATTTGAGAGAAATTCTTATGTTTAACTTTTTTCATTGTTAAGAGTTTTGTGAGTTTCTAACTCAGGGTGTGAATTGAGAAACACGTCACTAGTTAGAGGTAATTAGTGATTCTTGAGGTACTAAAGTTAGTCCCTTGGATTGCAGAGTTGTAATCTAAAACCTGCTCGTAAGTTTGAATAAAAGTCTATTCGATAGGTTGTGTTTTTGTTACTCCCTTGTGCAAGGAGGTTTTTCACGTAACTACTGTGTGTTTTTTATTCTTGTTAATTCTGCACTTGTGATTTAACTGAACCAGATTCAATGGCTTAACTAGTAGGTGGTGATTACCACTACTGTGTCACACCCCGCCTTGGGGGGTATGACTGGCACCTGGTGCCCTACTAGGACCTGCACTGCTGTACTGCTAAGCCTGGGCACATCTGGTGCCTGGCTGGCTCTAACTCACATTCCTGGAAACAAAGGGCTATATAACGGCTGTAAACACAGCCCCCGGCCCATTGGCCTATAGCCTCCTGTACCTGTACTAACAGCTGACCAGAAACATGTCAATATAGGGAAGCCTATGCGGGCCGACAAGGCCACCATGCTGTCTAGTTATCTATAACTCAACCATGAAGTACTGGATAGCTACGTGACCGGCAAGGTCACCACTACTGTCAAACTATGGCCCCACACAGCCAACATAAAGAAAACACAAGTTCTAATAGCTATACAACTGCACGGCCTCACACGACCGGCTCATCTGACCACAGGGAAATATATACAGGCTGCAAGCCTCTAGGAATAGCAATAGAAATGATCGGAACAGGGCCCCGACCTACCCGTACTATACAACAAAGAAACTGAAATACACCTCTGGAATTCAGTCTCCGGATGACAGGAGCTGAATACTCGATCGCTGACAGGAATCACGTAGTATCGCCTGCTCGTCTATGAGTACCTGCAGGCAAGTAATGCAGCGCCCCACCGGGCGTCAGTACCACTGGTACTGAGTATGTAAAGCAATAACTGAAAGCGAAATCTGAAAACAACAATGTAACTGATGAAACTGAAGTAGGAAGAAATAGATTAAATGTCTGATAATGTAAGTCGTACCTTCTCTCAGTTATACTGGAAGGAGTAGGAGTCATACCTGCGGATTTATCATTCCACTGTCGATCTACCCGTATCTACTGTAACACGGTATAACATATCATAACATATATAGCACACACAAACCTTACCCGACCCCCATAAGCCGGGAGGTACAACCAGCACAGAATCTATACCCCTACCCCGGTCATCCCATCTCCTATAAACCCGGTAAGCATCCTGCTGGTCCCCTGGGTATGCACTTGGGCTCGCTGAGCCCCTGACTATAACTGCATCTGAGTCTGGAGGACTCCTGAATCAACACCCGGGCGTATCCGCTCGACAGGGGTGTGTAAAAGTCGACCAAGGCATAATATGGGGAAAACTGGCATCCCATCTTCGTCCCCTGTGGGACGGCATGCCACTCCGTAGAGCGACGTATCCTCGTCCTCTGGCGGACGAGTCGATACAGCTATCAACCCTGGGGCGGTCATGGATGCTAGGTAGTCCAACCCCAAACAATACAACAGTCTCAACTAGTAATACTATCTGCATGTCCCACATACTGAAGCTAATAGTGGTAAAGTATTTGTATATACTATATGCTGAGCTAGTAACAGTAATATGTACGTACTTAACACATGCTGAGGCTGGTAATAGTATATATGTATAAATATAGTCTTCTGCCAGACTACACTGGGTCTAATGTTGAACATGATATAGTCTTTCTGCTGAAACTATGTTGTATACTGAGTTTCTATAGTAACAAGATTTACTAATTCTAATACGCGTCCTAGCTTCACTTTAACTTATCGTTCTATTTCTGAGATGTCTTACAGATATTACATTGCTTTACTGGGTTTCAACTGAATACAATGGTATCCTAACATTCTGTGTCACATCACATACTGAGCATACTGTGCAGATTCTATCACTCGTATTAGGATCTATATCGGCTAGCAAGTTTTGCGCAAATGATAACTCGATACTTCTAA
Organism: Datura wrightii; assembly: GCA_035772735.1. NCBI lineage: Eukaryota > Viridiplantae > Streptophyta > Magnoliopsida > Solanales > Solanaceae > Datura > Datura wrightii. Next base: position 52,466,340 of record JASDFA010000006.1, on the reverse strand, counting down.
TACCGTACCAACATTCATAATAAGCATAACACATGACTTCTGAATGTTCTACTGGCCTTTAAATTACTGTACTGTACCAAGATTACTAACTTGCCGAGGAAACTAGCTTTACATACCTTATCCTTGAACTATTCGTCTGTCGGACGAGGCTCGACCGGTACTTCAACTATTTTCTCCCAACTGCATTCATAAATATGTCAATTAATACTAAATACAGCTTTATTTTAAGAGGCAACGTCACTTTCGATATAGTTTATAGCCTAAACTTAGGCTTATCGAAAGACGGCCGGAAACTCGCTATTTTTCAGAGGTCCAGAAGGGAGAAATATTCACTTCACAGCTAGGAACACATAGACACTAATTTAGAGCAATTTCACTTACCTTAGCTCGGTGGCTCGACGATTCGTCGGCCGTATTTCACGAAACTGAATCCGTAGGAATGCTCTCTGCTGCTAAATACTTCAGTATCTGAAGTTAATTTGAGTTTGGACAACGTTTAGCAGCGTAATCAGACGGAAATTATAATACCTCCTTCGTTCTTATCTTCTCTCTGCTGATTGCTCTCTGTTTTACTGGAGATATAAGTGTTTTAATCATTTAAAACCGAAGTGGGGCTTTATATACTTGGGCCTGGACAAGGCCAACGTGTCACGGAGCCAATGCGGAGGCTTCACCTCCGTGACACGCTGCCATCGCGGAGGGGTTCTGCCTCGGCTCCTTCCGCGATGGTTCGACAGGTTTCTCGTCCGATCTTTTCCCGGGCCTTTCTCTAGCACGTATGGCCTTCAAATATGCTTAACCAACGTGCGAATAGGTCATCTAGGTGCCGGGAATCCTACGGGGTATAACATACTGTCAGTCGTTACTACAAATATCACCTCCATCATTATAATTATATTCACTCCTACTACCACCGCCATTACCGTAGTCGCCACGTCTACCACCACATTACTCACTACCACCACTTCGATCAATCCTTACTATCAACCACCTTCGATATCACAACTAGCACTACCACTAACTACTACCAATACATTGTCAACCACCACACATGTTTTAGCCACCACCATCAATACTACCAACTCCTAACATCAACCGACTTCACCATCACAACCACCATCACCAACCGTCACTATCATGTCAGCCACTACAACACCAACCACCCCTATTAATTATTAGCAACTATCCCTCACCACAACTACTAGACAATAACACTAAGCATTATCATGACCGCCACTATAAACCATCTTCACCATCACTAGCAAATATAAATATTTTATTTTTTATCTGATAATAAATTAATTTTTTAATAAATTTAATTATTTTTTATTTAAATTTTATATTTAATATATATAAATAAATAAAATATGCATATTTAGATATTAAAAAATAAATAGTCTTAATTATTGAGATGTGCTTTTAAATACAAACAATCTTAGCGAAGAAATGAAGCCAAATTGTTCTAATAGTCCAGTTCGTATAGCATGAATAAAATACGATCATTTTTTTAAAATTTTTTATATTATATATTTGGAGAGTTGTGGGTTTCTGGGTTGAACCTGGAATAATTAATTTAAGAAAAAAAGAAAATAGTTTCTTTTATTTGTTATGGATCTCGAATATACTCATAGTAGTTCTTTTTTTCTTTTTCAAATGAAAAGAAAAAGCTAAACTCATCAAAATAAAGAAATCTGATCTCAAAGGTTGTGGTCATGTGAGACTTGTGGAAGCAAATGTGTCTGTGGGTTTATTTTGCTTTTGCATAAAACAAAAATCTCTTTATCATTTGTTTCTTAATGTTCCATAATAAAAAGTTTCAAGCAAGAAGACGAGACTGCACTTGCTCGTCTTGAATCTCGTGATTGATTTAAATTTAAAATATGGACAGAAACAAAATTTGATTTCTCCTTACAGAGTCGGGATCCAATGCACGGGACCTTTTTAAATTCTTTATCGTAATTAATTAGAAATTTTTTTATTAATGTTTGGATAAAATAATGTTATACATAATTAAGTGTTTGTATCCTTTAAGAAAAATAATTGCAAATAAATTTAAAAATTATGATAAAATAATTTATGGCAGAGCGAGTACTTACCTCCTAAAAACTACTCCCTTCGTCCCATTTTAATTGTTATGTATACTAAAAATAATTATTTTAAAATATTTATTAGTTTTAAAATTTAAAAAATAATTAATTATATTTTTTAATTTCTAGTCTTAGTACTTAAAATCACTCTAAAATATGAAAAAAAATATTATTATATGTTTTCAAAAAATTAATAAGATTATATTAGCTAAATTAGCATTCCTATTAATTTTTTCTTAATAAATATATAAATTTTATCCTAATAGTTAAAATGAAACAGAAAAAATAATAAACTTCAATTTTAAAAAATCATATATTCTACTGAAATATTTGCACTAGTTGCATTAAAGAACTCCTTAATTTTCACATTACAAAGTTTAGAAAGGCAAATCGCTCTTTCTGTGAGAAAAAATACTCCAAAGTTTACATATAAGAGTATTTGGCGGTTGTTTCGTTTCTATTTATTTATGTTATTTTATTTAGTTAGTTTAAAGATAAATTTTTTCTTTTCCATAATCTTTTAATTTTAACTTTATGTCTAACATATTTAAAATTATAAAATTAAATAACATTTTAATATATTAATATATCTTTAATTTAAAATTATAAAATTTATAACTTTTCTTACTTATTTAAATTTTATATCAAACTAAATAAAAAAAATTATTTTGTGTACCAATAATGACATAACTAATCGTTTCTTTTGCAAGATGTTGTGTTTTAGAGCCTGTTTGGTTTAGCTGAATTTTTTTTTTTTTAAGCATAAGTGCTTAAAACACTTTTTAATTGCTGAAACTTATTTTATAAATAAGTAGTTATGTGTTTGGATAAAAGTGCTGAAGCTAAAAAAAGATATTGATGTGTTTGGTATAAGTGCTGTTAAGCACTTATTTTGAGTCAAATGACTAGAATACCCTTAAAGCTGTTAACACTATAAAAAACGTATTATTATGATATTTATATTTCTAAAATAATTAAAATTTAAATTAATTTATAATTTTATTTATTTTTAATATAACCTAATTATTCAAGTTATTTTTAATTTTTAAAATATATAATTTAAATAAAATTCGGTAAATCTCCCCTTTACTTTTTATTAGGAGTATAGTTATATTTTTAATTTATAAACTCGAATATAATAATTTAAATGAATTAATATTACCTCAATTTTTTTTTCAGATTTTTAATTATTTATTTCTAATATGCAAAAAAAAATTGTCAAAGATTTGAGTGAGGGTATTATTGAAATTAAGAAAATATTATGGGATAAAAACGTAAATAGTTTGGTCAAACTTAAATGACTTATAAGCCAAAAAATAAAAAATTAATATCTACCAATTTTTAACTTTTAATTTTTTAAAACACTTTTTAATTTTTTTAAAATATTTTTTGATAAAACCAAACATTACAAAAAAATTAAAAAATGCTATAAGCTAAACAAAACACCCTCTTAGTAAACGCATAAGAAAAGTCATCTAGTTCATTTTTTTTTCACATTCTCTCAAAAATATTAGTAAAAAAAAATATTTTTATTTATTTTTTATTTTCGTGTAACACTTTCTATTTTCTTTTTACTATATTAATATTCTTTCATATTAGTTGTATAAGAATAGAAATAAAATTAATATTTAATTATATCTTAATCTTTTTACTTTCTTCAAATATATTTTTTAAACAACTTTCTTTTACAGGAAAAAAAGTTTACGCCATTAGCCTCCCCCAGTCCCCCTGCTCCCCTCCCTCTTTCTGTATGACACCATTAAGAGTCGATTTGAATCCACTTTTATTTATAATTTGTGATTTACTTTTATTATTTTAAATATTTTAAAATTATTTTAATTCAAAAGCATTTAAAATAAGTTTATTCGAACATGTTTTAAGTATGTGTTCGATATGAAAAGAAATACTTTTTACGAATAAAAAATAAGTAAATATTTTATATTTTTTTAAAATATTATTTTAAAATATTTATATAAATAAATAAAGATTACGAAAAGCAAAATTGGGGACAGGGGTATGTATACAGTGATGGAGGTGAGGATTTTCCTAGTATGATAAAAAAATAAAATAAAATAAAGAATGAAAAGGATACAATCATTAGAAAAAAAGAAAAAAGATTTTAATAAAATATTAATTAATTAAATATAAGAAAAAAAGTAGGAAAATATCTATTCGCGTATGGAACGCACCCTAAAAACACATGGACAAAATATCTCTAAACCACAGACTATATACTCTGAAAAGGAAAATTGAGCGGTGGGGCATCATTTGGTTGTCCACATCCCTCAAAGAGACAATTCAGACCAGACATTACAACAATAAATTATGCTTTAAAAAAAAAAGAAAAAAAACCTTCAGATATATGGCCTCACCCAACTGGACCACTACTCCCACTAACAAACAAATTCCCTCACCAAAAGGTCCACTCCAGTAAAGCAAGCTTTAAATTATACTAGTAAGTGTATTTGTGCCAGTTTTGAGTCTTTTTGACATTGACTACTCTTAGCTTTACGTCTCATTTTTTAGTACCTACTGCCTCATAACTTTTACAACTTAGATTTGTAAAGAATTTTTTTGTGGGAATGATTTACCTCTTTAATCTATTTATTTAATATATTTTTTTCATTTTAAAATGAGTGATATTTTAATTTTTTAATTTTATTTTAAAATAAATAATATTTTATATAATTAACAAGATATTAATAATATTTTTTTAATTTTATTTTTATTTAAATAAAGAGAGTTTTACATAATTAAGATAATATTAAAGAGTTACATCTTTTTCAAGATATTTATCAGGGATAAATGGATAAAAATATATTTTTCCTTTTATATTATAACAAAAGCATTAAAAAAATTAAAATGTTAATTGAATTATTTATTTTTTTATTAAAATTTTTTATAATAAATAAATTTATTATTTATTATTTTTAAAATTATTATTCAATTATCTTTATATATAATATTCAGCAATCAATTTCCTTAAAATGCGTATCATCAATAGAAAATAATTTTTTTATCATAATAAATAATCAAAATGATAAAAAATATAAATTAATAATAATTTATAAAATATTAGTATGATATAATAAATAATAATATATTTGAATATAATATATAATAATATATAAAAGGTATTTGGACACATTTTTATATGGTTATATAAAAATATAAAATTATACAAACTTATACAAAATTAATATATTATCGACTAAATCACTATGAATAACTAGTTTATGTTTTTTTAATGTAATATTATTTCAAATCAACAAAATAAAAGGATCAAGAAACTAAAGAAGCAACACATAATTCTTAATCTTTATTTCTTTTCCTCTAAATCTAAGATGTGAAAAAGAATACTAATAAAGATATATAAAAGACAAACAACAACAAAAATAAAATAAAATTCTATTGCTATTTTTAAATTAATTTTTGAATTGCAATAAAAACTGGTGAGGATTAATATAAGAGAAGAGAGGGGTAAGGACAAAGGAGAAAATGAGAAAAATAAGTGTTCTTATATAGAGAAAAAGAAAAGCAAAAACAACAACTCTGAAATGACACCACCAACGAATTATAATTATCAATTTTTTAAAATCTTTAACAAATTTAAAATCAATTTGTGAGTTCACAGGCTTTTAAGAATTTCAACAATGGAGTTTTAAATTTTTCAATTTAATTTACCTAACAAATACTCCTTCCATTTTAAAATAAATGGTGTTTTCAGCTCGGACACATCCCTTAAGAAAATTACTCATTCCTAGAAAGAATAATATATTTTTTATCCATTTACCCCTAATAAATATTTTGAGAAAGATGTTCTTTAATATTTTCTTAATTATGTAAAACTCTCTCCATTTAAATAAGAGTAAAATGGTAAGAGCATCATTGATGTCTTTTGGATTATGCAAAATACCACTTATTTTGAAATAAAATCAAAAGATAAAAACATCATTTATTTTGAAAGGAAGGGAGTAATGTTTATGTTACACCCCGTAAATTCTCGACATGTAGATGGTCTATTCGCATGTTGGTTAAGAGTTTTTGAATGCCATACATGCTAGGAAAAAGGCCCGGGGAAAGACCGGATAAGAAATCCGTCGAACTATCGCGGGAGGAGCCGGGGCAGAACCCCTTCGCGATGGCAACGTGCCACGGAGGGAGGGCCTCCGTGTTGGCTCCGTGTCACGGAGGCCCTGTCCAAGCCCAAGTATATAAACCCCTCACTTCGGGTTTTAATGATATAACTCATATAATTTCCAGAGAAACCGAGGGAAAACAGGGAGGAACGAGAATTTCTTATAATATTCGTCCAATTACCCCGTCAAACACGATCCAAACTCAAATTAACTCCAGATACCGAGGTATTAAGCAGTAAGGAGCATTCTTACGGATTTAGTTTCGTGAAATTCGGCCGGCGAATCGTCGTGCTACCGAGCTAAGATAAGTGGAATTTCTCCAAATTAGTGTCAATATACTGCTAGCCCTAAAGTGAATATTTCTCCCTTCTGGACTTTCGAGAAATAGCGAGTTTTTGACCGTTTTTCGGTAAGTCAAAGTTTGGGCTATATATATATTGAAAGTGATGTTTTCTTCCGAAATATTAGCGTATTTAGCTCTAATTGATATGTATATGAATGCAGTCGAGAGGAATAGCATAAATACTGACCGAACTACGCCAATTAGTCGGGAACTCCAAAGCGAAGGTATGTAAAGCTAATTTCCTTCGGCAAGTTAGTAACCCAGTACAATAAATAGCATGAGGTGTAGAAGAAAGAGTTCATAAGTCGAGAATTGAGTCCAGTATGAGTTTAGCAAGCGTGTTTTGAATTTAGCAAGCATGTTTATAATGTTATGATATATATATATTCAGAATAAAAGTTAGCAAAGCAATATCAGGCAGTCAGATAATATTCCAGATACAGTGTAGTCAGACAGTTAGATAATATCTCAGATATAGTACAGCCAGACAGTTAGATAATATGTCAGATACAGTATAGTTCAGTATGAGAATCAGTATAACATAGAAAAGAGTTCAGAATGAGAAATCAGAGTACAGATAGTATTTTCAGTTTAAACATGCTTGCTATATGTGATTATTGTTTGTTGAGACCTGTTTGTGTTATGAGGGCACCCTTTGAGCGTCCTCGCCGCCCCTGGGTTGGTAACTGTGTCGACCCACCGTGAGGGTGGGGATACGCCACTCCAAGGAGTGGTATGCCGTCCATAGTAGGACGAAGATGGGATGAAGCATTCCCCATATCAGGTTGATCAGCATAGCAGTATAGCTTACCCTGTTGTGCGCTTGCGCCCAGGGGGCAGATTACAGATACATATACAGATTACAGATTACAGTACAGGAGTCCTCCGGGCTCAGACACAGTTATTTATATCAGAGGCCATAGCCCGAGCTGGAGACCCAGGGGGCCGGTAGAGGTGCTCGTAGTTAGTAGGCGAGTGGAGTGATTTATTTTTGGATGGTTTTGACCCGGGTAGGGGTATATAGATTGTGTGTTGATTGGCACCTTCCGGCTTATGGGGGCTGGTATAGGTTCTTGTGTTATATATATATATATATATATATATATATATATATATATGTATATACATGATATCTATTAGTTGATAGACAGTAGGTCGCCCTGACGACAGGTATGATTCTACCTTACCTTCAGTACAGATAAGCCTATTCCAGATCCTGCTAGTTCAGACAGTTTTAGATACTTCCTGCTATTCAGAATATACTAGCATCGTTGTTTATATTCAGTTATGTTCAGTTGCTTTGCATACTCGGTACCAGTGGTACTGACGCCCGTTTGGGGCGCTGCATTACTTGCCTGCAGGTACTCACAGACGAGGAGCCGATCCCTCGTGATCCTAGCCAGCGCAGAGTCATCAGCTCTCGTCATCCAGAGCTTGATATTCAGAGGTGTATTTCATTTTCTTTTGTTGTATAGTACGGGTAGGTCGGGGCCCTGTCCCGACCATCTTATCAGTATTCTTAGAGGCTTGCAGATGATGTATATATCTCCCTGTGATTAGTTGTGTCGGTCGTGTGGAGCCGTGCGTTGTTTAGCTATTTAGTGTTGTTGATTGTGTTGGCCGTGTGGGGCCGTGTTCAGATAGTAGTGGTGACCTTACCGGTCACGTAGATGTTCAGTATTCATTATATTGAGTTAGGGATAACTAGACAGCATGGTGGCCTTGTCGGCCCGCATAGGTTTCCCTATATGAGTATGATTCTGGTTAGCTGATATTACAGTACAGGTGGCTATAGGCCCAGTCGGCCGGAGGCTGTACTTACAGCCGTTATATAGCCCGTTGATTCCATGAATCTGAGTTAGAGCCAGTCAGGCACTAGTTGTGCTTAGGCTTAGTAGTCTAGCAGTTCAGGTCTTAATAGGGCACCAGGTGCCAGTCATACCCCCCAAGGCGGGGCGTGACAAACTTGGTATCAGAGCAGGTCGTGTCCCAGGGAGTCTACAAGCCGTGCTAAGTAGAGTCTTGTCTATGGATGTGTTGTGCACCACATACTATAGTTAGGAGGTTGCAAGACATAATAGGATGGTTACTCCTTCTTCATATTCCATCGTGCCATAGAACAGTACAGTATAGGGTTGAGTTCTTAAAACTTATCATATTCTTTGTCTACAGATAAAAATGGCAGACCAGCGACACCCTGCCACGGACAGAAGGTTGGATACCGCAGCAGGAGAAGGCACCAGCAGGATGCCTCAGCTTCATCTAGAATCAGCCCGATCTGAGGGCGATATAGAGGCATCATCACAGCCTTCTCAGCAGTCCCTATCTCACCAGGAGCCATTTGGAACGACACCGCCTCCGATAGCTCCTGTACCTACACCATCTGACCAGGAGGTTCGCAGTGCAGTTGTTATGTTGGCACAAATGATGGCCACTCAGCGCCGTCAGTGCCACCTATAACAGTAGAGCCATCAAGTGGATCTGGCAGTTCGAGGGTCAGGGAATTTTTGGCATTGGGTCCCCCACAGTTCACAAGGTCAGATCAGGCAGAGGACCCCCAGGATTTCCTAGATCAGATGCAGAGAATCTTTCGGGTCATGCATATGACGCCTACAAAATCGGTGGAGTTAGCAGTATTCCGATTATGAGACGTAGCCGTATTATGGTACGAGAGCTGGGAAATGTCTCGAGGGAGGGATGTTGCCCCTCCGACCTGGTCCAGCTTCTCGGAGGCCTTCCTGGACCGTTATTTGCCACGGGAGATCCGGCAGGCCCGGATGGATCAGTTTTTACACTTGGAGCAGGGGGCGAGGTGTGTACGAGAATATGCCTTACAGTTTGACTCCTTAGCCCGCTATGCTCCAGCTTTTGTGGACACTATGCCATCCAGAGTCCACCGGTTCATTATGGGTCTGAACCCATAATACATTGAGGCATGCATGACAGCTACATTACGGGAAGATATGGACATTGCCCGGGTGCAGGCCTTTGCCCAGACTATTGAGGGCCTGAGACAGCGGCAACAGGACAGTAGATAGATAAATCAGGAGCAGCGCCGCACGGATAGATCAGATGATATACAGAGGGAGATTCAGAGAGGACCCAGGCCCGGTTGTCAGACAGGCCCCTTAGACCCCCACTTCTACCACAACAGCAGCGGGGTAGATTTATTCGTCGAGGGCAGTCAGAGTCTGGTGGAAGTTCTCGAATAATGGATTCACCTCAGCAGAAGAGGGATGAGCAGAGCAGATACACACCCCCACCCTGCCCTATTTGCAGCCGACCTCACATCGAAGCTTGTAGATATGGCTCCACAGGGTGTTATATATGCGGGCAGGAGGGGCACATGATGAGAGATTGTCCGGCCAGGGGGCAAGGTAGCCGAGATACCCAGGAAAGGACATCAGCAGGACCACGAGCTCCAGCAGCCTCAGCAGGGCGTAGGCCCTCAGGTTCAGCAGGTAGAGGCCGAGGTAGATCAGGAGCCTCTAGTTCAGGTACGGGCTCAAGCCGTACCTATGCATTACCAGGGAGACAGGACTCAGAAGCGTCTCCAGATGTGGTAACAGGTATGATGACTATTTGCTCATACCCTGTTTATGTACTAATTGATCCAGGGTCTACTTTGTCCTATGTTACCCCATTTGTGGCTCGAAAGTTCAGTGTTGCCTCAAAATTGTTACAACATCCCTTTTCAGTAGCTACACCCGTCGGTGACTCCATTATAGCTAGCGGAATTTATCGAGGGTGTACAGTAGAGGTTGTTGATCGTCAGACTACAGTAGATCTGGTAGAACTAGAAATGATTGATTTCAATGCCATTATGGGTATGGATTGGTTGGTGTCGTGCTATGCCAATGTAGAATGTTGGACCAAGACGGTCCGATTTCGCTTTCCAGGGGAGGCAGTGTGAGAGTGGAAGGGCAGCACAGCTACGCCAAAAGGTAGGTTTATTTCCTACCTTCAGGCGAGGAAATTGATAGCGAAGGGATGTATTTACCACCTAGTCAGGGTTCAGGATGTTCGGGTAGAGTCTCCGACACTCCAGTCTGTTCCAGTGGTGAATGAATTCCCTGATATATTCCAGATGAGTTACCTGGTATTCCCCCAGAAAGGGAAATAGATTTTGCAATTGACTTACTACCAGGCACTCAGCCTATATCAATTCCTCCATATCGTATGGCTCCTGCTGAACTTAGAGAATTAAAGGAGCAGCTGAAAGACCTGTTAGATAAGGGCTTTATCAGGCCGAGTACTTCACCGTGGGGTGCGCCAGTTCTATTTGTGAGAAAGAAGGATGGCTCGCTCCGCATGTGTATAGATTACAGGCAGCTGAATAAAGTTACAGTAAAGAATAAGTATCTGCTTCCCAGAATAGATGATTTGTTTGATCAGCTACAAGGGGCCAGATATTTCTCCAAGATTGACTTACGGTCCGGATATCATCAGGTTCGAGTTCGTGAAAGAGACATTCCTAAAACGGCCTTTAGGACCCGATATGGCCACTTTGAATTCTTAGTTATGTCCTTTGGGTTGAAGAATGCCCCAGCAGTATTTATGGACCTGATGAACAGTACCTTCAGACTATACCTGGACCTGTTCGTGATAGTATTTTTCGATGATATTCTGGTGTATTCTCGCTCTGAGGCAGACCACCAGGCCCATTTACGGACAGTGCTCCAGATTCTCAAGGACCAAGAGTTGTATGCTAAGTTCTCCAAATGTGAATTCCGGCTGAACTCAGTTGCTTTCTTGGGGCATATTGTGTCGGATGCTGGTATACAGGTTTACACGCAGAAAATAGAAGCAGTCAAAACATGGCCTAGACCTACCACTCCGACCGAAGTCCACAGTTTTCTGGGATTAGCGGGATATTACAGATGATTTGTTGAGGGATTCTCCACCACAGCGGCACCTCTGACTAAGCTAACGCAGAAAGCAGTAAAGTTTTAGTGGACGGAGGCATGTGAGCAAAGTTTCCAAGAATTAAAGGACAGATTAACCTCCGCTCCAGTGTTAGCATTACCGGAAGGTACAGAGGGTTATTCAGTGTATTGTGACGCATCAGGTATTGGGTTGGGTTGTGTGTTGATGCAGCACGGTAAAGTGATTGCATATGCTTCCAGACAGCTGAGGAAACACGAAAAGAATTATCCTACCCACGACCTGGAGTTAGCCGCAGTGATTCACGCCTTAAAGATATGGAGACATTACTTGTATGGCGTCCATGTGGATATTTTCACTGATCATAAGAGCCTACAGTATATCTTCACTCAGAGGGAGTTGAATTTGCAACAGTGTCGTTGGTTGGAGTTATTAAAAGATTATGACGTGGACATTCTGTATCATCCTGGAAAAGCTAATGTAGTAGCATATGCTCTCAGCCGTAAATCAATGGGAAGTTTGGCGCACTTGCAGCCCAAGCAGCGGGAGTTGGTCAGGGAAATACATCAATTAGCCAGCCTAGTTGTTCGTGTAGCAGAAATAGAGGACAACAGAGCGGTAATTCAGAACACCGCTGTGTCGTCATTAGTAATGGAGGTAAAGGAATGACAATATGAAGATCCTGACCTGGTCCAGCTTAAGGACAGAATTCAGCAAGGGAAAGCGCCAGATTTTCAGATAACTGAAAATGAAGTGCTGCGATGTAAGGGCCGCCTCTGTATTCCAGATGTTTCAGGGCTCCGTCAGCAAATTATGAATGAGGTACATTACACCCGCTATTCTCTCCACCCAGGCACGCAGAAAATGTACCACGATATCAAGGAGATCTACTGGTGGCCAGGTATGAAAAGGGAAATAGCAGAATTTGTAGCCCAATGTCCTAACCGCCAACAGGTAAAAGCGGAACACCAGAAACCAGGCGGATTGACTCAGGACATAGCTGTGCCTCTATGGAAATGGGAAGCAGTGAACATGGACTTTGTGGCAGGATTACCCCGTACCAGACATAGACATGACTCCATTTGGGTAATAATTGACAGACTGACGAAATCAGCCCACTTCCTGCCAGTGAAAGCTACTTTCTCTGCCGAGGATTATGCCGAATGTATATCAGAGAAATAGTTAGATTACATGGTGTTCCAGTATCTATTATCTCTGACAGAGGAGCACAATTTACAGCTAGATTTTGGCAGTCATTTCAGAGAGGTCTGGGAACGCAGATTAATTTGAGCACATCATTCCACCCTCAGACAGATGGACAGGCTGAATGCACTATTCACACGCTCGAGGATATGCTACGGGCGTGTGTGCTAGACTTTGGGGGTAGCTGGGACGAGCATTTGCCACTAGTTGAATTTGCTTATAATAATAGCTATCACTCAGCCATCCAGATGGCACCCTTTAAGGCACTGTATGGGCAAAGATGTAGGTCGCCAGTTGGCTGGTTTGAAGTGGGAGAGTCAGTGTTGATTGGGCCAGATATTATTCAACAGTTAGAGGAGAAGGTAAAGCTTATCAGGGAACGCCTACTGACTACCCAAAGCCGCCAGAAATCGTATGCTGATGTGCGGCGCAGAGACCTGGAATTTGATGTGAATGACTGGGTATTTCTGAAAGTATCCCCAATGAAAGGGGTGATGAGATTCGGCAAGAAAGGTAAGCTTAGTCCGAGATTCGTTGGGCCTTATCAGATCCGGCGGAGAGTAGGCCGAGTGGCATACGAATTGAACTTGCCTCTAGAATTAGAATCTGTTCATCCAGTTTTCAACGTATCTATGCTAAGGAAGTGCATGGGAGACCCATCCAGAGTAGTCCCAGTCCAGGATGTTAAGATTACGGAGGAGCTGGCCTATGAAGAGGTTCCAGTAGCTATCTTAGACAGAAAGATTCGTAGATTGAGGATGAAAGATATTGCTTCTGTCAAGGTGCTGTGGCGTAATAAGAACCGAGAAGAGATGACCTGGGAAGCAGAGAAAGATATGAAAGCTAGATATCCTCATTTGTTCCAAACCTAGTCAGATAACAGGTATGTTAGTATTGTTATTTTATATGGTGCCTTGTAATATATGTATAAATGAGATAGTCGACTCTAGTCTTTTATGAGATGGATACTATAGTATTGTGTAGAGTACCTGTATTGGATTTTTCTGCATTTCAAGTTCTTGAGATAGTCCACATTACAGGGGAAACTCTGCCAAAATTTTTCTAGGAATAAGTTGAGTAAGTCGAGAATTCCTATAAATAGAGGTTTACATTCGAGGACGAATGTTCTTAAGTGGGGGAAAATGTTACACCCCATAAATTCTCCATATGTAGATGGCCTATTCGCATGTTGGTTAAGAGTTTTTGAATGTCATACATTCTAGGAAAAAGGCCCGGGGAAAGACCGGATAAGAAATCCGTCGAACCATCGCGGGAGGAGCCGGGGCAGAACCCCTCCGCGATGGCAACGTGCCACGGAGGGAGGGTGTCACACCCCTCCTTGGGGGGTATGACTGACACCTGGTGCCTTGCTAGGACCTGACTGCTAGACTACTAAGCCTAAGCACATCTGGTGCCTGGCTGGCTCTAACTCAGATTTAGGGAACAACGGGCTATATAACAGCTGTAAATACAGCCTCCGGCCGACTAGGCCTATAGCCACCTGTACCTGTAATAGCAGCTAACCAGAAACACACTCGTAACAAGGAACCTATGCGGGCCGACAAGGCCACCATGCTGTCTAGTTATCTGCAACTCAACAATGAAATACTGGAGAGCTACGTGACCGGCGAGGTCACCACTACTGTCAACAGAGGCCCCACACGACCAACATAAACTGAAATGCTAAACAGCTATAACAGACTGCACGGCCTCACTCGACCGGCTCAACTGACCACAGGGAAATACATACAGACTGCACGACCTCACTCGACCGGCTCAACTGACCACAGGGAAATACATACAGACTGCAAGCCTCTAAGAATACTGATAAGATGGTCGGGACAGGGCCCCGGCCTACCCATACTATATAACAAAATAAAGGGATAAACCTCTAGCTACCTAGCTCTGGATGACTGGAGCTGATGACCCTGTGAGCTGACTAGAGTCATGAGGTATCGGCCCCTCGTCTGTGAGTACCTGCAGGCAAGTAATGCAGCGCCCCACCGGGCGTCAGTACCACTGGTACTGAGTATGTAAAATAATAACTGAAAGAAATATCTGAAAACAACAACACAACTGATGGAACTGAAATAGGAAGGAATAGACTAACTGACTGAAAATGTAAAACTATGCCTACTCTTAACTGTACTGGAAGGAGTAGGAGTCATACCTGGAGATGTACCGTTCTACTGTCGATCTAATCGTATCTAGTATAACATGGCACAACATAAAATAACATAACATAGCACACACAAACCTTACCCGGCCCCCATAAGCCGGGAGGTACAACCAGCACGCAATCTATACCCCTACCCCGGTCATCCCATCTCCTATAATAACTATAAGCATCCTGCCGGTCCCCTGGGTATGCACTTGGGCTCGCTGAGCCCCTGACTATAACTGTACCTGAGTCCGGAGGACTCCTGAATCAACACCCGGGCGTATCCGCTCGACAGGGGTGTGTAAGGGCCGACCAAGGCACAATATGGGGAAAACTGGCATCCCATCTTCGTCCCCTGTGGGACGGCATGCCACTCCGTAGAGCGACGTATCCTCGTCCTCTGGCGGACGAGTCGATATAGCTATTAACCCTGGGGCGGTCATGGATGCTAGGTAATCCAACCCCAAAACAATACAACGGTCTCAACTAGTAATACTATCTGCATATCCCACATGCTGAAGCTAATAGTGGTAAAGTATCCGTACATACTGTGTGCTGAACTAGTGATGGTAGTATGTACGTACTTAATACATGCTGAGACCGATAATAGTATATACGTATAAATATAATCTTCTGCCATACTGTGCTGAGTCTAACGCTGAACAAGATATAGTTTTTCTGCTGAAAACCATGTCGTATACTGAGTTTCTATAGTAACATGATTTACTATTTCTAACATGCTTCCTAAACTTCATTTTAACCTATCATTCTACTTCTGAGATTCCTTATAGATATTACATTGTTTTACTGGGTTTCAACTGAATACGATAATATCCTAACATTCTGTACTACATCACATACTGAGCATGCTGTGCAGTTCCTAACACTTATATTAGAATCTATATCGTGCTAGCAAGTTTCGTGCTAATTATAACATGATGCTTCTAATATCATACCAACATTCGTAATAAACATAACACATGACTTCTGAACATTCTACTGGCCTTTAAATTACTGTACTATACCGAGATTACTAACTTGCCGAGGAAACTAGCTTTCCATACCTTCGCTTCTGATTTCCCGGCTAACTGGTGTAGCTTGATCATTATTTCAGCTATTCCTCCCAACTGCATTCATATATATATCAATCAGTACTAAATACAACTTTATTCTGAAGGACGACGTCACTTTCGATATAATTATAGCCTAAACTTAGGCTTATCGAAAGACGGTCGAAAACTCGCTATTTTTCAGAAGTCCAGAAGAGAGAAGTATTCACTTCACAGCTAGGAACACATAGACACTAGTTTGGAGCAATTCCACTTACCTTAGTCCGGTAGCCCGACGATTCGTTGGTCGTATTTCGCGAAACTAAATCCGTAAGAATGCTCTCTGCTGCTAAATACCTCGGTATCTGAGGTTAATTTGGGTTTGGACTACGTTTAGCAGCGTAATCGGACGAAAATATATTTACCTTCTTCGTTCTCCTCTGTTCCTCTGTGTTTTCCGGAAATTTTATAAGTTTTAAATGAATTAAAACCGAAGTGGGGCTTTATATACTTGAGCCTGGACAGGGCCAATGTGTCACGGAGCCAACGCGGAGGCTCCACCTCCGTGACACATTGCCATCGCAGAGGGGCTCTGCCTCGGTTCCTTCCACGATGGTTTGACGGGTTATCCGTCCGATCCTTTCCCGGGCCTTTCTCTAGCACGTATGGCTTTCAAAATATGCTTAATCACCGTGCGAATAGGCCATCTAAGTGTCAGAAATCTTACGGGGTATAATAGAGGGCCTCCGCGTTGGCTCCGTGTCACGGAGGCCCTGTCCAGGCCCAAGTATATAAACCCCTCACTTTGGGTTTTAATGATATAACTCATATAATTTCCAGAGAAACCGAGGGAAAACAGGGCGGAATGAGAGTCTCTTATAATATTCGTCCGATTACGCCGTCAAAGATGATCCAAACTCAAATTAACTCCAGATACCGAGGTATTAAGCAGTAAGGAGCATTCCTACGGATTTAGTTTCGTGAAATTCGGCCGGCGAATCGTCGTGCTACCGAGCTAAGATAAGTGGAATTGCTCCAAATTAGTGTCAATATACTCCTAGCCCTAAAGTGAGTATTTCTCCCTTCTGGACTTTCGAGAAATAGCGAGTTTTTGACCGTTTTTCGGTAAGTCAAAGTTTGGGCTATATATATATTGAAAGTGATGTTTTCTTCCGAAATATTAGCGTATTTAGCTCTAATTAATATGTATATGAATGCAGTCGAGAGGAATAGCAGAAATACTGACCGAACTACGCCAATTAGTCGGGAACTCCGAAGCGAAGGTATGTAAAGCTAATTTCCTTCGGCAAGTTAGTAACCCAGTACAATAAATAGCGTGAGGTGTAGAAGAAAGAGTTCAGAAGTCGAGAATTGAGTCCAGTATGAGTTTAGAAAGTGTGTTTTAAATTTAGCAAGCATGTTTATAATGTTATGATATATATATATATTCAGAATAAAAGTTAGCAAAGCAATATCAGGCAGTCAGATAATATTCCAGATATAGTGTAGTCAGACAGTTAGATAATATCTCAGATACAGTACAGCCAGACAGTCAGATAATATCTCAGATACAGTATAGTTCAGTATGAGAATCAGTATAACACAGAAAAGAGTTCAGAATGAGAAATCAGAGTACAGATAGTATTTTCAGTTTAAACATGCTTGCTATATGTGATTATTGTTTGTTGAGACCTGTTTGTGTTATGAGGGCACCCTTTGAGCGTCCTCGCCGCCCCTGGGTTGGTAACTGTGTCGACCCACCGTGAGGGTGGGGATACGCCACTCCAAGGAGTGGTATGCCGTCCATAGTAGGACGAAGATGGGATGAAGCATTCCCCATATCAGGCTGATCAGCATAGCAGTATAGCTTACCCTGTTGTGCGCTTGCGCCCAGGGGGCAGATTACAGATACATATACAAATTATAGATTACAGTACAGGAGTCCTCCGGGCTCAGACACAGTTATTTATATCAGAGGCCATAGCCCGAGCTGGAGACCTAGGGGGCCGGTAGAGGTGCTCGTAGTTAGTAGACGAGTGGAGTGATTTATTTTTGGATGGTTTTGACCCGGGTAGGGGTATATAGATTGTGTGTTGATTGGCACCTTCCGACTTATGGGGGCTGGTATAGGTTCTTGTGTTATATATATATACATGATATCTATTAGTTGATAGACAGCAGGTCGCCCTGACGACAGGTATGATTCTACCTTACCTTCAGTACAGATAAGCCTATTCCAGATCCTGCTAGTTCAGACAGTTTTAGATACTTCCTGCTATTCAGAATATACTAGCATCGTTGTTTATATTCAGTTATGTTCAGTTGCTTTGCATACTCGGTACCAGTGGTACTGACGCCAGTTTGGGGCGCTGCATTACTTGCCTGCAGGTACTCACAGACGAGGAGCCGATCCCTCGTGATCCTAGCCAGCGCAGAGTCATCAGCTCCTGTCATCCGGAGCTTGATATTCAGAGGTGTATTTCATTTTCTTTTGTTGTATAGTACGGGTAGGTCGGGGCCCTGTCCCGACCATCTTATCAGTATTCTTAGAGGCTTGCAGATGATGTATATATCTCCCTGTGATTAGTTGTGCCGGTCGTGTGGGGTCGTGCGTTGTTTAGCTATTTAGTGTTGTTGATTGTGTTGGCCGTGTGGGCCGGTGTTTAGATAGTAGTGGTGACCTTGCCGGTCACGTAGATGTTCAGTATTCATT
Source organism: Datura wrightii (assembly GCA_035772735.1). Classification (NCBI taxonomy): domain Eukaryota; kingdom Viridiplantae; phylum Streptophyta; class Magnoliopsida; order Solanales; family Solanaceae; genus Datura; species Datura wrightii. The sequence continues at coordinate 52,447,761 of JASDFA010000006.1, read as the reverse complement.
ATATTGAGTTAGGGATAACTAGACAGCATGGTGGCCTTGTCGGCCCGCATAGGTTTCCCTATATGAGTATGATTCTGGTTAGCTGATATTACAGTACAGGTGGCTATAGGCCCAGTCGGCCGGAGGCTGTACTTACAGTCGTTATATAGCCAGTTGATTCCATGAATCTGAGTTAGAGCCAGCCAGGCACTAGTTGTGCTTAGGCTTAGTAGTCTAGCAGTTCAGGTCTTAATAGAGCATCAGGTGCCAGTCATACCCCCAAGGCGGGGCGTGACAGTTTAAATTTATAATAATAAAAAATATTAAATTTATATGTAATATCTACAAATCTAAATATAAAAATTTATGAAAAAAAGAAGAAGAAGAAGAGGAAGAAAAAAGGAAAGAAAGAACAAAAAAATAAGAAGAAATAAAGAAGGATGAAGAAGAAAAAGATAAATTAATAAAAAGAATTAGGTTAAAAGAAATAACAAAGTAAAATATGAATTAAACTAAATAATTATTCTATGTTAATAATAGTAGATTGCAATTTTTTTAAATATTTTGGGAAAAGACATAAATACCTCCTTAGATTATGATCATATTTTTAGTAACACACTTTTTTTAGGGGGTCATATTAGTCCCCTGAACTATTTTAAAATGGAATATATAGCCCCTTAAAGGTTGAGGTGAAAAAGAGAGTGTGCTCATTCTCTTAAAGGCACGTGAGATGCAAAATAACTTAAAATTTAATTAATATCGACATATATTATTTTATAGTTAGACATTTTCTAATTAATTAGTACACATAATTAATTAACATTAAAACTTAAATAGATATTTTTAAAATTATTTTTCTTTCCTTTTTTGTGAATAAGTCAAATTTTATTATTTTTTCTTTTTAATAATTGACGCTATTATTGACTTTGTCATTTCTCCAGATTATTTTTTATTTTGATGACACATTTAGTAGTTGAATTAGTTTTAACAAGATATTTTTTGAAAATTTTAGCTTTTAAAAATGTAAGGGTTCAATTTATTTTTAATGTTTAAATTGTTATTTTGATTTTTAAAAAAATAAATATATTTCTTTGATTTATACATATTTGATTTTCTAAAAAATCTTAACTAATAACTTAATGTTATCGTTGACTTTGTCTTTAGTAGCACTAATTACTTTTAAAAAGAAATAAATTTGATCAGTGTTGATAATAATATTAATAGAAAATTTATTTTAAAAAATTAAATTTAAATAAGTTATTATAGGAATATAGTACGTCTATGTTGTTACACCACGTAAATTCTTGACATTTAGATGGCTTATTCGCATGTTGGGATAAGAGTTTTAGAATGTCATACATGCTAGCAAAAGGCTCGGGGGAAGACGGGAAAAGCGCCACATCGAACCATCGCAAAAAGAGGCCGGCAGACCCCCTCCGCGATGGCCAACGTGTCACAGAGGGCTCACCTCCGCGATGGCCAACGTGCCACGGAGGTGAGGTTCAGTCCTCCACTATATAAAGCCCCACTTCGTTTTAAAATCATTTATCTGATATTTTCTTCAGCAAAAAACGAACAAAAACAGTAAGGGACGAGGTTTCAATATAAAAATTTATCCGATTATGCCGTCAAATGCAGTTCAAACTCGAAATTAACTTCGGGTACAAAAGTATAAAGCTGCAGAGAACATTCCTGCGGAGTTAGTCTCGTGAAATTCGGTCGTAGAATCATCGTCTTATCGAGCTAAGGTAAGTAGAATTGCTCCAAATTAGTGTTAATATACTCCTAGCCCTAAAGTGAGCATTTCTCCCTTCTGGACTTCCGAGAAATAGCGAGTTTACGGTTGTTTTCCTAAAAGTCAAAGTTTTGGCTATATATATATTCAAAATAGTATTTTCTTCCAGAATATTGATGAATTTGGTTCTAATTGCTATGAATGTGAATACAATTAGAAGAAATAGTTGAATATTGGCCGAGTTACGCCAGTTAGCCTGAAAGCCGACAACTGAGGTATGTAAAGCTAGTTTCTTCGGCAAGTTAGTAATTCTAGTATAGTAAAATAGAATAAACTCCAGAAGGAAGTTCCAGAAGCCGAGTATTAAGTATGTTTGTGTGATTACGCCATATCCAGAATAAAAGTCAGCAAAGTTGTAACAAATAGCAAGATATCAATCCCAGACTCAGTTTAACTCAGTATTAGATTCAGTTTAATACAGCAAGAGATTCAGAATATAATATCAGAACATGGATAGTATTTTCAGATTTATTATACATGTTATATGTGATTATTGTTGTTTGTTGAGACCTGATTGTGTTATGTGGGCACCCTTAGAGCTTCCTTGCCTCCCCAGGGTTAATAGCTGTGTCGACTCGCCCGCTAGAGGGTGAGGCTATGTCACTCCAAGGAGTGGCATGCCGTCCACAGTAGGAGGAAGATGGGATGCAGCATTGTCCATTGCAGGCTGATCAGCATTACAGTATACCCTGTTGAGCGCTTGCGCCCAGGGCACAGATTACAGATTACAGATATAGATTTCAGATTACAGTTACAGGAGTCCTCCGGACTCAGATACAGTTATAGTCAGGGGCCTAGAGAGCCCAAGCTGCATACCTAGGAGGCCGGCAGGGTGCTCGTAGTTATTAGGTCAGTGGAGTGAATTTATTTTTGGATGGTTTGACCCGGGTAGGGGTATATAGATTGCATGTTGATTGGAACCTTCCGACTTATGGGGGTTCTTGTATGCTAATATATATATATATATATATATGTTACTTACTAAATATATATACATGTTACTTATTAAATGAATAGTTAGCAGGACGCCGCATCGACAGGTATGGTTCTTATCTTCCTTCCAGTACAGTTAAGCTCAGTACAAATTCTGCTATCCCAGACAGTTTTAACTATCCTCTATCATTTCAATAACTATCAATATTACTGTTTATCTTCAGTTATGTTCAGTTTGCTTTGCATACTTGGTACCAGTGGTACTGACGCCCGTTTGGGGGCGCTGCATTACTTGCCTGCAGGTACTCATAGACGAAGAGTCGATCCCTCGTGATTCCAGCCAGCACATAGAGTCATCAACTCCTGTCATCCGGAGCTAGATAGCTAGAGGTTTATTTCTTTTCTTTTGTTGTACAGTATGGGTAGGTCGGGGCCCTGTCCCGACCATCTTATCAGTATTCTTAGAGGCTTACAGATTGTATATTTCCTGTGGTTAGCTGTACCGGTCGTGTGAGGTCGTGTGTATGTTTTAGATTATTTATAATGGCCATGTGGGGACTTACTCAGTTGGTAGTGGTGACCTTGTCGGTCACGTAGCAGTTTAGCACCTGTTTTCTTGATTCAGAAGTAACTAGACCGCATGGTGGCCTTGTCGGCCCGCATAGGTTCCTTTATACTACTGTTGTTCTGGTTAGTTGTTGTTTCTCACAGGTGGCTATAGGCCTAGTCGGCCGTAGGCTGTATTTGCAGCCGTTATATAGCCCGTCATTTTCTTGAATCCAGAGTTAGAGTCATCCTGACACCAGAAGTGCTTAGGCTCAGTAGTCCAGCTGTCCAAGTCTTAGTAAGGCACCAGGTGCCAGTCATGCCTCCCAAGGCGGGGCGTGACAAACTTGGTATCAGAGTAGGTTGTATCCCAGGGAATCTGCAAGCATTGCTAAGTAGAGTTTTGTCTATGGATGTGTTGTGCACCACATACCATAGGCAGGAGGTTGCAAGGCATAATAGGATGGTTACTTTTTCTTCACATTCAGTCGTGCCATAGAGCAGTACAGTATAGGGTTGAGTCCCTAAAACTTATCATACACTTTGTTTACAGATTAAAATGGCAGACCAGCGACACCCTACCACAGGTAGAAGACTGGATACCGCAGTAGGAGAATGCACCAGCAAGATGGCTCAGCTTCATCTAGAATCAGCCCGATCTGAGGGAGATACAGAAGCATCATCTCGACCTTCTCAGTAGTCCCCACCTCACCAGGAGCCATTTGGAACGACACCGCCCCCGACAGCTCCTGTACCCACACCATCCGACCAAGAAATTCAAAGTGCAGTAGTTATGTTGGCACAAATGATGGCTACTCAGTGCCAGTCAGTGCCACCCATAACAGTAGAGTCATCAGGTGGGTCTGGCAGTTCGAGGGTCTGAGAATTCTTGGCACTAGGTCCCCCGCAGTTCACAAGGTCGGATCAGGCAGAGGACCCCCAGGATTTCCTGGACCAGATGCAGAGAATCTTCGGGGTCATGCATGTGACATCTACAGAATCAGTTGAGTTAGCGGTATTCCGGCTGCGGGATATTGCTGTGTTGTGGTATGAAAGTTGGGAAAGGTCCAAGGGAGAGATGTTGCCCCTCCGACCTGGTCCATCTTTTCAGAAGCCTTCCTGGACAGTTATCTGCCATGGCAAATCCGACAGGCCTAGATGGATCAGTTTTTATATTTGGAGCAGGGGGCGAGGAGTGTACGGGAATACGCCCTACAGTTCGATTCCTTGGCCCGCTATGCTCCAGCCTTCGTGGACACCATGCCATCTAGAGTCCACCGATTTATTATGGATCTGAACCTAGAATATATTGATGCATGCATGACAACTACACTACAGAAAGATATGAATATTGCGTGGGTGCAGGCCTTTGCCTAGACTATTGAGGGCCTTAGACAGCGGCAACAGGATAGTAGACGTATAAATCAGGAGCAGCGCCGCAGGGATAGATCAGATGAAATACAGACCTATACCCCCACCTCCATCACAGCAGCAGAGGTGTAGATTCAGTCGTAGAGGATAGTCAGAGTCCGGCAACAGTTCTCAAATGGTAGATTCACCTCAGCAGAGGAGGGCAGAGCAGAGCAGGTACACACCCCCACCTTGCCCTATTTGCAGTTGACCCCACACTAGAGCTTGCAGATATGGCTCCACAGGGTGTTATATATGCGGGCAAGAGGGTCACATGATGAGAGACTGTCCAGCCAGGGGTCAGGTTAGCCGAGATAATCAGGAAAGGGCGTCAGCAGGGCCGTGAGCTCCAACAGGCTCGGCAGGGCATAGGCCCTCAAGTCCAGCAGGTAGAGGCCGAGGTAGACCAGGGGCCTCTAGTTCAGGTACGGGCCCAAGCCGTACCTATACATTACCAGGGAGGTAGGACTCAGAGGTGTCTCCAGATATGGTAACAGGTATGATGACTATTTGCTCAGACCCTGCTTATGTATTGATTGATCCAGGATCTACTTTGTCCTACTTTACCCCATTTGTGGCTAGAAAGTTTGGTGTTGTACCAAAGTTGCTTCAGCAACCCTTTTCAGTATCTACACCCGTCGGTGACTTCATTATAGCCAGAAGGGTTTATCGAGGGTGTGCAGTAGAGGTTGTTGATCGTCAGACTACAATAGATCTGGTAGAATTAGAGATGATTGATTTCGACGCCATTATGGGCATGGATTGGTTGGTGTCGTGCTATGCCAATGTAGAGTGTTGGACCAAGATGGTCCGATTCCACTTTCCAGGGGAGGCAGTACGAGAGTGGAAGGGCAGCACAGCTACGCCAATAGGTAGGTTTATTTCCTGTTCAGGCGAGGAAGTTGATAGCTAAGGGATGCATTTACCACATAGTCAGAGTCCAGGATGTTCGGGTAGAGCCTCCGACTCTCCAGTCTGTTCCAGTGGTTAATGAATTCCCTGACGTATTCCCAGATGAGCTACCTGGTATTCCCCCAAGAAGAGAAATAGATTTTGCAATTGATTTGCTATCAGGCACTCAGCCCATATCAATCCCTCCGTATCGTATGGCTCCTGCTAAACTCAGAGAATTAAAGGAGCAGCTGAAAGATCTATTAAATAAGGGCTTTATTAGGCCGAGTACTTCACCTTGGGGTGCGCCAGTTCTATTTGTGAGGAAGAAGGATGGCTCACTCCGCATATGTATAGATTACCGGTAGTTGAATAAGGTTACAATTAAGAATAAGTATCTGCTTCCCAAAATAGATGATTTGTTTGATCAGTTACAGGGGGCCAGATATTTCTCCAAGGTTGACTTACGATCCGGATACCATCAAGTTCGAGTCTGTGAAAGGGACATTCCAAAGACTGCCTTCAGGACCAGATACGACCATTTTGAATTCCTAGTCATATCCTTTGGGCTGATGAATGCCCCAACAGTATTTATGGACCTGATGAACAGCATCTTCAGACCATATCTGGACCTATTCGTTATAGTGTTTATTGATGATATTCTGGTGAATTCTCGCTCAGAGGCAGACCACCAGGATCATTTGCGGACAGTGCTCTAGATTCTCCAGGACCGTCAACTGTACGCCAAGTTCTCTAAGTGTAAATTTTGGCTGAACTCAGTAGCTTTCTTGGGGCATATTGTGTCGGATGCTGGTATACAGGTAGACATGCAGAAAATAGAAGCAGTAAAAACATGGCCTAGACCTACCACTCTGACCGAGGTCCGCGGTTTTTTGGGGTTAGCAGGGTACAGAAGATTTGTTGAGGGGTTCTCCACCATAGCGGCACCTCTGACTAAGCTGACGCAAAAAGCAGTAAAGTTTCAGTGGACGGCGGCATGTGAGCAGAGTTTCTAGGAATTGAAAGAGAGATTGACCTCCGCCCCAGTATTAGCATTGCCAGAAGGTACAAAGGGTTATGCAGTTTATTGTGACACTTCGGGTATTGGGTTGGGATGTGTGTTGATGCAGCATGGTATGGTAATTGCTTATTCTTCCAGACAGCTGAGGAAACACAAAAAGAATTATCCTACCCACGACCTGGAACTAGCCGCAGTGATCCACGCTCTAAAGATATGGAGACATTACTTGTACGGCGTCCATGTGGATATTTTCACTGATCATAAGAGCCTACAATATATCTTTACTCAGAGAGAGTTGAATTTGCGGCAGCATCGCTGGTTGGAATTACTGAAAGATTATAATGTAAATATTCTGTATCACCCAGGAAGAGCCAACGTAGTAGCAGATGCCCTCAGCCGCAAATCCATGGGGAGTTTGGTGTACTTGCAGCCCGAAGAGCGGGAGTTTGCCAGAGAAATACACCAGTTAGCCAGTTTAGCCGTTGGCGTAGTAGAAACAGAGGACAACAGAGCAGTAATTCAGAACACCGCAATGTTGTCATTAGTTGTGGAGGTAAAGGAACGGCAGTATGAGGATCCTAACCTGGTTCAGCTTAAAGACAGAGTTCAGCAAGGAAAAGCGCCGGATTTTCAGGTAATTGAGAATGAAGTGTTGCGATCTAAAGGCCGCCTTTGTGTTCCAGATATTTCAGGGCATCGCCAGCAGATTATGAGCGAGGTACATTACGCCCGCTATTCTCTCCACCCAGGCGCTACAAAAATGTACCACGATATTAAAGAAATCTACTGGTGGCCAGGTATGAAGAGGGAAATAACAGAATTCGTAGCCCAGTGTCCTAACTACTAGCAAGTAAAAGCGAAACACCAGAAACCAGGCGGATTGACTCAAGACATAACTATGCTCTTTGGAAGTGGGAAGCGGTAAATATGGATTTTGTAGCAGGATTAACCCGTACCAAACATAGGAATGACTCAATTTGGGTAATTGTTGACAGACTGACAAAATCAGCCCATTTTCTGCCGGTAAGGGCTACTTCCTCTGCCGAAGATTATGCTGAGTTGTATATCAGAGAAATAGTCAGACTGCACGGTGTTCCATTGTCCATTATCTCTGACAGAGGGGTGCAATTTACAGCTAAATTTTGGCAATCATTTCAGAGAGGCCTAGGAACACAGATTAACCTGAGCACAGCTTTCCACCCTCAGACAGATGGGCAGGCAGAACGCACTATTCAGACGCTCGAGGATATGTTACGAGCGTGTGTGTTGGACTTTGGAGGTAGCTGGGATGAGCACCTACCACTTATTGAGTTCTCTTATAACAATAGTTATCACTCAGCTATCCAAATGGCGCCCTATGAGGCTTTGTATGGGCGAAAGTGCAGATCGTCGGTTGGCTGGTTTGAAGTAGGAGAGTCAGCGCTGATTGGCCTGGATATTATTCATCAGTCAGAGGAAAAGGTAAAGCTTATCAGAGAACGCCTACTGACTGCTCAGAGCCGCTAGAAATCGTATGCTGATGTGCAACACAGAAACCTGGAATTTAATGTGAATGATTGGGTGTTTTTGAAAGTTTCTCCAATGAAAGGAGTGATGAGATTCGGCAAGAAAGGTATTCTTAGCCCGAGATTTGTTGGGCCTTATCAGATTCGTCGAAGAATAGGCCAAGTAGCATAGGAGTTGAACTTACCTCCAGAATTAGAGTTTGTCCATCTAGTTTTCCATGTGTCCATGCTGAGGAAGTATATAGGAGACCCCACCAGAGTTGTCCCAGTTCAGGATGTCCAGGTTACGGAAGAGGTGGCTTATGAAGAGGTCCCAGTAGCCATACTAGACAGGCAGATTCGCAGGTTGAGAACTAAAGATATTGCTTCTATCAAAATATTATGGTGTAATAGGAACCGAGAGGAGATGACTTAGGAAGCAGAGGAAGATATGAAAGTCAAATATCCTCAACTGTTCCAGACTTAAACAGCCAGAGGTACGTTAGTATTGCTGCTTTATGAATTGCCTTATATTATGCGAATAAATGAAATAGCTGGCTTTTGTGATGAATACTAGTGTTGTGTGGAGTACCTGCATTAGACTTTTCTGCGTTTCAGGATTTTTGAGATAGTCCATATTACAGGGGAGACTCTGCCGAATTTTTTTTAAAATAAGTCAAGTAAGTTGGAATTCTCATAAGTAGAAGTTTACATTCGAGGACGAATGTTCTTAAGGGGGGGAGGATGTTACACCCCGTAAATTCTTGACATTTAGATGGCCTATTCGCATGTTGGTTAAGAGTTTTAGAATGCCATACATGCTAGCAAAAGGTCCAGGGGAAGACCGGACAAGCGCCACATCGAACCATCGCAAAAGGAGGCCGGCAGACCCCCTCCGCGATGGCCAACGTGTCACAGAGGGCTCACCTCCGCGATGGCCAACGTGCCACGGAGGTGAGGTTCAGGCCCCCACTATATAAAGCCCCACTTCATTTTAAAATCATTTATCTAATATTTTCTTCAGCAAACACGAACAGAAACAGTAAAGGACGAGGTTTCAATATAAAAATTCATCTGATTATGCCGTCAAATGCGGTTCAAACTCGAATTAACTTCGGGTACAGAAGTATAAAGCTGCAGAGAACATTCCTGCGGAGTTAGTCTCGTGAAATTCGGCCGGAGAATCATTGTCGCGAGCTAAGGTAAGTAGAATTGCTCCAAATTAGTGTCAATATACTCCTAGCCCAAAAGTGAGCATTTCTCTCATCTAGACTTCCGAGAAATAGCGAGTTTACGGCTGTTTTCCGAAAAGTCAAAGTTTGGGCCATATATATATTCAAAATAGTATTTTCTTCCAGAATATTGATGAATTTGGTTCTAATTGCTATGAATGTGAATACAGTTGGAAGAAATAGCTGAATATTGGCCGAGTTACGCCAGTTAGCTGGAAAGCCGACAACTGAGGTATGTAAAGCTAGTTTCTTCGGCAAGTTAGTAATTCTAGTATAGTAAAATAGAATAAACTTCAAAAGGAAGTTACAGAAGCCGAGTATTAAGTATGTTTGTGTGATTACTCCATATCCAGAATAAAAGTCAGCAAAGTTGTACCAAATAGCAAGATATCAATCCCAGACTCAGTTTAACTCAGTATTAGATTCAGTTTAATACAGCAAGAGATTCAGAATAGAATATTAGAACTTGGATAGTATTTTCAGATTTATTATACATGTTATATGTGATTATTGTTGTTTGTTGAGACCTGATTGTGTTAAGTGGGCACCCTTAGAACTTTCTTGCCGCCCCAGGGTTAATAGCTGTATCGACTCGCCCGCTAGAGGGTGAGGATACGTCACTCCAAGGAGTGGCATACCATCCGCAGTAGGACGAAGATGGGATGCAGCATTTCTCATAGCAGGCTGATCAGCATTACAGTATACCCTATTGAGCGCTTGCGCCCAGGGCACAAATTACAGATTACAGATATAGATTTCAGATTACAGTTACAGGAGTCCTCCGGACTCAGATACAGTTATAGTCAGGGGCCCAGAGAGCCCAAGCTGCATACCCAAGAGGCCGGCAGGGTGCTCGTAGTTATTAGGTTAGTGGAGTGAATTTATTTTTGGATGGTTTGACCCGGGTAGGGGTATATAGATTGCATGTTGATTGGCACCTTCCGGCTTATAGCGACTGGTATAGGTTCTTGTATGTTATACATACATACATACATATATATATATATATATATACATACATATATATATACACACACACACACACACACACTAAATATATATACATGTTACTTATTAAATGAATAGTTAGCAGGACGCCGCATCGACAGGTATGGTTCTTATCTTCCTTCCAGTACAGTTAAGCTCAGTACAGATTCTGCTATCCCAGACAGTTTTAGCTATCCTCTGTCATTTCAGTAACTATCAGTATTACTGTTTATCTTCAGTCATGTTCAGTTTGCTTTGCATACTCGGTACCAGTGGTACTAACGCCCGTTTGGGGCCGCTGCATTACTTGCCTGCAGGTACTCATAGACGAGGAGCCGATCCCTCGTGATTCTAGCCAGCACATAGAGTCATCAGCTCCTGTCATCCGGAGCTAGACAGCTAGAGGTTTATTTCTTTTCTTTTGTTGTACAGTATGGGTAAGCTGGGGCTCTGTCCCGACCATCTTATCAGTATTCTTAGAGGCTTGCAGATTGTATATTCCCTGTGGTTAGTTGTACCGGTCGTGTGAGGTCGTGTGTATGTTTTAGCTTGTTTATAATGGCCATGTGGGATCTTACTCAGTTGGTAGTGGTGACTTTGTCGGTCACGTAGCAGTTTAGCACCTGTTTTCTTGATTCAAAAGTAACTAGACCGCATGGTGGCCTTGTCGGCCTGCATAGGTTCCTTTATACTACTGTTGTTCTGGTTAGCTGTTGTTTCTCACAGGTGGCTATAGGCCTAGTCGGCCGGAGACTGTATTTACAGCCGTTATATAGCCCGTTGTTTTCTTGAATCCAGAGTTAGAGTCAGTCTGGCACCAGAAGTGCTTAGGCTCAGTAGTCCAGCTGTCCAGGTCTTAGTAGGGCACCAGGTGTCAGTCATGCCTCCCAATGCGGGACGTGACATATGCATTGATAGTAATCTTATAGGAATACCACTACATCTACAAATTATAATTTTCATAATAAATTAATATTTTTTAAGACAATCTAAATTCAATTTAATTTCTATTACCTTTTAGTAGCACCAATTAAGCTAAAACGGAAAAATTAATAAAATTTGATTATATTTCACAAAGAAAGAAAGAAAAATAATTTAAAAGATATTAGTTTAAGTTTTAATGTTAATTACTTATGTGTACTAATTAATTAAAAAGTGTCTAATTAAAAAATAACATGTGTTCATATTTTTGGTTTCTCACATGCCTCCAAGAGAGTGAGCACACTCTCTTTATCACCTAAAGAGTATATATATTTCACTTTAAAATAATTCAAAAAGATAATAAGACTCTTTAAAAAAAAGTGTGTAATTACAAATATAATCTTAATTCGTGGTACTTATGCTTTTTCTCAAATATTTTTGTAAGAGCAATCTATAAAAAATATATAATTTGAGAGGGAGAGAGTAGGTAGTAATTAATGAGCCATAATTAAATGTTCGATGTTGACTAGCTACTAGCTAGTACGCAAATGGTTTTGCTTTTCCTTCTTCTCTTTCATCTTTAAGCATGTTAGAAATATATATATATATCATATTCAATTTAAGGCCATTATAAATAAATAAATACTTGTTAAAATCATAATTAACAAGCTGGCGCCTGGCAGTGCTGCTGGTATTCATTTCTCCTTCTTCTATGGCAGCCCAACAAGAGTCCAAATGGGAAGGCAAATCCATTGCCTATCTAAAAGGGCCAAAACCTGAACAAGTATGGCCTCTCTTTGAGGATTTCTTCAACTTCCACAATTGGCTACCTACCATTGACACTTGTTACCAGGTTAACGATAAGGATGGACTTATCCGGTACTGCGCTAGCACAGCATCACACGGTGGAGAGGCGATCATCAAGTGGTGTCACGAGAGGTTGTTGACAGTTGACAAGATTCAACGGTGTCTAACTTACGAGGCGTTAGACAATAATATCGGTCTCGGGTCGTATGTAGCCACGTTTAAAGTATTGCCATCTGACGGTGCTGACGACAGCGGCTGCCAGATCGAATGGTCGTTCGTTGCTGATCCGGTTGATGGGTTGACTTTGGAATGTTTCTTGGGTTACCTTGACTCCTCCCTACAAGGCATGGCTGAAAATTTTGAGAAAGCTTTACAATCTAGTTATTAGGTGAATATGAATAATAAAATAGACCTCTCACTCTCTAATGTTTCACTTGGACAGGTACGTAGTACTATTATTTCGAGTAATGGATAGTGGTTTACTGTTTGCTACTTCCTTTATTTCAAATTTTTCATTCCACATAAACATATATCAAATAACAAACACATTTTAATTTTATTTAAAATTACTGTTACACATTTCAACTTTACTATAAATGTATTTATAAAAAATAACACTTAAATTTATGTTAAATGGTAAAAAACACACGCTGACACGTGCTGGCTATTTTTTATTTTATTTATTTATTTTCTTTTCCTTTTTTCTTATTATTCTTTTTTATTTTTTTCTTTTTTCCCCTACTTTGCTCTGTCCATAGAAGTCATGGCTTCTTTCTTAGTTTTCTTCTACTTTTATCTTTTATCTTTAATTTTTTTTAAAAAAGAATTCTTTTTTATAAAGTCAAATAAGTAGAAATTTTTTTAAGGTAATAGGTAGAACATATCTTTCAGGTAGAAAGAAAGACGCATTAATGGTGGTCAAAATTTTTTGTAATAAAGGCTTCAATTTTTGATTGTAGCATGTGTTTTCAGCAATTATTGTAGTTGGAGAAATTATTTTTTTAATTCAGTTATTTATTTTACTAATTGGAATATTTTTAGAGATTTTTATTATTACTTCAATTATTTTTTTATGATGAATTTTTGAAAGTTCATATCATGCCATGACTTTAATGGTGAAGGAAATATTGAAGAATGAGTGAATTTTGTGGTGATGAATTGAATAGTAAGAGATGTGATAAAGAGATAATGGCTTGTGATGGCGGTTAAGGAGGTGACAGTGGAGAATATGTTGGTGGCTCTAAGGAAACGAGGGAGAGAAAGATAAAAGAAAAAAAGGATTTTTTTAAACAAAAAATAGAAATAGAACTTCTCACTCTCAAGGAAAGTGTATTTCAACCTCTATCACGTCGGCATATAAGAAGTAAGGGGCCGTTTGGTTACTGGATAAAGTCCAAGTTAATATATGAATAACCTGGTTATTTATGTATTAATTTTATACCATATTTGGTTGTCAAATAGGATAAAAGTTATTCATGTATTAATTTTATACGGTGTTTGGTGTGTTTGGTTACTGGATAAGGTTCAAGTTAATACATGAATAACTTGATTATTCATGTATTAATTTTATACCATGTTTGGTTTCCAAATATGATAAAAGTTATGCATGTATTAATTTTATACGGTGTTTGATTGTGTTTTAGTAATTTTACATAATTAATACTCACATAACTTATGAGGAAATCTATGTATAATTTTATGCGAAGTAAAAGGTGAAATAAATTATGTGAGTATTAATTATACATGAATTAAAATGATAAAATTACACATTTACTCCTATCAATTTACTTTTAATTTTATTTTTAATTTGTTACGGTACACAATTTTTTAAACTAAAATTTATTGATTAATTTGTTAAATAAAGGGCTGTACCACCTTTTTTTTAAAGCAGTTTTGTGAAGAAAATTCTTTTTATACTATTTGCCTATTTATTTATTTATAAATAATATATATTAATTTATAATAAATTAAATATTCAATAATTAATGATTTATGTAATATAATTTTCATAACTAAACCCTATATAACTAATACATGAATAACTAAAACCTGCATAACAAATCTCTGCATAAAATAATACATAGATTTCGTCATAACTAATTCATATATTACTAATACCTGCATAACTCTAACCCATAACCAAACAACCCCTAAATAATTCCACTTCAACATAGTTCGAAAGTCATAGGACCCAGTAAAGTTAAAATATATAACATCAATTTCAGATAAAGTTAAAATATTTTTTAAATCATTTTCCCGTTTATTTTAGATCATAATTTATACATTTTTTTCGTTTGTTTCTTATATATTGGGGGTACTATTACTGCATAAATTTCGAACTTTACGAGTAAAAATTTCACTTCTGAGCAGACTTTTTCCTTCCTCTAGGACGCACCGGAATCTTTCCCATGCCCTCCAATGAAGGTTGTTACATTATAAGGCTATGCTATACAACCTTTTTATTTTTTTTTTTCTCTTTCAGTTTTCTGTTAGGAAGTTCTTGAGAGCTGCAGACAAGACGCATGTAGATGAGAACCATGGTGTTACCGTCAATAATAATACCTTAAGCACATATATATAGTCCGAGGAATTTCCACAAACAGTTAATGGTAGAAGAGAACTATTAATAACCACTATATGCTTTTGGGTTTTCTAATTCCGACAAAATAGGCGACATATAATTGACAAATTAAATAAAACAAATGTTGATGATAAAGGTGCCGTTTACAGAGATGCACATGGGAGTTCATGCATATAGTTGAACGCCGTTTACCCATCATCCGCGGTTCTAGAGAAGATTTTATGTTCATAGAATACCATAGCACAGGCCAAAGAGACCAATCAGCCAAGAGGGAATTCCCTAATTTTTTACTACACCACACTAATACTGTACAAGCTTTGAATAATTGGAATCATCTTTCTGATTCCATTGGAAGCTGGATACGTGATCGAATGAATCATATAACAGCAGCTCTTGAAACCCCTCATCAATCAAAACACTAACTATTCAGTAAGCTAGCACTGACTATACACATTTGCAAGATTGCCATAAGCTAACTTCTTGTGCATCCAATCAATGATATCCTGCGCAATTTCTTCCCGCTCAGGCTCAAACAGAAGGTCATGCAAGAATCCATCATAAAGTTTAATGTCCTTGAATTCAGAAGCAGCCTCATTGTATAGATCCTGAGAAGCCAACGGGTCAGTGACTCTATCAGCAGATCCGTGGAGGACTAAGAAAGGAACTGTGACAGACTTGAAGTTCCGCATCAAGTAAGAGGAGATGCGCAGAATCTCATGGCCTGTCCTCACCCTCAAGGGCCCAGTATACACTAGAGGGTCAGAATACTTGGCCACCAGCGCTGCAGGATCCCTTGAAACAGGAATTCCCCTTTTGTGAGAACCTTTGAACTGGTACCTAGGTGCAACCAATGAAAAAATTGGCGCCACAGCCTGCATTTGGTTAACAAACACAAAATTAAAGAGTGCATGGAAGAAGACACTGCTGAAAAGAAAGTCATCAAAAGCAGACAAAAAATAACCATCTAATTTATAAAAATTAAATTTTTAAAAAAAAAGATCAAAGAGTAGACGCCTTACACTAACAATAGGATTTGCCGGTTTCACACGCAATGCTGGTGAAGTCAATATGATGCCCTCCAGCATGTTTTCAATGTGTGGATAAGAAGCTGCCTGTGCAAGGGAGCAGATTATCAGCAGAATATAATTAATGAATACCAAGGGTTTCAGAAAGGTTGAAGTTACTTCACTTCAAAAGCCTTACCTTTAATACCACCGCGCCTCCCGTTGAATGACCAAAGAGGAAGCATGGTATACCAGGGTTCTCAAACTTGACCTTTTCCAAGAAAGCCCCCTGTATAAACAGGAGAAGAATATTAGGTAATTTGGCAGGTCCAATGGAAGAGGCAAGGCAACAATGAGAGAAACATGAATGTGGAATGGAGATCACATCTTCATCTTGTTACGTAGGAATGGATATCCAGGCCAAGAAAAGTAATTGGAATTGAGTCCTTAACAAAAAGAGTTCAGATATATGGCAGACATGGAGCATGAAATGCAAAAGCAGTGACAACTTACTGTGTCTGCTACGACATGGTCCAAAGATGGCACATATCCATGTAATCCATCACTTCCTCCATGCCCTGTCACACAGAATAATTCCATGTCATTTGTTAAGAAGTATTAACCATCCACTTTGACTACTAGTATAATTAATCATAGTAATCAGCTCAGAGAAGCTTATTTCATATCCATAGTAATCATCAAGAAATACTTGATGCATGTAGCTCAAATCAAGGAATTTTAGAAGACAAAAATAATACTTTGTGAGGTATCTGTGAGAGCAGTATAATCCTGATAAGAGACTAGCTAGTAAAGAAGCATCAGGGGAAGAAGGACCAACTTCATCCACAAAAAAGAAATTAAAGAAAGGACCACTGAGGAAGAGACACAACGAGAATGAAAATAGATGAAGCTATACATGCACTTAATTAAGAACCATAATTGACCCTTTGTCAACCATTCACTACAAGGCAAGTTTGTTTTAGCACCCTAAGAATGACCATTACCTGTTCACATGATTATGATGAAATACTAGTATGTGCAAAAACAAAAAGGTGACACTACAGGAAAGTGTTAAAAGGCAGTATCAGCTCATTGACCTCTAACCAATTTGAACAGGTCTTCAAAATAGAAGGATAAAAGTACCTATCCAGTCCATTGCATACACCCCGAAGTTGCAGGAGTTCAGTTGCCTAGCAAAATGAGCATATCGTCCACTGAAATGAAATATAAAAGGAATATTGACATCCAGCTAGTTAAACCAAACCATAAATAAGCATTGTACTGTATTCAGTACTGAAATGAGAACGCTTAAAACAACTCGTATTAGTCAAGACACCTATTCTTCAAAAAACAACTATCTCTCCCCTCCTCCCAAGATTTAAAAAAAGTCAATAAACAGTTACCTGTGCTCATTCAGTCCATGGATGATGATAATTATGCCCCTGAAACAAAAAACTAGCCATTAAGAAACAACTAAAGAAAAACACTAAAAATGGTAGAAAGAGATGGCCAATTTTATAGCAGATTGGCAAACACGAATATCAGAATTTGCAGCACTACTGCTCCTTAATCCCTCATCAAAGAGAGTGAATTTTATCAAGTTATCAGACAGAGCCTCAGGAATCCAAAAAAAAGTTATTAGACAAAGCCTAGGTACTGCAGATGAGAAGAGAAAAGGGATTCTCGATGCCGATAACAAAACAGTTTAGGATACTACGATCAGAAGCAATAATGATGTACATTTTTTAGTTTTCTCATTTTAAGTTGTTAGCAATCAAGTCGGGAAATGAATTAGGAAATGCTCCCAGGCACTCTCCCCGAGGGAATCATCTGAAGACCCCTCTAGGTCCTTAGGATTCCCTTTACCAGTGGTACTCGACCATCAGAAACTCTCCTACCCTACTTTCACAACCCTTTTTTCTTCACCTAGGTATTTCCCTCTTCTCTCTCTTCTTTCTTCATGGAGAATCGCATTTGTTTCAGGCAAGGGAGTAAATCTTACGATTTAATAGAGTCCAGATCTTCCTCTGAGATATGATATGACTTGGTCTAAAGCTCTAAGCTTTATATGAGGAGAATGGTACTGAGTAGGGGAGCACTTCTTTGGCTGTGTAAGAGGTTAAAGGAAGCTACAGAGCAAAGAGGAAAAAGCATCTTGGAAGGGCAGAGACATCTCCACCTACATTTATTGCTCCTTAAAATTCAATAAATATGGGAGATTTCTTTCGGTCATCACAGTCAATGGTCCTGCTAGGATAGTTATTATCATCCCAGAAAACAACTTTAATGAAGGTTGGGGCAATCTTGCTTTCAAAATCGAACACTTCATTAATACAGGGGGGCTACACCTATATCTGGAGACTGCAAGTCTGAGTATCTCTTAAAGGGGAAGGGGGCTTCAAGGAAGCTTTACACATAAATAAATGGGCTCAAAGAGAGAATGACACTGAAAACCATAAGCTGGACAGGCATAAAATCATAGCCAAAACTCTGACAGAAAGAATGAAGAGGGTGATTGATACTCTAGTAGACAAGCATCAAATGACCTTCATAAAAGGGAGGCAAATTATGGATGCAACACTCATTGCTAGTGTGTGGACACTAGATTGAAAGGGGTTGATTCAGGCATCATGTGCATGCTCAATATAGAAGACATATGACCATGTCAATTTGAAACTTTCTGCTAGGCATTCTCAGACAGATGGGGTTTGGTGATAGGTGGTTGAAATGAATTATATTTTGTATTAAAACTGTCAGGTTCTCCATACTTGTCAATGGAGAGCCTATGAGTTTTTTCCTTCAGAAAGAGTTCTCAGATAGAGGATCCCTATCTCTCTTTTTTCATTGTAGCCATGAAAAACCTAAACAGTATGATGAGAAAATCCTTAGCATCACATGGATTAAGGGTTTCAAAGTCCCCAACAGGATGGGAAAAGAAATGGAAGTCTATCAATTGCTATATGTAGATGACACAGTGGTCTTTTGGGAAGCAAAGGCAGAACAAATTAGCTTCATTAGGGTAATTCTGGTTGTCTTTGAAGTGTTTTCTGGGCTAAGGGGATCAACCGGAGAAAAAGTAGTCCTTTCCTCATCAAGGTAGTGGAGCACATCCAGGTACTGGCCACCACCTTGGGGTGCAGAGCAGATAGTTTGCCAACTAAATACTTAGGCATGTCTTTGGAGAACAGACATAAAGATATGAAACTATGGGATGGAATTGCGGAGAAAACAGAGAAGAAGTGGGCAAACTGGAAGGCATGATACCTATCACTAGGTGGCAAATTCACACTCATTAACAGTGATCCATTACCTACTTATGTAATGTCTCTCTTCCTTATCCTAAAAAAAGTGGACAAAAAGATAGACAAACTCAGGAGAGACTTCATGTGACTTGGAAACAAGGTGGAAAAGCCATACACCTAGTCGATTGGGAAATTGTCCAGCTAGATAAGAGCTATGGAGGACTGGGAATCAGAGACCTAAGGAGGCAGAACAATTATTTGCCTGTGAAGTGGTTGTGCAGATTCAATAAGGAGCAACAAGCTCTATGGAAGGAAGTGGTTACAAGCAAATATGGGTAAAATAATCAGTGGTGTACTGACATTGTAAATAGCACTTGTGGAACTTCAGTTTGGAGAACTATCAGGAACCTGTGGCCCAAGTTACCAGAGAAAATAACCTATAAGGTGGGAACTGGGAGCAAAATATTTTTCTGGAAAGATCCATGGAGTGGCCAAGTGAGCTTGATGCAAACATACCAAGATCTATTTAATATATACTCTGTCCCTAATGTTGCACTAGTTGAAAGCTTGTCCCAACAGGGGTGGGACATCACATTTAGAAGGCATTTAAATGAATGAAAAGTAATCAGGTTTGTGGAACTAATGGAGGTTCTTGAAGGATTCTGTGGCATTCCTACAGATCCTGATACCATCAAATGGAATCATGATAGTGATGGATCATTCTCAGTAAACAGAAGCTACATAAAGGAAGCAAAATTGCAACCTCACAACAGATCAGGTCCTTGGAAGCAGGTCTGGAGAAGTTTGGCACCAACAAAGGTAAAATGCTTTACTTGGTTGGTAGTAAGAAAAGCTTGTCTCACCCATGAGAGATTTCAGAAGAGGAAGTTACACATTACAATCTAGATGTTTCTTGTGCTATGAGAAAGGAGAGACAAATAATCATTTGTTTCTCCGTGGTAAATTCACCTCCCAGATATGATCTTTATTCCTTAGTCTAACAAAACTTAAATGGATAATAGGTCTTTTAAGCTGCTGGAGCAGGAGAGGAGGCAGCAAGAATCAGAAGAAATGGTGGAGATTAATTCCATCATGTATCCGGTGAACAATTTGAAAGGAGAGGAATGGAAGATGTTTTGAAGACAAAATCAACAGCATCCAGATAGTTAAAGGTAGATGCATTGCAACATTTTACTTTTAGTGTAAAAAACATTGTAAAGAAGAAGCTGAACAATTAGTAGATCTTTTAGGCTCATTGTGAGTAGTCTAGATTCCTATTAACAATTTTTTGGAGGTCTCCAGCATGTCTTTAATGCTAAGGGATACAATTTTACCAATTTAAACAAAAAACACTTTTCGTTTTCTCTTAACAAGTTCGACATTGACCAATCAATTCAAATGGAAATCACTCGCCTTTTAAGATAGCACTCTACCTTAAAGGATTTAACGAGAGATCTTTAAAACATGAAGCCAAGTCTAGGAAATTCAACCTAAGATTTTTCCTGATGAAAGCAGTAACCTCATTTGATCACTGGTAGATTCTGGCTTGCATTTCTTGTCCTAGCAAACTAGATAATATTTTTTTTAAACTTAGTTTAATGCTCTAACTTGCCAATCAAATTCATGTCTATTTTTTGCTCACGTGCAATATAAAATGACCCTGCACGGACGAAATAGAATACCTGTGTGTAAATTATCACTTCAAATACTTGCAATTTTATTGTTAAAGGAGTGTTTTGTCAGAAAAACTGAAAAGGAGCATCTCTAGTTTCTCTATTAATGTAATCATGTCAAATAGGTCAAATGCACTGAAGCTAACATAGAAATGAAAAATAGTTTCAAGGGTATTTTTGAAACATTACAAATTCTTTCCATATTTTTAAACTACGTCAGATGAATTGAGACAAAAGTAAAAGTAAATGAAAGGCTTCTAACCACTCTGATGAACAACTCAGCAAGTGGTGATGCACCCATGCAGTTGTGTTTTCCATTCTTTAATGCTGAGATAGCCATATCCCAACTACCCCCATTCCCCCAAAACAATTCTTTCCCACACGAAGCTTGCAATATTAAGTTAGAACCAAAGTCAAAGTCTGCCTTTGTAAAATACACAAGAAGTAAGACCATTTCATTTGTTCAATTCATTTTTTCCTCCCATACATTAGATGCCCATACCTCAACATACCTGTAATTGCAAAATTGATAAACATAATTGTATGACTCAATTCCAAATTAATTACCTGTATGAATCCTCTTTATTCATGGCCCAATAGATATAATTTATCATAAATTGACCTCCTTTTTATACTAACCATCAATATTTTGAAACCCTTCGCCTCTATTTTATGTTAATAGAAGCTCAAATACATGGTAAAATTTTGAAGCACGAAAATTTGCAAACAGAGAGGAAACTTGAACATACCTCAATTCATCGGAAACCGGGAACCACGATCGGCAAAACAAAGCATTCCGACGGGCCCCAAAGAACAAAGACGTGTTCCAACGGCAGCGGAAACCGTCATCGGCATTCTCAACCACCATGTCTAACGCCTCAGCAAGTGCCCTCCTTCTCTGCGTATCCTCTTCGTCCCTCCGCAGAGTAAATTTCCTCCTCTTCCCCGACACCGATGTAGTTGCTGCAGACGGCGAATGGGGAGGAGACGACGGTGACGCGGAAAACCGGCGGCGAGACAGGAGAATTAGCCAGAGAAAAATGGACTGTATAAAGATTATTATCCGGCGGGAAGTTTCGTAAGAGAAAACTGAACGGCGGAGATTTTTGAATAGAGGAATTATCCGGCCACTAGCGCCGGAGGTAAGCTCCTCCACAGGCAAGGATGATTCCATCAAAAAAACGCGAGAAGACGAAAAAAGAAAAAAGAAAAAAGAAAAAGGGGGAGAAGGTGAAATTAAAGAATGAAGCTTTGCGAAGGGGTTTTGGGGGAAAAGTAATGGTATTTATTTAAGGAGAAAGAAGGAAGATGATGACTTTTTGTGAAAAGGAAAACAAACGTTGGGAGGAAGAAAGACACGGTTTGATTCCGTGTGCAGGGTTACAGGGCTTATATATGGGGCTGCTGACGTGGCTGATTTTCAGTTGCCTCTTCACTTGGAGCTCAGAGTCAATATAGGAAGGTGAAAAGAGGTTACACTCTTGACACGCTAAAATCTTTTTTTTAATTATTTTATTTTTTATTCAGTGTTTTGGTCTCCACTCTAAAATTTCAATTAATTCAGATTTATCTTATATAATAATCTATAATTCATAATATATTAAAAATGAGAAAATCTTTAAAAATGATAATTAAAATTTTTAAACTTCATTAAAAGATCATAAAATAAATAAAATTATTATTTATTATTTTTTAAAATTATTATTTAATTATTTTTACAATATTTAGAACTTTAAAATCAATTAAAATTTTTAATTATTAAATTTTTTTTAATTTGAATAAAATTTTAAAATAAAATAATATATTACCTTATAAGAATTCTTTTCTAAAATTTGAAACTTTAAAGTTTTGTTGCATTTGCCGTAAAATTTTTATATTTTACCATAATTTGTTGTAATTTCATTTCAAGTTTCTAAGGTTTCCTAATTTTAGTGAACGCGCTCGCGTATATATCTTATATTAATAAAAATAAATTTTTAAAAGTAGCATAAATAATATTAAAAGATGTGTTTGTGTAACAATATAAGAATTTAAAAAGAAAATTACAAGTTTCAAATAGATCAGAGTGAAGGGTGAAAAACACACCTAATGTATCACAATTTTTTGAGTTTCATACCTGAACTATCAGATGTGTGAGTTTACTACTTGAACTATCACCAAATATTTATCGAAACGCACCTAAACTATCATTGTTTCATTTTCCTACCTGAAAAATGGTGATGTTTCAGACAGGAAAAATAAGCAATTGATAATTGATGTGTGTTTTGATATACATTTGGTGATAGTTCAGGTAGGAAACTCAAACAATCTGAATATTTAAGGTGTGTTTTTGACCCTTCACTCAATAGATAAATGATTATGTTTAAGAGATTGATTTAATCTATTAGATCTTTCTTCAATTAGTTCTAATACTTGTTTCAATGAACAAAAATGTCGTAGAAATAACATTTAATTGAAAGGTAAAAAAATTATTTACTTTTACATGAGTACTTAAATACATGCATTATATGTATATTTCATGTTAATCATTATAAATTTGTATTGCTACACTATTAACATATTAACATTTAATATAAATATTTGCATTATGAAAATACATTATATTATAAGATTGTATATACTGTAGAATAAAATATATAGTATAAATTATTTGTTAAACAAGTAACACTTATAAAATAATATTGTAAGTTATTAGTAACTTTTTAAAAAATAAATTAAATTATGCTTTTATTTATTAAATAAAGAGTTCATTAATGCTGAAATAAATAACTAAGCTAAAACTAATCTATCCTAATTCTATATGATTTGGGTCAGCCCAAAATGGATCGACCCACTTTCCGCCAGGCCTTATCATTTGATGAAACTCTCTCCTTGCTTCTTCTAGATCTTTCACTTCGGCTTTTGCTCTTCCTTCTCCTTTGGCTTAGGCACTTATTTTGGCACTATTAAATTAATATCATATCACAAATATATTTATTTATTTATAATTTATTATTTAAATTAAAAAAATATTTATTAAAATTAATGAAAATAACTATTAATGTTTGCATTAAGTTGGACTATTTATATCACACTACTTGAGTTGCGATTCTTTTCCAACCCCTATTAACGCGGGATACTCTATACACTGGGCTGCTCTTTTTTCAAATTGTATTTTCAAAAGTCTAAAACATAATATTGATTTGCATTATAAGTATAATTTTATTCAATGTATAATTATTTCTTAAGAGATAAAATCATAATTGCTTTTAGATTTCTAAATATTAATATTTTAAATAAGAAAGGATTTGATATATAAATTTTAGTTAATTTTAAAATTTTAAATATTAGCAAAATAATTAAATATTATTGTCAAAAGCGAATTTCATTTAAAGGGTAAAAATATGAATAATATTTTATTATGAGGCTTTGTACTTAAAATATTTAATAATAATTTAATTTTAAACTTTTTATTTTACCTTTTATGAGATTCTCTCTTAATCTATATGTAACGCATAATAAAATTACACTCTTAATTTTCTTGTACCATGAGTTAAAAATTGTGATGAATAATTAGTTAGTTTAATAAATGATTGACATAAGTTAACAAAATTGTAATTGATTTTAAAGTCTTAAATGTTAGGGAAGATTTAAGAAGCAAGATTTTAGTCAATTTTAAAATAATAAATATTATGAGTTCTAGCCTTTTACAAATCTATATATTATTAAAAGGAGGATAGCGAAGTATGAGGTTAAGCCAAATAGCGAATTAAGAACTAGTCACTTGACACTTTTACAACAAAAAAATATTTCGTCTTATTATAATATGAAAAAAATTATAAATCTAATAAATATTCTAATAATCTATATATTATTAAAAGGAGGGTGGTGACGCATGAAGTTAAGCCAAGTGACAAATTAAGAATTAGCCACTTGATACTTTTACAACAAAAAAATATTTCATCTTGTTATAATAAAAAAAAATTATAAATCTAATAAATATTCTAATAAATGATGTTAATATTATTGTGTTCATTCAGAGATACGGTAAGAAAATCATGTCATAATTACAGTTATTTTAAATTCTATATTTTATCATTTAAATTATATAATTATGACGTTAATATGATATATATGATAAAATTATTTGATTGGCAGTAATATGATATGTATGGAATACATCATATCATAATTAGATTATTTCAGAATATTATAACATAGAACAAATAAATCTATATATTATTAAAAGGAGGGTAATGAAGCATGAGGTTAAGCCAAGTGATGAATAGAGAACTAACAACTTGACACTTTTACAATTAAAAAATATTTCATCTTATTATTATAAGAAAAAATATATAAATCTCAAAAATATTTTAATAAATAATATTAATATTATTATGTTTATTACATAGATATGGTAAAATAAATCATGTCATAATTAAAGTTGTTTTACATTCTATATATTTATCATTTAAATTATATAATTACGGCATTAATATGATATATATATATGAAAATAATTATTTGACTGGCAATAATATGATATATATGAAATACATCATATCATAATTAGATTATTTCCGGATATAATAATATAAAAAATAAATATTATAAAGATTCTAATATATAATTTTAATATTATTAAGTTCATTATATAATATGGTTAAAAAAATTACTCCATAATTAGAGTTACTTTTTAGAAAATATTCCTACGACATATTCTATATATTCATAATTTAAGTTATATAGTTATGACATTAGCAGTAATAATATGTATCTATATCTATATCTATCTATATATTATTAAAAGGAGGATAGTCTAATTTGATAATAAGTTAAGTGGCATATTAAGAACTAGCCATTTGGTATTTTTAAAATAAAAAATATTTCAGATTATATGATATATATGAAAAAAGCAAATCATGTCATAATTAGAATCATTCTATAGAAAATATTCTTACGACATATTCTATATATTTAAAATTTAAATTATTTAATCAAATCACATCATAATTAGAGTCATTCTAATAAGAAATAATCTAATTAATATTATTTCCCGCAAACATAATACTCAAAATTTAACTAATTATAATTTTATAATCAGACGATACTGCAAAAAATAATTTTGATTATTAAATTATTTGATTAAATCACACCATAATTAGAGTTATTCTAATAGAAAATACTCTAATCAATATTATTTCCTATAGACGCAACACTCACATTTAACTAATTAAATTTTTATAATCAGATACTGTAGAAAATAATTTTGATTAGAATATATTCTATAACATAGCAGCACATCATAATTAGAGTCATTCTAATAGTAAATAATCTAATCAATATTATTTCCTGCAGTCATGCCATAATTATAGTCATTCTAATATGAAAGATTACTACGAATTATTATTATATATATAGGAGGATTCGTTCAACTTAATATGAACGGTTCAATATATACAATATAGGTGAAAAAATCACGTCATAATTAGAGTCATTTTAATAGAATAACTTCCTAAGTCATACTCAATATATTTATAATTTAAATTATTTAAATTATTGTATGATGTATTTGAATTTAAATCAAATACTGCAGGAAATAATATTGTTTAGATTATTTTCTATAATCTATATATAACATTATATAATTATTTGATTAGAATTATTTGATATATATTAAAAAAAATTACGTTATAATTAGAGTCATTTTAATAGAAAATATTCCTGTGATATATTCTTTATATTTATAATTTAAATTATTTAATTAAATCACGCGATAATTAGAGTCATTCTAATAGAAAATAATCTAATCAATATAATTTTTTGTTATACCCCGTAGAGTTTCCGGCACTTAGATGACCTATTCGCACGTTGGTTAAGCATATTTGAAAGCCATACGTGCTAGGGAAAGGCCCGGGAAAAGATCGGACGAGAAACCCGTCGAACCATCGCGGGAGGAGCCGAGACAGAGCCCCTCCGCGATGGCAGCGTGTCACGGAGGAGAGGCCTCCGCGATGGCTCCGTGACACGTTGCCCAGGTTCAGGCCCAAGTATATAAAGCCCCCACTTCGGTTTAAATTCATTTAACACTTATAAATTTCCAGAGAAACGCAGTGAAGCCGAGGAAGACGAAGAAAATTATATATTTTCGTCCGATTACGCTGCCAAACGCTGCCCAAACTCAAATTAATCCCAGATACCCGAGTATTTAGCAGCAGAGAGCAGTTCTACGGAATTAGTTTCGCGAAATACGGCCGACGAATCGGCGAGCCACCGAACTAAAGTAAGTAGAATTGCTCTAAATTAATGTCTATGTGTTCCTAGCTAAGAAGTGAATACTTCTCTCTTCTGGGCCGCTGAAAAATAGCGAGTTTTCGACCATCTTTCGATAAGCCTAAGTTTAGGCTATAAACTATATCGAAAGTAACGTTGCTCTTTACAATAAAGCTGTATTTAGTATTGATTGACGTATTTATGGATGCAGTTGGGAGAAAATAGTTGAAGTATCGGCCGAGCCTCGTCCGACGGACGAATAGTCGAAGATAAGGTATGTAAAGTTAGTTTCCTTCGGCAAGTTAAGTAATATCAGTATAGTGTAATAAATTACGGACCAGTAGAATGTTCAGAAGTCGAGTATTGCGTTATTATGAATATTGGTACGATGTGAGAAACATTGGGTTGTAATGTATATGAAACCTATCAGTATGATACAGATTCTAACGCAAGTATTAGAGATTGCCCAGTATACTCAGTATGTAATGTGATATGCCATGTCAGGATATGGTTGTATTCAGTTGAAACCCCGTATAGTAATGCAATACCCGTAAAGCACTTCAGAAATAGAATAGCAGACTAAAATAAAGTTCAGAAAGCATGTCAGGATTAGCAAATCATGTTACTATAGAAAGTCAGTATACAGCGTAGTTTAGCAGAAAGATTATATTCGTACATACATATATAGTACTTCCAGCCTCAACATGTATTAAGTATGTACTTATTTCTATCACTAGTCCAACATATAGTGTATATAGAAACTTAGTAAACAGCAGAGTTTTCAGTAGAAACATTATCTTATATAGCATTTGCCCAGTACAGCCCGGTAGGAGACTATATTCATATTTATATATCTTTACCTGCCTCAGCACGTATTAAATACGTACAGATTACTATCATTAGCCCAGCATGTAATATATATGATACTTTACCCCTAGTAGCCTCAGCATGTGAGATACACAGATAGTATTACCAGTTGAGACCATTGTATTGTTTGGGGTTGGATTACCTAGCATCCATGACCGCCCAGGGTTAATAGCTGTATCGACTCATCCGCCAGAGGATGAGGATACGTCACTCTACGGAGTGGCATGCCGTCCCGCGAGGGGACGAAGATGGGATGCCAGTTTTTCCCCATATTTGTGCCTTGATCGGCCTTACACACCCCAGTCGAGCGGATACGCCCGGGCGCAGATTCAGGAGTCCTCCGGACTCAGATGCAGTTATAGTCAGGGGCTCAGCGAGCCCAAGTGCATACCCAGGGGACCGGCAGGATGCTTACAACCAGTATAGGAGGTGTGTTGACCGGGGTAGGGGTATAGATTCTGTGTTGATTGTACCTCCGGGCTTATGGGGGCCGGGCAAGGTTGTGTATGCCATGTTATGTTATGTATGTCATGTTATGTTACATTAGACATAAGTAGATTAGTAGTAGAATGATACGTCTCCAGACGCGACACCTACTCCTCCCAGTATGGTTGAGAACAGGTACGACTTACATCTTCAGACAGATCATCTAGTTCTTCCTGTTTCAGTTTCGTCAGTTATATTATTGATACAGATATCTTTTTCAGTTATTTCTTTACATACTCAGTACCAGCAGTACTGACGCCTAGTGGGGCGCTGCATTACTTGCCTGCAGGTACTCATAGACGAGCAGGCGATTCTACGTGACTCCCTGTCAGCGGTTGAGTATTCAGCTCCAGTCATCCGGAGGCTGAATCCCAGAGGTGTAGTTCAGTTCCTTTTGTTGTATATAGTACGGGTAGGTCGGGGCCCTGTCCCGATCAGTTCTATTACTATTCCTAGAGGCTTGCAGTCTGTTTATATTCCCTGTGGTCAGATGAGCCGGTCGTGAGAGGCTGTGCAGTTGCATAGTTGTTAGCATTCCTTCTTTCTATTGTGATGGTCGTGTGGGGCCATAGTTATCAGTAGTGGTGACCTTGCCGGTCACGTAGCTTTTTAATACGTTATGATTGAATTGCAGATAACTAGACAGCATGGTGGCCTTGTCGGCCCGCATAGGTTCCCCTAAATTACCATGTTTCTGGTCAGCTGATAATACAGGTACAGAAGGCGATAGGCCATTAGGCCGGGGGCTGTATTTACAGCCGTTATATAGCCCTTTGTTTCCAGAAATGTGAGTCAGAGCCAGATAGGCACCAAAGGTGCCCAGGCTTAATAGTTTAGCAGGTTAGGTCCTAGTAGGGCACCAGGTGCCAGTCATACCCCCCAAAGTGGGGTGTGACAAACTTGGTATCAGAGCAGGTCGTATCCCAGGGAGTCTGCAAGCCGTGCTAAGCAGAGTCTTGTCCATGGATGTGTTGTGCACCACATACTATGGATAGGAGGCTGCAAGACATGATAGGATGGTTGTCTTTTATTCTTATTCAGTCGTGTTGTAGAGCGGTACAGTTTAGGGTTGAGTCCCTAAAAATTTTACCATATTCTTTGGTAATAGATAATGTCAGACCAGGGCCATCCTATCACAGGTCGGAACTTAGATGTTGCAGCAGGGGAAGGCACCAGCAGGATGCCTCACCCTCCTTTGGAGACAGCCCGACCAGAGGGCACTACAGAGGCATCATCCCAGCCTCCTCAGCAGTCTCCACCACGTCAGGAGCCACTTGGGGTGACACTACCTTCAGCAGCCCCTATATTGACTCCTTCTGACCAGGAGGTTAGGAGTGCTGTAGTTATGTTAGCACAGATGATGGCTGCTCAGCGTCAGCCAATGCCATCTACAGTTGCAGAATCGTCAAGAGGGCCCGGTAGTTCGAGGGTCCGAGAGTTCTTAGCTTTGAATCCTCCAGAATTTACAGGCACGGACTGGACAGAGGACCCTCAGGATTTTCTGGACCAAATGCAGAGGATCTTCAGGGTTATGCATGCCACGTCTACCGAGTCAGTTGAGTTGGCAGCATTCCGGTTACGGGATATTGCGGTGTTATGGTATGAAAGCTGGGAGAGGTCCCGAGGGAGAGATGTTTCCCCTCCCACCTGGTCCAGCTTTTCAGGAGCCTTTCTAGATCACTATTTGCCGCGGGAGATCCGAAAGGCTCGGGTAGATCAGTTCCTACATCTAGAACAGGGGGCCATGAGTGTTCGGGAATATTCCTTGCGGTTTGACTCTTTGGCTCGATATGCACCAGCCTTCGTGGATACCATGGCATCCAGAGTGCACCGTTTTATTATGGGGTTGAACCCAGAATATGTTGAGACTTGTATCACGGCCACACTGCGAGAGGACATGGATATTTCCCGAATCCAGGCCTTTGCCCAGAATATTGAGGGCATCAGACAGCGACATCGGGAGATCAGAAGGGTCAATCAAGAGCAACGTCGCCGGGATAGGCCAGCTGAGTTACAGAGAGAGGCCCGGGGAGGACCCAGGCCACGATTGTCAGACAGGCCGCCCAGGCCCCCGCCTCCGCCACAGTCACAGGGAGGCAGATTCAGCCGCAGGGGGCAGTCAGAGGCTGGTAGAGGTTCGTAGACGGCAGACTCACCATTACAGAGGAGGGCAGAGCAGAGTAGGTATACCCTACCACTTTGCCCTATATGCAGTCGACGTCATTCTGGAGCATGCAGGTATGGTTCCACCGCATGCTATATTTGTGGCCAAGAAGGCCATTTGATGAGAGATTGTCCAGCCAGAGGTCGTGAGGACCGGGACAGACAGGATAGGGCATCAGCAGGATCGCGAGTTACAGCATCCCCGACTAGGCGCAGGCCCTCAGTTTCAGCAGGCAGGGGTCGAGGCAGATCAGGGGCCTCCAGTACTGGTGCGGGTTCAAGCCGCACATATGCCTTACCAGGGAGGCAAGATTCAGAGGCATCGCCTGATGTTGTGACAGGTATGCTAACTATCTGCTCACACCCTGCTTATGTGCTAATTGATCCAGGGTCTACTTTATCCTATATTACTCCATTTGTGGCACGAAAGTTTAGTATTGTACCAGAATCATTACAGCAGCCCTTCTTAGTATCTACGCCCGTCGGTGACTCTATCACAGCTAGCCGAATTTACGGCGGGTGTACAGTAGAGATTGCTGACCGTCAGACCACAGTAGATCTGGTCGAGTTAGAAATGATAGACTTCGATACCATAATGGGTATGGACTGGTTAGTACCATGCTTTGCCAACGTTGAATGTTGGACCAAGACGGTCCGATTCCACTTCCCAGGAGAACCAGTACGGGAGTGGAAGGGCAGCACCGCTACGCCAAAAGGTAGGTTTATTTCCTACCTTCAGGCGAGAAAGTTGATATCTAAGGGATGTATTTATCATCTGGTCAGAGTTCAGGATGTCCAAGCAGAATCTCCGACACTCCAGTCTGTCCCAGTGGTGAATGAATTCCCAGATGTATTTCCTGATGAGTTACCTGGTATTCCCCCAGAAAGGGAAATAGACTTTGCTATCGACTTGTTGCCAGGCACTCAGCCAATATCAATACCTCCCTATCGTATGGCTCCTGCAGAACTCAGAGAATTAAAGGAGCAGTTGAAAGATTTGTTAGATAAAGGTTTTATCAGGCCGAGTACTTCACCGTGGGGTGCGCCAGTTTTATTCGTGAGAAAGAAAGATGGCTCGCTCCGAATGTGCATAGATTATCGGCAGCTAAATAAAGTTACAGTAAAGAACAAGTACCCGCTCCCCAAAATTGATGACTTATTTGATCAGTTACAGGGAGCCAGATACTTTTCTAAGATTGACTTGCGGTCCGGATATCACCATGTCCGAGTACGTGAGAGAGATATTCCTAAGACAGCGTTCAGGACCCGATATGGACATTTTGAATTTCTAGTTATGTCCTTCGGATTAACGAATGCCCCAGCAGTCTTTATGGACCTGATGAACAGTATTTTCAGACCTTTCCTGGACTTGTTCGTGATAGTATTCATTGATGATATTCTGGTGTATTCACGCTCTGAGGCAGATCACCGGACTCATTTGCGGACAGCGCTCCAGATCCTCAGGGACCGCCAGTTGTATGCTAAATTTTCTAAGTGTGAATTCTGGCTGAACTCAGTGGCCTTTTTAGGGCATATTGTCTCAGACGCTGGTATACAGGTAGACAAGCAGAAGATAGAAGCAGTTAA
The DNA here is from genome assembly GCA_035772735.1 of Datura wrightii. Taxonomy (NCBI): domain Eukaryota; kingdom Viridiplantae; phylum Streptophyta; class Magnoliopsida; order Solanales; family Solanaceae; genus Datura; species Datura wrightii. The sequence continues at coordinate 52,415,900 of JASDFA010000006.1, read as the reverse complement.
GTCATGACCTAGGCCTACCACCCCGACTGAAGTTCGTAGCTTTCTGGGGTTGGCAGGATATTATAGGAGGTTCGTTGAGGGGTTCTCGACCATTGCAGCACCTCTAACTAAATTGACACAGAAAGCAACAAAGTTTCAATGGACAAAGACATGCGAGCAGAGCTTCCAGGAATTGAAAGACAGATTAACCTCCGCTCCAGTGTTAGCATTGCCGGAAGGCACAGAGGGTTATTCAGTCTATTGTGACGCATCAGATGTTGGGTTAGGTTGTGTGTTGATGCAGCATGGTAGAGTGATTGCATATGCTTCCAGACAGCTGAGGAAACACGAAAAGAATTATCCTACCCATGACCTGGAATTGGCCGCAGTAATTCACGCCTTAAAAATGTGGAGGCATTACTTGTACGGTGTCCATGTTGATATTTACACAGATCATAAGAGCTTACAGTACATTTTCACTCAGAGGGAGTTGAATCTGCGGCAACGCCGCTGGTTGGAGCTGCTAAAAGATTATGATGTGAATATTCTATACCACCCCGGAAAAGCTAATGTTGTAGCAGATGCCCTGAGCCGTAAGTCAATGGGGAGTTTAGCGTATTTGCCACCTGAGAAGCAGAAGTTAGTCAAAGAAATTCATCAGTTAGCTGGTCTAGCCGTTCGAGTAATGGAAACAGAAAATAATAGAGCAGTAATTCAGAATTCTGCTATGTCATCATTAGTTACAGAGGTAAAAGAACGATAGTACGAGGATCCCGATTTAGTCCAGCTCAGAGATAGAATTCAGAAAGGTAGGGAGCCAGATTTTCAGATAACCGAGGATGATGTGTTACGCTGTAAGGGCCGCCTCTGTGTCCCAAATGTCTCAGGACTTCGGGGGCAGATCATGCACGAGGTACACTACGCTCGCTATTCCCTTCATCCAGGGGCGACGAAAATGTACCACGACATCAGAGACATCTACTGGTGGCCAGGTATGAAAGCTGAGATAGCTGAATTTGTATCTAGATGTTCTAATTGTCAGCAGGTGAAAGCAGAGCACCAGAAACCGGGCGGTTTGACGCAAGAGATAATGGTACCTATGTGGAAATGGGAAGCGATAAACATGGATTTTGTAACAGGGTTACCCCGTACTAGACGCAGAAATGATTCCATTTGGGTAATAGTTGATAGGCTGACAAAATCAGCTCATTTCCTGCCAGCGAGGGCTACCTTCTCACCTGAGGATTATGCCGAATTATATATCAGAGAAATAGTTAGATTGCATGGAGTGCCGGTATCTATCATTTCAGATAGGGGAGCACAGTTTACAGCTAGATTCTGGCAGTCGTTTCAGAAAGGTTTGGGAACGCAGATTAACTTGAGCACATCATTCCATCCTCAAACAGATGGGCAGGCTGAACGTACAATTCAGACGCTCGAAGATATGCTACGAGCGTGTGTGTTAGATTTTGGGGGTAGCTGGGATGAACATCTTTCGTTAATTGAATTTGCTTATAATAACAGCTACCATTCAGCTATTCAGATGGCGCCTTTCGAGGCATTGTACGGGCGAAAATGTAGATCGCCGGTGGGCTGGTTTGAGATAGGAGAATCAGCATTAGTTGGCCCAAACATTGTTCGGCAGTCCAAGGAAAAGATAAAGCTTATCCGAGAACGTTTACTGATCGCTCAGAGCCGCCAGAAGTCTTACGCAGATAGGCGGCGCAGAAATCTAGAATTTTCGGTAAACGACTGGGTATATCTGAAAGTGTCCCCGATGAAAGGGGTAATGAGGTTTGGCAAGAAAGGTAAGCTTAGCCCAAGATTCATTGGGCCATATCAGATTCGGTGAAGAATAGGCCGTGTGGCATACGAGTTAAACTTGCCTCCAGAGTTAACGTTGGTTCACCCAGTATTCCATATTTCTATGCTAAGGAAGTTCGTAGGGGACCCTTCTACAGTAGTTCCAGTTCAGGATGTCCAGATCACAGAAGAGTTAGCATATGAAGAGGTTCCCGTAGCCATTTTAGACAGACAGGTTCGCAGACTGAGAACTAAAGATGTTGCATCTGTCAAAGTATTGTGGCGTAACAGAAATCGGGAGGAAATGACGTGGGAGGCTGAAGAAGATATGAAAACCAGATACCCTCACCTATTTCAGGCCTAGTCAGACGACAGGTACGTCCGTATCAATATTTATACAGTACTTTATGGTTGTATGTTGTAAATGATAAAGAAAGAAGTGATATTTAGCTGTCCAGTGGATTTTAGAATATTGTATGCAGTGCCTGTGTTGGACTTTTCTGCGTTTCAGGTTTTTCCGATAGTCAATATTACAGGGGAAACTCTGCCAAAATTTTTCTAGAAAGTAAAGTAAGCAGTCCTCTAGATAACAGTGTACATTCGAGGACGAATGTTCTTAAGGGGGGGAGAATGTTATACCCCATAGAGTTTCCGGCACTTAGATGACCTATTCGCACGTTGGTTAAGCATATTTGAAAGTCATACGTGCTAGGGAAAGGCCCGGGAAAAGATCGGACGAGAAACCCGTCGAACCATCGCGGGAGGAGCCGAGACAGAGCCCCTCCGCGATGGCAGCGTGTCACGGAGGAGAGGCCTCCGCGATGGCTCCGTGACACGTTGCCCAGGTTCAGGCCCAAGTATATAAAGCCCCCACTTCGGTTTAAATTCATTTAACACTTATAAATTTCCAGAGAAACGCAGTGAAGCCGAGGAAGACGAAGAAAATTATATATTTTCATCCGATTACGCTGCCAAACGCTGCCCAAACTCAAATTAATCCCAGATACCCGAGTATTAGCAGCAGAGAGCAGTTCTACGGAATTAGTTTCGCGAAATACGGCCGACGAATCGGCGAGCCACCGAACTAAAGTAAGTAGAATTGCTCTAAATTAATGTCTATGTGTTCCTAGCTAAGAAGTGAATACTTCTCTCTTCTGGGCCGCTGAAAAATAGCGAGTTTTCGACCGTCTTTCGATAAGCCTAAGTTTAGGCTATAAACTATATCGAAAGTAACGTTGCTCTTTACAATAAAGCTGTATTTAGTATTGATTGACGTATTTATGGATGCAGTTGGGAGAAAATAGTTGAAGTATCGGCCGAGCCTCGTCCGACGGACGAATAGTCGAAGATAAGGTATGTAAAGTTAGTTTCCTTCGGCAAGTTAAGTAATATCAGTATAGTGTAATAAATTACGGACCAGTAGAATGTTCAGAAGTCGAGTATTGCGTTATTATGAATATTGGTACGATGTGAGAAACATTGGGTTGTAATGTATATGAAACCTATCAGTATGATACAGATTCTAACGCAAGTATTAGAGATTGCCCAGTATACTCAGTATGTAATGTGATATGCCATGTCAGGATATGGTTGTATTCAGTTGAAACCCCGTATAGTAATGCAATACCCGTAAAGCACTTCAGAAATAGAATAGCAGACTAAAATAAAGTTCAGAAAGCATGTCAGGATTAGCAAATCATGTTACTATAGAAAGTCAGTATACAGCGTAGTTTAGCAGAAAGATTATATTCGTACATACATATATAGTACTTCCAGCCTCAGCATGTATTAAGTATGTACTTATTTCTATCACTAGTCCAACATATAGTGTATACAGAAACTTAGTAAACAACAGAGTTTTCAGTAGAAACATTATCTTATATAGCATTTGCCCAGTACAGCCCGACAGGAGACTATATTCATATTTATATATCTTTACCTGCCTCAGCACGTATTAAATATGTACAGATTACTATCATTAGCCCAGCATGTAATATATATGATACTTTACCCCTAGTAGCCTCAGCATGTGAGATACACAGATAGTATTACCAGTTGAGACCGTTGTATTGTTTGGGGTTGGATTACCTAGCATCCATGACCGCCCAGGGTTAATAGCTGTATCGACTCGTCCGCCAGAGGACGAGGATACGTCACTCTACGGAGTGGCATGCCGTCCTGCCAGGGGACGAATATGGGATGCCAATTTTTCCCCTTATTTGTGCCTTGATCGGCCTTACACACCCCTGTCGAGCGGATACGCCCGGGTGCAGATTCAGGAGTCCTCCGGACTCAGATGCAGTTATAGTCAGGGGCTCAGCGAGCCCAAGTGCATACCCAGGGGACCGACAGGATGCTTACAGCCAGTATAGAAGGTGGGTTGACCGGGGTAGGGGTATAGATTCTGTGTTGATTGTACCTCCCGGCTTATGGGAGCCGGGCAAGGTTGTGTATGCCATGTTATGTTATGTATGTCATGTTATGTTACATTAGACATAAGTAGATTAGTAGTAGAATGATACGTCTCCAGACGCGACACCTACTCCTCCCAGTATGGTTGAGAACAGGTACGACTTACATCTTCAGACAGATCATCTAGTTCTTCCTGTTTCAGTTTCGTCAGTTATATTATTGATACAGATATCTTTTTCAGTTATTGCTTTACATACTCAGTACCAGCAGTACTGACGCCTAGTGGGGCACTGCATTACTTGCCTGCAGGTACTCATAGACGAGCAGGCAATTCTACGTGACTCCCTGTCAGCGGTTGAGTATTCAGCTCCAGTCATCCGGAGGCTGAATCCCAGAGGTGTAGTTCAGTTCCTTTTGTTGTATATAGTACGGGTAGGTCGGGGCCCTGTCCCGATCAGTTCTATTACTATTCCTAGAGGCTTGCAGTCTGTTTATATTCCCTGTGGTCAGATGAGCCGGTCGTGAGAGGCCGTGCAGTTGCATAGTTGTTAGCATTCCTTCTTTCTATTGTGATGGTCGTGTGGGGCCATAGTTATCAGTAGTGGTGACCTTGCCGGTCACGTAGCTTTTTAATACGTTATGATTGAATTGCAGATAACTAGACAGCATGGTGGCCTTGTCGGCCCGCATAGGTTCCCCTAAATTACCATGTTTCTGGTCAGCTGATAATACAGGTACAGAAGGCGATAGGTCATTAGGCCGGGGGCTGTATTTACAGCCGTTATATAGCCCTTTGTTTCCAGACATGTGAGTCAGAGCCAGCTAGGCACCAGAGGTGCCCAGGCTTAACAGTTTAGCAGGTTAGGTCCTAGTAGGGCACCAGGTGCCAGTCATACCCCCCAAGGCGGGGTGTGACATTTTTTCCTTCAGATATAGCACTCACATTTTAACTAATTATAATTTTATAATAAGATATTATAGAAAATAATTTTGATTAAAATATTTTCTATAATTAGAGACATAACAACACATCATAATTATAGTTACTCTAATGGGAAATAATTTAACCAATATTATTTTCTGCAGTCATGCATGCCGTAATTATAATCATTCTAATATGAAGACTACTACAAGTTATTATATATATTTAGCAGGATTCGTTCAACATGATATGAATGGTTCATAGTATATAATATAGGGGGGAGGGGATCACGCCATAATTAGAGTCATTCTAATAGAATGGCTTCCTACGACATATTCTATATATTTATAATTTAAATTATTTAAATTATTGTGTGATGTATTTGAATTTAAATCAAATACTGAAAGAAATAATATTGATTAGATTATTTCCTATAATCAATATATAATAGTAGATAATTATTTGATTGACAATTATTTGATATGTATGAGAAAAGAATCACGTCATTATTAGAGTCATTCTAATAGGAAATAATCTAATCAAAATTATTTCCTGCAAACATATCACACATTTAACTTATTATAATTAAAATTTTATAATAAGATACTATAGAAAAACAATTTTGATTATAATATTTTCTATAATTAGAGACATAGCAGCACATCCAATTAGAGTCATTCTAATAGGAAATAATCTAATTAATATTATTTCCTGCAGATCTTCCATAATTATAGTCACTCTAATATGAAAGATTCTTATGAATTATTATATATATATAGGAGGATTCGTTCAACATAATAAGAACAGTTCTTAGTATACAATATTAGAGAAAAAAAAATACCTTGAAGCCAAAAAATTCTTCAAAAAAATATCTACTAAAATTGACTTTATCAATGAGATATCCGACAAAGATGCAATGGTGTTTGAAAGTTCGTGTCGTGCGATTATAGATGGATCCTGATCGCAAAAAGATAGATAATTCAATTTCAATAGAGATGTTACTGCAGGATGAAAAGATATTTATCTCATCTTATTGTCATTATGAATACATATATATATTAACCACCTTCACGATTGATATAAAATAGATATTGAATATTTTTGTAGTGGGATCGTATCCACGCAACTATATGTAAATATGTTATCTGCATGTTTAGAGGAAAAACAAATGGGTTGGGACTATATTAACATGAAAAATTTTATTGTTGGTCCAAATAACGCAAAATATAAGACCAATAAACAAATGTTGATACTGACGTTCACTAATATAACAACCGTGGATGAAATAAATGATGCAGAATTCGCTATGCATAGCTTCAGTCTACAGCTTTATGAGCAGTTGATTAACCAACTTGATGTTGACGAGAATGACTTATTTAATTAGTAATTATCAAATTCACTTTTTATTTATATTGATTTGTCTAGCAAACTGATGAATATTTTTTCAAATGAACTAGATATCATAGGAGATTGTTAGTCACGGAGAAGTGCAATCACACAAGCAAGGCGGTAAGACAAGTATTTTTATGAATATAGAACTGCAAGATCACGAGTAAGCTCGCAAACATGATTAGAATTAACATATAGATTTCAATGTCATTATTTTTTCTTAACGTGAAGTTGTATTTTTTCAAGTAGGATGAAGAATATTTCAGCTACCTTTGGGGTGAATTTATAAAATAAATTATGTCATATTTGGATGGATCTATCAATAGCCATATTGTAGTGGTTAATCAAGAAAACATAAACCAAAGAAAATGTTGGCATTTATTTTATTTGTCTTTATTGGTTTACCTATTGGCCTAGTGAAAGAATTTTTTTATGATTATTTATTCATTTGATAACTTTGTAAATCTATTTTTTTTTAATAATTCTTTTCTTAAGTATTATCCGCGCATCGCGCGGGTACTAATACTAGTAATCAGTAAAGATTTAATAGTTATAGTTTAATTAATTTGAAAGTCTAAAATATTAGGATAATAATTAAAAATGCAATTATTTAAGAGAAATAGTAAATGACAATTTTATCTATTATAGAGTCTTTTAATGAAAGGCGAAAATTTTAATCAACATTTCTAAGTAAGTTCATACTTTTAATATAGTATAAATTATCTAAAATAAATTGTGCACAATAACTTTAATTATAATAATGCACAATTGTATAAATAATTTACTTTTATGAGATAAGAAAATTTGTTTATCTGGATAGATAAAATTTATGAATGTAGGAGTTGATTTAATCATGTCAGTTATAAATAACACAAATTTTAAATCATATAATATCAATATTATACTTAATTAGTGGAGACAATCTAAGTTGAAATTTTTTTAAAATAAAAATTTGAGCTAACATAGTAATTAATATGTTTAATTATGAAACTTAAGGTAAGAAAATATTTAACTAATAAGATTTAATATGAATTTTCTATTATGAATTGCAATGATCCATATAACCTATGTAAAAATAAAGTAAGTTAGATATGAAATTATCTAGGTCCACAACATTGTACTATTCATAGTAAAATGTGACGAAGAGCAATTAACTATTACAATTGCATAACAGTTTGACACACAAAGAATCTAAACCTAATTGTGTGAAAGAATAATAGTAGCACGTTTTGATTTGAATACATAAATGCAAAATTCATAGAAGAGAAAAATAGAAAATTTAAAATTTTATTATTTACACCATGAATAATAGTCCTACTAAACTAAAACAATTGCTAACGTGTACAAATTAATTTAGTGCTCCTTATTTCTATTCTTATCACTATAATAGTTATATGTTCTTCGTTATAATTTAATATGGATAGTTCATATATTTTTAATTTCAACAATATCGAATTGAAGTGCAAAACGATCAATTTTGCAAGAAGCCAAAAAAAAAAAAGAATATCAGACAAAGTTGACGAAGAAGACCTCAATATAAACAAGCACATAGAAAATAAAAATAGGATAATCAAAAGTTCATTATTTATTGAAAAAAATCTAAAAATTGTTGGAGATTGAGATAAAGTTAGGATAAAGTTGATGAAAAAACCTTGAAATTGTAACTTTTCTTTACATAAATATTTTAAGATAGACAAAAAATAATTGGATTCATAAATAAATTTAAAAAAAATTAATTTTGGACTTCTATATGATTTAAATAAGGTATATTAAAAGAATTTGAATAAGGTATATTAAAGAAGAATTTATAAATCCAAACCGAATTCCTACGGACGACAGATATATTAAAGACGAATTATAAATCAAAAAAGGAATTTTTTTTTAAAAAAACCTACGACTATTCCTCTCGAATATAATATTTGTAGTGCTGTTATATATATTAGTGTTTGTGTATAATTACAATGTTATTGCCAAAAATAGTAATAATAAAAACTATTACAGTTTCCTTATGTATGGGACATATAAAATATTATAAAAGATAATAAAATAATAATTTTAAAAAAAATAGTAAATGATAATTTTATCTATTATAAAGTCTTTTAATGAAGGCAAGAAATTCAATCAATATTGCTAAGAATCTTCACACTTTTACTATAACTAATTTTGGTGTATGCGTCTCGCGCGTGTCCCTCACATTAATAAGAATAAAATTTAAAAATCAATCATATTATGAGTTATTACTGACTTGTTTGATATCAATAAATTGATATCATATCACAACCGCATTTATGATTTTGTAATTGATCGTCCAAATTAAGAAAGACTCATCAAGATTATTGAAAACAAAACCTCTATTTTTAAAAGGATAAACTCTATTTAGTTATAACATTATTTTAAAATTTTCATTTTATCCTTTGAGATGATTTTAATTCAATTTTTTCTAGGGAAAATGCATAAAATCCTCCCAAACTTGTCCACAAAACTCACTTTAACTCTTTAACTTTATGGGCATTTAAATACCCCCCTTAACAACTTGTGAATTTTAATCAACCCTCCCTTGTCCACACCAAGTCAAGGTTGGGGGGCGTTGAGTCACGCGCGTTTTTAAGAAGCCACGTATTTATGAGTAATTTTTTAATATAAATTATTAATTATTGAAAATTAATTATATTAATTAAAATGTGACTCACCCACTTCTCAAAGAAAGACCCGACCTGTTCCCAAATAAACACCCCTAATTCCTAAACAATCTAACTCAGTTGGTTACCTAAATAAACACCCCTAATTCTCACACTCGGACTCTGGAGTGTTCGCGTTCTGTGTTTTGCCTTTAGGGTTAGGGTTGAGGTGCCCATCGACGAACACAAATTACTCAGGTTAGTATTTTGCCTTTAGGGTTAGTGTAGAATCTGTGTTTTTGGTTTTTCTTAGAAAAAAACTGATCTTCGATCTCCAATTTGTACTTTCAGTTTGAGAATGGATTTTGTGTTCGTAACCTTGAGGTTTCACCATGGAGGGATATTACAAGAAAAACCTAGCATTAAGTATGAAGGAGCTTCGGTTACAGATTGTTTTGACGTAGATGTTGATAAATTCTCCTACTTCGAGTTTGTTTATTGTGTTAAAGAAATTGGATATAATTATTCGTCTTGCATTATTTATATCAGTCCACCTAAATGTGGTTATTTAGTAGAAATTAAAAGTGATATGGACATTATTGGTATTGTACCTCAATTAAAAAAGGGGATATTGTTGAGCTCTATGCATCCCACTTGATTGAAGAACCTGTTGTTGTCCCCCCTGGCCTTGAATATGTAAATCATGTAGGTGGGGAATCTACTGCTACTTTTGAGGGTAGTGAGAATTTAGAGTTTGAAGGGGCTGTACAACCCCAAGAGCCTGTTGGGGAGGACTTGGGTGGGACTTCAACCACTGCTGCTGAAGCTGATGTTCCCTTAGTTGAGTCTGATTGGGAAAGTGAAACTGAGGTTAGTAAAGATTCAGAAAATGTAGAGTTTGATGAAGGTGAAGAAGAATATAGTAGTAATGTTCATGAACATGTTAGAATTCTTAGGGAAGACAAAAGGGCTGCCAAAAAAAAAAAAAAAGGTCATAGAGCTGAAGGAGTTGATTTAGGTAAAAAAAAAAGGTGTAGATTTGGGATATGATGAGTATGCATCAAAGAAAAAGAGTACTCTAGAGGGAAAAATAACTAGTGATGAGCCATATTTTGATTCAGATGAAGCTGTTAGCTTTGAAACAGATACAGATGAAGATGTTGAAGAAGATGATGATGCAAGTGAGGTTCAAAAACCTGCAAGAAGAGAAAAAAGAGCAAGAAGAGCAAAAAGAAGTAGACATAGAGTTATTTTTTATCCTTCTTGTCAAGTAATAGTTTGGGAGACTAGCCTTGCCTTTGAAAGTGTAAAATAGTTTAGAGAAGCAATCACTAGGTATGCCGTTCAAGAACATGTTTAGTTAGATAAGTATGTTAATGAATCAACTACGGTGAGGGTAAGGTGACAACAGGTTGTCCATGGCTATTGTTTGGAAGTTATGATTCTAGAACAAAAGACTTTGTGGTAAAGAATTATAATCCGGTGCATAAGTGCAATGGCACAACTAAAACAAACTGGTGAATTCAAAGTACTTGTCAGAAAGATACAAGGACAAAATTATTTCTGAACTTGGCATTAGAGTTTTTCAGTTGAAAAATTTAGTTAAAAAAGAGTTGGAGGTGTATGTTGGGAGGACAGTGGCAAGAAAAGCTAGAAACATAGTGTTACAACAGATTATGGGTGACCATGTGGAGGAGTTTAGAAGAATTTTGGATTATAGGGATGAACTCCTAAGGACTAATCCAGGCAACACATGTGTGGTGAGACTTAGTGAAGAAACCTTTGAAGATGGACGAAAAGTGTTTCAATCATTTTATATATGTTTTGATGCTTTGAAGAAGGAATTCAAAGCTGGTTGTAGGAGATGTATTGGGCTTGATGGATGCTTTTTGAAAGGTGTTTGTAAAGGCCAATTACTTGTGGCTGCTTGTAAGGATGGAAACAATCAAATGCTACCATTGGCTTGGGCAGTAGTTGAAGTTGAAAACAAATTCACTTGAAAATGATTTGTAAGCCTTTTAAGGGATGATCTTGAGCTTGGACATGGGACATAGTTGACTACCATTACAGATATGCAGAAGGTGATTTATGTTTTGTAATTTATTATTTATATTTTGAAATTTTTTATTACATTATACTATTGTAATCTAATATTTCTAATAACTATATTATAGGGTCTTGACTTAACTATCCAGGAGTTGCTGCCAAATGCAGAACAAAGAATGTGTGCCAGACACATCCTAGCCAACTGGTCTAAAAATTGGAGAGGCATTGAGAGGAGGAACTATTTTTGGAGATATGCTAAGTCTACATTTCTCCAAGAATTGAGAAGAAATTTGGATCATATGGAGAAGTTAGGGGGTAAAATATGTGATGACTTGTTGTGGTACAATATAGAAATGTGGTCTAAGGTTTACTTCAAGACCTTTAGCTGTTGTGATATTGTTGACAACAACATGGCTGAAAACTTCAATTCATGGATATTGGAGCCAAGACACAAGACTATCATTACAATGCTTAAGGAAATAAGAGTTAAAGTGATGAGAAGAATAGGACAAATGAGGGAGTTTTCCAATACTTGGATAACTGACATTTCTCCAATGGCCCTAAAAGTATTGCAAGAGAATACATCAAAGTCAATGAGGTGTAGCCTTGAATGGAATGGTGAATATGGCTTTGAGATTAAGGATAGCTTGGGTAACACATTTATAGTGAAACTGAACGATCAAACTTGTACTTGTAGATCCTGGATGCTAAAAGGTATACCTTGTTGTCATGCTATAACTGCACTTCATTTCAGAAAATTAGAGCCTATTAACTATGTTGCACATTAGTATAATAAGGAAACTTACCTCAAGACCTATAGTTACTTCATTCAGTCTGTTATTAATATGCAAATGTGGCCAGAATCAACCAATCCTTCTATTAGACCACCTGAAATAAAAAAACTGTCAGGCAGGCCCAAAAAGTGTAGGAGGAAGGAGTAGACTGAAAATAAAACAGGAAAGTTGTCTAAAAAAGGTGTTGAAATGACCTGCAACATTTGTCACGCAAAGGGTCACAATAAGAGGGGTTGTCATTTGGGTGCACAAGCTACTACAGGCGTTGGAAGGGGTAAAAGGACAAGTTCAACAAGGTCTAGTGTTGGTTCTTCTATAGCACCAACTGAAACTCAACAAAGCACACGCAGAGGAAGAGGAAGACCAAGAGGTTCTACAAAACAGGTAACCTTTGTTAATTTACAGTTTAACCAATTCTCTTTAAACTTCCTGAAATATAGACTACTTAAATATGTTATAGAGTACTGTTGCAGCTGCCACTGAAAGAGGAGGAGGTACATCTTTTAAAAGATCAAGAATGGTTGGAATGGGTATTCTACATACGCAAAGTGGTTTTACAATCCATAATGTAAGTTGTATGATTTTTACAAACTTTTTTCAAGTTTAAATCAAACTTTTACAAGCCTAAGTCCACTTATTTTTGTAAATGCAGCCTGAAATGCCAATGAACTCATCAATAGTGACTGGAAACCTTGGGCATCACAAGCTAAGAACAGGGGTGAAATGGAAAGGAAAGGCTGTTGTGACCCAACAGAGACTTGAAGAGATGAGAGAAGAAAAAAGAATGAGGACAAGGTCCAACGCTGCTGAAAATCATTTGAGTCAAACTAGTTCATCAGTTGTCCAGTAGTGATTGATATGCAGTTGTGACTGCACTAACTTGATGACTGTTTTTTTTGAAACAATTATGCAGTTGTGACTTCATTAATTTGATGTCTGTTTTTAAATTACTCTGCAGTTGCCACGGCAATTTTGTGTCTATTGTAACTCTAGTTTTGGTTGGAGTTGTTGTGAACTATGATTTTCTTCAATATTATGCAGCAAAGACTACATTTGTTTGGTGTCTATTTTTGTTTCTTGTTAACGTTATGGCCAGTATTGTAATCAACTTGTCAAGTAAATTTATAAACAACATATAATCAATTATAACAAAACAGAATACACAAACAAACTACATTACATTAAAAGACTATTTTATACACTAAGTCAAGCTTGATTACAAAAGAGGCTACAATTAATTGGTTTCAATACAAAGGATCTTACACACCTACATATCATCAAATAACATCAAGAGTGTAAGGTAACTTCATTGAACCTTTCTTCACATAGATGACTCCAAACCAATAGCTTAAAGCTACTGCTATAATACAACAACAAAACACAACAAAGAAGAGTGCATTCTCTCCAGTCCTTTGTTTAACCATTTTGCTCCTCCACTTCGTCTCCCCTTTTTTTCATCTTTTCAATCTCTCCTTCCAACTTCTCCAATTTATTTTTACGCAGTTATCATCTTGTTTGGATTCTGTAGGATTGTCAACTTCTTCAGAAGCTTCCTCAATCTCAACCAATTTCTTATCATCATTCGTTGTTGTATGCTTCTCAAGATATTGCCAACATTCCAATAGATTCTCAAGCTCTTCCATTTTCTCTATTAGTTTTGGAATCACAAATTTGGACCTAGGGTCAGCGCTTTATTTATCCCTCCAACACTAAAAATCACAAGATCTTGGACCCTTCAATGATGAAAAATAATGAAGGAATTAGTGTTCAGTTACAATTAAAATACAAAAAAATTTACTTAATGAATCTTCTAATTACCCCATAATAAGGACATGACCAATATCTTCTACCGAAATTTCTTGAAGTTCAAGATGTTTTCAGACGTACCACAAATCCATGATTGCAACGAACTTCTTCCTTCAAAGCAGGATCATCCTCTTCCATACAAAGCTTAGTCAAGTTTATTGATCGCATTGTGTGCTACGAAGAAAAAAGACAAAAATACGAGCTTAGTCAAGTTTAGAAGAAATCTCACTCCAAGCAGTTCCATATACTTCCAACAACACGAGCAATGAAGAAAAAGGACAAAAATAGAATCAAAATAAAAGAGAAGTGACGTGCCCGATTCGCGCGTCCGCAAGTGTACGGGTCGTGCAAGTAATATAGTGGCTCTTTTTAAGAACCGGATTGTCGAACCCACAGGGACTGGACCCATTCCTCTAACTATCCATTTCTATTGTGATCTTAAATACCTCAAGTGTTGGTTATAGACATTTTCAATTGAGATTAATTAAGTCTAAGTTTGGGTCAACGAAATATTCTGAAATCACTCTAGGAGCAACATAGAGTTAAAACCAATTAATCATGCGATCCTACGATTTGCAATGGGTTAAGCATGGAACTATCAATTGTTATTTCACATAATTAGAATTGCATGTTTATGGTCTTTCGAGCCTCTAAACACGGCAATCTAGCCTCACTGCATCATTGTGAGTGAGAAGTTTAATTTTCTAGTCGCGGGCAATCAATTATGTTGTGGTTTACGGGGAAACGATTAGGGACTTTCGTACGTCTAACCATTTAACTCAACTTAGCCTCACAACTACTTCTTCGAGTGGTGATGTGACATCCCAAGTTGGTCTTTCATAACCCCCGTGTGTCAACCAAGCAAGGTGTGAGGTATATTTCTATCCTAACACAATATCTCTCCCTAGAGACAAACATGCTCCTTACATTCTCATGTCCTGACCTAGGTAATGCTTTCTCAAGCTATTACTCAAGCTAACAAATATGCTTTCATGGTGATCAATCATAAAAACAACCAACAAACCAAAATGCAAGATGAAAACAACAATCAATAACTTAATTCCAAAATAATTTCATAAAATCACAATCATAATTCATGGATTCAACCCTAGAGGAAGGGTTCTTGCCATTCATGTTCGTAAAACTACAATTAACTAATACTAAACTAACATACTTACATGAATTTGGTAGATGAGAAGGGAATTTGATAAACCCTAGATGAGTTCTCCCACTTCTCCCTTCACTCCTAGGTAGTTTTCCAGAATAAAATCGTGACCACATGATTTTAGGAGCTAAGGGTTCAATTTATACTATGCTGAAAAATTACAAAATTTGGCCTGTGGTGGAACAGCAACGTGTCACGGAGCTGAACGCCCTATTTGACCTCCGTGACATGTTGGTAACGCGTACCCTCACTGGAATGTGCCAAAAAATGCAATTTTTGGCCAAGTGTTGCCGCGTTGGTAGCGTGCCACGGCCCCTATCGCACAGGGTGCCAGTTATTGCATGTTTTCTTGTTGACTTTCACGTTTTGCTCTTGATTCCATTCCTCCACTTCACCAAATCATGAATTAGCTCCTCAAATGCATTATTAACCTTCAAAAACAAGGACTAATCATGTTGGTTAGTATATATTCATATTTACATAAAATCACATGAAAATGTATAAAATAACTTAGATAAACAAGACTAAATTAAGGTATGAAGCATCACTCGGGCATGCTATTTTTGCCCACGATCACCTCCCCACACTTAAAGTCTTGTTCGTCCTCGAACAACCTATTACATCTCATGCATATGGAGACTCATCCATAACTCATTTAGCAAGAATATTCAAGCTACGGCTACAATGATTACGTAAGATAACAAGCTAAAGATAGAGCATGCACGATTTGATCATTGAAATGAAGTACAACTATGTTAAGACTTCTTAACCTCAAGAATCGACTCTCAATCTTAGCAAACTCATGCAAATCAACTGATTAAGAAATCCCACATGAATTATATCCTTCATTCAACATGTGCCCCTCACGGAAAGAGAGTTACCCAATCACACGCAAAAACAATTTTTTAAATCACAACATGTGTGGGTACATGAATAGAATTACGCTCACTCTCACAAAGAATTCACATGCATCATGTAATGACCCATAAGCTTGCCCTTAGTGTTTTATTCCACTAATTTAAGGATGTGTGAATGTAAGATCAAGTAGGACTTAATGGGTTGTAATGTAAGCTAAGGGACAGGAAGGTACTATTCTGGCCAATAATAGTTACTAACTTTCCCAAGCGCTTTTAATACATTACGCCCTCATTACGAACTTCCCTTCCCTTACTTCACCTTTTTCTCCTTTTAGCTTTCTTTTTCCTCTGATGTTCCCTCTTTCTTTAGGCACTTTTAGCATATTAGTAAGGAGCTCTATAAAAAAAAAATTCATTAATTTGTTTTCTAACTCCTTAATAATAATCAACCATTTTCACACAAGTGCACCTTTGTCCTTTTCTCCACTTCTACAACTTGCTACTTTTCCTTTCTTTTCACTCCTTTACTCTTTCATATTTTTCCCTTAAGTGCTTAGGATTTTTGGATCAAATTCTAGGCTAATGAAAGAAAAAGGATTAAGCTTATGTTGCAGCTGTCAAAGAATAGGCTCAAGGCTCAATGGGGCTAACTAGGATTAATTTCTCAAGGTAGGTAAAATGAGGGATAAAAATTTGGTTCATTCAAAGAAATGCCTAGATCATCTCCTACACTTCACAACCTTCATTTCATTTTATAAACACACCAGGCAAGTTCTAGACAATCCACAATAGCACAGAATACTCAAAAACTTTACACTCATGGCACATGCTCAATTCGAGACACATTCATCAGACTCTTACTCAGCTAATCACAAGAATTCAGAATTAAGCTTCAATCATATTGAGTCAAATTCAAGATCCTAAGCGTCTCACACAAAGTTATACACCTGCATGCTTCACACCGAACATACTTGCATCTTACAATAACGTATAGCACATAACAAGAACATCAAGCACCAATTAGTTATGGTTTCAAAAACCCAAAACCTATCGACTAATTTTCCTCAAGACGGTCGTCATCCATCCATCGTTAGAAACAGTCCCTAACTATGACTAAAACATTATATACAGACAAAGAAAAAGAAAAAAAAATTTATTCTTCGGTTCAAAGACCCCCCGTCGGAAAAGAACCGAAAAGAAAAACCAACGGGTGATGAAGTCATGCTTAATTCACAAAAAAATTTCAAATTTTTCAAATTTCTCACCAACTTTTGCACAAGCATTACATTCACCAAAATCGTTAAGCACAGAAAATTTTGAAATTTCCCTTGAAATTTCCCTCACCCCACACTTAAATCATGCTATGTCCTCATAGCATCAAATTAAAATTTAAAAAGGGTGAGAAATACTCCCTGAGGCCTTTAGCCTAGCAAATAGCATGCTTTTCTTCAGTTTTGCACAAGTGTGTGTCGACCCCACACTTTTTATCGTCCATGCTTTTTAGCTTCCTCCTCCACGGGTACTCAGACTTCCCCTCCATCTGTGCTTAACTTTCCACCAAAAACAACACAAGATGAGAAATAAATAAAATCAACACAAATGCAAGAAATTAAAATGGTACCTGTGGTACCCTTGGGTTGCCTCCCAAGTAGCGCCTTATTTTACGTCGTGGCCCGACGTGGACTATCCTTTTCAAGACATCCTCATACCTGGGTCCTCTTTCGAGAACCATCTCCTTTTCTTTTGCTGTTTAGAGGAAACAGCCTCCACTCTGTTCCTCTCTTTCTCCAACTTCTTCTCAATTTGAAGTCCTCTATCAGACTCGGGCTGAAGACTTGACATTGCCTTTAGCCGTGCAAAGGAACTTCTTAGCCAAGTCATTCCACGAAGTTATGGAGTTCGGTGGCTCAGCCTTCAATCACTTTTTTTTTGCCTCTCCCAACAATGAAAATGGGAAGAGGGTAAGTCGGACATAATCTGTGGACACGCCGGTGGGGACAACCGTGTCACTAATCTCTAAAAAGCTCTGTAGGTGCTGCTGCGGGTCCTCATGTGCCATCCCAGTGAATTGACCACTAGAATGTAACAGCTGCACCATGTTCTGTTTATGCTCAAAGTGCCCTCCAGGCTCCGGTTTACGGATGCTAGAGGTCACATTCGTCGCTAGTGGGATTGCCACTTCGCGAACTGGTCTTGCTGCCATTGCTTCTGATGACAATTGTACTTGTCCCGCGGGTGGTTGTTGTTGTACCTTTTCTTGAAGTCTCTTAAGCTTTTGCTCTAGAGCTACTCTCCTTCGCAAATGGATTTGACATTCAGGTTCACACAACTGTTCCACAAGCTCTCTATTTCTAGCCAGCTCGGCAGGACAACCTGTCACCTGCAAATAAACAGACTAAGACCAAGTTTTTCAACACTTTAGGAAATTCAAAAATCACACAAAAATAGATAAATTATCAAAATCTCACCTAGTCCCCGGCAACGGCACCAAAAACTTGACGTGCCCGATTCGCGCGTCCGTAAGTGTACGGGTCGTGCAAGTAATATAGTGGCTCTTTTTAAGAACCGGATTGTCGAACCCACAGGGACTGGACCCATTCCTCTAACTATCCATTTCTATTGTGATCTTAAATACCTCAAGTGTTGGTTATAGACATTTTCGATTGAGATTAATTAAGTCTAAGTTTGGATCAACGAAATATTCTGAAATCACTCTAGGAGCAACATAGAGTTAAAACCAATTAATCATGCGATCCTACGATTTGGAATGGGTTAAGCATGGAACTATCAATTGTTATTTCACATAATTAGAATTGCATGTTTATGGTCTTTCGAGCCTCTAAACACGGCAATCTAGCCTCACTGCATCATTGTGAGCGAGGAGTTTAATTTTCTAGTCGCGGGCAATCAATTATGTTGTGGTTTACGGGGAAACGATTAGGGACTTTCGTACGTCTAACCATTTAACTCAACTTAGCCTCACAACTACTTCTTTGAGTGGTGATGTGACATCCCAAGTTGGTCTTTCATAACCCCCGTGTGTCAACCAAGCAAGGTGTGAGGTATATTTCTATCCTAACACAATATCTCTCCCTAGAGACAAACATGCTCCTTACATTCTCATGTCCTGACCTAGGTAATGCTTTCTCAAGCTATTACTCAAGCTAACAAATATGCTTTCATGGTGATCAATCATAAAAACAACCAACAATCCGAAATGCAAGACGAAAACAACAATCAATAACTTAATTCCAAAATAATTTCATAAAATCACAATCATAATTCATGGCTTCAACCCTAGAGGAAGGGTTCTTGCCATTCATGTTCGTAAAACTACAATTAACTAATACTAAACTAACATACTTACATGAATTTGGTAGATGAGAAGGGAATTTGATAAACCCTAGATGAGTTCTCCCACTTCTCCCTTCACTCCTAGGTAGTTTTCCAGAATAAAATCGTGACCACATGATTTTAGGAGCTAAGGGTTCAATTTATACTAGGCTGAAAAATTGTAAAATTTGGCCTGTGGTGGAACAACAACGTGTCACGGAGCTGAACGCCCTACTTGACCTCCATGACACGTTGGTAACGCGTACCCTCACTGGAATGTCCCAAAAAATGCAATTTTTGGCCAAGTGTTACCGCGTTGGTAGCGTGCCACGGCCCCTATCGCGCAGGGTGCCAGTTATTGCATGTTTTCTTGTTGACTTTCACGTTTTGCTCTTGATTCCATTCCTCCACTTCACCAAATCATGAATTAGTTCCTCAAATGCATTATTAACCTTCAAAAACAAGGACTAATCATGTTGGTTAGTATATATTCATATTTACATAAAATCACATGAAAATGTATAAAATAACTTAGATAAACAAGACTAAATTAAGGTATGAAGCATCACTCGGGCATGCTATTTTTGCCCACGATCAAGAAGGAGAATAAAATGACTCAATCTCTACCTTTTTTCGAATAAATTATTTCAAAAATATCCCTTCAAATATTCAACTTTAGGTTTAAGAACTAAAATTAGAGGGGATGAATAAGACTATTGAAGATGAGGAAGAAGAAGAAATTCCATAGCTAAAGCAGATCTGGTGTTAATTGAAGAAGGGGGAGAAGAAGAAATTTAGGGTAAGAAAGGGGAGAAGAAAAATTTAGGGTTCTTATGATTGAAGAAGAGATTGGGTCGGATATTACCCTTTGATTACTTTTAAAATTAATTTGTTTTAATATTTAATTATTAAAATAAAGTAATAATGCGCCCAGTAATGTTATTACAACACGCGACTTGGTGTGGGGAAGGGAGGGTTGATTAAAATTCACTTTAAAGTTGTTAAGGGGGGTATTTAAATGCCCGTAAAGTTAAAGAGTTAAAGTGAGTTTTGTGGACAAGTTTGGGGGGATTTTATGCATTTTCTCTTTTTTCTATCATTCTTAATCTATGTGTTTAATCAAATACCTTCACATAAAATAAAATAAAAAAAATAGTGTAGATTTAACTACAAAGTGTGAATAACAAGAGCACTTGATTAATTAAAATAATTTAAAGTATGTTATGTTTCTATATTTATTTATATTTTTGATTGTACAATTTTTTTCTTTAAAAAAAGAAGAAAAAGAAGGAGTTCAACGTATTAATGTATAATAAGATTGCACTCTTTAATTTATTTTCGTACCATAATTAAAAGATCGCGATGGACAATTAGTTAGTTTAATAAATAAAAGATTGATATAAGTTAACAAAACTATAATTAATTTTAAAATTTTAAATGCTAGAACTTTTAATATAGTTCAAATAATAAAAGATTTAACAAGAAAAATTTTAGTCAATTTTATAATATTAAATATTAGAAATTCTTACCTTACAAATAAGTAAAAATTTAATACCTATAACTTTAATTAATTTCAAAGTCCCAAATATTAGGATAATAATTTAATCATAATTGAAAATTTTGACTATAGGAGTAAAATATTTTGCATATATTGAATGTTAGATTAATTGATGAAATTTAATAAAATTATTAGAGATTGTATTGTATCTTCAAACGAAATAAAATTATTTCAAAAAGTAATAAAGAAAAATGATTGTTGCATTCCTGAACTATAGTGTTGTGATTGAATCCAACCTCAATCTCTTTGTTTACTTTATATAAAATTAGGATTAATAGTATTAATCCATTTATAATATAATAAATCTTATCTCTTTGTAAATATTTTTTTATTTTTTAATATAATTATTGAAAAGTATAACATGAACTTTTGAGGCTTGTAAAATATTAAACTTTAGTGGTTAATATATACATACATATATATATAATAATAATAATAACAACAACAACAACAACAACAACAACAACAACAACAACAACAACAACAACAACAAAAACAGCAACAAGTACTACTACTACTAAGAACTCAAATATATATGTAAAAAGCTAAAATATAAATATAGAATATAATACACCAAAAAATTATTACCTCTTCATCAACTAATGTTATAGTCATTTCAGTGCGTTCCTTTGTCCTCTTTTATATTCTTTTACTAATCCAACTCTTATTACTAAGACTTTTATCATTTAATGAGAATCGTATCGCCTTAACTTGTTAATTGGCACAATTTCGTTTACGAAATTCTTTTCAGATTCTACTGCAGGATTATCTAAAACAGTTTGTGCACAAGAGTTTTAATTATAATTATTTAGAATTTTATTTTAAAAAAATTATGAGAAAAGAGATTGTTTTACCTGAATAGATGAAACTTGTGAATATATGAGTAGATGAAGATTGCTAGTTACAAATAATATAAATTTTAAATTACATAATATCAATATAATACTCAATTAAAGAAGATGACATAGTATCAATATTAGACTCAACTAAAAGAGACAATGTAAGCTAAATTATTTTGAATATAAACAACTTGAGTTGATATAACAATTACTATTGTCCTTTTCAAATTCACAATATGAAAAAAAAAATTACAATATGAAAAAAAATTAATATGAAAATATACAAAGTTGGAGATTGAATCAAAAGGTGTTGACGGTGAACAGTTAATGAATTAAATTATGTAACTATAAATCTTTTTATAGAAGTGGAAGAATTTATAAACCAAAAAATTTAAAAATGTAAGAATATAAGGACACTACTATCAAAAAAAAAATTAATGAAGAACTTTGGTAATGGAATGTAAATAGAATTCTTGACTATAAAATGAGAAAATAAAAAACAAAAAAAAAGAAAAAAAGAAAATCAGAGGACAACTTTGGTGAGGAAATATGAAGCAAAGAGGAAAAAAAGTACGGATTTTTATTTTTTATTTTTTATTTAAAAATTTACACCTTAAATAAAATTATGCCACAAAAATTAAATTTAAATATGATAAGTTAAGGTGATTGGATAATTAAAAATAATAATTTTTAATAATAATTATGTAAAAATATTAAATGACGATTTCATTTATTGCAATATCTTTTAATAAAGAGTAAAATATTTAATCAATATTTTTAAAGATTTTCATACTTTTAATATAATATAGATATATAGATAGATTAGAAGTTGTTATGTTAAATTTCTAACATTTGGAATCTGAAATAAAATTAATTTTTATATATTAAACTTTTAATTTTTATCAGTCTTTATAAAGTTCTTTATTTTTTAGTCGATATCCTTTGTTAAAAAACTTTCAATATAAATTAATAATTTTTCTATAGCTGCTTTTTTCAGAAAAATAAATTGATCAAGTGACTTAGATAGCTTGAAACAAACTTTAATAGCAAGTTTAATATATTAAAAAATATACTTATGAATTAAAAAAAAAGCAAGTATAAATAATAAATTTGCTATTAGTTATAAAACATAAAATTTACTCAACTAGAAATTTATAAGATGTTGACATTATTTTTTTCATCTATATTTTTACCCAAACAAATATTAAAAACTTTTTCTTGAATGATGAATGGATTTAACGATATTGGATCAGCAATGAATTATCAAAAAGCAAAAAATAAAATCTTAGCTATGAACAATTTAATAATGAAGTTCATAATTTAATTTAATTTTTTTAAAAATATTTGTTATCAAATGAGATACGCGCTTTTGTCATTTCAAAATTTTAAAATTTATTAGGAGTTTTTATATTAAATTTCTAACATTAGAAAGTTGAAGTAAAATAAAATTTATATATTAAACTTTTGGTTTTTTACCATTTTTTATGAAGTTCCTTTTTTTCTTTTTCAGCAATGTCGTTTTTAAAAAACTTTCAATGTAAATTAATAATTTTTCTACAGTCGCTTTTCTCTAAAAAAAAAATTGATCAAGCAACTTAGATAGCTTGAAACAAACTTTAAATAGCAAGTTTTATATATTAAAAAGTATACTTATGAATTTTATTTTATTTTTCTAAAAGCAAGTACTAACAATAAACTTGCTATTAGTTATAAAACATAAAATTTACTATGCTATAAATTAAAAGATATTGAGATTATTTTCTTCATCTAGATTTCCACCCAAATAATTATTAAAAACTTTTTCTTGAATGGTGGATTTAATGATGGGTCAATAATAAATTATTGAAAAACAAAAAAGAATATCTTAGCTATGAACAATTTAGCGATGAAGTTCATAGCTAAGTTAAATTTTCTTTTTAAAGTATTTGTTATCAGATAAGATATGTGCTTTTGTCACGTGCAAAACACGTTCACTAAGAAGAAATCATTTAATTATTGTTCTAATATTTAGGACTTTTAAATTAAATAAAGTATTAACTATTAAATTTTTACTTATTTGTAAAAGGTAAGAACTCCTAATATTTAGTACTTTAAAATTGACTCATTTTGCTTCTTAAATCTTTCCTAACTATATTAAAAGTCCTAACATTTAAGACTCTAAAATCAATTACAATTCTGTTAACTTATATCAATCCTTTATTTATAAAACTAACTAATTATCCATCACATTTTTTCAAGTATAATTTTATTATGCGTTAATACATTAAAATTTTCTTCTTTTCTTATATATAGACACACACACACACAGAGTATACTTTAAGTTGTTTCAATTAATCAAGTGTTTTTGTTATTTACTCTCTTTAGTTAAATGTAAAATATTTCTTCCGTTTTAATTTAAGTGAAGGTGTTTGACTAGACATATAGATTGAGAGAAAGAGAGAGAGAGAGAGAGAGAGAGAGAGAGAGAGAGAGTTGAGCTAAAATGAAACGTTAAAATTAAGTTATTACTAAATATTTAAAGTTCGATCGAAACTTTATTGCAAAAATCATTTACTTTTTTACCTTTTTAAAAATAGAGTTCCCACTCGACAAAATAGTAACTTAATTATTTTTTTAATATTTAAAATTTCAAAATTAACTAAATTTTATATACTAAATCGTTCCTTATTTGAAATATATAGAAAATATTAATATTTAGAAATTTAAAAGCGATTAAGATTTTGTCTTTTAAGAAATAATTATATGTTGGATAAAATTGTACTTATAATGCAAATCAATCTTATGTTTAGGACTTTTAAAAATACAATTTGAAAAAAGGACAGCCCAATATATAAAGCATCCTGCGTTAACAGCGTCCAGAGAAAGGTCGCACCCCAAGTAGTATAATATAGATAGTCTGCCCTAATACAAACATTCGTGGCTGTTTCCACTAATTTTGATGAGTCTTTCTTAGTGGACGATTAATTACAAATAAATAAATGTATTTGTGATATAATATCAATTTATTTATGCCAAAACAAGCCACTAATAACTCAGAATATAATTTCGTAAGTGTTAATTGTTTAAACCAATAATTTATCCTATATGTTCTATTCTATTATATAACTTTGTAATATATATATATATAATGCATCTTCGTAATGCTAATATCTATATTGTTAATCTGTTAAAAGTGTTAATACGAATTTTATAATAATTAAATGAAATATACATATGCATAAATTTAAGTGCTCATATAAAAGAGAGTGATTTTTTTACCTTTCAATCAATCACTATTTCTACGATGAAACAAGTATTAGAATAAACCGAAGAAAGAATTATCAGATTATATCAAAGTCTTAAAGGTAATCATTTCTCATTTGAAATTTATATTTTTTTTTCTAAATTCTTATATTGTTACACAAATATATTTTTTAAATATCTATTTATTGTTATTAATGCGAAAAACACGCGCAAAATGTGTACATTAAAATTAATATTTATTAATATAGAACATTTTATATCATATATTTTTATTTTTAGAATTCAAATTCAAAACTCTTGATGATTTATATCTATCTATCTATTTCACACTTGATGATACTTTCTTATATCTAATAAATATTAGTAATAACTACTCACTAAATGATTTATCTTTAGTACATTGCATTCAAAACAGAATATATGATTTATAACGTCAAAGTAAATGATTTTATCATTATCTAATTTTGAATGAAATAAAAAAAGTAGAAAGATAAAATTAGGAAAAAGACATAACTATCTTCTTCATATTTTTAATTATATATTTTTCTTTTAGAAAGTTCTAAACTATTTTAAATTGTAATGAAGTCACCTTAAAGTATTGAGGTGGCATGTGAGACACAAAAAGTAATTTAAAATTTAATTAATATTGATATATGTTATTTTTTTAATTAAATATTTTATAATTAATTAATATATATAAATATCGCTAGCAAGAATTTGATTCTGTTTACGAACTTGATATTGATCAATTTGCGAATCTAGAAATTCATTTCGATCAATTGAACCTTCTCGAACTGTCTCTTTTAAGTAATTAACAAGTAAAATTAAACTAATATTTTAAATTATTTTCCTCTCTTTCTTTGTAAATATAATCAAAGTTTATTATTTTTTCTTTTTTTGTTTAATTGGTGTTTCTAACAAGTAATAGAAATTAAATTAAATTTAAATTGTCTAATGCAGTATTAATTTATTATGAAAATAATGATCTGTATATGTATTGGTATTCCTATAACTACTGCCAATGCATAGAATTACTGATATTTCTATAATAACTTATTAACTTATTATGAAAATTATAATTTGTAGATGTATTGATATTCCTATTATATTGCTATCAGCGCATAAATATACTGATATTCCTATAATAACTTATTTAAATTTGAAATTTTTATAAATTTTTTATTAATATTATTATCAGCACATGATCAAATTTATTATCTAGTTTTTGAAAAAAAAAATTGATGCTACAAAAGACAAACTAAACTGTAACATAGTGTTATTAGTTAAGTCTTTTAGAAAATCAAATATGTATAGATTGAAAAAGTATATTTAATTTTTAGAAAATCAAATAATAATTCAAGCACTAAAAAAGTTGAATCCTCATATTTTTAAAAGCTAAATTAAAATATTTTGTTAAAACTAATTCAACAATTAAAATTGGCATCAGATTTTAAAAAAAAAATTGAAGAAAAGATAAAGTCAATATAAGCGTCAATTACTAAAAGGGAAAAGCCAATAAAAATTTGACTTTATTTATAAAGAAGGAAAGAAAAATAATTTAAAAACTATCTGCTTAAATTTTAATGTTAATTAATTATGTGTTTAATTGAAAAATGAAAATGTATTCATATTAATCAAATTTTAAGTTACTTTTTGTCTCACATGGCTCTAAGAGAGTGAGTACACTCACTTTACCATTTTAACACTTAAAGAATATATTTATTTTATTTTAAAATAGTTCAAAGGGATAACAAAACCTCCTTAAAAAAAATGTGTAATTAATAATTTAGGAGTGTATTTATGTTTTTTCTCATAAAATTAATGATATTTGGTCTTTTAAGAGTTTTATTTTCTGTAAAAATTTAACATTCGTGTAGCTTATATATTCTAATTTTGAAAATTAAATGGCCCATTATTTTAATAATAATAATAAAAGAATAATAATATAATCAGTATAATCAATGTTATATATAGAAAGGAGGATTAGAGACATGTTGATGTGGCATGCCTTTTTGAGCTCCATTCATATTTTTCGTTTTTGTGGTTTTTTTGGTATTTTTCTTTTTTTTAAAATTAATTTTTGCTACTAACTAAATGGATTATCAATCAAAATCATGTTATTATATAAGTGTGAAGTTAAATTATGATTTTGTCCTTATTGTAAATTAAAATATTATAAATCATCTAATTAATTAAAAATAATCTCCTATTAAATATCATATCATATCATATTACTATATACGTGGGAAGCCAAAAAGTTAAAAGTTAAAATACTAAAATACCCTTCAAACATTAAAATACAAATATACCCTTGACTCATCAGCATGACTCTTTGAGCTCCATTCACATTTTTCTCTTTTGTGATTTTTTGGCATTTTTCTCCCTTTTTTTAATACATTTTTTGAATTAATTTTTGCTACTAACTAAATGGATTATCAATCAACATCATATTATTATATAAGTATGAAGTAAAAAAGTGAAAAGTTGAATTATGATTTTGCCCTTATTTGTAAATTAAAAAATTATAAATCATCTAATTAATTAAATATTAATTAATATAATCTCCTATTAAATATCATATCATATCATATTACTATATATGTGGGAAGCCAAAAAGTGAAAATTAAAATACTAAAATACCCTTCAAACATTAAAAGACAAATATACCCTTCAAATAATAATAAATAATAGATAAAAATGAAAAGTTAAAATACTAAAATACCCCCAAATATTGAAAGACTAATATACCCTTCAAATAATAATAAATAATCAATAATTGAAAAGTTAAAATACTAAAGTACCCTTCAAGCATTAAAAGATGAATATACCCTTCAAATAATAATAATAAATAAATAAAAATAATAAAGAATAAATAAATAATTAATCATATTATTACCATATCTATCATTTATATTATTCTAAAAGTGGGAAACAAAAAATTAAAAAGTTTGAATTACCAAAATGTTCATCAAATATTGAACAATTACTTTTCATTTTAAATAAGAATTATTCCTATAATATTTTTGTAAGAAATGTAATTATACATTCTAATAATGCATCCTACTCCATCAAATATAATAAATTAGAGAATTGAAGGTTCACACACTAATTCAGTGAATATTCAATTAATGAAGTTGAAATCATTCATTTTCACCTTCAGTTATTTCTCAAAATGTTTATCAATGAATAATTAGTATATATTTTATCTTAATATTTAAAGTTAATACCAAATACCAGAAAAAGTTGATAGATCATTTTACCTTTTAAATAAAAATAATTTCTATTTAATATTAAATAACATCATTAATTATTAAATGTTAAATTATAGTTACAGTGAACATAATTACTGAATAAATGTTAAATGCTTGCAATTCACATTCAAAAATTTTCACTTTGATATTCTACGAGCTAATAATATTTTTCATAATCCTCTTACATTTTTTTCTTTATTTCACTCAAGTAATTTTTTGCAGAGTTTTTTTACATTCTCTTCTTTATTCACTCTATAAAATTGCAATAAATTATCTTAAAGCATAATGTCAGTTATAAAAAGTAATCATTATTATTTAGACTGATTTTCAATTTTCTAATTATAGTTTTGTTTCTTGATCTTCCACAACAATAGTAATAAATTTGGAGTCTCTCTATATTCTTCACTCTATAAATGTGTATACCAAATTATCAAAATCATTGTATCATATTGTTTTGTATTCCGTCAAAAAATCTCTTTTCCCCAACTTATTATTCATTTATTTCTTTCGGCCCGTTTACTAATTCTGCAACACATTTAAGTTTACTTTTTTTATCCATCTATTTCTTCTCCTCATTTACGTTAAACCACTCGTATTTTCAATAGATTTTTCTTTATTCTTCAAGTAATTCTATGTTCAATCTATTTTCCTTAATGAGACAATATCAAAGGAAAAAAGAAGAAGAGGAAATATAGCGAGGGCAGTATCAAAAAAGTGTAGAAGAATGGATCAAGATGTTCATTGCATGTGTTAATAACGATACAAGTGGTTTCCTTTGGGCTCTGAGATGATAGTTCTATTAAGTGAACGTTTATCACCGTCTTTTTTCATAGTTACTTATTGTGATTCCCAAGTTATTAATTAATTGTGTTTAATGTATTCTGATCACTCAATTTACATCTATCTATGACTTTATAAATTTTTCACTTCTATGTGTTTTTTAAATATTGAGTTTCTCTTATAATCTTGAATATTATTTAAGAAATAATTTTTACACGCTTTAATATTTATCTATAGTTGATAACCTTTATCATGGGTCATGCAACTTTGCTGAGGTTAGAACTTAGAAGTTGCTAGCTTCTCCTTTTTAATCTGTTAGCGAAAAATATACATCATTTTGCTCAAGTTAATTTTACTCCAGAAAAAATTAAAATATATATTTTCAATAAAGTTTACACTTTTTGTCATAGAAAAAGTAATGACGAGATAATTCATCATAACTATTAACACATACCTCTTTTAAATTTACAGATGAAAGATTCATAACCTTGAATCATATAAATAGTCTTTGTACACGTAACTACGAATTATATATAATAATTAGACATTCTAATAAACATAATTGTTAAATATCTCTATCACAAATAAATATTGCTCCTTCTGTTTAGATTTATTTGGAATATGCAAAAATATTATTTAAATTTTATGGTATTAAACATGTCATGTGAAAATTTAAAATTAGAGAGCTGCAAAAAAATAAAATTAAAGACGCATTCTTTTTGAAACGTATTATTAAAAAAAAAAGAAAAGTAAGACCAACAGTGTGCTATATTTTTCAAGGTGTACGTACATGATGAAATCAATATATATTTTATACACACACACACACACACACATATATATATATATATATATATATATATATATATATATATATATATATATATATATAGGCATAGATAAGGTGATGTGACATCTCTGTATGGCCTAAAAAAATATTTATCTTTTTTCTCTTTTTTTGATATTTTTTCTATTTTTTTCTCATTTATGTGCTATATTAAAATACTCAAAAGTCACTCTTTTAACTCTCTTAATTAGGTTAAATACAATATATTAAAAATGTATAGAGAGTATTAAATGTTGCACATTTAACATAATTAAAAAAAATTAATTAATAGAGTTAAAAGAATAATTTTTTTTAATTTTCTTTTAACATAACACATCTAAAGAGAGGTGTCATATAGAGCTAGGAAATATAATTATCTTTTTATTTTATTATTTTTTTTCATTTATGTGTTATATAATAAAATAATTAAATAGTTTATTTTAATATGCTATATTTGACACTCTCTCTATATTTATAAGATAAACATTTAGATTTACTTTCTTGTTAGTTTTTTTGGCTTTTTGTATAATTCTTTTGATAACAATTTTGATTATATGTTTATGGTTACAATAGATTTATTGTTAATTAATTCTAGGCATAATTGTTATTTTCCAACCTTTCCTATTTGGTAATTTGGAGGTACAAAAATCTCTATAGTCATCACACACACACACAAACGCACACCCACACACCCACACCCACCACCAATAAGGATATACAATAATGCAAAAGGTGAATAGACTCAAATTTTTTATATGTCTATTTTTTATTTTTTTTGATCAACGTGAACCAAACAAAGTACGAAAATAGTATATTTTTATGCTTTTTAAAATAAATTAATATTACTCTTTTATCATAGATATTAAAGTACCGCTTGAAAAGTTTGAGAAGCTTGACGAATTGATGGTTGGTGAAGCGAGCAAATGTGGACAAGGAGCAAAATTGAATATGAATATATTTCATTGTAATTGTTTTGTAGCTCATACAACTACATTTGCAATGTTTTAGAGGAGAAATAGTAAGTTGTTACTTATTTTATGTGCCTTGTAATGTTAATTCAAATATAGACATCAACTTAATTTCTTCTTTTCTCATGTCATAACTTTTTTCTCAATTCTTCATTATAATCACTTTTATCCTTCACCGAGAACTCTTTTTACAGAAAGTTTTTTTCTCTATTCCTTTTTTTTTTAAAAAATTTATTAGTGTTTTTGCCTCAATTTATTAATTATATATATAATTTTGGTGCATAATTTTCATTTTTATTAATAAATAAGAGTGGATGACATATTATCTTATTTGTTAATGTAATCGTCAATCAAGCTTGACGAATATGCTATCATTACAAGAATATTAATATTTTTTTCATTTGTTGCAAGCTTGTGTATAGTTATACTGTGAATGCAAATGTAATAATTTTACCTCCACCTTATTTTATGTTTTTGAAACAATTATATTAATTTCATATTAGATTTTGGTTAAATTTTTTCATTGTTTATGAATATTATCTATATGCTCTCAAAATAAATGATAATTTTAGAAATTATATTTATTTATCTTATCTTAAAATGATTGATATAACTAGTGAATATGATTCGCGCTCCGTGCGATTACAAAGAAAAATATATTATTAAATAGTGGAGTATTTTTTATAAAGTGAAGAATTCTTATTTTTCATAAGATTTTCTATTACGTACATAGAGTGATAAGTAATGATAATTTTTTTCTCTTTTGATGATAAAAATTGATCGATAATCAATTAAACAATCTAATCGAAAAAAATATAATTTGTAGAGTATGATCTTAAAATAGCATATACGACAAAACTTCTAAAGTTGTTATATATATAAACTTCGGATTTATGTCTAATCTATTTTACTTGATAATGACTCTCTAGTAATCATTTTCATATTGCATTACAAATATTCATCCCAAAAGTAAAACTTTCTTATAACAATTAAAAAATACAAATAGTAAAGTTACTTTAATTTTCTATAAAGAAGACCAAAGTTATATCTAATCTTTTAACTCTTACACTTTAATAGAAAAATAAAGTGGCAAAGACTATTGAGAAAAGAAGATCACACAAATAAAGGCTCAAAAAGAATTATACTAAGCAAGTGTGCCCGTATATTCCTATCAAAATGAAGACCACTATGTAAGTCAACTGAATTAAAGCTAAAATTGATTAAAAAAATAAACATAAATGAAAAATAAAGAAGTGGATAATGAAAAGAATAGTATAAGCCTATAAAATGCTAAGAGATAGTGGATAATGAAAATATAACCCTACAAAAATAGAGGGATTATAGAGCAATGAAAATAATATTATTATGGAAAGTATATTTAATTTAAACTTTTAAAAATGGTTAGTTTTGCAATCTACATTTTTTATATAAAACGTGAAAATTTGAGTAATTAAAATATGAAACTAGTTTAGGTCATCTATAATATAAAAAGTAGACTTTAACTTCTTCTTTTGTCATAGAAATATGTATCACATAATAATCAATAATAATCATGCTCGTCTTAAAAGAAAACATAATAACCAAAGGTGAATTTCTTGAAATTGATTAATATGAGAAGAAAAAATATAAAAGAAAATAATATAACTACATAAACACCATACTTTACTCTGCCTAAAACATTTGTTGTCACTATTTTTATTTGTTTCAAAAAGAAAAAAAGATGAAGATATAAAGATTAAAAACACCTCAATCCATCAAAGCTATTTGTTTTCCAACTAAAAATATAAATCAAACTCAATTAATTTCATTTCTCGTTCTTCTGTTGCGGTAGAATCCCCGACTTTCATCTCCTTCTCCTCTTGAATAGTATCCACCATTCAAGTTCTACATAAATTTTGAGAGCTTGTAAAGAGGCCATGGTATGAACTTTGATATGCCAAAAAAGTAAAGTCCTTCGTAGGAGTGGATAATTGAAACTTGAAAAGCGACTCCATCTATCTAGCAAATAATCTTTCACATAAACAATTGATCTGGTGTTATTACTGTTAAATGTTGGTATATAAAAATTAATAATATTTAAAAAAAACTCAAATCCAACAAATACACAGGTCGATCAACCTGCAAAAAACAACCAATCTAAAATCAATAAGATATGAGAAATTATTATAAACACAAATGGAATAAAGAAACACAAAAAAAACTAAGAAAACAAAGAGGGAGAAAGGATCCATGTTATGGGAAGAAAAGGAAAGGTCATAACTCAAATTCAACAAATACACAGGCCGATCAACTTGCAAAAAACAATAAATCTAAAATCAATAAGATATGAGAAATTATTATAAACACAAAAGGAATAAAGAAATGCCAAAAATTAAGAAAACAGGGAGGGAAAAAGGATCTGTGTTATGGGAAGAAGAGAGAAAGGTCATAACTCAATAGAGTTAATAGAGAATGTGTGTGAGTCTGGAGGATTAATGACATGTCAGTTACATAAAATATTTAAGGTATAACTATTTATGAATAAATGAGATAACTGCTAAAAATTAAGCGACTATTGGGATTCAAATCTGAATTTATAATATTCTCATAATTTTAATTTTCATTTAGGCTCATGGTGTGAATATTTTTGAAATCTGCATCAACTTACAAAAATTCATTATAAAAAAAATAAAATAAAACAAAACAAAAAGAGATTTGAATATAATATTACTTTCATAGCAATGATTACCTTGAGATATGTCATTGTTATAAGGCCATATATGAGATCCCTTATGTAAAGGAAGATCCAGCACAATGGGTACCAGTAACAATTTATTTTTTAAGCTCACGTGGTGTATATATTTTTGAAAACTGCATCAACTTTGTATACATAACTTTTAAAAGAATAAGATAACTGTTGGGATTCTTAACTCATCACATAAATAGAAAAAGTTAGGAAAAGATAAAAAAGAGAAAAAAGTGGTAATAACTTGAGTAATTTATCACATCATTAAATGAGTAGAAAAAAAATATTTAAAATAGAAAAAATATTCCAAAAAAAGAAAAAAAATGCAAATGAAGGCTTTAAAAGTATGCCACATAAGCACGTAAAGATCCTTCCTTTATATATGTATATAGATTTATTTTTATTTTATTTAGTGTAGGGTTAAAATAGTAATGCAACTTTGAAGTTAGAAATTTTTCACTTTTATTATATTTTAATTTAATTTATTATTATTATTATTTATTTATTTTATTTAGTGGAGTTTATTTAATGGCATAACATTAAATGACATTAATTAAATAAATAAAATAAAAATAATTTTAAAATAGAAAAAAAATTCAAAAAAACATGAAAAAAGAAAAAGGCCTTAAAGGCATGCCACATCAGCATGCCTCTAAGTCTCCTTTTATATTTATTTTTATTTTATTTAGTGGAGGGTTAAAATGGTAATGCAACTTTAAAATTAGAAATTTTTCACTTTTATTATATTTTAATTTAATTTATTTTTATTTATTATTTTATTTAGTGGAGGTTGTTTAATGAAATAACATTAAATGACATTAATTAAATAAATAAAATAAAAATAATTTTAAATTAAAAAAAATAAGAAAAAAGAAAAATAAGATTGGAGGCCTTGGAGGCATGCCACATCAGCATGCCTCTAAGTCTCCTTTATATATATATACTAGTCAGTACTTTCGTGCTTCGCGCGATTATAGATAACATTAGCAAATTATTTAAATAATTTTTTTTTATAAAATAATCATCACAAAAAAGAATATATATATATATATATATATATATATATATATATATAAATTAATTCAATAAAAGATGAGACAAGAAAAAAAGGTGAAAATAAAAATACATTGGTATAAAAGTTTATTTTCTTATATCCTCTTAAAGATTTATATATAAAAGTTAATAATAAAACTTTTAGTTTTTTATTATATATTTATAATACTTTAGTACATATTTTTCGCACCTATTTCTACACCTCATAGTATTAATTGAGTAATATAATTAGATAATTCTAAGTCTTTTATAATAAAACAAATAAAAAGTTAGGATACAAAATCATCCGTCCCCCTCTCCACTCCCCCTAAAAAATATAAAAATATAAATAAAAGAGAAGGCTTTCTTAATCGAAGAAGATTGATGTGCATAAATATTTTTATACAATCAAATCAATATATCTTCATATATATTCTTATAAATAAATCAAAGTTACTTAATTATATATTTTCACTTACTATTATAATTTTATAACTGATATAAGTATTATTTGATGTTCAAGTTATTAACTATTTTGAGAGATCCTATCATTTCTTAAGGAATTTTATTATAATTTATATTGAGACAAACTTTATATTGAGTCTATATTT
The DNA here is from genome assembly GCA_035772735.1 of Datura wrightii. Lineage (NCBI taxonomy): Eukaryota > Viridiplantae > Streptophyta > Magnoliopsida > Solanales > Solanaceae > Datura > Datura wrightii. The sequence goes on along the minus strand of JASDFA010000006.1, from coordinate 52,380,943 downwards.
GGCAAATAAAAATTTATTTGAAAAGACAGAATTGTTTATGATCTTGAAAGACTACCAATCAGAATCTATATGCACTATGAAACATGAAGAAGAAAAATGTGACATCATTTTTCTTACTATTTTTTTTCTTATTTTCTTTTGTTTCTCAGATTATTCTTTTTTCAATTCTTTTCTTAATTTTCTCCCCTTTCTACCATATTTATACTCTGAAAGAACAAAAGTTTCTCTACCTTGTCAATATTCAATTCAATTTGCCTCTTTTCTTCAATTTTTATTTAAAATTTCAAACAATAATTTCATTGTATCATTTGATCCTTATGCCATCCCAAAACATCCCCCATCATCCCTTATAAATTCAAAGGGTCCACCTAATGAAACTTGGTACAAAATTATTATGAAACTCTTCGACACAAAGAATTTCTTTTTGTTTCTATTGGGTGTTTGATATTCATATTGGGGCCTAATTCGCGTCATGTAATGCTCATAACGGGGAAGCGTTCCTAATTTTTTTTTCATATATAAGGTCTGAACTCGATACCTCTGATTAAGGATAGAAGGATTTCATCTATCCCATCACAACTCTTATCGATCATCCATACAAAAAGTTACAAACTGCACATAACACATATTTTGGGGAAACATATTAAGAAATTACAAAGAATTATTAAGAATTTCTTGAAGAGAAATAGCAATAATAAGAAGCCACTATAATAAGTAATAATCTGTTATGAAATAATAAAGAAAGAACAAGAATATTATAGAGAAAGAGAGAAGTTCTTATTTCTCTTGATGTGATCAAATACAATGAAGGAGAACCCCTCTATTTATAGGGATAATTTCTCCTAACTTTTCTCCAAAAGATAGACTTTCACAATGGTATAAACACATGTATCCAATACAATACAAATATCTTTATAGACATTCACTACAACACAAATATGTTTATAACACTCCCCCTTGAATGTCTATTTGATAGATAATGTGCCTCATTAAAATCTTACTAGAAAAAACCCAGTGGGAAAAAAATCTAGTGAAGGAAAAAGAGTACACATATCTAATAACATGCATTTTGGCTGCCTCATTAAAAACCTTACAAGGAAAATTCAGTGGGACAAAACCTCATAATGGAAAAAGAGTACAGCGCGTATTAACTCCCACTAATGAGAACATCCTTGAATCTTTGAATCCCGATCTTCTGCACCATCTTCTTGAAAGTTGCAGTTGGTAGAGATTTGGTAATAAATCCGCCACATTGTCACTTGAACGAATCTGTTGCACATTGATATCACCATTATTTTGGAGCTCATGTGTGTAGAAAAACTTTGGCGAGATGTGCTTCGTTCTATCTCCTTTTATGAATCCTCCCTTTAGTTGTGCTATGCATGCTGCATTATCTTCATACAAAATTGTGGGTACTTTGTCACATTTCAAACCACATTTTTCTCTAATGAGATGTATCATGGACCTCAACCATACACATTTTCGGTTTGCTTCATGAATAACTATTATCTCAACATGATTTGATAAAGTAGCTACGAGAGACTGCTTTGTAGATCTCCAAGATATGGCAGTACCTCCACATATGAACACGTACCCAGTTTGAGATCGAGCTTTATGTGGGTCAGATAAATAACCAGCATCAGCATAACCAACAAGATCGGGACTTGCTAACAAATTAACCGAATGTTATGCCTTGTAGTATTAGAAAGATATATTAGTGCATCAATCACACTAAGATATGATACTTCAGGACCAAGGATTTCCTCATATAAGAATTATGAACAAGTTTAAATAAACTTGTAAATGCTTCAGGCATTTCGAATCTTTCATGATTTTCGTACAAATTTTGTTAAGTGATAACATTAATTAGTATTTAAATGCGTGACATCTTCTAGTGTCTGGACTACAGGTCCAATAAGCTCTATGCTTATCAATACGCATCATTTCACTTGATAATTATTTACATCAATATTCTTTAATAAACGTAGAATTCAGATCCTCACAATCTTTTACAATATCGCGCTATATTGTATCAAAAATATCGTCGACGATCAGTTCCAATGCGACATAACTTATTGAGATCTCTTCATTTTTTGTCATTTTCAGGTACCTGAACCTTTGCCAAGGTTTTATGAAGTGTTATGTCGTGGTGCTTTCTTAAAGCACTTGCCTCATCATTATGACCATCTTAATCACTTGCTCCTCTCCTTCTTCAAGGAGTTCTATATTTGAAACCGTTTGGTCTATCACGCTTCAGGCGTCTCAAGACCCTGTCCTTCAAGGACCTTTCATTGGAGCATTTGCAACTGATTTATAAAATAGAGTTAACAAATATATCTGGCAATTGATTTGCAATATTTTGCTAGTGAATTATCTATTGAACTTTAAGTTCACTTTTTTTTTCCCGAGGATCTAGATAATTCATCCCACACTCAATTTTCAGTTGCTAATCACTTCTCCCCCTAATGTTAGAAAAACTAACATTTACTCCCCAAGCTCATTTGGGACCCATCTTTGTGCGTTGTGGTGGGGCAATTGAATCATATATCGCACATTCAAATTTTTAGATGGAATTATTTGGTTCCTGACCCTGAACCAATTGTGATAGGGGAACCTTGTTGGCTTGATGCATTCAAGTGTTGCTACATGTTAAATAAACATATCTCATACCAAATTTTATTTGGGAGTTTTATTCTCATAACCAATGATTTAGCTTTAATTGGAGGCATACAATTTTCGCTAAACCAACATAGATATGAATCAGCATTATCAACATGATTTTATAATTTGGAACTATGCTCTTAATTTAATAATTCGAGCAACAACCTTACAAAAATCAATTGCAAGTTAATATCAAAACACATGTGACCATTGCATAGATGCATCTATTAGCAAACAGTTCACATGGTAGGTGAATGGGCCCATATTCACCCTTTTATAAGTTTCAAAATTTCAGGAAATATAATTCCAATCTTAGCTGATCAAGATCATTCTATCATGAGAACAAGCAACACAAGAGAATTCTTGAAGAATCTTTTATTTCTTCAACATATAGCCACGTGAATTCTCAATTATTTTTGCATCACATTTGAACCGGGATGGCCAACCGGTTATGCCAACCTATTTCAGTAAACTTCTAATTTACTTTCGTATGTGATTTCATCATCATGCCCATATTTATGTACTACAAATAAAAAAATCGGCGGGTAATCTTTTACATAAATATTTATAACCCGCTTCAATTGTAGTAGCATAAAGATATTAGATCTTCCCATAATTTATAGTCTCATTTTTTTTTCAATGTCCTTGAAACTTATAAGTTTCCTTTTCAGACTTACTACAACAATTTTATTCCTTCAGGTAGTAATACATTAGCTCTTTCGGAGCTCTCAATTAATTTTGTATACTACCACATATTCAATCATATCAAAATAGTTTCTCCACATAGTTTCAACTTTGAAACAATTTTGAATGTTGATGAGCTATACTCATGAACAGACTTATAGTCTTGATGGATCCAATCATATCGTGCCTTTGGGTGGATGACCATCTTCAGGTGGTATACCTTTTTTTTAGGCTATTCCATAAAACAAGTGGATCCTTAATCATGAGATATTCAATTTTAAGAATTTCGTCAAGATGATAACGCATGAATATCATAACCTTAGCACGATATTGATTTGATGCTTTGTTTTCACTTTTAATGGTGTCTCCAAGACCCATTGCATCCATATGGATTTTTGATGCTTTGTTTTCACTTTTAATGGTGTCTCCAAGATCCATTACATTCATATTTTGATGCTTTGCTTTCACTTTTAATGGTGTCTCCAAGACTCATTGCATCCATATGGATTTTTGATAATTTGTTTTCACTTTTAATGGTGTCTCCAAGACTCATTGCATCCATATGGATTTTTGATGATTTGTTTTCACTTTTAATGGTGTCTCCAAGACCCATTGCATCCATATGGATTTCAGCATCCAACACCCATGAAAGGTAGTTCTTGCCCGAATATTGAAGGGCAACGAAATCAAGTTTCGTAAGGTTAGCCATATTAAAATAAAAAGAAAAATAATACCCTGGCCTTCAAATTTTGAGACAGTAGAGTCGTAGAGCAACAATATCACCAAAGGAATATCACTGCTGTGTTTCGAAGAAGAAATTTTAATTTTTCTTACCTCAGATCTTTCAAAGTGAGTGCTCAAGGCAGAGACTCGTGCTGATAACGTATTATGAAATAATAAAGAAAGAACAAGAATATTATAGAGAAAGAGAGAAGTTCTTATTTCTTTTGATGTGATCAAATACAATGAAGGAGAACCGCTCTATTTATAGGGATAATTTCTCCTAACTTTTCTCCAAAAGATAGACTTTCACAATGATATAAACACATGTATCCAGTACAATACGAATACCTTTATAGACATTCACTACAACACAAATATGTTTATAACATAATCAATATTCTATTTTCTATGGTATCACAATGCAACACTTATTTTGTGGAAATATTATCAAGAAAAGTTCACTAATAAAAATTAAACATACCAAAAATTCTCCTTCGCCTTTGCTGATATCTGCAACATCCAAAAAATATGAATTTCTTCTAGTATTAGATAGTACTTATACACCACCTAATATCTCTTCATCTAAATTTACCTTTTAATTGAATAATAAATTTATACATTTTAATTTATACATTTAATAGCTAAAATTAAAGATAATTAAATATATATAAATAACTATCATCTTTTTGTGATAAAAAAATATTAACTTTTGTTTCAAATGATATGAATTATAAAGGATTATTAAAAAAATTAAGCAATGATGGATATTAATAATTTAAATATAAGGAATATGAAAAGTTGAATTAATGCTAATGATAATTAAGATTTTTATTCTACAATAGGATAAATATAGCAAAATATAAAAAAAAAATTTAAAAATTTGACAAAAAATATGGCTTAAGAGAGCCGACACATCACTTGTTTAAAACCTTCCTTTATTATATATTTATATATAGAGAGAGATATATTTTGTGATCTCCTCTTTCTTTTTTTTCCCCTCAAAATGAAAATTTGAGAAGTTTTTCTTTTCTTTTTTTGCATTGACCCTTCTTGTTCATTGATAGTATATTTATTGAGTTAGTTTCTCAGTAATTCAACTAAAAATAGTTTACTCAGAAAATTACTTTCCTTTTATCTAATCTATCTAATTAGATAAAAAATGAACCAATAGTAGTATTTTTATAAATAAAAAATTAAAAATGCTCGGGGATGGAAATGAGGGAATATCTATAATACCAAAAGTCACTTTTCTTTGCCTTATATCTCAAATTTACTCAACTACTAATATTTCACTCACAAAATCACTCAATCAATTTAGATAGTTTTTCTATTTAATTTTATTGACATGAAAATTTTATTTTAAGTCAAAATTTTAAGAAATAAAATGCTACTCATTTTAATCATTTTATCGATCAACCCAACTTGACCCGATTCTTAAAAATTATATGATCTCAATATTCTTAAAAATTATATGATCTCAATACATTAAAGAAAATGACATATTTGAAATTTTTTTATGCTTATTATTATTATTATTATTGTTATTATTATTTTATGGAAGAAAATTAGAAAATTATTTGCTTTTTTTGCTTTTTTCAAGTGAAACATAATATTTTTAGATCTAAGTTGTGATAATTATAGTCTATTATGCATAGAGGCATTGGGAACTGCTCTTAATTTAATGATATTATAAAATTTAGATATAATACACTTAGGATGCGCTTTATTTTCCTAAAAGAAAATTTGCAATTATGAAAAGAAAACACAAAATTTTAACTCTTGTTTTCAAAAAAATTTAACATATATTTTGATGGGGTTGTTTGACTTTGTATTTATTTATCATAAAGATTTTAACATATATTTTGACGGAGGTGTTTGGCTTTGAATCACGAAATTTTAAATTAAAAAATCTAAACTAAAATCTAACTGTCCCAAGATAATTTTATATTAAAATTTTTCAATATTTTGATTACTTTATAATTAAATTTCTTCATCATCATCATCTGTAGAAAACATATAAGATTACAAATAAGAAAATAAATTATATTTTAAAATAAAATTTATTATAATTAACAGAAAAGTCATATAAAAAGATATAAGTAAAAGAAGATGATTATGACTAATATAATACTTAAAGTTATACGATACGACCTTCACAATTAAAATACTTTTTCTTTAACGATTGAAAGTTGAATTTAAGTAAAAAAGAATGAAATTTTATTGTGAAAAAAGAAATCAAGTATGAAGATATTCCAAAGAAAATCTTCGTTATTTTTACTACAAATATTTTTCTACTTTGTTGTTATCTAACTCAATGTCTTTGCTTGTCGTTACTAGATGATTTTTTTATTTTTTCAACAATTTTCTTAAAGTACATCATTGCCATGAAAGCCTATAAAATCAAGAAAAAAATATATTATTAGTTTAGAGAACTCTTTGTAGTTAACAATCCTCCTTAATGTGATATATGCAATAAAACTTCATATCAATAATTTTTTTTATTTTTTAGCGGCTTAAAAATGGTGCTTACAATATCAACACACTTTCTTTCAAAAATTATAAACATACTGGCGTTGCGCTAATTTGGTACAATTAAAGGCAAAAGCGATCCTCAAATGAGTTTATGTATAGTAAAGTAGAAAATATACCAGCGACCATAAAATATAAGCACCCAAAATATTTGATGAAGAAAAAATGAAAATGAGATAATATTTATATATATAAACTAATGTACAAATATAATAAAGTAAGAAATAATTAACTAATGTACATATACAATATTCATATTCATACACACACACACATCCTCAAAAGTAATGTTATACTTGACTTCTTAAACTCTAGCAAGAAGTTGTATCATGTGCATCTTTCAATTACAAAACTAACGATTCTCTGAGAATATTTGATAACCTGAAGGAAGCTTTAGTATAGAATCTATAAAGATGAAGGGCAAGACTTGAGAAAAATGAACTATTTCTTCTCTTTATATAATTTTTTTTAAATTGATGTCTCTTTAGTTTTTCTTTCATGTATTTATTAATTGAAATAATATACATGTAACGTTTCAATGAATTGCCTTAAATTCTACCAATGAAGAGGTTGGCAAATGGCTAATTAAAATATATTTAATGCATTGATTTATAAAATAAAAAATAGTTCATTTTTTTAAGGAAAATATAATTTCTTAACTTTATAAGATTATTTTAATTTTTCAATATTTTGATTTGAGACTTTTCATTTATATAATAATATGATTATATAATTTAATTTCATAAATAAATTCAAAAGAATAGTATGAGATATAATTTTAATTTCCTATGTAAATTAAAATAACTCTAAAAGATAAAAACCTCTATTTTAAAAGTATTTATAAATTAAGAATTCAAGAAAAAAAAAGGAAAAAAGAGAAACTATTTTTTTTATAATAATTAAGATGAGAAACGCTTTTGGACATTAAATAAAGGAGAATGAATGCCCACAATTCTTTAATTAAATTCATTGAATTTTCAAGTTTTGAAATTAAAGTTTTACTGCTTTATTTTTAATTCACCGATTCACTTTTAATTTAATAAAAAATTAATTTAATTAAATATTTCTTTTTCTTTAAGGTAAAAAGACAGCTCTAAATTTAAAGAGTATTATCATAATTAACTTTAAATGTAGGATTTTCTTATATTTAGTATAAAATAAAATATAATATGATATAATATAATTATGATATTTGTAGTCGTTGTCAACACAACAAATATGTATTACTATTCTTTAAAATACCTATAATTCATTAAAAATGTGTAAAATTTTATAATAAAATATATTATTTTCTATTCTTTATTATACAAATTAATAGCATTCAATATTCAATGTTATAACATTAAATAAGACACCTTCGTATTAATTCATAATTCAACCAAGAAGTTAATGTGTAGAATATTATAGGTTGTTTGGATAAGGGATAATTTAGTCGATCAATGTATGAAGGATATTTTCGTAATCCAACATTCAACTATGGGCTTTCCACTGTGTGTGTGTATCTTAATATAATATTTTATAGATAAGTGGTTACAAAATTTTAAATTGAAAGAATTAATTTCTTTACCCATGTTGTGCGGTAACTAATAGATATATAATTTTTTCATGTTCATATACATTGTATATGAAAAAAAACGGCAATAGCTTTATAAATTTTAAAATGTGTATTTAATTTTTTTTATAAAAATATTATTGGAATAGAATAATATGATTCAAGGATAAAATGTCATATAACGTTTGAAGGGTAGATTTGTAATTCAATTTCAACTATATAGTAGTATTTGATTGAGGGGTAATATTGTCTTCAATATTTGATGAATAATTTGATAATTTTTAATTTTTAATCTTTATGATTTCTACTTTAGAATATAATGATAGCATATATGTATGTATATATATATATGTATATATAGATAGATATGATAAAATATTAATATTTAATCATATTTTTAATTAAATTTTAATTTAGTGGATGGGCAAATGGTAATTTAGCTTTTCACTTTTTGGCTTCCCACTTATTATTATTATTATTATTATTATTATTATTATTATTATTATTATTATTATTATTATTATTATTATTATTATTATTATTATTATTATTATTATTATTATTATTATTATTATTATTATTATTATTATTATTATTATTATGATATATATATATATATAGTAATAATATAATTATTTATTATTTATTATTATTTAAAGGGTATATTGATCTTTCAATGTTTGGAGGATATTTTAGTATTTTAAACTTTTCACTTATTTATTATTTATTATTTATATTTATTTACTATTATTTGAAGGGTATATTAGTCTTTCAATGTTTGGATGGTATTTCAGTCTTTTAACTTTCCTAGCATATTTATTAAAATTATTTTTGTCACGCCCCGCTTTGGGAGGCATGACCGGCACTTGGTGCCCTACTAAGACCTAGATTGCTGGACTGCTGAGCCTAGGCACTTCTGATGCCAGACTGGCTCTAACTTTGGGTTCATGGAACCAACGGGCTATATAACGACTGTAAATATAGCCTCCGGCCGACTATGCCGATAGCCACCTGTAAGGAAGCAACAGCTAACCAGAACAACAATAGTATGAAGGAACCTATGCGGGCCGACAAGGCTACCATGCTGTCTAATTACTTCTGAATCAAGAAAACAGGTGCTAAACTGCTACGTGACCGATAAAGTCACCACTACCAACTGAATAAGGCCCCACACGGCCATTATAAACAAACTAAAACATACACACGGCCTCACACGACCGGTACAGCTAACCACAGGGAATATACAATCTGCAAGCCTCTAAGAACACTGATAAGATGGTCGGGACAGGGCCCCGACCTACCCATACTATATAACAAAAGAAAAGGAATAAACCTCTAGCTGTCTAGCTCCGGATGACAGAAGCTGATGACTCTGTGTGCTGGCTGAAATTACGAGGGATCGACTCGTCTATGAGTACCTGCAGGCAAGTAATGCAGCGCCCCCAAATGGGCGTCAGTACCACTGGTACCGAGTATGCAAAGCAAACTGAACATAACTGAAGATAAGCAATAAACTGGTAGTTACTAAAATGACAGAGGATAGCTAAAACTGTCTGGAATAGCAGAATCTTTACTGAGCTTAACTGTACTGGAAAGAAGATAAGAATCATACCTGTCGACGCAACATCCTGCTATTTATCAACTTAATGAGCAACATATATATATATATAGCATACAAGAACCTATACCAGCCCCCATAAGTCGGAAGGTTCCAATCAACACAGAACCTATATACCCCTACCCGGGTCAAACCATCCAAAAATAAATTCACTCCACTCACCTAATAACTACGAGCACCCCGCCGGCCCCCTGGGTATGCAGCTTGGGCTCTCTGGGGCCCTGACTATAACTGTATTTGAGTTCGGAGGACTCCTGTAACTGTAATCTGAGATCTGTATCTGTAATCTGTAATCTGTGCCCTGGGCGCAAGCGCTCGACAGGGTATGCTATAATGTTGATCGGCCTGCTATGGGGAATGCTGCATCCCATCTTCGTCCTACTGCGGACGGCATGCCACTCCTTGGAGTGACATATCCTCACCCTCTGGTGGGCGAGTCGACACAACTATTAACCCTGGGGTGGCAAGGAAGCTCTAAGGGTGCCCACATAACACAATCAGGTCTCAACAAACAACAATAATCACATATAACATGTATAATAAATCTGATATTACTGTTAATATTTTGATATTCTATTATGATTCTCTGGCTGAATTAAACTGAATCTGGTACTGAGTTTGAAATAATATCTCGCGGTTTAATACTGATTTACTGACTTTTATTTTGAATATGGCATAGCAATACAAACATACTTAATACTCGGCTTTTGGAACTTCCTTTTGGAATTTATTCTATTTTACTATACTAGAATTACTAACTTGCCGAAGAAATAAGCTTTACATACCTCAATTGTCGATTTTTCGGATAATTGGCATAACTCGGTCAATATTCAGCTATTTCTTCCAACTGCATTCATATTCATAGCAACTAGAACCAAATTCATCAATATTCCAGAAGGAAATGCTACTTTAAATATATATATAGCCTAAACTTTGACTTATCGGAAAACAACCGAAAACTCGCTATTTCTCGGAAGTCCAGAAGGGAGAAATAGTCATTTTAGGGTTAGGAGTATATTGACACTAATTTGGAGCAATTCCACTTACCTTATCTCGGTAGGACGACGATTCGCCGACAGAATTTCACGAAACTAACTCCTCAGGAATGCTCTCCGCAGCTTTATACTTCAGTATCCAGAGTTAATTTGAGTTTGGACCGCGTTTGACGGCGTAATCAGATGAATTTTATATTGAAACCTCGTTCCTCTCTATTCTCTGTTCGGTTTCTGGAAATAAGAATGGAAAATGAAGTTAAAAATCGAAGTGGGGCTTTATATAGTGGAGCCTAGACAGGCCCTCCATGGCATGTTGGCCATCGCGGAGGGGCAGCCTCCGTGGCACGTTGCCATCGTGGAGGGGAAGCCTCCGTGGCACGTTGCCATCGCGGAGGGGAAGCCTTCGTGACACGCTGCCTGTCGCAGAGGGGCTTTGCCCGACTTCCTCTTTATGTTGCATTTGTCGAATGCGATTTATAAGTCGCACTTGCCTTTCCATGCTCCGACTTGGCGCTTGTCCGGTCTTCCCCCGGGCCTTTTTCTAGCATGTATGGCATTCTAAAACTATTAACCAACATGCAAATAGGCCATCTAAAACTGTCAAGAATTTACGGGGTGTAACATCCTCCCCCCTTAGGTACATTCGTCCTCGAATGTAAACTTCTACTTACAAGAATTCCGACTTACTTGACTTATTCTAGAAATATTTCGGCATAGTCTCCCCTGTAATATGGACTATCTCAAAAATCCTGAAGCGCAGAAAAGTCCAATACAGGTACTCCACACAACACTAGTATTCATCACAAAAGCCAGCTATTTCATTTATTCGCATAATATAAGGCAATTCATTAAACAACAATACTAATGTACCTCTGGATGATTAAGTCTGGAACAATTGAGGATATCTGACTTTCATATCTTCCTCTGCTTCCCAAGTCATCTCCTCTCGGTTCCTGTTACACCATAATACTTTAACAGAAGCAATATCTTTAGTTCTCAACCTGCGAATTTGCCTGTCTAGTATGGCTACTGGAACCTCTTCATAAGCTAGCTCTTCCGTAACCTGGACATCCTGAACTAGGACAACTCTAGAGGGATCTCCTATATATTTCCTCAGCATGGACACATGGAAAACTGGATGGACAGACTCTAATTCTGGAGGCAAGTTCAACTCGTATGCCGCTTGGCCTATTCTTCGACGGATCTGATAAGGCCCAACAAATCTCAGGCTAAGCTTACCTTTCTTGCCGAATCTCATCACCCCTTTCATTAAAGAAACTTTCAAAAACACCCAGTCATTCACATTGAATTCTAGGTTTCTTGCCGCACATCAGCATACGATTTCTGGCGGCTCTGAGCAGTCAGTAGGCGTTCTCTGATAAGCTTTACCTTTTTCTCTGACTGATGAATAATATCCGGCCCAATCAGTGCTGACTCTCCTACTTCTAACCAACCAATGGGCGATCTGCATTTTCGCCCATACAAAGCCTCATAGGGCGCCATCTGGATAGCTGAGTGGTAACTATTGTTATAAGCAAACTCAATAAGTGGTAGGTGCTTATCCCAGCTACCTCCAAAGTCCAATACACACGCTCGTAACATATCCTCGAGCGTTTGAATAGTGTGTTCTGCTTGCCCATCTGTCTGAGGGTGGAAGTGTGCTCAGATTAATCTGTGTTCCCAGGCCTCTCTGAAATGATTGCCAAAATTTAGCTGTAAATTGCGCCCCTCTGTCAGAGATAATGGATACTGGAACACCGTATAGTCTGACTATTTCTTTGATATACAATTCAGCATAATCTTCGGTAGAGAAAGTAGCCCTTACTGGCAGAAAATAGGCTGATTTTGTCAGTCTGTCAACAATTACCCAAATCGAGTCATTCCTATGCCTAGTACGGGGTAATCCAGCTACAAAATCCATATTTATTGCTTCCCACTTCCAAAAAGGCACAACTATGTCTTGAGTCAATCCGCCTGGTTTCTGGTGTTCAGCTTTTACTTACTGGCAGTTAGGACACTAAGCTACGAATTCTGCTATTCCTTTCTTCATTCCTGGTTACCGGTAGATTTCTTTCATATCATGGTACATTTTAGTTGAACCTGGATAGAGGGAATGACGAGCATAGTGTACCTTGCCCATAATCTACTGGCGAAGTCTTGCAACGTCTGGAACGTAAAGGCGATTTTTATATCTCAACACTCCATCCTCAGTTACCTGAAAGCTCTGCTCGCATGCCTCAGTCTACTGGAACTTTGCTGTTTCCTACGTCAGTTTAGTCAGAGGTGCTGCAAAAGTGGAAAATCCTTCCACACACCTTCTGGAGTACCCGGCTAACCCCAGGAAACTGCGTGCCTTGGTCAGAGTGGTAGGTCTGGCCCATATTTTCACTGCTTCTATTTTCTGTGTATCTATCTGTATACCAACCTCCGACACAATGTGACCAAAAAGACTACTAAATTCAGTCAGATTAACCTTTAGAGAAATTGGCATGTAATTGACGATCATATTGATTTATCATACCGGAGAAACTGACAAGTAATCTCTCTGTATAACTAGAGCTTATTTGGCCTTATGGCTCACATGCTAATGCCACTCACTGCTGGGATAATCTGTATGACTGTCTGCACACCATGTGCATGTATCTGATCAGAGGATCCTGATAGTTATCATGATCTCTAATAATCTGGCTGAATAACTGAATGGCTGGGCTGAAGAACCCGAATGCTGAAGTAGTCTAATAATGCTCTAAATGTCCTACTCGGACATCTGTAGCTCATGCATAACTGCAGAGTTGTGGACAGCTAACTGCTTTGTTCTTCTAGTTGAACAACTGTAGAGCTGGGCTTAGTCAAATTTACTCTCAGGCGATCTGTACCTGGATCTTCATAGGGAACCTACCGATTTCCTTGTCTTAGTAAACACTGTGCTAGAAGAGTACTACCAATTCCTCATGCCTGGTTCATATCCACTCGGATCTATACTGCTGTACTAGGAAATTCTCAGTCTTTTGGGTAACTTTGTAAAGACTGGTGTTATACCCCGTAGGATTCCCGGCACCTAGATGACCTATTCGCACGTTGGTTAAGCATATTTGAAGGCCATACGTGCTAAAGAAAGGCCCGGGAAAAAGATCGGACGAGAAACCTGTCGAACCATCGCGGAAGGAGCCGAGGCAGAGCCCCTCCGCGATGGCAACGTGTCACGGAGGTGGAGCCTCCGCGTTGGCTCCGTGACACATTGGCCTTGTCCAGGCCCAAGTATATAAAGCCCCACTTCGGTTTTTAATCAATCATTCTTATAATTTCCAGCGAAAACAGAGAGGAAAGACCAGAGGAAAGAAAAGAACGAAGAGGGTAAATATATTTTCGTCCGATTACGCTGCTAAACGTAGTCCAAACTCAAATTAACCTCAGATACTGAGGTATTTAGCAGCAGAGAGCATTCCTACGGATTTAGTTTCGCGAAATACGGCCGACGAATCGTCGAGCTACCGGACTAAGGTAAGTGGAATTGCTCCAAACTAATGTCTATGTATTCCTAGCTATGAAGTGAATATTTCTCCCTTCTGGACTTCGGAAAAATAGCGAGTTTTCGACCGTCTTTCGATAAGCCTAAGTTTAGGCTATAATTATATCGAAAGTGATGTCGTCCTTTAGAATAAAGTTGTATTTAGTACTGATTGACATATATATGAATGCAGTTGGGAGGAATAGCTGAAATACTGACCAAGCTACGCCAGTTAGTCGGGAAATCAGAAGCGAAGGTATGTAAAGCTAGTTTCCTCGGCAAGTTAGTAATCTTGGTATAGTAAAGTAGTTTAAAGGCCAGTAGAATGTTCAGAAATCAGGTGTTATGTTTATTACGAATGTTGGTACGATATTAGAAGCATCATGTTATATTTAGCGCGAAACTTGCTAGCACGATATGAATTCTAATACAAGTGTTAGAAATTGCACAGCATGCTCAGTATGTGATGTAGTACAGAATGTTAGGATAGTATCGTATTCAGTTAAAACCCAGTAAAGCAATGTAATATCTGTAAGGTATCTCAGAAGTAGAATGATAGGTTAAAATGAAGTTTAGAAAGCATGTAGAAATAGTAAATCATGTTACTATAGAAACTCAGTATACAACATGGTTTCCAACAGAAAGACTATATCTTGTTCAGCATTAGACTCATCACAGTATGGCAGAAGATTATATTTATATATATATATATATATACTATTATCAGTCTCAGCATGTATTAAGTTCGTACATATTACTATCACTAGTTCAACATACAGTATGTATAAATACTTTATTATCATTAGCTTCAGTATGTGGGATATGCAGATAGTATTACTAGTTGAGACCATTGTATTGTCTTGGGGTTGGATTACCTAGCATCCATGACCGCCCCAGGGTTAATAGCTGTATCGACTCGTCCGCCAGAGGACGAGGATACGTCACTCTACGGAGTGGCATGCCGTCCCACAGGGGACGAAATGGGATGCCAGTTTTCCCCATATTGTGCCTTGGTCGGCCCTTACATACCCCTGTCGAGCGGATACGCCCGGGTATTGATTCAGGAGTCCTCCGGACTCAGGTACAATTATAGTCAGGGGCTCAGCGAGCCCAAGTGCATACCCAGGGGACCGGCAGGATGCTTATAGTTATTATAGGAGATGGGACGACCGGGGTAGGGGTATAGATTGCGTGTTGTTTGTACCTCCCGGCTTATGGGGGTCGGGTAAGGTTTGTGTGTGCTATGTTATGTTATGTTATGCCATGTTACACTAGATACGAGTAGATCGACAGTAGAATGATACATCTCCAGGTATGACTCCTACTCCTTCCAGTATAGTTAAGAGCAGGCATAGCTTTATATTTTCAGTCAGTTAGTCTATTCTTTCTTATTTCAGTTTCATTAGTTGTGTTGTTGTTTTTAGATATTTCCTTCAGTTATCGTTTTACATACTCAGTACCAGTGGTACTGACGCCCGGTGGGGCGCTGCATTACTTGCCTGCAGGTACTCATAGACGAGGAGGCGATCCCTCGTAATCCCAGCCAGCGCAGAGTCATCAGCTCCTGTTATCCGGAGTTTGATATTTCAGAGGTTTATATCATTTCCTTTTGTTGTACAGTACGGGTAGGTCGGGGCCCTGTCCCGACCATCTTATCAGTATTCTTAGAGGCTTGTAGTCTGTATGTATTTCCCTGTGGTCAGTTGAGCCGGTCATGTGAGGCCGTGCAGTATGTTATAGCTGTTTAGCACTTCAGTTTATGTTGGCCATGTGTGGCCTTATCCAGTTAGTAGTGGTGACCTTGCCGGTCACGTAGGTATTCAGTATTCCGTTATTGGGTTACAGATAACTAGACAACATGGTGGCCTTGTCGGCCTGCATAGGTTCCTTGTTACGAGTGTGTTTCTGGTTAGCTGCTATTACAGGTACAGGTGGCTATAGGCCTAGTCGGCCGGAGGCTGTATTTACAGCCGTTATATAGCCCGTTGTTTTCCTGAATCTGAGTTAGAGCCCGCCAGGCACCAGATGTGCTTAGGCTCAGTAGTCTAGTAGTTCAGGTCCTAATAGGGCACCAGGTGCAAGTCATACCCCCCAAGGCGGGGTGTGACAAACTTGGTATCAGAGCAGGTCGTATCCCAGGGAGTCTGCAAGCCGTGCTAAGTAGAGTCTTGTCTATGGATGTGTTGTGCACCGCATACTATAGGCAGGAGGCTGCGAGGCATAATAGGATGGTTACCCTTCTTCTATACTCAGTCGTGCCATAGCACAGTACAGTACAGGGTTGGTCCTTTTAAAACTTATCATATTCTTTGAATACAGATACAAGTCAGACCAGCGAAATCCTATCCCAGGCAGAAGATCAGATATAGCAACAGGAGAGAACATCAGCCAGTTACAAGGTAACTACAGTAGCAGGAGGAGGTAACAGGGACCTCCCAATGTTATCTTTTTATTGGTACCATCCCCAGTATATGTCGATAACTTCAGAATAGGAAGTCATAAGCATAACGTATAAATGAGTCGATTTATTTGTTATATATATATATATATATAAGACCTGATTAAGATAGTAGACAATATTAGATTATCAGATAAGTGTGAGAAAGAGAGGGAAATGTAGGATTCCCA
This sequence comes from Datura wrightii, assembly GCA_035772735.1. Classification (NCBI taxonomy): domain Eukaryota; kingdom Viridiplantae; phylum Streptophyta; class Magnoliopsida; order Solanales; family Solanaceae; genus Datura; species Datura wrightii. Next base: position 52,364,045 of record JASDFA010000006.1, on the reverse strand, counting down.
CCTCCATTCCTTCAGGTGTGGTACAGTTCCATGTCTTCGTTTTGTTGCAGTAAGAAAAAGTCATTCCTACCCCTTAGTTTTGATCCCAGTGTAGCAAAGGGCATAAGGATTGAGATGATGTTGCCCAAAGCAGGCAGTAAGTGGAAGGTGGATTGGTTGATTCCAGAAAGTGTTTTGAAAGAGTAAGGAGCCCTTATGATTATGTAAGTTGTGCAGACCCTCACGGTAATTAGTCAGAAGAGCAAGTAAGACTACTAGCTTACTCGAAGTGGGTGTAGGAGATCCGTCAATGATGGACTCCCAGTAAGAGTCAAGTTCAAGTCAGGAAAGGGTTGAATCCGCCGTGGCATGCTAACGACGGCAGGGTATGTCTGCAAGATAATAGTTATAATTTTAGCTGTGATATCAAAAGACAAGGGGATTATATGAATAAGATGGGTCTGACTGCAAGTCAGAAGAAGTATAGGTTGGAACTTGACTGGCAACCTTATTGATAGTGTAAGGCAGGTACCTTGAACCCCATAGCCCAGTTTAAGGAAGATGAAGGTGAAGAGTATGAATACTAGATTTTGAGGGGAAATCAGAATCACCTCTAGATTGATAGAACATCGTGTGTTAAGGACTAAACCTTAGACAAACAACTAAGAGACAGTAAGGTTGTAGTTTAGAATGTTGCGGTATGTCCGCCCAAGGAGAAGGTAAGAGGGTACCGAACTAGAGACTCCAATCTAGTGTGGTCCAGAGACAAGGTCCAACAGACAGTCACGGGCCTTAATATAATGCCAAGTAAGGCCACAAGGTTCGGATGTTGACCCCACATTGTAAAAGTGGCGAAATTTCAAATAGCAGATCATAGCTAAAGTGCATGTGTGTGTTGCTTCCAGAATGGAATGAAAAAAAAATCCCATGAAATGATACGATAGGATATGAGATATCATTAGACCGTGGGAGCGGTATATCATGTGCAGTATGAAATCCAGTAAGGCATGTTAGAGATTATGTATCACCACAAAATTCAGTATGTATTGTACATAGTTGTTGATATATATATATATCTACAGATGATAGATATGATGTAAGTAGTTGCAATGGGGGTTACAGTCACATAGATTTTGGTTAGCTGCTAGGAAATATATACAGATTGTACTGCAGGACCCCTCACCAAAAGAGAGGGGGGCATGTTAAGTGGTCGTACATCGTTTTCCCAGCCTTGTAGGTGAGAGTCAGCCTTAGTCAACCTAGCAACTATTATGCGGAACACCCTGCAAGTCAGCTGACCGTCTCAGTCAGACAAACCTGTGGGTACCCCAAGAAAGAGTCCATATCAGTAGTTAGTGACGGACTAGTACTTCAGCTGGTTCTCGTAAGGTATTCAGATACAGAGCCCTAACAGAAGGCTAGTCTTTACAGAATGGCTCATAAGACTGAGAATTTCCAAGGACAGTAATATAAATCCAAGGGGGTACGAATAAGGCGTAAGAAGTTGGTAGTGCTCTGCTAGCATAGTATTTACTAAGACAAGGAGATCGGTAGGTTCCTTATGAAGATCCAGGGACGGATCGCCTGAGAGTAGGTTGGACTAAGCACAACACCACAATTGTTCAATTAGGAGGACGAAACAGTTAGCTGTCCACAACCCCGCAGTTATGCATGAGCTACAGATGTCCGAGTAGGACATGTAGAGCATCGTTAGACTACTACAGCATTCGGATCATTTAACCAAGCTATTTAGTTAGTCAAGGTTATTCAGCCAGACTATTAGAGATCATGATCATTGTCACGATCCTCTGATCAGATATGGGCACATGGTGTGTAGATAGTCGTTCAGGTTATCCCAGCAACAAGTAGCCTTAGCATGTGGCCAGAAGGCCAGATAAGCTCTAGCTATACCGGTAGATTACTTGTCAGATTCTCGAGTATAATAAACCAGTATGACCGTCAGTTATATGTCAATTTTTCTAAATGTGAATTTGGGATGAGTTCAGTAGCCTTTTTGGTCACATTGTGTCGGAGGCTGGTGTACAGGTAGATACACAGAAAATTGAAGCAGTGAAGACATAGCCCAGACCTACCACTCCGATTGAAGTACGCAATCCCTGCGGTTAGCCGGGTACTACAGAGGGTTTGTGGAAGGATTTTCCACTTTAGCAGCACCTCCGACTAAATTGACACAGAAGGCAGCAAAGTTCCAGCAGACTGAGGTGTGTGAGCAGGACTTCCTGGAGTTAAAAGACAGGTTAACATCAGCCCCAGTGTTAGTATCGCCAGAAGGTACATGGGGTTGACACAACATGGTAAAGTAATAGCTTATGCTTTCAGGCAGTTGAAGGAACATGAAAAGAATTATCTTACCCATGACCTGGAGTTAGCTGCAGTAGTTTATGCCTTAAAGAATGAATATTTTGTATCATCCAGCAAGGGCTAATGTGGTAGCAGATGCCCTTAGCTGTAAATCTATGGGGAGTTGGCATACTTGCAGCCTGAACAACGAGAATTGTTCCGAGAATTACACCAGTTAGCCAGTTTAGCCGTTCACATAGCAGAAATAAAGGACAACAGAGCGGTAATACAGAATGTCGCAGTGTTGTCTTTAGTGGTGGAAGTAAAGGAACGGCAGTATGAAGACCCTAGCCGGGTTCAACTTGAACATAAGGTTCAGCAAGGAGAGGTGACATATTTTCAGGTAACCGGGGATGAAGTGTTGCGATGTAAAAGCCGTATTTGTGTTCCAGATATTTTGGGGCCTCGCCAGCAGATTATGAGCGAGGCGCATTACGCCCGCTATTCTCTCCACCCAGGCACGACGAAGATGTACCTTGATATCAAAGAAAAATTTCTGGTGGCCAGGTATGAAAAGAGAAATTGCTAAATTTGTAACTCAGTGTCCTAACTGCCAACAAGTGAAAGCAGAACATCAGAGACCAGGCGGTTTGACTCAGGACATAGCTGTGCCTCTCTGGAAATAGGAAGCAGTAAACATGGGCTTTGTATCAGGATTACCCCGTACCAGACACAGATATGACTCTATATAGGTGATAGTTGATAGATTGACAAAATCAGCTCATTTCCTGCCAGTAAGAGCTACTTTCTCGGCCGAAGATTATGTAGAGTTGTATATCCGGGAAATAGTCAGATTGCATGGAGTACCGGTATCCATTAATTCAGACAGAGGAGCACAGTTTAAGGCTAGATTTTGGCAATCATTTCAGAGGGGTCTGGGAACGCGGATTAAATTAAGTACTGCATTCCACCCTCAGACAGACGGACAGGCTGAACGCACTATTCAAACGCTCGAAGATATGTTGCGATCGTGTGTGCTAGATTTCAGTGGTAACTGGGACGAGCATTTGCCCCTATACGAGTTTGCTTATAATAATAGCCATCACTCAGCCATCCAGATGGCGCCTTTTGAGGCTTTATACGGGCGAAGATACAGATCACCGATTGGCTGGTTTGAAATAGGAGAATCAGCGTTGGTTGGGCCAGACGTTGTTGAGCAGTCAGAGGAAAAGGTAAAGCTTATCCGAGAACGCCTACTGACTGCACAGAGCCGCCAGAAATCATATGCAGATGTGCGGCACAGAAACCTGGAATTCGATGTGAATGATTGGGTATTTTTGAAAGTGTCCCCGATGAAAGGGGTACTGGAGAATTCTGGTGTTGCTAACCTCTGGAATATGCTTAGTCAGTCTCTATTTCTGGTTCTGGCACAGGCGATAACGTTTACTGGTCTTTAGGGATGCTTCCCTGCTAATACAAGCGCCAGCTGGTCGTTAGACCGTCTAACTGCGCCCATATCGTCATCCACCTAATTTAGGCTACTAACTCTTGTGAGCTTCTGAAGTCTAGATCTAGCAACAATCATATAAGTCCATTAACTCAATAAACTGAGAACTGAGAAAGTTTCTATGGCTTCATACGTGAATCACACTTAACCTGCCCCTTCTCTCTTTTTCTTTTTGGCGAGGGGTCCTGCAATACAATCTGTATATACTTCCTAGCAGCTAACCCGAATCTGTGTGATTGTAACCCCTATTGGCAGCTACTCACAACATATATGATATCCGTATATATGTATCAACAACTACGTACAATACATACTGAATTTTGTAGTGATATGTAATCTCTGACATGCTTTATTGAATTTCATACTGCACATGATATACTGCTTCTACAGTCTAATGATATCTCCTGTCCTCACGTACCATTTCATTGGATTTCGTCCCATTCCGGAAGCAACAAACACTTGCACTTTAGCTATGATCTGCTATTTGAAATTTTGCCACTCTTACAACGTGGGATCAACATCCACACCTTGTGGCCTTACTTGGCATTACATTAAGGGCCCGTGACTGTCTGTTGAACCTTGCCTCTAGGCCACACTAGATTAGAGTCTCCAGGTCGGCACCCTCTTACCTTCTCCGTAGGCGGACGTACCGCAACATTCTAAACTACAATCTTACTGTCTCTTAACTGTCAGTCCGAGGCTTAGTCCTTAATACACGATATTCTCTCAATCTGGAGGTGATTCTAGTTTCCCCTCAAAATCTGGTATTCCTGCTTCTTCGTCTTATCTTCTTTAAACTGAGCTCTGGGGTTCAAGGTACCTGCCTTACATTGTGAGTAAGGTTATCAATCAAGTTTAAACCTATACTTCTTCTGGCTTGCAGTCGGACCCATCTTATTCATATAACCTCCCTGTCTTTCGATATCACAGCTAAGATTATAACTATTATCTTGCAGACATATCCTGCCGTCGTTAGCATGCTACGACGGATCCAGGCTTTTTATGACTTAAACTCGACTATTACTGGAAGTCCATCACTGACGGATCTCCTATGCCCACTTCGAGTAAGCTAGTAGTCTTACTTGCTCTTCTGACTTATTACCATGAGGGTCCATACAACTTACGTAATCATAGGGCTCCTTACTCTTTCTAACACTTTCTGGAATCAACCAATCCATCTTCACTTACTGCTTACCTTATGCAACATTGCCTCAATCCTTATGCCCCTTTGCTATACTGGGATCAAAACTAAGAGGTGATACTAGCCTTTTCTTACTGCAACGAAACGGAAACATGGAAATGTACCACATCTAAAAAGATGAAGGTAGCAATCCTGCATATCCCTCTCTTTCTCACATCTATCCGATAATCTTATATTATCTGTCATCTTAATCAGATCTTGTATATCTAATAAATAAATCAACTAGTATATACGCTATGCTTCTGACTTCCTATTCTAAAGTTATAAAATATACTGGGGATGGTACCGGTAGAGGTATCACATTGGGAGGTCCCTAATACCTCCTCCTGCTACTGTAGTTACCCTGCAACTGGCTGGTGCCCTCTCCTGCTGCTATATCTGATCTTCTACCTGTGATAGGGTATCGCTGATCTGACTCGTATCTGTATTCAAAGAGTATGATAAGTTTTAGAGACTCAACCCTATACTGTACCGCTCTATAGCACGACTGAACAGGAAGAAAGAGTAACCATCCTATCATGCCTTGCAGCCTCCTGCCTATAGTATGTGGTGCACAACACATCCATAGACAAGACTCTACTTAGCACGGCTCGCAGACTCCCAGGGATACGACCTTCTCTGATACCAAGTTTGTCACGCCCCGCTTTGGGAGGCATGATTGGCACCTGGTGCCCTACTAAGACCTAGATTGCTGGACTGCTGAGCCTAGGCACTTCTGGTGCCAGGCTGGCTCTAACTCTGGGTTCATGGAACCAACGGGCTATCTAACGACTGTAAATACAGCCTCCGGCCAACTAGGCCGATAGCCACCTGTAAGGAAGCAACAACTAACTAGAACAACAGTAGTATGAAGGAACCTATGCGGGCCGACAAGGCCACCATGCTGTCTAGTTACTTCTGAATCAAGAAAACAGGTGCTAAACTGCTACGTGACCGACAAGGTCACCACTACAAACTGAATAAGGCCCCACACAACCATCATAAACAAACTAAAACATACACACGACCTCACACGACCGGTACAGCTAACCACATGGAATATACAATCTACAAGCCTCTAAGAATACTGATAAGATGGTCGGGACAGGGCCCCGACCTACCCATATTATACAACAAAAGAAAAGGAATAAACCTCTAGATGTCTAGCTCCGGATGATAGGAGCTGATGACTCTGTGTGCTGGCTTGATTTACGAGGGATCGGCTCCTCGTCTATGAGTACCTGCAGGAAAGTAATGCAACGCCCCCAAACGGGCGTCAGTACCACTGGTACCGAGTATGCAAAGCAAACTGAACATAACTGAAGATAAGCAATAAACTGGTAGTTACTGAAATGACAGAGGATAGCTAAAACTGTCTGGAATATCAGAATCTGTACCGAGCTTAACTGTACTGGAAAGAAGATAAGAATCATACTTGTCGACGCAGCATCCTGCTATTTATCAACTTAGTGAGCAACATATATATATATATATATATTTAGATATAGCATACAAGAACCTATACCAGCCCCCATAAGCCAGAAGGCGCCAATCAACACGCAATCTATATACTCCTACCCGGGTCAAACCATCCAAAAATAAATTCACTCCACTCACCTAATAACTACGAGCACCCCGCCGGCCCCCTGGGTATGCATCTTGGGCTCTCTGGGCCCCTGACTATAATTGTATCTGAGTCCGGAGGACTCCTGTAACTGTAATACGAGATCTGTATCTGTAATCTGAGATCTGTATCTGTAATCTGTAATCTGTTCCCTGGGCGCAAGCGCTCGACAGGGTATGCTATAATGCTGATCAGCCTGCTATGGGGAATGTTGCATCCCATCTTCATCCTACTACGGACGACATGCCACTCCTTGGAGTGACGTATCCTCACCCTCTAGCGGGCGAGTCGACACAGCTATTAACCCTAGGGCGGCAAGGAAGCTCTAAGGGTGCCCACATAACACAATCAGGTCTCAACAAACAACAATAATCACATACAACATGTATAATAAATCTGATATTACTGTTAATATTTTGATATTCTATTCTGATTCTCTGGCTGAATTAAACTGAATCTGGTACTGAGTCTGAAATAATATCTCGCGGTTTAATACTTATTTACTGACTTTTATTATGAATATGGCATAACAATACAAACATACTTAATACTCGGCTTCTGGAACTTCCTTCTGGAATTTATTCTATTTTACTATACTAGAATAACTAACTTGCCGAAGAAACTGGCTTTACATACCTCAGTTATCGATTTTTCGGCTAACTGGCGTAACTCAACCAATATTCATCTATTTCTTCCAACTACATTCATATTCATAGTAATTAGAACCAAATTCATCAATATTCCGGAATAAAATGCTACTTTGAATATATATATAGCCCAAACTTTGACTTATCGAAAAACAACCGAAAACTCGCTATTTTTCGGAAGTCCAGAAGGGAGAAATGCTCACTTTAGGGTTAGGAGTATATTGACACTAATTTGGAGCAATTCCACTTACCTTAGCTCGGTAGGACGACGATTCACCGACAGAATTTCACGAAACTAACTCCGCAGGAATGCTCTCTGCAGCTTTATACTTCAGTATCCAGGGTTAATTTGAGTTTGGACCGCGTTTGATGGCGTAATCGGATGAATTTTATATTGAAACCTCGTTCCTCTCTGTTCTCTGTTCGGTTTCTAGAAATAAGAATGGAAAATGAAGTTAAAAACCGAAGTGGGCCTTTATATAGTGGAGCCTGGACAGGCCCTCCGTGGCACGTTGGCCATCGCGGAGGGGCAGCCTCCGTGGCACGTTGCCATCACGGAGGGGAAGCCTCCGTGACACGCTGCCTATCGCGAAGGGGCTTTGCCCGACTTCCTCTTTAAGTTGCATTTGTTGAATGCGATTTATAAGTGGCATTTACCTTTCCATGACTTGGTACTTGTCCGGTCTTCCCCCGGGCCTTTTCCTAGCATGTATGGAATTCTAAAACTCTTAACCAACATGCAAATAGGCCATCTAAATGTCAAGAATTTACGGGGTGTAACAATTTTAAAATAATAAAAAGATAAAAAAAACTACAAAAAAGATAAATACAATTATAGGCCTTAGAGAGTGCCACATTATCATGCCTATATCTTTCCTTTATATATATATATAGAGAGATTGATTTGCTGCTTTTGTTTGTTCAATTCCTAAAGTTTTGATAACACAAGTTTTTAAAGATGTTTACCGTAGAAATCTTAAGAAAATAATTGAGGAGGATCAAAACTAAATATATGTTTTCAATTATTCCTTTTTAACTAAAGATGTGTAGAGTTTTAAGAAAATAAAATAAACTAAGAATATTTTTCATTTAACTATTTATCAGATAAAATATGATTTTTTGAAAAAATATGACTACATTAGTAATGTTATTTTTATTAGTTAAGCAAGAATTAGTTCTTTTTTTGTTTCATTGGTCATTAAAAATGCCAAATCAATCTAAGAATCTAGCTCTGAGTCTAGCGATCGAGAGACTCATATTTGGACTTTAAAAAAAAAAGATCATTTTATTAATCTCATCGCGCAAAGCGCGATCTTATAAATAAACTAATTACTTAATTTTTTTGCCATGGTTCTAGAAACACTTCGTTATGCCCTATGTCATCCAAACCCTTGAAATACCCCAGCGATAGTCTTAAGAATAAATACTGTGAGTCAAAAGCCGGAAAGAATTGCATTCTATGAAAAGCTTTTTAAAATAAAATAATACTTATATTGACACAAATAAATAACAATTATTAGAGAACAATGATAAATTGAAGGTTGTATACTTGATGGGCGTACATAAAAAGAAAAATGACACTGGAATATTTTAGAAAGAGGCAACAACCAATGAAATTTCAATGAAAAGATTTATATGTGAAAATTTTCAGTTTCATATATATAGATATAAGCGTGTATTAAATATTTTTATTTCTTTTATCTCGATTAAATTTATAAAAATATATATTTTAATAATTTATTAATATTTTTATGACCGCGTGAAGCGCGAATATATTCACTAGTTTTAAAGAATAAAGTATAGTCGTTTCACATTTCTTTCGTCGCATTTAGTGAAAAGGAATTCTTTTTTTAATTTAAAAAAAGAAATAGAGTGAAACAGTACAGTGTCTTCTTAAGTAGTCAGTACTATGAATGAATTTTAGACTCTTCTTCTAGTTACAGTAGTGGGCGGCAAAACTCCTTTTGATTAATTTACTTGGTACTCCATTTATTTCAGAAAAGGAAAAAGAAAAAAGTTTAAAGGTGTTTATTTAATTTCTTGAAAGAGAGTGAAAAGCAATAATATAATGGATAAAAAATTGGACATATATAGTTAGTACTTTGGAAAGTTCTATGCAGGGAACAGGAGACACGTTTCAGAATAAAAGTTGAAATTTGTTGTAACAATTACTTGCGGAGTAAACATTAGTTTTGACATCCATAACAATTCTTGTCTTTCTGGTGTCCCTTTCTTCTTTTCTTAACAATTCATTGAACTTGTACGTTAGCAGCGGCGTTCGGGGTTTGATTTGGATTATTTTTTTATTAAAATTAAAATTAAAATTAAAATAAAATTAATTTAGTTAATTTTTAAATTTTTAAAATCAAATCAAATCAAATTAAATAAAAGAAGAATTATCGGTTTGATTCGATTTTTCAGTTTATAACTAGCTAATAATAAATTGATAATAGTAAAACAACAAAGACATGAGATAACTATTTCAAATGAACATTGTGAATTAACAAATTTCTCTCTACTATTACAAGACGAATGTATCTGAATTTTTTATTATTTTTCAACACTATTTCAAAGTTTTACCATGTTTAAATTGCACAACTGTAGAGGTTCTTCCACTTCACATGTTTAATATCCACACACAAATAATATACAACTTTAAATAGAATGGTCAACCCTCTAAAAATCAAAGGGGTAAATGATGGAAGAGTAGATGGATGTCTTAGCAAAGAAATTTAAAAATCGGCAATACGCCACACCACATATAGATAATTAGACTTAGAGTGTCGAGTTTGTACATATTTTTAAGAGATAGAATTTAAAAGTATTGTAGTTCATGTGCAATAAGTATACAAAAACCAAATTAATGATTAAAAACTATAAAATATTTATAATTATTTATGAAAAACTAATATCATATATTCAAATAACTATAAAATTTATTGGTTTGATTGAGCTATTTCTTCATTTTTTTAATAGAACCAAAATCAAACAAAATGTTATCGGATTTTAAAATTTAAAACCAAACCAAACCAAACTAATCTAAATCAAAATGTCAATTTTTTAAAATCGGTTTAATTTTATTTACGGTTTGATTTGATTTTTCACTAAACCATGAACACCCCCTAGTCAGAAGAAATAAAAAACAATAACTAAAATGACAATAATAATGTAAAACTAATTCGTGTGCATCTTCATTTTTGTAGAAATAAATTTTTCTTTTTTCACATTTTATTTTCATTATGTGAAATAATTTTACACCTCAATCATGATTTTAAATGGATTAAATATTATGTTAATGACAATCCTTTATATTTTTAGATATCATTTTATAAGTAGTGATATTGGATATCACATTATACTGACTTAAAGCACTTGAGAAACATTTGTATATTTGAAGATTTGGATACTTGAAATAAAATAAAAAATCTCTACACTTTTTTTTTAATTTACTTTCTTTAATTTTTTATTTGCTTTTATGGGTGAAATTACAATTACAATTGAAAATAAAATGAAGAAAATAAATATCTTCAGGCTGAGGCGCGGATATCTCGCTCTCTTTAAGGAGATTCAAGTCCACTGCAGTAATATTTTATCGTTCCAGCAGTAATCTTCTTGACTTGTCCCGTCCAGGATACAACAGCCCAGCAACACCGTATGACTCAACAAACTCTGGACAAGAGTTGAGTCCAGAGCTCCACTAAAAGAACACCTTCCTTTGGCTAAATAAAACTCTCTTTTCTGCTCACTTTTTTTCACTAAATATTTTTCTTCTCCCCCAATACAAAATAAGACCACACTATTTATAAGTGAAGAATTTTTTCTTGTAATGAATTGAAAGAATGTGGGTAATAAAGTAGGTAAGTTATGGGAGAATTACACTTTAGAAGTTTGATAAGTTGGTATCTTGACCAACTTATCGGGTCTATAAACTTAGATTTTTGTGACAAATTGATTTAAGAAGAAGTACTTATCATGATTTCTCTTCATCTGTATAGGAAATCACTATTCAGAAGAGGTTGAAAAGGAATCAAGTGAAAAGGCTTCAAAGATCATGCCCAAACAACTTAAATTCTGTGAGGATGACCAACCGTGGACCATGGATGACCAACCACAAACCGCGGATTCGTCTCGCTTAGGAACAGAAGAGCACTTCTCAGTGCTAAGATCTGTTGTTGAACCATAAACCACGAATCGTGAAGTGCGGACCACGAATCAGCCGTGTCCCAATCCAGAAATGCATGTTCAATGTCAGAGCAACCACTATGAAATCGCGGACCGCGAATCACTATATGCAGGGTACGAATGGTCCATGGACTAAGATATAAAGTTGTTCATATTTTATCACCTGAAGCGCGACTAAAGTGCGAACCGCGAGCCAAACCACAACCACGGATCCACAACAAATGCTGTAATGATGGCATTCTTATAATTACTCATATGCTAATTATTTCCTTTTTTGGAATTTTTAGAGGGTTTTAAAGGGATATTTGATAAAGAAATAGTTTATCATGATTCTTACGTTTGAAAAATTAAGAGAGGAAAAGAAAAGAACGGTTCTTATTGAGTTGTTGTTAAAGAATTCTCTGTCAATATTGAGTCAACCACTTTGTGTTCATCATTGTAAGTTCATGTTTCCCGTATTCTCTCTTTCGAAGATGATTTTTCATTGTTATGAGTAGTTAAAGATCAGGCCTAGGGTTGTGTGAACCTTGATATATTAGCATTGATAGATTTATGAATGTAAATATTTAGGTTAGCAAATCATGTGTATTGTCAATTCTTCAGTTTTGATTGTTGTTTAACGATTGCAAACATTGAATATTCCCTAAAATCTGAATTGCTTGATCAAAGAGTTCATAATTAGGAAGAAGAATTGACAACGGGTATTTGAGGTTTTCAACCCTTATCTTATGACTTGAGCTGTTGTAAGGATAGTCAACCCGAAATTTATGGCAGTAGTTAAATTACGAATCACCCAAAGGCGAAAAGGATTGAGGGTGATGATTCTCTAAGTGGGTCGAAAGACTTTAGGAAATTCTCTAAAACTGTCTGTTCCATGTGAAATGTTAGCCTAGTTTTGAATACAATATAAGCTTGTTGCAGTTAAGAAATCTTGGGAATCACAACCCTAGTTTAATTAAATTATCGATACAAAATAGAAATTTGTTCTAATAGTTACTAAGAAATCCTTCAATTAAAACTGTGATTTTATTCCCCTTTTGAAATATCGACTAAATAAGTTTGAATATTCATTTTTGATAAAGTTTGCACCTTATTCCCTGTGGAATTCGACCCCAACTTTGTTGGGTTCTATATTTGATGCAACGATCGCTTTATACCTATTTAACATGTGTAATTTGGGTGTATCAAATTTTGGTGGCGTTGCTGGGGAATTCGTTTTTCAAAATTTATCATCAGTGTAAAATTCAAATTTTCTTTAGTCCCTATTTCTTAATTTACTTTGTGTTGTTGTTTTTGTTCTTTGGCAAATTCAATGGTTAATATTGAAAATATTGAGTTGATTGAAGCTCAATTAGCTGCAACAGCAGCTCGGAATGCTCAACAAGAATTGAGAAATCAACCCCATATTAATAGGCATGCTCCTCCGGCAGAGGAGCCTGATTTGGAGTGAACAGGGTATGAAGAGGCCATCGTACTGTTCGAACTTGGTGGAAACGCCAAGTTCAATATAACAAGCACCATGATGCATCTACTTAGCATGAAGGCTATATAGAGGTTTGGATCATGAGGATCCAAACCAGCATCTTAAGAACTTCACAGAAATCTGTAGTGTATGTAGGTTGCCTGGTGTATTACAGGAAGCAATGAGGCTCATATTATTCCCCTTTTCATTAACTGGAGAGACAACCATATGTCTTGGAGAATTGCCAGATGAATCAATCACATGCTTGGGAGAACTGACAGCTGCATTCTTAGAAAGATTTTTCCCTCCATCTCGAATGATCCAGTTGAGGGACGAAATCAACAACTTTCATCAGCTGCCAAATGAAGCATTGCATGAAACTTGGTTAAGATTTAAGAAGATCAAACAGTGTCCAAACCACAGACTTCCTGATGATGTCCTTCTTCAATCTTTTTATAGGTCGCTGATGGCTTGAATAAAGCAGTAGCAAACAACATTGCTGAAGGTTCACTAATGGACTAGTCATTTGCTATTGTTAGTGCAATGTTAGATAAAATGACCAGAACTAACAGAGTATGGCATACACGAGAGACAAAAGCTGTAAGTGGTGTGCAATCTAGATGAATGTCCAGAGAGCAGTTGAGGAAAGAAGAGGAAAGAGATGACGATATGGCTCAACTCAAGAGTCAGATGAACTTGCTTACAAAACACCTGATGGGAACTGAATCTCAGAAGGTAAATGCAGTGTCAAATCTGGAGCAGGTGCCGCAACATGATGAATTTTACCAGAGTTATGAAGAAGGGGATAGCTTTATTGCTAACTCAGGATGGAGTTTTATGACCTACAGCTCAAGGATCTAACCAAGATTCTTGGCAGTAGGATTAGGGGAATCAAGGTTGGAACAGGTATAAAGATAATAGTGGTTATGACAGATCCAGGTGGAGATCAGAACAACTGGAGGGATAAAAAACAGGGTAATTGGAGAGATAGAGATCAAGGATTCAGGAACAATCAGGGAAGTGCTTATATTTCCCAGAAAGGAAATCAACAACACTCCAATGCACCCTCAAGCAGTGAGCCAGCTCAATCTAAAATGGAAGAATTGCTAGCAAAAATATTGAAGAAAGTTGAGTCCACCAATTCTGGGATCAAATAAATCAGAAAAGACCTGTCCAATGTAAATCAGTTGGTGAATTCCCACTCCACAGTGATAAAACAGTTAGAGCAGCAGATGAATCAGATCTCAGCATCCCTTAATCCAAGATAGAAGGGAACACTACCAAGTGATACCATGCCAAATCCTAAAAATAATAATCATTGCATGACTATCACCATGAGAAGTGGTAGAGTTTTGGGGCCAACGAAGGAAACAAGAGCTGAAGAGATTGATTCTGAAGAGGTGAAGCTACCTAAACCGGTTGTTGCTGATAAGCCGGTAATCATGAATGTGGACCCAGATGAGACCGAGAAGCATCTTTTTGTGGCTAAAGAGGATGTATATGAACAGGAAAAGGAGAAGGACACTTCAAAGGTGATGTCTCAAATACCTAGGCCTCCTCCTCCATTTCCTTAGAGGCTAAAAAAAGACAGAGGATGGCAAGTTTTGCAGGTTTATTTTCATGCTAAAACAGTTCTCTGTAAACATTCCACTGGTGGATACTCTGGAGTAAATGCCAAGCTATGCCAAGTTCATGAAAGACTTGGCGACTAAGAAGAGAACCATGACATATGAACCTATCGATAATACGCACCATTGTAGTGCGACTGTGTCCCAACACCTGGTTTAGAAGAAGGAAGATCCTGAAGCATTTACCATCCCAGGCACAAGTGGAACATTTAACTTTTCCAAGGCTCTGTGTGACCTGGGCGCAAGTATCAACCTTATGCCATTTGCTATATTCAAGAAACTGGGTTTAGGAACTCCTAGACCAATAACCATGAGACTGCTGATGGCTGACAGAACAGTGGAAAAAATGGTGGGCATCTTATATGACGTATTGGTGAAGGCGTGCAAATTCTCCCAATTTGTGGCCTACCATACTCAACTTCATATTTCCAATAGACTTCATGATTTTGAATTTCGAAGTGGACTTCAAGATGCCGATTATATTGGGGAGGCCATTTTTAGCAACAGGCAGAGCACTGATTGATGTAGAAAGAGGTGAACTAAAATTTAGACTGAACAATGAAGAGATTGTCTTCAATATGCGTAAGTCTATGAGGTAGTCCAGGGATAAGAGTGTCATCTCTGTGATTGACACAATTGATGAAGTAGTGGTTGATGCAATAGAGGAGAAGTTTGTCACCGAAGCTTTGGTGGAAGTCATCATGAATTTTGCTGGTGACTCAATTGAAGAGTTTGAAGATATGGCACAAACAATGGTAGGCATGGGATCTTACTCTTTTTTCCCTAAGAAGCTTGATTTAGATTTGAAGAACAGAGAGAATCCACCGGCGAAACCATCTATGGAAGAGCCACCAGCCTTGGACCTAAAACCGCTGCCTGCTTATTTGAGGTATGTGTATTTAGGGCCATATGAGACACCGCCAGTAATCATATCTATTAAGTTGTTGGAGTGGCAAGTAGAAGCTTTATTGTCTATCTTGATAACCTATAAATGAGACATTGGGTGGACCATCACCGATATCACTGGTATTCCTCCAGGCATCTGCACACACAAGATTTAGCTGGAGGAAAATTGTATACCCAACATTGACCATCAAAGGACATTGAACCCACCTATGCAAGAGGTGGTAAAAAAAGGAGATTATGAAGTGGTTGGATGCTGGAGTAATTTATCCTATCCCTGACAGTTACTGTGTTAGCCCGGTACAATGTGTACCAAAAAAAGGGGGAATGACTGTGGTCCCTAATGAGAAGAATGAACTAGTACCAACTCGAACTGTGACAGGTTGGAGGGTATGCATGAATTACTGGAAGCTGAATCAGTGGACTCAAAAGATTCACTTTTCCATGCCCTTCATGGACCAAATGTTGGATAGACTAGCAGGACGGGCTTACTATTGTTTCTTAGATGGATACTCTGGTTACAACTAGATCTCCATTTCTCCTAATGATCAAGAGAAGACCATATTCACATGTCCTTGTGGGACATTTTCCTTTAAACATATGCCGTTTAGATTGTGTAATACACCTGTTACACTCCGACAGTGTATGATGTCAATATTCTCGGATATGGTGGAGGACATAATGGAGATCTTTATGGATGACTTCTCTATGGTAGGGGGTACTTTTGAAGATTATTTATCTCGCTTAGATTTGGTATTGAAGTTGGGTGAGGAAACAAATTTAATATTAAATTGGAAGAAATGTCACTTCATGGCAAATGAAGGAATTGTGTTGGGACATTGAATATCAAGCAAGGGCATCTAAGTTGATAAAGCGAAGATTGATGTCATATCCAGATTGCCTCCTCCTATATCAGTAAAGGGAGTCAGGAGTTTTTTAGGCCATGTTGGATTTTACAGGAGATTTATCAAAGACTTCTCCAAAATTGCAAATCCGCTGCGCAAATTGTTGGAGAAGGAAACAAAGTTTGATTTTGATGAAGCCAGTTTGAAGGCATTTGAATTCCTGAAGGAGAAAATCACCACAACTCCAATAATTATTGCACCTGACTGGACACCAAACCATTTGAAATTATGTGTGATACAAGTGGGGTTGCATTGGGAGCTGTTCTGGGAGAAAGAAAGGAGAAGCTCTTCCACCTAATATACTATGCTAGCAAGTCTCTCAACAGGGCTCAAAAGAACTATAATGTTACTGAGCAAGAGTTGCTAGCAGTAATATATGCTTTTGAGAAGTTTAGACACCAATGTCATCATCCATACAGATCATACAACCATTTGATACCTGATGGATAAGAAAGATACAAAGCCAAGGCTAATCCGATGGGTCTTACTTTTGCGGGAATTTGATTTTGAAGTCAGAGACCGAAAAGGGTGTGAAAACCAAGTGGCTAATCATCTCTCAAGGCTTGAGATTAAGGGATACCAAAACATGAGCTGGAAATAAATGAAGCATTCCCAGATGAACAGGTGTTGGAAGCTTCACAAGACTTGATCCCGTGGTTTGTTGATATCACTAATTTTCTAGTTAGCGAGGTGATGCCGGATGGTATGAATTCCCACCAAAGAAAGAAGTTTTTGGATGATTTGAAGAAATTCTACTAGGATGAACCTTATTTGTTTAAGGTGTGTGCCGACAATATAATCAGGAGATGTATACCGGAAGTGGAAATGATGCATATCCTTGAAGCAGGTCACTCTTCTCCTGTTGGAGGACATCATAGTGGGATGAGAACATCTCAGAAAATTCTATAGAGTGGATAATATTGGTCAACGATCTAACAGGACTGCCATTATTATGTCAAAGCTTGTGATCGGTTTCAACGACATGGTGGCATCTCAAGAAAGCATGAATTACCACTGACCCCGATTCTAGAAGTGGAACTATTTGATGTGTGGGGTGTAGATTTCATGGGACCATTCATTAGTTCATATGGAAACAAATACATTCTTATAATTGTGGACTACATGTCCAAATGGGTAGAAGCGGTCTCAAAAGCAATATATTCTCCAAGATTGGCACACCGTGAGCAATCATAAGTGATGGGGGGTCACATTTCTGCAATAAGCTGTTCAGGGGTCGCTTGAAAGATACAGTGTGAAGCATAAGGTGGCTACCCCGTATCATCCTCAAACCAGCGGTTAGGTACAGGTGTCAAACCGCGAGATCAAGACTATTTTGTTCAAAACTGTTAATGCAAACAGAAAGAATTGGTCTCGCAAGCTAGATGACGCCTTGTGGGCGTACAAAACAGCCTATAAGACACCTATTGAGATGTCTCCATATCAGCTAGTGTTTGGCAAGGATTGTCACTTGCCTGTGGAGTTGGAACACAAGGCGCTTTGGGCCTTGAAAAAGCTGAATCTTAATTGGAGTGAAACTGCAAATTTGAGGGTTGAGCAACTGAATGAAATTGATGAATTTTGACTCAAGGCTTATTGTAACGATCCTAGACTAATACTGTGAAGTATTGTCTGCTCTTGGGCCGAAGCCATCACGGAGTTGTCCATTCGAATTTTCAACCCAAAAGGTGCCTCAGAGTATTAGGTCCAGTTCCTTTACTAAATAGCCCAGGACTCTCCTTCTCTTTTCCAATGTGGGATTTGCCTAAGTGAGCCAGGTTTCTCTACCAGCGCTTCCCCTGCACTCACCCCCCGTAGGGACTCAGTGTCCTCGCTGAGGTTTGCCCTACCACCATACTAGTCAAGAGCCAACTCTGATACCACTGTAACGACCCTGGCCCAACATTGTGAAGTATTGTCCGCTCTTGGGCCGAAGCCCATCACGGATTTATCCCTTCGGGTTTTCAACCCAAAAGGCGCCTCGCAGTATTAGGTCCAGTTCATTTACTAAATAGCCTAGGACTATTCCTCTCTTTTCCAATGTGGAATTTGCCTAAGTGAGCCAGGTTTCTCTACTAGCGCTGCCCCTGCACTCACCCCCCGTAGCATGAAAGGTACAATAATGACAAATGAAAAAAATGTTGGATATTCTAGAGGACTACATGCACTACAGAAAATATAGGTACTTGAAGCTTGATGGATCTTCCACTATAATGGATCGACGAGACATGGTCAAAAATTTCCAGCATCAGAACGATATCTTTGTGTTCTTGCTGAGTATAAGAGCAGGGGGATGAGTACAGGGGAAGCGCTAGTAGAGAAACCTGGCTCACTTAGGCAAATCCCACATTGGAAAAGAGAGGGAGAGTACTGGGCTATTTAGTAAAGGAACTGGACCTAATATTGTGAGGCGCCTTTTGGGTTGAAAACCCGAAGGCATAAATTTATGATGGGCTTCGGCCCAAGAGCGGACAATACTTCACAATGTTGGGCCAGGGTCGTTCCACTTATGAGAGTGCAGACTTTTAAAAAGAGAGGATGAAATTATACCATGACAGAAGGTTGTTGAATAGAGAGATTGCCTCTAGGGACTTGGTATTGTTATTTAACTCCAAACTTCGGCTGTTCTCGAAAAATTGAAGTCAAAGTGGTCGGGATCATTCAAAGTAACACATCTTTCTCCATATGGAGCAGTGGAATTGGAAAATCAAAATGGCACCAGGTTCAAGGTGAATGACCCAAAGGTCAAGCTATATTTACGAGTGCAATATGGAGTGAAATGTGTGGAAATGATTTACCTCGACGAAGTATGAGTAGTCAAGGAAATCACGTCATGCCGCGACATTAAATCATGTGAAATAGAGTAGAAACCCCTCATGACTTCTAGGTGTTCGATATAATGTCCCAATGAACTCGAACATGGTCGAAGTTTGAGTAAGCTATAAAGTTGTCAGTATATAAAGTTTGGGAGTTGTTAACATGAGTGGGAGGGTACTTTAATTACTGTATGAAGCTCTATAAGCATCGAATTGAAGAACCCACCCCAATTCTTGGCATAAGAAAAAGGAAAAGACTTGATCGACTGGACAGAGTCACGATTGATTCGCGGACCGCGGTTCCTACATTGTGGTCATGAAATCAAAACGCAAATTCTGCCCAGAGGATCAAGCAAGCACTGCCCTGATCCGCGAAGTGAACTGCGAGCCGTGAACTGATTTTGCGTGCCGCGAAACCCATTGTGGATCAAACCAATTTTCCCTTAAATTGTAGTTTCTAATTCGCAAGACGAAAACAGACCAAAAACACTAGTTCATAGACCACGTTCTGGACGTGGATTAGGAAAGTGTAATGATTTTAAGAAGGCTTTGCACTAACAAATTTAAATTTTCGTGGCTTTGCAGGATGACTTCTCAAAGAACCTCTCGTCTTCACACTGGAAAGCAAAGTGACCATACAGATAAGGGTAAAGGGAAAGAAAAAAGGCCCGCTGAGTAGGAAGCAGAGTCTGGGTATGATTCGGAATTGGAAGAATCCCTTCGAAAGCGAAGGAGGATGAGGAGAGAAGGGCTGAACTTTGCCATAAGAGAGGTGAAGATGCTCTCTGGTTTAATGTCGTTCCTGGAATGAAGGAAAGATTTTTCGATGGGACACATAACCGGAACTTCAATAAAGAGAGGTAGTTCAGCCTCAACAGGATTGAGGAAGATTTCCCAGACATCCGCCGCCAAATAAAGGAGAGATACTGGAATGTATTTACAATATCTACAGATCGTTATTGCACCACATTGGTCCATGAGCTTTATGCGTCATATGGGGCTGCTCAAAAGCATCAAAAAGCAATCGGTCCACTGAGATCAAGACCATTACTGAAGAAAGTGAAAGTTAGGGGAGTTGAGGTAGACTGCAGCGCAAAGGCAATCAATCGGGCCTACTTTGATGACGGTGATGCAGATGCCACCAATTATTTGGAAAAGCTGGAAAACTCAGAGAATCACTATACCTGGAATGCATCTTTGATAGCAACAAGTACGCCTAGTTGGGTGTCAGATAGAAGTCATATCTACAAGAGTGACCTAAACATTCAGGCCAAGCAGTGGTTAGGGTTCGTCTGCTCCAAACTTACGCCTTCAAAGAATGACAATGAGGTATCACTGGGCCGAGTAATTCTAATAGCCTGTATCATGGCAGGGCTTCACATCAATGTGGGGGACATTATTGTCATGGAGATAAGGGATCGAGCTTGGCAAGCATATACTTCTCTCCCATTTCCAGTTCTAGTCACGAGTATATGTCGAGACGCTGGTGTTCAAGAGATAGAAAGAATTGATGAGTATGTTTGGGTAAATCACGTCTTGAACATTACAAAGATTCAAGATGAGATGAGTCCAAAGTTGAAGAAGAGGAAAAGGAGCTAGTGGTTGCTCATGTTTCTGAGACCTATTTGGGGATTGATTCTCAAGTAGAGCATGCCCAAGCTGCTGAGGCACAACCTTCGACTTCTAACACACCAGTTGCATCTCAGTCAACCTAGTCTATATCCGCAGCTCGGATTGTGTAGATAGAAAACATGACTGTATGGAACAACACCAGGTTGACCTCGTTGATTGAGCATATGCCCGACATGATTAAGAGAACCATTAGTAAAGCTCTAGCTCCAGTCCATGTCAAAATTCAAGACTTGGTGCGAGAGAGGCCTTAGTAGTGCTCAAGGCCGACATGAGCAAGGTGAAGATAGATGTTCAGCAGCTGCAGCCTAACCTAAGCATCTTTGATGCCCCGCTACCTGAGGATGAGGGTTTCGAGGATGAGAGGGTAGAGACAGATGAAGAAGAGCTGGAGGATGATCATGTGATAAAGGAGTTAGATGAGGGGCGATAAGTTGAAGTAGCTGTCCACCGCTCCATGGATGACGTCACAACACAGATAGTGGGTGCAAGCCTAAGTTCCCGTGCTCCAGCAGGAGAGGAGTCCGACACCACGGAGACCACCACTTTGGCCCAGTCCGAGAAAGCTAAGGATGCTTAGAGAGTGTCAGGGAGATCCTACCTTTTATTTTCATATATCTTTTTTTGTATAGATCGAGGACAATGGCTGTCCTATTTTGCGGTTGTAGGTAAGTCAGATTTGTGAAAATGTAGAAGTGTGTTCTGTACTAAATGAATCAACTTTTGTGTGTAATAAATGTGTGTTTTCTGTTTTTCTATCTTATTTGTCTTGTTTATATAGTCATGTCCAATAAAAGCTCTTAGGGTTTTCTTCATTCCACGGTTCTTTCCCTATGAGCTAAATTTTTTGTTATTTGTGTGTTAAACCGGGTGCCTATTCTCAATGATAGATAGAGAGACGACTTTCTTAAGGAAAAATCCATGTTTTAGGAGGTTAAAGTGTATGTGTGCTGATAGAACTATGACTTGCTAGGCGTTAACAGAGCCAACATTAAGTTGGTGAAACAAAAGCTTCTAAACATGACCTCTAAAGTCTCTGCTTGGCTGTTTGGACATAATAAGTCATCTTGTCAAGTTCATCACTTAGTATTGAATTGTAGATTCTAGTTATATTCAACATATCCATGTGCCATGTGTGGCGAGTCTTACTTGATCCTTATGTGCATGATTAGTCTAGAACTTGCTTGGAATATTTTCAAGGCAAAATACTGGATTACACTTCATTTGGAACATGACAATAGACCTTCTTTGAACTCACCTTATGAATATTATCTTTAGTCAAACCCTTTTGAGCCTAAGGTGTTACTTTTCTTTCATTCTACTAGAAAAAAACAACCCTGAACATGGTATCCTCTAAATGCTCAAAAGTGAGCCAGCATGAGCCAAAACATCTAAGTTTGAGAAGCTACCCTTGATAAAAATGCAAACATAGGCTAAAATCCTAAGTTTGGGGGGGGGGGGGGAGGGGAGTTCAGATGAAATCAAAAAGCAGATAAACATCTTAGTCATATGTTCTTCCAAGGGGGAGAGTTCAAATGAAATCAAAAAGCATATAAACACCTTAGTCGTATGTTCTTCCAAGAAAAAAAGAAAAAAATAGTTCTATATTATAGTCAGGGGAAGAGCAAGACTTGGGCGAGAAGAGAAGGAAAACCAAAATATGAGTACCCAAGGAGAGAAAAAAAAGTAACAGGGAAGAGGAAGACATAGACTGAGAAGTGTAGCGTTTAGAGAGGATCCATATGAACAAGCCCTTGACCTATGTGTATCGCACAAGCCTGCACCAATACCCTCAACTCCTGTTTGATTCACGAATCTGTGTATCTATATTAGTGGAGAACTACATGAAGGGCAAGCCTATGGTACTATATATGCATGCATGAGAACTCTTTTATGAGAGAGAGTGTTCTATACAGTGTGTATATTCCTAATGCATAAATGATCTTTGTGTGAGCTAAGGATACTTATCTTCTATGAGGCACATGTCAATTGAATGCAGTCTGAATCTTATTTTCAATAAGAGGTTATGAACAAAGATATAGTACTGTGTTAAAGTCAGACAAGCTGAGATGATATTGAGTCATTGCTAGAGAGTTGAATCTGCTTGATTTAAGATGAGTGATGATCCCCGAATGTTAGGCTTGTTGTTGATACCTATTATTAGTCGAGTGTCTATCATGCGAATTTTTGGCTAGCTGGAGAATATGTTATGTTCTAAAATTGCTTGAGGACAAGCAATAGTGTAAGTTTGGGGGTTTGAAAAGTTAGTATCTTGACCACACTATTTATAAGTGAAGAATTCTTTCTTGTAATAAATTTAAAAAATGTGGGTAATAAAGTAGGTAAGTTATGAGAGAATTACCTATAGAAGTTACATAAGTCATATAGATTACAAGGCATGATGAGGTAGAATAATGAGAGGATAATGAAATAGAGGTTATGAAATAGTAAAGGTCACATTCATCACCATGAATATGAGAAATAAAATATCTTATAATATTAAAATAGTCTAAAAATTTTAATAATTCTGCACTCATTTTAATATTAAAGCAAGAGCGTTTATTTGCTGAAAGGAGACTATTATGCATAACGAAGGTGTGCTCTGCATTGAACCTTCATTAGTAAAATAGTAATCTTTACTCCAGAGTCATAGTGATCTCAGGCTTGAACTACGACTGCTTAAGAAAAATAAAGTATCACTGCTTACACACAATAATTAAGGTGTTGACATGAACTTTAATATCCAGAAACATTACTGCCTTGTGTTATCCCGATTTTCATGAGTGTTTTTGAGAACAAGCCTTATTCTCATAGGAAGCGGTCTACTTCCATACTCACATAGGTGAAATCTGTCGAGAGTGTTCTTGTAAGTTTAATACCCCACTCATATGAGCTACAAATTTTCATTAAGTATTTTTTAAACTCAACCTCCAAAAATTATTACAGAAAAAATGCACTCACATCATAGGGAGAGAATAAAAAATAATAGTGCATTTCACAATAAGTCATCATATGATCATTTTTCTCATTGAACCTGGTTATATGAACTCTCTTATAAGTCATCATATGATCGTTTTTCTTATTGAACCTGGTTATATGCACTCTAGTCCCCAGGTTGGGTTTCCTTATATATGACTCATGAATTTATGGGCTTCAATCTCACCCCCTCGATGCGCTCCAAACCTTTTCTCTTTCTAAGGCCTTAGTCAGTGGATCTACAAGATAATAATAAGATTTGACATAATCAACATTGATGGTACCACTTGTCAAATATGATCTCACAGTAATGTGTTTTCTCCTTATGAGTCTAGATTTACCGTTGTAATAACGGCTTTGAACTCTAACAATTGCGGTGGTGCTATCACAATGAATTAAAATAGGAGAAATTGATTTTTCAAAATAAGGTATTTGAAATAATAAATCTTTCAACCAGTTTGCATCCTCACTAGCTGAAGCTAAAGCAATTAATTCAGCCTCCATGGTATATTTAGCGATGATTATTTGATTTTTTGATTTCCAACAAATAGAACCACCTCTTAAAGTAAAAATATAACTAGTAGTAGAATAGGAATTAGCAAACAAAGTATTCCAATCTGCATCAGAGAAGCCTTCAAGGAAAACAAGATATTTTTTATAAAATAAGCTACTTATTTTTGTCCCAATTAAATATCTCATAACTCTCGTCATGGCATGCCAATGTTCATTACCTGGCTTGCTTGTAAACTTGCTAAGTATTCGTGCATATGCAATATCAGGTCGAGTGCAATCAGTCATATATCTCAAACTTCCAATTAAGCTAGCATAACTCCTTCTGATTATCACATCATTTTCACTTTGTACAGTAAACAAGTGAATACTTGAATCAAAAGGAGTTACAACAAACTTGCAATCAAGAAAATTATATTTTTTCAAAATTTTCTCAATATAATGTGACTGATCAAGGAAAATTCCATTACATGTTCTAGTAATTTTTATTCCAAGAAAATTTTTTATCTCACCAAGATCTTTCATATCAAAATGGCTTCTATGAATATTCTTAGTTTCACCAATAACATTCATGTTAGAGCCAACGAGCAATAAATCATCAACATAGAGGCAAACAATAACATGTGAATTATTCCAAGACTTATGATAGATGCACTTATCATACTAGTTTATTTTAAAATAATTTTCAATCAAGTAGGAATCAAACTTCTAATGTCATTGCTTTGGTGCCTATTTGAAGCCATATAAGGATTTAGTAAGTTACACATTTTGCTTTCTTGGCCTGCTTCAACAAAATCTTTGGGTTGTTCCATATAAATCTCCTTATTCATGTCCCCATTAAAAAAAATAGTTTTTGCGTCCATTCAATGAATATGTAAATAAAAAATTGCAGCAATAGCAATTTAAAAGTCTAATAGATGTAATTCTCATTACCAGATAAAAGTATCAAAAATTTCTAGGTCTTCTAGTTGCTTGAAACGTTTAGCAACTAGTCTAGCTTTGTATTTAGCAATAGATCCATCCGATTTTAGCTTTTTTCTTAGGACCTATTTACATTCAATTATTTTACAACTAGGTGGTAAATCAATTAACTTCCAACAACATTTAAAACATAAAAATCAGGACCAAATTTTTTTCTAATCTAGTGCTTTACTTCTTCTTAACTCAAAATCATCATTTTCTTTATTTCTCAAAATAGAAGTAGAAGAACTAGGTAGTGACAAAATATTTTCTTCAGTCCTTTGCCCCCCACTACTTTTAGAATCAAATGAAAACTTATTTTCGTGAAAATAGTACACTTGATTCTATTATTAAATTATCTTCAAGATAAAAAACTCTATAGGTTGTACTATTTGAAGCATAACCAAGAAAAACACAAGTAGTAACTTTTTTTTAAACCCAATTTAGTAATTTTGGGATCCATTAGCCTCACACAGGCTAGACAATTCCAAACTCTTAGGTATCCCAAATTTGAATTGTGACATCTTCACAACTCAAATGCTGTTAATTTTGTCCTTTTATGAGACATCTGATTTAATACATAATAAGCAGTTAAAATAGCTTTACCCACGATTCTAGAGGTGTACTTGACTCAATAAGCATGGGATTAATCAACTCAAACAAAGTTCTATTTTTCTTTCTACTACACCATTAGATGTAGGAGAATAATATAGAGTAGTTTCATAAATTATTCCCAATGATCTAACAAAAGAATTAAACCCATTAGATTCATATTCACGACCTCTATCATTTCTAATTCCTTTTATTTTTCTACCAAACCGATTTTCGATCTCATGGAGATAAATTTTAAATTTTTCAAAAGCATCACTTTTGTTTTTCATCAAGTAAATATATGTATACTTAGAGAAATCATCAATAAAGGTGACAAAATATCTATTTTCTTCACAAGTTAAAATTCTCCAAGTTCACAAATATCAGTGTGAATTAATACTAATAAATCAGTTTTTCTTTCAACTGGAAAATGAGGCATTTTAGTGATTTTAGCTTTACTACAAGCTTCACACTTTTCAAAATTCTTTTTAATCATTGGGATTAATCCTAAAATAGTCATGATTCATGCATAACAAACATTAATATGACAGAAACGAGCATGTCAAGAATTAGTAGAAGAGAGCATATACACAGAAGTAGAAACTTTAATCATTTCAACATTCAACTTGAACATAAAATCATAATCATACCCTTTCCCACAAAATACCCCTTTTTACTATTACATATTGATGAGAATCAATAATTTGTTTGAAGCCTGCTTTATTAAGGAGAAGACTAGACATCTAATTCTTTCTCATAGAAGGAGTAAAAGGTACATCTTTCAATGTTAATATCCTTCCAGAGGTAAAGCTCAACTCGACATCTCCCTTTCCAAACACTTGAGTGGTGTGAGAATCACCAAGCATGATGGTTTTGGGCTCCTCAAAAGGATTATATATTTTGAACTAGTCTTTGTCATAACAGATATGATGGTTTGCACCAGAATTAGCCCACCATCTATCAATATTTTAAATCATGTTTATATCTGTCATCATCGGCACAAAAGGCTCTTCGGTAACGTTTGCCTGAGGTGTAGGACCATATTTTTTAAAATTTATAGAATCGAGTAATATGCGCATTCTTTCCATAGACAAAGCACTGTCCTGCATTCTGAACTTATTGATTTTGTGCTTGGTTATTACCACCATTATTTTTTTTGGGAGGTCTACTATTATTTTTCTTGAAAATTTTCTTCTTAGGCTTCATAGAAGTATTTTTGTGAGTTTCAGGAGCATCATTATTTGAAGTAATTAAATTTACCTTCGTTGTGAGGTTGCTCTCTTCTGATTGTAAAAGTGCATCTCGGCTCTTTGCCTCCTCTTCCATGCGGATTCACATTATCAATGTCTCAAGTGAGTTTTTATTTTGTTTGTGGCACATAGCTTTTTGAAACTCCTTCCAAGTAGGTGAAAGTTTATCTATTATGCCACTGTTATACCCCGGGAACCCAAGGATCAAACCCGAGAGTCAAATGGAAAAAATTTGGAAAAATATTATAGCAGTGAAGGACGAGTCACTAGATGACTCGTGAGGAGGCCCCACGAGTGTCAGGTGGCTCGTGGGGAGGCTGGAATGGGTCGAGGAGCTGAGGTCCCCACGGGCGTGGGAACTACTCGTGGCTAGCTACCACGAGTCGTCAGGTCTCCTGTGGGGTGAGATTGAGGTTTACCTGGGAGGTCTGACCAGTGCACCTAACGGATGGGACCCCACGAGTCGTGGCCAGTCCCAACGACTCATGAGGTGGGTTGTGAGCAAGCCTGTGGAACTTTATTAAGGATGAAGTAGTGTACTTGACGGAAGGTGACCACGACTCGTGGTCACTTGTGACGAGTTGTTGAGTCACCAGTTACAAGCCAAACAAACCTGGTATCTAGTGTACTTGACGGGCGACATGATGAGTCGTTGCCTGTCCTAACGTGTCGTCAGGTCACCTGTTAGGGTCACTTGGCAGTTATTTCCTGCAAATTAATAAGGGCCTTCTCGTAATTTCCTACACTCCTAAGACCTAATATGTCATTTTGAGGTCGGGACATGGTATTTTAAGGGGAAATCATTCATGATAAACCTCATTTTATGCATGTAAGATTAGCGAGGAAAGAGGAAAGGGATTCAAGTGTTCTTCTTCAAATTCTCCAAGTTTCCATCTAGGGGTTTTCAAGGGGGTTAAGAATCAAGAAGTTCCAAGTATGTGGGGTTTTGAATGGGTGGTTTAATCCCTACCCATGCCCAATTTCTCCCTAATCCTATGTTTAAAATTACCAAATCTCTATGGGTCATAACCCAAATGTATGTTTCCTCAAAAATCGATATGAGCATGTTGTAGTATGTCTAAAATCATGAGTTTTGAATTATTGGGATGTTTTCACTTATGTTATTCAATATTTGATGATTTAATCCCTAAAAGCACATGTGCCCAAATCATGGGGTTTTTAGTGAAATTTATGGTTATGGTGACTTCTCAAGCATGATATGAACTTTTGAATTTCAAGCATGCTTTCAATTACTCATGTTATGATGATAGTGTTTCCTATAAATTTAAGCATTTCAAGTATGATTGAATTTATGGGCAATTCTCACATATCGCTTATGATTTATGAACTATGATTTTGACCGATCCACGGGCCCAATTCCATGACTAGTATTAGGAATTCTCAAGCATGTTATGATTATCACGATTTAACTAGCCATGCATATCATGTATGAATTTCTATGAGCACGTTGCATGTTTTGGGAGTAGTACTTAACATCGAGTAGGTTCTGAGCCTAGGTTACGCCCCAAATCTCAGAACTACGTGCCATCGTAGGTTAAGTTTGGGATATCCTCAGTGACTGTCCCTTTTGCCCTACGGGGCCTTCACGAGTGATATCACGCCTCTCATGGTTCATACCCTTGGCAAGGTATGAATGGCCTCCCGACTAGGCTTACAAGTCGGGCTCTATGTGTGCTCATATAGGGTATGTCAGTTATAGAAATCTCTCACTATTCGTCATTGTTTTAATGCATGTATGATTATGTTCTTTTGGCTCAAGTTATGTTTTATGAAATATTTTTCTCTCATGTTATGACTATGACAGGCTTACGAATATTTTGGAAATCTTGAGCCTTACGATATTCTTATGATTTCAGTCTTTATGATCATGATGTCCCCACACATATAAATTTTATGCTTTAAGTATTGTCTTGCATACCTCGTATACTCAGTACATTCCAAGTACTGACCCACATATTTTCTATGCTGTATCATTTTATGATAAAGGATCCGGTTCGCAGGCTCAGCATCGCTCTTAGCTTGCTCTCAGTTCTGTTCTCAGTTCTCAGTGGTGAGTCTTCATGATTCGGGGGCTTCATGTTCGGATTTTTTATCTGTCTTTAGTGTTTAGAATGTTGGGGTTAGTTGGGGTCTTGTCCCTTCAACCCGTCTATTATGATTAGAGGCTTTCAGACCTAATTGTAGTATTCAACTATTTACGCTTGGGTCATGTACTGTTGTTTCTTATATTTCATTTCACGGTTTTATTTTGTTCATGACTATTAAGATAATTTTTCCGTCTTTTGTGAATGATTTAGTTATATGCTCATTGCATGGGTTGACTTGGGTCCCTCGGGGCTCCTTGTCCCGTGTCTATGATTCGGGTGTACTCTCGAGTTGTGACAAATTTGGTATCAGAGCAATAGGTTCAGATGTGTCCTAGGGAGTCTGAAAGCTGCGTTAGGTAGAGTATTTTTAATGGGTGTGAAGCGCGCCACACCTATGATGAAGAGGCTACTAAACGTTTTAGGAAATGTTCCCTTCTTTCATGATCCATGTCATGCGATGAAAAGTCTCTCCATCCTTCTAATTCATACTATTCGCGATTGTAGAAACTTATGGCTCCCAGAAGAATCAACGGAAGGAGGAACAGAAGTGATGAAGGCCACGGAGGTGGAAATGATCATGGGCGTCAGCAAGCCCCACCTGTCTAGGAGCCCCAGGCACCAGAGCCAGCTGCCCACGCTGAGTTTCGGGCGGCTATTCAGATGTTGGCGCATGCCTTGACTACTCAGGTCAACCAGCAGGCTGTTGCACATGTCCCACAGAATGGTAACACAGCAGCGACTCGGATTAGAGATTTTTGAGGATGAACCCTCCCGAGTTCACGGGATCAAAGGTGGACGAGGATCCGCACGAGTTCATTGAAGAGATCTTTAAGGTCACCCAGGTTATGGGGGTGACAAATGAGGAGTGTGTTGATTTGGCCTCTTATCAGCTAAAGGAGGTCGCTTATATTTGGTATAAGCAGAAGCAGGCCTCTGGGATGAGTTCCACATGGCCTTTCTTGACAGGTTCTTCCCTCTTGAGATGAGGGAATTGAAAGCAGCTGAGTTTGTTAATCTCAAACAGGGAAAGATAATGGTGTTAGAATATTCAGTTGAGTTCACTCTCCTGTCAAAGTATGCCCCAGAGTTAGTGATGGACCCGAGGGCGTGGTTGAACACATTCGTGCAAGGAGTAGTTGAGTATCTGGACAAGGACTGCAGAACAACCATGCTTCATCAGGATATGGACTACCCAGGATAGTCCTTTATGCCCAACACATGGAGGCAACTCATATGAGGTAGAGAGAGGCCAAGAGGGCCAGAAATGATAGCTATAGGTTTTCCCAGCCGAGGCCAGGAGGTGGGCCTCGCCACCAGTCCCAACACAGGTCTATTACACCAACACCATCTTCAGCCAGTACCCCATCCAGGCCTCGAGACGATCAAAGGAGCAGGGCCGCAGGTTTGAGGGGTCAGAGTAGCATGCGCACAGAGCACACATTTTCATCTTGTGCTAGTTGTGGAAAGAATCACCCAAGGAGGTATTTGGTGGGCTTAGATGCTTGTTTCGGGTGTGGAAAACCAGCAAACAGGCTCAGGAATTGCCCCGCAACTAGGTCAGGGAGTGGTGGAGCCCGCACTCCAGCAGCTAGTTCAGTAGCTCCAGCGGCACGTCCTACTCAATAGGGTGCTTCGGCTGGTCCAGCTGGCGGTCAGCGCCAGAACCAGTTTTATGCACTTGGCTCTCGACAGGAGCATGAGACTTCTCCCGATGTGGTTACAAGTATGTTGCGAGTCTTTCCCATTGATGTTTATGCTTTGTTAGATCCGGGAGCTTCACTGTCTTTAGTGAAACCTTACATTGCTAGTAACTTTGGAGTCAGTATTGAAATTTTGTCAGAATTGTTTTCTGTGTCTACTCCGGTTGGGGATTCAGTCATAGCGAGGCGGGTATATAGAGGTTGTCCTATTACAGTATTGCATAAGGTTACCTCCATAGACTTAGTAGAATTGAATATGACTGATTTTGACATTATTTTTTTGCATGGATTGAATGTTCACATGTTATTCTTCTGTTAACTGTAGAACCCGAGCAGTGGAGCTCCGATTTCCAGGTGAACCAGTCTTAGAATGAAGGGGTAGTTCAGCGATACCTGTAGGCCACTTTATCTCCTATCTTAAGGCCAGGAAAATAATTTCTAAGGGTTGTATTTACCATTTGGTTTGAGTTAAGGATGCCACGTCCGAGACCCGACCATTCAGTCAGTCCCCGTAGTATGTGAGTATCCCGAGGTATTTCCAGATGTCCTACCAGGTGTTCCTTCCGAGAGGGATATTTATTTTGAGATCGATCTTTTACTCGACACACAGCCCATATCTATTCCTCCTTACCGAATGGCCCTAACCGAGCTAAAAGAGTTAAAGGAGAACTTGAAGGATTTTCTAGATAAGGGTTTCATCAGACCGAGTAAGTCCATGGGCTGCCCCAGTGTTGTTCGTCCGTAAGAAAGATGGTTCTCTTCGGATGTTTATTAACTATAGGCAGTTGAACAAGGTCACCGTCAAGAATAGATACCTTTTACCCAGGACTGATGACCTATTTGATCAGCTTTAGGGTGCCAAATATTTCTCCAAGATAGACCTCAGGTTCGGGTATCACCAGCTCAGGGTTCGATAGAGCGACGTCCCGAAGACTGCTTTCAGGACCTGGTATGGCCATTATGAATTCGTTAATTATGTCTATTGGACTAACCAATGCCCCTGCAACTTTTATGGACCTGATGAACAGGGTATTCAAGGCATATCTGGATATGTTCGTGATCGTGTTCATTGACGACATATTAATATACTCCAAGAGCGAGGAGGAGCATGTCGCACACTTGATGGTAGCACTCCAGACCCTCAAGGATAACCAGCTATACGCCAAGTTCAGCAAATGTGAGTTCTGGCTGAATTCAGTTGCATTCTTGGGACATGTAGTGTCAAGTGAAGGTATAAGGGTGGACTCCCAGAAAATAAAGGCAGTGAAGAACTGGCCCAAACCGGTAAACCCTTTGGAGATTAGGAGATTTTTAGGCTTAGAGGGTTACTATCGGAGGTTCGTAGAGGGTTTCTCATCCATTGCAGCCCCATTGACTAGATTAACTCAGAAAAAGGTGAAGTTCCAATGGTCGGAGGCTTGTGAGAAGAGCTTTCAAGAATTGAAGGCCCGACTCACTTCAGCACCGGTACTGACTTTACCGGAGGTCACCGATGGCTTTCTGGTATACTGCGATGCTTCGAGAGTCAGACTGGGATGTGTATTGATGCAACATGGGAAAGTCATAGCATATGCTTCCAGACAGCTAAAAATTCACGAGAAAAATTACCCGACCCATGATCTTGAGTTGGCTGCGATGGTGTTTGCTTTGAAGATATGGAGACACTACTTGTATGGGGTTCATGTAGATGTATTCATTTACCACAAGAGCTTACAATATGTGTTAACGCAGAAGGATCTCAATCTTCGACAACAGAGATGGTTGGAGCTACTTAAGGACTATGACATGAGTGTCCTTTACCACCCGAGTAAGGCCAACGTGGTAGCGGATGCCCTTAGTAGATTCTCTATGGAGAGTGTGTCACACGTGAGTGAAGGCAGGAAGGAGTTGGTGAAGGAGGTACATCGACTTGCACGGTTGGGAGTTAGATTAGTTGGCTCGATTGATGGGGGTGTAGTTGTTCAGAACGGGTCAGAGTCGTCCTTGGTAATGGAGGTGAAGGCTAAGCAAGATGAAGATCCAACATTGGTAAAGTTGAAGGAAGTTGTTCAAAATCATAAGGTAGAAGTCTTCTCCAAAAGGGGATATGGTGTACTTCGGTACCAGGGTCACTTATGTGTTCCGAACGTAGGTGATTTGAGGAGCCGGATGTTGCATGAGGCTCACAGATCCAGATATTCTACCCATCCAGGTGTCACCAAGATGTATCACGCCTTGCAGAAAATCTACTGGTGGAATGGCATGAAGAGGGATATTGCAGAATTTGTAGCCAAGTGTCCGAATTTCCAACAAGTGAAAGTTAAGCATTAGAGACCGGGAGGTGTACGTCAGGATATCAACATTTCTACTTAGACGTGGGAAGAAATAAACATGGACTTCATAACAGGTTTACCCCGCACTCGTAGGCAGTATGGCTCCATTTGGGTTGTGGTGGACAGGTTAACCAAGGCTGCTCATTTTCTACCAGTTAAAACCACCAATTCTGTAGAAGATTATGCCAAATTATACATACGAGGGCTAGTTAGGTTGCATGGAGTGCCCTCGTCCATCATATCGGATAGAAGTACTCAGTTCACCTCTCAGTTTTGGAGATCTTTTCAAAAGGGACTTGGTAACCAAGTCAAGCTTAGCACGACATTTCATCCGCAAATAGATGGCCAGGCGGAGCGGACTATCCAAACTCTTGAGGACATGTTGAGAGCTTGTGTTATTGATTTCAAGGATAGTTGGGATGAGCATTTACCTCTTATTGAGTTTGCCTACAACAACAAGTATCACTCTAGCATCCAAATGGCACCGTTTGAGGCTCTTTACGGGCGAAGGTGTAGATCGCCCATTGGTTTGTTTGAGATTGGTGAGGCTTCGTTAGTGGGTCTAGATTCAGTCCACGAGGCTATAGAGAAAGTTTAGTTGATAAGAGAAAGGCTAAAAATGGCTCAAAGTCGCCAAAAGTCTTATGCGGCTGTAAGGAGAAGAGAGCTTGAGTTCGAGATCGATGATTGAGTGTTTTTGAAGGTATCTCCCATGAAGGGAGTAATGAGATTCAGAAAGAAAGGAAAACTCAGCCCCCGCTATATTGGTCCATATCGGATTGTGAGACGAGTGGGTAAAGTAGCCTATGAGTTAGAGTTACCTTCAGAGTTGGCTTCAGTTCATCCTATATTTCATGTATCACTTTTGAAAAAGTGCTTGGGAGATCCAACCTTAGTGGTTCCGGTGGAAAGTGTTGGTGTGAAGGATAGCCTCATTTATGAGGAAATTCCTGTTGCAATCTTGGATCGTCAGGTTCGGAGGTTGAGGAACAAGGAAGTAGCTTCAGTAAAAGTGTTCTGGAGAAATCAGCATGTTGAGGGAGCTACGTGGGAAGTCGAAGAGGATATGATAGCTAAATACCCTCGTTTGTTCCCTCCGGTTCAGTTTCAGTTTGAGGTATCAGTTTTTGCCCTAAACCTCTAATCAGTTTTTCCTGTCCGTTCATGCATGCAAGTTTGTTTTATGATATGATATATGTATGTGATGTCTAAATTCAATCCAGCTATGTAGTTCTTTTTGGGGGTAGTCATTCTGTCAGTTTTCAGCTTAAATGATCAGTGTTTGCATATGGTGATTGGTTGTTCCTGAGTTTTCTGCATGTTTCGAACATTCGAGGACGAATGTTCCCAAGGGGGAGATATTGTTATACCCCAGAAACCCAAGGATCAGACCCGAGAGATAAACGGGGAAAATTTGGAAAAATATTGCAGCAGTGCAGGATGAGTCACTAGACGACTCGTGAAGAGGCCCCACGAGTCGTCAGGTGGCTTGTAGGGAGGTTGGAATGGGCCGAGGAGCTGAGGTTCCCACGGGCATGGGAACGACTCGTGGCCAACTACCACGAGTCGTCAGGTCTCCCGTGGGGTGAGATTAAGGGTTACCTGGGAGGTCTGACCAGTGCACCTAACGGATGGGACCCCACGAGTCGTGGCCAGTCCCAACGACTCGTGAGGTGGGTCGTGAGCAAGCCTGTGTAAATTTATTAAGGATGAACCAGTGTACTTGACAGAAGGTGACCACGACTCGTGGTCACTTGTGAAGAGTCGTTGAGTCACCAGTTACGAGCCCAGCCGACCTGGTATCCAGTGTTCTTGAGGGGCGACACGACGAGTCGTTGCTCGTCCTAACATGTCGTCAGGTCACCCGTTAGGGTCACCTGGCAGTTATTTTCTGTGAATTAGTAAGGGCCTTCTCGTAATTTCCTATACTCCTAAGACCTAAACTATGTTGTTTTGAGGCCGGGACAGGGTCTTTTAAGGGGAAATCACTCATGATAAATCTCATTTGATGCATGTAAGAGTAGAGAGGAAAGAGGAAAGGGATTCAAGTGTTCTTCAAATTCTCCAAGTTTCCATCTAGGGCTTTTCAAGGGAGTTAAGAATCAAGAAGTTCCAGGTTGTGGGGTTTTGAATGGGTGGTTTAATTCCTACCCATGCTCAATTTCTCCCTAATCCTATGTTTAAAATTACCAAATCTCTATGGGTCATAACCCGAATGTATGTTTCCTTAAAAATCGATATGAGCATGTTGTAGTATGTCTAAAATCATGAGTTTCGAATTATTGGGCTGTTTTCACTTATTTTATTCAATATTTGATGATTTAATCCCTAAAAGCACATGTGCCCAAATCATTGGGTTTTTAGTGAAATTCATGGTTATGGTGACTTCTCAAGCATGATATGAACTTTTGAATGTCAAGCATTCTTTCAATTACTCATGTTATTATGATCATGTTTCCTATAAATTTAAGCATTTCAAGTATGATTGAAATTATGGGCAATGCCCACATGTCGCTTATGATTTATGAACTATGATTTTGGCCGATCCACGGGCCCAATCCCATGGCTAGTATTACGAATTCTCAAACATGTTATGATTATCATGATTTAATTAGCCATGTATGTCATGTATGAATTTCTATGAGCACGTTGCATGTTTTGGGAGTAATTCTTAACACCGAGTAGGTTCGGTGCCTAGGTTACGCCCTGAATCTCAGAACTATGTGCCACCGTGGGTTAAGTTTGGGACCTCTTCAGTGACTGTCCTTTTTCCCTAAGGGTCCTTCACGAGTGATATAATGCCTCTCATGGTTAATACCCTTGGCAAGGTATGAACGGCCTCCCGACTAGGCTTACAGGTCGGGCTCCATATGTGCTCATATGGGGTATGTCGGTTATAGAAATCTCCCACTGTTCCTTATTGTTTTAATGCATGTATGATTATGCTCTTTTGGCTCAAGTTATGTTTTATGAAATGTTTTTCTCTCATGTTATAACTATGACAGATTTACGAATATTTTGAAAATCTTGAGCCTTACGATATACTTATGATTTCAGTCTTTATGATCAAGATGTCCCCACTCCTATAACTTTTATGTTTTAAGTATTGTCTTGCATACCTCGCATACTCAGTACATTCCAAGTACTGACCCACATATTTTCTGTGCTGTATCGTTTTATGATACAGGATCCGGTTTGCAGGATCAGTATCGCTCTTACCTTGCTCTCAGTTCTCAGCGGTGAGTCCTCATGATTCAAGGGCTTCATGTTCGGATTTTTTGTCTGTCTTTTAGTTTTCAGAATGTTTGGGTTAGTTGGGGTCTTGTCCCTTCAACCCGTCTATTATGATTAGAGGCTTTTAGACCTAATTGTAGTATTCAACTATTTACGCTTGGATCATGTACTGTTGTTTCTTATATTTCATGTCACAATTTTATTTAGTTCATGACTATTAAGCTAATTCTCCGCCTTCTGTGAATGGTTTAGTTATATGCTCATGCCATGGGTTGACTTGAGGTCCCTCGGGGCTTCTTGTCCCGTGTCTACGATTCGGGTGTACTCTCTGGTCGTGACAACCATAAACAATAAAGTTATATCAATTTTTATTTCCTCTGAACCGAGCTCTCCAACGACCATTATAAAGTCTTGAGCTTGGTCTACCACTAATTTGTTGTCCACCATTTAAAAATAAAAAAAAAATGCTAATAACATATTTTTTGCTCCAGCCTCCTCGGTATCATACTTACTTTGTAATGTTTTTCAAATTTTATTTACACTAGAGTAAGTTCTATCATAATAATCATAAACATTATCAGATAGACAATTAAGAACATAATACCGACATTTGTAGGAATCATCATCATACCTTTCAACTCTCTTGAAGAGAACTTAGTTCATCATCATTTATGGAAGAGTTGTCTACTTTATTTGGATTCTTCTCAATTAACTCATAAGAAACATTGAGAAGACTTAAATAGAAAAATAATTTACTCTTTCATATCTTGAAATGAGTACCGTTGAATCGAAATGGCTTTGACATTCATGGATTTTTCAATTGTAGCTGTTGAATCTCCTTAAAATTGTTGGTGAAATTAAAATTACAATTGAAAATAAAATTAAAAAAATAAAATATCTTCAGGCTGAGACACGGATATCTCGCTCTCTTTAAGGAGATTTAAGTCCACTGCAGTAAAACTGTACCGGTCCAGCAATAATCTGTTACACCCCGAAAATTTTTTGGTAATTATTTGATGTTTGTATGCTATTCTAAGGGAAGTACGGGTTGTATATTTGCCGTAGATGACAAGGAAAATGTGTACGAACGGAAAATCGAAGAGTATGTGAAGTTCATAAGTAAGGGTCAACTTTAAATAATCATATCTCCTATATATAATGAATTAGAAGCTTCATGACCTATCAAATTAATGTTCTTTGAGTCTAGTTTTCATAACATCAAACGGCTTGTCAATCGGAGTTCGGAATAAAAAGTTATAGGTGTTTTACGGTAGCATTATCGGGCAGTGACATGGCCACCGCTCTAAAAACGGCCACCGCCCAAACACCTTTATATTTTAAGTTTTTGATTATGAAATCATTTTCAAATTTTTCAGGTTTGAGGTGCTTGCTTATCCTCTGCAATCTTCTCTCTTTTCCAGTAGCAAAGCCTTAGAAACCAAGAGGAAATCCCTCAAGAAAACACCATCAAAACTCAAGCAAAAGTTGATGGAAGTGAAGGTAACATTGCGGTGAATGTGTTGCTGCCTTGTAGCTTCATCTTAGTAGGAATTATTCATAAGAAATATTAAGTCACTTGCCTCTTTTGAAATCTCTAATAAGTGTATGAATTTTTGAAGGAAAACTTGAAGAAAGTTATGGTTTGTATGTTGACTTGTTGTAGTTGTTGTGCTGTTATTTTGCTGCGTTTTGGGCAGCAAGATTGCTGCGTTATTGGGAAGTGATTTGGAGGAAAATACTACTATTATATCCAACAATATTATCATGCCAATGGTAAGTGTTTCAAATTGCTTAACTTGCTTAAAAATCCTAGGTAAAGCTAGAAGTTGGAGGTTATGTTGGGCTGCCGTTGTTGGTATGTTGTTGTTGAAGTTCTGCTCATTTTTAAAGGTTGGAATAGCTGTGTTTTTCTGAGAATATACTCTATATTTATGAGAGTTTTTCATGAGAAAAGTGAGGTAATTTCCTACCTCTATTTTCCCTGAAAGTTGTAGAAACAAGTTGAAATAAGAAATGCTAAGTGTTGCCTTATTTGTTTGTGTTGTGACTGCCTATTGATGTAACATTTTGGCTGGATAAATTGTCTTGAAACAGCCTTTTCACTTGGTGATAAACTCAAGTAATTTAAGGGGCTAAAGTTCTAGTTGTTGAAAGAAATAAACGACATAAGAAAGCTCGTCGAAAAAAAAAAGGTATTTAAGGCGCTCTTTGTCTCTTGATTTTCAAGCCCGAATTCATGCTGAGGATTAATCCGTCATTCCCCTGTACTTGAGCTTTTGTAGTAGCATATTATGGTTCTTCCCAGTTGTTAGAATTACTTGGTATTAAGTTGTGTATTTTCTAAAGAGTTGGAACACATGAATGTAAAGCGGAGAGGGCAATTGCATTCGATTATGGTCATAGTTGCAAATTGATTCTGAAGTCCCCTCGGCGTGGGCACTGTGAGCTGGTCCTTTACATTACATTATGTGTTTGTGGTTTCAAAGTTGTTTCAAATTATGGTTTCTAAGGAAATTGGTAAACATGGCAAGACGACGACGCGCGGGCAAACCTAATAGTTGAAATCGATTTTAACTCAATAAGGGTTAACGAGGGTAACAAAATGAAATTTCCCTACAACAGTTACCTACCCTCTTATATTCACGTTTTAAGGTTCCTAGGTCCATGAGAAGCTTCCTCGATCCCTCTCCCTTAAGCTATAAGACTAATTAATACGTTTCTTAATTAACCGATACGTTAAACTTGAAAGATAGAACCCGAATGAGTAAACTATTGATATTTCTATGGGACCATCTTTATTGGAAGGTTATGCACAATATCTTTATGTTAACATGTTAGACCAAAATCATAATATATATATATGTTTATTCTTACATTCAAATTACGCGCTAAAGCGGCAAGGATTGCCTTTAGAAAGTCGCTATATGTTTATTAGAGCTCTTGAGTTATCTAGACCTCCTGAGAATTGCAGGCTTTAAGTAGACACGTCGCTTGTTCTTTGAAAGTAGTAGATGTGTAAGGAAATTAACCTAAGTGTAAAAGTTGAGGCGGTAGTAGCGAAGGAGAGATAAAAGTAAATGTTAGACCTTTTAAGGTAATATGTGAGGTATATGCCTTCTGTCCGTAGTTGATTTCAAGACCTTTGAGCGACGTTAAAATATGAGCAAGACGAGTTTAAGAGACAAGGTTGACAATTTAGGTAAGAAGGTAAGTGCGTACAAGAATTGCTGGAATAGTGAACACGAGAGTAAATAATTAGGTAGGAAATGACAAATCCTGTTTGGAAAAGAATTTAAGATGAATACGAAAAGCAGAGCTAAAGGTTGTTAAATTTGATGATAAGTGTTACGATTGTTGATGAATTAGGCAATAGCTAGCAAGATTTACCCTGTTCTAAAGACGTTTAGCAAAAGAGTTATAAATAAAGTTGTTTGTGTTCAGTTGTGTTAAGGTAATGAAAGACCAGTAAAGTGTTAACTCCTTAAGAAATAATTAGAATCGAATATTTTTAGATACTGACTCAAGTTAAAGAGAAGTTCTTCATTGTACTTTTAAATAATTATCTTTGATTATTTGTTCTAAGAGTTGTATTAACTTTTTCAAGTTTTAAAGGATTTTATTTTTCTTGGAAGTTTTTAAACTGTTTATAATGCTGCTAAGCTTTTCTAAGCTCCACATATATTGTTTCACATGAGCTTTTCCTACGTTGTCTGAAGCACGACTTAAGTTTTTATTTATCTTAAGGCAACCCCTAGACAGTTTCCTAGCATTTGTATATTAAAGAGCTCCAGGTTTCAGATACACAAGTTATATCTTCTTGTTCATAAGTTACCTCGAGATGTGATATGATGTGCAATGAATGAGGTATACTCACAATTCTTGATATAAAAGTATGAAAGTCAAACGAGTATAAGAACAAAATGAATGCTAAGATTGTTAATAGAAAATGTTAGGTTAAGTGATTCCTCTCTGGTCCTCGTGTTAGAATTGCTAGGAGATGTTTAAAATCATGAACGTGAGTCTACACGTCTTTATGATATTCCAGTTCTAGGAACTTCCCTAGAATTCATTCACAGCATATGTATGTATTTAAGTGCTAAACAAAAGACCTATATGTGTACGGAATAATTGTAGTATTAGGGGTCGTGGTAAGATCCTACACATGTTATAGTTACTGATCAGCATATTTTATGGTTTCCAGTATTCAGATAGTTTGTATGAGCTTTGTCAGCTCCATTTATGATGGTGATTAAGATTTGTATTTATTTTACCTCGGTGCGGTACACCGGCTGGAGATCTTTTTATTTTATTCCGGTGTGGTACATCGACCGGAGATATATTTTATTTTATCCCAGTGTGGTACATCGGCTGGAGATATCTTTATTTTACCCCGGTGCGGTACATCGACTGGAGATATTTTTATTTTATCCCGATGTGATACACCAGCTGGAGATCTTTTTATTTTACCCCGGTGTGGTACATCGGCTAGAGATATTTTTATTTTACCCCTGTGTGGTACACCGGCTGGACGAATTTTATATATGGATTTACGGTTGGCTGGTCGCTGGCATTACAGTTATAGTTTCTTTCTTATGTATTTCTTAATTGCATTTTCATCTCATTATAGAGTTATTATCAGGTTTCAGTTTCCAGGATTCCAGGTTGTTACCATTCCTTATTCCTGGTTCAGTTATCTTGAGTTCAGTTATGTTATAGTAAGTTGTTATCAATTACAGGTTGCAGAATTTCAGGTTATATTTATCCTTTATATATTTATATGCTAAGTTAGTTATTAAAGGATTGTTATCTCATGGTTACAGTTTCAGCCTTACATACCAGTACATTTCATTCATACTGACGTCCCCTTGCTTGGGGACCTGTGTTCGTGTCGCAGGTGCAGGTAGAGGTCAGAATGACCAGTTGAGTAGAAGTTCGTGAGATCAACAGATGGTTGGTATGCTCCTTTCTTCCTGGAGCTAGGGCTTAGTTATTTATGCTTGAGTTTTGAGATGCAGTTATGGATAGGTCGGAGCCCTGTTCCGACCATCAGTCAGTTTACTCTTTAGAGGCTTCGTGGACTTGGTGTGTACAGTGTTATTCAGTTTGTGGTCTCATCGGCTTATTGTTGCTTGGTTTAGCACACTAATGCCTTGGTTGCATTTTGATTGCTTACCTCGTATTGTTGAGACCTTACGGGTCCAGTTTATTCTTCAGTTGATTGTGACAGGTGGCCTGGATGGCCTAAGTGTTACAGTTACAGATGTCATATAGCCGGCTTCTCGATCAATCATGAATCGAGTGCCAGTTGCGCCCTACCCCAGTTTTGGGGCGTAACATAATCTTCTTGACTTGTCCCCTCCAGGATATAATAACCCAGCAATACTATATGACT
Organism: Datura wrightii; assembly: GCA_035772735.1. Lineage (NCBI taxonomy): Eukaryota > Viridiplantae > Streptophyta > Magnoliopsida > Solanales > Solanaceae > Datura > Datura wrightii. The sequence continues at coordinate 52,322,252 of JASDFA010000006.1, read as the reverse complement.
CAACAAACTCTAGACAAAAGTTGAGTCAAAAGTTCTACCAAAAGAACACCTTCCTTTAGCTAAATAAAACTATCTTTTCTACTCACTTTTTTCCACTCAATATTTTTCTTCTACCCCAATACAAGATAAGATCACACTATTTATAAGTGAAGAATTCTTCCTTGCAATGAATTGGAATAATGTGGGTAATAAAGTAGGTAAGTTATGACAGAATTATGTCTTAGAGGTTACATAGATTACATAAGTTACAAGGTATAATGAAGTAGTATAATGAAATAGATGTTATGGAATAATAAAGATCACATTCATCCACAAGAATGTGAAAAATAAAATATTTTATAACATTAAAATGCTCTAAAAATTCCAACAGTTCTTATTTTATCTATTACATTATTAATACAAATACTTATTTTTTTTCACATAAAGAAACAAGTGATAGCCTGGTAGGTGCTTTTGGCTACCGAATAACTCTATTAATCTTTCTTTACAATAATGGTAAGAGTCTCTTCCCTACCCCCCACACCTTCTCTCTCTATTCCAGTTAGGAAACACTCGGGCCCAATATGAATAAAATTATATTACTTATTTATCTTATGTAAAACGAAGAAGTTTATTTGTTATTTGACTTTTAAATCTCAGTTTTCAATAACAGTAAGTGCGACAAAATTCTTATGAAAGGTAAAGAGAATTAAATGGTACTCTTTCCGTTCCAATTCGTTTGTTTGAATTTGACTTGACAGGAAGCTTAAAAAAAGCAAAGAAGATTTTTAAATTGTGGTCCTAAACTAAAAATACATCAAATATGCTAAAATGCTCTTTAATTTTATGGTCCTATCAAAAAACTTAAAATAATCATCTCAAATTATTTAAGTCCAACATAAAATTAATTATTTTTGATTATTAACTATAAATACCTCAATTATGAGTACATATTACATGTAAGCGCTATAAACTAAATAGACAGAGCCTACATTAATGTGAAAAAAATTAAATTATAAATTATCTCAAATTACTTAAAAGACCATAATTAATTAAAACTTCAGATGGACCCATTTTTTTCCACATACATTTTGCAAAGGTTATCTGGAAAAGATAACAAAATTTTGGGGCTGTTATGAAATAATAAAGAACGAACAAGAATATTATAGAGAAAGAGAGAAGGAGAGAAGTTTTTATTTCTCTTGATGGGATGAAATACAATGAAGGAGAACCCCTCTATTTATAGGGACAATTCCTCCTAACTTTTCTCCAAAAGATAGACTTTCACTATAATATAAACACATGTATCCACTACAATACAAATACCTTTATAGACATTCACTATAATACTGTTATACCCCTTAGAATTCCCAGCACCTAGGCGACCTATTCGTACGTTGGTTAAGCATATTTGAAGGCCATACGTGCTGGAGAAAGGCCCGGGAAAAGATCGGACGAGAAACCTGTCGAACCATCGCGGAAGGAGCCGAGGCAGAGCCCCTCCGCGATGGCAGCGTGTCACGGGGGAGGGGCCTCCGCGTTGGCTCCGTGACACGTTGGCCTTGTCCAGGCCCAAGTACATAAAGCCCCACTTCGGTTTTAAATGATAAAAACATTTAAAAATTTCCAGAGAACAGAGAGCAAACGCAGAGGGAGAAAAAGGAACGAAGAAATTATATAATTTTCATCCGATTACGCTGCTAAACGTTGTCTAAATTCAAATTAACTCCAGATACTGAGGTATTTAGCAGCAGAGGGCATTCCTACCGATTCAGTTTCGTAAAATACGGTCGACGAATCGTCGAGCCACCGAGCTAAGGTAAGTGGAATTGCTCTAAATTAGTGTCTATGTGTTCCTAGCTGTGAAGTGAATATTTCTCCCTTCTGGACCGCTGAAAAATAGCGAGTTTTCGACCGTCTTTCGATAAGCCTAAGTTTAGGCTATAAACTATATCGAAAGTAACGTTGCTCTTTACAATAAAGCTGTACTTAGTATTAATTGACGTATTTATGAATGCAGTTGGGAGAAAATAGTTGAAGTACCGGCCGAGCCTCGTCCGACGGACGAATAGTTCAAGAATAAGGTATGTAAAGCTAGTTCCCTCGGCAAGTTAAGTAATATCGGTGCAGTATAGTAATTTACAGGCCAGTAGAATGTTCAAAAGTCAAGTGTTACGTTTATTGTGAATGTTGATACGGTATTAGAAGCATCAGATTGTAACTTGCATGAAACTTACTAATACGACATAGTTTCTAACACAAGTATTAGAAACTGCTCAGCATGCTCAATATGTGATGTGATACGAAATGTTAAGATATTATTGTATTTAGTTGAAACCCCATAAAGCGATGTAATATCCGTAAGCACCTCAGAAATAGAATGGAAGGCTAAAATAAAGTTTAGAACGCATGTTAGGAATAGTAAATCATGTTAATACAGAAACTCAGTATATAGCATAGGTTGCAGCAGAAATACTATATTTCGTATAACATTTGCCCCAGTACAGTCTGGCAATATATTCATATATACATATTTACTAGTCTCAGCACGTATTAAATACGTACAGATTACTATCATTAGTTCAGCATATAATATATACGATACTTTATCCCTATTAGCCTCATCATGTGAGATACGCAGACAGTATTACTAGTTGAGACCGTTGTATTGTTTAGGGTTGGATTACCTAGCATCCATGACCGCCCCAGGGTTAATAACTGTATCGACTCGTCCGCTAGAGGACGAGGATATGTCGCTCTACGGAGTGGCACGCCGTCCCACAGGGGACGAAGATGGGATGCCAGTTTTCCCCATATTGTGCCTTGGTCGGCCCTTATACACCCCCGTCGAGCGGATACGCCCGGGGTGTTGATTCAGGAGTCCTCCGGACTCAGGTACAGTTATAGTTAGGGGCTCAGCGAGCCCAAGTGCATACCCAGGGGACCGGCAGGATGCTTACAAGGTTATAGGAGATGGGATGACCGGGGTAGGGTTATAGATTCCGTGCTGGTTGTACCTCCCGGCTTATGGGGGCCGGGTAAGGTTTGTGTGTACTATGTTATGTTATGTTATGTTATGCCATGTGATGATAGATACAAGTAGATCAGCAGTAGAGTGATACGTCTCCAGGTACGACCCCTATTTCCTTTCCAGTATATATATGAGAGAAGGTATGACTCACATTATTAGACAGTTAATCTATTTCTTCTTACTTCAGTTCATCAGTTACATTGTTGTTTCCAGATTTTGCTTTCAGTTATTGCTTTACATACTCAGTACCAGCAGTACTGACGCCCGGTGGGGCGCTGCATTACTTGCCTGCAGGTACTCATAGGCGAGCAGACGATACCACGTGATTTCTGTCAGCGATCGAGTATTCAGCTCCTATTATCCGGAGACTGAATTCCAGAGGTGTATTTCATTGGCTTTTGGTTGTATAGTACGGGTAGGTCGGGGCCATGTCCCGATCATTTCTATTACTATTCCTAGAGGCTTACAGTCTGTTTATATTTCCCTGTGGTCAGATGAGCCGGTCGTGTGAGGCCGTGCATTTGTATAACTGTTAGTACTCTTTCTTTCTTTTATGATGGCCATGTGGGGCCATAGTTTGCCAGTAGTGGTGACCTTGCCGGTCACGTAGCTTTCTAGTACTTCATGATTGAGTTATAGATAACTAGACAGCATGGTGGCCTTGTCGGCCCGCATAGGTTTCCCTAAATTGATATGTTTCTAGTCAGCTGTTAGTACAGGTACAGGCGGCTATAGGCCAATGGGCCGGGGGCTGTGTTTACAGCCGTTATATAGCCCTTTGTTTCCAGAAATATGAGTTAGAGCCAGCCAGGCACCAGATGTGCCCAGGCTTAGCAGTCTAGCAGTTCAGGTCCCAGTAGGGCACTAGGTGCCAGTCATACCCCCCAAGGCGGGGCGTGACAAACTTGGTATTAGAGCAGGTCGTGTCCCAGGGAGTCTGCAAGCCGTGCTAAGTAGAGTCCTGTCCATGGATGTGTTGTGCACCACATACTATGGATAGGAGGCTGCAAGGCATGATAGGATGGTTGTCTTTTATTCTTATTCAATCGTGTTGTAGAGCGGTGCAATATAGGGTTGAGTCCCTAAAAGCTTACTATATTCTTTGGTTACAGATAATGTCAGACCAGTAACATCCTATCACAGGTCGGAGCTTAGATATTGCAGCAGGAGAAGGCACCAGCAGGATGCCTCCCCCTCGTTTAGAAACAGCCCGATCAGAGGGCACTACAGAGGCATCGTCTCAGCCTCCTCAGCAGTCTCCACCACGTCAGGAGCCACTTGGGGCGACATTACCTTCAGCAGTCCCTATACCGACACCTTCCGACCAGGAGGTTAGGAGTGCTGTAGTTATGTTAGCACAGATGATGGCTGCTCAGCGTCAGCCAATGCCGTCTACAGTTGCGGAGTCATCAGGAGGGCCCGGTAGTTCGAGGGTCCGAGAGTTCTTAGCCCTGAATCCCCCACAGTTTACAGGTACGGACCGGACAGAGGACCCTCAGGATTTTCTGGATCAAATGCAGAGAATCTTCAGGGTTATGCATGCCACGCCTACCGAATCAGTTGAATTGGCAGCATTCCGGTTATGGGATATTTGCGGTGTTATGGTATGAAAGCTGGGAAAGGTCCCGAGGGAGAGATGTTTCCCCTCCCACCTGGTCCAGCTTTTCAGGAGCCTTTCTGGATCACTATTTGCCGCGGGAGATTCGACAGGCTCAGGTAGATCAGTTCCTACATCTAGAGCAGGGGGCCATGAATGTCCGGGAATATTCCTTGCGGTTTGATTCTTTGGCTCAATATGCACCGGCCTTTTTTGATACCATGTCATCCAGAGTGCACCGTTTTATTATGGGGTTGAATCCAGAATATGTTGAGACTTGTATTACGGCCACACTGCGAGAGGAAATGGACATTGCTCGAATTCAGGCATTTGCCCAGAATATTGAAGGCATCAGGCAGCGACATCGGGAGATCAGAAGGGTCAATCAGGAACAGCGTCGCCGGGACAGGCCAGTTGAGTTACAGAGGGAGGCCCGGGGAGGACCCAGGCCACGATTGTCAGACAGGCCGCCCAGGCCCCCGCCTCCGCCACAGCCACAGGGGGCAGTCAGAGAGTGGTAGAGGCTCGCAGATGGCAGATTCACCATTACAGAGGAGGGCGGAGCAGAGTAGGTATACCCTACCACTTTGCCCTATATGCAGTTGACGCCATCCTGGAGCATGCAGATATGGCTCCACCGCATGTTATATTTGTGGCCAAGAAGGCCATTTGATGAAAGATTGCCAGAGGTCGAGAGGACCGCGATAGACAGGATAGGGCATTAGCAGGGTCACGAGCCACAGCATCCTCGACTGGGCGCAGGCCCTCAGTTTCAGCAGGCAGGGGTCGGGGCAGATCAGGGGCCTCCAGTACAGGTGCGGGCCCAATCCGCACATATGCCTTACCAGGGAGGCAAGACTCAGAAGCGTCGCCTGATGTTGTGACAGGTATGCTAACTATTTGCTCACACCCTGCTTATGTATTGATTGATCTAGGGTCTACTTTGTCCTACATTACTCCATTTGTGGCACGAAAGTTTAGTATTGTACCAGAATCATTGCAGCAGCCCTTCTTAGTATCTACGCCCGTCGGTGACTCTATCATAGCTAGCCGAATCTACCGCGGGTGTACAGTAGAGGTTGCTGACCGTCCGACCACAGTAGATCTAGTCGAGTTAGAAATGATAGACTTCGATGCCATAATGGGTATGGATTGGTTAGTACCGTGCTTTGCCAACGTTGAATGTTGGACCAAAATGGTCCGATTCCACTTCCCAGGAGAAGCTGTGCGGGAGTGGAAGGGCAGCATCGTTACGCCAAAAGGTAGGTTTATTTCCTACCTTCAGGCGAGAAAGTTGATATCTAAAGGATGTATTTACCATCTGGTCAGAGTTCAGGATGTCCAGGCAGAATCTCCGACACTCCAGTCTGTTCCAGTGGTGAATGAATTCCTTGATGTGTTTCCTGATGAGTTACCTGGTATTCCCCCAAAAAGGGAAATAGACTTTGCTATTGACTTGTTACCAGGCACTCAGCCGATATCAATTCCTCCCTATCGTATGGCTCCTGCAGAACTCAGAGAATTAAAGGAGCAGTTGAAAGATTTGTTAGATAAAGGTTTTATTAGGCCGAGTACTTCACCGTGGGGTGCGCCAGTTTTATTTGTGAGAAAGAAAGATGGCTCGCTCCGAATGTGCATAGATTATCGGCAGCTAAACAAAGTTACAGTAAAGAACAAGTATCCGCTCCCCAGAATTGACAACTTATTTGATCAGTTGCAGGGAGCCAGATACTTTTCTAAGATTGACTTGCGGTCCGGATATCACCAGGTCCGAGTACGTGAGAGAGATATTCCTAAGACAGCGTTCAGGACCCGATATGGACATTTTGAATTTCTAGTTATGTCCTTCGGGTTAACGAATGCCCCAGCAGTCTTTATGGACCTGATGAACAGTATTTTCAGACCTTTCCTGGACTTGTTCGTAATAGTATTTATTGATGACATTCTAGTGTATTCTCGCTCTGAAGCAGATCACCGAACTCATTTGCGGACAGTGCTCCAGATCCTCAGGGACCGCCAGTTGTATGCTAAATTTTCTAAGTGTGAATTCTGGCTTAACTCAGTGGCCTTTTTAGGGCATATCGTCTCAGACGCTGGTATACAGGTAGACAAGCAGAAAATAGAAGCAGTTAAGTCATGGCCTAGGCCTACCACTCCGACTGAAGTTCGTAGTTTTCTGGGGTTGGCAGGATATTACAGAAGGTTCGTTGAAGAGTTCTCGACCATTGCGGCACCTCTGACCAAATTGACACAGAAAGCAGCAAAGTTTCAATGGACAAAGGCATGCGAGCAGAGCTTCCAGGAACTGAAAAACAGATTAACCTCCGCCCCAGTATTAGCATTGCCGGAAGGCACAGAAGGTTATTCAGTCTATTGCGACGCGTCAGGTGTTGGGTTAGGTTGTGTGTTGATGCAGCATGGAAGAGTGATTGCATATGCTTCCAGAAAGCTGAGGAAACACGAAAAGAATTATCCTACCCACGACCTGGAATTGGCCGCAGTAATTCACGCCTTAAAAATGTGGAGGCATTACTTGTACGGCGTCCATGTTGATATTTACACAGATCATAAGAGCTTACAGTACATTTTCACTCAGAGGGAGTTGAATCTACGGCAACGCCGCTGGTTGGAGCTATTAAAAGATTATGATGTGAATATTCTATACCACCCCGGAAAAGCTAATGTCGTAGCAGATGCCCTGAGCCGTAAGTCAATGGGAAGTTTGGCGTATTTGCGACCTGAGAAGTGGGAGCTAGCCAAAGAAATTCATCAGTTAGTTGGTTTAGCCGTTCGAGTAATGGAAATAGAAAATAATGGAGCGGTAATTCAGAATTCTGCTATGTCATCATTAGTCACCGAGGTAAAGGAACGACAGTATGAGGATCCTGATTTGGTCCAACTCAGAGATAGAATTCAGAGAGGTAAGGATTCAGATTTTCAGATAACTGAGGATGATGTGCTACGTTGTAAGGGCCGCCTCTGTGTCCCAAATGTTTCAGGGCTTCGCAGGCGGATCATGCATGAGGTACATTATGCTCGCTATTCCCTCCATCCAGGAGCAACCAAAATGTACCACGACATCAGAGATATCTACTGGTGGCCAGGTATGAAAGCTGAGATAGCCGAATTTGTATCTAGATGTTCTAATTGTCAGCAGGTGAAAGCAGAGCACCAGAAACCGGGCGGTTTGACGCAAGATATAATGGTACCTATGTGGAAATGAGAAGCGATAAACATGGATTTTGTAACAGGGTTACCCCGTACTAGACGCAGAAATGATTCCATTTGGGTAATAGTTGATAGGCTGACAAAATCAGCTCATTTCCTGCCAGTGAGGGCTACCTTCTCAGCTGAGGATTATGCCGAATTATATATCAGAGAAATAGTTAGATTGCATGGAGTGCCAGTATCTATCATTTCAGATAGAGGAGCACAATTCACAGCTAGATTCTGGCAATCGTTTCAGAAAGGTTTGGGAACACAGATTAACTTGAGCACAGCATTCCATCCTCAAACAGATGGGCAGGCTGAACGTACAATTCAGACGCTCGAAGATATGCTACGAGCGTGTGTGCTAGATTTTGGGGGTAGCTGGGATGAGCACCTTTCGTTAATTGAATTTGCTTATAATAACAGTTATCATTCAGCCATCCAGATGGCGCCTTTCGAGGCATTATACGGGCGAAAATGTAGATCGCCGGTGGGATGGTTTGAAATAGGAGAATCAACATTGGTTGGCCCAGACATTGTTCGGCAGTTAGAGGAAAAGATAAAGCTTATCCGAGAACGTTTACTGACCGCTCAAAGCCGCCAGAAATCGTATGCAGATATGCGGCGCAGAGATCTAGAATTTGCGGTAAATGACTGGGTATATCTGAAAGTATCTCCGATGAAAGGGGTGATGAGATTCGGCAAGAAAGGCAAGCTTAGCCCGAGGTTCATTGGGCCATACCAGATTCGGCGAAGAATAGGCCGAGTTGCATACGAATTGAACTTGCCTCCAGAGTTAGCATCTGTTCACCCAGTCTTCCATGTCTCTATGTTAAGGAAGTTCATAGGGGACCCTTCTACAGTAGTTCCAGTTCAAGATGTCTAGGTCACAGAAGAGTTAGCATATGAAGAGGTTCCCGAAGCTATATTAGACAGACAGATTCGCAGGTTAAGGACTAAAGATGTTGCATCTGTCAAAGTATTGTGGCGTAACAGGAACCATGAGGAAATGACGTGGGAAGCTAAAGAAGATATGAAAGCCAGATACCCTCACCTATTTCAGGCCTAGTCAGGCGACAGGTATGTCTGTATTATCACTTATGCAGTACCTTATAGTTGTATGTGTGTGAATGAGAAAGATTGATACTTAGTTATCCAGTGGATCCTAGACTACTATGCGCAGTGCCTGTGTTGGACTTTTCTGCATTTCAGGTTTTTGGCTATAGTCCATATACAGGGGAGACCCTGCCGAAATTTTTCTAGAAAGTAAAGTAAGTAGTCCTCTAGATCACAGAGTACATTCGAGGACGAATGTTTTCAAGGGGGGGAGAATGTTATACCCCGTAGAATTGCCGGCACCTAGACGACCTATTCGCACGTTGGTTAAGCATATTTGAAGGCCATACATGCTAGAGAAAGGCCCGGGAAAAGATCGGACGAGAAACCTGTCGAACCATCGCGGAAGGAGCCGAGGCAGAGCCCCTCCGCGATGGCAGCGTGTCACGGGGGAGGGGCCTCCGCGTTGGCTCCGTGACACATTGGCCTTGTTCAGGCCCAAGTATATAAAGCCCCACTTCGGTTTTAAATGATAAAAACATTTAAAAATTTCCAGAGAACAGAGAGCAAACGCATAGGGAGAAAAAGGAACGAAGAAATTATATAATTTTCGTCCGATTACGCTGCTAAACGTTGTCTAAATTCAAATTAACTCCAGATACTGAGGTATTTAGCAGCAGAGAGCATTCCTACAGATTCAGTTTCGTAAAATACGGCCGACGAATCGTCGAGCCACCGAGCTAAGGTAAGTGGAATTGCTCTAAATTAGTGTCTATGTGTTCCTAGCTGTGAAGTGAATATTTCTCCCTTCTGGACCGCTGAAAAATAGCGAGTTTTCGACCATCTTTCGATAAGCCTAAGTTTAGGCTATAAACTATATCGAAAGTAACGTTGCTCTTTACAATAAAGCTGTACTTAGTATTAATTGACGTATTTATGAATGCAGTTGGGAGAAAATAGTTGAAGTACCGGCCGAGCCTCGTCCGACGGACGAATAGTTCAAGAATAAGGTATGTAAAACTAGTTCCCTCGGAAAGTTAAGTAATATCGGTGCAGTATAGTAATTTACAGGCCAGCAGAATGTTCAGAAGTCAAGTGTTACGTTTATTGTGAATGTTGATACGATATTAGAAGCATCAGATTGTAACTTGCGTGAAACTTACTAATACGACATAGTTTCTAACACAAGTATTAGAAACTGCTCAGCATGCTCAATATGTGATGTGATACGAAATGTTAAGATATTATTGTATTCAGTTGAAACCCCGTAAAGCGATGTAATATCCGTAAGTACCTCAGAAATAGAATGGCAGGCTAAAATAAAGTTTAGAACGCATGTTAGGAATAGTAAATCATGTTAATACAGAAACTCAGTATATAGCATAGGTTGCAGCAGAAATACTATATTTCGTATAGCATTTGCCCCAGTACAGTCTGGCAATATATTCATATATAAATATTTACCAGTCTCAGCACGTATTAAATACGTACAGATTACTATCATTTGTTCAGCATGTAATATATACGATACTTTATCCCTATTAGCCTCAGCATGTGAGATACGCAGACAGTATTACTAGTTGAGACCGTTGTATTGTTTGGGGTTGGATTACCTAGCATCCATGACCGCCCCAGGGTTAATAACTGTATCGACTCGTCCTCCAGAGGACAAGGATACGTCGCTCTATGGAGTGGCATGCCGTCCCACAGGGGACGAAGATAGGATGCCAGTTTTCCCCATATTGTGCCTTGGTCGGCCCTTATACATCCCCGTCGAGCGGATACGCCCGGGGTGTTGATTCAGGAGTCCTCCGGACTCAGGTACAGTTATAGTCAGGGGCTCAGCGAGCCCAAGTGCATACCCAGGGGACCGGCAGGATGCTTACAGGGTTATAGGAGATGGGATGACCGGGGTAGGGTTATAGATTTCGTGCTGGTTGTACCTCCCGGCTTATGGGGGCCGGGTAAGGTTTGTGTGTACTATGTTATGTTATGTTATGTTATGCCATGTGACGATAGATACAAGTAGATCAGCAGTAGAGTGATACGTCTCCAGGTACGACCCCTATTTCCTTTCCAGTATATATATGAGAGAAGGTATGACTCACATTATTAGACAGTTAATCTATTTCTTCTTACTTCAGTTCATCAGTTACATTGTTGTTTCCAGATTTTGCTTTTAGTTATTGCTTTACATACTCAGTACCAGCGGTACTGACGCCCGGTGGGGCGCTGCATTACTTGCCTGCAGGTACTCATAGACGAGCAGGCGATACCACGTGATTCCTGTCAGTAATCGAGTATTCAGCTCCAGTTATCCGGAGACTGAATTCCAGAGATGTATTTCATTGTCTTTTGGTTGTATAGTACGGGTAGGTCGGGGCCCTGTCCCGATCATTTCTATTACTATTCCTAGAGGCTTGCAGTCTGTTTATATTTCCCTGTGGTCAGATGAGCCAGTCGTGTGAGGTCGTGCAGTTGTATAGCTGTTAGTACTCTTTCTTTCTTTTATGATGGCCGTGTGGGGCCATAGTTTGCTAGTAGTGGTGACCTTGCCGGTCACGTAGCTTTCTAGTACTTCATGATTGAGTTATAGATAACTAGACAGCATGGTGGCCTTGTCGGCCCGCATAGGTTTCCCTAAATTGATATATTTCTGGTCAGCTGTTAGTACAGGTACAGGAGGCTATAGGCCAATGGGCCGGGGGCTGTGTTTACAGCCGTTATATAGCCCTTTGTTTCCAGAAATATGAGTTAGAGCCAGCCAGGCACCAGATGTGCCCAGGCTTAGCAGTCTAGCAGTTCAGGTCCCAGTAGGGCACTAGGTGCCAGTCATACCCCCAAGGCGGGGCATGACAAATATAAATATGTTTATAACACTCCCCCTTGAATGTCTATTTGATAGATAATGTGCGCCGTTAAAACCTTACTAGAAAAAACCCTGTGGAAAAAAATCTAGTGAAGGAAAAAGAGTACACATATCTAATAATACACATTTTGGCTGCCTCATTAAAAACCTTACAAGGAAAACTCAGTGGGACAAAACCTCGTAAAGAAAAAAAGAGTATAGAGTGTATTAACTCCCCCTAATTAGAACATCCTTGCATCTTTGCATCCCGATCTTCTGCACCATCTTCTTGAAAGTTGCAGTTGGTAGAGATTTGGTGAATAAATCAGCCACATTATCACTTCAACGAATCTGTTGCATGTTAATATTACCATTCTTTTGGAGCTCATGTGTGTAGAAGAACTTTGGCAAGATGTGCTTCTTCTATCTCCTTTATGAATCCTCCTTTTAGTTGCGCTATGCATGCTGCATTATCTTCATATAAAATTGTGGGTAATTTGTCATATTTCAAACCACATTTTTCTCTAATGAGATGTATCATGAACCTCAACCACGCACATTCTCGGTTTGCTTCACGAGTAGCTATTATCTCAACATGATTTGATGAAGTAGCTACGAGAGACTGCTTTGTAGATCTCCAAGATATGGCAGTACCTCCACATATGAATACGTAGCCAGTTTGAGATCGATCTTTGTGTGGGTCAGATAAATACCCAGCATCAGCATAACCAACAAGATTGGGACTACAATTGTTTGAATAATATAAGCTCATATCGGTAGTCCCTTTTAGATACCACATTAAATGTTTGATCCCATTCCAATGTCTCCTAGTAGGAGCAGACTATATCTTCAGGACCAAGAATTCCCTCGTTCGTTTAAATCCTTCAAGGATTTTCATATATCTTTCAGTCTCTCTAGACATAAAAATAATTTCATTATGCACATATCAAGTTTTTCATATATTGCCATACTTATGAGGAACCTCAAAATAATTGCATCCACCACAAAAGGACCTCTCCATATAATATTGTCAGAATTTACGAAAAATCTTTAGGCCACAAGAATCCAATTATATCTATTGGCATTATATTTGAATTGCATATTTTTAATTGGCCAATCATTTATCTGTCCATACTTTTTGACAGATTTGAATTCAAGATCCTCGTCAATATTTATAATATTGAGCGCTACATTATATCAAAGGTTTCGTCGACGATCATTTTGATATCAATTCCAATGCGACATAACTTATTGAGATCTCTTCATTTTTCGTCATTTTCAGGTACCTGAACCTTTGCCAAGGTTTATGAAGTGTTATGTCGTGGTGCTTTCTTAAAGCACTTGCCTCATCATTATGACCATCTTAATCATTTTCTCCTCTCCTTCTTCAAGGAGTTCTATATTTGGAACCGTTTGGTCTATCACGCTTCAAGCATCTCATAGACCCTGTCCTTCAAGGACCTTTCGTTGGAGCATTTGCAACTGAATTATAAAATAGAGTTAGCAAATATATCTGGCAATTGATTTGCAATATTTTGCAAGTGAATTATCTATTGAACTTTAAGTTCACTTTTTTTTCCCTAGGATCTAGATAATTCATCCCACACTTAATTTTCAGTTGCTAATCACTTCTCCCCCTAATGTTAGAAAAACTAACATTTACCCCCAAGCTCATTTGGGGACCCATCTTTGTGCGTTGTGGTGGAGCAATTGAATCATATATCGCACATTCAAATTTTTAGATGGAATTATTTGGTTCCTGACCCTGAACCAATTGTGATAGGGGAACCTTGTTGGCTTGATGCATTCAAGTGTTTCTATATGTTAAATAAATATATCTCATACCAAATTTTATTTTGGAGTTTTATTCTCATAACCAATGATTCATCTATAATTGGAGGAATACAATTTTTGCTAAACCAACATAGATATGAATCAGATTATCAACATGATTTTATAATTTGGAACTATGCTCTTAATTTACTAATTTGAGCAACAACCTTACAAAAATTAATTGCAAGTTGATATCAAAACACATGTGACCATACCATAGATGCATCTATTAGCAAACGGTTCACATGGTAGGTGAACGGGCCCATATTTACCCTTTTATAAGTTCCAAAATTTCATGGAATATAATTCCAATCTTAGCTGATCAAGATCATTCTATCACGAGAACAGGCAATACAAGAGAATTCTTGAAGAATCTTTTATTTCTTCAACATATAGCCACGTGAATTCTCAATTATTTTTGCATCACATTTCAACCGGGATGGCGAACCAGTTATGCCAAACTTATTTCAGTAAACTTCTAGTTTACTTTCGTATGTGATTTCATCATCATACCCATATTTATGTACTACAAATAAAAAAACGGCAGGTAATCTTTTACATAAATATTTATAACCCATTTCAATTGGAGTAGCATGAAGATATTAGATCTTCCCATAGTTTATAGTCTCTTTTTTTTTTCAATGTCCTTGAAACTTATAAGTTTCCTTTTGAGACTTACTACAATAATTTCATTCCTTCAGGTAGTAATACATTAGCTTTTCCGAAGCTCTCAATTAATTTTGTGTACTACCACATATTCAATCATATCAACATCGTTAATAGTTTCTCCACATAGTTTCAACTATTTTGAATGTTGATGAGCTATACTCATTAACAAACTTATAGTCTTGATGGATCCAATCATATCGTGCCTTTGGGTGGATGACCATCTTCAGGTGGTCATACCTTTCTTTTAGACTATTCCACAAAACAAGTGGATCCTTAATCGTGAGATATTCAATTTTAAGAATTTCATGAAGATGATGACGCAAGAATATCATAACCTTAGCACGATCTTGATTTGATGCTTTGTTTTCACTTTTAATGGTGTCTCCAAGATCCATTGCATCCATATGGATTTCAGCATCCAACACACATGAAAGGTAGTTCTTGCCCGAACTTTGAAGGGCAATGAAATCAAGTTTCGTAAGGTTAGCCATATTAAAAGAAAGAGAAAAATAATACCTTGGCCTTCAAATTTTGAGAGAGTAGAGTCGTAGAGCAACAATATCACCAAAGGAATATCACTCCTGTGGTTAAGTAATACATCTTTCGAAAAAGAAAATTTAATATTTCTTACCTCAGATCTTTCAAAGTGAGTGCTCAAGGCAGAGACTCGTGCTGATAACGTGTTATGAAATAATAAAGAAAGAACAAAAATATTATAGAGAAAGAGAGAAGGAGAGAAGTTTTTATTTCTCTTGATGGGATGAAATACAATGAAGGAGAACCCCTCTATTTATAGAGACAATTCCTCTTCTCCAAAAGATAGACTTTCACTATAATATAAACACACATGTATCTATTACAATATAAATACTTTTATATACCTTCACTATAATATAAATATATTTATAACAGGGGCCATATATTTTTTTATTTCAGAGAAAATCCCATTTTTTGACAGTACATGTTGTAAAAATTATCACGAAAGAGAATACATTTTAGGGCCCACAATTTTCTTTTAGATAGTAAAATATAAAGAAGATATGGGGATAGACCCACATCTTTTCTTGTTTTTAGATAGTAATAAATAAAATATAGAGAAATATGAGATGGCCAGGCTGGCATGTCGACGATCTGGTGTTTGCTTAGGTCCTTCCTTTTTATTAGTAAGTAATATATTGTTTTAAGTTTTAACTGATCAAGCTGTGGTTTTACTCGGCGGAATAATATTTGATAATTGAAAGGATACGCTGACACATAGAATATGTGGCGTTTTATCTTTTCCAAACTATAGATCTTTAGCATGTTCAAGTTAATTAGATGTCATATTGGATCTCCATATATGGTGTTTTCCTTACGAAGGAAAATATTACGTAGAACTAGAGAAATTATCACTATTTTGTGCGGTTTAATAAATTTTATTAAATTTAGATAATTTTTTATAAATTAAAATTAAAATAATTTATTTATTTATATTCAAATATTACAGTTTGAACTTAATGAATCACATTTTTCATTGTCATAACTTTTTTGTACAAAAAAATTTTTTAATAGAAATTTTATATTTTTGTGTGGTGGTTGAGGATTTCCATGTGATTTTACTACATGATTTTTAGTTTAATAAACATGAATGTATATAGACATTTGGTTTGTTCCTTTCTCTAAACCGTAAGTAGTAAAATTTTAATTTTTTAATAAAATAAATATTAAATAAAAATTAAACAACAATTCTTGAATTACATTCTAGTCATGTACTTCTTTTCTAATTTTTTAAAATAATTTTTTAAATTTATTTTATCTTTTTTAACCTTTTCAATTCTCTAACTTTCATAATTTTTTTTCTGTTTTTTTCTCCTTATTCTTACCTTGTACTTTTTCCATAATATTTTTTTTCTCCCTTTCCTCTTTATATTTTCTTGACAAAGGAATTTAAAATGTTATATTTTGAATTGTGAAAATGAGAAAAATTTTAAAATAAAAAATAATTTTAGAAAGTGTCCCTTAATTTCCTTATAAATCAATTAAAAATCGTATTCTCACACAGTGATGAGTAATCTTTAGTAAAATTTACGTCAGCATAAATAACTTTCAAATCAGTTTTTCTATTTTACAAAAATAAAATAAAAAGTGCTTGTGACATTAACTTGAGAGTCTAAAAGAGTGATATATTCTCCGATCAAATATCAACTTTATCAGTTCAAAAGTTGTTAGTTTATACCATTTCATGAGCCATAGCTAGATATTCTTTCAATAAATTAGCAAATCAAATTCTGTTAAAAATCACAAAACACAAGTTAGACTATAATATACCTCTCTAAATAAATATTACATGCAGTAAACAAATTATGATCAACTAATTATAGGTGATTCTACTAATTAATTAGCAATTATAGTGATCTCAAACAAATTAGTTATACCGATGAATTAAAGAAAGAAAGAGTTTATACTGATTCAGGTCATTTAAAAAGTTACATATTTCTTTTTGAAAAGACAAAATAAATTTTTATATGAAAAACAACACTAAAAGACTAAAATAAATTGATTCTTTTTAATCACAGAGAGGTAGCACATCACTTCCTTATAGATCGAATTGATATTATACTCTTTGTAAAATTCAAGTTGATAACTTAATAGAATTGTATATTAAAAAAAATTATATTAGCTTTTTTTTCAATTCAACTATTGATCGGGAAAGCATCGTTCAAATGTGTCATTAAGACGATCTCACCGATGACTATGAGAAAAATTATAGAACTGAAGATTTGGAATATGTATCGATAATATTATGAGATGAATAACAAATAAACACATACAAAAAAAAAAGTCAAAAACTTCAACAATTGATCATTCAATCCAAAAAAATGTATCATTCAAACAAATCAGAATTTCTGAAACTATAAGTATAATTAAGTTGGTAAGAAAAATCCACTTAATTCTAAGAAATAAACTAACAAAAATAATTAGGGCGAAATTATAAAGAGAATTCTTACCTGAGTCTAGTTTGAAGATGATTCTGAAAAATTTATAGACATTTTTGTATTGGTAACATAAAGTTGAACTCTTTAAATAGCAAGAAAAAATTTTTAAAAATTATTATCTTAGACGTGGGGAAAGTGTGGATTATTTGCTTTTACTAATAATTAATACAAATTAATTACATTAATTATAAGGAAAGAAGAAAATATTAAAAATAATATATAAAGAATAAAAACTCAAAAAATTAAATACAATAGGATTTGATATGTATTTAAATATTAGATTAAATAGATAATCATTATTATAATTAATAAACTATAAAATTTGAATTTACAAAGAATATAATAAATTAAATAACTATTAAAATCTATAAAAGAATAACTATCAAAACTTTTTAAAATGAATAAACCCATGTTCATGAATTTAAAATTTATCCAACCTTCCATTTAAATATACTAGTTTTTGGACACGTGCTTCGCACGTATATTTCACATTAAATAATTAAATATAGAGTTGGGATAAGTGTAGATTCAAAATGATTGAACTGACGTTTTGGTTACCTTAGTTTATTAATCATGCTTTGATGATGATTAAGTATAAAGCGTGACAAGATCACCTAAATAAAATGAAAAATAAATTATTTTCAACATTTATGCAGAGAAGTGTAAGAATTATATAAAATACAAGTTACCATAATGAGCATAAATATAAGGCATGTGCCAAGAGTAAATTTAATCTGCAGGTTTGATGTTGTTTCTATTAAATTTATGGACATTTCATACAAACCCAAAATGCCAACAACGAAAAAACAAGAAAGTAAATCAAAAAATATTTGAAAAACTATCAAAAAGAAGAAGAAAAAATGCAACAGCTTCATATTACCTATTAAAAGATGTAGAGTATGATCATGACAGAAAGACGTATATTTTTCATATTGAGTCTGCTTAATGGTACAGATCTTCATTAGAGGATTGTGTATGAATACTATTGTAATCGGTAGAAGCTTGAAAGATGAAACAATTGGAAGGTGAAAAGGTAGGATATGAAATAATAATTAAAAAAATATAAAAGTGTAACCTACAATAATTACTGGCAGGTGAAACAATCCTCCTCATTTACTCGATTCAATGAATGACTTTATTCATTTCTTTTTGTTTTAATATTAGATATTTGATGGTATTATATTTAATTAGATATTTTATTATATTTTAATTTACTTCATGGGCAAAATGATAATTCAACTTTTAAGATAAGAGCTTTCCACTTTTGTATATTATTATTATTATTATTTATTTATTTATTCAGTTATTAATAAATTTATTATTATTATTATTATTTATTTATTTACTATCATCATTATTATTTATATTTATTTATTATTGTTTCTTTATTTAAACTTTTCATTTTTTGTCTTTCCAGTTATATAGTAACAAATATATAAATATGATATGATAAAATACTAATATTTAATTATGTATTAATTAAATTTTAATTTAGTAGAGCGGCAAAATGGTAATATAACTTTCAACTTAGGGGCTTCCCACTTATATAATAATATGATATATATATATATAAATATATATGTATATATATTAAAAAGAATTTGAATTTACGAAAAATGTAACAAATTAAATAACTATTAAAATCTGTATTAAAAAAATAACTATCAAAATTTTTAAAAATAAATAAACCCACATTAATGAATTTAAAATTTATCCAACCTTCCATTCATATATATATATATATATATATATATATATAAGATTATATTTTTTTTAAAAAAGTCTTTCTTTTGAAAAGACAAAATAAATATTTATATGAAAAATAAAAATAAAAAACCAAAATAAATTGACTTTTTTTAATCACAGGGAGGTTGCACATCACTTTCTTATAGACCGAATTGATAAAATACTCTTTTTAAAATTCAAGTTGATTACCTAATAGAATTGTATATTAAAAAAATTATATTAACTTTTTTCCAATTCAACTGTTGATCGACAAAACACCGCTTAAGTATGTTCTAAGCCGACTCACTGATGGCTAAGAAAAAAATTCATAGAATTGAAGATTTTGAATATGTATCAATAATATCATGAGATGAATAACAAACAAGCACAAAAAAAAAAGTCAAAATCTTCAACAATTGATCATTCAACTAAAAAAAAAAATGTTTCATTCAAACAAATCAGAATTTCTGAAAACTATAAGCATAATTAAGTTGGTAAGAATAATCCACTTAATTCTTAAAAAATAAACTAACAAAAATAATTAAGACGAAATTAAAAAGAGAATTCTCATTGGAATTTAGTTTGAAGATGGTTCTGGAAAATTTATGGACACTTTTGTAGTGGTAATATAAAGTTAAACTCTTTAAAAGCAAGAAGAAAATTTTAGAAATTATTATCTTAGACGCGGGGAGATTGAAGATTAATTACTTTTACTAATAAATTAATACAAATTAATTACATTAATTATAGGGGAAGAAGAAAAGATTAACAGTAATATATAAAGAATAAAAACTCAACAAATTGAATACAATAGGATTTGATAAATGATTTAATATGTATTTAAATATTAGATTAAATTGATAATTAATACTATAATTAATAAACTATAAAATTTGAACTTACAAAAATGTAATAAATTAAATAACTATTAAAATCTGTAAAAAAACAACTATCAAATTTTTTTAAAATAAATAAACCCACGTTCATGAATTTAAATTTATCCAATCTTCCATTCAAATATATATATATATATATATATACACATTTAAAAAAAAAAGAATTTGAATTTACAAAAAATGTAATAAATTATATAACTACTAAAATTTGTATAAAAAAAAAACTATCAAAAAATTTTAAAATAAATAAACAAACATTCATGTATTTAAAATTTTCAACCTTCCATTCAAATATATATATAATATTAATGTTTTTTTAACAAAAAAAAAGAAGAAAAAAAATAGCCCACATCCCTTTTTGAAACTACTAAAAATTATAATTAATACACATTAAAACATATAATTGATTAAGGCATTTAGTTATTAGATTGTGTAAAAACAATTCAAGAAAACTCAAAAAAAAAGAAGGAAAAAAGATAAATCCAATTAAAGAGTATAGAGAGGTGCCACATCAGCACATCCAAAAACTTCCTTATATATATATATATATATATATATATTAAGAGAGAGAGAGAGAGAGAGATATTCTTATGAATCCTCAGCTATAACCTCTCTATAAATATATCACATGTAGTTTCAAAATCCATAAGGGAAATGTTCTTTCAATCATACGAGGATAATGTATTTTTCTTTCCCGAATATATTAGGATAATGGGTTTACTAAACAAATAGGAATTATGAGTTTCCGAAATATACAAGGAAAAAATTTCAGACATAATTAACAAATCTTTCTTTGGCTTGAATTTTCTCCATCAACAGGAACGTCTCTCTGTCTTGCCCTCAACCCTCGAAAGGGATCCACTGAGTACTGCACACATCAATCAAGTATAGAAAATATCTAAACTTATTGATCGGGACTGCCTTGATTATTACATCAGCCGTATTATCATGTGTATACACTTTCTTTACATGAAAAAACCCCTTTGTAGCGTACTACATTTTATCCTTTTGGAAATGAATCAAACTTCCATGTTTGATTCTCATGAAGAGACTCAATTTTTTTTACCTATAACATTAACCCAGTAGTCTGCTTCTGAATTAGAAATAGCTTCTTTATCGCTATTAGGCTCAAGTACGTCAATATCTCTATAACTGACAAATCAAATTTTACAAGATTTGCATATTCGAGAAGATTCCTATCAACTATGTTTGCAAATCTTTTTAGTCGGTTGATCACTCTCTTCCCTCTACCTATTGCAATGTTATACGATTGTTATTGCACATTTGCATTAACATTATCTTCTTGGTTTACACCTCATTTAATTCTTTTACTTCTGAATCACTGAGTTAAGCTAGTGGAGATTCAATTTCTAGCTCATGCGGTCACTAACACTATGATTTGTTTATGCTATTATATCTTTTCCCTTTGACTGTCCAGTGTGGCACTTTCATTGAATGTCACATCCCTATTAATAATTAACCCGGAAGTCTTACTTACAATGTATAAAGTTAGAATGTGTTAGTTAAATTGAAAGGAAAACTCTTTCCCTTTGTTTCCTCGGCATGATTTCTTTTCCTCTTTTCTTTCTTGAACCAAACTAAGGAAGGAAACTTTTAGTGAACTACTTAAACTTAGTCCAATGATTGAAGAATTTGGTTACCACGTTTGTCCTAATGGGTGATTTTGGTCACCAATATTCGTGCTAGCTTCCCTTACTTCTTGTCAAAATGTAAAACATCATAACTTATTTTTCACGAATATTAGTAGAAATTGAATTACTTGATATTTTATTGAAAAGAAAATATATACATATACATGTACTCAATGGCTTTGTTGTTTTTGCATAACAAAACAAATAATATTACTACTATATATCTGATCTTACGGTATTTTCTTGAAAAGATCCAGTATCAAAAGGGTTTTATTCCTTTCCAAAATTCAAATGCTTACTACTATACCTATTTTGAGTTTAAGTTTTATGTGTATTTACACCATCACTCACATATTAAATTAAATAATTATAAATAGATCTCTTAATGAACCAGCTTATTATTATCGACTAAGACTAGTTGATTATAAAGAAAATTTATGTTATCATATGTATATATAATTTAACTTCACCTATTTTAACGTTATTTACTTGCCAGGACAACCATAACATCAATCTCCATTAATTATATTCACCCGATGGCAACCCAACAAAGTAAATATCTCAAAAATTTATTTAATTATGAAAAATTACATAGAAAAATTATTTAATTTTATTTTTTATTAATAAAATCACTCAATTTAGGACTTTTTTCTTATAAAATCATCCAATCAAATTTGTCATTAAAAAATATATGGCAAAATAATTTAATTTTTATGTCATATAGTATGAACCCTAGAAATAAAATAAAATTAATGAACACTCATATCTTATACCCCATATATCACCCACGAATCAAAATGGGTTTCATCTAAAAAATGGGACCTAAGAAGTTATCCAAAAAAGGTTTTTCATGTTATAAAATTAAATTAAAAGACTAACAATATGAAACAAGAAATGTAGCGAGCATGATATGAGAGTTTTTCCTGTTATTTTCTAAGTATCTTCAAGTGCATATAACACAATTCTCAATACATATATTTATAGAAAAATTTCATAAATAGCAGTCATTTAAAATATAATTACCGTTAATAACTATAGAATGCATATTTATCATTTATAGCAATAATTTTTAGGGCAAAAAAAAAAACTCTCTCGCCTCTCTCCCTGTCTCTTCCTCTTTCTCTTTCTCTTTTTCTCTCTTGCCTAATCTCCTCTTCTCTGCTATACCTTGCTCTTTCTCTTTTTCTCCCTCGCCTCTCTCCTCTCTCTCTATCTCTCTCTGCCATCTCTTGCCCCTCTTTTTCTCTCCCTTTCTCCCTCTTTGTATACTGATTTTAATTGCATCCTTCTCTATTTGTATTTTAAAATTTTTTTTGGAGGGTATCAAACAACTATTTGTTGTATTCATATTGTATTGATGAATATTTACTGTATCGATGAATACAGTTTACATGTGTATATAAAGATATAAAATAACAAAGCTCTATTTGCACTTGTATGCATTAACTCTTGTATCACTTATATTTATTCATTCAACTTGTATTCATGTCCGCGTTTAGGTTATATCAACGAATACAATTTGCTTGTATACAAAGATATAAACAACTAAAATTACAAGAGACCACATTCATTTGCTCTTGTATCACTTGTATTCATTCGTTCTTGTATCACTTGTATTTATATTCACAATTGGATACACTTGTATCTCACATACACTTTCTCAAATTTAATAGATACACTAATAATCCAAAAAAAAATTCAAATACAACATTCATTTGTTGGTTGTATTGGTGTATCTATCACTTTTATTTTGTGAGATACACTTATATTATTACCCCAAAAAAATTACTATAAATTCAGATCTACAATAAATTAATTGGGATAATTGGTGAGTGAGAGATAAAGAGAAAGAGAGGGAGAGAGAAAGGCAGAAATAGAAAGAAAAAGAAAAAGAAAAAGAAAAAGAGCAAGAGAGAGAGAGAGAGGCAGCGAAAGAAAGAGAGAGATAAAGAGAGAGAGGGAGAGAGAGGCGAGCGAGATAGGGATAGAGAGGAGAGAGATGTTACAAATAGTAATTATTTTTAAAATGTAGCTATAAATAGTAATTATTTAAACTATAGCTACTAATAGTAAATACAAAGCATATATTTGCAATACTATGCAAGTTTTCCTATATTAGGGCTACATAGAGGAACATCAAAAGATGTCTTAAACATGACATTAACCCTTAAAAACATGAGGAAGATTATGAAAGTGTGAGAGATTACTGTTGAGATAGTAAAGATGTAAATATTATTATACAATAAAAAATGATGCAGAAATTATATTTAGTAAATATGGACATCGAGATTTGACGAATACAATACGCTAGACATATTCTGATCTAAAGAATGTTGGAACTGTAGAAATACAACCTTATCATACTTACTTTATTGATTTGTACTAACAGGATTTCATGATCCAGGTGATCGTGATTGGCACCCACACTATGGTGGGTGAACCAGCGAAACCGGATCACAATCCCCAAGTGACCCCAAAATAAGACATTCATGAAGAAAACAACTGTATGCTCTTAAAACAAACTTCGAATCAATATACTACGCAAACCAAAACAAATAAAACAAATTCACAGAACCTTATCGTTATTGCACCAGACGTCTATCTTACAATACTAAAAAAACTAACAACTCAAGAAGACAAATCTTCAAATGTCTGAAAAGAAAATCCATCTAGAACGGGGGAGTGAACTGCAACCTCACCTGCTCACCTTCTCAATTTCAAAACTTCTACCCTACAGGTGAGGACGTAAAGAATTGCTTGGCTCGGACTCTGCACTCAGAAAAAAGGTGCAAAATTAGGGCCAGTACATAAAACGGTAATGGTAGGCATCATCGGCCAATCCTAAATAATAACACGTATATTGAGTAATAATAATATACGACCAATCTACAACATTTAGGGAAGTACAACACAAATAGAAATACTATTCTACACAGGGGAAAACTGGCCTGCTCACTGGATTGGGCCATTTTCGCTGCAGCGCGGTCTCGCCGCAGCAGAAATAGTTTCCCTGCAGCGATACTGCTTAGGCAGTAGCTCGACATAGCTGCACTCTTCTCAGTTTATCCATTCAACAGTTTAACAGTTTGTCAATTCAGTAGTTTAGCATTGCACACACTCTATAAATCCACCAGACACGTACAATTAAAATAACAATCATATCAGCTATTAAGACTTACAAGTCCACAGTTAATCACGGCAACAACTACTCAATATTTACACGCAGTGACAAAGTCACACTTAAAACTAAAAACATGATCTTCGTTATCATCTCACATCATATCAACAGTATTTTACACGTTATCTTAGCACGTTCATCGATTAGCCTCATGCATATAAATGGAATTATAATACAATACACAACGACAAAACCAAGGGTAACATGACGGGCACATGCCTTCGCCATCTCCCCTTAACACTCAACCACACGAATCATGTACACTCATGCCAGAGGGTCTTATTTTTACCTATTCAGTCATGACATGTAGAGGACTCTAGAAATTCATGTATTGTGCCGGCGTGGCACCTGCTTCTACTCATAAGTTCGTCCGGATGCTCCCTTCAGACATGATCTACTCGATAATATTATCCGCTCTCCCGGATACTCCCCTCGAACTTGAACCTCTCAATTCGGGATATAATCACTATCCTATTGATTCTCAATTTTTGTAAAACAACAAGTATGCAAGCCGTAAACATTCACGTATACACTAATTTCTAATTCTCCATTCACGTGATCAATTCACGACTAGAAGTTCAGTTTACAATTTTACACAAACTTAACAACATATTAATCATTACTTTCTATCAACATGGTAATCATACTTGTTCGCATGAAAAACTCACAACAAGGGATGTCTGAAGACCAATCACATAAAATTATCACCTAAGCATACAAGTCATTAAACAGGGTCTAACCCTTCAACCATAACCTACCTCAATTAATCGAAGTTACCGACTTTGCTACTCTACAAGAATTTTTCCCTTCCTTGATACTTCAGATCGTTTGAAATCTACGCACGTATAGTAATTAGTTAATCACTCCTCAAGATAGGGCCTGATTAGATCAAATCCTTCTCTTTTCAGGCCAATTTAACAGGAAACCCTTCCCTTCCACCTAGTTCTAGGTCCCCACCTTGTCTAACCCGCCAATATTAACAAAAGGAACCTTAGGAAATAATCATTATGCAAAATTCAATAATCAAAACCTCCCATTACTCCCCCATAATTCAGCCCTCTAGTTCATCAACCTAGGGTTCTCTAGTTCAGATTTTCACCATTAATGGGTCTCCCTGAAGCTTCTATGATAGACAATACCATTAAAGGGGCTAGGGGATTAGAAACTTACCTTTTCATCACCACTTTCTGCTCTGGGGAAGAAATTGGTCTCAACCTTGCTCTTTCACGTTTTGTAAATAATAGGACTTAATTTCAGAAATCCCACTTAAATTCTTTTTCTGGTTTCTGTCATCTGTTGCAGCGGTCACGCTACCATAGCCATAGTATTGCTGCGACAGTTTCAGTGGTTACTCCCCAATTTTTTCATAGCGGAACTCTGACCGCTATCACGGTCTTGTTGCAGTGGGAATCCCACCGCTGCAGCGGTCCCCGAACTAGTAGCTATCCGAAAATGTCAAATTTCATACTTAATTTATTTCACAACCTTCCTATCTCTCCCTTAGCCTGTTCTCCGTGTTCTAGACCCTTAATCATTCTGTAACGACACCCATGTCGTTATACAGAAATCCTAGAACGACCTTGCCCCAACATATCTCGGCTGTTGAGTCTTGTTTAAGGCAAATTAGTTTATTCAAATAAGAAAGCAATTTTGTATTATTCTTCTCAAAGGATTTTACAATAGTTACAAAGATCACTTTATAACAAATATATTATCATTATGAGTGGCCAAATAACTAAACAAAAATTAAAAATAGCAGCATGGCAGAAAGGGCAGTATTCATATTAAAAACACAAAATATATGCAGGTGAACATACATTACCTAGTTGGTCTTTCAAGAATATGTAATTAAAATTTTTCATCCATGTGGAATTTCCTTGAGGATAAGCCAGAGTGCTGAAATGATTTTCGATCCGAACATCTCTTAAAAATTAAAATAATATTAGAAATGAAATAAAACTCATGCTAATAACATGTTACATTTTATTTTATTTTATAATATTTCACAGATTATGTGTTCAATTTGCAAAAAAAAAAGAAAAACATAATGCAAGAGGAGACTAAAAATTTGTAAAAGCTGAAGAATCATCCTCAAGCCATCATTTGGAGGTTACATGTCTAACTAAAAGGTTGCAAATGACTGGAAGTGTTCAAATATGTATTACTCGAATATGTGGAATAATAGTCATCTAGGATTTCAATTTAGCATATCAGTCAATCATAACTCAGATAACGATTTTACTTTATAATTTGAATGTTTTTTCTACCAAGATCTTTATTTCTTTAGGGGTTTTAGATGAAACTCATTCTAATTTGTGGGTGGTGGATCGGTTCTCAGCTACTATATGTTATTTATTATGCTTCAGCTATAATTTTATTTTATTGTGGTTATCGTTTCTTTTATTTGTATGTTTTAGAATGTTTTGCCTATTATTAATGACATGACTTTGAGTAAAGAGTCTTTCTAAAACAATCTCTCTATCTCTAAAGGATAGGAGCAACGTTTGCTTACACTCTATCCTTTCCAAACCTCATTTGTGCAATTTCACTAGGAATATTATTATTGTTGTTGGTGACGGGGGTGGGTTGGGTATAGGATATGATTCTTCTTTAATTTTATTTTATTTGTGGGGCTCATGTCTACATGACATAAAAAACTAATTTATTTTATCATGTCATACTTTTCTTATGAAAAATTTAGTTGAGTGTTTTTATAAGAGAAAAATCCTAAATTGAGTGATTTTATTAATACAAAACAAATTTGAATGATTTTGCTATATGATTCCTCATAGTTGAATGACCTTTTGAGATTTTTACTCTTTCCCAACAGGGCCACAAATCGCTTGGAGAAATTTATCTTTGATTTAGGTCATGGAAGTTATGTCTAATTTAGAGCTCAAATTTAAAAATTTTGATTTGATATTAGAGTCCGTTTGGACAAGATTTTAAATCAACATTTGAAATCAGTCTGATTTAAAGTTGAAATTCTATTGGGATATGTAATTTGATTTTTTCTCATGAACATGAAAATTTTATAATTTGTGAAAATTATCAAAACTTCCCCAACTCTTATACAATCTTAGCAAATGAGCAAATCATAGTTCATAAACAAGGTAATGACATATCCTAACAACTTGTTTGGATGGTTGTTAACCATAATATTATATTGAATGATTAGTTTAAATACAAGATTTATTTTGATTATTACTTAAATTTTATTTTATTCTATTGTATTGTTGTTTGCAATAAATTTTAAAATGATAAAAAATTGACTACAATCACAAATAAAATATGAAGAAATGTAGATTTTATTGATGAATATTTATGGGTATAATTTTGTTTTTCCTTTGATTCTCCTCTCCTAAATCTTTTCCATACTTCAAGGGCCGTCAATGACGCATTTCTTGAATATAGGATGATTTAAACCTTCTTGTGAGGTATTTGATCGCTGGAAACTTCTGGTGAAAACTTTGACAAAAGCAATATTTCATGTATCGATCTCTTTATAAGATTAAAGAGTTTAGAGAATTTCGAGATTTTAATCTCTTTATGAACCCATGAGTTTGTGGGATATTCGAGATTTTATTCTCTTTATAAATACCTAAGATTTTATGGATATTCGAGATTTTGATATCTTTATGAGTACTCAAGACTTTATAGGATATTCAAGATTTTGATCCTCTCAGAAAATATGTGTCCCTTTTTATATGTGTGAGTTAAGGCTTAGAGTAAAATGGCCTCCAAAAAAAGCTATCTGCCTTAGAGTTTGAAGATGGATTGGACTCATCTTGTATAATTCTATTTTTAGAGTTTGAAGATGAATTAGACTCTTCTTGTAGAGTCATGTTTTAAATAAGGTAAAACTCATCTTGTAGAATCCTATTTGAATACGATAAAATTTTGATGTCTATAAATAGCCCCAATTCAAGGCTTGTTTGAGTGAGGACTTGCCTAAACTTAAAGACAAGACTTGAAATACCCATAAAAATGGAGTTTTCATCTTTGCAGTTTTTTGGCTTCATATTTTGCAGATTTGATTTGTGAGAGAAGAGATGAAGGACAAATTTGATCCCAATGGGCGTGTCAATTTATTTATAATAAATTTTAAAGTGATAGAAAATAAATTGCAATCAAAAATTAAATATGATGAAATAAATATTTTATTAATAAATATTTGTGACTACAATTCTATTCCTCCGTTGATTCTTCTCTCTGAATTTTCTCCATAATTCGAGGGTTGTCAGTAGCGTATCTCTTGAATGTAGGATGATTTGGACCTTTTTGAGATGTAGTTGGTTGATAGAAACGTTGGACGATGACTTTGAAGAAGGCAATATTTGATGCCTTGGTCTTTTTACGAATATCCCAGAAATTTATGAGAATTTTGAGATTTTGATATCTTTTTGAATAGCCAAGACTTTGTGGGATATTCGATATGCGTTGACTTAAATTGTTAGGTAATGATGAAAATACCTATCTTGTGTATCGATCTAGTGTGATTGTGTCTTTTCTTCTTCTACTTTTGTCTTCACTTATTGTTTAAAATCCTATTTTAACATTTACCCCACCTTTTTATAATAGCTCTACCTCGTACCCTGCTTTTATTGTAAGTTTATCCTTCAAATTGTTGATGTGTGATGTTATATAACAATAAAAAATGATACAATCTATTCAAATGTTGTATCCATTAAAACATTACAGTATGATATAATACAAAACAATACAATACATTATGAAATAATATGTAACAACTATCCAAACAAAGTGTAAGGCGACACGTTAATAAATTGCACATCTACATGTTCCTGTTATAAATAAATGCTTGTGGTTACATGCTATTACAAATTTCAAATTAAATAAGTTTACAAAGAATCACTGATCAAAAAAATCAACAATATTAGTAATTAGTTATTCTTTAATGTAATTCTCTCATATAGTATGTATAATCTCTTCACATCGAGCATATGTATTTTTTCTATAGAATTTAAAATGATAGGTCTTTGTTCGCAAAATATAAACTTATGAAGTAAATTTTATATTGTAAACAAATTAAAATCACAACTTAAAATTTAAAATCCTATTTGTTAGAGAATTTAGGATTTCAAATCATGATTTGAAATTGTAGTTTTATTCACATTTTATAAACAAACACTGATGTTAAATCAAAGAACCTCAAATCCTATGGTCACACGTCTACTAAATTTGGGACCACGATTTAAAATTTTGATTTTAAAAAACGGCATTTATTTATGAAATTTGCACAAAAATTTTAACTTCAATTTTAAATCATGATCTCAAATCTCAAATTCTCTAAAAGTAAGATTTTAAATTTTAAATTATAATTTTAATTATTTTTAAATATAAAATTTGATCCATAGGTTTATATTTTATAAGAAAAGACACATCTTTTTAAATTTTATATAAAAAACTCATGCTCGACGAAAATAAATTATATGTATCATGTGAAAGAATTATATTAAAAAAAACTACTAGTGAATCGTTGTAAAACTATGTGAATCTGAAAGTTTGTAATAGCATATAATCACAAACGCCATTTATTTATAGAAGAAACATGGAGATGTGAGATTTATTAATGTAGCGCCTTAGAATATTTTGATATCTTATTTATGAACTATGGTTTACTAATTTGATAAGATTCTTTAAGAGTTAGGCAAATTTTGATAGTTTTCACAAATTGTGAAATTTTCATATCTATGAAAAAAAACACAATTTAAGAAATCCAAATTGCATATCAAAAAAAAAAATTCAGTTTCAAATCTACCTGATTTCAATTTAAGATTTGAAAATATGTTTAAACGGACTTTTAGTGTGTGTTTATGAAATTTGAACAAAACTTCAACTTCAACTTCTTCAAATCATGATTTGAATCTCAAATTCTCTAAAATTTCAAGTTTTTGATTTTATTTAATGTAAAACTTGATCCATAAGTTTATATTTTGCAAAAAAGATCCTCATATTTTTGAATTACACAAAAAAGACTTATACTCGATGTGAAAAGATTGTGCGTAACATGTGAGAGAATTATATTAAAGAATAAATAGTTACTATAATGATTTATTGGACCGCCAGTCAGTATAAAATTTTGTGCATTTAAAAGTTTGTAATCGTAAATATTTATTTATAAACAAAATATATAGCTATTCAGTTTATTAATACGACGCCGTAACATATTTTGGACCTTGATTATGAATTATGATTTGCTCATTTGGTGTACCCAAGGGTGTGGTCTAGTGGTCAATGAGGTGAATAAGAATCATGAGGTCTCAGGTTCAAACCTTTGCAAAGATAAAAAAATACTAGGTGATCTTTTTCCATCTATTCTAACCTTGGTGGATAGTGTCAAATGGTACCTATTTGCTAGGGGGAGATGGCAGCGCAAGCTGGCCCGGACACCACGGTTATAAAAAATGATTTGCTTATTTATTGAGAAATTTTTTATAGTTTTCAAAAATTACCGAATTTTTATGTTTATAATAAAAAGTATAACTTTTGAGATCCAAACTACGTGTCCAAATAAAATTTTAACTTCAAATCAACTTAATTTCAAATTCTGATTTGAAGTCATAGCCAAATGGACCCTAAATGATTTGGGTCATTGAGTTTCATGCACGCCTCTTTTCCCATGTGTCCAAACGTCAAAATTCTAGATATTTAGTACCGACATGATATATATAAGTAGAAGTTTGAGCAATAATCAAGTGAGGTTGAAAAGAAGATAGAAGGTATCCCATGAAATTAGTTGAGGGACGCGCAAGCTGGCCCGTACATCACGGTTATAAAAAATGATTTGCTTATTTTTTGAGAAATTTTTTATAATTTTAAAAAATTATCAATTTTTTATGTTTATAATAAACAGTATAACTTTTGAGATCCAAACTATATGTCCAAATAAAATTTTAACTTCAAATCAACTTAATTTCAAATTCTGAATTCTAGATATTTAGTCCCGACATGATATATATAAGTAGAAGTTTGAGCAATAATCAAGTGAAGTTGAAAAGAAGATAGCAAGTGAATGGTGAAAAACCCAAAGTATTCATATTTTTTTGAGTTTCACACCTAAACTATCAGGTTATTGCGTTTTATACCTAAACTATCATAAATTGTTTATAAAAAAGACACCTAGTTTTTTATCATAAAATTTCGCCTACATGGCATAAATAGCGGCTATATAAGTTGACGCATTATTTTTTATTTTTTTTAATTTTTTAAATTAATTTCTTTAAAATCCCTTTTTCTTTGTCATTTTTCTTCATTTCTTCTTCTATATTGCAAATTTTATTATTCAAATTCTCCCCTTCTTCTTTTTTCCTCTTTAATTTATTCTTCATTTTCTTCTTCTTTAAGGTCTAATCAGATTTGTTTTTCATTTTGTCCCCTTCTTTTTTGTTGGTCATATTTTCTTCTTCTTCATTTCTCCAAAATAAGGATGAATGTCTTTTGCAAATGTTGAAAGTTTACAAAAATAAGAAGATCAACAACAAACATTCTTCAGAAACATGTTTTTATAGATGCCCAAAATTATAGGGTAATTAAAAAATAGCAAATATTTTGTGACAAGAAAAAGAACCCTAATTTTTTTCCAAAATTGGTAACTAACCTAGAAACCACGATGAAATTGTAGCTTAATTGTGAAAAATAAGCCGGTGATAATGAAAGCTATGATCGAGATGAGACTGTTGGAAAATATATACTGAAAACACAAAATATATGAAGAAAAACACAAAGATAAAAATTAGATAATATAAATTTGGAACATAGAATTGAAGGCTTGAAACATATACGAAATGCTTTTCTAAAAATGATATTTGCTTCCTCTCCTCTGCGAGATTGCTATGGTATTGTACGCAAATAGTTTTAGTGGATATGATAAGTCTATGAATTTATGCGCTAAGCAAATAGTGAAGAAATTCTATTGGAAAGCAAGAACTTGATCTTTTTGGATAATGTTGTGAAGTATCGTACGTTCTTAAAGTTATCTTAGAAAACACAAGAAGTCGACTTTAAATAGAATTAGTGTAACTGAAGAATGAAAGGACACACCTATTCATTTAAAAGAAACCTTTTCACTTAAAATACTTATTATTAATTTTATTTAAATAAAATTTCAACAATCCCCCACTTTTTTAAATATAAATTAGAACACAAGGTCAAGTTATGTTCATGCATAAAGTAACGTATCTTTCGATTTGAACATTGCTTTAGTATAATATCACAAGATGAAATTGAAATCCCATGTAGCATAATTGTTTTGAACATGTTATTCCTTGAGATAGCATGGTGGCATTATACACAAACATTTTATTCATGCTTTTCACTCAAACATGTTTAGTACTTTTATGGCCATATACTATTCAAAATTCATGAACATTTATGAGAGTAACTCCCCCTCTCAATCGAAGCTGCACTATTCTATGTTCATATAGGTGAGGTTCTTCTAATGTATTTGTCACATTTGAGACACTTGTTCGTTGAACTCAACTCTTTAATTCATGACAACCAGTACTAGCATATCTCTTAATTTAGTACTGAAACATCCACGTATCAAATCACTTATTTTTATTCTTTGAACTCATAACTGCTTATTTTATAGTGTCAGGTAGGGTTGCCATTATTAGTGGATCAAATTAAGGAGTTTTAACATAATAATTAAACTTAAAGTTGTATTCATCAACTTCCTTTTAAGAGATTTAGTAAGTAGATTAGTCAAATTCTTTTGACTCCACTAATGTGATAGAAGATTTTTCCATCTTGAATTAATTTTATCACATAATCATTTCAAGAACATATGTGTTCTGACTTCTCATTATATAATTTTATATTTTCGAGTTAGAGCGGCTTAACTATCACAAAATTGAGCTCATATTTTGCAAAATCAATGAATTTTCTAAAAAGATAAAAAAAATTCTCAATCACTCGGCCCCTTTCCTTGTCTCTACAAGTCTATTTCTTGATTTTAAGAAATTGCACCTCCTCCCAAGGCAAGGTAAACACCCATCATTTGATAAATTTATTTTTTCAAATACTCGATATCTGACTTGCAATGATATATTCTTATAAAATAATATGAAATTTAGAGTTTCTCAAATCTTTAGTTTTTAAGGATAATCAAGAACTCAAATACTGGCCCTTCCAGTAGAACTTGCTTACACAAGTTAAGTCATAATTCCTTCATCATTATTAGTTAACTGGATCTAGGATCAATAGAATATTGATCTCTTTTATGTGTAAATGACTAAATTTTATTTAGCACGTTCTCAATGTATGAGATTAAATCAATACATAACCCCCACTATTTCGTTTAATTTTGATACTCAATATAGTATCTACTTGTCCCAGATCCTTATTTTAAATGTGACAAATAAAAACCTTGTTGTTTTTATTGATCTTTTATCATATCTTACTATCAAGCCATCAAGAATTGCAAGTTGAAAACATATTAACTATCTCAAGTTTATGTTCTTCAAATACATATTAGATACTGTTAAATCTAATATTGACTTCTAATCATAAGCAAGAAACCCCCACAATTTGAATATTCAGAAGTCTTTTCGATCACACATGGAAACTCAAACACAGTTAGGCAAAATGCAATAAATTATTATACTTTTTTCAAAATATCAAACTCATAAAAGATCTCTAACTTGTAAACAAAATCAAACAGTAAATATCATTCATCTTCATGATCTTAAAATGATAAAAATATTTTTCAAGTGATATGATCCTTATAGATAAAATACTTCATATCATCTCATAACTTGAAAATAAACTTCACATATGATCTTTATACAAGAATAACGAATCCAAATGATCACTTAAAAAAATGTTATTCCTAAAATAAGCAAGCATTTGAAGATTATCAAAAGTGTATCACCTACCCTACCATTTTTGAAAATAAAGTCACAAAATCACAAAGGATAAGAAGTCATAAATCGATAATTAGGGTTAGAAAGCAGAACCCGATTATTCACAGTTTCTTCCTAATTCATTACTTTGATTTGATCACTTTTTGAATAGTATTACTCTAGCTGAGACATGCTAAAATTTCTCTGACTCTAGGATTTTATCTTACAAATCGAGAGAGCCATGGGAGATGAGCGCCAAGGGCTGATAAATATTAGAGCCAGTAGCTTTAGCGTTCTTTGATGTGGTGGATTTCTTGGTAGAAGTTGATGATTTTGTGATGCCACTGCTCTGCTTCTTTTGCTTGTAGAAACCTTTCAATGCCTGGTTTCAACGCCATTATATTTTTTGAGATTTTAAAATGCTAAATTGATTCTTGTAAACAGGTTTCGCTGTTTGCTTTCACACCGTTGTCAGGAAATATCATTTTTAGATTGTTGGAAAATATATATTGAAAATATAAAATATATGAAGAATAACACAAAGATGAAGATTTGGTAATATGAATTTGGAACACAAAATTGAAGGCTTGAAACACATACGAAATGCTTTTCTAAAAATAATATTTTCTCCCTCTCCTCTGCGAGATTGCTATGGAATTGTACGCAAATAGTTTTAGTGGATGTGACAAGCCTATGAATTTATGCACTAAGTAAATAGTGAAGAAATTCTATTGAAAAGAAAGAACTCGAACTTGATCTTTTTGGAGAATGTTGTAAAGTAAAATACATTTTAAAAGTTATCTTAGAAATCATAAGAAGTTGACTTTAAATAAAATTGGTGGTAACTGAAGAATGAAAGGACACATTCTTTCATTTGAAAGACACCTCTTCATTTAAAATACTTATTATTAATTTTATTTAAACAAAATTACAACAGAGACACCATGTTATGCCCCACCTTGGGAGACATTACTGGCACCTAATGCCACACTGGGACCTGGGCTGACCCGGTTGGGCATATGCACCTCCGGTGCCTGTCAGTAACTCAAAATTAAGAAAACAAACTGTTATATCTTGGCTGTAAATACAGTATCAGGACAACAAGGCCATGCAACACCTATAAAAGAAAACATCTAACCCAACCAACATAACAATAAAGGGATCCTATACGGGCCAACAAGACCACCATGCTATCTAGTTATAATAAAACGAAAATAAGCGGTCATATTCACGCTATAGCCGACAAGGCTGCTAACTAACTAGCTAAACTAGGACCCATATAGTCAACATGCAAAATATAACATACGTAGGCTCCACACGGCCAACAACAACCAACTAACTGAAGACTGTAGTCTGCAAGCCTCTAAGAGTGGAATAGTAGTCGGGATAGGGCTCTGACCTACCCAAAACAAAAAAAAAGAGCAAACTCCCAATACCTGGCAACTCTGAATGAAAGAAGCTGACCAATCTGCTGACTCCAAATAGCTGCTAACAGAGGTCTTGAACCCTGTCTGTATAAACTTGCAGGAAAGTATGCAACATCCCATGCGTGGGCATCAGTACAATATACACCGAGAATGTAAGGCAGTAATAGAAGTTGATAAAGAACTGAAAGTAAATAGAAAGGAGGGTAGAAGTTAGCTTGTATGCTTTTACAACCATGGGCCTGCATCTAGTAGATAACTATACAAATAAGAGCATAAGTTGTATGATTTAAACACTCATAGGCTATATCTAGCAACCAAATGTGCAAACAAGAACCTAACCTGGCCTCCATAGGCCTGCAAGTTACAATCAACACAGGGATAACCTACCTGTACCCCATAAGCCCCGACAGACGCCAATCAATCTATATACTCCATTGGTATCCCGAAGCCCTGCAAGTAACTGTAACTGAACATACCTGGTCTCTTGAGACTATATCGGAGCCTTCTGAGCTCCTGTAACCGAGTTTGGCCCTTTTCGCCCTAGTGACTACACCCCAAGCACACAAGGCTCTACGAAGGGTCTGTAATGCCGCTACAACGTAGAATAAGTCCATAAGTGAATAGACTTCAATATGGACCCGTAGTCATCACTTTAGTCCTTTCAGACCATATATAGCTCCGTAAGCGATTCAGTAGCTCCGTAAGTGACACAACATCGTATCTCCGTAAGCAATCTATAGCTCCATAAGAAGTAGCAGCATCGTAGCTCCGTAAGAAGTTCGTACAACTAGTAGTCTCTTAGCTATTCATGGTGAGAGGTAGTACGAAATGAGATTTACCACAACTAGGGACACTATGTTACAATCTACAAATCTAGTCACTCGAAAGGCGTATCCAGTCCCTTAGGCTTAATGCGATTGCTACTCGCTCCTAGAATAGTCTACATAGCCGCCACCAGGCACACCCCATGTGGCTACATCTATCCAATAAGTCCTGGAAGTGATTATAATCTCTAACGGCTTAGACGGAATGGGCGAGGTCAAGAGTGGCCTAAGTGATACCCTGACGGGCATACTAGGACAATGATAGTGTAACAGCCCTAGACCACCGCTTGTAGAAATTGTCCGCTTTGGGGCTCACCCCCTCACGGTTTTAAAACGCGTCTACAAAGGAGAGGTATCCAAGCACTTATAAAGGACTCTTCGTTCTCCTCCCCAACCGATATGGGATTTGCCTAAGGCAAGCCTCACACTCACCCCCCCCTTGGGACTCAGCGTCCTCACTGAGGTTTGCCCCACCACCGGCCCGGCACCGGCTCTGATACCAACTGTAACAGCCCTACACCGCCGCTTGAAGAAATTGTCCGCTTTGGGGCTCACCCCCTCACGGTTTTAAAACGCATCTACTAGGGAAAGGTATCCAAGCACTTATAAAGGACTCTTCGTTCTCCTCCCCAACCGATGTGGGATTTGCCTAAGGCAAGCCTCACACTCACCCCCCCTTGGGAAACAGTGTCCTCGCTGAGGTTTGCCCCACCACCGGCCCGACACCGGCTCTGATACCAACTGTAATAGCCCTAGACCGCCGCTTGTAGAAATTTTCCGCTTTGGGGCTCACCCCCTAACGGTTTTAAAACGCTTCTACAAGGGAGAGGTATCCAAGCACTTATAACGAACTCTTCGTTCTCCTCCCCAACCGATGTGGAATTTGCCTAAGGCAAGCCTCACACTACTGTAACAACCCTAGACCGACGCTTGTAGAAATTGTCCGCTTTGGGGCTCACCCCCTCATGGTTTTAAAACGCGTCTACAAGGGAGAGGTATCCAAGCACTTATAAAGGACTCTTTGTTCTCCTCCCCAACCGATGTGGGATTTGCCTAAGGCAAGCTCCTCACACTCACCCCCCCCCCCTTGGGACTCAGCGTCCTCGCTGAGGTTTGCCCCACCACCAGCCCGACACCGGCTCTGATACCAACTGTAACAGCCCTAGACTGCCGCTTGTAGAAATTATCCGCTTTGGGACTCAACCCCTCACGGTTTTAAAACGCGTCTACAAGGGAGAGGTATCCAAGCACTTATAAAGGACTCTTCGTTCTCCTCCCAAAGGATGTGGGATTTGCCTAAGGCAAGCCTCACACTCACCCCCCCTTGGGACTCAGCGTCCTCGCTGAGGTTTGCCCCACCACCGGCTCTGATACCAACTGTAACAGCCCTAGACCGCTGCTTGTAGAAATTTTCCGCTTTGGGGCTCACCCCCTCACGGTTTTAAAACGCGTCTACAAGAGAGAGGTATCCAAGCACTTATAAAGGACTCTTCGTTCTCCTCCCCAACCGATGTGGGATTTGCCTACGACAAGCCTCACACTCACCCCCCCTTGGGACTCAGCATCCTCGCTGAGGTTTGCCCTACCACCGGCCCGGCACCGGCTCTAATACCAACTATAACAGCCCTAGACCGCCGCTTGTAGAAATTGTCCGCTTTGGGGCTCCCCCCCTCACAGTTTTTTAACACGTGTCTACAAGGGAGAGGTATCCAAGCACTTATAAAGTACTCTTCGTTCTCCTCCCCAACCGATGTGTGATTTGCCTAAGGCAAGCCTCACACTCACCCCCCCTAGGACTCAGCATCCTCGCTGAGGTTTGCCCCACCACCGGCCCGGCACCGACTCTGATACCAACTGTAACAGCCCTAGACCGCCGCTTTTAGAAATTGTCCGCTTTGGGGCTCACCCCCTCACGGTTTTAAAACGCGTCTACAAGGGAGAGGTATCCAAGCACTTATAAAGGACTCTTCGTTTTCCTCCCCAACGGATGTGGGATTTGCCTAAGGCAAGCCTCACACTCAGCCCCCCTTGAGACTCAGCATCCTCGCTGAGGTTTGCCCCACCACCGGCCCGGCACCGGCTCTGATACCATTTGTAACAGCCCTAGACCGCCGCTTGTAGAAATTGTCCGCTTTGGGGATCACCCCCTCACGATTTTAAAACGCGTCTACAAGGGAGAGGTATCCAAGCACTTATAAAGGACTCTTCGTTCTCCTCCCCAACCGATGTAGGATTTGCCTAAGGCAAGCCTCACACTCACCCCCCCTTGGGACTCAACATCCTCGCTGAGGTTTGCCCCACCACCGGCCCGGCACCAGCTCTGATACCAACTATAACAGCCCTAGACCGCCGCTTGTAGAAATTGTCCGCTTTGGGGCTCACCCCCTCACGGTTTTTTAAAACGCGTCTAAAAGGGAGAGGTATCCAAGTACTTATAAAGTACTCTTCATTCTCCTCCCCAACCGATGTGTGATTTGCCTAAGGCAAGCCTCACACTCACCCCCCCTTGGGACTCAGCATCCTCGCTGAGGTTTGCCCCACCACGGGCCCGACACCGACTCTGATACCAACTGTAACAACCCTACACCGCCGCTTGTAGAAATTTTCCGCTTTGGGGCTCACCCCCTCACGATTTTAAAACGCGTCTACAAGGGAGAGGTATCCAAGCACTTATAAAGGACTCTTTGTTCTCCTCCCCAACGGATGTGGGATTTTCTTAAGGCAAGCCTCACACTCAGCCCCCCTTGGAACTCAGCGTCCTCGCTGAGGTTGCCCTACCACCGGCTCTGATACCAACTGTAACAGCCCTAGACCGCCGCTTGTAGAAATTGTCCACTTTGGGGCTCACCCCCTCACGGTTTTAAAACGCGTCTACAAGGGAGAGGTATCCAAGCACTTATATAGGACTCTTCGTTCTCCTCCCCAACCGATGTGGGATTTGCCTAAGGCAAGTCTCACACTCACCCCCCTTGGGACTCAGCGTCCTCGCTGAGGTTTGCCCCACCACCGGCCCGGCACCGGCTCTAATACCAACTATAACAGCCCTAGACCGCCGCTTGTAGAAATTGTCCGCTTTGGGGCTCCCCCCCTCACAGTTTTTTAACACGTGTCTACAAGGGAGAGGTATCCAAGCACTTATAAAGTACTCTTCGTTCTCCTCCCCAACCAATGTGTGATTTGCCTAAGGCAAGCCTCACACTCACCCCCCCTAGGACTCAGCGTCCTCGCTGAGGTTTGCCCAACCACCGGCCCGGCACCGACTCTGATACCAACTGTAACAGCCCTAGACCGCCGCTTTTAGAAATTGTCCGCTTTGGGGCTCACGGGCTCACGGTTTTAGAACACGTCTACAAGGGAGAGGTACCAGAGCTGGTGTTGGGCCGGTGGTGGGGCAAACCTCAGCGAGGACGCTGAGTCCCAAGGGGGGGTGAGTGTGAGGCTTGCCTTAGGCAAATCCCACATCGGTTGGGGAGGAGAACGAAGAGTCCTTTATAAGTGCTTGGATACCTCTTCCTTGTAGACGCGTTTTAGAACTGTGAGGGGGTGAGTCCCAAAGCGGATAATTTCTACAAGCGGCGGTCTAGGGCTGTTACAGTTGGTATCAGAGCCGGTGCCGGGCCGGTGGTGGGGCAAACCTCAGCGAGGACGCTGAGTCCCAAGGGGGGGTGAGTGTGAGCCTTGCCTTAGGCAAATCCCACATCGGTTGGCGAGGAGAACGAAGAGTCCTTTATAAGTTCTTGGATACCTCTCCCTTGTAGACGCGTTTTAAAACTGTGAGGGGGTGAGCCCCAAAGCGGACAATTTCTACAAGCGGCGGTTTAGGGCTGTTACAGATAGTTCATAAACGAACATCAAGGTCGTGGGCGGTTGTTTATATGATTCCTTTTCTTAGGACGACTACACGACTGCTATCAGTCGGATACGTTCCTATGCGGTCAGCTCTAACTCTCCACACACAGCTTACTATAACTCTTATCCTGGAAGTAACACTGTGATACTCTAGTTTTAATCTCTTTGGACCTTAACTTAGTCTGTCCAGATTTCATATGGCTCCTCTAGGCAATTCCTAGCCTCGTAGGCAGGTATATCTAGATCTTGCCCTATATGGCAACATGTACGTGAGCATCTATAAAAGTCTCCTGGGGCGTTGGCCCCATATCTAACTACTAATAAGGTTCCCCCCTTAGGGTATCAACTAGTCTGTCAGACTTGTAACAACTGGAGTAGTTTCCTGAGCGACCTGTAGGACAAGCATTGAGTCGGCTGAAACTAACAGTCACTGATAATAACCAATCATATGGCAGACTGTCGCTCAGTTCACTAGGCAATCTTGGTGTCACTGACTTGAAGGTAAGACCACCCTATCCCAATTCTGGCCCTTGAGGCGTCAAGGTACGCCAACAGCCTTTGGGCGAACTTTACTGACAATGTAGACGTTAAGCTAAAAGTTATGTCATGCAGCTGCACGCTACGCTGTCTAACTTTACCAAGTTAGGCCTAATAGCTATCCATAAGCTTCTAAGGCCTTGGCACGACAACAAGGCATCAAAATCCCACTAAGTGGTAAACAAGTGAACGGAGAACTCTCTATCGTGCACCCAATGTTAATCATACTTAACATATTCTTTCCCGACGAGGGATACCCTGGTATAATCTCAATACATATTATAGAAGCTAATCACAACATACATAATCCTTATCTACTAGCAGCAGGTAATTATAACATATAAGATCATTATCTACTAGCAGCAGCTAATCATGACATATAAGATCATTATTGACTAGCAACAAGTAATCACAATATACCAGATTATTATCTACTTTCAAGGGAATAGGTCATATCACTGATCTTGGGCAAAATGCCATGCCCAAGTAATACTTTATAACTTAGTTTTCGTCTTGTTTATCTACTTATTTATATACATTCTCATGTAATTTTATGTAAATGAGAATATATATACTAACCAACATGATTAGTTCTTGTTTTTGTAGGTTTAAAATGAATTTGAGGAACTAATCTATGATTTGGTGAAGTGGAGGCATGGAATCGGAAGTAAAACGCGAACGTCGGCAAGGGGGACAAGCGAAACAGCCCACCTGCGCATTGGCAACGTGCCACGGCAGGTAGGCTGCGCGACCAGTGGCGTGCCACGACCCCTAGCGCGCTGCATAAGCAGTGTGACACGCTGCCAATGCGGTAGGGGGCTGCTTGGCGACTGTTTGTATTTCCAGTGTGCCTACGCGATGCCTCCGCGTCACGGAGGTAAATTAGCGCGTTCACCTCCAAGCCACGGAGCTATTCTATGCCGGGAATAATTTTGTATATTTCTCGTTTACTATAAATAGGTCCCTTAGCTCGTAAAAATATTTTGTCACGTAATATTTCTGAAAAAACTACCAAGGAGTGAAGGGAGAAGTGGGAGAACTCACCTGGGGTTCTTAAATTTCATCTTCTCTTTTACAAATTCTTGTAAGTATGTTACTTTAATTATGTTTTCTTGTAATTATACGAACTTGAGTGGCTAGAACCCTTCCTCTAGGGTTGAAGCCACAATATATGATTGTGACTATGTGAATTTATTTTGGATTTAAGTTATTAATTAATGTTTTGTCTTACATTCTTAATTATGGTTGTTTTTATGATTGATCACCATGAAAACACACACGTTACACCTAGGTAAAAGCTTGAGAAAGTAAACCTAGGAAAGAACAAAGAATGTAGGGAGCAAGTTTGTATCTTACGATATAATTTGCGGTTAGGATAAGAAATTATACCTAATTTGCCTTGCTTGGTTACTAAAACGGGATGAGCTAGACACCAACTTAGAATTATCACATCACCACTCATAGAAGTAGTTGTGAAGCTAAGTTCAGTTAAATGATTAGAGGTACGAAAGTCCCTAATCAAGAGCATGAACCCCGTAAACCACATTCCCATAATTGAATGGCCCACGAACTAGAATGTCGCATCCCCGCTCAATGATGTAGTTGTGAGGCTAGTTTGTCGTGTTTGGAGGCTCGAAAGACCGTGAACATGCAATTGAAATTATGTGAGACGACAATTGATACTTCCATACTTAAACCATTACAAAGCATAGTATCGCATGATTATCTGGCCTTAGCTCTAGTTGGTCCTTGAATTACTTCAGAGTATTTTTGTGACCACCCCTATACTTAATTAAACTTTATCAAAACTTTTTATAATCAACACTTGCGAAAGTTAATATCACACTTGAACTTGATAATTAGCTTAATTGGTCTAGTCCCTGTGGGTTCGACATCCGGCTCTTAAAAAGGGTCACTGTATTACTTGTAAGACCATGTACGCTTTCATGTGCGCTCGGGGAGTCGTCAACAAGTTTTTTAAAAACTTGTTGAGACTACGCAGCAGCGGCGCCAAAAACTTGTTGACGACTCCCCCAGCGCACACTGTTTAGCCCTTATTCGCGCGTCCGCAAGTGTACGGGTCGTGCAAGTAATATAGTGGCTCATTTAGAGAACCGGAATGTCGAACCCACAGGAACTGGACCCATTCCTCTAACTATCCATTTCAAGTGTGATCTTAACTTTCACAAGTGTTGGTTATAGAAGTTTTCGAGGGAGATTTAACTAAGTCTAGTTTTGGTCAACGAAATATCCTGAAATTACTCTAGGAGCAACATAGAGTTAAAACCAGATAATCATGTGATACTACGATTTGCAATGGGTTAAGCATGAAACTATCGATTGTTGTTTCACATAATTAGAATTTCATGTTCATGGTCTTTCGAGCCTTTAAACATGGCAAACTAGCCGCACTGCATCATTGTGAGTGAGGATTCTAATTTCCAGTTCGCGGGAAATTAATTATGTTGTGGTTTACGGGGAAATGATTAGGGACTTTCATGCGTCTAACCATTTAACTCAACTTACCCTCACAACTACTTCTTCGAGTGGTGATGTGATGTCCTAAGTTGGTCTCTTAATAACCCTCGTTTTATCAACCAAGCAAGGTATTAGGTATATTTCCATCCTAATACAAAATTATATCGTGAGATACAAACATGCTCCTTACATTCTCATGTCCTGACCTAGGTAATTCTTTCTCAAGCAATTACCCAAGCTAACGTATATGTTTTCATGGTGATCAATCATAAAAACAACCAACAATACAGAATGCAAGACGAAAACAACAATCAACAACTTAATTCCAAAACAATTTCATATAATCACAATCATAATTCATGGCTCCTGACGTGCCCGATTCGCGCGTCCGCAAGTGTACGGGTCGTGCAAGTAATATAGTGGCTCTTTTTAAGAACCGGATTGTCGAACCCACAGGGACTGGACCCATTCCTCTAACTATCCATTTCTAGTGTGATCTTAAATACCTCAAGTGTTGGTTATAGACATTTTCGATCGAGATTAATTAAGTCTAAGTTTGGGTCAATGAAGTATTCTGAAATTACTCTAGGAGCAACATAGAGTTAAAACCAATTAATCATGCGATACTACGATTTGCAATGGGTTAAGCATGGAACTATCAATTTTTATTTCACATAATTAGAATTGCATGTTTATGGTCTTTCGAGCCTCTAAACACGACAATCTAGCCTCACTGCATTATTGTGAGCGAGGAGGCTAATTTCAATTCGCAGGCAATCAATTATGTTGTGGTTTACGGGGAAACGATTAGGGACTTTCGTGCGTCTAACCATTTAACTCAACTTACCCTCACAACTACTTCTTCGAGTGGTGATGTGACATCCCAAGTTGGTCTTTAATAACCCCCGTTTTATCAACCAAGCAAGGTGTTAGGTATATTTCTATCCTACACGAAATTATATCGTGAGATACAAACATGCTCCTCACATTCTCATGTCCTGACCTAGGTAATGCTTTCTCAAGCTATTACTCAAGCTAACAAATATGCTTTCATGGTGATCAATCATAAAAACAACCAACAATCCAGAATGCAAGACGAAAACAACAATCAATAACTTAATTCCAAAACAATTTCATAAAATCACAATCATAATTCATGGCTTCAACCCTAGAGGAAGGGTTCTTGCCATTCATATTCGTGAAACTACACTAACTACT
Source organism: Datura wrightii (assembly GCA_035772735.1). NCBI lineage: Eukaryota > Viridiplantae > Streptophyta > Magnoliopsida > Solanales > Solanaceae > Datura > Datura wrightii. The sequence continues at coordinate 52,277,404 of JASDFA010000006.1, read as the reverse complement.
ACTAAACTAACATACTTACATGAATTTGGTAGATGAGAAGGGAATTTGCCAAACCCTAGATGAGTTCTCCCACTTCTCCCTTCACTCCTAGGTAGTTTTTCAGAATAAAATCGTGACAAAATGATTTTAGGAGCTAAGGGTTCAATTTATACTATGCTGAAAAATTGCAAAATTTGGCTTGTGGTGGAACAGCAACGTGTCACGGAGCTGAACGCCCTACTTGACCTCCGTGACACATTGGTAACGCGTACCCTCACTGGAATGTGCCAAAAAATGCAATTTTTGGCCAAGTGTTGCCGCGTTGGCAGCGTGCCATGGCCCCTATCGCGCAGGGTGCTAGTTATTGCATGTTTTCTTGTTGACTTTCACGTTTTGCTCTTGATTCCATTCCTCCACTTCACCAAATCATGAATTAGTTCCTTAAATGCATTATTAACCTTCAAAAACAAGGACTAATCATGTTGGTTAGTATATATTCACATTTACATAAACTCACATGAAAATGTATAAAATAACTTAGATAAACAAGACTAAATTAAGGTATAAAGCATCACTCGGGCATGCTATTTTTGCCCATGATCACCTACCCCATACTTAAAGTCTTGTTCGTCCTTGAACAACCTATTACATCTCATGCATATAGGAGACTCATCCATAACTCATTTAGCAAGAATATTCAAGCTACAACTACAATGATTACGTAAGATAACAAGCTAAAGATAGAGCATGCACGATTTGATCATTGAAATGAAGTACAACTATGTTAAGACTTCTTAACCTCAAGAATCGACTCTCAATCTTAGCAAACTCATGCAAATCAACTGATTAAGAAATCCCACATGAATTATATCCTTCATTCAACATGTGCCCCACACAGAAAGAGAGTTACCCAATCACACGCAAAAATAATTTTTAAATCACAACATGTGTGGGTACATGAATAGAATTACGCTCACTCTTACAAAGAATTCACAGGCATCATGTAATGACCCATAAGCTTGCCCTTAGTGTTTTATTCCACTAATTTAAGGATGTGTGAATGTAAGATCAAGTAGAACTTAATGGGTTGTAATGTAAGCTAAAGGACAGGCAGGTACTATTCTGGCCAATAATAGTGACTAACTTTCCCAAGCGCTTTTAATACGTTACGCCCTCATTACGAACTTCCCTTCCCTTACTTCACCTTTTTCCCCTTTCAGCTTTCTTTTTCCTCTTATGTTCCCTCTTTCTTTAGGCACTTTTAGCTTATTACTAAGGAGCTCTATAAAAAAAAATTCATTAATTTGTTTTCTAACTCCTTAATAATAATCAACCATTTTCACACAAGTGCACCTTTGTCCTTTTCTCCACTTCTACAACTTGCTACTTTTCCTTTCTTTTCACTCATTTACTCTTTCATATATTTCCCTTAAGCGCTTAGGAGTTTTGGATCAAATTCAAGGCTAATGAAAGAAAAAGGATTAAGCTTATGTTGCAGCTGTCAAAGAATAGGCTCAAGGCTCAATGGGGCTAACTAGGATTAATTTCTCAAGGTAGGTAAAATGAGGGATAAAAATTTGGTTCATTCAAAGAAATGCCTAGATCATCTCCTACACTTCACAGCCTTCATTTCGTTTTATAAACACACCAGGCAAGTTCTAAACAATCCACAATAGCACAGAATACTCAAAAACCTTACACTCATGGCACATGCTCAATTCGAGACACATTCATCAGACTCTTACTCAGCTAATCACAAGAATTCAGAATTAAGCTTCAATCATATTGAGTCAAATTCAAGAGCCTAAGCATCTCACACAAAGTTATACACCTGCATGCTTCACACTGAACATACTTGCATCTTACAATCACGTATAGCACATAACAAGAACATCAAGCAACAATTAGTTATGGTTTCAAAATCCCAAAGCCTATCGACCAATTTTTCCTCAAGACGGTCGTCATCCATCCATCATCGGAAACAGTCCCTAACTATGACTAAAGACACTATCTACAAACAAAGGAAATAAAAAAATAATTTTATTCTTCGGTTCAAAGACCCCCCCATCGGAAAAGAACCGAAAAGAAAAACCAACGGGTGATGAAGTCATGCTTAATTCACAAAAAATTTTCAAATTTCTCCCAAATTTCACACAAGCATCACATTCACCAAAAACTTGTTAAGCACAAAAATTTAGAAATTTTTCTCACCCCACACTTAAAGTCTTGCTATGTCCTCATAGCCTCAAATTAACATTTAAAGGATGAGAAATACTCCCTGAGCCTCTATGCCAACCTAAAAGCATGTTTCTTTTCAAGTTCCAGAGATGGCTGTTCGACCCTACACTTCTTCTATTCCATGCTCTTTAGCTTCCACCGTCTCGGTATTCAGACTTCCCTCCATCTGTGCTTAACTTTCCACCAAAAACACAAACAAAATGAAAATAACAAAAGCAACACAAAAATCAAAATTATGAATTGTACCTGAGGTACCCTTGGGTTGCCTCCCAAGCAGCGCCTTATTTTACATCGTGGCACGACGTGGACTGTCCTTTTCAAGACATCCTCATACCTGGGTTCTCTTTCGAGAACCATCTCCTTTTCTTTTGCTGTTTAGAGGAAACAACCTCCACTCTGTTCCTCTCTTTCTCCAACTTCTTGTCAATTTGAAGTCATTCCATGAAGTTATGGAGTTCGGTGGCTCAGCCTTCAACCACTTTTTCGCCTCTCCCAATAGTGAAAACGGGAAGAGGGTCAATCGGACATAATCTGTGGACACATCGGTGGGGACAAACGTGTCACTAATCTCTAAAAAGCTCTGTAGGTGCTGCTGCGGGTCCTCAGTCCCATCCCAGTGAATTGACCACTAGAATTTAACAGCTGCACCATGTTCTGTTTAAGCTCAAAGTGCCCTCCAGGCTCCGGTTTACGGATGCTAGAGGTCACATTCGTCACTAGTGGGATTGCCACTTCGCGAACTGGTCTTGCTGCCATTGCTTCTGATGACAATTGTACTTGTCCCGCGGGTGGTTGTTGTTGTACCTTTTCTTGAAGTCTCTTCAGCTTTTGCTCTAGAGCTACTCTCCTTCACAAATGGACTTGACGTTCATGTTCAAGCAACGGTTCCACAAGCTCTCTATTTCTAGCCAGCTCGGCAGGACAACTTGTCACCTGCAAATAAACAGACTAAGACCAAGTTTTTCAACACTTTAGGAAATTCAAAAATCACACAAAAATAGATAAATTATCAAAATCTCGCCTAGTCCCCGGCAACGGCGCCAAAAACTTGATGTGCCCGATTCGCGCGTCCGCAAGTGTACGGGTCGTGCAAGTAATATAGTGGCTCTTTTTAAGAACCGGATTGTCGAACCCACAGGGACTGGACCCATTCCTCTAACTATCCATTTCTAGTGTGATCTTAAATACCTCAAGTGTTGGTTATAGACATTTTCGATCGAGATTAATTAAGTCTAAGTTTGGGTCAACAAAGTATTCTGAAATTACTCTAGGAGCAACATAGAGTTAAAATCAATTAATCATGCGATACTACGATTTGCAATGGGTTAAGCATGGAACTATCAATTGTATTTCACATAATTAGAATTGCATGTTTATGGTCTTTCGAGCCTCTAAACACGGCAATCTAGCCTCATTGCATCATTGTGAGCGAGGAGGCTAATTTCTATTCGCGGGCAATCAATTATGTTGTGGTTTACTGGGAAACGATTAGGGACTTTCGTGCATCTAACCATTTAACTCAACTTACCCTCACAACTACTTCTTCGAGTGGTGATGTGACATCCCAAGTTGGTCTTTAATAACCCCCGTTTTATCAACCAAGCAAGGTGTTAGGTATATTTCTATCCTACACGAAATTATATCGTGAGATACAAACATGCTCCTCACATTCTCATGTCCTGACCTAGGTAATGCTTTCTCAAGCTATTACTCAAGCTAACAAATATGCTTTCATGGTGATCAATCATAAAAACAACCAACAATCCAGAATGCAAGACGAAAACAACAATCAATAACTTAATTCCAAAACAATTTCATAAAATCACAATCATAATTCATGGCTTCAACCCTAGAGGAAGGGTTCTTGCCATTCATATTCGTGAAACTACACTAACTACTACTAAACTAACATACTTACATGAATTTGGTAGATGAGAAGGGAATTTGCCAAACCCTAGATGAGTTCTCCCACTTCTCCCTTCACTCCTAGGTAGTTTTTCGGAATAAAATCGTGACAAAATGATTTTAGGAGCTAAGGGTTCAATTTATACTATGCTGAAAAATTGTAAAATTTGGCATGTGGTGGAACAGCAGCGTGTCACGGAGCTGAACGCCCTACTTGACCTCCATGACACATTGGTAACGCGTACCCTCACTGGAATGTGCCAAAAAATGAAATTTTTGGCCAAGTGTTGCCGCGTTGGCAGCGTGCCACGGCCCCTATCGCGCAGGGTGCCAGTTATTGCATGTTTTCTTGTTGACTTTCACGTTTTGCTCTTGATTTCATTCCTCCACTTCACCAAATCATGAATTAGTTCCTCAAATGCATTATTAACCTTCAAAAATAAGGACTAATCATGTTGGTTAGTATATATTCACATTTACATAAAATCACATGAAAATGTATAAAATAACTTAGATAAACAAGACTAAATTAAGGTATAAAGCATCACTCCGGCATGCTATTTTTTCCCACGATCAGCTTCAACCCTAGAGGAAGGGTTCTTGCCATTCATGTCCATAAAAATACAACTAACTACTACTAAACTAACATACTTACATGAATTTGGTAGATGATAAGGGAATTTTCCAAACCCTAGATGAGTTCTCCCACTTCTCCCTTCACTCCTAGGTAGTTTTCCAGAATAAAATCGTGACAAAGTGGTTTTAGGAGCTAAGGGTCCTATTTATAATAAATGAGAAACGTGCACAATTTAGCTTGTCGTGGAATGGCTCCGTGTCACGGAGTGTATCGTGGAGCACTGCCTCCGTGACACGGAGGTAACGCGAAAGCTCTTTGGAAATTGACTCCGGAAGTCGAAACTGCCGAGTGCCACCGCACTGCCAACGTGACACGTTGCTCATGCAGCGCATTGGCCTTGCTCTGTCGCGCAGCTGCCGTGGCGTGGCATGTTGCTGGCGCGTTGGTGCTGCCTGCCTGCCGCATCTGCTCCCGACTCCATTCCGCTACTTCACCAACTTATAAATTAGTTCCTCAAAATCATTGAAACCTACAAAACAAGGACTAATCATGTTGGTTAGCACATATATTCACATTTATATAGAATCACATGAAAATGTATACAATTACTTAGCTAAACAAGACTAAATTAAGTTCTCAAGCGTCACTTGGGCATGCTATTCTGCCCGAGATCACAACCCCACACTTAAAGTCTTGCTCGTCCTCGAACAACCTTTTACATCTCATGCATATGGAGACTCACCCATAACTCATTTAGCAAGATTATTCAAGCTACGGGTATAATGATTACGTAAGATAAACAAGCTAAAAATAGAGCATGCACGACTTGATCATCGAAATGAAGTACAACTATATTAAGACTTCTTAACCTCAAGAATCGACTCTCAATCTTAGCAAACTCATGCAAGTCAGCTGATTAAGAAATCCAACATGAATTACATCCTTCATTCAACATGTGCCCTCATGGAAAGAGAGTTACCCATTTTCATACGCAAAAATAATTTTTAAATCATAACATGTGTGGGTACATGAATAGAATTACGCTGACTCTCACAAAGAATTCACATGCATCATGTAATGACCCATAAGCTTGCCCTTAGTGTTTTATTCCACTAATTTAAGGATGTATGAATGTAAGATCAAGTAGGACTTTTTAGGTTGTAATGTAACTCAGGTGCGGGTAGGTACTATTATGGCCAGTAATAGTGACTATCTTTCCTAAGCGCTTTTAATACATCACGCCTTCATTACGAACTTCCCTTCCCTTACTTCACTTTTTTCTCCTTTCAGCTTTCTTTTTCCTCTTTTGTTCCCCCATTTCTTTAGGCACTTTTAGCTTATTAGTAAGGAGTTCTATAAGTAACTTTTCATTTATTTATTTTCTTACTCCCTACTAATACTCACCCGTATTCAAACAAGTGCACCCTCGACCTTTCTCAACTTTTACAATTGCTACTTTCCCTTCTTTTTCATTCTTCTCACTCCTTTACTCTTTCGTATTTTTCCTTTAAGTGCTTAGGAGTTTTGGTTCAAATTCAAGGCTAATGAAAGAAAAAGGATTAAGCTTATGTTGCAGCTGTCAGAGAATAGGCTCAAGGCTCAATGGGGTTAACTAGGATTAATTTTTCAAGGTAGGTAAAATGAGGGATAAAAATTTGGTTCATTCAAAGGAATGCCTAAATTATCTCCTATAATTCACAGCCTTCATTTCGTTTTATAAACACACCAGGCAAGTTCTAGACAATCCACAATAGCACAGAATACTCAAAAACCTTACACTCATGGCACATGCTCAAATCAAGACACACTCAGCAGACTCTTACTCAGCTAATCATAAGAATTCAGAATTAAGCTTCAATCATATTGAGTCAAATTCAAGAGCCTAAGTGTCTCAAACAAAGTTATACACTTGCATGCTTCACACTAAACATACTTGCCTCTTACAATCACGTATAGTACATAACAAGAACATCAAGCACCAATTAGTTATGGTTTCAAAAACCCAAAACCTATCGACTAATTTTTCCTCAAGACGGTCGTCATCCATCCATCGTCGGAAACAGTCCCTAACTATGACTAAAAACACTATATACAGACAAAGGAATGAAAAAGAAAATTTTTATTCTTCGATTTAAAGACCCCCCCCCCCCCCCCCCCGTCGGAAAAGAACCGAAAAGAAAAATCAATGGGTGATGAAGTCATGCTTAATTCACAAAAAAAAATTCAAAATTTTCAAATTTCTCACAACTTCCTCACAAGCATTACATTCACCAAAAACTTGTTAAGCACAAAAAATTTTAAAATTTTTCTCACCCCACACTTAAATCATGCTATGTCCTCATAGCATCAAATTAACATTTAAAGGATGAGAAATACTCCCTGAGCCTCTATGCCAAGCTAAAAGCATGCTTTCCTTTCAAGTTCCAGAAATGGGTGTTCGACCCCACACTTCTTCTATTCCATGCTCTTTAGCTTCCACCTTCTCGGTACTCAGACTTTCCTCCATCTGTGCTTAACTTTCCACCAAAAACACAAACTAAATGAAAACAACAAAATCAACACAAAATCAAAATTACAAATTGTACCTGAGGTACCCTTGGGTTGCCTCCCAAACAGCGTCTTATTTTACGTCGCGGCATGATGTGGACTATCCTTTTCAGGACATCCTCATACCTGGGTTCTCTTTCGAGACCCATCTCCTTTTCTTTTGCTGTTTAGAGGAAACAGCCTCCACTCTGTTCCTCTCTTCCTCCAACTTCTTCTCAATTTGAAGCCCTTTATCAGACTCGGGCTGAACACTTGTCATTGCCTTTGGCCCTGCACCTGTGGAATCCTCCACCCCACACTCATCCTCTGCCAACACACTAACCTGACAAAGGTTTCTGTAGTGTGCAGATGGGTTCATTTCTTGGTAAACGCGAAAGATTTCCTCTTCATCCTCAACCCTCATTTTCAGGGTCCCTGCTTTCAAGTCAATCACCGCTCCTCCAGTGGCCAAGAATGGCCGTCCCAAGATCAGGGGTACCTGTTCATCAACCTAAAAATCTAAGACAATAAAATCAGCAGGTATAATGAACTTACCTACTTTAATGAGAAGGTCCTCTATTATTTCGTCAAGTGTCACTCACGACTTATCAGCCAGCTGCATCATCAACCTTGTCGGCCTCGGTTTTCCCAACCCAGAGTGTTGAATAAGGATAGGGGCATTAGATTAACTGCTGCCCCTAAGTCACACAAAGCTCGTAGCACCTCAGCTTTACCAATTTGTATGGGGAGGGTAAAACTCCCTGGGTCTTTAAGCTTCTTTGGCATTTTTGCTCAATACCCTGTGACTGCACTCCTCAGTCAGTTCTACAGTCTGGACGTCCACCAATCTAACTTTGTTCGCCATCACGTCCTTCAAGTATTTAGCATACTTGGTCATTCCCTGCAAGACATCAATAAGAGGCAAATTTATGTGAAGTTCTTTGAAATTCTCAAAGAACTTTTTGAAGCATTCCTTCTCCTTGCTCTTTCTGAATTTCTGAGGGAACGGTGGTGGTGGTCTTTTTGCTGGCTGCAATGAAAGTTGCGCATTTTGTTTCCCAGCACTCTGATTATCTCCCATGGTGATGGATGGTCCTGGTCTAACCAACTCCGGCTGCACCTCCTTTCTCAACTCTTTAGGCACTGCATCAGCTAATTGCTTTCCGCTTCTAAGACTGATGGCATTGATTTGCCGGGGGTTAGGATCTGCATCGCTTGGTAATCTCCCCTGCGACCTCATGTTCTGAGCAGCTGCTGTCTGACCCACTTGTTTTTCAAGATTGCGGGTGGCTACTTGCTGATTCATTAAGTCTGTTGCCATCCTCGCCTGATTTTTTGCTAACTGATTCTGGGTCTCCATAATTTTCTGCAGTGTTTCCTCAATGCTGCTACTCAATTGCCCATCATTCTCCCTATTCTGCTGATACTGCTGTTGTTGAGGTTGCATATAATTCTGCTTTTGGTTTCCACCCTAAGAAAAATTCGGGTGGCCCTGCCAATTTCTGTTGGAGTTGTTCCCAAAATTCTGATTCCTATGCACATTACCAACAAAATTGACTGATTCTGGATTGGCTCCACAAGATTCTGCATTGTGCCCATTATTACCACAAATTTCACACCAACTCGGAGCTTGCTGAACTGCATTAACCTGGCCCTGGTGTTGGTTCATACTCAGTTTATTGAACTGAGTCATCATTTGGTGTTGGAACGAAGCTAACTGTGCTATCAAGGCATTCAAACCATCTACTTCTATCAACCCCGATCTCTTTCCTGCCCCCTCGATGACTCGTTGTGCCACTCTGGATTTCCTTGTGCAATTCTATTCAACAAAGTGTACAACTCATCATATGTCTTCTCCAAGGCTTGCCTACCCGATGCAGAGTCTAGTAATATTTTTGAGTGTGGGTCTAGACTTTCTACAAAGGTATGAGCCAGCACTTCATTTGATTGCTGGTGATGGGGGCAGTCTCTCAACAATGACTTGAATCTTTCCCAAGCCATATATAAGTTCTCATCAGGCCTCTGCTTGAAACTGAGTATTTCACTTCTCAACTTTGCAGTTTTGCCTGAAGGGAAGAATCTGATAAGGAACTTCTTAGCCAAGTCATTCCATGAAGTTATAGAGTTCGGTGGCTCAGCCTTCAGCCACTTTTTTGCCTCTCCCAACAATGAAAATGGGAAGAGGGTCAGTCGGACATAATCTGTGGACACGCCAGTGGGGACAAACGTGTCACTAATCTCTAAAAAGCTCTATAGGTGCTGCTGCAGGTCCTCATGTGCCATCCCAGTGAATTGACCACTAGAATGTAACAGCTGCACCATGTTCTGCTTAAGCTCAAAGTGCCCTCCAGGCTCCGGTTTACGGATGCTAGAGGTCACATTCGTCGCTAGTGGGATTGCCACTTCCCAAACTGGTCTTGCTACCATTGCTTCTGATGACAATTGTGCTTGTACCGCAGGTGGTTGTTGTTGTAACTTTTCTTGAAGTCTCTTCATCTTTTGCTCTAGAGCTACTCTCCTTCGCAAATGGATTTGACGTTCAGGTTCCAGCAACGGTCCCACAAGCTCTCTATTTCTAGCCAGCTCGGCAGGACAACCTGTCACCTGCAAATAAACAGACTAAGACCAAGTTTCTCAACACTTAAGGAAATTTCAAAAATCACACAAAAATAGATAAATTATCAAAACTTCGCCGAGTCCCCGGCAACGGCGCCAAAAACTTGTTTGTCCCTTATTCGCGCGTCCGCAAGTGTACGAGTCGTGCAAGTAATATAGTGGCTCTTTTAGAGAACCGGAATGTCGAACCCACAGGAACTGGACCCATTCCTCTAACTATCCATTTCAAGTGTGATCTTAACTTTCGCAAGTGTTGGTTGTAGAAGTTTTCGAGGGAGATTTAACTAAGTCTAGTTTTGGTCAACGAAATATTCTGAAATTACTCTAGGAGCAACATAGAGTTAAAACCAGATAATCATGTGATACTACGATTTGCAATGGGTTAAGCATGAAACTATCGATTGTTGTTTCACATAATTAGAATTGCATGTTTATGGTCTTTCGAGCCTCTAAACATGGAAAACTAGTCGCACTGCATCATTGTGAGTGAGGATTCTAATTTCCAGTTCGCGGGCAATTAATTATGTTGTGGTTTACGGGGAAATGATTAGGGACTTTCATGCGTCTAACCATTTAACTCAACTTACCCTCACAACTACTTCTTCGAGTGGTGATGTGATAATCCTAAGTTGGTCTCTTAATAACCCCCGTTTTATCAACCAAGCAAGGTATTAGGTATATTTCTATCCTAACACAAAATTATATTGTGAGATACAAACATGCTCCTTACATTCTCATGTCCTGACCTAGGTAATTCTTTCTCAAGCAATTGCCCAAGCTAACGTATATGTTTTCATGGTGATCAATCATAAAAACAACCAACAATACAGAATGCAAGACGAAAGCAACAATCAACAACTTAATTCCAAAACAATTTCATATAATCACAATCATAATTCATGGCTTCAACCCTAGAGGAAGGGTTCTTGCCATTCATGTTTGTAAAACTACAACTAATTACTACTAAACTAACATACTTACATGAATTTGGTAGATGAGAAGGGAATTTTCCAAACCCTAGATGAGTTCTCCCACTTCTCCCTTCGCTCCTAGGTAGTTTTCCAGAATAAAATCGTGACAAAGTGGTTTTAGGAGCTAAGGGCCCTATTTATAATAAATGAGAAACGTGCACAATTTAGCCTGTCGTGGAATGGCTCCGTGTCACGGAGTGTATCGCGGAGCACTGCCTCCGTGACACGGAGGTAATGCGAAAGCTCTCTGAAAATTGCCTCCGGAAGTCGAAACTGCCGAGTGCCACCGCGCTGCCAACGTGACACGCTGCTCATGCAGCACGTTGGCCTTGCTCTGTGGCGCAGCTGCCGTGGCATGACACGTTACTGGCGCGCTGGTGCTGCCTGTCTGCCGCATCTACTCCCAACTCCATTCCGCTACTTCACCAACTTATAAATTAGTTCCTCAAAATCATTGAAACCTACAAAACAAGGACTAATCATGTTGATTAGCACATATATTCACATTTATATAGAATCACATGAAAATGTATACAATTACTTAGCTAAACAAGACTAAATTAAGTTCTCAAGCGTCACTCGGGCATGCTATTTTTCCCGAGATCACACACGCAAGTGTAAGTGGTCTTACAAGTAATGCAGTGGCCCTTTTTAAGAGCCGGATGTCGAACCCACAGAGACTGGACCAATTTAGCTAATTATCAAGTTCAAGTGTGATATTAACTTTCGCAAGTGTTGATTATAAGAGTTTCAATAAAGTTTAATTAAGTATAGGGGTGGTCACAGAAAAACTCTGAAGTCATTCAAGGAGCAACTAGAGCTAAGGCCAAATAATCATGCGATATTATGCTTTGTAATGGTTTAAGTATGGAAGTATCAATTGTCATCTCACACAATTTCAATTGCATGTTTATGGTCTTTCGAGCCTCTAAACATGACAAACTAGCCTCACAACTACATCGTTGAGTGGGGATGTGACATTCTAGTTCGTGGGCCATTCAATTATGGGAATGTGGTTTACAGGGTTCATGCTCTTGATTAGGGACTTTCGTACCTCTAATCATTTAACTGAACTTAGCTTCACAACTACTTCTACAAGTGGTGATGTGATAATTCTAAGTTGGTGTCTAGCTCATCCCGTTTTAGTAACCGAGCAAAGCAAATTAGGTATAATTTCTTATCCTAACCGCGAATTATATCGTAAGATACAAACTTGCTCCCTACATTCTTTGTTCTTGCCTAGGTTTACTTTCTTAAGCTTTTACCTAGGTGTAATGTGTGTGTTTTCATGGTGATCAATCATAAAAACAACCATAATTAAGAAGGTAAGACAAAACATTAATTAATAACTTAAAACCAAAACAAAATTCACATAGTCACAATCATATATTGTGGCTTCAACCCTAGAGGAAGGGTTCTAGCCACTCAAGTTCGTATAATTACAAGAAAACATAATTAAAGTAACATACTTATAAGAATTGGTAGAAGAGAAGATGAAATTTAAGAACCCTAGGTGAGTTCTCCCACTTCTCCCTTCACTCCTTGGTAGTTTTTTCAGAAATATTACGTGACAAAATGTTTTTAGGAGCTAAGGGACCTATTTATAGTAAATGAGAAATATACAAAATTATGCCCGACATAGAATAGCTCCATGGCACGGAGGTGAACACGCTAATTTACCTTCGTGATATGGAGGCATCACGTAGGCACACTGGAAATACAAAACAGTCACCACGCAGCCCTCTGCCGCGTTGGCAGCATGTCATGCTGCTTGTGTAGCGCACTAGGGGCCGTGGCATGCCACTGGTAGCGCAGCCTGCCTGCCGTGCCACGTTGCCAACGCGCAGATGGGCTGTTTCACGTGCCCCCCTTACCGACGTTCGCGTTTTACTTCCGATTCCATGCCTCCACTTCACCAAATCATAGATTAGTTCCTCAAATTCATTTTTAACCTACAAAAACAAGAACTGATCATATTGGTTAGTATATATATATTCACATTTACATAAAATTACATGAGAATGTATATAAATAAGTAGATAAACAAGACGAAAACTAAGTTATAAAGTATCACTTGGGCATGACATTTTTCCCAAGATCAATCACTATACGATGAGAATAACTTGCCGAAGAGATAAGCCTTAACATACCTCGAATACTGATTCTCGTTTATCCAAATAGTTTCAACTTGAAGCCAGAAGTTCCACTCAATTGCAGCCCTACACTGAGAGAATAAGTCTATTTTCGATAGTAGCAGCCGGCAGACAATGATATATTTCAAAGAGCATTGCCTCCAATTCATCTTCGTCGAATTCGTCCCAAAACTCTCAAATTGTCTAGAGTCTAGAAGGTAGAATTACTTACCTATCATTTGTAGCCGCTTAGGACTCGATTAGAAGTGATTTCTATGACTTCTACTTGGCGGGGTTCCGGTACTCCAAGCGAATTTTCAAGAAATAACTCCGCAAGGATATTCCTTGTTGGCTAGAACTCGTTATTCAAAACGAATTTGCATTTGGATGGAGTTTAACGGTGTAAATCGGCGAAAAATGGACAAAATAATCGCTTACCCTCTCTTCTCTGTTGAGGGGAAATATCAAAAATGACTTAATCAAGTCAAGAAGGGACTTATATATAATTGAGGCAGTGGCGGGGGGGCACGGCGCGCTGACCATAGTGCTAGGCTAGGGGCGTGACGCGCCGCCTGGCAGCGCGACACGGTGCTAAGGCACCTGGCCTCCTGCTCGCTCAATGCCGTGTTCATATACTCATCCCTCAGGCCCTTTATTGCATGCATCGTACTCCAAAACTCTCAACATACGTACGCACGTGTCAGTTAAACGATAGAAACTTACGGGGTATAACATCATCCCCCCTTAGGAACATTCGTCCTCGAATGTCATCTCAAGCTTAAGAAACTCAACTCCTTTAACTATTGCTAGGAAAATTTTGGCAGAGTCTCCTCTGTAATATAGACTATCCGGAGGCCTGAAAGACAGAAAAGTCCAACATAAGCGTCTCACAGGACGCTACAAGAAGTACAACATAGCTCCATATCATACAAGCGAATAACTAAATAGTATTGATGATATATGTAACAACACAATAACTAAACAACAATCACACCTCAACTGTACAATCTAGGTCAATCCTGGAATAAGTGAGGATATCTAGACCTTATGTCATCCTCAGCTTCCTAGGTCATGTATTCTATGTTTATGTTCCTCCATAGGATTTTAATGGAGACTATATCTTTAGTTCTCAATCTACGAATCTATCGATCTAGTATAACTATTAAAGTCTCTCTGTGGAACAACGCTTCTGTACCTTGAGCATCCCCGATTAGGTCAATCTGAGAAAAGGTCTTCTACGCGCGTGCGTAATATTGATAAACAAATCTTGGCCCCGAAGACAACTTTACCCCCTATGTCGTATCTTGGAATAAGACTTCTGATGACCTTGGGCTGTCGGTAAATGCTCTCCAATGAGTTTAATTTTTTTCTTCTGACTGGTGTGTCATGCCAGGTTCAATTAATCCTAACTTATCTACTTCAGGCCATCATATAGGGGACCTATATTTTCACCCGCAATATATCTCCGAGCACCTAAATCGTGTGCTCTGCTTGGACTTTTTCCTAGGGACGGGAAGTTGTACCCCACTTAGCTTACGTCCCAATTCGTTCTGACACCTTAGCTGTGGGTTATGCCCCTCATGTAGTCGAATTATCTCTTTGTTATTTAACTCAACATAATCTTTAGCTGAAACGTAATTCTGACCAGCAAGAATGAGTTGCTCCCATTAGTCTTCCAACAATGACTCAAATAGGGTTGAATTTACACCTAGTACGAGATAATCCTGTAGCTAAATTCGTACTGTCTACTTCCCACTTCCATGCAGGCACGACTATTTCCTGAATTAGCCTGCCCAGTTTCTGATGTCCAACCTCTCCTTGCTGGCCATTGGAGCTCTATGCCACAACTCGATAATATCCTTCTTTTTCTTATGCCACCAGTAGATCTCGTTTATAACCTGATTTCTTTTCGTCAAACCCGGGTGGAGGGAATAATGGACATGGTGTACCTTTGCTACAGTCTACTAACGAAGCCCTACCACATTTGGAAAGCAGATTCAACCTCTGGGTCTCAAGACTCCGCTCTCATCTATCTCAAGGGTCGATGATTCCTTCTGCTGGGCCTTCTCTCTAGGCTGTACTAGGCTAGGGTCCTCATACTGTTATTCCTTCGCCTCCACCACTAGAGGTGATTTTGCGATATTCTAGGTTACAATCTTACTATCCTCTAACTGTCAACCTGATGCTTATTTCTCAGCATTCAACAGTGAGTCCAAGCTCTATCAGCCCGTTGCAACATAGAGGTGGTCCTGTTCTCCTTTAGACTAAATGCTCATGTCATGCCCTTACTTCTATAGGCTAAAATATGGGGTTGGTGCCTCATGCACCGTACTGGCCAAATCTCTTAACCTATATCGTCCTGGTCCACACTCGAGCTGGTTCCTACTATATAATCCCTCTGCCCCTCAATGTAATAGGCTGGGGTCATAGGCTTTATTCCCCAGGTAACTCCCTACTGTTATCAACACATTACGGTGGGATTAACCTAACTCTGACTAACTATTGCTGGGAGTCTATTGCTTACGGTCTCTCACATATACTCGGATGCTGGCAATCTTACTTGCCCTCTTGATTTACTGTCACGAGGGTCTAGGTGACTTACTTAAGTTCTAGGGGTCTTAACCACTTTCTAAAACTTTCCAGGAATCAACGGATCTAGCCCTCCTTTACTATTTGCTCTTAGCAACATAGCATCGCTACTTACGCTCTCTGTTATACTGAGAAGAGGTTGGGAGGCAGCAAATAACCATATCATTCTATAATGAGCCTAAGGTATGAAACTCAAACAAAACACTAAAGTGCTAGAGGTAAAAACCTCGCAATTACACAATCCTTCGCATATCTCAGGTAACCTAACATTAATTGTTGCCCCTGTTAGATACTAAATAGATACTAAATAAGCCAACATACATATATTACACTCCTGTCCTCCTATTCCGAGAGTGTAGGAAGAACTGACAATGGTGCTGGCATGTCTGTTACCTTATAAGGTTCCTGGTGCCCCGGGAGGATACTGGGGAGATTTGAAGAAATGTCCCCCTTCACCCTCAAGCTGGGCTGTACCTCAACTGTGGCACCCTGCTGGTACCTTCTCCTACTACTGTATCTAACTTGCGGCTGGCTGTAATCTGTCTCATATCAAACATCATTCTAGACAGACATAACAATGTAAGCTTAAGGACGCAACCCTATACAACTCTGCTCTATAGCAAGATTTAAGAAGAAGAAAGGGTAACCACACTATCATGCCTCGTAGCTCCCTGCTTATAAAATGTGGTGCACAACATGTTTATAAACAAGACTCTATTAGACATAACTTGCAGACTCCCCAGGATACAACGTGGCTCAGATACCAAGTTTTTCAAGCCCCACCTTGGGAGGCATGACTGGCACCTAATGCCACACAGGGACCTGGGCTGACCCGGCTGGGCATATGGACCTCCAGTGTCTACCAGCAACTCAAAATCAAGAAAACAAACTGCTATATCTCGGTTTTAAACACATTCTTGGTCCAACAAGGCCACACAGCACCTGTAAAATAAAATAGCTAACCCAGCCAACATAACAATAAAGTGATCCTATGTGGGCCGACAAGACCACCAAGCTGTCTAGTTATAACAAAATGAAAACAGGTGATCACATTCACGCTATAGCCGAAAGGGTTTCTAACTAACTAGATAAACTAGGCCCTACATGGCCAACACGCAAAATATAACATATGTAGGCCCCACACAGTCAACAACAACCAACTAACTAAAGACTGTAGTATGCAAGCCTCTAAGAGTAGAATAGTGGTTGGGGCAGGGCCCCGACCTACCCAAAATTGAACAACAAAAAGAGAAAACTCCCACTATCTAGCAACTTCAAATGAAAGGAGCTGACCAATATGCTGACTCCAAATAGCTGCTAATAGAGGTCCTGAACCCTGTCTGTCTAAACTTGCAGTCAAGTATGCAGCGCCCCATGCGTGGGCGTCAGTATAATATGTACTGAATATGTAAGGCAGTAATAAAAACTGGATAGAAGCTAATAAAGAACTAAAAGAAAATAGCAAGGAAGGTAGAAGTTAACCTGTACGCTTTTATAACTATGGCCTGCATCTAGTAGATAACTATACAAATAAGAGCGTAAGTTGTATGATTAAACACTCAGAGGCTATATCTAGAAAGAAAATGTGCAAACAAGAACCTAATCCAGCCCCCATAAGCCTGGAAGGTACGATCAACATAGAGATAACCTACCCGGGCCCCCATAAGCCCTGGCAGGCACCAATCAATCTATATACTCCTATTGGTATCCCTAAGGCGCTACAAGTAACTTTAACTGAACATACCTGGTCTCTTAAGATTATATCAGAGCCTTCTAAGCTCCTGCAACTGAATTTGGGCCTTTTCGCCCCTGTGACTGCACTCCAAGCACACGAAGCTCTACGAAGGATCTGTAAGGCTGCTACAGCGTAGAAGAATTCCATAAGTGAATAGACTTCAATATGACCGTGTAGGCTTCACTTTAGTCCTTTCAGATAATATATAGCTCCATAAGCAACACATCATCGTAGCTCCGTAAGCATTAGCAGCATCGTAGCTCCGTAAGCAGTTTGTACAACTAGCAGCCTCTTAGCTATTCATGGAAAGAGGCAGTATGAAATGCGATTTACCCCAACTAGGGACACTATGTTACAATCTACAAATCTAGTCACTCGAAAGGCGTATCTGGTCCCTTAGGCTTAACGCGACCGCTACTCACCCCTAGAATGTCTATATAACTGCCAACAGGCACACCCCGTGTGCCTACACCTGACCAGAAGGTCCTGGAAGTGATTATCATCTCTAACGGCCTAGACGGAATAGGCGAGGTCCAGAGTGGCCTAAGCGATACCCTAACGGGCATACTAGAGAAATGATAGTTCATAAACGAACATCAAGGTCGTAGGCTATTGTCTATATGATTCCTTTATTTAGGACGACTACAGGGTTACTACAACCGGATACATTCCTAAGAGGTCAACCTTAACTCTCCACAAGCAGCTTACTATAACTCTTAGCCTGGAAGTAACACTGTGATACTCTAGTTCTAATCTCTTTGGACCTTAACTTAGTCTGTCCAGATTTTATATGGCTCCTCTGGGAAATTTCTATCCTCATAGGCAGGTATATCAAGATTTGGCCCTATATGGAAACATGTACATGAGCATCTATAAGAGTCACATGGGGCGTTGGCCCCATATCTGACTACTAATAAGGTTCCCCCCTTAGGGTATCAACTAGTCTGTCAGACTTGTAACAGGTGGAGTAGTTTCCTGAGCGACCTGTAGGACTAGCATTGAGTCGGCTGAAATAGCGGTCACTGATAATAACCAATCATATGGCAGGCTGTCGCCCAGTTCACTAGGAAATCCTGGTGCCACTGACTTGAAGGTAAGACCATCCTATCCCAATTCTGTCCCTTGAGGCGTCAAGGTATGCCAACGGCCTCTGGGCGAACTTTACTGACAATGTAGACTTTAAGCTGAAAGTTATGTCACCCGGTTGCACGCTACGCTGTCCAACTTTACCAAGTTAGGCCTAACAGCTATCCATAAGCTTCTAAGGCCTTGGCACGACAACAAGGCATCAAAATCCCACTAAGTGGTAAACACCCAGCGTTAGTCATACTTAACATACTCTTTCCCGACAAGGGATACCCTGGTATAATCTCAATACGTCTTATAGCAGCTAATCACAACATACATAATCCTTATCTACTAGCAACAGGTAATTATAACACATAAGATCATTATCTACTAGAAGTAGCTAATCACAACATATAAGATTATTATCGACTAGCAGCAACTAATCTCAACATACCAGATTATTATCTACTTTCAAGGGCATAGGTCGTATCACTATACGACGAGAATAATTTATCGAAGAGATTAGCCTTAAAATACCTTGAAAGTCGATTCTCGTTTATCCAAATAGTTTCAACTTGAAGCCAGTAGTTTCACTCAATTGCAGTCCTACTCTGAGAGAATAAGGCTATTTTCAACACTAGGAGTCATTAAACAACAATATCTTTCAAAGAACATTTCCTTCAATTCAACTTCGTCGAACTTGGCCGAAAACTCACAAATTCTCGAGAGTCTAGAAGGTAGAAATACTTACCTATCTTTTGTAGCCACTTAAGACTAGATTAGAAGTGATTTCTATGACTTTTACTCAGCGGGGTTCCAGTACTCTGAGCGAAATTTTAAAAAATAACTCCGCGGGGATATTCCTCATAGGCTTAGAACTCGTTATTCAAGACGAATTTGGATTTGAATGGAGTTTAACGGCATAAATCGGCAAAAAATGATGAAATAGTCGCTTACCCTCTCTTCTCTGTCGAGGGGAAATATCACAAATGACTTAATCAAGTCAAGAATTGACTTATATATAATTGAGGCGGTGGAAGGGGGGCGTGGCGTGCCGTCCATAGCACCGGCCTGGTAGCGCGGTGCGGTGCCCAAGGCACCTGGCCTCCTGCTCGCTCAATGTCTATTCATATACTCATCCACCGGGCCCTTTATTGCATGCATCGTACTCCAAAACTCTCAAAATACGTACGCAAGCATCAGTTAAATGTTATAAACTTACGGGGTGTAACACACCATGGAGAAAAAGATATCGCCAATGAGAAACAAACTAAATAGTTCGCTTAAATATTTCATCTCTTAACCTAGTAATAATATAATTTATTTAAATACATGGTGAAATAATTTATCCATTTGGAGTGCCACTTGGCAAAAATTTAAAATTAAAAAAGCGAGTGCAGTACATATAACATATATTGTAGACTAGATGTGTTTTGATAAATAATGTGTAATAGTTCATATATAAAACTCAAACACCTTATAATTTAGATATAAAAGTTGAAAAAATATAGATCCTTTCAATGACTTTTTCACCATTCACTTTTTTTCTTAAAAAGAGTTTGATGTTGTTTGGCTATTGACTTGTAAAAACAAGCTCTAAAAATTGAAGATTAGTGAATGAAACAAAAAACATATTTCACTTGAATTATTTCTTAATGTTTCAATATTTCAAATATTTCACTTGAAGTTCAATACCTGCAAGTACTTATAAACTAAACTAATATTTTCAAATACTGCTATTATATTTCATGTCGAAATGACTAATTCTACATTAATATTTATAGATATTTGAAAAGTCAAATTACACACACATACAAGTGAACACTTTTATGTTTTTCATGTGCGGGAAGAATAAAAAGAATCATATATCTTCTATTATGTATTTTTATTTCTATTATATAGAAGAGCCAAGTTGGGATGATCAAGGACAATATTAAAATTTGACATCTAATTCATAAATGTTTTATGAGAAAATATGTGTTAAAACTTAAAAGCTGACATTCTTTCGTAAAAAAAATACAAAGACTAGAATGTTCCAATACCCTCAATTTTTCTTTTCTTTCTCTATTGAATTTATTTATTACTACTTTATTTTTAGTTTAACTTTTTTGTATATTTGATTATTCATTCATCTTCCTTCTTCTATTAATAGTGGCTAGATATTTTTTCATAACATGGATGACCATAGCTATGAAGAATTGTACAAAGAGCAATTCAAATTGTACTGTACTATACATTTGGTCTTTTATCTTATTTTCTCACTAATTATTTTTAAACATGTGTAATATAAATTATTGATAATTATAATTTTATTGAGTCTATTTTTTTATATCACGTAGCTATCATAATTATTTTTTTACATAGACTTATTTAATATTATAAAATTTAAAATATTCAATCATTATCAAGTTTTATTCATGTTTTATTTTTTCTTCACTCTTTTTTAAAAAATATTTCACTAATTATTATTATCGATACAATGGTGCATTTAATAAAAATATAACACTTTTAAACATCAAATCATGCTTCTGAATTTCTCTAAATATATTTTCAAAATTTTAAAACTTCTAAAATTATATTTAGTCCAAAAATTATTGTCATAAACTTATACTAACAAACATATAAAATGGCATTAAATTTATTCTATATATCATATATGAAAACTATATTATACGAAAGTTAATTCCTTATTTGAAATTTAGTGCACTATAAAACAATATAATTATTAATACGTTAATTTCTTATTTGAAATTTAGTGCACTATATAACAATATAATTATTAATGAGTTAAGTTTAAAATTTTAAAATATGACTTTAAATTGTGATTATATTTAATTAAAAAATTATAATAAATTAAAAAATTATAATGAAATTGAACTCAAATGAAAATAACTGCATTCATATATAGAGGAAATAATTTTATTAGCATTTGAATCAGATGTACTGAGACTCCTCATAGGCGTAGCTAGAATAGAATGTGTTGTGAAATATTTTAAGTGTGAAACTGATTGATTTTGGGTGGCTACTAATCCGGTAGACCGCTGCAGCGATGAGTTTCCCGCTGCAATGAGACCGCGGTAATGATCGGGGTTCCATCGTGGCGAAATTGAGAAGTAGTTGTGAAGCCGCCGCAGCGGCATTTTTTACCCCATTATTTTCAAAACATGATCAGAAGGTCTAGAGAATGAAAAATCTCTCCGGAGCAGTGAACTCTTCTCCTAAGGTAAGAATTTTGACTTTCTATCTCTACTACAAGTAGTGTTAATCCTAGATTGCTCGTGGACCTCTAATGGTAGAAGTTTTTGTAGAGAAAACCCTAGGCTGTTAAAATAGAGCTAGATTGTGGGATGATTAAGGATGATTTTGGTTGATGTTTGCAGAGTTTTGATCACTCTCCTAGAATTACGTGTCAGGAATGAGGGTTACGCAGGGAATTGAGACCTAGAACTGAGTAGAATTGGAATTTTACTTTCAAAAATACCCCGAAGGGGAGGGTTTGACCTATTCAGACCTATGATTGAAGAGTAAGTAATGAATTACTCTTTTTGTGTAGATTTTGAACTATCCGAAGCTTTGAGGAAGGGCAAGGCTCCCACAGAGTAGCCAAATTGTTATCTTCGAAAATCGAGGTAGCTTATGGTTAGAAGGATAGACTTTGTATAATGACTTGTATGCATGTGTGATAATGGTATGTGATTAGTCTTCAGACATTATGTCATATGAAATTGTATATTTGAATAAATAGTGAAAATCATGTTAATATGAGATAATTATGAATTGTTGTAAAAATCTTGTGGAACTGTGAAGTGAAATTCTTTTGAGGTGCTTTAATGTGAATCAATGATCTATATTTATGTTAGTGATGGAGTGGAATGTAACTTCTAAGTGTTGGAATATATGTATGGGTTATAACTCGTTACATTTAGTGATGAAAAATGATTTGAATAGCAAAAGAATTCTGAGATGAGTGGATCATGCACGAGGAGAGCATTCGGGCGAGCGTTATTGTTGAGTAGCTCATGTCCGAGGGGAGCATCTGGATAAGCATATGAGTGGGAGCGGGTATCGCACTGGTACAGTACATGAATTTCTAGAGTCCGCTGCAGGTCATGACTGGAAGAGAAAAAATAAGACCCTCTGGCATATGTGTACACTGATCTTGTGGATTGAGTGTTTATGGGGATATGGCGGAGGCGTATTCCCATCATTTCACCATTTGTTTACTTTATTTATATTACGTTTGTAATCATATGCAAGACTGAATGAAGTATGTGCTAAGTAGTTATGGAAATTATGGATTTTGTTTATATATTTTGAAATGAAGAACATGAACCTAATTCAAAGTGTGACACGATCACGATGCTGGTAAATGTTGAGCGAATTTTTCTTGTAATTACCTGTGCAATTGTAACTGATAAAGATTCGTATTTGCTGTTGCTTAGACGTGTACGATATTTGAATTGAATTGTATAGTATGTGAATTTTTGACACTGATGATTGATGAATTGATGAAGGTGCAGCTAAGTTGAGCTACTGCCTAATGCAGTACTGTTGCAGCAAAACCTCTTCCATTGTGGCTAGACTGCTGTAGCGGATAAGTGACCGCTGCAGTGAGTGGCCCACTCTAGTGAGAAGGCCGGCTGTCACCTGTGTTAGAGCCAGTGCACTTGAATTGGTTTTTGTACTTCTGTATGATGCTAAAGACGTGTTTTATATCATTATTGCTATGTTTACACGTTATTATGTGAGGTCGGTCGATGATGCCTATCAGTACTATCTTATGTATTGACCTACCTCTGCACTTCTTTTCTCAGTGCAGAGTCTAAACCAGGAAGTTCCTCACGTCCTCATTTGTAAGCAACATCAATTCGTTGGAACATGAGCAGAACAAGGAGGCAATGTCACTCTCCCGTTTTGAAGATGTCTTTCTCTTCTAGACACTTATTTCCTTTATTTTTAGTTTTAATCGTTTAGAGTTGTAAGCAGATGTCTGGTGCAATGACAATCAGGTCATAGGATTTATGTTTAGAGTTATTTTTAGAACCGTTTGTTCATGTTTAACAATTTAGTTCATTTTATTTTAGCAAAGATTTTCCTTATGAATGTTCGCATCGGGGTTATTGTTAGGAAGCGTTGATTCGCCTATCGGGGGAATTATGTGGGTGCAAATCACGTCTTGGTATCAGAGCTCTAGGTTCGTTGATCTCATTGCACTAAGACGAGTCTAGAAGAGTCTCACGGATAAGTGCAGAGACATCTGTAATTTATCTTCAAGAGGCTGCAAGACTTTAGAAAACTCCTTTCTTCCTTCTTTACGTGCGATTACTTGATTCCAATTGGTATCTGGTGATACAAATTGGTATCTAACAACTTTTCTTCTTTCATTTTCAGATGGTCAGAAAACACACAAATGGTTATAGAGACGCAGCACCTGAACTAACAGTTGCAGCCACAATTCATGGTAGAGAAAGGGGCAGAGGTCACGGACGGAGGCCTGCTGCTGCTAGAGGAGGGGCCCATGCTCCTGCTTCAATCGAGGAGAGGTTTGCATCTCCTATGCCACCAGCAATACAGAGCAGGTGGCTGTTGAGGTTGAAGTTCCAACTCAGGGGAAGGCTCCTGCCATTCTAGCATCCTCCGAGGTTCTGGCTTAGGTTCTCAATCTCTTGAGTAGCCTCGTAGGTAGTGGAGCAGTGCCAGCAACTCCTTCGGGCTAGCAATCGAGAATATAGCATGTAGCTACTGTGGCTCCTCAGAGTGATGATTTATCGGAAGTTGTCGTGTTCTCAAGTTTGGTAGTGGGACCGGTGATGACAGGGGAGGAGCATGACTTATTTTGGAGGTTCACCAAGATGAAGTCTCCCACTTTCTACGACACTGAGGTGGAGGACGCCTATGAGTTCATCATCGACTATCATGAGAGGCTCCACAAGATGGTGACGGTAGAGAAGTATCATGTAGAGTTCATCACTTCTTAGTTGATGGGGGATGTTAAGCTCTGGTGGAGAGCTTTTGTGGAGTGCAGACTAGAAGGGTCACCACTGTTGACTCGGACCCAGTTTTACTCCATATTTCTGGATAAATATGTACCATGTACCTTGAGAGATAGACGGGATGAGTTCACCACCATCGAGTAGGGGAACTCATCTGTTACAGCATACAAGACTCGATTTCATTCCTTGTTCAGGTATGCTCTACCTTTACTGCCCATGGAGGAGGAGAGGATCAGGAAATTTGTTAAAGGCCGGAATGTGGGTCTTTAGGTACCAGCTCTTCAGATAGTCTCCTCCGGTAAGGCCTTTCAAGAGGTGGTGGAATATGTGAAGTTTGTGGAAGGGGTGAGATATGAGGGATATGTAAAAAATGCTGGGAAGAAGGCTCAGAGAGTGGGTTCCTTTAGTAATTTATTCTCCAAGGCTCCTACAACGCAGGGTTTATCTAGGCTCCTATTCAGTCTGCCATGCAGATGTCAGCTGGAGGTTCGCCAAGGACAGCTCCATGACCATCAGGTGCAGTTGGGGTTAACCAGATTATTCGTTTAGAGTTCGAAGCTCGCCCTATTTCCTCTGTTCCATCTCAGAGGCCAGTGGTTGAGAAGGTCTGCCATGAGTTTGGTGAGAATGGCCACATCTGTTGATGGTGCCCCAGATTCAGACAGGGCAGGCAGATTTTCCCTCACCCAACTCCTCGAGCTCCGGCCCCTAACAGGAGAGGAGGTAGTGCATTCAGTATGGATTGTCCACAGCTGGGATGAGGTGGTCAGCCAGCCGTTAGAGGTGGTGCTTAGCAAGGTAGAGGACGTGCTCAGGTGGGTAGGGGTGGCACACATTCAGGTAGAGGGTGGCACAGCCCAACCGGGGCGGTTCTCAGGTGGGTAATCGACCTATTTCTATGGTTTCCCTAGTAGGTCAGAAGCAGAGGCTTTAGATGCCACTCCAGTCGTTATTTTTCTTTCTGTTACTTCGAAAGTAGCTACTTCAACTTCAGCCACTCGAATTTTCGATATTCCTTTTTATTTTTGTGACCGAGTAGCTATGGCATTGTTTGATCCGGGTTCTACTTTTTTCTTGTGTGTCTACTTTGCTTATTGTCCCTATTCATGTGTCTACTCCTATTGGGGACTCTATGGTGGTTGATATAGTCTGTCATGCATATTCTGTGGATTTCATGGGTTGTGACACTCAGGCTGATTTGGTGATCTTAGACATGGTTGATTTTGATGTGATTTTGAAAATGAGCTGGTTGTCCCTTTACCATGCCATTTTAGATTGCCATTGTAAGAATGTCACTATATCGGGGACAGGGGTGTCTAGGTTGGACTTGAAAGCGAATTGTATCCCTACTCCTAAGAAACTCATCTCTTAAATTCATGCTCGTAAGTTGATAGAGCAGGGTTGTTCAGCATATCTAGCGCATATTCGGGACACTAATTTTGAGGGTCCTTACATAGAGTCGGTCTTGGTTGTTAGTGAGTTTTTAGAGGTGTTCCCTGCAGCTCTATCCAGCATATGCCACTGAGCCGTGCCATTGACTTCTGTATAGATTTAGAGCGAGGGACTCGGCCTATTTCTATTCCTCCATACCGAATAGCACCTGTTGAGTTGAGAGAACTCAAAGAGCAGTTATAGGAGTTGCTTAGTAAAGGGTTTACTAGACCAAGTGTGTCACAATGGGGTGCCCCAGTTTTGTTTGTGAAGAAAAAGAATGGTAGTATGCGGATGTGCATCGACTACCATCAGTTAAAAAAGGTAACTATTCAGAACAAATACCCTCTTCCTTAAGTAGATGATTTGTTTGATCAGTTACATGGGGCGGCTATGTTCTCAAAGATCGACTTGAGGTCAAGTTATCACCAGCTAAACATTCGGGCTGAGGATATTCCCAAAATAGCCTTTCGGACCAGGTATGGCCATTACGAGTTTCTAGTCATGTCATTCGGACTCACTAATGCCCCAGCTGTATTCATGATCCTGATGAACAGTATTTTCAACCCTTACTTGGACTCCTTTGTGATTGTGTTTATTGATGATATCTTGGTGTATTTTAAGACCAAGCAGGAGCATGAAAATCATCCGATAATTATGTTGGGATTACTGAAGGAGAAGTAGTTGTATGCAAAATTCTCTAAGTGTGAGTTTTGATTGGAATCAATGTCTTTTCTGGGACATGTGGTTTCCAAGGAGGGAATCCAAGTTGCTCCACAGAAGGTGGAGGCGGTCATAAACTGGGCAAGGCCAACTAATGTGACGGAAATTTGGAGTTTTGTGGGACTAGCCAGTTACTACCGTCGGTTCATGAAGGGTTTTGCATCCATCGCTTCGGTGCTAAAGAAGTTGACCCAAAAGTATGTATCCTTCTAGTTATCAGAGGAATGTGAAGAAAGTTTTCATAGACTAAAGACTCTCCTAACTACAACACATATCCTGGTGTTACTAGTGGAAGGTAAAGACTTTGTTGTTTATTGTGATGCCTCACGATCTGGGTTGGGTGTTGTGTTAATGCAGGAAGACAGGTCATTGCTTATGCCTCGAGACAGATGAAGGTGCATGAGAAGAATTACCCCATGCATGACCTGGAGTTAGCAACGGTAGTGTTTACGCTAAAATTTGGAGGCACTACCTGTATGGAGCTCGATGTAAGGTGTTCACAGATCATCGCAGCTTGCAGTACGCGTTCTCCCAGGAAGATCCCAATTTGAGGCAGACAAGATGGATGGAGCTACTTAAGAATTATGATATCACTATCCTGTACCATCCAGGAAAGGCCAACATTGTGGCAGACGCATTGAGTTGGAAGACAGTGAGCATGGGCATTTTAGCTTTCTTAGAAGCTGCTCATCGGCCGATGGTCAGAGAAGTTTAGATTTTGGCAAACAGTTTAGTGAAATTGTCACTGATAGAAACAGGTGGAATATTAGCCAACATAGAGGCTAAGTCCTCACTGCTTGAGGAAATCAAAGCTAGACAGTTTGAAGATGAAAAGCTGGGTAAGATCAGGGATAAAGTTTGGCGGGGAGAAACCAAGAAAGCAATGTTAGATGATGAAGGGGTCCTGAGAATATAGGGGTGGATGTATGTTCCCTGAGTAGGTGAGCTGATTAAAACTCTTTTGGTAGAAGCTCACAACTTGAGGTATTCCATCCACCCTGGATTCACCAAGATATATCATGACCTGAAGCATCACTATTGGTGGGGCAGGATGAAGAGAGATATTGTTGACTACATCGCCCAATTTTTGAATTGTCAGCAGGTGAAGTACGAGAACCAAAAGCCTGAAGGAGTGCTTCAGAGAATGCCTATCCTTGAGTGGAAATAGGAGAGAATATCAATGAATTTTATGGTGGATCTTCC
The DNA here is from genome assembly GCA_035772735.1 of Datura wrightii. Lineage (NCBI taxonomy): Eukaryota > Viridiplantae > Streptophyta > Magnoliopsida > Solanales > Solanaceae > Datura > Datura wrightii. The sequence continues at coordinate 52,249,718 of JASDFA010000006.1, read as the reverse complement.
CAAGACTTTGGGAAAATTTGACTTAATTTGGGTCATTGTGGACAGATTGACCAAGTTGGCTCATTTCTTGCCGGTCATGACTTACAACGCCAAGAAACTAGCTAAACTATACATGAAGGAAGTGACTTAGTTACATGAGGTGCCGGTTTTAATTGTGTCAGACAAGGGCGCTTAGTTCATTTCTCATTTCTAGAGAACCTTGCAGGCTGAGTGCGCACAAGGTTGAACTTGAGCATAGCCTTCCATCCTCAGACAGATGGATAGTCAGAAAGGACTATCCAGGTATTGGAGGACATGCTATGGGTGTGTGTTATAGATTTTGGAGGCCATTGGGACAAATTCTTACCGTTGGTAGAGTTCACCTATAATAACAACTATAATTCAAGCATTGGCATGGCGCCATTTGAAGCTCTGTATGGGAGAAAATGCAGGTCTCCAATTGGTTGGTTTGATGTGTTTGAAGTAAGACCCTGGAGAACTTATTTGGCGACGAATTCCTTGGAAAAAGTATAATTCAGGACTATTTGATAGCTGCTCAGAGTAGACAGAAGCAGTACGCAGACAAGAAGGTGAGGGATATGGAATTCATGGAGGGAGAGCAAGTTTTGCTCAAGGCATCTCCTATGAAGGGAGTTATGAGGTTCGGAAAGTGGGGAAAGCTTAGCCCGAGGTACGTCGGACTGTCTGAAATACTCCAGCGTATGAGGGAAATAGCATATGAGCTGACTTTACCACCGGGGTTGTCGTAGGTACATCCGTCATTCCATGTCTCAATGTTGAAAAAGTATCATGGGGATGGAACGTATATTATCAAATGGGACTCTGTGATATTAGATGAGAATTTATCTTATGAGGAGGAGCCTATAGCGATATTGGCTAGAGAAGTTCGAAAGCCGAGGTTAAAAGAAATTGCGACAGTAAGGGTCCAGTGGAAGAATCGTCCAATTGAGTAAGCCACTTGAGAGACCGAGGATGATATGCGGATCAAGTATCCTCAGCTGTTCGTGGAATCTGGTAAGTACTCTCCCCTTTCCTTGTATAGATCGTTCGAGGATGAACGGTGTTTTAATTAGCATCTGATGTAATGACCCAGACATCATTACAGGATGGTTAGGGGCCTAGAACACTAGAAACAGGCTAAGAAAGGAATATAATGTGCTATGAAATATTCTAATAGTTTTGGGTGGCTACTGGTCCAAGGAACCGCTATAGTGGTGAGTTTCCTGCTACAGCAAGACCGTGATAACGGTCGGAGTTCCGCCGTGGAAAAATTGAAAAGTAGTCTCCGTAGCCGTTGCATCGGTGCTCATACCGCTGTAGCGGGTCCACTGCAGCTGAAATGGTACCGTTGTAGTGAACGACTGTATCAGAAAGTGGATTTGAGTGAGAATTAGGGGTTTTTTACCCCATTATTTTGAGAACATGATCAGTAGGGCTAGAGAACAGAAAACCACTCTAGAGCAGTGAACTCTTCTCCTAAGGTAAGAATTTCGACTTCCTATCTCTACTACGAGTAGTGTTGATACTAGATTGGTTGTGGACCTCTAATGGTGGAAGTTTTTGTAGAGAAAAACCCTAGGCTGTTAAACTAGGGCTGAATTATGTGATGATAAGGGGTGATTTGGATTGATGTTTGTAGAGTTTCGATCACTCCCCTAGAATTACGTGTTGGGAACGAGGGTTACGCAGGGAATTGAGACCTAGAATCAAGTAGAATTGGGATTTTAGTTTCGAAAATACCCCAAAGGGGAGGGCTATTTAGACCCATGATTGAAGAGTAAGTAATGAATTACTTTTTTTGTGTAGATTTTTGAATGATCCGAAGCTTTGAGGAATCCCACAGAGTAGCCGAATTGTTATCTTCAAAAATCAAGGTAGCTTATGGTTAGAGGGATATACTTTGTATAATGGCTTGTATGCATGTGTGATAATGGTATGTGATTAGTCTTCAGACATTATGTCATATGAAATTGTATATTTGAATAAATAGTGGAAATTATGTTAATATGAGATGATTATGAATTGTTGTGAAAATCTTGTGAAACTGTGAAGTGAAATTCTTTTGAGGTGCTTCAATGTGAATTGATGATCTGTATTTGTGTTAGTGATGGACTGGAATGTAGACTCCTAAATGTTGGATGTGTGTAGGGAGGGGTGGGTGGGTGGGTCATAACTCATTACATTCCGTGATAAAAAATGATTTGAATAGCAAAAGAATCCTGAGATGAGTAGCTCATGCCCGAAGGGAGCATCCGGGCGAGCGTTATTATTAAGTGGCTCGTATCCGATGGGAGCATTCGAACGAGCATATGAGTGGGAGTGGATACCGCGCAGGTATAGTACATGAATTTCTAGAGTACCCTGTAGGTCATGATTGGAAGGGCAAAAATAAGACCCTCTGGCATGTGTGTACACTGATTTTATTGATTAAGTGTTTATGGGGATATAGCGTAGGCGTGTGCCCGTCATGTCACCATTTGTTTGCTTTGTTTATATTATGTTTGTAATCATATGTAAGACTGAATGAAGTATGTGCTAAGTAGTTGTGGAAATTATGAATTTTGTTTATATATTTTGAAACAAAGAACATGAACCTGATTCTAAGTGTGACACGGTCACAATGCTGGTAAATATTGAGTGGATTTTACTTGTAATTAGCGGTTTCATTGGTAGATGATAGACATTCGTATTTAGTGTTGCTCAGATGTGTACGATATTTGAATTAAACTTTATAGTAGGTGAATTTTTGATGCTGATGACTGAAGAACTGATGACAGTGTAGCTAAGTCGAGCTACTACCTAAGGCAGTACCGCTGCAGCGAAACTTCTTCCACTGTGGCGAGACCGCTGTAGCGGTTAAGTGACCGCTGCAGTGAAAGACCCAATTCAGTGAGCAGGACGGCTTTCACCTATGTTAGAGCAACTGCACTTGAATTTGTTTCTATACTTCTGTATGATGCTAAAGACATGTTTTATATCATTGCTGCTATGTTTACACGTTATTATGTGAGGTCGGCTGATGATGCCTACCAGTACCGAGTTATGTACTAATCCTACTCCGCACTTCTTTTCTGAGTGCAGAGTCCGAACCAGAAAGTTCCTCACGTCCTCACTTGTAGGAAGCAGCAATTCGTTGAAACGTAAGCAGAACAAGGAGGCAGTGTCAATCTCTCGTTTTGAAGATGTCTTTCTCTTCTAGATACTTATTTTCTTTATTTTTAGTTTTAATCATTTAGAGTTGTAAGCAGAATCTGGTGTAATGACAATCAGGTCATGGAATTTGTGTTTGGAGTTGTTTTTAAAGTCGCTTGTTCATGTTTAACAATTTATTTTGTTTTATTTTAGCAAAGGTTTTCCTTATGAATGTTCGCATTGGGGTTATTGTTGGGATTCATTCGTTCGCCCAGCGAGGGAATTGTGTGGATGTCAATCATGGCCACTTGGATCATAATAAACTACCCCTTCATCAACCATACAAGAAGGAATAACAAAGAATTAAAATTAACGGAACTATCCGCAATTTGTAATAACCAACAAAATCTACATAAAAAAAATAACAACACAATCTTCCCCAAATTTCAAAAGTCATTGCACTTTTACGTCTAGCTACAAGTCTAAGAGTATATAACTAAAGAGAAATAAAAACTTGCAATGTCCGAAATAGGGTCATCATCACAAGGGGAGTATATCAGCCCATTCCGCGCCGCTCACCTTTCAGAGAAACTGCTGCTGACTAAAGGTGGGGATGAGAAGAGCTTCCTAGATCATATTCTACACTCGGAAAAGAAATGCAGGAGTAGGGTCAGTACAAATACGGTACTAGTAGGCATCATCAGCCAACCTTAAATAATAAATATAATCGAGGTAATAATAATATACAACCAGTCTCAACATTGATAACGCTCAAACCACACTTCCAACTGAAGTATGAAGCGGACGTTGTCAATAAAGAATCCAAACTTATAGGTTGGGGTCGTACCCACAGGAAATATGGAAGATCTAGATTACAGCCAGTAGATGAACTTGTATGGTAATTACTTCACAAAGGGGGAATTCTAATAAAAAGAAATAATAAAAATAAGAAACAGTCAAGATTATAGTTGTGAATCAATAATTAAAGGATAACTAAGGTTTATGTTCCCCATGGATTCATAACAGCTTTGGGTATACACTTGTGATCTTTACGAATACTTACTTACAGAACTGATAACTTAGGTTCATTCAAATGATTGACCAATCCCTATTGAATGACTATCCTCAATTACTCGACCAAGTCTCATGAGTTTTGCAAACTAACCGTTACCACTAAGTTCCAGATATAACTATCCTGCGACCACAGCTCAAGTTAATACAATGATCATCAAAATCAAGGCTCCGTTATAATTCTCTTTTCCTAATCTCTACCTCTTCCACCAAAGCAAGTAAAGAATGCAGGCACTTCCTAACGTTGTACACCGCTAAGAATCATTAAAGTGAAGAGAAGACAATATAAGTAATTGGTATTGGTTTTAGAATCACTTTGTGCAACCCTAGCTAGTTAATCCACCATGGTTCCCACAACCCTAGCTATGGAGGTTTTAGCCTCTCATAGTTTCAAGGTTGTGATTTGTGTTCATTGTTGAGAACATATAACAATACTTACAAAGATGATTGAGAAAAATAATTCCTTCAATTAAACCACGAAATCTTGAATAACAAGTAGCAAGAACAAGATGAATTCAAGAAAAGTTTGATTACAAGGTTGAACCAACTCAATTCTATCTCTCGGTGATATCAAATTCGCTTACTACAATATTTTCCTCCTAGAATTAAGTCTATTCATCCTCTCTCTATAAAAAATAAACATAAAAAATATTTATAGAGACAAAAGAATACTTTTCCTAAACTAACAGGACTGCTTTCCATATTTGGTGTGGACCTTGTCATGGGTCCACCTATGACTCGTAAGGGCTTCTCACAGATCGTGACATCAACTCGTGGCTTGGAATGTTGGTTGAATTTTGGCTAAGTGTTGGGCCAAGGTACGATTCATCCCAACTTGCTACGACTCGTACATTGACACCCATGGCTTGATCCTGAACTTTTGAACCTTTTTCTGAACTTCACTATGACCGGTATGGTACGACTCGTACCTTCATCTCACGGGTCGTAGGGTGCTCTCGTACTGAGAATCAATCTTCTGTGCAATTAGTCTGGATTTCATCACGACTGGCTTACCACGACTCGTACCACCATGGTACGATCCGTGACAAGTCTCATAAGTTCAATCTTCCAGGTTAAACTTTCAGCTTTTGATCAAGGCCTTCAGTACGATTCATAGGTCCATCCTACGGATCGTACTGTGGTCTGCAATTTTAGCACCTTTTTGCACACTTTTAGCTTCCTATTGCAATTTATTGTTCCAACACCCATTTATCCTGAAATCAAAGGAAAAGTGCATCATATCCACATAAATACACCTAAGTCCATGCTATTTTCTTAGTTTTGAGCGTCAATAGTGCTGTAAATTCACAGCATATCAACACCCTCAACTTAAGACTTTTGCATGTTTTCAGGAAAAAAAGAAAAAGAAAAACTAAATGAAATGCTCAACTAGAAAATAAACTCAAGATACTACAGCCAAAACTCAAACAAACTTGTGCACTCCAAACTCTATTGACCCTTCCTCTTGAAACATCATCAACTAATATATTGCAAGCAACCTCAAAACATCATATTCAGGGATCAAGACATGTCAGCTAGCTATCAACAAGCAATCAAGTCATCACCTATGTGTTTCACATAGATCAATGGTAAAAGCAAACATAATCCATGTACCCTCACAAAAATTGAAGTGCCCTATCTAGTATGATGTATCAACTGAAACATGGGACTAGGCAAATGAAGCACTCACTCTCTCAAAGAACTGCAAGTATTATGCATCAGATACCATAGGCTTGCTCTTATTTTCTCTGCTTCGGTTTGTTAGATGGTCAAATTAAGATCACTATAGGACTTTATATGGCTTGTAATGTAGGCCTAGGGCTGGATATGATAAAAATGAAAGATTTTATTAGTGATTATCCCTTCCTTGGCACTACATTCGTTGGCTACACTGTTCTCCTATTTCACCATTTATTCTTTTTGTCTCCTTTTCTTCCCTTTTTCCCATTTTATGAACATTCGCATGGGTGAGGTGATTTTTTTTCCATATTTTTCAACACTTTCAAGCTATTTTGAATTTTTCTTCTTTTTTCAATATTCTCAAATTTTCAGCTTTTTACTTTTCACCTCACCACACCTTATTTTTCACCATTTTTCTTCTTTTTCTTTTTCTTTTCTTTCCTCCTGCTCCCACCATTTATGCACCCCTACTTTAGCCACCCTCAACTTAAGAATTTTTCTTATGTTGAGGTTCACACTATCCAAGAAAGGACCAGGGCCAAACAGGTTCACTATAAACAAATGGGTACGGTTAGCAGGCAAATCAAAGAAATATGGTCAATTAAGGCTCAAACATGGGATCAAGGGATTCGTGAAACTTTGGTAGGGCAGTATAGGCAAAAAGTGGGCTAACACAACAATGGCCTATGATCATCTCCTAATCAACCATCCTCAACCTATGCAGAGACCAACCAGGCAAGTTCTAGATCTTCAACAACATACCACAACAAATACTAAGACCTCACCCACACATGGTACATGAACTATTTTCACTTTACCTGTCTAGTTCATACATGGCTTAACAAGACTAGCACTATTAATAACTAAATGACATAGAACGATCCATAAAAATCATACATTGTTGTCACAAATACATAGAAAAAAATTTTAAACAGGGTCAATATTTCAAAAACAACAAAAGTAGTGCATATTCAATGGCTGAGTATTCCTAAGTTAATTTCTAATCAAAAAAAAATCACAACTAAAAACAAAAAAAATCCTAAAACATGCCGGTACTACTGGATTGCATGTCTGAGGGAAAAGAAATACGGCAATAAAAACCCTCAGGCGAACCAAAAATAAAAGTACACCCCCCTTTTTAAAGAATGAGCTTCATCCCCGAAGCACAAATATAATCTTGAAATTAAAAAGGACATACCTGTGGCTACTCAGACTTTGCCTTCCATGGGTTGCCTCCCATGCAGCGCCTGATTTAACGTCGCAGCCCGACATTACTCTTGTGACTCCTCAGGTATCATCAAGGTATATTTCCTCCACTCTTCTCAATTCATCTACATCTCCCAAGTCTAGCATTAGGTATCCTTCCTTTTTACACCACTTAATCCTCCCCTACCCATAACTCCCCTTAGGTTTTTTAGGGCCAAAATTCAATCGATTCGCAGTGGGTTTCAGTCGAGTTAGTGTAGTTCACACCTACACATTTCTTTTCAAGCACACCTAGTGGTTCTTATGGGTTTTTGATGCCCTCACGTTCACTTTCAAGCATTAAGAAGTTAGAATGTAAATTACTTACTTGATTCACGATTCATAGACTGGAAATCAACTGTAAGGGCTCCTCACACTCAGTTAAAGCAAGAATTTCTAGCCTATTCTCTTGATTTTGGGAGTCTACGGGTGTTGGGATGAAGGCTCTCAAGTCGTGGTTTTGGGGTTTTGAAGTGTTTAGTGTGGGAAATTGGCTGAGTTTGACGTTTAAGTAGGTGAGGGCCAATTTAAAAATCTAGGCCGAATCGGGTCAATTTAACCCGTCACGACTCGTACTACTAGTCGTAGGAGCGACCTACGACTCTTTCCTAACCTGTAATGACTTTAGTTTCAGAGAACTTGCCTGGTGACCTACGAGAGCATCCTACGACTCGTACCATCCAGGTACGAATCATAGGATGAGTCGTAGGTCATACTTTGCTTAGAAATTGCTCTGCTTTTCACCACCATTGCTACCATGACTCGTAGGACCTTACCACGAGTCGTACTATGATCCTGTAGCAGCAGATTTTTGAGCCACCTATTTTTATTTCCTTGTGCACTAAGCACACATTAGATCAATAACTTGGGTTGCCTTCTAAGAAGCGCCTGATTTAACGTCACGGCACGACGCAAGTCTCTTGACTGCTCAGAATTCGTCAAGTGACTCATACTCATCTTCAAGTGCTGAGATCACACTAAATTCCTTTGTTTGCTTCATAGTCCGACAGATATTGAAAGTAACCTCTTCTTTGTTTAGCCTGAATTTAGCAGGCCAGCTTCCACATCCACTAGAGCTCTCCCAGTAGCGAGGAATGGTCGCCCCCAGGATGATGGGGACCTCATAATCGACCTTGCAATCCAAGATCACGAAGTCTACTAAGAATATAAACTTATCAACCTTGACGAGCACATCAACCAGGATGCCCACTGGTTTCTTTACTGTTCTGTCAGCCATCAGTAGTTGCATGTTGGTTGGTGTGGGGGCTCCCAATCCTAGCTTCTTGAAGACCGCCAAGGGCATTAGATTAATGCTAGCTCCCGGATCACAGAGTGCCCTTGCGAACTCGACATTACCAATGGTGCAAGGGATCGTGAAAGCACCTGGGTCTTCCTTTTTCTGAGCTAAGACCCTTGTTGCTATGGCACTGCAGTGATGGACATTGTCAACCGACTCATAACTTACAGATCTTTTCTTTGTCACCAGGTCCTTCATAAATTTTGCATATCTCGACATCTGCTCTAGTGCTTCGACCAATGGTATATTTACATAAAGTTGTTTAAGCATTGAAAGAAATTTTTGGAACTTATCGTTGTCTGCCTTTTTCTTCATCCTCAAATGGTGGCGGTGGTCTTGGGATAGCCTTTTGCGCTAGAGTTGCCCCTTGATCAATGTTGCATTCATTGGGGGCCTCTTGCAACTCATCTTGTTGTGTCTCATCGCTGATCTCTTCTTCCTCAATCACGCTCTCTTTCCTTCTTTCAACTTCAGCAGGAAACGAGGGGTCAACTGTGGTTTTACCACTCCTAGTCATCACTGCCATGCAATGAGCATCATTCTTCAGATTCTGGACAGTGTTGCTAGGAAGTGTACCCTTTTTCTTAGGTTCATTGATGCCGGCAGTTGCCCAAGTTGGTGCTCTATCTGCTTGATGGCGGTGGTGTGAGATTCCACTTTTTGACCCATGCTAGATAAGTCACTTCGAATTCCTTTTAACTAATCATCCATGGACTTCACATTTTTCAGCATTTCAGCCATCATACTCTCCAACTTTGGTTGTCCGGCCTCCCCTTCTCGTGCATTAGGAGGCACATAGACCCCAGCCCGATCGTTGCGGTATCCGTCATTCCTTCTCCATTCTCCCTCTCGCTCACGACCAAGGCTCCTATCTCTAAACCTATTCCTGTTGTAGTTGTCCCTGTATTGGTTCCGACCTTGATTTCCAGAATCTTGGCGCCAATTGTCTTGTCTAGACGCTTGGGCGTTGGCTCAGAAACCCGCCACTTGGTTATCTAGGAAGTTTGCCTTTTCCTCAGAATCAGAGTGTTCTGCTCCCTAATCTCTTCCTTGGTTCCCACTGCATTTACCTTTTTAGTTCCTGCTCCCATGATATGCTTTGTCAGCAAATCCAATGATGTGCGCATGTGAGCCAACTCCTGATCGCGTTTTTCCTCCTTCCTTCATTGGTCTGCAGTCAAACCAACAGCATATGTACCTGCCACTACATCATCCTCCCTCATATGCCAGGCCCTGTTCGTCTTTGTCACCCTGTCAAGGATAATGGCTGCTTCCTCCCAAGTGTGACTCATCAATGCTCCACCCGCCACCGTGTCTATTACAGCCTTGGTGCTATTATTAAGAGACCTGTAAAATATTTCCAACAAACTGTCATCTGGGATTTTATGGTTCGAGCACTTAGTCAACTTCTTCTTGAACCTCAACCAGGTCTCATAAAGTACCTCTGTGTTAATCTTTCAAAAAGTATAGATCTCCTTTTAACTGTAACATCCTTGATGGGGGAAAGAATCTTTCCAAGAAGGCTTGTTTCAGCACCCTCTAGCTGGTTATGGAGTTGTTGAGCAACTCCGATAACCACAAAGTAGCTTGCCCTGATAGAGAGAAAGGGAAGAGTCAGAGTCTTATTGTATCCTGGCTTACTCCGGCAACCAATATGCTTGGCATATTCCTACAAAATTCATCAAGTGCAGGTTGGCGTCATTCGCTGCGTGGCCACTGAACATCCCTTTCATGTTTAGCAATTGAATCATGGTGCTCGTAATATCGAATTTTCCCCCAGCGGGCAGTGGTGGTGGCACAATTTCTCCAATTGACTCAACCTCATCAATATCTGGGTCATCATCATCAAAGAACTGAGGGGAAAATCTTTGAGCTCGATTGCCCCTCCCATGTCGACCAGCGTTCACCACTTCATCTCTATCATCACCAGCTTGCTGAAGTGCAGCTAATCGAGCTATCTCGGCTTGCCTAGCTTCTTCAGCTAAGCGGGCTTCTCTCTGCTCAGGGTTTTCCATTCTATGTAGGGTTCGTTCGATTTTGGGATTGAGTGGAACAAGGGGGTCTCCTCTACTCTGAGTGCTTGGAATCCACCGGATGACAGCCTGTAGGTATCAAAGAAAAAGAACAAATAAGCGTAATTAAAGAAATAATTACCAAAAATTCAAATACAAGCAAATAGCCTAGTCTTAGTCGTATTCCCCGGCAACGGCGCCACTTTTTGATAACGCTCAAACCACACTTCCAACTGAAGTATGAAGCGGATATTGTCAATAAAGAACCAAACTTATAGGTTGGAGTCGAACGCACAGGGAATATGGAAGACCTAGATTACAGCCAGTAGATGAACTTGTATGGTAATTACTTCACAAAAGGGGAATTCTAATAAAAAGAAATAATAAAAATAAGAAACAGTCAAGATTATAGTTGTGAATCAATAATTAAAAGATAACTAAGGTTTATGTTCCCCATGGATTCATAACAGCTTTGGGTATACACTTGTGATCTTTACCAATACTTACTTACAGAACTGATAACTTAGGTTCATTCAAATGATCGACCAATCCCTATTGAATGACTATCCTCAATTACTCGACCAAGTCTCATGAGTTTTGCAAACTAACCATTACCACTAAGTTCCAGATATAACTATCCTGCGACCACAGCTCAAGTTAATACAATGATCATCAAAATCAAGGCTCCGTTGTAATTCTCTTTTCCTAATCTCTACCTCTTCCACCAAAGCAAGTAAAGAATTCAGGCACTTCCTAACGTTGTACATCGCTAAGAATCATTAAAGAAGAAGAGAAAACAATATAAGTAATTGGTATTGGTTTTAGAATCATTTTGTGCAACCCTAGCTAGTTAATCCACCATGGTTTCCACAACCCTAGCTATAGAGGTTTTAGCCTCTCATAGTTGCAAGGTTGTGATTTGTGTTCATTTTTGAGAACATATAACAATACTTACAAAGATGATTGAGAAAAATAATTAGTTCAATTAAACCACGAAATCTTGAATAACAAGTAGCAAGAACAAGATGAATTCAAGAAAAGGTTACAAGGTTGAACCAACTCAATTCTCTCTCTCAATAATATCAAATTTGCTTACTACAATGTTTACCTCCTAGAATTAAGTCTATTCGTCCTCTCTCTATAAAAAATAAACATAAAAAGTTATTATAGAGACACAAGAATCCTTTTCCTAAACTAATAGGACTGCTTTCCATATTTGGTGCCGACCTCATCATGGGTCCACCTACGACTCGTAGGGGCTTCTCACAGATCGTGACATCAACTTGTGGCTTGGAATGTTGGCTGAATTTTGGCTAAGTGTTGGGCCAAGGTACGATTCGTACCAACTTTCTACGACTCGTACATTGATACCCGTGGCTTGATCCTGAACTTTTGAACCTTTTTCTGAACTTCACTACGACTGGTATGGTACGACTCGTACCTTCATCTCACAGGTCGTAGGGTGCACTCGTACTGAGAATCAGCCTTCTGTGCAATTCTTCTGGATTTCATCACGACTGGCTTAACATGACTCATACCACCATGGTACGATCCGTGACAAGTCTCATAAGTTCAATCTTCCAGGTTAAACTTTCATCTTTTGATCAAGGCCTTCAGTACGATTCATAGGTCCATCCTACGGATCGTATTGTGGTATGCACTTTTTGCACCTTTTTTCACACTTTTAGCTTCCTTTTGCAACTTATTGTTCCAACACCCATTTATCTTGAAATCAAAAGAAAAGTGCCTCATATCCACATAAATACACCTAAGTCCATACTATTTTCTTAGTTTTCAGTGTCAATAGTGTTGTAAATTCACAGCACATCAAACATCAAACATAAGAATAGTGACATATCAAGTACACTGGCTCAGCAAAGATGAAAACCGGCCTAGTCACTGGATTGGGCCTTTCGCTGCAGCGGTCATTGGACCGCTATAGCAGTCTCTCCGCAGCGGAATAAGTCTCACTGCAGCAGTACTGCTGGAGGCAGTAACTCGACTTAGCTGCACCTTCTTCAGCTCCCAGTTCTCAACAGTTCACACTCTCTCTACTTCAGTCAGATGTAACACAAGTTTTGACATAAATAATAACAACCAATCTCAACATGGAGTTTAAATCATTTCATCACAGAAAAATCGACTCAAGATAACTCCGTAGCACACTTAGGATACTTTTCCCACTTTTTCGGTTCATTTACAATTACAGGATCACCAATTACACTCAACCACTTAGCACATACTCATTCCAAGCTTTCAAAAGTTATACACACATCATAAAATAAACTAATGGTGATATGTTGGGAACATGCCTCCGCCATATAACCATAAACACTCCATTCTCAAAGTCAATGTATATACATGCTAGAGGGTCTTATTTCTGTCCTTCCAGTCATGACCTGCAAAGGACTCTAAAAATCCATGTACTGTATAAGCGTGGTACCCACTACCACTCATATGCTCGTCCGGATGCTCCTGTAAAACATGAGCCATATAGCTCACCCGAATGATCCCCTGGGGCATGAGCCTCTCATCTTAGAATGTTATTGCTATCCTTAATCATTCACATCAGGTGAATACAACAAAGTGCATTATTTAAAAATACATGAGTTTACAATATACTCCTCCAAGTAAACAATTACAACCAATAAAACATCTCATTTACAGGGTATAATATCCTTACTCAACACTTAAGACAGTTTCATCACAGTTTAATACCACATCAAACCCACATTCTTTCAGCAGTTTAATTGATAGGAAATTCTCACAACAAGTAATGTCTGAAGAGCAATCACATATCATCATTGCACAAAACATACATGCCATTATATAGAGTCTAATCCATCTAACCATAGCCTACCTCAAAGTTGGGTACCGAACGTCAGCTACTCCACTGGAGCCTTGCCCTTTCTCAATGCTTCGGAGAGTTCAAAATCTATAACAAAAATGTAGAGTAATTCAATACTTACTCTTCAAATAAGGGTCTAAATAGATCAAACCCTCTCTTTCAGGGCACTTTAACAGTAAAACCCTCCAATTCAACATAGTTCTAGGTCTCCATTCTCGTCTAACCCATAGTTGTTAGCAAGAAAGTCTTGGGAATGATTACTACCCAAAAAAAAACCTTCAATCTAACCAACCCATTAATTCCCCATGATTTAGCCCTAGTCGATCAACCTAGAGTTTCTCTGCTTATAATTCTACCATTAAATGTCCCCTAAGGTTTCTACAATCAACCATACCCATTAAAAGGAGAAGGAATCAAGAAACTCACCTTAGAATAAGAATTCACCGCTCTGGAGAAGGAATCGCCTTCAGACCTTGTTCTTTCGTGTTTTGAAAATAATAGGATATAACCCCAGAATTTCCACTTAAACCCAAATTCTGATTTCCATCGTCTGCTACAGCGGTCATATTTCTGCTATAGTGAACCCCCTACAGCAGTTAGGAAACCGTTGTGGCGGATCCGGCGGTTAATTCCCTGATTCGTTATAGCGGGACTCCGATCGTCACCACGGTCTCGCTGCAGCGGTCCCCTGAATCAGTAGCTCCCTCGAAAAGTCACTTTTTAATACTTAGCTGATTTCACTCCCAATTCTAAAAATTCTAGCTTTTTCGGGTGTTCTAAGTCCATTTCCTTCATAAAGACATGCGGATCGTTACATCAGATATCAATTAAAATATCATTCATCCCTAAATGGCCTACAATAAAAGCAAGAAAGAGAATGTACCCGATTCTACCAACAACTGAGGATATTTGGTTCGAATATCAACTTCGGTCTCCCAAGTGGCCTCCTTTATGGGACGATTCTTCCACTAGACGTTAACCGTTGAAATCTCTTTCAACCTCAACTTTTGAACCTCTCTATCTAAAATCGCCGCCGGCTCCTCCTCTTAAGACAAATTCTCATCTAGTAGAACGGAGTCCCATTTAATAATGTAAGTCCCATCTCTGTGGTACTTCTTCAACATTGCACATGGAATATTGGATGTACCCCAGACAATCCTGGCGGTAGCGCCAACTCATAAGCTACTTTTTGAGTCAAAAACTCCTCTTTGGTTTAATTCATATTCAATTTTCTCTAGCGGAATTAGACTTTCATTTCTATTTCCCCAACACACCGGAGTATTTTGAATGGTCTAATATACCTCAGGCAAAGCTTTCCTAGCTTACCCAATCTCATCACCCCCTTAATGGGGGATACCTTGAGCAGAACTTGCTCTCCTTCCAAAATCTCCATATCCCTCAGCTTCTTGTCCACATATTGCTTTTGTCTACTCTGAGTAGCTATCAGACGTTCTTGGATTATGCGAACTTTTACTAAAGATTCATTCAATAAGTTGGTTCCCCAGGGCCTCACTTCAAACACATCAAACCAACCGATTGGAGACCTGCATTTCCTCTCATGCAAAGCTTCAAATGGCACCATGCCAATGATCGAGTGATAGTTGTTGTTGTCAGTGAACTCTGCTAGGAGTAGGGATTTATCCCAATGGCCCTCGAATCTATGACACAGGCCCACAGCATATCCTCCTACACTTGAATAGTCCTTTCTGATTATCCATCTGTTTGAGAGTGGAAGACTGTGCTCAAGTCCAACCTGGTGCCCAACTCTTCCTGCAAGGTCCTCCAAAAATGAGAGGTAAACTGAGTACTCCTATCAGACACAATCGACACTGGCACCCATGCAACCGAATCACTTCCTTCACGTATAGCTTGGCCAACTTCTCAGCATTGTAAGTCACTTGGACAGGTAAGAAGTGAGCTGACGGTGTCAATCCGTCCACAATGACCCAAATGGAGTCAAACTTTCCCAGAGTCTTGGGAAGACCATACGAAGTCCATAACTATCCTCTCCCATTTCCACTCGGGGATAGGCATCCTCTGAAGTACTCCCCCAGGCTTCTAGTGTTCGTATTTCACCTTCTATTAATTCAAACATTGAGCAACATATGCTATGATATCTCTCTTCATTCTGCCCTACCAATAGTGTTGCTTCATGTCACGGTACATTTTGGTAACTCCAGGATGAATGGAGTACCTCGAGTTGTGAGCTTCTGCCAGAAGAGTTTGAATTAGCTCACCTACTCGGGGAATACACACACGTCCCTTTATTCTCAGAACCCCTTCACCATTTAGAACCACTTCCTTAGCTTCTCCCCTCAGAACTTTATCTCTGATCTTACCTAGCTTCTCATCCTCAACGTGCCTTGCTTTGATTTCTTCCAACAAGGACGATTTAGCTTCCATTCTAGATAGTATTCTACCTTCTTCTGTCAAGGATAGCCTTCACCAAACTATTTGTCAGTGTCTGACCTTCCCTGGCCATCGGTCGGCAAGCAGCTTCTAAGCAACCTAGACTACTCATACTCACTGCTTTCCGACTCAATGCATCTGCCACCACGTTAGCCTTTCCAGGGTGGTACAAGATGATGACATCATAATCTTTAAGTAGTTCCATCCACCTCCTCTGCATCAAGTTGAGATCCTTCTAGGAAACACGTACTGTAGACTGCTACGATCTGTGGACACCTCGAAACGAGCCCCATATAAACAGTGCCTCCAGATTTTTAGAGTGAACACCACCGTTGCTAGCTCCAGGTCATGTGTGGGTAATTATTTTCATCCACCTTCAATTTTCTTGAAGCGTAAGCAATGACCTATCTTTCTTGCATTAACACAGCACCCAACCCAGACCGTAAGGCATCATAATAAACAATGAAATCTTTACCTTCCACCGGTAATGCTAGGATAGGTGTCGAGGTTAACAAAGTCTCGAGCTTCTGTAAACTAACTTCACATTCCTTCGACCACTGGAAAAGTACATCCTTTCGAGTCAACTTGGTCAGCGCCAAAGCAATGGATGCAAAACCCATCAAAAACTGACTCTAGTAACTGGCCAGCCCCACAAAACTTTGAATTTCTGTCACAGTAGTTAGTCTAGCCCAGTTTCTGACTGCCTCCACCTTCTATGGATCTACTTTGATTCCCTCCTTAGAGACCACATGCCCCAGGAAAGACACCGAATCCATCCAGAATTCACACTTAGAGAATTTGGCATATAGCTGTTTCTCCTTCAGCAAACCCAACACTATTCTCAAATGATTCTCATGCTCCTGTTTGGTCTTAGAATACACCAAGATATCATCAATAAGCACAATCAAAAAAGAGTCTAAGTAAGGTTTGAAGATACCATTCATCAGACACATGAACGCGGATGGGGCATTAGTGAGTCTGAACAAAATGACCAAAAACTCATAATACCCATACCTAGTTCGGAAGGTTGTTTTAGAAATATCCTCAGCCTGAATTTTCAGTTGATGATAACCCAACCTCAAGTCTATCTTTGAAAACAAAGCCGCCCCTTGTAACTAATCAAAAAAATCATCTATTCGAGGAAGAGGGTACTTTTTCAAATAGTTACCTAGTTCAACTAACGGTAATCATTGCACATCCACATGCTACCATCCTTTTTCACAAACAAAATCGGAGCACCCCATGGGGAGACACTCGGCCTAATAAATCCTTTACTAAGCAACTCTTGCAACTGTTTCTTGAGTTCTCTCAACTCAAAAAGTTCCATTCGATACGAAGGAATATAAATGGGTCGAGTCTCCGGCTCTAAATCTATACAGAAATTAATATCACAGTCTGGCGGCATGCTTAGAAGATCTGCAGGGAACACCTTTAATAACTCACAAACGATCGGGACCGACTCTATGGAAGGACCCTTGGAATTAGTATCCCGAATATGCGCTAGATACGCTGAACAACCCCGCTCTATCAACTTACAGGAACAAATATAAGAGATGAGTTTCTTAGGAGCAGGGCTACAATTCCCTTTCAACTCCAACATGGATGACTCTAACCTCGATAAAGTGACGGTCTTAGCATGACAATCTAGAATGGTATGGCACAGTCTGGCGGCATGCTTAGCAGATCTGCAGGGAACACCTCTAAAAACTCACAAACGATCGGGACCGACTCTATGGAAGGACCCTTGGAATTAGTATCCCGAATATGCGCTAAATACGCTGAACAACCCTGCTCTATCAACTTACAGACACAAGTATAAGAGATGAGTTTCTTAGGAGAAGGGCTACAATTCCCTTTCAACTCCAACCTGGATGACTCTAACCTTGATAAAGTGACGGTCTTAGCATGACAATCTAGAATGGTATGGTAAGGGAACAACCAGCTCATTTCCAAAACACATCAAAATCAACCATGTCTAAGATCACCAAATCAACCTGAGTGTCACAAGCTATGAAATCCATCAGAGCACGCATGATAGACTCTATCAACCACCACAAAGTTCCCAACTGGAGTAGACACATGAATAGGGACATCAAGCACATCACAAACAAGTTTCAATCCCAAAGCAAAGTAAGTAGACACATAAGAAAAAGTAGAACTCGGATCAAACAATGTCGTAGCCACTCGGTAATAGATAAGGATAGTACCTGTAATGACGGTGTCTGAAGCCTCTATCTCTGGCCTACCAGGGAAAGCATGGTCCTGATTAGCCGCCTGAGAACCGCCCCAATTGGGCTATGCCACCCCTCTCTTGAACCGCGGGTAGTACCGGAGATGTTGACCTTTCTCTGATCGGAGCAGGAGGGAGAGTCCCTCCTCTGGCTGCGGCAGGCCTTCAGCCACGTCCTCAGTCCCTTCCTCTACCGCGGACTGCTGCTGTCGCTGCTGGCTCGGGTGCTGCGTCTCTGGCTCCATTAGCACGTGTTCTCACCATTTATGGGAGAAGAAATAACAATTGTTAGATACCAATTTAGATCACCATATACCAATTGGAATCGAGTAATCGCATGAAAAGAGAGAAGAAATGAGTTTTTCTAAAGTCCTATAGCCTCTCGAAGATAAAGTTACAGACGTTTGTGCACCGGTCCGCGAGATTCTACTCGAGCCGTCTTAGTGCAATAAGATCAACGAACCTAGAGCTCTGATACCAACTTTGTTATGACCCAAATGGTTATGATTGACACCCATACTAACCCCCCGGTGAGTGAACCAATAATTCCTAACAACTACCCCGTCATCAACCATACAATAAGGAATAACAAAGAAATAAAATTAAATGAACTATCTGCAATTCGTAATAAGCAATAAAATCTACAAAAAAAAAACAACACAATCTTCCTTAGAATCCGAAAGTCATTGCACTTTGACGTCTACCTACAAGTCTAAGAGTATATAACTAAAGAGAAATAGAAAACTCCAATGTTCAGAAGAGGGACATCTTTGCAAAGGGAGTAAATCAGCCTATTCTACGTCGCTTACCTTTCAGAGAAACTGTTGCTGACTAAAGGTTGGGACAAGAAGAGCTTCCTGGATCGTATTCTGCACTCAGAAAAGAAGTGCAGGAGAAGGGTTAGTACAAATACAGTATTAGTAGGCATTATCAGTCGATCTTACATAATAATATATTATCAAGGCAATAATAATATACAACCAGTCTCAACATCAAACATAAGACCAGTAACATATCAAGTATACTGGCTCTGCACAGGTAACAACTGACCTGCTAACTGGATTGGGCCTTTCGCTGCAGCGGTCACTGGACTGCTATAGTGGTCTCGTTGCAATGGAATAAGTCCCGCTACAACGGTACTGCTTGAGGCAGTAACTCGACTTAGCTGCACCTTCTTCAGCTCCCAGTTTTCAAGAGTTCAACTCTCTCCACTTCAGTCAAATATAACATAAGTTTTGACATAAATAATAAAAATCGATCTCAACATGCGGTTTAAAGCATTTCATCGCAGAAAAATCAACTTAGCATCTTTAGTTATCACACCATAGCACAGTTAGGATATTTTTCCCACTTTCTCGGTTCATTTACAATTACAGGATCACCAATTACACTCAACCACTTAGCATATACTTGTTTCAAACTTTCACAAGTTACACACACATCATAAAATAAACTAATGGTGACATGTCGAGCACATACCTCCGCCATATCACCATAAGCACTCCATTCTCAAAGTCAATATACATACATGCTAGAGGGTCTTATTTCTTCCCTTTCAGTCATGACCTGTAGGGGACTCCAGAAATCCATGTACTATACCGGAGTGGTACCCGTTCCCACTCATATGCTCATTCAGATGCTCCCCTCGAACACGAGCCGCTCAAATCATATCGCTCACCCGAATGCTCTCTTGGGGCATGAGCCTCTCATCTCAGAATGTTATTGCTATCCTTAATCATTCTAATCAAATGAATACAACAAAGTGCATTATTTAAACATACAGTAGTTTACAATCTACTCCTCCAAGTAAACAATTACAACCAATAAAACATCTCATTAACAGGGTATAATATCCTTACTCAACACTTAACACGGTTTATCACAGTTTTAATACCACATCATATCCATATTTCTTTCAACGGTTTATTCAACAGGAAATTCTCATAACAAGTAATGTTTGAACACCAATCATGTATCATCATTGCACAAAAGATATATGCCATTATATAGAGTCTAATCCCTCTAACCATAACCTACCTCAAAGTTGGGTACGGAACGTAAGCTACACCACTGGAGCTTTGCCTTTCTTAACGCTTCAGAGAGTTTGAAATCTACAATAATGATATAGAGTAATTCAATACTTACTCTTCAAATAAGAGTCTAAATAGATCAAACCCTCCCTTTCAGGGCACTTTAACAGTAAAACCCTCTAATTCAACCCAGTTTTAGGTCTCCATTCTCATCTAACCCATAATTTTTAGCAAGAAAGTCTTGGGGAACGATTACTACCCAAAAAAAACGTCAATCTAACCAACCCATTAACTCCCCATGATTTATCCCTAGTCCATCAACCTAGGATTTCTCCGCTTAAAATTCTACCATTAAAAGGTCCCTAAGCTTTCTACAATCAACTGTACTCATTAAAGGAGGGAAGAATCAAGAGACTCACCTTAGAATATGAATTCACCACTCTGGATAAGGAATCGACTTCAGACCTTGTTCTTTTGCATTTTGAAAATAATGGAATATAACCTAGTATTTCCACTTAAACCCACTTTCTTATTTTCGTCGTCTGCTGCAGCAGCCACATTTCCACTGCAGCAGACCCGCTGCAGTGGTCAGGAAACCGCTGTGGTGGATCCAACGGTTAATCCCCTGATCAATTACGGCAAGACTCCGACAGTCACCACGGTCTCACTACAGCGGACACCCTACCGCTGCAGCGGTTCCCCGAACTAGTAGCTCCCCCAAAAAGTTACTTTTTAATACTTAGTTGATTTCACACCCAGTTCTATAGATTCTAGCTTTTTAGGGTATTCTAAGTTTGTTCCCCTCGTAATGACATGCGGGTCATTACATTTTTTTGTTGCGTAACATGAGTATTATTGATATCTATAAAAAAAGAATGAATCACCATGGCTATGAAATATTGTACAAAGAGCAATTCAATTTATACTGTAGTATATAATTGGTATTTATCTTATTTTCTCACCAATTATCTCTAAATATGTATAATAGAAATGATTGATGATTATATTTTTGTCTATTCATGTTTTATTTTTTCTTCGCTTTTTAAACTTTTTTAATTTCACTAATTATTTATTATTGATAGAATGGTACATTAATTAAAATATAACACTTTTGAATATCAATTCGTGCTACTGAATTTCTCTAAATGTATTTCTAAAATTTAAAGGTTTTAAAATTATATTTTAATCCTATTTTCTTTTGTAACTAAAATTTTATTACCAAGGAAAATACATACAAATCAAAGCAGAATCCACACAGAATTCAAATCAAACACCATCCACTACTATAATATCTATCACCTATCAACTACGGACAATAATTTAAATTCTCCAGTTGTCTAGCCAATTTCAAACTCCTATATCCTCGACGGCGTACATCTTGGGCAATTTGTCGGTAAAGAGTATCCACAGTTCTCCTCTTCCCATGAAATAGTCCAAAAATTACTGTCATAAACTTGTACTAACAAATATATAAAATGCATTAAAAGTAATCTATAAATCGTATACGAAAATTATATCATACGAAAGTTAATTCCTTATTTGAAATTAGTGCACTATATAAAATATAATTACTAATGAGTTAAGTTTAAAATTTTAAAATATGACTTTAAATTGTGATTATATTTAATTTAGATATTATAATAAAATTAAAAATTATGATGGAATTAAATTCAAATGAAAACAACTGATATGTTTTATACTTCGAGAAAAAAATTTAGTTGGTGTTTGAATCGGATGTATTGAGAGTACTTATCATATGCAGTAAGTTGAATTTGCAAATATAATATATTTTATTTGTGTGGATAAACTTTTACTTAATATAGATAATGAATACTTTTTAAAAATTAATGATTGTGATCATGGTCACTTTATATAAAATAAAAACAACAATAAAATTGGGCAGACAACCCTACAAAAGGCGTGAAATGAACCCAAGACCCGACCCACTCCAAAATAAACAAAGCATAGAAAAATCCAACTTTTAGAACTTCACTTAACTATCCTAATCTACCATAGTCAGTAATTCTTCTCTGTTGCTCCGAAAGGGTCCTTCTCCAATGGTAAGCAAATCGCCATCCTCTTCAAGAACCCTGTAAGTATTCTTCTTTGAAGTTCTTCTTCCCCTAGCTCGGCATCAATCTCACCTTAAACACTCTAATCTCTCACTAGGTTCCATGAGATCTATACCAGTGAAGACGTCTTCTAGCTGTGGGGGTGGAGAAACTTCAATAAGCTAGTACTTTATAGGTACCTGAGTAGATGAGGGATAGATCTGCTCTATTCTTCTATGAAAATTTCTTTATCGAATTTCGTTAGCAAATTGAACCCCGAGCAAGACTAATACCACTGCTGAATGAATTTCCATAAAGAAATTTCCATTAGAAAGCACTATATAAATGTATGAACTGAGATCTAATGGTAATCTTTTCTCTGCACCTGTTGCACAAATTCTACTAGCCTATGTCTTCTTTGCTGGCTAATTTCGATGACTTTGTATCTTTTCATTGGCTGTTGTTTTGTAGCTTCTGTCATCTTTGTGTTTAATTCTCATGCTTGGTATTTGTTGTTTGTCCAAATTGAGTAGTTTTCTCCCTTTTGTTGGCATTTCCTGAAATGTATTAAACTTGATTGTACCTGCAAATTTAAAAGCTAGGTTGGTTAAGAAATCTGCAACTTGGTTTCCTTCCCTAAAAACATGCTCCAATGTAATGTTCCCTTCAGCCTTCAATCTTCTGATGCTCCTGACCTCTGAAATTATGTTTCAAGGGATATCCTCACTCCTTTCAATCACATTCCTCAATACTAATGAATATGTTACCAGGACAACAGGGAGTAGCTCTTTTGCTATACAGTATTTTAAATCTTCCACCATAGTCTTAGCTTCAGTTGTAATACTGTAATTCACCCCAATAGCAGTAGCTTCAGCATACACTAGATCTCCATTGTGATTCCTCGCACAGAAAGTTATAGAACTTTCCCTTGGATTTTCCCTTGAAGCTCCATCCACATTACATTTATATCTTCTCACTGTTGGTTTACTCCACTGAACAATCAGATGTTCCACCTTGGGCTTGTAGCCTTCCATAAAGTGCACTATACTTGACCATTGTTTAGGAATATTCTGTAGCCATAGATAACAGCACATAGTCATTAAGTATAGATTCTTGTTCACCTCATATAGGACCTTTGTAGTGGACATATTTCCTCCATGCATAATTATATTCCTTCTTTTTCATATTTGCCAAACCATAAATGCTGGGATAGCCCTATATATAGGCTTAAGCATGTTATTACAGTTCATATTCCACCATCTATTGAGAGTGTATCTCAATTGTAGGAGAGGTCCTGTTACCCCTCCTACTGCTACAAATGAACTCAATAACATCTTTGCTACATCACTGGTGAAAAAGACATGATCTATAGTCTCCTGAAAAGGTCCATCACAACATCTATATTTTGATACCATGGCTATTCCCATATTTGTCAGTATTTCATCAATCGGTATTTTCCTTTTTCATAATTTCCATAAGAAAAAGTAAACCTTAAATGGAATTCCTTTCCCCCAAATATGTAAGAAATGCTCCTGTTTCTCCTCATGTTGTCTGAAAACATCCCAGGCTGAACTCACTGTGGATTTCCCATTACTACTCAGCATCCACCAAGGCCTATCCCATTCCTCAGTTTCCTCACAGCAAGGGATCTCCTTTTGAATCCACTCTGCTATTTCCCATGGAAGGATCTCCTGAATCTTATATGTATCCCATATTCCCTATACCATGATATCTATAACATCCATCATCTCCCTGTCCTGATCAGTAGGAGGTAGAATATAGTGAAGTGCACCTAATTTGGTCCAATTATCATGCCAAAGATTAGAATGCCCACACCTAGGCTCCCACCAAATGTCTTGGTCTATAGCATCTCTTGCTTCCAGCATCATTTTCCACAATTGAGAACCTCCCATTCTACTACCTGTGGAATAAATTTTTTGCAGTATTTATTCCACATAAAATTTTCCCATAAATACTTATTTGTTCTAAAACTCCACCATAGTTTTGCAAACAAAGCCTTAGAGACATCAAATAAGGACCTGAAGCCAAGTCCCCCTTTAGCTTTAGGAAGACATAAATTGGACCAGACAACCCAGTGTTTGTTTCTCCCCTCTTATTTGTTGTTCCAAAAAAATCTTGCAAATAATCTATGCAGCTCATGCATCACACATTTTGGAGGGTTAACTGCAGATAGCAATTAGATAGGCATGCTTTGCAAGATATTGGCTATTAGAATTGCTTTTACCTCCAGATGACATAATTTTTCTTTTCCACACTTGTATCTTGTTCTTCACCTTCTTCATGATTTCATTATAGAAATTCTTCCTCTTCTTGGCATGAAATATTGGACAATCAAGATAGGTTATAGGGAATTGTCCTCTAGCAAAACCAGTTATGTTAGCCACTTCAGTGCAACTGCTATTGGAGACATTATGATATAGAAAGTAAGAGTTTTTCTCCTTATTTATCATTTCTCCCGATTGTTGTTCATATCTCTCTAATGTTTCCATAATCAGTTCCAATGATACTTTGTCTGTTGTTGAGAAAATAATAGCATCATCTGCATATACCAAGTGATTTAGCTCTGAACTCCATTTAGGCATCCCAAATCCCTTAAAAGAGTTATTTTCAAAGAGCTTATTTTGGGATCTTGATAATACCTCAGCAGTGAGTATAAATAATGCTGGGGAGAGAGGATCTCCCTGCTTCACACCTCTGGTGGAATGGAAAAATCCATGAGTGTGGCCATTTATTAAAATGGAATACAAATTGTTGGCCACCACCCTCCAAATTTTATCCAGGAAACTACCATTGAAACCCATTTTTTGTAGCACACTTATTAAGAATCTCCAGGAAACTCTATCATAAGCCTTTGCCATATCAAGCTTAATCACCACATTGGCAGGTTTACCTCTCTTTCTGATATCAGTAATGATTTTCTGAGCCAGTAATACATTTTCAATAATGTTCCTACCCTTCACAAAACCTGATTGGTTATGTGAAATTAGTTTTGGTAGGATGGACTCCATCCTGTCATGTATTACTCTTGTGATCACCTTATTCAAAAAATTGCTAAGACTGATTGGTGTCATATCTGCAAATGTCTGAATGTTCTCCTTCTTGGGGATCAATATTAAATTGGTATGAGTGATAGATTTAGGTAGAGTCTGACCTTCATAGAAGTATTTGACCACCTTAAATATATCCTCACTAATAATATGCCAGCAAGTCTGATAAAAATGACCTGTCAGTCCATCCGGGCCTCCAACACTATCTCTATTCAAACTCAAAAATCACCTTTTTAACCTCTTCCATGGTAGGGACTTTATTCAACTAACCATTCTCTTCCTCAGTGATTACTGTTGGAATATTTTGCAGCAAAGTGAGATCTATAGGGATGGCTCGATCTGATAATTGGTCCTGGTAAAATGATATTGCCTCCTCAATCACTTTCTCTTCATCTTCAATTAATTCCCCTTCTGAATTGATGATTTTAGTGATCTTCATTCTATTCCTCCTCCCTTTGACAATACTAAGAAAACATCTAGTATTTTTATCCCCCTCAGAGTACCAAGTGATATTTGCTTTCTGCCTCTAGTATTCCTCTTCATACTGAAGATATTGTTTCAGTTCAGCCTGTGCCTTTTGTAAAACAACCCTGTTATTAGCAGTTGGGAACTGTTAAAATAGGCTCTCCTTTACTCTAACAAACTCTTCCATTATGATCAATTGTTTAAATATGTCCCCAAATTTCTCTTTACCCCGGGCTGATAAAGCACCTTTAACCCTTTTGATTTTGTGCTTTAGATCAATAAACAAATTAGTACTATCACCTGATACCCAATTTTGTTGTACCACATCCAAAAAGTCCTCATATTATGTCCCGAATTTCAGCATTTTAAAAGGCCTACGAATCTATTGATCTCTGCATGTCAAAAGCATTGGGGCATGATCAGAACCAGTTCTGGATAAGTGCTCTACTTCTGCCCAGCCATAAATGTTCTAAAATTATACATTAGTAGGCATCCTGTCCAGCCGCTTAAAAATGGATTGATCATCTGCTCTCCTATTCCACCAAGTGAAAGAGCTACCTTTATATTGTACCTCATACATCTCATAGGAATTTATACAGAAAGCAAAGTCCTCATATTCTTCCGGATAGATTGGGAGACCTCCTATTTTTTATTCCTCATTGATAACCATATTGAAGTCAACTCCAATAATCCATGGATGATTCATGTTGTTGGAAAGGACATATAGGTCATCCCATAACCTCAATCTAGATGTAGCATCACATTTAGCATATACCATAGTGACACACATAGTATTTTCCTGAACTGTCAATCTAACAGTTATCTGCTGCTCTGAATCTTGCATAATCTCCACATTGGTTGCATCATTAACAAAAAATCATATATTTTCGTTCTGATTGAAGTAGGCTTCCTTCATTCCTAGTCTTCCTTTGTACTTCTGGATATATCTAGAATCTTGAAAAGGTTCCATAAGGGCAATTAGGTCAAACTTGTGGTGCCTATGTAACATATAAACTCTGTGAAATACTTGTTGATATTTAACTGACCTAATGTTCCAGAATAATATTTTAAATATCATTTAAAAGTTGAATTAGCACCCCTCGTTGGCATTATTCTGATAGGTTGGGCTTCACTGCTGCTTCTGCCCTTACTTCTTCTATTCCCTTTGTTATCTGCTTTAGGTGAATCACCAGCTTCTCTGGCCATTTTATCCAAGCTATGTTGAGCATCTTCTTGCAATTTGCTATCTGCTTCTTGTATGTCTTCCATAGTTCCACTTTCTAGGAGAAATTTATGAGAGAAAGTGTCATTTAAGGATTTATGGGGTGAATCCTTCTTAGTTAATACTCCATCTTGTTCTGTATTTGTCCCTCTAACCTGTTTTTCAGACCCTTCCTGTGCACTTCCTATCCCTTCTTCTTTCTCATTCATGTGTGCTGCAGTATCCCTCAGATCTGTGGCTTGAGAAGTGTGTTCATCTTGTACCTCCTTCTCCAATGTCTCTATTACTTCTCCCCTCACCTCTCCTCCTGAATCAGGAGGTTCCCCCAAGGTCCTCTTCCTGCATACATACTCTATATTTTGGGACTTTCCCAAATTTTCATCTCCCTTTGTTGTACAATCTGTCTCTATGTTTACATCAATCTTGCTGCTGCTATGTTCTCCCAGCCCTGCCTGCTTTGTATCCTTTTCATTCACTGATATATTGGTATTTGATCCAAAGGAATCATTGCATTCATCTGTCCCTTTGGTCCTCTTTAGTGATTCATGTTTTGTATGTTGCCTCTGCCTATCAGTATCCTCATTATCAGTCAGCTTTTGTTTCTTGTAATTATCATTCTTTGATGGGCCCTGTTGTGTCTCCTTAATTTCTTTGACCTGTCTTGTATTCTGAGATCCTTCTTCCTCTAATTTATTCTCCCCTCCCCTTGTCCTTCCTCCTCATTTAAAGCTACAAACTTGTTTTGAAAAGTTACTGTATCTGTTGCATCTGTCTGTACATCTTGTTTTTCCACATTAGCACCTTTGTTAGCCCCCTTTTTACTAGTCACAGCATTCCAATCCTGTGGATTCCCCACTATCTTTCCACTAACTAGTGTTCTAGGGAAAGAACCTGACATTTGCTTTCCTCCACCATTTCTCTTGGTTGTTTGATCATTAATACCTAATCCCTTGTTATTATTATCCACGCCAACCCTCCTTTTATTGTCATGACTATCCCTATTGTCCATATAATTGTTGACTGCAAGTTCAGGATGTAGCACCCTACATTCATTCATGTTGTGCCCTTGTATCTTATATTCTATACAGTATTTAGGTAAATAGTCATATTGAATTTTTACCTTAACTGTTCTAATAGCACCAGTATTCTCATCTTCTATATCCATCCTAACATGATCAGGGAGCTTGTCCAGCAGATCAATTAGAACTTTCACCCTTGCACAACTTGGTTTGGTCTTGTTGATGGTGGCCAGATCTAAATGAAGTGGTGTACCTACTGCTGATGCTAGGGAGAATAAGGTTTCCCTCACAAAGTATGTTGGTAGTAGGTCAGAAAATGAAATCCATGCCATAGCCCTTGTTGTTTGTTCCTCCACTTTGAATCTAGAGTCATAAATTAATGGTCGCATTTGATATGTATTTCCATCCTTCGACTTGATGTAATAAGCTGCTTTGGATGTAATGTTTATAAAGTCTTTCTTCAAAGATAGTCTTATCAAAACATGTCTGTTTATGAATAGACCAATATGGCAATCTCCTTTAATGCTGCATTAGGTGGGAATTAGACTACGAATTCCTCCAGTTCAGGTCATCCATATGAGAATTTTTCAATGACTGCATGTTGGAGATTCTCTATAATATCCATGTTGTCCACTTCGGTCTCAGTCCATTTAATGTATGGTTCTCCATTTACTAAAATATAACATGTTTGAAAGGTATTGTAGGCAAACTTTTAGGACATGAAATTTTACCATTCAAACTCTGTGGCTTTAATAATGATGCATAATCAAAACTAGTGTTTGATGGCGAGGGTGTGGTGGGTTGAGTTGAAGTGGCCTAGTCAGCCCTCGGCGGCGGCTGACCACCGGTCGTGTTGGCCATCAGATTAGGTTAAAATCAGTAGCAGATTAGAGAAGAGCGATTTTTTCGGAGCGAAAATTCTTTTTTGGTGTAATATTTTTTGCTGAATGTGGCCCCTAGATAATGAATACATATAGAGATAAATGGATTTTATTTTGAAGTGTGAATATAACTAATGAATACAATTGACCTCCAATTTTAGAAATCGGCATCATATTGCGACACAACCAGTTTCACAATTTTTTATTGCGTAATACGAGTATTACTAAAACATACAAAATTTATGTAGACAAAATTTTACGTAAAAACATATAACAATTATCATAATTGCAACCTCCTTAGATACTAATCAATCAAATTAATTTATTGATAATTTAATTTATTAATTATTTTCTTTATACTTTTGCTTAGCCTATTTTATGTGCCGAATATAAAGTTCATACGTAGAATTTACACACGGAACTTAAAAAATTTTCATAAAGATGCATGATCAATCTCTAGACCAAGACATGAATTTTATCAACTAACTATTACTTCGTCAATGTATATTGCTATCATCCAATTTCTCAGGCACATTGACCCATAAAAGAATTTAATATTTTAATAAATTAAAATAATAAATAATATACGCAATACATAATAGTTATATC
The DNA here is from genome assembly GCA_035772735.1 of Datura wrightii. Classification (NCBI taxonomy): domain Eukaryota; kingdom Viridiplantae; phylum Streptophyta; class Magnoliopsida; order Solanales; family Solanaceae; genus Datura; species Datura wrightii. The sequence continues at coordinate 52,220,449 of JASDFA010000006.1, read as the reverse complement.
AGAACTAAGAGTATAAGTATATTTAATGAACTAGAGAATTATTTTATCAAGTGAATATAAAATATTTATCTCTACTTGATTCGTTAAGTACATAAAGATGTAATGGCACAAGAAGTCAAAATTATACCATTATTACAATCAATAAAGTATCTCTAATTGTGTCCTATAATCATTTCGATGGCTTATCTAGTCTCCTCTTAGATTGTGAACATAAACTTTATAACTTATATAAATCGATAATTTAATCTTTCTTGTATAAACTAAACTTTTCACACTAAATCATCTACTATAAACAAAGAATCCACGCAAATAAATATATGATCTATTTTAATATTTTTTATTAAGAATAAATAATTAATTATTTTATAATATGTTTAAATACATAATTAATAGTACATATTCTATTATATTTTTTAATTAACAAATTATTTATATCAAAATAAAATATATAATAATATAATTATTGGGCCCGTGATTGCACGGGCCTATCTCATCTAGTTTTTATTTTTTTATTTTCTATTATATAGAAGAGTGAAGATGTGGGATGACCAAGGGTAGTATTGTCATTTCAACAAAAATTCTACATTATTTATTTATGTTGTAAGCTTCAAAGTTTGTTCATAAATTTTTAATGACAAAATAACCAAAAAAAATTCTTAAATGTCAATCATATCCCAAGTAGTATAATATCACATGTGAATCCCATAATTTCCATCACAACTTTCGAATGCTTTGTATCAATCCTAATTAAGTTTGATTATTCTATATTTATGGGGAGTATTTGTAAGGTGAAAATACTCATTTTTATTCTTTTTTTTATGTGGTGAAAGTTTTTTTATTTTACTCAAATATAAATATCCACGAGCAAATAGAATTAAGTTTTTCTTTGCACATTTAATTAATGTACAAATTAATTATTATAGTAAAATATTAAAAAATAAAAATATATTAGAAAATACCTAAAAAGACATTTATTTATTCACACTATTCAAAAATAATTTCAGGTTAAAAATTTTCATGATTTTTAAAGATAATTTTAAAAATATAATTTGGTAAACCTTAAAAATTAATTTATAAATGAAGAATTTTGTTCATACTTTATTAAGATATATATTGTTTGTACTCCATTCTTCTGTAAGTCATTTTTATTAATAAAAATGGATTTAAAATTTATCTCTTATAATTTTTACCTGGTTTCATTAGTAATTATTTTATAAATGAACATATGCTATATTAAGTAGAGAAAATTATACTTTTCTTTTTTATTGAAAAAGATCTAGAATATATGTAATTTATATAAAATAATATTTAAAAAAATTGAGATCTAATTCATGGAATTGCAGAGGTATATTGTAATATTCATAAGTTTATTATACGAAAAAGGGTCAAATATACCCCTATACTATTAGAAATAATTTAAATATACCCCTCGTTATACTTTGGGTTCAAATATACCCCTTCCATCATACTTGGGTACAAATTTGTCCTTAATTTTAACGGAGGGACACATGTTAAATTCATAATCAAATGACCCGCTCCCTATTTTAAATACCCAATTTTTTAAAAAATTCAACCCGACCTTGTTTTTTTTTTTTTTGGTCATCATTGTTTTACTATTTAAAATACCTAAAATTTCAAAACTTATTTTTCACAATGGATTTTATTTTTTAATAAAATAACAAAAGAAATTAGATGAATTGAGAAGCATTATTATAATTAGTAGCGATTGCATTATTATACTTCTTTCGAAATTAAGATTAGAAAATTGAGATTTGTGTCAGCTTTTAAAAGAAATACTAGCAAAGGGTAATATTGAAATCCTAAATAATTAAAGATCTTCCTTGTTTTGAATGGGTTCATTTGTTTTAAAATTGATTTAAAAAAAGTAAATTTACAAAAAAATAGTAGAAAAGGGAAAGGTATGGGTCCATCGCATAAACGTATTTGGAAATCTATTTTTGGGTATCGAAAAAAGAAAAAAAAGAAAAAAAAAGCTTGGATTGGATTAAACGGGTGAATTTCTAAAAAAAAAATAAGTATTTTAAAAATAAGGCACCGGGTCATTTGATTATGAGTTTGACATGTGTCCCTCCGTTAAAATTAAGGATAAATTTGTGTCAAAGTATGATAAGAGGGGTATATTTGAACCAAAAGTATAACAGGATGGGTATATTTGGACCCAAAATATAACGAGGGGTATATTTAAACTATTTCTGATAGTATAGGGGTATATTTGACCCTTCTCCGTTTATTAAATTATTGCCAGTTAATGTTATTTTAAACAAGTTATATTAAAGTGCAATTTTAATTATCTCACTGAATTACTATAATTTATATCACGTTAATTTTTTTAATGCCTTTAATTTTTTTTTTATTTGAGTTAGTACATTGTCTCATTGTGTATGCAATCCCTTGAAAACTTTCTTTATACTGTGATAAATTATTCTCTTGGTATAGTTGTGTATTAAACATGAAGTAAAGCTATAGTTTTTTTTCATTTTCTATCATGTTATAGAGAATAATGTGATTCATTTTAAATTTTATTAAGTATGTGAATATTTTATTGGTTAAGCATATGAGAGACGAACTTATGTGTATACAGGATTAGTTTATGGATAGTTTCATATGTTTTTTGTTTCGTCTAATCCTATAAAATTTGTTAATATAAAAAACTTATAGTTTTAATAATTTTCTTGTATAATTTCAAATACAATGTGAAAAAGAATTATTAAAATATAGGGTATATGTTTTCAAATAAAATATAAAAAGAATATTATTGAAATTAATTATTTTATTTATTGTATATGTTTGACACAATGTCTAAATGAGTACTAAAACACATAATCCTTTAATGTTAATTGTGGTAACTTAGACAAGTTATAAATTACTGTTTAATTTTATAAAAATTGAAAAGATAATTTATTATAAATTATGATCCTTGATATAATTTTTTATTATATTTAGCTGAAAATATTAATAATTAATTTATTTTTAAAAAATTATTAAACACCTACTAACATAATTAAATTTATATAATATGCCGTCAACGAGCCCTTCAACATTTAGTTATTGTATAGAAGAGTCATGGAAGAACAACCATGGCTATAAAGAGTTGTACAAGAAGCGATACAAATTATACTATGTACTTAGCTTTATCTTATTTTTTTCACCAATAGTTTCTAAACACATGTAATATATATGAAGCCAATAATTACATTTTTTATGAGCTCATTCTTTTTATATCATGTAATTATAGTATCTTAGTATTTTTTGTTATATATAAACTTATTCAACCTCATAAAATTTAAAATGTATAACCATTATCAACTTTTATTCATGTTATGCTTTTTCACATTTTTTTTAAAAGAATTTTAATTTCACTCATTATTTACTATTAATAGAATGATTCATTCAATAAAAATACGACACTTTTAGACATCAAATTGTGCTTCTGAATTTGTGTTTTCAAAATTCAAAGCTTTTAAAACTATATTTTACCCAAAATTTATTGTTATGAACTTCTACTAACAAACATATAAAATTCACTGAAATTAATTTATAGACCATATACAAAAATTATATTAGATTAAAAGCAATTTCTTATTTGAAATTTAATGACCTATATAAGATATGATTATTGATGAGTTAAGTTTTAAACATTAAGGTATGACTTTGAATTGTGATTATATTCAATTTAAAAATTATAATAAGATAAGAAATTATAATGGAATTGAATTTTGAAATAGAAGAGCCAAGTATGGAACAACCAAGGTCAAAACTATCATTTTACTCAATCAAAAAAATTTCTCATTCAACATAATTCTAGAAATATCATTTCTCGATCTCTTTCATTTCGCACACCAGTTTGCTTCCGTTATGTTTCTCTCAATTTCATACTCTTTTTTCGCTTCTTAACTCCAGTGGAACGATCAAAGAAAAAATTTATCATTTTTCTCAATCACAAATATTCCTTTTTCAACATAATTCTAGAAGTATCATTTTTCTATCTCTTTTATTTTTCACATCATTCTGCTTCCATTATGTTTCTCTCAACTTTACGCCCTTCTTTCACATCTATTTCCATCTACAAAATGGCATCGTAACACGTTGAATGGAATCACTCTCCATTTCTAATTCCAGCGACTCTAACATATCCTCTTTCAGCACCATTACTGCCGGTGACAATACACAATAAAAAAATAATACAGAAGAGCTGTGACAATCGAGGATAATTTAATCAATTAACAAAATATCCAGTTTAAAACAGTTGTACATCATGGAAAGAGAATATTGAGTTTTCAAAAAAATCAATTAAGTTTCAAAAAATTCTAATGACTTCCATGTTTCAATGAATAAAAAGAATTATGTGTACATTTAAAAATATGAGCCCGTTTCTTATTTTCAAAAGCTTTTCAGAGATTTTTTTTCTAAAGTACCACATATGCTTTCTTTTATTTTCTTAAGTTAGTGTAATATCTAATTTAATTACTCGCTATTGCTTCACTTTAAAAACATATTTTTTATACGTAATGTTTACTAAATTATTTAATAGAAAAAAATTATTCTAATTTTAAAATATAATATATTATTTTCTCTTTTATTTTTATTCTAATAAATATAAAAATAAATTAGTGTGGTTAAAAAAATAGTATATTATAAGAATAATTTAATTAAATTATTATTTTAAATACTTTTTAAAGTGTAAAATATTACATGATAAATAGAATGAACCGATTGGAATACTTAAAATTATAGTAAACTAGAAGTGTTCACCATATTTTAAAAATAATAGTTCGTCGTTTAAATAGAGGATCAAGTTTATATTTGTCTCATTTAAAAAATGTGAAATTAATTTAAATACTTAAATGATTTTGAATATAACTTATTAGCAATTAGAGAAGTAAATGATTTTTTCTTTGCCTGTAAATACATAATTCCTTTATAAATAAAATTACTTAATTACCAAAAAAATAAATAAATTTAAGCAGATTAAAATTTAGAAAAAAAATGCAAAGATAACAAATGCATAATAATAATATAAAAAATTACATAATCAATTACCATTCATATGAATAAATTTTTAAATAAAGACTCATGATTATTATATAATTCTATTAAACCTAACAAATAAATTATCTTTGATGTAACATCCCAGGTCGCCGCTTGTAGATATTGTCCGCTTTGGGCAGCTAGTCCCTCACGGCTTTAAAACGCGTCTACAAGAGAGAGGTATCCAAGCACTTATAAAGCACTCTTCGTTCCCTTCCACCACCGATGTGGGATTTGCCTAAGTAAACCAGGCGTTACGTATCGCCGTCCCTGGTATGTATAGCGTAATAAATTACGGACCAGTAAAATGTTCAAAAGTCGAGTGCTGCGTTATTATGAATGTTGGTACGATGTGAGAAACATTGGGTTGTAATGTGTATAAAACCTATCAGTATGATATAGATTCTAACGCAAGCGTTAGAGAGTGCCCAGTATATTCAGAATGTGAGGTAGTATGCCATGTTAAGACATTGTTGTGTTCAGCTGAAACCCCGTGAAGTAGTACAGTATCCGTAAAGCACTTCAGAAATAGAATAGCAGACTAAAATGAAGTTCAGAAAGCATGTCAGGATTAGTAAATCCTGTTACTATAGAAAGTTAGTATACAGCGTAGTCTAGCAGAAATATTATATTCGTATATACATATATAGTACTTCCAGCCTCAGCATGTATTAAGTATGTACTTATTTCTATCATTAGTCCAGCATATAGTGTATACAGAGACTTAGTAAACAGCAGAATTTTCAGCAGAAACATTACCTTATAGCATTTGCTCAGTACAGCCCGGCAGGAGACTATGTTCATATTTATACATCTTTACCTGCCTCAGCACGTATTAAATACGTACAGATTGCTATCAGTAGCCCAGCATGTAATATATATGATACTTTATCCCTATTAGCCTCAGCATGTGAGATACCCAGACAGTATTACCAGTTGAGACCGTTGTATTGTTTGGGGTTGGATTACCTAGCATCCATGACCGCCCAGGGTTAATAGCTGTATCGACTCGTCCGCCAGAGGACGAGGATACGTCACTCTACGGAGTGGAATGCTGTCCCGCCAGGGGACGAAGATGGGATGCCAGTTTTTCCCCATACTTGTTCCTTGATTGGCCCTTACACACCCCAGTCGAGCGGATACGCCCGGGTGCAGATTCAGGAGTCCTCCGGACTCAGATACAGTTATAGTCAGGGGCTCAGCGAGCCCAAGTGCATACCCAGGGGACCGGCAGGATGCTTACAGCCAGTGTAGGAGATGGGTTGACCGGGGTAGGGGTATAGATTCTGTGTTGATTGTACCTCCCGGCTTATGGGGGCCGGGTAAGGTTGTGTATGCCATGTTATGTTATGTATGTTATACCATATTACAGTAGATATGAGCAGATTAGTAGTAGAATGATACGTCTCCAGGTATGATTCCTACTCCCTTCAGTATGATTAAGAACAGGTACGATCTACACTATCAGACAGTTATCTACTCCTTCTTATTTCAGTTTTGACAGTTATGTTATTGATTTCAGATATCCCTTCAGTTCTTACAGATTCAGTTATCTCATACTATTCAGAATTTTTAGTTATATTACTTGTATTCAGCTGTATTCAGTTTGCTTTACATACTCAGTACCAGCGGTACTGACGCCTAGTGGGGCACTGCATTACTTGCCTGCAGGTACCCATAGACGCGCAGGCGATACCACGTGATCCCCATCAGCGGTCGAATATTCAGCTCCTGTCATCCGGAGACTGAATTTCTAGAGGTGTAGTTCAGTTCCTTTTGTTGTACAGTACGGGTAGGTCGGGGCCCTGTCCCGATCATTTCTATTATCCTTCTTAGAGGCTTGCAGTCTGTTTATATTCCCTGTGGTCAGATGAGCCGGTCGTGAGAGGCCGTGCAGTTGTATAGTTGCCTTTACTACTTCTTTCTTTTGTAATGGCCGTGTGGGGCCATAGTTTACCAGTAGTGGTGACCTTGCCGGTCATGTAGCTTTTTCAGTATGTTATGCTTGAGTTGCAGATAACTAGACAACATAGTGGCCTTGTCGGCCCGCATAGGTTCCCCTGATTTGCCTTGTTTCTGGTCAGCTGTAGTACAGGTACAGAAGGCTATAGGCCAATGGGTCGGGGGCTGTATTTACAGCCGCTATATAGCCCTTTGTTTCCAGAAATTTGAGCTAGAGCCAGCCAGGCGCCAGATGCGCCCAGGCTTAACAGTTCAGCAGGTCAGGTCTTAGTAGGGCACCAGGTGCCAGTCATACCCCCCAAGGTGGGGCGTGACAAACTTGGTATCAGAGCAGGTCGTATCCCAGGGAGTCTGCAAGCCGTGCTAAGTAGAGTCTTGTCCATGGATGTGTTGTGCACCACATACTATGGGTAGGAGGCTGCAAGGCATGATAGGATGGTTGTCTTTTACTCTGATTCAGTCGTGCTATAGAGTTGTACAGTATAGGGTTGAATTCCTAAAAATCTTACCATATTCTTTGGTTACAGATAATGTCAGACCAGCGCCATCCTATTACAGGTCGGAACTTAGACATTGCAGCAGGAGAAGGCACCAGCGGGATGCCTCTCCCTCATTTGGAGACAGCCCGATCAGAGGGCCCTACAGAGGCTTCATCTCAGCCTCCTCAGCAGTCTCCACCACGTCAGGAGTCACTTGGGGCGACATTACCTTCAGCATCCCCTATATTGACTCCTTCTGATCAGGAGGTTAGGAGTGCTGTAGTTTTGTTAGCACAGATGATGGCTGCCCAGCGTCAGCCAATGCCATCTACAGCTGCAGAATCATCAGGAGGGCCCGGTAGTTCGAGGGTCCGAGAATTCTTAGCCCTGAATCCCCCATAGTTCACAGGTACGGACCGAACAGAGGACCCCCAAGATTTTCTGGATCAGATGCAGAGAATCTTCAAGGTTATGCATGCCACGTCTACCGAGTCAGTTGAGTTGGCCGCATTCCGGTTACGGGATATTGCGGTGTTATGGTACGAAAGCTGGAAAAGGTCCCGAGGGAGAGATGCTTCCCCTCCCACCTGGTCCAGCTTTTTAGGAGCCTTTCTGGATCATTATCTGCCGCGGGAGATTCGACAGGCCCGGGTAGACCAGTTCCTACATCTAGAACAGGGGGCCATGAGTGTTCGGGAATATTCTTTGCAGTTTGATTCTCTAGCCCGATATGCACCGGCCTTCATTGATACCATGGCATCCAGAGTGCATCGCTTCATTACGGGCTTGAATCTAGAATATGTTGAGATTTGTACTACAACTACACTGCGAGAGGACATGGATATTGCTCGCATTCAGGCATTTGCTCAGAATATTGAGGGCATCAGGCAGCGGCAACGAGAGGTCAGAAGGGTTAATCAGGAACAGCGTCGCCGGGACAGGCCAGTTGAATTACAGGGAGAGGCCCGGGGAGGACCCAGGCCCCGAATGTCAGACAGGCCGCCCAGGCCCCCGCCTCCGCCACAGTCACAGGGGGGTAGATCCAGCCGCAGGGGGCAGTCAGGGACTGGTAGAGGCTCGCAGATGGCAGATTCACCATTACAGAGGAGGGCAGAGCAGAGTAGGTATACCCTACCACTTTGCCCTATATGCAATCGACGTCATTCTGGAGCATGCAGATATGGCTCCACCGCATGTTATATTTGTGGCCAAGAAGGCCATTTGATGAAAGATTGCCCAGCCAGAGGTCGAGAGGACCGCGATAGACAGGATAGGACATCAGCAGGGTCACGAGCCACAACATCCTCGACTGGGCGTAGGCCCCCAGTTTCAGCAGGCAGGGGTCGAGGCAGATCAGGGGCCTCCAGTACAGGTGCGGGTCCAAGCCGCACATATGCCTTACCAGGGACGGCGATACGTAACGCCTGGTTTACTTAGGCAAATCCCACATCGGTGGTGGAAGGGAACGAAGAGTGCTTTATAAGTGCTTGGATACCTCTCTCTTGTAGACGCGTTTTAAAGCCGTGAGGGACTAGCTGCCCAAAGCGGACAATATCTACAAGCGGCGACCTGGGATGTTACATTTGAATTCCAATAAACGTATTCCATTATGTAAAATACAAACTAAATATTAGATCTCAAGTGTTTTACAAATTAAAAAAAGAATGTTTCAATATTGATATCAATAATTCTTGCAAATATATCTTAGTTAAATTATTTTATTATAATATTTTATTTATGCTAAAATCTTAATTGGGACAAATAAATTATCGGTCAAAATACTATATATTCTTATGAATAATCTTTTAATTTTTTTAAATGAACAAAATAATAGTGAAAATATAAGTCTTATCTATATAAAATTAACTTAAAATTTATAATCAGTTATATTGGGTCCGTGCACGGGCATTAAATTATCTAGTATTTTATTATATAGAAATGTGAAGAAGTGGTAGGCCAAGAGTAATTTTGAAATTTTATTATATTTCAAGGGCATTTTGGTATTCTTGTATTCAAGTTGATAATTTTTTCTTCTACACTCTTCTTATTTACCGCAAAGCCACTCTTCATTTGATTTCTACTTAATTTAGTTTCTCTTTCTTATGATCTTGGATCCCACTAGGTGAAATTTTAACTTTCTATTTTTATTTTTATTTTTATTTTTATTTATATATTTAATTATTGCACAAAGTATAATCATAAAATAAGCTTTTAAAAAGAATTAAAAAATATCTATTTATTTATGCTATTTGAAAATAATTATAAATTATAAAATTTCATATATTTAAAGATAATTTTAAAGTATGATTTTTTAAAACATAAAAATTAATTTGAGCGGTGATTTTAGTTTATGCTGTATTAAATATTATATTTTGTATTCTTGAATGACGAATAAGTTGATTTAGATAATATACACTATAAAGTAAAGAACTTTTAGTATCAGGTCTAAAGATATTTATAGATAACTTTTTATAGAAAGAGATTTATAATTTTAAAATAAGATAAATTACATATTTTAATAAAATAAATAAATTTAATAATGTTAATTTTATATATTACATACATTCACTTCTTTCATAAGTAATTTTTTTATTTGATTTCTCATTAGAAGTATGATACCTATATTAGAGTCTGACTAATCCGAATTTGCACTGCGTAGCGTCCAACTGGGGAAGCACTCCTTACCAAGATTTTTTTATATTCAGGACTTGATACCGAGATCTTTAGAGAAGCAGTCTCATTCACTGCAACATATCCTCTGGTGATTCATTAATAATTTTCAACTTCTAATAAATTGTTTATTTATCCTTTGTAATGATATATTATTTCATTATGAAAATTAACATATGACATATCTATAAAATTAAAAATAAAATCTTATCTTCTTAATATGCATTATGTTATTTACTTATTATCTACTAGATTAGTTAAAGAAGGTTATAACTTTTTTATAGAAAAGAATTAAAATATATATAAAATTTATGAAATTATATGCAAATTTTTATTATTTTATCACTAATTAATGTATCTAAAAAAAAGTTATATAAAATATAATTTTAGCTACATCATTGAATAACTATAATTTATATCACTTAATCTTTGTTAGTATTTTTGGGTCCTCTTTGTTTGAGGTAGTACATTGTCTCACAATTCATGTAAATCCCTTTGAAAGCTCTCTTTGCTTATTGTACTAAATTTTTCTCTTGATTTTATCATGTATAAGTTCATTTGACTTAAAGCTATATTTTTTTTCCATGTTTTGTCATGTTATAAAGAATAGGTTTCTTACACAAATACCATTTTTAAAAATTAAAATTATAAAAGTTACTACTTCTTTATTAAAATTACATAAATACAAACTATTTAAAATTATATCTTTTTAATTACATTATCTACAATTTTTACTTTTCTAAAATATCTATTCTAACTAAATATAAAAGAAATATTATATACCTAATATAATAATTTAAATCTACAAAAATAATATAAAATACTCTCTTTTTTTTTCTTTTTTCTTTTTTTGCAGAAATTTCAAAATCCTCCAAAAATTCCAAGAATCCCTCTATCTTCTCCATGTTTAATTTTTTTCAAAAATTCCTATAGTCCTTCTCTCTTCTCCATTTTTGTTTTCCCAAAAATTTCTCTATCTTCTCCATATTTATTTTTTGAAAGACTCCAAATTCCCTCTTTCCTCTCCATTTTTATTTGATTTCCCAAGAATCCCTTTCTTGTTCATTTTCTTTTATAAATCAGTTGTGATTTATTAAAATTTACTTTTATTTTATCAAATATTTTAAAATTATTGAATAAAGGTGAATTCATCCAAAGGTTCATCAAAGGTATTTTTGAATTAATAAAGATTATGCATAATATAAAAAATAAATGCACATGTATGCTTCAATTATATAACATAATATATTGATACACATATGAATAATATAATATATAGTATATGATGTCTAATATATATTATATTCATAATCTTTATATGTGAAAGAATAAAGTAAACAGAAAATTTATGGATGATGAATATGAGGATAATATGAATAATTTTTTTAAAAAAAAAATAATAATACATATTTAATATATATATGGTGTTAAACTTTTTGAATAAAATATTATTAATGAAAATTATGCATAATATAAAAAATAGATGCACACATATATTTTAATTATATAATATAATATATTGATACACATATGCATAATGTAGTATATTGTATATGATGTCTAATATGTATTATGTTCATAATCTTTATATATGAAAGAGTAAAGTAAAAGAAAAATTTATGGATGATGAATATGAGTATGAATATTTTTTTTAAAGAAAATATATATAATAATACATATTTAGTATATATATATATATATAGTGTTGAATATAGTAATATATATTAAATTTTTACCATATTTAATCTATTTAAATTGTGGAAGAAATTATACTTATGTCATTTACCATATTTATAATATTTATTCATTTAATCATGTATAAGGTATATATTGTATGTAATGTAATTTTAAAAATAATTGTAATTTTTACAATTATAATTTTAAAAAGTTGTATTTATGTAACCTCCACTAAAGAATAATGTGGTACGTTTTAAATTTCATCAAGTAAGCAACACTTGCAAGATGAATTTATGTGCATTCAAAATAATTTAATGATAGATCGAAATACTTTTTACTTCGTCTAACTCAATGAAATTTGTTAATGTAAATAAAATATATTATTTTAATCTACTTTTGCAAAAAATTTAAATACAGTGTGAAAAAGATATTATTGATATTAGATAATTATTTGATCCAATGTATTTATTTGGTATAATGATAAATGGGTATGACATAACTTGTGACAACTTAAATAAGTTATAAATTATTATTTGAGTTTATAGAAATAAAAGATAATTTATCATCAAGTGTAATTTCGTTATCATTCATACTCGTGCTTAGCTGAAAATAATTATGATTAATTTATTTGTTAAAAACTAAGTAAACACCTCTAAATATAATTTAATATTGTAATCACCTTTGCAACAAAATCAAAAATTTCTGTCTCTTGGAGTTTCAATCTTTCAAAATTATCACTTTCATAATTATTTTGATGAAAATAGTTCAAGGTACAATTTAATATCGTAATCACCTTTGTAACAAAAGAAAAAATTTCTGTCTCTTGGAGTATCAATCTTCAAAATTATCACTTTCATAATTACTTTGATGAAAATAGTTCAAGACTCCAATTGAAGCCAATATTTTCGTTATGTATTTTCTCAAGCTTGAAAGTTGTTGAAAGATGTCGAGAAATGAGATATATCATTAATATCTATGAGTTAGCAATACAAGTCGAGTCAATTGTGTAAGCATAAGTTATAACTTTTATGCATTGTAAAAATATTGCGGTATTTGATTTTCTATCCATAGGTCACATTAGCAAGAGAGAGGGGGTTAGTTTCAGTAGCTATAGATATATAAGAAAAATAAACGAAACACTCTAAAAATTAATAAGGAAAACAATATTTCCTTGGCAATATCCAGTTGCAAGAGATCTCGAAGGCAATGATCACTTTTTTCTTTAATTAAGTTCTTAACTAACACACTCATGTTGGGTGAATTTTCAAGATAGAAGATTATTTTTTTCATAACTAGAATATCAGTCGACGTGCATGTTTGTCATCATGAATTTTTTATGTCTAATTTGGTGTTATGCTATTAGCATAAAATTACTTTAACTATATATCTCATGAAATTATCTGTTAATTTATTAATTGCAAACATGCAGTGTAAAATAAAATTATATTAAAATTTAAATTGTTGGGTCAGCAAACGCGAGCCAAGAGTCGTCTAGTTTAAATTAAAACCCCAAATATTATAGCCAAACACCTACAGAACATAGGATAATATCGAACCGAACCGCATTAATTATTGTATTTTTTATTTCTTTCACAATAATAATTGACGTTAAAGACTTCAAAATCCGAGATTCAAAAAATGAAAAGGCTATATCATCCATCAAGTTTAAGGTAGAAAATCAAGATGAGAGAAATAATAGCTTCAACATTTAAAAGATTAAGATCATGATATTGTTGAGGAGAGAAGGATTATTATATGATTTGGACAACTCATATTCCGAAGATACCAAAAAGGTCAAGAAGAAGATGATGAAGATGAATGTGTTTATAGCGATTCAACTATCCTTGTTTGAAAATGTGCAATGTGAATTCAACACCGAAGAAACGATTGTATATTTGTGGAAGAAATTTGAAAATCTGTATGAGAAAAATTTTATAATAACTAGATTGTTATTAAGGCAGTGTTTGTGCACTTAAGATAAAGAGGACATCTTTTATGAGATCATATTGATGCTTTCGATAGATTGGTTATAGATCTTATTCATGCAAATATATATATATATATATATATATATATATATAGTGGGGCGGGCGGATAGTTAAAAGAGTTTAAATGGATTAATAGATTTAACTGGAAAAAAAGATATTATTGTCATTTCAATAAAAAAATCTACATTATTCACTAATGCTATAAGTTTCGAAGTTTGTTCATAAATTTTTAATGGCAAAATAATCAAACATTTTTTCTTAAATGTCAATCATATCTCACGTAGTATAATATCTCATGTGGACCCCATAAATTCTATCACAACTTTCAAATGCTTTGTATCAATTCTAATTAATTTTGATTATTCTATACTTATGGGGAGTATTTGTAAGGTTAAAATACTTATTTTTATTCCCTTTTTATGTGGTGAAATTTTAGTTTTATTTTACTCAGATAAAAATATTCATAAGCAAGTTTATTATGGTAAAATACTTTAAAAAATAAAAATATATTAACAAATACCTAAAAAAACAATCATATATTCATGCTATTCGAAAATAAGTTCATGTTCAAATTTTCACAATTTTAAAGATAATTTTAAAAATTAATTTACAAGTGATGAATTTTGTTCATACTTTATTAAGATACTACAATATATATAAAAGTGTGAAGGCCCTTAGAAATGTTAATTAAACTTTTTACTCTTCATTAAAAGCTATCGCAATAGACAAAATTGTCATTCGTTATTTTTATATAATTATTATTTAAAATTATTTTAATCACCTTATTTTATTATATTTGGTTTTCTATTTATGACATAACTTTATTTATGATGTAAATCTAAAATATAAAAAAATTTCATCTTTTTTTCTTCTTGATAGTCACGAATTTTTTCTACCTTATTTTATTATATTAGATTTTCTACTTATGACAATTCTATTTATAACCTTAATAAATAATAATAAATAAATAAATAAAGCCAACAACTTTCACGAAAGTTTTTTTCCTTTTTGAATTTTTCTTAATATATAAATCATTCCACTTCTATAAAAAGATTTATAATTGCATGATTTAATTCATCATTTTTTCTACATCAACACATTTGATTCAATTTCTAACCTTGATGGTTTCGTGTTAATCTTTTTTTTTTATGTTGTGAATTTGTAAAAGATAATAGTAATTGTTATGTCAGATCAAGTTGTTTATATTCAAAATAATTTAACTTAGATTTTCTCCTTTAGTTGAATCTAATATTGATAATATGTTATCTCTTTTAGTTGAGTCTTATATTGATATTATGTGATCTAAATTTTGTATTATTTGTAACTAACATTCTTCATCTACTCATATAAAGTGATCTCTTCATATCATAAAATATTTTTTTTAAATAAAATTATAACTCTTTTGGACAATTTGTTTAGATAATCTTGCAATGGAATTTACTTGTAGAAATCATGAGTTAGGGTTCCAAATGGATCCGGATTTTCCTTGTATTTTATTAGTTCTCCCAGTTCCCCTGATTAATACTATGTGAAATTCATGATTTGATGCATTTTTACATATTCATTTCTAGCACTAATGTTACCATGATGTTGGGTTGAATAATGTATGAATTTTAGTATGAATGTTCAAGTTAAAATTTGTACTTTCAGATTACAGCTACACTTATTATTCTTTCAGAAATGTCAACTGATCAGCTTGACCCTTTTATTAGTCTATGCTTAAATTCATTATCTTCAGTTATCAGGTCCCTTAAGCTCTCAGGACACTTTCATATAAGTTGCTCTATCTTAACCTTAGGACATCAATCTTGAGCTAATTTGTCCAGTTAGATATAGCTAGAATTCCAGTTGGGAGTAGTACTTAGCATCGAACGGGCCGGGGTTCAGTGCATCCAGGTTCTCAGAACTGCGTGCCACCATAGGTTATTAGCCTAAATGGGCCCATACAGTGATCATACAACTCAGCCACTATACCCTCGCAAGGTACAGTGGGCTTTTCTCAATGAGGTATATATATATCGAACACCACATTTAGCTTACGTGGTTATATGTCGATTAGAGTCTCTCCTACAGTATAATTCAGTCTCAGATCCTAGGATATGATTATGACCCTTATATCAATTTTACCAATTTTTAGTACTCCCAGATTTCTGTTTATCTACAGCATGTATAAATTCAGTCAGGGTCATTTATATATTTCAACATGTTTATTTAACATATTCTTTCAATATGATTATGTTCTAAAATTTTATGACCTCGCATACACAGTACATCAAAGTACTGACGCATGCTTTCCATGTTATATCATTTCATGATATAGGCTCAGGCTCTCAGGCTCAACAGCGGGGTTAGCTACTTTTTCAGGCTTATTATAGTAGAGTTTCTTTGGTGAGTCCTCATCTTCCGAGGGCTGGAGTTTTTCATCTGCGGCACTTGTTATTCTCATATTTAGCTTCAGACATTAGAGTTAACTGGGATCTATCTTAGCAACTCATTAGAAGGCTTTCAGACAGTATATGTTAGTTTCAGTTTGAGTCTCAGTGTTTGAGCAAACATCAGTAATTTATCAGATGCTCTTTATTTATTCAGCATTTGATTCTTGTTTTAATCAGCTTCCGCTTAATAGTCTTTTACAGTAATTTAGTTATTATAGAATTGTGACATGCCATGGGTTTGCTTGGGGTCACTTGTGATGTTACGTACCGTGTCACATTCAGGTACAGACTCGGGTCATGACAAATTATCCATCACAATGTTTCAATACGAAAAATAAATTAAAGAGTGTAATTTTACTATGTATTAATACGTGAATTCCTACTTCTTTTTCTTCTTCTTTTAAAATAATTGTAAAATTATATATATATATATATATATATATATATATATATATATATATATATATAGAGAGAGAGAGAGAGAGAGAGAGAGAGATAAATACAACATACTTTAAGTTGTTTCAATGAATCAAGTGCTCTTGTTAAATTTTTTCCATTTCAATTTATATGAAGTGTTTGACTAAAAGCATAAATTAAGAGAAAGAGAAAAAAAAAAAGAGCTGAAATCATCTCATAAATGATAAAATTAAAAGTTTAAAATTAAGTTATTACTAAATATTTAAAGTACAAAGCCTCTTAACAAAATATCATTCACGTTTTTACCTTTTTAAAAAATAGACCTCACACTTGACAAAATAATCATTTTTTATTTTTCTAATATTTAGAATTTTAGATTAACTAAATTTTATATATTAAATTCTCCCTTATTTGAAATTTTTAAAAAATATTAATATTTATATATACATATAATACATGCATTTAATTGCTTATTTAAAAAATGAATAAATTTTGTACCTTTAAATCAAATGCTATTTCTCTGACATTTTTGTTCATTAAAATAAGTATTAGAACAAACTAAAGAAAGAACTACTAGATTGGATTAAACTCTTAAATATAATCACTTATCAATTTGAAATTTATAACTTTCTTTCTAAATTCTTATATTATTACACAAACACATCTTTTAAATATTATTTAGTACTATTTTTATCATTTTTTCTTATTAATATGAGGAACACGCGTGAGACGTGCGCGCGCAGAATACGTGTCAAGGGTGTTTGATTTCATGCTCCTTCTGTGAGTCATTTTTATTAATAAAAATGGACTTAAAATTTACCTCTTATAATTTTTAACTGATTTCATTATAATTTCTTAATTCATTTATGTTCTCTTTATTTGAGTTAGTATATTGTCTCATTGTGTATGCAAATCCCTTGAAAATTTTCTTTGCTTACTGTAATAAATTATTCTCTTGGTATTGTTGTGTATAGAACATGAAGTAAAGCTATAATTTCTTCTCTTTTTTCCATCCTCTATCAAGTTATAAAGAATAACGTGATTCATTTTAATTTTTATCAATATGTGAATATTTTATTGGTTAAACATATGAGAGACGAACTTTTATGTATACAAGATTAGTTTGTAGATAGTTTCATATGATTTTTATTTCATCTAATCCTATAAAATATGTTAATATAAATAAAACTTATAATTTTAATAATTTTTTTGTATAATTTTCAAATATAATGTGAAAAAGATACGATTAAAATTTAGAGTATATGTTTTCAAATATAATGTAAGAAGAATATTATTGAAATTAATAGTTTAATTTAGTGTATATGTTTGACATTGTGCTTAAATGAGTATTAAAACACGTAATCCATTAATATTAATTTTAGTAACTTAGACATGTTATAAATTATTTTTAACTTTATAAAAATTAAAAAGATAATTTATTATAAACTGTAATCCTCGATATATTTCTTTATTATATTTTTCTAAAAATATTGATGATTAATTTATTTTTCAAAAAATTATTAAATACCTACAAATAATTTTCAATTAAATATTTATTGTACTATTACAAATTAATATCCTTATAAAAGTTTTGAAATTTCAATTGCTGCATTGAGCTGCAATTTATACGGTGCTAACTTTATTTGACAATGATTCAATATACATGATAAAAATTTAAAAAAATATAAAATTTTATTTCAAGTCCTTTTTTAATAATAAAATATTAAGATATTCTCAAATTGTACAGAATAAGGTCTCCCTCTTTAAAACAATATTTGAAAATAATTTAAAAAGAATATAGTCAATATATATTTATCAACATGAGAAGTATAATTTTGCAAGAGCATATTTCTCCATCTATGATCAAACTTAATTGGATATGCTTCTTCTAATATGGTCAAATTTAGTTCGGTAATTTCGCTGTGTTCACTAAGAATTCGATATTACATAAATTTTAAAATACACAAATATACTTTTAGAAAACAAAAAAGAGAGTCAATTATAAAATATGAAAGAAAAAAAGAAGAAATTCTTTTTCTAGAATAATATATCATAAAAGAATGAAATATATTAGAACAATTAAAAATATCAAATGAATATAAATATGTATTTTAAATTTAATAAGAATTTACACGGATAATATTTTTTAAATAGTGGTGTAGAACTTTTAAAAATAAAATAAAAAGTTTGTAATCTATATAAATAATATTACAAGTTGGGTAAATATATTAAAATATTGTAAAATTTTTATGTAAAGTATAAAATTTTGATAGATATTATAAAGTGGTAGAGAATTTTAAAATATTAATAAGATCTTTAAAAATTAAAATAAAGAAACATAATAAAAAAAGAAAAATAATACTAACTCTGTTTCAATTTGTTTGTTTTACTTTTTTTTTAGTCTTTTTAAAAAATGAGTCTTTTCTGTTTTGACAACTCTTTAATTTTAACTTTCAATGTGTCATGTTTAAGATCACAAGATTAAATAGAATTTTAGTATATTTTATATATTCTTAGTTTAATTTAAAACTATAGATTCAAAAATCTTCTTTACTTTGTTAAACTTAGAGTCAAGTCAAAATCATACAAACAATTAAAACAAAGAAAATTAAAATTGTGGCTCTAATATATCAAGTCTCATCACACAAAAACATATTTACATTTTAATTTTCTATTTTAAAATATTTATAAAATATATAATTAGCATTATAAAATATTATATATATAAAAAAATTATTGGGCCGTGCATTCTACGGGTTATATAATCTAGTATAATTTACATGAGCCTATCATTTTCGACCATTGATGAGTCCAACCAACTGAGGTCCATTTTTGGAAATAGAGGATCCATAACTACTGTGCCAAACCCCTTCAACCGAGCATAAATTTAATTAAATGTCTCTTTTGATTGGATTATACCTAGTGTTTTTTATAAGTTAAATTTAGTTTTTTAAAATTAAAAGGCAATTAAAATTAGTAGTTATTGATATTTGACTTTTATTAGATCAAAATATTATTTTCTCAATTAATAACATATAAGTCAGTTTAGATAATTAAGCTAACAAAGTGAAAGAACAGCAGAATGATAATTGATCCAAAAAGTTCATGGGAGTTGCTCGAATGATAAGCACCTACGTTTTTACCTTAAAATTGTAGGTTCAAGTCATTAACGAAGAAAAAAAGGTGGGAGTTTCACTGAGAGAGGAATAAAAGGATACCAAACATTCATCTAATGTGTGGTTAAAGCTAGAAAATTACAATCGAGATCTTTGACACAATCCTAGTAATAGATTTTATGTAATTACATTGTAGAATAAGTTTTAAAAAACATCAAAAATTTAAATCCAAATTGAGAACACGGTTTTAAATTATAATTTCATCACCCAAACCTTAATTTCTTTTTTTAATTTTGTTTTATTTATGACGATCTAACTTGCCACAACTTCTTCTCTTTTATTTTAACTATTAAATATAACGACCCGGACATCATTACGGAATGATTAGGGACCTAGAACACTGAAAATAGGCTAAGGGAGAGATAAAATGGGCTGTGAATATTCTAAGTGAAAACTAATCAAATTTGAGTAGCCACTGGTTTGGGGGACCGCTGCAGCGGTAGATTTCCCGTTGTAGCGAGACCGTGGTAGCGGTTGGAGTCTCGCCCTGACGAATTTGGGAAGTAACTGCTGGAACCGCCGCAGTGACACTTTAGCCGCTATAGCAGGTCCGCCGTAGTAGAAATGTGACCACTGCAGCGGACGACGGGAATCAGAAATGGGTTTTAAGTGAAAATTCTAGGGTTATTTTTCATTATTTTCAGAACGTGAGAGAGCAAGGTCCAAAGACAAATTCTTCTCCAAAGCAGAGAATTAATACCTAAAGGTGAGTTTCTTGATCCCTTTCCCCTTTAATGGTTATTGTCAATTGTAGAAAGCTTAGGGGACCTTTTAATGGTGAAATTCTAAGCTTAGAAACCCTAGGATGATGAACTAGGGTTGGATTATGGGGAGTAATGGGATGATTAGTTTAAAGGTTTATGGGTAATAATCGCTCCCAAGAACTTTCTTGCTAACAATTATGGGTTAGACGAAGATGGAAACCTAGAATTAGGTTGAATGAAAGGGTTTTACTGTTAAAGTGCTCTAAAAAGAGAGGATTTGATCTATTTAGACCCACGATTTAAGAGTAAGTAATGAATTACTCTGTATTGTGTAGATTTTGAGCGTTCTAAAGCTTTGAGGAAGGGTAAGGCTCCCGCAGAGTAGCTGAATTGTCATCTTTGAATATCGAGGTAAGTTGCGATTAGAGGGTTAGACTTTGTATAATGGCTTGTATGCATGTGGGATAATTGTATATAATTAGTCTTCGGACATTACATGATATGAATAATATATTTGAACAAATAGTGAAAATCATGTTAATATGAGATGCTTATGAACTGTTGTGAAAATTTCGTGGAATTGTGAAGTGCAGTTCTTTTAAGAAGCTATAATGTGAATTGATGATTCCATGCTTGTTCAAATAAGAGAGTGCAATGTAGGCTCCTAAATATTGGAATATATATGTGTGTATGTGTTGGGGGGGGGGGTTGTAACCTGTTACATCCAGTGGATGAAAAATGATTGGATGGTAAAAGTATCCTAAGATGAGTCGCTCGTGCCTGAGGGGAGCATCCGGGTGAGCAATCTTGTTGAGTGGTTCATGTCCAAGGAAAGCATCCTTACGAGCATTTGAGTGGGAGTGAGTAACACATTGGTACAATACATGAATTTCTAGAGTCCCCTGCAGGTCATGACCAGAAGGACAGAAATAAGACCCTCTGGCATGTGTGTACACTAATTTTGTGGATTGAGTATTTACGGTGGTATGACGGAGGTGTGTGTCCCTTCATGTCACCATTAGTTTGCTTTATTACGTTACGTTTGTAATCATGTGTAAAACTGAATGAATAATGTGCTAAGTGGTTGTGGAGTTATAGGTTTTGTTTATGTAATTTGAAAAGAAAGACATGAATCTGATTCTAAGTGTGACACGGTCACGATGGTAGTTAATGTTGAGTGAATTTTGCTTGTAATTACCTGTTGCATTTGTAAGTGATACAGATTTGTATTCGTTGATTGTTTAGACTTGTGTGATAATTGAATTAATCTGTAGAGTATGTGAATCATTGAAACGGATGAACTGATGAATTGATGAAGGTACAACTAAGTCGAGCTATTACCTAAGGAAGTACAACTGCAGCGGGACTTCTTCCACTGTGGCGAGACCGCTGGGTCAAGTGACCGCTGCAGCGAAAGGCCCAATCCAATGAGCAGACTAGTTTTCACCTAAGCAGAACTAGCGTAATTAAAATGGGCTTCTATACTTCTGTAAAATATTGGATACTTATTTTATATCATTGTTTCTATGTTTACACATTATTATGTAAGGTCAGCCGATGATGCCTACCAATATCGTGTTATGAACTGACCCTACTCCTGCACTTCTTTTCTGAGTGCAGAGCTCGAACCCGAAATTTCTTCATGTCCTCACCTATAGAGCAGAAGCCGTTTTTGAAAGGTGAGTAGACCGAGAAAGTTGCACTGCTCCTCTGTCGAAGATGTCTTTCCTTTCAAACATTTATTTCATTTGTGTTTTAGACTTAATCATTTTCAGAGTATCAACAGATGTCTTGTGCAGTAATAATCAGGTCTTAGATTAGTTGTTATGTTATATTTTGATTGTAAGATGATTGGTACTGTTCTTGGTAATTTATCTCATTTTATTATAACCTTCTATTTCTTATGAATATTCCGTGTTGGGTTAAGAAATTGGGAATCGTTGGTTCATCCACAGTAGGGGTTAGTGTGGGTGAAAAAATCACGGCCAGTTGAGTCATGACAAAGTTGGTATCAGAGCTTTAGGTTTGTTGATCTCATGCTCCTGCTCCAGTCAGGGAGAGGTCTGCATCTCCCGTTCCACCATCAGTACAGGAGCAAGTAGCTATTGAAGTTGAAGTTCCGACTCAGGGGGAGACTCCTGCCTTCCAGCATCCTTTGAGGTTTTGGCTTAGGTCCTCAATCTCCTAAGTGGCCTCGTAGGTAATAGAGTCGCGCCGGCAACTCCTGTGGGCCAGCAGTTGGGGATACGACATGCAACTGTTGTGGCTCCTTGGATTGATGACTTATCAGAAGCTGTCATGTTCCCAAGGCCAGTAGTGGGACCGGTGATGATAGGGGAGGAGCATGACTTATTTGTAGGTTCACCAAGATGAAGCCTCCCACTTTCTACTGTATTGAGATGGAGGACGTCTATAAGTTTATTATTGATTGTCATGAGAGGCTCCACAAGATGGGGGCAGTGGAGAGATATGGTGTGGAGTTCGTCACTTTCCAGTTGATAGGAGATGCTAAGCTCTGGTGGAGAGCATTTGTGGAGTGCAGACCAACGAGGTCACCTTTGTCGCGCCACATTTTTCCCTCGCGGAAAAGCGGGACCCAACATGTGACGTCTCTTAAGAGTGGAAGAAAGAGTCGCTACCTAACGAATTAAAGGTGCGTTAGGGCACCGTTCTAAGCTTTTATTTTCTAGGTTACCAGAGTTCGGGTAAGGGCTTTAATTACCTCAAAAGGAAGGTGTTAGGCACCTTTCGAGGTCCACAAATGTGGTTTCCGACCGTACTCATTAAATAGGGGTATTAACTAAATGACCAAATAAAGTCGATGAGTTGTTAAGCATAAATAAAATACTAACATAAATACTAAATTAGCAAATTAAGAAGTTAACCTAAAAAGTGGGATCAGGTTTTGACAAGGCTGAAAACGGGCCCAATCCGATATTACTCCCATCGATTCTATTTTAAAATCAAGATAGAATGAAGAGAATAATATATATATAATTTGAGAAAAATGCATTTTAAGAAAATTAGGAATATATATATACATATATGTATTTAAACATTTTTATTTTTAATAAAAGTATATCAATATTTCATAATAAGAGAAATTTTAAAGACTTTGAAAGCTTCTTTAAAAACGCGAAATTAGAAAAGATGGGAGTAACAAATTGCTTTGTATTTACAAAGCTGATATATGCTTCATATGAGAAGTCAGCTATAGCCTGTCCGTTTCATCATCTCCCGTCTACCCACCTATTTAATTAATTATTATTAAAACTAAGTAGTCTAAATGGAAAAGACTAACGCCCTAATAAGTGCCTACCCGCCCCAATCCTAATGTCCAAGAGGCAATTGGACTACTATTTTTTTGGAGTTGGGTTCTAAAATCCTAAGGCTTTATAAAAGGTGATTAACATCAAGCAAGTGGTGAAATTCAAATACACAATTAACACCAAGGAGTTTTCAAATAGGCCTCTTTATAACCTATGAGGGATTTCTAAAGAGATGAAGTGAATCCTACAAATATAATTTCTAGTGTAAATATAATGACTTTACCTTATTATTAACATATGAGTAGCTTCTGATTAATACATTAACATGGTAAATGCAACAATACTTATTTATTCTAACAATCGTGTTACCTAAATATTTCTTTCAAGAACAAAGTATGATTAATCAAATTTCAGTTCCTAAAAGGCTGACAGTTTCAAGTAGCATAGACAGATTTTATTAGTTATTCACACAGAACTTATAATAAATTAATTCATGATAAAACACGAAAAAAAAATATTTCTTTCAAGCAGATTCAATCAAATTATAAAATTAAGAGATGTATGACTTATGCGGTCATCTTTTAAATTAACTAACTATAAATTCTTATAAATGTTAGCCGTTTACTTTACTCAAAATCCTAAAAGCATGAATACTAGTTTCACAGAGATCACACGTAAAAACGATTTCCAAGAGCAAGTATTTCGAGGATTCAATTGTAAGACGTTTTCAAAAAATGTATTTATTTGGAATCCTATAGGCATGATTTCTATTGCCACCTGTATTATTAAAATCCTATGAACATGCTTTCTAGGTGAAACTAATACTTAGAAAAAAAGTAAATAAAACATACAAACCCCCACCCCCATAAGCCCCTTTTCACTATTTTATCGTCTTTTACAATTAGTACAAATCGAAAATATGAAATAACAAATAAATACAAACATTAAAATGAAATAAATGAATAAATAAATCCATAGTCCTTTGATCCCGAGCGACTCTTCGCTCCCAACCTGTTAAACAAAACGGTTAATTAATGCAAAAAGCAAAGCAACAATGATCTGAACCTGAATTCGACACGTCAAGATCACGAGGATCTCTTGGATCCCGAGCAGTGCTCGTGTCGAAAATGGAAGCGAAGTAAAACAAAAATAGAGTAATATTAAGTATGGCGGTCCTTCTTTTTCTTTCACTGTTCGCCCCCCCTCTAACAGAGAAGAAGATGATGGTTTATATACTAAAGAGAAAAAATTAATTAAGGGAAGAAGTGGTCAGTAGAATCAATCAAGAGATAAAATTTCGTAATTAACAAAATCAGATCAAGATATATAAAGTATAATCCAACTTTTCTATTAAATAAATACTAAATCAATTAATAAAAGAGGAAACCAATTATAGAGTTTTTCTTTAAGTTGAGAAGGCAAGTCAATTAATATAATATATAAATTTAACATAAATAACACATGTTCAAATTAAGGGAATAACAAGAAGAGAATTTCTTATAATAGCGTGATTAAAAGCAAATCACGTAGAACAAAGGTTTAATTTACCATAATTACTTTTATAACAAAATCAACGAAAAGACTAGTTAAGGGAAAAGAGATCAATCAGCAGAGTGAAGACATGACGTAACTTACCATATATACATAAATAATAAAGATTGTCCCGTTAATGAAGGAATTGAAAAGAATCCATTTATCAAGAGAAGTAATGTTATATTCATCAATTTATTATGAACAAGTGAGTACTAAAACTGTATTAACTTATTACATGAAAAGTGATTCAATTATGGCAACATGAAACAATTTAAAAAAGTAAAGTAAGTCACATTTTATTGTAAGCAGCAAGATACCAAAGTTATCACATAGTTTGCATATCAATCACATTTCTTAGCACATAAATTTAATTTTGATAGGAAAAGGAATAAGTCAAATGATCTTGTTTTATGAAAGACTAACAGGAAACACAGCCCGTTCGCAATACATGAATTCAATTTAAATAGTAATATTTCGCCCAAAAATAGAGTCACAAAGCTATGTGAACTAATTATAACAAAAATCCAAAATTAGACAAGTCATAAGAGTTATGAATCGACGACAAGTATCACAAGATTTGGAGCATTTTCTTGCATAATAATATACATTCACAAAAGCATCAAGAACATACAAGCATCCAGTTGAATATAACAAATTATACCAGTGATGAATCGAAACTTGGCAACTTAAGAGGGATAAATTCATACCCCTCTCGCAATTATCAATAATATATCTAATGTTGGACGAATCTGTCCCAAAACCACAAGTAACGGTGTCAAATCTGGTCGCTTTTGCAACAACAAATAACTGTAATAATATATGTAATTTAGAAAGAATTATTAGTAAACAAGATAATAATTTTTAATAACTTTTTTTTCAAATAGAAACAGATAAAGAAATGGAACACAAAATATTAACAAAACCCAATGCTATTTCGCCGGAGAAGAGAGAAATTAGAAAGGGACTAAGACAAAGAAAGCATTTCTGTTTGGGCTGACCGAAAAATGAAGGGGGAAGAAGAAGATGATGACGTGAGGTCGGGTTGACTGCTGCTGGCTTTGCGGGTGTTCGGACGGCTGTTGGCAGTGGTCCGGTGGTGAGGGTGATGATGACGGCGAGGGAGGTTGTTTTCGCCGGATTTTTGGACGAAGAAGATGAGAGGCGACCAGCTTTTGTTTTGGTGTTAATGGTGATTTCCGGCCGTTGGTTGGGGTTTTCCGGTGGTCTAGCAGCGAGAGGAGCAGCGGGTGGTTGTTGTTGTTGCCGGAGATGAGGAAGAAAAGGAGGTAGGTCGGCGACTGGCTTAGAAGGGGAAGAGAGGTCGGCGTTAATGGTGGAAAGGGAGAGGAGAAGAGAGAGAAGAAGGATCCGGCGGCGGCTAGGTTAGGTCGGTGGCGGGTTGGTGGTGTTGTTGCCGGTGTAGTGCTGGTGGTTTGCAGGTGGAAGGGGAGAATGGGAGAGAGGAGATGCAGTGGTGGAGGAAGATTGCGATGAAGGGAAGAGGGTGACGGCTTTGGTTGGTTTCGGCGGGTCTAGCGGCGAGAGGAGCGACGGGTAGTTGTCCATGGTTGCTCGCCGGAATTAATGGTGAGAGCATGGTGTTGTTGGTGGCAGTGAGGGAGAAGGAGGCCGGCGACGGCGAGGGAAAAAAGGAGAGGGTAGGAGGGCGGCGGCTAGGGTAGGTGAGGGGAGAAAAATGAAAAGTTTTTAGGTTTAGGGAGTGTAGATAAGTAAATAAGGAAATAAGTGGGGTTTAATCCATAACCGTTGGATTAAATGAGATGGAGGGCTGAGATTGATTTAGGGAGATTTGGGTCGGGTTATGGGTAGAAGCGGGTTGCCCGAATGGGTAGACGGGTTGGAAATTAATTTGGATTGAAATTGAATTTAAATAGTAGCCACAATTGATCAATAGTGGCTAAAATTGACATAAATTGAATAGAAAGTGGCCAAAATTGAAATGAAATTGAATAGAAGTGGCTATAGTTTGAATAAATTGAATGAAATTGAATTTAGCTGCTATTAAATTAATAAATATACTACATTTGTAGATAAATAAGTAATAAATAATAAAAATAGTTTAAATTATAGAAAATCATTTAAATATTATTATTAATAAATAAAATCATAGCTCTTAGTATGCTTATGTAAAAATATCATATAATTACATTATTATATTTAAAAATAATTCAATGACTAGAAAATTAAATTATCAAATATTATAAAAATCATATTATTAACATAATAATTTATAAATTCGAGCAATATTATTAGTCAAATAAATTTGTAAAACTTAGTAAAATTAGGTAAATAATTTATTAAGTAAAGAATATATTTCAAAATAAGGGCGCATATTAAAATGAAATACATTATGTACGACGTAATTATTTAATATCAAAACTTAAAATTAATATAAATCATATATATATAACTTGGAATAATTATCGCAATATTATGATACTAAATTATTTTATAAATACAAAAAATAAGTCGATTTTTTGCGTAAAATAAATAAATAAATATATACATATATAAGCAGCATATTAAGGCGCAGGTCGGTCAAAATTGGGTGTCAACAACCTTCATCTTTGCTCGGGAATGAAGAATGAATTGTTGAGCAAAGAACGTTGACTTAGTAGCCAATTTTGTACGACCGAAGCAAAAATTTCGGCGGGGCTAAATAAAGGGAAATGAAGTCGTGAAGATATCGCGACCGAGACTTCAGTTTCAAGTCGCCTACATATCTCGGGTGTCACAAGAATCAGGCCGCGTGTAGTTCTGGATTTAGGGACGAACGAGATCCCTAAAAATTTATAACACGAGGCTTGAATAAGGATGGGTAGCACGAATCGACATGATTTGGGATGCGTTATGAAAATAAGCAGGTGAGAATACAGTTCAAAAGAAGAAAGTAGGAAGGCACTATCATTCGCAGCTCGTGATTCCTTCACTGTTCCCGAAAAGAACTAAAGCGTGCATATCAAATACTAAGTAAAATAATGAATGCGAAAATTAAACATGATGCAAGTTCCCTTTAGACAATGAAAGTTTGTTTACAGATAACGGATGATGTCTCTAAACCATGATGTCTTGGGCCATGATACGCAAAAAATAAATTCCTTAGGCCATGAAATGATGTCCGCAGGCCATGAAAAATGATGCCTTTAGACTATGACGCCTTAGGAGCATGATGAACATAAAATAAATTCCCTAGGCCATGAAATGATGTTTGCAGGCCATGAAGAATGACGCCTTTAGACTATGACGCCTTAGGGCATGATAAGCAGAAAATAAATTCCCTTAGGCTATGACATGATGTCTGCAGGCCATGAAGATGACGCCTTTAGACTATGACGCCTTCGGATGAGTGGAAGAAATGCTTATTCAAAGAAAGTAAATTGTTCGAGGGCCTCAATAATTCAAATAAGAGCTCCAGTTTATTCGGGCTCAAATGCAAATAACAGGCTCAACATGCATAAGCGGGCTTGAAATGCAAACAACGGGCTTGAAATGCATAAACGGGCTTGAATGCATGTATCGTGTATACCACGGGCTCAAAATGCATATATAAATGTATACCACGGGTTCGAATTCGAATAACGGGCTCAAATGCATAGGCAGGCTTAAAATGAAAATAACGGGCTTGAATGCATATATCATGTATGCCACGGGCTCAAAATGCATTTATGAATGTATATCACGGGCTCAAATGCATATGCACAATGTATATCCGGGCTCAAATGCATACGTAAAAGTAAATCCGGGCTCAGATGCATACGCAAAAGTAAATCCGGGCTCAGATGCATACGTAAAATGTATATCTGGGCTCAAAATGCATATATAAATTGTATATCAAAGGCTCAAAATGCATATGCAAAACGTATATCGCGTGCTCAAATGGATACAAATCACGGGCTCAAAAGCAAATTCGGGCTTAAATGCAAATAGGGCTCAGATGCATACATGAGAATGTATATCACGAACTCAAATGTATATATAAATGTTTATCTAGGCTCAAATGCATATGTAAAATGTATATCAAGGGCTCAGGATGCATATGCAAATATATATCAAGGGCTCAAATGCATATATAAAGTGTATATCACGGGCTCAAAATGCATATGCAAATATATATCAAGGGCTCAAATGCATATATAAAGTGTATATCACGGGCTCAAAATGCATATGCAAATATATATCAAGGGCTCAAATGCATATATAAATTGTATATCACGGTCTCAAAATGCATATGCAAATATATATCAAGGGCTCAAATGCATATATAAAGTGTATATCACGGGCTCAAAATGCATATGCAAATATATATATCAAGGGCTCAAATGCATATATAAATTGTATATTCGAGCTCAAATGCATATGTAAATGTATATCAATGGCTCAGAATGCATATGCAAATGTATATCAATGGCTCAAATGCATATGCAAATATATATCAAGGGCTCAAATGCATAAAGCGTATATCACGGGCTCAAAATGCGAATATAGGCTCAAAAGTGGAGAAATAAATAAATAAATAGTGATGGGCAGAGGTAACTATCACAACGTATAGGCTTCGAGAAAAAATCGTGGCTCAAATAATTTTGGCAGGGTAGTGCTTTACTCAAACAACGCGAAATATTAGAACTATGCTTAACCCTTAAAAGCTTGGGGGGTAAAGCTTGACTCATCTAAAGTCACAAGACTGAGAGTAGCACAATGATAATATGTTAAAAGTAGCATAAGGATAACAAAGAGCATGAGAGCTTGAAAATGACATGATAGTCATTCGGTCAAATAAAATGAGAAGAACACAACAGCAGCCTGCAAGCTTCAAAAAACTGGATAAATGATTAGTCAATAAGCATGAAGTAGCTAACAATTAGCGCTTAATCAAATCAAAATTTAGGAGGCAATGCTTAGCCTTTAAGATCAGAGGGTAGTGCTTAACCCGTAGGACAATGATTAGTCCTTAAAGAAAATTTTAGGGTAATGCTTAACCCTAGGACAATGCTTAGCCCTTGAAATAAAATCTAGGGTAGTGCTTAACCCTAGGACAGTGCTTAGCCCTCGAAATAAAAATTTAGGGTAGTGCTTAACCCTAGGACAGCTTAGCCCTATTCATGAACAAATTTCAAATAGTTTAGCTTTGAAGTTGATAGTAAATACCTTCGAAGATCCATATGAAATGATTGCAAATTTGGTACCTGTTGCATCCTGTGCTCAAAGAAAAATTCATCAGATTAAAATGGAAAAGGCTGATTTGTGCCCTTATTTGTCCGTTGCTATCCCGATCTCATGATCTTAATGATTAGAATGGAAGTCGCGTCCTTCCATAGATGTCCTCTTTGGCAATCAACTCCTATCTTGACTGAGCCTTGATGAAATTTTGAGATCCTTCTCAAAATTTCTGCCCCCGTTACGTGGAAACGCTCGATGTATTGAATTTTTGAGGTCTTCTCAAAAATTCTGCCCCAGTTGGACCTCTGTTGCGAATGATGTAAAGTTGTGAATTTTTGAGGTCCTCTCAAAAATTCTGCCCCAGTTACGCAGAAATGCTTGATTTATTGAATTTTTGAGGTCCTTTCAAAAATTCTGCCCAGTTGGTAAAGGAAAAAGAGAAAGGAAATTTTATTGAGATTTAAACCGAACCCCATAAGGGCGCCTACGTATCCCTCTTAAACGGGAATCAGGTCCAACGTAGTTAAGATTTTAGGGAATAATGAAATCCCTAAAGAAATTAAGGATTGAATAAAGACGGAAGTGGACGACATGATAAGAACAGGAGATGAGAGATGAGGATTGCACGTTTTAATGTCATATTGCTAATAAACGACGGAAGACTAAAAGCGGGGTAAAAATGAATACTATTTTCCTTTTGACCAGTGTGCCTTTTCACCTGCATATTTTAACACTATTAGATAAAAATGGTTAATCTGTATATGATACGAAATAATATAAGAGCAACATTATAGGAAATAGCGACGAGGGAAAAATATATAATTTTCTGAGGAATATAAGAGCAACATTATAGGAAATAGCGACGAGGGAAAAATATATAATTTTCTGAGGAACCTCAGAAAATCTGCCCCAGTTTCGGTTTTCCAAAGCGAATACCTGCAAAACTCAGACGAGATTATTAGTACTCGAATACAAATATAAAATTATTTAGCATTGATGTATCCCATTTTAGGGTGGATAAAATCCGATCATCTCATTTCAGAGCCGACAGGCTCGAATACAAGTAATAGGCTGGAAATGTAAATCAAAGGGCTCAAAAAAAATATTAAATGTAGGGCTCAAATATAATTATAGGACTCAAAATACAATATCGAGCTCGATTGTCCATTTATAGGGAGGACGAACCCAAAATACAATATCGAGCTCGATTGTCCATTTATAGGGAGGACGAACCCAAAAATGTCCACTTATAGGGCGGACCAACCCAACTGTCCTATTATTGGGTGGACTAACCCAGAGTATCCATTTGTAGGGCGGACAAACCCAATTATCCTATTATAGGGTGGACGAACCCAATTGTCCTATTATAGGGTGGACTAACCCAATG
Organism: Datura wrightii; assembly: GCA_035772735.1. Lineage (NCBI taxonomy): Eukaryota > Viridiplantae > Streptophyta > Magnoliopsida > Solanales > Solanaceae > Datura > Datura wrightii. The sequence continues at coordinate 52,188,525 of JASDFA010000006.1, read as the reverse complement.
GTCCTATTATAGGGTGGACGAACTCAATTGTCCTATTATAGGGTGGACTAACCCAGAGTGTCCATTTGTAGGGTGGACGAACCCAATGATCCTATTATAGGGTGGACTAACCCAAAGTGTCCATTTGTAGGGTGGACGAACCCAATTATCCTATTATAGGGTGGATGAACCTAATTATCAGTAGCATAATTTCAGTGGCTCAGATTATAGTAGCTCAATTCACGGTAGCATAGTAAGTAGCATGATAGTAGCTTGAATACTATAATAGCAGCTTGAAGTAATAAAATAGTGGCCCCAGAGTAGAATAGTAGTAACTCTAAAATAGCAGCAGTCACAACTGCATCTTGAAGGACAATAATGGTAGCTTGAAGTAATACAATAATAATAACAGCGTGGTAGCTCCAAAGCAGCACAATGATATCTTGAAGTAGCATGATGATAGTACCAGCGTAATTGTAGCTTGATAAGAATAAATAGATAGCTTGAAGATTGTGAAATAGTGGCTCGAAGGTATCATATTAGTGGCCAGATTGAAATAGTGGCATAATAATAATTTAGACAGTAGCATAATGGGCTTGATTGAATAACACAGTAATAGTATGACAGAACTTGAATATTAGGTTGACGGTAGCATAATAACCACTTAGCAATGGTAGCTTGACCTGTGGCACAATATCTTGAATCCAAAGGCACAATAATAATCTTGATAATAGCAGATTGGCGTCATGATAAAGTTTGAATCTAGAAGCGTGTGATAACTTCGAAAGCAGCACAACAGATGTCAAATAACAATTGATCCAAAAATAGAATAGTCCAGCCTTCGTCTAAGGAATAGTTCCTTCTCGACCACGAGAATATAATTTATTTTTTTTTCGGGTGTGCCTATACTCAAAGAAAAATTTGTGAGTTTTCAAAGGTAAGGTTAATGCATACCTTTTTGTATATCCTTTGTTCCTTGTCATTGTTTTGATCCTCTATAGACTTTGCATTTTGGTAAAATTTTTGAGGAATTCTCAAAAATTTCTGCCCCAGTTTAGAATGCAGAGTGTTTTGCAAACCTCCTTGCTGCCTGCTTGTGGAATTTTCCACGTTCCCTCAAAATTCTGCCCCCAGTTTGACTTAAGGGCTTTATATTCCTGCTTCACTCAAATAAAAATTATTAATTGAAAAGAAATGGCAATCATATATTTGAACATCAAAATTCAGTTTTTGAATCTACATTTGGTCTTTTATGAGTCGAATGAAATTGGCAAAGATTTCATATTTGGATGTGACGAAGATATTTGATTGGGATATGAGGAGAAAGAAAAATTTATTTGATTGAGACCGAACCCAAAAATGGGCTGCCTACGTATCCAAAAGGAATCAGGTCAGACGTAGTTCAAAATTACAGAGAAAATGAATGAGATGGGAAAATGATAGAGTGGAGGAAGGGTGAACGAAAGCGCTTTGCTTATGAAGGTCTCGTCTTCATCAGTTCCTTTTGCGCTTTCTTGTCAAATGTTTTGGAACTATTTTTGTTGGATCACCTTGGATAACGGTTGCTCCAGAAACAAGGAGGTTGTAATTCATCGGTCCTTGATGTACTATTATCCTCCTTTTCTCAACCAAATCCTGAATCTTGTATTTCAAAGCTGTACATTCTTCGGTATCATGTCCTTGAATATTCGAATGGTATGCGCAACTCTTGGATGGATCAAAATTTGGAGATGGGTATTTAGGAATCCACTCTCTTCTCGGTTTCAAAACTCCTTGGGTCTTCAACCTTTCAAATATGCCTGCCAGAGATTCAGTTAGAGGAGTAAATGTACGAGACTTCACAAAATTGGATTGTACTGGATGAGCCTGGTTTTGAAAATCAGGTTGGTCAGAATCAGGTGATATCTGATAAATTTGCTGTTGGGAGCTCTGCTCATTGCCAGAGTCAAAGATGGTACATACTTGTTGTACATCCTGATGATGTTGTGGTGGAGGAATAGCGATTGAGATATCCTTTTTCCTTTTATTCGGAGGACTTTCTCGTGCTTGAGAACATGGGGAAATATCAATAATTTTTCCTGTTCGAATGCCATATTCCAATTCTTTCCCAATCCAAATTAGACTTGCGAAGCTATGAATGATTGTAAAATATAAATACTTGCGATATATACCGTCTAATGACTTGATAAAATATTGGACTAATTCTTCTTCAGATAGCGAGTGATGGATCTTAGAAGCTTCCCTTCGCCATCGAGTCACATATTCCTCAAAGGATTCGTGATTCATTTTCCTTATCTCAAGCAAATCTAGAAATGTCGGGTCATCCTTAGTATTAAATTTGTACTGTTCTACAAAATCTCGAGCCATATCTTCCCAAGTTTGCCATTTATTGAAGTCTTGCTTGACATACCAAGTTAATGCCATTCCTGCCAGGCTCTGCATGAATAATCTCATTAAGAGAGCTTCATCATGTCCAATTCCGACTAATCTACCGCAATAGTCCTTCAGATGTTCGATTGGGTCTCCATGCCCATCGAAGATGTTGAATTTTGGGATCTTGTATCCCAGCGGCAATTGAACACTTGGATGTAGGCACAACTTCTTATACCTTAAATCTGGAATATTTTTTGAGCGTAGCTTCTCATCCACAATCTTTTCCAAGTTATTGAACTCTCTCCGTAGCGTGATGATCTCTCTCTCGGATATCGTCATGTCTTGCAAAGGGCCGATATAGGTATGTGATGAAGGAATTTGTTGAGGAAGTGTAAGAGGTGGAGTTGGACAGAGAGATACTGTCGAGAAGAGACCTTGTGTCGGGAGAGAACTAATGTTTGTGTCAGGAATAAAAGTAGAATTGTTTGGGATGTTGGACATTCGGACAGAATTGCAGATTCTCACTGAGTTGATGTTCAAATATTTGACAGCCCTTAAGCATAAACATATCAAATACAAACGTCCGATTAGTATGCGAAAATAGAAAGTATTAGTGACTACATCAAAATAACGATCTTGTTAAAGAGTTTCAAGAAAGATAAATAAATTTAAGCTTTGACACAGACATTTTATAGCATGAGGGTGACAAAACTCGCGATTAATGACTATTAGAGAGTTAAGATTTGAAATGGTGATATTGCAAAAGAATTTAGCAAGCTGGTGGAATGAGCAATGTCGACTTGTGCCAGACAATCAGATATCTTGCTATGTAAATGAAAGGTAACACATAATCCTAACTAATAAAAATGAATCGAAATTGTGAGAGCTTTAAGAGAATGTCGAAACCTTAGTGGCCAAGGATAACTAATGCAAACTATAGTATTTAATTTGAACAAATAAATTATGAACGCTAAAAAGGCTATTTTGGAAGACACATAAATCAACATTGATGAAAGAAAATTTTGGGCAAGGTTACGGGATTGTGTGCCTTGGGCTTAAAAGTGTAGGTTATATGGATTATGAGATTGAGAGATTATAAACATGAGATGATTTTAGAATTACATAAAAAATTAGGAATCAACGGACAAAGGAAAATAAAACAATTGCACAATTACATATCAAATTAACATGTAACAAACAATTCGTGCGTCCTAATGTATTGTGACCTCTTGGTGCCAGAGGTAGGCTTAACGAATTTTGAGAGACAAATATGCCATAATACATTGTCCTATTTGCTCTTGCTGAAATATCCAATATGAATAATTTTTGCTTAATTTTTTTTTTATAAATGAAATATTACAATGAAAAAAGTTTATAAGAGAAATGAAGCTATAAATTTAAATAAAATGCTCCTTCTTCTTTCGGCTTAATCATAGCTTAAACAATACGAAATTAATTCATCACAACCTGCATTATAAAAAGGTTAGTTTTGTCTTTTCTTCCTAAGGAACAAATAGTCCCTGTATTTAGGCGTATTTGCCTCTCAAAAAATGCAAATAAACATGACAATGTTCTTTTCTAGACAGTAAATCTCTTTGGACTTCGGGCAAAGTCAAACTAATGATCTCAAGATACCAAAGATATCGAGACCTCTTAGGGATAATGCATGCATGATGTGTATACCTTACTAAAGGTGTACGCGGCCAAGATCTAGGAAAAAGAGTAGGTATGACACGGTTCCCTCGAGCGGACAACTCGAGAGTGAGGAAGCTTATGACCGTCGACGCACCGCTGATCGACCAAATCACAAGACAATCCTCGGGGTGTTTTAAACTGGTGAACGGCTGTGAAACCACGCAACCGTCATTGTGTGTGAAAGTGAGAATTTCCCAAGTGGGGGAAGTATGAGGGATATGAAAATTAATAAAATACAACAATTTACAAAATAATAAAAAAACAAAGAAAGAAAACGGTTAGTAACTTCAAGACAAAAATCATAATATTGACAAATATAAGTGAAAATAAAATAAATTAAATAGAACAGTTAGCAAAATCAAACACAAATAAGGCCCCAATTAATAAGCACGTAATGGTCAAAGCCTAATGTCCCCAGCAGAGTCGTCATTCTATCGCGCCCCATTTTTCCCTCGCGGAAAAGCGGGACCCAACATGTGACGTCTCTTAAGGGTGGAAGAAAGAGTCGCCACCTAACGAATTAAAGGTGCGTTAGGGCACCGTTCTAAGCTTTTATTTTCTAGGTTACCAGAGTTCGGGTAAGGACTTTAATTACCTCGAAAGGAAGGTGTTAGGCACCTTTCGAGGTCCACAAATGTGGTTTCCGACCGTACTCATTAAATGGAGATATTAACTAAATGACCAAATAAAGTCGATGAGTTGTTAAACATAAATAAAATACTAACATAAATACTAAATTAGCAAATTAAGAAGTTAACCTAAAAAGTGGGATCAGGTTTTGACAAGGCTGAAAACGGGCCCAATCCGATATTACTCCCATCGATTCTATTTTAAAATCAAGATAGAATGAAGAGAATAATATATATATATATATAATTTGAGAAAAATGCATTTTAAGAAAATCAGGAATATATATATACATATATGTATTTTTAAACATTTTTATTTTTAATAAAAGTATATCAATATTTCATAATAAGAGAAATTTTAAAGACTTTGAAAGCTTCTTTAAAAACGCGAAATTAGAAAAGATGGGAGTAACAAATTGCTTTGTATTTACAAAGCTGATATATGCTTCATATGAGAAGTCAGCTATAGCCTGTCCGTTTCATCATCTCCCGTCTACCCACCTATTTAATTAATTATTATTAAAACTAAGTAGTCTAAATGGAAAAGACTAACGCCCTAATAAGTGCCTACCCGCCCCAATCCTAATGTCCAAGAGGCAATTGGACTACTATTTTTTTGGAGTTGGGTTCTAAAATCCTAAGGCTTTATAAAAGGTGATTAACATCAAGCAAGTGGTGAAATTCAAATACACAATTAACACCAAGGAGTTTTCAAATAGGCCTCTTTATAACCTATGAGGGATTTCTAAAGAGATGAAGTGAATCCTACAAATATAATTTCTAGTGTAAATATAATGACTTTACCTTATTATTAACATATGAGTAGCTTCTGATTAATACATTAACATGGTAAATGCAACAATACTTATTTATTCTAACAATCGTGTTACCTAAATATTTCTTTCAAGAACAAAGTATGATTAATCAAATTTCAGTTCCTAAAAGGCTGACAGTTTCAAGTAGCATAGACAGATTTTATTAGTTATTCACACAGAACTTATAATAAATTAATTCATGATAAAACACGAAAAAAAAATATTTCTTTCAAGCAGATTCAATCAAATTATAAAATTAAGAGATGTATGACTTATGCGGTCATCTTTTAAATTAACTAACTATAAATTCTTATAAATGTTAGCCGTTTACTTTACTCAAAATCCTAAAAGCATGAATACTAGTTTCACAGAGATCACACGTAAAAACGATTTCCAAGAGCAAGTATTTCGAGGATTCAATTGTAAGACGTTTTCAAAAAATGTATTTATTTGGAATCCTATAGGCATGATTTCTATTGCCACCTGTATTATTAAAATCCTATGAACATGCTTTCTAGGTGAAACTAATACTTAGAAAAAAAGTAAATAAAACATACAAACCCCCACCCCCATAAGCCCCTTTTCACTATTTTATCGTCTTTTACAATTAGTACAAATCGAAAATATGAAATAACAAATAATACAAACATTAAAATGAAATAAATGAATAAATAAATCCATAGTCCTTTGATCCCGAGCGACTCTTCGCTCCCAACCTGTTAAACAAAACGGTTAATTAATGCAAAAAGCAAAGCAACAATGATCGGAACCTGAATTCGACACGTCAAGATCACGAGGATCTCTTGGATCCCGAGCAGTGCTCATGTCGAAAATGGAAGCGAAGTAAAATAAAAATAGACTAATATTAAGTATGGCGGTCCTTCTTTTTCTTTCACTGTTCGCCCCCCCTCTAACAGAGAAGAAGATGATGGTTTATATACTAAAGAGAAAAAATTAATTAAGGGAAGAAGTGGTCAGTAGAATCAATCAAGAGATAAAATTTCGTAATTAACAAAATCAGATCAAGATATATAAAGTATAATCCAACTTTTCTATTAAATAAATACTAAATCAATTAATAAAAGAGGAAACCAATTATAGAGTTTTTCTTTAAGTTGAGAAGGCAAGTCAATTAATATAATATATAAATTTAACATAAATAACACATGTTCAAATTAAGGGAATAACAAGAAGAGAATTTCTTATAATAGCGTGATTAAAAGCAAATCACGTAGAACAAAGGTTTAATTTACCATAATTACTTTTATAACAAAATCAACGAAAAGACTAGTTAAGGGAAAAGAGATCAATCAGCAGAGTGAAGACATGACGTAACTTACCATATATACATAAATAATAAAGATTGTCCCGTTAATGAAGGAATTGAAAAGAATCCATTTATCAAGAGAAGTAATGTTATATTCATCAATTTATTATGAACAAGTGAGTACTAAAACTGTATTAACTTATTACATGAAAAGTGATTCAATTATGGCAACATGAAACAATTTAAAAAAGTAAAGTAAGTCACATTTTATTGTAAGCAGCAAGATACCAAAGTTATCACATAGTTTGCATATCAATCACATTTCTTAGCACATAAATTTAATTTTGATAGGAAAAGGAATAAGTCAAATGATCTTGTTTTATGAAAGACTAACAGGAAACACAGCCCGTTCGCAATACATGAATTCAATTTAAATAGTAATATTTCGCCCAAAAATAGAGTCACAAAGCTATGTGAACTAATTATAACAAAAATCCAAAATTAGACAAGTCATAAGAGTTATGAATCGACGACAAGTATCACAAGATTTGGAGAATTTTCTTGCATAATAATATACATTCACAAAAGCATCAAGAACATACAAGCATCCAGTTGAATATAACAAATTATACCAGTGATGAATTGAAACTTGGCAACTTAAGAGGGATAAATTCATACCCCTCTCGCAATTATCAATAATATATCTAATGTTGGACGAATTTGTCCCAAAACCACAAGTAACAGTGTCAAATCTGGTCGCTTTTGCAACAACAAATAACTGTAATAATATATGTAATTTAGAAAGAATTATTAGTAAACAGGATAATAATTTTTAATAACTTTTTTTTCAAATAGAAACAGATAAAGAAATGGAACACAAAATATTAACAAAACCCAATGCTATTTCGCCGGAGAAGAGAGAAATTAGAAAGGGACTAAGACAAAGAAAGCATTTCTGTTTGGGCTGACCGAAAAATGAAGGGGGAAGAAGAAGATGATGACGTGAGGTCGGGTTGACTGCTGCTGGCTTTGCGGGTGTTCGGACGGCTGTTGGCAGTGGTCCGGTGGTGAGGGTGATGATGACGGCGAGGGAGGTTGTTTTCGCTGGATTTTTGGACGAAGAAGATGAGAGGCGGCCAGCTTTTGTTTTGGTGTTAATGGTGATTTCCGGCCGTTGGTTGGGGTTTTCCGGTGGTCTAGCGGCGAGAGGAGCAGCGGGTGGTTGTTGTTGTTGCCGGAGATGAGGAAGAAAAGGAGGTAGGTCGGCGACTGGCTTAGGAGGGGAAGAGAGGTCGGCGTTAATGGTGGAAAGGGAGAGGAGAAGAGAGAGAAGAAGGATCCGGCGGTGGCTAGGTTAGGTCAGTGGCGGGTTGGTGGTGTTGTTGCCGGTGTAGTGCTGGTGGTTTGCAGGTGGAAGGGGAGAATGGGAGAGAGGAGATGCGGTGGTGGAGGAAGATTGCGATGAAGGGAAGAGGGTGACGACTTTGGTTGGTTTCGGCGGGTCTAGCGGCGAGAGGAGCGACGGGTAGTTGTCCATGGTTGCTCGCCGGAATTAATGGTGAGAGCGTGGTGTTGTTGGTGGCAGTGAGGGAGAAGGAGGCCGGCGACGGCGAGGGAAAAAAGGAGAGGGTAGGAGGGCGGCGGCTAGGGTAGGTGAGGGGAGAAAAATGAAAAGTTTTTAGGTTTAGGGAGTGTAGATAAGTAAATAAGGAAATAAGTGGGGTTTAATCCATAACCGTTGGATTAAATGAGATGGAGGGCTGAGATTGATTTAGGGAGATTTGGGTCGGGTTATGGGTAGAAGCGGGTTGCCCGAATGGGTAGACGGGTTGAAAATTAATTTGGATTGAAATTGAATTTAAATAGTAGCCACAATTGATCAATAGTGGCTAAAATTGACATAAATTGAATAGAAAGTGGCCAAAATTGAAATGAAATTGAATAGAAGTGGCTATAGTTTGAATAAATTGAATGAAATTGAATTTAGCTGCTATTAAATTAATAAATATACTACATTTGTAGATAAATAAGTAATAAATAATAAAAATAGTTTAAATTATAGAAAATCATTTAAATATTATTATTAATAAATAAAATCATAGCTCTTAGTATACTTATGTAAAAATATCATATAATTACATTATTATATTTAAAAATAATTCAATGACTAGAAAATTAAATTATCAAATATTATAAAAATCATATTATTAACATAATAATTTATAAATTCGAGCAATATTATTAGTCAAATAAATTTGTAAAACTTAGTAAAATTAGGTAAATAATTTATTAAGTAAAGAATATATTTCAAAATAAGGGCGCATATTAAAATGAAATACATTATGTACGACGTAATTATTTAATATCAAAACTTAAAATTAATATAAATCTTATATATATATAACTTGGAATAATTTTCGCAATATTATGATACTAAATTATTTTATAAATACAAAAAATAAGTTGAATTTTTGCGTAAAATAAATAAATAAATATATACATATATAAGCAACATATTAAGGCGCAGGTCGGTCAAAATTGGGTGTCAACAACCTTCACTGACTTGGATCCATTTTTACTCCACATTCCTGGAGAAGTATGCTCCCCGTACTCTGAGGGACAGAAGACGGGATGAGTTCACCATCATCGAGCAAGGGAACTTATCTGTTGCAGCATAAAAGGCTCGATTTCATTCCCTATCCAGGTATGCTTTACCTTTATTCTTCACGGAGGTGGAGAGGATCAGGTGGTTTGTTAAAGGCCTAAATGTGGGTCTCCAGGTATCAGCTCTTCAGATGATCTCCTCAGGTAAGACTTTCCAAGAGGTGGTGGAGTATGTGAAGTCGGTGAAAGGGGTGAGATAGGAGGGATATGCAAGCAAAGCCGAGAAGAAGGCTAGGAGGGTGGGTTCCTTTAGTAGTTCTTTTTACAGGGCTCTGTCACCACAGGGATTCTTTAGGGGTCGTGTTCGGTCTGCTATGCAATATCAGCTGGAGGTCCGCCAGGGACAGCTCCGCGACCATAAAGTGTAGTTGGGGATACTTAGGTTATTCATTCAGACTTCAGAGCTCTCCCTATTTCCTCTATTCCGGATCAGAGACTAGTGATTGAGAAGGTATGTCATGAGTGTGGTGAGTATGGCCACATCCGCAGATGGTGCCCCAAGTTCGGATAGGGCGGGCAGATTGTTCTTCACCTAGCTTCTCGAGCTCCGCCCCTGCCGGGTGAGAAGGTAATGCATTCAGTCTGGATCATCCACAGCTTGGACGAGGTAGTCAGCTAGCCATTAGAGGTGGTGCTTAGAAGGGTAGAGAACGTGCTTAGGTGGGAAGGGGTGGCACCCAGTTAGGTAGAAAGGTGGCATAGCCCAACCGAGGCGGTTCTTAGGCCGATAATCAAGCATATTTCTATGTTTTTCCTGGTAGACCAGAGGAAGAGGCTTCAGACGTCGTTATTATAGGTATGATCTTAGTGGCCAATAAAATGGCTATTTCATTGTCTGATCCGAGCTCTATATTTTCTTATGTGTCTGCTTAGTTTGCATCGGGTTTGGATCTTGTTTATGATGTGCTTGATACTCCTATCTGTGTGTCTACTCCTGTTGGGGTTCTGTATTGATGGATACGGTTGTTCGTGATTGCATTATTGATTTCATAGGGTTTGACACTCTGGCAGACTTAATGATCTTAGACATGGTTAATTTTGATGTAATTTTAAGAATGAGCTGGTTGTCCCCTTAATATGCCATTCTAGAATTCCATGCTAAGACCGTCATTACATCGGGGCTAGCGGCGTCTAGGGTGGAGTTGAAAGGGAATTGTAGCCCTGCTCCTAAGAACTCATCTCTTACATTCATGCCCGTATATTGATAGAGCAGGGTTGTTCAGCACATCTAGAGCATATTTGGGACACTAGTTCCGAGAGTCCTTCCATAGAGTTGGTTCCTCTTGTTCGTGAGTTCTTATAGGTGTTCCCTGCAGATCTGCTCGGCATGCTGCCAGACTATGGCATTAACTTTTGTATAGATTTAGAGTCAGAGACTCGACCTATTTCTATTTCTCCAGCTGTATGGCACCTGCTGAGTTGAGAAAACTCAAGGAGCAGTTGCAGGAGTTGCTTAGTAAAGGGTTTATTAGACCAAGTGTGTCATCGTGGGGTGCCCCGATTTTGTTTGTGAAGAAGAAGGATGGTAGTATGCGGATGTACATCGACTATCGTCAGTTGAACGAGGTGATTATTCGGAACAAGTATCCTCTTCCTCGAATAGATGATTTGTTTATTCAGTTACAGGGGGCGATTGTGTTTTCGAAAATTGACTTGAGGTTCGGTTATTGCCAGCTGAAAATTCGGACTGAAGATATTCCCAAAATAGCCTTTCGGACCATATATGGGCATTATGAATCTCTGGTCGTGTCATTCGGACTCACTGATGCCCCAACTGCGTTCATGAGACTGATGATCGGTATTTTCAACTTACATGGACTCCTTTATATTGTGTTTATTGACAATATCTTGGTGTATTCTAAGACCAAAAAGGAGCATAAAAATCATTTGAGAATTATGCTGGAATTACTAAAGGAGAAGAAGCTGTACGCCAAGTTCTCTAAGTGTGAGTTTTGGTTGGAATCAGTGTCTTTTCTGGGACATGTGATTTCCAAGGAGGGAATCCAAGTTGATCCACAGAAGGTGGAGACGGTCAAAAATTGGGCAAGGCTAACTAACGTGATGGAAATTCGGAGTTTTATGGAGCTAGCCAATTACTACCATCAGTTCGTGAAGGGTTTTGCATCCATCGCTTCGGTGCTGACCAAGTTGACCCAAAAGGATGTACCCTTCCAGTGGTCAGAGGAATTTAAAGCAAGTTTTTCAGAAACTCAAGACTTTGCTAACCACAACACCTATCCTGGTGTTACCAGTGCAAGGTAAAGACTTTGTTATTTATTATGATGCCTCACGGTCTGGGTTGGGTGATGTGTTAATGCAAGAAGGATAGGTCATTGCTTATTCCTCAAGATAGTTGAAGGTGCATGAGAAGAATTACCTCATGCATGACCTGGAGTTAGCAACGGTGGTGTTTGCCTTAAAAATTTGGAGGCATTACCTATATGGAGTTTGATGTGAGCTGTTCACGGATCATCGCAGCTTGCAGTATGTGTTCTCCCAAAAATATCTCAATTTGAGGCAGAGGAGATGGATGGAGCTGCTTAAGGATTATGATATCACTATCCTGTACCATCCAGGAAAGGTCAATGTTGTGGAAGATGCATTGAGTCAGAAGACAGTGAGCATGGGTAGTTTAGCTTGCTTGGAAGCTGCTCAGTGGCCGATGACTAGAGAAGTTCAGACTTTGGAAAATAGTTTGGTGAGGTTGTCGCTGACAGGAACAGGTGGGATATTAGCCAACATGGTGGCTAAGTCCTCACTGCTTAAGGAAATCAATGGTAGATAATTCGAAGATAAAAAGCTCGGTAAGATCAGGTATAAAGTTCGGTGGGAAGAAGCCAAGGAAGCAGTGTTAGATGATGAAGGGGTCCTGGATGATGAAGTAGTATTTTATATATATATATATATATATATATATGGGTTGTAACTTGTTACATCCAGTGGATGAAAAAAGATTGGATGGTAAAAGTATCCTAAGATGAGTGGCTCGTGCCCTAGGGGAGAATTCAAGCAAGCTATATTGTTAAGTGGCTTGTGTCCAACGGGAGCATCTGGACGAGCATTTGAGTGGGAGCGAGTACCACACTGGTACAGTACATGAATTTCTAGAGTCCCCTGTAGGTCATGACTGGAAGGGTAGAAATAAGATCCTCTTGCATGTGTGTACACTGGTTTTGTGGATTGAGTGTTTACCGTGGTATGGTGGAGGCGTGTGTCGATCATGTCACCATTTGTTTTCTTTGTTTATGTTATATTTGTAATCATGTGTAAAACTAAATGAAGAATGTGCTAAGTGGTTGTGGAGTTACGGGTTTTGTTTATGTAATTTGAAACGAAAGACATGAATCCGATTTTAAGTGTGACACGGTCATGATACTAGTAACTGTTGAGTGGATTTTGCTTGTAATTGCCTGTTGCATTTGTAAGTGATACATATTTGTATTCATTGATTGTTTAGACTTATGTGATAATTGGATTGATCTGTAGAGTATGTGAATCATTAAAACGGATAAACTGATGAACTGATGTACTGATGAAGGTATAGCTAAGTCGAGTTACTGCCTAAGGTAGTACCGCTGCAGTGTGACTTCTTCCAATGTGGTGAGACCGTTGCAGCAAAAGGCCCAATCCAGTGAGCAGGCCCGCTGTCACCTGAGTAGAACTAGCGTAATTGAAATGGCTTCTATACTTCTGTAAAATATTGGAGACTTGTTTTATATAATTGTTGCTATGTTTACATGTTATTATGTAAGATCGGCCGATGATTCCTACCAGTACCGTGTTATGTACTGATTCTATCCCTTTACTTCTTTTCTGAGTGCAGAGTTTGAACCTGAAAGTTCTTCACGTCCTCACCTATAGAGCAGCAGCCGTTTTTGAAAGGTGAGCAGACCGAGAAAGCTGCACTACTCCTCCGTCGAAGATATCTTTCCTTCCGGATATTTATTTCATTTGTGTTTAGACTTACTCATTTTTAGAGTGTCAGCAGACGTCTTGTGCAATAACAGTCAGGTCTTGAGTTAGTTGTTATGTAATATTTTGGTTGTAAGATGATTGGTACCATTCTTGGTAATTTATTTTGTTTTATTATAACCTTTTATTTCTTATGAATGTTCCGTGTTGGGTTAAAAAATTGAGAATCGGTTGTTCATCCACCGGGGGAGTTAGTGTGGATTCCAATCACGGCCAGTTGGGTCGTGACATTAAAGGTGATAAATGGGCAGATTTGATCAAATTAATGGAACAAAAGAGTTCAAACCAATAATGAATTGCGATTCAGGTTGAAAGTTTGTTTGGGTCATAATGGTTTGATCAATGAACCAAATAACGGTTCATAACGTAACACATCTAATACGATGTAACTCTCATCTTCTCTTTTTTTGTTGCTTTCAAAATAAAAATAAGTGAAGCTAAAATATTTATCTTAAATTATTAGTTTAAATTCTTTTAAATTAACATATTTCTTAATTTCCATATTTAATTTTATACATTATAGTTTGGATTGCATTTTGATCGGTCGGGTCATATTATTTTTGCACGTGTGGAGCTAATATTTTGATAGGTTATTGGGTTCAAGCCATTAGGGCTCTTAGGCCAAGTCAAAAAAAGAGTTGTGACACAACTCATTTAAATTTATGCAAGCTAGACGGGTTAGCAGAAAAAATGAGTAAATTTTGACACTTGCAATTTTCACTTTTGAATTTTTTTGTTTCTCTTTGTTTGCAAAAAGAAAAAAGAGAAGAAAAATTAGAAAAAAAAGCTCTTCATATCAGATGGCTCGGAACAAATTAAGTAAATTAAAACTAAAAGATGAATTTAGGATTTAAGTTTAATGTGTTCAAAATTTGAATTCTTTAAAAATTTTAGTTCAAAATTTTCTCTCAAACATGCAAGACCAAACAATTACTAGTTTATTGGCTTTTAGTTGTTTCATCTTTTCCTTTTTTTTTCTTTTTTTTTTTGTTTTGGTAGGGTATGGAAAACTTTTTTAATGTTTGATCATGCAATTATTATCGTGACACCTCTATTATACAATTATTGCTGAGTAAAGTCGAGTCAGAAGTTTAAAGAGAATAAATAGGGTTGCCCCAACAAAAATCAAATTATATTCTTTTCTGAAAGATGATTCATCAACTAAATAGTTATATTTCATTTTCAAGAATGTCACAATTTCAGTCTACACATTTTTATACGATATCAATATCAAAGCTTTCAGCCATGCACCACTAAGGTAGGAGCATAATTCAAAATTTTCGTTTCATAAATTTTAAATTTTAGGATTTGATAGCCTTTTGGGCTCACGATACTTATTTATAAATTAAGCAAATATTTTAATAGATTATATATATATATACATACATACGATAATAATTACTTTTCATGATATAATAACTATCTCTGGTTACTGAACTTTGATTTCATTATATATATGTCTCTCTCTCTCTCTCTAGAGAGAGAGAGAGAGACATATATATAATGAAATCAAAGTTCAGTAACCAGAGATAGTTATTATATCATGAAAAGTAATTATTATCCTCAAGTATTTAACATTCTTGTTCAACTCTAAAAATGGACAGCCTAATTCGAAAAATTTTACAATGGGTGAGGCACAATCAATAATAGCTGTGTGAGGACACCCTATATTGTGACAAGTGTTTCTGTGGACCTCTCTTGTTAGCCCCCCCTTTTTTCATTTTCATTTCCTCCGAATTGAAAAATTCTATAATGGGTGAGGCACAACCAATAATAGTTGTGTGAGGGCACCCTATATTTGTGACAAGTATTTCTGTAGGCCTCTCTTGTCAGCCCCTCTCTTTTTCACTTTCATTTCCTTCGAATTGAAAAATTTTATAATGGGTGAGGCACAACCAACAATAGTTGAATGAGGGCACCCTATATTTGTGACAAGTGTTTTTGTGGGCCTCTTTTGCCAGCCCCTCTCTTTTTCACTTTCATTTTCTCCTAATTCCCCTACAACGACCTATTGTTAGAAGTAAAGGGTCGTCATTCAACCCGTTCTTGCAATACCGATAAACCTGTCAAAATCTATCTTCCAACTAAATAGCCAGACGACGAGTCATTATTTGATATAACGACTCATCATAGGGAGCCATTAGATGAAATCCAGAAAGGGTTAGAAATTTCTCCAGTGACAACAATTGAAAAAAACGATATGTTGTTTCAGATAATGGGTCGTTTAATCCGTCTATTGGAAGATCCAGAATCTCTTTGAAACTTCCCCCAATGACAACCACTGAAACCAATGACTCATTTTTCCATCTAATGAGTCGTTATTCCTGTCCGTTGGTCAATTTCAGAAACTGTTCAAAGTCCCAGTAGTAATGATGAGTCGAGGTAACGAGTCATCCAGTCACCTAATGAATCGTTAGGTAACTCGTTAAGTGGAGGTGTCAAGTTGAGATCAAAAAATTAGAATTTCCTCAAGTGGCAACGAGCAGAAACAACAATCCTTTGTTCCCTCCAACGAGTCGTCATGTCATCCGTTGTGAGAATTTCAAAGAAGGAAAATTTTCAGACCCAGGACCAATGACTGGTCTTAGCGATTCATGGTCACCACCAACGACTCGTGTGACTCTTTGAGTCATTACGGGCAATTTTTTAGACTTTTCTCCAGGGGTATTTTAGTAAAACCGTAAGCTCCTAACCCCTAAACTACGTCGTTTTAGGGTATATTATCAGGGGATTAATGGAATTAGTCGATCCTTCTCCCCCATTTCTCACTTAGCTCTTAAGACCAAAATGTAGAAAACTCAGACAGGCTTCTCAGGGCAAGAGTTAGGGTTCTGCTTCTTCTCTAGATTCCAAGAGCTT
Organism: Datura wrightii; assembly: GCA_035772735.1. Taxonomy (NCBI): domain Eukaryota; kingdom Viridiplantae; phylum Streptophyta; class Magnoliopsida; order Solanales; family Solanaceae; genus Datura; species Datura wrightii. Next base: position 52,172,272 of record JASDFA010000006.1, on the reverse strand, counting down.
CCTCAGAGAAATTCTTCTACAAGTATGTGGGGTTTTAGCAAGGGTATTCCTCTTATCCTTGTGCCCAAGTATTTTCAGAATCTTTCATTGATTCACGCCTAGAAATCACGAGTTAGGGTTTCAGACAGATCCTGATTTCCTTGTATTTTATTAGCTCTCCCAATTCCCCGGAGTAATACTATGTGAAATTCATGATTTGACTTTATTTTTATATATTCATTTCTAGCACTAATATTAGCGATGTTGGGTTGAATACTGTATGAATGTTCAAGTTAAAATTTGTACTTTCAGATTACAGGTACACTTATTATTCTTTCAGAAATGTCAACTGATCAGTTTGACCAATTTATGAGTTTATGTTTAAATTTAGTATCTTCAGTTATTAGGTCCCTTAGGCTCTCAGGACACTTTCAGATAAGTTGTTCTGTTTTAGCCTTAGGACATCAGTCTTGAGCTAATCAGTCCAGTTAGAATTGCTAGAATTCTAGTTGGGAGTAGTACTTAGCACCGAGCAGGCGGGGGTTTAGCGCATTTAGGTTTACAGAACTACGTGCCACCATATGTTATTAACCCAAATGGGCCCCAGACAATGAGCACACAACTCAGCCACTACACCCTCGCAAGATACAGAGGGCTCTTTTCGATGGGGTATATATATTGAACACCACGTTTAACTCACGTGGTTATATGTTCGTTAGAGTCTCTCCTACAGTACAGTTCAGTCTCAGATCTTAGGATATGATTACGACCCTTATATCAGTTTTACCAGTTTTTAGTACTCTCAGATTTCAGTTTACCTACAACATGTATAATTTTAGTCAGGGTCATTTTATATATTTCAGCATGTTTATTTAACATATTCTTTCAGTATGATTATGTTCTAAAATTTCATGACCTCGCATACACAGTAAATTCAAAGTACTAACACATGTTTTTCATGCTATATTACTTCATAAAATAGGCTCAGGCTCTCAGGCTCAGCAGTGGGGTTAGCTTCTTTTTCAGGTTTAATACAGCCGAGTTCCTTTGGTGAGTCCTCATCTTTCGAGGGCCGGAGTTTTTCATCTTCAGTACTTGTTATTTTCAGTTTTAGCTTCTGACATTAGAGTTAGATGGGGGTTTGTTCCAACAACTCATCAGTTCTTTTAGAAGACTTTCAAATAGTATATATATATATATGTGTGTGTGTGTGTGTGTGTTAGTTTTAGTTCGAGTCTCAATGTTTGAGCAAATATCAGTAATTTATCAGATGCTCTTTATTTATTCAACATTTGGTTATTGTTTTAATTAGCTTCCACTTAATAGTCTTTTGTAGTATTCAGTTATTATACAATTGTGCCTTGCCATGAGCTTGCTTGGGCTCACTTGTGATCCTAAATACCATGCCGCGTCCAGGGTGCAGACTCGGATCGTGACAAATTATCCATCATAATGTTTCAATATGAAAAATAAATTAAAATGTAATTTTATTATGTATTAATACGTGAATTCCTACTTCTTCTTCTTTTTATTCTTTTAAAATAATATATATATATATATATATATATATATATATATATATATATATATATATATATATACACACACACACATATATATATATATATATATATAGAAATACAACATACTTTAAGTTGTTTCAATGAATCGGGTGCTCTTGTTAAATTTTTTCCATTTTAATTTATATGAAGTGAAAAGCATAAATTAAGAGAAAGAGAAAAAAAAAGCTGAAATCATCCCATAAAGGGTAAAATTAAAAGTTTAAAATTAAATTATTAATAAATATTTAAAGTACGGAGCCTCTTAACAAAATATCATTAACCTTTTTACTCTTTTAAAAGTAGACCTCATACTTGACAAAATAATTACTTTTTATTTTTCTAATATTTAGAATTTTAGGATTAATTAAATTTTATATATTAAATTCTTCCTTATTTGAAATTTATAAAAAAATATTAATATTTATATATACATATAATGCATGCATTTAAGTGCTTATGTAAGAGCAAATAAATATTTTACCTTCAAATCAAATGTTATTTCTCTGACGTTTTTGTTCATTAAAACAAGTATTAGATCAAACTAAAGAAAGAACTACTAGATTGGATCAAACTCTTAAATGTAATCATTTATCTATTTGAAATTCATAACTTTCTTTCTAAATTCTTATATTATTACACAAACACATCTTTTAGATATTATTTATATTATTTATTATTTTTTTCTTATTAATATGAGGGATACACGCGAGGTGCGTACGCATACATACATACATACATACGTATATATACACACACACACACACATACACACACATAATATATTATGTTAGTCATTTTTATTAATAAACATAGACTTAAAATTTATCTCTTGTAATTTTATTTTATTATAATTTCTTAATTTCTTTATATTCTCTTTATTTTAGTTAGTACATTGTCTCATTGTGTATGCAAATTTCTTGAAAACTTTCTTTGTTTACTATAATAAATTCTTGGTATTGTTATGTATAGAACATAAAGTAAAGCTATAGTTTCTTCTCTTTCTTCCATCCTCTATCAAGTTATAAAGAATAACGTGATTCATTTTAATTTTTATCATTATGTAAATATTTTATTGGTTAAACATATGAGAGACAAACTTATATGTAAACAAGATTAGTTTATAGATAATTTCATATAGTTTTTGTTTCATCTAATCCTATAAAGTTTGTTAATATAAATAAAATTTATAGTTTTAATAATTTTCTTGTATAATTTTCAAATACAATATGAAAAAAATACGATTAAAGTTTAGGGTATATGTTTTCAAATATAATAAAAAAAGAATATTATTGAAATTAATTGTTTAATTTAGTGTATATTTTTGGCATTATGTTTAACTAAGTATTAAAACATGTAATCCATTAATGTTAACTGTAGTAACTTAGACTTGTTATAAATTATTTTTAATTTTATAGAAATTAAAAAGATAATTTATTGTATATTGTGATCCTCGATATAATTCTTTATTATATTTAGCTGAAAATATTTTGATTAATTTATTTTTTTAAAAATTATTAAATACCTATAATATAATTTTGAAATATAATATTGGACCTGTAAACGGACCCTTTAACATCTAGTATATACTAGATGAGGATTGGCCCGCATTTGCGGGCCCAACGGTTTAAAATTTAATATTATTTTATCTGCATGTTTGCAACTAATAAATCAATAGAAAATTTCATAAGATATGCATGAGTTAAAGTGATTCTATGCCAAAAGAGTAATATCAAATTAGGCATAAAAAATTAACGATGACAAATATGCATGCCGAATAATATTTAAGTAATGAAAAAGTAACCTTCTATCTTAAAATATCACCCAACGTGGGTGTGTTGGCCAAAAACTTAATTAAAGAAAAGAGTGATGATAACCTTCGATCTTCTCTTGCAACTGAATGTAGCAAGGGCAATATGTTTTGCCCTATAAATTTTTAGAGTGTTTTATTTATTTATTTTATAAGTCTATAGCTATTGAAACTAACTCCTCTCCCTTGATAATGCGGCTTATGGGTAGGAAATTAAATATCAAGATATTTTCACAAATGCATAAAAATTACAACTTACGCTTACATCTTTGACTTGATTTGTATTGCTAACTCATAGATCTTAACGATATATTTCATTTCTCTACTTCTTTAAATTACTTTCTGTCATGGCCCAATTAGATAGGTCGTGTGGGAACCTACATCGACTCTACTCGATTAGGAGAAACCTTACAAACGTTACTATTAATATACAAGAATTAGTCTCAAACATTTCTATTTCTTCTCATTAATTGATAAAAATCTCAACAAAATAAAATTACACAATATTTCAACTATGACTTTCCCAAGATCTAGTCTAGAAAGGTACAAGATCTCTATTTGAATACTTGACAACAAAATGGTCCAGCTTCGCTCGGAAAGAGGAACACTGAAGTTGGTGTTGAGTACTCTATATCAATCAAGGAACTTCAACATGCCACATCCTACACCCAAAAGAAAAAGGTGTAGTAAGGTAGTATCATCACACCACATGTACTGGTAAGCATCATCAGCCGACTAGGGTTAATTAATACAACAACATAAAATCGATATACAATCAACAATACTAAATTCAGCAATTACTTCCCTTATGTAACATCCCACTAAGATTAACCACTACAGTATTGGTTCTTATGGCTTATCAAGGTTCACGCAGTTATCCTACGTTTTTGATAGTTAATTAGCCTATCAGTCTGCCTTTCTCTATTTCCACTGCAGCGAAGGCTTAGGCCACTACAGCGACCCCACTGCCGTGACGATGTGTCCGCTGCAACGCTTTCCCATCCGGCCAGTAATCAATTTTCCATAGTCTAGTTCGTCTTTATTCCCCCATATCCACTTAGAGTTCAACTACTCATCTCACCATTTCTCTATAAAGGACCAATTCCATTGCTACCTTTCATTAACCTATTTAGTTATTTGAAGGATATTTCCAGATCGCTTTAGTGTAGTATACTAAATAATAACATCTACTTGCCATCCCTTGGTACTGCACTATCTTCCATTCAACATGTCAATACTATCATCCATAGCCCACCAAATTAGTTTAAAACAAGACAATCAAATACAATTATGAATTACTATCTCAAGTATACAATAAGTTCATCAAAACAACATGAGGGAGTCAATTATCCCAACAATAAAGTACATGCACATACCTGGCCTTATACCACGAAATGTCATAGGATACCATACCTGAACTGGATAACTATAAATGGTATTCCACACCTGTTCCTCACCTCAAACCTGATTCATGATGGTATATCCTGTATCACACTTGTATATCAATTACCTTTCTATATTTGCAGCCGTATGTATATCAATCATACCCGCATAATTTCTATCTCACAATCATACCATCGATGCCGAGCACACGCCTCCGTCATATCACTATACACGCATACCATAGGGTCTTATACTTGTCCTTCCAGTCATGACCTGCAGAGGACTCTACAAACCGAGTACTGTACACCCAGAAGTATGAACCTTCATCATACCTGTCTGTGTACCCACTCACACACCCAGCCGAATGGTCCTTTAATTGTACCTGTCTATGTACTCTCTCACACTGCTCGCCCGGATGCTCACCTCAGGCATGAGCTACTCGTGTATCCAATCCTTATTCAAAATCTGATTGTAGTAACCTGTTCATCTGAGTTCCTTAACTTTGGCCATAGGCCCCTCCTTTACAATCATATCGATAACTTTCCTTTTGTATTATCCGTCATCTCCATCACACATTCATTTAATGCCAATTCACCCCTCAATCGCGGGATGCATAATGCAACACAACACGTAATAGATCATCACATGACAAGAATTAAACAGTCATACAACAAGTACAATAACATGAAATTAAATCAACCTCTTGTCCGAGAAGTAATAATAACATTTAATCCAGAAAGTTATAAGATTTTTTACTTGGCCTGCTCACTGGATTGGGCTCCGCTACAGTGGCATCACTGTTGTTACAGCGGTTTCTCTACAGCGGTATAGTACCCATTGCAGCAGTACTGCTAGCACTACTGCGACCAGTCTTTATTTCAGTTTCTCCCACATTTTGGTTTCTTTATACCCTTCATTATGAAACAATGTCATAAAAAGCTTACGTCAACAATTAACTTATCATAGTGTCACTATTAATATGGACAACAATCATCAATTTTAGAAAAGGCAACACCGACCTCAACACATTCAAGTCATTATGTAAGGAATTATTGTCCTACGTCACTCACTTTATCTCACGCTCAAACATAGTTATAACTTATTAATCAGTCTATAATCGATTCCTCTACACAGAGTCTATGTGATTTTACATGTTTAAGATTTCGATTCCAAGAAGGAAGAAGTCCATATTTATACCTGAGAATATTCTGTCAACGACACCCGAAAGTTAATCTCCTCAACTACGCTGACTCAACACATATCCTATAACATGTATCCATTGATTGGTTGAAATATCTCCCCTAGGGTCTTTCCTCATCATGAACTTTTTTCACCCCTAATCTAATATGCTTGTTTCTTAGATTTTCACCGATTTCGAATAATAGTCCATAACATAGTTAAAAACATCATACTTATCGAAAGCATATGAATCATATGCACGTATATGTTTAACTAACCAACGTCTAATGTGAAAGAGAGTAAACCATAGCCTACCTGGGTGCCAAGCTATCATCTCAATCATCCTCGACTGTGGCTATTCCATTCTTGATTTTCCCGCGAGAGTTCCTAGCCATGGATGTCAAATTCCACCCTTGGATCCTTTGTTTTCCTTCAAAAAGTCTATTTTTTATTTTTAGAAGTTTTTAATAAGTCCTTCTCAAGGACTAGGTTTTTAATATCCTAATCAGAATAGAATTGCGGATTTCTGGACCGCGTCATCCGCTGCAGCGAACACCCTTCCCGGTGTAGCAGTTTCGCTGTGGCAAAAACCATTTCCGTTGCGGCGAACACTCATTTGGGTCCGCCCTATCTCGACTACATCTGTTCGAGTTTATTCTCTGTGTGCCCTTTGTTTGTCAGAGATTTATCACGAATTTTTAAAAATTTTAATTTGCTCAATTTTTATGGGGTCAGAATGCTAATAATGGCCGGGTGAGTCGTTACATTAGATACCAATTAAAATTTTATTCATCCCCAAACGACGCTATGATTTCGAGGTGGTGTTAAAACAACTACCATAATTTTTCTTTTACTTTTGTCAGCGTCGGGTCTTGTCGGCTTTCGTGTCCCGAACTCCAAATCCATTATTTTCGAAATCCCTGTACTTACACCTTATGCATAATCCTCCCATGTATCACTGATATTTCTAGCGGGATTATAATTATTCGTAATGGTTTTCAAACCTGGACCCAAATGTAATTTCACATCGTTACTCTTCTTTCGATGTTACGGATGTTTCCCTCTCTACCAGAACGCACTAGGTGTTACTGATTTGTCAGATGATTTGGAACGATTGTTTTACAAAAAGGCGAGGTTCGGCCATAGAATTTCAACAGTCACTGTTTTTTACCGTCCGCTGCAGCAAGTGGATTTCCTACTACAGCAGTCTTGCTGCAGTGGAGATATGGTCAACTGCAGCGGACGATGGGCTCAGTTAAAGACAGAAAAGAGGGTTTTCAAGTTCATTTTCCAACTTCTCTAATTCTATTTGCACAAATTCTCTAAACTTTCCCTAACAAGAATTCGACATTTTCTTAGGTAATGCTCTACTCTTATATTCTAGGCTTCATCTGCTTCCTTTTCTCGAAATATTATGTCCATTACCCTCGTGTTTCGAGTATTTTTTGAAGTGGGTAGGGTAGGTTTTCCTTTCTACTTGTTAGGCTATATTTTCGAAGCATGCTCATAATTTTTACGTTCTCAAGTATTTTCTTTCGTTCCTTGCATGTTTTTGGCGGCTTTCATATAGTTGTGGGCTTGAAAATGGGGAGTTTGAGTAGGGTGATGGTTTGAATTTATTTTTGCTCTCCGGGCTTGAATCCGTGCCCTATTGAAATGGAAAATAATTGGTAGGGCAAGGTTAAGTCGACCCCTTGCCTGATCTGTAGTTAGTTTGGTAGATTATGGAGTTTGAACTTTCAACTTCCATTGATGGGATGCGGAGGTCTAGGGAAGATGTCCGCTGTAGCGGTACCGTCCCAGCAGTCTCTCTTCTGTTGAAGCGGATCCGCTACAACGGACGTACGATCGCTGCAACGGTCCAGCTGGGTAGTACCTCCTTTCAATTTCAGTCCTTGCTTTTCTTTTCTTCCCCTTCCGCATTGTTCTCTTCTAATCTTCTTCATTTATTTCGGGTTTTTTATCATGGCCTCTTCTGGAAGCAGTCTCCGTACCAGCTAGTACATCCCGTTCGTCAATGATCAGTGTCAATTTGACACAATGAACATGCTACGAAGGACTTGCTGCATGAGAGGGGTTTTGTGATGCAGGAGGTGGAGGAGAAGGCTCCATAGTTCTATGTCCTTCTTCAAGAGTTGGGGTGGGGCCTATTGGTGGAGGACTCAGGCAAGGATAATGAGGCCTAGGCGAGCGAGTTCTATGCCAATCTCCCTACAGTAGCTTGGACCCAAGATGAGCCAGTGGCCTACGTCCGGGGCAGGCAGATCATCCTGACCGCTGCTACTATAATGATGCTTTGGGTCTGCCCAACCTGCCAAAGTCTGAGCTAAAGTCTAGGGATGTACCAGAAAACGACCAATGGTTGGTGAACACCCTAGTGGTGGAGGAGCATAAGGCTACGACGAACTGGGGGATTACTCGGACGGGGATCAGAGTATTCACTTCACCATGGAGGCTAGGAAGTGACTCCATTTAGTGTCCAAAGGATCCACCCGTCTTCTAATATCACAGACGTAACTTATTATTGGGCATTGGTGGTGGCTGCGATTCTGAGCGAGGTGAGGGTCAATATAAGGGTCCAAATCATCGAGGAGTGGAGGTACTTCCACACAAAGATCATTACTGGCCTGCCATTTCCTTCCCTCGTTACCCGGCTATGCAAACAGGCTAGAGTGCACCAGGAGTCCCTGGAGGTCATTATGGACTGTAACAGGCCCTTTGATCCCTTAAGGGTGAAGGGAGCTCTAGGGAGGGGCAGGAAGAACAGGAAGTCTGCCTCAGCTGAGGAAGGGGACGGTGGGGCTAGTACCTCTAGGCCCTTGAGACCATTGGACCGGATCGAGACTGAGATGGCTGCTATGCAGGAGCTCTTAGGAGAGTTACCTAGACCTCCTCCCCCCAGCCGACCTTCTACCAGTAGGCCCACCACTAGTGTAGCAGCTGCAGATTCTAGAGAGATGCAGGGGCGATTTCCACCTTAGCTCAGGCCCATGTCGAGCTTAGGGAGGAGCTGGAAAAAGAGAAGAAGAAGAGGCGCTCTCGGACAAGCTCATGGTTCGGATGTGGAAGGGGGTCAAGTCGATCCATAAGCACCTTATTCCCGGCACTGACACTCCTTGGGTGACTAGGTGGAACATCCCAAAGTTCTCCTTTCTCAGAGAGTTTGAGAAAGGAACGGATGGCAATGCTAGCAGCGGCAGCGATGGGGCCTCCAGCTGATTTATGTGCTCCCCCCTCTCCCCTACATTTATGCTTTATCACTGTTTTGGGCAACCCCCGTAAGGGGCTTGTAAGACACAATTTATTATCTATTTTCTTCTCTTGTTTTCTGATGTTGGTACTAGTGCTACTTGATGTACGGATGTCCATGTGGCATCCACAGAAGTTGGCCGTGTTTTTGGCCCCTTTCTATAATATGGAAGTCCTTTCTTACGTGGCTTGGTATCGAATAATAGCATTTCTAGACTGTTGTCGAAACAGGGAAACATTAAGAGCTCTGAGTATGGCCTTCTGCCTGGCTATGTCCGCTACAACGATGTCCTTTCCGCAACAGTGGATCCATTGCAGTGGTACTCCTTTCGCTGCACCGACACAACCTTCGCTATAGCGAGACTTGCTAAGCTGAACAAATATAATAAGGTTTCTTTTGTCTCTCTGGTTAACTCAAGCTAACCCCATCCACCAGTCTTATTGTGGACTTTCTCTAATTACACTTAGGCAAATACCAATTAGACATGTCGAGATACCAATTGGAATCTCCCAGATACCAATTGGACTCGACTCGGGTGATCAACACAACCGAACAACACGATGGGAAAGAAAGAAGTGTGACTTCCTAAATGCCTTATAGCTTCTCGAAAATTAGTGTGGACGTCTACACACCAATCCGCAGGAATCTACTTGATATTGCTCTTGTACTTGTAGACCGATAACCTAGACACTCTGATACCAACTTGTCACGGCCCAATTAGATAGGCCGTACGGGCACCTACATCGACTCTATTTGATTAGGAGAACCTTTACAAATGTTACTATTAGTAAACAAGAATTATTCCCAAACATTTCCATTGATAAAAATCTCAACAAAATAAAATTACAAAATTTTCCAACTATGACTCTCCCAAGATCTAGTCTAGACAGGTACAAGAGCTCTATTTGAATACTTGACAACAAAATGACCCAGCTTTGTTCAGAAAGAGTAACACTGAAGCTGGTGCAGAGTACTCCACGCTAATCAAGAAACTTCAACCTGCCACATCCTACACCCAAAAGAAAAAGGTGTAGCAAAGTAGTATCAGCACACCACACATACTGGTAGGCATCATCGACCGACTAGGGTTAGTTAACATAACAACATAAAATTGATATACAATCAACAATAGTAAATTCAACAATTACTTTCCTTATGTAACATCTCACTAAGCTTAACCACTACGATATTGGTTTTTATGACTTATCAAGATTCACGCAATTATCCTACATTTTTTATCATTAATTAGCCTATCAGTCTGCCTTTCTCTATTTCCACTACAGCGAAGGCTTAGGTCGCTACAGTGATCCCGCTGCCGCAGTGATATGTCCCCTACAGCGCTACCCCATCCAGCCAGTAATCAATTTTCCATAGTCTATTTCATTTTTATTCCCCTATATCCACTTAGAGTTCAACTACTTATCTCACCATTTCGCTATAAAAGACCAATTCTGTTGCTACCTTTCATTAACCTATTTAGTTATTTGAAAGATTTTTCTAGCTAGCTTTAGTGTAGTATACTAAATAATAACATCTTTTTGCTATCCCACGGTACTGCACTATCTTCCATTCAACCCGTCATACAATTATTCATAGCCCACTAAATCAGTTTAAAGCAAGAAAATCAAATGCAATTACAGATTACTATCTCAAGTACACACAAAGGTCATATAAACAACATGAGGGAGTCAATTTCCCTAACAGTAAAGTACATGCATATAACTGGCCTTATACCACAAAATGTCATAGAATACTATACCTGAACTGTATAGCCATAAACGGAATTCCACACCTGTTCTTCAACTCAAACCCGATTCATGACAGTATATCCTGTATCACACTAGTATATCAATTACCTTGCTGTATCTGCAGGCGTATGTATATCGACCATACCCGTATAATTTCTGTCTCACAATCATACCATTGGTGATATGCCGGGCACACGCCTTCGTCATATCACTGTAGGCACATGCCAGAGGGTCTTATGCGTGCCCTTCTAGTCATGACTTGCAGGGGACTTTAGAAATTCATGTACTGTACACCCAGCCGTATGGACCTTCATCATACCTATCTATGTACCCACTCGTACACCCAGCCACATGGTCCTTTATCCATACCTGTCTGTGTACTCTCCCATACTGCTTGCCCAGATGCTCACCTCGGGCACGAATCACTCGTGTATCCAATCCTTATTCAAAATCTGATTATAGTAACCTGTTCATGAGTTCCTTAACTTTTTCCATAGGCCCCTACTTTATAATCATATCGATAACTTTCCTTTCGTATTATCCGTCATTTCGTCACAAATTTATTTAATGCCAATTCGCCCCTCAATCGCAGGACGCATAATGCAACACAACATGTAACAGATCATCACACGACAAGAATTACACAGTCACACAACAAGTACAATAACATAAAATTAAATCAACCTCGTGTGCTAGAAGTAATAATAATATTTAATCCAGCAAGTTATAAGATTTTCGACTTAGTCCACTCACTGATTTGGGCTCCGCTGAGCAGTATCACTTCCGTTATAGTGGTCTTGTTGCTACGGTATACTACCCGCTGCAGCGGTACTGATGGCAGTACTGATGGCAGTATCACAGTGTCACCATTAATACGGACAACAATTATCAATTCAGAAAAGACAACATCGATCACAGCATATTCAAGTCATTATGTAAGGAATTACTGTCCTACGTCACTCGCTTCATCTCACGCTCAAACATAGTTATAATTTATTAATCAGTTCGTTAATCACCTCCTCTACACAGAGTCTATGTGATTTTACACGTCTAAGGTTTCGATTCCAAGAATGAAGAAGTCCATATTTATACTAGGGAATATTCTGTCAACGACACCCGAAAGTTAATCTCCTCAACTACGTTTGACTCAATGCATATCCTATAACATGTACCCATTGATTGGTTGAAATATCTCCTCTAGGGTTTTTCCTCATCATGAATTTTCATCACCCCTCTTCTAATACGCTTGTTTCTTAGATTTTCACTGATTCCAATCAATAGTCCATAACATAGTTAAAAGTACCATCCTATTTATCGAAAGCATATGAATCATACACACGTATATGTTTAGCTAAACAAAGTCTAACGCGAAAGCGAGTAAACCATAGCCTACTTGGGCGCCAGGCTATCGTCCCAATCGTCCTAGACTGCAGCTATTCCATTCTTGATTTCCCGCGAGAGTTCCTAGCCACGGATGTCAAATTCCACCCTTGGATCCTTTATTTTCCTTCAAAAAGTCTATTTTCTATTTTTAGACGTATTTAATAAGTCCTCCTCAAGGATTATGTTTTCAATATCCTAATCAGAGTGGAATTGCGAATTTTTGGTCCGCGTCATCCGCTGTAGCGTACACCCTTCCCGCTATAGCGGTTTTGCTATGGCGGAAACCATGGTGAACACTCACTTGGGTCCGCCCGATCTCGACTACACATGTTTGAATTTATTCTCCGTGTGCCATTCGTTTATTCGGGATTTATTGAGAATTTATAAAAATTTTAATTCGCCCAATTTTTATGGGGTCGGAATGCTATAACGGCTAGTTAGGTCGTTACACTTTCAAGCTTGAGAAAATATATAATGAAAAAATTGAATTTTTAATTAGAGTCTTGAACGATTTTCATCAAAATGATTATGAACGTGACAATTATGAAATATTGAAACTTCAAGAGAGAGAAATTTTAGTTTTTGTTACAAAGGGTGATTTCAATATTAAATTGTATTGATAGTTGTTTAATTATTCTTTTAAAAATAAATTAATCATAATTATTTTCAGCTAAGCATGATTGAGAATGATAACCGAAATTACACTTGATAATAAATTATGTTTTTATTTCTATAAAATCAAACAATAACTTATAACTTGTTTAAGTTATCACAAATGATGTCATATTCGTTTTATCTTTATGTCAAATAATGTATCAAATAATTAACTAATATCGATGATATTTTTCACTCTGTATTTGAAAATTTTACAAGAATAGATTAAAATTATATGTTTTATTTATATTAACAAATTTCATCAAGCTAAATGAAGTAAAAAATATTTTGATCTATCATTAAATTAATTTCAAATACAAATAAATTCATCTTGCAAATGTTGCTTACTTGATGAAAGTCAAAACATACCACATTATCTTTTATAACATGATAAAATACGAAGAAAAAAAATATAACTTTAATTGAAATAACCTTATACACGAAAAAAAATTAGTACAATAAGCAAAGAGAGCTTTCAAAGGAATTTATATGCATAGTGAGACAATGTACTACCTCAAACGAAGAGAACCCCAAAAATACTAACAAAGATTAACATACTATAAGTTGTGGTAATTCAGTGAGGTAGCTAACATTATATTTTATATAACTCTTTTTAAATGACTAATTGGTGATAAAATAACAAAAATTTGCATATAACTCCATAAATTATATGTATTTTAATTCTTTTCAATTAATAAAGTTATAGCCTTCTTTAACTAATTTAGTAGATAATAAGGAAATAAAATAATGAATGTTAAGGAGATAAGAATTAATTGCCAAAAAAAGGAGATAAAAACTATGTTTTGTTTTATAAATATGTCATATGTCAATTTTCATAATGAAATAACATAATATTACAAAAGATAAATTATAAGAGAATTTATCAATAGTTGAAAATTACTCATGGGTCATCAAAGGATGTGGTGCAGCAGATGAGACTGCTCCTCTAAAGGTCTCGGCTTCGAGTTCTGGATATAAAAAATTTCTTGATGGAGAGCGCTTTTTATGTGGGCCCTACGCGACGCGAATTCAGAGTAGGAAGGCTCCAATATAAGTACCATACATTAAAAGAGAAATCAAATAAAAAATTACTCATAAAAGAAGTGAATGTATGTCATATATAATATTCGTATAAAATAATTATCATATTAAATTTACTTCTTAAATTATAATATGTAATATATCTTATTTTAAAATTATAAATCTCTTTTTATGAAAAGATACTTATAAGAGCTGATAGTAAATTTTTTTTACTTTATAGTGTATATTATTTAAATGAACTAATTACATCATTTAAGAATACGAAATATAATATCCTAATACAATATGAACATAAAATATTACTTAAATCCGTTTTTGAATTTTAATAAAATATATTTTAATATTTTTAAACATGCGAAAGGTTATAGTTTATAATTGTTTTCAAATAGTGTGAATAAATTATCTTTCAAATTGTTCTTAATTTTTTTATTATTATTATAATATATTTGTGCAAAAATTAAATATGTAAATAAAAATTAATTAATTTTAAATTTTTGTAGATAGTTAAAATTTCACCTCATGAAAAAGTTGTGGTTGAAAAATGCGAAATTCATATGAAATTTTTAATTATTTAAGATATACTTAACATTTAAAAAAAATACTTAATTATTTTATTATTAAAAATTTTATTATTAAAACAATAACAAATAAAACAAAATAATTGCCTCTTCACATTTCTTTTAACAGAAAAAATATATATACCCACACAGTATACTAAGAATGTAAGATTTAATTGCTCTCAATTTTAAACCTATTCATCAGCCCTACATATAGGTGCACATATTCCATGTAAAATGTTGTAAGTTCCACAGAAAAAAGTGAAACGTGGCCATAGAAAGACCAAAGTTCCGGATACGTCACTAATTAATTAATTTCCATGTAAACCTTTCAACATTCCAGAAACTTCCTCATATTGCTGAATTAAATTAAATAAAAGTTAGAATTATAAAAAAGATCCAGCTTCAAAACGGTTGTCATTTTTTTTCTAAATTCAAAATCTTAACTGTAATACTCTCAAAATGGTTGTCATTCTTTTTCAAAATTCAAATCTTAACCGTAATATTCCCTCCTTCCTAAAATAAATGGTATTTTTAATTTAAATATATTCTTTCAAAAATTATTTATTTGTAAATAATAAAATATATTTTTATCCATTTATTCTTAATAAATATCTTTAAAATGATGTAATTTTTTAATAATTTTTTGATTATGTAAAATTCTTTTCATTTAAATAAAAATAAGATTAAAAAAATATTATTAATATCTTCTTTAATACATAAAACATCACTTATTTTAATATAAAATTAAAAAATTAAAATATCACTTATTTCAAAACGGAGAAACATAATATTTGTTATTTACTTTCGATCATAAGGTCCATTTAATTAATATATTCACACTTGTGTCAATATATATAATGGCCACGTCGCTTTCCTAGAAAATGATTCGGAAAAAGATGGAAAGAAAAATAAATGAATGGTTCGCTTTATAAGTTAATAAGTTAAGTCGCTTCATGCCATAAAACATGTGGACATTATTTAATTTCTGACTAGTCTATGCGTACCTGACACATTTTTTTATATTAATAAAAATAATATAAATAATATTTAAAAGATGTATTTGTATAACAATATTAGAAGTTAGAAAGAAAATTATGAATTTCAAATTGATAAACAATTATGTTTAAGAGTTTGATTAGTAGTTCTTTCTTTAGTTTTTGTTTCAATGAACAAAAGCGTCATAGAAATAACATCTAATTGAAAGGTAAAAGAACTGTTCGCTTTTACATGAGCACTTAAATGCATGCCTTATATGTATATATAAATCTTAATATTTTCTATAATTTTCAAATAAGAAAGAATTTAATACATAAAATGTAGTTAATTTTAAAATTCTAAATATTAAAAAATAATTGTGTAACTATTTTATCAAGTGTGAACTCTATTTTAAAACGGTAAAAATGTGAACTATATTTTGATACGAGGCTTCGTACTTTAAATATTTAATAATAATTTAATTTTAAACTTTTCATTTTACCCTTAATGAGATGATTTCAGCTCAATTTTTTTTCTCTTTCTCTTAATCTATGTATTTAGTCAAACACTTCACATAAAATGAACTTCACATAAAATTAAAACATAAAAAATAATGTAGATTTAGCTAAAGAGAGTGAATAACAAGAATACTTGATTAATTGAAACAACTTAAAGTATGTTATATTTCTATAAAAATAGTTTTGATTATACAATTATTTTCAAAAGAAGAAAGAGGAATTCTTGTATTAATATATAATAAAATTACACTCTTTTAATTTATTTTTTTTCATATTGAAATATTGTGATGGATAATTAGTTAGTTTAATAAACAATGGATTGGTATATAAGTTAATAGAATTGTAATTGAAAGTCTTATATGTTAGGACTTTTAATATAGTTCAAATAAGGAAAGATTTAAGAAGTAAAATCTTAGTCAATTTCAAAATACTAAATATTAGGAGTTTTACTTTTAAAAATTAGTAAAGATCTATAATAATTAAATAATAGCTAATTGAGGAAAATAGTAAATGATAATTTTATCTATTCGAAAATCTTTTAATGAAAGAAAAAAGTTCAATCAACATTTATAAGGACCTTTGTTACACCCTGTAAGTTTCTATCGTGTAGTCGATGCGTTCGTACGTATGTTGAGAGTTTTGAAGTACGACGCATATGTAAAAGGGACAGAGGAATGAACGAATGAGCACGGTACCAAGCTAACGGGTGGGAGAAGGCCGGAGGCAGGCTGCAATGGGCAACGCGTCGCGGACCCCCCTGGGGGTGCGTCGCACCCGTAAAGAGGCGCGATGGGGGGCGCTCCACGAACCTCCCCCACTGCCTCTACATATATATATGTGTGTGTGTGGGTGTGTGTGTGTGTGTTTAAGTGAGGAACTTGATTCATTTAAAGTATTTCATAAAGAAGAGCCTCGGCCCCTACGACGAGTTCTCTCAATTTTCCATCAGTTTTTGGCAGAATTACGTCGTTAAACTCCATCCAAACGCAAATTCATCTTAGGTAACGAGTTTCAGACCTACGAGGAGCATCCCTGCGGAGTTATTTCTTGAAAATCTACTCGGAGTACCGGAACCTCGCCGAGTAAAAGTTGTCGGAATCACTTCTAATTGAGTCCTAAGCGACTGCAAGTAATAGTTAAGCATTTCTACCTTCTAAACTCTCGAAAATTTGTAAGCTTCTGGCCGAATTGGATGAAATTTGAATTGTAGTTTCATCTTTGAAAGATAGTGTTGTTTGCCAACTCCTACTATTGAAATAGATTTATTCTCTCAGAGTAAAGGCTGGAATTGGGTGGAATTGTTGGCTTCAGATTGAAAACTGTTCGGGTGGGCGAAAGTCGGCATTAAAGGTATGTTAAGGCTTATCCCTCTAGAAAGTTATTCTCGTACAATGATACGACCTATGTTCTTGAACGGAGATGATGATCCTACATGTTGTAATTAGCTGCTGCTAGTAGATAAGGATCATGTATGTTATGATTAGCTGCTGTCAGTAGATTATGATTATATATGTTGTGGTTAACTGCTAGAAAATGTATTGAGAGTATATTGCAGTATCCCTTATTGGGAAAGAGTATGTTAAGTGTGACTCACGCTAGGAGCGTTATAGAAACTCCTCTGTTCTTCTGTTCGCTATATTAGTAGAATTCTGATGTTTTGCTGTCATGCCAAGGCCTTAGAAGTTTGTGGTTAGCTGTTGGGCCTGATTTAGTAAGTTGGACAGCATCGCGCGCAGCCGGGCGATATAACTTTCAGTTTGACGCCTGTATTGTCAGGGAAGCTCGTCTAGAGACTGTTGGCATACCTTAATGCCTCCAGGGCCAGAATTTAGATAGGATGGTCATACCTTAGAGTCAGCGGCACCAGAGTTGCCTAATGAAATGAGTGACAGCTTGCCATGTAGTTAGCTACTGCCAGTGACTGTTAGTTTTAGTCGACTTAGTGCTTGTCATACAGGTCACCCAGGAAGTCATCCTAGTTGTATAAGTCAGATAGACCCGTGGGTACCCTAAGGAGGGAACATTATCAGTAGTTGGATGGGGGACCAATGCCCCAGCCTGTTCTTATAGATACTCAGGTACAGGTTGCCGCAAGTGGCGAGGTCCAGATAAACCTATCTGCGAGGCTATGAATTGCCCAGAGAAGTCATATGAAATCTAAATATACCAAGTTAATGTCTAAGGAACTAGACCCATAATAGTACAGTATTACCTTCAGACTAAGAATTATAGTATGCTGCTTTTGGAAGGTTAGAGGCTAACTACTCAGGAGCATGTTCAATTAATAGCAGCCCTACAGTTGTTCTAAGTAAAGAAACTAAATAGTTGGTCATTTGCGACCTTACGGTTCATTTATGAGTCATCATTGTCCTAGCATGACATTCAGAGTATCATTTAGGCCACTCCAGATCTCGCCCTATCCTGTCTAGACCATTAGAGATTATGATCATTATTAGGATCCTCTGATTAGATGTAGGCACTTGGTGTGTGCTTGTTGGCAGCTATACAGATGATTCTGGGGGCGAGTAGCGGTCGCATTAGACCTTAAGAGCCAGATATGCCTATTGAGTGGCTAGCTTGAGATTAAAATGTAGTATATTAGTTGGGATTGACCCCACCTAGGATAGCCTTCCGTTGACCAACTTTAGGGTAGCTAACTGTGTCATCGCCTACGAGGCTATTGATCACTCAGAGGAGCTATATTATGTTGCTCAGAGAAGCTATTTGATGTTGCTCAGAGGAGCTATGTGATGTCCCAGGGGACTATATTCAAGCCCACGGGACATATTACAGTCTATCCATGAATGGGCTTCTACTTTTATGCTGTATCGGCATCACTGACCCCCCGTCAAGCCTTGTATGCTCAGGGTGCAGTTATAGGAGCCCAATAGGCTCAGAAACAATTACAGGAGTCCAGCGGGCTTAGATGCAGACCCAAAAGCCATATAGGTTGGCAATAGTGCAAGTGAAATCATAAGAACCTGGATAGGTGTATGTAGATTGATTTGTACTTGCCAGGGCTTATGAGGGCCCCAGTAGGTTGTTTCTGTGTTGCTTGCACCTTCCAGGCTTATGGGGGCCAGGTTAGGTTCTTATTTTCATACTTGCCTGCTAGCTATAGCTTATGAATGTATAGTTGTACAGCTTCAGCTCTTATACGTGTAGTGAGTTACTAGATGCAGGTTATGGATAAGAAAGCTTACAGGTTAACTCTTGCCCCTTCTTGCTATTCGCTTTCAGCTCTTTACCAGCTTTTCATTACTGTCTTACATATTCGGTATATGTTGTACTGACGCCCAACTATGGGGCGTTGCATACTTGCCTGCAGGTTTAGACAGACCGGTTTTGGGATCTCCTAGTAGCTCTTTAGAGTCAGTAGTTCGGTCAGCTCCTTTCAATCGAAGTTGCCAGATTGTAGAGGTTAGTTGTATTTTATTTGTATAGCATTTGGGTAGGCCGGGGCCCTGTCCTGGCCAATATTTTCACTCTTAGACTTCAGTTAGTTGTCCGTGTGGGGCCTATATATGTTATATTTTACGTATTGGCCATGTGGGTCTTAGTTTAGCTAATTAGTTAGCAGCCTTGTTGGCTATAGTATGAGTATGACTGCCTGTTTCCTTTCTGTTATAACTAGACAACATGGTGGTCTTGTCGCCCGCAAAGGATCCCTTTATTGTTATGTTGGTTGGGTTAACTGTTTTCTTTTACAGGTGTTGCGTGGCCTTGTCGGCCTGAGGCTGTGTTTACAACCGAGGTATAACAATTTTTTTTCTTGATTTTGGGTCGCTGGTTGGTACCAGAGGTGCATATGCCCAGCCAGGTCAGCCTAGATCCCAGTATGGCATTAGGTGCTAGTCATGCCTCCCAAGGTGGGGCATGACAAACTTGGTATCAGAGCAACGTCGTATCCTAGGGAGTCTTCAAGCCGTTTCTAGTAAAGTCTTTCTTATAAATGTGTTATGCACCACATTTTATAAGCAGGAGGCTACAAGGAATGATAGTATGGTTAGCCTTTCTTCTTCTCAGATTGTGCTGTAGAGCCGAGTTGTACAGGGTTGAGTCCCTATGTTTTCATTGTTATGTCTGTCTAGAATAAGGTTTGATATAGGACAGACTTCTGCCAGCCATAAGTTAGCTATAGTAGCAGGAGAGGGTACCAGCGAGGTGTGACAGTTGGGGAGGGGGGACAGTTCAGTCTGAAGGCAAAAGAGGATGCCCTTTTAATCTCCTCAATATCCTCCCGGGGCACCAGGAACCTCATAAGGTAATAGATAAGCCAGCATCGTCCCCAGTTCTTTCTGCACTATCGAAAAAGGAGGCTAGGAGTGTGGTATATATATGAGTTGGCTTATTTAATAGACACTTAGAATTAGACAGGGACGACAGTTAATGTTGGATTACCTGAAATATGCGAAGGACTGCGTAAGGTTTGTACCTCCAGCTTCTAGAGTTTGTTGAATTTTGCACCTTAGACCCATTATAGAATGATAGGATCATTTTCCACGTCCTAGCTTGTTCTTTCAGTACAGCAGAAAGCGTAAGTATCAATGCCATATTTCCCTGAGTAAATAGTAAAGGAGGGCTAGATCCGTTGCCTCCTGGAAAGTGTTAGAATGTGGTTAAGACCCTTAGTTTTTAAATAAGTCACGTAGACCTTAACGATAGTAAATCAGGAGGGCAAATAAGATTGTCATTAGCACCCCAGTATGTGTGAGGGTCCATAAGCAATAAACCCCCAGCAATAGTAAAGCTCAGGCCATAAATAGGCTGATTCCGACGCAGTGCGCTGATGACGGTAGTGAATGCTTGAAGAGTAATGGCTATGGCCCCTAGATTATTATGTCGAAGAACAGAGAGATATATGAGGGGAATTGGCTCGAGTGTGATTTAGAACAATACAGGTTAGTAGACTTGGCTAGTAATATCCTTGCTAGTATGGTGATTGGGGCACGAACCCCGGATCTCAACCTAAGAAGTAAGGGGAAGGCACGAGTATCTAGCTTTGGAGGAGAACAGGGCCACCTCCAGGCTGTAGCAGGATGATAGAGCTTGAAATCACCGTTGATTGTCAAGAAATGAATATCAGGCTGATGTTAAGGGGTAGAGAAATTGTGGCTTAGAATACTACGACATCACCTTTAGTTGTGGAGGCAAAGGAGTGACAGTACGGAGACCCTAGCCTAGTGCAGCCAGAGATAAGGCCCAGCAGGAAGAGTCTCTTGCCTTCGAGATAGTAGGGAACAGAGTCTTGGAACCTAGAGGTCAACTCTATGTTCTACCTGTGGCAAGGCTTTGTTAGTAGACTGTAGCAAGGTACACCATGTTCGTTATTCCCTCCGCCCAGGTTTGATGAAAACACAGCAGATTATAAAAAGAGACTACTGATGACATGGCAAGAAGAAAGATAGTGTCGAGTTGTGGAATAGAGTTTCAATGACCAGCAAGGGAAGGCTGGACAGTAGAAGTTGGGCAAGCTAAATCCGGAGATGGTCGTGCCTACGTTCAATGAAAGTGGGAAGTAATCACCCCGAAAAGTGAGAAGTGCCATTTATCATGCATAAAATAGACCCTACTTGAGTCATGGTTGAAAGGCTAATGAGATTAACTTATTTCTTGCCGGTCAGAATGACATTTCAACTAAAGACTACGCTGAATTAAATGCTAAAGAAACATTCCGGCTATATGGTGTCTCAGTATCTATTAACTTCGGATAAAGGGGCACAACTCACAGGTAGGTTTGGAAAGCTATCAGAATAGATCGGGACACATGTTAATTTAAGTACGACTTCTCATCCCCAAACAAATAGCCAAGCAGAGCACACAATACAAACACCCGGGGAAATGTTAAGGGTGGCACTATAGATACCCTACATGATGACCTGAAGCAGGTATATCAGAGGTAGTTGAACCAGGCATACTACATCAGTCAGACGAAAAAAGTTAAACTTACTAGAAAGTATGTACCGGCAGCCCGGGGTTGTCGGAAGTCCTACTCTAATGTATGATTTAGTGAGTTAGAGATTGAGGAAACAACTGAGTATTCCTAAAATTTCACCAATGAAGGGCGTTATGAGATCTAATAAGGAGGGCAAGCCCATCCCTAGATTCACTAAGCTATAACAGATTCTCCGGAAGATCGGCCAAGGGGCCTATGGGATAAAGTTGCCTTGGGGGCTAGGATCTATTGATCAACACCACGCAAGAGTGTGGGGGACCTTTTCTCAGATTGACCCAATCGAGGATGCTTAGGTTATAGAAGAGTCGTCCCACGCAGAGGCTCCAACAGTTATACTAGATTGCCGGGTCCGTAAGGGCTACCTTGAGAATCAAAGGTGTGATCCATTAAATTCTTAGAGAAGAAAAAGAGTTAGTCAGGATGAACTTAGAAGCTAAGGATGACGTTAAGTCTGGATTGTTCCAGGCTCTACGCCGATATTTGTATAAACTCAGACAATTGTAGTTAAGGTAAGGTAGTTCAGGTGTTGTATGGTTGCTTTTGTTGACATTATTATCAATTGTTTATATGTATATGGTGGAACTATGTGTCAGTTGTTAGTAGCGTCTTACGAGATGCCTATATTAGACTTTTCTGCGTTTCAGGTTTCAGGGTAGTCCACATTACAGAGGAGACTCTGCCGAATTTTTTTCAGCTATAGCTAAAAGAGTGAGAGTCTCCTAAACTTAAGATTACATTTGAGGATGAATGTTCCTAAGGGGATGATGTTACACCCCGTAAGTTTCTATCGTGTAGCTGATGCATTCGTACGTATGATGAGAGTTTAAAAGTATGACGCATATTAAAAAGGGCTCGGGGAATGAATGCATGAGCATGGTACCGAGCTAGAGGGTAGTAGAAGGACGAAGGCAGGTCACAACAGGCACCCTGTCGCGAACCCCCCTCCCCTACGTTGGGTGGCGCATCTCGCCCGTAAAAGCAATGGGGGGCGCGTCGCGGGCCTTTCCCACCGCCTCTACATATATATATGTTTAAGTGAGGAACTTGATTCATTTAAAACATTTCATAAAGCAGACCCTCGACCGCTACGACGAGTTCTCTCAATTTTCCACCGGTTTTTGGCAGAATTGATGCTATTAAACTCCATTCAAACACAAATTCATCTTAGGTAACTAGTTCCAGGCCTACGAGGAGCATCCCTGCAGAGTTATTTCTTGAAAATTCACTTGAAGTACCAGAACCCCGTCGAGTAAAAGCTGTTGGAATCACTTCCAATTGAATCCTAAGCGACTGTAGGTGATAGGTAAGCATTTCTACCTTCTAAACTCTCGGGAATCTGTAAGCTTCTGGCCGAATTGGATGAAGTTTGAATTGTAGTTTCGTCTTTGAAAGATAGTGTTGTTTGCCAACTCCTACTATTGAAATAGTCTTATTCTCTCAGAGTAAAGGCTGCAATTGAATGTAATTGCTGGCTTCAGGTTGGACACTGTTCAAGTGAGCGAAAGTCGGCATTCGAGGTATGTTAAGGCTTATCCCTCCAAAAAAGTTATTCTCGTCGTGCAATGGTACGACCTATGTTCTTGAATGGAGATGACGATCCTATATGCTCTAATTAGTTGCTGCTAGTAGATAAAGATCATGTATGTTGTGATTAGCTGTTGTCAGTAGATTATGACTATATATGTTATGGTTAACTGCTAGAAAATATATTGAGAGTATATTACAATATCCCAAGTCGGGAAAGAGTATGTAAAGTGTGACTCACGCTAGGAGCGTCATAGAAACTCTTTTGTTCTTCTGTTCACTATATTAGTAGAATTCTAATATTTTGCTGTCATGCCAAGGCCCTAGAAGTTTATGGTTAGCTGTTGGGCCAAATTTGGTAAGTTGGATAGCATCGGGCGCAGCCAGGCGATATAATTTTTAGTTTGATGCCTGTATTTTCAGGAAGCTCACCCAGAGGCTATTGGCGTACCTTAACGCATCTAGAACAAAATTTGGATAGGATGCTCATACCTTAGAGTCAGCGGCACTAGGGTTTACTAATGAAATGAGTGACAACCTACCATCTAGTTAGCTACTGCTAGTGACTATTAGTTTTAGTCAACTTAGTGCTTGTCATACAGGTCTCCCAGGAAGTCATCCCGGTTGTACAAGTTAGATATACCCATGGGTACCCTAAGGAAGGAACCTTATCAGTAGTTGGATGCAGGGCCAATGCCCCAGCTTGCTCTTATAGATACTCAGGTACAGGTTTCCGCACAGTGGCTAGGTCCAGATAAACCTGCCTACGAGTCTATGAATCACCCAGAGAAGTCATATGAAATCTAAATAGACCAAGTTAATGTCTAAGGGACTAGACCCATAATAATATAGTATTACCTTCAGGCTAAAAATTTTAGTAAGCTGCCTGTGGAAAGTTAGGGGCTGACTGCTAAAGAGCATGTTCGATTAATAGTAGCCCTACAGTTGTTCTAAGCGAAGGAACTAATTAGTTGGTCGTCCGCGACCTTACGGTTCATTTATGAGTTATCATTGTCCTAGCATGACATTCAGAGTATCATTTAGGCCACTCTAGATCTCGCCCTATCCTGTCTAGACCATTAGAGATTATGATCATTACCAGAATTCTCTGATCAGATGTAGGCACTCGGGGTGTACTTTTTGGTAGCTATACAGACTATTCTGGGGGTAAGTAGCGGTCGCGTTAGACCTTAAGAGCCAGATACGCCTTTTGAGTAGCTAGGTTGAGACTAAAATATATTATATTGGTTGGGATTGACCCCACCTAGGATAGCCTTCCGTTGACCAACGTTAGAATTGTTAATTGTGTCATCGCCTACGGGGCTATTGATCTCTCGAAGGAGCTATATGATATTGCTTAGAGGATCTAAGTGATGTCCCAAGGGACTATATTCAGGCCCAAGGGCCATATCACAGTCCATCCACAAATGGGCTTCTACTTTTATGTCGTATCGGCATTACTAATCCTCCGTCGAGCCTTGTGTACCCAGGGTGCAGTTATAGGAGCCCCGGGCTCAGACATAGTTATAGGAGTCCAGCGGGCTCAGATGTGGACCCAGAAGCTAGGTAGGTTGGCTATAGTACTCGGAGAATCATAAGAACCTAAATAGGGGTATATAGATTGATTTGTACTTGCTAGGGCTTATGGGGGCCCTGATAGGCTGTTTCTGTGCTGCTTGCACCTTCCAGGCTTATGTGGGCCAGATAGGTTCTTGTTTGCATACTTGTTTGCTAGTTATAACTTATGAATGTATAGTTGTACAGCTTTAGCTCTTATACGTGTAGTGGGTTACTAGATGCAGGTTATGGATAAGAAAGCTTACAGGTTAACTCCTGCCCCTTCTTGCTATTCACTTTCAGCTCTTTACCAGCTTTTATCAAGCTTTTCACTACTATCTTACATATTCGGTACATATTGTAGTCACGCCCAACTTTGGGCCGCTGCATACTTGCTTACAGGTTTAGACAGACAGGTTTCGGGATCTCCCAACATCTGTTTAGAGTCAACATTTCGGTCAGCTCCTTTCATTCGGAGTTTACGGGTTGTAGAAGTTACTTATTTTTTATTTGTATAGGATTTAGGTAGGTTAGGGCCCTGTCTGGACCAATATTTTCACTCTTAGAGGCTTGCAAACTACAGTCTTCAATTAGTTATCCGTGTGGGGCCTATATATGTTATATTTTACTTATTGGCCATGTGGGGCTTAGTTTAGCTAATTAGTTAGCAGCCTTGTCGGCTATAGTATGAGTATGACTGTCTGTTTCCTTTCTGTTTTAACTTAGACAACATGGTGGTCTTTGTTGACACCCAATTTTTCATATTTTAAATTAATTGTTCAAACTTCTCGAAATACAAATAGAGTAAAGTATTTATTTTTTTATATAATAAAAATATTTTGTTAAATGTTTTGGTGCTATGTTGCCATTTCACTTGGCAAAATAACCTAACATATATAGTACATATTTTATATAAGTAACGCATGTTAAATGCACTTTGATCGGTTTAAATTATTTTATTATATCAAGTACGTCACTATCATTATTTTATTTTTAATACTATCTTTATTATTATCATCTTTATTATCTTCATTTTTGTTATTATTATTATTACTACTACTACTACTACTTCTACTAGCTTGGTTAGTTAATTGAAAAATAATTTGCCTTGATTTTATACCAAATTAATTATTAAAGAATCATTTTAATTTTTAGCTACTTTGGCTATTTTATTGACATTTTAGTTACAATTGAAATATTTTTGAGTATATTTTAAAATTCAAAATCAACTATAATTTTCATCCCATTTGGCAATCAATACCATTTAAATTTGACCAATCCACGTGCGCCACGTCTGCGTGCACATGAATTGTGTTTTCTCCCTTTTAATCTCAGCCATCGAATTTGATCTAATGGCTCCTTTATTTTCAAGTTTATATATATATATATATATCCTTTTATTTTATCTTTTCTCCAGAAATTAATAGCGTCCATCTGATCAAGATGATCGGACGGCTCCCAATAAATCAGAAAAAGTTTACTTTCAGACCTAAAACCCATCTCTTCACTGCCATACCTCATCTCCCTCTCTCACGTCTTCTCCCTCAACCAACCCCTCTGCAACGCCTCTTCTCCATATCTCCTCGTTTCCAGACCCATGTCGTCTTCTCCCTCACCCTATCCTATCTCTCTCCCGTCCTATCACCCCAAAAATCCGCTGACTTCGCGCCTCTCTGGAAATCGCTCCCCTACCTTTAGTTGCTGAGAGGACCATCTTATTTATTTTTCAGTTGCCGAGAGGGCCATCACACATTCAGTTGCCGAGAGGGCCATCATATTTATTTTTCAGTTGCCAAGAGGGCCATTATACATTCAAATGTCGAGAGGGACGTCATATTTATTTTTCAGTTGTCGAGAAGGGCCATCATATTTATTTTTCAGTTGCCGAGAGGGCCATCATACATTCAAATACCGAGAGGGCCATCATATTTATATTTCAATTGCTAAGAGGGCCATCACACATTCAGTTGCCAAGAGGGTCATCATACATTCAAATGCCGAGAGGGACATCATATTTATCTTTCAGTTTTCAAGAGGGCTATCACATTTATTTACAACGTCGAATATCGGAGGAGGATGACGTTCATCATATGCATTCACAACGTCGAATACCGGAAGAGGCAGACGTTCATCATATTCATTTACAACGTCGAATACCGGAGGAGGCCGACGTTCATCATATTCATTTACAACATCAAATACTAGAGGAGGCCGACGTTCATCACATTTATTTACAACATCAAATAACGGAGAAGGCCGACGTTCATCACATTCGTTCACAACGCCGAATACCGGAGGAGGCCAACGTTCATCACATTCATTCACAACATCGAATATCGGAGGAGACCGAAGTTCATCACATTTATTTATAATATCGAATACCGGAGCAGGCCGACGTTCATCACATTCATTTACTCCGAATATTCGGTCAAGAATGATATCAAATGTTGAAAAGGACATTATTGATCATAGCGAACACAATATATTCAAAGAGCATCAAATAGTGTCACTTATGTAAGATTATTGAAGGTTATTTAACAAGAGGATCCAGGTGCATGCGGAGCAACGCGGATCCCTATCTTAGCAGCAAACTGGGGCATAGTCCTGAAGAGGTATCAAACTCTTTGGACACGAGTTGAGGATCGACTTTCACCACATTCACTCCACACCCCTGTAAGAAGGCATGTGGGTTACTCTTTTTCATTTTTTGATTTTTTCAGTTTCGTATCCAGGACAATCACTAAACTTAACTGGAGCACTTTCCTCGTGCAAATCCAGGTGACAACACACTAGAGTTTGGAAATTATGTCCATGTAAGTTCTTACTTATGGATGTAAAGCACACCACATTCATGATTGAGAGGTTGCAAACCTTTTTTCCACACTCAATTTATTTTATCATTCGTCTAAAGCCAAGGGTGCCTCACCATAAGAGATACATTTTCAACCGATTGAGTCGAACTACAAGCAGCCCAATTCCCATTTTAGAGGATATGTAGGCGAGCGCTATGTTGAAATCTCCGCTGTATCCCAAAGAATCCATATTCGTCACATTTTCGAGCTTCTCAGTTTCTGCATAACTCGACACTAAGATAGGTTTTTGAGATCTTCAAATCGTGCATAAAATCAAGTGTATCTGAACTACATGTGGCCTGAATTCTCATGCAACCTGAGATATGTAGGAAACCCAATATCAGGGTCCAGCCATGATTCCTTTAAATCGTGCCATTTTCTAGAGACAAATTTGATGGTCGGACAAAATTGGGTTAGTCAATTTTCTTTTTTTTCTTCTTCTTTCTTTTTTTTCATCTTGGCGTTCGTTGTAGTAACTTGCTGGTTAAGTTCTATTAACTCTCTGTTTCCTTAGAATAAGCAGTAAGTAGGTTTTCTTATATTTTATCAGTTATTTACCCCATTTTGATTTCAATGCTATGTAAGTAACTACTACTTATTAATATAATATAGGTTTAATTATATTAACTATACTACTCATGTTTAGCTATACATAGTTCCCTTTGCTCAATATGCTTCCTGGTTTATGTGTCGTTGGTTTTTTTATAGATGTTAGATTCAGCCGTATCTGCTCTGTTAATATCAAATATTAGCATATTGAATTTTTATCTTTTATTAAACTGCTTGGTTTGCTGATATGTATTGCATTAGCCCTGTATTTATTTTAGAGGTTAAGTTTGTTTTCTTCCTATAATATTGAAGGTTAGAATATTAAAATGTAGTATCTTTATCGTTTGAACATTCTAAGATTTTATCTGGACACTATTTTAGTTACAACTGCCAAAATACTAGATTGGTAAAAACCTTTTGGCCGTGGTGGTTTCGTTTTTCTCTACTTCTTTTAATGATTTTCTATTCCATCACTTCGGTTAATATTAAGTGCTGGTGTAATTCCTTTCTCTCCGCTCACAGTTTCCAGTTCGTAGTTGATGAAGTTTGTTTTAACTTTATGTCTATTATTTGCCGCATATCCGAGCTTACCTGTCAAATTTGGTCATCATTCCTTGTTCAAACATGAAATAGTGATATTTAAGTTGTGACCATTATTAACTAGAACAAAGATTTTCATTGTTCAATGATTATTTTCCAAACTTAAAGTGTTTAAATTTACTTGCCTTTGTTAAGTTCAAAATTTGGTTGCATGATAGCGTAACAGTCTAGATCGCTGCCGCTTTCACATAGTTTGTGTTATAACTTAAAGGTGACATTTCATTTGAATGTCATCTGGTATGTTTAAGTTTTAATAGTATACATCCAAAATTCAGCTTGTTTTCTCCTTAGTTGATGGTATAATTGTTCGACCTCCCTCTCTCCGGATCTTGTTTGCCTTTAAAGAAAGTTTGAGAATGCGCTATTTGAAGTTTAAATTTCAAAATAAAACCTTGTCTGCTTCCTATATTAAGTTCTCAGGATTTTGGATAGATTCAGGACCTAGTGAGCTCCAGACGAGATTTTGAGTAGCTTAACTCAGTCTCTTAGCTACTCCTAAGGTTATGAAATCCCATGTCTATTCCCCCCAGATTTATTTATTTATTTAGTTTTTCTTTTTCTCCGCTCCCCAACCCTTTCGATTATCTATCGGCAATAATATTGTTCAGCAGTCTCCTTTGCTCATTTTGTTGTTTAGATTATTCCGAGTTTGGATTAAAGGATTAAGGATTCGATAATATGTTTTTTAATTGTTTTTTGGATAAGAAGTAACCTCGACTTTCCTTTTTTTCTTATTTTTCTCTTTTGTTTGAGTGCTTAATATGTTTGAAAAATCATGTGATTTATTCACGGGAATATAGAAATTTTGACATGTGGATTACACTGCCTGTTTCACTTTATTAGACTGTTCGTAAGAATTAATTATATTCCTGCTTTTGTATGAGTTTTAGTCGTAATCAGAAATCATGTTTTAAGAAATTTGGTACCAAACCTTTGCGAATTACTTGACAACATATGTGTGCTGATTTCTATTCCCTTAAAATAGGTAACATCTGTCAATGAATTTAGAGATACTTAGTCGTAAGTATATGTCCTGTGATATTTGGTACTAGAACTGTTCTTAAAAGCTTAGTTTTAGTAAAAAAATTCTTTTCCTTTTGTTTGTCTTCTATTTTAACAAGAAAGGGATAACACAAGAGCTTTCTTTAATCCTAGATTCAAGTTTGAGTGTATTAAACAAGCTAAGCTAGCTCCATTTTAGTCAGTTTTGTGTATGTTTGCGGTGATTAAGAGAATGAGAACATGTTAAAATATTCTTTATCTCTTCACTTGGTCGGAACCTATTATAACTATCATCAATACAATTGACCTTCCTTATGCTATTAAGAAACTAAGTTTGGTTTATAACTGATGATTCAGGTTTGTTACTCAAATTTTATTCTCAAGTCCCAGGTTCGTGTCTGTTTAATCATTTGATTTTACTAATAAGTAAGTTAAAATTTAATCACTGCCCCCCTTAAGTGATGATTAGTAGTTGTATGTTGGTCTTTTGCTTTCTCTTTACTTTGTAATTTACCTTTATTTGAGGTTAGGGATATTAGTTTTTTCCTTTTCTGTCAATTCACCACTTTCTAATGGATGACTAAACAATAGTCATGTTTCATTTTAAGTATTGGACTGGACCTCCTACCTTGAAGTATACCAAAGTGTCTTATTAGTTTATGACTTCTATACATTTTAGACGAGCCCACTCACGAGATGGAATTAATTTTCTTGTTTATGTATTAATTAATTATTATGACGTAATATTAGCTTGATCATTTCTCTACTTTGATTATGAGTTTAAATTATTGAGTCTTCAAAACTAAATCTATAATTCTTCTAAAGCGTCACAGACTTTTTGTTTCTATGAGCTTAATTCATTACGCTCGAATTCTGTTTATTTTCTTTTCATAAATTTGTTGACGATTATCTTAAAATATTCTTTATTTTATTCATGCCTACATTCGGTCATTAGATACTCGCTGCTTCTTGTCGGATTATAACAAATTCTCGATATAGTCTCAATCATGCTCCTTTCATATTCATAACTTGGAGGATGAGTTAACAAAATGCATATATGAATATTGACCAGAATCTTTGGAATTGGCTTTACTTTTACTTTTACTTGTTTATTCATGTCTTATTAACCCATAAATCAAACATCTAGCTTCTCATAGTTGTAAGGAGCATACTTGATTTAAATATGCGTTCAGATCATATTTCAATCATAACATTATTTTCTTGTATATTAATTTTTTTTCTCTTTTTGTTATATGTGAAACTCCCCTTCTGAGTCTTTGGACTCATTTTCGTTGCATATCTTTTATTGGGTTGAAAGCCCAAACAAATTTCGAGTCAGCCTGCGACATATGACATAAAGGAAAGATGGGCTCGCGGTTTGATAGCAATGACAGCATATCGCAGCAACTGAGAATCGAGCGGAAAAACTCAAATCATTTCTTGCTACTTTTTATTCTCTTTACATTTATTCCTTTTTATACGTGATACTAACACTTTTGAAGTTTTCAATGCTAGATGAATCCCGAGTAGTTTAAATTTGATCGCGGTGCCGTAAAAATTTGATACATCAGCATATCTTTTTAAACCAAGTGTTTCCAATTTTCTCTATCAAAATAAAGCTAGCATTCAGTCACTAATTATTATTATTATTATTACTATTATTATTATTATTATTACTATTATTATTATTATTATTATTATTACTATTATTATTATTATTATTATTATTATTATTATTATTATTATTACATTTGACATATCTGTCAATTTACATCGAGGAGTCAAAGTGGACAAAAACTTATAATAAATTCTATAAGATAAACATATAAGTTCAGATCCAGGAGCATAGTTATAACCATGAATCTTAACATTTAATGTCAAAGCATCAAGAATATTGATATCAGATAAAGATAATTGTAAATTGGGTTGGGTATTGAAATATACAGGACCATAAGCCACCGTAGATTCGATAGAACCCATAAGAGATTGTCTAAAATTTAAATTTCTAGCATCTCTTAATGCAGTCATAAAAGATTCAAGTAACCCTTTAAGGGTCAAAGGCTTAAAAGCAATTTGAACTAAACCTATATGCATAAAGCTATATTTCTTTTTATAAAGCATAATATCACGTTCATTCAATAATCGAACAGTTTGTTCTGAAGAATTTAAAGCAAGAGATTGCCCAGTAGTTTTTATCAACTGTTTAGAAGATAATCTATCAAAGAATCTATAATCATAGATTGTATTAATAGGAACCTGTGGAATACTCCACTTGTTTAATAAATCAAGATTTTGAGGTATATCTACCTCTTCAAGTCTAGAATTTTTAATACTTGTTTCTCCAATTTCCCTAATATCAAGATATCTATGATGAATACCATCTCAACTTGAATACCAAAATTAATTCCTAGGCTCTGATACCATTCGACAGGATCTGATCGGTGCCGGCGGTAGTCTGCTCGACGGTGATAGACCTTATCAAGAGAGTATCCTTGTCTCCAAACAAGAATTAAAATGAAGGGAGATTATTATATAAACTGTGTAAAAATTTAGTATAGAGATTAATAGTTGTATGGTAATCTTTTACCTAAGCATGGGGCCTGTCTGTGCATCAAATACTACAGGATCTTGAGACCATGTGTACATGATACCTTTTTAGGGGCTCCCCGGGATAATAACAGCCCTAGAAACTCCAGATAAACGGGTTTTTCCACCGGGAAACTGTACATAGTCACTAAGGCAAATCCAAGATCTGTAGTATTCATGACGACTGTACCACCATCTCAGAACCAAGCTATCAATATTAATACTAAATCTTTAAAGTTCATATAATAAAATCTCTTGATCTTAATAAAGTCTAGTTCATCTTTATGGAGATTCAAGTATTATGGTATTCAACATAGATAAATATTTAGCCGGTTATAATTCCGGCCATCAGAGAAGTAGAAGTAAAATAAAAACAAAAGAACGGTACCTGAGCTGAGCCCTCAGATGCCCAAAAGTTGGACGATTTTTTGATTTCTCTTTACAAAAGAAAATTACAACTATACAAAAGTTGTTTTCTTTTTAGAGAGAAGGCAGAGCAAAATTGAAGAGAGAGAAATTAAAAACTTAAAAACTTCTGCTGCTTTACAAATGAGGCGAAGGCCTCTTTAAATAGAAAAAAATTTTGTACAGTAAAATAACTATGCACTTATTATGACACAGTGACAGCTATCTCTGTCGTGTAGGTCCCACTGGGTCCTGCCATTTTATTTTGTTGGCTCTGTTTTCTTCTCTTGTGCAATCTGCAGACGAAATCTTCGTCATTTTCTTTGTTGAATTAATTTTTCAGCTTCTTCCATAGCTTTATCAATGTCTACTTCCTCATCAGCCTGAGAGTCTTCATACAGGGACTGACTTGTATCACTTTTCATTGATACATCCGATTTTTTGACGATTTGTTCGAATGATAATAATAATTTTTTTCGAACTTCTTTCATATACGCTTCAATCTGTTCCTCTTTATCACCAGGCTGGTATATGATTCTTCTGGCAATATGCTTTAACGGACTATCTTCAATTTTTATAATCTGAGGCTTTTTAGAATATTCTTTTATCTTATGGACAATTTCATCAATTGTTTCTTGTCCAATAACGTGTTTGTTTTGGGGTCCCTTTTAATCATCTTTTCCCAAAAATTGTTATAATATGTCCTGTAAATGCAAGGGACCTGTTCTTCCGTATAACCGAATTCTGGTATCCATTTGTGAATCCATGGGATGGAAAATTCCAGAAAAAAATATATGTGTCCAATTCTTTCGGGCCAATTGACATGATCTTTCCTGTATAATAAGTCTATGTCTGGAGATACTTGTACATATTCATTGTATAAATCCTTAAATTGTGTGGGCAAAATTTCAATCGTTGACCCATGGTAAGTCCACCAGTTTAAAAACCAGTTGGGAATAAATTTGGCAAAATTCTTTTGACATACCTTTATAAACCAAGTATGTTTATGCCTTTTATTGTTGTAACAAAGGGTATAACTGAACGCCTAGATATAATCCCAGTATGTACAATTTACCTTTGTATCATTATCAAGAATAATTTGTCTTTCCCTCACAGTGGAAAACCCCCATTCTTCAGCTGATATAATTTTTTTAATAATAAATTTTGAGAAATTATAAACTTTCTCATCATTAAAATGTTTGAAGTGAGATATCTCTACACTTTCAGTATTTATCAAAATGTTTTCATAATAATTGCGGGTCTTGTATTACTGACCCGGGAAATATAGATTTTCGGAGAAATACCTTTGAAGTAGATCCCAAGGTTGTTCTCTTCTATCAATATCATTGTCTTCTACAGGAAGTATCATTTCTTGTTTTTATAATTTTTCGTAGTTCTTTATATCATCAGAACTTTTCATAGACACGCTCGCATAGGTATCACCTCGCGGTTTTGCTTGACTTTGCAAATAACTTTCTAGGGCCTCATATAATGGGCTCTCTTTAGGGATATCTCCCAAATTTATAGATCCAGATGAAGCATTATAGATCCAGATGAAGATGCTTCATCACTTTTCTTGTTCACAAGAGTTCTATTCCCCATTTGTATAATTGGGTTTGAATAGCTGCCCCTAAAGGTAGTATAACTTCCTCTTTGAATTTCTTGATTTTCATGAGAAGTATAACTTTTCCCTGTTCTTCCTCCTCGGCCTTTATAATGACCTCCACTTCTTCCTCTTCCTCTATTAGAGGAAGACTGAGATGGCCATTGTGGCCTCATTCTGCATACAAAACAGATTTGATTAGTTTTCATTAAGATATTCTCTAGTAAGAAAATCTGGAAAGGAATTATCAATTCCCTTTTTATAATCAATGTCAAAATCAAATGGAGCCAATTGGGCTTGCCATCTAGCAAAAATTAATTTAGAGGCATCATGCTTAAAATCTTTGTTAAACATAAATTTAACAGCTTGAGCGTCTATTCTTATCAAGAATTTTTTATTATATAAATCATCTTGAAATTTAAGAACACATTTAACAATAACTAACATTTCATGGGCCACTGTTGTATACTTCTTTTGGGCTTCGGTCCATTTACCTGAGTAATACCTTATGAGGTATTTTTTTTTAATCTTTTGAGCTAATTTGCTTAAGGATTCCTCCAAATCCAATATCAGAAGCATCGGTTTCTATAATTTTTTGCCATGTAGAATTGACAAGAGTTAAACAAGGTAAAGAACTTACTTTCTTTTTGACTAGTTTAACTATATTGTGTATGTAAATCAGTCCAAGGTGATTTATAATTCTTTTTTAATCTTTCATAAAGAGGTGCTAAATCTTTAGATAAATTCTTTATAAAAGCGGAAATATATTTTAAGCTACCCAAAAATTTTTGTAGCTGAGTTCTATCAATAATAATATCAGAAAATTTTGAAGAAAATTCGATAGAACGCTGAATAGGAGTAATTTTTCCCTGGCAAATATAATGACCAAGAAATCTGACATTAGTTTGAAATAAACTCTTTTTTGGTTTAGATATAACCAAACCATTTTGTATAACAATTCTTTTGAAAATGTCAAGATGTTTGAAATGTAATTCAAGAGTTTTTGAATAAAAAAGAATGTCATCAATATAAACAATAATGAAATTCAGATAAGGATTGAAAATATCATTCATAATTTTTTGAAATTCAAAAGGAGCATTTTTTAATCCAAAAGGCATAACGTTCCACTCATATTGTTTGAAGGGAACATTAAAAGCAGTTCGATATGTATGCTCTTTAAATAATTGAATCTGCCAATAACCAGATTTAAAATCAAATTTTGAAAATATATTTGCATCATATAATCTTGAAAGCAAATCTTTCTTATTTGGGATCAGATATCTGATCCATTTTAAAACTTTGTTTAAAGCTTTATAATTGATTATCAATCTTGGTATTCCACGTTCTTTTTCTGCTGCATTATTAACATAAAATGCAGTACAAGACCATGGAGACTTAGATGGTTTAATCAAATTCTTTTGCAAAAGATTATCAATTTCTTTTTTGCAGAATTCAACCAATTCAGAGTTTATCTGACAAGATCGAGATTTTGTAGGAATATTTTCTTCTGAAAACGTTTCTTCATATGGAAGAGAAACGACATGCCTTTTTCTATCCCAAAAAGCACTCGGATGATCAGCACAAATAGATATACCAAATTGTTCAGAAATTAATTTAATTTTTTTCTGAACTTTAACAGAATTCAATGTATCATCAATAGTCATTCTATAAATTTCATGCTGTAAAGAATTCATATGAAATAATTTTCTATTAATCAATGCATTTATATTTCTAGTAAGAGGTTCAGTTATAAACTGAAAAGAAATCTTTTTACCCATATAAGTAGCGTCAAACCCATTATTATCAACATGAGTGAAGGGGTAAATGACTTGTATAAAAGGAGTTCCTAGTATAATAGGAGGAAACATTTTATCTTTAACAAGAATGAAAAAATGCGGAATGCAAACCTTATTTTTGCAGACATATGCATTGGGTAGTTTATATTCTATTTTCATTCTATCACCAGAGGCAGAACTAATTTTATGAGAAGCTTTTTGATAGTATCTGGTGGGAATAATTCCTTCTTGAATACAACTCATATCAGCACCACTATCAATAAGTGCAGTTTCAGTAATTAAAAAATTATTATCAATCAAAATAGTACACTTAACATACCATCTATGAGAAGTAACTATTTGCATCATTCCTATAAACAAATCATCATTAGGATCAGAAATAGTCCTTTTAGAAAATTCAGATATTTCTTGAAAATCATTTGTTTCAGGTAGTAAAACACCCTTTTTCTTATCATCTGTATTATAACCAATTGAAATAGTATTTCTTTCAATTTGTTCTATACGATGATCTAAAATCATTTGATTTTGTTTAAGAGATTTAATCTCAGTTTTTAATTTTTCAACTTCATATTTCAAATCATCCATAGAAGCAGTATAACTGGGAAGATTCATATTTTGTGGTGAGTTCTTTTCCAAAAGTCTTTTTTTTGAACTTTTGCCATAGAATATGAAACTTCATCCAGAATATCTCTTTTTTGAATAGGCTTATCTGTCGGTTTTGAAGTAGAACTAGAAGCCATATTGATAATTTTTTCTCGTAAATTATTATCATTAACTTCTTTTAATAAATCTAAAATATTATCAGAAGTAATAGATTTTATTTGAAAATCATTTTGAAATTGGGATTGTAATTTATAAAAATCCAAGTTATCACAAGAGCAT
Source organism: Datura wrightii (assembly GCA_035772735.1). NCBI lineage: Eukaryota > Viridiplantae > Streptophyta > Magnoliopsida > Solanales > Solanaceae > Datura > Datura wrightii. The sequence continues at coordinate 52,134,921 of JASDFA010000006.1, read as the reverse complement.
TCCCTTGTACCTGTATCACAATTACCACAAGTATTATTATCAGGTAAATCAAATAATTTAATTGATGCTTCGGAAGAGGCAAAAGAAGAATAATCACTGTCATACTCGTCTACCGAAGTTTCAGCCATAATCTTTAGAATTTTTTCTTTGGATCGGTTATCCATTTCCATGACGAGAGCTTTAATCGTCTCTTGTTTGCAATTTGGGGCAATATGACCAAATTGATCACATCTATAACATTTCAAATCCTTTAGATCTTTGCCAAATCTATCTTTAACGAATCGCTTTTCTTTGCGATATTTTCTTCGGGCATAATTCTCTTCTCTTGATCGACGATGTCGTCTTTTACTTTTCCATTGGTAAAATTCATCTTTATCATTTTCTTTATTTCTTTTCTTTTTATAAGAGGAGGTATCACCCATTCCAAATTGTTGGTAATCTCCTAACTGATTCCTTTCAGTTAGTCTCTGTTTTTTAAGCTGTTGATTTAACTTTAGCTCATTACACAAGTTTAATCCTTCTTATGTACATACTCCAATGAGTCTTCCATAGGTATAGGTATTATAAAGAATCTGAATATTATTTCCACGAAGAGTTTTTCTAACTCTTTCAGCAAATAAAGCGGGTAAACCGTCAATAAATTTACCTTTTCAATGGTTACTGTTACTTTCGGGTAGATCCATAACCCGACTAAGAAAGGTGTCTTTATACCATCAGAATTCACCTAGATGTCTGCATGTAAGTCCGTTTAACAAGGTACGAATATTCTCATACATATTGGTAAATCTACCACTAAAATATTCAATAATAGTCAAGACTAAAGTGTAGACACAATCTTGTCTACCTGCAACTAAGGCTGTTCCTAGATTATCAACTCTAGGTTCAGTTTTAACAGCATTATAGATTGCTGCTCTATCTTCAGAAGTCATAAAATTATCCCACTAGCCTCTTAATTGGCCAGTAAATCCTGCAACAATCATTCTACAAATCACTGTCTCTGTATTTTTATCAGTAGTGGCTTGGCAGATAGTAGAATACATCAGCATACGATGTACTAAAATACTATTTGCCTATCAGTCAAACCATCTAGATTCCATTCGTAAATAGCATCACCGTTATAACTGGTGTTTGTCTGGTTCCAGTCTCTTTCTTCAACCAGAACATCTTGAGGGATTGGCCTAGGATAATAATATGTATCCATTCTAGGCATATCTCCATATTTTTTTTCCAGTTTTCTGAGCTTATTAAGTTCATATCTGGTTTCTTCTTTATAATCCTTGGATGGATCTGAAATATTTTCTGCAAATTCTGAGGCTAACTCAAGAGGTTTGAGGTTTAAACCTACTAATTTCTCATTAACCAGTTTTTCTAATTCCTCTCTTGACTTGATCTTAAATCCAGTAATATCCGGAGGTCTTTGAATAGAGGGTTCAAGTCTGGTAAATGTAGAAGGCTCGTCATGTATAACTTGAGCAGTATGAATTACAAGAGATCTATCTGATGAAGAAGGAATACCAATCTTCTTCACCAAGTCAGTTAAATAATCAAGCTTTGAATCAAGAGAACTAATATGTTCACCCAAAACTTTAATATATAAAGACAAATAATTATTTTGAGAAATCAAATTATTAATTTCTTTAATACTATTGCTAGCTACATCTTCTTCAACAAATTTTTGAAAAGCAACAAAGGTAATACATGTATTATTAGGTAATACAAAAGGATTTTATGGTGGATAAATACCTTTTATAATATTACCAGAATTATCATGATAAGTTCTTTCGAGGACTTTAATATACATAGGCATGTATGTAGTTAAGAACCAAGGAACAAAATATATAATTTGATTATATAAAGCACAAGTTTCATAAAACTTTTGAGAAATACTTCTTTTATCATCATTACTATAAAATTCAGTATACCAATTTTTAAAACTTTTCCATCTATCATGACAAAATTCTTCTAAAATATGCTTTCTTGCCGGTGAATCCGGACTAAAATCAATTTTGAACTTAATCATTTAAAGACCATTAAAATTCATTTCGGAATCAATAGGAATATCCTTATCAGAATTATCATCTTTCACAATATTTTTAGAATCTACCTTTATATGATCAACCCGCTTATTACCATCAGCAATGAAAATCGTATGAAGAGAAGCAATACAATTTAACCTTGTTGGACCATAGATTGATTCTATAGGAGCAATATATGAATGAGATGAGGATGAAGTTAATCTTCTATTACCAGTATAAGAATGCCTGTAAGGTGTTAAGGACTTATTGTCCTCAAACTGAATACAAATTCTTCCTTCAGGAGTTTGACTAACATGCGAATAATCATGATTAGTAATATCATCAGATTGTTGACTCGGAGATATAACAGAGTCTAAGATCCAAGTAGAAGGAAAATCAATTTCATCCCATCCAATAAGTCTCCTAGTGGTGACTTTGGATCTAGCAAAATTAGTTTCAAAAATCATAGTCTCATTTGACGTATCTGTCAATTTACATCGAGGAGTCAAAGTGGACAAAAACTTATAATAAATTCTATAAGATAAACATATAAGTTCAGATCCAGGAGCATACTTATAACCATAAGTCTTAACATTTAATGTCAAAGCATTAAGAATATTGATATCGGATAAAGATAATTGTAAATTGGGTTGAGTATTGAAATATACAGGACCATTAGTCACCGTATATTCGATAGAACCCATAAGAGATTGTCTAAAATTTAAATTTCTAGCATCTCTTAATGCAGTCATAAAAGATTCAGGTAACCCTTTAAGGGTAAGCAATTTGAACTAAACCTATATGTATAAAGCTATATTTCTTTTTATAAAGCATAATATCACGTTCATTCAATAATCGAACAGTTTGTTCTGAAGAATTTAAAGCAAGAGATTGCTCAGTAGTTTTTATCAATTGTTTAGAAGATAATCTATCAAAGAATCCATAATCATAGATTGTATTAATAGGAACCTGTGGAATAGTCCACTTGTTTAATAAATCAAGATTTTGAGGTATATCTACCTCTTCAAGTCTAGAATTTTTAATACTTGTTTCTCCAATTTCCATAATATCAAGATATCTATGATGAATACCATCTCAACTTGAATACTAAAATTAATTCCTAGGCTCTGATACCATTTGACAGGATCTAATCGGCGCCGGCGGTATCATCTGTTTATGAGGTAACATATTTTATTTTGATGTAAATATTTTTTCCACTTTTCAATATTATTATGAAAAAGTATAGTATTAAATTTTGTGCCCTGCAAAAAATTAAACTTTAATAGTCAATAAACATATATATAAGAATATAAAATATATAAAATTTAATAAAATAAGATAAGAATTCAAACATATATGTAAAATATAAAATATAGATATATAATATAATACGAAAAAAATTATTACCTCTTCATCAACTAATATTATAGTCATCCATGTGCCTTCCCTTGTTCTTTTTTTATACTCTTTTACTAATCCAACTCCAATTATTGAGACTTTTATTATCCAATGAGAATTACATTTCCTTAAGTTATTAATAGGCATAATTTTGTTCATGAAATCCTTTTCAGATTCCATTGCAATATTATCCAAAATAAATTGTGCATAAGAGTTATCATTATAATAATTTATAATTTTATTAACAAAAATTATTTTATGAAATGAATAGATTACTTTACCTGAATAAATAAAACTTATGAATATATGATTAGATGAAGGATGTCAATTATAAATAATACAAAATCTAAATCACATAATATCAATATAAGACTCAATTAGAGGAGATAAGACAGTATCAATATTAGACTTAATTAAAGAAGACAATCTAAGTTAAATTATTTTGAATACAAACAATTTGAATTGGCATAGCAATTACTATTGTGTTTTTCAAATCCACAACATAAAAAGAAATTCATAACATGAAAAGAAGAAGAAGATAGATTAATACAAAAACATGCAAGGTTGGAGATTGAATCAAAAGTCTTGATGTAGTAGAGTTGATGAATTAAATTATGCAATTATAAATTTTTTTATAGAGGTGAAAGAATTTATAGATCAAAAAGAATTTGAAAGTATAAGAATATAGGACATTACTATTAAAAAATTATCAAAAAGGAAAACAAAATTTTCAACTATAAAAAACGAAAAAAAACTTTTATAAAAATTCCCTACTATCAAAAAAAAATAAAAAATTAAAACTTCCAAATCAGAAAGGGGGAAAATTTCAATTCAAATAAAAAAAACTTTTGTGGAATTTTTCTAATTTTATTTATTTTTACATCATAAATAGAGTTATGCCACAAGTATAAAATTTAATATAATAAAATAAGGTAACAAAATTCGTGACTATCAAAAAAAAAATCAGCGAAATTCTTTTATTTTATTATAAATTTACATCACAAATAGAGTTATGACATAAATAGATAACCTAATATGATAAAATAAAGTGATGGAAATATTAAAAATAATAATTTTAAATAATAATGGTATAAAAATAGTAAATAACAATTTTGTCTATTGCGATGTTTTTTAATGAAGGAAAAAGAATTCAATCAACATTTCTAAGGGTTTTCACACTTTTAATTTAGTACCGGTTTATGCATACGCGCCTCACGCGTGTCCCTCATATTAATAAGAACAAATTTATAAAAATAGTATAAATAATATCTAAAAGGTGTGTTTGTGTAACAAAATAAAAATTTAGAAAGAAAATTATGAATTTCAAATGATAAATGATTAGGTTTAAGAGTTTGATCCAATCTAACAGTTCTTTCTTCAGTTTGTTCTGATACTTGTTTCAACGAATAAAAATGTCATAGAAATAGCATTTGATTAAAAGGTAAAAATTCATTTGCTTTTACATAAGCACTTAAATCACTACTAAAAAATTACTTATTTTTTCATTAAAATTTCTCACCGAAAAATATTAAGTGGCTATTCCCACTGATATCGGTAGAAAAAAATAATAGTATTTTTACATGAAAAAATCATGAAGTTTTTCACTATTTCAATGAGAATCTGCTTCCTACCATGCATTTCTAAATGAATTGGTTCGGTGAAAAATAGGTGAAAAAAATCTCTATTTCTAGTAGTGAATGCATGCATTATATGTATATATAAATATTAATATTTTTTATATATTTCAAATAAGAAATAATTTAATACATAAAATTTTTGATTAATTTTAAAATTCTAAATATTAAAAAAATAATTAAATAACTATTTTTTCAAGTATAAACTCTATTTTTATAAGGGTAAAAAGTAAATGATATTTTTCTACGAGGTTTTCATACTTTAAATATTAGTAATAACTTAATTTTAAATTTTTCATTTTACCATTTATGAGATGATTTAAACTTAATTTTTTTCTCTTTCTCTTAATCTATGTGTTTAGTCAAATACTTCACATAAATTGAAATAAAAAAATAGTGTAGGTTTAACTAAAGAGAGTGAATAATCAACACTCGATTGATTGAAGCAACTTAAAGTAAATTGTGTTTCTATTTTTTTTTATTATAAATTTTTAAAAAAAAAAGAAGAAGAAGGAGGAGGAATTCACGTATTAATACATAATAAAACTGAACTCTTTAATTTATTTATTTCATATTGAAATATTGTGATAGATAATTAGTTAGTTTAATAAATAATTGATTAATATATAAGTTAATAGAATTGTAATTGATTTTAAAGTATTAAATGTTAGGACTTTTAATATAGTTCAAATAAGAAAAGATTCAAGAAACAAAATTTTAGTAAATTTTAAAATACTAAATATTAGGAGTTTTACCTTTTACAAATTAGTAAAGATCTATAATAATTAAATAACAACTAATTGCGAAAAATAGTAAATGACAATTCTGTCTATTGTAGAATCTTTTAATGAAGGGCAGAAAATTCAATTAACATTTCTAAGGACCTTCGTGCTTATATCTGCATAAATTTTTTTTAAGTAAATAGGAGTAAAATAATATGCACATATTGAATATTCGATTAATTGATGGAATCTAAAGAAATTATCAAAGATTGTTCTATCAGAAAATTGTATTGCATCTTCAAATGCAGCAAAATTATTTGACAGTATAAATTAAAAATGATTGTTACATTCTTAAATTATAGTGTTGTTACTGAATTCAACCTCAATCTCCTTGTTTACTAATACAAAATTAGGATTAACACTACCAATGCGCCCGCTATGATGTAATAGATTTTGTCTTGTTGTAAATATTTTTTTCACTTTTTGATATAATTTATTGAAAAGTATAGCATAAATTTTTGTACCCTGCAAAAAATTAAACTTTAATGGTAGAAAAACATATATATAAATACATACATACATAGATATATATAGATTTTTATATATATATATATATAATAAAAATAGATAAGAATTCAAACATATATGTAAAAATATAAAATATAAGTATAGAATATAATTAGGAAAAATCATTTTTACCTCTTCGTCAACAAATATTATAACATCTGTGTGCTTTCCTTTGTCCCTTTTATGCTCTTTTATTAATCCAGCTTCAATTACTAAGACTTTTATTATCCATTGAGAATCATACATGTTAAGTTGTTAATTGACACAATTTCATCCATGAAATCCTCTTCATATTTTATTGTAATATTATCTAAAATAAATTGTGCACAAGAGTTATATTATAATAATTTATAATTTTATAAAAAAAATTATTTTATGAGATGAAGAGATTATTTTACCTAAATAGATGAAACTTGTGAATGTATGAGTAGATGAAGAATGTCAGTTTCAAATAACACAAAATTTAAATCACATAATATCAATATACCCAATTAAAGGAGATAACATACTATCAATATTAGACTCAACTAAAGGAGATAATTTAAGTTAAATGATTTTGAATATATATAATTTAAGCTGACATAACAATTGGTATTATCTTTTTCAAATTCATAACATAAAAAAATTATCATAACATGAAAAAAAAGATAAATTAACACGAAAACATACAAGGTTGGAGATTGAGTCAAAGGTGTTGATGTAGAAGAGTTGATGAATTAAATTATATAATTACAAATTTTTTTATAGAGGTGGAAGGATTTATAAATCAAAAATAATAATTGAAAGTATAAAAATTTTAAGACATTATTATTAAAAGGGAAAAAGTTTATCAAAAAGGAAAAAAAAAATTCATGACTATGAAAAAGGAAAGAAAAAGAAGGAAAATTTTTCCATCCAAAAAGGAAAAAAAAGGTTTTCAAATCAAAAAGAGAAAAACTTTCGTGGAAGACCCCCCCCCCCCTTTTTTTTTTTTTAATAAATTTATTTATTTAAAGTTTATAATACAAATTATATCATAAGTAGAAAATATAATATAATAAAATAAGGTAGAAAAAAATTCGTGATTATCAAAAATGAAAAAAACTCATTGGAAATTGTTTATTTTTTTAAGATTTACACCATCAAGAGTTATGCCACAAATAAAAAAACCTAATATGATAAAATAAGGTGATGAAAATAATTAAAAATATTAATTTTAAATAATAATTATGTAAAAATAGTAAATAATAATTTTGTCTACTGAAATGTCTTTTAATAAAGGGCAAAAAATTCAATCAATATTTTTAAGCGTCTTCACATTTTTAATATAATATAAATAGATTATATACCTGATGGTTTCACCTTTTTTCTTTTCTAAAGCTAAATAATGTTGGGCAACCTAAATTCTAGATTATTGCTTAGCATGATAAAGACTGTTGTAAAATAAAGCTCAAAACGACAATGTAAAGAAACAATATAAAGACCAAGAGAAACAATAAGATAGAGCAACATAAGATAATTTTTCTTCTTTCAAGTGTGACAATATCATCCTCAAGACCTCTATTTATAGGATTACATTGAGGAGCACCAAGGTTGTCATAAACATGACATTAATCCTTGAGAATGTGGAGGAGATCAAGGTCTGTGGAAGATCAATGCAAAGGTGGTAGAAGTGTGAGTATTACTACTCATAATAGTAGGAGTTATACCTAAAAGTTATGGACATCCACAATTAACTAATAATATTTACAACACTCCCCTTTGGATGTCCATTGATAATATGTCTCGTTATAATCTTACTAAGAAAAAACCCTGTGAGAAAAAAATTCTAGTAAAGGAAAAAGAGTACACATATCTTGTAGTATGCATTATTTGCTGCCTCATTAAAAACCTTGCCAGGAAAACCCATTGGGACAAAACCTAGGCCAAGGAAAAAAGAGTGCAGCGCATATTTTACTCCCTGATGTAAAACTCATATAATACCTCGGAGATGACGCATCCCAACCTTGTATACAAGCTTTTCAAATGTTGAGGTTGGTAATGCTTTAGTGAATAGATCCGCCAAATTATTAACCGAGCGAATTTGTTGAACATCTATTTCACCTTTCTTCTCAAGATCATGAGTAAAGAAGAATTTTGGTGAAATGTGTTTTGTTCTGTCTCCTTTAATGTATTCTCCCTTCAATTGAGATATACATGCAACATTATCTTCATACAATGTAGTTGGAGTATCCTTTTTCAAAGAAAAACTACACATTTCCTGAATATATTGAGTCATTGACCTCAACCAAACACACTCCCGACTTGCTTCATGAATGACTATTATTTCTGCATGATTTGAAGAAGTGGCAGCTATTGTTTGCTTCATTGAACGCCAAGATATAGTTGTGCCTCTATATGTAACAAATAACCCATCTGAGATCGAGTTTTATATGGATCAGACAAATATCCTGCATCTGCATAACCAGTCATTTCTGACTTGGATTCATTAGAATAAAATAATCCCATGTCAATGGTTTCTCGAAGATATCTGAATATATGTTTAACACTATTCCAATGTCTTCTTGTTGGAGAGGAGCTGAATCTTGCCAATAAACTTACTGCAAAATAAATATCTGGTCGAGTATAATTGGCCAGATACATTAGTGACCCAATTGCACTAAGATACGGAGTTTCATCACGAAGAAACTTTTCATCATTTTCTTGAGATCGAAATGGATATGTATTTATGTCAAGCAATCTCACAACCATTGGGGTACTCAACGGATGTGATTTATCCATGTAAAATCGCTTTAAGACCTTTTCAGTGTATGTTGATTGATGAACAAATACTCCATTTGTTAAATGCTCAATTTGTAAGCCAAGACAAAATTTTGTCTTACCAAGATCTTTCATTTCAAATTCTTTCTTCAAACAGTCAACAACTTTTGAAAGCTCTTTAGGAGTGCCCATGATGTTCAAGTCATCAACATACACAACTATTATAACAAACTCAGATCCATACCTTCTTATAAAAACACAAGGACAAATTGGGTCATTTTTGTACCCTTCCTTCAGCAAATAATTACTAAGATGATTGTACCACATCTGTCCTGATTGCTTCAATCCCTATAAGGATTTCTGAAGCTTTATTGAACAAGTATCTTGTGAACTTTTATATGCTTCGGGAACTTTGAATGCTTCAGGAATTTTCATAAAAATTTTGTGGTCCAATGAGCCATATAAATAGGCTGTGACAACATCCATCAGCCGCATTTCAAGTTTTTCATGAACTGTCAGATTTATTAGATACCTGAAGGTAATTGCATCCACCACAGGAGAATATGTCTCCATATAATTAATATCAGGCCTTTGTGAAAATCCTTGTGCCACAAGTCGTGCTTTATATCTTACGACTTCACCTTTTTTCATTTCATTTTCGCATGAAAATCCATTTATACCCTAGTGGCTTAACACCTTCAGGTATTCGGACTATTGGTCCGAAAACTTTACGTTTTTCAAGTGAAGTCAATTCTACTTGAATGGCGTCCTTTCAATTTGGCCAATCATTTCTCTGTCTACATTCATCAACAGATTTTGGTTCAAAATTCTCATCTTGTTGCATTATTTCAACAACTTTATAAGCAAAAATATTGTCAACCACAATATCATTTCAGTTCCACCTTTTTCTCGTGGAGACGTAACTTTTTGAGATTTCTTCATTCTCATTATTTTCTGGTATTTGGACCTCTTCATTGGTCTTATCATTTGTTATGTCTCGAGGCTCTTCTTGAGAAATTGCCTCTATATTATGATCATTTTGATCATTTATTTCTTTTCTTTTTCGAGAATTTTTATCCTTAGAACCGATTGGCCTATCACGTTTCAGACGTGGTTTAGATTTATTTGCATGAATAATTTATCCTATCGGGACATTAACTTGAACTGGAACATTTGCATCTTAAATATAAGATTTAGTAACCTTTGGAAGGTTAGTAAGTGCATCTGGCAGTTGATTTGCAACATTTTACAAATAAATCATCTTTTGAACCTCTTATTCACATTGATTTGTTCGAGGATCTAAGTGAGATAGTGATAATGCATTCCAATCTATCTCCTTTTCCAACTGCTTATTTTCTCCCCCTAATGTTGGGTATGTTGATTCATCAAACTGACAATCAGCAAATATTTCTGTAAATAAATCTCTAGTCATTGGTTCCAAGTATTTTATAATAGAAGGAGATTCATACCCAACATATATCCCCAACCTTCTTTGGGGACCCATCTTGGTACGTCGTGGTGGAGCAATTGGAACATATACCGCACATCCAAAAATTCTAAGATGAAAAATATTTGGCTCCTGGCAAAAAGCCAACTGCAATGGGGAAAATTCATGATAACTGGTAGGCCTTATACGCACAAGTGCTGCTGCTGCATGCAAAATGGATGCCCCCATACTAAAATAGGAAATTTTGTCCTCGTTAGCAATGGTCTAGCTATCAATTGTAGACGTTTAATCAATGATTCTGCTAGACCATTTTGAGTATAAACATGAGCAACCGAATGTTCAACGGTTATTCTAGTGGACATACAATAGTCATTAAAGGCCTGAGATGTAAACTCATCAGCATTATTAAGACGTATTGTCTTTATTGCATAATCTGAAAATTGTGCTTTTAACCTTATTATTTAAGTCAATAATCTCGCAAAAGCCATGTTGCGAGTTGATAATAAGCACACAAGTAACCATCTTGTAAATGCGTCTATCAAGACCATATAATATTTAAATGGTCCATATGGAGGGTGAATTGACCCACATATATCACCCTGTATACGTTTCAGAAATGCAGGGGATTGAGTCCCAACCTTAGCTGCTGATGGTTTAATAACCAACTTTCCTTGAGAACAAGCAGCACAAGAGAATTCATTTGATTGAAGAATCTTTTGGTTCTTCAAAGGGTGCCCATGTGAATTCTCAATAATTTTGTGCATCATATTAAAATCGAGATGGCCCAACCTGTCATGCCAAATGATAAAATTATTATAATCAGTAAATTTTTTGTTTACTACAACATGTGATTCAACCATATCAACACTTGTATGATACAACCCAGAAGAAAATGCGGGTAATTTTTCATGCACAATTTTTATTCTCGCCTTTATTGTAGGTAATATAAGGTATTCAACATTTTCTTCATTGGCAGTCTCAATATGATAGTTATTTTGGCGAATAACCTTGAAACTTAATAAGTTTCTTTGAGACTTACTACAATATAGTGCGTTGTTAATAACCAATATTGTTCCTCCATGTAGTAATAAGGTCGCTCTTCCAAAGCTCTCAATCAATTTTGTACTAACACATATTGTATTAACATATGCCCTTTTCATAGTCAAATGAGAGAAATATTTTTTTTCTTAATATAGTGTGAGTTGTAGCACTATCCAGAAGGCACATATCTCCATTACTCATCTTGAATCCAATTGAAGACTGAAAAATTTTATTTATCTTGTTCTGAAGAAGAAAATAAACTCAACCTTGAGATGATGAATTTGGTTAGAACCTCGTGCTGATAACGTGTTGTAAAATAAAGCTCAAAACAACAATGTAAAGAAACAATATAAAGAACAAGAGAAACAATAAGATAGAGCAATATAAGATAATTTTTCTTCTTTCAAGTGTATACAATATCATCCTCAAGACCTCTATTTATAGGATTACATTGAGGAGCACCAAAGGTTGTCATAAACATGATATTAATCCTTGAGAATGTGGGGGAGATCAAGGGGTGTGGAAGATCAATGCAAAGATAGTAGAGGTGTGGGTATTACTACTCATAATGATGGGAGTTATACCTAAAAGTTATGGACATACATAATTAACTAATAATATTTATAACAAAGACAAAGTTTTTTTCTTTTATTTTGAACGATAAATTGGCCTAATCTATCGTCTCTCCTTTGCTTCCATGGCTAAGTTGAAGTGTTCAATTCAAAGAAATAAACTTGTGAAAGTTTTTGTTTAAAAAAGATTCGCCACTTATCCAATTAAATCCAAAGGAGATAAAACTAAAAATTCATTCATTTCTCGTATTGCCACATTATATTATGATAGTGCAATCTATAAATTATTAATATAAAATTATTTCGGTATATAATTAGGTGATTAGAGATATAAGACAAGCAATCTCAATTTATAATATTATATGAGGTGAAATTCGAACTTGACAGATAGACGAGTTTGAAGGTGATTTGTGGCAAAAGTGAAAGGTCAGATGTAAATCAGTGAAAGTAATGTCAGGTTTGATTTTTAAATATGACCAGCAAAGAATAATTATATTTGCAAAAAGTTGAATGGTTGTGATTAATTGATACTGCGACAGAAGTTCGTCTAACTTCGAATATATGAGACTAGATACAAGACAATGGGCAGATAGGATGTGCTTGAGAATTTATCCGTTGCGGAAGATCTCGAGAATATTGCCTATTACTCAGTAGCAGTAATGAGCAATTAATAGATTTTAAGAATTAAGCTATAATTTGTAGGACTTATTCCCTAATATCTGTATCTATCTATCTATCTATCTATATATATATATATAAAAGGAGCTTAGGGGCATGCTGATGTGACATGATTCTAAGGCCTCCATTTTATTTTTCTTTTTTCTTGTTTTTTTGAGTATTTTTTTATTTTAAAGTTATTTTTTTTTAAATTTATGAACACCAAATGTCTTTTCCCCTTCCCTATTAATTAATTTTTTTTTAAAAAAATTGTAAACACCAAATGTTTTTTTCCCTTACCTATTAATGTTATTTTTAGCAATTATTACGTACTTATTATAATTTTTATTATGAAACGATTAATCCACGCATATAATGCATTGAGAATTTGCAAAGACAGAAATAAACATGAAACTCTTTATAATTAATTTCTTATATATAATAGGTATTAGTAAAGTGATAGATGGTGGAAATTAAAAGACACAAATATATGAATTTTATTTTATTTCTTTTTGCCATAATAAGTATGCCCATCCTTATGAGCCCCACTCAAATTTGTGGTAAATGTAATTCACTGATTTGCAATGATTTAGCTGAAAGATAAGTGCAAGAATTATAATAATTTTGTCAGACTTTGCTATTGTAGAGTATTGCGGAGAGATGAGAAGACAACTTCAACTTTAAAGTATTTTTTGATTTCTCTTCTCAATCATCATAATCTTCTTTTGAGCTTTTGGTATTTATATTTGCGATGATTTAGCTGAAAGAAAGGTGCAAGAATTATAACAATTTAGTCTGACTTTACTATTTTAGAGTATTGCAGAGAGATGAGAAGACAACTTTAACTTTAAAGTATTTTTTGATTTCTCTTCTCTATCATCACAATCTTCTTTTGAGCTTTTGGTATTTATTTGATTTAGTTATAACTTATATACAAGGATAGAAAGAAATAAAGAAGGCAAATGAATTGATAATAAGAAGTTATAAGCAATCTTTCTCTAGCTTCTTCATCTTTTTCAAAAAAAAAATTTAATTTAATTTTTTTATGTTCGATAATAACAGTAATTTATACTCATTGGTTGAAGATTTTTACTAAGCAAGGAACACATGAGTCAATTGTACTCTTATTTATTCTTATACATAATTTTTGTCAAATCTTTCTGGGTTTGGAGCATAGAGGGAAAGATAGGAAAGTGAAAACATTTGATAAAATTAAATTCTGAATTTAGGTGGGGTAACTAAAATCATAATTCAAAAGTTGTAAGAGTAATATCTTTTAACTTATTTTTTTTGCAGGTGTAGATAACTAGAAAAGTTGGGTCAAGAAAGTGGAGCAGAGAAACAACGGATTTTAAGATTGAGAGAAAGAAAATAAAAAATAAATTATTCTACAATTTTTGATAAACTTAAATATCCAGACTCGAATGAAGTTGTTTAAGATAAGAATCACTTAATTATAAGAATAATAATATTTATACGAAATACTCATTTTGCAACAATAATTTTATTGTACTGGTATCACTTGAAATCTCCATATTATTTTTTATACTTATTAATTTTGTTAATTGGGAAGTAATTGTCACTCTTATGAGTTAGTACTATTATAGAATTTTGAAATTTTTTGGGTTGTAAATTTTTGAAAATTTGATCTTCTCAACTTTTTCTCATGAGCGGCAATTGTTTGGACTTTTATCCTTTTTTTTTGTTCCACGTAGATGCACTCAAGTAGAGTCTTGAGGGTTGAGGCTAACAAACAAGTAAATATGTCTTATTTTCTCTTTATTTTCTCTTCTCTGTATTTATTTATTTTTCAATTAAATACGTAAATACACCAAATTTATGCCCATGTAAATTTTACCTCATACACTTATTTACAATTCTCATTTTCTTCGATAGAATAAAAAATAAAGAATAAATTTAAGAACCAAGATCTATACATTTATTTTACTTATAATAACAAAAAAGTTATGTGTATATGTATATATATATTTGGAATATATTTTATAACTTCACGAAGCGCGAAAAATTCACACACACACACACATAATAATGCTAGGCTTAGAAGAGGTTATGTGGCATGCCTATAAAGCCAAAAATGACATTTAGCTTTTTTCTCAAATTTTTGACGTTCTTCACAATTTTTCCTATTTCTATGAGTTAATAATAAACGTAAAGCTTATTTTTTAATTACATTCTCTTAATTATTCATCTCTTTTTCAGTTTAGAAAGCCCAAAAGTTATTGTTATTAATTTAGTGATTATTTATGATGCAATAAAATAACATAATAATAATATAGTATGACACCTCTCTTTGTCCAACATTTACATTTATTTTTTCCTCAAATTTTTGATATTTTCCTTACTTTTTCCTATCTATGTGTCGTATTAAAAAGTTTAAAAGACACTTTAATTATAATTTTCTAATCACAATGCCCTCTTTTACTCTTGTTTATTCCCTATCTTTAATACGATTTCGAAAATTCAAAAAATTATTATTAATTTTTTTAATAACTCCACTTTGAATGACTACTCTATATTTTTAATCGCAATGAAATGAGTTTTCATATCTTAATATTTTATCCACAGAACTTGACAAGCATCTTCATATATGGTAAGAATTTCCTATACCTTTACTTTCTACTAAATTTATTTAGTTGGATAATTATTTTTGTATTATTTATTTATTTGGGTAATTTTTTTAAAATTTAATTGCTTAATCTATTTTTTTAATTTCTAACCATATGTGAAGGTAGTTAATTACATTCAAATTCCCGGAATCCACTCTCAATTTAAGGGGATTCTTAATTAATATTCTTAATTTTTTTCCTCTTGCATTTTGTTTCCCAATTTCATTTCACCCTTCGAAATTAGTGTAATTCCTTTTTGGCTCTTTCTAGATTCTGTTACTTCATTTATTTATATTTATTTATATTTAGTGAAAGTGATTACTCTCTCCCTTTCATTTTTAATTGTTAAGTATACTAAAAATAGTTGTTTCAAAATACTTGTTAGTTTCAAAATTCAAGAGATAATTGACCATGTTTTTTTTCAATTCTACCCTTGGTACTTAAATTCATTCTAAAATGTGAAAAGAATAATTATTGTATGTTTCCAAAAAATTAATAGGGCTATATTAGTCAAATTACCATCCTTATTAATTTTTTCTTAATGGGTGTACAAATCTTATCGTAACAATTAAAATGGAACAGACGGAGTATTATATTAAAATGGAGATTTCATTATACGTTATTAATTAACAAAATAATAATAAAAAAAAATTTTTGAATTAATCAAGTCATAAAAAAGAGAAAAATATTATTCTCCACCTCTGATGCTGAGCAAACTTAATTGTCAAGAGAAATCAAAATTTTCATATAAAGAGTACGATACTATTGACTCAAAAATAAAAAAATAAAGTGTAATAATAAAATACATTGAGACTCAAAGTCTAATCTATATGAATTTGTATATTAAAAATAATTTAAAATCCTTTTTACATAGATGAGATTCTTAAAAATTACGCAAAGCATGGATAAGTTCACTAGTTTGATTATAAATAAAGCCATTTGATTTTCATTCACCGATCACAATTTACATGCCCTTTGCAATCTCTAGCTCTCAAATATTATAATACCAAAAAGGTTCAGAACCTTTTTTTGACATCGTGCCCGCTAACTATATCAAAATTCTGGCTAATTCTATTACTTGATTTCACTATTGTTGTTCAATCCCTAGTTAATTGTTTAAATTCTCACAAATCATACTATTTTTAAGTAAGCTGATTCATCAGCATCTGATTATTTGGATTATTGTAATTTATGTATTTTAAATATGTGTACAAAGATAACTGCATCAATTTAAAAGTAAACAAGTACTATAATAGAAAAAAAAATCCACCTCAAAAATTATTTGACGACAAATTGACAACGTAAGATAAGAGAGAAAAAGATTCCATCCCATCTTTAAAATTTTGTCCATTTGCTTTAAATTTATTCATCATACTTAACTAATGCATCATATTAATTACGGATCAGTGTATTAAATTTATCATTGTTAGTGCAAGTGTGTGAAGGAGAAGACAAACAAATGAAGTTTATGATATAAGAAAAACATTCTGACGCACAAGTTAGTTCACTTTCTTTTGAAAATTATATCCACGTTCTCATTTAATAATTTCTAAAGAAAGAGTTTAATCTAAACATTTATCATGTAAAATTCTTTTACATGTATATATGCTCAGAATAACTACGGCAGAGCACAGGGCAGCGGAGAACATGCAAAGCCCGCTTCTCCCAGTCACACAGTCAACATGTTATTCTAAGGGGCTGAGGTTAACATTGTAATATTTTTAGCGGTCAAAAAAATAAATATGTCAATCAAACATAAAAAAAGAACAGGGGAGATCCTAATTTAATGATGTGATCGCGTTCGATAATGAGGATGATGATGCTCTAAGTCTTCCACATAATGATGCATCGATAATTTCTATGAATATTTTAGATTTTAAAATTAAGTGTGTGTTGATTGACCTAGATAGCTCAACCAATATCATCCAATTGAGGGTTCCGAGGAAATGAAATTGGTTAATAAAATAATTTCAATCACAAAATTATTGACCGGATTTAATATATCAAGTGAGATGATTCGGGGT
Organism: Datura wrightii; assembly: GCA_035772735.1. Taxonomy (NCBI): domain Eukaryota; kingdom Viridiplantae; phylum Streptophyta; class Magnoliopsida; order Solanales; family Solanaceae; genus Datura; species Datura wrightii. The sequence continues at coordinate 52,117,478 of JASDFA010000006.1, read as the reverse complement.
TGAGATTAATTAGTTGCCAACATGTGCCGGTGACGTTATGAGAAAAATCTTGTTCGAAGTAGTGAATGGGGATATGACATACAATATCATCATTGGCAGACCTTCGATTCATACATGAAGGTGGTATGCTCAATATTTCATCAGGTATTAAAGTTTTGTACTCTGGATGGCATAAACGAAATAAGGATGCATAGTCCTTGCTCGAGAAATATTTGCCGTAGACATGTCAGCTGGCCAAAAAAAGAAAAGTGTCAAATACAAATTACAAAAATTGGAATCACCCCTTGATCCTTTAATAGGTTGAACGACGACTGTTTTTGTTACTTAAACTTAGCTTGTCGCCGACGAATGAAACGGATTGTCTAACGTGTTTCAACTAAGCAGTAAAAGTATTAAGTAAAGAATATAGTATTTTTACGTGGAAAGCACCCGACTTACAAGAGTGAAAAACCACGGCCTACACCTCTGCAGGATTTGCCCCAAACTTCACTAACACTATGAGCCTCAACAAAATTCGGATTACAAACACTTGCAACCTAAGATTAATTCTAATCACTTGCCCCTACAATCACTAGATTGTTGCTAGATTTAGATTACAAAACAATTGCAACCTAGGAACTAACTCTAATCCCTCTTACAACAATCAAGAAGAAAGTTGTGATGCCTCCAAGTTACCCCTAACTTGAAGCTAATTTTTCCTCAGAAAATACCTAAACCTATGAAAGATGGAAGTAGGTACAACTCAATAACAATCATAATACAAAAATCTAAAATTGAAGACACTATAAAACTTATCCATGGAATAGGTTCTTCAATTTGGTCCTTTGTATCAATCTCCACACTTGAATAGTTAGATAGAAATGTAAGAATAATCTTCATCTTATGCTTTAATTTATGCTATTTTTCTCAGTATAGGTGCGTACATCTCTTTTATAAAAGGTCTACATATTTATAATAACAAGTGAAAGCAGATTGGTTAAACATAAACACTTTTAGGATAAGGACTCCTTGATGTGATAGTATTTGAGATGGACAAAAACTCCTTGCTTCACACAACTGAACTTATGCTGCAATTAGGATTTCTCCAAAGAGTTCTTCTTGCCTCGAATTACACATCAACTCAAACTCTTCTTGACTTGGAGTTCTACTTCAAGTGAGACTCCTTTTTCAAGACAAACTCCTTGCTCTTTTGTATTATAGTCGAACTCCAACATTTCAATTCAGCAAATGTTTATTTCTCTGAGCTTGTTTGACGTGGCTTATCCATTTTTTGATTTGTGCCCACTTGTCCTTATTTCATATTTATAATATTACAATTTTAGCTTCTTTAGATAGTGCATTTGGCACTCCTTTGGAACAACTTGACTTACTTGTTTCATCATCATTTTGTCAATCATCAAAACTGCATAGAACCCAACAAATTCCCCCGTTTTGATGTGACAAACTCCTTATCCTTGTGTATTCAATTATCTTTACCTGTAGGTACTAAGACATGAAACACTTGAGTGAAATAGGTCATCCAAGAAGACACCTATATTTATCTGATCTTTTATGCTTATCCAAGACTCCTTTTATTCAAAGAGTTTTACTCGTAGTCAAACTTTTGAATGAAACACATAACTATTGTATTTGGTACATTTAATTTGGCACTTATTTCATGTTATTCAATCTAACTCAATTCTTCTTTGACTCAATAATTTTTTAATCATCAAAACATAAATCCCAACATCCTTGCTCAGAGAAAGTTCACCCGAAGCAAACATGAGCCGAGGGAGAGTTATCATATCAACATCAGGTGCCCAGGTCCTTTAAGGTACCAGAGGATAATGATGCCTTTATATCAACAACATAGGAGCTCGAGTAAGTCTTCCTTTTCATCGACTTTCCAGAGAGAAAGGTATACCTGAATACTGGATTGAGTCCTAAACTCAGGAACAAGTTAATTAGTTTCTTAAAGCTAACCCAAAGTGTTTTGCTTAGTCATATTTAGATATGACAGGTATACTTGTTCGAGGTTATAACTTACAAAATAAGCTTGGATCCTAGCTTTTCTCTGGTGAAGTGAAAGAAGCGTCCAATCAGTCCCCTCAAAAATAGGATTGTCAAAGAGGAGGTAACCAAATTACTTTACACAGGATCCATAAGAGCAACAACTTCCCCAAATTGATTGGTCTACATAGTTGTAGTACTCAAGAAACTTAAGAAGTTTAGAATGTGTATAGATTTAAAAAAATTTAACTAAAGCTTGTCTAAGGACTTATTTCACATTGCCGCGTATTGATCAAATGATCGATGATATGGTTGGGTACGAGATGTTAAGTTTTCTTGATGCATATTCGGGGTAAACCCAAAAAAGAATGTATTTGGAAGATCTATAGAAATTTTTTGTTAGTTTTGGCTGCTCCTAAGGACTTAAAAAACTAGGTTCTTTGAGTAACTATGCCAAAAAATAAATTGTGAAAAATAAACCAATACATGAATTTTACGTGAAAAGACCTTCTTGATCAAGGGAGTAAAAAACCATGACCTACCTTGTGTAGGACTTTTTTAATCTCTTACACTAAACTCGAGCCCAACTCCAAATATGTTCACGCGACCCTTATAACATCTTGACAAATTGTTCCAACAATTTTTCTTCTACTCTCTTGGGTGAAAATTATTTTCACCCTCCAACTTTGCTTTAAAAATCAAACGCCCCCTCAATTTTGAACAATAGACATTTTTTCTCCCTTTATCCTAATTGACTTTTTAAAATATCTATTTTACCCTTACATTATCAATTTTATCTTCTTCTTTTTACTTTTTTAAAATCATAATATATATTTTTACCTCTATGTAATAGTTTTTTAATAAAAAAATAAATATTAACTTTTGGGACAAAATAAAATTAAAAAAATACTAATTGTGTATATAAGTTAATGACGTTCTATAATGAAATTAGCAGAATAAAAAATAATTTTGTTAATAATAATCAAAACTCTAATATTCATTTATACAAATGAAAATAAAAGGTAATAATAAATTTATAAATATATCAATGCATGATATACAAAAAAATTAATAAAATAAAGATAAATTTAAATATAATTTATTTATAATATAAATTAATTTTAAATTGTAATTTATGAAATTTTTTATTAATAACAATCAAATTTTATTTATTTATATAGATAATAAAGGATAAGAAAGAGGAGCAACATAAATACACACACATGCATGCACATACATATATAGATAAACTTCTCTATAACAACCATTCGTTATAGCAACATTTCACTATAACGACCTGATTTTCTCCAGAATCGATTTTTCATGTTATATTTTACTTCTCTATAACAACATTCTACCTATAATAACAGTGACATTCACTATGGTGGTATACTCTTTATAAAATTACCCCTCTATAATAGTCATTCTCAAGTATTGTGCAATAATATTCTATAAAGAATATATTATGTGTAAATAAATATTAAAAATATTTATGATAATCATCATTAATGTCATGCACATAGTAAATTTTAAGTACGAATATCTAAAAAAAAATTATATTAAAATAGTATCCACCAGTTATGTTCGTACTTCATTAGGAAAGACTTTGTTTTTTTAAATTCATACTCTTTCTATTTTTTTGGTTAAAATAATTAATAAATACATTCCTTCTTCTTGGTACACAAAATCACTAAACTAGATATTTGCGTACTTTTATTTATAATAGTTAAATGAGATCTAAATATCAAATGTCAGTTTACATATATAACAACACCTCACTATAGCAGCCATAAAATTTTCAAACAAATGCTGCCACTATAGAGAGGTTTGACTGTATACACATTAGCATATGATATTTTAATAACATTAGCATATACATCTCCGCAAGTCATAAATAATAAAATAAAGATACGAAAAGTTTCAACCCAGGGAAATGGATCAACAATCACAAAATGGCCATGTGGTTTGTTACACTTCCAGGCTTGGCTAATAACTGCGCTTCCTGAACTTCTACATACCCGACATTTATGCCAGGGATTGGGAGTTATCCTAAACGTACATATTTTAACCATCATTTCCATCACGAGGGAACATTCATAGGTCTTAGAGTAAGGAAATTATGAGCATGAATCATTAAAGAGATCTAAGCTGAGCACACACCTGACATTGCACAATCTTATGAGTCGGACATTTTGAGAGACTCGAGTTAACATACATAGCGAGTTTATGACACGAGGTCGAGACTTAGAGTACAGAGTAAGACTGGGATCACTATCTGAAGCAGTCATTTAGAATCCTGGGGGTCTATAAATAAGATTGGATAGAGCGTAACTTTAACTGAGCATAAGAGAAATCATCTGAACCTATAGAAATTGGTATTCCCTAGCTATTAATGCTGAGACTCCTTCATTAGGACACTCAAAATCTGACTTGGCTCATAGACTTATCATCTCCCCCTTAGCTTAAAGCCGTCGTTCTAAGGTTCCTGAATCTTTCTTAGGGTCGGGATAAACCACTAACTCGTAACTTTCCATTCGCCTCGAAGGCTATCACTAAGACTTCATACATATAACCATTCCATACCCTCCATAAAATAAATCTCATTCTACAATGCAAGAAGGGATCTTGTACCTTATACAATAGTTCTTGGGACTAGCAACATGCAAGGTTCGATATGAAAATTTATAACATACCTGTGACTACATCTGAGGTTGGCTACCACCTACACTAGGTAACCTACTCTGTTGAGATGGGCGATCCATCAGAGCTGCTGATCTGGTGGTTGGGGCACTGTCTCTACCCTTGCCCTGCTTAGCCAATGGGCAATCCCTACACATGTGTCAGGGCTTACCACATCCAAAACAAGCATCCCAGCCAATCAAACATTTTCTCAGGTGGTTCCTACCACACTTTTGGCAAGCTGGCTAACTAGACGGGGCTGCTAAAGGGGTGGCCGAGGCACAACCTCTTTGGCCATCCTGCTTGACTGAAGGGCAACCTCTGAGTTTATGACAGAGCCGGCCACAATAAAAGCAAATGTCTGAACCCACCAAGCACCTTTCTAAGTGGTTCTTTCCGCAGCGCCTGTAAACTGGATAAGTAATCTCCCCCACCTTGAGCTTGTTTGCTTGAACCTGAGCTAAAGACCTCTACTGGGGTTAAGAGTGACTCCCACTACTTGACCTTTGCTGGGAACTCTCCAAGTATTCGATCCTGGGCTTTTTGTTTCTCTTTTCTCCCCCCTTGAACTCTCCATCCATACTCGAACCACCAAACTTAGAAAGAATCCTGCTCATAAAGTCTTGAAACCTAGTAGCTATTGCCTCTCTAGTAGGGTTTGCTGATGTGATAGTCTGCTGGTTAGGCTGGGTGGTCATGACTCGTATCAACACTCTGAAAGCGGCCCCAAATTCTGCATCCGTAACTTGCCGAACATAGGATCTGTTGGAGTTGGTGGGACTGGCTGACTCCCATTGTTTCTTTGAAGAGACATGTTTTTGCACACGCGTATAGCACGAGTTAGAGGAATGGAGAGAGTTGAACTCATAGCACGAGGTAGAATTATGAAATAAGGGAGATTTTCTAAAATGTCTCATAGCCTCTTCGACATAAGTGTGGCGCGCTTCACACCAATGAAAAAGACTCTATTAACACGACTTTCAGACATCCTAGGACACTTTAAAACCTAATGCTCCAATACCAAATTAGTCACGATCCGAACATAGACCCGGATCGATACACGACACAAAGAACCCCGAGAGGCTCCAAGTCAACCCATAGCATGAACATGACATCTAAAAATCAACATAATAATGCCGAAGCCTAACGTACATAATAGTAGAAGTTTGAAAATCTGATACATCGAATATTTGAATACATAACAACAATCTGAAACTGAAAACATACTGTCTTATAAGCCTCTACATACTGACGAGTTGATGGGACAAGACCCCAACTAACTCATTAGAAACTGAAAATACTGAATACAAGCTGAAAAAGGGTCCTCGAAGAATGAGGACTCACCATCCCTGGCTGAGAGATGCTAACGCTGAGGACCTGGCTAACGGCGGGATTGAACCTGAATGCCCGAGCCTGTATAATGAAATGATACAACATAGAGTATGCGGTCAGTACTTGTAATGTACTGAGTATGCAAGGTAAGTAAAAACAGACATTTAAAATATGTAAGAGTGCATAAGAATAGGACAACATGATCATGAAGTAAATATCATAATATAAACATAAGGGCTCAAGGTTTTCAAACCATTCATAATTTCAATCATAAATCATAGTCATAAGGAAAACTTTATAAAGCATAACTTGAGCCAAAGTAACATAAACATAACCATTCATAAGTCATGAGAAACAATGGAGGACTCGTCTTAACCGATGTCATCATGATAGAGCTTACACGATGCCTCACTATTTCTCTCAAGTGGTCAGGACCATCCCAGGCTTGCTAGGCAAGTGACGTGCAGTATGGTGATATCACAGGAATTCAGTAATAAATGTATATATACCTATGGTAGCACATAGTTCTAAGACTACGAGATTTACCTGAATGCCGGATCTACTCGGTGCTAGACACTGCTTCCAAAAACATGCACATGACGGCTCGTACAGTAATCGTGAAATCATTCATGAAGTTCATGGCTAAATAAATAATAACATACTTGATCCCACTTGAAATACATTATTAGCCATGAATAAGGGCCCATGAGTTGGCCAAGAGTCATAAATCCATAAATTATGAAAATCATGCATACTTGTAAAAATTTATATACTTGATATTCATAAATCCATGAAGTGTGCTTGAAGAGAAATCATAACATAAATCATAAATCATAATTTAGACTTAGTAAGATCAAAAATTATAATAGAATCATAACTTAACTTTTCATGAAATTTGTATAATTGGGCATACTTTTCAAAAGTTTGAAATCATAATTTAATAATCAAAATGAGTATACAATCTACCCTTAGATCTTAAAACATACTTTAGAACATGAGAAAATTGGACCCATAGGCATATCATAGAGAATTTCATGAAATGGGTTAAAACCCTAGAAGTTCTTAAAATCATACTTGAAACTTGGAATTCATAGATTCATGAGGGATTTGATAAGGGACATGCATTCATAATCATAGGAACATAAATTGAATCATGAGAAAACTGATTTCATGGAAGAATATGAAAGAATTCACCCACAAGAAGCTAAATCCTAAATTTTCAAAAGTTAGGGCATTGGAAGTGAGAACCATGAATAACTTGAGGAGGGCACGAAGGTGGAAGGAACCCTTCACTCATAGCCCTATATACCCTAGTTGATGATCCTTTGACTTTCCTTGAAGAGTCCAAGAAGATTTGATGAGGTTGAAGAAGAACCCTAACTCCTATCTTGAGAGAAAATCCAACTATCGATCTTTTGAAGAGGGTGAGGATTTAGGCTAGGTTAATACCTTTAATCTGACCTTAAGATTGCCCAAAACGATGTCATTTAGGAGTTAGAAGCATAGGAGTTTACGGAAATACCCCAAACTGCCAGAAAAAAGACCTGGAACTGGCAGTTCCAACGACCATCAGGACGGGTCGTTGGTTGCTAGGACAGCCCGTTCTGAGGTTCGTTGTTTGCCTGCTGCTATTTTGCTAAACTGCTCATAATCTTTTACTCTGAGCTCTGATTGATACAAGGTTGGATGCGTTGGAAAGAAGACTCCAAGGCTTCAATTTGAGGTGCTTAATCACCCAAAAATATTTTGTAAAATGGGAGCTATGGTCGTTTGAAATTGACCCGTATAAGAACTTATATGAAAACTCAATTGGTAAGAACGCTCTCAACTCAACTTTATACTAGAGGCTCCTTATGACCTTAATTTGCATCCAATGCACTTATTATACTTAAGGATTGATCTTAACAACTTGTTTCCATAAATTCATCGGGCTCAAGTCTATCCATATACCTAAAACAGTTTCAAACTTAGCCCGAAATTTTCAACAAACTGACAGAACCAATAACCCCTACAATGGGCCGAGGTACCAAACAACGGACCGTTGGTACGTCCGTTGGTTTCCCCATTCTTCCTTTGAAATTCTCTGAATATGCAACAATGACCACCTCCAATGACCCGTTGGACCCTACAACGAACCGTACTAAGGTTCGTTGTTTGGTTTTGGTATTTCTTTATGTTGTTTTCTACTGTAAGCCTCGGGTCTGACCTACTGATCTTTTTGGGGTGTTACAATACTGTTCTACTTATAATGTTAGTGAATTTAAATAAGAAACTATAAATATCTAGGTTAAAAATAAATAATATAGTAGAAAGGTATTCATAAATGGAGGATTAAAAATAATAAGGATAAAATTGAAGTTTTAAAAAGTCAATTACGATAAAGGGGGGAGAATGTCTATTTATTAAAGTTGAGGGGGAAGTTTGATTTTTAAAGCAAAGTTGGGGGAGGCGGATAAAAACGATTTTCACCCTTACTCTCTTAGTCTTAAATGATCCTACCCTAGTCAATAAAGTCCCTTACAATATACAAGACAACACCTACTACAATCTAAAGAAAGTAATCAATGCAAAGAAATTAGCTATAACAAACTAAAGAATTGTATAGATAAAATTTGATAAGAACAGGTCCTTTGTTGTAGCAATAGCTTATTTTACGAGACTTTTCGTGAGAACTGAGAACACTTTGAGAACTCTATTTGATTGTTGTCAAACTCTAAAGGTTGGTTGACAAGATGTTTATAGAGGAGTAAGTCAATCCCTTTCAACTCTCAAATCCAAGTTAAATTTGGTTTAGTGAATTGTCAATAACTGATGTTAGGCCAAACATGCATATATTTAATCATTATTTACCTCATATTTAGTACTTTTAATTATTTTTGAGTATTTATTATATTACTTTGTGCTTAATATTAAATTTTTCTATACATGAATAAAGCGCAGTAAAAATGAAGAACTTCAGATGTAACAACCCTCAAGATCGTTTTGGACTTTTTGCATGATTTTTCTGTTTGCCCCTTTCCCTAATTTATGTATCTTGTTTGTAACCTGTAGGGATAGGTGACACGATTTTCGAGGTAATCAAATGGGTATTGGATGAGTTTATTAGTTTTAACGGATTGAAATTTGAAAAGTTTGATTAAAGTCAATATTTTGAATTAACGAGATCAAATTCGAGTTATAGCGATTCCACTAGGTTCAATAGATGATTTTTTATTTATTTAGTTGACTAACTGGTATGGGCCCCAAAGTGTTCAGGAGGATTTCGGGTCTTTGGTTGGATATTGGACTGACTATTGCATAGAGTCATATCTCCATTATCATCAATAGCCCTTGCCTCCCGTTACCAATTGTCTTCAATTATGTTTTTAGTTGTTAATTGTCAACAAACTTAAGTTTTAATTATGTAAATAATAGTTTGCAAGTTTTATTTGATTTATTGCATATACCAATTACCATAAAAACAATTATAATACTATACTATTTTTTACTAGCAAAGCGCTAAATTTATAATATGTTTTGCACTCGTCAAATTCACATATTTTGCAGATCCTTAGCTCAATAAAACATAGAAGAAAAAGGAGGAGAGATTAGATCGAGAAAGAGAGCGCAACGAGATATTTTGGCAAAATGAAACTGCTTTTATTCATTAACTTTGAAGAAGCTTATATACAACTAATCAAACAACTAAGCGCTAACTATTGGTAGCCAACTAACTGTAACAAATTCAACTATTCCATCAAGAGTTTAATTTATAATTAATTTTTTTCAGTATCAGGATATCCAAGAAATAGACGGATTGCTTTTACAACAAGTAAAAATAATCTAATAATGCAACAAAAATTTATAGGTGAATATTAGTTAAACTCTTCCACCAATATTAGCTTACAACCAAGTGTCTGCTCAATCCACTAACTACGAGTGTATATAAATCTCAGTAAATAGTATTGTCACTAATCAGGCATTAAGAATTCAACTTGTCAAGTATGCATAAACTTGGCAAAAACCAAAGACGAAGATACTATGAATTAATAATAATAAGCTAATTATAAGATGCTCAAATTCACCTTAACCGATGTATAATGTTCTCCGATGGTAAGGAAATAAAATTTTAGAAAAAGAAAGCCAAAAATTATTAATTCGAGAACAAAATAAGTTACACTTACCCATCACTAATCAAAGCAGTGCAGCCACAAAACACCCTTTTTGCTTCTTGCTATTTTCAAGATTCATGTGATTCTATCACAAACTAAAGTAATTTAAATTTAGTTTTAATTTTTTCTTTTGTTCTTTTTTTCTTCATGGTAGTTCCATCTTCCACAAAAAGGCACAAGATTTTGCCTTTTTGTTTATTTCTCGTGAAGTTCACTGTTGTTTTTTTCAATTTATGTATTCATTTTAGGTAAAAAGGACATAGAAAGGTCATTATATTCTTTTCTTTATTATCTACTTTTCATGGTTTCATTTTCTTCCAACAAGATTAAAAAAGTGATGGTCGGAGTGGCAGTCCCCGTGAACAAAGTCACAAACCCTTCACATCTCATAGGTATAAAGCATATTCACCTGATCCTCTTGTGTAATCAGATTTTAATTTTTTTTCCTTTTTAGAGGACTAAATAATGAAAAGAGGTGATATTCTACAGCAGAAATGATAATGGTATTTTCCAGAATTTCAAAAGTAATTAACCGGTTGTAAGTTTTTAATGATTCCGGCTGCAGAAAAAAACAAAGTAAATAAATGTTTAGTTTTTCCTCACCTTTTTATACTTCCTTCTTTCATTTTTAATTATTCACTTTCATTTTTCATGTTTTTAAAAAAATATTAATTAATATAAGTATTTTATTATAATATTTATATTAATTAATGTATAATTTTAAATTTTAAAAAATAATTTAATAATAAATAATTAGTATTGAAGGTAAACTAAAAAAAATAATATTTCAAAAATAAAAAATAAAAATGAAAATTTAATTTTAAAATACTGAATAAATAAAAATGAATGAAGAAAGAACTTTTTTTCTTTCGATTTTTGATAGTCCTGTGCAAGGGCGAATGTACATTGAACTATAGCCATATTGAATAAGTATATCTTATTAAATATATATATTAATAATAGAAAGGATGTATTTTGGTTCATCGATTAAGCGAATTGAACCTTACACCTCTTCTTACTTACGACTCTAAGTCACTCAACTAACCGATGGTCCAAGACTCTCTTCCATGTTTGAAACAGTGATAATACAAAAAATAATCTTGAAAGTACAGTCAAATGATGTATTCATGTGGAATTATAATCAGTAGACTACAACTCCAATTTTGAAAACAAAAATGAACATATATATATATATATATTATTTTTATTACATTATTAAGTAGTGTGTATATATATATCATGAAAAATCTAGTTGATTCAAGATTAATCTCCCCTTTTCTTAATTTGTCTCTCTCCTCCAACTCACTCAAAGGCACACATACATTAAATGCTGACTTGAGCCGTATTGTCCACATACACCTCATATATAGGTTTCCTAAAAGACAAGAATATATATTGGATTGGAGTATAAATTGGAAGCTTAAGATAACAAGTTTTCTTCAAGAAAACCCACTTTCAACTCTTGCAAAACCAAACCACTAATCTTCATGGGACATAACAGAGAAGAAACCATTGTTGGGACAAACAGAAAGCTCACACACAAGCCTCAGAAACTTTCCATGGATGGTCTCCAAAGAACAATATCCGATATCTCATTTGAACTTAGCAAAGAAGTAGTAGTAGTATCCGATATTGATCATAGCGAAAAGAAGCTTCCCCCTATTTCTGAAGTCGAAGATGCAAAGTGTGAGTGTTGTGGCATGTCTGAAGAATGCACATCTGAATATGTCAAGAGAGTTAGGGAGAGATATTCCGGGAAGTTGATTTGCGGCTTGTGTTCTGAAGCTGTGAAGGAAGAGATGGAGAAGAATGGAGGTAAAAAGCAAGAAGAGGCTTTAAATGAGCATATGAATGCATGTTCTAAGTTTAATAGGCTTGGTAGGGCATATCCTGTGCTTTTCCAAGCTGAGGCCATGAGAGAAATCTTGAAAAAAAATAGAGCCAAGTCTCTTAGCCCTAGAGATACTCACAAGAAAGGTGGGATTGCTAGGAGTTCAAGTTGTATTCCCTCAATTACCAAAGATATTAATACTCTTAAAATTAGCAATGTCTAATGAGAACATTCATTTGCTGATATTATTTACTAGCACGAGTATATATTAGTGCATCTAATGTGAGAACATGAGCCATGATTCACGAAAAGTTACTTGTTATATTGTCACTTAGTTAAGTCCTATTCACGTTATCTTCATCACTTTGGTATCAAAGGGGCAGCTCTCATCATATAGCTTTAGTATAGTTCATATTGTAGATCAACTAAGTTAGGGTGCTGGTGCTTCATATATAAATAACTGTTTCTTTTTTCTTTTTTTTCTTCTTATTACAGTGTTGTAATAATCATTCTAACCACTAGGATTCTTGTATGTACTTCTTTATGAAGTTCTTATATTAATCTTAATGGTCTATGTTTAATTTCGTGTTTTTGCTCCTTTATTTCGGTTGAAAAATTAAATGGTGATATTTTGTTACCTATTCTACTGTATTTTATTATTACTAGTTTATGTATACGTGCCTTGCGGGTGTCTCACATATTAATAAAAATAGACTTATAAAAAATAACATAAACAATATTTAAAAATGTGTTTGTGTAACAATATAAGAATTTAGAAAGAAAATTAGGAATTTCAAATTGATAAATGATATTATGTTTAAGAGTTTGATCCAGTCTAATAGTTCTTTCTTCAATTTATTCTAATACTTGTTTTAATGAATAAAAACGTAATAGAAATAGCATTTGATTGAAAGATAAAAAAATTGTTCTCTTTGACATGAGCACTTAAATGCATGCATTATATGTATATATAAGAAATAATATTTTCTATATATTTCAAATAAGAAAAAATTTACTACATAAAATTTTGTTAATTTTAAAATTTTAAATATTAGAAAAATAATTAAATAACTATTTTGTCAAGTTTGAACTCTATTTTTAAAAGGGTAGAAAGGTGAATTATATTTTGCTAGGACGCTTCGTACTTCAACTATTTAATAATAACTTAATTTTAAATTTTTTTATTGATTTAACTAAAGAGAGTGAATAACAAGAGTATTCTATTAATTGAAACAACTTAAAGTATGTTATGTTTCTATAATAATTTATTTTTTTTAAAAAAGAAGACTAAGGAGGAATTCACGTATTAATATATAATAAAACTACGCTCTTTAATTTATTTTTTTCATATTAAAATATTATGCTGGATAATTATTGTTTAAAAAATAATGGATTGATATATAAGTTAATAGAATTGTAATTAAAAGTCTTAAATGTCAGGACATTTAATATAGTTCAAATAGGGAAAGATTTAAGAAATAAAATTTTAGTCAATTTTAAAATACTAAATATTAATGTTTTACCTTTTAAAAATTAGTAAAGATTTATAATAATTAAATAACAACTAATTGAGAAAAATAGCAAATGACAATTTCATCTATTATAAAATCTTTTAATGAAGGACAAAAAATTCAATCAACATTTATAAGGATCTTCGTTCTTATATATACAAATAATATTTTGTTAAGTACATAGGAGTAAAAGATTATGTATATATTGAGCGTTAGATTAGTTGATGAAATTTAAAGAAATTGCCAAAGATTGTATTATATCTTCAAACGAAATAAAATTATTTGAAAAAGCAATAGAGGAAAAGTAACCATTGCATTCTGAACTATAGTATTGTCATTGAACCCAACATCAATCTCCTTGCTTACTGATACAAAATTAGAATTAACATTATTAATGCATCTGTTTATGATGCAACCGATCTTGTCTTGTTGTAAATATTCTTTTTACTTTTCAATATATGATTATTGAGTATAGCATGAACTTTTGTTCCCTGTAAAAAATTAAACTTTAATGTTTAAAAAACATATATATAAAAGTATATAATATATAAAATATAATAAAAATAGATAAGAACTCAAACATGTATCGTTATAGTCATTCCAGCGCTTTCCTTTGTTATCTTTTATATTCTTTTACTAATCCATCTCCAATTACTAAAACTTCTATTATCCAATGAGAATCATATCACCTTAAGTCATTAATTGGTACAATTTTATTCATGAAATTCATTTTAGATTCCATTGCAATATTATCTAAAATAAATTGTGCACTGGAGTTATCATTGACAATAAATTATAATTTTATAAAAAAGTTATTTTATGAGATAAAGAGATTAATTTACCTGTATAAATAAAACTTGTGAATGATTGAGTAGATGAAGAATGTCCCGTTATAAATAACACAAAATCAAAATCACATAATATCAATATAAGACTCAATTAAATGAGATAACATAGTATCATTATTAGACTCAACTAAAGGAGAAAATCTAAGTTAAATTATTTTGAATACTAATAACTTGAGCTGGCATAGCAATTACTATTGTGTTTTAAAACTCCACAACATAATTTTTTTTATAAAATGACAAAAGAAGAAGACATATTAACACGAAAACATACAAGGTTGGAGATTGAACCAAAAGTGTTGATGTAGTAGAGTTGATGAATTAAATTATGCAATTATAAATCCTTTTATAGAAGTGGAAGGATTTATAAATTAAAAAAATTTAAAAATATAAAAATATTAGGACATTATTATTTAAAAAAATTATCATGACTATGAAATAAAATTTTCTTCCGTCAAAAAGGAAAAAAAAAGAGAAAATAATCCAAATCAAAAGTGGGGAAAAACTTTCGTGTATTAGTATAATAATAATAATGATAATAATAATAATAATAATTATTATTATTATTATTATATTTTATTTTATTTAAAAATTTATACTATAAATAGAGTTATACTACAAGTAAAAAATCTAATATAATAAAATAAGGTTAAAAAATTCCTGACTATCAAAAAGTGGTATCAGAGCCAGATTATTAGATAGTTATAGGTGGTATTAGTCCAACACTTCTTCTTTGATGAATATTATCAAAAAACATTCTACTGTTAAAAACAGTAGAAAAGATGAGTATGATATGCCTCAGAATTTAGATCTCCTTAATAAATGGATGATACCAAAGATTCAACCCAGATTAATATATCAGATGGGTACTTTTGAAAAACTTGGTTTTAAACAAATTGTTAAAACAACAGAAGAAACCATTACTATTGATTCTGATCATGGAACTTTTCGTTTATTAAATGAAAGTGATTTTGCCCCTTATAGGGAAAATTATAGGTTTATGCATATTGGTTTAATACAAGTTGCTTTTAAGCCCCTTACTTTAAGAGGCTTACCAGAGAGTTTCATAGTAGCTCCCAGATATGGTAGAAATAAAAATTGGAAAAAATCTCTTATAGGAACTGTACAAACCAATTTGGCTTATGGTCCTGTTTATTTTAATGCTTATCCTAATTTGCAAATTTTCTTGAATGATGAAAATTCTTTAGATACTTTAATATTAAGTATTAAGTTACATGATTATGATTATATGCCTGGTACAGAGGTTATATGTATCTGTTACCGTATTTATTATAAACCTTTATACACATTAAATCCTATGTATAAAATAATGGATTTTAAAAATGAAACTATTTTGATTGAAACCAACTTTAGTAGGTCAAAAATTATAACTAGAAGGCCTATAAAGTGGGATGAAATTGATTTTTCAAAAGAATGGATAATTAAAGAAGCGGCCCCGCCTAGAAATAATATTTCTTATGATATTTCTGAAATTGAACAGACCTCGGATGGAACGGTTAAAATTCATTTTTATAATAATATGCTTTTGAATTCTGTTGATGATATGAGAATATCTTCAAGAATGCTTAGATCTAATTCTTATATGCCTAAATGTAACTCTTTTTATACCTCCACAACTGATTATATTATAGATCTACCATCTAGAGCATCAACTTCTCAAATCAGAGAAGAAGATACTCTTAGATCTGATAGATCTGATTTTCAGAAAAATGATCATGTTGATAATATCAAAATTGAAAATCATATTGTAACTCCTGATATGGATCCTACTCCTTCTGATATGGATTTTCCAACTAGTTTATATGGATCAAAAGACTAAACTTGATTTTTCACCAGGATCTCCAATAAGGAAAAAGATCCAACAAGAAATTTTTCAACCTAAATGGGAACCTTTTCAAAATTGGTTCTTTAAAAGTTTTGATAAAAACCAAAGAAAGTTTTTTTCAAGAAGATTTTTATAATGATCTTTCAAGAGTAAATAAAGTCATAGCTTTTGTCCCATGGTTTATGACTAAATACGTTTATGAATATATAGAAATGTTAGAACATGATTATAAACTTTCAAATGGTACTGTTACTAAATCAGTTTTACCACTGCAACAATCTTTTCAAATTGAAAAAGGGGATAAAGTTGTTCATTTTACAGCTTTTGCGGATTTAATAGATAATGAAACTGCCTTAATTACTGCTAGAGATGTTCAAACTTTGATTAGGCAGAATAATTATACAAATGTTTATGTGAGTATTTTAGGAGAGCATATTCTCTCTTTACATGAGAAGATTGACAGTTTATATACAGAACTCAAGAAGGAAAGGATAGTCGAAGAAAAAGAGGTTATACCTAAAGCTACTCCTAGTATTCAACCTCCTCCAGAAGTAAGGGACTTTAGATTTGGTAATATGGCTGATCTAGAGACCTTATTGGAAAAGAAGTTTAAAGGATTAAATCTCCAGCCTTTGAATTTAGAAGAAGGAACTTCTAATGACAGATGGAATGATATTCCAAAGGATGAGAATAATAAAATCTCAGAAAAGCATGCTAGGAAGCCAGTATAGAGAATGTACTATTATCCTAGACCGACTCCTTAGGATGTATTATTAGAAGAACAAGAAACATATATCTCTAACAGTTATAGTGGAAATGAGATATATGAATGGAATATTGATGGTTACACTAACAGACAAATTTATACACTGATGCATAGAATATTAATGTTCAGTACTGTTTGCAAAGAAAATGGTAATACTGAAAGTAAGACTGCTAATATGATTATAGTAGGATTTACAGGTCAACTTAAAGGATGGTGTGATAATTATCTCACTGAAACCCAGAGAATGGCAATTATAAATGCTGTCAAAAGGGAAGGAGATACATCAGAACCCAATATAGTGTACTCTCTAATCCTTACAATTATAGAATATTTTTCTGGAAGGTGGTCAGATAATAGCGAGACCATTAGGACTATGCTCCAAAACCTTAGATGCAAAACTTTAACATCTTTCACATGGTATAAGGATGTGTTTTTGTCAAGAGTAATGGAGCTCCCTGAGTGTAATAACCCTCATTGGAAATCCAAGTTCATAGATGGACTCCCTACCTTATTTGCAGAAAGGGTTAGGAAAGCCCTAAGGGGAGATGGAGTTAGTATAAATTATGAAGCTTATACGTATGGAAAATTAATAAGTTTTTGTACACAAGAAGGTTTATCTCTCTGCAATGAGATAAAGCTGAACCAGCAGGTGAAGAGATATCATCTTAATGAAAAGCGCCAATTGAGTGAATTTTGTGAGCAATTCGCAATTGATATGCCAGGAACTTCCAAGAAGCCTCATAGGCAAAAGGGAAGTAAAGAAAAGGAAGAAAAGTACAGAAGAAGGTCTTATAGACCAGGAAGAAAAGAAAAACGATTGGAGAAACGTGAAAAGAAAAAAAAGAATTTTAAGGAGTCAAACTTCTGAAAAAATAAGAAACCAGATGTTTGTTATAAATGTGGAAGAATTGGTCACTATGCAAAAGACTGCAAAGTCAAAGATAAGATTAAGAGTCTTGACCTAGAATATAATATCAAGGATTCTTTATGCAAGATTTTATTAAATTCCTCACCAGAAAATTTTGGGGATGAACATTCAGATATTGAATCATAAACGAGTGAAGATTTAAAGGTTCTCCATGATGAAGATTATATAAGTTCATCAGAAGAAGACTGTTTGCCATGTCAAATTGGACAACCTTGCGAAAATAAGGACAAGGAAGATGAATTTTATCAATTATACTCTCAGTTTAAAGATGTGAATATAAATGTCCTGACAAGTGATAACTTGGTAGAAATTCTTAAGCAATTGATGATCCCAATTTAAGATCTCAGATTATTGATAAGATTGAAAATACCCAAGCTCCTACAAGTAATACCAATACTCCAAAAGGAATTACCTCACCAAATAAAGGTTATACCATGACTGAGGTAATAAGACAACTCAAAAGAAGGTCTCATATGCCTACAACAATTCAAGATCTGGTAGAAGAGATTGGGAATATCAAAAAGGAGATTTCTTCTCTTAAAAGTCATAATATGGCTCTTGATGAAAGAATTGCTTTAATAGAAGCACAGGAAGTTTATAAACATCCTGGAAAACAAGTTTTAAATGAAAGCTTTCCCATTATTTCAAACAATTTTCAAAATGATTTTCAAGAAATACCTCCTGAAGAAAAAGATTCTTTTTTAGAAACTATTGAATTAATCACAGCTCATAAACCCATCGCAAAAATTACTGTTCTTATTGATTATAATCTAAAAAAAAGATTTTACTGCTTTAATTGATAGTGGAGCGGATTTAAATTGTATACAGGAAGGGCTAATACCTTTAAGATATTTTCATAAAACTACTCATAGTCTCAGAAATGCCAGTGGACAAAAAATGGGTATTAATTATAAATTACCCAAAGCTTATATTTGTACAAATAATATTTGTATTGCAGAGTCTTTTGTACTTGTTAAAAACATATCAAATGAGGTAATATTAGGTATGCCTTTTTTCTGGCATATTTATCCAATTACCAGATGAGATGAAACCGGAATAACTGGTACTTTTGAAAAGAAAGAAATAAGAATTGATTTTATATCACAACCTTTTTCTAAATATGTTAATAATATTAAGGATATGATTTCTTCAAAAATAAAACAAATTAATTTTTAAAAAAATGAGATTTGTAGTATTACTATAGAAGAAACTCTTCAAAACTCTAAAATAAAAGAAAAAATAGAGATTTTGAAAAACCAGCTTTCTCTCCAAATTTATGGAGATCACCCGAATATATTTTGGGAAAGGAAAAAGCATGTTGTAACTCTTCCTTATGAGAAATTTTTTTCTGAGGATAATATTCCTCTAATGCGAGGCCATGCCAAATGAATTCAGAATATCTGATTTTATATAAAAAAGAAATTGATAATTTGCTACAAAAGGGTTTAATAAGACCCTCAAAGTCGCAATGGTCCTGTACTGCCTTCTATGTTAATAAACAAGCATAGCAAGAAAGAGGGGTACCAAGATTGGTAATAAATTATAAACCCCTAAATAAAGTTTTAAAATGGATTAGATATCCAATTCCTAATAAAAAAGATTTATTGGATAGATTGCATGATGCTATCATATTTTTAAAATTTGATTTAAAGTCTGGATACTGGGAAATCCAAATTTCTGAAAAAGATAGATACAAAACAACTTTTAATGTTTCAATTGGACAATGCGAGTGGAATATCATGCCATTTAGATTAAAAAATGGTCCATCAGAATTTCAAAAAATCATGAATGATATTTTTAATCCTTTTAATAATTTTATTATTGTTTATATAGATGATATTCTTGTATTTTCTAAAACTTTAGAAATGCATTTTAAACATCTTGATTTATTTAAGAAAATCATTATTCAAAATGGTTTGGTAATATCTAAACCAAAAATGCATATTTTTCAGACAAATATCAGATTTTTGGGTCATAATATAGAAAAAGGAAAAATTATTCCTATTCATAGAAGTATTGAATTTGCATCAAAATTCCCTGATGAGATTACTGATAAAACCCAGCTTCAAAGATTTCTAGGAAGCTTGAATTATATTTCACCTTAAGAATTTATCTAAAGATACAACGATATTATATGATCGTATGAAGAAAAACCCTAAAGCCTGGATTGCAAATCATACAAAAGCAGTAAAAAAGATAAAAGCTAAGGTTAATGACCTACCATGACTTACTTTGGCAAACCCAAATTGGGTGAAAATTGTAGAAACAGACGCCTCTGATATTGGCTATGGGGGAATTTTAAGACAAATCTCCCCAAATACAAAACAAGAATATCTTGTTCAATTCTATTTTGGAAAATGGACTAATAGTCAAAAGAATTATGCTACAGTAGCTAAACAGATTTTAGCTATAGTTAAATGTGTATTGAAATTTCAAGGAGATTTATACAATCAAAATTTTTTTTTATAAAAACTAATTGCCAAGCAGCAAGATTTATCATTAATAAAGATGTTAAACATGATATTTCTAAACAGATGTTTGCAAGGTGGCAAGCTTTATTAGCTCCTTTTGATTTTGATATACAATATAAAAAGGGTACAGATAATAGTCTGCCTGATTTTCTCACTAGAGAATATATTAGCTAATAGCTATTGTTTTGTAACAGATTATGCGGCCACAAGATGGTTTCCCTTCCTCTAATAGAGGAAGAGGTAGAGGAAGAGGAGGAGCTCAAATAAGCAGAGATAATATTCTTGCTCAAATTGGAAATCAAAGGCTAATATCCGCAAATATTACAACCACTTCTACTAGAGCAAGCACTTCGACTGGAATATCAGGAGTAAGTGCAAACAACCAATTATACCAATAATTTCTGAATTTCATACAATCCCAACAGCCACAGAAGGATGCTCCACCTTCATACTCTGCAGTAACAAACGAAGAAGTTAGTGAAGCTGCAGAAGTATATGAAAAAAATGAAAAGACAGAGGTAATATTCCTCATAGAACCAAGGGATTTGCAATGGAAGGATGACCCTTGGCAGATAATGCAAAGGTACCGTGATACAACATCATATGCTGTCCTTACATACAAATATCATGTGCACTATGAGAACATACTCTCATCCATGGGATCTGTTTAATTCCAACATTTTTACCCCGCCAATACTATAAAAGTTTATAACTTTTCAAAATTCATTATAAAAAAGATTGTCACCTCAGAAGAATGGGGAATAAGTACAATGAGAGATAGAGAATATACTCACTCAAAACAACAGGTAAAAGTAAAGTTCAATTATTGGGACTATATTGATGGCTTTAATAAAGCTCTGTCATATGAGAATGCTAATAATAAGCATTCGTGGTTCATAAAAATCTGCTCTAATAATTTCAAGAATCAGATACCAAATTGATTTGGAAAATGGTGGACTTTATATGGTCCAAGTGTCAACATTTTACCAGATGAGTTCAAAAGCTTATATGCTGAATGGGTGGATGTTTCACCTAAATTAATAAAGTTATAGCAAGAAGACATATATTTTGAGGGAATATCCTCAATGTATTTCTTCATTGAATTTTCGATTCCTTGGATCATGAAATAGAAGATTGAAGTTCAAAACATGGAAGAAGGATTCCCGTGCCTGAAAAGAATTTTTTATACAAAATTCTGGAGTAAATTACTCCATAAGGATGCAGAAGGAAAAATTCCTGGACTAGAGATAATAGACTCTATTAAAAATTCCATTGAAACAGGAAGAAAACAATCTCAGATTATAGCAGAGAAGGAGGAAATGAGCCCCTTTAAACAAATCTCTCGAAAGTTAAAAATGAAAAAGGGATCGATATCCAAAACAGAACTGATTGCTTTATACATGCAAGAAGTTAAAAGAGACTTGGCAAAAAATGTAGGGATGGAATTTCTAGATAATATGTCCATAGCCACTTCTTCAAATGAAGAAGAATAAAACTGTTTAGTAGGAGAATCCTAGAGTGTTCATAGCAATGATGAAATGGACATAGAATCATTTCTTCGACAATTTAAAAATCAAGCGGAGGAATCTTCCACGTCAAAAGGAGGACAAATGAAAGAGTAAAAGAAGAAGAAGACAATCAACTTTTATAAAAGTTGAAAAAATCTGTAATCTTTAATAAAGCATTGGGACCCTATGTCGGTCCAATTATTTAAAAATGAGGTAAGCAATGATATTTTTCTATTGGTTCTTTCTTATTGATCCGTCTATGTAAGGATCATTTTTTTTTAGTAAGGGGCAGGCTTTAGCCAATCCTACTTTGTATTCTCTCATCTCTTCTCTTGTAAATCTTCTTTTTGTGAAATAAAAGAGTTGTAAATTTCTCTACTTCTGAAATTGGAGTCTTGATTCAAGGTATTATTCTTATTTTGAATATTTTATTTTTAAATCTTTTATTATCTTATTAGCCTAAATGAAAGGCTAAACCCTTGTGTTGGACTAATAACACACTAGACATCTGTAATATGGAAATGATTTCTCCATTGAGAAAAGTTTCATTCCGGTGGTTTCGAGGTCGAGTTTGAGGTAGAGTTTGAGGTAGAGTTACTGTAGCTCCGGTAATGATAAAGCCTGTGCTTTGCACGGTTGCACCTGTTAGCCCGTGTTAGCTGTGTGAAAGGCGTGTTTATTAGGGCGTTGAGGGGTGAGTTTAGACTTTGTCATGGTCTGAGTTACACTAGCTTGTAAATTGATCTCTAAACCGTAAAGGTTCCTGCGGTTCCACCGAAGCGATCCTTAATAATCATCATCATCATCATCATCATCATCATCATCATCGGTATGTTGTTTATATTTTCCAGTTTCCTATATTAATGTACTTTTTAAGGAATAAAGTTTGCCATATTAACTACTCTGTAAAGGCAAATTCAAATATTACCTAGAATTAAATTGGTCAGAGAAAATTCGAAATCTTCAGGAATATGTAGCATTTTCTTGTGCCTAATCTTAGCTAGCTAAGAGTGTCCTTGCTCCAATTTAAATTTAACCATGAGAACATTATTTTAAAATTATTTAACTAGGCAATGCTAAGTGTTGTATTTCATCGGAAGTAGGTTACAAGAGGGGGTCGAACCTTACCTCCAAAATAAACTAAAATCGATTTTTCACAAAAAAGAGCTTAAATAGGAGAATAAAATTCAGCCTACATGCTCAAATGAACCCTCTCAACTAACAAAGAAATTAGCTTTGTCATATTTTGATGATCTAAATAAGGGGAGTTTCCACTTATCCAACAAAAACAAAGACCTCTGGTTACAAAGGAAAGTTGTTGAAAGGAAAAGTAGCGTCTTTCTTGAACTATAAAAGCACCAATCTTAGCTAGAGAGTCCGCGACATGGTTGGGCTCTCTAAAGCAATGCAACATTTAAAAGATTAAGCTTCTGCTTGATATGTTCTATGATCTTCTGGTGGACTTTGTAGTTGGTTGGTTATTGACCAAGAACCATATTAGAGATGGTAAAGGAATCAACTGTTAGTAACTGTATTCTGATCAGTTCAATACACTCTTAATATCTGTTTTCTAATAAAAGAACAAAACAATATTGAAACCAGAAAAATAGATGAAGTAGAAAATATAATTCGAACCCACAAGTTTCTTGTGTGTCCTTAAAGAATTATAACCCTCTCACTGTTGCCAAGATTTGGGTTACTTCCTCCAAGGATAGAATGGAAAAGCGTTTCTGCAATAGTGGCAATGCAAATTATAGAACTCCAGCGAACTCAAACAATAGAGCAAAATCACACTTGACACTTACAGTTTTGCTGTTGAAAACTTATGCAGAGAATGCAGAGGAGAGAAAATTATTTTTCATTTGTTGAGTATTTAAAATCTGTGGCCAAGCCTGGAATTTATAGAGAATAAAAGAGTGAGATGGAGAGGTGCAATTTAAAAGGTGCCTTTTTGGTGTAACCCAGAAGGTGCCTTTCTCATTTCCTATTCACATCTTAGAAAATCCCAACAATCCCCCACATGAATGGGTAAAGACTATATGATGAAAAATGCATGAGAAAAAACTGTGTGATTTGCAAGTAAGGATTAATCGCATCTGGATAAGTAGGTTTCTCTTTGAACTTTTCATAGTGAACATATGTCAGATATACTCCATCAATCGATAGATTTGATATCTTTGAACCATCAAGCTTTGGTGTATACCTAGACAACTATATATCACACAATTAAACCTTAACTATCTTTGGTTCTCATTGTTGTGTTTGTTTCATCCATGAACACCACCTGGTTCATAAGTGCGTAGAGAATTGGCCTTACATAATCCTCCTCAAAGTGACTTACAATTCACACTTACATAATAATTCCTAAACGTGTTATCCTTTAGATACACTATTTGATATACCCTGTACCAAAATTAGAAACCATTAAGAAGTCTTAATACTTCATCCTTGTTACTGAACATTGTCTCATCACGAGAATGGACCAAACAAATTTATTTTGAAAATGTTGAACCGTCAAACATAACTTTGTTTTTCTCCTTGAACCTAGATCGTGGGATCTCCAGTCTTCTAGGTAGAGTTACCATCATGATGACTTATCCTTGGCTATAGTCTCATTCCCTTAGATGATGTTTCAATTGCCTCTGTAGATAGGCTTTCGTAAGTGGATCTGACACATTATCCTTTGACTTTATATAGTCAGTCGTGATAATTACACTCGAGAGTAATTGTCTAATGGTATTATGTCTTCGTTGTATGTGATGAGATTTTTTGTTATACCTGACGCTCCTAGCCCTTCTTATTGCAGCTTGACTATCGCAATGTATGCATATAGGTGCCAAAGATTTGGGCCAAAATGGAATGTCTTCTAAGAAATTCCGAAGTCATTCTGCTTCTTCACCTTCTTTGTCCAACGCTATGAACTCAGACTCCATTGTAGAGCGAGCAATACATGTTTCTTTGGATGACTTCCAAGACACTGCTCCTCCATCAATAATAAAAATATATCCACTTGTGGATTTAGTTTTAGTTTTTTCGCTGATCCAATTTGCATCACTATATCCTTTAATAACTGCAGGATACTTATTTTAGTGCAAAATATAATTTTGGGTATATTTCAAGTATCCCAATACTCGTTTCATTACCATCCAATGAGTTTGGTCGGGATTTCTTGTGAATCGTCTTAGTTTACTTATAGCACACGCTATATCAGGCCGCATACAATTCATTATGTACATCAAGCTTTCCAACACTTGAGCATATTCCAATTGAGACTTGCTTTAACCTTTATTCTTTGCAAAATTATGGTTCAAATCAATTGGAGTTCTTGTGACTTTAAAATTCAAATATTTGAATTTTTCAAGTATCAATTTTATGTAATGAAATTGAGACAATGTTAGACCTTAAGGAGTCCTTTGAATTTTAATTCCTAAATTTAAATCTACGACATCTAAATCTTTCATTCCAAGCTTGCTATCAAGTAGACGCTTAGTAGCATTTATGTCGGCAATGTCTTTACTCATTATCAATATGTCATCAACATACAAACAAACACTGACTATATGATTTGGAGTGTTCTTAATGTAAACACATTTATCACACTCATTAATCTTAAAGCCATTTCCAAACATTGTTTGGTCAAATTTAGCATGCCATTTTTTGAGTGTTTGTTTTAGTCCGTAAAGAGACTTTACAAGTCGACAAACCTTCTTTTGATTTTTTGGAACTACGAACCTTTCAGGTTGTTCCATGTAAATCTCTTCCTACAAGTCTACATTCAAGAAGGCCGTTTTCACAT
The DNA here is from genome assembly GCA_035772735.1 of Datura wrightii. Classification (NCBI taxonomy): domain Eukaryota; kingdom Viridiplantae; phylum Streptophyta; class Magnoliopsida; order Solanales; family Solanaceae; genus Datura; species Datura wrightii. The sequence continues at coordinate 52,091,825 of JASDFA010000006.1, read as the reverse complement.
CCATTTGATGGATCTCAAGATCATATATGGCGGCTAACACTATTAACACCTGAATGGATATAATTCTGGTTACTGGCGAATATGTGTCAAAGTAATCCAGACCTTCTTTTTGTCTAAACCCTTTGACTACAAGTCTTTCTGTGTATTTATCAGTAGTACTATCATCTTTAATTTTCCTTTTGAAAATCCATTTGCAGCCTAAAGTTTGTTTCTTGGAGGAAGATCAACCAATTTTCTTGTATGGTTATTCAATATGGATTCAATCTCACTATTGATTGCCTCTTTCCAATATTGAGCTTCCAAAGAAGTCATAGCTTCTTGAAAAGTCCGAGGCTCATTTTCTAACATTTTCTGTTCCAAAGGAGGTAGAAGTCCTTTGACGTTTACTACGTCTTGGATTTCCTCATTAGGGACATTTTCCTTTGTCTGTTCCCAAGGTCGTTTAGATCTTTTGTTAGACGACTGACATTCAATTTTATACGGATATATATTTTCATAAAATTTAGCATTATCCGATTCAATTACCATATTCACATGAATGTCAGGATTTTTAGATTTGTGAACCAGAAATCGATATGCTTTACTATTTGTGGCATATCCTATGAAAATACAATCAACTGTTTTTGGCTTTATCTTCACCTTTTTGGGTTTAGGAACTTGTACCTTTGCCAAACATCCCCACACTTTGAAGTATTTTAGATTGGGGTTTCTTCCTTTCCATTTTTTATATGGAATTAATTTTGTTTTGCCGTGGAGGTACTTGATTGAGTATTTTATTAGCCGTAAGAATGACTTCCCCCCACAAGTTATGGGGTAAACCCGAACTTATCAATAAGATATTCATCATCTCCTTTAACGTTCTGTTTTTCCTTTCTGCAATCCCATTTGATTGTGGTGAGTAAGGGAAATTGTTTGATGAATAATGCCATATTCCAAAGATATTTATTCAAAAAGAGATTCATGTTCGCCGCCCCTATTACTTCTTATCATTTTAATCTTTTTGTTTATTTGTGTTTTAACTTCACTTTTGTATTGCTTTAATGTATTAATTGCTTCATCCTTACTATTTAGTAAGTAAATATAGCAATATCTTGTACTATTATCAATGAAATTAATAAAGCACTTTTTCCCACCTCGAGATGGTATTGACTTCATGTCGCAAATATCAGTCTGAATTAAGTCTAAAAGATTTGAATTCCTTTCAACGGACTTATAAGGATGTTTAACATACTTTGATTCCACACATATTTGACACTTTGATTGATTACATTCAAAGTTAGGAAATAACTCTAAATTAATCATTTTATGCAAAGTTTTGAAGTTGACATGACCAAAACGAGAATGCCATAAAGAATTTGACTCAAGCAAGTAAGAAAAAGTTTCAACTTTATTCATATTAATGGCAGTTACATTCAACTTGAAAAGGCCCTCTATTAGGTAGCCTTTTCCTATGTACATATCATTTGCTAAGTACAAGTTTTCCAAAAACATAAACACACTTAAAACCATATTTAACGAGAATTGCGGTAGAAACTAAATTCTTGCAAATTTCTGAAACATGAGAACTTTGTTGAGAGTCACTACTTTGTCTAAAGTCATCTTCAAGCATATCTTTCCAAATCCTTCAAAATTTGCAACTGAGGAGTTTCACATGAAGATAGTTCCATTTGGACCTACGTCAGCATAAGAAAAAAACAACTCTTTATTGGCACAAACGTGACAAGTGGTTCCTGAGTCAATCCACCACTCTCTGGGGTTTCCTACAAAGTTTCACTCCGACAACATGGCACACCAGTTCTCAATTTTCATGGTTTCTTCAATCATGTTTGCTTGACTCTTCTTCTTGTCTTTCTTTGGAGCGCGGCAATCAGTGGCCTTGTGTCCAAACTTCCAACAATTGTGGCAGTTTCTTTTCAACTTCTTCTTAGGCGGGTAGTCTTTAAATCCAGATGGATTCTTTCTCTACTTATTTATAGGTGCTTCTTCAACAATATTTGCTCCCAATATTATTAACTTTCCACAAGAATTCTTCTCTGCAGCCTTGTTGTCTTCTTCTATTCTAAGACGAACAACTAGATCTTCAAGGGTCACTTCCTTGCGCTTATGCTTCAAGTAGTTCTTAAAGTCCCTCCACAAAGGATGCAACTTCTCGACAAATACTGCTACTTGAAATGCTTCATTTATGACCATACCTTCAAAGGATAATCTAAAATTAGCAACACAATCAATACATTTAATAAAATTATTGAATTTGATTGTACCTTTTGCAAGGAGGTCATGAATGATGACTTGTAATTCTTGGACTTGAGATATTACAGTCTTTCTGTCTACCATTTTGAAGTCTAAGAATTTTGCAGGCACATACTTCTTTAGTCCAGCCTCTTCTGTCTTGTATTTCTTCTCAAGAGCATTCCACAACTCTTTAGAAGATTTACACATACAGAAAATGTTGTACATGCCATCCTCCAAGCCGTTGAGGATGTAATTCTTGAAGAGAAAATCTGAATGTTTCCACGCCTCTATTATGATAAATTTCTCATTATCGGGAGTTCCTTCTGCCACAAAAGGAACGTCCTTATTGATAAACCGCTGCAGACTGAAGGTGGTTAGATTGAAGAACATCTTCTGCTGCCACCTCTAAAAGTCGATACCAATGAACTTTTTCGGCTTCTCTACAGTAGCCATTGTTGGAGAAACATTTGTACGACTACCATTTGCAATATACACATTTTGTTGTTCTATTTCAGTTTCCATTTTTTCCTGTACGAAATTGACACCAAGAGAGTTTCAGTAAATTAGCGAGGTTTTTATATCTTCAAACTAAATACAAACAATTAGATTTACTTGGCGAAGTTTTTATATCTTCAAACCAAGTACAAAAAATTAGATTTACTTGGTGAAGTTTTTATATCTTCAAACCAAGTAACAAACATGAGTAGAAAATCACAAGGATTTTAATCTCAAAGGAGGAATAGAAAATTCGAAGATTTTAGTCTCCATCAGTGGAGTAGAAAACCAAAAGGTTTTAGTCTCTACACCAAAACTGAACATAGAAAAATTAAACAATTTATAATTCCTTAAGCTTGTTAGTAACTGTGTTCTGATAAGTTCCATACACTCTCAATATCTATTTTCTAATGAAAGAACAAAATAATATTAAAACCAGAAGAATAGATGAAGTAGAAAATATTATTCCGAGCCCACAAGTTTCTTGTGTGTCCTTAAGGAATTATAACCCCCTCACTCTTGCCAAGGTTTAGGTTCCTTCCTCCCAGGATAGAATGAAAAAGTGTTTCTGTAATAGCGGCAATGCAAATTACAGAACTCCAGCGAACTCAAATAACAAAGCTCAAATAACAGAGTAGAATCACACTTGATACTTACAGTTTTGCTATTGAAAACTTGTGCAGAGAATGCAGAGGAGAGAAAAATAGTTTTTATTAGTTGAGTGTTTAAAATTTGAGGCCAAGATTGAAATTTATAGAAAATAAAAGAGTGAGATGAAGAGGTGCAATTCAAAAGGTACCTTTTTGGTGTAATCCAAAAGATGCTTTTTCTCATTTTCCATTCACATCTTAACAAATTCCAACATCGACTTCCACTTTCATACTGTTGTGGTCATTGCTACAGGCCGGTTTATTCTCCATTGAGGGTTTTGACCTCAGCATCCTTAACACTGTCACATTTAGGATTTGAATTGCATGCCATAATGTATCCCATTGTCTTTATGCAGAATGCCACCTATCCCAGCCTTCCATCTATCTTTCATATAGCTTCTGTCTATGTTGAGCTGTAAACTCCCTGAACCATCTCCTAAGTGATATAGCTATAATTGATGTTTTGCCTCAGACGCTTAGCTTCTCGGTGTATAGACATAGTTGATTCCATTCCATTATTGAAATTGCAGCTAGCATAAGAAATGACTAGTGTAGCATTTATCATCCATGTATATCCTTCTTCATCTTAAATATCGAGAAGGCTTTATTCTCATCATATAATAGCACACCTACATTTCGCGATGTTCCAACAAATAGAAAAAGGAGTTATTCTAATGACAACCCTATGAATAGTATTAGTGGAAACAACCTTTCACCAATTATTGAGCATAAATATGATGTGGCCTGTGTGGAAAAAAACTCCAGGGAATCACCAAAATGCCTCCTAATATGATTTCTATTATCACTTTCCAAGAACACATGCTGAACATATTCATATTTAGGAGTAGCATAACAAAACACTGCATTAACTTCAAATCTTGTGATGGTATTATCAAAAGGGAGTTTATTTCAAACACAATCTTCAACTTTGAAAGGAATATTGTTATACCAAACCTTACTTAGAACAAGGTGAATTGGTTTCCTCTTATTGATAATATACCAGGCTGAGGTATTAGAAAAAGTATCATCCTTTGTCTGCTGTGGTATTAAGACCCGAGCTGGGACCCCCGATTGAGACACTAGACCTAGAACCACGAATGGCTCCAAGCTAACTGTAATGACCCCGACATCGTTATGGGATAGTTAAGGGCATAGAACACAGAAAATAGGCTAAGGAAGAATAAAGAGGTTGTGAAATAAACTAAGTATGGAACTCGAGAATTTTTGGGTAGCTACTGCTCTGGGGGACCACTGCAGTGAGACCGCAGTAGCGGTCGAGTCCTACCGTGGAGAAATTAGGGAGTAACCACTAGAACCATCGCAGCCACCCTATGACCACTGTAGCGGGTCCGCTGCAGCAGAAATGTAACCGCTGTAGTGGACGACGAATATCATAAAGTGGGTTTAAGTGGGAATTATGGGGTTTTGTTATACCCCGGGAATCGGTGGATCAGACCGGGAGACAAAACGGAGAAAAGCTAGAAATTAACACCAGGTCATAGAACGACTCATGAGGTGGGACATGAGGGGTGACCACGAGTCGTAGAGTGACTCGTGGTCAAGCAGGGCATGACTAAGTTTTGGGGGAGACAACGGGCATGACCACGAATTGTGGTCACGCCACACGACTCGTTAGGTCTCCCGTGGCCTAGGTGGACCGGTTGACAAATTGGGATAAGACAGTGAAGACCACGGGTGGTGACCATGAGTCATGGTCAGCCACCACAATTCGTGGGGTCCCCTAGGGAGTTTGAGCAGTAAGCATGATGGTTTCAGGCCACGAGTCGTGCCCCCTGAAAACGACTCGTGAGGTCCCTCGTGGGGATAGGCAATAAGAAAATTTTCTGCGTTTTAGTAAGGGTGTTTTCGTAACTCGTTCCTAAGAACTAAACTACATTGTTTTAGGCTCTAAAACGGGTCTTTTAAGGGGGATTAGCTAATATTAGGCCTCATTCAGGCATGCAAGAGTTTAGGGAGGAGGATAGAAGGTGATTCAAGGTGTTCTTTCCCAAATCCTCACAATTCCACCTTAGGATTTCAAGGGAGATTAAGAATCAGTGTTTTCAGGTATATAAGGTCTACACTTGGTGGATTCTTTAACACCCATGTTCCTACTCAATGATTTCACTCAAAATTTATTTAAAAATTCATGGGTTTTTATATTCGATTTGTATAAAATTAGATGATTTAATTATGAGTCTTGTGATTTTGAAATCTCGTCATAATCTATTGATTTTGATCATCTTTTGGGATTTAAATTGATTATAGTGTCACACCCCGCCTTGGGGGCATGACTGGCACCTGGTGCCCTACTAGGACTTGAACTGCTAGACTGCTGAGCCTAAGCACTTATGGTGCCTGGCTGGCTCTAACTCTGGATCCGAGAAAATGATGGGCTATATAACGGCTGTAAATACAGCCTCCGGCCGACTAGACCTATAGCCACCTGTAAGTAAACAACAGCTAACCAGAACAACAGTAGTATGAAGGAACCTATGCAGGCCGACAAGGCCACCTTGCTGTCTAGTTACTTCTGAATAAAGAAAACAGGTGCTAAACAACTACGTGACCGACAAGGTCATCACTACTAACTGAACGAGGCCTCACACGACCGTCATAAATAACTAAGACATACACACGACCTCACACAACCGGTACAGCTAACCACAGGGAATATGCAAACTTCAAGCCTCTAAGAATACTGTAATATGGTTGGGACAGGGCCCTGGCCTACCCATACTGTACAACAAAAGAAAAAGGATAAACCTCTAGCTATGTAGCTTCATATAACTGGAGCTAATGACTCTGTATGCTGGCTGGAATCATGAGGGTCAACTCCTTATCTATGAGTACCTGCAGGCAAGTAATGCAGTGCCCCAAACGGGCATCAGTACCGCTGGTACTGAGTATGTAAAGCAACAACTGAAAAATAACTGAAGACAAGCAATATAACTAATAGAGCTGAAGTAGAAGGAAATAGACTGTAATTGACTGAAAGTATGAGTTCAAGACTGTTCGCAACTATACTGAAAGGAGTAGGAGTCATACCTGGAAATGTAGCGTTCTACTGTCGATCTATTCATATCTAGCGTAACATGGCATAATATAACATAACATGACATAGCATAGCACACATAAACCTTACCCGGCCCCCATAAGTCGGGAGGTACAACCAACACGCAATCTATACCCCTACCCCGATCATCCCATCTCCCATAGTAACTATAAGCATCCTACCGGTCCCCTGGGGTATGAACTTGGGCTCGCTTATCCCTTGACTATAACTATACCTGAGTCCGGAGGACTCCTGAATCAATACCCCAGGCATACCCGCTCGACGGGGGTGTATAAAAGCCGACCAAGGAAAAAATATGGGGAAACCGGCATCCCATCTTCGTCCCCTGGGGGATGGCATGCCACTCCATAGAATGATGTATCCTCGTCCTCTGGTGGACGAGTCGATACAGCTATTAACCCTAGGGCGGTCATGAATGCTAGGTAATCCAACCCCAAAACAATACAGTCAGGTCTCAACTAGTAATACTAACTACGTATACCAAATGCTGAAACTAGTGATAATAATGTGTATGTATATACTACATGCTGAAACTAATGATAGTGATATGTATGTATTTAATACATGCTGAGACTGATAATGGTATATATATAATCTTCTGTCATACTGTGCTGAGTCTAATACTGAACAAGATATAATTCTCTTCCGTTGAGAATCATGCTGTATAATTGAGGTTCATAGTAAACATGATTTACTACTTCTAACATGCTTTCTAAACTTCATTTTAGGCTACTATTCTATTCTTGAAATACTTTACCGAAACTTATATTGCTTTACTAAGCTTCGACTGAACACGATAATATCCTAACATACTTTACTAAATCACATACTGGGCATGCTGTACTATTTCTGTCACTTTCTACTAGAATTTATATCGTGCTAGTAAGTTTCATGCTATACATGATATGATGCTTCTAATCATCATACTAAAATTTATACCAAGCCTAATATGCGATTTCTGGAACATTCTATTGGCACTTGAGCTATGTTACTATACCGGAACTACTAGCTTGCCGAAGAAACTGGCTTTACATATCTCCGTTTCTGATTTCCCGGCTAATTGGAAAGATTCGGTCAATATTTTGCTATTTCTCCCAACTGCATCCATATATATATCAATTAGGACTAAATACATTAATATTCTGAAAGAAAATATCACTTTTAATATATATATAGCCCAAACTTTGACTTATCGAAAAACGGCCGAAACTCGCTATTTCTCGGAAGTCCAGAAGGGAGAAATACTCACTTTAGGGCTAGGAGTATGTTGTCACTAATTTGGAGCAATTCCACTTACCTTAGCTCGGTAGCATGATGATTTGCCGGCCAAATTTTATGAAACTAAAGCCGTAGGAATGCTCCTTGCTGCTTAATACCTCACTACCCACGTTTATTTCGAGTTTGGACCGCGTATAATGTCGTAATCGGAAGGAAATTTCTATTAAACCTTCGTTCCCTCTATTTTCTTATGTACTCTCTATTATACTCTGGAAATGTTTATGAATTTTATCACTTAAATCAAAGTTTGGGGCTTTTATACTTGGGGCTGCACCTCACCTCCGTGGCACGTTGGCCATTGTGGAGGTGAGCCTCCGTGACACGCTGTCCATCACGGAGGTGAGCCTCCGTCACACTCTGGCCATCGCGGAGGAGGTCTGGCAGCCTCCTCTTGCGATGGTTTGACGTGTCGCTTATTCGGTCTTTCCCCGGGCCCTTCACCAGCATGTATGGCATTCAAAAACTCTTAACCAACATGCGAGTAGGCCATCTAAACGTCAAGAATTTACGGGGTGTAACATATAGTATTATTGATTTTGAATTTCTAAACAATTAAGCTTGATTATACATGCCCCATGATGAATCAATTTACGATCCATTGATCCATTGGTGTTTTGATATGCCCATCATGAATTATGAATTTATTTATGAATTTATTATGTTATCTACTATGAACTTATGAATTTCAATCTATATGCATGATATACAAGTATGTATGAACTTTATCAATCATGAATTATGTTTTTGGCCGACCCACGGGCCTCAAGTCATGGCTAGTTCACGTATGTTCAAGAATGTGTACGATTATCATGATTTAACTAGCCCATGATCTCATGTATGTATTATTATGAGCACTATATACATTTTGGGAGTAGTATCGAACACTGAGTAGGTTCGGGGCTCAGGTTAAGCCCCGAATCTCACGAACTACATGCCACCATAGGTATGTTGGGACCCTTTCATGTTTGTCCCTGGCCCAAATGGCCCTTTTCATGTGTGATCACACCCTTCATGGTTCCTACCCTTGGTAAGGTACAAACACTCTCCCGACTAGGGTTACAAGTCGGGCTTCATGTGTGCTCATGGGGTATGTCAGTTAAGAGAATCTCCCACTGCTCCTTATGATTTATGCATGTTATGACTATGTATGTTGGCTCAAGTCATGATAAGTAAACCTTTTCTATTATAATTACGATTATGTTATGTTATGAACGTTTTGAAAACCATGAGCCATATGATATATTGCTATGGTTTATGATATGAACATGCTGTCCTACTCTTATGATGATTTATGAATTTATTATATGATTTAAAAATATCCGTTTTACTTACCTTACATACTGAGTACATTCCATGTACTGAACGCATACTTTCAATACTGTATCCTCTTATGATACAGGTCCGGTGTTCATGTTCATCCTCCCTTGTAGTGCTTTCGAGACCAATATTAGCTTATTGGTGAGTCCTCATATTCCGAGGGCCATATGTTCAGTTTCTATGCTTTTCTTTCAGCGTGACACGCTGCCAACGCGGCAGGGTGCTGCCCGGGCCAATTTCGGGTGATTTCCAGAGGGCTTCCGCGTTCGTAGCGTGTCACGGAGGCCGTGCTCCGTGATGCACTCCGTGACACATTGCTTGTTATTCCGGGAAAGAGTCCTACTACTATAAATAGCACACTTAGGTTTATTTTTCATAATTCAGACTTGGTGGAGCAAGGACGTGGGTTACAGGCAGTTGAGGGACGAAAAAGCTAAGGGTTTTTCTCTCTTTCTTTCTTCTTTCAATCAATTGTTTGTATGATTAACACTTGTTTTAGGATGATTAATCCACAAATGAGTGGATAATTTCCTTCCTTGCTGAGGTTATGAACAATGGTGATGAATTTTGATTATTGAATTATATGGCTTTTCATCTTCTTCTTCCATGTTGTTCTATTAATTCTTGTTTCTACTGCATTGGTGTGTGGCCGACATTAATGTACATCTAAAAAGTCCGATTTCACTTGAGAGAGCACGAAATTGGAAAGTTGTGAATTAATAGGGTGTTGTTCTTAACTTGATTTGGGAAAATTGAGTTTTGATGTGCTTTCCTGATAGAAATATACTTGAAAGCCGTATTAGTCAATTTAGGAACCGGAATTGTATTGCTAGGTCATAAATTGCATTTGATCACAGAAATGTAGACGGATGGTTTATGATTCTTAAGTGAGATTAAATACGAGAGTTTTAATCTCTAGGCTAATGTTCTTGGCTAGCAACAGGAAGAGAAGATTAACCAAAGTATGATTATAATCAAGTTCATTACTTGTTCTTAACCTTGGCATGCTCATATCCATAGTTTCAATTCAAAGTAGATTGTTGTTAATAGTTTTAGTATATACTTTATAAACAAATTATTTAACTTTTGGTTACTTTGTTGTCCGCATATATAGAAGTAAGATAGAATATAGTATACTTGAGCAATTTTTACTTATCTAGAGTCTCCTTGGTTCGATACTTGGCTTACTTAGCCACTTTATTACTTGTTTGACCATGTGCACTTGCGTGTCGGTTTTTAACCCCTATAGTAAACACCCGAACAGATGGCTTTGTTGTATATTGTGATGCTTCGAGAGTCGGACTGGGATGTGTGTTGATGCAGCGTGGGAAAGTGATAGCATATGCCTCTCGCCAATTAAAGGTTCACGAAAAGAATTACCCGACCCATGATCTCGAGTTGGCCGCGGTGGTGTTTGCGTTGAAGATATGATGACATTATTTGTATGGGGTCCATGTGGATGTGTTCACGAATCACAAGAGCTTGAAATATGTGTTCACAGAGAAAGATCTCAATCTTCGACAGAGGAGGTGGTTGGAGTTATTAAAGGACTTTACCACCTAGGCAAGGCTAATGTGGTGGCGGATGCACTTAGTAGGCTCTTTATGGATAGCGTGTCCCACGTGGAGGAGGGAAAGAAGGAGTTGGTGAATGATGTCCACCGGCTCACAAGATTGGGAGTTAGATTGATTGACTCGACCGATGGAGGTGTCGTTGTGCAGAATGGGTCAGAATCATCTTTGGTGCTTGATGTCAAATCTAAGCAAGATAAAGATCCGATTTTAAGGAAGCTGAAGGAAGCAATACGGAGTCAAAAGGTGGAGGTTTTCTCCCAAGGGGGAGATGAGGTGCTACAATACCAGAGTCGCCTATGTGTTCCGGATGTTGATAATTTGAGGATTCGGATATTGGATGGAGCACATGATACCAGATAGTCTATGCATCCGAGATCCACGAAGATGTACTGCGACTTGCGAGAAATCTATTAGTGGGAAGGTATGAAGAAGGATATCACAGAAGTTGTAGCCAAATGTCCTAATTGTCCGCAAGTGAAGGTTGAGCATCAGAGACCGGGAGGTGTACTTCAGGATATTCGCATCCCCACTTGGAAGTGGGAATATATTAATATGGACTTCATTATGGGCCTACCTCGTACTTGACAACACTATGATTCCATTTGGGTGGTCATAGACAGGTTAACTACGGCTGCCCATTTTCTACCAGTCAAGACCATAGATTCAGTAGATGACTATGCGAAACTGTATATTCCAAGGTTGGTTCAAGTTCATGGAGTGCCCTTGTCTATTATTTCAGACCGAGGTACTTAGTTTACCTCCCAGTTCTGGCAATCCTTTAAGAAGGGACTTAGGACTCAGATTAAGCTCAGCACAGCATTTCATTCGCAGATGGATGGCCAGGCGAAATGAATGATTCAGACTCTTGAGGATATGTTGAGGGCATGTGTCATGGATTTCAAGGGTAGTTGGGATGATCTTTGCCCTTGATTGAATTTTCCTATAATAACAGTTATCACTATAGTATCCACATGGCACTGTTCGAGGCTCTTTATGAACGAAGGTGTAGATTTCCCATCGGATGGTTTGAGGTTGGTGACCTAGCCATGCTAGGACCCGATTTAGTTCATGAGGCCACGGTGAAGGTCCAGTTGATAAGGGACCGGTTAAAAACCATTAGATTCATAAGAAATCGTATGCTGATGTAAGGAGAAGATATTTAGAGTTTGATGTGGACGACTGGGTATTTCTAAAGGTATCTCCCATGAAGGGAGTATTGTAGTTTGGGAAGAAGGGGAAACTCAGTCCCTGCTATGTTGGCCCCTACCGAGTTGTGAGGAGAGTTGGTAAGGTGGCGTATGAGTTGTACTTGCCCTCGGAGTTATCTTCGGTTCATCCTGTGTTTCATGTGTCACTTTTGAAAAAGTGCTTGGGTGATCCAGCTTTAGTAGTCCCGGTGGACAGCATTGGCGTAAAGGATAGCCTCAACTATGAAAAAATCCTGGTGAAAATCTTAGATCGTCAAGACTGTAAGATAAGGAACAAAGATGTAGCTTCAGTTAAAGTATTGTGGAGAAATCAGCATATTGAAGGAGCTATATGGAAAGCCGAAGCGGATATGATGGCTAAATACCCACACCTGTTCTCTACCGGCTCAGTTTCAATTTGAGGTATCAGCTTTTGCCCTAAACCTCCAATCAATTTTCATGTTCCGCTCATGCATACAAGTTTGTTTTATAATATGGCATATGTATGTGGTGTCTGAATTCAATTTAGTTATGTAGTCCTTTTGGGAGGTAGTCTATCCGTCAGTTTTCAGCTAAATGATTAGTATTTATATGGGAATTGCTTGTTTCTGAGTTTTTTGCATGTTTCTAACATTTGAGGATGAATGTTCTCAAGGGAGAGATATTGATCAGACCCGGGAGTCAAAACGGAGAAAATATGGAAATTTGCACTAGGTCACAGAACGACCAGTGAGGTGGGTCGTGAGGGGTGACCACGATGGAGTGACTCATGGTCAGACCACAGGCATGACCACAAGACGTTGTCATGCCACACGACTCGTTAGGTCTCCCCTGGCCTAGGTGGACCAGTTAGCAAATTGGGAAAGGACAGTGAAGACCACGGGTGGTGACCACGAGTCGTGGTCAGCCACTACGATTCATGGGGTCCCCTAGGGAGTTTGGGTAGTAAGCATGACGGTTTTAGGCGAGTTGTGCCCCCTGGAAACGACTCGTGAGGTCCCTCGTGGGGACTAGCAACCAGAAAATTTCCTGCGTTTTAGTAAGGGAGTTTTCGTAACTCCTAAGTTCCTAAGAACTAAACTACGTCATTTTAGGCTCTAAATGGAGTCTTTTAAGAGGGATTAGCTAATTTTAGGCCTCATTAATGCATTCAAAAGTTTAGGGAGGAGGATAGAAGGGGATTCAAGGTGTTCTTCCCCAATTCCTCACAATTCCACCTTGGGCTTTCAAGGGAGATTAAGAATTAGTGTTTTCAGGTATGTAAGGTCTTCAATGGGTGGATTCTTCCACACCCATGTTCCTACTCAATGATTTCATTCAAAATTTATTTAAAAACTCATAGGGTTTTATATTCGATTTGTATAAAATTTGATGATTTAATTATCGGTCTTGTGATTTTGAAATCTCATCATAATCTACTGATTTATATCATCTTTTGGGATTTAAATTGATTATAACATTGTTGATTTTGCATTTCTAAATAATTAAGCTTGATTATACATGCCTCATGATGAATCAATTTACGATCCATTGATCTATTGGTGTTTTGATAAGCCTAGCATGAATTATGAATTTATTATGTTATCTACTATGAACTTATGAATTTCAAGCTGTATGCATGATCTACAAGTATGTATGTACTTTAGAAATCATGAATTATGTTTTTGGCTGACGCACGGGCTTCAAGTCATGGCTAGTTCACGTATGTTCAAGCATGTTTACGATTATTATGATTTAACTAGCCCATGAACTCATGTATGTATTATTATGAGCACTATATATGTTTTGGGAGTAGTATCGAGCACCGAGTAGGTTCAGGGCTCAGGTTAAGCCCCGGATCTCACGAACTATGTGCCACCATAGGTATGTTGGGACCTTTTCATGTTTGTCCCTGGCCCAAATGGCCCCTTTCATGTGTGATCATGCCCTTCATGGTTCCTACCCTTGGCAAGGTACGAACACTCTCTCGACTAGGGTTATAAGTTGGGCTTCATGTATGCTCATATGGGGTATGTCGGTTAAGAGAATCTCCCACTGTTCCTCATGATTTATGCATGTTATGACTATGTATGTTGGCTCAAGTCATGATAAGTAAACCTTTTCTATTATGATTACGATTATGTTATATTACGAACGTTTTGAAAACCTTGAGCCATATGATATGTTATTATGATTATGATACGAACATGCCGTCCTACTCTTATGATGATTTATGAATTTCTTATATGATTTAAAAATGTCCGTTTTACTTACCTTGCATACTTAGTACATTTCATGTATTGACCACATACTTTCTATGCTGTATCGTCTTATGATACAGGTCCCGGTTCTCAGGCCCATCCTGCTTTGTAGTGCTTCCGAGACCAATATCAGCTTATTGGTGAGTCCTCATGTTTCGAGGGCTATATGTTTAGAATCTATGCTTTTCTTTCAGTTTCTGTATTGCGGGTTAGTTGGGGAAAATGTCCCATCAACCCGTCCTTTATGATTAGACGATTTTCAGACTAGAAGTCGTATACAACTGTCGTGTATGGAATCATGTATTGTCTTTTCTCATCTATTATGACATGCATACATTTTCTTTACGATAAGTCTTCCGCTCCTGCGGTTGAATTAGATGTATGCTCATGCCATGGGCCGACTTGGGGTCTCTTCGGGCTCCTTGTCCCGTGTCTACGATCCGGGTGTATGTTTGGGTCATGAAAGGTTTTCACCCCATTATTTTTCAAAACACGATAAGAAGGTCTAGAGAACAGAAAAACTCTCCAGAGGAATAACCTCTTCACCCAAGGTAAGATTTTTGATTCATTGTCTCCAAGATGAGTATTTTTGATTCTAGGATCCTTGTAGACCTATAATGGTGGAATTTTATAGAGGAAGAGCCCTAGGCTGTTAAGCTAGGCTAGAATTGTGGGGTGATTTGGGTGATGCAGAGAAGTTTTGATCACTTTCCTAGAATTACATGTCGGGAACGAGGGTTACACGGGAAATAGAGATCTAGAACTTAGTAGAATTGGGGTGCTTACTCTCAAAATTATCTCGAAGGTGAGGGTTTGATCTTTTAGGCCCTAAGATTGAAGAGTAATTAACAAATTACTCTTGTTTTTTAGATTTCACGCATTTCGAAACTTTTAGGAAAGGTAAGGCTCACGCAGAGTAGTCGAATTTTTACTTTCCAAAAATGAGGTCGGTCACGATTTATAGGGATAGACCATATATCATGGCATATATATTTTGCAATGTTGATATACGATTAGTCTTCGAAAATTACGTTCTATGTGAGTCTATTGTCAATAACTTATTGTCAGAATGTGGTTATGATGTGATATTGAACTGTGATAACTTGTTTAAAAAGATTGTGGAAATGATATTGGATTTAACAGTGCTGAGTGTTTGGTAAGGTGATTATACTCTATTAATGAGAGGGTTATTAGTTGATAATGGCTTACTTGAGGAGTAGATTGTAACCTTCTGTATGTTGAAATAACACACCTCGATCTATTCTTTTAATGTGAATGATGAATGTAGCATTAACATCCTAAGATGAGAGGCTCGTGCCTGAGGGGAGCATTCAGGCGAGCGAATATTATTATTGAATGGCTCGTGTCCGAGGGGAGCATCCGGATGAGCATATGAGTGGGAGCGGGTTCCACGCCGGTACATTACATGGATTTCTAGAGTCCCCTGCAGGTCATGACTAGAAGGGAAAGAATAAGACCCTCTGACATGTGTGTACACTGAATTGTGAATTGAGTGATAATGGGGACATGGCGGAGGCCTGTGCCCGACATGTCACTATATGTGTTACTTTGTTGCTTTCGCGCTGGGATTTTGTGTATGAATGAAGGTAGAGCGTTCTAAGTGGTTGTTGCATAGTGTGGACTATGTTATGAGAATTGAAATAAAAGACATGAATCTGGTTGCTAGGCGTGTTCTGGTTATGTGTTTGTAAGTGAAGAGTTATTCTCCTTGAGATTATCTGTTGAATCCGTTTTGCGAATATGAGTTGTATCAATTTTCATCTAGACTTATGTGATGCCTGAATTTAATGCAAAGGGATGGTGACTTGTTGAAAACTATGAAACTGTTCTGTTAATGAATGGATGAGGAGTAGCTAAGCTCGCCGCTGCAGTGGAACTTCTTCCGCTGTGGCGAGATTGCTGCAGTGAGAGGCCTAATCCAATGAGTACGCCGGCTGTTACCTGAGTAGAGATAGTGTTCGTAAAATGTCTTGTACTTCTATGTGATGTTGAGGAATTGTTTTATATCAGTTTCCTTGATTATCTGTTATTATGTAAGGTTGGTCTATGATGCCTACCAGTACCGTGTTATGTACTGACCGTACCCATGCATTCTCTTCTGAGTGCAGAATTTGAGCCAGGCAGTTCTTCACGCCCTCACCTGTAAATCTACAGTTTTTGAAGATTGAGAAGGTGAGAAGATGAGGATGTAGTTCACTCCTTCGTTGCAGATTTCTTTCTTTCAGACATTTGAGAACTTTGTTTCATTTTGAGTTGTTAGTTTCTTCGCTTTGTAAAATAGACATCGGGTGTAATGAAAATCAGGTTCTTGGCATTTGTTTTACTGGTTTGTTTTACGCAATATATTGATTTGAAGTTGTTTAAAGAGTATAACAGTTTCTTTATTTGTAAATGTTTTATTTTTGGTCACTTGGAGATTGGTATTGGATTTTATTGGTTCGCCCACCAGGGGGTTAGTGTGGGTGCCAATCACGGGCATTTGAGTCATGAAAAAGTTGGTATCAGAGCCTTAGGTTCGTTGATCTCATTGCACTAACACAGGTCTAGTAGAGTCTCGCAGATCAGTGCGGAGTTGTCCGTAACTTATCTTCGAGAGGCTGCAGGACTTTAGGAAAACTCCCTCCTTCTTTCCTTTAATGCAATTACTTGATTTCAATTGGTATATGGTGATCCAAATTAGTATCTAACAACTTTTCTTATTTTCTTCTCAGATGGTGAGAACATGCGCAAATGGTAACAGAGACATCACCTGAGCCAGCAGTGCGACCCTAATTCACGGTAGAGGAAGGGGAAGAGGTCATGGCTGGAGACCCACTGCATCAAAAAGGAGGGGCCCGTGTTCCTGCTCCAGTTAGGGAGAGGTTTGCATCTCCCATGCCACCAGCGTGCAGGAACAGATGGCTGTTGAGGTTGAGGTCCCGACTCAGGGAGAAGCTCCTGTCGCGGCAACGTCTTTCAAGGTCCTAGCTCAGGTCCTCAACCTTCTAAGCGGTCTTATGAGCACTGGGGCAGCACCAACAACTCCAGCTGGACAACAGTCAGGAATTTAGCATGCAATTGCTGTAGCCCCTTAGATTGATGACATATCGGAGGCCGTTATATTTTTGAGGCCGGTGGCAGGACTGGTGATGACAGGGAAAGAGCATGACTTGTTTTGGAGGTCCACAAAGATAAAGCCTCTCACCTTCTACGGCACAGAGGCGGAGAACGCCTATGAATTCATCATAGATTTTCATGAGAGGTTCCATAAGATGGGGGAGGTGGAGAAGTACAGTGTAGAGTTCGTCACCTTCCAGCTGATGGATAATGCAAATCTTTGGTGGAGGACTTTCATGGAGTGCAGACCAACAAGGTCACCACCATTGTCGTGGACCCAATTCTACTCTACGTTCCTAGAGAAATATATTCCCCGCACTTTGAGGGATAGGAGAGGGTATGAGTTCACCACCATTAAGCAAGGGAGCTCATCTGTTGATGTATATGAGGCTTGATTTCACTCCTTGTCCATGTATGCTCTACCCTTACTACCCACCGAAGAGGAGAGGATCGGGCGATTTATTAAAGACCTAAATGTAGGCCTCCAGGTATCAGCTTTGCAGATGGTCTCTTCGGGTAAGAACTTTCAGGAGGTGGTACAGTACGTGAAGAAGGTGTAAGGGGTGAGGCAGGAGGGTTATGTGAGAAATGTCGAGTAGAAGGCTCGGAGAGGGGGTTCTTTTAGTGGTTCTTATATGAAGGCTCCAAAACCACAGGGTTTCTCTGGGTGCCCTACTCTGTCTGCTATGCAGGTGTTAGCCGGAGGTCCACTAGGGACATATCCGCGCCGTCAGGTGCAGTTGGGGTACTCAGATGGTTCGTTCTGATTTTTGGCTCATTCTATTTCTTCTATTCTAGCTAAGAGATCAGTCATTGAGAAGGTCTTCCATGAGTGTGGTGAGTATGTCCACATCCTTAGATGGTGCCCCAAGTTTGAACAGGGCGGGTAGATTGTTCCTCACCCAATTCCTCGAGCTCCGGCCCTTGCTGGGAGAGGAGGTAGTACGTTTAGTCTGGATGGTCCACAACTGGGATGAGGTGGTCCGTCAACCGTTAGAGGTGGTGTTTAGCAGAGTAGAGGACGTACTCAGGTGGGTAGGGGTGGCAACCAGTCAGGTAGAGGGGTGGCACAGCCCAACCAGGGCGGATAATTAGGCCTATTTCTATGTTTTCCTAGTAGACCAGAGGCAGAGTCTTCAGACACCGTTATCACAGGTATGATCTTCATGGACAATAGAATAACTATTTCATTATTTGAACTGGGCTTTACATTCTCTTATGTGTCTACTTATTTTGCTTTGGGTCTGGATCTTGTGTATGATATGCTTAATACTCCTATCCGTGTGTCTACTCCTGTTGGGGATTCTCTGTTAGTAGATAGGGTTGTTCGTGATTACATTATTGAATTCATGGGATTTGACACTCTGGAATACTAAGTGATCTTACACATGCTTGATTTTGATAGAATTTCGGGAATGAGCTAGTTGTCCTCTTACCATGCCATTCTAGATTGCTATGCTAAGACCGTCACTATATCGGGTATAGAGTCATCTAGGTTAGTGTTGAAGGGGGATTGTAGCCCTGCTCTTAAGAAACTTATTTCTTATATTCGTGCACGTAAGTTGATAGAGCGGGGTTATTCAGCGTATCTGGAGCATGTTCGAGACACTAGTTCAGAGGGTACTTTAATAAAGTCGATCGCAGTTATTTGTGAGTTCTTAGAGGTGTTCCCTGCAGATTTGCCCGGCATACCACCGGACTGTGGCATAGATTTCTGTATAGACTTGGAACCAGGAGCTAGACCCATTTCTATTCCTCCATACTGAATGGCACCTGCTGAGTTGAGAGAACTCAAGGAGAAGTTGCATGAGTTTCTCAGTAAAGGATTCATTAGACCGAGTATGTTTCCATGGGGTGCCCCATTTTTTTTTGTAAAGAAGAAGGATGGCAGTATGCAGATGTGCATCGACTACTGCCAGTTGAACCATGTAATAATTCGGAATAAGTACCCTTTTCATCGAATAGACGAATTGTTTGACCATTTATAGGGAGCGACAATATTTTCAAAGATTGAATTGAGGTCAGGTTATCACCGGTTGAAAATTCGGGTTGAAGATATTCTCAAAATAACCTTTCGGACAAGGTATGGGCATTACGAGTTTCTAGTCTTTTCATTTGGACTCACTAATGCCCTGACTGTTTTCATGAACATGATGAACATTATTTTCAAACCTTACTTGGATTTCTTTGTTATTGTGTTTATTGATGATATCTTGGTGTATTCTAAGACCAAACAAGAGCACAAGAATCATCTAAATATTATGGTGGGATTACTAAAGGAGAAGCAGTTGTATGCTAAGTTCACCAAGTGCGAGTTTTGGTTAGAATTAGTGTCCTTTCTAGGGCATGTGGTTTCCAAGGAGGGAATCCAAGTTGATCCACAGAAGGTGGAGGCGGTCAGAAACTAGACAAGGCAAACTAATGTGATAGAAATCTGGAGTTTTGTGGGGCTGGCCAGTTGTTATACCCCGGGAACCCAAGGATCAAACCCGGGAGTCAAAACGAAGAAAAATTGAAAATTCACACCAGATATCAGAACGACCCGTGAGATTGGTTGTGGGGAGTGACCATGAGTCGTGAGGTGACTTGTGGTCAACAAGGTTGCAGGCTCAAGTGGAGGAGGCCACTGGCATGACCACGAGTTGTGGTTAGACCTCACGACTCGTGAAGTTCCCCGTGGTCTGACTTGGAGGTTGGAAAGATTGGGAAGGCAGTGAAGGGCACGGATGGTGAAGACGAGTCATGGTCTGATCACACGACTCATGAGGTCACCCGTGGGTTGGAGTGTATGGTTGGTCAAGGTTTTGGGCGGTGGGGGTCACGGGTGGTGACCACGAGTCGTGGTCAGCCACCACGATTCGTGGTGTCCCTAGTGGGGTCCTTGAGTGATTTTTGGCAGTGAGCATGACGGATCCAGGTCACGAGTCATGCCCCTTGGCAATGACTAGCGAGGTCCCTCGTGGGGACCGACAACCATAAATTTCTGCATATTTAGTAAGGGTGTTTTCATAATTCCTAAACTCCTAAGGCCTAAACTATGTCGTTTTAAGGTCTGAATGGGGTCTTTTAAGGGGATTAAGCTCATGTTAAGCCTTATTCATGCATGCAAGAGTATAGAGAGGAGATTAGAAGGTTATTCAAGGTGTTCTTTCTCAATTCCTCTAAATTCCATCTTGGGCTAGCAAGGGAAGTTAAGAACCAGATAATCCCAGGTATGTAAGGTCATCAATGGGTGAATCCTTCCACACCCATGCTCCTACTCTATGATTTTACTTAAAATTTATCAAAAACTCATAGGGTTTTGCATTTGATTTATATAAAATCTAATGATTTAATTATGGGTTTTGTGATTTCGAAATCTTATCATAATCTGCGGATTCCGATCATCTTTTGAGATTTAAATTAATTATAATATTATTGATTTAATTTCTAAGCAATTAAGCTTAATTATGCATGCCCCATGATGAACCGATTTATGATCTAATTTTCCATTGATGTTCTTTACAAGCCCAGCCCGAATTATGTTTTAAATTATGAATTTATTATGTTACCCATTATAATTTTTAAGAAATTCAAGCTATATGCATGATCTACAAGTATGTATGAATCTTATTAATCATGAATTACGTTTTTGGCCGACTCACGGGCCTCATATCATGGCTAGTTCACATATGTTCAAGCATGTTTGTGATTATCATGATTTAACTAGCCCATGAATCATGTATGTATTATTATGAGCAATATATATATATTTTGGGAGTAGTATCAAACACCGAGTAGATTCGCGGCTCAGGTTAAGCCCCGTATCTCATGAACTACGTGCCACCATAGGTATGTTGGGACCCCTTTCATATTAGTCCCTGGCCCACATGGCCCTTTTCATGGTGATATCACACTTTCATGGTTCTACCCTTGGCAAGGTATGAACACCCTCCCAACTAGGGTCACAAGTTGGGCTTCATGTGTGCTCATATGGGGTATGTCGGTTAAGAGAATCTCCTACTGTTCCTCATGATTTATGCATGTCATGATTATGTATGTTGGCTCAAGTCATGTTAAGTAAATCTCTTCTATTATGATTATGATTATATTATGTTACAAATGTTTTGATAACCATGATCCATATGATAAATTATTATGATTTACGATACAAGCATGATGTCCTACTCTTATGATCATTTATGAATTTCATATATGTTTTAAACCTCCATTTTACTTACCTTGCATACTCAGTACTTTCCACGTACTGACCTTATACCTTCTATGCTGTATCGTTTTATGACACAGGTCCCAGTTCTCAGGCTCATCTCACCCGTAGCTAGTTTCAGATTCGCTCTCAGCGCTCTTGGTGAGTCCTTATGTTTTGAGGGTTGTATGTTCATCCTTTATGTTGTTATTTCAGTTTCTGGATGTTGGATTAGTGGGGAGTTGTCCCATCACTCCGTCCTTCATGTTTAGAGGCTTATTAGAATGTAAGTTGTATTCAGACGTATTGTATAAGTCTTGTACTGATATTTACCTTTGGATATGTTATGATTACGTTTTTATACATTAAGTCTTCCCCTCATATGATTGGATTAGATGTATGCTCATGCCATGAGTTGACATGGGGTCTCTCGGGTCCCTTTGTCCCGTGTTTATGATCCGGGTGTACGTTTGGGTTGTGACACCAGTTACTACGGTCGGTTCATGAAGGGATTCGCCTCTATCGCTTCAGCATTAACCAATTTGACACAAAAGGATGTACCCTTCCAGTGGTCAGAGGAATGTGAACTGAGCTTTCAAAAACTTAAGACTCTGCTAACCACAACACCTATTCTGGTGTTACCCGTGGAAGGTAAAGACTTTGTTATTTATTGTGTTGCCTCACGATCTGGGTTGGGAGCTGTGTTGATGCAGGAAGGACAGATTATTACGTATGCCTTGAGATAGCTGAAGGTGCATGAAAAAAATTACCTGCACATGATCTGGAGTTAGAAAAATCTGGTGTTTGCACTAAAAATTTTATGGCACTATCTATATGGGGCTCGATGTGAGGTGTTAACGGATCGTCACAATTTACAGTATGTATTCTCCCAGAAAGATCTCAATTTGAGGCAGAGGAGATGGATGGAGCTGCTTAAGGATTACGACATCACTATCTTGTACCACCCAGGAAAGGTCAATGTGGTGGAAGACGCATTGAGTAGGAAGACAGTGAGCATGGGCAGTTTGGCATTCCTGGAAGCTACTCAGCGGCCGATGGCCAGGGAAGTCCAGACCTTGGCAAACAGCTTGGTGTGATTGTCACTGACCAAAACTGGTGGAATACTAGCTAGCCTGGAGGCTAAATCCATATTGCTAGAGGAAATCAAAACCAGACAGTTTGAAAATGAAAAGCTAGGTAAGATCAAGGATAAAGTTCTACCAAGAGAGGCTAGGGAAGTAGTGTTGGATGATGAAGGTGTCTTGAGAATAAAGGGGCGGGTGTGTGTTGATCACGGGCAAAAATATATGCCCGAGATACTCTTTATGACTTAAATTAGTCTTGTTTATCTAAGTTATTGTATACATTTTCATGTAATTTTATATAATGTGGAGATATGTGCTAACCAACATGATTAGCCTTTGTTTTGTAGGTTTTGATGATGTTTGAGTAACTAATCCATGTGTTGGTGAAGTAGAAGCTTGGAAACGGACTTAACACACGAACGTCGGCAAGGAAGAAGCACAAAACAGCCCACCGGTGCGTCGACAAGGTGCCACGGCAGGCAGGCTGCTCAAAACAGCCCACCTGCGCGTTGGCAACGTGCCATGGCAGGTGGCCTCCGCGACCAAGGGGCTGCAACGCGCTGCCCAGGCAGCGTGACACGCTGCCAACGCGGCAGGGTGCTGCCTGGGCCAATTTCGGGTGATTTTCTAGAGAGCCTCCGCGTCCGTAGCGTGTCACGGAGGCCGTGCTCCGCGATGCACTCCGTGACATGTTGCTTGTTATTCCGGGAAAGATTCCTACTAATATAAATAGCACACTTAGGTTTATTTTTCAGAGGGGAGACTTGGTGGAGCAAGGACGTGGGTTAGCAGCAGTTGAGGGACGAAAAAGCTAAGGGATTTCTTCTCTTCTTTTCTTCTTTCTATCAATTGTACGTATGATTTACACTCGTTTTAGGATGATCAATCCACAAATGAGTGGCTAATTCTCTTCCTTGCTAAGGTTTTGAACATGTGTAGTGAATTTTGATTGTAAATGATATGGTTTTCTTCTTCTTCTTTCATGTTGTTCTATTAATTCTTGTTCTTACTGCGTTAGTGCTTGGCCGACATTAATGTACATCTAAAAAGTCCAATTTCACTCGAGAGAGCAAGAAATTGGAAAGTTGTGAATTAATAGGGTATTGTTCTTAACTTGATTTGGGAAAATTGGGTTTTGATGTGCTTTCCTGATAGAAATATACTTGAAAGCCGTATTAGTCAATTTAGGAACCGGAATTGTATTGCTAG
This sequence comes from Datura wrightii, assembly GCA_035772735.1. Taxonomy (NCBI): domain Eukaryota; kingdom Viridiplantae; phylum Streptophyta; class Magnoliopsida; order Solanales; family Solanaceae; genus Datura; species Datura wrightii. The sequence goes on along the minus strand of JASDFA010000006.1, from coordinate 52,068,179 downwards.
GTCATAAATTGCATTTGATCACAGAAATGTAGACGGATGGTTTATGATTCTAAAGTGAAATTAAATACGAGAGTTTTAATTTCTAGGCGAATGTTCTTGGCTAGCAACATGAAGAAGAGATTAACCGAATTATTATTACAATCGAATTCATTACTTGTTCTTAACCTTGGCATGCTCATATCCATAGTTTAAATTCACTGTAAATAATTGTTAATAGTTTTAGTATATATTTTATAAACAAAAACTCAATTAACTGTTGGTTACGTTGTTGTTAGCATAGTTAGAAGTAAAATAAGAATATAGTATACTTAGGCAATATTTACATACCCTGAGCCTCCTTGGATCGATACTTGGCTTACTTAGCCACTTTATTACTTGTTTGACCACGTGCACTTGCGTGTCAGTTTTAACCCATACCGGAAAACCCGAACAAGTTTTTGGCGCCGTTGCCGGGGAGGCTAGGCGATTGGTGAAATTGTGTTAAGTGTAAATTTACTGTATTTTTGTTTTATTTTCTTAAGTGTTGACAACTTGGTCTTAGAATTTGTTTTAATTCTTTGTTCATTTTAATTTTTCTCTCTTTCGGATACCCTCATTGACATGACATCTTGGAATATAAATGGTGGATACGCCTATTTCGGCGAATCTTGCATGAATTGCGGAGGACCCCACTTGTGGCAAAACTGTAACACGTGCAATATATGTGGGTGTCAATATGGCCATTGGGGTGATTGTCCAAAGGCATATTCCCCTCCCCCAATCCCCTACTATGATCCTTTTGTTGTTTTTGCTGAATATAGGCATGTTGAAATTGAGGACTTGGGACGCCAAGTTCAAATAGAGGACATGATGAAACAACTCCTGGAGCAATCAGAAGCAATGAAGGAGTCGGTGGCAGAATTGATAATTTAGCAAAAGGAGAATGCAGAGGCTGTAAGCAGGATGAGCGTCAAACTCACAGAGATGTGTGCTGAGGCTGAAGCTTGTGATAATTTGCAGGTGACAGTTTTAGCCGATATTCAAGAGGAACTACAAGAGGAATACAAGGGTGAATTTTTGGATGAAGCCCAACAATTAGAATCTCTTGAGTGTCTCCGTGATCGGCTCATACCTATAGAAATTCCATTCATGGAAGAAGAAAAAGAATATCTCCCATTTGACCTTAATGGAGAAATAGATGTCGATGTTGAAAAGGTGTACACAAGTAAGGAAGTCAAGCACAAAGCAATTTCAGAGTTGAGGTGTATTGGACCACACTCTACGCATTTTTCGACATTAAGTTTGGTTGACAACATAGAAATAGAGTCTTCCAAGTTTATAGAGAAATGTCTAGAGGAGGACCAAGCCCCATATATTCTGAAATTTGCTAACTCAGAGAGACAAAATGACTTCGCTTACATAAGGGCCAATAGGTTCAAAAGAAAACATCTACTGCTTGGTCCTTACAATTTTTCACCACCACCCCTAGAGCATAAGAGGAAATTAGAAAAGAAATTAGGGGTGAGATTCATATCCTCAAGGTGGAGGAAAAAGTGGTGAAACTTGGTACGTCGTGCCGCGACGTAAAATTAGGCGCTGCTTGGGAGGCAACCCAAGGGTACCACAGGTACCATTTTAATTTCTTGCATTGAGTTGATTTTTGTTTATTTTCATCTTGTGTGTTTTGGTGGAAAGTTAAGCACAGATGGAGGGGAAGTCTGAGTACCCGTGGAGGAGGAAGCTAACAAGCATGGAAGAGAAAAAGTGTGGGGTTGAACACCCACTTGTGAAAAGTCGAAGAAATGCATGCTGTTAGCTAAGCCTAAAGGCCTCAGGGAGTATTTCTCACCCTTTGTAAATTTTAATTTGATGCTATGAGGACATAGCATGATTTAAATGTGGGGTGAGGGAAATTTCAAGGGAAATTTCAAAATTTTCTGTGCTTAACAATTTTGGTGAATGTAATGCTTGTGCAAACGTTTGTGAGAAATTTGAAAAATTTGAAAATTTTTTGTGAATTAAGCATGACTTCATCACCCGTTGGTTTTTCTTTTCTGTTCTTTTCCGACGGGGGGTCTTTGAACCGAAGAATAAATTTTTTTTTTCTTTTTCTTTGTCTGTATATAATGTTTTTTAGTCATAGTTAGTGACTGTTTCCGACGATGGATGGATGACGATCGTCTTGAGGGAAAATTAGTCGGTAGGTGTTGGGTTTTTGAAACCATAACTAATTGGTGCTTGATGTTCTTTGTATGTACTATACATGGTTGTAAGATGCAAGTATGTTCAGTATGAAGCATGCAAGTGTATAACTTTGTTTGAGACACTTAGGCTCTTGAATTTGACTCAATATGATGGAAGCTTAATTCTGAATTCGTGTGATTAGCTGAGTAAGAGTCTACTGATTGTGTCTCGATTTGAGCATGTGCCATGAGTGTAAGGTTTTTGAGTATTCTGTGCTATTGTGGAATGTCTAGAACTTTCCTGGTGTGTTTATAAAATGAAATGAAGGATGTGAATTGTAGGAGATGATTTAGGCATTTATTTGAATGAACCAAACTTTTATCCCTCATTATACCTACCTTGAAAAATTAATCCTAGTTAACCCCATTGAGCCTTGAGCCTATTCTTTGACAGATGCAACATAAGCTTAATCCTTTTTCTTTCATTAGCCTTGAAATTGAACCAAAACTCCTAAGCGCTTAAAGGAAAAATCCGAAAGAGTAAAGGAGTGAGAAGAATGAAAAAGAAGGGAAAGTAGCAATTGTAAGAGTTGAGAAAGGTCGAGGGTGCACTTGTTTGAATATGGGTGAGTATTAGTAGGGAGTAAGAAAATAAATAAATGAAAAGTTACTTATAGAACTCCTTACTAATAATCTTTAAGTGCCTAAAGAAATGGGGGAACAAAAGAGGAAAAAGAAAGATGAAAAGTGAAAAAGGTGAAGTGAGGGAAGGGAAGTTCGTAATGAAGGCGTGATGTATTAAAAGCGCTTAGGAAAGATAGTCACTATTACTGATCATAATAGAACCTACCCGCACCTGAGTTACATTACAACCTAAAAAGTCCTACTTGATCTTACATTCATACATCCTTAAATTAGTGGAATAAAACACTAAGGGCAAGCTTATGGGTCATTACATAATGCATGTGAATTCTTTGTGAGAGTGAGCGTAATTCTATTCATGTACCCACACATGTTGTGATGTAAAAAAATTGTTTTTGCATGTGATTGGGTAACTCTCTTTCCGTGAGGGGCACATGTTTAATGAAGGATAAAATTCATGTGGAATTTCTTAATCAGTTAATTTACATGAGTTTGCTAAAAATTGAGAGTCGACTCTTGAGGTTAAGAAGTCTTAACACAGTTGTACTTCATTTCAATGATCAAATCAGGCATGCTCTATTTTTAGCTTGTATCTTACGTAATCATTATAGCTGTAACTTGAATTATCTTGTTAAATTAGTTATGTGGGAGTCTCCATATGCATGATATGTAAAAGGTTGTTCGAGGACGAACAAGGCTTTAAGTGTGGGGTTGTGATCACGGGCAAAAATATATGCCCGAGATACTCTTTATGACTTAAATTAGTCTTGTTTATCTAAGTTATTGTATACATTTTCATGTAATTTTATATAATGTGGAGATATGTGCTAACCAACATGATTAGCCTTTGTTTTATAGGTTTTGATGATGTTTGAGTAACTAATCCATGAGTTGGTGAAGTAGAAGCTTGGAAACGGACTTAACACGCGAACGTCGGCAAGGAAGAGGCACAAAACAGCCCACCGGTGTGTCGACAAGGTGCCACGGCAGGCAGGCTGCTCAAAACAGCCCACCTGCGCATTGGCAACGTGCCACGGCAGGTGGCCTCCGCGACCAAGGGGCTGCAACGCGCTGCCCAGGCAGCGTGACACGCTGCCAACGCGGCAGGGTGCTGCCTGGGCCAATTTCGGGTGATTTTCCAGAGAGCCTCCGCATCCGTAGCGTGTCACGGAGGCCGTGCTCCGCGATGCACTCCGTGACACGTTGCTTGTTATTCCGGGAAAGATTCCTACTAATATAAATAGCACACTTAGGTTTATTTTTCAGAGGGGAGACTTGGTGGAGCAAGGACGTGGGTTAGCAGCAGATGAGGGACGAAAAAGCTAAGGGATTTCTTCTCTTCTTTTCTTCTTTCTATCAATTGTACGTATGATTTACACTCGTTTTAGGATGATCAATCCACAAATGAGTGGCTAATTCTCTTCCTTGCTAAGGTTTTGAACATGTGTAGTGAATTTTGATTGTAAATGATATGGTTTTCTTCTTCTTCTTTCATGTTGTTTTATTAATTCTTGTTCTTACTGCGTTAGTGCTTGGCCGACATTAATGTACATCTAAAAAGTCCAATTTCACTCGAGAGAGCAAGAAATTGGAAAGTTGTGAATTAATAGGGTATTGTTCTTAACTTGATTTGGGAAAATTGGGTTTTGATGTGCTTTCCTGATAGAAATATACTTGAAAGCCGTATTAGTCAATTTAGGAACCGAAATTGTATTGCTAGGTCATAAATTGCATTTGATCACAGAAATGTAGACGGATGGTTTATGATTCTAAAGTGAAATTAAATACGAGAGTTTTAATTTCTAGGCGAATGTTCTTGGCTAGCAACATGAAGAAGAGATTAACCGAATTATTATTACAATCGAATTCATTACTTGTTCTTAACCTTGGCATGCTCATATCCATAGTTTAAATTCACTGTAAATAATTGTTAATAGTTTTAGTATATATTTTATAAACAAAAACTCAATTAACTGTTGGTTACGTTGTTGTTAGCATAGTTAGAAGTAAAATAAGAATATAGTATACTTAGGCAATTTTTACATACCCTGAGCCTCCTTGGATCGATACTTGGCTTACTTAGCCACTTTATTACTTGTTTGACCACGTGCACTTGCGTGCCGGTTTTAACCCATACCGGAAAACCCGAACATGTGTTCCCAGAGTAGGTGAGCTAATTAAAACTTTCTTGGTAGAAACTCACAACTCGAGGTACTCTATTCACCCCAGGATTACCAAAATGTACCACAATCTAAAACAACATTATTGATGGGGTAGGATGAAGAGGGACATTGTGGACTACGTTGCTCAATGTTTAAATTTTTAGTAGGTGAAGTACGAGCACTAAAATCCTGGAGGAGTACTTCAACGAATGCCTATCCCTGAGTGGAAATAGGAAATGATGGATATGGACTTTATGGTTGGCCTTCCCAAGACTTTGGAAAAGTTTGACTCAATTTAGGTCATAGTGGACAGGTTGACCAAGTTTGCTCATTTCTTGTCGGTCCAGGTGACTTACAACATGGAGAAACTAGTCAAGTTATACATAAAGGAGGTCATTCGGTGACATGGGGTTCTTGTTTCAATTGTATTAGACAGGGGCACTCAGTTCACTTCCCATTTCTAGAAGACCTTGCAGGCCGAGTTGGGTACGAGGTTGGACTTGAGCATATCCATTCATTCTCAGATAGACGGGAAATTGGAATAGACTATTCAAGTGTTGGAGGACATGCTCTGGGTGTGTCTGATAGACTTTGGAGGCAACTGGGACAAATTCTTACCCTTGGCAGAGTTCGCTATAACAATAGCTACTACTTGAGCATTAACATGGTGCCATTTGAAGCTTTATACGGGAGAAAGTGTAGGTCTCCAATTAGGTGGTTTGATGCATTTAAGGTGAGGCCTTGGGGACTGACTTTTTACAGGAGTCCTTGGAGAAGGTTCGAATAATTCAGGATCATCTGGTAGCTGCTCAGATTAGGCTGAAGCTATACGGAGACAAGAAAGTCAGGGACATAGAGTTCATGGAAGGGGAGCAAGTGCTGCTCAAGGTGTCCCTCATAAAGGGGGTGATGAGGTTCGGAAAGTGTGTCAATATCAACCCTAGGTATATTGGGCCATTTGAAATACACCGATGTGTGGGGAAAGTAGCTTATGGGCTGGCTTGCCACTAGGATTGTCTGGGGTGCATCTGACATTTCATGTATCTATGCTGAAAAAGTACTATAGGGATGGAATGTATATCATCAAGTGGGACTCTGTGCTTCTAGATGTGAATCTGTCATTTGAGGAGGAGCATGTAGCGATATTAGCCAAAGAGGTGTGGAAGCTGAGGTCCAAGGAGATTCCAATAGTAAAGGTATCTCGACCTGAGCTTGGGCCCGGATCGAGACACAGGAAAAAGAACACCGAAGGACTCCAAGTTGACCCATTGCATGATCATAACTCTAACTCAATCAATAAAAGTGGAAGTCAACATGATAATCATAGCGGAAGTCTAAACATAACATACAATCGGAACATACAATACGAGTCTGAAGCAGAATATAATCTATGTCTAAAAAGCCTCTAATTCTGATGAGTTGATGGGATAAGACCCCAACTAACTCTCTAAGTCTGAAACTGAAAATACGTAAACATAACTGAATTGAAAGAGGCCCTCGATAGATGAGGACTGACCAATAGAGATTAGATGCTAACTCCAGAATTGGCTAGCGACAGGGCTGAGTTTGAAGATTGGAGCCTATATCATAAAACTGTCACACCCCGCCTTGGGAGGCTTGACTGGCAACTAGTGCCACACTGGAATCTGAATGACCTGGCTGGGCTTCGGCATGTCAGGTGCATGCCTAAAACTCAATTCAAGAAACAACGAGCTATATCTCGACTGTAAATACAGCCTCCGGCCGACAAGGCCGTATAGCCACCTGTAAATGAAAATAGCTAACCACCAGTAGGAAACAAAAGGTATCCTATGTGGGCCGACAAGACCACCATGCTATCTAGTTAAAATAGAAATGAGAATAAGCTACTATACTAGGCCCCACATGGACAACAACAACCAACTAACTGACGACTATAGTCTGCAAGCCTCTAAGAATACAAATAGTGGCCGGGACAGGGCCCCCACCTACCCAAATGCAATATAAATGAAAGACTGTGATCTCTACAATCTGGCAACTCCGAATAAAAGGAGCTGGCCAACTGTTGATTCTAGGCCGCTGCTAATGGATGTTCTGAACTTTGTTTGTCTAAACCTGCTGGAAAGTAATGCAGTGCCCAGGGATGGGCGTCAGTATAATATGTAATGAATATGTAAGGCAGTAGATAAGCTGTTAAAGACATAAAGTAAGTAGAAAGAAGGGGAAAGAAAAATTAACCTGTAAGGTTGCTTATTCATAATGTGCATCTGGAAAAAAACTACACGTACATGGGCTAAGACTTTATAATTACACATCCATAAGCCATAACTAGCAGACAAGAATATAAACAACAACCTAACCTGGCCCCCATAAGCCGGGAAGGTACAAGAAACACAAAAATAATCTACCGGGACCCCCATAATCCTGGCAAGTACACTTGAATCTATATACCCCTATCAAGGTTCCTATGACTCTACTGGTGCTATAGCCAACTTACCTGTCCCCTGGGTCTGCAACTGAACCGCTTGGATCCTGATTTGTAGCTGTGTTTGAGTTCTATGAACTCCTGATCTGTAGTTGTGTCCGAGTCTGATGGACTCCTGATAACTGCACCCTGGGCATCAGGCTCGATGAGGGTGTGATGCGGATATGGCATAAAGATAGTAGTCCATTCATGGAATGGACTGTAATATGGCCCTTGTGCCTTTACATCGTCCCTTGGGGTGGTATATCGCTCCTTGGAGAAACATCATATAGCTGCTAGGGGCGGCGATACAGCTAGTAACCTTGGGGTAGTCACGGAAGGCTCTTAGATGAGGGAAATCCCACTCGATGTGCTATACTAGCGTCTCAATCTAGCCACTCAAAAGGCGTATCTGGCCTTCTAGGCCTAACGTGACCGCTGCTCACCCCTGGAATAATCTATATAGCTACTAGTATGCACATCCCATGCACCTGTATTTGATTAGAGGATCCTGGTAGTGATCATACTCTCTAATGGTCTAGACCGGATAGGTCAAGATCTGGAATGGCCTAACAATACTCTGAATGTCCCGCTTGGGCAACTATAACTCATAAGCAACTGTAGGGTCGCAGACGACCAACCACCTAGTTATTTTTCTTAGAACGATTGTTGTCTACTATTGACTGAACATGCTTTCGAGCAGTTGGCCCCTAATCCTCCACTGGTAATTTACTGACATTCCTAGCCTGAGGATAGTAACGTACTAACATGGTTCTAGCCCTTTAGACATTAACTTGGTTTAGTTAGAGCTTATATGACTTTTCTGGGCAATTCTTAACCTTATAGGTAAGTTTATGTGAACTTATCCACTCACGACAATCTATACCTGAGCACCACATAGGAGCAGGCTGGGGCGTTAGCCCTGCCTCTAACTACTAATAAGGTCCCCTTTCTTTGGGTACCCACGGGTCGATTTGACCTGAATGATTAGGATGGCTTTCTGGGCGACCTGTATGACGAATACTAAGTCAACTAGAACGGACAATCAGCGGTAGTTGCTAACTAGATGGCAGGCTGTCACTTAGTTCACTAGACAACCCTAGTGCCACAGACTCTAAAGTATGGCCATTCTATCTAAATTTCTAGCTATGGGGCGTGAGGGTATGCCAATGGCATTTGGGCATGCTTCCAAGACAATACAGGCGCCAAACTGGTAGTTATATCGCCTAGCTACGCCTATGCTGTTCAAATTACTAACTTAGGCCCAATAGCTAGCCACGAGCTTCTAAGGTCTAGGCCTAACAAAAAAACATACAGTTCTACTAAAACAATGAACTGGAGAATAGAAGAGTTTCTATGACGCTTCTAGCGTGTGTCACACTTAACATGTTCTTTCCCGACAAGGGATACTGCGGTATAATCTATATACGTTTTCTAGCAGCTAACCACAATATATATATTCATAGTCTACAGACAATAGCTGGCTGCAACATATCTAACCATAATCTACTGATAGCAATTATTTGCAACATATGGGACCATTTTTTTCATTTAAGAACATAAGTTGTATCACTATACGACGAGAATAACTTGCCGAGAAATAAGCCTTACATACCTCAAATGCCGACTTTCGTTCAACTGGCGAGTCTCAACTTGCAATCGGCGACTCTTTCCAATTGTAACCTTTATGCTGAGAGAATGAGACTAATTTCAATACCAAACTCGGCAAAAATGATAACTTTCGATACTAATAGTGACTATAATTCAACTTCACAAAATACAACCGAAAACCTATAATTTCTTGAGATTTCAAAAGGGAGAAATGTTACCTAATGTTTGTGGCTGTTTAGGAATCAATTTGGAGCAATTCTGACAACTTTTACTTGGCAGAGTTCTGATTTGCTGAGCGTATTTCAAGAAAATAACTCCGTGGAAATGCTTCCCACAGGCGTAGAACTCGATACCTGAAGTTAATTCGAGTTTGGACGGTGTTTGGAAACGTAACCAGATGAAATTTGTATGAAAATTATGTGGTTCTCTTTCTCTGGCGGAGGGTTCATTTGGTGAAATGATTTAAACTTAAAGAAGAGGGCTTATATATAACTAAGGGTGGTGGCAGGGGTGGTGCCCCGCGCTGCCCAATGCGCCAAGGGCTTGGCGCCTCGTGATGGAAAACGCGCCACAATGCCCCCCATGCTGCACCTCCCAAAGTCCCCCTATGACTGGCGCGCCGCGCTGGCTAGTGCACTGCCGGCTGACCCGTTGTACTGGCCCCTCACGGCCTGGCCTCGCCCGACCCTGCTTCTGAGGCTTTTCCACATGCGTCAAGCTCTTTTTACTCGTTGCCAATCCATGCGTATGCCTACTAATTGTTGACATTTTTATGGGGTTTAACATCCTCCCTTCTTTGGAACATTCTTCCTCGTTGTCATCCTCAAGCTTAAAGGAGTTAACTTCCTTAACCAAGATTTAGAAAATTTTTTGGTATAGTCTCCTCTATAATATGGACTATAGGAAAACCTAAAACACAGAAAAGTCCAATATAGGTGCCTCAAAAGATGCTATCACAACCATTACACAATAAAAGGGGGTAGCTAAGCAATAATACTGATAGCATAAGTAGTAAAATAACAACTGAACAACAACCTCACCTTAACTACATAATCTGGATCAATCTTGGAATAGGTGAGGATATCTAGCTCCCATATCATCCTCAACTTCCTAGGTCATCTCTTCTTTATTCCTGTTCCTCCATAATACTCTAACAGAGGCTATGTCTTTAGTTCTTAACTTACAAACTTTCCGATCTAGTGTGGCAACTGAAACCTTTTCAAAGGTTAACTCCTCAGTAACTTGAGCGTCCTCAACTGGCACCACACAGGATGGGTCACCTATGCACCTCTGCAACATTGACATGTGAAAGACTGGATGGACAGATTCTAGCTCTGGAGATAGTTCCAGCTCATACGCCATCGTGCCTGTCCTCCAGAGGATATGATATTGGCCAATCAAATCTAGGGCTAAGCTTGCCCTTTTCACCAAATCCCGTAACGCCCTTCTTTGGCGAAGTTTTTGGAAATACCCAACTGCTGCTTCAATCCTTAACTGCCTACATTGTACATTAGGGTAGGGCTTCCGACGACCCTGGGCTATCAGGACCCATTTCTTGGTAAGTTTAACTTTTTCAGTCTTCCTGTTATAATATGCCCTAGTTCAACTACCTTTAATTTACCTACTTTAAGTCATCGTTTAGGGGGCTTCCACTTCAACTCATAATGGACCTCCAACATCTAAATTATGTGCTCTGCTTATCCATTTGTTTGGAGACGAGGAGTCATACTCAACTTAACATGCATACCAATCTATTCTGAAAGCCTTTCTAAAACTTATCTGTACGTTGTGCCTCTCTGTTAGAGTTTATTGGATACTTGGGCTCCACGCAACCTAACTACTTCTTAAACATTTGACTCAGCATAGCCTTTAGCTGAAATATAATTCCATCAAGCAAGACATGAGTCGATCATGTTAGCCTTTCCATACTGACTCAAATGGGGTCAATTTACACCTGATACGAGATAATCCTATAATTGTATTCATATCTATTTTTCCACTTCCGTGCAGGCACAATCATCTCTTGAATTGGCCTGGACCGTACTTGCTATCCAGCCTCTCCTAGCTAGTCATTAGAGTTCTTTGCTATGACTCAACGATATCTTCCCTCTTCCAATGCCATCGGTAGGTTTCTCTTACAACCTGATGCGTTTTCGTCAAACTCTGGGTGGAGGGGGCAATGGACATAGTGTGCCTTGGCCATAGTCTGCTAATGAAGTCCTGCCACCTTTGGAACTCATAGTCAACCTCTGGATCTCATGACTCCGCCCCTCATTATCTCAAAGGCCATTAACTTCCCACTGGGCCTTGTCTCTAGGTTATACTAGGTTAGAATCTTTGTGTCGCCACTCCTTTACCTCCACAACAAGTGGTGATATTGCAGTATTCCAGGTTACAACCTTACTATTTCTTAACTGTCAGCTCGATGCTTATTTCTCGACATTCAGCAATGGTCCTATGCTCTGTCAATTTACTTTTAGCCTGGGGTGATTCTGTTCCCTCCAGAGTTAAGTACTCGTGCCTTTCCCCCTTGCTTCGTTAGACTGAGCTTTGGGTTTCGTGCCTTCTACCTTATTCTATCAAAGATATTATTAACCAAGTCTACCGACCTGTATCCTTTTGACCCCCACTTGGGCCCATTTTGTTCATATGATCTCTTCGTCCTTCGATATAACAAACTGGGGCCATAGCCATTATCTTGTAGGTATGCCCTACCGTCATTAGCACATTGCACTGAAATCAGCCTATTTCTAACCTGGACTTTACTATTGCTGGGAGGTTTGTCACTTATGGACTCTCACACATACTTAGGTTCTACTGACGATCTTATCTGCTCTCCTGACTTACTGCCGTAAAGGTCTAGATAACTTACTTAAGCACTAGGGGTCCCAACCACTTTCTAACACTATCCAGGAGTCAACGGATATAACCCTCCCTTACTATTTACTCTGGGCAACATCTCCTTAATTCTTACACTCTTTGTTATACTGGAAACAAAACTAGGAGGTGGAAGATAGCTATTTCACACTTCAATAGAACTAAGGTATGGAACTGTACAACATCCGAAGGGTTGGAGGTAAGAATCCTGCAATTCCCTCTTTTTTTGTACCCTTCAGGTAATCTAACGTTAGCTGTCGCCCCTGTCTAATTCTATATATCTAGTAGGTAAGTCAACTCATATATATTCTATACTCGTTACCTCCTACTCTGAGGCTGTAGAAAGAACTAGGGACGGCGCTGGCATGTCTACTACCTTATGAAGTTCCTGATGCCTTAGGAAGATACTGGAAAGATTAAAAGACATCCGCCTTCGTCCTCAAGCTGGCTGTCCCCTAACTGTGGCATTAGACTGGTACTTCCTTCTCCTGTTGTAGTTATCTTTTGGCTGGCTGGAGTCTGTCTCATACCACCATATTACTCTAGACAAACATAGCAATGAAAGCTTAGGGACTCAACCCTGTACAACTCGGCTTTATAACACGATTTGAGAAAAAAAAGGGTAACCATACTGTCATGCCTCGTATCCTCCAGCTTATAGAATGTGGTGCACAACACATTTATAAGCAAGACTCTACTAGACATAGATTGCAGACTCCCTAGGATATGAGCTGCTCTGATACCAAGTTTGTCACGCCTACCTTAGGAGGCATGACTGGCACCTAGTGCCACACCGGAGTCTGACTGACCTGGCTGGGCTTCTGCATGCCGGGTGCATTCTTGAAACTCAATTCAAGAAACAATGAGCTAGATCTTGGTTGTAAACACAACCTCCAATCGACAAGGCTGTATAGACACCAGTAAACAAAAACAACTAACCAACAACAGGTAGCAAAATGGATCTTATGTGGGCCTACAAGACCACCATGCTGTCTAGTTATAACAGAAATGAGAACAAGCTACTATACTAGGCCCCAAACGGCCAACAACAACCAACTAACTAACGACTGTAGTCTACAACCCTCTAGAATACAAATAGTGGTTAGGATAGGGCCCTGGCCTACCCAAATGCTATATAAATGAAAGACTGTAATCTCTACAACCTGGCAACTTCAAATAAAAGGAGCTGACCAACTGCTGATTCTGGACCACTGCTAACGAAGGTTCTGAACTCTATCTCTCTAAACCCACAGGCAAGTAATGCAGCGCCCAAGGATGGGCATCAGTACAATATGTACAAAATATGTAAGGCAGTAGATAAGTTGTTAAAGACTGAAAGTAAGTAGAAAGAAGGGGCTAGAAAAATTAACCTGTAAGCTTGCTTATTCATAACCTGCATCTGGAAAAACACTACATGTACATGGGCTAAGACTTTATAGTTACACATCCATAAGCTATAACTAGCAGACAAGAATATAAAAAAGAACCTAACCTGGCCCCATAAGCCTGGAAGGTACAAGCAACACAGAAATAACCTACCGGGACCCCCATAAGCCCTGGCAAGTACACTTCAATCTATATACCCCTCAGGTTCCTATGACTCTATTGGTGCTATATCCAACCTACCTGTCCCCTAGGTCTGCAACTAAACCGCTTGGCTCCTGATCTGTAGCTGTGTATGAGTCCGATGGACTCATGATAATTGCACCTTGGGCACCAGGCTCGACGAGGGTGTGATGCCAATACGGCATAAAGATAGTAGTCCATCCATGGAATGGATTGTAATATGACCCTTGCGCCTCTGCATTGCCCCATGGGACGGCATAATGCTCCTTGGAGCAACGTCATATAGCCCTTGCGGGCAACAACACAGCTAGTAATCCTGAGGTGGTCACAGAAGGCTCCTAGATGAGGGCAATCCCACCCGATGTGCTATACTGACGTCTCAATCTAGACACTCGAAAGGCGTATCTGGCCTTCTGGGCCTAACGTGACTGCTTCTCGCCCCTAGAATAATCCATATAGCTTCTAGCAGGCACATCCCGTGCACCTGTATCTGATCAGAAGATCCTGGTAGTGGTCATACTGTCTAATGGTCTAGACCGGATAGGGTGAGATTTGGAGTGGCCTAACAATACTCTGAATGTCCCGCTCGGGCAACTATAACTCATAAGTAACTGTAGGGTCACAGATGACCAACCACCTGTTCTTTTGCTTAGAACGACTGTATGGCTGCTATTGACTGAACATGCTTTTGAGTGGTCAGCCCGTAATCCTCCATTGGCAGTTTATTGATATACCTATCCTAAGGATAGTACCATATTAACATGGTTCTAGCCCTTTAGATCTTAGCTTGGTCTGCTCAGATCTTATATGACTTTTTGGGCAATTACTAACTTTATAGGTAAATTTATGTGAACTTAGCCACTCACAACAATCTATACCTGAGCACCTCATAGGATCAGGATGGGGCATTGGCCCTGCCTCTAATTTCTAATAAGGTCCCCTTCCTTTGGGTACCCATGGGTCGATTTGACTTGAACGACTAGGATGGCTTCTTGGGCGACCTGTATGAAAAATACTAGGTCAACTGGGACAGACAATCACTGGTAGTAGCTAACTAGATGGCAGGCTGTCACTCAGTTCACTAGACAACCCTAGTGCTGCTGGCTCTAAAGTATGGCCATCCTATCTAAATTTCTGGCTCTAGGGCGTGAGGGTGAGCCAATGGCCTCTGGGCATGCTTCCTTGACAATACAGGTGCCAAACTGGTAGTTATATCGCCTAGCTACGCCTATGATGTTCAACTTACTAACTAAAGCCTAATAACTAGCCACGAGCTTCTAAGGTCTAGGCCTGACAATAAAACATACAATTGTACTAACACAATGAACTGGAGAATAGAAGAGTTTCTATGACGCTTCTAGTGTGTCTCACACTTAACATGTTCTTTCTCGACAAGAAATACTTTGGTATAATCTATATACGTTTTCTAGCAGCTAACTATAACATATATATTCATAGTCTACAGACAACAGCTGACCGCAACATATCTAACCACAATCTACTGATAGAAATTATTCGCAACATATGGGACCATTATTTTCAATCAAGAACATAAGTCGTATCACTATATGACGAGAATAACTTGCCGAGGGATAAGCCTTACATACCTCAAATGCTGACTTTCGTTCAGCTAGTGAGTCTAAACTTGCAATCGACGGCTCTCTCCAAATGTAACCTTTATGTTGAGAGAATGAGTCTAATTTCAATACCAAACTCAGCAAAAATGATAACCTTCGATACTAATAGTGACTATAATTCAATTTAAAAAAATATGGCCAAAAACCTATAATTTCCTGAGAGTTCAGAAGAGAGAAATGCTTACCTAATGCCTGTGGCCGTTTGGGAATCAACTTGGAGCAATTCTGACAACTTCGACTCGACGGAGTTTCGATTTGCCGAGCATATTACAAGAAAATAGCTCTGTAGAATTGCTTCCCACAGGTGTAGAACTCGATACCTGAAGTTAATTTGAGTTTGGACGGTGTTTGGCAATGTAATTGATGAAATTTGTTGGAACTTGCATGGTTCTCTTTCTTTGGCTGAGGGTTCATTTGGTGATATGATTTAAACTTAGAGAAGAGGGCTTATATATAACTAAGGGCGGTGGAAGGGGTGGCACCCCGCACTTCCCAATGCGCCAAGGGCCTAGCACCCCGTGCTGGACAAGGCACCACAATGCCCCCCACACCGCGCCTCCTAAAGCGCCCCTATGCCTGGCGCACCGTGGTGGCCAGTGCACTACCGGCTGGCACGTCACGCTGGCCCCTCACAGCCTGGCCTCGCCCAACCATGCTTCCGAGGCTTTTCTACACTCGTCAAGCTCTTATTATTCGTTGCCAATCCACCTGTAGGCCTACTAATCATTGATATTTTTACGGGGTGTAACAAAAATGATACAACATAGAGTATTCGATCAATATGTGGAATGTACCGAGTATGCAAGGTAAATAAAACTGCTTAGTAAGTGAAGTCATTAGAACATGCATAATATAAAACATAATCAAGATAAGATTCTGAGAGTAGTTCTTGCATGCTATTTTCTAAAATCATGATTTGAACATAACTGAATATCATAACTGAATAGAATGTCCCAAAGCTGAAATCTGATATCATAAGTAAAACTGAACATTGGGTCAAACCTTCATTAGAATATATATATATATATATATATATATATATATATATATCATGAATGATAAACTTGCATAACTGAAATCATGAGGAACAATGGGAGACTCATCTTATAACCGACATTACCACGATAGAGCTTATGTGGTCCCGGTTATCACATTCCAGTGGACAGAGCCGTCCAAAACCTTGCCAGGGCTAAGGACACTACCATGATATACATATCAAGTTGAAGGCCCCTTTGGGGAAGGGGAAAGCTCCAAAGGAGGTCCCAAATAATCTGATCATACCTACGTTGGCTCGTAGTTTTGAGGCATAGGGTTGACTGACCCTTAACCAACTCGGTGCTAGACACTACTCCCAAAAACATGCATATGCTCTCCACCATTTTTCAATGAAGCTGACCATCATCTAGTGACGAAGTTGAATAATCATATACATATAAAATCCGAAATCATACATGGGGAGCCTTGGCTCAAACTATACCACAAGTTAAATATAATTGGGAGTCTTGACTCCAAAACCATGTGTTAAGCTAATTTGTGAAATCATAAATCATACATGAACTTATAGGCTTGCCCAATACTTAAACATGCTTGAAAATACTTGAATCACTTGAAAACATGATCATAGACATGGGTAACTTGAACACATGCTTTTCATCGCAAATATCTCATCATACTTGAACATACATCATAGATCTCAATTTTCATGAACTGTCATGGATGGGAATCATAATTTATAAAACTTGAAAACTTGATTCATAATTGAAAACATTGTAAAACTTTCCAATGAATCATAATTCAACAATGGAAGCATGCTTAGATCATATCCATGGTAGAAACTTAGGAAATTCATGAATTGGGTAAAAAACCCCATAGGATCAACATATAGATTTTCATGAATTAGAGAAGGATTTGACATGGGTGTGAACAAATTCACCCATTCATAACCCTACATACCTGAGAGAATCTAATTCTACAACTTCTCTGATTGCCCAAGAAAGAATTGAGAAGAACTTGGAAGAAATTAAACTTGATCACCCCTCTAGACTTCTAAGCTTGTATGCATGAATAGGAATGGCTTAGAATGAACTTACCCTTCTTGAAACTCATTATTCATAGCTTAAAATGACGTAGTTTAGGACTTAGGATCATAGAAATTAGGGAAAAGTCCTTACTAAACTCGCTGGGGAAAATAGACTGCCAGTCCCAATGAGGGACTGGATGAGTCGTTACCACTGGTCACGAGTCATGCGCAAGTCGTCAAGTACACTGCCAACATCTCACTAGGGCTCATCACGGGGGACTTAACGAGTCGTTACTGGTGACCAAGACTCGTGGTTATGCCCGTGGTGACCCAAAAACTAGAAATTCCAACTTAAGTCATACACCTCACCAGAGTCACTTAACGACTCGTGGTCATCCTGACGGGTCACAGGACGACTCATTTTGTGACCTGGTGCAAAAAACTTTAGTTTCTCCAGTTCAACTCCCGGGTATGATCATAGGGCTTTGGGGGTATAAAAATATCTCCCCCTTGGGAACATTCATCCTCGAATGTTGAAAATCATACAGGAAAGCAAAAAAACAAAATCATCATATTAAAATACTGATCGTATAAGCTGAAAACTGGCGGAATGACCGAGTCCAATTTGAACTACATGAATAAACTGAATTCATGAATCATACATACATACTTTTACATGAAAGGAATTGAGGTACATGAGCTGAACATGAAACTGAATAGAGTATTAAGGCAAAAATTGATACCTCAAGCTGAAACTGAGTCGGAAGGGAATAGATGTGGGTATCTAGCCATCATATCCGCTTAGGCTTCCCACGTGGCTCCCTCAACGTGCTGATTCCTCTATAAAATCTTGACTGAAGCTACTTCTTTGTTCCTTAGCTTCCTGCCGATCTAGTATCGCCACTGGAACCTCTTCATAACTAAGGTTGTCTTTCACACCGACACTGTCCACCGGAACAACTAGAGATGGATCACCCAAACACTTCCTCAAGAGTGATACATGGAAAACTGGATGGACTGAAGCTAATTTTGAGGGTAACTCCAACTCATATGCTGCCCTGCCAACCCGTTTCACAATTCGGTATGGGCCAACATAACGGGGACTGAGTTTTCCTTTCTTTATAAACCTCATTACTCCCTTCATGGGAGACACCTTTAGAAACACCCAATTATCAACTTAAAACTCAAGCTCTCTCCTCTTCACATTTGCATAGGACTCTGGTGATTCTGCGCTGTTTTCAACTTTTTCCGTATAAGCTGAACTTTCTCCATGGCTCATGGACTGAATCTGGTTCGATCATTGCAGCTTCACCAACTTCAAACCAACTAATAGGCGATCTACATCTCTGCCCATAGAGAGCCTCAAACGGAGCCATCTGAATGCTGGAATGGTAGCTGTTTTTATATGCAAACTCAATGAGAGGTAGATGATCATCCCAACTACCCTTGAAAATCAATCACACACGCTCTAAATATGTCCTCGATATTCTAAATAGTCCGCTTCGCCTGACCATCCATTTGCGGGTGAAATGCTGTACTGAGCTTGACCTGAGTGCCAAGTCCTTTTTGAAATAATCTCCAAAATTGGGAGGTAAATTGAGTACCTCTATCTGATATGATGGACAAGAGCACTGCATGAAATCAAACAGGCTCTCAAATGTATAGTTTGGCATAATCCTGTACGGAAGCAGTGGTTTTGACTAGTAGAAAATGAGCGGCTTTGGTCAACCTGTCCACAACCACCCAAACGGAGTCATATTGTCCACGAGTGCGAGACAACCCTGTGATGAAGTCCATATTAATCACCTCCCACTTCCAAGTAGGGATACTGATGTACTGAAGATCACTTCCTAGTCTTTGATGTTCAACCTTCACTTGCTAACAATTTGGAAATTTAGCCACAAACTCCGCTATGTACTTCTCCATGCCATTACACCAATAGACTTCTCGTAGATCAAGACATATCTTGGTGGCACTTGGATGTATCGAATATCTGGAACATTGAGCCTTGTACAATATCCGATCTCTCAAATCATCAACATTCGGAACACACAAGTGACCCTGGTATCGAAGCACACCATCTCCCCTTTCGGAGAAGACGTCTACCTTCTAATTTTGAACAACTTCCTTCAACTTCACCAAAATAGGATCCTCGTTTTGTCTAGATTTCACCTCAGTCACCAAGGATGATTCTGACCCGTTCTGAACTATAACACCATCATCGGTCGAGTCAACCAAATGAACTCCCAACCGTGCAGGTTGATGCACATCCTTCACCAGCTCCTTCCTCCCCTTATCTACACAGGACACACTCTCCATAGAGAGCCTACTAAGAGCGTCTGCTACTACGTTAGCCTTTCCTAGATGGTAAAGGACGCTCATATCATAGTCTTTGAGTAGCTCCAACCACCTTCTTTGCCAGAGATTCAAATCCTTTTGGGTAAAAAAATATTGTAGGCTTTCATGGTCCATAAATACATCCACGCGGACTTCGTACAAATAGTGTCTCCAAATTTTCAAGGCATAAACCACCACTGCCAATTCAAGATCATGGGTCAGGTAATTTTTTTCATGAACCTTCAGCTTCTTGGAAGCGTATGCTATAACTTTACCATCTGCATCAATACACAACCAAGGTCGATTCTCGAAGCATCACAATACACCACAACCCATTGGTACCCTCAGGTAGTGTCAACACCGTGCCGAGGTGAGTCAAGTCTTCAACTCCTGGAATCTCCTCTCACAAGCATCCGACCATTGGAATTTCACTTTTTTTTGGTTCAATCTGGTCAATGGCGCTACAATAGATTATGTCACACCCCGCCTTGGGGGGTATGACTAGCACCTGGTGCCCTACTAGGACCTGAACTGCTAGACTACTGAGCCTGAGCACATCTGGTGCCTGGCTGGCTCTAACTCAGATTCAGGGAAACAACGGGCTATATAACGGCTGTAAATACAGCCTCCGGCTGACTAGGCCTATAGCCACCTGTACCTGTACTAGCAGCTAACCAGAAATATGTCAATATAAGGGAACCTATGCGGGCCGACAAGGCCACCATGCTGTCTAGTTATCTGTAACTCAACAATGAGATATTGGAAAGCTACGTGACCGGCAAGGTCACCACTACTGTCAAGCTATGGCCCCACACAGCCAACATAAAAGAAACAGAAGTACTAACAGCTATACAACTGCACGGCCTCACACGACCGGCTCATCTGACCACAGGGAAAATATATATAGACTGCAAGCCTCTAGGAATAAAAATAAAAATGATCGGGACAGAGCCCTGACCTACCCGTACTGTACAACAAAAGAAAACAAAATACACCTCTGGAATTCAATCTTCGGATGACAGGAGCTGAATACTCGATCGCTGACAGGAATCACGAGGGATCGCCTCCTCGTCTATGAGTACCTGCAGGCAAGTAATGCAGCGCCCCACCGGGCGTTAGTACCACTGGTACTGAGTATGTAAAGCAATAACTGAAAGAAATATCTGAAAACAATGATACAACTGATGAAACTGAAATAGGTAGAAAAAGATTAATTGTCTGATAATGTAGGACTATGCCTACTCTTAACTATACTGGAAGGAGTAGGAGTCATACCTGGAGATTTATCGTTCAACTGTCGATCTACTCGTTGCTACTGTAACATGGCATAACATATCATAACATAACATAGCACACACACAAACCTTAGCCGGCCCCCATAAGCCGGGAGGTACAACCAGCACATAATTTATACCCCTACCCTGGTCATCCCATCTCCTATAATCGCTATAAGCATCCTGCCGGTCCCCTGGGTATGCACTTGGGCTCGCTGAGCCCCTGACTATAACTGCATCTGAGTCCGGAGGACTCCTGAATCAACACCCGGGCGTATCCGCTCGACAGGGGTGTGTAAGGGCCGATCAAGGCACAATATGGGGAAAACTGGCATCCCATCTTCGTCCCCTGTGGAACGGCATGCCACTCCGTAGAGCGACGTTTCCTCGTCCTCTGGCGGACGAGTCGATACAACTATCAACCCTGGGGCGGTCATGGATGCTAGGTAATCCAACCCCAAGACAATACAGTGGTCTCAACTAGTAATACCATCTGCATATCCCATATACTGAAGCTAATAGTAGTAAAGTATTTGTACATACTATATGCTGAGCTAGTAGTAGTAATGCGTACGTACTTAATACATGCTAAGGCTGATAATAGTATATATGTGTAAATATAATCTTCTGCCAGACTGTACTGAGTCTAATGCTGAACAAGATATAGTCTTTCTGCTGAAAACTATGTTGTATACTGAGTTTCTATAGTAACATGATTTACTATTTCTAACATGCTTTCTAAACTTCATTTTAACCTATCATTCTACTTCTGAGATGCCTTACAGATATTACATTGTTTTACCGGGTTTCAACTGAATACGACAATATCCTAACATTCTGTACTACATCACATACTGAGCATGCTGTGCAGTTCCTAGTACTTGTATCAGAATCTATATCGTGCTAGCATGTTTCGCGCTAATTATAACATGATGCTTCTAATATCGTACCAACATTCGTAATAAACATAACACATGACCTTTGAACATTCTACTGGCCTTTAAATTACTTTACTAAACTGACATTTACTAACTTGCCGAGGAAACTAGCTTTACATACCTTATCCTCGAACTATCCGTCTGCCGGACAAGGCTCGGCCAATACTTCAACTATTTCTCCCAACAACATTCATAAATATGTCAATTAATACCAATTATAGCTTTATTTTAATGAACAACGTCACTTCGATATAATTTTTAGCCTAAACTTAGGCTTATCGAAAGACGGTCGAAAACCCGCTATTTTTTAGAAGTCCAGAAGGGAGAAATGTTCACTTCACAGCTAGGAACACATAGACACTAGTTTGGAGGAATTCTACTTACCTTAGCTCGGTAGCTCGATGATTCGTCGGCCGTATTTCACGAAACTAAATCTGTAGGAATGCTCTCTGCTGCTAAATACCTCAGTATCTGAGGTTAATTTGAGTTTGGACAACGTTTAGCAGCGTAATCAGATGAAAATTATATTACCCCCTTTGTCCTTTTCTCTTCTGTGCTGTTTCCTCTCTGTTTCACTGGAAATTATAAGTTTTAATGAATTTAAAACCGAAGTGGGGCTTTATATACTTGGGCCTGGACAAGGCCAACGTGTCACGGAGCCAACGCGGAGGCTCCACCTCCGTGACACGTTGCCATCGCGGAGGGGCTCTGCCTCGGCTCCTTCTGCGATGGTTCGATAGGTTTCTCGTTCGATGTTTTCCCGGGTCTTTCTCTAGCACGTAGGGCTTTCAAATATGCTCAATCACCGTGCGAATAGGCCATCTAAGTGTCGAAAATCTTACAGGGTATAATGTTCTCCCCCCCTTAAGAACATTCATCCTCGAATGAATACTGCTATCTAGAGGACTTCTTAACTTACCTGTTCAGAAAAAAAAATTTCGGCAGAGTTTTCCCTGTAATATGGACTATAGCAAAAACAATAAATGCAGAAAAGTCCAATACAGGTACTGCACACAATATTTTAAGATTTACTGGATAGCTAGACATCAATCTTTCTCATTTATACATATACAACCATAAGGTACTACATAAGTAATAATACGGACATACCTGTCGCCTGACTAGGCCTGGAATAAGTGAGGATATCTGGTCTTCATATCTTCCTCCGCTTCCCATGTCATTTCCTCTCGGTTCCTGTTACGTCACAATACCTGGACAGACGCAATATCTTTAGTCCTCAATCTGCGAATCTGTCTGTCTAGGATAGCACTGGATCCTCTTCATAGGCCAGCTTTTCTGTAACCTGAATATCCTGGACTGGAACTGCTCTGGATGGGTCTCCTATGCATTTCCTCAGTATAGATACATGGAAGACCGAATGAACGGATTCTAGTTCTGGAGGCAAGTTCAACTCATATGCTACTCGGCCTACCCTTCGACGAATCTGATAAGGCCCAACAAATCTTGGACTGAGCTTACCTTTCTTGCCGAATCTCATTACCCCTTTCATCAGTGATGCTTTTAAAAATACCCAGTCGTCCATCTCGAATTCCAAGTTTCTGCGCCGCACATCTGCATATGACTCCTGGCGACTCTTGTGCAGTCAGTAGGCGTTCTCTAATAAGCTTTACCTTCTCTTCTGACTGCTGAACAATGTCTGGCCCAATCAATGCCGGTTCTCCTATTAAAAACCAGCCAACCGGCGATCGGCACTTCTGCCTGTATAAAGCCTCGAAAGGCGCCATCTGGATAGCTGAGTGATAGCTATTATTATAAGCAACTCGATTAGGGCAAATGCTCAACCCAGCTACTACTGAAATCTAACATACACGCTCGCAACATATCTTCGAGCGTCTGAATTGTGCGTTCCGCCTGTCCATCTGTCTGAGGGTGGAATGTTGTGCTCAAATTAATCTGCGTTCCCAGACCTTTCTGAAACGACTGCCAGAATCTAGCCGTAAACTGTGCTCCTTTGTCTGAAATAATGGATACTGGCACTCCGTGCAATCTGACTATCTCTCGGATATACAACTCCGCGTACTCTTCGGCCGAGAAAGTAGTTCTTACTGGCAGGAAATGAGCTAATTTAGTCAATCTGTCGATTGTTACCCATATAGAGTTATGTCTGTATCTAGCACGGGGTAATCCTGCCACAAAATCCATATTTACTGCTTCCTATTTCCAGAGAGGCACAACTATGTCTTGAATCAAACTGCTTGGTTTCTGATGTTCTGCTTTCACCTACTGGCAGTTAGGACACCGGGCTACAAATTCAGCAATTTCCTTTCTTTTCTTTTCTTTTCTCTTTTTTTTTCTTATCTAGCCACCAGTAGTTTTCTTTGATATCATGGTACATTTTTTGTCGCGCCAGGGTGGAGAAAATAGTTGCTGGCGCAGTGCACCTCGTTCATGATTTGATGGCGGAGGCCTAAAACATCTGAAACACATAGACGACCTTTACAACGTAGCACTCCACCCTCTGTTATTTGCGAATCTGGTGCTTCCCTTGCAGGATTCTGTCCTTAATCTAGACCAGGTCAGGATCTGCATATTGCCGTTCTTTTACCCCCACAACTAAGGATGACATGGCGGTGTTCTGGATTACTGCTCTGTTGTTCTTCATTTCTACCACACGAACGGCTAAATTGACCAATTGATGTATCTCCCTGACCAACTCCCGTTGCTCGGGTTGCACATACGCCACATTCCTACTAGATATATAGCTAAGAGCGTTTGTTGCTTCATTACCTTTTCTTGACTGATATAACATTTTTCATATTTAGAGAGCTCAACATATAATTGACGGTCATACTGGCTTGTCTTGCCGAAGAGATCAACAGGTAGTTTACCAGCGTAACTAGAGCTTATCTGGCCTTCTGGCCACATGCTAAGGCTACTTGTTGCTGTGATAACCTGAACGACCGCCTGTGCACCTTGTGCCTTTATCTAATCAGAGGATCCTGATATTGATCATGACCTCTAATGATCTGGCTGCCTAACCTTAAATAACTGAATAGTCGGGTTGAATGACCCGAATGTGGCAGTAGTCTAACAATGCTCTAACTGTTCTAGTTGAGTACTTATAGTTCATGCATACTGCAGACTTGTGAGCATCAAATTGCTTTGTTATTTTACTTGAACCACTATAAGGCTGGGCTTGATCAGACTTACTCCCAGGCGATCAAAAATCTTTGGATCTTCACGGGGAGTCTACTGATCCCTTGGTCTTAATAAACACTGTGCTAGCAGGGTACTATCACTTTCTTACACCTTGTGTGTATCCACTTGGATTTATACTGCTATTCTGGGGAATTCTCGGTCTTATGAGCTATTCTGTAAATACTGGCCTTCTACTAGGGCTTTGTATCTGAATACCTTACAAGAAACCAGCTGAAGTACCAGTCTGTTACTGACTACTGATGTGGACCCTTTCTTGGGGTGCCCACGGGCTTGTCTGACTCAGACGGCTGGCTAACTTGCGGGGTGTTCCACGTAATAATTACTAGGTTGACTAAGGGTGACTCTCACCTACAAGGCTGGGAAAATGATGTACGACCACTTAACATACTGGAAAAATTCTGGTTCTGGCATATGCGATAATGCTAATAAATTTTAGGGATGCTTCCCTACCAGTACAAGCGCCAACTAGTCCTTAGACCGTCTAACTGTGCCCTTATCATCTAGCCATCTGATTCAGGCCATTAACTCTGGTAAGCTTCTAGAGCCTAGATCTGGCCACAACACATAAGTCTATTAACTTAATAACTGAGAACTGAGATAGTTTCTATGACTTTATACGTAATTCACACTTAACCTGCCCTTTCTATGCTCCTTTCCCTTTCTCTTCTCTTTTCTTCTTTTCTTCTCTTTTTATTTTTGACAAGGGGTCCTGCAATGCAATTCGTATATACTTCCCTGCACTAATATGCATATGTGTGATTGTAACCCCTATTAGCAGCTGCTCACAACATATTTATTACCTGCACAGATATATATTAATAAATACGTACAATACATACTGAATTCTATGGGGATACGTAATCTCTGACACACTTTGCTAAATCTCATATTGTACATGATATACTGCTTCTATGGTCTAATAATACCTCCTGCCTTCACTTAACATTTCATTGTATTGTCACCCCATTCAGAAAGTAACAAACATAAACATTTTGGTTATTGTCTGCTGTTTGAAAGTCCGCCACTCTTGCGATGTGGGGTCACATTCGAATCTTGTGGCCTTACTTGGCATATATTGAGAGCCCATGACTGTCTGCTGGGCCTTATCTCTAGGCCACACTAGATTAAATTCGCTGTATCAGTAACTTCTTAACTTCTCCATAGCGGACATACTGCGGTATTTTGAACCGCAATCTTACTGTCAGCCCGAGGCCTAATCCCTAATACGATATTTTATCAATCTGGGGGTAATTCAAATTTCCCCACAAGATCTGACATTCCTGCTTCTTCCCCTCATCTTACTTAAGCTGAACTCTGGGGTTCAAGGTACCTGCTCTTCATTGTTAACAAGATTACTGGTCAAGTACCAGTTCCTACTTCCCCTGACTTGCAGTCAGACCTATCTGATTCACATGACCTCTCCACCTTTCGATATCACAACTGAATCATATCTATAATCTGATAGGTATATCTTGCTGTCTATTAGCGTATATGGCGGACTTGGCCTTTTTCTGGCTCAAATTTGACTATTACTAGGCATTCATTACTGACATGTCTTTTACCCCTGCTTCAGGTAAGCTAACAGTCTTACTTTCTCTTTACGCTCACTAACACTTACTGGAATTAATCAATCTACCTTCACTTACTGCTTGACTTGGCAACCCCATCTCAAGTCTTATGCCCCTTTATTATACTGGAATCAAATTCAAGAGGTAGGAATAGCCCTTTTCTTATTGCAACAAATAAAGACATTTAACTATACCATATCCGAAAAGATGTATTTGGGATTCCTGCATTTCCCTCTCTTTTTTTTTATACTTACCTGGTGGTCTGACCTTGTCTATAATCTTAATCAGATCTTATATAGCTAATAAGTAAATCAACTCGTATGTACATTATACTTCTGACTTCCTATTCTGATGTTATCAACGTATACTAGAAACAGTACCGATAAAGGTATCACGCTAGGAGGTCTCTGGTACCTCCTCCTGCTGCTGTAGTTATCATGTAACTGGCTGATGCCCTCTTCTATTACTATATCTGATCTTCTGCCTGTAATAGGGTAATGCTGATCTGTCTTTGTATCTGTAATCAAAGAATACGGTAAGTTTTTAGGGACTCAACCCTATACTGTACCGCTCTAAAGCACGACTGACTGAGAAGGAAGGGTAACCATCCTATCATGCCTCGCAGCCTCCTGCCTATAGTATGTGGTGCACAACACATCCATAGACAAGACTCTACTTAGCACAGCTTGCAGACTCCCTGGGACACGACCTGCTCTGATACCAAGTTTGTCACACCCCACCTTGGGGGGTATGAATGGCACCTGGTGCCCTACAAGGACCTGAACTGCTAGACTACTGAGCCTGAGCACATCTGGTGCCTGGCTGGCTCTAACTCAGATTCAGGGAAACAACGGGCTATATAACGGCTGTAAATACAGCCTCCGGCCGACTAGGCCTATAGCCACCTGTACCTGTACTAGCAGCTAACCAGAAATATGTCAATATAAGGGAACCTATGCGGGCCGACAAGGCCACCATGCTGTCTAGTTATCTGTAACTCAACAATGAGATATTGGAAAGCTACGTGACCGGCAAGGTCACCACTACTGTCAAGCTATGGCCCCACACGGCCAACATAAAAGAAACAGAAGTACTAACAGCTATACAACTGCACGGCCTCACACGACCGGCTCATCTGACCACAGGGTAAATATATATAGATTGCAAGCCTCTAGGAATAACAATAAAAATGATCGGGACAGGGCCCCGACCTACCCGTACTGTACAACAAAAGAAAATGAAATACACCTCTGGAATTCAGTCTACGGATGACAGGAGCTGAATACTCGATCGCTGACAGGAATCACGAGGGATCGCCTCCTCATCTATGAGTACCTACAGGCAAGTAATGCAGCGCCCCACCGGGCGTCAGTACCGCTGGTACTGAGTATTTAAAGCAATAACTGAAAGAAATATCTGAAAACAACGATACAACTGATGAAACTGAAATAGGAAGAAAAAGATTAACTGTCTGATAATGTAGGACTATGCCTACTCTTAACTATACTGGAAGGAGTAGGAGACATACCTGGAGATTTATCATTCTACTGTCGATCTACTCGTATCTACTGTAACATGGCATAACATATCATAACATAATATAGCACACACACAAACCTTAGCCGGCCCCCATAAGCCGGGAGGTACAACCAGCACAGAATCTATACCCTTACCCCGGTCATCCCATCTCCTATAATCGCTATAAGCATCCTGCCGGTCCCCTGGGTATGCACTTGGGCTCGCTGAGCCCCTGACTATAACTGCATCTGAGTCCGGAGGACTCCTGAATCAACACCCGGGCGTATCCGCTCGACAGGGGTGTGTAAGGGCCGATCAAGGCACAATATGGGGAAAACTGGCATCCCATCTTCATCCCCTATGGGACGGCATGCCACTCCGTAGAGCGACGTATCCTCGTCCTCTGGCGGACGAGTCGATACAACTATCAACCCTGGGGCGGTCATGGATGCTAGGTAATCCAACCGCAAGACAATACAGTGGTCTCAACTAGTAATACTATCTGCATATCCCATATACTGAAGCTAATAGTAGTAAAGTATTTGTACATACTATATGCTGAGCTAGTAGTAGTAATGCATACGTACTTAATACATGCTAAGGCTGATAATAGTATATATGTGTAAATATAATCTTCTGCCAGACTGTACTGAGTCTAATGCTGAACAAGATATAGTCTTTCTGCTGAAAACTATGCTGTATACTGAGTTTCTATAGCAACATGATTTACTATTTCTAACATGCTTTCTAAACTTCATTTTAACCTATCATTCTACTTCTGAGATGCCTTACAGATATTACATTGTTTTACTGGGTTTCAACTGAATACGGCAATATCCTAACATTCTGTACTACATCACATACTGAGCATGCTGTGCAGTTCCTAGCACTTGTATTAGAATCTATATCGTGCTAGCAAGTTTTGCGCTAATTATAACATGATGCTTCTAATATTGTACCAACATTCGTAATAAACATAACACATGACCTCTGAACATTCTACTGGCCTTTAAATTACTTTACTATACTGAGATTTACTAACTTGCCGAGGAAACTAGCTTTACATACCTTATTCTCGAACTATCCGTCTGCCGGATGAGGCTCGGCCAATACTTCAACTATTTCTCCCAACTGCATTCATAAATATGTCAATTAATACCAATTATAGCTTTATTTTAATGAACAACGTCACTTCGATAAAATTTTTAGCCTAAACTTAGGCTTATCGAAGACGGTCGAAAACCCGCTATTTTTCAGAAGTCCAGAAGGGAGAAATGTTCACTTCACAGCTAGGAGCACATAGACACTAGTTTGGAGCAATTCTACTTACCTTAACTCGGTAGCTCGATGATTCGTCGGCCGTATTTCATGAAACTAAATCCGTAGGAATGCTCTCTGCTGCTAAATACCTCAGTATCTGAGGTTAATTTGAGTTTAGACAACGTTTAGCAGCGTAATCGGATGAAAATTATATTACCCCCTTCGTCCTTTTCTCTTCTCTGTTATTTCCTCTCTTTTTCACTGGAAATTATAAGTTTTAATGAATTTAAAACCGAAGTGGGGCTTTATATACTTGGGCCTGGACAAGGCCAACGTGTCACGGAGCCAACGCGGAGGCTCCACCTCCGTGACACGTTGCCATCGCGGAGGGGCTCTGCCTCGGCTCCTTCCGCGATGGTTCGACAGGTTTCTCGTCTGATCTTTTCCTGGGTCTTTTTCTAGCATGTAAGGCTTTCAAATATGCTCAATCACCGTGCGAATAGGCCATCTAAGTGTCGAAAATCTTACGGGGTATAACAGATGAAAACCCCTCTACAAACCTCCGATAATAACCAGCTAAGCCTAAGAAACTCCTAATATCCAAAGAATTCACCAATATATGCCAATTCTTCATCGCTTCTATCTTTTGAGAGTCCACCTTTATACCCTCATTTGACACCACATGGCCCAAAAATGCCACTGAGTTCATCAAAACCTCCACTTGTTGAAATTTAGCATATAATTGGTGATCCTTGAGAGTCTGTAGCAGCACCATCAAATAAGCGGCATGCTCCTCCCCGCTTCAAGAGTATATCAGGATATCATTGATAAACACGATCAGGAACGTATCCAAATATGGATTGAGCACCCTGTTCATCAAAACCATAAAGGCTAAAAGAGCATTCGTTAGTTCCAAAGACATAACTATAAACTCGTAATGACCATACCGCATCCTGAAAGCTTTCTTCGGGATATCATTCTCCCGAACCCTGAGCTGATGGTATCCGGATATGAGGTCTATCTTTGAAAAGCACTAAGCACCCTGAAGCTGGTCAAACAAATCATCAATTCTGGGGAGAGGATACCTATTCTTGATGGTGACCTTATTCAATTGCCGATAATCAATGCACATACGAAGAGAACCATCATTCTTTCGGACAAAGGGAGTTGGTGCACCCCATGGGGATTTTCTCGGTCTGATGAATACCTTGTCCAAAAGGCCTTTCAACTGCTCCTTCAACTCCTTTTGCTCAGCTGGAGCCATTCTGTAAAGAGGAATAGATATAGGCTGCATATAGGGAAGAAGGTCAATACCAAAATCAATCTCCCGCTCAAGAGGGATTCCCGATAAATCATTTGGGAAGACTTCTTGATACTCACATACTACTGGAACGGTCTGGATAGTCGGAGTCTCTGACGTAGCATCCTTAACCCTAACTAGATGGTACAAGCAACCCTTGGAGATTATCTTTCTAGCCTTAAGGTAGGAAATTAAACGACCTACAGGCACAACTGAACTACCCTTCCATTCTAAGGCTGGCTCACACGGAAATATGAACTTTACTACACGAGTTCTATAATTAACTGAGGCATAGCATGAAAATAACAAATCCGTATCAAGGATAACATCAAAGTCGGTCATGGATAACTCTACTATATCTGCTGAGGTGATTTTCTGAAGCATTGTGACAGGACAATTTCTATACACCCGTTGAGCTATAACTGAATCACCGATTGGAGTAGAGATTGAGAATGGTTCTAATAGGATTTCAGGGCTGACTCCGAAGCTACTAGCAACATAAGGTGTCACAAAAGACAAAGTAGCCCCTAGATCTAAGAAAGCATATACATCAAGGTGTTGAACTCGTAACATACCAGTGACTACATCTGGGGAGACCTCCTGCTCCTGGCAGGATACTAGGGCATTGAACTTGTTTCGGCACTATCCGCCACTTGTGCTAATAGGTGCCCCTGCTAAACTGGGCGTGCTAGTGGAACTACTGAATTGGAAGCTGGGCCTCGGCCCCTATCATGGACATATCTAGATGTTGGGCAAACTTTGAGCATATGTCTGGGCTTTCCATACTCAAAGAAAGCACCTGTACCCACCAAACACTGACCCGTGTGTCTCCGGCCACACTTGTCATAAATTGGGATGCTGGAATCTGTGGGCCTACTGCTCTGGCCTCAAGAGCCTGATGCTCGCCTCTCTGGTCGTTCCTAGATTTGGATGGCACACTCATAGCCGATGATGTTGGGGCTGACAATCTCTGGTGGGACTGCTGACGGTGTCCACCACCTGGTCTCTGCTCAAAGAACCCATAACTATCTATCTTGGCCCTCTTGGCCTCTCTCACCCTCACATGCACCGCCTCCATCTTCTGGGCGTACAAGACTATCCAAGGAAAATCCATATCCTAATGAAGCATCGCAGCCAGGAATCCTCTTCTAGGTAGTCTGCCACCTCATGAACAAACCTGCTCACTCGAGCCCTCTAATCAACCAGTAAATTTAGGGCGTACTTGGATAGAGGTGTGAACTCTAAGGCATACTCCTGGACTGTCATATTTCCCTACTTTAGATTCATGAAATCGGCTACCTTCAGCTCCCTTATCTCATGAGGGAAGAATCGATCTAGAAAAAAAGTCATGAAACTCGTCCCAACTGATAGGGCCTGCTTCGACTGCCCTACTATCCTTCCAATGTTTGAACCAAATGTGCACGACCCCCTTTAACTGGTATGAGGCCAAATCGACATACTCCTCCCTAATAACCCCCATAACCTATGTGATCTTCATAATCTCGTTGATAAACTCATGTGGATCATCTTCCACCTTCGACCCAAGAAACTCTGGAGGGTTTATCCTTAGGAAATCTCTAACTCGTACTGCCACCACATTCCCATTCTGAGGGATATTTGCTACTGCCCGCTAGTTGACCTGGGCGGTCAAGGCCCGTGCTAGCATATGAATGGCTACCCTGAATTCAGCGTGGGCAACTGGCTCTGGTGAAGGTGCTTATGTGCTGGTGGGGCTTGTTGGTGCCCGTATATATTGCCATCCTTGTGGCCATTTCTATTGCCATTTCTTCTATCATTAACTCTGTGGGGACGCATTATTCTGCAATCGTGAATAGCATGAGTTAGAAGGATAGCAAGACATTTCACCGCACGACATAGATCATGAAAAAAGGAAACATTTCCTAAACGTCTCATAACCTCTTCATCATAAATATGGCATGCTTCACACCCATGAAAAAGACCCTACTTAATGCGGCTTTTAGACACCCTAGGACACTTAAAAACCTATATCTCTGATACCAAGTTTGTCACGAATCGAGAATGGGCCCGAATCGAGACACGGAACAAGGAACCTTGAAATGCTCCAAGTTGGCCCATGGCATGAACGTAACTTCTAATTCAATCAATAAAAGTGGAAGATCAACATGATAATCATAGTAGAAGTATAAACATAACATACAATTAAAACATACAATACAAGTCTAAAGATGAATACAATCTATGTCTGAAAAGCCTCTAATTCTGAAGTTGGTGGGACAAGACCTCAACTAACTCTCTAAGTCTTGATCTAAAAATACGTCAACATGATTGTATAGAAAGAGGCCCTCGACAGATGAGGACTCACTAATAGAGATTGGATGCTAACTCCGAAACTGGCAAGTGACGGGGCTGAGTTTGAAGCTTGGAGCATGTATCATAAAATGATACAACATGGAGTATACAATCAGTACATGGAATGTATTGAGTATGCAAGGTAAGTAAAACTACTTAAGTAAGTAAAATCATTACAACATGCATAATATAAAACATAATCAAGATAAGAATATGAGAGTAGGGCTTGCATGCTATTTTCTGAAATCATGATATGAACATAACTGAACATCATAACTGAATCGAATGACCCAAAGCTGAAATCTGATAATCATAAGTAAAACCGAACTTTGGGTCAAACCTACTTTAGAACATCTATATCTCGAATGATAAACATGCATAACTAAAATCATGAGCAACAATGGGAGACTCGTCTTATAACCAACATTACCATGATAGAGCTTACGTGGTCCCGACTATCACACTCAAGTGGGTAGAGCCATCCAAAGCCTTGCCAGGGCTAAAGACGCTACCATGATATCGGTATCAAGTTGAAGGCCCCTTTGGGACAGGGGAAAGCTCCAAAGGAGGTCCCAAATAATCTGATCATACCTACGTTGGCTCATAGTTCTGAGGCATAGGGTTGACTGACCCTTAGCCTACTCGGTGCTAGACACTACTCCCAAAAACATGCATATGCTCTCCATCATTTTCAACAAAGCTGACCATCGTCTAGTGACAAATTTGAATAATCATAAATATATAAAATCTTATTTTCTCCATTTTAACTCTCGAGTCTGATTTTAGGGCTTTCAGGGTATGACAAAAGGTCCAGTAGGAGAACCTTCTGATTGAGAAAGCCACTTAGGAGACTGAGGCTAATATGCGGGTCAAGTATCCTAGTTGTTCATATAATCTTGTACGTTTCCTTCCAACTTAAGTATAAACCTTTCGGGGATGAATGGTATTTTAATTGGTATCTGATGTAATGACCCGGATGTCGTTACGGGATGGTTTTGAGCATGAAACATTGAAAACAGGCTAAGGAAGAGATAAGGAGGTTGTGAAATAAACTAAGTATGGAATTGGGCATTTTTGGGTAGCTACTGGTCCAGGGGACCGCTGCAGTGGTGGGATTTCCGTTGTAGAGAGATCGTGGTACCTGTCGGAGTCTCGCTATGGCGAAATTAGGGAGTAACCGCTGGAACTGCCACAATGACCCTATGACCACTGTAGCGGGTCCGCTGTAGAGGAAATGTAACCGCTGCAGCGGACTATAGGTATCAGAAAGTGGGTTTAAGTGGGAAATACGGGGTTTTCACCCCATTATTTTCCAAAACACGATCAGAAGGTCTAGAGAATGTAAAAACTTCCCAAAGTAGTAACCTCTTCACCCAAGGTAAGATTTTTGATTTTGTATCTCCAAAATAAGTAGTTTTGATTCTAGGATACTTGTAGACCTCTAATGTTGGAAGTTTGTATAGGAAGAACCCTAGGCTGTTAAACTAGGCTGGATTTATAGGGTGATTTGGGTGATGTTGATAAGTTTTGATCACTCCCGGGAAATAGAGACCTAGAAACTAGTAGAATTGTGGTGTTTACTCTCGAAAATACCCTGAATGGGAGGGTTTGATCTGTTAGACCCTAAGATTGAAGAGTAATTAACGAATTACTCTTATTGTGTAGATTTCATGCATTTCAAATCTTTGAGGAAAGACAAGGCTCCTACGGAGTAATCAAATTGTTACTTTCCAAAATTGAGATAGGTTATGGTTTATAAGGATAGACCCTATATAATGACATTTATATTGTGCAATGTTGATATACAATTGGTCTTCAGACATTATGCGCTATGTGAGTCTATTTTTGATAACTTATTGCAAGAATGTGGTTATGATGTGATATTGAATTGTGATAACTTGTTTAAAACGATTGTAGATACGATATTGGATTTAACTGTGCTGAGTGTTTGGTAAGGTGATTATACTATGTTAATAAGAGGGTTATTAATTGATAATGGCTTACTTGAGGAGTAGATTGTAACCTCCTATATGCTGAAATAATGCACCTCGATGTCTTCTTCTAATGTGAATGATGAATGATAGCATTAACATCCTAAGATGAGAGGCTTATGCTCGAGGGGAGCATCTGGGCGAGCGAATATTATTATTGAGTGGTTCATGTCTGAGGAGAGCATCTGGATGAGCATATAAGTGGGAGAGGGTGCCACGCCAGTACATTACATGGATTTCTAGAGTCCTCTATAGGTCATGACTTGAAGGACAAGAATAAGACCCTCTGGCCTGTGTGTACACTTAGTTGTGAATTGAGTGATAATGGGGACATGGCGGAGGCGTGTGCCTGACATGTCACCATGTGTTACTTTGTTCTTTTCGCGCTGGGATTTTGTGTATGAATGAAGGCAGAACGTGCTAAGTGGTTGTTGCATAGTGCGGACTATGTTATGAGAATTGAAATAAAAGACATGAATCTGGTTGCTAGGCGTGTTCTGGTTATGTGTTTGTAAGTGTAGAGTTATTCTCCTTGAGATTAACTGTTGAATCCGTTTTGCGAATATGAGTTGTATCAATTTTGATCTAGACTTATGTGATGTTTGAATTTAATGCGAAGGGATGGTGATTTGTTGAAAACTATGAAACTGTTGAGTTAATGAATGGATGAACTATTGAAGGAGCAGCTAAGTCAAGCTACTTCCTAAGGCAGTGCCGCTATAGCGGAACTTCTTATGCTGCGGCGAGACTTCTTAGCGGTCAATGACCGCTGTAGTGAGAGGCCTAATCCAGTGAGCAGGCCAACTGTTAGCTGAGTAGAGCTTGTGCTCATAAAATGGCTTGTACTTTTGTGTGATGTTGAGGACCTCTTTTATATCACTTTTGCCTTGATTATATGTTATTATGTAAGGTCGGGCGATGATGCCTACCAGTATCGCGTTATGTACTGACCCTACCCCTGCATTCTTTTCTGAGTGCAGAGTTCGAGCCAAGCAGTTCTTCACGCCCTCATCTATAAACCAACAGTTTTCAAAGATTGAGAAGGTGAGCAGATGAGGACACATTTCACTCTTTCGTTGCAGATGTTTTCTTAGGACATTTGAGAACTTTGTTTCATTTTGAGTTGTTAGTTTCTTAGCTTTGTAAAATAGACGTCTGGTGCAATGACAATTAGGTAATGGGGATTTTTTACTAGTTTGTATTACGCAATATATTGATTCGAATTTTTTTAAAGAGTATAATAGTTTCTTTATTCATAAATGTTTTGTTTTTGGGTCACTTGGGGATTGGTATCGAATTTCGCTTGTTCGCCCACCGGGGGGCTGTGGGTGCCAATCACGGCCGTTTTTGTCGTGACACTAACCCATGGCAAACAAGCGAAAATCTGACATATACCAACTATCATAAACGGAGTCAAAACTTAACAAGCTGAAAAGTCTAAGTAATGTCTGATAATCCTCTAATTTGTCCGATAAGTTGATGGGACAACACCCCCAACTAGCTTTCTAAAAAGGAAACTAAAATAACAAAGAACGATAAAATAAACTGAACGTTCTTAGAAGATGAGGACTCACCAACAACAGGCTGAGGTGAGAGCAGGACTAACAGAGCGGCTGTGACTAACCGATTGGACCTATATCATGAAACTATATAATATAGACTATGTGGTCAGTACTTGAAATGTACTGTGTATGTGGGATAGGTAAAAATGAATAATAAAATATGTAAAAGTCATGAGAGTAGAACATTCCTAAATCATGGGATAATAACCTCAATATAAATATGAGGGCACAAGGTTTTCAAAGCTGTTCATAACAAGTCATAATCATAATCTTATGAGGAACCTTGTAAATCATAACTTGAACCAAAATATCGTAAACCTGATCATGCATAAAACATAAGGAACAGTGGGAGGACTTGTCATATCCAACACCATCATGATAGAGCTTACATAATGCCCCAGATATCTCGCTCAAGTGGGTAGAGCTGTTCCTAAGCCTTTCCAGGGCAAAGAAAGATAACACGGCGTGATCATTGAAGAGACCCCGTAGGGTTAACATGAGTATCAACCTACATTGGCACGTAGTTCTGAGCTCAAGGTTTGGCTGAACCCCGGACCTACTCGGTGCTAGACACTACTCCCAAAAATATGCACATGGCTCATAATAATATTGTGAATTCATATATGAAGTTCCTGGGCTAGTTTAAATCATAATGATCATGAACATGCTTGAAATACGTGAACGAGCCATGAAATAAGAGCCCGTGAATTGGCTATAATCATAAACTTGATAATCATGAAAGTCATACATACTTGATAAAATCCTCATACTTGAAATCCATAAAGTCATGAAGAGTTCTTGTGAGAAACCATGTGTCATAAATCATAAATCATAAATTGGGGCTTCCAAAATTGAGATCATAATAGAATCATAGAATTTCATAAGAAAAGAGATTCAGCCCTAGAAGTCCATAATCATGCTTGTAACATAAGGAATCATAATTTTATGAAGACTTGGAGAAATCTTAAAACCCCAATCATGAAAATCATAAATTTGTATAGATTCAGTCATATCCATAAGAGAATCATGGAGGAATTTCATAACCCAATAAAGCCCTAAAATTTCGAAATTAGGGATTTAGGGAATTCGATTGATCATGAATTTACTTGAAGAGAGGGCATGAGGGTGGAAGAACCCATCATTCATATTCCCACAATCTAGAATTGGCAATCAACAACTAGTCTTTGAATCCCCCAATCGAATTTAGGAGAAGCTTGAGTAAGAACCCCAGAAAACTTGAGAGGATTTGAGGAAATTGATCTTCTAATTAGAGTTTTAGGAAGAGAATGAATAAGCTAGAGTTGATTATACCTCTAAACACCCTTTTCCAAGCTTAAAATGATGTAGTTTAGGACTTATAAGTTTAGAAATTATGAAAATGCCCTTAATAATTTCGCAGGGAAATAGGGTACTACCAGTACTATGACTCGTGGTACGGGTCATATAATCCTCCTATGACTCTTGGTGCCCTACCGTACTGGCCAAGTCCAAAAATTGAAAATCCTCTGAATATTTCCACAGAAGCCTCCCATGACCCATAACTCCCTACTACGAGTCGTATCAACACTCGTACCACCAGTATCTAAAAATCCCATGTACTTGTTACGACTATTACCACAAGTCGTACCCACGCACCATGGCTCATAGTAGGGACTCATGGTTTGGAGGGAATACTGCTGAACTTTTTCATGGGTCATCCAGCGACTTGTACAACCTTCATATGACCTGTACAATCAGTCGTACTGAGATAAAATTACAGATTTCCTGCTGAACACATTGTCAAATCTCGAATCTAGTCTTACGAACTTCCGGCGTATTACAGTTAACTTTCATAAGAATTCTATTTGGATTAAACTAATCCCTAATATCAATGTTGGCATTTTCCTATATAATGTCATCAGGAAGTAAGATCCTCAGGTTGTCCATATTCTATTCACCTTTAGTAATCACTTCGTATAATAAGCATTTTGTTCCCTCTATGACTAATAGGAAGTATAAATACTAAGGAGCCTTTATCCATCTAGTTATTTCACCAAAAGATGTTATTCCCCCATTAATCTTTCAAACTACATAAGGTTCTATTTTGTCCCTAATCTAAACCATTTGTTTGCACATGTTGGAGTTACCAAAAGAGATCTTACAAGGTATTTGAATTTTATAAATTCACCCCATAAAGTGGCCTTTGATTTGAAATTCCACCACTTCTTTATTACAGGTCTCTGACAGATTTCTTCCATGCTCCTCATCCCTATTTCTCTTTTTTCCTTAAGGAAGCTAAGCATTCCCTAGGAGGTCTAATAATATTTGGATTCGTCTATACTTGTTCCCTATATAAATTTATCAAAGTGTTTCTCTAACAAAATAAAGGTAGTTTCATGACTGTGAGACCTAAAACTGGAAGGGATTTAAGAACATGCTTGATTAGAATTATTTTGCCTCCACACAACAGAACATTACCCTGCCAACCATTTAATCATTTCGCAACTTTGGCCACCATATCATCAAAATAGCAGATCTTTTTCCACCCTATATAAATGCTGCATCCTAAATATATGAAGGAGAAGACTTTTTCATGAAACTTGTGGTCTTTCTTAACCTGTTAATTCTGTCGTAGTAGAGGTTTTTGGATTGGAAATAAAGTGGATTTTACCTCTATTGATCTATTAAATTGCATGACATAGGTATTGTATCTTTAACTTAACAGTTTGCTTATGAATGAAACAAGTTTCCTAACATGTTTTACTGTTATACCCCGGGAACCCAAGGATCAGACTCGGAAGTCAAAACGAAGAAAAACTAGAAATTCGCACCAAGTCACAGAACGACCCTTGAGGTGGCGTGAGGGGTGACCACGAGTCGTGGAGTGGCTCGTGGTCAAGTAGGGCATGACTAAGTTTTGAGGTGAGACCATGGGCATGACCACAGGTCGTGGTCAGGCCATATGACTCATTGGGTCCCCTTGGCCTAGGTGGACCAGTTGGCAAATGGGAAAGGGGCAGTGAAGACCACGTGTTACACCCTGTAAAAGTTAGTGACTTATAAATGTACGCATGGATTTGTGTTAAATAAAGAGGGTACGACGCGTGTAGGAAACCCCGAAAGTTGGGTCGAATGAGGCCAAGCCGCAAAGGCCAGCGCGACGCACCAACACCCTGGCGCTTTGGGCAGCGTGGTGAGCCGGCCCCCTTGGCTCTTTGAGGGGCTTGACGCAAGGCAAGGGGTGCCGCGATGGATGGTGTGGGGAGCCCCCATGCCACTGCCCATATATATATATATATATATATATATATAGTCCTTTCTTCAATTGCAAGCTCATTTATATATATAGAATTGGCCAGAGAGAGAGAGAGATACGAAGAACATATATAATTTTTGTTTGATTACGCTACCAAACACCGTCCAAACTCCGATTAACTTTAGGTATTGAATTTAAGCCTACAGGGAACATTACTACGGAGTTAGTTTCCCAAAAAACGCTCGGAGAATCAGAACCCCACCATGTAAAAGTCATCAGAATTGCTTCAAACTGATTTCTATATGATCACATGCTTCGAGTAATCATTTCTCCCTTCTGAACTCTCGAAAAATTATACATTTTTGGGCGTATTTCGTCAAGTTAAAGTGTAGTTTATATTATTATGAAAAGTTATTGTTTTCATTGAATTGAGTGCTGAAACTAGTCCTGTTCTCCCAGTAATATGATTATAGTGGCAAAGGGCTGTTGAATTCCAGTTGAAACTCA
Organism: Datura wrightii; assembly: GCA_035772735.1. Lineage (NCBI taxonomy): Eukaryota > Viridiplantae > Streptophyta > Magnoliopsida > Solanales > Solanaceae > Datura > Datura wrightii. The sequence goes on along the minus strand of JASDFA010000006.1, from coordinate 52,028,058 downwards.
TCGGTTAGACAAAAAGTTGACACTTGAGGTGTTTAAGGCTATCCTTTCGGCAAGTTACGCTCGTCGTAAAGTTAGTACGACCTGTATGTCTACAGTACTTCAGAGTAAACCTATTGGGTCAACTATTGTAAACTGAATTGAGTCTATAACGATGAAATAGTAATTCTTGTCCAAAATTAGCGTAGCCAGAATGGCCTTACCCGAATATTGAGTAGTTAGCTGTTAGGCCATATCGAGTCCCATTTACTGAGGTTGTAACGGCCGTATTGAGTTCCATTTACTGAGGCTGTAAGGGCCATATTGAGTTCCATTTACTGAGGCTGTAAGAGCTGTATTGAGTTCCATTTACTAAGGCTATAAGGGCCGTATTGAGTTCCATTTACTGAGGCTGTAAGGGTCGAATTGAGTTTCATTTACTGAGGCTGTAAGGGCCATAATAAGTTCCATCGGATTGAGGCCACGAGAGCCATAATGAGTTCCATCAGATTGAGGCTAGGAGGGCCACCTCGAGTTACAGTTTACACAAAAGTCCTTAGTGGTCAGGTAAGTGGAGGGGATGTTGTTTGTACTTACCGAGGCTTATAGGGGACCAGGTAGGTTTTTCTATGCTCTTTGTACCTTCCACGCTTATGGGGGCCCAATTAGGTTCTTGTTTGCACATATAGACTTGTTGTTTAGATAATTCAGACGGTATAGGTATTGCAGGTTAAATCCTTACTGTCTCTTTTAATTACTATAGATTTACTAGCTTTCATTCAAGTTATTACCTTTCTGCCTTACTTATTCGATACATATTGTACTAACGCCCACATGAGTGCTGCATTACTTACCTACAGGTGCAAATAGATGCGGTTTGGGACGTTCTTAGCCTTCAGTTGAGGTCAGTAGTTTATTCAACTCCTTCCCTCCGGAGGTCAAAGTTAGACGAGGTTTACTTTTGGATGTATAGTTTTGGGTAGGTCGAGGCCTTGTCCCGACCATTATATCACTCCTAGAGATTTGCAAACTAATGTACATTTCCTGTGGTTAGTTGTCGAGGGTCATATGGGGCTTTTTTTAGCTGTTAGTTAGCAGCCTTGTTGGCCATAGTATAGTTTAGTGCTTGATTTATGTTTCAGTTATAAGCATGGCGGTCTTGTCGGCCCGCATAGGATCCTTGTTATTGTGTTGTTGTGGTTAGTTGTCTTCTTTTGCAGGTGGCCTTTTCGGCCAGGGGTTATATTTACAGCCAAGATATAGCTCGTTGGTTTCTTGAATTGAGTATCAATGTGCACAAGTATTGCACCTATCCAGACCTAGTGTGGCACTACTTGTCAGACCTAGTGTGGCACTACTTGTCAGATCCCAGGCATAGTTAGCTTGGTCTGAGGATGATAGGGGGACACAACCTCGATGTCCCCAGCATCCACAACCATATTCAGAGCCCGTTAGGACGGCAGATATACAAACACCACCCTAGCTATTCCTATGCTGTCAGATTAGAAGTTCAGGGGTGCATTTTATATGTTGGTATAGATGATGGCTGCCCAACGTCAGCCTTAGCCGGTGGTACCAACTGCCGTCGAGGTCGCTGAGGGGCCCGATCGTTCGAGAGTTTGTGAATTCCTGGCCTTGAGTCCCCCACAGTTTACAGGGATAGATCACAGAGAGGACCCCCAGAATTTTATAGATCAGTTGCAAAGAATATTCAGGGTCATGCATGCCTCGTCCATAGAATTAGTTGAGCTAGAAGTATTCAGATTGCGAGACGTAGTGGTTTTGTAGTATGAGAGTTGGGAGAGATCCCGAGGCAGAGATGCACCTCCACCTACATGGCCCATCTTTTATGAGGCTTTCGTAGATCATTATTTGCCTCGAGAGGTCCGGCAGGCCAGAGTAGAGCAGTTTTTGCATCTTGAGCAGGGTAGAAAGAGTGTCAGGGAGTATGCATTGAGATTTGACTCCTTAGCCAGGTATGCACCCTCATTTGTTGATACCATGCCAACTAAGGTGCACCAATTTATCATGGGGATCACACCAGAATATATAGAATCTTGCATTACAGCCACATTACGGGAGGATATGGACATTTCCTAGATCCATGCCTTTGCTCAGAATATAGAGGAGCTCGGGCAGTGTCAGTATGCTATGGAAAGGTTAGGTCAGGAGTAGCGTCGGACGGCTAGACTTGAAGATTTTCAGACAAATTTTCAGGTACACCAGCTAGGCCACCATTTCAGCAGCAATAGGATAGTAGATCAAATCGTCGGAAGAAATCAGACCCCGACAAAAGTTCACGAGCGCCAGGCTCACAACAGCAGAGGGGCCCAGATTAGACAGAGTTAGCGATACCCCGATGCAGTACTTGTCATAGCCAACATATGGGGAGGTTCAGGTATGATTCCACTGCTTATTATACCTGTGGGAAGGAGGGACATATGATGAGAGACTGCCCGACTAGGTGCCAGGGCGGTCAGGACTAGCATAGTAGAACTTCAGCAGGTTCGTATGCCCCAGCACCTTCTGCAGGGCGTAGGCCCTCAGCTCCATCCGGTAGAGGCTGAGGTAGATCAAGGGCATCTGGTTCAGGCAGCGGTCAGGATGCACATATGCACTGCCAGGGCGACAAGAATCAGAGTCATTGCCAAATGTTGTGATAGGTATATTAGATGTCTGTTCTCACTCAGTTTATGCTTTGATAGATCCGGGCTACACTTTGTTTTATGTTACTCCGTTAGTAGCCCGAAAGTTTGATATAGCACTAGAATTGCTTCAGTGACCCTTTTTAGTATCTACCCTTGCTGGTGACTCTGTTATTGCTAGAAGAATTTACCAGAGTTGTGCAATACAGATTGCTGGTCGTCAGACCTCAGTAGATCTGGTAGAATTAGAAATGATTGATTTTGATGTAATTATGGGTATGGACTGGGTTGCACAATGTTATGCTACTGTAAAGTGTTAGACCAGAATTGTCCGATTTCATTTCCTGGGGGAAGTTGTGCGAGAATGGAGAGGTAATACAGCTACGCCGAAAGGTAAGTTTATATTCTATATTTGGGGGAAAAAGTTAATAGAAAAGAGTTGTATTTACCATATTATCAGGGTTCGAGATATGCAAGAAGAATCCCCGACCCTCCAGTCTATCCCAATTGTTAATGAGTTCCTGGATGTGTTTCCAGATGAACTTCTCGGTATTCCCCCAGAGCGGGAAATAGACTTCTCTATAGATTTGCTACCAGATACTCAACCTATATCTATTCCCTCATATAAAATGGCCCCTGCTGAATTAAAAGAATGAATGGAACAATTGAAAGATTTGCTGGATAAAGGCTTTATCAGAACCAGTTCGTCACCTTGGGGTGCACCAATCTTGTCTGTGAGAAAGAAGGATGGTTCCCTACGCATGTGGATAGATTACCGACAACTGAATAAGGTTATTATTAAGAATAAATATCCTCTTTCGAGAATAGATGATTTGTTTAATCAGCTGCAAGGGGCAAGTTACTTTTTTAAAATTGATTTGAGATCCGAGTACCACCAGATTCGAGTTTGGGAAAAAGACATCCCGAAGACAGCTTTCAGGACTAGGTATGGTCACTTTGAGTTTCTCATTATGTCCTTTGGGTTGACTAACGCCCCAGCAGTGTTCATAGACCTAATGAATAGTATCTTCAGGTTGTATTTGGATATGTTTGTAATGGTGTTTATTGATGATATTCTAGTCTACTCCCGCTCAAAAGCAGAACATGGAGATCATTTATGGAAAGTACTTCAGATCCTCAGAGAACGCCAGTCATATGCAAAGTTTTCTAAATGTGAGTTCTGGTTGAATTCTGTAGCTTTCTTGGGCCACATTGAATCAAAGGCTAGTATTCAGGTCGATTCACAGAAAATTAAGGCAGTGAAAACATGGCCTAGGCCTACGACTCCAAAAGAGGTTCGTAGTTTCTTGGGGTTAGACGGATATTATAGAAGGTTCGTGGAAGGGTTTTCTGCTCTGTAAGCACCGTTGACTAAATTGACTCAAAAAGCAGCCAAGTTTCAGTGGACCTAAGCCTGCGAGCAGAGTTTCCAGGAATTGAAAAATAGATTGACCTCAGCACCAGTGTTAGCTTTGCCGGAAGGTTAAGAGGGTTATGCAGTGTATTGTGATGCTTCAGGTGTTGGGTTAGGATGTGTTCGGATGCAACATGGTAAGGTAATTGCTTATGCTTTGTGGTAGTTGAGAAAAAATGAAAAGAACTATCCCATTCATGATCTAGAGTTAGCTGCAGTGGTTCACACCTTAAAAATATGGAGGCATTACTTGTATGGAGTGCATGTGGATATTTTTACCGACCATAAAAATCTTCAGTACATTTTCACACAGAAAGAGCTGAATTTGCGACAACATCGTTGGTTAGAATTATTGAAAGATTATGATGTGAACATATTATTTCACCCAGGGAAAGCTAATATTGTGGCGGATGCTCTTAGCCGCCCATCTATGGGTAGTTTGGCATACGTGACGCCGAAACAGTGGGAAATTGCTCAAGAATTGCACCGGCTAGCCAGTTTAGTAGTTCGAGTGGTTGATATAGGGGATAATGGAACCATAATTCAAAATACTGAAGTGTCATCCCTGGTAGTAGAGGTAAATGAGCGGTAATATGAAGATTATTATTTAGCATATCTCAGAGATAGAGTTCAGCAGGGTGAAATATCAGTTTTTGAAGTAGCTAGGGATGGAGTTTTGAGGTACAGAGGTCGCCTCTACGTCTCAAATGTAGCAGGACTCTGCCAGCAGATTATGGCAGAGGTGCACTATTCTCTCTATTCTCTTCACCCAGGTTCAACGAATATTTACCATGAAATAAAAGAAATATATTGGTGACCTGGAATGAAGAAAGGTGTAGCTGAATTTGTAGCACAATGTCCTAATTGTCAATAGGAAAAAGCTGAGCATCAGAAACCCGACAACGTAACTCACGAGATAGCTATACCTATGTGGAAATGGGAGTCAGTTAATATGGATTTCATGAAAAGACTACCCATACCAGGCGTAAATTTGATTCCATATGAGTGATTGTTGATAGGTTAACGAAGTCGGCTCATTTTATGCCAGTAAGGACCACTTTCTCAACCGAGGACTACGCCGAGTTGTACATTAGAGAAGTATTCAGATTACATGGTGTCCAAATATATACTATTTTTGATAGAGGAGCATAATTACAGCTAGATTCTGGCTGTCGTTTCAGAAAGGTTTGGGAACACAGGTGAATTTGAGTACAACGTTCCATCCTCAAATAGACGGTCAGGCAGAACGTATGATTCTGACGCTTGAGGATATGCTATGGGAGTGTGTGCTAGACTTTGGGGGAAGATGGGATGAACATTTACCCCTTATTGAGTTTTCTTATAATAATAGTTATCATTCGACAATTCAAATGGCCTCGGACGAGGCTTTATATGGGCGAAAGTGCAGGTCCCTAGTTGGTTGGTTTGAGGTAGGAGTATCAGAGTTAATTGGACCAGACATGATCCACCAATCAGAGGAGAAAGTAAAGCTTATCAGAGAACATTTGTTAACAACTTAGAGTCGTCAGAAATCTTATGCCGATGTGCAGCGTAGGAACTTGGAATTCAATGTAGACGACTGGGTGTTTTTGAAAGTCTCCCCAATGAAAGGCGTAATGAGGTTTGGAAGGAAGGGAAAGCTTAGCCCGAGGTTTATCAGACCGTATCGGATCCTCCGGAGAATAGGCCAGGTGGCATATGAATTAGATTTGCCTTCAGAGTTAGAGTCTGTTCACCCGGTCTTTCATGTATTAATGTTACGAAAATGTATAGGGGATCCTCCCTATGTTATGCCAGTTGAGGATGTTTAGGTTACTGAGGAATTAGCTTACGAAGAGGTTCCTATAGCCATATTAGATCGGCAATTTCATAGATTGAGAACCAAAGATGTTGCCTCTATTAAAGTATTATGGAGAAAAAGAAATAAAGAAGAAATGACCTGGGAAGTTGAGGACGACATGAGATCCAGATATCCTCAATTGTTCTAGAGTTCCAATTATGCAGTTAAGGTAGGGTCGTTGATTCAGCTATTGTTTATTATGCATGTTATTGATACTATTTAGTTGACTGCCATTTTGTTGTGCGAGAGTTGCTATAGTGTCATGTGATATACCTATATTGGACTTTTTTGCGTTTCAAGGTTTTTCAATAGTCCATATTATAGGGTAGACTCTGCCGAAATTCTTCCAGAACAATAGTTGAAAGAGTTAAACTCCTATGAGTTGAAGTAGTCATTCGAGGACGAATGTTCCTAAGGGGGGAGGATGTTACACCCTGTAAAAGTTAGTGACTTATAAACGTATGCATGGATTTGTGTTAAATAAAGAGGGTACGCCGCATGTAGAAAACCCCAAAAGTCGGGTTAAACGAGGCCAGGCCTCAAGGGCTAGCGCAACACGCCACACCCTGGCGCTTAGGGCAGCGCGGCGCGTTGGCCCCCTTGGCACTTTGAGGGGCGCGACGTCAGGCAAAAGGTGCTGCAATGGGTGGTGCGGGGTGCCCCGGCCACCTCCCACATATATATATATAGTCCCTTCTTCAATTGCAAGCTCATTTATATATATAGAATCGGCCAGAGAGAGATATGAAGAACATATATAATTTTTGTCCGACTACGCTACTAAATGCCATCCAAACTCTGATTAACTTCAGGTATTGAACTATAAGCCTGCAGGGAACATTACTATGGAGTTAGTTTCCTGGAAAAGCCTGGAGAATCAAAACTCCGCTGAGTAGAAGTCGTTAGAATTGTTTCAAACTGATTTCTATACAATCACAGACTTTAAGTAAGCATTTCTCCCTTCTGAACTCTCGGAAAATTATACGTTTTTGGCCGTATTTCTTCAAGTTAAAGTGTAGTTGATATTATTATGAAAAGTTATTGTTTTCATCGAATTGAGTACTAAAACAGTCCCATTCTCCTAGTAATAAGATTATAGTGGCGAAAGACTGTTGAATTTAGTTTGAAATTGTCCGATTTGACAGAAAGTCGGCACTTGAGGTATGTATGGCTATCCTTTCGACAAGTTACGCTTGTCGTAAAGTTAGTACGACCTGTATATCTATACTACTTCATAGTAAACCTATTGGGTCAACTGTTGTAAACTAAATTGAGTCTATAATGATGAAATAGTAATTCCTGTCCAAAATTAGCTTAGCCACAATGGCCTTACCCGAATATTGAGTAGTTAGCTGTTAGGCCATATCAAGTCCCATTTACTGAGGTTGTAAGGGCCATATTGAGTTCCATTTACTAAGGCTGTAAGGGCTGTATTTAGTTCTATTAACTGAGGCTGTAAGGGCCGTATTGAGTTCCATTTACTGAGGCTGTAAGGACCGTATTGAGTTCCATTTACTGAGGCTGTAAGGGCCGAATTAAGTTTCATTTACTAAGGCAGTAAGGGCCGTATTGAGTTCCATTTACTGAGGCCGTGAGGGCCATAATAAGTTCTATCGGATTGAGGCCACGAGAGCCGTAATGAGTTCCATCAAATTGAGGCAACGAGGGCCACCTCGAGTTACAATTTACACAAAAATCCTTAGTGGCCAGGTAAATGGAGGGGATCTTGTTTGTACTTTTCGGGGCTTACATAGGCCTAGGTAGGTTTTTCTGTGTTGTTTGTACCTTCCAGATTTATGGGGTCCTGTTCTTGTTTGCATATATAGACTTGTTGTTTAGATAATTCAGACGGTACAGGTATTGCAAGTTAAATCCTTACTCTCTCTTTTAATTACTACAGATTTACTTGCTTTCAGTCAAGTTATTACCTTTCTGCCTTACTTATTCGGTACATATTGTACTAACGCCCACCTGAGTGCTGCATTACTTACCTGCAGGTGCAGATAGATGCGGTTCGATATGTTCTTAGCCTTCAGTTGAGGTTAGTAGTTTATTCAACTCCGTTACTCCAGAGTTGAAAGTTAGACGAGGTTTACTTTTGGATGTATAGTTTTTGGTAGGTTGGGGCCTTGTCCCTGCCATTATAGCACTCATAGAGGCTTGCAGACTGTTGTACATTACCTGTGGTTAGTTGCCCAGGGCCGTGTAAGGCCTTTTTTAGCTGTTAGTTAGCGGCCTTGTAGGCCATAGCATAGCTTGGTGCTTGATTTACATTTCAGTTATAACTAGATAGCATGGTGGCCTTGTCAGCCTGCATAGGATCCGTGTTATTGTGTTGTTGTGGTTAGCTGTCTTCTTTTGCAGGTGGCTTTGTTGGCCAGCGGCTGTATTTACAACCAAGATATAGCTCGTTAGTTTCTTGAATTGAGTGTCAATGTGCACTAGTAGTGCACCAGTCCAGTTAGGCTAGTTCAGACCCAGTGTGGCACTAAGTGCCAGTCATGCCTCCCAAGGTGGGGCATGACACCACGGGTGGTGACCACGAGTCGTGGTCAGCCACCACAATTCATGTGGTCCCTCATGGGGTCACTTGGGGAGTTTGGGGTATTGAGCATGGCGGGTCCTAACCACGAGTCGTAGGAGGCCTTGACAGTGTATTTCCTACATTTTAATAAGGGTATTTTCATAATTCCCAAGTTCCTAAGGCTAAAACTACGTAATTTTAAGCTCTAAATGGGGTCTTTTAAGGGGGATTATCTCATGTTAGGCCTCATTCATGCATGCAAGAGTTTAGGGAGGAGGATAGAAGGTGATTCGAGGTGTTCTTCCCCAATTCCTCATAATTCCACCGTGAGCTTTCAAGGGAGATTAAGAATTAGTGTTTTCAGGTATGTAAGGTCATCAATGGGTGGTTCCTTCCACACCCATACCCCTACTCTATGAATTTACTTATAAATTATCAAAAACTCATGGGGTTTTGAAATCGATTTGTATAAAAATTAAATGACTTAATTATAGGTCTTGTGATTTTGAAATCATATCCTCATCTACTGATTTTGATCATCTTTTGGGATTTCAATTGATTTATATTGTTTATTTTGAATTTCAAAACAATTAAGCTTGTTTATGCATGCTCCACGATGAATTGATTTTTGATCCATTGATCCGTTGGTGTTTTGATAAGCCCAGCATGAATTATGAATTTATTTATGATTTTATTATAATATCTACTACGAAATTATGAATCTCAAGCTATATGTATGATCTATAAGTATGTATGAATTTTATCGATCATGAATTATATTTTTGGCCAACCCACGAGCCTCAAGTCATTGCTAGTTCACATATGTTCAAGCAAGTTTACTATTATCATGATTTAACTAGCCCATGAACTCATGTATGTATTATTATGAGCACTATATATGTTTTGGGAGTAGTATAAAAAACCGAGTAGGTTCAGGACTCAAGTCAAGCCCCTGATCTCATGAACTACGTGCCACCGTAGGTATGTCGGGACCCTTTACATGTTAGTCCCTAGCCCAAACGACCCTTTTCATGGTGATATCACACCTAAATGGTTCTACCCTTGGAAAGGTACGAATACCCTCTCGACTAGGGTTACAAGTCGGGCTTCATGAGTGATCATATGAGGTATGTCGGTTAAGAGAATCTCCCCCCGTTCCTCATGGTTTATGCATGTTATGATTACGTATGTTGGCTCAAGTCATGTTGGTAAGTCGCTTCTAGTATGACTATGATTATGTTATGTTAAGAATGTTTTCAAAACCTTGAGCCATATGATATGTTATTATGATATATGATACGAGCATGACATCCTACTCTTTTGATCATTTAGGAATTTCATATATGTTTTAAATGACCATTTTACTTACCTAGCATACTCAGTACATTCGACGTTCTTACCGCATTCTTTCTATGCTTTATTGTTTCATGGTACAGGTCCAAATTCTCAGGCTCATCCTCACCCTTAGCTAGTTCAGCGTTGCTCTCAACGTACTTGGTGAGTCCTCATGTTCTGAAGGCTGCATGTTCACACTCTATGTTATTTCTTTCAGTTTATGGATATTGGATTAGTTGGGGAGTTGTCTCATCAATCCGCCTTTCATGTTTAGAGGCTTATCAGACTACAAGTTGTATTTGCCGTATTGTATAAGTCTAGTACTAATTTTCCCTTATGTTATTCTATGATTACGTTCTTTATGTTGAGTCTTCCTCTCATATGATTTAATTAGACGTATGTTCATGCCATGGGTCGACTTGGGGTCTCTCGGGGCTCGTTGTCCCATGTCTACGATTCGGGTGTACATTTGGGTCGTGACAAATTTGGTATTAGAGACATAGGTTTATGGGTCATAGGGAGTCTTAAAGCCGCGTTAAGTAGAGTATTTTTCATGGGTGTGAATCACGTCACACTTATGATGAATAGGCTACGAGACATTTAGGAAATGTTCCCTTCTTTCATGATCTATGTCGTGCGATAAACGTCCTTTACTCTTCTAATTCATGCTATTCGTGTTTGCGGAATCATGCCTCCATGTCGAGTAAACGCCAGGAGAAATGGAAATGGTAATGATCATGAGGGTGCCCAGGATGGTGAGCATCAGCCAGCTCCACCTATTCATTAGGAGCACGTACTAGAGCCAGCCACCCATGCTGAGTTTAGGGCGGCGATTCAGATGTTGGCACAGACCATGAATTCCCAGGTCCAGAATTAGACTGTGGCACATCTACCTCAGTATGGGAATGTAGCGGCAGCTAGGGTGAGGTACTTTTTTAGGATGAGGCCTCCGGAATTCACGGGGTCAAAGGTAGACGAGGATCCACATGATTTTATAGAGGAGATTCTGAAAATCACCCAAGTCATGGGGGTGAACAATAGGGAATGCATTGACTTTACCTCCTATTAGCTAAAGGGAGTAGCACACTTATGGATTAAGCAATGGAGAGATGCAAGGGCCGCAGGTGCAAGTCCGATAGGATGGGATGAGTTTCACACTACTTTCATGGATCGATTTTTCCCTCGGGAGATAAGGGAGCTCAAGGCGGCCGAGTTTGTTAATCTGAAGATAGGTAGCATGTCTATCCAAGAGTATGAATTGGATTTCACCCAGTTATCTAAATATTCTCCCTAGTTGGTCGCAGATAAGCGGGCTCGAGTGACCCGCTTTATTCATGGAGTAGCAGATTACTTGGACAAAGATTGTCGGATCGCCATGCTTCATCGGGACATCTATTTTTTGCATATTGTATTTCCATGTGCAATAGATTGAATTGGTGTTCAGGAGGCAGAGAGAGGCTAAGAGGGCTAGGACCGACAGCTATGGGGTTTCTCAGGCCAGGTCCGAAAGTGGACCACGTCGGCAAACTCAACACAGGTCCATTGCTCAAGCTCCATCATCGGCCAGCATGCCATCCAGGTTCTGGGAAGACTAGAGGAGAAGGGCTACAGGCTCGAGGGATCATAGTAGAATGTAGGTAGAGCGCACTTTTCCAGTTTGTGCGAGGCACAATAAAAATCATCCCGGAAGTTGCCTGGTCGGTGCAGATGCTTGTTTCGGGTGTGGCAAACCTGAAAATAGGATCAGAGATTGCCTTGCAGCTAGTTCTACAACTCCAGCAACACGACCCACACAACAGGGTGCTTCCATGAGTTCAACAGGTGGTCGACGCTGAAACAGGTTTTAAGCCCTAGTGCCTCGCCAAGAGAAGAAGGCTTCGCCAGAAGTGGCCATGGGTATGTTGCAAGTCTTCCATATTGATGCTTACGCTTTGTTAGATCCAGGAGCTACATTTTCTTTTGTGACGTCTTACATTGCTAGTAGTTTTGGAGTTAGTCCTGAAATTTTGTCAGAACCATTCTCCGTATCTACTCCAGCGGTGAATCAGAGGTAGCTAAGTGGGTGTATAGGGGTTGCCCCATTACAATGTTGCATAAGGTTACCTCCGCTGTACTAGTAGAGTTTTCCATGATGAACTTTGATATCATCTTGGGTATGGATTGGTTGTTTGTATGCTATGCTTCGATTAACTGTAGGACCCTTGCAGTGGAAATTCGATTTCCAGGTAAGTTAGTTTTGGAATGGAAGGGTAATTCCGCTGTACCAACTGATCAACTTATTTCATACCTTAAGACCAGGAAAATGATCTCAAAGGGTTGCATGTACTACCTAGTTAGGGTTAAGGATGTAGAGTCTGAGACCCCGACTATTCAGTTAGTTCCTGTGGTGTGCGAGTATCTAGAGGTTTTCCCCGATGACTTGCCAGGTATTCCTCCGAAAAGGGAAATTGATTTCGAAATTCATCTATTTCCCGATATACAGCCTATATCTATTCCTCCTTGCAGGATTGCTTGAGGTGAGCTAAAGGAGCTAAAAGAACAGTTGAAGGACTTGTTGGATAAGGGTTTCATTAGATTGAACAAGTCTCCATGGGGTGCACCAATTCTATTTGTTCAAAAGAAGGATGGGTCCCTTTGAATATGTATTTACTATCCTTAGCTGAATAAGGTTACTATCAAGAATAGGTACCCCTTGCCTAGGATCGATGATTTATTTCACCATCTCCATGGTGCTTGGTGTTTCTCGAAGATAGATCTTAGGTACGGATACCATCAACTCAGAGTTCGGGAGTGTGATATCTCGAAGACAATACTCAAAACCCAGTATGGCCATTATGAGTTTGTGGTTATATCATTTTATGGACCTGATGAACAGGGTGTTCAAACAGTATCTGGACATGTTCGTAATTGTGTTCACCGATGATATCCTTATATACTCCCAGAGCGAAGCATGCTACTCACTTGCATAGAGTGCTTCAAGTCCTCAAGAATCATTAGTTATATGCAAAGTTCAGCAAATGTGAGTTTTGGTTGGACCCGGTGGCATTTCTAGGCCATGTGGTTTCAGGTGAGGGTATTAAGGTAGATTCCTAGAAAATCAAAGCGGTTAAGAATTGGCCTAGACCGGTGAATCCTTCAGAAATTTGGAGTTTCTTGGGCCTAGAAGATTACTACTGGAGATTTATTGAGGGTTTCTCATCTATTGCGACACCTTTGACCAAGTTGAATCAGAAAAAGATAAAGTTCCAATGGGTCAGAGGATTGTGAGAAAAGCTTCTAAGAATTGAAGACCCGACTCACTTCAGCACAAGTGTTGACTTTACCTAAGGGTACAGATGGCTTTGTTGTATATTGTGATGCTTCAAGAGTTGAACTAGGATGTGTGTTGATGCAGTGTGGGAAAGTGATAGCATATGCCTCTCGACAACTGAAGGTTCATGAAAGGAATTACCCGACCCATGATCTTGAGGTAGCCGCGGTAGTGTTTGTATTAAAGATGTGGCAGCATTACTTGTATAGAGTCCACGTGGATGTGTTCACGGATCACAAGAGCTTGCAATATGTGTTCACGCAGAAAGATCTTAATCTTCGACAAAGGAGGTAGTTGGAGTTGCTAAAGGACAATGATATGAGTTTTGTATACCACCTAGGAAAGGCTAATGTGGTTATGGATGCACTTAGTAGGATCTCTATAGAGAGTGTGTCCCATGTGGATGAGGGGAGGAAGGAGTTGGTGAAAGATGTCCACCGACATGAAAAGTTGGGAGTTAGATTGATCGATTCGACCGATGGCGGCGTGGTTGTGCAGAATGGGCCATAATCATCCTTGGTGGTTGATGTCAAATCTAAGAAAGATGAAGATCTGATTTTGAGGAAGCTGAAGGAGGCAGTGCGAAGTCAAAAAGTAGAGGTTTTCTCCCAAGGGGGAGATGGTGTGCTACGACATCAGAGTCGACTCTGTGTTCCAGAAGACGATAATTTGAGAGTTCGGATATTACATGAGGCGCACGGTACCAGATATTCTATCCATCTGGATCCACGAAGATGTATCGGGACTTGCGAGAAATCTATTGGTGAGATGGTATGAAGAAGGATATTACCGGGTTCATAGCCAAATGTCCGAACTATCATCAAGTTAAAGTCGAGCATCAAAGGCCAGAAGGCGTACTTCAGGATATTGGTATCCCCACTTGGATGTGGGAAGAGATCCATATGGATTTCCTTACAGGCCTACCTCGTACTCGACGGCACTATGATTCCATTTGGGTGGTGGTAGATAGGTTAACTAAGGCTACACATTTTTTACTGGTTAAGACCAGGGATTCAGCAGATGACTATGCCAAACTGTATATTCGGGAGTTGGTTCGACTTTATGGAGTTCCCTTGTCTATTATTTCAGACCGAGGTACTTAGTTTACCTCCCAGTTCTGGCGATCTTTTCAAAAGGGACTTGGGACTCAGATTAAGCTCACACTACATTTCATCCACAGACGGATGGCCAGCCAGAGTGGATAGTCCAGACTCTTGAGGATATGTTGAGGGCATGTGTTATGGATTTTAAACTTAGTTGGGATGATCATTTTCCCTTGATTGAGTTTGCTTATAATAACAGTTATCACTCTAGTATCCAAATGGCACCGTTCGAGGCTCTCTATGGGCGGAGGTATAAATCTCCCATCGGATGGTTTGAGGTTGGTGAGGCAGCTATGATAGGGCCAGATTCGATTCACGAGGCGATGGTGATGGTTCAGTTGATGAGGGACCGTTTGAAAACAACTCAGAGTCATCAGAAATCATATGCCGATGTGAGGAGAGGAGACTTGGAGTTTGATGTGGACGACTGGGTCTTTCTAAAAGGTATCTCCTATGAAGGGAGTCATGTATTTTTAGAAGAAGTGGAAACTCAGTCCCTGATATGTTGGCCCATACCGGGTTGTGAGGAGAGTTGGTAAGTGGCGTATGAGTTGGACTTGCCCTCGGAATTATCTTTGGTTCATCCTGTGTTTTCATGTGTAACTTTGAAAAAGTGCTTGGGTGATCCAGCTTTAGTAGTCCCGGCGGACAGCGTTGGCGTAAAGGATAACTTCAGCAATAAACAAATTTCGGTTAAAGTCTTATATCATCAAGTCCGTAAGCTAAGGAACAAAGAAGAGTTGAAGCATTATGGAGAAATCAGCATGTTGAAGGAGCTACGTGGGAAGCCGAAGCAGATATGATGGCTAAATACCCACACCTGTTCTCTACCGGCTCAGTTTTTGCTTGAGGTATTAGTTTTTTCCCTAAACCTCTAATCAATTTTCATGTTCCGTTCATGCGTACAAATTTTTTTATGATGTGGTAAATGTATGTGATGTCTGAATTCAGTTCAGTTATGTAGTTCTTTTTGGATGTAGTCATTCCGTCAGTTTTTAGCTTAATGAGAAATAATTATATATGGTGATTACTTGTTTCTGAGTTTTCTACATTATCCTAACATTCGAGGACGAATGTTCCCAAGGGGGAGATATTGTTATACCTCGGGAACCCGAGGATCAAACCCGGAAGTCATAATGGAGAAAAACTGAAAATTCGCACTAGGTCATAGAACGACCCGTGAGGTGGGTCGTGAGGGGTGACCACGAGTCGTGGAGTGACTCGTAGTCATGCAGGGCATGGCTAAGTTTTGGGGTGAGACCACGGGCATGACCATGAGTCCTGGTCAGGCCACACGACTCGTTGGGTCTCCCGTGGCCTACGTGGACCAGTTGGCAAATGGGAAAGGGGGCAGTGAAGACCACGTGTAGTGACCACGAGTCCTAGTCAGGAACCATGATTCATGTGGTCCCTTGGGGAGTTTGGGGCAGTGAGCATGACGATTCCTAACCACGAGTCATGACCCTTGGCAACAACTCGTGAGGTCCCTCGTTAGGAGGCCTTGACAGTGTTTTTCCTGCATTTTAATAAGGGTGTTTTCATAATTTCTAAGTTCCTAAGGCCGAAACTACATCGTTTTAAGCTCTAATTGGGGTATTTTAAGGGGGGATTAACTCATGTTAGGCCTCATTCATGCATGCAAGAGTTTAAGGAGGAGGATAGAAGGTGATTCAAGGTGTTCTTCTCCAGTTCCTCACAATTCCACCTTGAGCTTTCAAGGGAGATTAAGAATCAGTGTTTTCAGGTATGTAAGTTCATCAATGGGTGGTTCCTTCCACACCCATGCCCCTACTCTATGATTTTACTTATAAATTATCAAAAACTCATGGGGTTTTGTAATCGATTTGTATAAAAATTAAATAACTTAATTATGGGTCTTGTAATTTTAAAATCTTATCCTTATCTACTGAGTTTGATCATGTTTTGGGATTTAAATTGATTATAATATTATTGATCTTGAATTTATAAACAATTAAGCTCGTTTATGGATGCCCCATGATGAATTGATTTATGATCCATTGGTGATTTGATAAGCCCAACATGAATTATGAATTTATTTATGATTTTATTATGTTATCTACAATGAAGTTATGAATTTCAAGAATACATGCATGATCTACAAGTATGTATGAATTTTATCAATCATGAATTATGTTTTTGGCCGACCCACGACCTCAAGTCATGGCTAGTTCACAAATGTTCAAGCATGTTTACGATTATCATGATTTAACTAGCCCATGAATTCATGTATGTAATATTATGAGCACTATATTTGTTTTGGGAGTAGTATCGAACACCGAGTAGGTTCGGGGCTCAAGTTAAGCCTCGGATCTCATGAACTACGTGCCAGCATAGGTATGTCGGGACTCTTTTCATGTTAGTCCCTGGCCCAAACAGACCTTTTCATGATGATATCACACCTTCATGGTTCTACTATTGCCAAGGTACGAACACCCTCCCCACTAGGGTTACAAGTCGGGCTTCATGTGTGCTCATATGAGGTATGTCGGTTAAGAGAATCTCCCACTGTTCCTCATGGTTTATGCATGTTATGATTATGTATGCTTGCTCAAGTCATGTTAAGTGAATCACTTCTGTTATGACTATGATTATGTTATGTTATGAATGTTTTGAAAACCTTGAGCCATATGATATGTTATTATCATATACAATACGAGCATGATGTCCTACACTTATGATCATTTAGGAATTTCAAAAATGTTCTAAATGAACGTTTTTCTTACCTTGCATACTCTGTACATTCCACGTATTGACCACATACTTTCTATGCTATATCGTTTCATGATACAGGTCCCAGGTCTCAGGCACATCTTCACTGTTAGCTAGTTCAGCCTTGTTCTCAGCGTACTTGGTAAGTCCTCATGTTCTTAGGGCTGCATGTTCACACTCTATGTTATTTCTTTCAGTTTCTGGATATTGGATTAGTTGGGGAGTTGTCCCATCAATCCGCCTTTCATATTTAGAGGCCTACAAGACTATAAGTTGTATTTGCCGTATTGTATATGTCTAGTACCGATTTTCCCTTATGCTATGCTATGACTACATTCTTTATATTGAGTCTTCTCATGTTATTGAATTAGATGTATGCTCATGCCATGGGTTGACTTGGGGTCTCTCGAGGCTCCTTGTCCCGTGTCTACAATCCGGGTGTACGTTTTGGTCGTGACAAACTTTGTATCAGAGCCATAGGTTTATGGGTCCTAGGGAGTCTGAAAGCTGCGTTAAGTAGAGTCTTTTTCATGGGTGTGAAGTTCACCACACTTATAACGAAGAGGCTATGAGACGTTTACGAAATGTTCTCTTCTCTCATGATCTATGTCGTGAGATGAACATCCTTTACTCCTCTGGTTCATACTATTCGCGTTTGCAGAATCATGCCTCCACGTCGAGTAAACACTAGGAGAAACGAAAATGGTAATGATCATGAGGGTGCCCAGGATGGTGAGCATTAACCGGCTCCATCCGTTCATGAGGAGAATGTACCACAGCCAGCCACCAATGCTGAGTTTAGGGCGGCAATTCAGATGCTACAACAAGCCATCACCGCCTCGGTCAAGAATCAGACAATGGCACATCTCCGTCAGAATGTGAATGCGGAAGCAACTAGGGTGAGGGAATTTTAGAGGATGAGCCCTTCGGAGTTCACGGGGTAAAAGGTGGACGAGGATCCACATGATTTTATAGAAGAGATTCTGAAAATCACCCAAGTCATGGGGGTGACAATGGGGAATGCGTTGAATTGACCTCCTATCAGCTAAAGGGGGTAGCACACTTATGGTTTAAGCAATGGAGAGATGCCAGGGCAGCGGGTGCAAGCCCGATAGGATGGGATGAGTTTCACACTGCTTTCATGGATCAGTTCTTCCCTCAGGAGATAATGGAGCTTAAGGCGGCCGAGTTTGTTAATCTGAAGCAAGGTAGCATATCTGTCCAAGAGTATGCATTGGAGTTCACCTAGTTATATAAGTATGTTCCGGAGTTGGTGGTAGATCAGCGGGCTCGGGTGAGCCGCTTTGTGCATGGAGTAGCAGATTAATTGGACAAAGATTTTCGGATCGCCATGCTTCACCGGGACATCGATTTTCCCTATTGTATTGCATGCACAGCAGATGAAGTCAGTCTATAAGAGGCATAGAGAGGCCAAGAGGGCCAGGACCGACAGCTACGGGGTTTCTCAGGCCAGGTTATGAAGTGGACCACGTCAGCAGACTCATCATAGGTCCATTGCTCCAGCTCCATCATTGGCAAACACGCCATCCAGGTTCAGGGGATACCAAAGGAGCAGGGCTACAGGCTCGAGGGATCATGGTAGCATGTAGGTAGATCATACTTTCCCAGTCTGTGCGAGATACAGTAAAAATCATCCCAGGAGGTGCCTGGTCGGTGTAGATCTAGTTTCGGGTGTGGCAAACCCGGACACAGGATCAGAGATTTCCCTAAGGTAGTTCTACCACTCCAACAACACGACCCCCACAGCTGGGTGCTTCCACGAGTTCAGCAGGCGGTCAACACAAAAACAGGTTTTATGCCTTAGTGTCTCGCCAGGAGCAGGAGGCTTCGCCAGATGTGGTCACGGGTATGTTGCAAGTCTTCCATATTGATGCTTACACTTTTTTAGATCCAGGAGCTATAATTTTTTTTGTGACGCCTTACATTGCTAGTAGTTTTGGAGTTAGTCCTGAAATTTTGTCAGAACCATTCTCCATATCTACTCCAGCAGTGAATCAGAGGTAGCTAAGTGGGTGTATAGGGGTTTCCCTATTACAATGTTGCATAAGGTTACCTCCGTGGTACTAGTAGAGTTGTCCATGATGAACTTTGATATCATCTTGGGTATGGATTGGTTGTTTGTATGCTATGCTTCGATTAACTGTAGGACCCGTGCAGTAGAAATTCGATTTCTGGGTAAGTCAGTTTTGGAATGGAAGGGTAATTCCGCTGTACCTACTGATCGACTTATTTCATACCTTATGACCAGGAAAATGATCTCAAAGGGTTTCATGTACCACCTAGTTAGGGTTAAGGATGTAGAGTCCGAGACCCCGACTATTCAGTCAGTTCCTGTGGTGTGCGAGTATCAGGAGGTTTTCCCCGATGATTTGCCAGGTGTTTCTCCAAAAAGGAAAATTGATTTCATAATTGATTTATTGCCTGATACGAAGCCTATATCTATTCCTCCTTACAGGATGACTCCAGCTGAGCTAAAGGAGCTAAAAGAATAGTTGAAGGACTTGTTGGATAAGGGTTTCATTAGACCAATCAAGTCTCCATTGGATACACTGGTTCTCTTTGTTCGAAAAAAGGATGGGTCTCTTCTAATGTGTATTGACTATCGACAGCTGAATAAGGTCACTATAAGGAACAGGTACTCCTTGCCCAGGATCGAGGATTTATTTGACCATCTCCAGGTTGCCAGATGTTTCTCGAAGATAGATGTCAGGTATAGATACCATCAACTCAGAGTTCAGGAGTGTGGTATCCCGAAGACAACCCTCAGACGGTATGGCCATTATGAGTTTGTGGGTAAGTCATTTGGACTAACAGATGCTCTTGCAGCTTTTATGGACCTGATGAATAGGGTGTTCAAGCAGTATCTCAACATGTTCGTAATTGTGTTCATCAATGATAACCTTATATACTATTGGAGCGAGGAGGAGCATGCTACTCTCTTGCGTATAGTGCTTCAAGTCCTCAAGGATCGTCAGTTATATGAAAAGTTCAGAAAATATGAGTTTTGGTTGGAATCAAATGCATTTCTAGGCCATGTGGTTTCAGGTGAGGTCATTAAGGTAGATTCCGAGAAAATCGAAGCGGCGAAGAATTGGCCTAGACCGATGAATCCTTAAGAAATTTGGAGTTTCTTGGGCTTAGCAGGTTACTACTGGAGATTTGTTGAGGATTTCTCATCTATTGCAGCACCTTTGACCAAGTTGACTCAGAAAAAGATAAAGTTCCAATGGTCAGAGGATTGTGAGAAAAGCTTTCAAGAATTGAATACTCGACTCACTTCAGCATAAGTGTTGAAGATACCCGAGGGTACAGATGGCTTTGTTGTATATTATGATGCTTCAAGTTGAACTGGGATGTGTGTTGATGCAGCGTTGAAAAGTAATAGCATATGCCTCTCGACAGCTGAAGGTTCACGAAAGGAATTACCCAACCCATGATCTTGAGTTGGCCGCGGTAGTGTTTGCATTAAAGATATGACGACATTACCTGTATGGAGTCCACGTCGACGTGTTCATAGATTAGAAGAGCTTGCAATATATGTTCATGTAGAAAGATCTCAATCTTCGACAAAGGAGGTGGTTGGAGTTGCTAAAGCACTACCATATGAGTTTTGTATACCACTCGGGAAAGGCTAATGTGGTTGCGGATGCACTTAGTAGGATCTCTATGGAGAGTGTGTCCCATGTGGATGAGAGGAGGAAGGAGTAGGTGAAAGATGTCCACCGACATGCAAGGTTGGGAGATAGATTGATCGACTCGACCGAAGGCGACATTTTTGTGTAGAATGGGCCAGAATCGTCCTTGGTGGTTGATGTCAAATTTAAGCAAGATGAAGATCCGGTTTTGAGGAAGTTGAAGGAGGCAGTGCGGAGTCAAAAGGTGGAGGTTTTCTCCCAAGGGGGAGATGGTGTGCTACAATACCAGGGTCGACTACGTGTTTTGGACATCGATAATTTGAGAGTTCGGATATTACATGAGGCGCATGGTACCAGATGTTCTATCCATCCGGGATCCACGAAGATGTATTGGAACATGCAAAAGATCTATTGGTGGGATGGTATGAAGAAGGATATTGCAGGGTTCGTTGCCAAATGTCCGAACTGTCACAAGTGAAAGTCGAGCATCAAAGGTCGGGAGGCGTACTTTATGATATTAGTATCCCCACTTGGAAGTGGGTAGAGATTAATATGGATTTCATTACAGGCCTACCTCGTACTCGACGACACTATGATTCCATTTGGTTGGTGTTAGAAAGGTTAACTAAGGCTGCCCATTTTCTACTAGTGAAGACCATGGATTCAGCAGATGACTATACAAAACTATATATTTGGGAGTTGGTTCGGCTTCATAGAGATCCCTTGTCTATTATTTCAAACCGTGGTACTCAGTTTACCTCCCAGTTCTGGCGATCTTTTCAGAAGGGACTTGGGACTCAGATTAAGCTCAGCACAGTATCTCATCCACAGACAAATGGCCAGGCTGAGCGGACAATCCAGTCTCTTGAGGATATGTTGAGGCATGTGTTATGGATTTTAATGGTAGTTGGGATGATCATTTTCCCTTGATTAAGTTTTCTTATAATAACAGTTATCACTCTAGTATCCAAATGGCACCGTTCGAGGCCCTCTATTGGGGGAGGTGTAGATCTCCTATTGGATGGTTTGAGGTTGGTGAGGTATCTATAATAGGGCCATATTCGATTCACGAGGTGATGGTGAAGGTTTAGTTGATGAGGGACCGGTTGAAAACTGCTCAGAGTCGTCAGAAATCAAATGCCGATGTGAGGAGAAGAGACTTTGAGTTTGATGAGGATGACTGGGTATTTCTAAAGGTATCTCCCGTGAAGGGAATTATGCGGTTTGGGAAGAAAGGGAAACTCAGTCCCTGCTATGTTGGCCCCTACCGGGTTTTGAGGAGAGTTGGTAAGGTGGCGTATGAGTTGGACTTGCCCTCAGTGTTATCTTCGATTCATCTTGTGTTTCTTGTGTCACTTTTGAAAAAGTGCTTGGGTGATCCAGCTTTAGTAGTCCTGGTGGACAACGTTGGCGTAAAGTATAGCCTCAGCTATAAAGAAATTCCGATGAAAATCTTAGATTGTTAAGTCCGTAAGCGAAGAAACAAAGAAGTAGCTTCAGTTAAAGTATTGTGGAGAAATCAACATGTTGAAGGAGCTACATGGGAAGCCGAAGAGGATATGATGGCTAAATACCCACACTTGTTCTCTTCTGGCTCAGTTTTCGCTTGAGGTATTAGTTTTTTCCCTAAACCTCCCGGGTGGACAGCGTTGGCGTAAAGTATAGCCTCAGCTATAAAGAAATTCCGGTGAAAATCTTAGATCGTTAAGTTCGTAAGCTAAGGAACAAAGAAGTAGCTTCAGTTAAAGTATTGTGGAGAATCAACATGTTGAAGGAGCTGTATGGGAAGCCGAAGCGAATAAGATGGCTAAATACCCACACTTGTTCTCTTCTAGCTTAGTTTTCGCTTGAGGTATTAGTTTTTTCCCTAAACCTCTAATTAGTTTTCATGTTCCGTTCATGCATACAAATTTGTTTTATGATGTGTTAAATGTATGTGATGCCTGAATTCAGTTTAGTTATGTAGTTCTTTTCGGAGCTAGTCAATCCATCAGTTTTCAGCTTAATTATCAGTATTTATATGTGGTGATTTCTTATTTATGAGTTTTCTGGATGATCCTAACATTCAATGATGAATGCTCCAAAGGGGGAGATATTGTTATACCACGGGAACCCAAGGATCAGACCCGGAAGTCAAAATGTAGAAAAACTGAAAATTTGTACCGAGTCACAAAATGACCCGTAAGGTGGGTCGTGAGGTGTGACCAAAATTCGTGGAGTGACTCGTGGTCAAGCAGGGCACGACTAAGTTTTGGGGTGAGACCACGGGCATAACCATGAGTCGTGGTCAGGGGCAAATAGGAAAGGGGCTGTGAAGACCACGGGTGGTTACCCTGAGTCATTGTTAGCCACCATGAATTCGTGTGGTCCCTTGTGGGGTCCCCTAGGGAGTTTGGGGCAGTGAGCATGATGGGTCCTAACCATGAGTCGTGCCACTTGGCAACAACTCGTGAGGTCCCTCGTTAGGAGGCCCTGGCAGTGTTTTTCCTGCATTTTAATTAGGGTGTTTTAGTAATTCCTAAGTTCTTAAGGCCTAAACTACATCGTTTTAAGCTCTAAATGGGGTATTTTAAGGGGGATTATCTCATGTTAGGCCTCATTCATGCATGCAAGAGTTTAGGGAGGAGGATAGAAGGTGATTCAAGGTTTCTTCCCCAGTTCCTCACAATTCCACCTTGGGCTTTCAAGGGAGATTAAGAATCAATGTTTTCAGGTATGTAAGGTCATCAATGGGTGGTTTGTTCCACACCCTTGCCCCTACTCTATGATTTTACTTATAAATTATCAAAATCTCATGGGATTTTGTAATCGATTTGTATAAAAATTAAATAACTTAATTATGGGTATTGTGATTTTAAAATCCTATCATCATCTACTGATTTTAATCATCTTTTGGGATTTAAATTGATTATAATATTACTGATTTTGAATTTATAAACAATTAAGCTTGTTATTGGATGCTCCATGATAAATCGATTTATGATCCATTGGTGTTTTGATAAGCCTAGCATTAATTATGAATTTATTTATGATTTTTTTATGTTATTTACAACGAACTTATGAATTTCAACCTATATGCATGATCTACAAGTATGTATGAATTTTATCAATCATGAATTATATTTTTGGCTGACCCACGGGCCTCAAGTCATGGATAGTTCACATATGTTCAAGCATGTTTACAATTATCATGATTTAACTAGCCCATGAACTCATATATGTATTTTTTTGAGCACTATATACATTTTGGGAGTAGTATCAAACACCGAGTAGGTTCGGGGCTCAAGTCAAGCCTCGGATCTCATGAACTACGTACCACCATAGGTATGTCGGGACCCTTTTCACGTTAGTCCCTTTCCCAAACGACCCTTTTCATGGTGATATCACACCTTCATGGTTCTACCCTTGCCAAGGTACGAACACCCTCCCGACTAGGGTTACAAGTCGGGCTTCATGTGTGCTCATATGAGGTATGTCGGTTAAGAGAATCTCCCACTGTTCCTCATGGTTTATGCCTGTTATGATTATGTATGTTGTCTCAAGTCATGTTAAGTAAATCACTTCTATTATGACTATGATTATGTTATGTTACGAGTGTTTTGAAAACCTTGAGCCATATGATATGATATTATGATATACAATACGAGCATGACGTCCTACTATTATGATCATTTAGGAATTTTATATATGTTTTAAATGACCGTTTTACTTACTTTGAATACTCAGTACATTCCACGTAATGACCTCATACTTTCTATGCTATATAGTTTCATGATACAGGTCATTGTTCTCAGGCTCATCCTCACCCTTAGCTAGTTCTTCCTTGCTCTCAACATACTTGGTGAGTCTTCATGTTCCGAGGGCTTCATGTTCACACTCTATGTTATTTCTTTTAGTTTCTGGATATTGGATTAGTTGGGGAGTTGTCCCATCAATCCTCCTTTTATATTTAGGGGCTTATCAGGCTACAAGTTGTATTCGCTGTATTGTGTAAGTCTAATACTGATATTCCCTTATGCTATGCTATGACTACATTCTTTATGTTGAGTCTTCCACTCATGTGATTGAATTATATGTATGCTCATTCCATGGGTCGACTTGGGGTCTCTCGGGGCTCCTTGTCCCGTGTCTACGATCCAGGTGTACGTTTGGGTCATGACAAACTTGGTATCAGAGCCATAGGTTTGTGAGTCCCAGGGAGTCTGAAAGCCGCATTAAGTTTAGTCTTTTTCATGGGTATGAAGCACGCCAAACTTACGACGAAGGGGCTACGAGACGTTTAGAAAATGTTCCCTTCCTTATTATCTATCTCGTGCAATGAACGTCCTTTACTCCTCTAATTCATGCTACTCGCATTTGCAGAATCATGCCTCCACGTAGAGTAAACGCCAGGAGAAACGGAAATGGTAATGATCATGAGGGTGCCTAGGATGGTGAGCATCAGCCGGCTCCACCCGTTCATGAGGAGCACGTACCAGAGCCAGCCACCCATACTGAGTTTAGGGTGGCAATTTAGATGCTGGCATAGACCATGACTGCCTAAGTCTAGAAACAAATAGTGGCACATCTCCCTCAAAATGGGAATGCAGTGGCAGCTAGGGTGAGGGACTTTTTGAGGATGAGGCCTTAGGAGTTAACAGGGTCAAAGGTGGACGAGGATCCACACGATTTTATAGAGGAAATTCTAAAAATCACCCAAGTCATGGGGGTAGACAATGGGGAATGCATTGAATTGACCTCCTATCAGCTAAAGGGGGTAGCACACATATGGCTTAAGCAATGGAGTGATGCCGGGGCAGGGAGTGCAGGCCCGATAGGATGGGATGAGTTTCACACTACTTTCATGGATCGATTCTTCCCTCAAGATATGAAGGCACTTAAGGCGGCCGAGTTTGTTAATCTGAAGCAAGGTAGCGTGTTTGTCCAAGAGTATGCATTGGAGTTCACCCAGTTATCTAACTATCCTCTGGAGTTGGTGGCAGATCGGCGGGCTCAGGTGAGCCGCTTTGTGCATGGAGTAGCAGATTACTTGGACAAAGATTATTGGATCGCCATGCTTCATTGGGACATCGATTTTCCCCATATTTTATTGCATGCGCAGCAGATGGAGTCGGTATACAAGAGGCAGAGAGAGGCCAAGAGGGCCAGGACCGACAGCTTCGGGGTTTCTCAGTCCAGGTCAGGAAGTGGACCACGTCAGCAGACTCAGCACAGGTCCATTGCTCCAGCTCCATCATCATCCAGCACGCCATCTAGGTTTAGGGGATACAAGAGGAGCAGGGGTATAGGCTCGAGGGATCATGGTAGCATGTAGGTAGAGCGCACTTTCCCAGTTTGTGCGAGATACGGTAAAAATATCCCGAGAGGTGCCTGGTTGGTGCAGATGCTTGTTTCAGGTGTGGCAAACCCAGACACAGGATCAGAGATTGCCCTACAACCAGTTCTACCACTCCAGCAAAATGAACCCCACAACAGGGTGCTTCCACGAGTTCAGTAGGCGGTCAACGCAAAAATAGGTTTTATGCCCTAGTGCCTCGCCAGGAGCAGGAGGCTTCACCAGATGTGGTCATGGGTATGTTGCAAGTCTTCCATATTGATGCTTACTCTTTGTTAGATCCAGGAGCTACATTTTGTTTTGTGACACATTACATTGCTAGTAGTTTTGGAGTTAGTCATGAAATTTTA
This sequence comes from Datura wrightii, assembly GCA_035772735.1. Taxonomy (NCBI): domain Eukaryota; kingdom Viridiplantae; phylum Streptophyta; class Magnoliopsida; order Solanales; family Solanaceae; genus Datura; species Datura wrightii. Next base: position 52,001,840 of record JASDFA010000006.1, on the reverse strand, counting down.
TTCAGAACTGTTCTCCGTATCTAGTCCAGTCGGTGAATCAGTGGTAGCTAGGCGGGTGTGTTACGACCCGAGTTTACCCCCTAGCCGTAACACGGGACAAGGAACCCTGAAAGGCTCCAAGTCGACCCATGGAATAATCATTGAATACACTTAACATAAGATATGACTAGCAACGTGAATAAGCGGAAGCTAATAACTAGCATCTATATAACCCATAATAGAAATTTCAACAACACTGAGATACAACACTGAATCTGTCTAACAAGTCTAAAAGCCTTATACTAACTGAGGAGTTGCTGGGAGTATCCCCGAACTAACTCCCAAATTCTGAAAACTGAAACATAATAATAAAAAAAATAAGAATATAAGCCATGTCCTCGGAAGATGAGGACTCACCACTAACAGCTGGGAGAAGGAGAAGCATATCTAGCCACGCGACTGAACCTGGAGACCTGAATCTATATCATGAAATGATATAACACAAGAGGCGTCCGGTCAGTACTTGGAATGTACTAAGTATGCAGGAAGCATAATTGAACTAAACATACAAATATACAAAGAAGAAGTAATTTAACCACACATTAATAGTAATATAACTGAAAAGAGATACAACAATCTTATATGAGATCTACTTATACATATTAACATAATCACTTATAGAGACATTCATTAACATTAGATCAACTGATGCGCAACAAGTAACAAATAGAAATAATACAGAGGTACGATGTCGTGAATGATATCAAGAGGGTCCCTGACTGTCCAAGGGAGAGCTCCTGACTGTCAACGGGAAACATTCTCTCTAGGGAGAATCTCTGACTGCCAAAGGGGGAGAGATGCTCTGATATAGAGAGTTGCGGACGGGCTAGGGATGTTAGACCCAACCAACTAAGGAAAAGCATGCATGGCTAGTAGCTAGGGATGTGAGTCTAGGGAAACATTCTTACTAACGAGAATCCCGATCGACTAGGGAAACATTCTTGCTAACGAGAATCTCGAATGACTAGGAAAACATTCTTACTAATGAGAATACCAACTGCCTAACGCTAATCTAAATTTCAACAGCTAATCAGAGATAAGAACCTTTACTGATTTTCATCATACAACATTCCTTTCGACAAGATTGGGGCTACTTTCTAATAACAACAAGCCCAACAATTGCAATATCATTCACATCATCATATAGCATAAGGTCATGCATGATTAATAGATCCCACTCATACTTTATCAACGATGCATGGCTTCATTTATTTCAAAATGTACCATAAGCTAACATTTTATAAAATTTGGGAGACTTCGCTCCAAACAATGTGGTAATCTTATTTTTGAAAGATCATCATTTAAAATCGACATGTGAGCATTACCCAAAGCTTTGTCACACTTGGATCTAATCAATTCATTTTGAAAGCAGCAACATAATCATGGGTAGTTTTAGGAACGCGCTTTTCATCATCAACCTCATCATCATTTCACATTTATCATGAAGCACATATTTTATGAAATTTTCATCCATGGGCATTTTAGATTTAAAGATTTAGAAGAAAAAAATAATTTTAGTAAGGAAAACAATTTAGAATCAACCCAAGCTTCATAATCTATCAATATAAGTACAACCAAATCATACCCAATCAATTCAATCAAAACATGAAAACAACACATAATTTACTTCAATTGCTCAAGCCTACAACTCCAACTCAACCCAACATATTCGTCAATGTCATAATCAAGTCATCAGGGTTAATTATACAATATTCCTACAATTCCATCATGTTCATGAATTACTACGATAATCAAGGGAGAAATGAACAAATCTCATTCTATACTCAACCCAATTTATGACGAACATACTACACTCATACATTCTCAACCTATATATCATAATTCAAGATAACTCATCAATTAATAACCCAATTAAATTCACAATCACAGTAGATATTAGCATTTAGGATGAATAAAGAAAAATTTACCCTTTTTACAAACCCTAGATCATGCTTTTCTAGATTCATTGAAATTGGACATTTAATGAAAATATATTTGGGACACAAGGATGGGAGAGTATCCTTGTTGAAAGACCCGCATACCTGGTAGGAGAATAATCCCCTTGAATCGCACCTTGAAGCTCTTGAAGAAAATCCTTGAACATCGGGGAGGGGAGGAAGAAAGGTTTGAGAGAGTATTTTTAGAGAATGAGAGATTAGGCTTAGGAAAACCCCTTAAAGCATCCCAAATAGTACCCAAAATGACATCACTTTAAAGCTGGATACATGGAATTTTACCAAACTGCCCTTGAGAAAACCTAAAAATTTGCCCAAACTGGAACCCACGACCCTCCAAACGAGTTGTCGTCTCATAAAACGACTCGTCACTTCCATCCGTTGAATGCACCGGGCATCTTCAAACTTTCAACTTTTCAAACAATGACCAACAGGACAGGTCGTTGTCACCTACAACGAATCGTTGTATCCTCCCGTCGATTATACTGCTTCCTTGACTGGTGGCCCAACCATGACTGATATGACGAGTCGTTGCTTGGACCAACGACTCATTGTATCCTTCCATTGCCACCATTGGTCCTTCCTTCACCCTTCCTACCACGATCAAAACAACGGACTGTTACAAGTTCCAAAGACTCATTGTCACCATCCATTGCACCACTAGGGAAACTCAAGGTCCAACCCACAACTGCTTACGACGACTTGTCATTTACACGACCGAGTCGTTACATGGATCGTTCCTTCTCAGTAGCCCAGTCTGATATCTTACCACGACTGCTTCCAACGGGTCGTTATTTGTTACAATGACTCGTTCCTCCTCCCGTCCTGCAACTTTTTCCCATTTTTCAATAAATTTAAATTTCTTAACCCCGGGGTCTACTCTTAGGAACTTCTAGGGTATTAAATGGTGTATAGGTGTTGCCCAATTATAGTGTTGCATAAGGTTACCTTCATGGACCTAGTAGAGTTAGCCATGAGGGACTTTTATATCATCTTAGGTGTGGATTGGTTGTTTGTATGCTATGCTTTGATTAACTGTAGGACCCGTGCAGTAGAATTCCGATTTTTGGGTGGGTCAGTTTTGGAATGGAAGGGTAATTTCACTGTACCAACTGGTCGGTTTATTTCATACCTTAAGACCAGGAAAATGATATCTACGGGTTGCATGTACCACCTAGGTAGGATTAAGGATGTAGAGTCCAAGACCCTGACTATTCAGTCAGTTCCTGTGATGTGTGATTATCCAGAGGTTTTCCTTGATGATTTGCAAGGTGTTCCTCTGAAAAGGAAAATTGATTTTGAAATTGATCTATTGCCCAATACGCAGCCTATATCTATTTCTTCCTACAAGATGGCTCTAGCCGAGCTAAAGAAGTTAAAAGAACAGTTGAAGGACTTGTTTGATAAGGGTTTCATTAGACCAAGCAAGTCTCCATGGGGTGCACCGATTCTCTTTGTTCAATAGAAGGATGGGTCCCTTCAAATGTGTATTGACTATCGGTAGCTGAATAAGGTCACTGTCAAGAACAGGTACCCCTTGCCCAGGATAGGTTACTTATTTGACCAGCTCTAGGGTGCCAGGTGTTTCTCGAAGATATATCTCTGGTCCAGAAACCATTTAACTCAGAGTTTGGGAGTGTGATATCCCGAAGACAGCCCTCAAAACCCGTTTGGCCATTATGAGTTTGTCGTTATTTCATTTGGACTAACCAATGCTCCTGCAACTTTTATGGACCTGATGAACAGGGTGTTCAAGCAGTATCTAGACATGCTCGTAATTGTGTTCATCGATGATATCTTTATATACTCTCGGAGTGAGGAGGAGCATGCTACTCACTTGCGTATAGTGCTTCAAGTCCTCAAGGAACGTTAGTTATATGCAAAGTTTAGCAAATTTGAGTTTTTGTTGGACTCAGTGGCATTTCTAGGCCATTTGGTTTCAGGTGAGGGCATTAAGGTGGATTCCCAAAAAATTAAAGCAGTGAAGAATTGGCCTAGACCGATGAATCCTTAAAAAATTTGAAGTTTCTTTGGCCTAGCAGGTTACTACCAGAGACTTGTTGAGGGTTTCTCATCTATTGCGGCACCTTTGACCAAGCTGACTTAGAAAAAGATAAAGTTCCAATGGTCAGAGGATTGTGAGAAAAGCTTCCAAGAATTGAAGACCCGACTCATTTCAGCACAAGTGTTGACTTTATCCAATGGTACGGATGGCTTTTTTGTATATTGTGGTGCTTCGAGAGTCGGACTGGGATGTGTGTTGATGCAGCGCTAAAAAGTGTAGCATATGCCTCTCGACAGCTGAAGGTTCACCCATGATCTTGAGTTTGCCGCGGTAGTGTTTGCATTGAAGATATGGAGGAATTACTTGTATGGAGTCCACGTGGACTTATTCACGGATCACAAGATCTTGCAATATGTCTTCACATAGAAAGATCTCAATCTTCGACAAAGGAGGTGGTTGGAGTTGCTAAAGGACTATGATATGAGTTTTCTACACCACCCAGGCAAGGCTAATGTGGTTGCGGATGCACTTAGTAGGATATCTATGGAGAGTGTGTCTTATGTGGATGAGAAAAGGAAGGAGTTGCTGAAAGATGTCCACCGATATGCAGGGTTGGGAGTTGGATTGATCGATTCGATCGATGGTGGCGTTGTTGTGCAGAATAGGCCAGAATTGTCCTTGGTGGTTGATGTCAAATTTAAGCAACATGAAGATCCGGTTTTGAGGAAGCTGAAGGAGGCAGTGCGGAGTCAAAAGGTGGAGGTTTTCTCCCAAGGGAGAGATGGTGTGCCACGATACCAGGGTCAACTATGTGTTCTCAATGTCGATAATTTAAGAGTTTGGATATTACATGAGGCGCATGGTACCAGATGTTCTATCCATCCAGGATCCACGAAGATGTATCAGGACTTGTGAGAAATCTATTGGTGGGATGGTATGAAGAAGGATATTGCAGGGTTCATAGCCAAATGTCCAAACTGTTAGCAAGTGAAAGTCGAGCATCAAAGGCCGGGAGGCGTACTTTAGGATATTAGTATCCCCACTTGGAAGTGGGAAGAGATTAATATGGATTTCATTACAGGCCTACCTCGTACTCGACAACACTATGATTCCATTTGAGTGGTATTAGATAGGTTAACTAAGGCTGCCCATTTTCTACCAGTAAAGACCATGGATTCAGCAGATGACTATGCGAAACTGTATATTTGGGAGTTGGTTTGACTTCATGGAGTTCCCTTATCTATTATTTCAGACCGTGGTACTCAGTTTACCTCCCAGTTCTGGTGATCTATTCAGAAGGGACTTAGGACTCAGATTAAGCTCAACACAACATTTTATCCGCAGATGGATGGCTAGGCAGAGCGGACAATCCATACTCTTAAGGATATGTTGAGGGCATGTGTTATGGATTTAAAAGGTAGTTGGGATGATCATTTTCCCTTGATAGAGTTTTCTTATAATAACAGTTATTACTCTTATATCCAAATGGCACCATTCGAGGCCCTCTATGGGTGGAGGTGTAGATCCCTCATCAGATTGTTTGAGGTTGGTGAGGCAACTATGATAGGGACATATTCGGTTCACGAGGCTATGGTGAAGGTTCAGTTGATGAGGGACCGGTTGAAAACCACTCAGAGTTGTCAGAAATCATATGCCGATGTGAGGAGAAGAGACTTGGAGTTTGATGTGGAAGACTAGGTATTTCTAAAGGTATCTCCCATGAAGGGAGTCATGCGGTTTGGGAAGAAGGGGAAACTCAGTGCCCACTATGTTGGCCCCTACCGGGTTGTGAGGAGAGTTTGTAAGGTGGCATATGAGTTGGACTTTCCCTTGGAGTTATCTTCAGTTCATCCTATGTTTCATGTGTCACCTTTGAAAAAGTGCTTGGGTGATCCAACTTTAGTAGTCCCGGTGAACAGCGTTGGCATAAAGGATAGCCTCAACTATGAAGAAATTCCGGTGAAAATCTTAGATCGTCAAGTCCGTAAGCTAAGGAACAAATAAGTAGCTTCAGTTGAAGTATTGTGGAGAAATCAGTATGTTGAAGGAGCTACGTGCGAAGCTGAAGCGGATATGATGGCTAAATACCCTCAACTATTCTATACTGGCTCAGTTTTTGCTTGAGGTATTAGTTTTTTCCCTAAAACTCTAATCAGTTTTCATGTTCCGTTCATGCATACAAGTTTGTTTTATGATGTGGCAAATGTATGTGACGTCTGAATTCAGTTCAGTTATGTAATTCTTTTCGGAGGTAGTCAATCCTTCAGTTTTCAGCTTAATGATCAGTATTTATATATGGTGATTGCTTGTTTCTGAGTTTTCTGCATGATTTTAACATTCGAGGATGAATGTTCCCAAGGGGGAGATATTGTTATCCCCTAAGAACCAAAGGATCAGACTCGAAAGTCAAATTAGAGAAAAATTAGAAATTCACACCAGGTCACAGAATGACCCGTAAGGTCGGTCATGAGGGGAGACCATGAGTTATTGAGTGAATCGTAGTCAAGCAGGGCATGGCTAGGTTTTGGGGTGAGACCACGGGCATGACCATGAGTCGTGGTCAGGCAACACAACTTATTGGGTCTCCTATGGCCTAGGTGGACCAAATGGAAAATGGGAAAGGGGTAGTGAACCCCATGGGTGGTGACCACGAGACATGGTCAACCACCATGATTCGTGTGGTCCCTCATGGGGTTCCCCTAGGGAGTTTGGGGCAGTGAGCATGACGGTTCCTAACCACGAGTCGTACCCCATGGCAACGACTTGTGAGGTCCCTCGTTAGGAGGCCCTGACAGTGTTTTTCCTATGTTTTAATAAGTGTGTTTTCATAATTCCTAAGTTCGTAAGGCCTAAACTACGTTGTTTTAAGATCTAAATGGGGTCTTTTAAGGGGGATTATCTTATGTTAGTCCTCATTCATGCATGCAAGAGTTTAAGGAGGAGGATAGAAGGTGATTCAAGGTGTTCTTCCCTAATTCCTCACAATTCCACCTTGGGCTTTCAAGGGAGATTAAGAATTAATGTTTTCAGGTATGTAAGGTCATCAATGGGTGGTTCCTTCCAGACCTATGCCCCTACTCTATGATTTTACTTATAAATTATCAAAAATTCATGGGGTTTTATGATTTGTATAAAATTTAAATGACTTAATTATGGGTCTTGTGATTTTGAAATCTTGTCCTCATCTATTGATTTGATCATCTTTTGGGATTTAAATTGATTATAATATTATTGATTTTGAATTTCTAAACAATTAAGCTAGTTTATGGATGCCCTATTGATCCATTGATCCATTGGTGTTTTGATAAGCCCAACATGAATTATGAATTGATTTATGATTTTATTATGTTATCTAATACGAACTTATGAATTTCAAGCTACATGCATGATCTACAAGTATGTATGAATTTTTTCAATCATGAATTATGTTTTTGGCCGACCCACAGGCCTCAAGTCATGGATAGTTCACATATGTTCAAGCATGTTTACGATTATCATGATTTAACTAGACCATGAACTCATGTATGTATTATTATGAGCAATATATATTTTTTGGGAGTAGTATCGAACACCGAGTAGGTTCAGCGCTCAATTCAAGCCTCGGGTCTCATGAACTACGTGCCACTGTAGGTATGTCGGAACCCTTTTCATGTTAGTCCCTAGCCCAAACGGCCCTTTTGATGGTGATATCACACCTTCATGGTTCTACCCTTGGCAAGGTACGAACACCCTCCCGACTAGGGTTGCAAGTCGGGCTTCATGTGTGCTCATATGAGATATGTCGATTAAGAGAATCTCCCACTATTCCTCATAGTTTATGCATGTTATGATTATGTATGTTGGCTCAAGTCTTGTTAAGTAAATCACTTCTATTATGACTATGATTATTTTATGTTACGAATGTTATGAAAACCTTGAGCCATATGATATGTTATTATGACATATGACACGATCGTGAAGTCCTACTCTTATGATCATTTAGGAATTTCATATATGTTTTAAATGACCGTTTTACTTACCTTGCACACTCAGTACATTCCACGTACTGATCACATACTTTCTATGCTGTATCATTTCATGATACAGGTCCCAATTCTCAGGCTCATCCTCACCCGTAGCTAGTTCAGCCTTGCTCTCAGCGTACTTGGTGAGTCCTCATGTTTCAAGGGCTGCATGTTCACAATCTATGTTATTTCATTCAGTTTCTTGATATTAGATTAGTTGGGAAGTTGTCCCATCAATCCTCCTTTCATGTTTAGAGGCTTATCAGACTACAAGTTGTATTCGTCGTATTGTATAAGTCTAGTACTGATTTTCCCTTATGCTATGCTATGACTATGTTCTTTATGTTGAGTCTTTCGTTCATGTGATTGAATTAGATGTAGGCTCATGCCATGGGTCGACTTGGGGTCTCCCAGGGCTCCTGTCCTATTTCTACGATTTGGGTGTACGCTTGGGTCGTGACATTTACTTAAGTAGTTAAATGCAGTAAGTAAAAAAAACAATAATTTTAGCGTGAAAAACACCAGATCAAAAGATGAAAAACTACGACCACTACCTCCACAGGATTTTCTTCAACTCCAGTAAACTCAATGAGCCTCTTCAATAGAAAATTACAACTCTGTAACCTAAAGAAGTTATAAACTCTAATTCCTAGCTGCTCACTCTCCTTCCTAGGAATGTGTCCCTGACGCCTTCTAGTGTACTCAACTTGAAGACTAAATGTTCTTGATTCAGTTTATAACTTCATTAAATAAAGATTACATCAAATTAACACTCGATGAACAACTTCTAGTACAAGATTTCTAACTCTAGCCTATCACTTTACTAGGACCAAGTTCTTCAATTGAGTTTCTTTGCACTTCGGGTGTTTTAGAATATCTGGCTTTGCTAATTGTCTTTTTTCCCTCTTTGTAAGTGCATGCATAACTCTGAGTAGAAACTCTTCTATTTATGCACAACTCTTCACAGAGTTCTTCTCAACTTCAAACTCTTCACTGTAATAGTTTCTTCTTGCTTAGGAGTTCTATTCCAAATACAACTTCTTTGTCAAGTCTATCTCTTGGCTTTATTTGTGTTTTAATCACACTCCAACTCTTTCAAATTAACACATGTTTATTTCTCTAAGCTTTGTGTGACATGGCTTAAGTATCTCTTGATGCGTGCATACTTGTCTTTAATTGGACATTATACTGCTGTAATTTCAGCTCATTTAGATAGTGGCTTTGGCACTCCTTTGGAACAACTTGACTCACCCATTGCATCATCATCTTGTCAATCATCAAAATAACATAGAACCTAACAAAATTTCTATTTTGATGATGACAAACCTTTCATCCTTGTGCAATCAACTATCATTACCTGTAGAGCCAAGATAGCTAACACTTGATTGAAACAGGTTAGTTAATCCATTAGATAGGATTTTGGAAATGATTTTGTTAGTAAAAGTTGGATAAAATGTCAGGTCTCATATCTAAACAGTAGAGGGTGAATTAACCTTTGGAATAAACACCACAAGTATGAGTGCAGTATTTGGTGAGTTTTCCTGTGAAGAAATCCTGAACATAGTTAATGACATCGTCTTTAATGATATGCCAACATTTATATAAGAATACCATTATAACCATTCGACCCAGTAGAACTGAGGGTACCAAGGAAAAAATAACATCTCTAACTTCTTCCTGGTTTGGAATGGAAGTCAGCGCACTTTTTTCACTGTCACTAATGGTATTAGGAATAGAGTCTAAAATTTTATGTTTCATGGTAGGTTTCTCTAAGATAAGAAGTTAGTTGAACTTCTTGAAAATAATTTCCTCCTTTTGGATTCACATACCATTGTGATTCTTGATTCTTGTAATCTGCAGTTTTCTTGTTTTTTTCTTTGAGAATGTTATAAAAGATATTTACTATTGAAGTCTCCCTTTCCAAACTAGTTGATTTGGGACTTCTGTTTTAGGCACTTGATATATGTAGCCCGAATTTTGTTAGAATTAGCTCCGAAAAAGTCAATATTATCCTCAACATTTGATTCCTCAGAAAGCACAGATTTGTACTCCCATTAAGCATTATGAGCATTCATATATATATAAATATATCATATGTAGCTCATTGATAATGTCAAGGGAGAAATATACTTCACCATTATAAAATCATAGAGTAATGGTTGCCAATGATAGATACAACAGAAGATGGAAGAGCGGCTCACCAAAATCCATAAACTAAAGACAAACTTAACAAGTAGTCATAATTTTTCAAAATAAAATTCCATCTTTATTTTTATTTGATATTCATTTTTTAGCTTTCTTGACATACTTCTTTCCTTTTTTACACTTCAAATTAAATTATTCAATGTGTTTACGCTAAAAATGGTATAATCGAATTTGTACATTTGATCTAAGAGCACGTAAATTGATTTTACCAAGTAATGAAATTATAAAAAAATAACTTGCAAGGTATAAACAATAAACAAGTAATCAAACAATAGGAATTAAGATAAGAAATAGAATTATCCCAAGCCCTGATGTGTATGATTAACAATGTTACTAGATAAGACAATTTTGGAACCCTTAGATTGTTAAAAATAAGAATTAATAGTGTACAGAACTTGGTATAATGCTTATGAATGAATGAAGTTCAGATGCCTTCCCACAAGAATGCAAGACTATTTATATCTAAGTTACAGGGAATAAGATCCACAAATCAATCCCTCATTAAATCTATTAATTGTTCATTATTGCTATTGACTAACGACACACAAATCTCGAGCTTTTTCATAATAACTGGATTGTTGGCCTTGTCTTGACAAGTTATAGATTGGTATCTGACTGTTACACCCCATAAGTTCTTGACACTTAGTTGGCCTATTCACATATTGGTTAAGCGTTTTAGAATTCCATACATGCGAGAAAAGGGCCGGGGGAGAGACCGGACAAGCGCCAAGTCGGAGCATTGCAAGGCAAATGCGACTTATAAATCGCATTCGACAAATGCGACTTAAAGGCCCCAAGTATATAAGGCCTCCCACTTCGTTTTTAAGTCATTTATTATATTATTTTCATTGAAAACGACCAGAAAACAGAGAGGATGAAGGGTTAACGTAAATTTCCGTCCGATTACGCCATCAAACGCAGTCCAAACTCAAATTAACTTCGGGTATCGAAGTATAAAGCTGCAGGGAGCATTCCTACGGAGTTAGTTTCGCGAGAATTGCCCGTCGAAGCGGCGGCCCGTAGAGTCAAAGTTATTGGAATTGCTCCAAACTACTGTTAATACACTTCTGGCAATAAAGTAAGTATTTCTCCCTTCTAGACTCCCGAGAAATTGCGAGTTTTTGGCCGTTCTTTGATAAGTCATAAAATAGGCTGTAAATATATTCATAAGTATGGTTTCTCTCCAAAATAATAATAGTATTAATTCTATTCCTTTGTGAATATGAATACAGTTGGGGAAATAGCTGATATTAGCCGAGCTACGCCAGTTAATTAGGAAACCGGTAGTTAAGGTGTGTAAAGCCAGTTTCTTTCGGCAAGCTAGTAGTTCCAGTATAAAAAATTAGTACAAATTCTAGTAGAATGTTTCAGAAGACGTATATTATATTCAGTATAGTTCCAGTATAAAAAATTAGTACAAATTCCAGTAGAATGTTTCAGAAGATGTACATTATATTTAGTATGAGTTCAGTAATTATGTTAGAATTATAATAAAGTGTTCAGCATGAAAACAGTAAAACAATATAAGTCCCAGCAGAATATTCCAGAAATATTATTACAGATTTAGTATATTTCAGTATCAGATTCAGTACATTTCAATATGAGATTCAAAACAGAATACCAGAAAATAAATATTATTATCAGATCCAGTATATATATTACATGTGCCTATTGCTATCTGTGGGGACATGATTTGTTCTGTGTTGGGCACCCTTAGAGCTTCCTTGACTGCCCCAGGGTTAATAGCTATGTCGACTTGCCTGGCAGAGGGTGAGGATACGTCGCTCTACGGAGTGGCATGCCGTCTGCCAGCGGACGAAGATAGGATGCAGATTCCCCATAGCAGGATGATCAGCACTATACCACACCCCCTATCGAGTGCTTGCGCCCGGGGTGCAGATTTCAGATTTCAGATTACAGATTTCAGATTTCAGATTTCAGGAGTCCTCCGGACTCAGATATAGCTATAGTCAGGGGCCCAGTGAGCTCAAGTTGCATACCCAGGGGGCCTGCTTGATGCTCATAGTTACTAGGTGGATGGTATGACCTGGGTAGGGGTATATACATTGTGTGTTGGTTGGTACCTTACGGCTTATGGGGGCTGGTAAGGTTCTTGTATGCTATGTTGTGTTAGTTATTAATAGATAGAAAGTAGACCGCCATGTTATCAGGTATGACTCTTACTCTCTTCAGTAAAGTTATGCTCTTTTCAGTCAGTCTCAACCCATCTCCTATTACTTCAGTATCTATCAGTATTATTGTTTGCTTTCAGTTATTTTTAGTTATTACTTGCGTACTCAGTACCAGTGGTACTGACGCCCGTTTTGGGGCGCTGCATTACTTGCATGCAGGTACTTATAGACGAGGAGCAGATCCCTTCCAGCCAGCGTACAGAGTCTTCAGCTCTTGTCATCCGGAGCTTGACAGCTAAAGGTTTACTTCCCTTTTTGTTTGTATAGTATGGGTAGGTCGGGGCCCTGTCCCGACCATCTTATTATTCTTAGAGGCTTGCAGATTGTATATTCCCTGTGGTTAGTTGTACTGGTAGTGTGTATATTTTTAGTTTGCATGTGATGGTCGTGTGGGGCCTTGTTCAGTTGTCAGTTGGTGACCTTGTCGGTCACATATCAGTTTAGAACTTGATTCTACTTTTTAGTGATAACTAGTCAGCATGGTGGCCTTGTCGGCCTGCATAGGTTCCCTTATGTTCAGTTGTTCTAGGTAGCTTTTATATTCCTATAGATGGCTATAGGCCTTGTCGGCTGGAGGGTATATTTACAGTCGTTATATAGCCCGTTGTTTTCATAAATCCAGAATTAGAGCCAGCCTGACACCAGAAGTGCTTAGGCTCAGTAGTCCAGCAGTCCAGGTCCTAGTAGGGCACCAGGTTCCAGTCATGCCTCCCAAGGCGGGGCGTGACACTGACCCTATATTTTTGAAGTTTGGCGGGCCTTACTAATATGACACCGTCCTTTACCATATTGGTTGATTCTTTGTGAGTACGACCATCCTCATCAGTTATGTGTCAAAAGTAGTACTCAGTATTGTCCTTATTGAGTCATGTTTGAGTTATTCTCCTTGCCACATGTCACTTATTGATTCACCCATGCGTCAAGGCTAATTGTTACTCCATACAGATAGCCCCTCCACTTTTCTATTACCTTCTAACTTGTGGCTGGGAAGTGGAAAGGTTTTTCAATCTAGGTGGGAAGCAAATAAACAGTCTTCTGACACTTCATTATGACATAGATCTTTTCACATTTAAATCTCCGAACACAATCCTTTCTATGATTGGTTCAGAATCCCACTATCGCAACAATGATGGATTTTTTATTTTCAAATGTTACATAAATCTTTTTAATTTTTTTCTTTGAATCATCTTCTTCAAACCTTTTCTTTAAATTCTTCTTCCTTTTCTTTTGCAACTTCTCCATCTTCCTACTCTCATAAAAAACCATCTTATTACCTTATCACTTTACTCATTATGCCAATATCTTCTTCTCCATACCAAAATGCGTCATTCGCTAGTCACGAAAAGTTACTTGCATTGCTCAACCTCCATGGCGTTAGGGCTATTGGTTGGACCATCATAAACAATTAGGAAATTCCGCTGGGCATTTGTGAATACTAAATTCAACTTGAAGAAGACATCACCTCAAGTATCGAGCATCATAGGCGACTAAATTTAGTTACGCAAGAGGTTGTCAAAAAGAAAATCATCAAGTGGCTAGATGTTGGTGTTGTGTTTTCGATTTTAGATAGTAAATAAGTGAGTGCTATGCAATATGTACCCGATAAGGGGGGGGATGCCAAGTGAGAAGAATGAATTAATCTTAACCAGAACAATAACATGATGTAAGAGTCTACGGACTACAACATGAAGATGAATACAGCCACACAGAAAGACCATTTCTTTATTCCGTTCATCAACTAGATGCTTGATTGGCCGGCTGAAGAATCTTTTTACTACTTCCTTGATGGCTATTCGGGGTACAATCATATCAGTATTGCACTTGATGATTATGAGAAGACCACTTTTATATGCCCTTATGGGATATCTACATTAGTTGGATTCCATTTAGGTTATGTGTGACGCACCAACCACCTGTCACGACCCTAATATACATCCGGATCGTAGACATGGGACAAGGAGCCCCGAGAGATCCTAAGTCGACCCATGCATGAGCAAACATCTAATTCAGTCACATGAGCTGAAGACTTAACATATAAGAATGTAATCATAACATAGCCAAAGGGAAATATCAGTACAAAACTTATATAATATGGCTGAATACTACTTGCAGTCTGGTAAGCCTCTAAACATGAAGGATGGATTGATGGGACAAATCCCGAACTAATCCAACATCCAGAAACTGAAAGAACAACATAGAGTATGAACATACAACCATTGAAACATGAGGACTCACCATGAGCGCTGGGAGCGAATCTGAAACTATCTGCGGGTGAGGATGAGCCTGAGAACTGGGACCTGTATCATGAAATAATACAGCATAGAAAGTATTTGATCAGTACGTGGAATGTGCTGAGTATGCAAGATAAGTAAAATGGACATTTAAAACATGTATGAAATTCAAAAATGATCATAAGAGTAGGACGTCATGCTCGTATCGTAAATCATAATAACATATCATATGACTCAAGGTTTTCAAAACATTCATAATATAACATAATCATAATCATGATAGAAGAGATTTAATTAACATGAATTGAGCCAATATACATAATCATAACATGCATAAATCATGAGGAACAATTTCTCTTACCGACATGCCCTATATGAGTACACATCAAGTCCGACCTGTAACCCTAGTCGGGAGGGTGTACGTACCTTGTCAAGGGTAGAACCATGAAAGTGTGATATCACCATGAAAAGGGGCCATTTGGGACAAGGACTAACATGAAAGGGTCCCGACATACCTACAGTGGCATGTAGTTCATGAGATCTGGGGCTTAACCTGATCCCCGAACCTACTTGGTGTTTGATACTACACCCAAAAAATATATATAGTGCTCAAAATAATACATACATGAGTTCATTGGCTAGTTAAATCGTGATAATTGTAAACATGCTTGAACATATGCGATCTAGCCATGACATGAGGCCTGTGAGTCGGTTGAAAACATAATTCACGATTAATAAGATTCATACATACTTGTAGATCATGTATATAGCTTGAATTTCTTAAAATCATAATGGGTAACATAAAAAATTCAAAATTAAATCATAATTAATGTTGGGCTTGTCGAGATCTTCAATTAAAAAATAGATCGTAAGTCGATTCATCATGGGGCATGCATAATTAAGCTTAATTGCTTAGAAATTAAATCAATAATATTATAATCAATTTAAATCTAAAAAAATGATCAAAATCGGTATATTATGATAAGATTTTAAAATCAAAAAATGTTACACCCCGTAAAAGTTAACGAATTGTAGGCGTACGCATGAATTTGAAATAGATAAAGAGAGTACGACGCGTGGAAACAAGACTCAGAAGTTGGGTCGAGTGAGGCTAGGACGCACAGGGCCAGCGTGACGTGCCAGCCGGCAGGGCACCAGCCAGTGCGGCGCGCCAGGCCAATGGCGCTTTGAGAGGTGCAAGGCGCCAGGCCATTGGCACCTTGAGAGGCGCAACGCACCAGGCACCTTGGCACTTTGAGAGGAGCGGGGCGCCCCCTTGCCACCGCCTAAAGTGTATATATAGCTCCTTAGTTTAATTGCAATTCATTTGAAAATTTCCTCTCAGCCAGAACTAAAGAAGAACACAATTTTCTATCAACTTTCATTCGTTTACGCTATGAAATGCCGCCCGAATTCAAATTAACTTCGATTATTGAAGTTTAAGGCTGCAGGGAACATTGCTATGGAGTTATATTCACAAAATTCACCCAGCAAATCATAACCCCGCCGAGCCAAAGTCATTGGATTTGCTTTAAACTAATTCCTATACGGTCACAGGCTTCAAGTAAGCATTTCTCCCTTCTGGACTTTCGAGAAATTATGAGTTTTCGACTGTGTTCCGTTAAGTTGAAATATAGTTAACTTTATATTGAAATATAGTTAATCTTTATATATAAAGTTATCATTTTATCAAATTTAGTACTGAAACTAGTCATGTTCCCCAGTAATACGATTGCAGTTGAAAAGAGTAGTTGAATACAGATTGAAACTCACTAGTTAATCGGTAATCGGTGAATGAGGTATGATACGGCAGTTTCCTTCGGCAAGTTAGTTTCTTTAGCATGATAACTCAGTTTGAATCCCAGTAAGAATACCAGAAGCATGCCTATTATGATTAGTTCTTGTTATTAGCTGAAATCCATATTCCATTTTAGTTTGGGACGATTTATACCTATATATCCTTCATGACTGGCCCCAGAATTATTAGCTGTGTCGACGCCGCCAGGGGTGAGATGACGTAGCTCTACGGAGTGTATTCCGTCCGCAAGGGATGAAGATGGGGTTCCTAGTCCTCATATGCCGTGGTTGGCTTTATACATCCCCGTCGAGCCTGGTGCCCGGGGTGTAGATACCAGGAGTCCACTAGACTCAAACACAGCTACAGTCGGGGCCGAGCGAGCTCAGTTGCAGACTCAGGGGACCGGTAGGACGGGTATAGATATTAGTTGACCAGTGCGACCTTGATAGGAGTATATAGACTAAAGTGTACTCACCAGGGCTTATGGGGGCCCCAAGTGGATTATTTTGTGCTGATTGTACCTTTCGGCTTCTTGGGGCGAGGTAAGGTTTTTGTTTGCTATAGTTATTTAAAACTAGATGGTAAGGATATCTATTACTCAGGTATGATCTATATCCCTTCATTCAAGTTATTCTCTATGTCTTTATTTCAGTCATTTATAGTTATCGCCTGACATATTCAGTACATATTGTACTGACACCCCTTTCTAGGATACTGCATTACTTGCCTACAGGTACAGATAGACGAGGAGCAGGTCCCTTTTAGCCTCTAGCCAAGATTAGCAGAAGAGTCAGCTCCTTTCTTCCAGAGCTTATAGACAAAAGGTTTACTCCTTTTTGATTGTACAGTTTATGGCTAGGCCGAGGCCCTGTCCCGACCATCATATTACTCCTAGAGGCTTGCAGATTATTTTTATTTTCTTGTGGTTAGCTGTTATTGGCCATTTGGGCCTATATATATTTTAGTTTATGTGTTGGCCGTGTGGGGCATTGTTTAGCTAGCAGATTAGCGGCCTTGTCGGCCATAGTTTAGCTTAGCATAGGTTTTACTTTACAGTCATAACTAGACATCATGGTGGTCTTGTTGGCCCGAATAAGATCCCCTGTTATTGCCTGTTTCTGGTTAAATGTTTTTCTTTACTGGTGGCTATAAGGCCTTGTCGGCCGAAGGTTGTATTTACAGCTGAGATACAGCCTGTTGTTTTCTTGATTTGGGGAGTAGTCTCGCACCAAGAGTGTGCAGGCCTAGTTGAGTCAGTTCAAATCCTAGTAGGACACCAAGTGCCAGTCATGCCTCCCAAGGTGGGGCGTGACAAACTTTGTATCAGAGCCGGTCGTATCCTAGGGAATCTACAAGCTGTGCTAAGTAGAGTCTTGTCTATGGATGTGTTGTACACCACATTCTATAGGCAGGAGGCTGCAAGGCATGATAGGATGGTTACTCTTTCTTCTTATCTAGTTGTGCTATAGAGCTGTACAGTATAGGGTTAAGTCCCTAAGCTTACCATAATCTTTTATCTACAGCGAAATGGTAGACCCGCAACACACCACGACTGGTAGGAGATTGGATGTTACAGCAAAGGAACACTAGCAGGGTGCCTCAGTCAGAGTCAGCCCAATCTAAGGGTGATAGGGAGACCTCATTTCGGTCTCCCCAGCACTCTCCACCACGTCAGGAACCGCTTAGAGTGGCAAATGTGACGGTACGGCCTCCAGCAGTCTCTATACCAGTACCATCGGATCAAGAGGTTATGAGTGTTGTTGTTATGCTAGCTCAGATGATGGCTGCCTAACATCATCCAGTGGCATCAGTGGTCGCAAAGTCCATAGGAGGACCTGGTAGTTCGAGGGTCTTGGAGTTTCTTGCACTGAGTACCCCGTAGTTCACAAGGATGGATCGGGCGAAGGACCCTCAGGATTTCTTAGATCAGGTGCAGCGAATTATCAG
Organism: Datura wrightii; assembly: GCA_035772735.1. NCBI lineage: Eukaryota > Viridiplantae > Streptophyta > Magnoliopsida > Solanales > Solanaceae > Datura > Datura wrightii. The sequence continues at coordinate 51,983,464 of JASDFA010000006.1, read as the reverse complement.
GGTGATGCATGCCACACCTGCAGAGTCGGTTGAGTTTGCAGCATTTCGGCTATGGGATATCGCAGTACTATGGTACGAGAGTTGGGAGAGGTCCTGAGGGAGAGGTGTGGCGCCGTTGCCGGGGACTCGGCAAAGTTCAGTGAATTTGTCTTTTTCTGTGTGATTTTTAAATTTCCTTAAGTGTTAGAAATTTTTTTTCTTTATTAGTTTTAGATTTATTTTAAATTTTTATTTTTAATCTGATACCCTTCTTAACATGACATCGTGGAATATAAATGGGTTAAATGGTGGATACTCTTATTTTTATGAGTCTTGTCTGAATTGCGGAGGACCCCACTTATGGAAACATTGTAATACCTGTAATATATGTGGTGGTCAAAATGGCCATTGCAATGGTTGCCCAAATGCATATGCTTGTAATATATGTGGAGGTGAAGATGGCCATTGGGATGGCTGTCCGAATGCATACTCCCCTCCCCCAAGCCCCTCTGTGATCCTTCTATTGTTTTTGCTGATTATAGGCATGATGAAAATGAGGAGTTGGAATGCCAAGCTCGAATAGAAGACACGCTAAAACAGATCGTTGAGCAAACAGAAGCAATGAAGGAGGAGAGGGAAGCATTGAGAATTCAGCAAGAGGAAAATGGAGAGGCCCTAGAAATGATAAGCAAAAAGTTCATGGAGATGAGGGCTGAAGCTGAAGCTTGCTCTGAAGTTCAAGTGACAGTTTTATGCAATACTCAAGAGGGACTACAAGGAGAAGATGAGAGTGAGTTCTTGAAACAAGCTCAACTGTTGGAAGCTCCCAAGAGTCTCCATGATTGTCTCACACGTATAGCCGATCCATTTTAGAAAGAAGAGATAGAGTACCTACCATTTGACAGTCATGGGGAATTAGATGTCGATGTAAAGAAGGTGGATACAAGTAAGGAGGTCAAGTACAATGCAGTTTCAGAGTTGAGGTGTATTGTACCCCACTGGAATCATTTTTCGACATTGAGTTTGGTTGACAACCTAGAACTAGAGTATTCCAAGCTTGTGGAGAAAGTTATAGAGGGGGAACAAGCCCCATATATTTTGAAATTTGTTGATTCTGAAAGAAAGAATGACTTCACTTACTTAAGGGCCAATAAATGCCAAAGGCGATATCTGCTGCTTGGTCCTTGCATTTTTTCACCACCACCCTGGGAACATAAGAGAAAATTAGAGAAGAAATTAGGGGTGAGATTCATATCCTCAAGGTGGAGGAAAAAGTGGTGAAACTTGATACGTCGTGCCGCGATGTAAAATTAGTCGCTCCTTGGGAGGCAACCCAAGGAACCATGGGTACCATTTTAATTTCTTGCATTTGAGTTGATTTTATTTATTTTTCATCTTGTGTTGTTTTTGGTGGAAAGTTAAGTACAAATGGAGGGGAAGTCTGAGTAACCTTCAAGGAGGAAGCTACGAAGCATGAAAGAGGATAAGTGTGGGGTCAAATACCCACTTGTTCAAAGGAAGAAAAACATGTTATTAACTAGGCCTAGAGGCCTCAAGGAGTATTTCTCATCCTGTTTAATTTTAATTTGATGCTATGAGTACATAGCATGATTCAAGTGTGGGGTGAGGAAAATTTCAAAATTTTTGTACTTAACGATTTTTGGTGAATGTAATGCTTGTGAGAAATATTTGAATTTTTTTGTCCTGAGTCAAGCATGACTTCATCACCCATTGGTTTTTCTTTTCGGTTCTTTTCCGACGGGGGGACTTTGAACCGAAGAATAAAAAAATTTTTCTTTGTCTGTATATAATGTTTTTAGTCATTATAGAGACTATTTTCGATGATGGATGGATGACGATCGTCTTGAGAAAAATTAGTCAATAGGTTTTGGTTTTTTAACCCGTAGCTAATTGATGGCTTGAGGTTCTTGTTATGTGCTATACATGATTGTAAGATACAAGTGTGGTTAGTGTTGAAGCATGTGAGAAGTGTATAACTTTGTTTGAGACACTTAGGCTCTTGAATTTGACTCGATGTTATTGAAGATTAATTTTGAATTCTTGTGATTAACTGAGTTAAGAGTCTGCGGAATGTGTCTTGAATTGAGCATGTGTTGTGAGTGTATGTTTTTCGAATATTCCGTGCTATTGTGGAATGTCTAGAACTTTCCTGGTGTGTATATAAAACAAAATGAAGGATGTGAATTATAGGAGATGATTTAGGCATTTCTTTGAATGAACCTAAATGTTATCCCTCACTTTACCTACCTTGAATATTTAATCCTAGTTAGCCCCATTGAGCCTTGAGCCTATTCTTTGATAGCTACAACATAAGATTAATCCTTTATCTTTCATTAGCCTTGAATTTGATCCAAAACTCCTAAGTGTGTAAGAAAACAAATCCGGAAGAGTGAAGGGGTGAAAAACGGGAAAAAGGAGGAAAAGTAGCAAGTTGTAAAAGTTGAGAAAAGGACAAAGGTGCACTTGTGTGAAAATGGTTGATTATTAGTAGGGAGTAAGAAAATAAATGAATGAAAAAAATTGCTTAAGTACTCCTTACTACTAAGCTGAGTGTGCTTAAAGAAATGGGAACAAGAAGAGAAAATTCAAGATTGAAAAGAATGAGGAGGAAGTAAGAAAAGAGATGTCCTTAATGAATGTTGGATGTATTAAAAGCGCTTGGGGGAGATAGTCACTATTACTGGCTAGAATAGTACCTACCCGTCCCATAGCTTACATTACAACCCCTTAAGTCCTACTTGATCTTACGTTCATACATCCTTAAATTAGTGGAGTAAAACACTAAGGGCAAGCTTATGGGTCGCTACATGATGCATGTGAATTCTTTGTGAGAGCGAGCGTAATTTTTGTTCATATACCCATAAATGGTGAGATTTGAAAATTCATGAGTTAAAATGAGTAACTCTCTTGTGGTGAGGGCACATTTTAATGAAGGATAACATTCATGTCGGATGTCTTGATCAGTTGATTTGCATGAGTTTGCTAAGATTGAGAGTCGATTCTTGAGGTTAGGAAGTCTTAGCATAGTTGTATTTCATCTCAATGATTAAATCATGCATGCACTATTTTTAGCTTGCTATCTTAAACAGTCATTGTAGCCGTAGCTTGAATTGTCTTGCTAAATTAGCTATGTGTAAGTCTTCATGTGCATGAGATGTAAGAGGTTTGTTCAAGGACGAACAAGACTTTAAGTGTGGGGTTGTGATCTTGGGCATAATTGCATGCCCAAGTGCTACTTTATAAGTCAATTTAGTCTTGCTTATCTACTTATTTATATACATTTTCATGTGATTTTATGTAAATGTGAATATATACTAACCAACATGATTAGTCCTTGTTTTTGAAGGAAATAATGCATTGGAGGACCCAATCTATGATTTGGTGAAGTGGAGGAATGATATCGGGAGCGAAACACCAAAAGTTGGAATAAATTTGGAGATTTCCAGAGGGCTTCCGCGATACCTCCGTGTCACGGAGGCAGTGCTCCGCGATACACTCCGTGTCACGGAGGCAGTGCTCCGCGATACACTCCGTGTCACGGAGGCAGTGCTCCGCGATACACTCCATACCACAGAGCTATTCCACTACCGGCATAATTTTGCACAATTCTCATTTACTATAAATAGGTCCCTTAGCTCCTAGAAACAGAAGTCACGATCTTATTCTTAAAAACCACCTAGGAGTGAAGGGAGAAGTGGGAGAACTCACCTAGTGTTCATCAATTTCATCTTCTCTTCTACCAATTCTTGTAAGTAGGTTACTTTAACTATGTTTTCTTGTAATTTTACGAACATGAGTGGCTAGAACCCTTCCTCTAGGGTTGAATCCACAAGATATGATTATGATTTTGCGATTTGGTTTTGGTTTTAAGTTATTAATTGTTGTCTTGTCTTGCATTTTGAATTATGGTTGTTTTTATGACTGATCTCCTTGAAAACAACCGGGTTAAGATTAGGTACATGCTTGAGAAAGATAACCTAGGAAATAACAAGAGAATATAGGGAGTAAGATTGTATCTCACGATATGATTTGTATTAGGATAGAAATATACCTAATACCTTGCTTGGTTGATAAAATGGGATGAGCTAGACACCAAATTAGAATTATCACATCACCACTTGAAGAAGTAGTTCTGAGGCTAAGTTGAGTTAAATGATTAGAGGTATGAAAGTCGCTAATCAAGAGCATAAACCCCATAAACCACATCCACGTAGTGTATTGCCCACGAACTAGAAATAACATCCTCGCTCAACAATGTAGTAGTGAGGCTAGTTTGTCGTGTTTAGAGGTTCGAAAGACCATGAACATGCTATTCCAATTGTGTGAGACGACAATGGATAGTTTCATACTTAAACCATTGCAAATCATAGTATCGCATGATTATCCGGCTTTAACTCTAGTTGCTCCTTGAATTAATTCAGAGTATTTCGTTGACTATCCCTAGACTTAATTAACTCTATTGAAAACATCTATAATCAATACTTGCGGCATTTAATATCACACTTGAACTCGATAGTTAGCTGAATTGGTCCAGTCCCTGTGGGTTCGACATCCGGCTCTTAAAAAGGGCCACTATATTACTTGTACGACCTGTACACTTGCGGGCACAACAAGTTTTTGAGATGAACATTTCAAAATTTTTGTACTTAACGATTTTTGGTAAATGTAATTCTTGTGAAAAATATTTGAAATTTTTTTTTCTGAGTCAAGCATGACTTCATCGCCCGTTGGTTTTTCTTTTCGGTTCTTTTCCGATGGGGCGTCTTTGAACCGAAGAATAAAATTTTTTTTCTTTGTCTGTATATAATGTTTTTAGTCATCGATAAAGACTATTTCCGACGATGGATGGATGACGATCGTCTTGAGAAAAATTAGTCAATAGGTTTTGGTTTTTTAACCCGTAGCTAATTGATGGCTTGAGGTTCTTGTTATGTGCTATACATGATTGTAAGATACAAGTGTGGTTAGTATGAAGCATGTGAGAAGTGTATAACTTTGTTTGAGACACTTAGGCTCTTGAATTTGACTCGATGTTATTGAAGATTAATTTTGAATTCTTGTGATTAGCTGAGTTAAGAGTCTGCGGACTGTGTCTTGAATTGAGCATGTGTTGTGAGTGTAAGTTTTTCGAATATTCCGTGCTATGGTGGAATGTCTAGAACTTGCCTGGTGTGTATATAAAACGAAATGAAGGATGTGAATTGTAGGAGATGATTTAGGCATTTCTTTGAATGAACCTAAATGTTATCCCTCACTTTACCTACCTTGAATATTTAATCCTATTTAGCCCCATTGAGCCTTGAGCCTATTCTTTGATAGCTACAACATAAGATTAATCCTTTTTCTTTCATTAGCCTTGAATTTGATCCAAAACTCCTAAGCGCGTAAGAAAAAAAATCCGGAAGAGTGAAGGAGTGAAAAACGGGAAAAAGGAGGAAAAGTAGCAAGTTGTAAAAGTTGAGAAAAGGACAAAGGTGCACTTGTGTGAAAATGGCTTATTATTAGTAGGGTGTAAGAAAATAAATGAATGAAAAAAATTGCTTAAGTACTCCTTACTACTAAGTGTTCGGCTGTTTTGAAATAACTACACGCAAGTGCACGTGGTCAAACAAGTAATAAAGTGGCTCAAGTAAGCCAAGTATCGATCCCACAGGGACTGGACTAAGGTAGCAATCTAATCAAGTGTCAATAAACTTTAACTCTAAATTGCAGACAACAGTGTGAAGAATATTTTGATATTTTGTTTCCTAATTTTGTACTATGTCTGAAATGAATATACAATTTGAGTCTGAATTATAAGTGTGAGCATGCTGAGGCTAAAATGAACATGTAGAGAAATAAATTATTGATACAATTTGATTAATCTTTCCTCCTGTTGCTAGTCAAGAATTATTGCCTATGGATTAAAACTCTCATATTTAACCCAACTTAAGAATCATGAACCTTCCACCTACATCTCTGTGATAAAAAGAAATTCATGTTCTAGCCATACAAAACCGATTCCTTAATTGACTAATACGACTTTCAGGTATATCTCTATCCTGAAGGTAAATCAATTCTCAATTTTCCCAAACTAAGAAAAAATCATATCCTATCAATTCACAAATTTTCAATTTCTTGCTCTCTCGAGTGAAATCGAACTTTTTAGATATAAATTAACATTGGCCACACATTAATGCAGTAAGTACAAGAATCAATAGAACAACCATGGAAGAAAAGATGAAAAACCAATTAATCAATAATTACATTTCAATACAAATGTTCTTAACCTCAGTAATAAGTGAATTTTGCCACTCATTTGTGAATTAAACATCATCCAATAAGTGTAACTCATACAAACAATTGAAATAAAGGAGAAAGAGATAGAGAAGAACCCTAGGATTTTCATCCCCTCAATTGCCTGTAACCCATGTTCTTGCTCAACTAAGTCAGAATAATAAAAAATGAACCTAAGTGTTCTATTTATACTAGTGGGAATTTTTCCCGGAATAACAAGCAACGTGTCACGGAGTGCATCGCGGAGCACTGCCTCCGTGACACGCCACCAACGCAGACCCTTACTGGAATCTGGTCATCCCGGTATTAAAGCCCAACGTGGCACGGCGTGCAACGCGGGGCTAGGCCAACGTGTCGCGGCCCCAACGCGCACCTTCACTGGAATTTGGCTTATTTTTAGCATCCGGGCAGAATGCATCCGCGATGGCAGCGTGACATGGCTCCATCGCGGAACCCCTTTAATTTGTGCTTTCCTTGTGCTTTTTTCCTTTCTCGCTTCCGAGTCCAATCCCGATTTCTCCCAACATGCATCTTAGCTTCATAAAATTATATTTTTCCTGCAAAACAATGCTAATCATGTTGGTTAGCATAAATTCACATTTTATTACAATTCACATGAGAATGTACAAACATCGATAGATAAACAAGACAAAATGACACATTTGAGTATCACTTGGGCATATAAATCTGCCCAAGATCACTAAGCTGAGTGTGCTTAAAGAAATGGGAACAAGAAGAGAAAATTGAAGATTGAAAAGAATGAGGAGGAAGTAAGAAAAGAGATGTCCTTAATGAATTTTGGATGTTCTAAAAGCGCTTGGGGGAGATAGTCACTATTACCGTCCAGAATAGTACCTACCCGTCCTTTAGCTTACATTACAACCCATTAAGTACTACTTGATCTTACGTTCATACATCCTTAAATTAGTGGAGTAAAACACTAAGGGCAAGCTTATGGGTCACTACATGATGCATGTGAATTCTTTGTGAGAGCGAGCGTAATTTTTATTCATATACCCATACATGGTGTGATTTGAAAATTCATGAGTTAAAATGGGTAACTCTCTTGTGGTGAGGGCACATGTTTAATGAAGGATAACATTCATGTTGCATGTCTTGATCGGTTGATTTGCATGAGTTTGCTAAGATTGAGAGTTGATTCTTGAGGTTAGGAAGTCTTAGCATAGTTGTATTTCATTTCAATTATTAAATCGTGCATGCTCTATTTTTAGCTTGCTATCTTAAACAATCATTATAGCCGTAGCTTGAATTGTCTTGCTAAATTAGCTATGTGTGAGTCTTCATGTGCATGAGATGTAAAAGGTTTGTTCGAAGACAAACAAGACTTTAAGTGTGGGGTTGTGATATTGAGCATAATTGCATGCCCAAGTGCTACTTTATAACTCAATTTAGTCTTGTTTATTTACTTATTTATATACATTTTCATGTTATTTTATGTAAATGTGAATATATACTAACCAACATGATTAGTCCTTGTTTTTGAAGGAAATAATGCATTGGAGGACCCAATCTTTGATTTGATGAAGTGGAGGAGTGATATCGGGAGCGAAACACCAAAGTTGGAATAAATTGGGCGATTTCCAGAGGGCTTCCGCGATACCTCCATGTCACGGAGGCAGTGCTCCGTGATACACTCCGTGTCACGGAGGCAGTGCTCCATGATACACTCCGTGCCATAGAGGCAGTGCTCCGCGATACACTCCGTGCCACGGAGCCATTCCACGACAGGCATAATTTTGCACTATTCTCATTTGCTATAAATAGGTCCCTTAGCTCCTAAAAACAGAAGTCACGATCTTATTCTGAAAAAGCACCTAGGAGTGAAGGGAGAAGTGAGAGAACTCACCTAGGGTTCATCAATTTCATCTTCTCTTCTACCAATTCTTGTAAGTAGGTTACTTTAACTATGTTTTCTTGTAATTTTACGAACATGAGTGTCTAGAACCCTTCCTCTAGGGTTGAAGCCACAAGATATGATTGTGATTTTGCGATTTTGTTTTGGTTTTAAGTTATTAATTGTTGTTTTGTCTTGCATTCTGAATTATGGTTGTTTTTATGACTGATCACCATGAAAACAAGTGGGTTAAGCTTAGGTACATGCTTGAGAAAGATAACCTAGGAAAGAACAAGAGAATGCAGGGAGCAAGATTGTATCTTACAATATGATTTGTGTTAAGATATAAATATACCTAATACCTTGCTTAGTTGATAAAATGGGATGAGCTAGACACCAAATTAGAATTATCACATCACCACTCAAAGAAGTAGTTGTGAGCCTAAGTTGAGTTAAATGATTAGAGGTATGAAAGTCCCTAATCAAGAGCATAAACCCCATAAACCACATCCACGTAGTGAATTGCCCACAAACTAGAAATAACATCCTCGCTCAACAATGTAGTAGTGAGGCTTGTTTGTCATGTTTAGAGATTTGAAAGACCATGAACATGCAATTCCAATTATGTGAGACGACAATTAATAGTTTCATACTTAAACCATTGCAAATCGTATTATCGCATGATTATCCGGCTTTAACTCTAGTTGCTCCTTGAATTAATTCAGAGTATTTCATTGACCGTCCCTAGACTTAATTAACTCTATCGAAAACGTCTATAATCAACACTTGCGGCATTTAATATCACAGTTGAACTTGATAGTTAGCTGAATTGGTGCAGTCCCTGTGGGTTCGACATCCGTCTCTTAAAAAGGGCCACTATATTACTTGGGCGACCCATACACTTGCGGGCACAGGGATGGACCAATTCAGCTAAATATCCAGTTCAAGTGTGATATTAAATGACGCAAGTGTTGATTATAGAAGTTTTCGATAGAGTTAATTAAGTCTAGGGGCGGTCAACGAAATACTCTGAATTAATTCAAGGAGCAACTAGAGTTAAAGATGGATAATCATGCGATACTATGATTTGCAATGGTTTAAGTATGAAACTATCAATTGTCGTCTCACATAATTAGAATTGCATGTTCATGGTCTTCCGAACCTCTAAACACAACAAACTAGCCTCACTACTATATTGTTGAGCGAGGATGTTATTTCTAGTTCGTGGGCAATTCACTACGTGGATGTGGTTTATGGGGTTTATGCCATTGATTTGGGCACTTCCGTACCTCCAACCATTTAACCAATCTTAGATTCACAACTACTCCTTCGAGTGGTGGAATACGATTCTATGTTGGTGTCTTTCTATCTTCCCATTTTATCAACCAAGCAAGGTATTAGGTATATTCCTATCCTAACCACAAATTATATCGTGAGATACAATCTTGCTCCCTACATTCTCTTATTCTTGCCTAGGTTATCTTTCTCAAGCAATTACCTAAGCTTAACGCGTGTGTTTTCATGGTGATCAATCATAAAAACAACCATAATTAAGAATGCAAGACAAAACAACATCAATAACTTAAAACCAAAAAAAAATCGCAAAATCACAATCATATCTTGTGGCTTCAACCCTAGAGGGAGGGTTCTGGCCACTCATGTTCGTATAATTACAAGAAAGCATAATTAAAGTAACCAACTTACAAGAATTGGTAGAAGAGAAGATGAAATTGATGAACCCTAGGTGAGTTCTCCCACTTCTCCCTCACTACTTAACAGTTTTTCAGAAATAAATCGTGACTTTTTCTATTTTTAGGAGCTAAGGGAGCTATTTATAGTAAATGAGAATTGTGCAAAATTATGCCTATCGTGGAATGGCTCCGTGGCACGGAGTGTATCGCGGAGCACCGCCTCCGTGACTGAGAGTGTATCGCAGAGCACTGCCTCCGTGACATGGAGTGTATCGCGGAGAGCTGCCTCCGTGACACTGAGGTATCGTGGAAGCCCTCTGGAAATCGCCCAATTTATTCCAACTTTGGTGTTTCGCTCCCGATATCATTCCTCCCCTTCAGCAAATCATAGATTGTGTCCTCCACTGCATTATTTCCTTCAAAAACAAGGACTAATCATGTTGGTTAGTATATATTCACATTTACATAAAATCACATGAAAATGTATATAAATAAGTAGATAAACAAGACTAAATTGAGTTATAAAGTAGCACTTGGGCATGCAATTATGCTCAAGATCACAACCCAACACTTAAAGTCTTGTTCGTCTTCGAAGAAACCTTTTACATCTCATGCACATGAAGACTCACACATAGCTAATTTAGCAAGACAATTCAAGCTACGGCTACAATGACTATTTAAGATAGCAAGCTAAAAATAGAGCATGCACGATTTAATCATTGAAATGAAATACAACTATGCTAAGACTTCCTAACATCAAGAATCGACTCTCAATCTTAGCAAACTCATGCAAATCAACCGATCAAGACATGTGACATGAATGTTATCCTTCATTAAACATGTACCCTCACCACAAGAGAGTTACCCATTTTAACTCATGAATTTTCAAATCACACCATGTATGGGTATATGAATAAAATTTACGCTCGCTCTCACAAAGAATTCACATGCATCATGTAGTGACCCATAAGCTTGCCCTTACTGTTTTACTCCACTAATTTAAGGATGTATGAACGTAAGATCAAGTAGGACTTAATGGGTTGTAATGTAAGCTAAGGGACGGGTAGGTACTATTCTGGCCAGTAATAGTGACTATCTTCCCCAAGCGTTTATAATAACTTCAACCTTCATTAAGGAGATCTCTTCTCTTACTTCACCCTCATTCTTTTCAATCCTGAATTTTTTTTCTTCTTGTTCCCCTTTCTTTAAGCACACTCAGCTTAGTAGTAAGAAGTACTTAAGAAATTTTTTCCATTCATTTATTTTCTTACTCCCTACTAATAATCAACCATTTTCACACAAGTGCACCTTTGTCCTTTTCTCAACTTTTACAACTTGCTACTTTTCCTCCATTTTCCCGTTCTCACTCCTTCACTCTTCCGAATTTTTTTTCTTACGCACTTAGGAGTTTTGGATCAAATTCAAGGATAATGAAAGAAAAGGATTAAGCTTATATTGTAGCTGTCAAAGAATAGGCTCAAGGCTCAATGGGGCTAACTAGGATTAAATATTCAAGGTCGGTAAAGTGAGGGATAACATTTAGGTTCATTCAAAGAAATGCCTAAATCATCTCCTACAATTCATATCCTTCATGTCGTTTTATATACACACCAGGCAAGTTCTAGACATTCCAGAATAGCACGGAATATTCAAAAAACTTACACTCACAGCACATGCTCAATTCAAGACACATTTCGCAGACTCTTAACTCAGCTAATCACAAGAATTCAAAATTAAGCTTCAATCACATTGAGTCAAATTCAAGAGCCTAAGTGTCTCACACAAAGTTATACATTTTTTACATGCTTCAACACTAACCACACTTGTATCTTACAATTATGTATAGCACATAACAAGAACATCAAGCCATCAATTAGCTACAGGTTCAAAAACCAAAACCTATTGACTAATTTTTCCTCAAGACGGTCGTCAATCATCCATCGTCCGAAATAGTCTCTATCTATGACTAAAAACACTACATACAGACAAAGAAATTTTTTTTATTCAGTTCAAAGACCCCCCGTCTGAAAATAACCGACAAGAAAAACCAACAGGTGGTGAAGTCATGCTAACCTCAAAATTTTTTATGTGTATTCAGCACTACATTCACCAAAATCATTAAGCACAGAATTTTTAACATTCCCTCAGCCCACACTTAAATCATACTTTGTCCCCAAAGCATCTAATGAAAATTTAAAAAGGGTGAGAAATACTCCCTGAGGCCTCTAGGCCTAGCTAAGAGCATGCTTTTCTTCAACTTTGCACAAGTGGGTGTTCGACCCCACACTTTTTCTCTTCCATGCTTGTTAGCTTCCTCCTCCACGGGTACTCAGACCTCCCCTCCATCTGTGCTTAACTTTCCACCAAAACAACACAAGATGAAAAATAAATAAAATCAACACAAATGCAAGAAATTAAAATGGTACCCATGGTACCCTTGGGTTGCCTCCCAAGCAGCGCCTAATTTTACGTCGCGGCACGACGTATCAAGTTTCACCACTTTTTCCTCCACCTTGAGGATATGAATCTCACCCCTAATTTCTTCTCTAATTTCCTCTTATGCTCTATGGGTGGTGGTTAAAACCTTTAAGGACCAAGCAATAGATTCTGCCTCTTGCACTTGTTGGCCCTTACGTAAGTGAAGTCATTTTTGCCCTCAGAATAAGCAAATTTCAGAATGTATGGGACTTGTTCCTCCTCTAGACCTTTCTCTACAAGCTTGGAGGACTTGTCAACCAAACTCAATGGCAAAAAATGCTTCGAGTGTGGTACAATACACCTCAAATCTGAAACTGCATTTTTCTGGACTTCCTTACTTGTGTATACCTTCTCCACATCAACATCTATATCTCCATAAATGTCAAATGGTTGGTACTCTCTCTCTTCTTTCAAGAATGGATCGGCTATATATGTGAGACAATCATGGAGACTCTCGGGAGCTTCCAACAGTTGAGCTTGTTTCAAGAACTCACTCTTTTCTTCTCCTAGTAGTCCCTCTTGAGTATTGCATAAAACCGTCACTTGCAAATCATAGCAAGCTTCAGCTTCAGCCCTCATCTCCATGAACTTATTGCTTATCATTTCTAGGGACTCTCCATTTTCCTCTTGTTGAATTCTCAATGCTTCCCTCTCCTCCTTCATTGCTTCTATTTTCTCAAGGATCTGTTTTAGCATTTCTTCTATTCGAGCTTGGCGTTCCAAGTCCTCATTTTCATCATGCCTATAATCATCAAAAACAACAGAAGGATCATAGTAGGGGCTTGGGGAAGGGGAGTATACATTTGGACAGCCATCCCAATGGCCATCTTGACAACCACATATATTGCAAGAGTATGCATTTGGGAAACCATCCCAATGGCCATTTTTACCTCCACATATATTACAAGTATTGCAGTGTTGCCATTAGTAGGGTCCTCCACAATTCAGACCAGATTCACAAAAATATGAGTATCCACCATTTAAACCATTTATATTCCATGATGTCATGTTGAGAAGGGTATCAGATTAAAAATAAAAAAAATTAAAATAAATCTAAAACTAATAAAGAATTTTTTTTCAACACTTAAGGAAATTTAAAAATCACACAAAAACAGACAAATTCACTAAACTTCGCCGAGTCCCCGGCAACGACGCCAAAAACTTGTTTGGTGCTGTGGTGACTACACGCAAGTGCACGTGGTCGAACAAGTAGTAAAGTGTCTTAATTAATCTCTCGTCAAGCATGTTCCCTCACAACACAAGAGAATTATCCCATTTTCCATCATATGATTTCCAAAGCACTACATGTAGGGGTATATGAACACGATTTCGCTCTCTCTCCCAAAGAATTCACATGCATCATGTCATGAACAATAGGCTTGCCTCTAGTGTATTACTCTACTAATATAAGGACGCGTGATGTAAGATATCGTAGGACTTAACGAGTTGTAATGTAAGCAAAGGAACTAGTAAATACTGGGCTAACCAATAATAGCAACTCGCTTCCTTAAGCGCTTTTCAATACATCCCACCATCATTATGGGCATTGTTTCTTCCTTCACCCTCTCATTCTTGAAATTTTTTTTTCTTTGTTTTTGTTCCCATTTCTTTAAGCACACTCGACTTACTACCAAAGATTAGTTATACATCTTTATTTTATTTAATTTCAGCAAGTGCACCTTTGATCTTTTCTTAAACATTCACCACTTCCGCTTTCTTTCCGTTTCACAATTCTCACTCCTTTACACTATAGGAAAATTGTTTTTCTTGAGCCCTTAAGAGTTTTGGATCAAATTCATGGCTAATGAATTAGCGACACGTTTGGGAAACAAACAAAAGAAAGAAAAGAAAGAAAAAACCTACTCCTATCGACTACATTTCCCTTAAGATGGTCGTCATCCATCCATCATAGGGAACAATCACTATCTACGACTTCGGTTCAATGGGACTATTCTCGGTAAAAGCACCGAAAACAAATGCAGAGAAACTCAACATCAAAAAACTCAAAAAAAGAAAAATTTAAAAATTTCGATGGAAAAAGATAAAAATTATTTACACAACACAACCGACAGCATCTCAACACAACACAGCATCTCAACATGCACTATAACACCAAATTAATTACAGAACACACAACACAGAGTCAAAAGGTCACATTTTTCACAAGAACAACAAACAAAAACATAAAACATAAACAAAGCAGCTGACACCTAACTACTCCCACCACACACTTAAACCGAACACTGTCCCCTGTGTTCACATAATTTCAACATATCACAAAGGTTGGGTGGTGAAACTCCCTGATCAATTGAAGTATTAAACTTCTTCATCAGGTGTCGTTGCTTCGTCTCCCATATCAGAATCGCCACCGCCGTCCTCGAATAACTTAACATTTGAGTGCTCCCAGTGTGTCTCCTCAGCGGTAGGGACATCATCATCTACGGGCTCCACAAATGCGAGACCCACTCTGCATAGAGCCCGGGCATTCTCGTCGAATGGGTAATCCAACTCGAGCTGCCAAAGCTCATCCTCTGTTGCCGGCCTCCCGCCTATGCGCAGCTACAACATCTGCATCCCGTACATGCGGGTCATATACCGGTCATCCCGAGCATGTCGCTCGGCTAGTGTGAGCACCAGCCGATGAGTAGTGTCAGGTGCCTTGGTTTTAGTGACATCCAAGGCAAGCCTATCGATCTGTGGGATGTAATCCGGGGCCTCCTCCTCAATATCATGGCCCCTTAGGAACGTGGTAAGCAAACCACTGAACCCGTATCTATGCCCCTGATGTAGTCGGGCTCTCTTCATGGTGGAGATGATTATCGCCCCAACATTGATTTCCAGCCCCTTCATTAGGGCATACACCAAGCACACTCTATCTCGGGTGACATCTGTCATGTGCACCCCCGGGATCAGGCAGGAACACTCAATCTTCAACCAAATCTGGGCTTCCCGGTTCATCTAAGAGTAGGGTAATGTCTGATGGTAGCCCCTCTCCTTGTGCCTGCCCCACCTGGCTGTCGATCGGGCTCCACATAGGGTGCATCTTATGTCCGTATATGGTGGAGTGATATTCAGCTGCCCGAAGGACATGAGCGTCTGTGTCCGGTGCCCCCAGGATTGCATTCAAGTGATGAGGCTCAAAAGTGACAACCTGCCCCCTGAGTTTGACGGTGTGACTGCGTAGGGTCGGGTTCCAGTTGGCATAGAACTCCTGGATAAGATGGAGATTGCACTCCCTAGGCTCTTAGAAGATGAAGTTAAGCCCAACGGTGTCAATCCTGTGTACAATCCGCGGGAATTCTTGTGCCAGCGGCTCCCGTGCTATCTGCTCCTCCGGGAAGTATTTAATTTCTTTATGTTTTGCATACCACTTCTTCCCCTCATCAGTCACCCATCGGGTTCCGCATTGTCGGCGTTGGCCTCGCGGAACCATTGGTGCTGCTGGAACTGCTGTTCCCAATTGTACCCTTTTTCTGCTGGCGCCCGATGTGGATGCGCACTTGCCCTTGTCTTGTTGGTCTGACCTTGTTCCTGTACATTCAAATAGACAGTCCCAATTTTTTTTAAGTCATAATTAGCTACAACTAAGGTTGGGTGGAATTGGGGCACCCCACACTTAGTCTAAAGCCGCAATCCAAACAATTCGACAAGACATTAATGATTTTTCTCATCTTAGCATTCAACCGGCTTAGTGCATTCATATAAATCGATGGAACAATTACCATGTACTACTCAGACTTCGTACAATGAATACAAATTTCTCCATCGATTCAATTACATCATCACAACACTTAGAAATTTTTCAATAACCTATGTAATTCTCCAATTGCATTTTCCCAAAAATCCTTCTTCTAACTTCGCATATTCAACATCAATCACAATATATTTCACTTCACCCAACATGCACAACCCAATTTTTTTCACATTTCAAAGAACTTAGTCTTCTTCCTATTTAATTTTCAACCCTAGCTATCAATTTTGCAAGAATTTGATAAAACATGCAATCATTGAGTTCATATATTCAAAACACTATGAACATCATTCAATCATAACTCAAGTAAATTCAAGCTCATTTCTCACTTAGGGCAAGGTTCAATCACCAAACATGTTCAAGAATCGAAAACTTGAGAAAAAATAAGAAAGAATTCAAGAACATACCTTTGATTTGATGAAATTGAAGAAAACTTGAAGGAATTCGATCCTTATGTCCGTGTCACGTTGGGGGAGAAGGGGATTTTGGGTGTGGGTCGCGGAGGGAATGGAAAAATAGGAAGAAAATGAAGGAAATTGGGGTTTTAAAGTTATTTTTCGCGCAGGTTACCCGGTGACCCGGTGTGACCCGATGCGAAATAACACTCAACGTGTCATGGAGTGCAACGCGGAGCACTGCCTCCGTGACACGGAGCCATTGCGCAAGTGTTCTTGATTTTTTAAAAAATCTGAAACAAGCTTCAACGTGTCACGGAGGGTAACGCGAAGCACCTCTTCCGTGACATGGAGCCATCGTTCAGGCTCACTATAATGTGCCAATTTTTATTTTCTCACCTCGATTTGTTTCCTTTGCGTTTCTTTGCCCTCCGTTCCACCTGAAAATCATTTCACTAGAATAAATTGGTTAGAATTCATAGGTTTCGACGCAAAAGTTTTTTATTTTTATTTTTCTTTGTTTTTTCTCTTTTATATATATTTTTTTCTTTTTTTTTCAAATAGTTCTACTCATCTATTACAACACATTCACGGGTTGCCTCCCGTGCAGCGCCTGATTTACCATTGCGGCTCGACGTCATTCATGCTCAATCATCCTCCAGAGTGATGGACGTCTTCTCTCGAATAATGTCCTCACCCCAATAATGCTTACATATTTGCCAATTTACTAAAAACCTGGCACTTCTATCTTCTTGCCACAACTCCACTACCCCGTGTGGGGTCATTCTCACCACTTAAAATAGCCCTGACCATTTGGACCACAATTTGCCTGGAAAAAGCTTCAGTCTCGAATTAAATAGCAACACTTTCTGCCCCAGCTCAAAGATCCGATGCACCATATGCCTATCGTGCCACCTCTTCGTTTTCTCCTTGTGACATTTGGCACTTTCATAAGCATGCCAACGAAACTCATCAAGTTCGCTGAGTTGCATCAGCCTCTTATTCCCTGCTAGCTCCGGATCCATGTTCAACTTTCTCATGGTCCAAAAAGCTCGATGTTCTAGCTCCACAGGCAGATGACATGCCTTTCCATAGACCAATCTGTAAGGAGAAGTCCCAATGGGTGTCTTGTACGCAGTTCTATAAGCTCACAATGCATCGTCGAGTTTTCTTGACCAATCAATTCGTTGTGCATTCATTATCTTCTGTAGAATCTTCTTTATCTCTCTGTTCGACACCTCCACTTGCCCACTAGTTTGGGGATAATACGCTGTTTCTACCTTGTGGCACACCCCATACTTAGCTAGCAAATTCTTGAAACTTGCATTTACAAAATGAGCCCCTCCATCACTGATAATGGCCCAGAGTGTTCCAAACCTGGTGAAGATATGCTTTTTCACAAATTTTGTTACCACCTTGTTGTCATTCCTGAGGCAAGCTGTTGCTTCGACCCACTTTGATACATAATCAACGGCTACCAAGATGTAATGATTACCAAATGACGGTGGGAACGGGCCCATGAAATCTATTCCCCATACATCAAATACCTTCACTTCTAATATTTGCTGCAGTGGCATCTCCTGCCTTCTACCAATTGTGCCTGTTCTTTGACATCTATCACACATTTTTACATATGCCATAGAGTCTCCAAACAGTGTAGGCTAAAAGAAACCTGACTGTAGCACCTTGTGCGCTGTCCGCTCGCCTCCGTAGTGCCCTCCATACAATGATGAGTGAAAACTCCTCAATACTTCTGCAATCTGGCTCTCTTGAATGCATATTCTCATCACCTAATCCGGTCCCTGCTTAAACAAGTACGGCTCATCCCAAATGTAATACCTGCAATCATGTCTCAACTTCTTTCTTTGTTGAGCCGTAGCCTCCTGTGGATAGACTCCACTTACTAGCAAATTCACAATGTCTGCATACCAAGGGATTTCAGCTTCCTTTATTGCCAAGAGCTGGTCATCCGGGAACTCTTCCTTGATGCTGTCACCTTCCTTCATATGCAACCGGCTTTCCAATCACGATAGGTGATTTGCCACTTGATTCTCTCTCCCCTTTCTGTCCCAAATTTCTAGGTTAAACTCTTGTAACAATAAGATCCATCTAATCAGCCTGGGCTTTGCATCCTTCTTGTTAAACAGATACCAAATCGCTGCATGATCGGTATACACCACTACTTTAGAACCCACCAAGTAGGACCTGAATTTGTCAAATGCGAACACCAATGCTAGCGTCTCCTTTTCAGTGAATGTATAATTGACTTCGGCTGCGTCAAGTGTTTTTCTTGCATAATGAATGGAATGAAAAATTCTATTCCTCCGCTGCCCCAATACAGCTCCTACAACCACATTGCTTGCATCACACATTAATTCAAACAGTTGCTCCCAATCCAGAGAAATGAGAATAGGTGCTTCTATCAACTTCTCTTTCAACTCCTCGAATGCTTTGACACAATCCTCATCAAACTCGAACTTCACCTCTTTTTCTAGCAACCGACATATCGATCTAGAAATTTTATAGAAGTTCTCGATGAACAGTCTATAGAACCCTGCATGTCCGAGAAAACTGCGAACACCCTTCACTAATACAGGTGGTAGTAGCTTTTCAATCACTTCGATCTTTGCCCGATCGACTTCCAACCCCTTGCAAGACACCTTATGTCCAAGGACGATACCCTCCTTGACTAAAAAATGACATTTCTCCTAGTTGAGTACAAGGTTGGAGTCTTCACATCGAGCTAGCACCCTGTCAAGATTCTGCAAACATGTAGCAAATGAATTACCGAAAACAGAAAAATCATCCATAAATACCTCGACGAAATCTTCCATAATATCGTGAAAGATCGCTATCATGCATCTCTGGAATGTGTCGGGTGCATTTCATAGACCAAATGGCATTCGCCTGAAAGCATATGTCGCATAAGGACATGTGAAAGTAGTCTTCTCCTGGTCCTCCGGTGTAATAGCTATTTGGTTATAGCTAGAATATCCATCAAGGAAACAATAATATTCTTAACCTGCCAACCTGTCCAATATCTGATCAATAAATGGGATAGGATAATGATCTTTCCTCGTGGCCTCATTGAGGTTTCTGTAGTCCATGCAAATTCGCCAGCCTGTGACTGTGCATGTAGGGATCAACTGATTCTTCTCGTTGGTGACCACGGTCATCCCTCTTTTCTTTGAGCACACTGAACGGGACTGACCCATTCACTGTCTGAAATGGGATAAACGACACATGCATCAAGCCACTTGATCACTTCCTTCCTCACCACATCCTTCATCACCGGATTCAACCTCCGCTGATGTTGTACAGTTGGCTTTGCTCCTTCTTCCATATAAATTCTGTGTGTGCAAAAGGCTGCGTTGATTCCCCTAATGTCTGACATTTGCCAGCCCATTGCTTTCTTCCACCTCTTGAGAACCACCAATGCATCCTTTACTTGTGCCTCCGTGAGTGCTACGGAGATGATGACTGGCAAGGTGTCATCTTCCCCAAAAAATACATACTTCAGATGTGGAGGCAATGTCTTTAACTCCAGTTTTGGGGCTTCCTCAACAGATGGTTTTGGAAATGGTTCCAAGGACCTCATCAATGGCTGAAAGTCTTGCTTCCTTCGAAACCATTTTGGTTCGTTCAACATTTGCACCATCTCATAAGTATTTCTGTCTCCGAAATGATTGGAGCCCATCAAATCTCTCTCCAATGGATCTTGAGAATCAACAATCTAAAGAATTGCTTCCTGGTTTAGCACATTAATTACTGATAGCTCCTCATAAATGGCCGGAAGCTTCATGGCCTTATACACATCAAACCCCTCCACTTTATCATGCGCTCGCATGGTTAGTTTCCCCACAGCTACATCAATCAACGCTCGCCCGGTTGCCAAGAAAGGACGTCCCAAAATAACTGGGACTTCCGCATCTGGATCAAAATCCAAAATAATAAAATCTACCGGGAAGATGAGGGAGCCCACTTGCACTAGCACATCCTCCACAATGCCATCTGATCTGGCCAAAGAACGGTTTGCTAGATGCAAGATCACTGTAGTTGGTCTAGGACTACCCAGCCCCAACTTCTTGAACACCGATGTCGGTATCAAGTTTATGCTCGCTCCCAAATCACATAGTCCGCGAGCTCGGATACTTTCCCCGATTGTGATCTGAATGGTAAAGCTCCCAGGATCCTTGAGCTTTGTTGGCAACCTGTTCTTTATCCGGGAAGTGCACTCCTCAGTAAGAGCCACCGTAGGATACTCTGTCAATCTGCTTTTGTTTGCTACGATGTCCTTGATATACTTAGCATATTTCGGCACTCCCTGCAAAACATCAACCAAAGGTAAATTAATGTGTACCTATTTCAGAACCTCTATGAACTTTTTAAATCAAGCTTATTCCTTGTGCTTCTTTAGTATTTGAGGGAACGGGGGTGGTGGTCTTTCTGCCTCGGCTTCCTTCTCCTTCCCCCTCTCATCATCATGTTCTCCATCTTTTTCCACTGATCCTGATTTCTGAGGTGGTCTTTCTGGTTCCACCTCCTTGAGTTGTAATCCACTTCTTGTGGTCACTGCATTAACGTTCTTGGGATTTGGGTCAGTGTCACTCGGTAGTCCTCCTCTGGGCCTGGTGTTTTGAGCTCCAGCTAGTTGTCCAAACTGGTACTCCAACACCTTTGTAGCTAACTGCTGATTTTTCATATCTGCCGCTAATTTCACATAGTCAGCCTGCATTTGCGCTTGGTTAGCTATCATTGTTTTGAACATTTCCTCAATGATGTTGGGTGGTGGAGGAGGTGCATTGATTCCTCTATATTGCGCCTGAAAATTCTGATGCACCCCTTGATTTCTCTGCACACCCTGATTCGAACTCTTCCCTTAATGGCTATTACCACCCCAAGAGAAATTCGGATGATTCCTCTAATTTGAGTTGTAATTGTTGTCATACTGTTGATTATTATTTCTCTGGACGTTCCCAAAAAAGTTTACTGAGTGTTCATTACTCCAACGACACTCAACTGAGTGTTCATTACTCCAACATACTTCACACCATACCTGCTGCACTACATTGACTGGGGCTTGTGCTTGATTCAAACTCATACTGCTAAAGTGGGTGTTGAGTTGATTTTGCAACGCAGCTATCTGTGCAGTGATAGCTGTAAAACCATCCACCTCAAAGACTCCTGCCGCTTTCCTTGTTCCTCCTCGTGATGAGTCCGCATTACACTCTGGATTTCCCTGTGAAATATGATTTAACAAAGTATAAAACTCCTCACAAGTCTTTTCTAATGCCTGTCCCCCAGCTGCTGAGTCAAGAAATTTTTTTGTATGTGGCTCCAAACCCTCTATGAATGTATGCACCAACACATCATTGGACTGGTGATGGTGAGGACAATCCCTTAACATAGATTTGAACCTTTCCCAAGCTTGATACAGATTCTCACCCTCTCTTTGTTTAAAACTTAGAATCTGACTTCTAAGTGTTGCTGTTTTCCCAGATGGAAAGAATCGTATCAAAAACTTTCTTGCAAGATCATCCCAAGTGGTGATAGAGTTAGGTGGTTCAGCTTTCAACCACCTCTTTGTTTCCCCCAATAATGAAAATGGGAATAATGTAAGCCTCACATAGTCGGATGATACTCCAGCGGGAATATAAGTGTCACTTATCTCCAAAAAGTTTTGGAGATATTGTTGTGGATCTTCATGAGGGAGACCTGTGAATTGCCCGCTGGTGTGCAACAACTGCAGCATGTTCTGTTTAAGCTCAAACCTCCCTCTTAGCTCTGGTATGCGAATACTAGATGTAACATTGTTTGCATGTGGGATTGCCACTTCGCGAACCAGCCTTGCTGCCATTTCCTCGGGCACTAAAACTGCCCTCACAAGTGGTGGATTTTGTTGCTCAAAAGTTTTTCCTGTCTTAGCAACTGCAGCTTCTTCTCTAGAGCTTCCCTTATTTGACAATGAAATTGTCTTTCCGTCTCTATATATGAATCCACCAACTCCTTATCTCTTGCCAGTGTTCAGAAGAATTCAATATCTGCAAGAGAAAGGCTAACACCAAGTTGTCAGCACTTATATAGAATTCGTAAACTAACACTAAGAAAATAAAATTACCAATTGCTAGTCCCCGTCACTGGCGCCAAAAACTTGTTGGGTGCTGTGGTGACTACACGCAAGTGCACGTGGTCGAACAAGTAGTAAAGTCGCTTAATTAAAGCTAAATATCGATCCCACAGGGACTGAACTACAATACTAATTAACTTAAGCATCAGCAAACTCTATCTTTATGAATGCATACAACCAAATAAACAATATTTTGAGAGTTAAGTTTACTAAGTAATAAGAATCTCAGTCAAGATTATAATTTGAGTCTGAACAATAGTAATGAGCAAGCTGAGGTTAAAACAAACATGCAAGGAAGTAATTTATCAATTCAATTCACCTAATCTTTCCTTCGGTTGCTAGTCAAGAAGTATTTCCTATGGATTGGAACTGTCAACTCCTACCCAATTTAAGAATCATGAACCTTAATCTACATTTCTGTGATAAAAGAATTTCATGCTCTATC
Organism: Datura wrightii; assembly: GCA_035772735.1. Taxonomy (NCBI): domain Eukaryota; kingdom Viridiplantae; phylum Streptophyta; class Magnoliopsida; order Solanales; family Solanaceae; genus Datura; species Datura wrightii. The sequence continues at coordinate 51,960,446 of JASDFA010000006.1, read as the reverse complement.
TTTACATAACCGATTCCTTAATTGGCTAATAAGACTTTCAGATATATTTCTATTCTGAATGTAAATCAATTCCCAATTTTCTAAACTAAGAAGAGATCATATCCTACCAATTCACATCTTTCCAATTTCTTTCCTTTTCAAACTCAAAATTGGATTTCTAGATATACATTAATATTGGCCAAACATTAATGCAGTAAAAACAAGAATTGATAGAACAACCATTGAAGAAAAGATCAAAACTGAAATGATCAACAATTACATTCAACTACAATTGTTCTTAACTTCAGCAAGAAGTGAATTAGCCACTCATTTGTGTATTAAAAATCATCAAATAAGTAGAATTCATACAAACAATTGAGATTAAAGAGAAAGAGAAAGAGAAAAACCCTAGAATTTTCATCCTCCCAACTTCCTATAACCCACGTTCTTGCTCAACCAAGTCAGAATGTTTAAAATAAAACCTAAGTGTGCTATTTATACTCTTTAGAATTTTTTCCGGAATAACAAGCAACGTGGCACGGAGTGTATCACCGAGCACTCCCTCCGTGCCATGGGGGTATCACGGACCCTCACAGGATGTCGGCTCCCCAGGCAAATGCATCTCAACGTGGCACAACTTGCATCGCGGAGCCTTGCCTCCGTGCCACGGTGCTATCGCGCATCTTCACTGGAACTTGAGGTTCCAGATAATTGTACTCAGTGTGGCACGGAGTGCATTGCGGAGCATTGCCTCCGTGTCACGGAGGTAACGCGAGCCTCCACTGGAATTTGGCAAAATTAATTTGTCTGAGGTCGAATGCCTCCGCGATGGCAGCGTGACACGGCTCCATCGCGGAGCCCTTATTTCTATGCTCTCCCTTTTCAACTTCCACTCCTTGTTTCCAAGTCCATTCCCGCTCTTCACCAATATATATATTAGCTTCCAAAATTTCCTTTTACCTACAAAACAACACTAATCATGTTCGTTAGTATAAATTCATATTTTAACTAAAAATTACATGAGAATGTACACATAACGATAGATAAACAAGTCGAAATGAAGCATTTGAGTATCACTTGGGCATGCAATTCTGCCCAAGATCACTTAAACTTGTTGGGTGTTATGGTGACTACACGCAAGTGCACGTGGTCGAACAAGTAGTAAAGTGGCTTAATTAAAGCCAAGTATCGATCCCACAGGGACTGAACTACGGTACTAATTAACTTAAGCGTCAGTGAACTCTATCTTTATGAATGCATACAACCAAATAAACAATATTTTGAGAGTTATGTTTACTAAGTAATAAGAATCTAAGTCAAGATTATAATTTGAGTCGGAATAATAGTAATGAACAAGCTGAGGTTAAAATATACATGCAAGGAAGTAATTTATCAATTCAATTCAGCTAATCTTTCCTTTGGTTGCTAGTCAAGAATTATTGCCTATGGATTGGAATTTTCGACTCCTATCCAATTTAAGAATGATGAACCTTAATCTACATTTCTGTAATAAAAGAATTTCATGCTCTATCCATACATAACTGATTCCTTAATTGACTAATAAGACTTTCAGATATATTTCTATTCTGAATGTAAATCAATTCTCAATTTTCTGAACTAAGAAGAGATCATATCCTACCAATTCACATCTTTCCAATTTCTTTCCTTTTCAAAATCAAAATTGGATTTCTAGATATAAATTAACATTGGCCAAACATTAATGCATTAAAAACAAGACTTGATAGAACAACTGATCTTGGGCAGAATTATATGCCCAAGTGATACTCAAATGCTTCATTTTGTCTTGTTTATCCATAGATATTTGTACATTCTCATGTGATTTGTAGTTAAAAGGTGAATTTATACTAACCAACATGATTAGTGTTGTTTTGCAGAAAAAATGTAATTTTAGGAAGCTAAGATGCATGTTGGGAGAAATCGGGAATGGACTCGGAAGCGAGCAGTGGAAAAGGCCAAGGAAATGTAGCAAATTAAGGGGCTCCGTGATGGAGCCGTGTCACGCTGCCATCGCGGAGGCATTCTGCCCCGGATGATTAAAATTGGCCAAGTTCTAGTGGAGGTCCGCATTGGTGCCGTGGCATGTTGGCCAAGCCCCGCGTTGCACGCCGTGGCACGTTGGGCATAATTACCTGGAGGACCGGATTCCAGTAAGGGTCCGCGTTTGCGCCATGTCACGGAGGCAGTGCTCCACGATGCACTCTGTGACACGTTGCTTGTTATTCCGGAAAAAATTCCCACTTGTATAAATAACACACTTAGGTTTATTTTTAATAATTCTGAATAAGTTGAGCAAGGACGTGGGTTAGAGGCAGTTGAGGGGACGAAAATCTTAGGGTTCTTCTATATCTCTTTCTACTTTATTTCAATTATTTGTATGATTTATACTCATTTGATGATGTTTAATCCACAAATGAGTGGCTAAATTCACTTCTTGCTGAGGTTAAGAACATTTTTAGTGGAGTGTAATTATTGATCATCTTGGTTTTTCATCTTTTCTTCCATGGTTGTTCTATCAATTCTTGTTCTTACTGCATTAATGTTTGGCCAATGTTAATGTACATCTAAAAAATCCGGTTTTCGCTCGAAAGAGAAAGAAATTGGAAAGTTGTGAATTGGTAGGATATGATCTCTTCTTGGTTTGGAATAATTGAGAATTGATTTACCTTCAGACTAGAAATATATCTGAAAGTCATATTAGTCAATTAAGGAATCGGTTTCGTATGGCTAGAACATGAATTTCTTTTTATCACAGAAATGTAGGTGGAAGGTTCATGATTCTTAAGTTGGGTTAAATACGAGAGTTTTAATCCATAGGCAATAATTCTTGACTAGCAACTGAAGGAAAGATTAACCGACTTGTATCGATAAATTGCTTCCATGCATGTTATTTTAGCCTCAGCATGCTCATTACTATAGTTCAGACTCAATTTGTATATTTGTTTTAGATAGTATAAATTAGGAAACAAACTCCCAAAAATCTTCTTGAAACTATTGTCTGCATTATTAGAGTTAGAGTTTATTAATGCTTGATTTGATTATTACCTTGGTCCAGTCCCTGTGGGATCGATACTTGGCTTACTTTAGCCATTTTACTACTTGTTCGACCACGTGCACTTGCGTGTAGTTGCGAAACATCCCGAACAAGTTTTTGGCGTCGATGTCGGGGACTGGCAATTGGAAAAATTGTTTTCTTAAGTGTTAGTTGACGATTTCTTATTAGTGCTGACAACTTGGTCTTGGCTTGTCTTTTGTAGATATTGAATTCTGTTGAACACTGGCAAGAGATAAGGAGCTGGTGGATTCACACTTAGAGCCGGAAAGACAATTCCATCATCAAAGGAGAGAAGCTCTAGAGAAAAAGCTGCAGTTGCTCAGACAGACAATCCTAGAGCAACAATGGAATCCACCAATTGTAAGGGCAGTGTTAGTACCCGAGGAAATAGCAGCTAGGCCGGTTCGCGAAGTGGCAATCCCACATGCTTACAACGTTACATCTAGCATTCGCAAACCTGATCCAGGAGGGAGGTTCGAGCTTAAACAGAATATGGTGCAATTGCTGCACACCAGCGGGTAATTCACAGGTCTCCCTCACGAGGATCCACAACAACATCTCCAAAACTTTTTGGAGATAAGTGACACTTACATCCCCGCCGGAGTGTCATCCGATTACGTCAGGCTTACATTGTTCCCATTTTCACTTTTGGGAGAAGCAAAGAGGTGGCTGAAAGCTGAGCCACCTAATTCCATCACTACTTGGGATGATCTTGTAAAGAAATTCTTGATACGGTTCTTTCCATCCGGTAAAACAGCAAGACTTAGAAGTAGAATTCTAAGTTTTAAATAAAGAGAGGGGGAGAATCTGTATCAAGCTTGGGAACGATTCAAATCTATGTTGCAGGATTGTCCTCACCATCACCAATCCAATGATGTGCTGGTGCATACATTCATAGAAGGTTTGGAACCCACACAAAAATTTTGCTAGACTCAACAGCTGGGGGACAAGCATTAGAAAAAACTTATGAGGAGTTGTATACTTTGTTAAACCATATTTCGCAGGGAAATCCAGAGTGGAATGCGGACTCTTCTAGAGGAGGAACAAGGAAAGCAGCAGGAGTCTAGGAAGTGGATGGTTTTACAGCTATCGCTGCACAGATAGCTGCGTTACAGAATCAACTCAACACCCACTTCAGCAATATGGGGATGAATCAGTCTCAAGCCCCAGTAAATGTAGTGCAGTAGATTTGGTGTGAAGTGTGCGGCAGTAATGAACACTCAGCTAAGTGTTGTGGTGCGAATCCTGATTCAGTGAACTTTGTTGGTAATGTACAGAGAAATAATCACCAACAGTATGGCAACAACTACAACTCTAATTGGAGGAGTCACCCGAATTTCTCTTGGGGTAGTAACAGCCATCAAGGGCAGAGTTCGAGTCAGGGGGCGCAGAGAAATCAAGGAGGGCAGCAGAACTATCAGTCGCAATACAGAAGAAACAATGCACCTCCTCCACCACCATCACCCAGCATTGAGGAAATGTTCAAAACGATGATAGCTAACCAAGCTCAATTGCAGGCTGACTATGTGAAATTGGCAGTCGATGTAAAGAACAATCAGTTAGCTACAAAGGCGTTGGAGTACCAGTTTGGGCAACTAGCTGGAGCTTAGAACACCAGGCCGAGAGGAGGACTTCCGAGTGACACTGACCCCAACCCCAAGCAAGTGAATGTAGTGACCACAAGGAGTGGTTTACAACACAAGGAGGTGGAACCAGAAAGACCACCACAGCAGTCGAGAGTAGTGGAGAATGAGAGGGAACACAATGATGATAGGGGGAAGGAGAAGGAAGCTGAACCAGAAAGACCACCACCCCTATTCCCTCAAAGATTAAAGAAACACGAGGAAGCGTGTTTCGAAAAGTTCATGGAGGTGCTTAAACAGGTACACATTAATTTTACCTCTTGTTGATGTTTTATAGGGAGTGCTGAAGTATGAAAAATATATCAAGGACATCATGGCGAACAAAAGCAGGTTGACGGAGTACGCTACGGTGGCGCTTACGGAGGAGTGCACTTCTCGGATACAAAATAGGTTGCCCATAAAGCTCAAAGACCCTGGGAGCTTTACAATTCAACTTACAATTGGGCAGAGTATCCGAGCTCGCGGATTATGTGATTTGGGAGCGAGCATTAACTTGATGCCGACATCGATATTCAAGAAATTGGGGCTAGGCAGTCCTAGACCAACGACAGTGATCTTGCAACTAGCGGATTGTTCTTTGGCCAGACCAGATGGCAATGTGGAGGACATGCTGATGCAAGTGGGCTCCCTTATCTTCCCGGTAGACTTCGTTGTGCTGGATTTTGAGCCGGATGCGGAAGTCCCATTTATTTTGTGACGTCCTTTCTTGGCCCCCGGGAAAGCACTGATTGACGTAGCTGCAGGGCAGCTAACCATGCGGGCACATGACAAGGTGGAGATATTTGATGTGTACAAGGCCACGAAGCTTCCGGCCGTATATGAGGAACTTTCAGTTATCAACGTGTTTGATCGAGGAAATATTGCTCAAAGTGTTGATTCGCGAGAGCCAGTGGGAAAACCACCGGTGAAGGACCCCCAAAAGTGGAATCCTGGCAAGAAGATCGAAATACCAAGGTCGCAGTTAATGGGCATCGGTGTAAGCAGGACAGGGGTGAGGACGGTAGTCGAGAGAAGACGTCCGTCACCCTAGAGGATGACTAAGCTTCAACGACGTCGAGCCGTGACGGTAAACCAGGCGTTGCACGGGAGGCAACCCGTGAAATTGTTGTAATACTTGAGTAGAATTAGTAGAAAAGAAAGAAAAAAAAGAAAAGGGAAGAATAGAAAAATAAAAATAATAACAAAAATTGTGTTTTATGTTGAAACCTATGAAGTCTAACCAATTTCTTGTTGTGAGATGAATTTCAGGTTGAACGGAGGGTAAAAATGCAAAGTATCGCAAAGGAAAAATTGAGGTGAGAAAAATAATAAAAAGTAGCAAAATAGTGAGCCTACACGATGGCTCCGTGTCACGGAGGAGAGCCTCCACGTTGCCCTCCGTGACACGTTGAGGTGTAATTCTGGAATTTTTAAAATTCCAGAACACCTCTGCGTTGGCTCCATATCACGGAGGGGGTGCTCCGCGTTACCCTCCGTGACACGTTGAGGTGTTAATCGCATCGGGTCACACCGGGTCACCGGGTGACCCGCGCGAAAATCCTCCCTTTTAACCCCGATTTCCCTCATTTTTCCCCATTTCTCATCCTCTCTGCGACAAACGCCCAAAAATCCCCCCCTACCCCAACGTGACACGGACCTAGGCATGAGTTTTCTTCAACTTTTCTTCAATTTCATCAAATTAAAGGTATGTTCTTTAACTTCATCTCAATTCTTGACTAATTTTTTCAATTTTGAGCATGTGAGGTGAGTAAACCTTGCCCTAATTGTAAATTGAGCTTGAATTCATTTAAGTTATTGTTGATTGATGTTGGTAGTATCATTTGGATTGTATGAACTCGATAAATACATGCTTGATCGAATTTTGGTGAAATATGTAGCTAGGGTTAGAATTTGATTGCGAAGAAACTAAATGTGATTGAAAATGTGAAAATTATGGGTTGGGCATGTTGGGTGAGGTGAATTGTGTTGTGATTGATGTGAATATGCTAAATAAACGATGGATTTTCGGGAGAATGAAATTGTTGAATTGCATAGAAATTGGTGAATTGCATAGGTTGTGTTGAGAGAAGTTTTTGCTAAGTGCTATGTGATGAAATGGTATCAATGGTGATATTTTGATTAGCTGTACGAAGTCTGAGTAGTATGTAGAATTTATTCCATCGAATTTTCTGAATGCACGAGGCATGATGTTGTTTTTTTTGTAAATTGGAAAGTGAGAATTGTCTTGTCGTAATGTCGTAATTGTGGCTAAGGACTAAGTGTGGGGTGGCCTAGCTTAACCCAACCTTAGTCGAAGTTGATTTGAATAACATTGGGACTGTCGGTTTGATTCGACAGGAATAATGGCGAGCAGGCAAGACAAAGGAAAGGGCGCATCTACATCGGGCGCCGGGAGGAAAAAATTAGACTGGGAAGAGCAGTCCTAGCAGCACCAGCAGTTCCGCGCAGCCAACGCCATCAATATGGAACCCGATGGGTGATGGACGAAGGGAAGAAATGGTATGCAAAGAACAAGGAGAACAAATACTTCCCCGAGGAGCACATTGCAAGGGAGCCGTTGGCACAGGAATTCCCCAAAATCGTACACCGGATTAACGTTGTCGGGATGAACTTAATCTTTGAAGAGCTTAAGGAGTGCAATCTCCACCTGATTCGGGAGTTCTACGCCAACTGGAACTTGACACTCCGCAGTCACACCGTCAAGATAAGGGGGCAGGTAGTCACCTTTGAGCCCCATCACCTGAATGCCATTTTGGGGGTGTCGGACACAGACGCCCATGTACTCCGACAGCTGAACATAACTCCACCGTATGCGGATATCAGACGCACGTTGTGTGGAGCCCGTTCGACAGTGCGGTGGAGCAAGCATAAGGAGAGGGGCTACCATCAGACGCTGCCCTACTCTCAATGATAGGGAAGCCAGAATTTGGCTTAAGATCGTGTGTTCCTACTTGATCCCGGGGGTGTACATGACAGATGTCACCCAGGATCGTGTGTGCTTGGTCTACGCCCTGATGAAAGGGCTGGAAATTAATGTTGGGTCGGTGATTATCTCCGCCATGAAGAGAGCCCGTTTGCATCAAGGGCACAGGTACGGGTTTGGTGGCTTGTTAACCACATTCCTGAGGGGCCTAGATATAGAGGAAGAGGCCATGGATTACATCCCGCAGATGGATAGGCGTGCCTTGGACGTCACCAAAACTAAGTCACCCAACACCACTCACGGGCCAGTTCTCACACTAGCAGAGTGACATGCTCGGGATGATCAATATATGGCCTACATGTTTGGGATGCAAATGCTGTAGTTGAGAATAGGTGGGAGGCCAGCAATAGAAGATGAGCTGTGGCAGCTCGAGCTAGATTACCCCTTTGGCGAAAATGCCAGGGCTCTATACCGAGTGGGGCCAGCTTTTGTGAAGCCCATTGATGATGATGTCCCCACAAACGAGGAGACACGCCGTGATGATTCAGATGCTGAGTCAGATGAGGATAGCGGGGGCGATTCAGATATGGGGGACGAGGCAACGACACCTGACGAAGAAATTGAATATTTCGATTGATTAGGGAGTTTCACCACCTACTCTTGTGCTATGCTGAATTTTGTGAACACTGGGGACAGTGTTCAATTTAAGTGTGGGGTGGGAGTAGTTAGGTGCTGGTTGTTTTGTTATTGTTTATGTTCATGTTTTGTTGTTGTGCCTGTGAAAAAATTGTGACCTTGTGATTTTGGTATTTATGTTCTGTATTGTAATTCGGTGTTGAAATTAATGTGAAGCTGTTGTGTGCTGTGTGGAGTTGTTGTTAGCTGGTTGTGTAAATATTTTTGTTTTATCGAAATTATCGATATTTTTAAAAAAATTTCATTGAAATATTTTTATGATTGGGTTTCTCTGTGTTTGTTTTCGGTGCTTTTACCGAGAATAGTCCCATTGAACTGAAGTCGTAAATAGTGATTGTTCCCTGTGATGCATGGATGACGACCGTCTGAAGGGAAATGTAGTCGATAGGAGTAGATTTTTTTTTTCGTTCTTTTATTTTTCTTTTGTTTGTTTGTATCCCAAATGTGTCACTATTTTATGGTTCGGAATTCTTGTTGCGTGTTGTACATGATATTTAGAATGCAAAGGTGATTCGTATGAAAGCATGCAACTTTGTAAACATGTTGAGAATACCTAGACGATAGAGTTTGATTCGGTGTGATTGAGGCTTAATGTTTGAATTCTTGTAATTAGTTGATTGAAGAGTCTGTGAATATGTCTTGAGTTGAGCATGTGCAATGAGTGTGTGGTGAGGTTTCGATTATTCCATGATATTTTGAAGTGTCTAGAACTTTCCTGGTGTGTGTACGAAACGAAATGAAGGATGTGTAGTGTAGGAAAGGATGTAGGCATTTCTTTGATTTAACCGAAAGTTTTTTTTTCCATTATCATACCTACCTTGAATGTACATCCTAGTTAGCCCCATTGAGCCTTTAGCCTATTTTTTCTTTCTTTCGTCGAAAAGGTACAAACCGAGCTTAACCCCTTCTTTTCATTATCTATGAATTTGATCCAAAATTCTTAAGCGCTCAAGAAAAATAATTTTCCCACAGTGTCAAGGAGTGAAAAGTGTGAAAAAGAAAGGAAAAGCGGAAGTGGTGAAAGTAAAGAAAAGGTCAAGGGTGCACTGGCTGAATTTAATAAAATGAAGATATATAACTAATCTTTGTTATTAAGTCGAGTGTGCTTAAAGATATGGGAATAAAAATAAAGAAAGACTTCAAGAGTGGGGGGATGAAGGAAGAAACAATGCCCATAATGTTGGTGGGATGTATTGAAAAGTTCTTAAGGATGCTAGTTGCTATTATTGGTTAGCCCAGTATTTATTAGTTCCTTAGCTTACATTACAACCCGTTAAGTCCTATGTGATCTTACATCACTCGTCCTTATATTAGTGGAGTAATACACTAGAGGCAAGCTTAAGGGTCATGACATGATGAATGTGAATTCTTTAGGAGAGAGAGCGAAATCGTGTTCATATGCCCCTGCATGTAATGTTTTTGAGATCATATGATTGAAAAGGGGGAAATTCTCTTGTGTTGTAAGGGCACATGCTTGACGAGAGATTGAATTTCGTGTCGGATGTCTTGATCAGCTGATTTGCATGAGTTTGTCGAGATCGAGAGTCGAACCTTGAGTCTAGAAGGTCTTAATGTGTTGAATGTCATTGTATTAATGAGACTATGCATGTTTTCTTGATGATTTGCTATGTTAAATAATCGGTATAACCGTAGCTTGAATTGTCGAGCCAAGTAGCTATGATTGGGCGTCAATTGCATGAGATGTGAGATTATTGTTCGAGGATGAACAAGGTTTTAAGTGTGGGGTAAGTGATCTTGGGCAGAATTATATGCCCAATTGATACTCAAATGCTTCATTTCGTCTTGTTTATCCATAGATATTTGTACATTCTCATGTGATGTGTAGTTAAAAGGTGAATTTATACAAACCAACATGATTAGTGTTGTTTTCTAGGAAAAATGTAATTTTAGGAAGCTAAGATGCATGTTGGGAGAAATCGGGAATGGACTCGGAAGCGAGCAGTGGAAAAGGCCAAGGAAATGCAGCAAATTAAGGGGTTCCGCGATGGAGCCGTGTCACACTGCCATTGCGGAGGCATTCTGCCCCGGATGATTAAAATTGGCCAAGTTCCAGTGGAGGTCCGTATTGGTGTTGTGGCATGTTGGCCAAGCCCCGCGTTGCATGCCGTGGCACGTTGGGCATAATTACCTGGAGGACCGGATTCCAGTAAGGGTCCGCGTTTGCGCCGTGTCACAGAGGCAGTGCTCCGCGATGCACTCCGTGACACGTTGCTGGTTATTCCGGGAAAAATTTCCAGTAGTATAAATAGCACACTTAGGTTTATCTTTAATAATTCTGAATTAGTTGAGCAAGGATGTGGGTTAGAGGCAGTTGAGGGGACGAAAATCTTAGGGTTCTTCTCTATCTTTTTCTCCTTTATTTCAATTGTTTGTATGATTTATACTCATTTGATGATGTTTAATCCACAAATGAGTGGCTAAATTCACTTCTTGCTGAGGTTAAGAACATTTTTAGTGGAATGTAATTATTGATCATCTTGGTTTTTCATCTTTTCTTCCATGGTTGTTCTATCAATTCTTGTTCTTACTGCATTAATGTTTGGCCAATGTTAAATGTACATCTAAAAAATCCGGTTTTCGCTCGAAAGAGAAAGAAATTGGAAGGTTCTGAATTGGTAGGATATGATCTCATCTAGGTTTGGGAAAATTGAGAATTGATTTACCTTCAGAATAGAAATATATCTGAAAGTCGTATTAGTCAATTAAGGAATGGTTTCATATGGCTAGAACATGAATTTCTTTTTATCACAGAAATGTAGGTGGAAGGTTCATGATTCTTAAGTTGGGCTAAATACGAGAGTTTTAATCTATAGGCAATAATTCTTGACTAGCAACCGAAGGAAAGATTATCCGACTTGTATCAATAAATTGCTTCCCTGCATGTTATTTTAGCCTCAGCATGCTCATTACTATAGTTCAGACTCAATTTGTACATTTGTTTTAGATTAGTATAAATTAGGAAACAAACTCCCAAAAATCTTCTTGAAACTGTTGTCTGCATTATTAGAGTTAGAGTTTATTAACGCTTGATTCGATTATTACCTTGGTCCAGTCCCTGTGGGATTGATACTTGGCTTACTTTAGCCATTTTACTATTTGTTCGACCACGTGCACTTGCGTGTAGTTGCGAAATAGCCCGAACAACAACCATTGAAGAAAAGATGAAAACTGAAATGATCAACAATTACATTCCACTACAATTGTTCTTAACCTCAGCAAGAAGTGAATTAGCCACTCATTTGTGGATTAAACATCATCAAATAAGTAGAATTCATACAAACAATTGAGATTGAAGAGAATGAGAAAGAGAAAAACCCTAGAATTTTCGTCCTCCCAACTGCCTGTAACCCACGTTCTTGCTTAACCAAGTCAAAATGTTTAAAATAAAACCTATGTGTACTATTTATACTCTTGAGAATTTTTCCCGAAATAACAAGCAACGTGGCATGGAGTGTATCACGGAGCACTCCCTCTATGCCACGGGGGTATCGCGGACACTCACTGGAAATCGTCTTCCCAGCCAAATGCATCTCAACATGGCACGGCTTGCATCGTGGAGCCTTGCCTCCGTGCCACGGTTCTATCGCGCACCTTCACTGGAACATGAGGTTCCAGATAATTGTACTCAATGTGACACGCAGTGCATCGCGAAGCATTGCCTCCGTGTCATGGATGTAACGCGAGCCTCCACAGGAATTTGGAAAAATTAATTCGTCTAAGGCAGAATGCCTCCGCGATGGCAGCGTGACACGGCTCCATCACGGAGCCCTTATTTTTGCTGCTCTCCCTTGTCAACTTCTACTCCTTGTTTCTAAGTCCATTCCCGCTCTTCACCAACATATATATTAGCTTCCAAAATTTCCTTTTACCTACAAAACAACACTAATCATGTTGGTTAGTATAAATTCACATTTTAACTAAAAATTACATGAGAATGTACATATAACGATAGATAAACAAGTCAAAATGAAGCATTTGAGTACCACTTGGGCATGTAATTCCGCCCAAGATCACTTACCCCACACATAAAACCTTTTTCGTCCTCGAACAATACTCTCACATCTCATGAAATTGACACCCACGCATAGCTACTTTGGCTCGACCATTCAAGCTATGGCTATACCGATTATTTAATATAGCAAATCATCAAGAACACATGCATGGTCTCATCAATTCAATGAAGTACATCACATTAATATCTCCTAAGCTCAAGAATCGATTCTCGATCTTGGCAAACTCGTGCAAATCAACTGATCAAGACATCTGACATGAAATTTAATCTCTCGTCAAGCATGTTCCCTCACAACACAAGAGAATCTCCCCATTTGCAATCATACGATTTCCAAAGCATTACATGTAGGGGTATATGAACACGATTTCTCTCTCTCCCAAAGAATTCACATGCATCATGTCATGAACCATAGGCTTGCCTCTAGTGTACTACTCCACTAATATAAGGACGCGTGATGTAAGATCACGTAGGACTTTACGAGTTGTAATGTAAGCTAAGGAACTAGTAAATACTGGGCTAACCAATAATAGCAACTAGCTTCCTTAAGCGCTTTTCAATACATCCCACCATCATTATGATCATTGTTTCTTCCTTCATCCTCTCATTCTTGAAATTTTTCTTTGTTTTTGTTCCCATTTCTTTAAGCACACTCGACTTAATAACCAAGATTACTTATACATCTTTATTTTATTTAATTTCAGCAAGTGCACCTTCGACCTTTTCTTTAACTTTCACCACTTCCGCTTTCCTTCCGTTTCACAATTCTCACTCCTTTACACTGTGGGAAAATTGTTATTCTTGAGTGCTTAAGAGTTTTGGATCAAATTCATGGCTAATGAAAAGAAGGGATTAAGCTCGGTTTATACCCCTTCAAAGAAGGAAAAAAAATAGGTTACAGGCTCAATGGGGCTAACTAGGATGCACATTCAAGGTAGGTATGATAATGGAGAAACTTTCAGTTTATTCAATGAAATGCGTACATCCTTTCCTACAATACACATCCTTCATTTCATTTAGTACACACACCAGGCAAGTTCTAGACACTTCACAATAACATGGAACAATCGAAACCTCACCTCACACTCATTGCACGTGCTCAACTCAAGACATATTCACAGACTCTTTAATCAGCTAATTACAAGAATTCACTATTAAGCCTCGATCACACCGAATCGAACTCTATGGCCTAGGTATCTCAACATGTTTACACATTTGCATGCTTTCATACGAATCACCTTTGCATCTTAATATCATGTACAACACGTAACAAGAATTCCGAACCATGAAGTAGCGACACATTTTGGAAAAAAACAAAAGAAAGAAAAAAAGAAAAAAACTACTCCTATCGACTACATTTCCCTTAAGACGGTCGTCATCCATCCATTATAGGGAACGATCACTAACTATGACTTCGGTTCAATGGGACTATTCTCGGTAAAAGCACCAAAGGTCGAGAAACCCAACATCAAAAAATTCTATAAAAAATAAAAATTTAAAAATTTTGATATAAAAAGATAAAAATTATTTACACAACACAACCAATAGCATCTCAACACAACACAACAACTCAACATTCATTACAACACCAAATTAATTACAGAACACACAACACAGAGTCACAAGGTCACATTTTTCACAAGCACAACAAACAAAAACATAAAACATAAATAAAGCAGTTGGCACCTAACTACTCCCACCCCACACTTAAATCGAACACTGTCCCCTGTGTTCACATAATTTCAACATATCACAAAGGTTGGGTGCTGAAACTCCCTGATCAATCGAAGTAATCAACTTCTTCATCAGGTGTCATTGCTTCGTCTCCCATATCAGAATCGCCCCCGCCGTCCTCGTCTGACTCAATATCTGAGTCCTCCCGGCGTGTCTCCTCATCGGTAGGGACATCATCATCTACGGGCTCCACAAATGCGAGCCCCACTCTGCATAGAACCTGGGCTTTCTTGCCAAATGGGTAATCCAACTCGAGCTGCCAAAGCTCATCCTCTGTTGCCGGCCTCCCGCCTATGCGCAGCTGCAACATCTGCATCCTGTACATGGGGGCCATATATTGGTCATCCCGAGCATATCGCTCGGCTAGTGTGAGCACCGGCCCATGAGTAGTGTCAGGTGCCTTTGTTTTTGTGACATCCAAGGCACACCTGTCGATTTGTAGGATGTAATCCAGGGCCTCCTCCTAAATATCATGGCCCCTCAAGAACGTGGTAAGCAAACCACCGAACCCGTATCTATGCCCCTGATGTAGTCGGGCTCTCTACATGGCGGAGATGATTACTGCCCCAACATTGATTTCTAGCCCCTTCATAAGGGCATACACCAAGCAAACTCTATCCCGGGTGACATCTGTCATGTGCACCCCCGGGATTAGGCAGGAACACACAATCTTCAACCAAATATGGGTTTCCCGGTTAATCTGAGAGTAGGGTAATGTCTGATGGTAGCCCCTCTCCTTGTGCCTACCCCACCTGGATGTCGATTGGGCTCCACATAGGGTGCGTCTGATGTCCACATAGGGTGGAGTGATGTTCAACTGCCGAAGGACATGAGCGTCTGTGTCCCGCGCCCCTAAGATTGCATTCAAGTGATAGGGCTCAAAAGTGACAACCATAATTCAGAATGCAAGACAAAACAACAATTAATAACTTAAAACCAAAACAAAATCGCAAAATCAAAATCATATCGTGTGGCTTCAACCCTAGAGGAAGGGTTCTAGACACTCATGTTCATAAAATTACAAGAAAACATAGTTAAAGTAACCTACTTACAAGAATTGGTAGAAGAGAAGATGAAATTGATGAACCCTAGGTGAGTTCTACCACTTCTCCCTTCACTCCTAGGTGGTTTTTCAGAATAAGATCGTGACTTCTGTTTTTAGGAGCTAAGGGACCTATTTATAGTAAATGAGAATAGTGCAAAATTATGTCTGTCGTGGAATGGCTCCGTGACACGGAGTGTATCACAGAGCACTACCTCTGTGACACGGAGTGTATCGTGGAGCACTGCCTCCATGACACGCGGTGTATCACGGAGCACTGCCTCCGTGACACGGAGGTATCGCGTAAGCCCTTTGGAAATCGCCCAATTTATTCCAACTTTGGTGTTTCACTCCCGATATCATTCCTCCACTTCACCAAATCATAGATTGGGTCCTCCAATGCATTGTTTCCTTCAAAACCAAGGACTAATCATGTTGGATAGTATATATTCACATTTACATAAAATCACATGAAAATGTATATAAATAAGTAGATAAACAAGACTAAATTGAGTTATAAAGTAGCACTTGGGCATGCAATTATGCCCCAGATCAAGGTGCTTCCCATTCGACATGGCTTAATTTCTCAGAGGCTTTCCTGGATCACTACCTACCATGGGAGATTCAACAAGCCCGGGTTCATTAGTTTCTACATTTAGAGCAGGGGTAGATGAGTGTTCGGGAATAACTATGAGGTTCGACTCCTTGGCCCGATATGCACCCGCTTTTATAGATACCATGCCGGCTAGGGTACACCGATTTATTATGGGGCTGAATCCAGAATAGGTGGAGACTTGTATTATAGACACTCTATGAGAGGACATGGATATTGCCTCTATTAAGGCTTTTGCTAAGAATATCAAAGGGATCAGACAACATCAACGGGAGATAAGAAGGGAAATCAGGAGTAGTATCGCCGGGCCAGACCTAGTGACATGCAGGAAGAATTTCAGGGCGGATCCAGGCCACGATTATTAGACAGACCGCCTAGACCCCCACCTCCACAGCAACCACACGTGAGTAGGTCTGGTCGCCTGGGGCCGTCAGGGCTCGGCCAGAGCTCATGATGAGCAGGTTCACAACAGTAGAGAGAAGCGGAGTAGAGAAGATTTACTACTGCTTTGCGCTATATGTAGTCGACGTCACTCCGAGGCATGTAGGTATGGTTCCAAAATATGTTACACCTGTGGACAGGAGGGTCATCAGATGAGATATTGTCTAGCCAAAGGTTAGAGTGATCGGGACCGATAGGACAGATCTTCAGTAGGGTCACGCGCCTCAGCATCTCCAGTAGGGTGTAGGCCCTCAGCTCCAGCCGGTAGAGGCCGAGTCAAGTTAGGGTCCTCTAGTTCAAGTATCGATCCAGATCACACTTATGCCTTACCGGGACGACAGGAGTCAAAGTCGTCGCCGGATGTGGAGACAAGTATGTTGGAAATTTTCTCTCGTTCTATTTATGTATTGATAGATCCAGGATCCACCTTGTCTTATGTTACACCATTAGTAGCCTGGAAATTCGGTATTATTCCAGAATCGCTTCAGCGACCTTTTTCAGTGTCTACACCCATTGGTGACTCTATCATAGCCTAGAGGGTCTATTGAGGATGCACAGTAGAGGTCATTGGTTGTCAGACTTTAGCATGTTTGATAGAATTAGAGATGATTGACTTTGATGTAATTATGGGTATGGATTGGCTAGCGCCACGTTATGCCAATGTAGAATGTTGGACCAAGACTATCCGATTCCACTTCGCAGGGGAGGTTGTATGGGAGTGGAAAGGTAGTACAACCATGCCAAAAGGTAGGTTTATTTCCTATCTTCGGGCGATAAAATTGATAGCGAAAGGATGCATTTATCACATTATCAGGATTTAGGATGTCCAAGCAGAATCTCCGCCTCTTCAGTCCGTTCAAGTAGTCAATGAATTTCTAGATGTATTTCCAGATGAACTTCCTGGAATAGATTTATTAGTAGGTACTCAGCCTATATTTATTCCTTCATATCAAATGGCTCCTACTAAGATTAGGGAATTGAAGCAACAGTTGAAAGATCTGTTAGATAAGGGCTTTATCTGGACGAGTACTTCACCGTGGGGAGCACCAGTTCTATTTATGAGAAAGAAGGATGGTTCCCTCTGTATATGTATAGATTACCTGCAGCTGAATAAAGTCACTATCAAGAATAAGTACCCGCTTCCCCGAATAGATGATTTGTTTGACCAGTTACAGGGGGAAAAGTGCTTTTCAAAAATCGACTTAAGGTGTAGGTATCATCAGGTTAGGTTCAAGAGAAATATATTCCGAAAACCGCTTTTAGGACCAGGTATGCCAACTTTAAATTTTTAGTCATGTCCTTCGGGCTGATGAATGCTCCAGCAGTATTCATGGACTTGATGAACAACATCTTCAGGACATATATAGACTTGCTTGTGATAGCATTTATTGATAATATTTTGGTATATTCCCATTCAAAGGCAGATCACTGAGTTCACCTACGAACAGTGCTTTAAACTCTCAGGAATTGCCAACTGTATGCGAAGTTTTCTAAATGTGAGTTTTGGCTGAATTTAGTCGCCTTTTGGGACACATTATGTTAGATGCTGGTATACAGGTAGATTCGCAGAATATTAAAGTAGTAAAAACATGGCCTAGACCTACCACTCTGATCGAGTTACGTCATTTTCTAGGGTTAGCCGGGTATTACAGAAGGTTCATGGAAGGATTTTCTACCTTGGCAGTGCCTCTGACCAAGTTAACTTAGAAAGAGGCTAAATTTCACTAGATTGAAGCATGTGAACAGAGCTTCCAGGAGTTGAAAAACAGACAGACCTCAGCACCAATATTAGCCTTACTAGAAGGATCAGAGGGTTATGTGTGTACTGCGATGCTTCAGGCATCAGGTTAGGGTGTGTTCTGATGCAACATGGTAAAATAATTGCTTACGCTTTCAAACAGCTGAGGAAGCATGAGAATAAATACCCCACCCATGATTTGGCGTTGGCCGCGGTAATTCATTCCTTTAAAATATGGAGGAACTATCTGTATGGCGTTTATATAGATATTTTTACTGATCATAAGAGCCTCCAGTACATTTTCACACAGAAGGAGTTGAATCTGCGGCAGCATCGCTGGTTAGAGCTGTTGAAAGACTATGATGTGAATATTTTATGTCACCCAGGAAGAGCTAATGTCGTAGAAGATTCCCTCAGTCATAAATCCATGGGAAGTCTGGCATATTTGAAGCCCGAGCAGAGGGAACTGGCTTGAGAATTGCATCAGTTAGCCAGTTTGGCCATCCGTATAGTTGATTCAGGCGACAGCGGGGCAATAATTCAGAATATGCAGTATCATAATTAGTTGTGGAAGTGAAAGAACGGTAGTACGAAGACCCTAATCTAGTTCAGCTCAGAGATAAGGCGCAAAAAGGGAAGGTAGCAGATTTCAAGGTAACTGGAGATGAAGTTTTGAGATATAGGGGTTGCCTTTGTGTACCAAACACCACAGGACTTCGCTAGCAAATTATGGGCAATGTGCATTATTCCCGTTACTCTCTTCATCCGGGTTCAATAAAGATGCATCATGATATAAAAGAGAATTACTGGTGGCTGAGAATGAAAAAGGAGATAGCAGAATTTGTAGGTCAATGTCCTAATTGTCAACAGGTGAAAGCAGAACATCATAAACCTGATCGATTGACACAGGAAATAGCGGTACCCATGTGGAAATGGGAGGCAGTAAACTTGGATTTTGTGACAGGATTACCCCATGTCAGACACAAATTTGATTCTATCTGGGTATTGTTGACAGGTTGACGAAATCAACTCACTCTTTACCAGTCAGGGCCACCTTCTCAGCTGAGGATTATGCCGAGCTTTATATCATGGAGGTAGTCAGATTACATGGTGTTCCAGTATCTGTTATTTCTGAAAGAGGAGCACAATTCACAGCTAGGTTCTGGCAGTCTTTCCAGATAGGATTGGGAACCCAAGTTAACTTGAGTATAGCCTTCCATCCTCAAATAGACGGGAAAGCAGAACACACAATTCAGATGCTCGAGGATATGTTATGGCTGTGTGTGCTGGATTTTAGGGGCAGTTGGGATGAACACTTACCACTTATTGAGTTTGCCTATAACAACAGTTAGCACTCGGCAATCCAGATGGCACCTTATGAAGCCTTATATTGGCGAAAGTGTAGATCTCCAGTTGGTTGGTTCAAAGTTGGAGAATCAGAGTTAATTAGACCAAACATGATCCATCAATCAGAGGAGAAAGTGAAGCTTATTTGAGAATTCCTATTGGCAGCTCAAAGCCATCAAAAATCTTACGCAGATGTATGGAGTAGGAACTTGGAGTTCAATGTAAACGACTGGGTGTTTCTAAAAGTCTCGCCAATGAAGGGCGTAATGAGGTTTGGCAAAAGGGTAAGCCTAGCCCAAGATTTATTGGGCCGTACCGAATACTCCGGAGAATAGGCCAGGTGGCATACGAGCTAGACTTGCCTTCAGAGCTAGAATCTTTCCACCCGGTCTTTCATGTGTCGATGCTATGAAAGTGCATAGGGGATCCGTCCCGAGTTGTGCAAGTTGAGGA
Source organism: Datura wrightii (assembly GCA_035772735.1). Lineage (NCBI taxonomy): Eukaryota > Viridiplantae > Streptophyta > Magnoliopsida > Solanales > Solanaceae > Datura > Datura wrightii. The sequence goes on along the minus strand of JASDFA010000006.1, from coordinate 51,940,734 downwards.
TGTCCAAGTCACTAAGGAGTTATCCTATGAAGTGGTTCCAGTATCTATATTGGATCGACAGGTTCGTAGGTTGAGGACTAAGGATGTTGCCTCCATTAAAGTACTGTGGAAAAATAAGAACAGAGAGGAAATGACTTGGGAAGCTGAGGACGGCATGACATCTAGATATCCTCATTTGTTCCAGGCTTTGTACAGATCATGAAGTTAAGGTAAGTTATTGATTCAGTTGTTGTTTCATGATTTGTGTTATATAAACTACTTAATTGACTCTAGCCTTATTGTGAAACAGTTGGTATAGTGTTATGTGAAGTGCCTATATTGGACTTTTTTGCATTTTAGGGTTTTCAGATAGTCCATATTATAGGGGAAGCTCTGCCAAAATTTTTCCAGAATAATAGCCCTAAAAGAGATAAACCCCTATAAACCAAGTTGACATTTGAGGACGAATGTTCCTAAGGGGGGGAGGATGTTACACCCCATAAAAGTTAACGAATGGTAGGTGTACGTGTGAATTTGAAATAGATAAATAGAGTACGATGCATGGAAACAAGCCTCGGATGTTGGGTCAAGCGAGGCCAGGCCGCACAGGGCCAGCGTGACGCACCAGCCAGTGCGGCTCGCTAGGCCACTGGCGCTTTGAGAGGCGTGAGGCGCCAGGCCATTGGCACCTTGAGAGGCGCGAGACGCCGGGCACCTTGGTTCTTTCAGAGGTGCGGGGCACCCCCCTGCCACCGCCCAAAGTATATATATAGCTTCTTAGTTTTATTGCAATTCATTTGCAAATTTCCTCTCAGCTAGAACTAAAGGAGAACGTAATTTTCTATCAACTTTCATCCGTTTACGCTATGAAACACCGCCTGAATTCAAATTAACTTCGGTAATTGAAGTTTAAGGATGCAGGGAGCATTGCTACAGAGTTATTTTCATGAAATTTTCCCGGCAAATCGTAACCCCGCCGAGCCAAAGTCATTGGAATTTCTCCAAAACTAATTTCTATATGGTCACATCCTTCAAGTAAGCATTTCTCCCTTTTGGAATTTCGAGAAATTATGAGTTTTCGATCATGTTCGTTAAGTTGAAATATAGTTAATCTTTATATATAAAGTTATCATTTTTATCGAATTTAGTACTGAAACTAGTCATATTCCCCCAGTAATACGATTGTAGTTGAAAAGACTAGCTGAATACAGACTGAAACTCATCAGTTAATTGGTAATCATTGAACGAGTTATGTTAAGGCAGTTTGCTTCAGCAAGTTAGTTTATTTAGCATGATAAATCAGTTTGAATCCCAGTAAGAATACCAGAATTATGTCTATTGTGATTAGTTCTTGTTATTAGTTAAAATTCGTATTCCATGTTAGTTTGAGACGGTTTATACCTGTATAGCCTTCATGATCGACCCTAGGGTTATTAGCTGTGTTGACGCTCGCTAGGGGTGAGATGACGTCGCTCTATGGAGTGGTATGCCGTCCGCAAGGGACAAAGATGGGGTCCCAGGTCCTCATATGCGGTGGTTGGCTTTATACACCTCCCTCGAGCCTGGTGCCCGGGGTGCAGACACCAGGATTCCACTGGACTCTGACACAGCTACAATCAAGGGCTGAGCGTGTCTAAAAGCCGCGTTAGGTAGAGTCTTTTTCATGGGTGTGAAGCGCACCGCACCTATGATGAAGAGGCTACTAGACATTTAGGAAATTTTTCCTTCTTTCATGATCTATGTCATGCGATGAAAGTCCTCTACCCTTCTAATTCATGCTATTCACGTTTGTAGAATTATGCCTTCACGCAGAGTGAACGCCAGAAAAAATGGTAACGATAATGATCATGAGGGTGCAAATGGTGAGGAGCATCAGCCAGCCCCACCCGTTCAAGAGGAGCACACACCAGAGCTAGCTGCCCATGCTGAGTTTAGGATAGTGATTCAGAAGCTAGCACAGGCCATGACGGGCCAGGTTCAAAATTAGATGGTGGCGCATTACCCTCAGAATGGGAATGCGGCAGCAACTAGGGTAAGGGATTTCTTGAGGATGAACCCTCCTAAGTTCACAAGGTCAAAGACGGACGAGGATCCCCACGATTTCATTTAGGAGATTCTGAAGATCACCCAGGTTTTGGGGGTGAACAATGGAGAGTGTGTTGACTTAACCTCCTATTAGCTAAACGGGGTGGCTCATATTTGGTTTAAGTAGTGGAGAGATTCCAGGGCATTGGGTGCAGGCCTAAAAGGTTGGGAAGAGTTCCACACAACATTTATGGATCGGTTCTTTCCTCGAGAGATGAGGGAGCTCAAGGCAGTCGAGTTCATTAATTTGAAGCAGGGTAACATGTCCATGTAGGAGTATGCATTGGAGTTCACCTAATTATCTAAGTATGCTCCAGAGTTGGGGGCGGACCAGAGGGCTCGGGTGAGCCATTTTGTGCATGGGGTGGCGGATTACTTGGACAAGGATATTCATATCGCTATGCTTCATCCGAAAATTGATTTTCCCCATATTGTATTGCATTCACAACAGATGGATTTGGTCTACCGTAGGAAGAGGGAGGCCAAGAGGGCCAGAACTGATAGCTATGGGATTTCTCAGGTCAGGTCAAGAGGTGGACAGCGCCAGCAGTACCAGCATAGGTCTATCTCTCCAGCTACATTATTGGCCAGCACGCCATCTAGGTTCAGAGGGGATCATAGGAGCAGGGCTTCAAACTCGAGGGATCAGGGTAGCATGCAGGTGGAGCTAACCTTTGCTTATAATAACAACTATCACTCTATTATCCAAATGGCACCATTCGAGGCTCTTTACGGGCGGAGGTGTAAATCTCCCATCGGATGGTTTGAGGTTGGTGAGGTAGCTATAATAGGACCTCATTCGGTTCATGAGGCTATGGTGAAAGTTCAGATGATATGGGATAGGCTGAAAATCTCTTAGAGTTATCAAAAGACATATGCGGATGTGAGAAGAAGAGATTTGGAGTTTGAGGTAGACGATTGGGTATTTCTAAAGGTATCTCTCATGAAGGGAGTCATGCAGTTTGGGAAGAAAGGGAAACTCAATCCCTGATATGTGGATCCCTACCGTATTATGAGAAGAGTTGGTAAGGTAGCATATGAGTTAGACATGTCCTCAAAGTTATTTTCCGTGCATCCCGTGTTTCACGTGTTGCTTTTGAAGAAATGCTTGGGAGATCTAGCTCTAATAGTCCCAGTGGATAGGATCGGTGTGGGAGATAGCCTCAGTTTTGAGGAAATTCAAGTTGCAATCTTGGATCGTCAGGTTCGAAGGCTGAGGAATAAAGAAGTATCTTTGGTGAAGGCGTTATGGAGAAACCAGCATGTTGGGGGAGCTTCGTGGGAAGCCGAAGAGGATATGATGGCTAAATACCCTCACCTATTCCCTACCGGCTTAGTTTCAATTTAAGGTATCAGATTTTGCCCTGATTCTCCAATCAGTTTCCATGTTCAATTCATGTGCGCAAGTTTGGTTTATGTTATGATAGATATATGTGATGTCTAAAATCAATTCATCCTTGTAGTTCTTAACGTGGGTAGTCATTTCATCAGTTTTTAGTTTAAATGATCAGTGTTTTGGTATGATGATTGAATGTTTTTGAGGTTCTGGGTGTCCCTAACATTTGAGGATGAATGTTCGCAAGGGGGACATATTGTTATACACCGGGAACCCAAGGATCAGGCTCGAAAGTCAAAATGGTGAAAAATTGAAATTTCGCACCAGGTCACAGGACCAACCGTGAAGTGGCTCGTGAGGAGTGACCATGAGTCATGAGGTGACTCATGGTCAAGCAGGGAGGTGGACTAGTCTGGGGTCACCAAGGGCATGAGCACGAGTCGTGGTCAGGCCACACAACTCGTGAAGTCACCCATGGCTTGGACTAGATGCTGCGCAAGGTCAGTTGGGTAGTGTAGACCACAGATGGTGACCGCGAGACATGGTCACTCACCATGATTCATGGTGTCCTCCGTGGGGTCCCAGGGTGGAATTGTTGGCAGTGTACCTCACGAATTGGCCACGACTCGTTGTCCATGGAGAAAAGTCGTCCAGTACCTCGTGGGGACTAGCAGACAGCAAAATTCTATGACTTAAGTAAGGGCTTTTCCTTAATTCCTAAGTCCTAGGGTCCTCTACTACATCGTTTTAACATCTTAAAGGGTGGTTTAAGAGGGTATAAACTAGCCTAAGTCCTCATTCATGCATGCAAAGGTTTTGGGAGGTGATAGGAGGGTGATCTAGGTGATCTCAAGGTGTTCTTCCTCGAATTCCTCTTGGGAAATCTAGGGAAGTTAAGAACCAGCTATTCTCAGGTATGTAAGGGTATCAATGGGTGAATTCTTCTACACCTTGTCCCTCCTCTATGATTTTACTTAAAATTTATTAAAAACTCATAGGGTTTTGTAAACGATTTATATAGAATCTAATGATTTGATTATGGGTTTTGTGAATTTAAAATCTTATCATAATCTATGTGTTTTAATCAACTTTTGTGTTTTAAATTATTTATAATATTATTGATTTGGAAGTTCTATATATTTAAGCATAATTATGCATGCCCATGATGGATTGATTTATGATCTAATTACCCATTGATGATATTTATAAGCCCAACATGAGTTACGATTTAAATCATGAATCTATTATGTTACCCATTATGATTTGTTTATAGTCAAGCTATATGCATGATTTATGAGTATGTATGAGACGTATGAATCATGAATTATGTTTTGGCTGACTCACGGGCTTCATGTCATAGCTTGTTCAAGTAGTTCAAGTATGTACAAGTATGTTTATGATTTTCATGATTTAACTAGCCCATGAATTCATGCATGTTATACTATGAGCACTATATACATTTTGGGAGTAGTATCGAACACCGAGTAGGTTCGGGGCCCAAATTCTGCCCCGGATCTCATAAAATACGTGCCACTGTAGGTATGTTGGGACCTCCTATGGACTATCCCCAGTCCAAATGGCCTTTTCATCGTGATATCACACTTTCATGGTTCTACACTTGGCATGGTATGAACACCCTCTTGACTAGGGTTACAAGCCGAGCTTCATGTGTGCTCATATGGGGTATGTCGGTTAAGAGAATCTCCCACTGGTCCTCATGATTTATGCATGTTTTTGATTATTTATATTGTCTCAATTCATGTTAAATAAAGCTTTTCTCTTATGATTGTGTTTATGATTGTGTTACGAATGTTTTGAAAACCGTGAGCCTTATGTTATGTACGATATTTATGTCATCCACATATTGTCCTAATCTTATGATCATTATGAGTTATATATATATTAAATATCAATTTTAATTACCTTGCATACTCAGTACATTCCATGTACTGATTGCATACTTTCTATGCTATATCGTTTCACAATACAAGATCCCGCTCTCAGGCTCACACTCCTCAGTTGTGTTTAAGAGATTGCTATCAGCGTACTTGGCGAGTCCTCATGTTCCAAGGGTCATATTCTTAGACTCTATGCTTTAGCTTCAATTTCTATTTTTGTTGGGTTAGTTGGGGAGTTGTCCCATCAACTCGTCTTTCATGGTTAGACGCTTTTCAGACTACCATTTGTATTCAACCGTCGTGTATGGATTATTTATTTTCCTTTATCCATATTTATGACATGTTTATGTTTTCTCATGTTAAATCTTCCACTTATGTTATTGAATTAGATGTACGCTCATGCCATCGGTTGACTTGGGGTCTCTAGGGGCTCCTTGTCTCGTGTCTACGAACCGTGTGTACATTCGGGTCGTGAAAGAATAAATCACTAGTATAAAATGCCTTGTGGTTATGAAGTCATGGGGAACACTTACCCTAGTTAGTTGCATTAATTTTGAGTCAACCTTCACTTTCTCTTAACGACATTGTTTGTTACTTTTATAATCCCCCCCCCCTTTAGGAAATAACTGACTAAAATGCTTAAGCACTAGAGTTCTTCTACATCCTTCCATATTCTCTGTGGGATCGACTTCAACCTTTGTTGGGTTCTATATTTGACATTGACCGCATTATATCTCATTATGAGGTGTAATTTGAGTGACATCAAATTTTGGCATCTTTGCCAGAGAATACAGTTTAGGACTAGATTACTTGCTTGTCTTTAACTTTTAGTCTTTATTTCTTATTTTTCATTTTTCTTTTATTTCATGACATGTCACAGGGCGGCGTGGTGAAACAAGCGGTCAAGAAGTGACCACGTTCTTAACAGATACATTGATGAAGTCTGAGTAATCAAGATACCTGTGTCGTGCCATGACGTTAAATCAGGCGTTACTTGGGAGGCAACCCAAGATAAATTTTTCTTTTTTATATTTTTATTCAAGTGTGCAGGTGATAGGTCATGATTTTCAACAAAAAATGAGCTTAAATATTGAAAACAAGGAGTAGAGGCCCAGGGAATTCTTCTTTCACTCTTTTACTTCATGCTCTATTGCTTTAGCACTGGGGATAGTGTTACTAATTAAGTGTGGGGTGGGAGATGTGAACTTCATATTAGCATGCATGCCTTAGTTGCTGAATTTTCACATGGTAGACCTAGTTTTTTTGAGATTTATGACTTTTCATGCAGGCTTGTTGGTTTGTAGTATTTTTTTAGTTTTATTTTATTTTGGGTTCCTCTAGTTTTTATTTTTGGTACTTTTCCAGTGGATAGTCCCTTAGAACCGATTAGAGAGTCTCGATTTTTTTTTGTCATTGAGTCATGACATTGCCCGGTGATGGATGGATGATGATCGTCTTAAGGGTAAATTAGTCATTAGGAGGAACAAGAACATGGACCCTATGAATTCTAGGTGCTTCACTTATGTGTCGCTGAGACTTTATTAAATTTACTCAAAAATGCATGAAAAAGGTAGAAACACAGTCTTTTGGAACTTGACTCTTGTGCTTAAAAAGAAAAAAAAATGGGCTTAATTATGTTATGCATGCAATATGAATATATGTGTTTATTTGATCTTGATTTCCATTGTCAATCCATTTTGTACCAATATGTGAGGAAGTTTTGATGTGCTCCATGCTTGTAAATTGATGTCTAGAACTTGCCCGGTGTGTGTGCAAATAGAAATAAGAATGATGGATTTAGGAAGTGATAAAGGCGTTTCTTTGGTATACTTTTTTTAATCCTATTTTACCTACCTTGATTGTAATTATCATAGTTAGCAATGTTGAGCCTTAGCCTATTCTTTTGATAGCCATATTACAAGCTTAATCCCGTTTTGCTCTGTTGACGTATATTTGATCCAAATGACTCCTAGAGTACTTTTAATGAAAAATTTTGTATGAAAGGAGAATAATGAGGGAAGTGAAGGGAAAAGCTAAAAAGAAAAAAAAGTGTGGTGAATTGGAAGACAAGGAAGGTGATTGTTAGTGGGAAAACAAAAAGAACAAAGAACTTTGAAAAATTGAAGATGAAAAAAAATGTGTGGATGAGCTCAATGTTAAAAGAAAAATTCCCACTGGTCATCTAAGTTTAAAAATTGAAAAATAAGGAGGTATAAGGAAAAAAATTTAGAAACTGAAGAAAGTGCCAAAAAATTAAAGTGTTGTGAAGTATTAATGTGCTTAGGGAGATTACTTACTATCTTGGCCAAATAGTTCCTATCCGTCCCTTAGCTAACATTACAACCAAATTTAAGTCCTAACTGACCCTTGATTCATAATTCTATATTAGCGGAGTATTACACTGCGGGAAAGCCTATGAGTCGTCTTTTGCATGTTGAGTTTTTTTGGGAGAGTGAGCGGAAATTATTTTATTTATGCCTAAGTTTATATTGACTTATATCTTTTGTGTGAAAGGGCATCTCTCCAAATTGTGAGGGGCATAATGGTAAGACTTTGGTTTATCTTTGTTATACCCCGTAGAATTCCCGGCACTTAGATGACCTATTCGCACGTTGGTTAAGCATATTTGAAAGCCATACGTGCTAGGGAAAGGCCTGGGAAAAGATCGGACGAGAAACCTGTCGAACCATCGCGGGAGGAGCCGAGGCAGAGCCCCTCCGCGATGGCAGCGTGTCACGGAGGTGAGGCCTCCGCGATGGCTCCGTGACACATTGCCCGTGTCCAGGCCCAAGTATATATAGCCCCCACTTCGGGTTAAATTCATTTCTATTACCTAATAAATTCTAGAAGCGTACTGAACAGAGGGAAATCAAAGGGAGATTAAATAAATTCATCCGATTACGCTGCCAAACGCTGCCCAAACCCAAATTAATCCTAGATACCAAGGTATTTAGCTGCAGAGAGCATTTCTACGGAGTTAGTTTCGCGAAATACGGCCGACGAATCGGCGAGCCGCCGAACTAAAGTAAGTAGAATTGCTATAAATTAATGTCTATGTGTTCCTAGCTGAGAAGTAAATATTTCTCCCTTCTGGGCCGCTGAAAAATAGCGAGTTTTTGACCGTCTTTCGATAAGCCTAAGTTTAGGCTATAAATTAAATCGAAAGTAACGTCGCTCTTTATAATAATGTTGTATTTAGTATTGATTGACGTATTTATGAATGCAGTTGGGAGAAAATAGTTGAAGTACCGGCCGAGCCTCGTCCGACGGACGAATAGTCGAAGATAAGGTATGTAAAGTTAGTTTTCTTCGGCAAGTTAAGTAATATCAGTATAGCGTAACAAATTATGGACCAGTAGAATGTTCAGAAGTGAAATGTTGCGTTATTATGAATGTTGGTACGATGTGAGAGACATTGGGTTGTAATGTGTATGAAACCTATCAGTATGATATAGATTCTAACGCAAGCGTTAGAGAGTGCCCAGTATATTCAGAGTGTGATGTAATATGCCAGGTTAAGATATTGTTGTGTTCAGCTGAAACCCCGCGGAGTAGTACAGTATCCGTAAAGCCCTTCAGAAATAGAATAGCAGGCTAAAATGAAGTTCAGAAAGCATGTCAGGAATAGTAAATCAGGTTACTATAGAAAATTAGTATACAGCATAGTTCAGCAGAAAGACTATATTCGTACATATATATATATATAGTACTTCCAGCCTCAGCATGTATTAAGTATGTACTTATTTCTATCACTAGTCCAGCATATAGTGTATACAAAAACTTAGTAAACAGCAGAATTTTCTGCAGAAATATTATCTTATATAGCATTTGCTCAGTACAGCCCGGCAGGAGACTATGTTCACATTTATACATCTTTACCTGCCTCAGCACGTATTAAATACGTACAAATTACTATCAGTAGCCCATCATGTAATATATATGATACTTTATCCCTATTAGCCTCAGCATGTGAGATACCCAGACAGCATTACTAGTTGAGACCGTTGTATTGTTTGGGGTTGGATTACCTAGCATCCATGACCGCCCAGGGTTAATAGCTGTATCGACTCGTCCACCAGAGGACGAGGATACGTCACTCTACGGAGTGGCATGCCGTCCCGCCAGGGGACGAAGATGGGATGCCAGTTTTTCCCCATATTTGTGCCTTGATCGGCCCTTACACACCCCAGTCGAGCGGATACACCCGGGTGCAGATTCAGGAGTCCTCCGGACTCAGATACAGTTATAGTCAGGGGCTCAGCGAGCCCAAGTGCATACCCAGGGGACCGGCAGGATGCTTACAGCCAGTATAGGAGATGGGTTGACCGGGGTAGGGGTATAGATTCTGTGTTGATTGTACATCCCGGCTTATGGGGGCCGGGTAAGGTTGTGTATGCCATGTTATGTTATGTATGTTATGCTATATTACAGTAGATACGAGCAGATTAGTAGTAGAATGATACGTCTCCAGGTATGATTCCTACTCCCTTCAGTATGATTAAGAACAGGTACGATCTACACTATCAGACAGTTATCCACTCCTTCTTATTTCAGTTTTGACAGTTATGTTATTGATTGCAGATATCCCTTCAGTTCTTACAGATTCAGTTATCTCATACTATTCAGAATTTTTAGTTATATTACTTGTATTCAGCTGTATTCAGTTTGCTTTACATACTCAGTACCAGCGGTACTGACGCCCAGTGGGGCGCTGCATTACTTGCCTGCAGGTACCCATAGACGCGCAGGCGATACCACGTGATCCCCATCAGCGGTCGAATATTCAGCTCCTGTCATCCGGAGATTGAATTTCTAGAGGTGTAGTTCAGTTCCTTTTTTTGTACAGTGCGGGTAGGTCGGGGCCCTATCCCGATCATTTCTATTATCCTTCTTAGAGGCTTGCAGTCTGTTTATATTCCCTGTGGTCAGATGAGCCGGTCGTGAGAGGCCGTGCAGTTGTATAGTTGCCTTTACTCCTTCTTTCTTTGGTGATGGCCGTGTGGGGCCATAGTTTGCCAGTAGTGGTGACCTTACCGGTCACGTAGATTTTCAGTATGTTATGCTTGAGTTACAGATAACTAGACAGCATGGTGGCCTTCTCGGCCGGCATAGGTTCCCCTGAATTACCTTGTTTCTGGTCAGCTGTAATACAGGTACAAGAGGCTATAGGCCAATGGGCCGGAGGCTGTATTTACAGCCGTTATATAGCCCTTTGTTTCCAGAAATTTGAGTTAGAGCCAGCCAGGCGCCAGATGCGCCCAGGCTTAGCAGTTCAGTAGGTCAGGTCCTAGTAGGGCACCAGGTGCCAGTCATACCCCCCAAGGTGGGGCATGACAAACTTGGTATCAGAGCAGGTCGTATCCCAGGGAGTCTGCAAGCCGTGCTAAGTAGAGTCCTGTCCATGGATGTGTTGTGCACCACATACTATGGGTAGGAGGCTGCAAGGCATGATAGGATGGTTGTCTTTTATTCTTATTCAGTCGTGCTGTAGAGCGGTACAGTTAGGGTTGAGTCCTTGAGAATCTTACCATACTCTTTGGTTACAGATAATGTCAGACCAGCGCCATCCTATTACCGATCGGAACTTAGACATTGCAGCAGGAGAAGGCACTAGCAGAATGCCTCCCCCTCACTTGGAGATAGCCCGATCAGAGGGCCCTACAGAGGCTTCACCTCAGCCTCCTCAGCAGTCTCCACCACGTCAGGAGTCACTTGGGGCGACATTACCTTCAGCAGCCCCTGTATTGACTCCTTCTGATCAGGAGGTTAGGAGTGCTGTAGTTTTGTTAGCACAGATGATGGCTGCTCAGCGTCAGCCAATGCCATCTACAGTTGCAGAATCATCAGGAAGGCCCGGTAGTTCGAGGGTCCGAGAATTCTTAGCCCTGAATCCCCCACAGTTCACAGGTACGGACCGAACAGAGGACCCCCAAGATTTTCTGGATCAGATGCAGAGAATCTTCAGGGTTATGCATGCCACGTCTACCGAGTCAGTTGAGTTGGCCGCATTCCGGTTACAGGATATTGCGGTGTTATGGTATGAAAGCTGGGAAAGGTCCCGAGGGAGAGATGTTTCCCCTCCCACCTGGTCCGGCTTTTCAGGAGCCTTTTTGGATCATTATTTGCCGCGGGAGATTCGACAGGCCCGGGTAGACCAGTTCCTACATCTAGAACAGGGGGCCATGAGTGTTCAGGAATATTCTTTGCAGTTTGATTCTCTAGCCCGATATGCACCGGCCTTCGTTGATACCATGGCATCCAGAGTGCATCGTTTCATTACGGGCTTGAATCCAGAATATGTTGAGATTTGTACCACAGCTACACTGCGAGAGGACATGGATATTGCTCGCATTCAGGCATTTTCTCAGAATATTGAGGGCATCAGACAGCGGCAACGAGAGATCAGAAGGGTTAATCAGGAACAGCGTCGCCGGGACAGGCCAGTCAAATTACAGGGAGAGGCCCGGGGAGGACCCAGGCCCCGATTGTCAGACAGGCCGCCCAGGCCCCCGCCTCCGTCACAGTCACAGGGGGGTAGATTCAGCCGCAGGGGGCAGTCAGGGACTGGTAGAGGCTCGCAGATGGCAGATTCACCATCACAGAGGAGGGCAGAGCAGAGCAGGTATACCCTACCACTTTGCCCTATATGCAATCAACGTCATTCTGGAGCATGCAGATATGGCTCCACCGCATGTTATATTTGTGGACAAGAAGGCCATTTGATGAAAGATTGCCCAGCCAGAGGTCGTGAGGACCAGGATAGACAGGATAGGGCATCAACATGATCACGAGCTACAACATCCTCGACTGGGCGTAGGCCCCAGTTTCAGCAGGCAGGGGTCGAGGCAGATCAGGGGCCTCCAGTACAGGTGCGGGTCCAAGCCGCACATATGCCTTACTAGGGAGGCAAGATTCAGAGGCATCGCCTGATGTTGTGACAGGTATGCTAACTATCTGCTCACACCCTGCTTATGTATTAATTGATCCAGGGTCTACTTTGTCCTACATTACTCCATTTGTGGCACGGAAGTTTAGTATTGTACCAGAATCATTACGGCAACCCTTCTTGGTATCTACGCCCGTCGGTGACTCTATCACAGCTAGCCGAATCTACCGCGGGTGTACACTAGAGATTGTTGACCGTCAGACCACAGTAGATCTGGTCGAGTTAGAAATGATAGACTTCGATGCCATAATGGGTATGGACTGGCTGGTGCCATGCTTTGCCAATGTTGAATGTTGGACCAAAACGGTCCGATTCCACTTCCCGGGGGAAGCAGTACGGGAGTGGAAGGGCAGCACCGCGACGCCAAAAGGTAGGTTTATTTCCTACCTTCGGGCGAGGAAGTTGATATCTAAGGGGTGCATTTACCATCTTGTCAGAGTTCAGGATGTCCAAGCAGAATCTCTGACACTCCAGTCTGTTCCAGTGGAAAATGAATTCCCAGATGTATTTCCTGATGAGTTGCCTGGTATTCCCCCAGAAAGGGAAATAGACTTCGCTATTGATTTGCTACCAGGCACTCAGCCAATATCAATACCTCCTTATCATATGGCTCCTGCAGAACTCAGAGAATTAAAGGAGCAGTTTAGAGATTTGTTAGATAAAGGTTTTATCAGGCTGAGTACTTCACCGTGGGGTGCGCCAGTTTTATTCGTGAGAAAGAAAGATGGCTCGCTCCGAATGTGCATAGATTATCGACAGCTAAACAAAGTTACAGTAAAGAACAAGTATCCGCTCCCCAGAATTGATGACTTATTTGATCAGTTGCAGGGAGCCAGATACTTTTCTAAGATTTGACTTGCGGTCCGGATACCACCAGGTCCGAGTACGTGAGAGGGATATTCCTAAGACAGCATTCAGGACCCGATATGGGCATTTTGAATTTCTGGTTATGTCCTTCGGGCTAACGAACGCCCCAGCAGTTTTTATGGACCTGATGAAGAGTATTTTCAGACCTTTCCTGGACTTGTTCGTGATAGTATTCATAGATGACATTCTGGTGTATTCTCGCTCTGAAGCAGATCACCGGACTCATTTGCGAACAGTGCTCCAGATTCTCAGGGACCGCTAGTTGTATGCTAAGTTTTTGAAGTGTGAATTCTGGCTTAACTCAGTGGCCTTTTTAGGGCATATTGTCTCAGACGCTGGTATACAGGTAGACAAGCAGAAGATAGAAGCAGTTAAGTCATGGCCTAGACCTACCACCCCGACTGAAGTTCGTAGTTTTCTGGGGTTAGCAGGGTATTATCGGAGATTCGTTGAGGGGTTCTCAACCATTGCAGCACCTTTAACAAAATTGACACAGAAAGCAGCACAGTTTCAGTGGACGGAGGCATGCGAGCAGAGTTTCCAGGAACTGAAAGATAGATTGACCTCCGCTCCCGTATTAGCACTGCCGGAAGGCACAGAAGGTTATTTAGTCTATTGCGACGCGTCAGGTGTCGGATTGGGCTGTGTATTGATGCAGCATGGTAGAGTAATTGCATATGCTTCCAGGCAGCTGAAAAAGCACGAAAGGAATTACCCCACCCATGACTTAGAGTTGGCCGCAGTAATTCATGCCTTGAAAATGTGGAGGCATTATCTGTATGGAGTCCATGTTGACATTTATACAGATCATAAGAGCTTACAGTACATTTTCACCCAGAGGGAGTTGAATCTGCGGCAACGCCGCTGGTTAGAGTTTTTGAAAGACTATGATGTGAATATTCTATACCACCCCGGGAAAGCTAATGTTGTAGCAGATGCCCTGAGCCGTAAGTCAATGGGGAGTTTGGCGTATTTGCGACCTGAGAAACAAAAATTAGCTAAAGAAATTCATCAGTTAGCTGGCCTAGCCGTTCAAGTAATAGAAACAGAAAATAATGGACCAGTAATTCAGAATTCTGCAGTGTCATCGTTAGTTACAGAGGTAAAAGAACGGCAGTATGAGGATCCCGATTTAGTCCAGCTCAGAGATAGAGTTCAGAAGGGTAAGGAGCCAGATTTTCAGATAACCGAGGATAGTGTGCTACATTGTAAGGGCCGCCTTTGTGTCCCGAATGTCGCAGGACTTCGTGGGCAGATCATGCATGAGGTACACTACGCTCGCTATTCCCTTCACCCAGGGGCGACGAAAATGTACCACGACATCAGAGACATCTACTGGTGGCCAGGTATGAAAACTGAGATAGCTGAACTTGTATCTAGGTGTGCTAATTGTCAGCAGGTGAAAGCAGAGCACCAGAAACCGGGCGGTTTAACTCAGGAGATAATAATACCTATGTGGAAATGGGAAGCAATAAATATGGATTTTGTGACAGGGTTACCCCGTACTAGACGCAGAACTGATTCCATTTGGGTAATAGTTGACAGGCTGACAAAATCAGCTCATTTCCTGCCAGTAAGGGCTACCTTCACAGTTGAGGATTATGCCGAATTGTATATCAGAGAAATAGTTAGATTGCATGGTATGCCGGTATCTATCATTTCAGACAGGGGAGCACAGTTTACAGCTAGATTCTGGCAATCGTTTCAGAAAGGTTTGGGGATGCAGATTAATTTGAGCACGACATTCCATCCTCAAACAGATGGGCAGGCCAAACGTACAATTCAGACGCTCGAAGATATGTTACGAGCGTGTGTGTTAGATTTTGGGGGTAGCTGGGATGAACATCTTTCGTTAATTGAATTTGCTTATAATAACAGCTACCATTCAGCTATTCAGATGGCCCCTTTCGAGGCATTGTACGGGCGAAAATGTAGATCGCCAGTGGGCTGGTTTGAAATAGGAGAATCAGCATTAATTGGCCCAGACATTGTTCGGCAGTCCGAGGAAAAGATAAAGCTTATCCAAGAACGTTTACTGACCGCTCGGAGCCGTCAGAAGTCATATGCAGATAGACGGCGCAGAAATCTAGAATTTTCGGTAAACGACTGGGTATATCTGAAAGTGTCCCCGATGAAAGGGGTAATGAGGTTTGGCAAGAAGGGCAAGCTTAGCCCAAGATTCATTGGGCCGTATCAGATTCGGCGAAGAATAGGCCGCGTGGCATATGAGTTAAACTTGCCTCCCAAATTAGCATCTGTTCACCCAGTATTCCATGTTTCTATGTTAAGAAAGTTCGTAGGGGACCCTTCTACAGTAGTTCCAGTCCAAGATGTTCAGGTCACAGAGGAGTTAGCCTATGAAGAGGTTCCCGTAGCTATCTTAGACAGACAGATTCGCACGCTGAGAACTAAAGATGTTGCATCTGTCAAGGTATTGTGGCGTAACAGAAATCGGGAAGAAATGACGTGGGAGGCTGAAGAAGATATGAAAACCAGATATCCTCACTTATTTCAGGCCTAGTCAGACGACAGGTATGTCCGTATCATTATTTACACAGTACTTTATGGTATGTATGTTGTAAATGATAAAGAAAGAAGTGGTATTTAGTTGTCCAGTGGATTGTAGAATATTGTGTGCAGTGCCTGTGTTGGACTTTTTCTGCGTTTCAGGTCTTTGCGATAGTCCATATTACAGGGGAAACTCTGCCAAAATTTTTCCAGAAACTAGAATAAACAGTCCTCTAGATAGCAGTGTACATTCGAGGACGAATGTCCCTAAGGGGGGGAGAATGTTATACCCCGTAGAATTCCCGGCACTTAGATGACGTATTCGCACGTTGGTTAAGCATATTTGAAAGCCATACGTGCTAGGGAAAGGCCCGGGAAAAGATCGGACGAGAAACCTATCGAACCATCGCGGGAGGAGCCGAGGCAGAGCCCCTCCGCGATGGCAGCGTGTCACGGAGGTGAGGCCTCCGCGATGGCTCCGTGACACGTTGCCCGTGTCCAGGCCCAAGTATATAAAGCCCCCACTTCGGGTTAAATTCATTTCTATTACCTAATAAATTCCAGAAGCGTACTGAACAGAGGGAAATCGAAGGGAGATTAAATAAATTCATCCGATTACGCTGCCAAACGCTGCCCAAACCCAAATTAATCCTAGATACCAAGGTATTTAGCTGCAGAGAGCATTTCTACGGAGTTAGTTTCGCGAAATACGGCCGACGAATCGGCGAGCCGCCGAACTAAAGTAAGTAGAATTGCTATAAATTAATGTCTATGTGTTCCTAGCTGAGAAGTAAATATTTCTCCCTTCTGGGCCGCTGAAAAATAGCGAGTTTTTGACCGTCTTTCGATAAGCCTAAGTTTAGGCTATAAATTAAATCGAAAGTAACGTCGCTCTTTATAATAATGTTGTATTTAGTATTGATTGACGTATTTATGAATGCAGTTGGGAGAAAATAGTTGAAGTACCGACCGAGCCTCGTCCGACGGACGAATAGTCGAAGATAAGGTATGTAAAGTTAGTTTTCTTCGGCAAGTTAAGTAATATCAGTATAGCGTAACAAATTACGGACCAGTAGAATGTTCAGAAGTCAAATGTTGCGTTATTATGAATGTTGGTACGATGTGAGAGACATTGGGTTGTAATGTGTATGAAACCTATCAGTATGATATAGATTCTAACGCAAGCGTTAGAGAGTGCCTAGTATATTCAGAGTGTGATGTAATATGCCAGGTTAAGATATTGTTGTGTTCAGCTGAAACCCCAGGGAGTAGTACAGTATCCGTAAAGCCCTTCAGAAATAGAATAGCAGGCTAAAATGAAGTTCAGAAAGCATGTCAGGAATAGTAAATCAGGTTACTATAGAAAATTAGTATACAGCATAGTTCAGTAGAAAGACTATATTCGTACATATATATATATATAGTACTTCCAGCCTCAGCATGTATTAAGTATGTACTTATTTCTATCACTAGTCCAGCATATAGTGTATACAGAAACTTAGTAAACAGCAGAATTTTCAGCAGAAATATTATCTTATATAGCATTTGCTCAGTACAGCCCGGCAGGAGACTATGTTCACATTTATACATCTTTACCTGCCTCAGCACGTATTAAATACGTACAGATTACTATCAGTAGCCCAGCATGTAATATATATGATACTTTATCCCTATTAGCCTCAGCATGTGAGATACCCAGACAGTATTACCAGTTGAGACCGTTGTATTGTTTGGGGTTGGATTACCTAGCATCCATGACCGCCCAGGGTTAATAGCTGTATCGACTCGTCCGCCAGAGGACGAGGATACGTCACTCTACGGAGTGGCATGCCGTCCCGCCAGGGGACGAAGATGGGATGCTAGTTTTTCCCCATATTTGTGCCTTGATCGGCCCTTACACACCCCAGTCGAGCGGATACGCCCGGGTGCAGATTCAGGAGTCCTCCGGACTCAGATGCAGTTATAGTCAGGGGCTCAGCGAGCCCAAGTGCATACCCAGGGGACCGGCAGGATGCTTACAGCCAGTATAGGAGATGCTTGCTAGTCATGCCTCCTAAGGTGGAGCATGGCAAACTTGGTATCAGAGCAAGTCGTATCCCAGGGATTCTGCAAGCCGTGCTAAGTGGAGTCTTGTCTATGGATGTGTTGTGCACCACTTACTATAGACAGGAGGCTGCAAGGCATGATAGGATTGTTACTCTTTCTTCTTACTCAGTCGTGCTATAGAGCGGTACAGTATAGGGTTGAGTCCCTAAAGTTTACTATATTCTTTGGTTACAGATAAAATGTCAGATCAGCGGCATCCTATTACAGGCAGAAGATTGGATACAGCAGCAGGAGAGGGTACCAGCAGGATGCCTCAGCCTCGGTTAGAATTAGCCCGATCTAAGGGCAACACAGTGAATCATCTCGATCTTCCCAGTAGTCTCCATCACATCAGGAGCCTCTTGGGATGACACCACCTCCGGCAGTTCCTATACATATACCATCTAACCAGGAGGTCAGGAGTGCAGTAGTCATGTTAGCACAGATGATGGCTGCTTAGCGTCAGTTGATGCCATCTACAGCTGCAGAATCATCAGGAGGGCCCGGTAGTTCGAGGGTCCGAGAATTCCTAGAATTAAGTCCCCTGCAGTTTACAGGGACGTACCGGACAGAGGATCATCAGGATTTCCTAGACTAGATGCAGAGGATCTTCAGCGCAATGCATGCCACACCCAAATAGTCGGTTGAATTGGCGATATTCCAGCTATAGGACAGTGTTGTATTGTGGTATGAGAGTTAGGAGAGGTCCCAAGGGAGAGATGTTTCCCTTCCGACCTGTCCCAACTTCTCTGGGGCTTTTATGGATCATTATCTACCACGGGAGATTCGACAGGCCCGGGTTTATCAGTTTTTACACTTGGAGCAAGGGGCAATGAGTGTTCGAGAATACACCTTGCGGTTTGATTCGTTGGCCCGATATGCGCCAGCCTTTGTGGATACCATGCCATCCATAGTACACCGTTCATTATGGGGCTAAATCAGGAATATATTGATACTTGTATTACGGCTACTCTGTGAGAGGATATGGATATTGCCCAAGTACATGCATTTGCTCAAAATATTAAGAGCATCATACAATGGCAATGGGAGATCAGGAGAACCAGTCAGGAACAACGCCGCAGAGACAGGCTAGATGAATTTCAAGGGGAGGCCCGGGGAGGACCCAAGCCGCGATTATCACATAGGTCGCCTAGAACCTCGCCTCCATCACAGCAGCAAAGGGGCAGGTCCAGTCGCCGAGGGCAGTCATAGCCCGGTGGTAGTTCGCGAGCAGTAGATTCACCATAGCACAGGAGGGCAGAGCAGAGCAGGTATACACTACCACTTTGCCCTATTTACAGCTGACGCCACTCTGGAGCTTGCGAATATGGCTCCACGGGATGTTATATTTGTTTCCAGGAGGGTAATCTGATGAGAGATTGTCTGGCTAGGGGTCAGAGTGACCGGGATCGAAAAGATAGGTCATCAGCAGGGTCACGAGCTCCAGCATCCCCGGTGGGGCGCAGGCCCTCAGTTTCAGCAGGTAGAGGCCGAGGCATGGCAAGACCGTACCTATGCATTACCGGGGCGACAGGATTAAGAGTCATCACCAGATGTTGTGATAGGTATGTTGACTATTTGCTATTACCCTGCTTATGTGTTGATAGATCCGGGATCCACCTTGTCCTATGTTACACCATTAGTGGCTCGAAAGTTCAGTATTGTGCCAGAATTGCTTCGACGACCTTTTCTAGTATCCACACCCATTGGTGACTCTATTATAGCCAGAAGAATCTGATCGTGGGTTAAAATAGTATGCCCGAGTGATGCTTTATACCTTAATGTAGTCTTGTTTATCTAATTTATTTTATACATTTTCATGTAATTTTATATAAATGTGAATATATGTGCTAACCAACATGATTAGTCCTTGTTTTGTAGGTTTCAATGATTTGGAGGAACTAATTTATAAGTTGGTGAAGGAAAGGAATGGTGTCGGAAGCAATCGGCGAAAGTCGGCAAGGAGTAGGCCATGGCAAGGCTGGCCGCGCCAGGCAGCGTGCCACGCTATGCGTGTTCCGCGCCCAGCGCTGTGCCACGCCTAGGCATGGCAAGCGAGCAGATGCGGCAGTAGGCAGTGCTCCAGCGCGCCAGCAACATGCCATGGCATGCCATCCCCGCGCTAGAGGAGTGTCAACGCGCTGCCCAAGCAGCGTGACACGCTGCCAATGCGGCAAGAAGGTTGACCAAAACAAACTTAAGTAAATCTCCCTCGAAAACATCTATAACCAACACTTGAGAAAGTTAAGATCACACTTGAAATGGATAGTTAGAGGAATGGGTCCAGTCCCTGTGGGTTTGACATTTCGGTTCTTAAAAAGAGCCACTGTATTACTTGCACGACCCGTACACTTGCGGACGCGCAAATAAGGGCACGTCAAGTTTTTGACGCCGTTGCAGTGGACTCGGCGAAGTTTTGATAATTTATCTGTTCCTGTGTGATTTTTGAAATTTTCTTAAGTGTTGAGAAACTTGGTCTAAGTCTGTTTATTTGCAGGTGACAGGTTGTCCTGCCGAGCTGGCTAGACATAGATAGCTTGTGGAACCGTTGTTGGAACCTGATCGTCAAATCCATTTGTGAAGGAGAGTAGCTCTGGAGCAAAAGCTGAAGAGACTTCAAGAAAAGGTACAACAACAACCACCCGCGGGACAAGCATAGTTGTCATCAGAAGCAATGGCAGCAAGACTCGTTCGCGAAGTGGAAATCCCACTAGCGACGAATATAACCTCTAACATCCGTAAACCGGAGCCTGGAGGGCACTTTGAGCTTAAACAGAATATGGTGCAGTTGTTACATTCTAGTGGTCAATTCACTGGGATGGAACATGAGGACCCGCAGCAGCACTTATAGAGCTTTTTAGAGATTAGTGACACGTTTGTCCCCACCGGCTTGTCCACAGATTATGTCCGACTGACCCTCTTCCCATTTTCACTATTGGGAGAGGCGAAAAAGTGGCTGAAGGCTGAGACACCGAACTCCATAACTTCATGGAATGACTTGGCTAAGAAGTTCCTTATCAGATTCTTCCCTTCAGGCAAAACTGCAAAGTTGAGAAGTTAAATACTAAGTTTCAAGCAGAGGCCTGATGAGAACTTATATATAGCTTGGGAAAGATTCAAGTCATTGTTGAGAGACTGCCCCCATCACCAGCAATCAAATGAAGTGCTGGCACATACCTTTGTAGAAAGACTAGACCCACACACGAAAATATTACTAGACTCTACATCGGGTGGGCAAGCCTTGGAGAAGACGTATGATGAGTTGTACACTTTGTTGAACAGAATCGTTCAAGGAAATCCAGAGTGGCACAACGAGTCATCGAGAGGGGAAGGAAAGATACCTGGGTTGATAGAAGTAGATGGTTTGAATGCCTTGGTAGCATAGTTAGCTTCGTTCCAACATCAAATGATGACTCAGTTCAATAAACTTAGTATGAACAAACACCAGGGCCAGGTTAATGCAGTTCAGCAAGCTCCGAGTTGGTGTGACATTTGTGGTAATAATGGGCACAATGCAGAATCTTGTGGAGCCAATCCAGAATCAGTCAATTTTGTTGGTAATGTGCATAGGAATCAGAATTTTGGGAACAACTCCAACAGAAATTGGTAGGGCCACCCGAATTCTTCTTGGGGTGGAAACCAAAAGCAGAATTATAGTCAACCTCAACAATAGCAGTATCAGCAGAATAGGCAGAATGATGGGCAATTGAGTAGCAACATTGAGGAAACACTGCAGAAAATTATGGAGACCCAGAATCAGTTAGCGAAAAATCAGGCAAGGATTGCAACAGACTTAATGAATCAGCAAGTAGCCACTCGCAGTCTTGAAAAACAAGTGGATCAGATAGCAGCTGCTCAGAACATGAGGTCGCAGGGGGGATTACCAAGCGATGCAGATCCTAACCCCCGGCAAATCAATGCCATTAGTCTTAGAAGCGGAAAGCAATTAGCTGATGCAGCACCTAAAGAATTGAGAAAGGAGGTGCAGCCGGAGTTGGTTAGACCAGGACCATCCATCAACATGGGAGATGATCAAAGTGCTGGGTGAAAAAATGCGCAACTTTCACTACAGCCAGCATAAAGACTACCACCACCATTCCCTCAAAAATTTAGAAATAGCAAGGAGGAGGAATGCTTCAAAAAGCTCTTTGAGAGTTTCAAATAACTTCACATAAAGTTGCCTCTTATTGATGTCTTGCAAGGAATGCCCAAGTATGCTAAATACTTGAAGGACGTGATGGAGAACAAAGTTAGATTGGTGCACGTCCAGACTGTAGCACTGACTGAGGAGTGCAGTCACAGGGTATTGAGTAAAATGCCAAAGAAGCTCAAAGACCCAGGGAGTTTTACCCTCCCCATACAAATTGGTAAAGCTGAGGTGCTACGAGCTTTGTGTGACTTAGGGGAAGCAGTTAATCTAATGCCCCTATCCTTATTCAACACCCTGGGGTTGGGAAAACCGAGGCCGACAAGGTTGATGCTGCAGCTGGCTGACAAGTCGCGAGTGACACCTGACGTAATAATAGAGGACCTTCTCATCAAAGTAGGTAAGTTCATTATACCTGCTGATTTTATTTTCTTAGATTTTCAGGTTGATGACCAGGTACCCCTGATCTTGGGACGACCATTCTTGGCCACTGGAGGAGCGGTGATTGACTTGAAAGCAGGGACCCTGAAAATGAGGGTTGAGGATGAAGAAGAAATCTTCCGCATTTACCAAGAAATGAACCCTTCTGCACACTACAGAAACCTTTGTCAGGTTACTGTGTTGGCAGAGGATGAGTGTGGGGTGGAGGATTCCGCAGGTGCAGGGCCAAAGGCAATGACAAGTGTTCAGCCCGAGTCTGATAAAGGGCTTCAAATTGAGAAGAAGTTGGAGGAAGAGAGGAACAGAGTGGAGGTTGTTTCCTCTAAACAACAAAAGAAAAGGAGATGGTTCTCGAAAGAGAACCCAGGTATGAGAATGTCCTAAAAAGGACAGTCCACGTCATGCCACGACGTAAAATAAGGCGCTGCTTGGGAGGCAACCCAAGGGTACCTCGGGTACGCTTTGTTAATTTTGATTTTGTGTTGATTTTTTTATTTTCATTTTGTTTGTGTTTTTGGTGGAAAGTTAAGCACAGATGGAGGGAAGTCTGAGTACCGAGAAGGTGGAAGCTAAAGAGCATGGAATAGAAGAAGTGTGGGGTCGAACACCCACCTCTTAAAACATGAACGGAAAGCGTGTTTTTAGCTTGGCATAGAGGCTCAGGGAGTATTTCTCATCCTTTAAATGTTAATTTGATGCTATGAGGACATAGCATGATTTAAGTGTGGGGTGACAAAAATTTCAAAATTTTTGTGCTTAACAAGTTTTTGGTGAATGTGATGGTTGTGTGAAATTTGGGAGAAATTTGAAAATTTTTGAGAGTCAAGCATGAATTCATCACTCGTTGGTTTTTCTTTTCGACTCTTTTCCGACGGGGGGGTCTTTGAACCGAAGAATAAAAAATTTTCTTTTTCATTCCTTTGTCTGAATATAGTGTTTTTAGTCATAGTTAGGACTATTTCCGACGATGGATGGATGACGGCCGTCTTGAGGAAAAATTAGTCGATAGGTTTTGGGTTGTTGAAACCATAACTAAATGAGGCTTGAGGTTCTGGTTATGTGCTATAAATGATTGTAAGATGCAAGTATGTTCAGTGTGAAGCATGCAGATGTATAACTTTGTGTGAGACACTTAGGCTCTTGAATTTGACTCAATATGATTGAAGCTTAATAATGAATTCTTGTGATTGGCTGAGTTAAGAGTCTGCTGAATGTGTCTTGAATTGAGCATGTTCCATGAGTGTAAGGTTTTTGAGTATTCTGTGCTATTGTGGATTGTCTAGAACTTGCCTGGTGTGTTTATAAAACGAAATGAAGGTTGTGAATTGTAGGAGATGATTTAGGCATTTCTTTGAATGAACCAAATTTTTATCCCTCATTTTACCTACCTTGAAAAATTAATCCTAGTTAGCCCCATTGAGCCTTGATCCTATTCTTTGACAGCTGCAACATAAGCTTAGTCCGTTTTCTTTCATTAGCCTTGAACTTGATCCAAAACTCCTAAGCGCTTAAGGGAAAAATATGAAAGAGTAAAGGAGTGAGAAGAAGGAAAAGAAAGGAAAAGTAGCAAGTTGTAGAAGTGGAGAAAAGGACAAAGGTGCACTTGTGTGAAAATGGTTGCTTATTATTAAGGAGTAAGAAAACAAATTAATGAAAAAATTATTTATAGAGCTCCTTAATAATAAGGTAAAAGTGCCTAAAGAAAGGGGGAACATAAGAGGAGAAAGAAAGCTTAAAATAGAAAAAGGTGAAGTAAAGGAAGGGAAGTTCGTAAGGAAGGCGTGATGTATTAAAAGCGCTTAGGAAAGATAGTCACTATTACTGGCCATAATTGTACCTACCCGTCCCTTAGCTACATTACAACCTAAAAAGTCCTACTTGATCTTACATTCATACATCCTTAAATTAGTGGAATAAAACACTAAGGGCAAGCTTATGGGTCATTATATGATGCATGTGAATTCTTTGTGAGTGTAAGCGTAATTCTATTCATGTACCCACACATGTTGTGATTTAAAAATTGTTTTTGCATGTGAAATTGGGTAACTCTCTTTACGTGAGGGCACATGGTGAATGAAGGATAAAGTTCATGTGGGATTTCTTAATCAGTTGATTTACAGGAGTTTGCTAAGATTGAGAGTCGATTCTTGAGGTTAATAAGTCTTAACATAGTTGTACTTTATTTCGATGATCAAATCATGCATGCTCTATTTTTAGCTTGTTATTACGTAATCATTGTAGTCGTAGCTTGAATATTCTTGCTAAATGAGTTATGGGTGAGTCTCCATATGCATGAGATGTAATAGGTTGTTCGAGGACGAACAAGACTTTAAGTGTGGGGTAGGTGATCGTGTGCTAAAATAGTATGCCCGAGTGATGCTTTATACCTTAATGTAGTCTTGTTTATCTAATTTATTTTATATATTTTCATGTAATTTTATATAAATGTGAATATGTGTGCTAACCAACATAATTAGTCCTTGTTTTGTAGGTTTCAATGATTTGGAGGAAGTAATTTATAAGTTG
The DNA here is from genome assembly GCA_035772735.1 of Datura wrightii. NCBI lineage: Eukaryota > Viridiplantae > Streptophyta > Magnoliopsida > Solanales > Solanaceae > Datura > Datura wrightii. Next base: position 51,915,916 of record JASDFA010000006.1, on the reverse strand, counting down.
GTGAAGGAAAGGAATGGAGTCGGAAGCAATCGGCGAAAGTCGACAAGGAGTAGGCCATGGCAAGGCTGGCCGCGCCAGGCAGCGTGCCACGCTATGCGTGTGCCGCGCCAGGCAGCCTGCCACGCTATGCGTGTGCCGCGCCCAGCGCCGTGCCATGCCTAGGCATGGCAAGCGAGCAGATGCAGCAGCAGGCAGTGCTCCAGCGCGCCAGCAACGTGCCACGACATGCCATCCCCGCGCCAGAGGAGTGTCAACGCACTGCCCAAGCAGCGTGACACGCTGCCAATGTGGCAAGAAGGTTGAGTAGGGTTGATTTTGGGTGATTTCCAGAAATCCTTCGTTTTACCTCCATGTCACGGAGGCAGAGCTCCACGATACACTCCGTGCCACAGAGCCATTCTACGACTGGCTAAATTGGGCATGTTTCTCATTTATTACAAATAGGTCCCTTAGCTCCTAAAACCACTTTGTCACGATTTTATTTCTGAAAACTACCTAGGAGTTTAGGGAGAAGTGGGAGAGCTCATCTAGGGTTTGGCAAATTCCCTTCTCATCTACCAAATTCATGTAAGTATGTTAGTTGTAGTTTTACGAACATGAATGGCGAGAACCCTTCCTCTAGGGTTGAAGCCATGAATTATGATTGTGATTTTATGAAGTTGTTTTGGAATGAAGTTATTGATTGTTGTTTTCGTCTTGCATTCTAGATTGTTGGTTGTTTTTATGATTGATCACCACTAAAACATATACGTTAGCTTGGGCAATTGCTTGAGAAAGAATTACCTAGGTCAGGACATGAGAATGTAAGGAGCATGTTTGTATCTCACGATATAAATTCGTGTTAGGATAGAAATATACCTAACACCTTGCTTGGTTAATAAACGGGGGTTATTAAAGACCAACTTAGGATTATCACATCACCACTCGAAGAAGTAGTTGTGAGGCTAAGTTGAGTTAAATGTTTAGACGCACGAAAGTCCCTAATCGTTTCCCTGTAAACCACAACATAATTAATTACCCGCGAACTAGAAAGTAGCATCCTCACTCACAATGATGCAGTGAAGCTAGTTTGCCGTGTTTAGAGGCTCGAAAGACCATGAACATGCAATTCTAATTATGTGAAACAACAATCGATAGTTTCATACTTAACCCATGCAAATTGTAGTATCGCATGATTATCTGGTTTTAACTCTATGTTGCTCCTAGAGTAAATTCAGGATATTTTGTTGACAAAAACAAACTTAAGTAAATCTCCCTCGAAAACTTCTATAACCAACACTTGAGAAAGTTAAGATCACACTTGAAATGGATAGTTAGAGGAATGGGTCCAGTCCCTGTGGGTTCGACATTCCGGTTCTTAAAAAGAGCCACTATATTACTTACACGACCCGTACACTTGAAGACGCGCAAATAAGGGCACGTCAGGATCTATCAGGGGTGTACAGTAGAGGTTGCCAGCTGTCAGACTACAGCAGAGTTGGTAGAGCTAGAGATGGTTGATTTTGATGCCATCATGGGTATCGATTGGTTAGCTCCATGCTATGCCAATGTTGAGTGCTGGACCAAGATTGTCCGATTCCACTTTCCAGGAGAGGCAGTACGGGAGTGGAAAGGTAGTACAGTTACGCCAAAATGTAGGTTAATTTCCTATCTTCGGGCGAGAAAGTTGATAGCGAAGGGGTGTATTTACCACATTGTCAGAGTTTAGGATGTTCGGGCAGAGCCTCCGACTCTTCAGTCTGTTCCAGTGGTTAATGAGTTCCCCGATGCATTCCCAGATGAGCTCCCTGGTATTCCCCTAGAAAGGGAAATTGATTTTGCAATTGATCTATTACCAGGAACTCAACCTATATCAATTCCCCCTTATCGGATAGCTCCTTCGAAACTTAGAGAACTAAAGGAGCAGTTGAAAGATTTGCTAGATAAGCACTTTATTAGGCCGAGTACCCTCTCCTTGGGGTGCGCCAGTTTTGTTTGTGAGAAAGAAGGATGTCTCCCTCCGTATGTGTATAGACTATCGGCAACTGAACAACGTCACGGTCAAGAATAAGTACCCGCTTCCCAGAATAGATGATTTATTTGATCAATTACAAGGACCAAGGTATTTCTACAAGTTTGACTTAAGGTCCAGATATCATCAGGTTCAGGTTCGTGAAAGAGATATTCAAAAGACTGCCTTCAGGACCAGATACGACCACTTTGAATTCTTAGTTATGTCCTTTGGGTTGACGAATGCTCCAACAGTGTTTATGGACCTGATAAACAGTATTTTCAGGCCATGCCTGGACTTATTCATGATAGTGTTTATCAATGATATTCAGGTGTATTTTCGCTCAGAGGCAGACCACCAGGATCATCTGCAGACGGTGCTCCAGATTCTCAGAAAACACCTGCTATATGTCAAGTTTTCTAAATTTGAGTTTTGGCTAAATTTAGTAGCCTTTTTGGGTCATATCGTGTCGGACGCTTGTATACAAGTAGATACACAGAAGATAGAAACAGTAAAAACATGGCCCAGACCTTCTACTCCGATCGAGGTACGCAGTTTCTTGGGATTAGCCGGGTACTACAAAAGGTTTGTGGAAGGATTTTCCACTTTAGCAGCACCTTTAACTAAACTGACACAGAAGGCAGCAAAATTTCATTGGACTGAGGCGTGTGAGCAGAGCTTTCAAGAACCTAAAGATATACTGACATCAGCACTAGTGTTAGTATTGCCAGAAGGAACATAGCGTTATGTAGTTTATTGTGATACTTCGGGTGTTGGGTTAGGATGTGTTTTGATGCAACATGGTAAAGTGATTGCTTACGCTTCCAGGGAGCTGAGAAAGCATGAGAAGAACTATCCTACCCATGACTTGGAATTAGCTGTGGTAATTCATGCCTTGAAGATATGGAGACACTACTTGTATGGCGTCCACGTGGATATTTTCACTGATCTAAAAAGCCTACAGTATATATTCACCCAGAAAGAATTGATTTTGTGGCAGCGTAGTTGGTTAAAGCTGTTGAAAGATTATGATGTGAATATTTTATATCACCCAAGAAGGGCCAATGTGGCAGTAGATGCCCTTTGCCGTAAATCTATGGGAAGTTTGGCACACTTATAGCACGAGCAGCGGGAGTTGGCCTGAGAATTGCATCAGTTAGCCAATTTAGTCATTCGTAAATTAAAAACAGGAGACAATAGAGCTGTAATCTAGAACACCGCAGTGTCGTCTTTGGTTGTGGAAGTGAAGGAACGACAGTATGAAGACCCTAGCCTAGTTCAGCTCAGAAACAAAGTTCAGCGAGGAGAGGTGACAGATTTTCAGGTAACCGAGGATAGAGTGTTGAGATATAAAGATCTCCTTTGTGTTCCAGACATTGCAGGGCTTCGCTAGCAGATTATGGGTGAGGTACACTATGCCCATTATTGTCTCCATCCAGGTTCGATGAAAATGTACCACGATGTAAAAGAAATCTACTGGTGGCCAAGAATGAGAAGGGGATAGAAAAATTTGTAGCACGATGTCCCAATTGCCAACAGGTAAAAGCTGAACATCAGAAACCAGGCGAGGTGACCCAGGATATAGCTGTGCCTCTATGAAAATGGGAAGCAGTTAACATGGACTTTGTAGCAGGATTTCCTCGCACCAAGCGTAGATATGATTCGATCTGTGTAATTGTTGAAAGGTTGACAAAATCAGCTTATTTTTTGTCACTAAGGGCTACCTTTTCAGCCGAAGATTATGCCAAGCTATATATTAAACAAATAGTCAGGCTACATGGTGTTCCATTGTCAATTATGACAGAGGGGCGTAGTTTACAACTAGGTTTTGGCATTCATTTCAGAGAGGCTTGGGGACACAGGTTAATCTAAGCACAACTTTTCATCCTCAGACAGATGGGCAGGCAGAGCGTACCATTCAAACGCTCGAGGATATGTTGCGAGCATGTGAGTTAGATTTTGGAGGTAGCTGGGATGAACACCTACCGCTTATTAAGTTTGCCTATAATAACAGTTACCATTCAGCAATTCAGATGGCACCTTATGAAGCGTTGTATGGGCGAAAGTGTAGATCTCTAGCTGGTTGGTTTGAAGTAGGAGTATCAGCATTGATTGGGCCATATATCATTCATCAGTCGGAGGATAAAGTAAAGCTTATCAGGGAACCTTTACTGACTGCTCAGAGCTGCCAGAAATTGTATGCTGATGTACGACGCAGAAACTTGGAATTTAATGTGAATGACTGGGTATTCTTGAAAGTTTCACCGATGAAGGGTGTAATGAGGTTTGGTAAGAGAGGCAAGCTTAGACCGAGGTTTGTTTGTCCTTATCAGATTCGCCGAAGAATAGGCCAAGTGGCATATGAATTAGATCTACCTCCAGAATTAGAATATGTTTACCCAGTTTGTCATGTATCAATGCTAAGGAAGTGCATAGGAGATCCCTCCTGAATTGTCCCAGTCCAAAATGTTCAGGTCACAGAAGAGTTAGCTTATGAGGAAGTTCCAATAGCCGTACTAGACTGGCAGATTTGTAGGTTAAGAACTAAATATGTTGCTTCTGTCAAGATGTTGAGGCGTAACGGGAACGGACAGGAGTTGACTTGGGAAGCAGAAGATGATATGAAAGTCATATATCCTCAGTTATTCCATACTTAGTCAGACTATGCAGCCAGAGGTATGTTGTTATTGTTGTTTCATGAGTTGCTTTATATTCATGTAAATGTGGAGTAGCTGACTCCAGTTTATTGTGAAATGAATACTATAGTATCGTGTGGAGTACCTGTATTGGACTTTTCTACATTTTAGGATTTTCGGATAGTCCATATTACAGGGGAGACTCTGCCGAAATTTTTCCAAAATAAATAGTGGCAAGTTAAGATTCTTGCAAGCAGAAGTTAACATTCATGGACGAATGTTCTTAAGGGGGGGGAGGATGTTACACCCAGTAAGTTTCTAGAATGTAGTTGAACTATTCGCATGTTGGTTGAAAGTTTTAGGATGCCTTACGTGCGAGGAAACGCCCCGGGGAAAGGCCGAACGAGTGCCAAGTTGGGATTTCGCAAAGGGAGGCCGAACCGCACTGCCCAGAGCAGCAAAGTGGCATGGAGCTGGGACCTCCGCGTTAGCCAACGTGGTACGGAGCCAAAATGGCGCGTTGTCCAGCCTGCCATGTTGCCATGTATTTTGCTACAAGTATATATAGGCCTCACCCTTTAACTTTATATCATTTTCCATTATACACACGACCAGAAACAGAGGGAGGACGAAGAGAATATATAAATTTCTTTCGTTTACTCCGCCAAACGCTGTCCAAATTCAAATTAACTCTGGGTATCAAAGTATAAGGCTATAGGGAGCATTTCAACGGAGTTAGTTTTGCGAAAATCGCCTGGCGAAGCGTCGACCCGCCGAGTCAAAGTGATTGGAATTGCTCCAAACTAGTGTTAATACACTCCCAACATTAAAGTGAGTATTTCTCTCTTCTAGACTTCTGAGAATTTTTGAGTTTTTGGTCGTTCTTCTATAAGCTGAAGAATAGCCAGTAGATGTATACATAATATTTTTTTCTTCCAAAAATAATGATGAAATTAGTTCTAATTTGTTGTGAAAATGATTACAGTTGGGGAAATAGCTGAATATTAGCCGAGCTACGCAAGCTAATCAGAAAGCCGACAGTCGAGGTATGTAAAGCTAGTTTCTTTAGGCAAGTTAATTGTCCCAGTATAGTAAAACAATATATATTCCAGTAGAGTATTTCAGAAACAGCATAGCGTACTCAGTATGAAATTTAGTAAAGCACGTCAGAAATATTATATCGTGTTTAGCATGAAACTTAGTAAAACAGCATAAGTCCCAACAGATTATTTCAGAAATGTTATATCATGCTTTAGTATGAGATTCAGTACAGCATGTCAGAGATTATATTATTATTATCAGATTTCAGTATGTATTATATGCAGTCATTGCTATCAGTTGAGACTTTATTGTATAGTTTTGGGCTGGATTACCTAGCTTCCGTGACCGCCCCAGGGTTAATAGCTGTATCGTCTCATCCGTCAGAGGGCGAGGATACGTCGGTCTACGGAGTGGCATGCCGTCCACTAGGGACGAAGATGGGATGCCAGTTTCCCCATATTTTGCCGTGGTTGGCCTTTATACACCCCCATTGAGCACTTGCGCCCGGGGTGTTGATTTCAGGATTCCTCCAGACTCCAGGTACAGTTATAGTCAGGGGCCCAACAGGCCCAAGTTTCATACCTAGGGGATCGGAAGGTTGCTTATAGTTACTAGGTGATGTGGTATGACCTGGGTAGGGGTAAATAGATTGTGATGATTGTACCTTCCGGCTTATGGGGGCCAGGTAAGGCTTATGTTGTTTTATGTTATGTCATTTTATTTTAGTTATGGTTAGATAGACAGTAGGACACCACGTTTCCAGGTACGACTCCTACTCTTTTCAGAATAGTTAAAGTTAGTCTTGAACCCACTATTCCAGTCAGTTTCAGTCTGTCTTTCTTATTGCTCCAGTTACTATCAGTTTCATTATTTACTTCCAGTTATTCTCAGTTGTTGCTTTGCATACTCAGTACCAGTGGTACTGACGCCCATTTTGGGACGCTGCATTACTTTCCTGCAGGTACATGTTCGCTGTCTACTCTGGGGTAATTACTACACGCAAGTGCACGTGGTCGAACAAGTAGTAAAATGGCTTAAGTAAGCCAAGTATCGATCCCACAGGGACTGAGTTAGGGTACAATCTACTCAAGTGTCACTATATTTTAACTTTAAAAATGCAGACAATAGTGTGAAAAAGAGTTTGGTATTTTGGTTTCTAATTTTATGCTAATTATAAACGAATATACAATTTGAGTCTGAACTATGAATATGAGTGTGCTGAGGTTAAATGAACATGTATAGAAACTAATTATCGATACAATGTTTGGTTAATCTTTCCTCCGGTTGCTAGTCAAGAATTATTGCCAATGGATTAAAACTCTCGTATTTAACCCAACTTAAGAATCATGAACCATCCACCTACATTTCTATGATTAAACGAAATTCATGTTCTAGCCATACAAAACCGATTCCTTAATTGACTAATACGACTTTCAGGTATATTTCTATCCTGAAGGTAAATCAATTCTCAATTTTCTCAAACTAAGAAGAGATCATATCCTATTGATTCACAACTTTCCAATTTCTTGGTCTCTCGAGTGAAACCGGACTTTTTAGATGTACATTAACGTTGGCCACACATCAATGCAGTAAGAACAAGAATCAATAGAACAACCATGGAAGAAAAGATGAAAAACCCAATTGATCAATAACTACATTTCAATACAATTGTTTTTAACCTCAGCAAGAAGAGAAATTAGCCACTCATTTGTGGATTAAACATCGTTAAATGAGTGTTAAACATGCAAGCAATTGAATTAAAGAAGAAGGAGATAGAGAAAAACCCTAATAATTTCGTCCTCTCAACTGCCTGTAATCCACGTTCTTGCTCCACCAAGTCAGAATAATTAAAAATGAACCTAAGTGTTCTATTTATACTAGTGGGAATTTTTCCCGGAATAACAAGCAACGTGTCACGGAGTGCATCGCGGAGCACTGCCTCCGTGACACGCCACTGACGCGGACCCTTACTGGAAATTGATAGTCCAGGTAATAAGGCCCAACGTGGCACGACGTGCAACACGGGGCTTGGCCAACGTGCCACGGCCCCAACGCGCACCCTCACTGGATTTTGGCCAAAAATTCCTATCCAGGCAGAAGGCATCTGCGATGGCAGTGTGACGCGGCTCCATCGCGGAGCCCCTTTAATTTGTGCCTGCAAATGCTTTTTCCCTTGCTAACATCCGAGTCCAACCCCAATCTCTCCCAACACGCATTTTAGCTTCCCAAAATTATATTTCACCTGCAAAACAACGCTAATCATGTTGGTTAGTATAAATTCATATTTTATTATCAATCACATGAGAATGTATAAACATTGATAGATAAACAAGGCTAAAATGACACCTTTGAGTATCACTTGGGCATATAAATTTGCCCAAGATCACTTACCCCACACTTAAAACCTTGTTCGTCCCCGAACAATAATCTTACATCTCATGCAATTGACACCCCAACCTGGCTACTTTGGGTCGACAATTCAAGCTATGGTTATACTGATTATTTAATACAGCAAATCATCAATAAAAAATGCATGGTCCTATCAATGCAATGACCTTCAACACATCAAGACCTCATAGACTTATGAATCTCTCTCGATATTGGCAAACTCATGCAAATCAGCTGATCAAGATATCCGACACGAAATTTAATCTCTCATCAAACATGTTCCCTCATAACACAAGAGAATTTTCCCCTTTTTCATCACATGAACTCAAACGATTACATGCAGGGGCATATAGAAACAATTTCGCTCTCTCTCCCAAAAGAATTCATATGCCTCATGCCACGAACCATAGGCTTGCCTTTAGTGTGTTACTCCACTAATATAAGGAAGTATGATGTAGGATCACGTAGGACTTTAATGGGTTATAATGTAAGCTACGGAACTAGTAAATATTGGGCTAACCAATAATAGCCACTAACATCCTTAAGCGCTTTTTCAATACATCCCATCAAGCTCATGGGCATTGTTTCTTCCTTCATCCTCCCATTCCTGAAGTCTGTGTTTGTTTTGACCCATCTCATTAAGCACACTTGACTCAATCACGAAGATTATTCATGCATCTTCATTATATTTTATTTATAACAAGTGCACCTTCAACCTTTTATTTTCTTTCATCACTCTGCTTTTCTTTTCTTTTCACCATTCTTACTCTTTGACACTTTGGGAAAATTATTACCTCTTCTTAAGCGCTTAAGAGTTTTGGATCAAATTTACGGCTAATGAAAAGAAAGGGTTAAGCTCGGTTTACACATTTTTGACAAAAGAAAAAAATAATAGGCTAAAGGCTCAACGGGCTAACTAGGGTGTACCATCAAGGTGGGTACAATAATGAAAAAGAGAGACTTTCGGTTGAAAACAAAGAAATGCCTACATCCTTTCCTACAATACACGTCCTTCATTTCGTTTCGTACACACACCAGGCAAGTTCTAGACATTTCATAATAGCATGGAATAAACAAAACCTCGCCCCACACTTATTGCACATGCTCAATTCAAGACACATTCACAAACTCTTCAATCAACTAATTACAAGAATTCAAAATTAAGCCTCAGTCACACTGAATCGACTCTATGGCCTAGGTATCTCAACATATTTACACAGTTGCATGCTTTCATACGAATCACCTTTCCATTTCAAATATCATGTACAACACGCAACCAGAATTCCGCAACCATAAAGTAACTACAGGTTATGGGATGCAACCCACAAAAGAAAACAACTGAAAAATAAATGAAAAGAAAAAAAATCTACTCCTAACGACTACATTTCCCTTAAGATGGTCGTCATCCATCCATCATAGGGAACAGTCACTAGCTAAGACTTCGGTTCAATGGGACTATTCTCGGTAAAATAACCGAAAACAAACGCCGAGAAACCCAAGAATTGAAATTTTTTTTAAAAATATCGATCATTTTGATAAAACAAAAATATGTACAAAATCAGCTAGCAACATTCAGCAGCACACAACAGCTTCACATTTAATTATAATACAGAATAGAAACATCACAATCACAGGGTCACAAATTTTTTTTTATTTTTCACAGGCACAACAACAGAACAGAAACATAACAACAACACAACCAGCACCTAACTACTCCCAACCCATACTTATATCGAACACTGTCCCCAATGTTCACAAAAATTAACATAGCATAAAAATTGGGTGGTGGAACTCCCTGATCAATCAAAATACTCCACTTCTTCATCAGGTGTTGCTACCTCATCTCCCAATGTATGAATCACCCCCACCGTCATCATCGGACTCCACATCGGAGTCCTCACGATGTGTCTCCTCATCTGTGGGGACATCATCATCCGTGGACTCTACAAAAGCTGGCCCCACTCGGCATAGAGCCCTAGCATTTTTGCCAAAAGGGTAGTCTAGCTCGAGCTGCCACAGCTCCTCTTCTATCGCCGGCCTCCCGCCTATTCGCAGCTGGAGCATCTGCATCCCGTACATGCGAGCCATGTACTGATCATCCCGAGCATGTCGCTCGGCTAGTGTAAGAACTGGCCCGTGGGTGGTGTCGGGTGCCTTAGTTTTGGTGACATCTAAGGCCCACTGCTCCATCTTCGGGATGTAGTCAAGGGCCTCTTCCTCAATATCCAGGCCCCTAAGGAATGTGGTGAGTAGTCCACCAAATCCGTATTTGTGCCCTTGATGCAAACGAGCTCTCTTCATGGCGGAGATAATCACCGCCCCCACATTGATCTCCAGCCCTTTCATCAGGGCATACACCAAGCATACACGATCCCCGGGTTACATCCATCATATGCACCCTCGGGATTAGGCAGGAACAAACAATCTTCAGCCATATCCTGGCTTCCCTGTTCATCTGTGAGTAAGGCAAGGTCTGATGGTAGCCCCTCTCCTTATGTCTGCTCCACCGAGCTGTTGATCGGGTTCCACAAAAAGTGCGTCTGAACCGCATATGGTGGAGTGATATTCAGTTGTCGAAGCACATGGGCATCTGTGTGCCGCGCCCCTAGGATAGCATTGAGGTGGTGGGGCTCAAAAGTGACTATTTGCCCTCTTATTTTGATGGTGTGACTTCTGAGAGTCGGGTTCCAGTTGGCGTAGAATTCTCGAATCAAGTGCAAGTTGCATTCCTTGGGCTCTTCAAAGATGAAGTTCAGCCCAGCTGCCTCGATCCTTTGGACAATCCTGGGGAACTCCTGTGCTAACGGTTCCCTTGCTATGTGTTCCTCGGGGAAGTACTTGCTCTCCTTGTGCTTTGCGTACCATTTCTTCCCCTCCTCTGTCACCCACTTAGTTCCGTATTGACAGTGTTGGCGACATGGAACCGTTGGTGCTGCTGGGACCGCCGTGCCCAGTCTGATTCTTTTTCTTCCGGCGCCAGATGTTGATGCGCCTTTTCCCTTGTCTTGCCTGCTTGCCATTGTTCCTATCAAAACAAACATACAAGTTCAATGTTAAGCCAATTAGAATTAGCTTCGACTAAGGTTGGGATAAGCTAGGCTACCCCACACTTAGTCTTTAGCCAAAATTACAACATTACGGCAAGATCGTACTTATTTTCACAAACAAACAACAAAACATAACACCTATGCTTAGTGCATTCAGAGAATTCGACGGTATACATTCTATGTACTACTCAGACTTCGTACAGCTAACCACAATCCTTACCTATCGATAACATTTTATCCCATAGCACTTAGCAAGGAGAAACAAAAGAAAATTTTTTAACTACATGATCCTATACAATTCACCCATTTCTTGCAATTTCCAATATTCTCTTAACCCGAGAATCCGTCGGTCTTTTAGCATAGTTACAGTTAGCCTAATCGACTCATCTCACCCAACATATACAACCCAGCATGAATTTCACTAGTTCAACTCGATTTTTTCCATTTCAAACTCAAAGTCGAACCCTAGCTATGATTTTATCAAAAATTCGATTAAGCTATGTAATTATCGAGTTCAAGCAATCAAACCGTTACTCCGAACATCAATCAACAATAATTGAATTGAATTTAAGCTTAATTTCTACTTAGGGCAAGTTTTACTCATGTCCCATGTTCAACATTGAAAAATTCTACAAGAATTGAGATAGAGTTGAAGAACATACCTTGAATTCAAAGAAGTGATGAAAACTTAATGAAATTATGGGCCTAAGTCCATGTCACGTTGAGGGGGAAGAGGTTTTTGGGAGGTTGGTCGCGGAGAGTATGAAAAATGAGGAAAAATGAGGTGGGATCGGGGTTAAAAAGTGGGAAATTCGCGCGGGTCGCCCGGCTACCCGGTGTGACCTGTCGCGATATACACCTCAACGTGTCACGGAGGGTAACGCGAAGCATGCCCTCCGTGACATGGAGCCATCGCGTAGGTGTTCTAGAATTTGTAAAAATTCCAGAATTACCTTCAACGTGTCACGGAGGGTAACGCAGAGGTCCTCCTCCGTGACACGGAGCCATCGCCTTGGCTCACTGTTTTGCCACTTTTTATTATTTTTCATACCTCGGATTTTCCTTTGCGATTCCTTGCATGTTTACCCTCCGTTCAACCTGAAATTCATCTTACTATAAGAAATTGGTTAGAATTATAGGATTCACTCAAAATAAAAATAAGAATAAAAATAAAAACTAACAATTTTGTTGTTAATAAAAAAAGAAAAAGAAAAAGAAATCTATTCACATTTTACAAAGAAAAATTTCACGGGTTGCCTCCCGTACAACGCCTGGTTTACCGTCGCGGCTCGACGTCATTCAGCTCAATCATCTTCTAGGGTGACAGACGTTTTCTCTCGACCACCATCCTCACCCCAGTAGTGCTTACATCGCTCCGGTGGTTTTCCCATTAACTCTCGTGATTCAACTATCTGACCATCATCAGCTCGATCAATCACGTTGATCACCGAGAGTTCCTCGTACACAGTCGGGAGCTTGGTCGTCTTGTACACATCTAACACTTCCACCTTGTCGTGTGCTCGCATGGTTAGCTGCCCTGCAGCTACATCAATTAGCACTTTCCCGGTTGCCAAGAAGGGACATCCCAAAATAAATGGGACTTCCGCGTTTGGCTCAAAATCTAGCACGACGAAATCTACCAGGAAGATAAGGGAGCCCACTTGCACCAGCACATCCTCCACAATGCCATCAGGTCTGGCTAAGGACCGATCCGCTAGTTGCAAGATCACTGTTGTTGGTCTAGGACTCCCTAGACCCAACTTCTTGTATACCGATGACGGCATCAAATTAATGCTCGCTCCCAAATCACATAATCCGTGAGCTCAGATACTCTGCCCAATTGTAATTTGTATAGTAAAGCTCCCAGGATCTTTGAGCTTTGTGGGCAATCGATTTTGTATCCGGGAAGTGCACTCTTCCATGAGAGCTACCGTAGCATACTCAGTCAACCGACATTTGTTCGCCACGATGTCCTTAATGTAATTTGCATACTTTGGCACTCCCTACAAAACATCAACAAGAGGTAAGTTAATATGTACCTGTTTCAGCACCTCCATGAATTTCTTGAAACACGCCTCCTCTTGGTGTTTCTTTAATCTTTGAGGGAACGGGGTGGTGGTCTTTCTGATTCAGCTTCCTTTTTCTTCCTCCTCTCATCACTTTTCTCCCTCTCAACTTCTGCTGCTCCCGATTGTTGAGGTGGTCTTTCTGGTTCCACCTTTTTAAGCTGCAAACCACTCCTTGTGGTCACCGCATTCACCTGCTTGGGGTTGGGATCTGTGTCGCTCGGAAGTCCTCCTTTAGGCCTGGTGTTTTGGGCTCCAGCAGATTTCCCAAATTGATATTCAAGTGCCTTAGTAGCTAACTGGTTGTTCTTCACCTCGGCTGCCAATTTCACATAGTCAGCCTGCAATTGAGCATGGTTAGCTATCATTGTCTTGAACATCTCCTCAATGCTGGGTGATGGTGGGGGAGGAGGTGCATTGTTGTTTCTATATTGTGCTTGATAGTTCTGCTGCCCTCCTTGATTCCTCTGCGCCCCCTGACTCGAACTTTGCCCTTGATGGTTGTTGCTACCCCAAGAGAAATTCAGATGATTCCTCCAGTTGGAATTGTAGTTGTTGCCATACTGTTGGTGGTTGTTCCTCTGTACATTTCCCACAAAGTTCACCGAGTCAGGATTTGCTCCACAACACTCAACTGAGTGCTCACTACTCCCGCACACTTCACACTAAATTTGCTGCACTACATTCACTGGGGCTTGAGTCTGGTTCATTGTCATATTACTGAAGTGGGTGTTGAGTTGATTCTGTAAAGCAGCTATCTATGCAGCAATAGCTGTTAAACCATCTACTTCTAGAACTCCTGCTGCTTTCCTTGTTCCTCCTCTTGACGAATCAGCATTCCACTCCGGATTTCCCTGCGAAATATGATTTAACAAGGTATACAACTCCTCATAAGCTTTCTCCAATGCTTGTCCCCCAGCTGCTGAGTCTAGCAAGATTTTTGTGTGGGGTTCCAAACCCTCTATAAAAGTGTGCACCAGCACATCATTGGATTGATGATGACGTGGACAATCCCGCAGCATGGATTTGAATCTCTCCCAAGCCTGATATAGATTCTCCCCCTCTCTCTGTTTGAAACTTAGAATTTTACTTCTATGTCTTGCTGTTTTACCGGATGGAAAAAATCATATCAAGAATTTCCTTGCAAGATCATCTCACGTAGTAATAGAATTAGGTGGCTCAGCTTTCAACCACCTCTTGGCTTCTCCCAATAGTGAGAATGGGAACAATGTAAGCCTGACATAATCTGATGAAACTCCAGCGGGGATATAAGTGTCACTTATCTCCAAAAAATTTTGGAGATGCTGCTGTGGATCCTCATGAGGGAGAACTGTGAACTGCCCGCTGGTGTGCAGCAATTGCACCATGTTTTGTTTGAGCTCGAATCTCCCTCCTGGCTTAGGTTTGCGGATGCTAGATGTGACATTGTTAGCATGTGGGATCTCCACCTCGCGAACCAGCCTAGCTGCCATTTCCTCGGGCACTAGCATTGCCCTTACTACTGGTGGATTCTGTTGTTGCCCATGATTGTTTGTCTGAGCAACTGCAGCTTTTTCTCTAGAGCTTCTCTCCGCTGGCGATGAAATTGTCTTTCAGGCTCTAAATATGAGTCCACCAGCTCCTTGTCTCTCGCCAGTGTTCAACAGAGATTATAGCTGCGAAATACAGGGTAAGACCAAGTTGTCAACACTTAAGAAAAAAAAATATAGTAAATTTACACTTAAGAAAAAAAAATATAGTAAATTTACATTTAAGAAAAAAAAATATAGTAAATTTACATTTAAGAAAAAAAATATAGTAAATTTACACTTAAGAAAAATTCACCAATTGCCAGTCCCCGACAACGGTGCCAAAAACTTTTTCGCTGTCTACTCTGGGGTAATTACTACACGCAAGTGCACGTGATCGAACAAGTAGTAAAGTGGCTTAAGTAAGCCAAGTATCGATCCCACAAGGACTGGGCTAGGGTACAATCTACTCAAGTGTCACTATATTTTAACTCTAAAAATGCAGACAACAGTGTGAAAAAGAGTTTGGTATTTTGGTTTCTAATTTTATGCTAATTATAAATGAATATACAATTTGAGTCTGAACTATGAATATGAGCGTGCTAAGGTTAAATGAACATGTATAGAAACTAATTATCGATACAATGTTTGGTTAATCTTTCCTCCGGTTGCTAGTCAAGAATTATTGCCAATGGATTAAAACTCTCGTATTTAACCCAACTTAAGAATCATGAACCGTCCACCTACATTTCAGTGATTAAACGAAATTCATGTTCTAGCCATACAAAATCGATTCCTTAATTGACTAACACGACTTTCAGGTATATTTCTATCGAAGGTAAATCAATTCTCAATTTTCCCAAACTAAGAAGAGATCATATCCTATTGATTCACAACTTTCCAATTTCTTGCTCTCTCGAGTGAAACCGGACTTTTTAGATGTACATTAACGTTGGCCACACATCAATGCAGTAAGAACAAGAATCAATAGAACAACCATGGAAGAAAAGATGAAAAACCCAATTGATCAATAACTATATTTCAATACAATTGTTTTTAACCTCAGCAAGAAGAGGAATTAGCCACTCATTTGTGGATTAAACATCGTTAAATGAGTGTTAAACATGCAAGCAATTGAATTAAAGAAGAAGGAGATAGAGAAAAACCCTGATAATTTTGTCCCCTCAACGGCCTGTAACCCACGTTCTTGCTCCACCAAGTCAGAATAATTGAAAATGAACCTAAATGTTCTATTTATACTAGTGGGAATTTTTTCCGGAATAACAAGCAACGTGTCACGGAGTGCATCGTGGAGCACTGCCTCCGTGACACGCCACTGACGCGGACCCTTACTGGAAATTGATAGTCCAGGTAATAAGGCCCAACGTGGCACAACGTGCAACGCGGGGCTTGGCCAACGTGCCACGGCCCCAACGCGTACTCTCACTGGATTTTGGCAAAAAATTCCTATCCAGGCAGAAGTCATCCGCGATGGCAGCGTGACATAGCTCCATCGCGGAGCCCCTTTAATTTGTGCCTGCAAATGATTTTTCCCTTGCTAACATCTGAGTCCAACCCCAATCTCTCCCAACACGCATTTTAGCTTCCCAAAATTATATTTCACCTGCAAAACAACGCTAATCATTTTGGTTAGTATAAATTCACATTTTATTATCAATCACATGAGAATGTATAAACATTGATAGATAAACAAGGCTAAAATGACACCTTTGAGTATCACTTGGGCATATAAATTTGCCCAAGATCAGTACACATAGAGGAGGAGCAGATCCCTCGTAGTTACAGTCAGCGTTACAGATCCTTCAGCTCCTTTCATCCGGAGCCTCAAAAATAGAGGTCCACTTTCTTTTTATTTGTACAGTATGGGTAGGCCGGGGCGCTGTCCCGACCATCTTATTATACCTAGTGGCTTTCAGATAAAACCGTTATATAGCCCGTCGTTTTCTTGAATCCAAAATTAGAGCAAGCCTGGCACCAGAAGTGCTTAGGCTTAGTTAGTTTAGTAGTCCAGGTCCTAGTAGGGCACTTGGCGCCAGTCATGCCTCCCAAGGTGGGGCGTGACAACTTTCTCTCCTACCATGAACTCCATATGCCTCACCTTTTTGTCTACACATTATTTCTGCCTGCTTTGAGCAGATACCAGTCACTCCTAAATCACCCTAATCTTTTCTAAGGACTCTTTAAGAAAATCAGTACCCCAAGGTCTCACCTCGAATGCATTGAACCAACTGATCAGAGACCTATATTTCCTCTATATAGATCCTCAAATAGCACCATGCCAATGCTCGAGTGATAGTTGTTGTTGTAACTAAATTCCGCCAAAGGTAAAAAGTTATCCTAATGGCCACCAAAATCAATCACGCAGACCGAAAACATGTCTTCTAATAGCTGAATTGTCCTCTCCAACTCCCATCTATCTAAAGGTAGAAGGTTGTGCTCAAGTCTAACCTGGTACTTAGTTCAGGCTATAAGGTCCTCCAGAAGTGGGAGGTAAACTTTGTACCCTTGTTTAAGACGATCAAATGGCGCTCCATGTACGTGATTACCTCTTTCACATATAGTTTGGCCAATCTCTCAACATTGTAAGTCACTTGAATAGGTAAGAAGTGGTAGACTTAGTCCGTCTGTCAACAATCACCCAAATGGAGTTAAGCTTCCCCAATATCTTTCGAAGGCCAACCACAAAGTCCATCGCTATCCACTCCCACTTTTACTCTGAGATGGACATCCTCTGGAGTACTCCCCTAGGATTATAATGCTCATATTTCACTTGCTGATAGTTTAGGCACTGGGAAACATGCTCAACAATCTCCCTCTTCATTTTTCCCCACTAATAATGTTGCTTCAGGTCATGATACATTTTAGTAACCCTAGGATGGATAGAGTACCTCAAGTTGTGAGCTTCTGACAGGAGAGTTTTGATCATCTCCCTAACTTGGGGAACACATACACGTCCCCTTATCCTTAGAGTTCCTTCTTCAACTATTATCATCTCTTTTGCTTCCCCTCGTAAGACTTGATCCCGAATCTTACTCAGCCTTGCATCCTATAACTGCCTAGATTTCACCTCCTCTAGCAGGGATGAATTGTCCTCCACACTAGATAATATCCCTCCTATCTCTACCAACGCAAGTCTCACCAGGCTATTCACCAGTGTCTGAATTTCTCTGGTAATCGGGGGTCGGGTAGCTTCCAAACAAGCCAAACTGCCCATTCTTACTACTTTTTGGCTCAACGCATCTGCCACCACATTTTCCTTCCCTAGGTGATACAAAATTGTAACAACAAAGTCCTTCAGTAGTTCCATCCATCTCTACTGTCTAAGATTATGATCCTTCTAGGAGAACATATACTATAGGTTGCGATGGTCTGTGAACACCTTACAACGAGCCCCATACAAGTATTTTTAGGGTGAGTACCACCTTCCAACTCAAGTTCATGTGTGGGGTAGTTCTTCTCATGCACCTTCAACTGTCTCAAAGCATAAGCAATGACCTGTCCTCCCTACAATAACACAACACTCAACCCAAATCGTGAGACATCACAATAGACTACAAAATCTTTACCTTCTACGAGTAATGCCAAAATAGGTGTTACGGTTAGCAAGGTCTTGAGATTCTAAAAATTATCTTCACATTCCTCGGACAACTAAAAAGGCACGTAGTTTTGGGTCAGCCTTGCCAACACCAAGGAAATGACTATAAATCCCGTCACCAATCGGCTGTAATAGCTGGCCAGCCTCACAAAACTCCGTATCTTTGTCAGTGTAGTAGTCCTAGCCCAATTTTAGACTGCTTCCACTTTCTGGGTACATCTTATCCCTTCCTTAGAAACTACATGCCCTAGAAAAGACACCTACTCCAACCAAAATTCACATTTAGTGAACTATGCATAAAGTTTCTTGTTCGTCAATAGTCCCAACACAATCCTCAAGTGAGGCTCCTGCTCCTGCTTAGTCTTGGAGTATACCAAAATATCGTCATTGGAAACAATTACAAAGGAATCCTGGTTGGGTTTGAAGATACTATTTATCAAGCTCATGAACGCTGTTGGAGCAGTAGTGAGCCCAAACGACATGACTAGGAACTCATGATGCCCAAACCTGATCTAAAAAGCTATCTTGGTTATATCTTCAAAACGAATCTTCATCTGATGATAGCCCAATCTTAAGTCAATCTTTGAGAACACTGCTGCCTCCTGTAACTGATCAAACAGGTCATCTATTTGTGGAAGAGGGTACTTATTCCAAATGATTACTTATTCAACTGACAGTAATCAATGCACATCCGCATGCTACCATCCTTCTTTTTCACTAACAAATCCGTGACACCCCATGGGGAAACACTCAGCCTTATAAATCCTTTACTAAGTGATCTTGGGCAGATTTATATGCCCAAGTGATATTCAAAAGTATCATTTTCGCCTTGTTTATCTATCAATGTGTATACATTCTCATGTAATTGGTAATAAAACGTGAATTTATACTGACCAACATGATTAGCATTGTTTTGCAGGTAAAATGTGATTTCGGGAAGCTAAAATGCATGTTGAATGATATCGGAGTTGGACTTGGATGCGAGCAAGGGAAAAAGCATTGGACAGCATGAAATAAAGGGGCTTCGCGATGGAGCCGTGTCACGCTGCCATCGCGGAGGCATTCTTCCTGGATGGGGAAAATTCACCCAATTTCCAGTGGAGGTCCGCGTTTGCTCCGTGGCACGGAGCCAGTGCTCCGCGATGCACGTCGTGCCACGTTGAGCCTAAATTCCCGGACCCCCAGTTCCAGTGAGGGTCCGCGTTCATGGCGTGTCACGGAGGCAGTGCTCCGCGATGCACTCCATGACACGTTGCTCATTATTCCGTGAAAAATTCCCAGCAGTATAAATAGAACACTTAAGTTCATTTTTCATAATTCTGACTTGGTGGAGCAAGGAAGTGGGTTACAGGCAGTTGAGGGACGAAAAGTTCAGGGTTTTTTCTCTCTTTCTTTCTTCTTTAATTCAATTGCTTTATGATTAACACTCATTTTATGATGATTAATCCACAAATGAGTGGCTAATTCCTCTCCTTGTTGAGGTTATGAACAATTGTGATGAAATTTCATTATTGATTCTATGGTTTTTCATCTTTTCTTCCATGTTGTTCTATTAATTCTTGTTTTTACTGCATTGGTGTGTGGCCTACATTAATGTACATCTAAAAAGTCCGGTTTCACTCGAGAGAGCACGAAATTGGAAAGTTGTGAGTTAATAGGATATGTTCTTTACTTGATTTGGGAAAATTGAGTCTTGATTTGCTTTCAGGATAGAAATATACCTGAAAGTCATATTAGTCAATTTTGGAACCGGAATTGTATAGCTAGGACATGAATTGCATTTGATCACAGAAATGTAGACGGATGGTTCATGATTCCTAAGTGAGGTTAAATACGAAAGTTTTAATCTCTTGGCAGATGTTCTTGGCTAGCAACAGGAAGAAAAGATTAACCAATTTATGATGATAATCGATTTCATTACATGTTCGTTTAACCTCAGCATGCTTTCATTCATAGTTCATATTCAAAGTAGATAAT
The DNA here is from genome assembly GCA_035772735.1 of Datura wrightii. Lineage (NCBI taxonomy): Eukaryota > Viridiplantae > Streptophyta > Magnoliopsida > Solanales > Solanaceae > Datura > Datura wrightii. The sequence continues at coordinate 51,895,647 of JASDFA010000006.1, read as the reverse complement.
TGTTCTTAGTTTTAGTATAGAAATTTATAAAACAAACTATCAACGTTTTGGTTACGCTGTTGTCTGCATTTTTAGAAGTAAAATACAGTACACTTGAGCAATTTGCACTTCATCCAAGTCTCTGTGGGATCAATTTACTAAAGCCACTTACTACTTGTTCGACCACGTGCACTTGCGTGTTGGTTTTATAACCCATATAACACCCCGAACAAGTTTTTGGCGCCGTTGCCGGGGACTTGGCAATTGGTGAAATTGTTTTAAGTGTTAATTTACTGTATTTTTATTTCCTTAGTGTTGACAACTTGGTGTTAGCCTGTATTTTGCAGACTTAATTGCTGTTGAACGCTTGCAAGAGACAAGGAGCTGGTGGAATCGTATATAGAGCCTGAAAGAATATTTCACAGTAAGAGAAGAGAAGCTCTACAGAGAAAGCTGCAGTTGCTCAAACGGACGATCATGGAGCAACAACAGAATCCACCGGTAGTACGGGCAGTGTTAGTGCCCGAAGAAGCAACAGCACGGCCGGTTCGTGAGGTGGCAATCCCACATGCCAATAATGTTACATCAAGTATCCGCAAACCAGAGCCGGGAGGGTGATTTGAACTTAAACAAAATATGGTGCAGTTGTTGCACACAAGCGGGCAATTTACCGGTCTCCCTCATGAAGATCCACAACTGCATCTCCACAACTTTTTGGAGATAAGTGACACTTACATACCCGCGGGAGTGTCACCAGACTATGTCCGGCTTACATTATTTCCATTCTCATTACTAGGAGAAGCTAAGAGGTGGTTGAAAGCTGAGCCACCGAATTCTATTTCTACGTGGGATGATCTTGCACGGAAGTTCTTGATAAGGTTTTTTCCCTCTAGTAAAACAGCAAGACTTAGAAGTCAAATTCTAAGTTTCAAACAGAGAGAGGGAGAAAATTTATATTAGGCCTAGGAGAGATTTAAATCCATGTTGCGGGACTGTCCTCATCATCATCAGTCCAATGATGTGTTGGTGCACATATTTATTGAGGGTTTGGAACCCCACACCAAAATATTGCTAGACTCAGCAGCTGGAGGGCAAGCGCTGGAGAAGACTTATGAGGAGTTGTATACCTTGTTGAACCGGATTTCACAGGGCAATCCAGAATGGAATGCTGATTCATCACGAGGTGGGACAAGGAAAGCAGCAGGAGCGCTTGAAGTGGATGGGTTTACAACTATCGCTGCACAGATAGTTGCGTTGCAAAATCAGTTGAACAATCACTTCAGCAACATGACATTGAACCAGCCTCCAGGCCCAGTTAATGCAGTCCAGCAGATGTGGTGTGAAGTGTGTGGAAGCAGTGAGCACTCAGCTGAGTGTTGTGGAGCCAATCCTGACTCGATAAACTTTGTGGGTAATGCACAAAGGAACACCAGCAGTATGGTAGTAGCTACAACTCCAATTGGAGGAATCATCCTAATTTCTCATGGGGTAGAAACAACCATCAGGGCCAAAGTTCGGGTCAGGGTGTGCAAAGGAATCAAGGAGGGCAGCAAAATTATCAAGCTCAATTCAGAAACAATAATGCACCTCCTCCACCACCATCACCCAGCATTGAGGAGATGTTCAAGACCATGATAGCTAACCAAGCTCAATTGCAGGCTGACTATGTGAAATTGGCAGCCGAAGTGAAAAACAACCAGTTAGCTACCAAGGCACTTGAATATCAATTTGGGCAATTTGCTAGTGCCCAAAGCACAAGGCCTAGAGGAGGACTGCCAAGCGACACGGATCCCAATCCCAAGCAGGTATATGTAGTGACCACAAGGAGTGGTTTGCAGCTGAAAGAGGTGGAACCAGAAAGACCACCTCAACAGTCGGGAGCAGCAAAAGTTGAGAGGGAGCAAAGTTCTGAAAGGGGGAAAACCAAGGAAGCTTAATCAGAAAGACCTCCACCCCCATTCCCTCAACGACTAAAGAAACACAAGGAGGAGGCGTGTTTCAAGAAATTCATGGAGGTGCTGAAACAGGTACATGTTAACTTACCTCTTATTGATGTCTTGCAGGGAGTACCGAAATATGCGAAGTATATAAAGGACATCATGGCAAACAAAAGTCGGTTGACTTAGTATGCTACGGTGGCTCTAATGGAGGAGTGCACTTCCCGAATCCAAAATAGACTGCCCATAAAGTTAAAAGACCCTGGGAGTGTTACTATCCAGCTTACTATTGGGCAGAGCATCCGAGCTCGTGGATTATGTGACTTAGGAGCGAGCATAAATTTTATGCCGTCTTCGGTATTCAGAAAGTTGGGTCTAGGGAGTCCTAGACCCACAACGGTAATCTTGCAGTTGGCGGATCGATCCTTAGCTAGGCCAGATGGCATTGTTGAGGACGTTCTGGTGCAAGTTGGCTCCCTAATTTTCCCGGTAGATTTTGTCGTGCTGGATTTTGAGCCAGACGCGGAAGTCCCATTTATTTTGGGACGTCCCTTCTTGGCAACCGGGAAAGCACTAATCGACGTAGCTGCGGGGCAGCTAACAATTCGAGCACATGACAAGGTAGAGGTGTTCAATGTGTACAAGGCACCCAAGCTCCCGATGGTGCATGAAGAACTCTCGGTGATCAATGTGATTGATCAAGGTGATAACAAGCAGATGAAGGATTCCCGAGAGCTAATGGGAAAACCACCAGAAAGGTGTAAGCACTACTGGGGGGAGGACAGTGATCGAGAGAAATCGTCCATCACCCTAGCGGACAATTGAGCTTAACGACGTCGAGCCGCGATGGTAAACCAGGCGCTGCACGGGAGGCAACCCGTGAAAAATTTTTTCTTTCATTTTGTAAAGTGTAAATAGATTTTTCTTTTTCTTTTTCTTGATTCACAACAAAATTTTTCATTTTAGTTTTTGTTTTATTTGTATTTAATGTGAAACCTATAATTCTAACCAATTTTGTATAGTGAGATGAATTTCAGGTCAAACGGAGAAAATGTGCACGGAATTGCGAAGGAAAAGTCGAGGTATGAAAAATTAATAAAAAGTGGAAAACAGTGAGCTGGGGCGATAGCTCTGTGTCACAGAGGAGGACCTCCGCGTTACCCTCCGTGACACGTTGAGGTATAACCCGAAAATTTTAAAAATTTCCAGAACAGCCTCGCGATGGCTCCGTGTCACGGAGGCAGTGCACCACGATGCACTCCGTGACACGTTGCCATGTATATCACGATGGGTCACACCGGGTCGTCGGGTGACCCGCGCGATTTTCTTCCTTTTTAACCCCGAAAACCTCCCCTTTTCCCTCATTTTCTAATCCCTCCGCGACCAAACCCCCCAAAACCCATCCCTCATCAATGTGACACGGAGTAAGGCAAGAAATTCACCAAGTTTTCTTCGATTCTTCAAAAACAAGGTATGTTCTTCGATTCCCTCTCAAATTCTTGTCGATTTTCTTCGATTTTTAGCATGGGAGGTGAGCTAAATTGCCCTAAGTCGAAATTAATCATGAATTTGATTTCATTGTTGATTGATGAATGTTCAGAATGTCGGATGATTGTTTGAACTTGTCGATTGCATAAATTGATCGAATTTGATTGATAAAATCAATTCTAGGGCTTGTTTGTTGGAATTTGAAGTTGAAAAGGTATTGAACTTGTGAATTCTATGCCGGGTTGTACGTGTTGAATGAGATGAGTCGATGTCCAAATTTCTAGGATGTTAATAGAACGACGGATTCTCGGGTTGGGGGAAATGTTGAAATTTGTTAGAATTTGGTTGGTTGTATAGGTTCATGTGTAGATATATTTTTGTGTTGTTTTTGTTTCTTTGTTTTTCTTTGCTAAGTGTGATGGTTAAAATTTTAGCGATGGTAGTGATTGTGATTAGCTGTACGAAGTCTGAGTAGTACGCAGAAGTTATACCGTCGAATTTTCTTTTGAACGCACTAAGCATGATTGTATAGTTGTTTGTTTTGTGTAAATAAAGATATTCTTGCCGTATGGTTGTAACTGTAGCTAAGGACCAAGTGTGGGGTAACCTAGCATAACCCGACCTTAGCCGAAGTTAATATTCGTGAGCTTAACATTGATCTTGTTTACTTGGGTTGACAGGTGAAATGGCAAGCCGGCAAGATAAAGGGAAAGGCGCGTCAACTTCAGGCGCCGGAAGGAAACGGATCAGACTGGGCACAGCAGTCCCAGCTGCACCAGCAGTTCCACGCGGCCAACGCCGCCAGTACAGAATAAGATGGGTGACCGATAAGGGGAAAAAGTGGTATGCAAAGCACAAAGGAAATAAATATTTCCCCGAGGAGCACATAACACGGGAACCATTGGCACAGGAGTTCCCCAGGATGGTTCACCGGATCGAGGCAGCTGGGCTCAAGTTCATCTTTGAGGAGTCCAAAGAATGCAATCTGCACTTGGTTCGGGAGTTCTATGCCAATTGGAACCCGACGATCAGGAGTCACACCATCAAGATCAGAGGGCAAATAGTCACTCTAGAGCCCCACCACCTCAATGCCATCATAGGAGCGCGGGACACAGACGCCCACATCCTCCGACAGTTGAACATTACCCCACCGTATGCGGACATCAGACGCACATTGTGTGGGACCCGATCAACAGCTAGATGGAGCAGACACAAAGAGAGGGGCTACCACCAGACGTTGCCCTATTCACAAATGAACAGGGAAGCCCGAATATGGCTGAAAATAGTCTGCTCATGCCTCATCCCGGGGGTACATATGACTGATGTAACCCAGGATCGTGTTTGCCTGGTGTACGCCCTGATGAAAGGGCTGGAGATCAATGTAGGGGCGGTTATAATATCCGCCATGAAGAGAGCCCGGTTGCACCAGGGGCACAGGTATGGTTTTGGTGGACTACTTACCACCTTTCTCAGGGGCCTCGATGTTGAGGAGGAGACCCTCGATTATATCCCGCAGTTGGAGCGGCGGGCCTTAGATGTTACTAAAACTATGGCTCCTGACACCACCCACGGGCCAGTGCTTACACTTGGCGAGCGACACGCTCGTGATGACCAGTACATGGCTCGGATGTATGGGATGCAGATGCTCCAGCTAAGGATAGGTGGGAGGCCGGCGACAGAGGAGGAGCTATGGCAACTCGAGCTAGACTACCCCTTCGGCGAAAACATCGGGGTTCTATGCCGAGTGGGGCCAACATTTGTAGAGCCCACAGATGATGACGTCCCTACAGACGAGGAGACGCGTTGGGAGGACTCCGATGTGGAGTCTGATGATGACGACGGAGGCGACTCGGACATGGGAGATGAAGCAGTAGCACCCGACGAAGAAGTGGAATACTTTGACTGATCAGGGAGTTCCACCACCCGATTTTGTGCTATTTTGAATTTTTGTGAACACTGGGGACAGTGTTCGGACTAAGTGTGGGGTGGGAGTAGTTAGGTGCTGGGCTGGGCTGTTTTGCATGTATGCTCTATTTTGCTGTCGTGTATGTGAAAATGTGTTTGTCCTTGTGAGTTGTGAATTTTCAAGTTATTGTTCTGTATTTGTAAATATTTGTGAAATTGATGTGTGTTGCTGAAGGGTTGCTAGTTGATTCTGATTCTGTACATATTTTTGTTATCGAAATGATCGATATTTTTAAATTTTTTTTTTTTAAAATAGTTTGTAAATTTTAAAATATTTTGTAAATAATTTGTCTATCGAAAGATCGATATTTTCAACATTTTTTTTATTTTGGGTTTCTCGGCATTTGTTTTCGGTTCTTTTACCGAGAATGGTCCCATTGAACCGACGTCTTAAGTAATGACCGTTCCCTATGATGGATGGATGACGACCGTCTTAAGGGAAATGTAGTCGTTAGGAGTAGATTTTTTCAATTATTTTTTCAGTTTTTCTTTGGTGGATTGCATCCCGGAACTTGTAGTTACTCTAGTGTTGCGAAATTTTGGTTGCGTGTTGTACATGATATTCAAAATGCAAAAATGATTCGTATGAAAGCATGCAAATTTGTAAATATGTTGAGATACCTAGGTTGTAGAGTTCGATTCAGTGTGATTGAGGCTTAATGTTAGAATTCATGTAATTAGCTGATTGAAGAGTCTGTGAATACATCTTGAATCGAGCATGTGCAAAAAGTGTGAAGTGAGGTGTTGACATTCCATGCTATTGTGAAGTGTCTAGAACATGCCTGGTGTGTGTACAAAATGAAATGAAGGAGGTGTATTGTAGGAAAGGATGTAGGCATTTCTTTGTTTTAACCGAGAGTTTCTATTTTTTTTCCTTGTCATACCCCCCTTTCTGTGATTGTATACCCTAGTCAGCCCTTTGAGCCTTTAGCCTATTATTTCTTTCTTTTGTCCAAAAAGTGTAAACCGAGCTTAATTCTTTCTTTTCATTAGCCGGAAAACCTATACAAAACTCTTAAGCGCTTACGAAGAGAAAATCATTCTCCCAAAGTGTCAAAGAGTGAGAATGGTGAAAAGAAAAAGAAAAGCAGAGTGAGGGAAGAAAAGAAAAGGTTGAAGGTGCACTTGCTATAAATAAACGATAATGAAGGTGCATGAATAATCTTTATTGTTGTGTCAAGTGTTCTTAATGAAATGGGCCATACTAAAGAAAATCATCAAGAATGGGATGATGAAAAAAAAAAGAGAAACAATGTCCATGAGTTGATGGGATGTGTTGAAAAGGCGCTTAAGGATGCTTGTGGCTATTATTGGCTAATCCAATATTTACTAGTTCCGTAGCTTCCATTACAACCCATTAAAGTCCTACGTGATCTTACATCACACTGCTTTATATTAGTGGTGTAATACACTAAGGGCAAGCTTATGGGTCATGACATGATGCATGTGAATTCTTTTGGGAGAGAGAGTGAAATTATGTGTACATGCCCCTGTTTGAATGTTTGTGAGTCATATGAGCAAAAAGGGGAAGATTTTCTTGTATTGTGAGGGCACATGCTTGATGAAAGATTAATTTTCGTGTCAGATATCTTGATCAGCTGATTTGCATGAGTTTGCCGATATCGAGAGTCGATTCTTAAAGTCTAGGAGGTCTTAAGGTATTGAAGGTCATTGCATTGATAAGACCATGCATGTTTTCTTGATGATTTGCTGTATTGAGTAATCGATATGACCGTAGCCTAAATTGTCGAACCAAAGTAGCGAGGTTGGGATGTAAATTGCATGAATTGTATGTTTGTTGTTCGAGGACGAACAAGGATTTAAGTGTGGGGTAAGTGATCTTGGGCAGATTTATATGCCCAAGTGATACTCAAAAGTATCATTTTCGCCTTCTTTATCTATCAATGTGTATACATTCTCATGTAATTGGTAATAAAACGTGAATTTATACTGACCAACATGATTAGCATTGTTTTGCAGGTAAAATGTGATTTCGGGAAGCTAAAATGCATGTTGACTGATATCGGAGTTGGACTTGGATGCGAGCAAGGGAAAAAGCATTGGACAACATGAAATAAAGGGGCTCCGCGATGGAGCCGTGTCACGCTGCCATCGCGGAGGCATTCTGCCTGGATGGGGAAAATTCACCCAATTTCCAGTGGAGGTCCGCGTTTGCTCCGTGGCACGGAGCCAGTGCTCCGTGATGCACGCCGTGCCACGTTGAGCCTAAATTCCCGGACCCCCATTTCCAGTGAGGGTCCGCGTTCATGGCATGTCACGGAGGCAGTGCTGCTCGATGCACTCCGTGACACGTTGCTCATTATTCCGAGAAAATTTCCCAGCAGTATAAATAGAACACTTAAGTTCATTTTTCATAATTCTGACTTGGTGGAGCAAGGACGTGGGTTACAGGCAGTTGAGGGACGAAAAGTTCAGGGTTTTTTCTCTCTTTCTTTCTTCTTTAATTCAATTGCTTGTATGATTAACACTCATTTTATGATGATTAATCCACAAATGAGTGGCTAATTCCTCTCCTTGCTGAGGTTGTGAACAATTGTGATGAAATTTGATTATTGATTCTATGGTTTTTCATCTTTTCTTCCATGTTGTTCTATTAATTCTTGTTTTTACTGCATTGGTGTGTGGCCTACATTAATGTACATCTAAAAAGTCCGGTTTCACTTGAGAGAGCACGAAATTGAAAAGTTGTGAGTTAATAGGATATGTTCTTTACTTGATTTGGGAAAATTGAGTCTTGATTTGCTTTCAGGATAGAAATATACCTGAAAGTCATATTAGTCAATTTAGGAACCGGAATTGTATAGCTAGGACATGAATTGCATTTGATCACAGAAATGTAGACGGATGGTTCATGATTCCTAACTGAGGTTAAATACGAGAGTTTTAATCTCTTGGCAGATGTTCTTGGCTAGCAACAGGAAGAAAAGATTAACCAATTTATGATGATAATCGATTGCATTACATGTTCGTTTAACCTCAGCATGCTTTCGTTCATAGTTCAGATTCAAAGTAGATAATTGTTCTTAGTTTTAGTATAGAAATTTATAAAACAAACTATCAACTTTTTGGTTACGCTGTTGTCTGCATTTTTAGAAGTAAAATATAGTACACTTGAGCAATTTGCACTTCATCCAAGTCTCTGTGGGATCGATACTTGGCTTACCAAAGCCACTTAGTACTTGTTCGACCACGTGCACTTGCGTGTTGGTTTTATAACCCATATAACACCCCGAACACTAAGTAACTCTTGCAATTGCTCCTTAAGTTCCATCAACTTAACTGGTGTCATCCTGAACGGCAATATGGAAATGGATCAGGTCCTTGGCTCTAAATGATAGAGAAGTCAATATCGCGGTCTGACAGCATGCCAGGAAAATGTGGGGGAAATACCTGTAGGAACTCAGGAACTATCGAGACCAACTCTATAGAGGGACCCTCTAAATTGGTATCCCCAATGTGGGCTAAATATGTTGAACACCCTCTCCCTATCAATTTTCGGGCACGAATGTAAGAGATAAGCTTCATAAGAGTAGGGCTAAAATTCCCTTTCCACTCCAACCATGACAACCCTAACATAGTTATGGGGATTGTCTTAACATGGCAATCCAAAATGGCATGGTAAGGAGACAATCAGCTTAATCCCAAAATCACATCAAAGTCTATCATGTATGAGATCACCAAGTCTACCCGTGTATCACAACCTATGAAGTCCGAACTAGCACGATAAACCCTATACACAACCACAGAATATCCCATAGGAGTAGACACATAAATTGGAATATCAAAGAACATCACAAGCAAGGTCATATCCCACATCAAAATAAGCAGACACATAGGAAAAGGTAGAACCAATATCAAATAAAGTCGTAGCCATTTTGTCACATATTGGAATCACACCTATGATAACGATGTCTGAAGCATCTGCCATGGGTTGATTGAAAAATGTATAGAAGTAGGCCGGATTACCTGCCTAAGATGCGCCCATGTTGGGCTGTGTAATCCCTCCGCTGGACTGAGTACCACCCCTTCTCATCTGAATACCTTCTCTACTAGGATCGATGCCCCCTCTAATTACTGGCTGACTATTCCGACCAAGATATGGGAAATCCTCGCTGAATGCGCAACCTCCTCTCCCGGTAGGGCCTAGAGCTCGAGGAGTTGGGTGCGGAATGATTTTCCCACCCTGAAAAAACCTAGGACACCATCTATGGATGTGTCCATACTCCCAATATTCATGGAACACCTTATCAATCACTAGCTTCTGAGTTGGAAAGGAAGAAATAGGATGAGCCCCAAAATCTGAGCATACTACCTAGGTGCTCCTAGTTGCACCTGAAGGTCACTAATTGGTTCGTGCCAGACCCCCTACTGAAACCTGCATAGCTGGCTGAATAGGGTGCCCCGAATACCCCTGGGAATCATAGTTCTAGCAAAGGAACCACTGAAAGTACCCACCTTTAGAGCCATAATCTTGGCGTTCCTCGCATAACCATCCTTCTTCACCCCTTTCACATTCTTTACAAAATCTACCACTTCCTAGAAGGTCTTACCTGTAGAGATCATGGAGGGACTGACAGCTGAAGGCCCACATTCAGACCCTTACCAAATCATCTGATTTGATCCTCCTCAGTGAGAAATAAGGGCAAGGTATACTTGAACAACGAGTGAAATCAAGCCTCATAGGCTGCAACTGAAGAGGTCCCCTGCTTGATGGTGGTGAACTCATCTCAACTCTGATTTCATAGGGTGTGAGGAACATACTTCTCCAAGAAGATAGAGTAGAACTGAGTCTAGGTCATTGGTGGTGACCCTATCAGACTGCACTCCACAAATGCTCTCCACTAGAGCTTAGCATCTCCCATCAGTTGAAAGGTGACAAATTCCATCCCATAATTCTCCACTACCCGATTTTATGGAGCCTCTTGTGGCAATCGATAATGAACTCATAGGCATCTTCAAACTCAGTGGCTTACAATGTCGGAGGCTTCATCTTCGTGAACCTCCAGAATAAGTCATGCTCACCCCCAATCATTACCAGTCCAACCACCGCCCTCAGGAACATCACGACCTCAAAAATATCATCTATATGGGCAGCAGTTGTATGTTGTATCCTAATTGTGCCCTACTAGAGTCGCTGGTACTGCCCCGTTACCCACGAGGTCGCTCAAAAGATTCAGGACCTGAACCAGGACCTTGGAGGATGTTGGAGCAGCTACAACCTCTCTTTGTTTTGAAACCACCACCTTTACTGCCACTCTTTCTTGAATAGCTGGAGGCACTGGAGATGCTGACCTTTCCCGAGCCAAGGCAGGAGCGCGGACCCTTCCTCTGGTAGCACCAGTCCTTTGCCTGCAATTTTGGCCCATCCTCTACTGCAAACTACAACTGCTACTGCAGGCTCGGGTGCTTCTTCTCAAATTTCGTCTGAATATGTTTTCACCATCTGTGAGAGAAAGAAAGAGGAATTGTCAGATACCAATTTGGATCACTAGATACCAACTCTAATCAAGTAATAACACAACAAGAAAAGAAAGAAGGGAGTTTTTCTAAAGTATTGTAGTCTCTCAAAGATAAGTAACATACATCTTTGCACCAATCCATGAGACTCTACTAGACTCGTTCTCGTACAATGAGATCAATGAACCTAGGGCTTTGATACCAAATTTGTTATGACCGAAGTGACTGTGATTGATACCCACACTATCCCCTCTAGTGGGCGAACCAACAAATACCTAGATAATTACTCAGTCTCCATAACACGCATAAGTAATTCATAACAAATGATAGGTAACGAAAGCTTTAATTAAAATAAAATGAAAATAACATGAACTCGTTCATAAAATCCCCAGAATTTGAAAGTCATTATATGAATGGACATCTACCTAAAAAAATATAGAGGGAAATAATTAAGAAAATCCAAAACAAAACAAATGTCTGGAAGAAAAAAGACATATCCATCGGTGGATTTGTGCAACACCTCTGAGTTCTCTCACCTTCCAACATCATGCTGCTGCTCTAGAGATGGCATTGAGATCAACTCTTTGGATTGAGGTCTTCACTCAAAAAAGAAGTGCAGGAGTAGAATCACTATGACACAATATACTAGTAGACATCATCGGCTAACCTTAAATAATAACACATATATAGTGAAACAACAATATGAAAGTATCCAAAACACGAGTTCGTTTATCACGACCCGAGTTTATACTCTGGATGAGACACGGTACTTGGAGTCATAAGTAACCCCAAGCTAACCCATGGTCTATCATAACACTGGTAATATGAGTAATCGTAACGAAGCTTAAATAATAAAATCATTTAAGAAAGCTAAATTTGATTAGAGTTCATACATCTGAAAGCAAAACTGAATATCTGAATCTATGTATGAAAGCCATCTACTAATGATGAATTGCTGGGACAAGGCCCCAGCTAACTCTAAAGTCTATCTAAAGGAAAATAAATGTAAAATAAAATATCATTCTCGAAAGCTAAGGTCTCAATACTACTGTTGTTGATATCACCTGAGAGAATCTACTAACACTGCAACCTGAACCTGTATCATAATATTATACAACATAAAAGGTATGTGTCAGTACTTTAGATGTACTAAGTAAGTGATAGAAAATATAACATGAAGGACAAGTAACTAAACTAAATTGACATATAATGACCAACTGAAATACTGGAAACTGAGAAACTTAAATATAACTGAGATGGTCAGTAATGACCCTGAACTGATGGTCAAAGACATGCCCTAAATCTGAGATACTGGTCTCGGCTAACTATACCGAACTAAGCTGAATTGAAATTTTGCTGAGTAGTGGGAGATTCTATAACCGATATATAACCATGTGAGCTAAATGTGGAGTCTGACGTATACACCCCATCGGTAGGACCCAATATACCTTGCCAGGGTATAAAGGCATGAGCTGGGTGATCACAACTCTGGGGCCATAGGACTAATAAAATAACCTATGGTGGTAACGTAGTTCTGGGAACCTAGGTGCGTTGGAACCCCGGTCCGCTCGGTGTTAAGTCCTACTCCCACTGGATAGTCCTAATCTGAATACTAAGCTGATAGCTCGAAACTGAGGTCCACTAAGTCAGGGATACTTATATGAAAGTACCCTTAGAGTTTTATCGGACTAGATTCTATAACTGGTGTTCTAAGACTGATCAGATCTGCTTATTTGGAAGTGTTGTAACCAACTATAGAACCAACTAAAATCTGATAACTGATATCTGAGTCTAATAACTGATAATTGGGAGGCACCACTAACACCTCAAGAAAAGACTGTAGTCAAACTGATCAGCTGAAATTTCTTAAAATACTAAGTAATCTAATATTTTGACTGATGCTGGACTAACATGGACTAAATGAGAAAATCAATTGATAATAACAATATGGGAATCCCGACACTGATAGATTCTAGCAATATGAATAACTAATCAATTTAGCAAGACTCTAATTTAATACATTCAAAAGCTAGGGCTAAATCATTTTTACAAGAAGCTAGTTTCCACATAATTTCTAAAAATTTGGAAAAATATAGCAGCTAATAACATGGATAATATTCCACCTGAAGTTTATCAAATTATGTATGAAAACTTTTCAAAATTTCAAAACAGGGCTATAACTGATAGAAGATTATGGAAAGGTTTTGGGGACACAAGGGAAGAAAAATTTCCTTGTTGAATTTCCACATACCTGGTGAAGAAATTCAAGAGAAAATCCCTTGAGAATCTAAGAAGAAATCGATTTCCCTAGTTAGTTTTTTTGAGAGAGTTTTACGATCTGACTTCTGAGTGAAAGATAGGAGTGAATTATATTGTCGATTACCCCTCTAAATTCCTTGAATATAACCCAAAATGACATGGTTTAGGGATTAACAAAGTGAGAAAATACTAAAATATCCCTGGATAAAAATCTTGAAAAACTGCCGACAAGGACCAACGGGTCACTCAACGAGTCATTGGTTGAGACCACCACTCATTGGACCAGTTGTTGGTCTTGGGGCCTAGATTCTTGGCTCACAGGAACTATAAAAAAGAGGGACCACAACTCGTTGGATGAACCAATGGGTCATTTGTACCTCCCGTTACCACTAACAAGAAATTGAAAAAAAAACACTGCACCCTCTCCCCAACAGGTGACACGACGACTTGTTGGTTAGGAAAACCAGTCGTTGTCACCTCCATTATATTCATTGGAAATCCTAAAGGATTCTTGAGCTTGACATCATCGGTGGTGAAGACGAGTCGTTACTTGACCTAACGACTTGTCCTCTTCTCTTGTCGTCAGCACTACCTCAAGGGCTAAAATTTGCTAGGACCCTTTCGACGACTGATTCAATGAGTCATTGCTTGACCTAACTGTTATAGCCCATAAGTTGTATCGGGTGACGGATGCATGTTAATGTATAACAAGAGTTTTAGAGTATGACACATACGTGAAAAGGCTCGGGGGATGAACGGAAGAGCACGGAATCGAGCGAGCAGGAGGCGCGGACCAGAGGCCCAGCGCACTGGGCGCCGCACCGCGCTAGGCAACTTGGCGCTACAGCTGACACATCGCACCTCTGCATCAGCACACTGGGCAGCGCGTCGCGTCCATGTTTTGGCACTATGGGCGGTGCGCTGGGCCTCCCCTGCCACCGACCTCCCAAGTATATATAGGCCCTTCACTTTAGTTGAATCATTTTCCAAATATATCTTCTGCTAGAAAGAGTAAGAAGCTAGGAAACCAATTATTTTCCATCCGATTACATTATCAAACATAGTCTAAATTCAATTTAACTTCGGGTATCGAAGTTTAAGGCTGTAGGAAGCATTACTATAGAGTTAGTTTCGCAAAATTTACCCGGCAAATCATAGCCCTGCCGAGCAAAATTTTTCATAATTGGTTCAAACTAATTTCTATACGATCACAGGCTTCAAGTAAGTAGTTCTCCCTTTTGGGATTTCGAGAAATTACGAGTTTTCGACCACATTCTGTTTAGTTAAAATATCATTTCAAGACAAATTTGGTATTGAAGTTCGTCTCTTTCTTCTAGTACAATGGTTACAATTGAAAAGAGCTAGAGAATAACAGAGGAAACTCAACGATTATTTAGGAAATGACAATCGAGGTATGTAAGGATTAACCCTCGGCAAGAATTCTCGTCATACAGTATTACGACTAATGTTTTTGAATGAAAGTGAAGATTCCATTTGTTGTAGATAGTTGCTACCATTTGGTTATGATTGAGCATGTTGCAATTAGCTGTTGCTGGAATATAAAGATTGGATATGCTGTGATTAGCTGCTAGCAGTAGATTCCGGTTGTACAAGTTTGGGTTCGCTGCTAGAAAAATGTGTATAGAGTGTACCGTAGTATCCCTCGTTGAACAGGAGCATGCTAAGTACGATGCACGCTAGAAGCGTTACAGGAACTCTTTTATTCATTAGTCCATTGTGTTAGTATAATTATATATTTTACTTCCAGGCCTAAACCTTAGGAGCTCATGAGGATTAGCGAGCCTGAGTTAGTAAGATGACCAGTATAGGCGCAACTAGGCGATATAATTACCAGCCTGGCACTTGCGTAGCCAGAAAAGCACGCCTAGAGACCATTGGCATACTATTACGCTTCAGGACCAGAAATTCAAATAGGAAGAGTATACTTTAGAATCAACAGCCTAAGGTTGTCTAGTGAGTTGAGTGACAGCCAATAATCTAATTAGCTACTAGGGGTGTTTGGCCGTCCTCATCTAATTAGCTACTAGTAGTGTTTGTCCATCCCAATTGACTTAGTTTCCATCCAGCAGATCAACCAGGAAGCCAGTCTAATCGTTCTGGTCTATTAAGATCCGATGCCCTAAGGAAAGGAGCCTTATCCGTAGGCAAAGACAGAGTCAGCAACCCAGCCTGTCCTTAGAGGCTTCTCAGGCACAGATTTCCATGAGCGGCTAAGTCTAGGTAGACTAGTCCTTAAAGCTAGACATCGCCCAGATTGGACTAGGCTAGGATAAGGTCTAAGGTACCATCACAGTGTAGTATAACACTACCCTCAGACGAAGAACGTCAGTAAGCCTCCTGTGGAGGGTTGAGGGTCGATCTCTCAGAAGCAGGTTTGGCCAGTACCATCCCTACATTTGTCCAAAATAGAGAAACTGAGTAGTCAGTCATTCGCGACCCCGTAGCTATTATGAGTTATAGATGTCTGGGTAGGACATACAAAGAGTTATGTTGGACCACTCTAGATCTCTCCCTATTGAGTCCAGATTATTAGAGATCATGATCACTATCAGGACCCTCTGATCAGAAATAGGCATACGACATGCCTGCTAGCAGCCTTACAGGATATCCTAGGGGGCGAGCAGTGATGGCGTTAGACCCAAAAGGCCAGTGCACCCTTTTGAGTGGCTAGATTGAGATGTTAGTACATCACCTTGGTTGGGGTTTCCTTCACTTAGGAGCCATCCACGACCACCCCAGGGTTACTAGCTGAGTCGATGCCCGCTAGGGGCGAGATAACATCGCTTTAGAAAGAGCGGCATGCCGTCCGCGAGGGACGAAGATGGGGTCCCAGGTCCTCATAGAGTCCATTCCATGGCTGGACTATTACTATGCCAATCAGCACTATATCACACCCCCTGTCGAGCCCTGTGCCCGGGGTGTAGATATCGTTTATCAAAAGTCCATCAGACTTAGACATAACTACAGTTCAGGGGCCGAGCGGGATCAGTTGTAGACCCAGGAGACTGGTAGGTTGGTTATAGCATCAGTACAGTCATAGAAACCTAGTTGGGGGTATATAAATTAAAGTGCACTCACCGAGGCTTATAGGGGTCCCGAGTGAGTTATTCTGTGTTGATTGAACCTTCCGGCTTATGGGGGCCAGGTGTGGTTCTTGCTTACATCCTTGTATGCTAGTTAGAGTTTATAAATGTGTAATTGTACAATCTTAGCTTACGTACATGTAGTGTTGGTTAGATGCAGATTATGATTCAGCGGGCGTACAGGTTAATCTTTATGCCCTTCTTTCTATTCACTCCCAGTCTTTGTCAACTTATCTATTGCCTTATATATTTGGTACATATTGTACTGACGCCTTCCCCTAGGCACTGCATTACTTGCCTGCAGGTTTAGATAGACAGGGTTCAGGATCTTCAGTAGCAGCTGTTCCGGGTCAAAGTTGGGTCAGCTCCTTTCATCTGGAGTTTCCAAGTTGTAGAGATTTTTGTCTTTCAGTTGTATAACATTGTGGGTAGGCTGGGCACCTGTCTCGACCACTATTTGTACTCTTAGAGGCTTGCAGACTAAAATTGTCAGTTAGTTAGTTGTATGTTGGCCGCGTGGGGCCTTAATCAGTTATGTTTCGTATGTTGGCCATGTGGAGCCTAGTATAGTAGTTTGTCTTCACTTCCATTATAACTAGACAACACGGTGGCCTTGTTGGCTCGCATAGGATCCCTTCTGTTGCCGTTGCTGGTTAGCTGTTTTCATTTACAAGTGGCTATACGGCCTTGCCGGCGGGGGCTGCATTTACAGCTAAGATATAGCTCATTGTTTTCTTGATTTGAGTCACAGGCTGGCACAAGACGTGCATATGCCTAGCTATGTCAGTTATAGTCCAGTGTGGCACCAGGTTCCAGTCATGCCTCCCAAGGTGGGGCTTGACAAACTTGGTATCAGAGCAGTTTGTATCCTAGGGAGGCTGCAAGTCGTGTCTAGTAAAGTCTTGCTTATAAATGTGTTGTGCACCACATTCTATAAGCAGGAGGCTATGAGGCATAATAGTATGGTTACCCTTTCTTCTTCTCAGCTCGTGCTATAAAGCCAAGTTATACAGGGTTGAGTCCCTAAGATTTCATTACTATGTCTTTCTAGGATAAGGTTCTATATAAGACAGACTCTAACCAGCCACTAGTTAGTTGCAGCAGGAAAGGGTACCAGTGCGATACCATAATTGGGGATAACCAATTTGAGGACGAAGGTGAATGTGTTTTAATTTTCTCAGTATTTTCCTGGGGCACTAGGTGTTTTGTAAGGTAGTAGATATGCCAGCACTGTCCCCAGTTCTTTTTACAACCTCAAAGTAGGAGGTCAAGAGTGTAGTGTATATACGAGTCGACTTGTCTATTAGATATACAAGATCTGGTACGGGTGCTAATTAACACTAGATTACCTGAAGGGTATGAAAAAGAGAGGGAATTGCAAGATTCTTACATCTAACACTTCGAAGGTTGTACAGTTCCATACCTTAGTCCCATTTTAGTATGAAACGACTATTCTCTCCTCTCAGCTTTGTTTTCAGTGCCGCAAAGAACGTAAGAATTGAGGTGATGTTGCCCAGAGTAAATGGCAAAGGGAGGTTGGATTTGTTGACTCTGGAAAGTGTTAAGAAATGATGGAGGCCCCTAATGTTTATGTAGATTGTCTAGACCTTCACGGTAATAAATCAGGAGAGTAGGTAAGCCTACCAGAACACTCAAAGTGCACGTAAGAGTCCATCAGTAATAAACCCCAGTAATAGTAAAGCTCAAGTCAGCAAAAGGCTGAATCCGTCGTAGCATGCTAATGACGGTAGGACATGCCTACAAGATAAGCCCAAGTGCTAGTCAGGAGGGATACAGGTCAGTGGACCTGGTTGGTAACATCCTTGACAGTATGAGGTAGGGAGCACAAACCTCAGAAACAGTCCAAAGGAACAAGAGGAAAGTTGTAAATACCTAATGGGGAAAACCAGAATAACCTCTAGGCTGATAGATCATAGGATTACCGCCGAATATTGAGAACTAAAAATTGGGCTAACAATTATCCTAGAATGTTGCGGTATACTGGCCAGAGGAGAAGGTAAGGGAGTGCCGATACAGAGATGTTAACCTAGAACAACCTGGAAAAAAGGGCCAGCAGAAAGTTGTTGGACCTCCAGATAACAAAAGGCAGAGTCATAAGGCCCAGAGGTCGACTCTACATCCCAAGAATGGCAGAACTTCAAATAGCAGACCATTGCTAATGTGCATGTGTCCGTTACTCCTAAAATTTAACGAAAATGCAATGAGATGGTATGGAAAGACAGAAGATACCATTGAATTATAGCAGCAAAGCTCTAGTGATAGGCCAGAAAAGATGAAATAGCAGGAATCGAGCAGTCCAATATAGGAAATGATTGTGCCTGCAAGGGAGAGGAGAGTAATTAATATGAACACAGTCACAAGGTTATCTCATACCAGGTGTAGCTTGGCCTCATTTGAGTCAGTGTGGAAAGATTAACGATCTCAATTCATGTCTCACCAGATGGAATTATATTGTAGCTAAAGCATGAGACGAGTTAAATATTTAAGAAGTAGTCTGGTTACGTGGAGCCCAGTGTCTAGTAAACCTTAATAGAGAGGCAGAACTCCAAGCCAGGTTCTGGGTAACTCTTAGAACAATTAGAGCACACGCTAAAATGAGTATGACTTCTTATCTCCAAGCAAATAACCAAATAGAGCACTCAGGTCAGACGCCTGGTGGTCTATTATGAGTGGAAGTGGAATCTCCCCCTAAGGTAAATTAAAAGTAGTTGGACCAGGGCATATTATAATAGATAGGCTGAGAAATTAAATTTACCAAGAAATTGGTACCGATAGCCTAGGGCCATCATGAGTCCTACACTAAGGTGCGACGCAGGCAGCTAAGGGTTGAAGCAACAATTGAATATTTCTAGAAACGTTGCCGAAAAAGTGCGTTATGAGTATAGGGAGGAAGGACAAGCTTAGGCCTAGGTTTATAGGCCCACGTCATATCCTCCAGAGAGCAGGTGAAATGGCATATGAGCTAATATTGCCTCCATAACTAGGACCTGCCCATTTAATTTTTATGTGTCAATGTTGCAAAAGGACATAGGTGACCCGTCCCGAGTTGTTCTAGTTAAATACGTTCAATTTACGAGACATTCCAATTGAGAATTAAGGATGTCACCTCTGTTAAGTTATTGTGGAGGAATAAGAATAGAGAAAAATGACCTGAGGAGCCGAGGACGACATGAAAACCAGATGTCCTCATTTGTTCCATGATTAGTCCAAACTATACAATTAAGGTAAAGGTGTTTCTTTAATGGTTATTTTATGATGTATGTTATGTATATTGTTCAGCTGATTACAATTCTCTAATGAAAGATTTGTTAGGGTGTCATGTGAGATATCTGTATTGGACTTTTCTGCATTTTAGGTTCTTCAGATAGTCCATATTACAGGGGAGACTCTGTCAAAATTTCCCTGACAACGGATAAAAAGACCTGAGCCTTTTAAGCCTAAAGAGGATATTCGAGGACGAATGTTCCTAAGAGAGGAGGATGTTACACCCCGTAAGTTGTATAGGGTGACGGACGCATGCGTACGTTTATCAAGAGTTTTAGAGTATGACACATATGTGAAAAGGCTCAGGGGATGAATGGAAGAGCACGGAATTGAGTGAGCAAGAGGCTGGGACCAGAGGCACAGCGCATTGGGCGTCGCGCCGCGCTAGGCAGCTTGGTCTTACGTTCGTCGCGTCGCGTCTCTGCATCAGCACAATGGGCGGAGCGTCGTGCCCGTGTTTTGGCGCTATGAGCGGTGCGCCGTGCCTCACCTTCCATTAACCTCCCAAATATATATAGGTACTTCACTTTAATTGAATCATTTTTAAAATATATCTTCGACCAGAAAGAGTAAGAAGCCGGGAAATCAATCATTTTCTGTCAGATTACGTTATCAAATGTCGTCCAAATTCAACTTAACTTCGGGTATTAAAGTTTAAGGCCGCAGGGAGCATCACTACGTAGTTAGTTATGCGAAATTCGCATGGCGAATCGTAGCCCTGCCGAGCAATAGTTGTCAAAATTGGTTCAAATTAATTTCTATACGGTAACAGGCTTCTAGTAGGCATTTCTCCCTTCTGGGCTTTTGAGAGATTATGAGTTTTCGACCGTGTTCTGTTTAATTGAAATATAATTAATATTTATATATGGAGTAATCGTTTCAAGCCGAATTTGGTATTGAAATTCATCTCTTTCTTTCAATACAATGGTTACAGTCGAAAAGAGCTAGAGAATAGAAGAGGAAACTCAACAATTATTCAGGAAACGACAATCGAGGTATGTAAGGCTTAACCCTCAGCAAGTGTTCTCGTCATACAACATTACGACTAATATTTTCGAATGGAAGTGACGATTCCATATGTTGTAGATGGTTGTTACCATTAGGTTATGATTGAGCATATTGCAATTATCTGTTGCTGGTATATAAAGATTGGATATGTTGTGATTAGCTTCTAGCAGTAGATTTTGGTTGTAAAAGTTTGGGTTACCTGCTAGAAAAATGTATACAGAGTGTACCGCAGTATCCCTCGTTGAACAGGAACATGCTAAGTATGATACACGCTAGAAGAGTTATAGGAACTCTTTTATTCTTTAGTCCATTGTGTTAGTAGAATTATATGTTTTACTTCCAGGCCTAAACCTTAGGAACTCATAAGGATTAGCGATCCTGAGTTAGTAAGATGACCAGCATAGGTGCAACTAGGCGATATAATTACCATCCTGGTGCCTGCGCAGCCAGAAAAGCATGCCCAAAGACCATTGGCATACCATTACGCTCCAGGACCAAAAATTCTGATAGGAAGACTATACTTTAGAATCAGCAGCCTAAGGTTGTCTGGTGAGCTGAGTGACAGCCTGTCATCTAATTAGCTACTAGTAGTGTTTGTCCATCCCAGTTGACTTAGTTTCCATCCAGCAAATCACCCAGGAAGCCAGTCGAATTGTTCTAGTCTATTAAGATCCGTGGGTGCCTTATGGAAGGGAGCCTTATCCGCAGACAAAGACAGAGTCAACAACACAGCTTGTCTTTAGAGGCTTCTCAGGTACAGATTTCCATGAGCGGCTAAGTCTAGATAGACTAGACCTTAAAGCTAGAAATCACCCAGAAATGTCATATAATATTGGACCAGGCCAGGATAGGGTCTAAAGTACCAGCACAGTGCAGTATAACACTACCCTCATACTAAGGACGTTAGTTAGCCTCCTATGGAGGGTTGGGGGCCGATCGCTGAGAAGCAGGTTTGGCCAGTACCAGCCCTACAGTTGTCCAAAATAGACAAACTGAGTGATCAGTCATTCGCCACTCTATAGTTATTCTGAGTTATAGATGTCTGGGCAGGACATATTGAGAGTTGTGTTGGATCACTCTAGATCTCACCCTATTCAATCCAGATTATTAGAGATCATGATCACTACCAGAATAAGAAAAAAGGCACACGACATGCCTACTAGCAGCCTTAAAGGCTATCTTAGGGGGCAAGTAGTGGTGGTGTTAGACCCAGAAGGTCACTGCACCCTTTTCAGTGGCTAGATTGAGATGTTAGTACAACACCTTGGTTGGGGTTTCCTTCACTTAGGATCCATCCACAACCACCCCAGGGTTACTAGCTGTGTCAATGCCCGCCAGAGGCGAGATGACGTCGTTCCAGAAAGAGCGACATGCCATCCGCGAGGGATGAAGATGGGGTCCCAGGTCCTCATAGAGTCCATTCCATGGTTGTACTATTACTATGCCGATCGGCACTCTATCATACCCCCTATCGAGCCCTGTGATAGGGGTGCAGATATCAGATATCAGGAGTCCATAGAACTCTGACACAACTACAGTTCAGGGGCCGAGCGGGCTCAGTTGTAGACCCAGGGTCCTGGTAGGTTGGCTATAGCACCAGTACAGTCACAGAAACCTAGTTAGGGGTATATAGATTGAAGTGCACTCACCAAGGCTTATGGAGGCCCCAGGTGGTTTATTCTATGCTGATTGTTCCTTCCGACTTATGGGGGCCAGGTGAGGTTCTAGTTTACATCCTTTTCTGCTAGTTATAGTTTATAAATGTGTAATTGTACTGTATTAGCTTACGAGCATGTAGTGGTGATTAGATACAGATTACGATACAGCGGGCGTATAGGTTAATCTTTCTGCCCTTCTTTCTATTCACTCCCAGTCTTTATTAGCTTATCTATTGCCTTACATATTCGATACACATTGTACTGATGCCCTTCCCTGGATGCTGCATTACTTGCCTATAGGTTTAGACAGACAGGGTTCAGGGTCTTCAGTAGCAGCTGTTTAGGGTCACAGTTGGGTCAACTCCTTTCATTCAGAGTTGTCAAGTTATAGAGATTTCTATCTTTAAGTTGTATAGTATTTTGGGGTAGGTCGAGACCACTATTTGTACTCTTAGAGTCTTGTAGACTACAGTCATTAGTTAGTTAGTTGTATGTTGGCCGTGTGGGGCCTTAATCAGTTATGTTTCGTATATTGGGTGTGTGGGGCCTAGGATAGTAGTTTGTCTTCACTTCCATTATAATTAGACAGCATGGTAGCCTTATTGGCCCACATTGGATCCCTTCTGTTGCCTGTTCTTAGTTAGCTGTTTTCATTTACAAGTGGCTATACGGCCTTGCTAGTCGGGGGCTGCATTTACTACCGAGATATAGCCCGTTGTTTTCTTGATTTGAGTAGCAGGCTGGCACCAGACGTGCATAAGCCTAGCCATGTCAGTTAGTTGGCAGTATGGCACCAGGTTCCAGTCATGCCTCCTAAGGTGGGGCATGACACTAATGACTCTTCGTGTCTGTTGTTGCCACTGTAACATGAACCAGGAACCTCTACTCGATGACCCTTCATGATGACTCGTTACTTGACCCAACGAGTCATCATGTGAGTCATCATCCCTGGGCTCCTGAACTAAAATTTCATTCTTTGAGCAACGAGTATCACCATGACTCATCTAGTCATTGGACGAGTCATTCCACGACTCATTCTGTGGAAAAATTTCTTGGTTCTCTTCTGGTTTTTCCTGCAAGGTCTAAGTTTGGTCTAGGAAAGTTTCGGGGTGTTACATCATTAAACAATACTTATTCAAGAATCAATTTGTGTAGAGTGTTTAGCTGGCCTGCTCACTAGATTGGGCATCGTTGCAGCAGTCACTTGGTCATTGCAACGGTCTTACCACAACAGTAAAGGTACCACTGCAGTGGTACTCCATAGGTAGTAACCCGACTTAGTTGCACACCTACATTTACCTTTTATCTCATTTTCAACAATCCATTCATTATAGCAATGCAAGTTACTCATAACCGTCAATCCAAAAATTAATGTACCATAACCACATGGGATACGCCATGGACTACTCACAATAAATTCTACTACTCATAACTAACCTTTACGTAACTTTACATTTATTGTTAAATCATCACAAACACGTCAACATTCCTAGCACATAGACTAAATATCAAGGAATTTAGTTCATTCAAGTTCTCACATTTTCAAACCAATCTTATTTCTTCACACATACTCAAGTATCGTAACAAGTGATGGTATGTCGGGCAAACAACTCCTTTATATCACCATAATCACTCAAGAACTGATCATCATTGTACACACATGCTAGAGGGTCTTGTTTCTATCCTTCCAGACATAACCAGCAGAGGACTCTAGAAATCCATGTAATATACCAGCATGGTACCTAGTCTCACTCATTTGCTCGTCTAGATGCTCCCCTCATGCTCGAACCACTAAACAATAATCACTCACCTAGATGCTCCCCCTCAAGCATGAACCACTAATATGAGGGTAAAACATGTTATGCACTTTCATTCTCATATCACGGTACTTTGCCACTAAGGCAATTTATTGGACCTTTAGAAGGTCTCATCTTACCTCCCTCAGCTCGAATAATTAAATGATTCATTGATCACTAATAGGACAATAGAAAAGAACATGTGCAATATCTCAAACATCCAATTCCACATCACATAAGTAACGACACCATCTCAGATTCATTCAACAATTGAATTCAACAAGGGAATTAGTATAAAAAATAATGTCCAGGGATCAATAAAACATATTGTCATTCCACACACATACATACCATTATATAAAGTACTACTCCGCTGGAGACTTGCCTTTCCTTAGCACCTCAAAATGTGCGAAATAAGGTTTTACGACATTTAAGCCCCTCAATTTTACTCGGTGATACGGTCTCCCTTGCTACCCACTAAGGAACCTATTCTATTCACATAGTAATCATTCTTAACACGAGTCATAGATTTCCCACTCCCCAACCCCTCAGTAGGACTTTACTTGGGCTAATAGTCATACTTTATCGAATTGCGGGTCTCCATTACTCTACCCTTACACACATACCTTCACAATAACCAAGAAGGTGCTCATTACTCCCTTCTAGATCTAGGAACCAACACCCTATAGTTCTTTATTAATAATCCCTAGTTTCACCATTCTATGGTTCTTCAACTAGGAATTTCACCATTAGAGATCTACCTTTTGATTCCATGGGGTTAGAGATTTAAAAGTAAAGAGAATAGACCAAAGTTCTTACCTTAGAAATGGAGATTTTTTCTTCCCTTGGAAGATCACTCTGAGCTTCTTAATAGGTCGTGCTTTAAATAATGGGGTAAACCTCCTGAAATTCCACTTAAAACTTACTTACTTTCTCCCATTGTCTGCAGCAGTGGTCACATTTCCACTGTAATAGACCCACTATAGCACTCAGAACGCTGCCATAGTGGATCTGATGGTTACTGTCCTGGTCTGTTACAGTGGGCCATCAACCATAGTAAGGGTCTCATTATAGCGGTTTTCCCCATGTTGTAATAACGCTCAAACTCACACTCCTGGTAAAGTATGAAGAGGATGTTGTTAATAAAAAATCCAACAAAGAGGTTGGGGTCGAACCCACAGGGAATATGGTAAGAACTAGACTAATGCCTGTATTTTAGCTGTTTGGTATGTTATCTCCAAATTGGGAGGTTTATAGAAAAATAATTCTAAAACAAGCATGAAAATCAGTTGTTGTTTATCATGATTTGTAATTAACTAGGGTAAGTGCTCTCCATGGGTTCATAACTACTTCGTGTTTACACTTGTAATCAATCCCAATGCTTGTTTGAAGAATTGATAACTAGGGTTTATCCAAATGATTGATTCATCCCTATTGGATGACTATACTCAATTACTGGTTAGGTCTCATGAGCAATTTAAATTAACCATTATCAATTTGTTCAAAATTAACGATTATGCAACTACAACTCAAGTTATACAATGATCATAAAAATCAAGGCTTTGTTGTACTTCTCTTTTCCTAATCTCTACTTCTCTAGGTTCAAGCAAGTCAAGGATTCAGGCAAGTATTTATAATGCACTTCATTAAGAAACATTAAAGTTGAAGAGAATACAATACAAGCGTTTAACATTGATTTTGAATCACTTTGTGTAACCCTAGTTCGTTAATTGACCATGGTTCTCACAATCCTAGTTGTGAAGGTTTTAGCCTCTCTTGATTGTAAGATTATGATGAGCATTCATAGAAAAACACATTATTAAATACTTACAATGATGATTGAAAGAAAACATTCTTTGGATATTGCAAGAAAATATGATGAACAAATTCAAGAACAATTGAGAAATTCAAGTTATGATTCTCAAGAATTGCTCTCCAATGTTGTCAAAAACTAATTGCAAACTTGATAATAAACTTGTTTAACTAATTCTGACCCTCTATTATTCTGAACTAACAAGGTAGTTATACAGATAATAAAAAAATTTTCCGAAGTTAATAGGAAAATAACCAACTCAGGCGTCGCCGCATCCTACGACTCTTCATACGACCCTTAATAGGATTGTACGGGTCATGCCTTATTTCGTACATTCCTTGAATTTTTCAGAATTGGCTAAGTGTTATTATTTGGTATGACTTGTAACATGATCCCACGAGTCGTACAATCAAATCATGGTTTGACTCTAAGAACTTTGGCATCTTCTAAAGATTTATATGAGTGTCTTGGTATGCCTCGTACCTTGCTCCTACGACTCGTAACAGCTTGTCAAATCATGGGAACTTCCAAGTCCAAAAAAACACTAAGCTTTCCACGGCTCCTGGTACAATCGTACTAGATGCTACATTCCATGGTACTACCCATATCAGGAGAATTTAATTGTGTGAATTTCTCTGAAGTTTTCTATGACTCAATTTATGGCTCAAACCAGGATGGTATGTGGCTCATACAAAGATGGTACGACTCATAGTGTGAGTCATACTTTGGCTTTTTGTAATGTCCCGGAAACTCAAAGACTAGATCCGGGACTTAAAATAGAGAAAATTGGAAATCTACATAAATTCCTCAGAATGACTCACCTAATGAGTCGTTATGAGATCTAACGACTCATTAGGTAAGTCATGGGAAGGGTGATTGAGAAATGGAAGGGAGGAGATAGTGTACCCAATGAAAGACCCCACGGGTCATGGTTAGGCACCACGAATCATGGGAGGAGTCATGGTCAGCCAGATATAAAAATCATTTGGGGTTGAGCCAGTGTACCTGGCGAGTGGTAACCATGAGTCGTGGTCACTAGGTAATGAAAATCTTCCAGTGAACCTAAAGACTAGACACAACAAACCGTTAGGACCACCAACGAGTCATTGTGTCACCCGTCATCAGCCCCTCCAGTTTTCTCGTCCAGTGACTATTAGAGGAACCAACGGCCTGTTGGTTCATCCAATGAGTCATGGTATCTCCCATTGCCAGATCCAGTGACCCCAAGACGTAGACAGTGAAACCAACGACTAGTCCAAAAGAGTCATGGTCTCAACTAACAACTCATTGAGTAACCCGTACGGACCCTATCGACCAGATTTCATGTCACGCCCCGCCTTAGGGGTATGACTAGCACCTGGTGCCCTAGTAGGACCTAGACTGCTAACTGGTGAGCCTAAGCACATCTGGTGCCTGACTTGCTCTAACTCAGATTTTTGGAAACAACTGGCTATATAACAGCTGTAAACACAGCCTCCGGCCGACTGGGCCTATAGCCACCTGTATAAAACTTTAGCTAACCAGAAACATACTTAGAAAGGGGGAAACCTATGTGGGCCAACAAGGCCACCATGTTGTCTAGTTATCTGTAACTCAACAATAGAATACTGAATAACTACGTGACCGGAAGGTCACCACTACTATCAGACTATGGCCCCACGCAGCCAACATAATCAACAATGCTAAACAGCTAAACAAAACGCACGGCCTCACACGACTGGCACAACTAACCACAGGGAGATGAATATATACAATCTGCAAGCCTCTATGAGTACTGATGAAATGGTCGGGACAGGGCACCGGCCTACCCATGCTGTACAATAAAAGAAAATGAACTACACCTTTGAATATCAAGCTCCGGATGACAGGAGGTGATGACTCTATAAGCTGGCTGGAATCATGAGGGGTCCCCTCCTCATTTATGAGTACCTACAGGCAAGTAATGCAACGCCCCAAATGGGGGTCAGTACCACTGGTACTGAGTATGCAAGCAACTGGATACAACTGAATACAAATAGCATAACTAGAAATTCTGAATAGCAGGAGATAACTGAATCTGTAAGAACTGGTATGGACTGAATCAGACTTTCTGTGCTGTGATAGGGTAGGAGCGTACCTGTAGACGCAACGGCCTGCTGTCTATTAACTAATGTATAGCACATAAATATATATATATATATATATATATAGAAAACAAGAGCCAATACCAACCCCCATAAGCCGGATGGCGCCAAGAAAGAAAATAATCTATATACCCCTACCCTGGTCAAAACCAGCCAAAAATAAGTCACTCCACTCATCTGCTAACTACGAGCACCTCTGCCGGCCTCCTGGGTCTTCGGCTCGAGCCATAGCCTCCGATATAAATAACCGTGTCAGAGTCCGGAGGAATCCTATACTGTATTTGTAACTGTAACTCTATCTGAAACTGTTCCCTGGGCGCTTGCGCACAACAGGGCTATCTGTACTGTAATGCTGATCAGCCTGATATGGGGAAAGCTTCATCCCATCTTCGTCCAAACTGGGGACGGCATGCCACTCCATGGAGTGAAGTAAACCCACCCGCTCAGTGGGCGACATAGTTACCAACCTAGGGGCAGCGAGGACGCTCAAAGGGGTGCCCTCACGACACAACCAAGTCTCAACTAACAATAAGCACATATATAGCAAGCATGTTTAAACTGAAAAATACTATCTGAATTCTGATTTCTTATTCAGATCTCTTTCTATATTATACTGATTCTCATACTGCCTTATACTGAATCTGTGATCTTTATCTAACTGCATGGCTATCTGTAGCCAAGATACTATCTAAATGTATGGCTATACTATAGCCAAGATATCATCTGTCTGTATGGCTAATCTGTAGCCAAGATACTATCTGACTGTCTGATTTTACTTTACTAACTCTTATTCTGAATATCAATCATATTATTCTAGAAACATGCTTGCTAATCACATACTGGGCTATACTGAGTCAGGAATGCTAACTTGCCATTTTGGCACATGCTTTACTAACTTCGAACTGAGTACGATATAACAACGCAAACCAGATTTACTGAACTTTCACAATACTCAATATTCAACTCCAGGAATTCTACTACGGAGTTTACTGTGCTATACAAGGCTAAAACTACTAACTTGCCGAAGAAACTGGCTTTACATAGCTTCACCTTAGTTTATCCGACTAACGAACGAAGCTCAGTCAGTACTCCAGCTATTTCTCCCTACTGCATTTACATATATGTCAATTAGAACTACATACACCAATATTCTGAAAGAAAACGTCACTTTCGATATATTTATAGCCTAAACTTTGGCTTATCGAAAGACGGCCAAAAAGTCGCTATTTCTCGAAAGTCCAGAAGGGAGAAATATTCACTTTAAGGCTAGGAGTATATTGACACTAATTTGGAGCAATTCCACTTACCTTAGTTCGGTAGCACGACGATTCTCCAGCCGAATTTCGGGAAACTAAATCTGTAGGAATGCTCCTTACTTCTTAATACCTCGATATCTGGAGTTAATTTGAGTTTGGACCGCGTTTGACGGTGTAATTGGAAAGAAATTATCAAGAAACCTTCGCACCCTCTGTTTCTCTTCGTGTTCTATAAATTAAATGATGAAAATGAAGTTAAAAACCGAAGTTGGAGGCTTATATACTTGGGCTTGGATAGGGCCAACGTGTCACGGAGCCAATGCGGAGGCTCCGCCTCCGTGACACGTTTCCATCGCGGAGGGGCTCTGCCCCGGCTCCTTCCGCGATGGTTCCACAAGTTTCTCGTCCGGTCTTTTCCCGGGCCTTTTTCTATCATGTATGGCTTTCAAATACTCTTAACCAACACGCGAATAGGCCATCTATGTGTTGGGAATTTTACGGGGTATAACATTCTCCCCCCCTTAAGAACATTCGTCCTCGAATGTGAACTTCTATCTAGAGGACTTCTCAACTTACTCAACTTGTTTCTAGAAAAATTTCGGCAGAGTTTCCCCTGTAATATGGACTATCCCAAAAACCTGAAATGCAGAAAAGTCCTGATCTTGGGGAAATTTATATGCCCAAGTGATACTCAAATGTGTCATTTTGCCTTGTTTATCTATCGATGTTTGTACATTCTCATGTGAATTGTAATAAAATGTGAATTTATACTAACCAACATGATTAGCATTGTTTTGCAGGAAAAATATAAAGTTATGGAGCTAAGATGCATGTTGGGAGAGATCGGGATTGGACTCGAAAGCTAGCAAGGGAAAAAGCACAAGGAAAGCACAAATTAAAGGGGCTCCGCGATGGAGCAGTGTCACGCTGCCATCGCGAATGCATTCTGCCTGGATGCTGAAATTATGCCCAATTCCAGTGAAGGTGCGCATTGGGGTCGTGGCATGTTGGCCTAGCCCCACGTTGAACGTCGTGCCATGTTGGGCCTTAATACCTGGACGACCGGATTCCAGTGAGGGTCCGCGTTGGTGGCGTGTCACGGAGGCAGTGCTATGCGATGCACTCCGTGTCACGTTGCTTGTTATTCCAGGAAAAATTCCCACCAGTATAAATAGAACACTTAGGTTCATTTTTAATAAGGCTGACTTGGTGGAGCAAGAACGTGGGTTACAGGCAGTTGAGGGGACGAAAATCTCAGGGTTTTTGTCTATCTCCTTCTTCTTTATTTCAATTGCTTGTATGATTAACACTCATTTAACGATGTTTAATCCAAAAATGAGTGGCTAAATTCTCTTCTTGCTGAGGTTAAGAACAATTGTATTGAAATGTGATTATTGATAAATTGGTTTTCATCTTTTCTTCCATGGTTGTTCTATTGATTCTTGTTCTTACTGCGTTAATGTGTGGCCAATGTTAATGCATATCTAAAAAGTCCGGTTTCACTCGAGAGAGCAAGAAATTGGAAAGTTGTGAATTGATAGGATATGATCTTTTCTTCGTTTGGGAAAATTGAGAATTGATTTACCTTCAGGATAGAAATATACCTGAAAGTCGTATTAGTCACTTAAGGAATCAGTTTTGTATGGCTAGAACATTAATTTTGTTTTATCACAGAAATGTAGGTGGAAGGTTCATGATTCTTAAGTTGGGTTAAATACGAGAGTTTTAATCCATAGGCAATAATTCTTGACTAGAAACAGGAGGAAAGATTAACCAAATTGTATCGATAATTTATTTCTCTACATGTTCATTTTAACCTCAGCATGCTCATACTTATAGTTCAGACTCAAATTGTATATTCGTTTTAAACTTAGTAAAAAATTAGGAAACAAAATATCAAACTC
The DNA here is from genome assembly GCA_035772735.1 of Datura wrightii. Classification (NCBI taxonomy): domain Eukaryota; kingdom Viridiplantae; phylum Streptophyta; class Magnoliopsida; order Solanales; family Solanaceae; genus Datura; species Datura wrightii. The sequence continues at coordinate 51,864,594 of JASDFA010000006.1, read as the reverse complement.
TTCTTCACACTGTTGTCTGCAATTTAGAGTTAAAGTTTATTGACACTTGAGTAGATTGTTACCTTAGTCCAGTCCCTGTGGGATCGATACTTGGCTTACTTGAGCCACTTTACTACTTTTTCGACCACGTGCACTTGCGTGTAGTTATACCAAACAGACCGAACAAGTCCCATACAGGTACTCCACACAATACTATAGTATTTAAATGACAGATTAAAATAGACCTTCTCATTTATATGTATACTATAAGGCACTGCATAAGATAATAATACTAACATACCTGTCGCCTAACTAGGCTTGAAATAAATGAGGGTATCTGGTCTTCATATCTTCCTCCGCCTCCCAAGTAATCTTCTCTCGGTTCCTGTTACGCCACAATACCTTGACAGACGCAATATCTTTAGTTCTCAATCTACGAATTTGTCTGTTTATGATGGCTACTGGGACCTCTTCATAGGCCAGCTCTTCCGTAACCCAGATATCCTGGACTGGGACTGCTCTGGATGGGTCTCCTATGCACTTCCTTAGCATAGATACGTGGAAAACTGGATGAATGGATTCTAATTCTGGAGGCAAGTTCAATTCGTATGCCACTCGGCCTACTCTCCGTCGGATCTGATAAGGCCCAACGAATCTCGGATTGAGCTTACCTTTCTTGCTGAATCTCATCACCCCTTTCATCGGAGATACCTTCAGAAATACCCAGTCATTAACATCAAATTCCAGGTCTCTGCGCCGTACATCAGCATATGATTTCTGGCAGCTCTGTGCAGTTAGTAGGCGTTCCCTGATAAGCTTTACCTTCTCCTCTAACTATTGAATGATGTCTAGCTCAATCAACGCTGATTCTCCCACTTCAAAACAACCAACTGGCGATCTGCATTTTCGCCCATACAAGGCTTCAAAGGGCACCATCTGGATGGCTGAGTGATAGCTATTATTATAAGAAAATTCAATTAATGGAAAATGCTCGTCCCAGCTACCTCCAAAATCTAGCACACACGCTCGTAGCATGTCCTCGAGCGTCCGAATAGTGCACTTAGCCTGTCCATCTGTCTGAGGGTGGAATGTTGTGCTCAAATTAATCTGCGTTCCCAGACCCCTTTGGAACGACTGCCAAAATCTAGCTGTAAACTCTGCTCCTCTGTCTGAAATAATAGATACCGACACTCCATGTAATCTAACTATTTCTCTGATATATAATTCGACATAGTCCTCGGCCGAGAAGGTAGCTTTCACTGGCAGGAAATGAGCTGATTTTGTCAGCCTGTCAACTATTACCCTAATAGAATCATGTCTATGTCTAGTACGGGGTAATCCTGCTACAATATCCATATTCACTACTTCCCATTTCCAGAGAGGCACAACTATGTCCTGAGTTAACCCGCCTAGTTTCTGGTGTTCTGCTTTTACCTATTGGCAGTTAGGACACTGGGCTACAAATTCGACAATTTCTCTTTTCATTCATGGCCACCAATAAGTCTCCTTGATATCATGGTACATTTTTGTCGCACCGGGGTGAAGAGAATAACGGGCGTAATGTACCTCGTTCATAATCTGCTGGTGGAGCCCTGAAACATCTGGAACACAGAGGCAGCCTTTACATAACAACACTTCTTCCTCAGTTATCTGAAAATCTAGCGCTTTCCATTGCTGAATTCTGCCCCTAAGCTGGACCAAGTCAGGATCTCCATATTGCCGTTCTTTTACCTCCACAACTAATGACGACACAGCGGTGTTCTGAATTACCGCTCTGTTGTCCTCTGTGTCTGCTATACGAATGGCTAGGCTGGCTAATTGATGTATCTCCCTGACCTACTCACGCTGCTCGGGCTGCAAACATGCCAAACTTCCCATGGGTTTACGGCTGAGAGCATCTGCTACTACGTTGGCTTTTCCCGGATGATACAAAATGTCCACGTCATAATCTTTCAATAACTCCAACCAGCGACGCTGTTGCAAATTCAACTCCCTCTAAGTGAAGATATACTGTACCCTCTTATGATCTGTTAAAATATCCACATGGACGCCATACAAGTAATGTCTCCATATCTTTAAGGTGTGGATCACTGCGGCTAATTCCAGGTCGTGGGTAGGGTAATTCTTGTCGTGTTTCCTCATCTGTCTGGAAGCATACGCAATCACCTTACCATGTTGCATCAACACACAACCCAACCCAATGCCTGATGCGTCACAATACTCTGAATAACCTTCTGTACCTTCCGGTAATGCTAACACTGGGGAGGAGGTTAATCTGTCTTTTAACTACTGGAAGCTCTGCTCACATGCCCCTGTCCACTGAAACTTCGCTGCTTTCTGGGTCAGTTTAGTCAGAGGTGCCGCTATAGTAGAGAATCCCTCAACAAATCTCTTGTAATATCCCGCTAACCCCAGAAAACTGCGGACTTTGGACAGAGTGGTAGGCCTAGGCCAGGTTTTAACTGCTGCTATCTTCTGCGTGTCAACCTGTGTACCAGCATCCGACACAATATGCCCCAAGAAGGCTACTGAGTTCAGCCAGAATTCACACTTGGAGAACTTAGCATATAATTGACGGTCCCTGAGAATTTGGAGCACTGTCCGTAAATGAGCCTGGTGATCTGCTTCAGAGCGAGAATACACCAAAATATCATCAATAAACACTATCACGAACAGGTCCAGGTATGGTCTCAAAATGCTATTCATCAGGTCCATGAATATTGCTGGGGCATTCGTTAACCCAAAGGACATAACTAAGAATTCAAAGTGTCCATATCGGGTCCTGAAAGCCGTTTTGGGAATGTCTCTTTCACGAACTCGAACCTGATGATATCCAGACCGCAAGTCAATCTTGGAGAAATATCTGGCCCCCTGTAACGGATCAAACAAATCATCTATTCTGGGAAGCGGATACTTATTCTTTATTGTAACTTTATTCATCTGCCGGTAATCTATACACATGCGGAGTGAGCCATCCCTCTTTCTCACAAATAGTACTGGCGCACCCCACGGTGAGGTACTCGGCCTAATAAAACCCTTATTTAGCAGGTCCTTCAGCTGCTCCTTTAATTCTCTGAGTTCAACAGGAGCCATGCGATACAGAGGAATTGATATAGGCTGAGTGCTTGGTAGCAAGTCCATTGCAAAATCTATCTCCTTTTCTGGGAGAATACCAGGTTACTCCTCTGGAAATACATCAGGGAATTCATTCACCACCGGAACGGACTGAAGTGTCGGTGATTCTACCTGAACATCCTGAACCCTGACTAGGTGGTAGATACATCCCTTAGTTATCAATTTCCTCGCTTGAAGGTAGGAAATAAACTTACCTTTTGGAGTAGTTGTGCTGCCTTTCCACGCTCGCACTGCCTCTCTTGGAAAGTGGAATCGGGCCGTCTTGGTCCAACATTCTAGCATGGCACCAACCAATCCATACCCATGATGGCATCGAAATCAATCATTTCTAACTCTACCAGATCTATTGTACTCTGGCGATCAGCAACCTCTACTGTACACCCTCGATATATTCTACTAGCTATAATGGAGTCACCGACGGGTGTAGATACTGAAAAGGCCTGCTGTAATAACTCTGGTGCGACATTAAACTTTCGAGCCACAAATGGGGTAATATATGACAGAGTGGACCTTGGATCAATCAGTACATAAGTAGGGCATGAACAAATAGTCATCATACCTGTCACTACATCTGGAGACGCCTCTAACTCCTGTCTCCCTGGTAATGCATAGGTACGACTTGAGCCCGTACCTGAACTAGAGGCTCCTAATCTACCTCGGCCTCTACTTGTTGTACCTGAGGGCCTACGCCTTGCCGAGGCTGATGGAGCTCGTGGCCCTACGGATCCCCTGTCCTTTCTATCTCTGCTCTCTTGTCCCCTGGCTGGACAATCTCTCATGCAGTGCCCCTCCTGCCCGCAAATATAACACCCCGAGGAGCCACATCTACAAGCTTCGATGTGAGGTCGGCCGCAATTAGGGCAGGGTGGGGGTGTAAATGTGCTCTGCTCTCCCCTTCTCTACTGCGAGGAATCTACTGTTCGAAAACTGCCACCAGACTCTGACTGCCCTCGACGAGCAAATCTACCTTGCTGCTGCTGCTATGGTGGAGGTGGGGGTCTAGGGGGTCTGTCTGACAATCGGGGCCTGGGTCCTCTCTGAACCTCCCTCTACATTCCATATGATCTGTCTCTACGACGCTGCTCCTGATTTGTCTGTCTACTGCCCTGTTGCCGCTGTCTAAGGCCCTCAATGGTCTGGGCAAAGGCCTGTACTCGGGCAATATCCATATCTTCTCGTAACGTAGCCGTCATGCAGGCTTCAATATATTACCGGTTTAGACCCATAATGAACCGGTGGACTCTGGATGGCATAGTGTCCACAAAAGCTACAGCATAGCGGGCTAGGGAGTCAAATTGTAGGGCATATTCTCGTACACTCCTCGCCCCCTGCTCCAAATGCAAAAACTGATCCATCTGGGCCTGTCGGATCTCCCGTGGCAAATAACGATCTAGGAAGGCCTCCGAGAAGCTGGACTAGGTCAGAGTGGCAACATCTCTCCCTTGAGACCTTTCCCAACTCTTGTACAATAATACAGCTATGTCCCGCAACCGAAACACTACCGGCTCAACTGATTCTGTAGGGGTCACATGCATAACCAAAAATTCTCTGCATCTGATCTAGGAAATCCTGGGGGTCCTCTGCTTGATCTGACCCAGTGAACTGTGGGGGACCTAGTGCCAAAAACTCCCTGACCCTGGAACTACCTGACCCACCTGAAGGCTCTGCTACTACAGGTGGCACGGACTGGCGCTGTGTGGCCATCATTTGTGCCAACATAACCACTGCGCTCCAAACTTCCTGGTCTGATGGCGAAGGTACAGGAGCTATCGGAGGCAGTGTCGTGCCCAACAGCTCCTGATGTGAGGGGGACTGCTAAGAGGGTTGTGATGAAGCCTCTATATCGCCCTCAAATCAGGCTAACTCTGAATGGAACTGAGGCATTCTGCTGGTTCCTTCTCCTACTACTGTGTCTAATCTTCTGCCGGTGGCAGGGTGACGCTGGTCTGCCATTCTTATCTGTAGACAAAGAATATGAGTTTTAGGGACCCAACCCTATACTGTACCGCTCTATAGCACGACTGAATGAGAAAGAAGAGTAACCATCCTATCATGCCTCGCAGCCTCCTGCCTATAGTATGTGGTGCACAACACATCCATAGACAAGACTCTACTTAGCACGGCTTGCAGACTCCCTGGGACACAACCTGCTCTGATACCAAGTTTGTCATGCCCTGCCTTGGGGGTATGACTGGCACCTGGTGCCCTAGTAGGACCTAGACTGCTAACTGGTGAGCCTAAGCACATTTGGTGCCTGGCTAGCTCTAACTCAGATTTCTGGAAACAACTGGCTATATAATAGCTGTAAACACAGTCTCCGGCTGACTGGGCCTATAGCCACATGTATAAAACTTTAGCTAACCAGAAACATACTTAGAAAGGGGGAAACCTATGCGGGCCGACAAGGCCACCATGCTGTCTAGTTATCTGTAACTCAATAATAGAATACTGAATAACTACGTGACCGGCAAGGTCACCACTACTATCAAACTATGGCTCCACACGGCCAACATAATCAACAATGCTAAACAGCTAAACAAAACGCACGGCCTCACACGACCGGCACAACTAACCACAGGGAGATGAATATATACAATCTGCAAGCCTCTATGAGTACTGATGAAATGGTCGAGACAGGGCACTGGCCTACCCATGCTGTACAATAAAAGAAAATTAACTACACCTCTGAATATCAAGTTCCGGATGACAGGAGCTGATGACTCTATAAGCTGGCTGGACTCACGAGGGGTCGCCTCCTCATTTATGAGTACCTGCAGGCAAGTAATGCAGCGCCCCAAACGGGAGTCAGTACCGCTGGTACCGAGTATGCAAGCAACTAGATACAACTGAATACAAATAGCATAACTAGCAATTCTGAATAGCAGGAGATAACTGAATCTGTAAGGACTAGTATGGACTGAATAAGACTTTCTGTGCTGTGATAGGGAAGGAGCGTACCTGTAGACGCGGTGTCCTGCTGTCTATTAACTAATATATAGCACATAAATACATATATATATATAGAAATCAAGAGCCAATACCAACCCCCATAAGCCGGATGGCGCCAAGAAAGCAAACAATCTATATACCCCTACCCTGGTCAAAACCATCCAAAAATAAGTCACTCCACTCATCTGCTAACTACGAGCACTTTTGCCGGCCTCCTGGGTCTTCGGCTCGAGCCATAGCCTCCGATATAAATAACCGTGTCTGAGTCCGGAGGAATCCTATAAAGTATTTGTAACTGTAACTATATCTGAAACTGTTCCCTGGGTGCCTGCGCACAACAGGGCTATCTGTACTGTAATGCTGATCAGCCTGATATGGGGAAACCTTTATCCCATCTTCGTCCAAACTGGGGACGGCATGCCACTCCTTGGAGTGACGTAAACCCATCCGCTCAGTGGGCGACATAGTTACCAACCTAGCGGCAGCGAGAACGCTCAAAGGGGTTCCCTCACGACACAACCAAGTCTCAACTAACAATAAGGACATATATAGCAAGCATGTTTAAACTGAAAAATACTATCTGAATTCTGATTTCTTATTCTGATCTCTTTCTATATTATACTGATTCTCATACTTCCTTATACTGAATCTGTGATCTTTATCTAACTGCATGGCTATCTGTAGCCAAGATACTATCTAAATGTATGGCTATACTATAGCCAAGATATCATCTGTCTGTATGGCTAATCTGTAGCCAAGATACTATCTGACTGTCTGATTTTACTTTACTAACTCTTATTCTGAATATCTGTCATATTATTCTAGAAACATGCTTGCTAATCACATACTGGGCTATACTGAGTCTGGAATGCTAACTTGCCATTTTGGCGCATGCTTTACTAACTTCTGACTGAGTACGATATAACAACGCAAACCAGATTTACTGAAGTTTCACAATACTCAATATTCAACTCCAGGAATTCTACTACGGAGTTTACTGTGCTATACAAGGCTAAAACTACTAACTTGCCGAAGAAACTGGCTTTACATACCTTCACCTTAGTTTATCCGACTAACGGACGAAGCTCAGTCAGTACTCTAGCTATTTCTCCCAACTGCATTTACATATATTTCAATTACAACTACATACACCAATATTCTGAAAGAAAACGTCACTTTCGATATATTTATAGCCTAAACTTTGGCTTATCGAAAGACGGCCAAAAAGTCGCGATTTCTCGAAAGTCCAGAAGGGAGAAATATTCACTTTAAGGCTAGGAGTATATTGACACTAATTTGGAGCAATTCCACTTACCTTAGTTCGGTAGCATGACGATGCTCCGGCCGAATTTCGCGAAACTAAATCTGTAGGAATGCTCCTTACTGCTTAATACCTCGGTATCTGGAGTTAATTTGAGTTTGGACCGCGTTTGATGGCGTAATTGGAAAGAAATTATCAAGAAACCTTCACACCCTCTGTTTCTTTTCGTGTTCTAGAAATTAAATGATGAAAATGAAGTTAAAAACCGAAGTTGGAGGCTTATATACTTGGGCCTGGACAGGGCCAACGTGTCACGGAGCCAATGCGGAGGCTCCACCTCCGTGACACGTTGCCATCGCGGAGGGGTTCTGCCCCGGCTCCTTCCGCGATGGTTCGACAAGTTTCTCATCCGGTCTTTTCCCGTGCCTTTTTCTATCATGTATGGCTTTCAAATACTCTTAACCAACACGCGAATAGGCCATCTATGTGTTGGGAATTTTACGGGGTATAACATTTCATATTTAAATCCTAGGGTTACTTTTGTAATTTCTCACCTACTTATTCCCTAAAATATGTCATTTTGGGTTGGATTAGGGGTTTTAGACGGGGAAAACCGATGGTTTCTCTCATTCTTTTCCATCTCTCCACAATTAAGCGCAAAGTTTTTCTTAGAATAGTTCAGAGCAGAAGTTAGGAAGAACGATTCTTCATAGATTTTTCAAGGAATATTCTCAGGGATTTCTGTCACCAGTTATGTGGAAATTCAACAAGGGTATTGTTCTTTCCTTGTGTCCCTTAAAACTCTTCCTCAGTTCACTATTAGTTCTAGCCCTGAATTTTTGATTGTGAAGATACTACTATCAAACCTTATTTAATTCATGAGGAATATTATTCTACGCTAATTTTTTATGTTTTCCACCAATTTGTAATTAGAATAATGTATGTTCCATTGAATGTGAATTTTAGCCCTAACTTTTGAAAACAGAAACTAGAATCCTGCATAAGTATTGAATTCTCAAAATTTTTGGAATCTTTCAGAGTTAGGGGTTTCTATAATAGTTGTATGTGTTAGATAATCAGTGAAATATATGTTAGAAAATTTCAGTCAGAAAGTTTATATACTTAGCAATGTCAGCCTAGTCTCAGTTAGATTTTTAGCAACATCCGTGTTGACTAGAATACTGTCAGCTATCAGTTTGACTACAGAAATTCCTGAGTTGTCTGTATCACCTCCCAGTTATCAGAATTCGATCTAGAACATAGTGTATAGGTCCATAAGATGGTCATGACACTTAGATAGATAGCTCTAACTAGCCCTAGGACCCCAGTTAGATGACAGTTTATTCTTAGATGGTTACGACGCTTCTAGATAAGTAGGTCTGACCAGTCTAGAACCTAATTTTCAGAATCTGGTCTAATAAGACTCACAGGGTACCTTCAGTGATATATCCCTGGCTAGTCTTGGACCCCAGTTTCGATCTATCAACTTAATATTCAGTTTAGGTATTCCAGTGGGAGGAGGACTTAACACCGAGCTAACCGAGGTTTCAGCGCACACAGGTTCCCAGAACTACGTTGCCACCATAGGTTATAGTATTTATTGGCCTGATTGGCTCCAGGCTTTTGTGATCACCCAGTTCATACCTCTATACCCTGGCAAGGTATATTGGGTCCTATCGGTGGGGCGTATACATGGACTCCGTGTTTAGCTCATGTGGTTACATGTTTATTATAGACTCTCCCACTAGTCAGTTCCGTTCAGTCCAGTTTTAGTTAAGTTAAAATCAATATTCCAGACTTAGAACATGCTTCGACCATCAAACATGGTCTTTTAGACCACCTTAGTAGTTCAGCTATTCAATTCAGTAGCTTTAGTTGGTCCTGGCATGTCTTTTCAGTTCAACATTTTCTTTTATTTATCCCATGGTGTTATGTTTCTCTCACTTACTCAGTACATTCAAAGTACTGATGCATACTTTTATGTTGTACCATTTCATGATACAACTGCAAGTTCTCAGACCCTGCATTGTTAGACGACTTTTATCAGATCTCCCTCTCTCAATAGCAGAAGTATGCGTCCTCATGTTTCGAGGACGTTATTTCACTATCTCAGTTATGTTTATTTCATTCAGTTGGACCTAGAGTTATCTGGGGGGCTTGTCCTAGCAACTCACTAGTTAGATGGCTTTCAGACATAGACTTAGTTTTTTCAAACTACCTCTATAGCTTAAACTCTTTTAATGTTTATGATTTAGTTTAAAATTCTCTCATAAATTCTTTATGTTATTATTTCAAGCTTCCGCTATGTGTGTTTTGCTTAGAATACCAGTGTATGATAGACCAGGGGTTGACTTGGCGTCACTTGTAACTTCAAGTACCTTGTTTCGTCCAAGGTGTAAATTCAGGGCGTGACAAACTTGGTATTTGAGCGCAAGGTTTAGAGTATCCACGGAATGTCTAAAAGTCGCATCGAGTAGAGTCCTTTTCATAGGTGTGAAGAACACCATAGTTATGATGAGGAGGCTACGAGATGTTATTAGGAGAACTCTCTTTTGTTCATGCTCTTTATCATGCATTAAAGTTCAATCCCAGAAGCGTCCTTCTAACTAGATGCGGTAATGGAAGAAGGACCCGCAACGCCAACAGACCTGTCCCACTAGCCCAGTAGCCCCTCAGGATGACACAGTTTCCATCGGGGAGTTCAGGGCAGCTATACAGCTGCTCGCTCAAATAGTCACCAATCAGGTGACCTAGAAGTTGGTTTCGGTTAACACAAGCGGGTCCGCAACAGCTGCTACGGTGTGGGACTTTACCCGAATAAACCCCCCATCATTTCAGGGATCCAAGGTGGGGGAGGACCCCCAAGTGTTCATGGACAAGATCAAAATGATCTGCATAATGGGTGTTAGCTCCTCTGAGAGTGCTGATCTAGCTGCCTACCAGCTAAAAGGGGTATCCCAGGTCTGGTAGGAACAATGGAAAGAGGGGCGGCCAGTGGGAGCAAGACTGGTGGAGTGGGAGGAGTTCAACAAAGCCTTCCTGGATAGATTTTTCGCTGGGGAGCTGAGGGAGGCAATAGTGGCTGATTTTATGAACTTGAGACAGGGCAATGGGACCGCATAAGAATGCGCATTGGAGTTTACCCAGCTGTCTAAGCACGCCCAAGAGATTGTAGCTGAGCCAAGGGCTTGCATGTTGAAGTTTGTGAACAGAGTATCAAACCTAGTCCTCTAGGAGTGTAGGACAGCTATTTTGATTAGAGATATGGACCTCTCCAGCCTTATTGTCTATGCCTAGCAGATTGAGGCCAAAAAACTGAAGGACATAGAGAGAAAGAATAAACGGGCGAGGACCGGCCAGTAAAATTATGGCCATAAGAGGTATAGAGTTAGTAGCCACCTATAGTAGCAGCAGAGAGCGCCAGCACCCAGCTCAGCCAGCACCCCAACCTTCCGGTCCTGGAAGGACCGGAGGGGTGGAGCATCTGGCTCTTAGTCTTAGAGCTACAATGCTGGGAACAGATATCCAGCTTTCCCCAAGTGCGGCAAGAACCACCCGAGAGAGTGTCTTCAGGGTCGAGAGAGTTGTTTTGGTTGTGGAAAACTTGATCATCGGCTTAAAGATTGCCCGTCAACAGGTCGAGGGAAAGCACAATCCACCACATCATCAACTCCAGCAGACCGACCAGCTCAGCAGGTCAACATATCAAGTACAGATGGTGGTTAGTGCCAAAACCATTTTTATGCATTGTCTTCCCGTTAGGATCAGGAGAGCTCACCTGACATAGTCACGGGTACGTTACACCTCTTTCATCTGGATGTGTATGCCCTCCTAAATTGAGGATCCACCCTTTCATTTGTGACTCCCTACGTAGCAGTCCAGTTCAATATCAGTCTAGGGGTCCTCTTAGAACTATTCTCAGCCTCCACCCTGTTGGCGAGTCAGTTAGAGCCAGCTGGGTGTATAGAAACTGTCCAGTCTCGATCTTGAATAAAGTCACTCTAGTTGATCTCATAGAGTTAGACATGGTGAATTTTTACCTTATCCTCGGCATCGATTTCTTACACTCCGGTTATGCCTCAATTAAATGCAGAACTAGAGTTGTCAAGTTTCAGTTTCCAAATGAAGCACTGTTAGAATGGACGGGCAGTAGTTCAGCGCCTAAGGGTTGATTTATTTCCTACCTTAAGGCCCAGAAGCTCATTTCCAAGGGATGTATTTATCATCTAGTTCGGGTCAAGGATTCCAACTCTGAGACCCCAACTATCCAGTGAGTTTCGGTGGTCAGCGAGTTTCCAGATGAATTTCCTGAAGATCTTCGTGGAGTTCCCCTAAACAGGAAATAGACTTCGGAATAGATCTCCTCCCAGATACTTAGCCCATCTCCATCCCTCCTTAGAGAATTGCTTCAACTAAGCTTAAGGAGTTGAAGGAGCAACTAAAAGCTCTTCTTGCAGAGGGTTTTATCAGACCCAACATCTCTCCCTAGGGTGCTCCATTACTATTCATGCGTAAGAAAGATGATACCCTTAGAATGTGCATATATTACCGTCAGCTGAACAAAGTCATAGTCAAGAACAGGTATCCCCTACCCAGAATTGACGACTTGTTTGACCAACTTTAGGGAGCTAGTTATTTCTCCAAAGTAGATCTCAGGTCGGTGTATCATCAGTTAAGGGTCAGAGAGTATGACATACTGAAAATAGCTTTCAGGACTAGATATGGATATTTCAAGATTGTGGTTATGTCCTTTGGATTAACTAATGCCCCTGTGACCTTTATGGACCTGATGAATAAAGTCTTCAAGTAGTATCTGGATATGTTCGTCAACATTTTCATCGACGACATTCTAGTATACTCCAAAAATGAGGAAGACCATGCTAATCACCTGATGATAGTACTTCAGACAACCTGAGACCATCAGTTGTTTGCCAAGTTTAGCAAGTGTGAATTCTGGTTGAAGTCCGTAACTTTCCTGAGTCATGTGGTCTCGGGTGAGGGTATTCAGGTTGATCCTCAAAATATAGCAGTAGTGAAAGACTAGCCTCGACCTCCCTCCCTAACCGAAATTAGGAGTTTCTTGGGTTTAGCCAGTTATTACCGATGCTTTGTAGAGGATTTCTCTTCTATAGCATCTCTACTGACTAGGCTGACTCAGAAGAAGGTGAAGTTCTAGTGGTCAGATGCGTTTGAGAAGAGTTTTTAGGAGTTAAATACTTGACTCACTATTGCTCCAATACTAACCCTACCAGAAGGATCGTATGGATTTGTGGTATATTACGATGCTTCTAGAGTTGGACTCGGTTGCATTTTGATGTAGCGAGGCAAGGTGATAGCCCACGCCTCCAGGCAGCTCAAGGTTCATGAGAAGAATTATCCAACTCATGACATGAAATTGGCAGCGGTAGTGTTTGCACTAAAAATATGGAGGCATTACCTACACAGGGCTCACATTGATGTTTTCACCGATTACAAGAGCATCCTGTACGTATTCAATCAGAAGGACCTGAATCTTCGCCAGAGAAGATGGTTGGAACTCCTAAAGGATTATGACATGAGTGTGCTATATCACCTGGGCAAAGCCGATGTGGTGGCTGATGCCCTAAGTAGAATATCTATGGGGAGTGTAGATCATGTTAAAGAGGGAAAGAAAGAAATGGAAAAGGGTATTCATATGCTAGCTCGGTTGGAGTACAGTTGGTGGATTCAGCCAAACGTGAAGTGGTAATACAAAGTGGATCATATTCTTCCTTGGTAGTTGAAGTGAAGTCCAGACAGGACTAAGATCCCATCTTACTCAAGCTTAAGGAAGTAGATCTGAGAAAAGAAATAGAAGCTTTCTCCAAAGAGGAAGATGGTGTGCTCCTTTACCATGGTAGGTTATGTGTATCGGATGTCGGCGAGCTGAGACAATAGATATTGGATGAAGCGCACAGTTTTATATATTCTATTCACCCTGATGCTACCAATATGTACCGTGATCTACGGGATAATTACTGGTGGAATGACATGAAAAGAGATATTACTGAATTTGTAGCCAAGTGCCCGAATTGACAACAAGTTAAAGTAGAACACCAGAGACTAGGAGGTATGACTCAGTTTATCAGTATACCAACATATAAGTGGGAAGAAGTAAATATGGAATTCATTATGGGTCTACCTTGAACTCGTCGTCAACAGGACTTAATCTGGGAAATAGTGGACAGGATGACTAAGTCAGCTTACTACCTCCTAGGTAAAACCACGGACTAAGCTGAGGACTATGCCAGACTTTACATCTGAGAGTTAGTCAGACTTCATGGGGTACCCCTATCTATTATCTCAGACAGAGGTACCCAATTCACCTCTCATTTCTGGAGTTCTTTTCAGAGAGGACTTGGTACCCAGGTTAAACTCAGCACAACTTTTCACACGCAGACAAATAGGCAAGCTGAGCGAACTATTCAGACCCTGGAAGATATGTTGAGAGTGTGCGAAATGGATTTTAAGGGAAATTGGGATGACCATTTGCCTCTTATCGAGTTTGCGTACAACAACAACTACCACTCTAGCATTTAGATAGCCCCGTTTGAGGCATTATATGGTAGAAGGTGTAGATCTCCTATAGGGTGGTTTGAGGTTTGTGAAGCTATCATGATAGGGCCCGACTCAGTTCACGAGGCAATGTGTAAAGTTCAACTCATCCAAGAAAGGTTGAAAACAACTCAAAGCCTTCAGAAATCTTATGCCGATGTGAGGAGAAGAGAGTTGGATTTTGCAGTTGATGACTAGGTTTATTTGAAAATTTCTCCCATGAAGGGGGTGTTGAGATTTGGGAAGAAAGGAAAACTATGTCCCAGGTATGTGGGACCCTATAGAATTTTGAGGCGTAGTGGCAATGTAGCCTATGAACTAGAATTACCTTTAGAACTAGAAGTTGTGCACCCAGTGTTCCATGTGGCTTTATTGAAGAAGTGCATTGGTGATCCAACTTCAGTTGTTCCATTTGAAAGTGTGGGGGTGAAAGATAATCTCTCTTACGAAAAAGTCCCAGTCCAGATTCTTGACAATTAGGTTCGTAAGTTGAGGAACAAAGAAGTAGCTTCAGTTAAAGTCTTATGGAAGAATCAGCAAGTTGAGGGAGCTATGTGGGAGGCCGAAGTAGATATGATGGCCAAGTACCAACACTTGTTCCCTTCCGGCTCAGTTTCAGTTTAAGGTACCAAATTCCTCCCTAAAACTCTATTCAATTCGTGTGTTCGAGTTATTTTCATATGATTGATCATGAGTATGATTAGTGAATTCAGTTCAGACTTGTAGTTCAGTTTGGAGGTAGTCATTTCGTTACTTTTCACCTTTACGGTCAGTATTTGAGCATAGTGATTGAAATTCTCTACTTTTCTAGGTGTTATCCAATATTTGAGGATGAACGCTTCCAAGGGGGAGATATTGTATTTCCCTGGAAACTCAAAGACTATATCTGGGACTTAAAATAGAGAAAACTGGAAATCTGTAGAAATGCCTCACAATGACTCACCTAACGAGTATTACGAGATCTAACGACTCATTAGGTCAGTCATGGGAAGGGTGACTCAGAAATGGAAGGGAGGAGTCAGTGTACCCAACGAAAGAGCCCATGAGTCGTGGTCAGGCACCACAATTTGTGGGAGGAGTCGTGGTCAGCCAGATATAAAAATCATTTGGGGTTGAGGCTGTGTACCTAACGAGTGGTGACCACGAGTCGTGGTCACCAGGTAATGAATCATCGTGTCTCCCATTAAGAGCCCAGGAGACTTTCTGAAAATATGCTAGTGAACCTAACGACTGGACACAATGACTCGTTAGGTCCACCAATGAGCCATTGTGTCACCCATCGCCAGCTCCTCCAGTTCTCTCTTTCGGTTACTATGGGAGGAACCAATGACCTGTTGGTTCATAAAACGAGTTGTGGTATCTCCCGTTTCCAGATCTAGTGACCCCAGGACATAGACAGTGAAACCAACGACTAGTCCCAACAAGTTGTGGTCTCAACCAACGACTCGTTGAGTGGCCTGTTGGGACCTTGTCGACCAGATTTCAAATTTAAATCCTAGGGTTAATTTTGTAATTTCTCACCTACTTAGTCCCAAAACTATGTCGTTTTGGGTTAGATTAAGGGTTTTATAGTGGAAAAATCGACTGTTTCTCTCAATCTTTTCCGTCCCCCGCAGTTAAGCGCAATGTTTTTCTTAGAAAGGCTCAGAGCAGAAGTTAGGAAGAATGATTCGTCATAGATTTATTTAGGAATATTCTCAGGGATTTCCATCACCAGGTATGTGAGAATTCAACAAGGGGATTGTTCTTCCCTTGTGTCCCCTAAAACTCTTCCTTAGTTCCGTATCAGTTCTAACCCTGCATTTTTTATTGTGAAGATATTGCTATCAAACCTTCTTTAATTCATGAGTTATTCTATGCTAATTTTTGATGTTTTCCACCAATTTGTAATTAGAATGATTTCTGTTCTGTTGAATGTGAATTTTAGCCCTAACTTTTGAAAACAGAAACTAGAATCCTACATAAGTATTGAATTCTCGAAATTTCTTGAATCTTTCAGAGTTAGGGGCTTGTATAATAGTTATATGTGTTAGAAACTCAGTCAAATATATGTTAGACAATTTCAGTCAGAAAGTTTATATACTTAGAAATGTCAACCTAGTCTCAGTCAGATTTTTAGCAACCTCCAGGTTAACCAGAATAATGTCAGCTGATCAATTTGACTACAGAAATTCCTGAGGTGTCTGTATCACCTCCTAGTTATTAGAATCATATCCATAACTTAGTGTATAGATCCAAAAGGCGGTTATGACACTTAGCAAATAGCTCTGGCTAGCCCTAGGACCCCAGTCAGATGACAGTTTGTTCTTAGACAGTTCGACGCTTCTAGATAAGCAGCTCTTACCAGTCTAGAGCCCAGTTTCAAAATCTAGTCCGATTAGACTCACAGGGTACCTTTAGTTATATATCCCTGTCTAGTCTTTGACCCCAGTTTCAAGCTATCAGCTTAGTATTTAGTTTAGGTATTTTAGTGGGAGTAGGGCTTAACACCGAGCAGACCGGGGTTCCAGCGTGCCTAGGCTCCCAGAATTATGTTGCCAGCGTAGGTTACAGTATTTATTGGCCTGATTGGCCCCATACTTTTGTGATCATCCATTTCATGCCTCTATACCCTGGCAAGGTTTATTCGGTCCTACTGGTGGGGCGTATACATCGGACTCCATGTTTAGCTCACGTGGTTACATGTCGGTTATAAACTTTCCCACTAGCTAATTTAGTCCTATTTTAGTTTAGTTTAGATCAGTATTCCAGACTTAGAACATGCTTTGACTATTAGACAGGGTCTTATAGACCACCTCAGTAGTTCAGCTCTTCAGTTCAGTAGCTTTAGTTGGTCCTGGCATGCCTTTTCAGTTCAACATTTTCTCTTATGTATCCCATGGTGTTATATTTCTCTCACTTACTCAGTACATCAAAGTACTGACGCATACTTTTATGTTGTATCATTTCATGATACAGCCACAGGTTCTCAGACCCAATGCCTTTAGCCGACTTTGATCCTCTCTCAACAACAAAAGTGTGAGTCCTCATTTTTTGAGGACATTATTTCACCATCTCAATTATGTTTATTACATTCTGTTGGACATAGAGTTAGCTAGGGGCTTGTTCCAGCAACTCACCAGTTAGATGGCTTTCAGACATAGACTTGGTTTTTAGACTATCAGTGCACCTCAAAGTATTTTGATGCTTATGATTTAGTTTTAAATTCTCTCATAAATGCTTTATGTTATTATGTCAAGCTTTCGCTATGTGTATTTTTCTCAGAATACAAACGTATGATAGACCAGGGGTTGACTTGGGGTAACTTGTAACTTTAAGTATCGTGTTTCGTCAAGAGTGTAAATTTGGGGCATACAACTTTTCCTTGTACCACTCTTTTGGGCTTTTCCATGAGTCTCAGTATGGCTACTACAATCTTGGTACTGCTTGTACTAAGATCAGTAATTGGCTGCTTTTCTACACTTTTCTGCAACTTTTGCACATTTTTTCTCCAACACCTATTTTCCTAGAAAACCAAATAAAAACACCCCATATCCGTATAGACACGCCTAAGTCCATGCGATTTTCCTAGTTTTAAGTGTCGAAAGTGCTATAAACTCACAACACATCAACACCCTCAACCTAAGACTTTTGCATGTCTGTTGGCAAAGAAACAAAAACTAAAAACGACATTTAACTAGAAAATAAACCTAGGATACTACAGCCAACACCAATCAAAATTTGCAAGATAAATACAAACAACTTTTGACTCTTCTCCAAGTAAACTAAATCAGCTATGCACATCAAGTGACCAAAAACCATGATAAACAAGGATCAAGATATGTCATCTAGTTATTAGCAGATAATCAAGCTATTACTCATGCTTTTCACATAGACAATTGGCATAATAAAACACAAACCATGTACCCTCAAAACAAATGATGTCCCCAACTCACAGATATATGAAAATATGAAACTTGGGACTAAATAATTAAGACTTTCACGCTCACAAGAAAGTTTCAAATACTGCACATAGGATATCATAGGCTTGCCCTTATTTTCTCTATTTCGGCTCTTCAAACAGTCAGGCTAGGATCACTATAGGACTTTATTTGGCTCGTAATGTAGGCTTTGGGATGGTTATGGTAAATATGAGATCTTAGTGACTAAACCCTCCTTGGCACTACATATTTGTGGCTCCACTCTTCACTTATTTCACCCTTTTCGCTTTTTCAACTTTTTCCTCCCTTTTCACCATTTTTATGCAATATATGGGTGTGGTGTGTTTTAAACTTTTTCATTCATTTTCTTCTTTTGTATTTTCTTTTCAAAACTTTTTGTTCAACTCTTTTTCTTTTTTCTTTTCATACCACACCTCATTTTTAACCCTTTTTTCCTTTCTTTTCCTTTTTCACCTCCACATAGTCTATGCACCCCTACTTTAGCTGCCCTCAACTTATGCATTTTACCTGGATTGAGGTTCACAATGTCCAAAGAGGGGCCAGTACCAAAACAAGTTCATTATAAAGAATGGGTAAGGTTAATTGGTTAATCAAAGAAAAATGGTCCATTAAAGGCTCAAAATCAGGATCAAGGAAGTCATAACATTTTGGTAGGGCAATTTAAGATAAAATGGGCTAAACAAAAATGACCTATAATCCTTTCCTAACCAACCATCCTAAAATCCTTTGTAATGACCAACTAGGCAGGTTCTAGATCCTCTACGCAGTATTGAACTTGGTATATAACCTCACTCACTCATGGTACATGTTTTGCACTCATTCTACCTATCCGGTTCATACATGGCTAGCTATAGCTACTCCTTCTAATACACTAAATGACGCAAAAAGATCCACAGAAATCATGCTTTGCAATCAACAAGTACACGTCTAACATCTAAATTTTTTGTAAACAGGGTTATTTTTTTAAAACTTTAAAACTAGTGCATTTTATTGGCTGAGTAATCCTAAGCTACTTTCTAATTAAACAAAAACATCATAAACATGCCTGATTTACTAGATAGCATGCCCAAGGAAAAAGAAATACGACAAGAAAAACCCTTGGACAAATCAAAAATTCAAAAAATATACAAGTACACCCCCTCCCCTTTTGAAAAGCATGCTTCGTCCCTGAACCATAGAATATAAAAGCACAAGGGAAAGACACATACCTAGGCGTACTAAGAGCTCCTGTCATTCTACGGATGTGGTACCTTCATTGCATCTGTGGCGCTAGAGGTGGCCGATGCACTCAATAGTACATCCACAGGGGAAATGGTCACACCCTTATTAGTAGTGGTCGCCTCTGCGACCTCGGTAACAACTGGGGCTGAATGTGGCTCGCCCAAAGGGTCCTTTTCACCTACAAGCTTGACATGGGTAATGGTGGAACTACCCGCTCCTCTAGCTCTCTCAAGTAGCTCCAGCCTATGCTCGTCGTGAATATGTTGGCTCTCCAATCTTGCCCGCTCTTGTTCTTTCTTTTCCTTCTTTATCTTATTTTTTAGGGTCTCATCTCCAACATCCACCGAGACCCTCTTCTTCCCGTTTCCTCCCTCCTCTCCAATCGACTCCCAATATTCCACCAAATAAAGCTCATCATCCATCCCTATATTGAGGTCAGGAAGAGTGGGGACTGTTAGAATTGCTGGCTGTCAAGATGACAAATCGGTCAGATGGCTTTGAAGTGCCCCCAACTCCTCACGGAGACTACCGATGTGAGTCTACTCTTCCATGCGCTCATTGAAGCAGTGCTCAAAGCTTTCAAGTCTGGCATGTAAGACCCGTGCGGTCGCCTCAATCTCAGCCTTCACCCAAGGCTTCACATTCTCCATCATAGCCTGCACTTTCTCTTAATCATGGTCAGGATCATTATCATCTTTTGCATAAAGTCTACAAGCATGTATCCTACTGAGATTTGGCTCGGAAGGCCCATAGGTGTGCAATAGAGGTGTTAGGAGCTGCCTCGAAATGACCGGCCTGTGTAGCCGGTGTCTCGTCCTGCTCCTGTAAAGGGGGGAATTAACCTGCTCTCCCCCAACTGGTCATGGTACTGGGACTACGGTAGAAAGTCTCACTCATCTTACCAGGTTTATTTTATCCCAAATTAACCCTATGTCTGCTATCTACTATCCTCTGATCAACCTCTCCTCATTAGGATGCACCTTGAGACCTACCTCTATAAATAGTCTAAACACGAGAATAAAAAATGGGATAGTAGTACTCAATCCTATAGCCTGATCCCAGATCTCCTTTAAAATAACCCTTAGAATATTGATGGTGTATCTTGACATGATACATGATACCAATGTTGCTCTGTCTGCAGTGAGGGTGTTTTCGTCCATGGTCAGTGCCAACCTTTAGCGAACTAGCATCCAGGAGACCTTTGCTATGAAATTCAGTGAATTTTTGGTGACCTGCTTTCCACTAGTCACCCATTCTGCATCCTCCTTATCATAGCAATGAAACTAGATAGCCACTTTATCTGATTACTCCTCTCCTCAATACCTAATTGATTGATCTTCTTCATGGTATCCAGCCGGTAGTCAAACTCCGGTGTAGTGTGTGGTGGTATGAATTGAGGCCCATATAATACCCGAGCAATAGTACGCTCGGATATGTTAAAAGTGTGGCCTCGCACCATTACACTCTCCAACTTGGGATGATCTTTAAACTTCTGCCCATCATTTTCTTTCTGCTCTATGGTAGCCAAATAATTGGCATGAAACTCCCGGAAGATCTCTGAAGTGTATCGATCCGGGGTTCTAGCCATCCAATCGAATCCATAGAAGCTGAATATCCACTTCATCTCCTCCACCTCATTCAGTTCATTGGTGATGATCCACGAGTCTTCTTGAATACTCTACCTAGCATGGTTCTTGGTAGTGATAGAGAGACCTGCTCATATATCTCTTGCACATCGGGTACTCTCCATCGAATAGTACGGTTCTTCCTAAGCATAGTTTTCTCTCCCTCAGTATTGGTTGCCTCATCTTCAAATCTGTACTTACTATCTCTATCTCCAGATTGGGCCTCCTCGGACTCTTCACAATCATTTGAGCTGCTTCCGAACTCTTGGACTTGTTCCTCAGCTCCCTCCTCAATCTGGGAGCATTAGCAGATGTGGCAGTGGCCGCGTTAGCCTAGGCTTTAGCTTTTTCCGTAGTGGTTCATGTCCCATAAGTGTCAGATGTATCCACCCCGTACTTTCCCACTGAACCACTAGGATAGGTGTCTGCATGCTCAGAGTCGGAGGGCTCATCTCTTAATGCCCTCCAAGTAGCTATCTCTACCCTGGCAGCTTTGTCTTTGGCGGCTTTGGTTGCTTTCTTCTTTATAGTCATTGTAACTGTGAAGAGAAACTGTTAGAACTTTATATTTGATAAAAAGACAACAAGAAGATACCCTCTAAAATTTTTCACAGGTTGTCGGTATAAGTCGTACCTTGAAGGTTCGATCCATATTGAAACTCGGTGCATCTCGGGTCACAGTCAAGACTCTGAGGTATGACTCATACCATAAAGGTATGATTCATACCATGATTCATATGAGGATGATCCTTGAAAACCATTATTCTATATTTTTCCATGATTCATGGTATGACCCATAAGTCAATTCCATGAGTCGTAATAATGTAGTTGCCTTTGGACTTGACCCTTTTCAGACTACTTCTATGACTTCCATGTACAACTCATAGTAGGATACCATGGGTAGTACTAGGTTCCATACAAATTAATTATTATACATTTGGCTTAGGACAGTCCCAACGAGCCATACTACGAGTCATGGTATGAAACCACGAGTCGTAGGACGGCTTGTGAAGCCTGTCCTTTCCTTTGTTTAGGTCAGTCATGCAAGCAAGTTCAATTTGTGTTGGGTACTTAGAATTCCCCAATTCTAGGCATGCATTTTTTATATTTTTACAACTACCCAGTTCTCCCTTTTTGATTCACAACCTGTAACTCAGTTCTTTACAATTTAAGTTCAATTCTAAGAATGTTTGAATCCTACCCAGTCAACATAATCATATAGGAAATTAATGATCATTATCCTCATCTATTTTCATCCATTTTTAGGACTCCCAATTTTTAAACAAGTTCATACAAGCATGAAGTTCTTTTTACTCAACCCAAAGCATAGTTACTTACTTGATTTTTTCAAGATCTTGAGCACTTCACACATGTTTCAATGACTAGGGCTGGAACTCGATTTGAGCAGTGTTAATCGAGCACAAATTTTGCTCAGTCAATTGTTTATCTTGAGTTATGGGTGCGTGGGAGACATGGGAGGTATTTGTGACTTTGAGATTGATTGCAAAGGAGAAGAGTTTGAAGGATTTGGAATTTAAATACTTTAGCGCAAACTTTTAAAAAATTGGAGTTGAGTCGGGTCTACTTAAGTAATTTGTACAACTCGTATCTAGTACTCATCGCAAAGGTTTAAGAAATCTTACCTGTGGACCTACGAGCACATCATATGACTCATATCATAAAGGTACGAATCGTACCATGACTCGTAGATCACTTTGAATTGGAGTTCCATACATTTCATAGTTCATAACTACAGTGAGTGCTACAACCCATACAATAGAGTTAAGAGTCGTAGGACCAACCATACCATTAACTCATGCACTAGGCCATATCTCTGCTTCTCACCACAACTGATACTACGACTCGTACAATGCTCTTACTAGTCGTACTGAGGCTCGTAGTACTAGTCTGTACTGCATTTCTTCTGCAACCTATTTTGGTTTTACCTGCACACTGAGCACAAATAAGTCAATAAACTTGGGTTGCCTACAAAGAAGCGCTTGACTTAACGTCGCGGCACGATGCATGTGGTTATGTTACACTGACTTCACCAAACTGCCACATGGGTTTCCTCCCATGAAGTGCCTGATTTAACGTCACGACACGAGCAAGTCTCTTGACTACTTAGACTTCATCAAGAAACTCAAACTCATCCTCGATTGTTGAGACCACTCTAAACTCATTTTTTTTGCTTTATTGACCGACAAATCTTGAAAGTGCCTTCCTCTTTATTAAGCTTGAATTTCAGTTGGCCAGCCTTCACATCTACTAAAGCCCTTCTAGTGGCAAGGAATGGTCGCCCTAAAATGATGGGGACCTTAAAGTCTACCTCAAAATCTAGGATCACGAAGTTTGTTGGGAATATAAATATGTCCACCTTGACAAGAACATCAAATAGGATCTCCACAAGCTTCTTCACAGTACGGTTTGCCATCAATAGCCACAAAGTAGTCGATGTAGGGCTCCGACGCCCAATTACTTGAACACAACTAAGATTCTATCAGATTGATGCTTGCTCCCAAGTCGCGAAGTGCCTTCGCGAACTCAACGTCATCAATAGTACATGGAATGGTGAAGGCACCTGGATCCTTCTTTTTCTGGGCAAGGATCCGTGAGGCTATGACACTACAATGTTGCAAGTTACCCTCCGGCTCATAGCTCATGGACCTTTTCTTGGTAACAAGGTCCTTTATAAACTTGGCATATCCAGGCATCTGCTCCAATGCCTCGTCCAATGTTATGTTTACAGATAGTTGTTTAAGCATTGACATAAATTTTTGAAACTTACCATCTTCCACCTTCTTCTTCATTATTTGAGGGAGGGAATGGTGGCACTGGTTGTGGAATAGCCTTATTGATCTTTGTGGTCCCTTATTTCTTTCCTTGTTCAGCTTTAGGCTCCTTCTCAATAACTGGAGCCTCAATCAACTCAGCCTTTTCTTTAAGCTGTTGCTCAACAACCTCTTCATCATCATCAATTACGATCTCTTTCTTCCTTTGCATTACAATTAAAACTGACAGAGAGGGATCAACCATGGTGTTTCCACTTCTAGTCATCACAACCATACAATGACTCTAATTCTTTTAATTTTGGACTATGTTTCTAGGTAGTATTCCCTTTTGCCCAGGGTTCAGGGATGCCGACAGTTGCCCTAACTGCTTTTCTATTTGCTTGATGGTTGTGGCATCCAACTCAACTCTCTATCCCAGTCCAGATATATCTCCATGAATGTATTTCAGTTGTTCCTCCATGGATCTCACCTTCTTGAGTATCTCAGCCATCATTCTCTCTAATTTTGATTATCAAGCCTCCCCCTAGTGTGCATTAGGAGGTACATATAAACCTGCTCGGTCATTGTGGTAACCATCATTCCTTCTCCATTATCTCTCTCGCTCACCACCTCGGCTTCTGTCTTGGTACCCATTTTGGTTATAGTTGTTTTAGTATTGGTTTCGACATTGATTTTCAAAATCTTGGTGCCAAGGTTCTTGTCCAGATCCTTGGGTGTTGGCCCGAAAACTAGCCACCTGGTTGTCTAAGAAGTTTGTCTTCTCCTTAGAATCTGAATGATCTAGACCTGGTTCCTGTACCTGTGTCCCCACTACATTAACTTTTTGGGCCCCAGTGCTCATGATATTCTTCGAGAGTAGGTCTAATAATGTACGCATTTAGGCTAAGTCCTGATCATGTTCCTCCTCCTTCTTTCGTTGGTCTGCAGTCATACCAACAACATATCCAGCAGCTGCTTTTTCTTCCCTAGTGTGCCAGGACCTATTGGTTTTAGTCACTCTATCAAGAATAGTGGCAGCTTGTTCCTAAGTGTGACTCATCAGTGCTCCTCCCGCCACAGTATTCACTATAACTTTAGTACTATTGTTCAATGACCTATAGAAAATCTCCAACAAACTGTCATCAGGAATTTTATGGTTAGGGCACTTGGTCAACTTCTTCTTAAATCTCAACCAGGTCTCATGAAGTGCCTCCATTTTTAGTTGTCATAAATTGTAGATCTCATATTTAAGATGTAGCATCCTCGAGAGTGGGAAGAATCTCTCTACAAAAACTTGTTTGAGCTTTCTTTAGTTGATAATGGAGTCATTGGGCAACCCTGATAACCATAAAATGCCTCCCCAGACTGAGATAATGGGAAAAGTCTCAGTCTTATCGCATCCTGATTGACTCCGGGCAACTTGTACGCCTTGCATATTCAAACGAAGTTCATTACGTGCAGGTTGGCATCATCATCAACTACATGACCACTAAATACCTCTTTCATATTCAACAACTGTATCATGGTGCTAGTGATGTCAAACATTGCCACAAAAGGCAAATGTGGTGGTACAATAGCTCCATTTGACCCGACTTCATCAATAACCGGGTCATCCTCATAAAAGAATTGAGGGGCATATCTATGGCCTCAGTTTCCCCTTCCATGGTGATGATAGTTCATAACTTCATCCCGAGCATCATTAACTTCCTAAAGTGTAGCTTGCGGAGCTAGCTCGACTTGCCTAGCTTCTTTAGCAAGACGGGCATCTCTTTGCTCTTGATTCTCCATTCTTCATAGTGTTCTTTCAATTTAAAGATCCAATGGAATTAGGGGGTTTCCACTCTGTCGAGTACTTGACATTGACCAAGAGACAACCTGTGGGTGTCAAAAACAAAAAGAAAACATAAATGAGGACATAACAACCAAAAGTTAGACATATGCAATTAACCTAATCATAGTCGTATTCCTCGGCAACGACACCATTTTTTGATAATGCTCAAACTCACACTCCTGATAAAGTATGAAATAAACATTATCAATAAAGAACCCAACAAAAAGGTTTGGGTCGAACCCAAAGGGAATATTGTAAGAATTAGTCTAAATCTAGTATTTAAGCTGTTTGGTATGTTATCTCCAAATTGGGGGTTTATAGAAAAACAATTATTAAACAAGCATGAAAATTAGTTGTTGTTTTATCAATATTTGCAATTAACTAGGGTAAGTGTTACCCATGGGTTCATAACTATTTCGGGTTTACACTCGTGATCAATCCCAATGCTTATTTGTAGAAATGATAACTAGGTTTAATCGAAATGACTGGTTCTTCCCTATTGGATTACTATACTCAATAACTAGGTTAGTTCTCATGAGCAATTTCAAATTAACCATTATCAATTTATTCAAAATTAACTATCCTACGACTGCAAGTCAAGATATACAATGATCATAAAAATGAAGGCTTTGTTATACTTCTCTATTCCTAATCTCTACTTCTCTAGGTTCAACAAGTAAAGAATTCGGGCAAGTCTTAACGTTGCACTTCATAGAAACATTAAATATGAAGAGAATACAATACAAGCGTTTAGCATTGGTTTCGAATCACTTTGTGTAACCCTAGTTCATTAATCCACCCTGGTTCCTACAACCCTAGTTATGGAGGTTTTTGCCTCTCATGATTGCAAGATTATGATTAGCATTCATAGACAAACACATAATTAAATACTTACAATGATGATTGAAAGAAAACCTTCTTTGAATACTGTAAGAAAATATGAACAAATTCAAGAACAATTGAGAAATCCAAGTTATGATTCTCAAGAATTACTCTCCAATATTATCAAAAACTAATTACAAACTTGATAATCAACTTCTCTAACTAATTCTTACCCTCACTTATTCTGAACTAAAAAGGTATTTTATACAGATAATAAAATCCTTTTCCTAAGCTAATAGGAAAATAACCAAATCTGGTACCAATACATCCTACGACTCTTCATATAACCCGTAACAGGATTGTACCGTTCATTCATGTTTAGTACATTCCTTGGCATCTATAGAGTTGGATATGTGTTAATATCTTGTATGACTCATAACATGATCCCACGAGTTGTACAATCCAGTCGTGGTCTGGCTCTGAGAACTTTGGAATCTTCTGAAGATTTCTTCGAGTGACTTAGTATGCCTCGTATCTTACTCCTATGACTTCTAGAAACTTGTCATATCATGAGAACTGCCAAGTCCCAAAAATCAATGAAGCTTTCCATGGCTCCTGGTACGGGTCGTAGGTAGAGACTTTTATTGTGAAAATTTCTCTGAAGTTTTGTACGACTCAAGTTGTGGCTCATACTGAGAGTCGTACTTTTCCTTTGCCTTGTCCCACTCTTCTAAGATTTTTAATGAGTTTCAGTATGGCTCGTACAATATTGGTACGACTCGTACTGAGATTAGTACTTGGCTACTTTTCTGCATTTTTCTGCAACTTTTGCACATTTTTGCTCCAAGACCTATTTTCCCTGAAAATAAAGTAAAAACACCTCATATTTGTATAAATACACCTAAGTCAATGCTATTTTCCTAATTTTATGCATTTAAAGTGTTGTAAACTCACAACACATCATGCTACTGCAGTCCCCCGATAACCAGTAGTTTCTTTTCCCTGCACACACACCATCCTCAATCTTAACTTTTAACTAATACTCACCCAACACCTTCCCACCAACAACCTAAGAAAAAGAGGGTTTCATAATTATTTTCCCCCCATAATGATGGATGGGTCATAATAGCAATATATCTTATTCATTATGGATTACGTGTTCAAATGGGTGGAGTTTGTTGCTCTGCCCAACAATAAATCAAGAAGTGTGAATACATTCCTAAAGAAGAACATTTTCATTTTGTTTGGAAGCCTAAGAGCTATTATTAGTGATGGGGGATATCACTTTTGAAATAAATTTTTTGCAAGTTTGTTGGAAAAGTATGACGTACGACATAAGGTGGAAACACTATACCATTCGCAGACAAGTGGGCAAGTGAAATTTTCAAACAGGGAGTTCCAAAGCATTTCGGCAAAGACTGTTCATGCAAACTGAAGCGACTGGTCAAGAAAGCAAGATGATGCTCCGTGAGCCTATAAAATTGCCTTCAAGATTCCTGTTGGAGCTTCTCCTTATTGATTAAAGTTTTGATAGTGCTACCATTTTCCCATTGAACTAGATAATAAGGCGATGTGGGCCTTGAAAAAGCTGAACTTCAAGTGGACGGCTGTAGCAAACTTGAGGTTGACTCAAATTAATAAATCGGATGAGTTTTGTTTCCAATCTTATGAGAGGGTTGCATTGTATGAAGAGAGTATGAAGCAAGTACATGACCAAAAATTATGAAAAGAGAGTTCCAACCTAGTAATCTGGATTTGCTATTCAACTCAAGGTTGAAATTTTTCCAAAGGAAGCTAAAGTCTAAATAGAGGATAGGTCACTAATTTTCAGTGTCAATGGGGAAATGATTAAGAATTACTTGGGTAATAATGGGGATGAAAAATTAGTGGAGAAGTATTGCCCGAGAGATTGCACATCTCCTCTAGCCATAAACTGATGTGACATTTGTGTCGTGTTGCAACATTAAATAAAGTGCTCCTTGGGAGGCAACCCAAGTTTATATTTTTTGTAGATTAGGTTTTTTGCTAATTTTAGTTCATTACTATGGAATAAGAATAAGATAATGCAGATAGTATGACTTGAAACCTGAAGTCGGTCAAAAGCTGGAAATCCTAACATCTTAGATGATCCAAAACTATAGAATGAGTCCACGGTCCATGAGTCCATCCATATATTTATGACACCTTATGAAGTTTGAACCCTCTTTCTTTTAACCTTTTTAAGCATTAAGGATACTGCATAGTTTCTAGTTGGGGTTGGGGTAGTCCATTCTTCCTTATGTTTTGTTGTATATCCATAGCAATTTTTTGTTATAAGTAGTAGAGTTATTCCCTAAGTTTTTGTATCCATGATTCTTTCCAAAACTTTATTTATTGTTGAACCCTGACATGTTAAAGTATAATCGAGTATAGAGTGATGAGTTTTTTTTTGTGATAGATTGCTAAACATCATTTTTAAGGGAATAAGTCTTGTGTATTTTGAGGTAAATAAAGTAGGTTTGAATTAACCAGTGGTAGTATGTTAGTTTATGGAATGAAACTTGTTTTTTCTTTAAAAATAGATGCCCTACGAAAAAAATGTATGAACTCCAATTGTACATGTTGACATGTATTTTTCTTTTTTGCGACCTTAAACTTCTAGATGCTTAGATTACTAGTTTGGGAATTGGAATAAAAGCTAAATAGAGTCTAGTGTTACTATGTGTGAGTAATTACCTTATGTTTTTATGTTATGTATGCAATCTAGAACATGCCTGGTTAGTCATGTCGCTTGTATGAAGATAGCTCAGGTGTATAAATTAACTTAGGCCTTCTTTGTGGTATAAAATCCCATTTAGCATGTATGAGTTGTCCAAAAGTGAAAAATATCCCTACTCTCCTATTTTAAGCTTTTAACCTTTGTGTTTTCTAGCCGTAGCTAAACCCAAAACTCTTTATAAAAATTAATTTCTGTTTTTGCACCTCTACATCCTCGATGCTAATAGTGAAGAATGAGGCTTAAAAATCCTAAGGGGTATTAGGTAAAAGAATGATGATAATTGAGGATTCAAGTCTAAGCTGAGGGTGGGGAACGAGTTATCTATAGACCATGACCGTAGAAACAAACATAAAAGAATAAAGAAAATAATTAAAGATAAATGTACCAAAGGAAGCATATAAAAGGGAAGAACAAGGAAAGAACAAAAAAAAAGGTAGAAAGGGTGAATAATGTGTAGTGTTTAAGGAGCGTGTAGTTATTATTTTCAAAATATGTGTCCTATCCTACTTGAAGCCTAAATTACAAGCTCAGAAAAGTCCTTATGTGATCTAAATTAAGCATTCCAAAGACAGTGGCATTATAAATAAAGCAAGAAGAGTGTGAGGGAAGAATTTGGTAAGTTTTCCCCATGAAAGAAAAACTTACAAATTTTATCAGCTCTTTCTTGATAATTTCCCAACAAAATTGACAAAACATACCTGAGAAGACAACTAGACCAGCAACACTATTGAACACATATCAAATATAACCTCTTTAATCTCATCTTTTTGAGGGAATTTTATCATATTTAGGCTATCATCATTGTTAATACACCTAGGGATATCATTTAGGATAGTGTGATCAACATTGCAAGGCCTCAAATTAAATAAACCCTCATAGTGTTTGGCAACAACTTTAGCAATCTTAGTGCCACCAGAAATATATTTACAATTCTTCTTCTTAATTCTCTGAATGCCAAGTATTCTTCCCGTCTATAAAATAGAATAAAGGTATTTAAATTACTATCACCATCTTCAAACCATTCAATCCTTGCTTTTTGTCTTAGCATAACATCTTGGTTGCTAAGCCAATACATATTTTTAGTATATCTCTGGTTTAATTCTTGTCTTTACTCCTCAGATCTAGCAACCAAGTCAACATCCTTAAGATATTGCATCTTAGTCTCCCATATTTTAGTAAAATTATTGATGTCGCCCAAATTACACCTTTAAATGAGATATAAAACAGTCAATGTTCAAATATAGAATTCAGTCAGGGTTGGGGTTGAATCCCGTGAGGATTATGGAGAAGACCTCAATTAACGTCAGTACCATTACTTGTACTCTATTTATTTCCTAAGGGATTCATTTGTAATAGTAAATAATGGAAAAATAATTCGTAACCAAGAGTAGGATATTGGTTAAAGTTGGTTGTATTCAATGAGTGAGTTGACTAGGATTATGTTTCCCATGATTTCATAACATCCTTAGCTTATCATACTAGTGATCTATCCTAGTGGTTAGCATGCAAAATCAGTATGTTAAGTTCACCTAAATGGTTGGTCCCTTAGATAGATAATTATCACCATGTGACTTGGTCCGTTTATGGGTGTGTACTTTACTAATCCTTACCTTTGATCTCGGATTAGATATCCTGGACAAGGTCAAGCTATTAGATGAGGGTTGATAGCCTCAAATATCTATTGTTAATCCCTTTTCTCATTCATTACCCCTTGGTACAATGAGTAAGAATAAGGCTAATTCTAATGTTCACGACCATTAAAAAGAAATTAAAACATAGGGAAGAACAATTCATGAATAAATCTCATTCAAGAATCACTAAGTACTTTTCCCATGTTTGTTAATTCATCTTGGTTCCCAAAACCCTAGTTATAGGATTTAGCTACTCATGCTTGAAGAATAATAATTCGAATTTATGAAAGAAATCATAATCATAAACTTACAAGAATTTGTAAAGGAAATCATACTTTGTGAATAATCACCAATAACCAAAATAATATTCAAAAATGAATGAGTGTTTGATCCTTCAAATCTCAATAAAAATTTGAGAAATATGTTTCTTGGACTCCAACAACAATCAAAATATGTTGAAAAGTCAGAAACAAAAATAAAATCCTTTCCTAAGAAAAATTAGATTCTGGCATTGGCATGTACAACGGCTCATTGTGAGATCATATGAATCCATTGGATCGTCCATTGTTTCATATTATCTTTAGCCCTTCTCAGGTTCTATCACACACAATTGCTCGTTGTGAGAACATACGAGTTGTTGGTTCCCTCTGTTTGTTGCAAGCCTTTAGGTGCATTGTTGCAAGACTTGCTAGTATGAGCACATAAGTTGACTCATCCCTTATTTGTATGTTCCATCCTATATATCCGTTGAATGGTTCCCCAATTTGCACAGTTGCTGGAACTCCAACCGACGACCAGATATAATGGCCTGTTGTAAGAACATACGGGTCATAGGTGTCATCAGTTCTAGAAACTTGGACTATGTCAATTCTCTGATTCTCATGCTACGACAGCCTGATATGACTCGTTGCATGAACCAATGGGTCGTCGAATAGCTCGTCTAATTACACTTGAGCCCTTTTTCAGCTCTTTTCTCAAATTCAACTCCATAGCCTGTTTTCCCTGCAAACTAACCAAAACACATCATATCCACATAAATGTACCCAAGAGCTTGCATATTTATTTCATTTTAAGTGTCAAAATTGTTTTAAAACCATGACACATCAATCATTAACATCCCTAATACTATTTCTAGGCCAGTGAGATAGTTTTTTACCAATATTTTTTAGATTTTGTTGAAGAATCCATAAGGAATGCTGATGTGTCAGGAATTTGTCATACATATTTGCTATATTTCATAAAGTTTTTCATGTCCTAGGTACTAATTTAAGTTAAAGCTGAACTCATTAAGATATGTTTCAACAACTGAGTGAAATGAAGAAAGGAGGAGTTAAAGTCACAAATCAGGCTAAAAGACAAAAGAAAGGAAGGACCGCCTCTCAAAAGGATGATCCGCACCTTCAATTGTCCATGAGGTCCTACTTGATCCATAAACCACTTAGAAGTGGTCATCCACTTATGAGGTAAAGAACAGACTGTATTTCCAGAAAATAGCCCATCAATGAAAGGACAGTTCACCTGACAAAAGAAATGCCAAAATCAAAGGATGACATGAAGGACGGACAGTCTTTCTAGAGCATGGTCCATCAATCAAAGGATGGACAACAACTTGGCAGAATCTAATTTTGATCGGCGAAGAAAAGGATGGTCCATCCTTCCAAAGGATGGTCTATCCCTACACACCTGAGATCTTCCAATTTTAAATGATTTAGGGGTTTTTGAGGCTGAGTATAAATAGTATTTTTATTCCTTTTTTGAGATAGTTCGTAAGATAAGATCCTAGATACAATAGTTCATAGTTTATCCTAGATATATATCATAAAAAGTTGACCCATTTTGTAATTTGAAGATTTAAATTCATTAATTCAAGTTTTCATCTTAAAATTGCAATTTCATTGGTAAGAATATTTAATTACTTACTTTCTTCTTTTCTTCTTGCTATAGTTAAACCTAGATCCAGGATTGTGAACCATAATAATCTTGATTGTGTAAAATTGAGTGTGGGCTTAGAATAGTTGATTGATTTGTTATTTGTAAAGTGTGATTGATGGTGAAAGTCATTTAATCCTACCCAATTATCTTTATTGTTCTTGAAAGACTCAATTTAGGTTGGGTGAGCATCAATCAACAATAACTCAAGGCACTAACCCTTGTTTAAAGGATTCACCTAGACATAGGATGAATTCCAGTTGACAAAATGCAATTGGGTAGAAGGGAGTTCTCTTCAATCAGATAAATTAAGGTAGATTGATACCGTTGGTGTTATTGAAAGATAACCATTGGTTGATTAAGTTAGTTCTTGCATGTTTATTAATAACTCATTCTCAATTTGCCCATATTGAGTGATTTTGGAGGATTGGTCCAAAATAGAAGTTACTTCCCTAGCAATTCTCATTATTGATTTCAATCTCAAGAAATTTATATTCCTTATTTATTGCTACATTTCTCCTAATCCTAATTCGAATAGTCACTCAACTATCAAATCTAAATTGAAAAATGATAGATAGTTTGAATCCACCAAAGTCTCTGTGGATTCGACCCTGATTCTTAATTGGGTATTATATTTGCATCGACCATTTACACTCCAAAAATTGGAGTTATATTAGTGTCATTCAAATTTATGACGCCATTGCCAGGGACTTTGTCTAGGCCCTATCTAGCATTGTCGATTTAATTTGTTTGATTAGACATATTCTTTTAATTTTTCTTTGATTTGTTGTTTGAAACAAGATCATAGCTCAGTCACCAGATAAGTTGAAGAATGTGTTTGCGAAAGTCAACGGTGAGGTTGACTACGCAAGTGCAATCATGCCGCCTAATGTAAATTCTACATGTTTAAAAATAGACTGTAGCATATACACAATGCTCAAAGCAGAGGTCTAATTTCACAAGTCCACCGACAATAACCCTCACAAACACTTGAAAAATTTAATGGAGGTGTGCAACCTGCACAAATAGAATAATGTTTCAGATGATGCCATTTGACTAAGGGTATTGAAATACTCATTTTCCAGGGAAGCTAAAGAATGGTTACATAGACTGCCTATAAATTTGATCTATATATGACAAGTGTTGACACCTAATTTTGACCTCCCTACACCCCGCATACCATATTTATATATGTATATTTTATTTACCTTTTTTACGCATTTGTTCTGCTTGCATTCATGTTTATTTTTTAAAAAATTGATTATCGTAATTCTTGCAAAATTATTTTAAACTATATATGTATATATGTATATATGTTTATTAAATTTGCATTAATTTTAATTTATTAATTTTTATTTTCTCTGATATTAAATAATTATGTCATATATAGTATATTTCGTGTTAAATTATGTCTTTATTTTAAAATATATATTTTACTTAATTTTTATGAATTATTTACATGGTAATATTTACATATTTTTAATTTGGTTTTATAAATTATTTGCGTAATAATGTTACTTGAATTTATAAATTATTTATGTTGATAATAAAGTTTATATAATTTTTGATAAATTAATTATATTTCTTAGGCATTGAATTCTTTACAAAATATAATATTTTATTAATTATATAATATTTACATGAGTCTACTCAGTTTTATAACTTATTTATATTGATAGTAATGTTATATGATTTTCCCGTAATTTAAACTTTTAAACTACCTATTTGTTAAATTATTTTCAAGTATAGTAGTTTATTACTTATATAACAACTATATTTAAAATTCATTCCCAATTTATTTAAGATTTAGCCGTTTTTCACTTAATTCCTACCAATTTTAGCCTATTCTTCCTAATTTGGCAACTTTTCAAAATCCAATTCAATTTTCAATTAAGTCTACCCATCTATCCAACCCGTAACCCTCCTAACAACCCATAACCCAACCCAGCAATCTAAAGTTCAATCCTATCTGTCCATATAATCCAATCTAATGGTCACAATTTAACCCTAACATATTTCCTTACTTATCCCCTCTTCCTAAAAACCTAAACATTTTTTCCATTTCCCTCTCTCCCAGCTGCCGCCCGTCTCTTTTCCTCTTCCCTCTTTCCCTGCGCTGCCTCATCTCCCTTCTGGCTCTCACTATCCACTTCAATCAACCGGTGCCACCACCTTCATACCCTCCTCCCTCTTCTTTCCGTATCCTCGACTTTCTCCCACCTCATCCCTCCATCATCGTCGCTGACCAGTGACAATGAAAATAGCCGTCTTCACTCTCTCTTCTCCGGCAAAATGCCGCAACACCCTCTCTCTCTCTCCTCAACCTTTCTCCGCCAGCAAGAGTTCATCGACAAGTCATTGTCCATCACCGGTTGGTGTACTCCGCAGTCGAACCACCGAACCACCACCATTACCCAAACCCCAATCCATCCATATTCCCCGCTCCTACTCAACATGAACAAACCTGATCTTCAGGGGTCACACATAAGTATGGATCTGGAAAGATCTTCACAAATCTGTCCATGGCATTTTTTTCCTCCCTTTTATGTTTCTTTGGTTTAAAAAAAAGAGTTTATTTATTAATCATGTCTGCTGAATATTTTGATTATTATCCTGTGCACCTCCATATTATCATAGGTGAACTTCCTTAGATCTACTAAAATCCTGCTGGTTTTCATTTGGTTATTTGAGGGCTGTATTTTAGTATATGTATATACGTGTATAAGCCGTGATTTTGATGTTCTCCCTTGGCCGATGAAAATATATCAAGATTTTAATAGTAGTACACATGCTATTGTATGAACTGTCTTGTGTCGGAATGGATTTATGCTCTCTTTGTACTCCCTTTTACCGAGAAATCTAGTAGTGGACTATGCTTGATAAGCTGCATGATAGTTAAAGATTGCCCCTTCTTGTTTCTTAAGTTAATTCATACACCTTTGTTTTACTGGATTATTTTTGACAAATACGGTAGCTGGTGATTTTATAATTTTATGTCTTTAGTATGACAATTTTGGGTGTTGAACTAATTTGGAAAATTTTTATTTTTGTTCTACATAATTGATTCAGCTTTCTTGTGTAAGGGAGAACTGTCGTATGATTCATGTTTCTCATCCATTATTTCCTTTAGCTAATATTAACAACTTTGGTATTTGTTTATTATGCAAAATTTAGGTATTTCATTGAAATATTTATTCCTTTTCACAGCATATTCTGTAATTGGTTTGGTCACAATATTGACAACTTTAAGACGTAGTAAATCCTTATTTGCTCCAACATCCTGATTTTTAACTCTCTAATTACCTTCCTTAAGATCATGACTGCATGTTCATTTCCTTTATTACCTGAGTTGGATGACATATCGTATAATATTTATAGTAACTTATTAATTTTAAGTAATAAGTGGCAGCTTGATTTTCCTTAATTTAAAAATTGACTGTTTCTTTCCTCTCTTTAAATATTTTCGATTACGGTAAAGAAAATTTTCTTTTCCTAATTTATTTATTTATTAAGTTGAATAATTTATCTATGTATGGTAAGTAATTATTTAGAGTTGATTTTAATATTCCCTTCCCCTTTTAAATCTTTCGATGGTTTAACTATAAAGGGTCTCTTCCCCTCTTGTCACTCACACGAACACGATAAAAAAAATACCTGAACTACTCTTTCTCTTCTTTGTTCTTCACTTTTTATTTACAAACACCTTTACATCGCCTCAACACGAGCACTGCTCGAAATCCACAAGATTCCCGTGATCTTGACGTGTTGGGGTTTGGGTTATAATTGTTGTCAAGGCTTCTTTTGCAACTGCATATGTTTATTACCTTGTTTGCTGGAACTACAGTATTGTATTGATTATTTGGTTAGTTTACTCCTCTATGCCATTTTTTTTTCTTTTTCAATGATACAATGTGCAAACCTGCGTATTTGCATGATATGAACTTTTAGACATCCTGGTGTGTTCTTATGCCTCATAAACTTAGATTTTTGTGACTCAACTTATTTGTATAATTATTTTGTAAAAGTTTTAACTGAAAGTTAGTGATTTATGGATTCCCAAAAATATATTTGCGCATGTGTTTTTGTGGTGTTACTTATTTAACAGGTTCCCTCTTAAGAATGGCATGGAGAGTCTCTATGATGAATAGTGCTTGGTATTTCATTAGATTTAGAATTATTTTCATACCATTATTTATTTGTTTATCTTTATTCGGTTTATAGTAAGTTGTAAATGAACACGAATAATAGTAAATGGGTCTTTTGGGGGGCGAGGATCACATGTCTTTGCTATTTTTTCTTAACTGTTAAGCCCACATGGAAAGCATGTCTATAGGATATTATAACAAACAAATCACTAGAAATCTTGCCTATAGGAACGCCGCAAGTCGATTATATCGATTAGAAATCATGTTTGTAGGTTTATTCGATGCTAAATCTTTTAAGGACCTGCCTGTCAATATTCGATTCATAAAACATAATTTATTCCAGCTCCATAAAATCGCCCATATAATTATAATTATAAAAATGCATTCTGTCTTAATTTCTTTCTTCTCGCTTGTCTACAAGTTTTATTTATTTATTTTTTATTAATCTAGTTTAAATTTAAATATCATAGGTTAAAATCAATTGTCGTTTGCTCATTAGTTAATTCCCCACATATTAATGAATCCGGCTGGGAACAACATTTGTGGACCTCGAAAGGTGCCTAACACCTTCCTTTTTAGGTAATTTAAGTCTCTTCCCGAACCTGGTGACGTAGGTTAATTTAAATAGTCTTGTAGCATAGAACGACGCCCTAACTTGCCTCAAAATTGTTAGGTGGCGACTCTTCTTTTATTTAAATCCTTTAAGAGTCGTCACATGTTGAATCCCGCTTTTCGCGAGAAAAATAGGGCAGGACAGAATGACGACTCTGCTAGGATTTTAGGCTTTAACCATAACGTGTTCATTTTATGTGGGGTTCTATTTTGAGTTTTGATTTTAAAAAAATCCTTTCCTTCTCTTAATTTGCTAATTGTCAGGCTTAAATCTTTTACCCTTTATTTTTTTCTATCATAATTTATTCGTTCCCTTATATATTTATACCATGAAGTTACTAACATTTTCTTTCTTTTGGTTTTCATTTTATTGTCTAGTATTCTTTTATGACTTGTAATATGTAATGGTTATTTATTTGTACAAATTTCTACGTGTTTTATTATATCATCTGTCATACCACTCATACTTCTCCACTTGAAACTTCTCACAATCACACACCGTACACGCGAGTTGTTCTTTGCACTTCTCTGAATTCCTTTCAAAACCTATTTTAGAGAGTTGGCATATACATGGGGTGAATGGATAGTTTTACTACCATGTGACCATGTGCCTTCTCGCATAGAAACCTTCCAGTCCGTGTCTACCCTATTCCTAGAAATTTAAGTCATATCATGCATACATAAGCCTAGGTGGTTTGAACCTTGGTGTTAATCCACATGTTAATTAACCACCCATAAGTCAAAGGGTTACGTGACCCAATGACCTTGAATCATGACGTGCTAAGTGATTAATATGAATTAAGTCCAAGCCTAATGTTGATAAAACAAAGTTGGAATTTTCTTTAATTTTGTTGCAGGATTTAAGATGGAGGGTCTGCCAAACTTTTCCAACACTCAAATGGTTGTAGGAGTTCCGACTAAGCTGAGGAAATGGTGGGAAAGTTTTAAGGTGGACCATGGAAGAGATATCAAAAGGTGTCTAGGCTTTTTAACCTCATTAATCTACGTGACTCTGGATAGATATCTAATCAAAGCCCTGCTCAAATTTTGGAATCCTTAAAAGGTAGTTTTCTGATTCCATGACTTTGAAATGGTGCCAACAATTGAGGAGATTAGTGGATTTACTGACCTGAAATGCACGAACAGAGGCATGATCTTGCCTTGAAAATAGTACGGGAAGAAGTTTTTACAGCATATGCGTTTGAAAAACAATCTCAAATTAGCATGTTTGGATTCAGGGTGGATCTCATTGGACTTTTTGTTTGAGATATTTGGTCGCAAAGATGGTCATCAGTTTTTTCACAAAGAATTCTCTTGTTCTGTAGAAAATCGGGACAAAAAAACTTCCTTTGGTATTTGCAATCGCTTTATTAGGAACTTTGGTCTTTTCGAGGGAACATGGAAGATTGATACTAGCATCAACTCTATGGTTAGAGCAGTGTTTCGAGGAATAGATAACACTGACGTTACATTAGTCCCCATGATCTTTATAGAGATGTTGCGGGCTCTATCTAGATGTGTTAGAGGAAAGAGGTTTTTTGAGGGTTGTAACCTATTGCTTTAACTATGGTCCATAGAACATTTCTATCAATGCCCCAACATGGTGGACATACTAGATGACATGGGCAATGCGATTGACACTCACTCTCGAAGAATAATGAGATTTGTTTCTCCTGTTGGCATCGAAGAGTGGTACATGTTTATGAAGTCACTTAGAGGTCATCAAGTGCAATGGAGGTATTCATGGCTATCCTTTCCTACTGCTTTCATAAGAGGGAAGAAGTTGTATTATATTGAACTTATTGGCATGAGAGGCATACAAGCTTACGCCCCTATATGAGTGTTGCGCCAATTTGGAAGAACTCAAGTGATACCTCTGCTGTCCCGCATGGATATATCTGAATCTAATTTTAGAACAGACTATGAAATTCCAAAGGCCAAAGAATTGCTACAAGAA
The DNA here is from genome assembly GCA_035772735.1 of Datura wrightii. Taxonomy (NCBI): domain Eukaryota; kingdom Viridiplantae; phylum Streptophyta; class Magnoliopsida; order Solanales; family Solanaceae; genus Datura; species Datura wrightii. The sequence continues at coordinate 51,825,454 of JASDFA010000006.1, read as the reverse complement.
TGGAAAGGATTAATGACCATCACCATATTCAAGGAGCAGGCCTTCTGCAAACCTGAGTACTATGCATGGCTTCTGGAAGATGTCGAGGACATCGCCTTTAGCGTACAAGGACAGCCACACGGGTTTGAAGATGACGAAGAGATAAAATGAGCCCGCAACCTACTCAACAACTATTTCGAGGTCACACCAGCAATGTGAGCTCAGATTATACCAGGATGGCCATTAGATTTTATCTTAGTTTCTTACCTTTGTTACCCCGTTACCCCTTAGTTTGTTTATTTTTATGATTAGATTTGATGTAGTAGAAGATTGACATTTTAATAAAGAATCGTTTTATTTTTCTTTTTCCTAACTCCAACTCTGATAATTTCAAACATTAAGGCTTGGACTAATTCATCATGAGATCACATGGGTGTCATCTTAGGTTTACCTGTAGCACAAAAGTGGCTCCAAAATTAAGAAACGCATCAATGTGTTTATTTATTTATAGCATGATTTCTAACCTCTCCTACTAACTATGACTTTGATTGTTGTCTTATTTTTCCCTTTCCCAAAGGTTGATCTGTGCAAATCTGGCCTATTATACAAGGTCCAAAGGGGCTCTTCCTTCTCCTCCTCCTATTCCTAACCACAACAAAGGGAAGAACAAGATGGACAAGCACAGCAATGTCTCTGATAAGAGTGGTAACAGTACTTCTAGAGATGAATGAGATAATTCCGAAGAGGTCTGCCCTCCCGATTATAATGAGGTGATTATGAGGCTCGAGTATAAAATCTTTGAGCTTCAAGAAGACTTAGCACAAGTTTGCTGTTTAAACAACCAGGCTACCTCATTCAGGGTTCAAGCTGATGCCTCAACTTTAAAAGCACCAGCCAGCCTCCCCCTGTCTCACAACCCGCAACTCCACCACAAGATACCCTACCCCAATATTACCAATACCCTCCATATATATATCCAAATCCACCAGCTCTTGTTACCTCCCATTACCCATCACCAGCCCAAGAAATACCTTCCCCAGCCAATATAAATGCAACTTATTCCCGCACCCATACCAACCCAATCTATGTGGAGACGACACCTGTGACTCAACCTAGAGGAATCTGAGCCTTCTGAGAATGATAGACTGATTCAGACTCTAGTAGAGGAGTTAAAAAAGATAAACAACAAATTGCAAAGTGTTGAAGGAACCAAAGGAATAACGGGTCTACACTATGAAGAACTGTGCATACACCCCGATGTCGAGCTATCGGAGGGTTACAAACCTCCAAAATTCAAACTATCTACTGGGACCAGTGATCCAAGGGCCCACCTGAGATTATATTGCGACTAGCTGGTAGGAGTGGGACGAAATGAGAAGATAAGGATGAAATTATTCATGTGAAGTTTGACCGGTGATGCTCTTAGCTGGTACGTGGGGAAAAATCCAAAAAACTGGTTTACCTGGGCAGAGATGGCAGCAGCCTTTGTGGAGCATTTTGGGGTCAATACAGAAAATTCACCTGATTTGCATTACATCCAAAACCTCAAGAGGAATTCCACTGAGACTTCTATGGAATTTTCGACTCGTTGGAGGACCGAGGCCGCCAGAGTACGACACCCAATGGAGGAGGTACAAATGAAAGATATTTTCAAGCGAACTCTGGATCCACATGTTTATGATAGATTGATGTTAGTTTGTTAGAAAAGTTTTGCAGAGATCATCAAGTTGGGTGAGAATATTGAAGACGGTATCAAGGATGGTACCATCATCAACTTGAATGCATTGCAAACTGCTAACAAAGCCTTGCAGTCTAGGGCTACTTTAGAAAACCGCAAGAAGAAAGAAGTTGGCACTGTTATGATGGCCAAGGGATGAAGAATTATGTTTACAGACCTCAGACTCCACCCCCACACTACCAAAATCCAACCTCGCATTACCAAACTCCACCCTACTAAACTCTACCTCCATCATATCAAGCTCCATCACCACCATACCAAGCTCTATCACCATACCAAACTCCCCATTCTTACCAAGAACCATATCAAACTCCCCCTCCGACCCATTTCCAAACACCTCCTTCATATTACCAAACTCCCACTTATCCCATCTATAACACACAACCTTCTTATCCATAATCCTATTATCCACAACCTTCTCACCCATGACCTTCTTCCTCAACAAGCCAAATACCTAGGGCCCAATTTGAAAGGAGGCCAACAAAAACCTATACCCCATTAGTAGAGTCGATCGATCAACTGTATGTGACGTTGAAAGAAGCGGGTTACATCGAGCCTCTTCCTGCCCTCCCAGTCGATAACCAAGATAAATGGTATGATCCACAACAAAGTATGAATTTATCACTTGGGCATGAGGGGGCACACTACAGAGTCATGTAGATCGTTGAAGGAAAAAATACAAAAGCTAATTGATATGAAGGTCATTCAACTCAAAGATCCGACACCGAATGTAACAAGCAATCCTCTGCCAAACCACCAAGTGAATATGATTTCTTGTGATGAGGTTCAAGATTTATCGAATACCATTGGGGTAATCAAGCAAAAAGAAGGTTCTTCTTCGGACCCATCCACGACAGTGCAGAGACATCCTCCATTCGAGGTTGAGGTAGTTACACCAAAGCCTCCATTTACAGTGGTAAGAGTCGCTCCAACTTCATACAAAATGGTGCCTTGGAGCTATGAGGAAAATGCCCCATGAGGAGCAAAAGGGCTAGAGGTGGATGCGACACAAGGGGTAACTCAGTCTGGACAGGTATACACTCTTGGCACGCTGGCTCAAGGAGTCGGCAAAGGAAAACAACTGGCGGCAGAGTTTGAAAATAATGGTATCTGGAAGAAGGTGCAGGCAAAGGAATACTTTGTAGTGGAACAGTTGAGCAAGACCCCGGCTCAGATTTCTATTTTGTCCCTTTCGCAAAGCTCTAATGAAGGTGTTAGGAGAGGCATATATTCCTGCACGAATATCTCGCAGCAAAGTTGCCCACATGGTGGGACAAGTATTTGAAGCCCAAAAGATCTTATTCCATGAAGATGAATTGTCTATGGAAGGTGTGGCTCATAACAAAGTGCTGCATATCACGGTGTAACACGCAGACAAATTCATAACCAAGGTGTTGATTTACCCAGGTTCCGGTCTAAACATTTTCCCTGAATACTTTGAACCGAATGGAAGTTGACCTCTCTTGAATCAAGCTATGGAAGATGAACATCAAAGCTTTTGATGGTTCACAAAGGGACACTGTGGGAGAAATTGATCTGGATGTACTAGTTGGCCCCGACACATTTTCCATAACATTCCAAGTAATGGACATCCCAGCATCCTACAATCTGCTATTGGGTCTCCCATGGATTCATGCCACAGGGGCGGTGCCTTCAACTCTGCACAAATGCTTGAAGTTCGAGTGGGATCACCAAGAGGTCGTGGTCCACGGGGATGAAAGTCGTCCAATACATGATGCTCCCATCATCCTCGTCATTGAAGGTAAGGAAGATTTGGATAAGGAAAGTTTCAACACCCTAGAACTCATTGTCGTCATCGAGGAAGAAAGATGGTGGAGCAACAAAATTCTGAGTATGCTGCTGCGGTTAGGATTGGATCCAAGCAAGGGTCTTGGGGTCAGATTGCAAGGGATGGCGGAGCCTCTGCACGTGGCAACACAAAAAACCACTTTTGGATTGGGATACCAACCCACTGCGAGGAGCTGAATGATTGGAAATATCCTTTGGGGAGCCGAAGTTTCTTGTTGCCCAACCCACTGCCTTCGCCTTCAGCAAACATTCGTGTCTAATGGTTTCCTTGATATCAAGTGAGCCGAAGAAGACGCTGTGCTTCTCAGTTTAAGGAATCTGTTCTTGGAGAAGCCAAGTGAGGACAATTGCCATGCTACTATTAATGAGGAGGAAGGAGGGGCCAGACTACAGGAAGCTGGAATTCAAAGAGGGATCGCCAACTGGACATCCACTCCATCCAGAGCTCACCAGGCATCTAGGTAGACTAAAAGGATCAGTTTTTTAATTATTTTCGAAGTCTCTAAATTTCTTTTGAATATTATTTCAGAATTTTTGAGCAAGTTTTTCAATTAATAAAATTATTTTCCTTTCATATATATGTTTTTGTTTTATTTATATTTTCAGCATTTCTTGTATTGAACGCATTGAATCTAAGGCCATGGCTTGTAATGAAACTATACCGCATAACCTAGGCAACTCATTAGAAGCCGAAGAGGATGAGGTACCGATTGAAATTTTCATGGATTGTAGAAGAGTTTGAAGACAAGCCCAAAGCAAATCCGCAAAGACCGATATGGTAACCCTGAAAGATGTAGAGATGCCTAAAGAGACCCAAACCAACACTCATTTGTTGAAAGATGAGATTGGGGAGTACATAGAGTTTTTGAAAAAATACAAGGACATTTTTGCCTGGTCCTTTACCGATATGACGGGGCTTAGCCATTCCATAGTAGCACATAGGTTTCCTACTGATCCAGCATATCCTCCAGTCAAGCAAAAGCCAGGGAAATACAAGCCTGACATGAGTATGAAAATCAAACAGGAAGTGGCTAAGCAGATCAACGCCGGAATCCTTAAAGTAGTAGAGTATCCTCCCTGGTTGGCCAATATCTTACCAGTGCTGAAGAAGGACGGAAAGGTTAGAGTTTGCATGGATTACAGGGACCTCAACAAGGCCATCCCTAAAGATGATTTTCCGCTGCGAAATATCCACATCCTTATTGATAACTATGCCAAGCATGAGACGCAGTCGTTCATGGATTATTTCGATGCCTATCGTCAAGTGATAATGCATGATGAGGATGCTGAGAAAACTGCCTTCCTTTCGCCATGGAGCGTATATTGGTATAAGGTGATTCCATTCGGGTTGAAAAATGCTGGAGCTACCTACATGCGGGCCATGACCACTATCTTCCATGACATAATCCATAAGGAGATTGAGGTTTATATGGGTGATGCCATCATCAAGTCAAAGAAAAGCTCAGATCATTTGGATAACCTCAGAAAGTTCTTCGACAGATTGCGGAAGTATAATTTGAAGCTGAACCCGATAAACTGTGCATTTGGTGTTTCACCAGGAAAATTGTTGGGATTTATCGTCAGCCGTCGGGTTATTTAGTTGGATCCAACCAAGATTAAAGCCATCAAAGAGCTACCTCCGTTAAGGAGTAAAAAAAAGGTCATGAGCTTTTTTGGACGACTCAACTACATCAGCTGTTTCATTGCTCAGTCAACGTTATTTGCGAGCCGATCTTCAAATTGCTAAAAAAAGATGCTGCTACAGAGTGGACTCCTGAATGTCAACAAGCTTTTGATAGAATCAAGAATTATCTATCAAAGCCTCCGTTTTAGTCTCACCAGAATAGGGAAGACCTCTGCTTTAGTATTTGTCTATATTAGAAAATGCCTTTGGTTGTGTTTTGGGGCAAACATGATGAGACAGGGAGGAAGGAGCAAGCAATATACTATTTGAGCAAGAAGTTCACACCGTACGAATCTAGATATACATTTCTTGAGAGGATGTGTTGTGCTTTGACTTGGTTGCTTAGAAATTGAGGCATTATTTTTCTGCGTACATGACTTACCTGATCTCCAGAATGGATCCACTGAAGTATATCTTCCAAAAACCCACGCCGACAGGGAATCTAGCTAAGTGGCAGATATTGTTTAGTGAGTTTGACATTGTCTATGTCACTCAGAATGTAGTAAAAGGGCAGGCCCTTGCAGATCATCTGGCGAAAAACCCTATAAACAATGAGTATGAACAGTTGAAAACATACTTTCCGATGAGGAGGTAACCTTCATAGGAGAAGATATTTCCGAAGAATATGATGGGTGAAGCTCGTTCTTCGATGGAGCAGCCAATTTCAAAGGAGTGGGTATTCTTCCAAATTTGGCCACTTTTAAAAATCCAATTCAATTTTCAATTAAATCTACCCATCTGTCTAACCCGTAACCCGCCTAACAACCCATAACCCGACCCAGCAATCTAAATTCAATCCTAGTCGTGCATCTAATCTAATCTAATGGTCACAATTTAACCCTAACATATTTCCTTACTTATCCCCCTCTTCCCAAAAACCTAAACATTTTTCCCATTTCCCTCTCTCCGAGCCGCCGCCTCTCTCATTTTATCTTCCCATTTTACCTGCGCCTCCTCATCTCCCTTCTCCCTCTCACCATCCACTCTGGTCAACCGGTGGCACCATCTTCATACCCTCCTCCCACTTCTTCCCTTACCCTCGACTTTCGCCCTCCTCATCCCTCCATTACCGTCGTTGACCAGTGACAATGAAAACAACCGTCTTCACTCTCTCTTCTCCGGCGAAACGCTGTTGCACCCTCTCTCTCCTCAACCTTTCTCCGCCAACAAGAGTTCATCGACGAGTCACTAGCCATCACCGGCCGGTGTATTCCGCAGTCGAACCACCGAACCACCATCATTACCCTAACCCCAATCAATCCATATTCACTGCTCCTACTCAACAAGAACAGACCCGATCTTCAGGGATCACGCATAAGTATGGATCTGGACAGATCTTCACAGATATGCCCGTGGAATTTCCTTCCACCCCTTTTTGTTTGTTTTGATTAAAAAAAAGAGTTAATTAATTAATCATGTCTGCTGAATATTTTGATTATTATCCTGTGTACCTCCATATTATCATAGGTGAACTTCCTTAGATCTACTAAAATTTTACTAGTTTTCATTTGGTTATTTGAGGTCTGTATTTTAGTATATGTATATACGTGTATAAGCCGTGATTTCAATGTTCTCCCTTGGTCGATGAAAATATATCAAGATTTTAATAGTAGTACACATGTTCTTGTATGAAATGTCTTGTGTCGGAATGGATTCATGCTCTCTTTGTACTCCCTTTTACCGAGAAATCTAGTAGTGGACTATGCTTGATAAGTTGTATGATAGTTAAAGATTTCCCCTTCTTCTTTCTTAAGTTATGTCATACAACTTTATTTTACTGGATTATTTTTGAAAAATACGGTAGCTGGTGATTTTATAATTTTATGTCTTTAGTATGACAATTTTGGGTGTTGAACTAATTTGGCAAATTTTGATTTTTTTTCTACATAATTGATTCAGCTTTCTTGTTTAAGGGAGAACTGTCCTATGATTCATGTTTCTCATCCACTATTTCCTTTAGCTAATATTAACAACTTTGCTATTTTTTTATTGTGCTAAATTTAGGTATTTCTTTGAAATATTTATTCCTTTCCACAGCATGTTCGGTAATTGGTTTGGACATAATATTGAAAACTTTAAGACGCGGTAAATCTTGATTTTCTCCAACATCCTGATTGTTAAATCTCTAAGTACCTTCTTTAAGATCATGACTGCATGTTCATTTCCTTTATTACCTAAGTTGGATGACATATCGTTTAATATTTATGGTAACTTATTAATTTTAAGTATTAAGCGATAGTTTGTTTTGGCTTAATTTAAAATTGACTTATGCTTTCCTCTCTTTTAATGTTTGCAATTATGGTGAAGAAAATTTTCTTTTTGTAATTAAATTATTTATTTATTTTTTAAGTTGAATAATTTAATTATGTATGGTAAGTAATTATTTTGGAGTTGATTTTAATATTCCCTTGCCCTTTTAAACCTTTTGACGGTGTAACTATATAAAGGGGTCTCTTCCCCTCTTGTCACTCACTCGAACACGGTAAAAAAACACTACCTAAACTACTCTTTCTCTTCTTTTTTCTTCACTTTTTATTTACAAACACCTTTATACCGCCTCAACATGAGCACTGCTCGAAATCCACGAGAATCCCGTGATCTTGACGTGCTGGTGTTCGGGTTATAATTGTTGTCAAGGCTTCTTTTGCAACTACGGATGTTTATTACCTTGTTTGCTGGAACTACATTATTGTATTGATTATCTGGTTAGTTTACTCCTCTATGCCATTTTTTTCTTTTTTAATGATACAATGTGCAAACCTGCTTATTTGCATCATGTGAATTTTTAGACATCATGGTGTGTTCTTGTGCCTCATAAACTTAGATTTTTGTGACTTAACATATTTGTATAATTATTTTGTAAAGGTTTTAACTGAAAGGTAGTGATTTATGGATTCTCGAAAATATATTTGCACATGTGTTTTTGTGGTTTTACTTATTTAATAGGTTCCCTCTTAAGAATGGCATGGAGAGTCGCCAAGATGAATAGGGCTTGGGATTTCATTAGATTTAGCATTATTTTCATACCATGTTGTATTTATTTGTTTATCTTTATTCGGTTAGTAATAAGTTGTAAACGAATACAGATAATAGTAAAAGGGGTCTTTTGGGGTGGGTGGGGGGGGGGGCGGGGATCGCATGTCTTTGTTGTTTTTTCTTAAATGTTAAGCCACATAGAAAGCATGTCTATAGAATATTATAACAAGTGAATCGCTAGAAATCTTGCCTATAGGAACACCGAAAGTCGATTATCTTGATTAGAAATCATGTCTGTAGGTTTATTCGATGCTAAATCTATTAAGGACCCGCCTATCAGTATTCTATTCATAAAACATAATTTATTCTATCTCCATAAAATTTCCCATATAATTATAATTATAAAAACGCATTGCTAGACATCATGCCTATAGGATTTAATTGTTTGCCTAATTTTTGCAATATTAAAACCTAAGAATCATGCGTCCAAACAGTGTTTAATTAGACTGCTTATCTGCATTAAAAAATACGCCTATATGGTAACAAACTAATATCTTGTCCGTAGAAAATAATTAAATCATGGTTTAAATAACCTGAATGTCCAAAGGATTTATAAATTTTACTTGCTGAATGGAATATGTTGGGAATGTGAAACATGTCTATAGGAATTTGATTGCAACTGTGTTGTATCATCTATCCATAGAATTCCTGCTTATAGAGTCATATGCTGATGATACTTAAATCATATGTTCTGTTAAAAATTATCGTTGTAAATGCTGCATGTCTGAATCTAATATTTTTACATCAGGAGTCATGCTATAGGATCTGTCTACACTCCTTTATAATTACATCTTCTTCAAACTTGTTCTACTAGAGGCTTATTTAAAACTTGTACTTGTTGTCTATTTAATTTGTTGTTTTGACGTTTTAATCTCCTTAAACAACCCTAAGATTTCTAGACCCAAAATCCAAATTAGTTGTCCAATGCCTCTTGGGACATTAGGCTTGGGACAGGTAGGCAAATACTAAGATATTAGTCTTCTTCGTCTATAACTGCTTTAGGGTTGATAATTAATTAATTAGGTGGGTACACGGGATATGATAATTCGTGCTCACTAAATAATACGAGCAATCTAAATGGTTGCAAAGTATTATTTAAGTTGCACAGGGTGATCCCATTAGGTTAAAGTCCTCCTTTAATTGTAGAACTACATCTGGCCTGATTTCCTTTGGGGATATATAGGTGCCTCTATGAGGTTCGGCCCCTTAGTTTTAAAATTCATTTATTTGTTTATTAAATTTTTGTATCTATTTGTCAATGTCTATTATAGTAGATTATTGTATTTGTAACATGTTGTGTTTTTGATCAACTTAATTAAATTGTCAATTGTAGTAATTGTTTAAAAATAATAATAACAGTCTTTAAATGCATTTTGTCTTAATTTCTTTCTTCTCGCTTGTCTACAAGTTTTATTTATTTTATTTTTATTAATCTAGTTTAAATTTAAATTACATAGGTTAAAATCAATTGTCGTTTCCTCATTAGTTAATTCCCCACATATTAATGAATCCGGCTGGGAACTATATTTGTGGATCTCGAAAGATGCCTAACACCTTCCTTTCGTGGTAATTTAAGCCCTTGTCTGAACCTGGTGATGTAGGCTAATTTAAATAGGCTTGTAGCGTAGAACGGCGCCCTAACGTGCCTCAAAATCATTTAGGTGGCGACTCTTCTTTCATTTAAATCCTTTAAGAGTCGTCAAATGTTGAATCTCGCTTTTCGCGAGAAAAATGGGACACGACAGCAAGAACTTGTGAATATCTTTCTCAAAAAGTGGTTTCCGCCAAGTAAGAAGGAAGATAGCGGGATAAGATCTTTTATTTTCGAAATCTCCCTGAGGAGCAATTATTTGAAGTGTAGGAGAATTTCAAGCAGTATATACTTAGGGAAACCATTGACGGATTCCCCAAGAATATTTTGGTTGAAAATTTATACATAGGCCTAGATCCATTGATGTAGTCTATTGCAAACAATGTCGCTAGGGGATGCTGCATGGACATGACCTTTAATAGATTGGCATTATCCTAGATCAGATTGCAAACCACAACTATGCATGGCATGAGAGAGATCATAGTGGAGGGTTAAATGTGGGTACTCCTTTATTATCTCACTTGATGAGGAGAACCAATATCCTAATCAAATGATGGTCGCCATGGCCACCAACATCGCCCTACTTACGAAAAAGTTGTCCTAGGATGAGGTCAAAAAGATGTATGCTATGATGAATCCTCGAATGGTGCTCAATAAGGGCATAGATGCCCCCTCTTCCATATCAGAATCAACTGCACCAAGAGCTACCTCCCATGTAAGTAGAAGATGCTAACTTTTTGTTATCATCAAGAATTTATAGACCACACTACCTGAAATAACATCAACGCCACCCACCTTCCACATATCAAGGACAATGGCAACCTCAACCGCAAGGTCAAAGTCAATGCTAACTGAGGAACGATTATGGTGGCCTAAGTCAAGGTTGGCACAATAATGGAAATGATCAAAATAAGAGCTCAACTCCCTATGTCCCACAAAGGGGTCCGTCCTATAATTTTAAAAATTAGAGGGATGGACCATCACAAGAGAAAAGGAGTTCCAAGCTTGAGGGAATATTAGAAAAGGTACTTGCAAATCAAGAATGTTTAGACGCATATTTAAGGAGCCTAACAAAGATTATTAGATCCTATACCACGTCCATTAAAAAATTAAAACAACAAGTAAGGGACCTTTCGCATGAATACAATCCCAAACAAAAGGAACATCTTTCGAGAATTATGGTGGCTAATATTAACGAACATATGGGCACATCTAGTGCTCAGTATATGACCATAGTCACTAGGAGTGGGAAGATTGTGTAATCCATGAGTGGTGAGGTTATTGAGGGTGTGGTTGGTAGAGAATCTAAAAATATGCATGAGGGTGTTGATCAAACTGAGGGGCTGATGAAGCCACAGGTTGGTGAGAGTGTTGATGATGGAGTAAAGAAGCCACTGATAGAGGAAATTGATAAAGATGCTACAGTTGCTTCTAAAAGGAAGGGAAAGGACAAAGGAGGCTTATATGGAATTGATAAATACTTTCCTCCACATGTTCCTCCATTTTCATAAAGGCTGGCCCAAACAAGCTCTTGATGCAAAGATTGAAAAATACATTGAGTGACTGAAAGAGGCCACACTTTGGGTACCAGTTATTGATGCTATCAAAGAGATGCCAGGTTTTGCAATGTACCTGAAGATGTTTCTGACTAGGAATTTTCCATGTCATAAAGAAGGTCGTGCGAGTGCCATCATTGTCGGCACTAGTGTTGGGACAAAATGTGATCCGGGTGAATTTACCGTTTCTTATAGAATTAGAAGATATGATTTCTTTCCTTTATTTTGTGTAAATGAGGCTAGTACAAATTTGATGCCTTGAGCTTATACCACCAATACAGGTAGTCCATACTTAAGCCTGCCTCTATTCAGATCCAAATGACCGACAAGTTTATCAAGATGCTGGTAGGAATGGGGTCACGACCCGAACGGAGGCCCGAATCGTAGACACAGGACAAGGGACCTTGAAAGACCCCAAGTTGATCCATGGAATAAGCATATATCTAAATCATTCGATACACTGAAGAAAATATCAATATAACTTAGCGAAAGTCTAATTTAACATAACATCAGAATAAGCATCCGAAGCTGAATACATACATGAGTTTGGAAAGCCTCTAATCTAGACGAGTTGATGGGACAAGACCCCAACTAATTGAACCATACTGAAACTGGAAATGCAGAAAGAAATTAAAAGTCTAGTCCTCGGAGGATGAGGACTCACCATTTCGAGCAAGTACTAACTCCGAAAAGCTGACTAAGAGCGGGGCTGAAGCTACGAGCCGGGTCCTGTATCATTAAATGATACAACATAGAAAGAATGCGGTTAGTACATTAAATGTACCAAGTATACAAGGTAAGTAAAACTGCTTAAGTTATAAATCATTTAAAACATTTCATAATCTATCATAATCTTTCAATACTGAGAAGAAGGGCTACATGCATTCATTCTGAAATCGAAATCTTATCATGACATGACCATGCATAACTTTATAACATCATTACTGACTCAAATAACTCAAAGTTGAAACATAACAATTATGATAAAAGCTAAACAATGAGACAAACCTTGCTTTTAGAACATGCATGTGAAAAGTAATCCCCATGAGGAATGAATATGCAAATCTGAATAGTATAGACAGTGGGAGACTCGTCACTTAATCGACATACCACGATAGAGCTTACGTGGTCCCAACTATGACACTCAAGTGGGTAGAGTCGTCCATAACCTTTCCAGGACTATGGATGATACCATGATATCGATACCAAGCTTAAGGGCCAATAGGGCCAGGGATAGCTCAAAAGAGAGGTCCCAATAATATAATGGTATCATCCTACGTTGGTGCGTAGTTCTGGGGCATATGGTGATCGACCCTTAGCCTGTTCGGTGCTAGACTCTTTGATCTTGGGCAGAATTGCATGCCCAAGTGATACTCAAACGCTTCATTTCGTCTTGTTTATCGATTGTTATGTGTACATTCCCATGTGATATTTAGTAGAAATGTGAATTTATACTAACCAACATGATTAGTGTTATTTTGCAGGTAAAATGGAATTTTGGGAAGCTAAGATATATGTTGGTAAAATCGGGAATGGACTTGGAAACAAGGAGTGGAAAAGGACATGGAAAATCAGCAAAAACAAGGGCTCCACAATGGAGCCGTGTCACGTTGCCATCGCGGAGGCACTCTGCCTCAGATGAAATAAATTTGGACATTTCCAATGGAGGTGTGCGATAGCACCGTGTCACGTTGGCCAGGCTCCGCGATGCAGGTCGTGGCACGTTGAGGTTAAATTGCCTGGAAGGCCGACTTCCAGTGAAGGTCCGCGATACCTCCGTGGCACAGAGGGAGTGCTCCGCGATACACTCCATGCCACGTTGCTTGTTATTCCGGGAAAAATTCTCAATAGTATAAATAGCACACTTAGGTTTTATTTTAACACATGCTGACTTGGTTGAGGAAGAATGTTGGTTACAGGCAGTTGAGGGGACGAAAATTCTAGGGTTCTTCTCTATCTCTTTCTCTTTATCTCAATTGTTTGTATGAATTCTACTTATTTGATGATGTTAAATACACAAATGAGTTGCTAAATTCACTTTTTGCTGAGGTTAAGAACAATTGTTGTTAAATGTAATTGTTAATCATTTCGGCTTTCATCTTTTCTTCAATGGTTGTTCTATCAATTCTTGTTCTTACTGCATTAATGTTTGACCAATGTTAATGTATATCTAAAAAATCCAATTTTGATTTTGAAAAGGAAAGAAATTGGGAAGATGTGAATTGGTAGGATATGATCTCTTTTTAGTTTGGAAAATTGAGAATTGATTTACATTCAGAATACAAATATACCTAAAAGTCTTATTAGTCAATTAAGGAATCGGGAATGTATGGCTAGAACATGAAATACTTTTATCACGAAAATGTAAATTAAGGCTCATGATTCTTAAATTGGATAGGAGTCGAAAGTTTCAATCGGTAGACAATAATTCTTGACTAGAAACCGAAGGAAAGATTAACTGAATTATATTGATAAATTAATTCCCTGCATGTTCGTTTTAACCTTAGCTTGCTCATTACTATTGTTCAGACTCACTTTATAATTTTGACTTAGATTCTTATTAATTAGTAAACTCAAGCTCTCAAAATATTATTTATTTGGTTGTCTGCATTGTTAAGGATATCGTTCATTAACACTTATTTTAATTAGTATCGTAGCTCAGGCCCTGTAGGATCGATACTTGGCTTTACTTAAGCCACTTTACTACTTGTTCGACCACGTGCACTTGCGTGTAGTCACCACAGAAGCCGAACAAGTTTTGGCGCCGTTGCTGGGGACTGAGAATTGGTAAAATTATTTTCTTAGTGTTAGTTTACAAATTCTATTTAAGTGCTGACAACATGATCTTAGCCTTTCTCTTGCAGATATTGAATTCTTCTGAACATTGGAAAGAGACAAGGAGTTGGTGGATTCATACATAGAGCCGGAAAGACAACTTCATCGTCAAAGAAGGGAAGCTAAAGAGAAAAAGCTACAGTTGCTCAGACAGGCAATTCTGGAGCAACAACAGAATCCACCACTTGTGATGGCAGTGTTAGTGCCCGAGGAAATGGCAGCTAGGCCGGTTCGCGAAGTGGCAATCCCACATGCTAACAATGTTACATCAAGTATTGGTAGGCCAGAGACAGGAGGGAGGTTTGAGCTTAAAAAGAACATGGTGCAATTGTTGCACACCTGCGGGCAATTCACAGGTCTCCCTCATGAAGATCCACAACAACATCTCCAAAAGTTTTTGGAGATAAGTGATACTTACATTCCCGTTGGAGTATGCTTACATTATTCCCATTTTCATTATTGGGGGAAGTAAAGAGGTGGTTGAAAGCTGAACCACCTAACTCTATCACTACTTGGGATGATCTTGCAAGAAAGTTTTTGATAAGATTCTTTCCATCTAGGAAAACAGCAAGACATAGAAGTCAGATTCTATGTTTTAAACAAAGAGAGGGGGAGAATCTGTATCAAGCTTAGGAAAGGTTCAAATCATTGCTAAGGGATTGTCCTCACCGTCACTAGTCAAATGATATGTTGGTGCATACTTTCATAGAGGGTTTGGAACCCCACACAAAAATTTTGCTAGACTCAGCAGTTGGGGGACAAGCATTAGAAAAGACTTATGAGGAGATGTATACTTTGTTAAATCGTATTTCACAGGGAAATACAGAGTGGAATGCGGACTCTTCAAGAGGAGGAACAAGGAAAGCGACAGGAGTCTTTGAGGTGGATGGTTTTACAGCTATCGCTGCACAGATAGCTGCATTGCAAAATAAGCTCAACACCCACTTCAGCAGTATGAGTTTGAATCAACCACAAGCCCCAGTTAATGTAGTGCAGCAGGTTTGGTGTGAAGTATGCGGTAGTAATGAACACTCAGCTGAGTGTTGTGGTGCAAATCCAGATTCAGTGAACTTTATGGGGAACGTCCAGAGAAATAATCACAAGCAGTATGGCAATAATTACAACTCAAACTGGAGGAATCATCCGAATTTCTCTTAGGGTAGTAACAGCCATCAAGGGCAGAGTTCGAATTAGGGTATGTAGAGAAATCAAGGGGGGCAGCAGAATTATCAGTCTCAACACAGAGGAAACAATGCACCTTCTCCACCAACCAATATCATTGAGGAAATGTTCAAAACAATGATTGCTAACCAAGCTCAAATGTAGGCTGATTATGTGAAATTAGCGGCAGACTTTAAAAACCAACAGTTAGCTACAAAGGCGTTGGAGTACCAGTTTGGACAACTAGCTGGAGCTCACAACACCAGGCCCAGAGGAGGACCACCGAGTGACACTGACCTGAATCCCAAGCAGGTCAATGCAGTGACCACAAGGAGTGGATTACAACTCAAGGAGGTGGAACCAGAAATATCATCTCAGCAATCAGGAGCAGTGGAAAAAGAGAGGGAACATGATGATGAGAGGAGGAAGGAGAAGACAGCTGAAGCAGAAAGACCACCACCCCCGTTCCCTCAAAGATTAAAGAAACACAAGGAGGAAGCTTGTTTTAAAAAGTTCATGGAGGTGCTTAAATAGGTACACATTAATTTACCTTTGGTTGATGTTTTGCAGGGAGTGCCTAAATATGCAAAGTATATCAAGGACATCGTAGCTAACAAAAGCAGATTGACGGAGTATGCTACGGTGACGCTTACTAAGGAGTGCACTTCCCGAATTCAAAACAGGTTGCCAACAAAGATCAAGGACCCTGGGAGCTTTACAATTCAGATCACAATCGGGCAAAGTATCTGAGCTCACGGATTATGTGATTTGGGAGCGAGCATAAACTTGATGCCGACATCGATGTTCAAGAAGTTGGGGCTGGGCAGTCCTAGACCAACTACAATGATCTTGCAGTTAGCGGATCATTCTTTGGCCAAACCAGATGGCATTGTGGAGGACGTGCTGGTGCAAGTGGGCTCCCTCATCTTCCCAGTACATTTTATTGTCTTAGATTTTGAGTCGGATGCGGAAGTCCTATTTATTTTGGGACGTCCTTTCTTGGAAATCGGGAGAGCTTTGATTGATGTAGTTGCAGGCCAGCTAACCATGCGAGCGCATGAAAAAGTGGAGGTATTTGATGTGTATAAGGCGATGAAGCTTCCATCCATCTATGAGGAGCTTTCAGCAATTAATGTGCTTAACCAATAAGAAATTCTTCAGATTGTTGATTCTCAAGATCCATTGGAGAGAGTGTTGATGAGCTTCGATCATTTCGAAGATAGAGATACTTATGAGATGGTGCAAATGCTAAATGAATCAAAATGGTATCTCAGGAAGCAAGACTTTTAGCCGTTGATGAGGTCCCTGGAACCATTGCCAAAACCATCTATTGAGGAAGCACCAAAACTGGAGTTGAAGACATTGCCTCCACATCTGAAATACGTCTTTTTGGGGGAAGATGACACCTTGCCAGTCAACATCTCCGCAGAATTGACGGAGGCATAGGTAAAGGATGCATTGGTGGTTCTCAAGAGGAGGAAGAAAGCAATGGGCTGGCAAATGTCAGACATTCGAGGTATCAATCCATCTTTTTGCACACACAGAATTTACATGGAGGAAGGAGAAAATCCAATTGTACAATATCAGAGGAGGTTGAATCCGATGATGAAGGATGTGGTCAGGAAGGAAGTGATTAAATGGCTTGATGCAGGTGTGGTCTATCCTATTTCAGACAGTGAATGGGTCAGCCCCATTCAGTGTGTCCCAAAGAAAGGAGGGATGACCGTGGTCACCAATGAGAAAAATGAGCTGATCCCTACACACACAGTCACAGGATGGTGGATTTGCATGGACTATAGAAAGCTCAATGAGGCCACAAGGAAAGATCACTATCCTATCCCATTTATTGATCAGATATTGGACAAATTGGCTGGTCAAGAATATTATTGTTTCCTTGATGGCTATTCTGGCTATAACCAGATAGCCATAGCACTGGAGGACCAGGAGAAAACTACTTTCACATGTCCTTGTGGGACATATGCTTTCCGGTGGATGCCATTTGGTTTATGCAATGCACCCGCCACATTCCAGAGATGCTTGATAGCGATCTTCCACGATATGGTGGAAGATTTTGTCGAGGTATTTATGGATGATTTTTCTGTGTTCGGTAATTCGTTTGCTACTTGTTTGCAGAATCTTGACAGGGTGCTAGCTCATTGTGAAGAATCCAACCTTGTACTCAACTGGGAGAAATGTCATTTCTTAGTCAAGGAGGGTATCGTCCTTGGCCATAAAGTGTCTTGCAAGGGGTTGGAAGTCGATCGTGCAAAGATCGAGGTTATTGAAAAGCTACCACCACCTTTGTCAGTGAAGGGTGTTCGCAGTTTTCTCGGACATGCAGGGTTCTACAGACGGTTCATCAAGAACTTCTCTAAAATTTCTAGACCAATATGCAGGTTGCTAGAAAAAGAGGTGAAGTTCGAGTTTGATGAGGATTGTGTCAAAGCATTCGATGAGTTGAAACAGAAGTTGATAGAAGAACCTATCCTCGTTTCTCCGGATTGGGAGCAACCATTTGAATTAATGTGTGATGCAAGCGATGTGGCTGTAGCAGTTGTATTGGGGCAGCGGAGGAATAGAATTTTTCATTGTATTTATTATGCAAGAAAAACACTGGACGCAGCCTAAGTCAATTATACAGTCACAGAAAAGGAGATTCTAGCATTGGTGTTCGCGTTTGATAAATTCAGGTCCTATTTGGTGGGTTCAAGAGTGGAGGTGTATACCGATCATGCAGCGATTCGGTATTTGTTTAACAAGAAGGATGCAAAGCCCAGGTTGATTAGATGGATCTTGTTGTTACAAGAGTTTGACCTAGAAATTCGGAACAGAAAGGGGAGCGAGAATCAAGTGGCAGATCACCTATCGCGATCGGAAAGCCGATCGCATGTGAAGGAAGGTGACAACATCAACGAAGAGTTCCCGGATGAGCAGCTCTTGGAAATAAGGGAAGCTGAAATCCCTTGGTATGCAGACATTGTGACTTTGCTAGTGAGTGGAGTCTATCTACCGGAGGCTACGACTCAGCAGAGAAAGAAGTTAAGACATGATTGTAGGTATTATATTTGGGATAAGCCATACTTTTTTAAGCAGGGACTGGATCAGGTAATGAGAAGATGCATTCCGGAGAGCCAGATTGCAGAAGTGTTGAGGAGTTGTCACTCTTGATTGTATGGAGGGCACCACGGAGGCGAGCGGAGAGCACACAAGGTGCTACAGTCAGGTTTCTTTTGGCCTACACTATTCAGAGACTCTATGGCATATGTAAAAATGTGTGATAGATGTCAAAGAACAGGCACAATTGGTAGAAGGCAAGAAATGCCACTGCAGCAGATATTAGAAGTGGAGATCATTGATGTATGGGGTATAGATTTCATGGGCCCGTTCCCACCGTCATTTGGTAATCATTATCATCTTGGTGGCCGTTGATTATGTATCAAAGTGGGTTGAAGCAATAGCTTGCCCCAGGAATGACAACAAGGTGGTAACAAAATTTGTGAAAAAGCGCATTTTCACCAGGTTCGGGTCACCCCTAGCCATTATCAGTGATGGAGGGGCTCATTTTGTAAATGCAAGTTTCAAGAATTTGCTAGCTAAGTATGGGGTGTGCCACAAGGTAGCAACAACATATCACCCCCAAACTAGTGGGCAAGTGGAGGTGTCGAATAGAGAAGTAAAGCAGATTCTACAGAAGACAGTGAATGCACAACGTAGTGATTGGTCAAGCAAACTCGATGATGCGTTGTGGGCTTATAGAACTGCGTACAAGACACAAATTGGGACTTCTCCATACAGATTGGTCTATGAAAAGGCGTGTCATCTGCCTGTGGAGCTAGAACACCGAGCTTTCTAGGCCGTGAGGAAATTGAACATGGATCTAGAGCTAGCGGGGAAGAAGAGGCTGATGCAACTCAGCGAACTTGATGAGCTTCGTTGGCATGCCTATGAAAGCGCCAAGTGCTACAAAGAGAAAATAAAGAGGTGGCACGATAAGCATATGGTGCATCGGATCTTTGAGCCGGGGCAGAAAGTATTTCTATTCAATTCAAGATTGAGTCTTTTTCCCGGAAAAGTGCAGTCCAAATGGTCAAGGCCGTTTGAGGTGGTAAGAATGACCCCGCACGGAGCGGTGGAGTTGTGGCAAGAAGATAGAAGTGCCACGTTCTTAGTAAATGGGCAGCGATGTAAGCATTATTGGGGTGAGGACGTTATTTGAGAGAAGACGTCCATCAATCTAGAGGATGATTGAACGTGAATGACGTCGAGATGCGACGGTAAATCAGGCGCTGCACGGAAGGCAACCCATGAAATTGTTGTAATAGATGTGTAGAAATACTTGAAAAAAAAATAAAAATAAAATAAATAAATAAATAAAAATTTTGTTTTGTGTTGAAACCTACGAATTCTAACCAATTTCTTGTGGTAAAGTGATTTTCAGGTGGAACGGAGGGCAAAAATGCAAAGAAACGCAAAGGAAAAAATTGAGGTGAGGAAAATAAAAATTGACACATTACAGTGAGCCTACGCGATGGCTCTGTGTCACGGAGGGGGTGCTCCGAGTTACCCTCCATGACACGTTGAAGAGTGTTCCGGATTTTTTAAGAGAACACTGGCACAATGGCTCCGTGTCACGGAGGGGGTGCTCCGTGTCACCCTCCGTGACACGTTGAGTGTTATTTCGCGTCGGGTCACACCGGGTCGTCTGGTAACCCATGCGAAATATCTCTTTAAAACCCCGATTTACCTCAATTTCTTCATTATTTTCCCTTTCCTCCACGACAAACACCCCAAATTCCCTTCTCCCCCAACGTAACACAGACCTAAGCATCGATTTTATTTGAGTTTTCATCAATTTCATCGGATTAAAGGTATGTTCTTGAACTTTACCTCATTTTTGCTTGAATTTTCGATTCTTGAACATGTGGAGTGATTGAAACTTGCCCTAAGTGAAAATTAAGCTTGAATTCATTTAAGTTATGATTGATTGATGTTCATAGTATCCATGTAAGTATATGAACTCGATGAATGCATGTGTTATTGAATTTTTCCGAAGTTGTAGCTATGGTTGGAAATTGAATATGAAGAAGACTAAAATTGTTTGAAATGTGGAACAAAATTGGGTTGTGCTTGTTGGGTGAATTGAATTATGTTGTGATTAATGTTGAATATGCTACGCAGACAAGGGGTTTTCGGGAGAATAAAATTGGTGAATTGCATAGGGTGTTGAGAAAAAAAAATTGGCTAAGTGCTATGATGTTGAAAGTGAATCGATGGCGATAATTTTATTCATGGTACGAAGTCTGAGTAGTACATAGTAATTGTTCCATAGAATTATATGAATGCACTAAGCCGGTTGAATGTTAGGAATGAGAAAAATCATGAATGTCTTGTTGAATTGTTTTGATTGTGGCTAAAGACTAAGTGTGGGGTGACCTAATTAAACCCAACCTTAGTTGAAGCTAATTGTGACTTGAATAACATTGGGATTGTATGTTTGATTTTACAGGAACAATGTCAGGCAGGCAAGACAAGGGAAAGGGCGCATCCACATCGAGCGCTAGCAGAAAAAGAATAAGATTGGGAACAACAGTTCCAGCAACACCAGCAGTTTTGAGGGGCCAACGCCGACAATACGGAACCCGATGGGTGACTGATGAAGGGAAGAAATGGTATGCGAAACACAAAGAAACCAAATACTTCCCGGAAGAGCATATATCAAGGGAGCCGCTGGCACAGGAATTCCCGCGGATCGTACACTGGATTGACACCACTGGGCTTAACTTCATCTTCGAAGAGCCCAGGGAGTGCAATCTCCATCTGATTTGGGAGTTCTATGGCAACTGGAACCCGACCCTCCGCAGTCACACTGTCAAGATCAGGGGACAGGTTGTGACTTTTGAGCCCCATCAACTGAATACTATCTTGGGGGCGCGGGACACAAACGCCCATGTACTCCGGCAGCTGAACATCACTCCACCTTATGCGGACATCAAACGCACTCTATGTGGAGCCCGTTTGACAGCAAGGTGGAGCAGGCACAAGGAGAGGGGCTACCACCAGACGTTGCCCTACTCGCAGATGAACAGGGAAGCCAGGATCTGGCTTAAAATTATGTGCTCATGCTTGATTCCGGGGGTGCACATGACAGATGTCACCGGGGACCGAGTCTTCTTGGTGTATGCCCTGATGAAGGGGCTTGAAATAAATGTTGGGGCGGTGATCATCTCCGCCATGAAGAGAGCCCGACTGCATCAGGGGCACAAATACGGGTTTGGTGGTTTGCTTACCACGTTCCTGAGGGGCCATGATATCGAGGAGGAGGCCTTGGATTACATCCCACAGATTGACAGGCATGCCTTGGATGTCACCAAAACCAAGGCACCTGACCCTACTCATGGGCCGGTGCTCACACAAGCCGAGTGACATGCTCGGGATGATTAGTATATGGCCCGCATGTACGTGATGCAGATGCTGCAGTTGCGTATTGGCGGGAGGCCCCAACGGAGGATGAGCTGTGGCAACTCGAGCTGGATTATCCATTCGGCGAGAATGCTAGAGCTCTATGTAGAGTGGGGCCAGCGTTTGTGGAGCCCATAGATGATAATGTCCCCACTGATGAGGGGACACGTCGGGAGGACTCAGATGTTGAGTCAGATGAGGACAGCGGGGGCGGTTCTGATATGGTTGATGAGGAAAGGGCACCTGATGAAGAAGTTGAATACTTCGATTGATCAGGGAGTTTCACCACCCACCTTTGTGATATGTTCAAATTTTGTGAACACTGGGACAGTGTTCGGTTTAAGTGTGGGGTGGGAGTAGTTAGGTGCTAGCTACTTTGTTTTTGTTTATGTTTATGTTTTGTGTTGTTGTTGTGCCTATGAAAAATGTGACCATGTGACTTTGTGTGGTGTATTGGTAATTAAGTTGGTATTGTAATGAATGTTAAGATGTTATGTGTTGTGTTGAGCTGTGGTTGAATAGTTTGTGGAATGGTTGTTGTGTAAATATTTTTGTTTTCTATCGAAATTATCAAAAATTTTAAAATTTTTTGTTGAATTTCTTTTATGTTGGGTTTCTCGACCTTTGTTTTCAGTGCTTTTACCGAGAATAGTCCCATTGAACCAAAATCGTAGATAGTGACCGTTCCGTATGATGGATGGATGACGACCGTCTTAAGGGAAATGTAGTCGATAGGAGTAGTTTTTCTTTCTTTTCTTTCTTTTGTTTGTGTCCCAAACGTGTTGTTACTTCATGGTTCAGAATTCTTGTTACATGTTGTACATGATATTAAGATGCAAAGGTGACTCGTGTGAAAGCATGCAAATGTGTTAACATGTTGAGATACCTAGGCCATAGAGTTCGATTCGGTGTGATCGAGGCTTAATAGTGAATTCTTGTAATTAGCTGTTTGAAGAGTCTATGAATATGTCTTGAGTTGAGCATGTGCAATGAGCGTGAGCTGAGGTTTCGATTATTCCATGCTATTGTGAAGTTTCTAGAACTTGCCTGTTGTGTGTACTAAACGAAATGAAGGATGTGTATTGTAGGAAAGGATGTAGGCGTTTCTTTGATTAAACCGAAAGTTTCTCCATTATCATACCTACCTTGAATGTGCATCCTAGTTAGCCCCATTTATCCTTTAGCCTTTTTTTCTTTCTTTGAAGAGTTACAAACTGAGCTTAATCCCTTTTTTTTCGTTAGCCGTGAATTTGATCCAAAACTCTTAAGCGCTGAAGAAAAATAATTTTCCCCACAATGTAAAGGAGTACAAAGTGTGAAATGGAAGGAAAAGCGGAAGTGGTGAAAGTTAAAGAAAAGGTCAAAGGTGCACTTCCTGAAATTGGATAAAATAAAGATTTATAACTAATCTTTGCTAGTAAGTCGAGTGTGCCTAAAGAAATGAGAACAAAAACAAACAAAAAAAATTTCTTCAAGGATGGGAGGATGAAGGAAGAAAAAAATGGCCGTAATGATGGTGGGATGTATTGAAAAGCGCTTAAGGAAGCTAGTTCCTATTATTGGTTAGCCCAGTATTTGCTAGTTCCTTAGCTTACATTACAACCCGTTAAGTACTACATGATCTTACATCACTCGTCCTTATATTAGTGGAGTAATACACTAGAGGCAAGCCTATGGTTCATGACATGATGCATGTGAATTCTTTGGGAGACAGAGAGAAATTGTATTCATATACCCCTACATGTAGTGCTTTGGAAATCATATGATAGCAAATGGGGTATTTTTCTTGTTTTGTGGGGGCACATGCTTGACGAGAGATTAATTTTGTGTTGGATGTCTTGATCAGGTTATTTGCATGAGTTTGCCAAGATCGAGAATTGATTCTTGAGCTTAGGAGATCTTAATATGATGTACTTCATTGTTTTGATGAGAACATGCATGTTTTCTTGATGACTTGCTATATTAAATAATCGGTATAGCCGTAGCTTGAATTGTTGAGCCAAAGTAGCTATGCTGAGTATCAATTGCATGAGATGTGAGAATATTGTTTGAGGACGAACAAGGTTTTAAGTGTTGGGTAAGTGATCTTGGGAAGAATTGCATGCCCAAGTGATCGTCAAACGCTTCATTTCGTCTTGTTTATCGATTGTTATGTGTACATTCCCATGTGATTTTTTATGATTAGTGTTGTTTTGTAGGTAAAATGGAATTTTGGGAAGCTAAGATACATGTTGGTAAAATCGGGAATGGACTTGGAAACACGGAGTGGAAAAGGACATGGAAGATCAGCAAAAACAAGGGCTCCGCGATGGAGCCGTGTCATGTTGCCATCGCGGAGGCACTCTGCCTCAGATGAAATAAATTTGGCATTTTCAAGTGGAGGTGCACGATAGCACCGTGTCACGTTGGCCAGGCTCCGTGATGCACACCGTGGCACGTTGAGGTTAAATTGCCTGGGAGGCCGACTTCCAGTGAAGGTCCGCGATACCTCCGTGGCACGTAGGGAGTGCTCCGCGATACACTCCGTCCCACATTGCTTGTTATTCCGGAAAAAATTCTCAATAGCATAAATAGCACACTTAGGTTTTATTTTAAACATGCTGACTTTGTTGAGGAAGAACATGGGTTACAGGCAGTTGAGGGGACGAAAATTCTAGGGTTCTTCTCTATCTCTTTTTCTTTTATCTCAATTGTTTGTATGAATTCTACTTATTTGATGATGTTAAATCCACAAATGAGTGACTAAATTCACTTCTTGCTGAGGTTAAGAACAATTGTAGTGGAATATAATTGTTATTCATTTGTTTTCATCTTTTCTTCAATGGTTGTTCTACCAATTCTTGTTCTTACTGCATTAATGCTTAGCCAATGTTAATGTATATCTAAAAAATCCAATTTTGATTTTGAAAACGAAAGAAATTGGGAACATGTGAATTGGTAGGATATGATCTCTTCTTAGTTTGGAAAATTGAGAATTGATTTACATTCAAAATAGAAATATATCTGAAAGTCTTATTAGTCAATTAAGGAATCGGGAATGTATGGCTAGATCATGAAATCCTTTTATCACAAAAATGTAGATTAAGGCTCATGATGCTTAAATTGGATAGGAGTCGAAAGTTCCAATCCTTAGGCAA
This sequence comes from Datura wrightii, assembly GCA_035772735.1. Classification (NCBI taxonomy): domain Eukaryota; kingdom Viridiplantae; phylum Streptophyta; class Magnoliopsida; order Solanales; family Solanaceae; genus Datura; species Datura wrightii. Next base: position 51,800,469 of record JASDFA010000006.1, on the reverse strand, counting down.
TAATTCTTGACTAGCAATCGAAGGAAAGATTAACTGAATTGTATTGATAAATTAATTTCGTGCATGTTCGTTTTAACCTCCGCTTGCTCATTACTATTGTTCAGACTCACTTTATAATTTTGCCTTAGATTCTTATTAATTAGTAAACTCAAGCTCTCAAAATATTATTTATTTGGTTGTCTGCATTGTTAAGGATATAGTTCATTAACACTTAGGTTAATTAGTACTGTAGCTCAGTCCCCGTGGGATCGATACTTGGCTTTAATTAAGCCACTTTACTACTTGTTCGACCACGTGCACTTGCGTGTAGTCACCACAGAAGCCGAACACTCTTCTCCAAAAACATGCATTTCTCTACATCGTATATAAAGAAGCTAAATATCGTCTATTGATGAAGCTCAAGATGCAATCATGTATAACTCAAAATAATATGACAAGAAGCTCAACATTGTCCTTTGACAAAGCTCAATAATGAAATCATGCATAGACTCGATATCATATGAAAATGAAGCTCAACATTGTCCTTTGACAAAGCTCAATAATGACATACATCTCAATTATGAACTTATGCATATGAGAAACTTTAATGTGAAACATACCACAAGCTAATAATATAAAATTTGGGGAGACTTTGCTCCAACCAATGTGATAAGCTTATTTCGGGAAAATCATCATTGTAAATCAAGATGTGGGCATTTCCCAAAGCTTTACCATACTTGGATCTACTCAATTCATTTTGAAAATAATATCAGAATCATGGGTAGCTTTAGAAACATACTTTTCATTATCAAATCTCATCATCATCATTCTATTCTTTTCATGAACTTCTCGTCCATGGGCATTTAATTTCATAATTTTAAAGAAACACAATTTTTGATTTTAAACAATTTAAAATCTTCCCAAGATTCACAATTCATCAATAGAAACATAGTCTAATCGTACCCATGTATAGAAATTGAAGAATTATGCAATTGGGTTAAACTCCCATAACTTGATCATATGAATTTCTCATACTTAGCTAGAGATTTGGGCATGGGTGAGGAAGTAAACATCCACTCATAATCCTACATACCTGGGAGTGATGATTTTACCACTTCTCTAATTGCCCAAGATGAGAGTCTAATGGAAACCTTCAAAACTTGTTCTAAATCCTCACTTCAAACTCTCATGTTTGCATGCATGGAATGAACTAGCTTAGAATAGGTCCCCTCCCCCTCTTAATACCTTGTAAAGAGAGCCTTAAATGACGTAGTATAGGCCCTTAGAACTTAGGAATGATGGAAATACCCTTACTGAAATCGCAGAAAAACTGCTCACTGGACCAAACTACGGACAACCCTAGGGGTCGTTGGAGGATACCACTACCCGTGATATCTGTCCGTGCTATGCACTGCCTAAGCCTTCTCTGGGAATCAGACCACAGATAGTCAAGACAACTTGTACTTAGGTCTAACGGGTCATCTAATCGCCTTCCTGAATCTTCTGAACTTCCCCACGACGAGTCTCACCATGACTCGTTGTTGGCTCGAACGAGTTGTGGTATCCGTCCGTCAAATACACTGGCAATTTAGGATCCCTTACCATGACTCAAGACAATGGATCGTTGCATACCACGGTGGGTCGTTTGATGACCCGTTATATTCCCCAAATGCTAAGCCCATATCTTACCATGACAATAAATGACGAGTTGTTGTTTCTTACAACGAGTCGTTACATCAATCGTTATTTACACTGCCACACAAACATCTGAACCCATGACTCCTAAAAATGGCTTGTGGTTTGAAACCACGAGTCGTTACTTCACTCGTCCTGTGTTATTTTTTCCAGTTTCTACAGATTTCAGATTTAACTCCCGGGTCTTTTTCTTAGGCACTTCCAGGGTATTATAATATCTCCCCCATCGGAACATTCATCCTCAAATATTGGAAACAAGAAGAAACCAGAAACATGCAATTATCATAATCAAATAATGATCATTTTACCCGAAAACTAACGGAATGACTACCTCCGAAGAGAACTACATAGCTGAACTGAATTCAGACATCACATACATCTATTATATCATAAATCAAACTTGTGCACATGAACTGAACATGGAAACTGATTAAAGAATTACGGAAAAACTGATTTCCCCAACTTAAACTGAACCGTTAGGGAACAGGTGAGGGTATTTAGCTACCACAACCGCTTAGGCCTCCCACATAGTTCCCTCAACATGCTTATTTCTCCATAACACCTTCACCGAAGCTACTTCTTTGTTCCTTAGCCTTCGAACCTGACGATCGAAGATTGAAACTGGAATTTTCTCATAACTGAGGCTATCTCCCACACCAATGCTTTCCACCAGGACAACTAAAGATGGATCACCCAAACACTTTTTCAAGAGTGATACATGAAAGGCGGGATGAACTGAAGATAACTCTGATGGCAAGTCCAACTCATACAATACCTTACCAACTCTTCTCAAAACCCGGTAGGGAAAAACATAACAGAGAGTGAGTTTTCCTGTCTTTCCGAACTGCATGACTCCCTTCATGGGAGATACCTTTAGAAATACCCAATTGTCTACCTAAAACTCCAAATCCCTTCTTCTCACATTAGCATATGATTTATGATGACTCTGAGCGGTTTTTAACTGGTCCTTTATCAACTGGACCTTTACCATAGCCTTATGAACCGAATCAAGCACTATCATAGATGCCTTACCAACTTCAAACCATCCCATGGGCGATCTACACCTCCACCTATAAAGAGCCTCGAACGGTGCCATCTGGATGCTGGAGTGATAACTGTTATTGTAAGAAAACTCGATCAAGGGAAAGTGATCACCCCAATTACCTTTGAAGTCCATCACACATTCTCTCAACACATCCTCAAGAGTCTGGATTATTCGTTCAACTTGGTTATCTGTTTGCGGATGAAAGGCTGTACTGAACTTAACCTGAGTCCCAAGCTCCTTTTGAAAAGACCGCCAGAATTGGGAGGTAAACTGAGTACCTCAGTCTAAAATTATAGACAAGGGCACTCCATGAAGTCAAACCAACTCCCGAATATATAATTTGGCATAATCATTCGCTGAATCTGTGGTTTTGACCGTTAGAAAGTGTGCAGCCTTGGTTAACCGGTCGACCACCACCCAAATGGAGTCATATTATCGGCGAGTATGGGGTAGGCCTGTAATGAAATCCATATTAATCTCTTCCCACTTCCAAGTAGGAATGCTAATATCCGGAAGTACGCCTCCCGACCTTTAATGCTCGACTTTCACTTACTGACAGTTCGGGCACTTAGCTATGAATTCTGCAATATCCTTCTATATGTCGTTCCACCAATATATTTCCCGCAAATCATGATACATATTGGTTGCACCCAGATAGACAGAATACCTAGATACATGCGCCTCATGCAATATCTGATCCCTCAAATTATCAACATCTGGAACACATAGACGATCCTGGTACCGCAGCACCCCATCTCCCCATTGGGAGAAGACCTCCACCTTCTGACTTCCAATGGCTTCCTTCAGCTTTATCAAAATTGGATCCTCATCTTGTCTGTCTTTCACATTTGTTACCAAGGACAATTCTTATCCATTTTGCACAATAATGTAGCCATCGGTCGAGTTGACCGATATAACTCCCATCATCGCAAGTCGATGGACATCTTTCACCAACTCCTTCTTTCCTTCATCCATGTGGGACACACTCTCCATAGAGATCCTACTAAGCGTGTCCGCTACCACATTAGCCTTACCCGGATGGTAAAGGACTCTCAAGTCGTAGTCCTTTAGCAGCTCCAACCACCTCCTTTACCGAAGATTGAGATCTTTCTGCGTGAACATATATTGCAAGCTTTTGTGATTCCTGAATACATCCACATAGACCCCATACAAGTAATGTCGCCATATCTTCAATGCAAACACCACCACGACCAACTCAAGATCATGGGTCAGATAATTCTTCTCATGGACTTTCAGCTATCTTGAGGCGTATGCTATCACTTTCCCATGATGCATCAACACACACCAGAGTCCGATTCTCAAAGCGTCACAATATACCACAAAACCATCAGTACCCTCGGGTAGGGTCAACACTAGAGCTGAAGTGGGTTGAGTCTTCAACTCTTGGAAGCTTTTCTCACAAGGCTCTAACCATTGAAACTTTACCTTCTTCTGATTCAACTTGGTCAAAGGTGCCACAATAGATGAAAAGCCCTCAATAAATCTCCAATAGTAACTCGCTTAGCCCAAAAAGCTCCTGATATCTGATGGGTTCACCGGCCTGGGCTAATTCTTCACCACCTCAATTTTCTGAGAATCCACCCTTATGCCCTCAATCGATACCATATGGCCCAAAAATGCCACAGCGTCCAACTGAAATTCACACTTGCTGAACTTTGCATAAAATTGACGATCCTTGAGGGTCTAAAGCACTACTCTCAAGTGAGCAGCGTGCTCCTCCTCTCTTTGAGAGTATATATGGATGTCATCAATGAACACAATCACGAACATGTCCAAATATGTCTTCAACACCCTATTCATTAGATCCATAAAAGCTGCAGGGGCTGGATAGTCCAAAAGATATAACAACAAATTCGCAGTGACCATGCCTAGTCTTGAAAGTAGTTTCGAGGATATCACTCTCCCGAACCCTGAGCTGGTGATACTCGGACCTGAGATCAATCTTGGAGAAAAATTTTCACCCTGAAGCTGGTCAAATAAATCATCGATCCTGGGTAACGAATACTTGTTCTTAACGGTGACCTTGTTCAACTACCTATAATCATTACACATCTGAAGAAAACCATCTTTCTTTCGAACAAATAGGACTGGTACACCCCATGGGGACTTACTCGGCCTAATAAAGACCTTATTTAACAGGTCCTTCAACTGATCCTTAAACTCTATTAGCTTAGATGGAGCCATTCTGTAGGGCAGAATAGGTATAGGCTGTGTGTCGGGAAGAACATCTATACCGAAATCAATATCCCGCTCGGGAGGGATACTTGGAAAATCATGAGGAAATACCTCTGGATATTCACGTACGATTGGAACTGACTGAATATTCAGGGTTTCGGACTTGACATCCTTAACCCTAACTAGATGGTACATGCAACCCTTAGAAGTCAACTTTCTAGCCCTAAGGTAGGAAACAAATCGACGTACAGGAACAACTGAGATACCCTTCCACTCTAAGGCCGGCTCACCCAGAAATCTGAACTCTACTGCCCGGGTTCTACAATTAACTGAAGAATAACATGCCAATAGTCATTCCATGCTGAGAATAATATCAATATTGGTCATGGATAACTCTATCAAGTCTGCTGAGGTGGCCTTATGAAGGACTAAGACTGCCCAACCTTTATATACCCGTCTAGCTATAACTAAGTCACCTATTCAAGTAGAAATTGAGAAGGGCTCTGACAAGATATCGGGTCTGACTCCGAAGCTACTGGCTACATGTGGTGTCACCAAAGATAGGGTAGCCCCAGGATCTAGCAAAGCTTATACATCAATATGAAAAACTCTCAACATACTGGTGACCACATCTGGTGAGGCCTCCTACTCTTGACGGGTGGCTAAGGCATAGAATGTGTTTTGGCGCTAATTGTCAGCTAAGCTAGTAGATGCCCCCTGATGTGCTATGCGTGGGGGAGGGGCTGCTGAACTAGAAGTTGGGCCTCGGCCCCCAACCTGATCCTACCTCACAGCTGGGCAATCTCGAAGCATGTGCCCAGGCTGCCCACACCCAAAACAAGCACCTGAACCTACCAAGTACTAGCCTGTGTGCCCCCGACCAAATCTGCAACAAGTTGGGATGCTAGAATCCGCGGGTCTGCTACTTTGACCCCTCGAGCCTGACGCTCTCCCTCTCTAATCATTTTTGGGCATAAATGGCACACTCAATGCTAAAGATACCAAGGCTGATGATCTCTGGTGAGTCTGCTGTCGGTGTCCACCACCGAACCTCTGCTGAGAGAATCTATGATCCTCGGTCCTAGCCCTCTTGGCCTCCCTCTCCCTCGAATGTGTCGTCTCCATCTACTGGGCGTACAACACTATGTGAGGGAAGTCCATATCCTGGTGAAGTATAGCAATCCGACACTCCTTGTCCAAATACCCTGTTATACCATGAACAAACCTGCTCACCTATGCCCTCTGGTCAGCCACTACCTCTGGGGCATATTTCGATAGGTGAGTGAACTCTAGGGAATACTCTTGCACTATCATCCTCCCCTTCTTCAAGTTTACAAACTTAGCTGCCTTCAGCTCCCTTACCTCCGGAGGAAAGAACCGATCTAGGAATGCAACCTGAAACTCCTCCCACGTGATTGAACTCGCTCCTGCGACCCTGCTATCCTTCCATTGGCGAAACTAGATATGTGCCACCTCGTTCAAATGGAAGGAGGCCAACTCTACGCACTTAACACTACTCACCCCCATAACCTGGGTGATGTTGACAATCTCATCAATGAAATTATGCAGGTCCTCATCTACCTTGGACCCCAAGAACTCCAGCGGGTTCATCCTCAAAAAGGCTCTAACTTGAGCCATCATTGCATTGCCATTTTGCGGAACATGTGGAACGACCTGCTGATTGACCTGAGCAGTCAAGGCCTACAAAAGTATTTAAATAGTGGCCCGGAACTCAACATAAGCGGCTAGCTCCGGTGCTTGAGGCTCTTGAACTGGTGGGGCTGGATGATGCCCATAACAATTTCCATTCTCGTGGCCCTCACCACCTCCATTCCTCCTTCCGTTCATTCTTCAGGGAGCCATGATTCTACAATTGCGAATAGCATGAATTAGGAGGATAGAAACACTTGTCATCGCAATTCATGAAATAAGAGAACATTTCCTAAATGACTTGTAGCCTCTTCATCATAAGTGTGGCGCATTTCACATACATGAAAAAGACTCTACTTAATACGGAATTCAGACTCCCTAGGACACCTCAAACCTATGGCTTTGATACCAAGTTTGTCAAGACCCAAATGGAGGCCCAAATCGTAGACACGGGACAAGGCACCCCAAAAGACGCCATGTCGACCCATGGAATAAGCATATATCTAACTCATTCGATACACTAACGTAAACATCAATATAACTCAGCGAATTTCAAATTCAACATAACATCAAAATAAGCATCCGAAGTTGAATACATACATGAGTATGAAAAGCCTCTGATCTAGAAAAGTTGATGGGACAAGACCCCAACTAACTCAACAATACTGAAATTGGAAATGTAGAAAGAAAATGAAAGTCTAGTCCTCATAGGATGAGGACTCACCAATCCGAGCAAGTACTAACTCTGGAAAGCTGATTAAGAGCGGGGCTGAAGCTGCGAGTCGGGTCCTGTATCATGAAACGATACAACATAGAAAGTATGTGGTCAGTACGTGGAATGTACTGAGTATGAAAGGTAAGTAAAACCGTTTAAGTAAAATAAATCATTTAAAACATTTCATAACATATCATAAGCTTTCAAGTCCGAGAAGAAGGGCTACATGCATTCATTCTGAGATCGAAATCTTATCATGACATGACCATGCATACATTTATAACATCATGACTGACTCGAATGACTAAAAGCTGAAATATTACATTTATGAAAAAAGCTAAACAATGAGTCAAACCTTTCTTTCAGAACGTGCATGTGAAAAGCAATCACCATGAGGAATGAATATGCAATTCCGAATAGTATAAACAGTGGGAGACTCATCACTTAACTGATATAGTACAATAGAGCTTACGTAGTCCTAACTATCACACTCAAGTGGGTAGAGCCCTCCATAACCTTGACAGGGCTATGGACGATACCATGATATCGATATCAAGCTCAAGTGCCAATAGGGACGGGAATAGCTCACAAGGGAGGTTCCAATAATATAATAGTATCATCCTACATTGGCGCGTAGTTCTGGGGAATATGGTGATCGACCCTTAGCCCATTCGGTGCTAGACTTTTCTCCCAAAAACATGCAATGCTCTAAATCGTATATAATGAACCTCAACATTTTCTATTGACGAAGTTCAAGATGCAATCATTTATAACTCAACATCGTACGAAACGAAGCTCAACATTGTCCTTTGACAAAGCTCAATAATGAAATCATGCATGGACTCGACATCATAAGAAAATGAAGCTTAACATTGTCCTTTAACAAAGCTCAATAATGACATACATCTCAATTATGAACTTATGCATATGAGAGACTTTAATTTCAAACATACCACAAGCTAATAATACGAAATTTGGGAAGACTTTGCTCCAACCAATGTGATAAGCTTATTTCGGGAAAGAAGGCCAACGTATCCAATGATCAGGAGGAGCTGATCATATATCCAAGGTATCACTAAGTAAAAGAAGGCCAAAACCAAATGGGTGAAGCAGTACCTCTGTGGCTCAAAAGGCCAAAAATGGGTGAGAAAGTCCTGTCCAAACTCACAGTGTGCTTGATTTAGGTATTTTACATCAGGTCTTGATGTTAAATTAGATTCTTCTTGGGAAGAAACCCCACAGATTCTACACTATGTGATGTATCCACGTCGTGCTATGATGTTAAATCAGGCACTTCTTGGGAGGCAACCCAAGTATTTTTGGGCTAGTGTGTGTTAATGTATACATGTGAACCATGCAGGATGAAGAAAATTAATTCCAATATAAAATGAAAAATTTGGCATCCAAGAGATGGTGAGAAAGACGAATGGCCTTTTCAAAGGGTGGAGTATCCATCCTACTGTCAACTAGAATCAGGTTCAGGTTTAGCAAAATCAAGAGATGGTCCAACGTTTAGACCGTACTCTGGATAGGTGGTCTATCCATTGGATCATCTTTTGTGCTTAAATATTTTAGAGCAAATGGGTTTTTTTCGGTGTCCACCAGTTCGGATCTTATTGTGAATCGAGTCGGCTTTTATAAAGCCACCCGCGAGCGGAACTGACCTAACCCACCAGAACTCTTTTAATATTTAAGGGTGTTAAAAGGGCAAGCTTACCCGCTACTACCCTTGCTCTTTCCCTTTCCTGTTCTTGCTCTCATCTTCTTCTCTTTGAAAAGACAAACCTCTTGATGCCTATTGCTTCAAGATTCACTGTAATTACTTGCTACCCTCTCTTACACACACACTTGCTACTATTTTGAGCATCAATCTATCGCTATGGTAGGGTTCACACTCGGTTGACTTTCGCATTTCTTCAGTGAGCACATGAGCATATTTTGCTTCATCTAGGTATTTTTCTTCATGATAAACTTCCAATTTGAATATTAACTATGATTTTTGTTATATCTTTGACTTGGGGTAATTGAAACCTTTGCTTGGATGTTGAGTTGGGGGGGGGGGGGAGAACTTATGATTTAGTTTATGGAATTGGATGGACCATAGTTTTTTAATGGCTTATGCCTATTTGTGTTGATTTATTCCATGAGAATGTCAAAGTAATAAAGGCCCATCCCATGTTTGAACATTTCATGAGAATAAATTCCAACAGAACAAATTATATAATTTCCCCAATTGGTAGAGAAGGTGTCAGACCATATTCATAAAAGAAAGGCCATCCTTTGTTCTATCCTTTGAACCAGATAGACCAAATGTACTGAGTCAAGGAAAAACTCCGGGCATGGACCGTCTTTCCATAAGATGTTCTGCACTATGATCCGCTACTTGAATTAGAACGTTAGAGTTTCTAAACTCAAGGGAATGGTACAAAGTATGGTCTGCCTCTTTAGAGTACGGACCATCCTTTCCTCTATCCCTTGCATTTATACTTCTGAATTCACATTATCCCACATCCATGTACTGACCAGTTGTTGCATAATCACAGATAATGACACCTAGAAAAGAAGCACTTTGAGGAGGAAAGGTTGGTACACCAAAGAAGTCCCAACTCAAGGATGAATATGAGGATGAGTATCAACCTCTATCCACAAGGGGGACCACTGCAGTTGCCACAACAGTGTCACCCGCTCACTTAACACGGGCGGCATCGATAGAGACACTGCCTCTGGGATCTTCATCCCAATCCGGTGAGGAGAAGACACAGGTCAAAGCAGGAGGGCCACAGATTGAGATCTCCTCTGAGGATTCCTCCAGAGAGGACTCCATCAGTCATACCCAAACCCACTAGGAAGATTCAGCCTAGCAACAGCAAAAACAGGAGGTGGATATGTTCAAGAGGAGGTGGATCGTGCTTGGTTCCCGAGAGAGATACTTAATGGTGTAGCCCATCCAGCGCTACTAGGTAAGACCAATACCTAGACATCATAGAGCAGTCGCAATTTAAGCACTAGGACTTCCTTTTTTGTCCTACAGCCAATACATTTAGACACTGGTATGTGAATTCTATGTTATATATGGGGCGATCCTTCTGTGGATCAACCTGGTGATTAGATCATAGGCTGAGCCACTCATGTCCATGGTGATTACAGGGGTATCAGTTGATATCATCCCTTAGGCGATTAACCGGTACTACATCAAAGAGGATTATAAGGTGGCAGAAACTATCAATTATGATGAGTTGGTGGCTCAGGAAAATCATGCACGGGGATAGATAGTCGGAGTCATTTCTTGAGGTACTCGCACATGGGCTACTCTTGAGACAACCAAGATTTACAGGAGATAGTTGTGAGTACAGACTAATTTTTGGTAAAATGTGTATGTAGCAGGATTTTCCCAACTAAGAGTGATATAAAACTTCCTTTTAGGCATGCTCTAGTCGTGGCCGGTATAGTGGTGAAGAAAAAAATTGATTCTGGATAGATGCTTTATTTGGAGTTCAAGGAGCGAGTTGTATAGACGATGACCTCTCTACCTGTTCCATGCTCGGTGACAGCACTTTTCCAAAGGGTAGGTGAGAGGACTTATTCATATATGCTCGTATGGTGACTGACATCACCAAGATAAGAGATGACACATAGGTCACAACCGCTAACCGTCCTAGCTCAGTATTGCCGGTTGGGCCTACTATAAAGAGTGAGGGTATCTATACTGAGCAGCTCATTTCATAGCCTTCGATAGTATCAGAAACAACACCTTTTGATTTCGCTCCCTATAGAGCTATTACGACCCAAGCTTAGACCCCGGATCGTAATAGGGGACCTAGAACCACGAATGGATCTATGTTAACTCATGAAAAATGCATAACATAATTGAGAGCATAAGATATGTAGAATAATCATAAAACATAACATAAGGCATAAGTGGAAGTCTAAGATATCATAATACAACAAACCGAGACAACAAAAGAACATAGTTGGATATCTATACATCATGTCTGAAAGCCTCTAGTCATACGATGAGTTGAAGGAATAGACCCCCAACTATCTTCACTAAAATATGAAACTGAAAGTCATAAGAAAAGGACGTGTATCATGAGGACTCACCAAAATTTCTAGAGTCGGACATGATTGAATCTAGCGGCGCAACAAAGAGTGATCACCTGAAACTATATTATGAGAGTATGCGGTCAGCACTTTGAATGTATGATAAGTACAACATGAGAGTAGGGACACCCTAAAATAATGATCGTGAGATAGTCATAAACATGAGTTATTCATCATAAACTGAGCATAATGAACCAAAGTTTTAAAAGCAAAATCATATAGCTTGACATGTTTAAAAGCATAAGTAAAAACTCATAAACTGATCAATGGGTCAAATATATATAAAATATAATATCATAAATACTAAACATGGACAACTTAAAATATGAGAAATAATGGGAGATTCTCATAACCGACGTCATCATGAATAAGCACATGATTCCCAACTGTCTCGCTCAAGTTGGCAGAGCTGTTCTAAGCCTTTCCAGGGCAAAAAACAATAAAGGCGTGATATCACTTATGAGCCCATTCCGGTGGGGGAAACACTCTCTAGAGAGGTCCCCAATCATAATCATACCTACGGTGGCACGTAGTTCTGATACCTGGGTGCGCTGAACCCTGACTACTCGATGCTAAATACTACTCTCAAAATATGCATATTGCACATTTTAATAATCATGAAACATACTTGGTTTTTTGATGGGCTAGTTGAAAAGTATGTAATTCATAAATATACTTGAAATATGTGAACTAGCCATGAAAATAATGCAGCCAATTTGGCCATGATACATAAGCTTGAGATTCATGCATAATAGAGTAAATTATCATAACTTTAAATCATTGATTCATTAGAGAATTTAGTATAAAACATTTAATAATAATCATAAATCATGGATTGAACCATAATAGAATTGAATTCATAGAAGATCATGAGAGCTTTCATCAAAATTGGGTCTAACCCTATAATTTCCACAAAGCATGATGGCAGACTTGAATTCATGAAATTGATTTGAAATTGGGCACGAGGGTGGAAGAAATGCCTCATTCATGACCCTACATACTTTTCTTGAAGAGTTCCTTGACTGGATTGGAAGACCTAAGAGATTTTGATATGACGAAGGTGAAGAACCCTAGCTTTCCTTTGAGAGGATGAATCTTCAATCTATGGTGCTGAAGGGAGTGAGGGTTTAGGCTTAGTTTAACCCTTAAAACTCCCCTTAAGAAATCCAAAATGATCTCATTAGAGTTAAAAGATTAGGAAGTTATGAAAATTCCCTTAGGATATTGTATTTAAAAACTGTTGGGTGGAACCTACGACCCAACAAACAAGCCACTGGTTCAACCAACGAGCCATATGTTCCCTTCGCGGGTTGCTATACCTGCTATGTACCATTTTCGGACCTGATTCATCGAGCTCAACCAATGAACCCTCCTAATAAAAATGGTTCATCCTTTCTATTATTGGTTCTGGGAAATTTTTACCAAAATTTTGGACCTCTACAGAATGGGTCAATCCAACGACACATAGGTTCTACCAACAACCTGTCCTAAGGGTAATTTTTTGTCCTAGTGCCAACCTTCCTATTGGTTTTGTGCTTCATGTCTAGGATCTAATCTTAGGGACTTTTGGGTGTTACATTATCTCCCTTGTGAACATTCTTCCTCGAATAGAGGCTAAATGAGCTGGAAAGATTAAGAAAAAGCTGCATTTCTGGAATTGAAGGCTATAGAACGAAAATTAATTTGGAGTGACTGACTCTAAACTGAATAATATATACTGAACTAATATATTGAAAATATGTGCATGATAATACTTGAAAGGAACTAGGAGAAATGAACTGGACATGAAATTGAGTAGAGTACTAAGGAGGAAACTAGTACCTCAAACAAGAAATGAACTGGAAGGAAAAGGATGCGGGTATATAGACATTATATCTACTTCGACTTTCAATGTAGCTCCCTTAACTAGCTGATTTCGTTACAAAACCTTCATTGAAGCTACCTCCTTATTCCTCAACTTTCAAACCTGACGATCAAAGATCTCAACCGAGAACCTCCTTATAGGTAAGGCTATCTTTCAACCTAATGCTCTCCACTGGTATAACTAAGGTCGTATCCCCAAGGCACCTCTTCAACAAAGATACATGGAAAACTGGATGCACTGAAGCTAACTCAGTGGGCAACTCTAACTCATAAGCCACCTCACCAACTCGCCTTAAAATACTATAAGGACCAATATAATGGGGACTAAGCTTCCCCTTCTTTCCAAAACTCATAACTCAATTCATGAGTGATACCTTCATAAACACCCAATCATCGACCTAAAACTCAAGCGCTCTCCTCATAATATTCATATATGATTTCTGATGACTCTGGGCTGTCTTCAGCCTCTCTCGAATAAGCTGAAATTTCTTAATAGCCTTATGAAATAAATTGGGTCCTTTTAACGTAGCCTCACCTACCTCAAACCATCCAATAGGTGATCTAAATCTCCACCAATAATGAGCCTCAAATTGAGCCAACCAAATGTTGGAGTGGTAATTATTGTTGTAGGCAAACTCGATGAGAGTCAAGTGATCATCCCAACTACCCTTGAAATCAATCATGCAAGCTCTCGACATGTCCTCAAGAGTTTGAATGGTCCACTTGTTCTGACCATCTGTCTGTGGATGAAAAGTTATACTAACCTTGGCCTAAGTACCAAGGCCCTTCTGAAATGACTTCCCAAATTAAGTACCCTTATCTGATGATGAGGGACAAGGGAATTCCATGAAACCTAACCAACTCCCAATTGTATGGCCTAGCATAACTCTCAATTGTGTCCGTAGTCCTCACTATAAGGAAGTGTGCTGACTTGGTCATCTGGTCCACAACCACGATGTTGGTGCGTACGAGGCAACCTTGTAATAAAGTCTATATTGATCTCTTCTCACTTTTAAGAAGGAATACTTATATCCTGATGTATACCTCCCAGCCTCTGATGCTCAACCTTCACCTATTGGCATTTCGGATACTTAGCCACAAACTCTGTAATGTCTTTCTTCATGCCATTCCACCAACATACTTCTTATAGGTCACGGTACATCATAGTGGAACTTGGATGGATAGAATATTGAGAGTTATGAGTTGGAACACAAAATAAACCATGATATCAGAGAACACCATCTCCCCTTTGGGAGAAAACCTCCACTTTCTGATTTCAGAAAACTTCTTTAGCTTTACTAAGATAGGATCCTTGTCTTGTTTTTCCTTAACTTCTGACACCCAAGAAGACTCTGCACCATTATGCACGATAATACCACCATCCACTGAATCAGTAAGGTGAACTCCCAAGCGAGCAAGCCTATGGACATCTTTCACCAATTCTTTCCTCCCATCCTACACATGGGACATACTCTCCATGGACAACCTACTAAGAGCATCAGCCACTACATTGTCCTTTCTGGAATGGTAAAGGACACTGTTGTCATAGTATTTGGCAAGATCAAGACATCACTTTTGCCACAAATTCAATTCCTTCTGAGTAAACACATACTAAAGGTTCTTATGATTTGTGAACACATCCATATGCACCCCATACAAATAGTTCCCCCAAATCTTCAAGGCAACACCACCACTGCTAACTCAAGATCGTGTGTCGGGTAATTTCTCTCATGAGTCTTAAGCTATCTTGAGACATATGCAATGACCTTCCCATGCTACATCAACACATACCCATGGCCAATCCTGAAAGCATTACAATATACCATAAAGCCATTCATGCCTTCTAGCAGGGTCAACACTGGAGCTGAAATGAGTCAAGTCTTTAGCTCTTAAAAGTTCTTCTCACAAGCATTGGACCACTGAAATTTGGCCTTCTTCTGAGTCAACTTATTCAAAAGAGCAATAATGGATGAAAATCCCTCTATAAACCTCTGATAATAGCCAGCTAAACCCAAAAAGCTCCTGATGTCAGTAGGGCTGACAGGTCTAGGCCAGCTCTTCACCGCCTCTATCTTTTAAGAGTCTACCTAAACACCCTCACTAGACACTACATAGCCATGAAATTCAATTGACTATAGCTAAAAGTCACACTTGCTGAATTTAACAAACAGTTTGCGGTCCTTAAGAGTCTGCAGCATAATCCTCAAGTGATCAGCATACTCCTCCCGCTTTGAGAATGCACAAGGATATCATCTATGAGGACAATGACGAACATATAAAGTACTTCTTGAGAACCCTATTTTATCAGGTACATGGGCATTCGTTAGTCCGAAAGACATAAATACAAAATCATAGCGATCATACCAAGTCCTTAAGGTTGTCTTTGAAAGTCACTGTCTCTCACCCAGAGTTGGTGATAACCAGATTTGAGGTATATCTTTGAAAAAAACTTGGCACCTTGAAGCTAGTTGAAAAATTCATAAATCTTGGGGAGCGGATACTTATTCTTAATTGTGAATTTGTTCAATTAGTGATAATTGATGCATATCCTAAGAGAACCATCTTTTTTCACTTGAAGAGGACTGGAGCATCCCAGGGGGACTTATTGGGCCTAATGAAACCCTTATCCAAGAGATCTTTCAACTGTTCCTTCAAATCTTTTGGCTCATCTAGAGCCATTCTTTAAGGAGGAATGGATATGAGCTATGTATTAGGGAGAAGGTCAATATCAAAGTCAATCTCCTGCTTGGGAGGGACTCCTTGTAGATCATCTGGAAACACTTCTAGATACTTACATACAATAAGAACTGACTGGAGAGTCGGGGTTTTAGACTTAGAATCCTTAATGCGAACTAAATCGTATAGACAACCCTTGGAGATCATCTTCCTGGCCTTAAGGTAGGAGACAAAGATACCTACAGGCACTGCTGAACTACCCTTCCATTCTAGGACTGGCTCAACCAAAAATCAAAACTCTAATGACCGGGTTCTATAATTGTTCGAGGCATAACATGAATACAACCAATCCATACTGAAAATAATATCAAAATCTATCATGTCTAAATTTACTAAGTTGGTTGAGGTGACTTCCTGATGAAGTGTGACTGAGCAATTTCTTTATACCTATTGAGCTATAATTAACTCACCAATAAGAGTAGAGACTGAGAAGGGTTCTGAGAAGATTTCAGAATTGATACCGAAACTGATAGAAATATAGGGAGTCATGAAGGATAATATGACCCCTTGGTCTAGAAATACATGAACATCAAGATGAAAAACTTACAATATACAAGTGACCATGTCTGGTGAGCTTTCCTGCTCCTAGCGAGATGATACTGCATAGAACCAATTCTGGCTCTACCCCCGACCGACACTTGAATATGTGTCTTGCTGAGGTGGGTGAGTTGTTGGAGCTACTGAAGTAGTGGCTGGGGAACGACCTCTACCGTCACCCTATCTAGCTGAAGAACCATCCCTATGCATGTGTCTGGGATTTCCACACTCGAAGAAAATATCTAAGCCAACCAAGCACTCTCTTGGGTGGTTCTTACCGCACTTCCTAAA
Organism: Datura wrightii; assembly: GCA_035772735.1. NCBI lineage: Eukaryota > Viridiplantae > Streptophyta > Magnoliopsida > Solanales > Solanaceae > Datura > Datura wrightii. The sequence continues at coordinate 51,783,661 of JASDFA010000006.1, read as the reverse complement.
AGCTGGGAAAGTGCGCTCCACCAACATACTCGTCTGACCTCTAGAGTTTAATTCCACCTCTCTAATCACCTATGGGCCTAGATAGAATACTGGCTGATGATGGAACTAGGGATAATAATCTTTGATGCGACTGCGAACGATGTGCACCATCGATCCTCTACTGGGAATACTCAAAATGTCCAATCCTAGCCCTTTTTGCCTCCCTCTCCTTATCCTTTATCTTCTCCTCCTCAATCTACTAGGAATGAGTCATGAGTCAAGAGATATCTATGTTACTGGTGAGCATTACAATCCTACACTCCTTGACCATTAAAACTAAGACCCCCGACACAAACTTACTCATTTAAGCCCTTAGCTTAGAAACTATCTCCGAAGCGCACTTCAACAACTGAGTGAACTTCAAAGAATACCACTAAACCGACATGTTGTTCTACTTCAAATTGATAGACTTAGCAACCTTGGCTTCCCTCATCTCTAAAAATAAGAACCTGTCTAAGAAGGCTATAACAAACTCATCCTAATCGATAGGAACTACTCCTACCCTACGACCTTCCTTCCAATGCTTGAACCATATGTGAGCTACCCCTTTTAGCTGATAGGAGACCTTTTATACCCCAAAAACCCAAGGATCATACCCAGGAGTTGAAACAGAGAAAACCTAAAATTCTACACCAGGTCACAAAATGGGTCGTTAGGTGACCTGTAAGGAGGGACCACGAGTCATGAGGTGACTCGTGGTCAAGGGGAAGTGAATGAAGTTTTAAAGGATCACCACGGGCATGACCACTAGTTACGGTCAGGCCAAACGACTCATGGAATCACCCGTGGTCTGGACTAGAAATATTGCAAGGATAGTTGGGAAGTGTAGGTCACTGATAGTGACCATGAGTCGTGGTCATTCACCACGATTCGTGGTGTCCTCCGTGGGGTCCCATGGTGATTTTTGGCAGAGTACCTCATGACTAATGACCACGAGTCGTGCGCCCCGGTGATGAGTTGTCCAGTCCCTCGTGGGGACTGGTAGTCAGCAACATTCTGTGATTTATGTAAGAGCTTTTCCGTAATTACTAAGTCCTAAGGTCCTAAACTATGTCGTTTTAACCTTAGAAAGGTGGGTTTGAGAGAGGAAATACTATCCTAAGTCCTCATTCATGCATGCAAAGGAATAAAAGGTGGTATAGAGGTGATCTAGAGTGATTAAAGCATTTCTTCCCCAACTTTCCTCTTGGGCATTCAAGGGAGTGTAAAGTTTAGCTCCAACTAGGTTTGTCGGGTTACAAATGGGTGTTTCCGTTCACACCCATGCCCATCCTCTGTTAGTTTATTAAATTCTACCAAAAATCTCATAGGGTTCTAATTTAATTTTTTAAAAATCTAATGATTTTCTAATGGGAAATTATGATCTATGATTTACATCATATTTTATGGATTTTGACCAGATTTTACAACTATTTTTGATTATAAATATATTAATTTAAATATCTACTCAATTAATCCTTTTTATACATGATCTACGATGAACCGATTTAGGATCTACACTTCAATTGTTGATATTTACACACCCAACATGATCTATGATTTAAAATATGGGTTTATTTAAATACCTAACATGATTTGATGATTTACAAGTTAGGTGCATGATTTCAAGTATGCATGGTCCTTATGATTTATGAACTATTGATGATGAAAAGCACGTTTTCAAGTTATCCATGTTTATAAGCATGTTTCGAATGAATTGAGTATTGTAAAGAATGGTAAAGTATTGGGGAATACCCACATGATGATGAATGATTTACGGTTTATGAAATGATTCTCATGATTCATCAATTTATGATGTTGGCTGACTAAAGGGCCTTTGATTCTTTGTTAAGCATGTTTAATGGAGATCAATGAATGATGAATATTTATTTTAACCATGAATCTACATGAATGATGTTACTAATTTATGTTTGAGCCTATATGCATGTTTTTAGGAGTCGTGTCTAGCACTGAGCAGCCCGACATTCAAAGGACTACACCAGTGTCTCATAACCATGTGCCACCGTAGGTCCATAATGATACATTACAATGATAATGATCCCCTCTTTTCATGATATCACACAATGCACATCCCTTGCTTGGAAAGATAGAGGAGAATCTGCCCACTTGAATGAGATAGTTGGGGCATCTTGAAAGGAACTTCCATGATGGTGTCGGTTATCACGAGTCCTCCCATTGTTATGCATGTTTTTATGAACTATTATGTTCATTATATAGGCTCAAGTGATGATTTGATAAAGTTTCTCTTATGATTATGAAAATGAATCATTGATGAATGATTTGAACACCATGAGCCTTACGTTATGTCACAACATTTATGATATGAGCATGATGTCCAACTCTCATGATGTTTTATGAGTTTTCATGTATCTTAAATATCCGTTTTACTTAACTTGCATACTTGGTACATTTCACGTACTGACCGTATACTTTCTATAATGTATCATTTTATGATACAGGACTCAGCTCTCAAGTTCATCCTCATCTATAGATCATCTCAGAGTTCACCTTCAGCTCATTGGTGAGTCCTTATGTTTCAAGGGTTGTTTAACAGACATTTATGTTATTTATGTTTCAGTACATGGCCATTTTAGTTGGGGGTGTTGTACCATCAACCCATTATATATTGTAGAGGCTTTCAGAAAGTATGTAGGAATCAACTTGCATGTATGTCTAGTGACTCACTATGTTATGTTATGTTATAATATGTTTACGTTTCTGCTATGTCTTACATTCAGTTTTTCGCTTAAAGAGAATGAAGTTAGATATATGCTTATGCCATAGGTCGACTTGGGGCCTTTTGGGGTTCCTTGTTCTGTGTTACGATCCGGGTCTACATTCAGGTCGTGACAAACTTGGTATCAGAGCCATAGGTTTTAAGTGTCCTAGGGTGTTTGAAAGCCGTGTTAAGTAGAGTCTTTTTCATGGGTATGAAATGCGCCACACTTATGAGGAAGAGGCTATGAGACATTTAGGAATTGTTCCCTTCTTTCATGATCTATGTCATGCGATGAAAATTCCTTCTATTCTTCTAATTGATTATATTGACGATTGCAGAATCATGGCTCTTCGAAGAATGAACAAAAGAAGGAATGGAGATGGTGAAGGCCACGAGGATGGAAATGGGCATTAGAGAGCCCTACTAGATCAGGAGCCCCAGGCATCGGAGTCGGCTTCCCATGATGAGTTTCAGGACGCTATTCAGATGCTTGCGCAGGCCTTGACTACTCAGGTCAATCATCAAGCCATTGTGCATGTTCTGCAGAATGGCAACGCAGCGGCGGCTCGAGTTAGAGACTTCTTGAGGATGAACCCACCGCACTTCCTTGGGTCCAAGGTAGATAAGGACCCACATGAGTTCGTAGATGACATTATCAATATCACCCAAGTCATGGTAGTGGATGGGGTTGAGTGTGCCAAGTTGGCCTCTTATAAGTTAAAAGGGGTCGCGCATATCTAGTTTCTCCAATGGAAGGATAGCAGGGTCATAGGAGCATGTCCAGTCAGTTAGGAAGAGTTCCATGTTGCGTTCTTAGACAGGTTCTTCCCTCGTGAGATGAGGGAGCTGAAGATAGTTGAGGTCTCTAATTTGAAGAAAGGGAGAATGACTATACAAGAGTATGTCGTTGAGTTCATACGCCTATCGAAATATGCCCCTGAGTTGGTAGCCAATCAGAGGATGCGGGTGAGTAGATTCGTCCATGGAGTAGCGGGTTATTTGGACAAGGATTGTAGGACTACCTTTTTTCATCAGGATATGGACTTTCCTCCCATAGTACTATACACCCAGCAGATGGAGGCGGCTCATGGAAGGGAGAGGGCGGTAAAAAGGGCTTGGACAGATAGCCATGGGTTTACTGATCAAAGATCCAGTGGTGGTCACTGCCCTCAATTTCAGCAGCGGTCACTAGCTCTAGCACCATCATTAGCTCGTATTCCATCCAGACCCAAGGATGATTATAAGAGCAGGGCTTCAGGATCGAGGGATCAGAGGGGCACGTAGATAGATCATACCTTTCTAGCATATGGAAAGTGCGGAAAGAGTCATGCTAGGGAGTGTTTGCTCGGCTCAGATATTTGCTATAGGTGTGGTAGGACTGACCACATGCACCGAGCGTGTCCATTTGCTAGATAAGATTGTGATAGGAGCCGTACACAGACCACCAGGACACCGACAGCTCTAGCACGTTCAGCTCCGCAGGGAGCATCTTCTAGTGAGGGTGGCGGACAACACCAAAATAGATTCTATGCCGACGCCCCGCATCAGGAGCAGGAGACTTCAGCAGATGTGGTCACTGATATATTACAATTTTTTCACATTAATGTTTATGCTTTCCGGGGGCTACTTTGTCTTTTGTGACTCCTTATGTTGCTAATATCTTTGGAGTTAGTCCACAGACTCTGTCAGAACCATTTTTGATTTCTACTCCTATTGGTAATTTGGTTGTAGCTAGGCGGGTGTATAGAGGATGTCCAGTCACTATATTGTATAAAGTCACCTCCGCATACCTTGTAGAGTTAGCAATTACTGACTTTGATATTATTCTTGGAATGGATTGGTTGTATGCGCGTTATGCTTCTGTAAATTGTATAACCCGTGTGGTGAAATTTCGTTTCCCAGGTGAATCAGTTTTGGAGTGGAAGGGTAGTTCGGCTGTACCAACAGGTCGATTTATGTCATATCTTAAGGCCAAAAAGATGATTTCTAAGGGTTTCATGTATCATTTAGTTAGGGTTAAGGATGTTGAGTCTGAGATCCCAACAATCCAGTCAGTTTTAGTGGTGTGTGAGTATCCATAGGTCTTTCCTGATGATTTGCTAGGTGTTCCTCCTTAACGGGAGATTGATTTTGTTATTGAATTTCTACCCGACACTAAGCTTATATTTATCCCTCCTTACAAGATGGCTCTAGCCGAGCTAAAAAAGTTGAAGGATCAGTTGAAGGACCTGTTAGATAAGGGCTTCATTAGACCGAGCGAGTCTCCATGGGGTGCACCAGTTTATTGGTCAGGAAGAAGGATCGTTCACTTCAAATGTACATTGATTATCGACAATTGAATAAGGTCACCATTAAGAACAGGTACCATTACCCAGGATCGATGATTTTTTTACCAACTTCAGAGTACCAAGTGTTTCTCAAAGATAGATCTCAGGTCCGGGTATCACCAGCTCAGGATTAGGAGAGTGACATCCCGAAAACCGCTTTCAAGACTCGGTATGGTCACTAAGAATTTTTATTATGTCTTTTGAACTAACCAATGCCCCTGTAGCTTTTATGGATATAATGAACAAGGTGTTCAAAGCATATTTAGATATGTTCGTGATCGTGCTCATCGATGACATCCTTATATACTCTTGGAGCAAGGAGGAGCATGCCACTCATTTAAGAGTAAGGCTTTAGACTCTCAAGGATCGCCAATTTTATGTAAAGTTCAGCAAGTGTGAAGTTTGGTTGAACTCGGTGGCATTTTTAAGCCATGTGGTATCAAGAAAAGGCATACAAGTAGATTCTCAGAAAATCGAGGCAGTAAAGAATTGGCTCAGACTAGTGAATCCTTCAGATATTCAGAGTTTCATGGGTGTAGTTGGCTACTATCAAAGGCTTGTTGAGGGTTTGTCATCTATTGCAGCACTTTTGACCAAGTTGACTCAGAAAAAGGTAAAGTTCCAATGGTCGGAGGCTTGTGAGAAGGGCTTCCAAAAGTTGAAGACTCGACTTACTTTAGCATCGATATTAACCCTACTTGAGGGTACCAATGGTTTTGTGGTGTATTGTGACACTTAGAGGATCGAACTCAGGTGTGTATTGATGCATCATGGAAAAGTGATAGCATATGCCTCAAGACAGTTGAAAGTCCATGAGAAGAATTACTCGACCCACAATCTTGAATTGGCCACGTTGGTGTTCGCATTGAAGATATGGCGACATTACTTGTATAGGGTCCATGTGGATATGTTTACGGACCACAAGAGCTTACAATATGTGTTCACGTAGAAAGATCTCAATCTTTGGCAAAGGAGGTGGTTGGAGCCACACAACGACTATGATATGAGTGTCCTTTACCATCCTGGTAAGGATAATGTGGTCGTGGATGCACTTAGTAGGCTCTCTATGGAGAGTGTGTCCCATGAGGATGAGGGAAGGAAGGAGCTCGTGAAAGACGTCCATCAACTTGCAAGGTTGGGAGTTAGGTTGGTCGACTTCGTCGATGGCAGTATTGTTGTGCAGAATGAATTAAAATCGTCCTTAGTGACAGATATGAAATTTGAACAAAATGAGGATCCGATTTTGGTAAAGCTGAAGGAAGGCGTTCGAAGTCAGAAGGTGGAGGTCTTCTCCCAAGGGGGAGATGGTATGCTCTGGTACCAAGGTTGCCTATGTGTTTTGGATGTCGATGATTTGAGGAGTCGGATGATGCATGAGGCTCACGAATCTAGTACTCTATTCACCTAGGTGCCACCAAGATGTATCATGATTTGCGGGAAATATATTGGTGGAATGGAATGAAAAGGGATATTGCAGAATTCATAGCCAAGCGCCCGAACTGTCAGCAAGTAAAGGTTGAGCATCAAAGGGCGGGAGGAGTAGTTCAGGATATCAGCATTCTTACTTAGAAGTGGGAAGAGATTAATATGGACTTCATCACAGGACTACCTTGTACTCGCCGACAATATAATTCCATTTGAGTGGTGGTTGACAGGTTGAACAAGACTGCAGATTTCCTATCGGTGAAAACCACAAATTCAGTAGATGATTATGCCAAACTATATATCCGGAGTTGGTTCGATTACATGGAGTGCCCATTTCTATTATTTCAGACCAAGGTACTCAATTTACCTCTTAGTTTTGGCGGTCTTTTCAAAAAGGGCTTGGGACTCAAGTTAAACTCAACATAGCATTTCATCCGCAAACAGATGGTCAGGAGGAACAGACTATTCAGACTATTGAGGACATGTTGAGATCCTACATTATCGATTTCAAGGGTAGTTGGGATGATCACTTGCCTCTTATTGAGTTTTCCTACAACAACAGCTACCATTCCAGTATCCAGATGGCCTCGTTTGAGGGCCCCTATTGGCGGAGATGTAGGTCTCCCATTGGTTGGTTTGAAGTCGGTGAGACTATGTTGATACATCTGGATTCAGTTCATGAGGCCATGGAGAAAGTTCATTTGATAAGGGAAAGGGTGAAAACAGCTCAAAGTCTCAAAAAGTCCTATGTGGATGTGAGGAGAAGAGAGCTTGAGTTCGAAGTCGATGATTGGGTGTTTTTGAAGGTATCTCCCACGAAGGGAGTGATGATATTTGGAAAGAAAGGGAAACTCAGTCCCTGCTATATTGGCCCATACCAGATTGTGAGGCATATGGGTAAAGTGGCTTATGAGTTAGAGTTACCTTCAGAATTAGCTTCAGTTCATCCCGTATTTCATGTATCACTCTTGAAAAAGTGCTTGGGTGATCCAGCTTTTGTTATTCCGGTGGAAAGTGTGGGTGTGAGAGATAGCCTCAGCTATGAGGAAATTTCGGTTTAAGATATTGGATTGTTAGATTCAGAGGATAAGGATCAAGAAAGTAGCTTCAGTAAAGGTGTTATGGAGAAATCAGCATGTTGAGGGAGCTACATGGGAAGCCGCAGCGGATATGATGGCTAAATACCCTCACTCGTTCCCTACCGGCTCAGTTTCAGATTGAGATATCAGTTCTTGCCTTAATATTCTAAACAGTTTCCATGTTCAGTTCGCATGCGCAAGTTTGTTTTGTGTTATGGTGAATGTATGTGAATTCAGTTCACCTATGTAGTTCTTTTCAGAGGTAGTCATTCCATCAGTTTCAGCTTAAATGATTAGTATTTGCATTTTCTGATTGCATGTTTCTGCTTTTTCTATGTGTTTCTAACATTCGATGATGAATGTTCCCAAGGGAGAGATATTTTTATACCCCGAAAACCCAAGGATCAGATCTAGAAGTTGGAACGGAGAAAAACTGAAATTCTGCACCAAGTCACAGAACGGGTCATTAGGTGACCCGTGAGGAGGGACCACAAGTCGTGAGGTGACTTGTGGCCAAGGGAAAGTTAATGAAGTTTTGAAGGGTCACCACGGGCATGAACACGAGTCGTGGTTAGGACACACGACTCATGGAGTCACCCGTGATCTGGACTGGAAATGTTGCAAGGATAGTTGGGCAGTGTAGGCCACGGATGGTGACCATTAGTCGTGGTCGCTCACCATGATTCATGGTGTCCTCCCTAGGGTCCCATGGTGATTTTTGGCAGTGTACCTCACGACTCATGACCACGAGTCATGGGCCCTGGAGATGAGTCGCCCAGTCCGTCATGGGGACTGGCAGTCAACAAAATTCTGCGATTTAAGTAAGGGCTTTTCCTTAATTCCTAAGTCCTAAGGTCCTAAACTACGTCGTTTTAACCTCAGAAAGGTAGGTTTAAGAAGGGAAAGTCTAGCCTAAGTCCTCATTCATTCATGCAAAGGAATAGAAGGTGGTAGAGAGGTGATTGAGAGTGATTCAAGGCTTTCTTCCCCAACTTTCCTCTGGGCAATCAAGGGAGTGTAGAGTTTCTCTCCAACCAGGTATGTAGAATTACGAATGGGTGTTTCCATTCACACCCATGCCCATCCTGTATTAGTTTATGGAATTTTATCAAAAATCGCATGGGGTTCTAATTCAATATTGTGAAAATCTAATGATTTGCTAATGGGTTGTTATGATATATGATTTACTTCATATTTTATGGATTTTGATCAGATTTTACAATTATTTTTCGATTATAAATTTATTGATTTCAATCTCTATTAAATTAAGCCTACTTATGCATGATCTATGATGAACCAATTTAGGATCTACACTTTAATTGTTGATATTTACAAGCCCAGCATGATCTATGATTTAAAATGTGGGTTTATTTAAATACCCAACATGATTTGATGATTTACTAGTTAGGTGCATGATTTCAAGTATGCATGGGCCTTATGATTTATGAACTATTGATGATGAAAAGAACAATTTCAAGTTACCCTTGTTTATAAGCATGTATTCAAATGAATTGAGTATTGTAAAGAACAGTAAAGTATTGGCAATGCCCACATGCTGATGAATGATTTACGGTTTATGATATGATTCTCATGATTTATCAATTTATGATGTTGGTCGACTAAAGGGCCTTTGGTTCTTGGCTAATAATGTTTAATGGGGATCAATGAATGATGAATGTTTATTTAATCCATAAATCTACATGAATGATGTTATTAATGTATGTATGAACCTATATGCATGTTATTGGGAGCCGTGTTAAGCACCGAGCAGCCCGGCGTTGAAAGGACTACACCGGTGTCTCATAACCACGTGCCACCGTGGGTCTATAATGATACATTACAATTATAATGATCCACTCTTTTCGTGATGTCACATAATGCATGTGCCTCTCCTAGAAAGCCAGGGGCGACTCTGCCCACTTAAGTGAGATAGTTGGGGCATCATGAAAGGCTCTACCATGATGGTGTCGGTTATGATGAGTCCTCCCATTGTTCCGCATGTTTTTATGCATTGTTATGTTCATGATATTGGCTCAAGTGATGATTTGATAAAGTTTCTCTTATGATTATGAAAATGAATGATTTATGAATAATTTGAAAACCTTGAGCCTTACGCTATGTCACGATATTTATGATATGAGCATGATCTCTTACTCTTATGATGTTTTCTGAGTTTTCAAGTATTTTAAATGTTCGTTTAACTTACCTTGCATACTCGGTACATTCCATGTACTGACCACACTTTCTATGTTGTATTGTTTCATGATATAGGACCCGGTTCTCAAGTTCATCCTCATCTGTAGATCATCTCACAGTTCACCTTCAGCTTATTGGTGAGTCCTCATGTTTCGAGGGCCGTTTGACAGACATTTATGTTATTTATGTTTCAGTACTTGGCCGGGTTAGTTGGGGGTGTTTTCCCATCAACCCATCAGATGTAGTAGGGGCTTTCAGACAATGTGTAGCACTCAGTTAGCGTATATATCTAGTGACTCCCTATGTTATGTTATGTTAAGATATGTTTACGTTTCTACTATGCCTTACGTTCAGTTTTTCACTCAAAGAGAATAAAGTTAGATGTTTTCTTATGCCATGGGTCAACTTGGGGCTTCTCGGGGTTCCTTGTCCTGTGTTACGATTCAGCTCTACGTTCGGATCGTGACAAAGCCAAATCTACCCTCTCCTCTCCTAAAGCCCCCATAATCTGAGTAATCTATTAGATCTCCTTAATAAATTCTTGTATATACTCATCTACCTTGGAACCGTGAAACTCTAGTGGGTTCATTCTGGTGAAGTCTTGCACTCTCACTGCTGTAGCACCACCATTGGGTGCAAATGTGCAACTACCTACCGGTTAACCTGTGCTGCCATAGCCTGGGTTAGCATCTGAAAAGATACTCATTCAAAAGGTCTTCTGGAGATGGTGGGGTTGGCTGATGACCATGTCCATTGCTATTTCCATGGCCATTGCTGTTGCTATTCCTTCTTCCATTGACTTAGTGGGGAGGCATATTTCTGCAAATGCAAATAGAACGGGTTAGAGAAAAATAGAAAGGATTGGACGTTATCGTACATCAAAGATCATGAAAGAAGGAAGTTTTCTTAAAACATTTTGTAGCCTCTTCCTCATAAGTGTGCGGTTGTTTACACCCATAAAAAATACTCTACTCAACACGGCTTTCAAACACCCTAGAATACACCTAAATCTATTGCTTTCATACCAAGTTTGTCACGACCTGAGCTTGGACCCTAGATTGTAACACCGAACCTAGAACCATGAATGACTCCAAGCTAACCTATGGAACGTGCATAACATAATTGAGAGCATAAGCTACACAGAACAATCATAAAACAAAACATAAGGTATAAACGAAAGTCTAAGATATCATAATATAGAAAACTGTGTCAACAAAACAACACAACTAGATATCTGTACATCATGTCTGAAAGCCTCCATATGATGAGCTAAAGGGACAACTAGCTCTACTAAAATCAAAAACTGAAAGTCACAAGAAAAGAAAATGTATCACAATTGACATCCCCATGTCATGAGGACTTACAAAAATTATTGAAGTCGGGCAAGATCGAATCTAGTAGCGTGAATGAGACTGATTACCTAAATCTATATCATGAGAATATATAACATAAAAATATGCGATCAACATTTTAAATGTACTGGGTATGTGCTCGGTGCTTTGGGATACGGGTAAAAACCGACACGCAAGTGCACGTGGTCAAACAAGTAATAAAGTGGCAAAGTAGCCAAGTATCGATCCAAGGAGGCTCAAGATATGTAAAATTGCCTAATTTACTATATTTATATTTAACTTCTAATTATGCTAACAACAACGTAACCAAGGGTTAATTGAGTTTTTGTTTCTAAACTATATACTACAATTAATAACACTATTTACTTGTGAATTCAGACAATGGATATGAACATGCCAAGGTTAAGAACAAGTAATGAACTTGATAATCATGATAATTTTGGTTAATTCTCTTCTTCAAGTTGCTAGCCAAGAACATTTGCCTAGAAATTAAAACTCTCGTATTTAATTTCACTTTAGAATCATAAACCATCCGTCTACATTTCTGTGATCAAATGCAATTTATGACCTAGCACTACAATTCAGGTTCCTAAATTGACTAATACGGCTTTCAAGTATATTTCTATCAGGAAAGCACATCAAAACCCAATTTTTCCAAATCAAGTTAAGAACAATACCCTATTAATTCACAACTTTCCAATTTCTTGCTCTTTCAAGTGAAATTGGACTTTTTAGATATACATTAATGTTGGCCAATCACTAATTCAGTAAAGAACAAGAATTAATAGAACAACATTAAAGAAGAAGAATAAAACCATATCATTTACAATCAAAATTCATTACACATGTTCAAAACCTCAGCAAGAAAGAGAATTAGCCACTCATTCTTGGATTGATCATCCTAAAATGAGTGTAAATTATACTTACAATTGATAGAAAGGAGAAAAGAAGAGAAGAAATCCCTTAGCTTTTCCAATCTTCAACTGCTACTAACCCACGTTCCTGCTCTCCACTTCTGAACTCAGTCTAAAAACTAAAAACTAATTAAAATAAACCTAAGTGTGCTATTTATACTAGTGGGAAATATTTCCCAGAATAACAAGCAACGTGTGACGGAGGCCAACGCGGAGCCTTGCCTCCGTGACACGGCGTGGACGCGGACCCGCACTGGAATTTCCAGGGTCCAATAATTTAACCTCAACGTGGCATGGAGGCCATCGCGGAGGCCTATCTCCGTGCCACGGAGCTGACGCGCAGGTACACTGGAAATTGCCAAATTAATTCATGCTCAGGCAGTGTGCTACCGCGATGGTAGCGTGGCACGGAGCCATCGCGGAGCCCCTATAAATCCTGCATTCCAAGGTCTTTTCCACGCTCGCATCCAAGTCCAACTCCGACATAGTTCCAACATGCATTTTAGCTCCTAAAAATCACCTTTATCTGCAAAACAAATGCTAATCATGTTGGTTAGTATAAATTCGCATTTTATTACCAATTACATGATATTATATACGCATTGCACAACAAACAAGGTAAAAATGATACGTTTGAGTATCACTTGGGCATATAAATCTGCCCAAGATCACTTACCCCACACTTAAATCCTTGTTCGTCCTCGAACAACACATACACAAATCATGCAAATTACATCCCAACCTTCATCACTATGGTGCAACAATTTACACTACGGTCTTACCGATTATTTAATTTTTGTAAATCATCAAGAAAACATGCTTGGTCGTACAATACAATGACCTTTAATACATCAATGCTGCCTAGACTTTTTAAGAATTGATTCTTGATATCGGCAAACTCATGCAAATCAACTAATCAAGAAATCCGACACGAAAATCAATCTTTCATCAAGCATGTGCCCTCACAACTCGAGAGAAACTTCCCCTTTATGTTCATGCAACACACGAACATGTAAGTAGGGGCCTATAAAAATTAATTTCACTCTCTCTCCCAAAAGAATTCACATGCATCATGTCAAGACCCATAGGCTTGCCCTTAGTGTATTACTCCACTAATATAAAGAAATGCAATATAGGATCACGTAGGACTTTAATGGGTTGTAACAGGGCTATGGATCTAGTATGCATATATTGGATTAGCCAATAATAATCGCTAGCATCCTTAAGTGCCTTTTCAACTCATTCCCATCGCCTCATGGACATTGTTCCTCTCTTTTCTCTTTTTCTCCCATTCATGCTGGTTTACTTTCACACAGCCCATTTCATCAACCACACTTGACACAAAGCAGAGGGTTTTCATGTACCCTCAATATCAATTAATTACAACAAGTGCCTCTTCAACGTCATCTTTTCTTTCCTCACTTTGCTTTTCTTTTACTTTTCACTCTTTTCACTCTTTAACACTTTGGGAAACATTTTCTGTTCTTTTTAAGCGCTTAAGAGCTTCTTAAAGACTTTAAGGCTAATGAAAAGAAGGAATAAAGCTTAGTTCGTACAATTTTGGACAAAAGAAAGAAATCGGCTAAAGGCTGAACGGGCTGACTAGGGTATACAACATATAAAAAGGTAGAATTTGACAAGAAAAAAAATGGAAACTATTGGTTAAAACAAAGAAATGCCTACATCCTTTCCAACACTACACCTCCTTCATTTCGCTTTGTATACACACCAGGCAAGTTCTAGACAATTCACTATGACATGGAATAGTAAAACCTTACTTCACACTTCATGCACATGCTCGAATCAAGATGCATTCACAGACTCTTTAATTAGTCAATTACATGAATTCAAGATTAAGCCTCAATCATAATGAACCAAATTCTATAGCCTAGGTAACTCAACATATTTACAGAATTGCATGCTTTCAAACGAATCATTTTCACAATTTGAACATCAATTACAACATGCAATGAAATTTTCGCAACCATAAGCAACTACAGTTTATTGATGCAATCCACCAAAGAAAACTAAAACAACAATTAAAAATCCTACTCCTACCGACTACATTTCCCTTAAGACGGTCGTCATCCATCCATCATAGGGAACGGTCACTAACTATGACATCGGTTCAATGGGACTATTCTCGGTAAAAGAACCGAAAACAAACTCCGAGAAACCCAAAAATCAAAATCGAAATTTTTTTTTTTGCAACACATCGATCATTTCGATAGAAAGAAAATATTTACAAGTGCAAAATACTTTCGCAAAAATTTTGAAAAATATCGATCATGTCGATAGAGAAAAAAAATTTATTTACAAAATTTACAAAATATTTACAATGGCAACCATACTTTCAAAAACACACATCCTTAACCACACAACAAATATATACACATACATCACAAACAGTTCACAGCAGGGAAAGCACAACATACATAAACAACAAGGAAAAAGTATACAGCAATTTAGAGCCTTGACCTAGAACCTAACTACTCCCCACCCCACACTTAAATCGAACACTGTCCCCAGTGTTCACAAAAATACAAAGCACGAAATTTGGGTGGTGGAACTCCCTGCTCAGTCAAAATATTCGACTTCCTCGTCCGGTGCTGCAGCCTCGTCGCCCATATCTGAATCAGCTCCATCGTCGTCATCGGACTCCACATCAGAGTCCTCACGACGTGTCTCCTCATCAGTAGGGATATCGTCATCTGTAGGCTCCACAAAGGCTGGCCCCACCTTACACAAGGCTCTGGCGTTCTCGCCAAAGGGGTAGTCCAGCTCCAGCTGCCATAACTCCTCCTCGGTGGCTGGTCTCCCACCTATCCGTAGCTGCAGCATCTGCATGCCAAACATACGGGCCATGTATTGATCGTCACGAGCATGTCGCTCGCCCAAGGTCAGCACAGGTCCGTGTGTAGTGTCGGGGGCCTTAGTCTTTGTCACGTCGAGGGCCCTCCGCTCCAGCTGTGGAATATAGTCCAAGGCTTCTTCCTCAATGTCGAGGCCTCGGAGGAAGGTGGTGATGAGTCCGCCAAACCCGTATCTGTGGCCCTGGTGCAGTCTGGCTCTCTTCATGGCGGATATTATGACCGCGCCAACATTAATCTCAAGCCCTTTCATAAGGGCATACACCAAGCAGACACGGTCTCGGGTCACGTCTGTCATATGAACTCCCGGGATCAAGCACGAACATACAATTTTTAGCCAGATTCTGGCCTCCCTGTTCATCTGCGAGTAGGGCAGAGTCTGGTGGTACCCCCTCTCTTTGTGTCTACTCCATCGGGCTGTGGATCGAGCCCCACACAACGTACGTCTGATGTCGGCTTACGGTGGGGTGATGTTTAGCTGGCGGAGAACGTGGGCGTCTGTGTCCCGCGCTCCAACGATGGCATTCAGCTGCTGGGGTTCCAGAGTGACAATCTGCCCTCTGATTTTAATAGTGTGGCTCCTGATGGCCGGGTTCCAGTTGGCATAAAATTCCCGGACCAAGTGAAGGTTGCACTCCTTGGGCTCCTAAAAAATAAAGCTGAGCCCAGCTGCCTCAATCCTCTATACAATGCGAGGGAACTCCTGTGCAAGTTGTTCCCTTGCAATATGTTCCTCCGGGAAGTACTTGTTTTCTTTGTGCTTCGCGTACCATTTCTTCCCTTCATCGGTGACCCATCGTGTTCCCTATCGGCGGTGTTGGCCGCGCGGAACAGCAGGTGCAGCTGGGACTGCAGTGCCCAGTCTCATCCTTTTTCTGCCGGTGCCTGAGGTAGAAGCACCCTTGCCTTTGTCTTGCCTGCTAGCCATTGTACCTGTCAGTTTACACAAACAAGCACAACGTTAAGCTAAAAACTTGTTAGCTTCGGCTAAGGTCGGGTTAAACAGATTTTACCCCACACTTAGTTCTTAACAATATTTACAAAATTTCAGCAAGGATAGCTCTATTTACAACCCCAAACACAAACAACTATACACATATTGCTTAGTGCGTTCAGAACAAAAATTCGACAGCATAACGGTTAGTGTACTACTCAGACTTCATACAGCTAGTACCCAATCCTACTATCGCTAGCAATTCAACCATCGCACAAGCAACAAAACAACCACAAACTAAAAACAACTGCAAAAATATTTCATATACAAGCTAATCTAAACAATCTAACCAATTCACACATTATGCAATTTCCCACAAAAATTCGAGAATTAGTCGTCTTTGAACATTTACACACTATTTACCACGACTTATCTCAAATAATAAACACACCCCGGCATTGAATTCACCAAACAATCAAGTTGCCCAAGTCAAATTCAACAACCCAAGCCCTAGGATAGAGTTCGACAATCAATTTCGAATTATTTACATAATCGAAAGGTTCAAATGCCAAATACAACAATCCAAACATAATCAATCACAACATAATTCACCATCATGTTTAATTTCTACCTAAGGTGGTATGTCTCACCTTACATGCCCAAAATTGACAAAAATCGCCAAAAAAAATAGAGTTAGACGATGAAAACATACCTTAGAATTGAAGAATCGGAGAAACTCGACGTTTTTCTTTGCCTATCAACGTGGCACGTTGCTTGGGGAGGGGGAAATGGGTGTTTGGTCGCGGAGGGAAGAGGGAATGGGGAAAAAAGGGCGAAATTGGGGTTACATTTAAAGAAAACACGCGGGTCACCCGAAAACCCGGTGTGACCCGGCATTGGATAAGGGGCAACGTGTCACGGAGGCCAACGCGGAGGCCCTCCTCCGTGACACGGAGCCAACGCGTTGGCTTACTGGATTTTTGAAAAATCTAGATTTGCCTTCAACGTGTCACGGAGGCCAACGCGGAGCATTGCCTCCGTGACACGGCGCCAACGCGCCAGTGCTCTGTTTCACCCATACATTTAATTTTTCATACCTCGCCTCATTTTCTCGATTCCATGTATATTTCCTCCGTTATACCTGAAAATCACCTCACTAAACAAAAATTGGTTAAATTAATAGATTTCCCTAACTAAAATAAAAAATATTAAATAAAATGAAAATCTAACCCTAGTTAAGAAAAGAAAAAGAAAAGAAAAATAAAAATTATTCACACTAAAAAAGAAAGAAAGAAAATATTTTCACGGGTTGCCTCCCGTGCAGCGCCTGGTTTACCGTCGCGGCTCGACGTCCTTTAAGCTCATTTATCTACTAGGGAGATGGACGATTTGTCCCGATCATGATCATCGCCCCAGTAGTGCTCTACCTTGTCCGGTGGCCTATCTAGTAACTCTCGGGAATCACTCAATCCATTAGCATTCCCATGATCAATTATGTTGATCACCGAGAGATCCTTATAAACAGTCGGAAGCTTAGGTACCTTGTACACATCGAACACTTCGACCTTGTCATGTGCTCGCATCGTGAGTTGACCCGCAGCTACATCAATTAATGCCTTTCCGGTTGCCAAAAAGGGTCGTACCAAAATAAATGGGACTTCAGCATCTGGTTCAAAGTCCAGAACAATAAAATCGACCGGAAAAATGAGGGAGCCTACTTGCACTAACACATCCTCAACAATGCCATCCGTCTTAGCCAAAGACCTGTCTGCTAGCTGCAAGATTACCGTTGTAGGTCTAGGACTCCCTAGACCTAACTTTCTGAATACCGAAGATGGCATCAGATTTATACTTGCCCCCAAGTCGCATAATTCACGCGCTCGGATACTTTGCCCAATAGTCAGCTGGATAGTGAAACTTCCAGGGTCTTTCAGTTTTGTGGGCAACCTATTCTGAATACGGGAAGTGCATTCCTCCATTAAAGCTACCATGGCATACTCAGTCAAACGACTTTTGTTAGCCACGATGTCTTTAATATACTTCGCATATCTCGGCACTCCCTGCAAGACATCAACAAGAGGTAAGTTAACATGTACCTGTTTAAGTACCTCCATGAATTTCTGGAAACACGCCTCCTCCTTGTGTTTCTTAAGTCGTTGAGGGAACGGGGGTGGAGGCCTTTCTGGTTCAGCTTCTTTAGTCTTCCCCTTATCAGAACTTTGCTCTCCCTCAACATCTGCTGCTCCTGACTTTTGAGGCGGTCTTTCCGGTTCCACCTCCTTTAATTGTAAACCACTCCTCGTGGTCACTGCATTTACCTGCTTTGGATTTGGATCCGTGTCGCTAGGTAGTCCTCCTCTGGGTCTAGTATTTTGGGCATTAGCAAATTGCCCAAACTGATATTCAAGAGCCTTGGTCGCCAATTGATTGTTCTTCACTTCGGCTGCCAATTTGACATAGTCAGCCTGCAATTGTGCCTGATTAGCGATCATGGTTTTGAACATCTCCTCAATAGTCGATGATGGTGGTGGAGGAGGGGCATTATGATTTCTGAATTGAGCTTGATAATTTTGTTGCCCTCCTTGGTTTCTGTGCATACCCTGCCCTGAACTCTGGCCTTGTTGATTGTTGCTACCCCACGAAAAATTCGGATGGTTCCTCCAATTTGAGTTGTAGCCACCACCAAACTACTATTGATTTCTCTGTGCATTGCCCACAAAGTTAACAGAATCAGGATTTGCACCACAGCATTCAGCTGAATGCTCACTACTACCACACACTTCACACCACATCTGTTGAACTGCATTGACTGAAGCTGAAGGCTGGTTCAAATTTATATTGCTGAAGTGAGTGTTTAACTGATTTTGCAAAGCAGCTATCTGTGCAGCGATAGCTGTGAATCCATCCACTTCAAGAACTCCAGCTGCTTTCCTTGCTCCACCTCTTGAAGAATCTGCATTCCATTATGGATTGCCTTGTGAAATTCGGTTGAACAAAGTGTACAGCTCCTCATAGGTCTTCTCCAGCGCTTGCCCTCCAACTGCTGAATCTAACAGAATTTTAGTGTGGGGTTCCAAACCCTCAATAAAAGTGTGTACCAACACCTCATTGGACTGATGATGGTGAGGACAGTCCCGCAACATGGATTTGAATCTTTCCCAGGCTTGATATAGATTTTCTCCCTCCCTCTGTTTAAAACTTAGGATTTGACTCCTAAGTCTGGCTGTTTTACCAGAAGGGAAAAATCTAATAAGAAACTTCCGTGCAAGATCATCCCACGTTGATATAGAGTTGGGTGGTTCAGCTTTTAACCACCTCTTGGCTTCACCAAGTAAGGAAAATGGAAATAAGGTGAGCCGAACATAATCGGGTGACACTCCAGCGGGTATATAAGTGTCACTTATCTCCAAAAAGTTCTGGAGATGTTGTTGTGGATCTTCGTGAGGGAGACCGGTAAATTGCCCGCTTGTGTGCAAAAGTTGCACCATATTCTGCTTTAATTCAAACCTCCCTCCAGGCTCTGGTTTGCGGATGCTAGAATGTACATTATTCGCGTGTGGGATTGCCACCTCGCGAACCGGCCTTGCTGCTGCTTCATCGGGCACTAAAACTGCCCTAACAACTGGTGGATTTGGTTGCTCCATCATAGACTGTTTAAGCAACTGCAGCTTCTTTCGAAGAGCTTCTCTACGTTGACTATGAAATTTCCGTTCAGGCTCTAAGTAAGATTCCACCAGATCTTTGTCCCTTGCCAGTGTTCACAGAAACAAAATCTGTAAAATACAGGCTAAGACCAAGTTGTTAACACTTAAGAAAATAAAAATACAAATACAGTAAATTTACACTAAACAAAATTTTACAAATCGCCTAGCCTCCCCGGCAACGGCGCCAAAAACTTGCTCGGTGCTTTGGGCTACGGGTAAAAACCGACACGCAAGTGCACGTGGTCAAACAAGTAATAAAGTGGCTAAGTAGCCAAGTATCAATCCAAGGAGGCTCAAGATATGTAAAATTGCCTAATTTACTATATTTATATTTAACTTCTAATTATGCTAACAACAACGTAACCAAGGGTTAATTGAGTTTTTGTTTCTAAACTATATACTACAATTAATAACACTATTTACTTGTGAATTCAGACAATGGATATGAACATGCCAAGGTTAAGAACAAGTAATGAACTTGATAATCAGGATAATTTTGGTTAATTCTCTTCTTCAAGTTGCTAGCCAAGAACATTTGCCTAGAAATTAAAACTCTCGTATTTAATTTCACTTTAGAATCATAAACCGTCCGTCTACATTTCTGTGATCAAATGCAATTTATGATCTAGCACTACAATTCAGGTTCCTAAATTGACTAATACGGCTTTCAAGTATATTTCTAGCAGGAAAGCACATCAAAACCCAATTTTCCCAAATCAAGTTAAGAACAATACCCTATTAATTCACAACTTTCCAATTTCTTGCTCTTTCGAGTGAAATTGGACTTTTTAGATATACATTAATGTTGGCCAATCACTAATGCAGTAAAGAACAAGAATTAATAGAACAACATTAAAGAAGAAGAATAAAACCATATCATTTACAATCAAAATTCATTACACATGTTTAAAACCTCAGCAAGAAAGAGAATTAGCCACTCATTCTTGGATTGATCATCCTAAAATGAGTGTAAATTATACTTACAATTGATAGAAAGAAGAAAAGAAGAGAAGAAATCCCTTAGCTTTTCCAATCTTCAACTGCTACTAACCCACGTTCCTGCTCTCCACTTCTGAACTCAGTCTAAAAACTAAAAACTAATTAAAATAAACCTAAGTGTGCTATTTATACTAGTGGGAAATTTTTCCCGGAATAACAAGCAACGTGTGACGGAGGCCAACGCGGAGCCTTGCCTCCGTGACACGGCGTGGACGCGGACCTGCACTGGAATTTCCAGGGTCCGGTAATTTAACCTCAACGTGGCACGGAGGCCATCGCGGAGGCCTATCTCCGTGCCACGGAGCTGACGCGCAGGTACACTAGAAATTGCCAAATTAATTTATGCTCGGGCAGTGTGCTACCGCGATGGTAGCGTGGCACGGAGCCATCGCGGAGCCCCTATAAATCCTGCATTCCAAGGTCTTTTCCACGCTCGCATCCAAGTCCAACTCCGACATAGTTTCAACATGCATTTTAGCTCCTAAAAATCACCTTTATCTGCAAAACAAATGCTAATCATGTTGGTTAGTATAAATTCGCATTTTATTACCAATTACATGATATTATATACACATTGCACAACAAACAAGGTAAAAATGATACGTTTGAGTATCACTTGGGCATATAAATCTGCCCAAGATCAGTATGTATGATAAATACAACATAAGAGTAGGGACAACATGCTAAAATCATGATAATGAGATAGTCATAAACATGAGTTATTCATCATAAACTATGCATAATCAACCAAAGCTTTAAAAGAAAAATCATAAAGCTTCATATGTTTGAAAGCATAAGTAAAAGCACATAAACTGATCAATGAGTCAAATATATTATAAAAGATGATATCATAAATCTTGAATATGAACAACTTAAAACATGAGGAACTATGGGAGATTCTCATAACCGATACCGTCATGAATGAGCATGCCCAACTATCTCGCTCAAGTTGGCAGAGCTATTCTAAGACTTGTCAAGGAAAAGAACAATAAATGTATGATATCACTAATGATCCCATTCGAGTAGGGAAACACTCTCCGGTGAGGTCCCCAATCATAATCATACCTATGATGGCACATAGATTTGAGTCTTGGGTGTACTGAATCCAACCTAGTTGCTGCTAAATATTACTCATAAAAATGTATATTGCTCATAGTCATAATCACGATACATACCAGGTTTTGTATGAATAGTTAGAAAATATGAAATTCATAAATATACTTGAAATACGTGAACTAGCCATGAAAATACTGTCGCTGATTAGGCCATGATACATAAGGTTCAGATTCATGCATAATGAAGTTAATCATTATAACTTGAAATCATAGATTTATAAGAGAATTTATTGTAAAACATGTAATCATAATCATAAATCATGAATTGAATCATGAGAGATTTCATCAAAATTACATATAACCCTAAAATTTCCATAAAGCATGATTGGAGACTTGAATTCATGAAATTGATTTTAAATTGGGCATGAGGATTGAAAAAATCCCTCATTCATGACCCTACCTACATGTCTTGAAGATTTCCTTTTCTAGATTTGCAGAACCAAGAGAATTTGAGATGAAGAAGGTGAAGAAGCCTAGCTTTTCTTTGACATGATGAATCTTTAATCTATAGTAGTGAAAGGAGTGAGGGTTTAGGCTGAGTGTAACCTCTTAAGAAAGCCTAAATGACCTCATTTAGATGTTTAAAAACTTATAAAGTTATGAAAATACCCTTAGGAGGATCGTATTTAAAAAATTGCCGTGTGGAACCTATGATCCAACAGACGACCGCTGGTCAACCAACGACCCATCTGTTCCCTTCATAGTTTCCTAGATCTACTCTAAACCATTTTTGGACTAGAACTAATGAGCCTAACCAATGACCCATCTTAAGAACTAATTGGTCGTCCCTTCTATCATTGCATCTGGGAAATGTTCACCTAAATTCTAGATTGCTATAGGACAGCTCAATACAACGACCTATAGGTTCTACCAATGGCCCATCCTAAGCGTCATTCTATGTCCTCGTGACAACCTCCTTGTTAGTTTTCTGTTTCATGTCTAGGGTTTGATCTTAGAGACTTTTGGGGTGTTATAGGAGTCAAACCGTCTTCCACCACTATTACACCAGTGTCAGATGCTCCATCCAAATCTCTCTTGAGCTCTAGATATTTACTTGCCAACTTGGTTACTAGGCTCGATCGGGAGGAGAGGCAGCTGGCCAAACTGATTGAGGATTTGCTGGCCTTTGTGACCACTATTGTCAAGCATGTACTGTAGCCATTCTAGGATTCTACCAGGAACACTTATAAGGCCTTGAGTTCCCATCTTGGGAAGATGGACACAAGATTGGTCTATCTAGAGTAGGGTGCTAGTTTATCAAATATTCTTAGCATCCATGCCGACCTAGCTAAGACTAGAGTTGCGGTTCTAGATTTGTAGATGCGAGAGCGTTAGCCTGAGAAAGGATAGGCACCATTAGTGGATTGGACACCGCCTATTGCTAGTTTTACGGATTTGCTTCCACGTGCTATTCTATTTCACCCGACCTAGGCCGAGTCCTCAGCTCCACCAGCTCTAGTTCCTAGGGCCACTATCAACAGTGTCACAGAAGTGGGGTTGTCCTCCTATTCTAGCCCAGCCAGCCATTCCTGCCCCTCCACTTGATAAGGGTAAGGGGAGTCTACCAGAGGAGCAGATTAAGGATGTCAAAGAGACCTCCAGGAGGAGGATGACCCAGACTTGGACCCCATAGAGGCTGAGGACCTCAGAATCACAAAGGTGGCCTCTATTATTCATATCTAGGGTCGACCTCTTGACATAGAGGCAAGATCTTCAGTGGCACCCTAGAATGCCCTTTAGTGGCACAGTTTGAGTGCTACAGGGATCTTCTACCACTCTTGTTCTTTCATTTTATTTTGTATGTGCATTGGGGATAGTGCATAATCTTTTAGTGGGGATGGATGTTATTTGGCCCTGTGTGGCATATTTGCTTGTACAGTTGATGTTTGATATTGCAACTCATGTTTTGTATGGAATTATGCATTTTTGAGTTAACTGATGTGTGTTATAGTCCATTTTATTGTTTTCTTAGCATAGGCTTTTCATTTATTTTAGTTGTTTCTTTCTTAACTTAGGGTCACTTGGGCTTTCTTAGCCATGGTTCTTTACCAAGAGGCTTACTTTCTATTGAATTTGGTGTAATAATGTAGTTACAGGTGTCGCAGTGCGTGGGCCTAATGATAGATTTCTAGGAGACATTTTTAAGGGTACCGACCCACTAGTCGAGTCATTTTTGGATGAATAAAATATTTCTGACTTTGGTGGTGGTGGCAATTGAGTTTCTAACATGCTTGTACTAATTTTTTTCGAAAAATGTGCTTCAAAACTTTTGCCGCAGCAATTTGGTGTTGATATGTGTACCTCGACTTTTGACATGTAATTATGATAATTATTACAATGTGTCCCTAAATGAGAGTAATGTGTTTAGTCATTTTGATATCCATGTGCTATTGTATGGTAAGGAATTTTTCTTGTTATCTTGCTTTGGTCCCACTCTAGAATTTGCCTTGCTACTTGTGCTTGAGCATAGGATTGACTATGGTTGTAGAGATGAATGTAGGCCTTCCTTCGTTGTGCTTCAAAAGCCACACTTTTCTATTTAGACCTAACAAAAGATGCATGTAACCTTAGTCTCCCATTTTGAGCCTTTGACCTTTTTTCTTGATTAGCCAAAATAAATGTCAAAACCAATTCTCAAGTTAACCTTCTTTTGAACCCATCCTCCTAGACACTTTGAAATATTATGAAAAATGAGAAAAAAGGTATAAGTTGGGGGTGATGCAGTGGAAAAAAAAGAAATAGGGCAATGATGAATATTTTATCACATACCATGGTGTACATCGTTAAAAAGAAGAAAGAGAAAGAAAACAAAAGTGAAAAAGAGAAAACGAAAATTGAGCTCGGAAAAAATACCTTGGGGTGTGAAAAGTTGCTAAGAAAAGGAGGGGAGATGAAGTGTTCAAAGATGATAGATGAGTCACTAAAGACCATATTTATATCTTACCAGCCCTTACACCATCATTACAATCTTAGAAAAATTCTAGTATGATCTCAACCTAGATATCTAAAGGAAATGCATTTGAGTAAATAGGCAAGCATATGGTAGTTGTGACCTATCTTGTGAACTTCTTTGCGAGAGTTGAGTGCTTTTCTCTTGTCTCTTGATCTTATACGTCTTTGAAATGTGCATTGTTATTGTTTCAAGAAATGGACACTTTCCTTGGTCTTATTGTGAGGGCGTATGAATGTAAATGGCTGGCAAGTTTTACTTCTCAAATCTAGGTGTTTGCATGTTGATATGATGAAATTAGTTGAGATTGCATGCTTGGCCGGAGCAGTTGTCAGAAAATTGATTTTGTTTGATGGACGGGGTGGTTGCATTGAAATTTTTGTATTTGTAGTTGTTTGTCAAAACCACCCTAGTCATTGCATTTTGTGATACCGGAACATTTAGTTTAGGTGTTAGGTTTGTCTTCTCATTTTAGTTGCATGAAGATAAGCAAATTCTTTAAGTTAGGGGTGATGATGTATTGGGAATTTGTGACACATCTTTACTTTATTTCATAAAGTTTTGCATGTCTCTAGGTACTAATTTAATTCAAACTAACCTCATTATGCTATATTTTAGGAACCTGAGTGAAATGAAGAAAGGAGGAGTTAAAGTCACAAATCTTCCCAAAAGACAAAGAAAAGGACAGACCACCTCTCGAAAGGACGGTCCGCACCTTTAACTGTTCATCAGGTCCTACTTGATTTAAAAACCACTTTCAAGTGGTCAACAACTGATGAGGTAAAGGATGGATCATCTTTCCAGAAGACAGTCAATCAATCAAAGGACAGTTCACCAAACATAAAAAATACAAGAATCAAAGGATGACATGAAGGACAGACAGTCTTTCCAGAACATGGTCCATCAATTAAAGGAAGGACAACAACTTGGCAGAATCTAATTTTGATCGGTGAAGAAAAGGATGCTCCGTCCTTCCAAAGGATGGTCTGTCCCTGCACACCTAGGACCCTTTGATTTTAAATGAATTATGGGTTTTTGAGGATGAGTATAACTAGTATTTTTCTTCTTTTTTTTGAGAGATTTCAGGCGATCAGATCCTACAAAGAATGGTTCATAGTTTATCTTAGATATATAGCAGATAAAGTTAATGCATCTTGTAATTTGAAGATTTATATTCATCAATTCATGTTTTCTTCTCCAAATTGCAATTTTATTGGTAAGAATGTTGAATTACTTGCTTTCTTCTTTTTTTTCTTGTTATGGGTAGCTAAACCTAGATCTAGAGTTGTGAACCCTAATGTTTTAAAGGGGCAAAATTGAGCGTGGGCTTAAGAATATTTGATTGATTTGTGATTGATGATTAAAGTGATTTAATCCTGCCCAATTACATTTATTATGATTGAAAGAGTCAATTTAAGCTGGGGTAGCATCAATAAACAATAACTCAAGACTCTAACCTTTATTTAATCACTTATATATAGGATGAATTCTATTTGGAAAAATGCAATTGGGTATAAGAGAGTTCTCTTCAATTTGATAAAAATTGAGGTAGATTGATACCATTGGTGTTATTGAAAGATACCCTTTGGTTGCTTAAGTGATTGCTTGCATGTTCATCAATACCCATTCTCAATTTGCTCATATTGAGAGATTTAGGGAGATCAGTCCAAAATTGGGGTCACTCCTAGTACTTCTCATTATTGATTTCAATCTCAAGCAATTTACATTCCTTACTTATAGCTATATTTCTCCTAACCTTATCTCTAAACACTCAAATCTATATTGAAAAGTACTAGATAGTTTAGGTCTATCAAAGCCGCTGTGGATTTGACCTCGAATCTTAGTTGGGTATTATATTTGCATCGACCATTTACACTTCTAAGGATTGAAGCGGATTTGAGTGATAATTAATTTCCATTGATGGGGTTCTTCCATTCCTCTTCCACAATATCTTTTAAATCAGCATGAGATGTCCAAAAATGCAAAAATTTAAAATACTTATTTTTGTGCATTATCACATTTGAATACTAGAGGCCTGCGGTTAGATCCAATTCTGACGAAGTGCGTAATAGAGTTATTATTGTAGTTTTGAGTCCATAAGTCATTGATAAACACTTTACCAAGTCTCATCCATACTTTTTTCCTAGGTTCCCAATTATTACACCACGTATATTTAGAGCCCATGTAGCCAATATCCACCATCTCATAAGTATCCATGCATTCAATGAAATCAAAACTTTTAGAATATCTATAAGGAAGCCCCCGATTTTTTCTTTCAAATGAAGAATGACACTGAAATCTCAACCAATACACCAAGGGTTGATAATCATACTATTTAGTTGCAGTAATGTCTCCAAAAGTCCTTTGGTTTCTATTTTAGTGTACTTAGAATACACAATAGTAAAATTCTTCAGTATTATGATTTGTTTGAATTTTTGGGGTGATTTTTTAATCACGATCCTAAATAATGGTAACTTGATAGTTGTTTCTCTAGAAGCACCAAATATGTCCACTAGAATTTGTGATGCAGTGATTGAAGCCCAGGAATCTCTTGTACCCTCCATCATATTCATGTTAACCATACGTTATGTGATAGCAATCACATCCACTTTGCTTTTAGTATTCAACTTTTTAAGCTTATGAATGACTTTTATTAATCTCACCCCCTAAAATTCCATATGATTGCACTAATCATATGAAATTTTCTTGAGTGAGTATTTTTTCCTTTCCTTGGATAAGGAGTAGTAGTATTTCTACTCTTTTTGGTACTTTTTGAATTTTTTTTGTATTTGTTTCTACCCCTCTTGATAGGGGAGATCCTGACTCTTTCACAAAGGTCTTTCACATATTGTTGAGCTTTAGTGTAATTATGCTGCTCCTCTATATAATTCACTTCATTGAGATTCATAATAATTATGCTGCTCCTCTATATAATTCACTTTAATTGTTTGTTCTTCAATTTCCTATTCATCCGTTTTATCAACCATATCTTGTGAGCTAAAATCAGTTAGCATGTTGTTATTTAGATCCACCACCAAATTGATATGACTCATGTTCTTGATGTTTAATGGAATACTAGAAGATTCTTTATTTTTAGAGATCTCATTCAAATTTTCTCCGGTTCTTTATAAAATTGTACCACTGTATTCTTCTTTTCTGTACAAACATTTATTTTCTTCTTCATTATGCTCATTCTCAGATTTATGCCTAGTATCCTGGTCATTTGGGGCATTACTCTCACAGTCTTAACCATCAATAGCTTGGTGTTTACATCTTATTCCTATTCTCAGCATTTTTTTTTCCTTTTTTTTTACTATTTCGACTGACTATTGCATTAGTCCTTTTATTTGGCAACTTTTTATTCTTACTCTTTTTAATATTCTTTAGCCTTTCCTTCATAACAGGATTCTCATGCTTGTCAATCTCATTTCCTTTGGTCTTTCTTTGATCATTATTTATTTGTCCTATGTTTTGAAAAGTCTGAGCTCCATCCTTATTAATCTCCTTATGCAAATATCATTTTGTTGCTCAGATTGTGTTGCATTACTTGTATTTTTGTTATCCATCTCACTGTTATGCTTTTCATTACTATTGGTAATTTTGTCATTCTCTTTCATGTCTTCCATAACTTTCCTTTCTACTTTCCTATATTGCATAATGGAATGCCCTAATATTTTATAATGTTTGCAAAATATAAGAACACTCATATTCTAGTTTTTGAGAGAAATATTTTGAAGGGCAATATTCATCCTCCCCACTTACCATACCGAGTTCAAATTGAATTTTTCAAATCAACTTCCACTCTAACTTTGGCTATGCTAGGCCTTATTTTATGATCAGCAACCATGTACACAAATAGAGGAGTGAGAACTGGCCCTACTATCTATCTAATGCAATTCCAACCATGGCAATGGAATGGTAAATTAGTTAATAGAACCCAGACAGGAACTATAGTGTAAGACCCAAAAAGTTTCTAAGATCAGACCTTAGACCTGAAGTAGAAAAACTAGCAGAAATGGAACTCTTTCCACAGAACGAGCCAGACCATGTGTCTTGGTGAGGAATAACAACTCTTGGGTGGAGTCATGGTGACAAAGTGCTATCCAGGAAACTAAGTCACGTCCAGTCACCATGAGTCATAGGATGACTCATGGTTCCAAAAGACAGTTTATTGTTAGGGTCCATGCTGCAAAGTTCAAAAGGTGTTCAAGACAGTGTTAGCGACCATGAGTCACTATATGACTCATGGGGTTACTTGATGAGTCATCACTACGTTCCATTGTATAACACTTAGAGAAAGTGAAAATTATTCCAAGAAACCACGAACCGAGTAACGACCTGCCACTCCAGGTAACACGTCATTTTGTATGTCTGTTGTGAGGGAATCAGAGGTTGAACAAAATGGATTTAGTGGACATAAGAGGTAACCACGAGTCGTGGTCAAAATAATAACTTATGTTGACTATTCGTTCTCTCTGGCGACAATTTTCAACCCCTTTTCTATAAGGGTGTTAAAGTCCTTTCTCACTCTTTTAACCCTAAAGTACGTTATTTTGGGCTTTTTCAGAAGGGAATTAAAGGGGATTAGACACATTTACCTCTCATTCTCTCTTAGACTATTAGAATAGTTCATTGAAGAAAACAAATTTTCTTAAGTCTAAGTTAGGGTTCCCCTCAAAGAGCTACAAGTTAAAGGTTCTAGCTAGAGATTCTCTAACTCCAGGTATATAGAAATTCAGCAAGGGTTTCTTTTCACCCATGTGTCCCAGAAACTCTAAAAAATCTAGTAATCTTAATCATTTATATATAATGCTTAGGGTTTTCATTCAATGTATGATTTCCCTTATTTTCTCAATGTTTCAAGGCTCTTATGACAAATAGTATATAATGGTCATGATTTTACTCTCAATTGCATAATGTGTTTTGATGACCTTGATGATAGAATGATTTCAAAGAGTTATCTCTTATGAGTTAGCATTGTTTTTGAATGATTTTTTCTCTGAGGAACATATGGTTTTCTCATGATTTTAGTATGCATGCTTTACAACACAATTCAATATTATCAGGTCTTGTAGACTTGCAGAGTATATTCAGATAAAGTAGTTCTAACTTAATTTTAGGGCAATAGTTTTGAGCTATCTGATGTCGCCCAAATTACACCTCGTAATTGAGATATAAGCGGTTGATTATCAAATATAGAACCCAACAAAGGTTGAGGTTGCTCCCATAAGGAATATGGTAAAAACTAAAGTTAATGCGAATAACTATTAGTATTGATTTACTTATTTCCGAAAGGGGGAAAAATATAGAATAATAAACAAAGTAAAATTGCTAAATATTGAAATCAAATTCAGTTTGTATTCAATTAACGATTTGACTAGGATTGTGTTCCCTAAGATTTCATAACCACAAGGCTTATACACTAATGATCTATTCCGGTGTTTAACATGAAATATTGGTAAGTTAGGTTCACCTAAAGGGTTGGTCCCCTATCTAGATGATTTTCACCATGCAACTTGGTCCATATACGGGTGTACTTTAGTTGACCCTTATCCTTAATATCGGATTAGCTATCCCCGAATAAGTTCAAGCTATTACATGAGGGTTGATAGCATCAAATCTCCGTTGTTAATCCCTTTTCCCATTCATTACATCCTTGGTCTGGTAAGTAAGAATAAGGCAAGTCCTAACGTTTGCAACCGTCAAGAATCAATCAAATCGAAGGGAAAAACAATACATGCATAAAACCCCGTTCAAGACTCACTATGTTTTTTTACCTATGTGTGTTAATTCATCTTGGTTCTCACAAACCTAGTTTATGGGTTTAGCTACTCATACTTGTATTATCGCAATCACAAAATATTGAAGTAATAATAGTTGCAACTTACAAATTATTGCAGAATAAAAACCACATAGATTGAATAACAACTCCACAATAGATGAATAAAACTTCAATCTTGCTTTTGTTTCTTAAATCAAGAATAATTGATTGATACCAAAATTATTAGTTGAAAACTAATAAAGTCGGATCTCTCAATTACTCTAGAATTCTCTAAAAAATCATTCTCTAACTGTTAGGAAATTCTTTCTCAAAAATTAACCCTAAACTGTGTATTTATAGTTCCAAGAAATCCTTTTCCTAATTAAAATTGGAAACCAGGTCGGGAATGGCAACGAGCTTGGTAATGATTCATTTGTCCCTTTCACGAGTCGTTCATTGCTTAAAATAGTCATCCTCAGCAACATACCCAATCATGGAAACGGGTCACCTAATGACTCGTCGTGTCTGAGCATTAGTCATTAGGTCTCTCGTGGTCAGGTTCCTCAAAATGTCCAGTGCACTGCATGGATAGTTCAAGTAGCCTGCCAATGAGTCGTTCCTTTTCATGATGACTCGCTATGTCTGTCGTCAACTTCACTGGATACTTTGTTGAAATTTTCTCTTTGAATCCTAACGATTGACATCACGACTCGTTACCAGGAGTAATGAGTCGTTCCTCCAACTCATCAAGTACATTGCCTTGCTTCTTCAAAAATTCATCTTTTGCCCTACCCTTCAACAACGGGTCGTGCCTCCTTCCAACGACTTGTTAAGTGCCTGGCAGTCACCTTTTCAATTATTTTCAGCATTAATTCGACCAATTCACCTCCGAACCTGTTTTCCTGCAACATTAAGCACAAAACACATCATACCTATATAAACATACCTGGAATGTCCATAATTTCTTAGTTTTAAGCGTTGAAAGTTCCATAAAATCATGGCACGTCAACAACCTAAACTTAGAACTTTTGCATGTCATCAGGAAAAAACAAAATTAAACAAACAAACTAAACTACTTCGATGCTTCAATCGGAAGAACTCTAGGAAACTTACCGCAGTCACAATTTCATATCAAAATCAAATTTTCTAACCCCTCCCTCGTCATATAAACTCAAAACACTATACATATGCAAAATTTCCAACCATAATACAGAGGAATCAAAACATGGCAAAATACTGTCACCTGCAACCACGCATATAAATCTATAACACTGCACCAGACAATTTGCAGAAAATGTTGTTACTAAATGCTCTCACCTCAAAGAAGTCCCACACCCATACATGTGTATACGATTAACTCAATATATTTCTTTTGGGACTAGGTAAGATCCACTCACTCTCACAAAGAAATTCGAACTGCATGCATACAATACCATAGGCTTGCCTTCACTTTCAATACCTTGATTATCGGACAAGTAGCTACGATCACTATAGGAATTTCTAGGCTTGTAACATAGACTCGGGCTTGGGTATGGTACATATGGATTTAGTAGCTCAACCCTCCTTGCAGGACACCTTTTGACTCCACTTTTAACCTTTATTTCTATTTTCTCCTTATTTCCCTTTTTCTGCTTCTTTTTCTTTTCTATATCACTACAGATGTGGTTTCTTTTTATTCAACACTTATTGATGTCACACATTATTTTTCTTTTCTTTTATTGATTTTGACAACAATTTTTATTTTTCTCTTTCATCATGCATACCGCACCCACTCTTTTCCTTTTTCATTACCCAACTTTCTTTCCACCTGACTCTTCTTAATCACCCCTATAATAGCCACCCTAAACTTAGCCGATTTTTCTGCGTTGAGGTTCACAATCTCCAAGGAGGGACCAAGGCCAAAACAGGTTCATTCATAATAAAATCAGGCAGGTGAATTTGTGTAAACAAAAACAAAGGTCAATGTAAGCTCAAACGTTTGGATCAAGGGATTTTTATTCACTTTTGGCAGGTCTTTTAGATAAAGTGGACTCATAAATCAAAAATGACCTATGATCCTTTCCTAGTTTCGTATCCTCTATCTCGGTACGACTGACCAGGAAAGTTCTAGATTGATACACACAACTGAATTCAGCTATAAACCTCACTTCACACATAGCACAGGTCAACAACATCACTTCTACCAATTGCTAGTTCAGGTACAGCCATACAATGATAAACAAGTTCACAGTGTTAGTGCCATGCAAAGATTCACAAAGGTCATACTTGTCAACTTTCACATACACATATAAAAAAAATTCGGAGGGATGTCAAATTATCAAACAATAATTATTTTCAACAATTTCAGCTCTTGACTCCTTTCAGTTTTCCTACTTTCTTCCAACTGACACAAGAAACATAAAATAAAATCCTAAACATGCCAGTTATACAAGATATGGAACACCCGAGGTAAAAGATATCCAGCAAGAAAACCCTCGAGTTATGTTCAGAAAAATAGAATGCACAGGTATCCCTCCCCACCCCCATCAAAAAAGCATGTGTCATCCTAGACGCATATATATACCCAAAAAAACTAAGGAAATAGGGAATATACCTATGCGACCTAGGTGTCAGCTACCTGGTCGGTGGATGGTGTAGATACGCCTCCAATGTCATCTCCAAATTTACCGGCTTGAACTGGTGCATTCTCAGATCCAATAGAGCTCATGCCTTCTCCACGAACACTTGCTACCTCTGTCTCGGCTCTCTGTCGAGCCTCCTCTCTTGATTCATGCAGCGCTCTCTCCATCTCACTTCACTCCTATTTTTTATGACGGAGCAAAGAAGCATCATCATCTACACATGCGTCCTCATGAGGCCTCTTGTTATACCTCAAAAATTCAAAAATCTGACCCAGACGTGAATCAGGAGAAAACCGGGACAAAATGTTGCAGGTTGCAGAACGGGTCACTTGACGACTCGTGAGGAGGCATAACGAGTCGTCAGATGGCTCGTGGGGAAGGCCTGAGATGTTGGAGGACTCGAGGTCCTCATGAGGTATGTAACGACTCATGGTCAGTCACCACGAGTCATCAAGTTAGTCGTTGGTCTGTCCCTAGGAAAGTTAGAAATGCCTATCCAATGTTCTTAACGAATAGCACATCAACAACTCGTCATCAGCCCTAATGACCCGTTAGGTGGGCCGTGACAAGGCAGTGGAAATTTCTTTAAGTGAAGAGGCAGTGCACTTGACGGGCGATCCAACGGATCGTGAGCCCTGGTAACGAGTCATCAGGTCATCCGTTGGCCCCCCCGACAGTTAATTTTAGCAATTTCAATAAGGGATTTTCCGTAATCTCTAAGTTCTAAGGCCCTAAACTATGTCATTTTGAGCTTGTAATAGAGGGTTTTATGCTGAGATAAACCTATCTAGGCGATTTTCTTCATGCATGCAAGGGTGAGAGCTTGAAGGGGAGAAAGTGAGGAGAAATTCAAGGATTTCAAGGGAAATCTCTGCTGGGTAATTAGGAAGAGAAAAAATTCTTTAATCTCAGGTATATACGGATATGAGTGGGTGCTTTCTTCCACACCCATGCCCATTCCCTATCAAATTGTGATTTATTTGTGATGATCAAGTATGGGTTTTTCTTCAATTGCATGAATCTTACATATCTACTCATGGGTATATCTAATTGAGTTGATAGTGATGATTTATTGAGCTTGGGAGGATTCTAACTTAATTTCTTTTAAAAAATTGTTTTCTAAAGAAATGAATCTGAAACACCCATGTGTGGGAAGTTCCTAATAGAATATGATGGTGATGGAATATATGATTCTTACCCATGATATTGATGATGTTTTCAAAGAAGGTTAAATTGATCCATGTATGATGAAGCTTTGGGTGGTGCCCAATGTTGAGTAAAAATGATTATTTTTTTTGAATTGACTTTATTGCTTGTTTTGGAGTCAAATCTCAAAATTATTATAATGTTTTCAAATAAATTGTGTGAGTCCAAGTATGATAAGGTTTTGGGCAAGGCCCTTATATTGATGTAGATGAAGTGATATTTCTAAAGTAGCCTTACCACATGATTTTGGAGTAAAGCCTCCCACTATTCTTGAGCGTGTGGTATGTGCAGTAATTAAGCTTCTCATATGCATGAATTCATCATTTAGATGTATTTTTTCATTAGGCTTCAATTCACATGATGTTGAGCCCTAGTACGATTCTATTTTAAGCTTTGGCGAAATGACATTGTTGAGTTTCATATTTATATGATGTCTAATGCATGCATGAGTTCATAGCGAGCTTTGTCAATAGACAATGTTGAGATTCATTTCATACGATATCGAGTTTATGCATAATTTCATGTTGAGATTCGTAATTATATGATGTAGAGCTTCGTATTTATACGATGTAGAGCATTGCATGTTTTGGGAGAAGAGTCTAGCACCGAGCGGGCTAAGGATTGACTACCCTATGCCCCAAAACTACGTGCCAACTTAGGATTGATTTTATTGTGTTATTGCGACCTCCCTTGTGAGCTATCCCCAACCCGATTGGCCCTTTGAGCTTGATATCAATATCATGGTATCTTCCATCGCCCTGACAAGGTTATGGATGGCTCTACCCACTTGATTGTGATTGTTGGGACCACGTAAGCTCTATCGTGGTATGTCAGTTAAGTGATGAGTCTCACATGGTCTATATCATTTGAATTTGTATTTCCATTACTCACGATGACTATCTTATGCATACATGATGGGAAAGCAAGGTTTGACTCATTATTCAACTTTTGATATAAGTATTATGATTTAGCTTGATTCATTCGAGTTAGTCGTGACGTTCAAAAGCGATGAATGATCACGTTATGAAAAAGTTCGATTACAAAATTTATGCACGTGTTCTTTCACTTATTCTTAAAGTTCATTATATTTACGTACGATTGGGTTTAGATGATTTTACTATTAAAGCGATTTTACTTACCTTGCATACTCGGTACGTTCCATGTATTAACCGCATACCTTATATGGTGCATCATTTCATGATGCAGGATTGGGTTCTTAGGTTCATCCCCGTTCATAACTGCCTATCAGAGTTAGCATTTTCCTTCTTGGTGAGTCCTCAACCTCTGAGGACTAGACTTTCAGTTATTTTGAGCATAATTTCAGTTTTAGTATTTATGAGCTAGTTGGGGGTGTTGTCCCATCAGCTCGTCCAGATTAGAGGCTATTCATACTTAGACATGTATTTAGCACAAATGTTTATTCTATTGTTATGCTAAGTTAGATTTCCACTGAGTTATATTTATGTTGCCTTTATGTTTATTGCATGAGTTAGTTGTATTCTTAGGCCATGGGTTGGCTTGGGTTTCTGTCGGGGTCCCTTGTCCCGTGTCAAGAATTCGGGTATACTCTCGGGTCGTGATAAACTTTGTATCAGAGCAATAGGTTTGAAGTGTCCTAGGGAGTCTAAAATCCGCGTTAAGTAGTCTTTTTCATGAGTGTGAAGCGCGCCACACTTATGACGAAGAGGCTACGAAACGTTTTAGGAAGTGTTCCCATATTTCATGATCTAGGTTGTGTGATGAGGAGTCTTTCTATCCCTTTAATTCATGTTATTCGCGATTGTAGAGTCATGGATCCTTGAAGGATGAACGGAAGGAGAAATGGAGATGGTGAAGGCCAGGACGATGTCATGGGTCGTGGGCACCAGCAAGTCCCACCAGTTCAGGAACCTCAGGCACAGGAGCCAGCTGCTCACGCTGAGATCCGGGACCCTATCTAGATTCTTGCGCACGTTTTGATCGCTCAGGTCAATTAGTAGGCTGTTGCACATGTTCTGCAGAATAACAATGCAGCGGTGGCTCGAGTCAGGGACTTCTTGAGGATGAACCCATCGGAGTTTCTAGGGTCCAAGGTAGATAAGGACCCACATGAGTTCGTTGATGAGATCATCAAGATCACACAGGTTATGGGGGTGAGTAGTGTTGAGTGTGCAGAGTTGGCCTCCTACCAGTTGATGTGGGTTTCGCATATCTGGTTTTGTCAATGGAAGGATAGCAGGGTCGGAGGAGCAGGTCCGGTCACTTGGGAGGAGTTTCAGGTTGCATTCCTTGATCGGTTCTTCCTTTGGGAGATGAGAGAGCTAAAGACAGCTAAGTTCGTGAATCTGAAGCAAGGGAGGATGACAGTCTAGAGTATTCCCTTGAGTTCACTCGCCAGTCGAAGTACGCTCCTGAGTTAGCGGCTGACCAGAGGGCGCAAGTAGGCAGGTTCATGCATGGGTAACAGGTTAGTTGGAAAGGAGTGTGGGATTTCTATTCTCCATTAGCATATGTATTTTCCTCGGATGGTGTTGTACGCCCAACAGATGGAGGCGGAACATTCGAGAGAGAGAGAGGCCAAGAGGGCAAGGATTGAGGGCCACAGATACTCCCAGCAGGGGTCCGGCAGTGGGCACTATTACCAGACCCACCAGAGATCATCCACCCCAGCTTCATCAACTTTGAGTGTGCCATCTTGTCCTAGGCATGATCAGAGAGGAGGATCATCAAGCTCGAGGTTTCAGAGCAGTAGGCCAGCAGATTTAGGTGTTCCAGCCTGTCGCAGATGTGGTCGAGGCCATATAGGCCAGTTCTTGGCAGGTTCAGGTGCGTGTTTCGGGTGCGAGCAACCCAGAAACATGCTTACATATTGTCAAGCGGTGAGATTAGATCAGGTTGAGGGCCGTGGCCCAGCTTCTAGTTCAGAAGCCCCACCCCCTCGCTCAGCACATCAGGGGGAATCTACCAGTGCAGCCGGCAGTCAGCGCCAGAACAGATTCCATGCCCTATTATCCCATCAGGAGCAGGAGGTCTCCCTGGACGTGGTTACTGGTATGTTATGAGCTTTCCAAGTTGATGTTTATGCATTGTTAGATCCATGGGCCACCTTGTCCTTTGTGACACCTTATGTAGCCAATAGCTTCGGAGTCAGTCCCGATGTCTTGTTAGAATCCTTCTCAGTTTCTACTCCAGTAGGTGACTAAGTTATAACTAGACCATTGAATCCTTCGGATATTTGGAGTTTCTTGGGCTTATCTTGCTACTATCGGAGGTTTGTTGAGGGTTTCTCCACCATTGCAACACCTTTGACTAAGTTGACTCAGAAGAAGGTGAAGTTCCAGTGGTCGGAGACTTGTGAGGAAAGCTTCTAAGAGTTGAAGGCTCGACTCACCTGAGCTTCAGTATTGACCCTACCCGTGGGTAACGATGGTTTCTTGGTGTGTTGTGATGCTTCCAGAGTGGGATTTAGGTGTGTATTGATTTGGGGAAGGGTGATTGCTTATGCCTCTCGACAGCTGAAGGTTCATGAAAAGAATTACCCGACCCACGATCTTGAATTGGCCGCAGTGGTGTTTCCATTGAAGATATGGCAGCATTACTTGTATTGGCTCCATGTGGATGTGTTTATGGACCACAAGAGTTCACAATACGTGTTCGCATAGAAGGATCTAAATCTACGACAATGGAGGTGGTTAGAGTTACTTAAGGATTATGACATGAGTGTCTTTACCACTCGGACAGAGCTAATGGGTTGCGGATGCACTTAGTAGGCTCTTAATAGAGAGTGTGTCCCATGTGGGCAAGGGAAAAAAGGAATTGGTGAAGGATGTTCACCGGCTTGCAAGGATGGGAGTTAGAATGATCAATTCGACTGATGGTGGTGTTGTTGTGCATAACGAGCCGGAATAATACTTGGTAGTTGATGTTAAATCTAGGCAAGATAAGGATCCCATATTGAGGAAGCTGAAGGAGGCGGTGCGGAATCAGAAAGTGGAGGTTTTCTCCTAAGGGAGAGGTGTGCTACGATACAAGGGTTGACTATGTGTTCCAAACATTGATAATTTGAGAGTTCGGACATTGCATGAGGCACATGGAACCATATATTCTATTAATCTAGGATCCACGAAACTGTATAGGGATTTATGAGAAATCTATTGGTGGGATGGTATGAAAAGGGATATTGCGATGTTCGTGGAAAAATGTCCAAATTGTCAGCAAGTAAAAGCCGACCATCAAAGACCGAGAGGTGTACTTCAGGATATTGCCATCCCCACTTGGAAGTGGAAAGGAATCAATACGGACTTCATTAAAAGTATACCACATACTCGCCGACAGTACGACTCCATTTGGGTTGTGGTGAACAGGTTGACCAAGGCTGCACACTTCCTACCGGTCAAGACCACGGATTCAGCAGATGATTATGCTAAATTGTATATTCAGGAGTTAGTTCGGCTTCATGGAGTGCCCTTTTCTATTATCTTGGATCACAGTACTTAGTTTATTTCTCAATTCTGGTGTTCGTTTCAAAGGGGGCTCGGGACTCAAGTTAAGCTTAGCACAGCTTTTCATCCCCAAATAGACGTCCAAGCAGATCGGACCATTTAGACTCTTGAGGATATGTTGAGAGCATGTGTGATGGATTTCAAAGGTAGTTGGGATGATCATTTGCCCTTGATCGAGTTTTCTTATAATAATAGTTACCACTCTAGTATCCAGATGGCACCGTTCGAGGCTCTCTACTGGCAAAGATGTAGATCTCCCATCGGGTGGTTCGAGGTTGGTGAGGCAGCCATCATAGGTCCAAACTCTATTAATGAGGCGATAGTGAAAGTTCATTTGATAAGGGACCAGTTGAAAACCGCTCAGAGTCGTCAAAAATCATATGCTGATGTGAGGAGAAGATATTTGGAGTTTGAAGTAGACGATTGGATGTTTCTAAAGGTACCTCCCATGTAGGGAGTCATGCAGTTCGGAAAGAAAGGTAAATGTAGTCCCCGCTATGTTCGCCCATACCGGGTTGTGAGAAGAGTTGGTAAGGTGGCGTATGAGTTGGACTTGCCTCCAGAATTGGCATCAGTTAATCCCATATTCCATGTATCGCCATTGAAGAAGTGCTTGGGTGATCCAACCTTGTTGGTTCTGATAGACAGCGTTGGTGTGAAAGACAGTCTCAGTTATGAAGAAATTCCGGTTGAAATTTTGGATTGACAAGTTCGGAGGCTAAGGAACAATGAGGTAGTTCCAGTTAAGATTTTATGGAGGAATCAGCATGTTGAAGGAGATACGTGGGAGTCCGAAGTGTATAGGATGGCTAAATACCACCATTTGTTAACTGCCGGATCAATTTTTGTTTGAGATATCAAATTTTGCCCTAAACCTATATTCAGTTTTTCCTGTTCAATGCATGCGAATAAGTTGTTTTGTGATGTGAAATATGTATGCGAAGTCTGAACTCTGACTAGCTGTATGGTTCTCTTCAGGAGTAGCCATTTCATCAGTTTTTGGCTTGGAAATCAATGATTAGCATATATATATATACATATATTTTTATTGTTGTTTCTGGGTTTTCTTCTTGTTTCTAACATTCGAGAACGAATGTTCCCAAGTGGGAGATATTGTTATACCTCGGGAATTCAAAAATCAGACCCGGAGGTGAATTAGGAGAAAAAATGGAAAAACAATGTTGCAGGTTCTAGAACAGGTCACTTGACGATACGTAAGGAGGAATAACGAGTCATTAGATGGCTCGTGGGGAAGGCTTGAGATGTTGGAGGACTCGAGGTCCTCACGGGGGATGTAACGACTCGCGGTCAGTCATTTGAGTCATCAAGTTAGTCGTTGGTCGGTCCTAGGGAAAGTTAGCAAGGTTTATCCAGTGTACTTGACGAATGGCATCCAACAACTTGTCATTAGCCATAATGACCTGTTAGGTAGGTCGTTACCAGCTAGTGGAAATTTGTTGAAGTGAAGAAACAGTGTAATTGATGGGTGATCCAACGGATCGTGAGCCCCAGTAATGAGTCGTCTGGTCGTCCATTAGGACCCCCCTGACAGTTAATTTCAGTGATTTCACTAAGCTCTTTTCCGTAATTTCTATGTTCTAAGGGCCTATACTACGTCGTTTTGAGCTTGTAATATAGGGTTTTAAGATGAAATAAACCATCTAGGCCATTTTCTTCATGCATGCAAAGGTGAGAGCTTGAAATTCGAGGATTTCAAGGGAAATCTCATCTGGGTAATTAGGAAGTGATAAGATTCTTCAATACCAGGTATGTAAGGATATGAGTGGGTGCTTTCTTCCACACCCATGCCCATGCTCTATCAAATTGTGATTTATTTGTGATGATCAAGTATGGGTTTTCCTTCAATTGCATGAATCTTACATTTCTACTCATGGGTATGATTAATTGAGTTGATAGGTGATGATTTATTAAGCTTGGGCGGATTCTAACTTAATTTCTTTTACAAAATTATTTTCTAAAGAATTGAATCTAAAACGCCCATGTGTGGGAAGTTCCTAATAGAATGTGATGGTGATGGAATAGATGATGAAAAGCATGTTTTCACTCTTAGCCATGATATTGATGATGTTTTCAAAGAAGGTTAAATTGACCCATGTATGATGAAGCTTTGGGTGGTGCCCAATGTTGAGTATAAATGATGATTTTCGTGAATTGACTCTATTGCTTGTTTTGGAGTGAAATCTCCCAATTATTATAATGTTTTCAGATAAATTTTATGAGTCCAAGTATAATAAGGTTTTTGGCAAGGCCCTTATGTTGTTGATGATGAAGTGATATTTCTAAGGTAGCCTTACCACATGATTTTGGAGTAAAGCCTCCCACTATTATTGAGCTTGTGGTATGTGCCATAATCAAGCTTCTCATATGCATGAATTCATCATTTAGATGTATTTTGTAATCAGGATTCATTTCACATGATGTTGAGCCCTAGTACGATTTTATTCTAAGCTTTATCAAGATGACATTGTTGAGCTTCATATTTATATGATGTCTAATGCATGCATGAGTTCATAGTGAGCTTTTTCAATAGACAATGTTGAGCTTCATTTCATAAGATGTCTAGTTTATGCATAATTTCATGTTGAGCTTTGTCATTAGACGATGTCGAGCTTCGCATTTATGCGATGTAGAGCATTGCATGTTTTGGGAGAAGAGTCTAGCACCGAGCGGGCTAAGGGTCGACAACCCTATGCCCTAGAACTACGCGCCAAAGTAGGATTGATTCTATTGTGGTATTGGGACCTCCCTTGTGAGCTATCCTTGGCCCGGTTGGCCCTTTGAGCTTTATATCAATATCATGGTATCGTCCATCGCCCTAGAAAGGTTATGGATAGCTCTACCCACTTGAGTGTGATAGTTGGGACCACATTAGTTCTATCGTGGTATGTTAGTAAACTGAAGAGTCTCCCATAGTCTATATCATTTGAATTTGCATGTCCATTACTCACGATGATTATCTTATGCATGCATGTTGTGAAAGCAAGGTTTGACTCATTATTCAGCTTTTGATATAAGTGTTATGATTTAACTTGAGTCATTCGAGTTAGTCATGTTGTTCTAAAGCCATGCATGAGCACGTTATGAAAAAGTTCTATTTCAGAATTTATGCATGTGTTCTTTCACTTACTCTTAAAGTTTATTATATTTACGTACAACTGGGTTTAGTTGATTTTACTATTAAAGCGGTTTTACTTACCTTGCATACTCGGTACATTCCATGTACTGACCGTATACCTTCAATGCTACATCATTTCATGATGCAGGATCAGGTTCTTAGGTTCTGCCTCGTTCATAGCTACCTATCAGAGTTAGCATTCGCCTGCTTGGTGAGTCCTCATCCTCCGATGACTAGACTTACTTTCAGTTTCAGTATTTCTGAGCTAGTTGGGGGCGTTGTCCCATTAGCTCATCCAAATTAGAGGCTATTCAAACTTAGACATGTATTCAGCTCAGATGTTTATTCTGTTGTTCTGCTAAGTTAGATTCCGCTGAGTTATATTTATGTTTCCTTTATGTTTATTGCATGAGTTAGTTGTATGCTTATGCCATGGGTTTGCTTGGGTTCCTCTAGGGGTCCCTTGTCCTGTGTCTACGATCTGTGTGTAGTCTCGGGTCGTAAAAAACTTGGTTACAGAGCAATAGGTTTGAAGTATCCTAGGGTTTCTAAAAGCCGCGCTAAGTAGAGACTTTTTCATGAGTGTGAAGTGCGCCACACTTATGACGAATAGGTTACGAAACATTTTAGGAAATGTTCCCATCTTTCACAATCTAGGTTGTGCGATGAGGAGTCTTTCTATCCCTTTAATTCATTCTATTCGCGATTGTAGAGTCATGACTCCTCGAAGGATGAATGGAAGGAGAAATGGAGACGGTGAAGGACACGAGGTTGGCATGGGTCGTGGGCACCAGCAAGTCCCACCAGTTCAGGAACCTCAGGCATCGCAGCCAGCTGCTCACACTTAGTTCCGGGCCGCTATCTAGATGCTTGCACAGGCCTTGATTGCTCAGGTCAATCAGCAAGCTGTTGCGCATGTTCCGCAGAATAGCAATGCAGCGGGCGGCTTGAGTCAGGGACTTCTTGAGGATGAAACCGCTGGAGTTTCTAGGGTCAAAGGTAGATGAGGACCCACATGAGTTCGTTGATGAGATTGTCAAGATCACCCAGGTTATAGGGGATAGTAGTGTTATGTGTGCAGAGTTGGCTGCCTACCAGTTGAAGGGGGGTTGCATATATCTGGTTCCGTCAATGGAAGGATAACAGGGTCGCCGGAGAAGGTCCGGTAACTTAGGAGGAGTTTCAGGTTGCATTCCTTGATCGGCTCTTCCCTCAGGAGATGTGGGAGCTAAAGGAAGGTGAGTTCGTGAATCTGAAGCAATGGAGGATGACGGTACTAGAGTATTCCCATGAGTTCACTCGCCTGTCGAAGTATGCTCCTGAGTTAGTGGCTGACCAGAGGGTGCAAGTGAGTAGCTTTGTGCATGGGATAACAGGTTACTTGGATAAGGAATGCGGGATTGCTATGCTCCATCAGGATATGGATTTCCCTTGGATTGTGTTGTATGCCCAACAGATGGAAGCGACAAATTCGAGAGAGAGAGAGAGGCCAAGAGGGCCAGGACTGAGGGCCACCAATTCTCCCAGCAGGGGTCCAACGGTGGGCACCGTCAGCAGACCCACCAGAGATCATCCGCCCCAGCTTCATCAGCTTTGAGTGTGCCATCTCGGCCTAGGCATGATCAGAGAGGACGAGCATCAGGCTCAAGGTTTCACAATAGCAAGCCCACAGATTTAGGTGTTCCAGCTTGTCGCAGATGTGGCTGAGGGAATATAGGCCAGGGCTTGGCAGGGTCGGTGCGTGTTTTGGGTGCGGGAAACCCAAACATATGCTTAGAGATTGTCCAACAG
This sequence comes from Datura wrightii, assembly GCA_035772735.1. NCBI lineage: Eukaryota > Viridiplantae > Streptophyta > Magnoliopsida > Solanales > Solanaceae > Datura > Datura wrightii. The sequence goes on along the minus strand of JASDFA010000006.1, from coordinate 51,740,042 downwards.
TGATACAGGATCAGGTTGGGGGTCGTGGCCCAGCTTCTAGTTCAGCAGCCCCACCCCCCCGCTCAGCACATCAGGGGGCATCTACCAATGCAGCTGGCGGTCAGCCCCAGAACAGATTCTATGCCCTATCATCCCATCCGGAGCAGGAAGTCTCCCCAGACGTGGTTACTGGTATGTTATGAGTCTTCCATGTTGATGTTTATGCATTGTTAGATCCAGGGGCCACCTTTTCCTTTGTGAAACCCTATGTAGCCAGTAGCTTTGGAGTCAGTCCCGATGTCTTTTCAGAATCCTTCTTAGTTTCTACTCCAGTAGGTGACTCAGTTATAGCTAGACGGGTGTATAGAGATTTTCCGGTCTTGGTTCTCCATAAGGTCACCTTAACAGATCTAATAGAGTTAGCCATGACCAATTTTGATGTTATTCTCGACATGGATTGGTTGTATGCTTGTTATGCTTCCATTAATTGTAGGACCCGGTCAGTAGAGTTCAGATTCTCGGGTGAGCCAGTCTTAGAATGGAAGGGTAGTTCAGCTGTGCCTGCAGATCGATTCGTTTCCTACCTCAAGGCCAAAAAGATGATTTTTAAGGGTTGCATGTATCATCTATTTAGGGTTAAGGATGTGAAGTCCGAAACCACAACTATCTAGTCAGTTCCAGTAGTACGTGAGTATCCAGAGGTCATTCATGATAATTTTCCAGGTATTCCTCCCGAGCGAGAGATTGATTTTGGTAATGACCTCCTTCTCGATACGCAGCGTATATCTATTCCACCCTGTAGGATGGCTCCGACCGAGCTAAAAATAGTTGAATAATCAGTTAAAGGATTTTCTAGATAAGGGTTTTATCGAACCGAGTCAGTCCCCATAGGGTGCACCAGTATTATTTTGTTGAAAGAAAGATGGTTCCTTTCGCATGTGCATTGATTATCGACAGTTGAACAAAGTCAGTATTAAGAACATGTATCCTTTACCCAAGATCGATGATTTGTTCGATCAGCTTCAGGGCACGAAGTATTTCTCGAAGATAGATCTCAGATGTAGGTATCATCAGCTTAGAGTTTGGGAGAGTGATATCCCGCAGATGGCATTCAGGACATGGTATGGTCATTATGAGTTTGTAGTTATGTATTTTGGACTTACAAATGCTCCTGCAGCTTTTATGGACTTGATGAACAGTGTCTTCAAGCAATATTTGGATATGTTCATGATCGTGTTCATTGATGATATCATGTTGTACTCTCGGAGCAAGGAGCAGCATGCCGCTCACTTGAGAGTAGTGCTTCAGACCCTAAAGGACCTCCAGTTGTATGCAATGTTCAACAAGTGTGAGTTTTGGTTGGACTCCGTGGCATTCTTGGGCCATGTGGTGTCTAGCGAAGGAATAAAAGTAGACTCGCAGAAAATCAAGGCGGTGAAGAATTGGCCTTGACCAGTGAATCCTTCAGATATTAGGAGTTTCTTGGGCTTAGGTGGTTTCTATCGGAGCTTTGTTGATGGTTTCTCAACCATTGCAGCACCTTTGACTAAGTTGACTTAGAAGAAGGTGAAGTTCTAGTGGTCGGAGGCTTGTGAGGAAAGCTTCTAAGAGTTTAAGGCTCGACTCACCTCAGCATCAGTATTGACCCTACTCGTGGGTAACGATGGTTTTGTGGTGTATTTTGATGCTTCCAGAGTTGGACTTGGGTGTGTATTGATGTAGCGGGGAAGGGTGATAGCTTATGCCTCTCAACAATTGAAGGTGAATGAAAAGAATTACCCGACCCATGATCTTGAATTGACTGGGGTGGTATTTGCATTGAAGATATGGCGGCATTACTTGTATGGGGTCCACTTGGATGTGTTTACAGACCACAAGAGTTTACAATGTGTCAACATAGAAGGATCTAAATTTGCGGCAAGGGAGGTGGTTGGAGTTACTTAAGGATTATGACATGAGTGTCCTTTACCACCCAAGAAAAGCTAATGTTGTTGCTGATGCTCTTAGTAGGCTCTAAATGGAGACTGTGTCCCATGTGGACAGGGAAAAGAAGGAGTTGCTGAAGGATGTTCACCGGCTTGCAAGGATGGGAGCTAGACTAATCGATTCGACTGATGGCGGTGTTGTTGTGCATAACGGGTCGGAATCATCCTTGGTAGTTGATGTTAAATCCAGGTAGGATTAGGATCCAATATTGAGGAAGCTGAAGGAGGTGGTGCGGAATCAGAAAGTGGAGGCTTTCTCCCAAGGGGAGATGGTGTGCTACGATACCAGGGTTGACTATGTGTTCTGGACGTTGATAATTTGAGAGTTCGGATATTGCATGAGGAACATGGAACCACATATTCTATTCATTACGGATCCACGAAAATGTATAGGGATTTTCGAGAAATCTATTGGTGGGATGGTAAGTAAAGGGATATTGCGGAGTTCGTGGCAAAATGTCCAAACTGTCAGCAAGTAAAAGCCTAGCATCAAAGACCGGGAGGTGTACTTCAGAATATTGCCATCCCCACTTGGAAGTGGGAAAGAATCAATATGGACTTCATTAAAGGTCAACCTTGTACTTGCCGACAATATGACTCCATTTGTGTTGTGGTGCACAGGTTGACCAAGGCTTCAAACTTCCTACCAGTCAAGACCACGGATTCAGCAGACAATTATGCTAAATTTTATATTTGGGAGTTAGTTCGGCTTCATGGAGTTCCCTTGTCTATTATCTCAGATCGCGGTACTCAGTTTACTTCTCAATTCTGGCGTTCATTTCAAAGGGGGCTCGGGACTCAAGTTAAGCTAGGCACAACTTTTCATCCCTAGACAGACATCCAAGCAGAATGGACCGTTCAGACTCTTTAGGATATGTTGAGAGCATGTGTGATAGATTTCAAAGGTAGTTGGGATGATTATTTGCTTAGCATTTGTTGAGAGCATGTTCGAGGCTCTCTATGGGCGAAGGTGTAGATCTCCCATTGGATGGTTCGAGGTTGGTGAGGCAGACATGATAGGTCGAGACTCTGTTCATGAGGCGATAGTGAAAGTTCAGTTGATAAGGGATCGGTTGAAAACCGCTCAGAGTCGTCAGAAATTGCATGCTGATGTGAGGAGAAGAGATTTGGAGTTTGATGTAGACGACTGGGTGTTTTTAAAGATATCTCCTATGAAGGGAGTCATGCGAATCGGAAAGAAAGATAAAATCAGTACCCGCTATGTTGGCCCGTACCGATTGTGAGAAGAGTTGGTAAGGTGGTGTATGAGTTGGACTTGTCTCCAGAATTGGCTTCAGGTCACCCCCTGTTCCACGTATCGCTTTTTAAGAAGTTCTTGGGTGATCCAACCTTAGTGGTTCCAATAGACAACATTGGTGTGAAATACAATCTCAGTTATAAAGAAATTACGGTTGAAATTTTGGATCGACAAGTTCGGAGGCTAAGGAACAAAGAGGTAGTTTCAGTTAAGAATTTATGGAGGAATCAGTAGTCCAAAGTGGATATGATGGCTAAATACCCCCACTCTTTCCCTGTCGGATCAGTTTTAGTTTGAGATATCAAATTTTTCCCTAATCCTCTATTCAATTTTTCATGTTCAATGCATGCGAATAAGTTGTTTTATGATATGAAATATGTATGCGATGTCTGAACTCTGACCAGCTATGTGGTTCTCTTCGGGAGTAGCCATGCCATCTGTTTTTGACTTGAAAATCAATGATTAGCATATATATATATATATATATTGTGATTGTAGTTTCTGGGTTTTCTACTTGTTTCTAACATGCAAGGATGAATGTTCCCAACAGGGAGATATTGTTATACCTCGGGAATTCAAAAATCGGACCCAAAAGTGAATCAAGACAAAAACTGGAAAAAAAATATGCAGGTTGCAAAATGGGTCACTTGATGACTCGTGAAAAGGCATAACGATTCGTTAGATGGCTCGTGTGGAAGGCCTGAGATGTTGGAGGACTCGAGGTCATCACGGGGGATGTAACAACTCGTGGTTAGTCACCATGAGTCGTCAAGCCAGTCGTTGGTCGGTCCCAGGGAAAGTTCGCAAGGCTTATCTAGTGTACTTGACGGATGGCACCCAAAAACTCGTCGTTATCCCTAACGACCTGTTAGGTGGGCCGTTACCAGCCAGTGGAAATTTCATGAAGTGAAGAGGTAGTGTACTTGACAGGAGATCTAACGGATTGTGAGCCCTAGTAATGAACCGTCATGTCGTCCTTTAGGACCCCACTGACAGTTAATTTCAGTGATTTCAGTAAGGGCTTTTCTGTAATTCCTAAGCTTTAAGGGCCTATACTATGTCGTTTTGAGCTCTGTAATAGAGGGTCTTAAGCTGAGATAAACCAATCAAGGCCATTTTCATCATGCATGCAAGGGTGAGAGCTTGAAGGGGAAAATGTGAGGAGAAATTCAAGGATTTCAAGGGAAATCTTAGCTTGGTAATTAGTAATTGATAAGATTCTTCAATCTCAGGTATGTAAGGCTATGAGTGGGTGCTTTCTTCCACACCCATGCCCATTCCCTGTCAAATTGTGATTTATTTGTGATGATCAAGTATGGGTTTTCCTTCAATTGCATTAATCTTACATTTCTACTCATGGGTATGATTAATTGAGTTGATAAGTGACGATTTATTAAGCTTGGGCGGATTCTAACTTAATTTCTTTTACAAAATTGTGATGGTGATGGAATAGATGATGAAAATCATGTTTTCACTCTTACCCATGATATTGATGATGTTTTAAGAGAAGGTTAAATTGACCCATGTATGATGAAGCTTTAGGTGGTGCCCAATGTTGAGTATAAATAATGATTTTCGTGAATTGACTCTATTGCTTGTTTCGGAGTAAAATATCCCAATTATTATAATGTTTTCAAATATATTGTATGAGTTCAAGTATGATAAGGTTTTGGGCGAGACCCTCATGTTGATGATGATTAAGTGATATTTCTAAAGTAGCCTTACCACATTATTTTGGAGTAAAGCCTCCCACTATTCTTGAGCTTGTGGTATGTGCCATAATTAATCTTCTCATATGCATGAATTTATCATTTAGATGTATGTTGTAATTAGGCTTCATTTCACATGATGTTGAGCCCTAGTACGATTCTATTCTAAGCTTTGTCAAGATTACATTGTTGAGCTTCATATTTATATGATGTCTAATGCATGCACGAGTTCATAGTGAGCTTTTTCAATAGACAATGTTGAGCGTTGTTTCATAAGCTGTCGAGTTTATGCATAATTTCATGTTGATCTTTGTCATTAGACGATGTCGAGCTTCGTATTTATACGATGTAGAGCATTGCATGTTTTGTGAGAAGAGTCTAGCACTGAGCAGGCTAAGGGTCGACTACCCTATGCCCCAGAACTACGCTCCAACGTACGATTGATTCTATTGTGTTATTGGGACCTCCCTTGTGAGCTATCATTGTATCGTCCATCGCCCTGGAAAGGTTATGGATGACTCTACCCACTTGAGTGTGATAGTTGGGAACACGTAAGCTCTATCGTAGTATGTCGGTTACCTGACGAGTCTCCCATAGTCTATATCATTTGAATTTGCATGTCCATTACTCACGATGATTATCTTATGCATGTTGGGGGTGTTGTCCCATCATCTTGTCCAGATTAGAGGCTATTCAGACTTAGACATGTATTCAGCTCAGATATTTATTCTATTTTTATGCTATGTTAGACTTCGGCTAAGTTATATTTATGTTTCCTTTATGTTTATTGCATGAGTTAGTTTTATGCTTAGGCCATGGGTTGGCTTGAGTTCCTCTAGGGGTCCCTTGTCCCGTGTCTACGATCTGGGTGTACTCTCGGGTCTTGACACCTCTTCCCCTTATCCTGTGCCACTGGCTCCTCCATGATAAAATTGAAAATAGGTGGCAATTCCTCTTCAAACTCATCATATATCACGGGAAGTACCGATGGAGGTACCGCAGCTACCTGTCGTGCGGCCAAGTCCCGCACCTCGTATTGTAGCGCTCCTAACTCTGCGTACCATCTAGGTAGTTCCGGCACCTGTAACTGTGCAAGGCGCTCATCCATCCTTCTCTAAAAATCATCCAGTCTCCCATGCACTGCACTGGACAGTGTCTATAACTCCTTTGACACCCACGACTTTACCTGCCCCATCAAGACTTTGACCTGTAGAGCCATGTGTGGCTGCTGCTTCTCAGCCTTAGCTAGCCGCATATCAACCAAAAACTCCTGTGCAACCGTGACTAGATCAGCTGTGGTGACTCATGGAGGCGCAACTGGTAGTCTTCGGGCTGCTGCAGTAGATGAAGACTCAAGAACATCTGTAGGTATGGAGGTATCCGTTGCATTTGTAGCCTCAGCCTGGCTACCTGTCTCTCTTCCCTCCATAGGCTCAGCTGCCAACCCAGCAAACTGTGTTGCATCAGTCTGCATCCCGCTGCTAAATGCCTCTGCTAATATTGTCTCTCCCGCGGATGCAGCTGCCTGAGTCCTTGCCCTCGGTACTAATTTTGTATCATCTCGAATCAACCCGATATCTGTAATTTTTTGAACCACTACTCTCTGGTCCACTGATGGCAATACCGGTACCTGTGACTCCTAATAGAGTCTATCAATCAAACATGGAAACGGAATGGTAGTGTCGTCATTTATTGCCCGCTCTCGAATCTCCTCTACAATATATCGCGGGAAGTTGATGGCATACCCCTCCATTATGCTAGCTACCAAAGTTGCTTTGTCGGGGAAAAGGATATTGTCATTGCTGGTTGGTACCAGCCTGTGCTGCACTAGTGACCACCAAAACGTTGCCTGAAAATTCAATGTGGCCTTCTTTATCTGCGACACTATACCATGCAGTCATTCTACCAGTGGACCTCTCGTAGCAATAATCCGAGACAACCCAGTGTACTGCAGGATGCACTCCTGGCTATTCAACTTCTTTGTTTTGACCTTCTTCATCTCAGATAGCCTATGATCAAATTCTGTTGTATTTAACAGAGCTTGATAATCCGGCCTGTACAATATTCTGGAGATCGTCCCTCAGAAATGTCAACTAGGGTCTCTCTCACTAGCACTTGAGTCAATGTGCTCCTCTTCTTCCAATCCTGGTCCCCTAAATCTAACTGTTGCAAGGTGGATGCATATGTTGCATAGAATTCTCGCACTATACACGGGTTGTAGCTGCCGGAAGGCTCAGTTAACCACCCGAACTTGTATTTATCAAACACTGCCCGTAGCTTTGGAAGATCTTTAAGCGCTGTGGTTACCAACCTTGGCTCCTCATATATGCTCCTCTTCGGATTGCCATTTTCATTGGGAGCAATATCTCGATTGTATATAGCCCGCATGCCATGGACACACCATCTCCGTACATTTCTCGATTGCTCATTTGATGTGTCCGAGGTCTCTGTCAGCTCATTATCAGAGTCCCCTCGCTGGGCATGTGATTTATCAACTCTCTCAATTTTTTGACCATCTATGGGAGCCTCAGGAACAAGTGCAGAAGCAGCCCTAGCATTCTCATCAGTGCGGCTGGGTGGATCTCTTGCCAGCAGAGTGGGAGTATCGACCAGGACTGTCAGATTTGAACTTTGTTGAGCCCTAGCCCTGGTAGAACTCCTCACTAACTGCTCCTCTGATATGTTGTATTCTTCCTCAGATCGACTTGACTCTTCAAAGGAGAACGGATCATCACGCAGTCTACAATATGAGGGTTGACTGCACTCAGGTTCTTGTTTCTTTGTTGGACCCTTCTTTGGTGTACCTCTGGGAGCCATTGTACCTGTGGAAACAATGTTAGGGTGCAAGATGAGATAAAACAAAAATCATTTTTGGGCTGGTGCGTAGTGGTCCTGATGGGTGACTAAATGAGTCATTACCACTGCCAATGATTCATTAGGTCACTCGTTACCCCAGGTTGTACATTTTTCAAGTAGGTCCAGTGTACTTGACGACTGGTCCAAATGATTTGTTACCAAAGGCAATGAGTCGTTAGGTTACTCGTTAAGTACACTGCTTCATCGATTCAATTTTCACACTCAGGACGAGCTACATAACGAGTCATTTGGTGATCCAATGACTCGTGATGTGGCTCGTGCTCAAGAGTTCCTTTCCATAATCTTATTCCTGATTTTTTAATTCCACAAACATAGTCCTCACGATGTAAAATCAACCCCAATGAACAGACGATCGAAATCATTATTTAACTCTTCGTAGGGTTTATTTACATCAAGAGCTACATATAAACACAATATTAATCGAAAGAAATTCAAGCTCATTCACACATGGTGTCCTCAACAATTCTTGTTTTAAATGCAATAATATTCTAAATTTCATGGGGAAGATTACTCACAATGTGCTTTTATTAGAGATGGAGTGTGCAATCATGTGTGTGCTTGAAAGATTGGGAGTGCAAAGTTGAAAATTTTTATCGATGGGTTTTGAGTGAAGAAGAAGTAGAGAATAAGAGGGAATTTTGAAGTATTTTATGGGTTTAGGTTTAATGGGGAGAGTATACATGAAATCGGGTTTTGTGGGTTTAATTTGAAATTTTCCCAAATTCCAGTCGTGGGTCGGGTTAAGTTAACTTACTTGGGACCTAACGAGTCAAGTAACAAATTCGTGGTGTGACCCAACGAGTCGTTGCCTGAGTCATGGTCTTTGGCCTGTTGTAGCTTCAAGACGGGTCACTTAATGACTCATTTGGTTTCCCAACGATTCATTGAGTGAGCCATTATCACCCTTTTTCTTTTAATTTAGACTTTGATCCAGTGTACCTGATGGGGGACCCAACGATTCGTTCCTTGGAGAAACGACTAGTTATGTCGCCTGTTGCTCCCCTGTTTTCTGTAGTTCTCTTCACTGATTGATTGAACGAGTCGTCAAGTCAGATGATGACTCGTTCTATGATTTTTCTGCACCAGAACTGAAGTTCCAGTTTTTGGCTCCAACTTTAGATTTTCCATCTTATTCACCTGCACCTATCAACAAACATGAACACTACTTTTTCTTACATTTACAACTTGGGTTGTCTCCTAAGAAGCACTTGATTTAACGTCGCGGCACAACGTGGGTGTTTTGGCTACTCAGACATCACCAAAACACCTCCATGGGTTGCCTCCATGCAGCGCCTGATTTAATGTCACGGCATAATGCAAGTCTCTTGAGTTACTCAGACTTCACTCAGAGTCCACAGGAATACCAATTTGAGTTCTTCACTTCTCCCCAAATAAGTTTTTACCCGCTGACCATTTAACTTGAACCGCTTTCCGTCATGGTTTTCCAATTCGATTGCCCCATGGGAGAATACTTGGACCACTCGATAAGGTCCCAGCCACTTAGACTTCAACTTTCCAGGAAACAAAAGAGGTCTAGAATTAAACAAAAGTACCATATAACCTGGACTGAATTCTCTTTTCTCTATTTTCCAGTCATGCTGAATTTTCATCCTTACTTTGTAAATTTTAGAACTCTCATAGTCTTTCAAACAAATTCATCTAACTCATTCAATTGATCAAGCCTCAAGTTCGCATATTCGTTCCAATCCAAATTCAACTTCTTGAGCGCCCACATAGCTTTATGCTCATGTACGACCAGGAGATGACACGTTGTACCATAAACAAGCTAATACAGAGACATACCTATAGGAGTCTTGAAGGCGGCTCAATAGGCCCATACAACATCATCTAGATTTCTTGTCCAATCTGTCTGATTTTCATTCACAATCTTTGTCAAAATAATCTTTATCTCCCTGTTTGTGACTTCAACCTGCCCACTAGACTGCGGATGATAAGGTGTGGCTACCCTATGTTTGACCCCATATTTTCTAATAAAGAGCGAAACAACCGGTTACAGAAATGTGAACCCCATCACTAATGATGGATCTGGGGGTCCTGAATCTTCCAAATATATTCTGCTTCAAGAATGTTGTGACACTCTTCCCTCCATTGTTTGGCAGAGCAACTGCTTCCACCCATTTTGGAATTTAGTCAACAACGACAAGTATATACTTCATCCCATTTGAGCTCACAAATGGGCTCATCAAATCAATGCCCCATACATGAAATAGCTCAATAACGAGGATGGAAGTAAGAGGAAGCTCGTGCCTCTGTGATATGCCTCCTTGTCTTTGACATGCATCACATGCCTTTGAAAAATCGTGTGCATCTTAGTGAATGGTTGGCCAATAGTACCCAAATTGTAGAATTTTGTGGGCTGTGCGGATCCCGTTATGGTGCCTCCAATAGGGGATGAGTGGCAGGCCTCTAATATACTCAGCATCTCTACCTTTGGTACGCATCTCCAGAAAACCCATCAGCACATATGCGGAATAAGTAGGGCTCATCCCAGAAGAATTTCCGCACATCAGACATAAACTTCCTTCTCTTGTGAAATGATAAGTGCTCTGGTACAACAATAATCACCAGATAATTAGCAAAGTCTGCAAACCATGGGATGAGATCTTGAGATTACACTAGGACCTGCTCTTCTACAAATGCGTCATCTATATCATCCTCATTTCTAAGTGCTGCATCAGGCTCTAATCTGGATAAGTGGTCTAGAACCTAATTTTCAGTCCCTTTTCGGTCTTTTACCTCAAACTCAAACTCCTGTAGCAGCAAAACCCATCGAATCAACCGTGGCTAGACATCTTTCTTTTCCATCAGATATCTCAAAGTCACATGGTCTGTGTGGACTATCACCTTAATTCCGAACAAGGATGGCTGAAACTTCTCAAATGCAAAAACTACAGCCAATAACTCCTATTCTGTCACGGTATAATTGTTTTGAGCTACATTAAGAGCCTTTCTAGCATAATAAATTGGATGAAAAATCTTTTCACGCCTTTGACCCAACACAGCTCCTAGGGTCACACCGCTAGCATCACACATTACTTCAAAAGGCAAAGACAGTGCCACGGTAATAGGGGTCATGGTTAATCTCTGTTTCGGACATTCCAATGCCTTCAGACATGCCTCATCAAAAATAAACTTCACCTCCTTTTCGAGTAGCTTACACAATAGATGTGCATTTTTTGAGAATCCTTGACGAATCTTCTGTAGAAACCTGCATGGCCCAAAAAGCTTCAAACACCTTTCACAAAAATTGGAGGTGGTAGGCTAGAAATCACTTCAATCTTTGCCCGGTCTACCTCCATACCCTTACCAGAAATCTTGTGGCTTAGCACTATTCCTTCCTTGACCATGAAATGGAACTTTTCCCAGTTAAGCACCAATTGGTCTCTTCGCATCTGTGAAGCACCTTGCTAATATGAGCCAAACAGTCCTCGAATGAGTCACCGACCATATAAAAATCATCCATGAAGACTTCAATGATGTCTTCCACCATGTCAGAAAATATGTACATCATGGAACACTGAAAATTGGCGGGTGCATTACATAATCCAAACGACATCCTCTTAAAAGAAAATGTACCATATAGGCAAGTGAATGTGGTCTTCTCTTGGTCTTCAGGGGCTATTAAAATCTTATTATACCCCGAATAAAAATCAAGGAAACAATACCATCCTCTACTTGCAAGTCTGTTCAGCATCTGGTCCATGAATGGCATCGGAAAGTGATCATTCTATGTCCACCAGTTCAGTTTTCTATAATCCATGCATACTCTCCAACCGATGGCTGGTCTTAAAGGAATGAGCTCATTGTACGCATTTGGGACCACCGTGATACCTCTCTTTTTCGGCACACACTGGACTGGGCTCACCCATTTGCTGTTTGCAATAGGATAAACCACACCTGCATCCAACCACTTTATAATTTCCTTCTTGACCACCTCTTGCATAGGTGGATTCAACCTACGTTGATGTTCAATACTTGGAATGCAATCTGGTTCTAGTTGGTTCTTGTGAGTGCAAATACCAATTGGGATTCCAATAATATCAGCAATGGTCCACCCAATGGCTTTTTTTTATCTCTTCAAAACGGAGACCAAAGCCTCCACTTGCCATTCCTCTAGGTTAGCTGCAACAATGAACGGTAAAGTGTTACCGGCTCCCAAAAATATATACTGTAAATGGGATGGTAGTGCTTTGATCTCCAACATTAGAGGCTCCTCAATGGATGGCTTGGCTGGTGGGGTGACCCGATTTTTCAAATCAAGATCGGTCTTCCTTGGAGCGTAAGTGTATGACCTCATGCCAGCATGTGCATTTACAATCTCCTCACTCCAATGAATCTCCTCAGTCCCAATGTCCATCAAAACGGCTGTTAAGTCATCGAGAAACAATAACTCCTCCATAGGTAAGACCTGTTAGGTACAAAAGGAAAAAAAACCAAAAGTGTAAAAGGGAAATAAGAACCAATAGTAAAGCAAACACAATTAACAAAAGCCTTAGCCGTAATCCCCGGCAATGGCGCCAAAATTTGATGTCACCTATATTACACCTCTTAATTGAGATATAAGTAGTCGATTGTTAAATATAGAACCCAACGAAGGTTGAGGTCAATCCCACAAGGAATATGGTAAGAACTAAAGTTAATGCGAATAACCATTACTATTGATTTACTTATTTACGAAAGGGGGAAAAATATAGAATAATAAACAAATTAAAATTTCTAAATATTGAAATGAAATTCGGTTTGTATTCAATTAACGATTTGACTAAGATTGTGTTCGCCAAAATTTCATAACCACAAGGCTTATACACTAGTTATCTATTCTAGTGTTTAACATGCAATATTGGTAAGTTAGGTTCACCTAAATGGTTGTTCCCCTATCTAGATGATTTTCACCACACAACTTGGTCCGTATACGGGTGTACTTTAGTTGACCCTTACCCTTGATATTGGATTAGCTATCCCCAGACAAGTTCATGCTATTAGTTGAGGGTTGATAGCCTCAAATCTCCGTTGTTAATCCCTTTTCCCATTCTTTACTTCCTTGGTCTGGTAAGTAAGAATAAGACAAGTCCTTACATTTGCAACTGTCAAGAATCAATCAAAACGAAGGGGAAAATAATACATGCATAAAACCCCGTTCAAGAATCACTAAGTATTTTTACCTATGTTTTTTAATTCATCTTGGTTCCCAAAAACCTAGTTTATGGGTTTAGCTACTCATACTTGTATTATCGCAATCACAAAATATTAAAGAAATCATAATTGCAACTTACAAATTATTGTAGAATAAAAACCACGTAGATTGAATAATAACTCCATAATATATGAATAAAACTTCAATGTTGCTTTTGTTTCTTGAATCAAGAACAATTGATCAATACAAAAATTATAGTTGAAAACAAATAAATTCGGCTCTCTCAATTACTCTAGAATTCTCTCAAAAATCGTTCTCTAACTGTCAGGAAATTCATCCTCCAAAAATAACCCTAAACTGTGTATTTATAGTTCCAAGAAATCCTTTTCCTAATTAAAACTAGAATCCAGGTCGGCAGTGGTAACGGGCTTGGTGACTATTCGTATGGCCCTCTGACGAGTCGTTCCTTGCTTAAAACAGTCATCCTCAGCAACGTACCCAATCATGGCAACGGGTCACCTAACGACTCATCGTTCCTGAGCACGAGTCGTTAGGTCTCTCGTTGTCTAGTTCCTCAGAAAGTCCAGTGCACTTCATGGATGGTTCAAGTAGCCTGTCAATGAGTCATTCCATTTCATGAAGACTCGTTATGTTTTTCGTCAACTTCACTGGCCACTTTGTTGAAATTTTCTCTTTGAATCCTAACGATTTACCTCATGACTCGTTACCAGGTGTAACGAGTCATTCCTCCAACTCGTCAAGTACACTGCCTTTCTTCTTCAAAAATCCATCTTTTGCCCTACGCCTTTAACAACGGGTCGTGCCTCTTGCCAACGACTCGTTAAGTGCCTAGCAGTCACCTTTTCAGTTATTTTCAATATTAATTCGACCAATTCACTCCCTAACCTGTTTTCCTGCAACATTTAGCACAAAACACATCACACCTATATAAACATACCCGCAATGTTTATAGTTTCTTGGTTTTAAGCATCAAAAGTACCGTAAAATCACGACACATCATTATCAGTACATAAGTGCAATCGGGTGTAGTACTTAGCACCAAGTAGGTTGGGGTTCAGTGCACCCAGGTCTCTGAACTATGTGCCACCATAGGCTATTATCCTAAAAAGGAATATGTCAGTAATCGCATCAGCGATGTATTTTTACCCTACCAATGCATATTGTGTCCTTTTTATGAGGCGTATACATCGAATTCTATGTTTAACTCACATGGTTATATATCCATTAATAAACTCTCCCACAGTACGGTATAATTCTATTATAGTTACATACATAGTTTTTAGTGCATGTACATAACCCTTAAATTGATTTACTTGCACTTTTAAATATTTCAGACTACCATGTCATGCCAGTATTTATGCATCTCAAATATGCTCAATGTACTTCAGTTCAGTTTATGCATTCAGTTATGCTTTTTAAATATAATAGCATGAGTTTATAATCAAGTTGCATATCTCATATACTCAGTACATTCAAAGTACTCACCGCATACTTCTTGTGCTATATCATTTTATGATATAGATTTAGGTATTCAAACTCAGTGTTGCGGTTAGATTTGATCTTCTGGCTATTAGAAACTATCAGTTCATGAGTCCTCATCATTCGAGGGTTAGAGTTATATTTCATTCAGTTATCCTAGTTCTTGTTTATTTTCAGACTTTAGTGTTAGTTGGGGACTTGTCATAGCAGCTCATCCGTTAGTCGAGGCTTTTTAGATAGGTAGTAGTATTTTAGCTATATGCTTATGTCAGGCTCAGTATTTTGTCTCTATGTCTTAACTTTAGTTTATTCCAATGTTTCTACAAAAATGTTTTATTTGCAAAGTTTAAATTGCCTCCAGTATGTTTTATTTAGATATTAGATTATGTTAGTAATATGCCATGCCATGGGTTATGTTTGGGTCATTTGTAACTCTTGGCACCGTGTCGCGTCTAGGGTATATACACGCTTCATGAAAAACTTGGTATTAGAGCATCAGGTTAGGAGTATCCTAAGGTTTCTAAAAGCTATATTAAGTAGAGTCTTTTTCATGGGTGCGAAGCGCTCCATACTTTTGAGGAAGATGTTATGAAATATTTTAAGAAATTTCCCTTCTTTCATGATTCTTATCGTGCAATAGAGTGTAAACTCTAAGTACCCTTCTAAATCATGCCCTACACGTTTACAGAAGATTCCTCTCAGAAAAGCTAATAGAAGGAGGAAGGGAATGGGAAAAAACAAGACCCACCAACTCAAGCAGAGCCTCTAAATGAGTAAGTGACTCATGCTGAGTTCAGGGCTGTGTTTCAAATGCTTACTCAAGGTATGACCAACCAGGTCACTCAGTAGGCTGTTGCACCTGCTAATCTAAATAGGAATGTAGCTATTGCAAGATTTTGGAACTTCACTCAGATGAATCCTCTAGAATTTTATGGGTCTAAGGTGGATAAGGATCCACAAGACTTCAATGATGAAATACAGAAGATCACCCGAATCATGGGCATTACTTCGATCGAGAGAACATACTTGGCCGCATATCAGTGGAAGGGAGTGTCCCAGACATTGTACAGACAGTGAAAGGAGGGTAAGCATGTTAGTGCAAGCTTAGTGGATTAGGATGAGTTTGCAACCATATTCTTGGATAGATTCTTTTCCCGCGCTCTTAATCCTACCTCGAAAGCATGATTAAAATTCCCATGGGTTGAGGAAAGCAATTGGAGGAGTTCAACAACCAGAAGCAGAACTCCATGATGATTCAGGTGTATGCCCTAATGTTCAGTCAATTATCCAGGTATGCTCCTGAGATGGTTGCTGAACCAGGGGCCCAAATGAGCAAATTCATTTCGGTTGTTTCAGACTTGGTGGTCAAGGAGTGCAGGACCGCTATGCTTATTAGTGACATGGATATCTCCTGACTTATGATCCATGCCCAACAGATTAAGGAAGAAAAGATAAAGGAGAAGAAAAGGGAGAACAAGAGGGGCAAAACAGGAAATTTCGACTACTCTTAGCAGAAGTCAGGCAGGGAAATTGCTCACAGTATCAACAGAAATCTTAAGCTTTGCCACCCTCTTCAGCTAGTGGTCCTTCTCCTAGAACCCATGCTGATAAAAAAGGTAAAGCATCTAGCTCTAAGTCTTAGGGCAATGTTTCTAGCAGCCGCACTTTTCCAACATGTCCTAAGTATGGTAAGAATCATCCATGGAAGTGCCATATTGGAAAGGAGGGTTGCTTTGGTTGTGGAAGTGCCATCCACGTCTGCCAAAATAGATTCTATGCTTTCGCATCCCGCCAGGAGCAGGAGGTCTCCCCGGTTGTAGTCACTAGTATGTTACAAGTTTTCCATCTTGATGTATATGCTCTGTTAGATCCAGGGGCTACCTTGTCTTTTATGATGCCTATGTGGCTAGTAATTTCAGAGTCAGTCTTGAAATCTTGTTAGAACCCTTCTTAGTCTCTACTCTAGTGGGTGATTCAGTTGTAGTTAGAAGGGTGTATAGAAGTTGCCCAGTCATAGTCCTTTAGATAGTCACCTCAGCATATCTAGTAGAGTTATCCATGACCGATTTTAATGTTATCCTCTATGTGGATTGGCTATCTTCATGCTATGCCTCAGTTAATTATAGAACATGTGTGGTAGAATTTCGATTTCCGAGTGAGCCAGCCTTAGAATGGAAGGGTAGTTTAGTTGTGCCTGTAGGTCCTTCCGTTTCCTATCTTTAGGCCATCAAGATGATCTCCAAGGGTTGTGTGTACCATTTAGTTAGGGTTAAAGATGCCACATCCGATACCTAGACTATCCAGTCAGTCCCAGTAGTATGTGAGTATCTAGAAGTCTTCCCAGATGATCTATCGGGAATCTCTCCCGAGCGGGAGATTGATTTTGGTATTGACCTTCTTTTCGATACCCAGCCTATATCTATTCCTCCTTATAGAATGGCTCCAGCCAAGATAAAGGAGTTGAAGGATCAATTTTAAGACCTTTTAGATAAGGGGTGCATTAGACCGAGCAAATCCCCATGGGGTGCACTAGTTCTCTTTGTCTGAAAGAAGGATGGTTCTCTTTGCATGTGTATAGATTATCGGCAATTGCATAAAGTCACCATCAAAGACAGGTATTCTCTTCCCAGTATTGATGATTTGTTTGACAGCTTCAGGGTGCTAAATGCTTTTCAAAGATAGATCTCAGATTCGGATACCATCAGGTCAGGGTTCGGGAGTGTGACATCCAAAAGATAGCCTTCAGGACGCGGTATGGTCATTATGAGTTTGTAGTTATGTGTTTTGGACTAATGAAGTTTTTATGGATTTGATGAATAGGGTGTTCAAGCCATACTTGGATTTGTTCGTGATCGTGTTTATTGATGATATCCTGATATACTCTCGGAGCGAGGAGGAGCATGTCGCTCATTTGAGGGTGGTACTACAGACTCTCAAGGACCACCAATTATATGCTAAATTCAGCAAGTGCAAGTTTTGGTTGAACTCAGTGACATTTTTGGGCCATGTGGTGTCAAGTGATGTGAATAAAGGTGGACTCTCAGAAAATAGAAGCGGTGATGAATTGGCCTAGACCGGTCAATCCTTCAGACATCCAGAGTTTCTTGGGTTTAGCTGAGTACTATCGGATATTTATTGAGGGTTTTTCATCTATTGCAGTGCCGTTGACCAAATTGACCCAAAAGAAAGTGAAGTTCTAATGGTCGGAGGCTTGTGAGAGGAGCATTCAGGATTTGAAGACCCAACTCACCTCTGCACTGGTGTTAACCCTACCCGAGGGTACTAATGTGTTTGTGGTGTATTGCAATGCTTCCAAGATAGGTCTTGTATTGCAGCACGACAAGGTTATAGAATATGCTTCTAGGCAGCTGAAGGTGCATGAAAGGAATTACCCAACCCATGATCTTGAATTAGCGCTGATGGTATTTGCATTAAAGATTTGGAGAAACTATTTGTATGGGGTCCATGTATATGTGTTTATGGACCACAAGAGCCTACAATATGTGTTTACCTAGAAGGACCTAAAATTTGCGGCAAAGAAGGTGTTTGGAGTTACTCAAGGATTATGACATGAGTGTCCTTTACCATCGGGGTAAGTCCAATGTTGTAGCAGACGCACTTAGTAGATTCTCTATGTAGAGTGTGTCCCATGTAGAGGAGGGGAGGAAAGAGCTGGTGAAGGATGTGCATCAACTTGCAAGGTTGGGAGTTCATTTCATTGACTCGGCTAGTGGCGGTGTTATAGTTCGGGATGGGTCAGAATCAGCCTTGGTGACTGATGTGAAAGCTAGAAAATACAAGGACTCTATTTTTATAAGGTTAAAAGAAGTCATTCATAATCAGAAGGTAGAGGTCTTCTCCAAAGGGGGATATGGTGTGCTTCGATATCAGGGTCACTTGTGTGTCCCGGACGTTGATGATTAGAAGTTGGATGTTGCATGAGGCTCACGGTTCTAGATACTCCATACACCCTGGTGCCACCAAGATGTACTGTGATCTATGGGAATTCTTTTGGTGGAATGGCATGAAGAAGGACATCACATAATTTATAGCTAAGTGTCCAAATTGTCAACAAGTGAAGGTTGAGCACCAAAGACTAGGAGGTGTACTTCGAGACATCAGTATCCCTACTTGGAAGTGGGAGGAGATTAATATGGACTTCATCGTAGGGTTGCCTTACATGCGTCGATAATATGACTCCATTTGGGTGGTCATGGACAAGTTGACCAAAGCCGCTCATTTTCTACCAGTCAAAACAACTGATTCCATGGAGGATTATGCCAAACTGTATATTCGAGAGATAGTTCAGTTTCATGGAGTGCCCTTGTCCATCATATCAGACAAAGGTACTTAGTTCACCTCTCAGTTTTGGAGATCATTTCAAAAGGGACTTGGTACTCAGGTTAAGCTCAGTAAAGCATTTCACCCGCAAATGGATGGTCAAGCGGAGCAGACAATCCAACACTCAAGGACATGTTTAGAGCATGTGTGATTGACTTTAAGGGTATTTGGGATGACCATTTTCCTCTTATTGAGTTTTCATACAACAACTATCATTCTAGTATTCGGATAGCTTCGTTTAAGGCTCTCTATGGGCAGAGATGTAGATCACCTATTGATTGATTTGAAGTTGGTAAAGATGCGATGATAGGATCAGATTCAGTCCATGAGGCCATGGAGAAGGTTCAACACATATGGGACAGGTTGGACATATCTCAAAGTCGCCAAAAGTCCTATGATGACATAAGGAGGAGAGAACTTGTGTTCGAAGTCGATGATTGGGTGTTTAGAAAGGTGTCTCCCATTAAGGGAATGATGAGGTTCAGAAAGAAAGGAAAACTCAGTCCCCGTTATGTTGGCCCGTACCGAATTGTGAAATGGGTTGGCAAGGTGGCATATGAATTGGAGTTTCCCTCAGAATTATCTTCTATTAATCCTGTTTTTCAAGCTCTTAAAGAAGTATTTGAGGGATCCAACCCTAGTTGTTCCGTTGGAGAGTGTAGGTGTGAAAGATAGCCTTAGTTATAAGGAGGTTCTGTGGAAATACTAGATCATCTGGTTCAAAGGCTACGAAACAAGGAAGTAGCTTCAGTCAAGGTTTTATGGAGGAATCAGCATGTTGAGGGAGCTATGTGGGAAGCCGAGGCAGATATGATGGCTAGATACCCACATATTTTCCCTACCAGCTCAGTTCCAACTAAGGTATCAGTTTTTCCCTAAAACTCTATTCAGTTTCATGTTCAGTTCATGTGCCCCAGTTTCTTTCATGTTTATGAATGTATGTATAATTCATGAATTCAATTCAGCATGGTAGTTCAGTCCAGAGGTAGTCATTTCGTCAGTTTTCAAATTATATGATCAATATTTGAGTATGATGATTGCAATTATCTACTTTTCTGTATGATTTTAACATTCGAAGATGAATGTTCCCAAGAGGGAGATATTGTAATGCCCCGAAAGCCCTAAGATCATACTCGGGAGTTGAAATGGAGGAAATAGGATTTTCTGCACTAGGTCACTGAACGAGTCGTCTTATGACTCGTCAGGTTGACCACGAGTCATTAACAGACTCATGGTGAGGAGTGTTGATTTTCCTGGAAATTTAAAATTGGGGTAACCATGACTCGTGGCCATCCCCACTAGCCGTTAGGTCACCGTGGTCAAGGGCAGTTGAAGGATGAAGGATGAACTAGCAGTGTACCACACGAATGGACACCACGAGTTATGGTCAGATGCCACGATTTGTTAGGTGAGTCGTGGTCAGCAGTTGATTAGGGGCTTGAGTTTTTGGGCAGTGGAAGTAACAGAAGTTAGGTCCCTCATGGGGACCCTCTGAGGAAAATTGGCAGTGCACTTGACGACAGGAGACCACGAGTCGTGGTCAGGGGTAACGACTCATCCAGTCTCCCATTCGGACTACCAGTCAGCTTTTCTCTGCGAATTTAGTAAGGGATTTTCTGTAATTCCTTTGATCCAAAGGCCTAAACTATGACATTTTAAGCTATGATAGTGAGTTATAAGAGGGGTAAATTCATCCTAAGCTATTCCTATTCATGCATGCAAGACTAGAGGTCTGGAGAGGTGGTCAAGCTTAATTCCTTCCAAATTCTTCTCAATTCTTCCTTAGGCAATTATAGAAGTGTTAGAATCAGATCCTCTAAGGTATGTAAGGTTATGAATGGGTTAATTTGTTCACAAACATTTCCAATCCCTCTTAAAATCATGAAATTCTATATGTTGATCCTATGGGGTTTAACCCAATGCATGAATTTCTGAAGTTTCTACATGGGTATGATCTAAGTATGTTTCTATTGTTGATTTATGATTCATGGGCAACTTTTACAATTGTTTCAATTATAAATCATGTTTCCCATCCATGAGAAGTTCATGAAAGTTGAGATTTATGATGTATCTTCAAGTATGATGAGATATTTATGATAAAAAGCATGTTTTCAAGTTACCCATGTCTATGATCATGTTTTCAAGTGAATCAAGTATTCTAAAGCATGTTTATGTATTGGGAAAGCCCATATGTTCAAGTATGATTTATGATTTCAAGTCAATTAGCTTACCACATGGTTTTGGAGTCAAGACTCCCAATTATGTTCAGCTTGTGGTATGGTTTTAGCCAAGGCTCCTCATGTATGATTTCAGATTTTATATGTACATGATTATTCAGCTTCATCGCTAGACGATGGTCAACTTCATTGAAAAATAACGGAGAGCATATGCATATTTTTGAGAGTACTGTCTAGCACCGAGTAGGCTAAGGGTCAGTCAATCCTATGCCTCAAAACTACGCCCCAATGTAGTTATGATCAGATTATTTGGGACCTCCTTTGTGATCTTCCCCTGCCCCAAGGTGCCTTCAGCTTGATATCGATATCATGGTAGCATCTTTAGCCTAACAAGGCTTTAGAGGGCTCTGCCCACTTGAGTATGATAGTCGGGACCACGTAAGCTGTATCGTGGTAATGTTGGTTATATGACTAGTTTCCTATTATTCCTCATGATTTCAGTTATGCATGTTTATCATTCATGATTTCAGTTATGCATGATATATCATTCACAAGGCCAGCAACAAAATAGTTCTCTTGAGGATACAATGAAGCAATGGATGGTGTAGCAGAAGCAAGTGGTTAATGAAATGCAAAAGTCCATCCATGATCTTGAAAGGCAAATGGGGTAATTGGCCTTATTGAAGAACAACATACCTATGGAGGAACTCCCGAGTAATACCGAGAAGAACCCCAAGGAAAATGTAAATGTTATTTTCTTATGCAATGGTAAGGAGTTGGGTGAAGTTATCCCCATAAAAGAAATTGTCGATGAAGAATAGGTCATGAAATCCAGGACTGAGGCAAGGGAGTCTAGCAACCCACAACCAAAAATTGCAGTAGCTAGATCACCACCCCCATTTCTTGAAAGGTTGAAGAAGAAGACATAGGAGACAACCTATAGTAAGTTTCTTGATTTGTTAAAGAAGATTCATGTGAATATTCCATTGGTGGAGCTTTTGCAGGAAGTTCTAAAGTACGCCAGGTATCTCGGGGATATCTTGGCCAATAAGAGGAGGCAATGATAGTTTGAAACTATGGCTCTTACGAAAGAGTGTAGTGTTCGGTGGTTTGCTATATGTTAAAAACCGACACGCAAGTGCACGTGGTCAAACAAGTAATAAAGTGGCTAAGTAAGCCAAGTATCGATCCAAGGAGACTCTGGGTAAGTAAAATTGCCTAAGTACACTATATTCTTATCTTACTTCTAATTATGCTAACAACAACGTAACCAACAGTTAAATAAGTTTTTGTTTAGGAAATATATATATTAAAACTATTAACAATTATTTACTGTGAATTGAAACTATGGATATGAGCATGCCAAGGTTAAGAACAAGTAATGAATTTGATGATAATCACAATTCGGTTAATCTTTTCTTCATGTTGCTAGCCAAGAACATTAGCCTAGAAATTAAAACTCTCGTATTTAATTTCACTTTAGAATCATAAACCATTCGTCTACATTTCTGTGATCAAATGCAATTTATGACCTAGCAATACAATTCCGGTTCCTAAATTGACTAACACGGCTTTCAAGTATATTTCTATCAGGAAAGCACATCAAAACCCAATTTTCCCAAATCAAGTTAAGAACAATACCCTATTAATTCACAACTTTCCAATTTCGTGCTCTCTCGAGTGAAATTGGACTTTTTAGATATACATTAGTATCGGCCACACACTAATGCAGTAAGAACAATAATTAATAGAACAACATGGAAGAAGAAGAAGAAAACTGTATAATTAACAATCAAAACTCATCACCATTATTCAAAACCTCAGCAAGGAAGAGAATTAGCCACTCATTTGTGGATTAATCATCCTAAAACAAGTGTAAATCATACATACAATTGATTGAAAGAAGAAAGGAAGAGAAGAAATCCCTTAGCTTTTTCGTCCCTCAACTGCTTCTAACCCACGTCCTTGCTCCACCAAGTCTGCATTAATTAAAAATAAGCTAAGTGTTCTATTTATACTAGTGGGAATTTTTCCCGGAATAACAAGCAACGTGTCACGGAGGTCAACGCGGAGCACTGCCTCTGTGACACGGCGTGGACGCGGACCCTCTCTGGAATTCCAAGGTCTGGGATTATAGCCTCAACGTGGCACGGAGGCCAACGCGGAGGCCTATCTCCGTGCCACGGAGCTGTCGCGAGGCCTCACTGGAATTTGCCAATTAATTTCCCCTCCAGGCAGTGTGCCTCCGCGATGGTAGCGTGGCACGGCTCCATCGCGGAGCCCCTTTACTTTGCGCATTCCAATGTCTTTTCCATGCTCGCATCCAAGTCCAACTCTAATATAATTCCAACATGCATTTTAGCTCCTAAAAATCATATTTTCCTGCAGAACAAATGCTAATCATGTTGGTTAGTATAAATTCACATTTTATTACCAATTACATGAGAATATATACATATTGCACAACAAACAAGACGAAAATGATAGGTTTGCGTATCACTTGGGCATATAAATCTGCCCAAGATCACTTACCCCACACTTAAATCCTTGTTCGTCCTCGAACAACACATACACAACTCATGCAAATTACATCCCAACCTTTGTCACTATGGTGCGACAATTTACACTACGGTCATACCGATTATTCAATTTTTGCAAATCATCAAGAAAACATGCATGTCCTTACAATGCAATGACCTTTCATACATCAAGACTTCCTAGACTTTAAGAATCGACTCTCGATATCGGCAAACTCATGCAAATTAGCTAATCAAGATATCCGACACGAAAATCAATCTTTCATCAAGCATGTGCCCTCACAACTCAAGAGAATCTTCCCCTTTATGTTCATGCAGCACACAAACATTCATGTAGGGGCATGTAAAAATTAATTTCACTCTCTCTCCCAAAAGAATTCACATGCATCATGTCATGACCCATAGGCTTGCCCTTAGTGTATTACTCCACTAATATAAGGAAATGCAATGTAAGATCAAGTAGGACTTTAATGGGTTGTAATGGGGCTATGGAACTAGTATATATATTGGATTAGCCAATAATAGTCACTAGCATCCTTAAGCGCCTTTTCAACACATTCCCATCGACTCATGGATATTGTTCTTCTTTTTCTCTTTTTCATCATCCCATTCATGCTTGTTTACTTTTGTATGGCCCATTTTCTCAAACACACTTGACACAACAACAAAGGGTTTTCATACACCTTTATTATCATTTCATTATACCAAGTGCCTCTTCAACCTCTTCTTTTCTTTCTTCACTCTGCTTTTCTTTTCTTTCCACTCTTCTCACTCTTTGACACTTCGGGAAAATTCTTCTTTTCTTCTTAAGTGCTTAACAGTTTTGTATAGACTTTACGGCTAATGAAAAGAAGGAATAAAGCTTAGTTTATACAATTTTGGACAAAAGAAAGAAAGAAACGGCTAAAGGCCCAAAGGGATGACTAGGGTATACAATCACATAAAAAGGTAGAGTATGACAAGGAAAAAAAATAGAAACGCTCGGTTAAAACAAAGAAATGCCTACATCCTTTCCAACACTACACCCCCTTCATTTCATTTTGTGCACACACCAGGCAAGTTCTAGACACTTCACAATAGCATGGAATAACAATACCTCACTTCACACACTTCATGCACATGCTCGATTCAAGATGCATTCACAGACTCTTTAATTAGCCAATAACATGAATTCAAAAAATTAAGCCTCAATCATACCGAATCAAATTCTACAACCTAGGTAACTCAACATATTTACAAAATTGCATGCTTTCAAACGAATCACTTTTACATTTTGAATATCAGTTACAACACGCAACGAAATTTTGCAACCATAAAGCAACTACAGGTTCATTGATGCAATCCAACAAAGAAAAACTGAAAATAAATTAAAATCCTACTCCTACCGACTACATTTCCCTTAAGACGGTCGTCATCCATCCATCATAGGGAACGGTCACTAACTATGACATCAATTCAATGGGACTATTCTCGGTAAAAGAACCGAAAACAAACTCCGAGAAACCCAAAAATAAAAATCGAAAATTTTTTGCAAAACATCGATCATGTCGATGGAAAACTATTTACAAAATATTTTGATAAGTGCAAAATATTTTCGCAAAAATTTTGAAAAATATCGATCATTTCGATATACAGAAATATTTACAAAATATTTACCTTGGCAACCATAACTTTTCACAACACACATCATTAACCACAAAAAAATATATACAGATACAACACAAAGTAGTTCACAATAGGGAAACATAAACATACATACAAACCAAGAGAAAAGCATACAACAAATTAGCCCAGCCCCAGCACCTAACTACTTCCCACCCCACACTTAAATCGAACACTGTCCCCAGTGTTCACAAAAATTAAGATCATAAAATTTCGGGTGGTGGAACTCCCTGATCAGTCGAAATATTCGACTTCTTCATCCGGTGCTGCTGTCTCATCGCCCATGTCTGAGTCAGCTCCATCGTCGTCATCGGACTCCACATCGGAGTCCTCCCGACGTGTCTCCTCGTCAGTGGGGACATCGTCATCAGTAGGCTCAACGAAGGCTGGTCCCACTCGGCATAAGGCTCTGGCGTTCTCGCCAAATGGGTAATCCAGCTCCAACTGCCATAACTCCTCCTCGGTGGCTGGTCTCCCACCAATCCGTAGCTGAAGCATCTGCATGCCAAACATACGTGCCATGTACTGATCGTCACGAGCATGTCGCTCGCCCAAAGTCAGAACTGGCCCGTGTGTGGTGTCGGGGGCCTTAGTTTTTGTCACATCGAGGGCCCTCCGCTCCAACTGCCGGATGTAATCCAAAGCCTCTTCCTCGACATCAAGGCCTCGGAGGAAGGAGGTGATGAGTCTGCCGAACCCGTATCTGTGGCCCTGGTGTAGTCTGGCTCTCTTCATGGCGGATATAATGACCGCCCCAACATTAATCTCTAGCACATTCATAAGGGCATACACCAAGCAGACACGGTCCCGGGTCACATCCGTTATGTGAACTCCCGGGATCAAACACGAACACACAATTTTCAGCCATATTCTGGTCTCCCTGTTCATCTGCGAATAAGGCAGAGTCTGGTGGTAACCCCTGTCCTTATGTCTGCTCCATCGGGCTGTGGATCGAGCCCCACACAACGTACGTCTGATGTCGGCGTATGGTGGGGTGATGTTTAGCTGGCGGAGAACGTGAGCGTCTGTGTCCCGCGCTCCAACGATGGCATTAAATTATTGGGGTTCCAGAGTGACAATCTGCCCTCTGATTTTTATTGTGTGGCTTCTGATGGCTGGGTTCCAGTTTGCGTAGAACTCCCGGACCAAATGTAGGTTGCACTCCTTGGGCTCCTGAAATATAAAGCTGAGCCCAGCTGCTTCAATCCTTTGCACAATACGGGGGAACTCCTGTGCTAGTGGTTCCCGTGCAATATGTTCCTCCGGGAAGTATTTGCTTTCCTTGTGCTTAGCATACCACTTCTTCCCTTCCTTGGTTACCCACCTTGTTCCGCATTGGAGGCGTTGGCCACGTGGAACAGCTGGTGCAGCTGGGACTGCGGTGCCCAATCTCATTCTTTTCCTACCGGTGCCTGAGGTAGAAGCACCTTTGCCCTTATCCTGCCTACTAGCCATTGTACCTGTCAATGTACACAAACAAGCACAACGTTAAGCTAAATACATGTTAACTTCGGCTAAGGTCGGGTTACACAACGTTTACCCCACACTTAGTCCTTAGCTACTTTTACAAACTACGGCAAGGATAACTCAATTTACACCAGAACAATGAACTATACAATTTATGCTTAGTGCGTTCACAAAAATTTCGACAGCATAACGCTTAGCGTACTACTCAGACTTCATACAGCTAATCCCAATCCTACTATCGCTAACAATTCAACCATCGCACAAGCAACAAAAACAAAAAAATAAAAACTACGACAAAAGTTCTATATATATACACACAAATCCAAACAATCAAACCAATTTCCACAATTTCCACATTTTCCCCAAAAATTCAAGAATTCGTCGTCTTTTACATTCAAACAATATTTACACCGACTAATCTCAATTCCCAAACACACCTCGGCATCTAATTCACCGAATTATCAAATTACCCAAGTCAGTTTCAACAACCTAAGCCCTAGAATTCAATTTTACAATCAATTTCGAATTATTCACGTAGTCGACAAGTTCAAAAGCTAATAATAACATTCCGAACATTCATCAATCACAAATAATTCAATTTCATGCTCAATTGCTACTTAGGATGATATATCTCACCTCACCTGCCCAAATTCGACTAAAATCGCCAAAATTTAGAGAGAAATGAGGAAAACATACCTTTACGTTGAAGAACCGAAGAAACTTGATGATTTCCTTGCTTAGTGGCGTGGCACGTTGATTGGG
The DNA here is from genome assembly GCA_035772735.1 of Datura wrightii. Classification (NCBI taxonomy): domain Eukaryota; kingdom Viridiplantae; phylum Streptophyta; class Magnoliopsida; order Solanales; family Solanaceae; genus Datura; species Datura wrightii. Next base: position 51,712,633 of record JASDFA010000006.1, on the reverse strand, counting down.
GAGGGGGGTTTGGGTGTTTGGTCGCAGAGAGGACAAGAAATGGGGAGAAAGGGCAAGAAAATCGGGGTTAATTTAAAGAAAAACACGCGGGTCACCCGGCAACCCAGTGTAACCCGGCACCAAATGTAAGGCAACGTGTCACGGAGGGTAACGCGGAGCCCCTCCTCCGTGACACGGAGCCAACGCGCTGGCTTTCTGGAAATTTTTAAAAATCAGGATTTTACCTTCAACGTGTCATGGAGGGTAACGCGGAGCCCTTCCTCCGTGACACGGAGCCAATGCCCCAGTGCACTGTTTCTTCATTTTAATTTTTTTCATACCTTGCCTTATTCTTCCCGATTCCATGCATATTTGTCTCTGTTTGACCTGAAAAATCACCTCACTAAACAAAATTGGTTAGATTAATAGATTTCCCTAACTAAAATGAAAAATATTAACTACAACAAAAAAAATATATACCAAATCAAGAAAATAAAAATAAAAATATAAATTATTTGTACTAAAAAAGAAAGAAAGAAAATATTTTTCACGGGTTGCCTCCCGTGCAGCGCCTAGTTTACCGTCGCGGCACAACGTACCAAGTGTCACCACTTTTTCCTCCACCTTGAGGATATGAATCTCACCCCTAATTTCTTCTCTAATGTCCTATTATACTCCTGGGGTGGTGGTGAAAAATTGTAAGGACCAAGCAGTAGATGTTTTCTTTTGAACTTATTGGCCCTTGAGTAAGTGAAGTCATTTCGTTGCTTCGAGTTAGCAAATTTCAGAATATACGGGGCTTGGTCCTCCTCTAGACATTTCTCTATAATCTCGGAAGACTCTATTTCTATGTTGTCGACCAAACTTAATGTCGAAAAATGCTTCGAGTGTGGTCCAATCAACCTCAACTCTGAAATTGCATTGTGCTTTACTTCCTTACTTGTGTACACCTTTTCTACATCGACATCTATTTCTCCATTAAGGTCAAATGGGAGATATTCTTTCTCTTCTTCCATGAATGGATTTTCTATAGGTATGAGCCGATCACGGGGACACTCAAGAGATTCTAATTGTTGGCTTCATCCAAAAATTCACCCTTGTATTCCTCTTGTAGTTCCTCTTGAATATCGGCTAAAACTGTCACCTGCAAATTATCACAAGCTTCAGCCTCAGCACACATCTCCGTGAGTTTGACGCTCATCCTGCTTACAGCCTCTGCATTCACCTTTTGCTGAATTATTAATTCTGCCACCGACTCCTTCATTGCTTCGGATTGCTCCAAGAGTTGTTTCATCATGTCCTCTATTTGAACTTGGCGTCCCAAGTCCTCATTTTCAACATGCCGGCATTCAGCAAAAACAACAGAATGATCATAGCGGGGGCTTGGGGGAGGGGAATATTCCTTTGGACAATCACCCCAATGGCCATATTGACACCCACATATATTGCACGTGTTACAGTTTTGCCACAAGTGGGGTCCTCCGCAATTCATGCAAGATTCGCCGAAATATGCGTATCCACCATTTATATTCCAAGATGTCATGTCAATGAGGGTATCCAAAAGAGAGAAAAATTAAAATGAACAAAGAATTAAAACAAAATACTAAGATCAAGTTGTCAACACTTAAGAAAATAAAACAAAAATACAGTAAATTTACACTTATCACAATTTCACCAATTGCCTAGCCTCCCAGGCAGCGGCGCCAAAAACTTGTTCGGTGGTTTGCTATATATTAAAAACCGACACGCAAGTGCACGTGGTCAAACAAGTAATAAAGTGGCTAAGTAAGCCAAGTATCGATCCAAGGAGACTATGGGTAAGTAAAATTGCCTAAGTACACTATATTCTTATCTTACTTCTAATTATGCTAACAACAACGTAACCAACAGTTAAATAAGTTTTTGTTTAGGAAATATATATACTAAAACTATTAACAATTATTTACTGTGAATTGAAACTATGGATATGAGCATGCCAAGGTTAAGAACAAGTGATGAATTTGACGATAATCACAATTCGGTTAATCATTTCTTCATGTTGCTAGCCAAGAACATTAGCCTAGAAATTAAAACTCTCGTATTTAATTTCACTTTAGAATCATAAACCATTCGTCTATATTTCTGTGATCAAATGCAATTTATGGCCTAGCAATACAATTCCGGTTCCTAAATTGACTAATACGACTTTCAAGTATATTTCTATCAGGAAAGCACATCAAAACCCAATTTTCCCAAATCAAGTTAAGAACAATACCCTATTAATTCACAACTTTCCAATTTCGTGCTCTCTTGAGTGAAATTGGACTTTTTAGATGTACATTAGTATCGGCCACACACAAATGCAGTAAGAACAAGAATTAATAGAACAACATGGAAGAAGAAGAAGAAAACCATATAATTAACAATCAAAACTCATCACCATTATTCATAACCTCAGCAAGGAAGAGAATTAGCCACTCATTTGTGGATTAATCATCCTAAAACAAGTGTAAATCATACATACAATTGATTGAAAGAAGAAAGGAAGAGAAGAAATCCCTTAGCTTTTTCGTCCCTCAACTGCTTCTAACCCACGTCCTTGCTCCACCAAGTCTGCATTAATTAAAAATAAGCTAAGTGTTCTATTTATACTAGTGGGAATTTTTCCCGGAATAACAAGCAACGTGTCGCGGAGGTCAACGCGGAGCACTGCCTCCGTGACACGGCGTGGACGCGGACCCTCTCTGGAATTCCAGGGTCCGGGATTATAGCCTCAACGTGGCACGGAGGCCAACGCGGAGGCCTATCTCCGTGCCACGGAGCTGTCGCGAGGCCTCACTGGAATTTGCCTCCGCGATGGTAGCGTGGCACGGCTCCATCGCGGAGCCCCTTTACATTGCGCATTCCAATGTCTTTTCCATGCTCGCATCCAAGGCCAACTCCAATATAATTCCAACATGCATTTTAGCTCCTAAAAATCATATTTTCCTGCAGAATAAATGCTAATCATGTTGGTTAGTAAAAATTCATATTTTATTACCAATTACATGAGAATATATACATATTGCACAACAAACAAGACGAAAATGATACGTTTGCGTATCACTTGGGCATAAAAATCTGCCCAAGATCATGTAGTTCCCAAATCAAGAACAAAATTCCTAAAAAGTTAAAGGGTCCTAGGAGTTTCACTATTCCTATCACTATTGGAGCAAGGAAGTTGGTTTAGCTTTATGTGATTTGGGTGCGAGCATCAATTTAATGCCTGCATCCCTATTCAGAACACTAGGACTAGGTGAACCACATCCTACCAAAGTAATGTAGTATCTTCCAGATCGGTCTCTGGCATATCCTGAGGGAATCATTGAAGATGTCTTGATTAAGGTAGGACCTTCATCCTGCCGGTGGACTTTATAATCCTGGACTATGAGGCAGATGCAGTAGTTCCCCTCATTTTGGGGAGAGGATTTTTAGCCACCACTGATGCAGTCATACATGTTCAGTCAGGCAAGATGTCTATGAGAGTAGATGGTCAGGAGGCAGTGTTTGAAGTGTTCAAAGTATCACTAATGTCACCTCATTATAAGGACTTCAAGGTGAAGCCGGCAGGAGAACTTAGAAGTTGTAATCAGTTAGTGGAGCAACAAGTGTTGCATGAAAGTTTAGCAGATCCTTGGTATGGTTACAAGTCCACTCGGATGATGGAGTAGCGGGGACCATATTCTTGTCGCGACGTTAAAGCAAGCGTTGTATGGGAGGCAATCCATTAATGTCGTTCCACAACTATAACTAGGGCACTTGGTGGGAGGCAACCCATCCTTTTTCACATTGTTATATGTTTTTGGTTTTTTTTGAGTTGAACATGACATAAGAGGCAAGAACAAGCTGGGATATTAAGCTAAAAAGTGTAAGCATGGGATGAGATGCCTGAAATGGGAAGCCAGGAGTTAAATTCTAGAAGAAGAAAATTTTTTCAGGTGAGGCTATAGGGGGCGTACCGCACCAGCCTTTGTCTCCATAGAATTTTTTTTTCTATATATGTGGTGAGATAGAGGGTACGGTATGCCATATGCTTGATGGATGGATATTGTTGGTCAATTTGAGTCAATATTGACTCGAAAGGCCATAAAATTACATAAAATCCCTTGCGCCACCTTTTGTTTAAAGTCCCATTCATCCTTTTCCTTCAAAAAGTTGAAAAACAAAAGGCAAAAAATTTCTCTCTCTCCCAAAGGGCCGTACTCCCATCCCCTCTCCCCTCCATTGTTGTCTTCTCCAACAAGTTGGTGAAGCTCTCAAATTCCACTCAAGTAAGTATATTTCTTCTGTCTTGTTTGATTAATGTATGCAAGCATGTTCCCACACCCTTCTTCCCCAAGATTTAGAACCCAAAATCACCATTGTTGGTGCAAAACTTGAATTTCATGTTTTGAGTTTTATGAGCTTAAAGTCTTAAATTCTTCCATGATTGTATGTTATCATTGTTAGGTAGCTTGATCCTTGATTGAATATGGTGATTTGAACTTGTGGGAAGATGGGGTTGGTGAATTGAAATCTTGAATGTTAGTGGGTGGTGCATTAATTATATAGAGACAAAGTACATGAAGCTTTAAATTCTTGAATGTGATAAATGCTTGAGTAGGTGAAATTCTTGATTAATTCATGTTGAATGGTAGTAAATTTTTTATTTTTGGTTGACTGAATTGAATATTTATTCTCCATTACATGAATTACTTGAGTTGTGAATTGAAGAAGGAAAGTGAGAGGGATAGCCTAGATAGTGCATTCTTGATTAAAAGCTAAAAGCTAGAGGAGAGTTGAAAAGAAAGAAAAATTCATGAACTTGGTGTAGGATGGAGTAGTGAATTAAATTGAATTGATGAGAATGGATAATGATGGGGGAAGTCTTGAGTACCCTATTTGGCAAATTCTCACATATATGCTAGCAAATTAAGTGTCGAGTGAATTTGCACCTTCAACAGTTAATTAGTCAGCCATTTGGTTCACAGACTAATTTGTAAAGTTCTTGATTTTTTTTTGCTTGTTTGGTACCATGGAACCAAATGGAAAGGAGGTAATTGTTGCGCATCAAAGCCTCAAGAGGGGTAGACCAAGCAAAACTGGAGCTATATCTTCGTCTTCCAAAGTAGGCCCCGCAAGGAGATTCAGAGCAAAAGGGTTAGATCCTCATGGGCTTACTTGATTTAACACTCAAAAAGAAGCCAAGTATGCACCTGAGAATTGGATAGATGAGGGCCTCTTGGCACTTGAGTTCCCCACTATTCGGGACAAGACAAGACACGTGAGTTGGGAGCTGGCTATATCTTTAATGAGCTGGGGAGGTGCAACCTCAGTTTGCTGAGGGAATTCTATGCAAATTGGGACACCACTTTCAAAGAGAGTACAAAGGTTAAGATCAAAGGAAAGCTGGTGCAATTCACAGCAAAAAGGTTCAATGCCTTCTTAAATAAACCGGCAGTACATCCTTTGGAGTATTTCATCTGGGTGGAGAAGCTGCCATACAGAGACATCTTCCACACTTTGTGCGGTGAGCAATCATAATGGCACCCATTCTGCACTTGCATTTGCCTACTTGAATAGGGAGGAAAAGGAGTGGATGAAGTTGGTGTTTATTGTGTTTCTCCCTGGGACACATTTGGCAGAGGTGACTCCTGAGCGGATTGTCTTGGTGTACATATTGATGGATGGGATACCGATTAATTTTGGTGTTGTCATTCGTGAAAATATGAGGAGATCACGAGACAATTATAGATGGAAATATTATTATGGTAGTCTCTTGATCATGTTCTTGAGGAAGGCATGTGCTTGACCATGACCTTGTTTTACCTTTGGCAGGAAACCTAGCTGAAAAGACAATAGATATCACAAAGGTGAAGGAGACTGCCCTTTCTGCAGGCCCTCGTCTTACTATAGCTGATCCTCAAGCCCGAGATGAGAGCTGGAAGGATAGCATGTCTGGGATTCTGGAATTACAGCTGAAGATAGGAGGTTGACCCGACACTACAGAGGAGATGACATCTTTATAGGTACGTTACCCACTCACAGAAAGTGCTATGTTGATGTGCCGAGTGGGCCCAACTTTTAAGGAGTCGCTTGATGATGATGAGGCATAGTACGTACTAATGGTGTTGATGATTTAGATATGGCGGAGGATGATGCTGCTACAAATGCCATGCAGGTCGATGGCGAAGAGGATGATGATGATGAGGATGAGGAGTAAATTCCCGAGGATAATGCTTAGCAATTGAGAAATTTCTTTTCTCTGCCTTTATGATGTGATTGTGTATGCACTGAGGATAGTGCACCTTTTTAAGTGTGGGGTGGAGGAAAGTTAGATTCCTATTGCTCTTTGATTGCTATATGCCATGGCACCTTGGGGCCATGACTGACACCTAATGCCACAATGGGATCTGGGATGACCTGGCTAGGTATATGCACCTCTGGTGCCTGCCAGGAACTCAAAATCAAGAAAAAAAAATAGCTATATCTCGGCTGTAAACACAGCCTCGTGCCAACAAGTCCACGCAGCAAACCTGTAAAAGAAAACAGCTAACCTAGCAAAGATAAAAATAAAGGGATCCTATGTGGGCCAACAAGACCACCATGTTGTCTAGTCATACAGAATGAAAGGAGGCAGTCATATTCATACTATAGACGACAAGGCTGCTAAAAAAATAACTAAACTCGGTCCCACATGGCCAACACGAAAAATATAACATACAAGGCCCCACGTGACCTACAATAACCAACAACTGAAAACTGTAGTCTCCAAGCCTCTAAAAGGGGAATAGTGGTCAGGACAGGGCCCTGACCTACCCAAAAGCTGTATAACAGAAAAAGCAAACCTTTCTAACTATAAACTCTGGAGAAAAGGAGCTGACTAAAATGCTAACCCTGGCTGATAGATAAGAAGGTCCTAAACCACGTCTATCCACACCTGCAGGAAAGTATGCAGCGCCCATAGATGGGCGTTAGTACAACATGTACCGAATATGTAAGGTAGTAACAAAAATGATTGAATAGGGCTAATAAAAGATTTGAAAGTATTTACCAAGAAGGGTAAGAATTATCACCTGAATAGTCTCATAACCTGAAGTATAACTAACAAATAAGGATACAAACAAGAACCTTACCTGGCCCCCAGAAGCCTGGAAGGTACAACCAACATAGAATAACCTACGTGGGCACCCTTAAGCTTGACAAGTATAATTCAATCTATATACCCCTTGTATGGTAAATATGATTCAACAGGTAACTATAGGCAACCTACCTGGCCTCTGGGTCTACAACTGAGCCCACTGGGCTCTTGTTGTTGTATCTGAGACCTCTGGGTTCCTGTGACTGCACCCTGGGAACACAAGGCTTGACGGAGGGTTAGTGATGCCGATATGACATAAGAAGTCCATTCGTGGTTTGACTGTAATATGGACTTATAGGCCTGAATATAGTCCTGTCAAACATCATATAGCTCCTATGAGTCATCTACAGCCCCGTAGGAAATGACATAGCTAGCAACCCTGAGGTTGATCGACGAAATGCTATATTAGGTGGGGTCAGTCCCAACTGAAATAATCAACTTTAATCTAATAACTATTTATAACAGCTAATCCAAATATACATGCTTACAACTTGCTTCCAAGGACGTAGTCGTATTATTATGTGACAGGAATAAGTTGCCGAAGAGGTTAGCCTTAACATACCTCGAATGCCAATTTTTGTTCACCCAAATAGTTCCAATTTATAGTCGACAATCCCACCAAATTGTAGCCCTACGCTGAGAGAATGAGGCTTTTTCAATACTAAGACTGAGAAAATAATGATATCTTTCAAAAACATTAGCTATGACTCAACTTCATTTAATTCGGCTGAAAACACACAAATTCTCGAGAGTTTAGAAGGTAGAAATGCTTACCTATCACTTGTAGTCGCTTAGGACTCAGTTAGAAATGATTTCTAAAAATTTACTCGATGGGGTTCTGGTACTCTTAGTGAATTTTTAAGAAATAACTCCGTAGGGATGTTCCTTATTGGCCTGGAACTCATTATCCCAAACAAATTTGTGTTTGGACAGAGTTTAGTGGCGTATCGTGACAAAAAATGGATGAAAGTGATGCTCGTGCTCTGTTTTCTGTTGAGGGGAAATATTAGAATGAATTGATTAGATTATGATGGGGCTTATATAGCTATTAAGGCGGTGGTAGGGGGGACGCGCCAGCCAGTGAGCTGGCATGGCCTGCGCGACACGACACCTAGTGCGCCCAGCCTCCGGCCCCGACCTCCAGCTCATTCGATACTGTGCTGATATACTCATCCCCTGAGCCCTTTTTTGCATGCATCTTATTCCAAAACTCTCAACATATGTACGCGCACATCAATTAAATGATTGGAACTTATGGGGTGTAACATTATCCCCCCCCCCAAGGAACATTCATCCTCAAATGTAACTTTAAGCTTTGGAGACTCCACTCTTTTAACCATTGCTAGAAATTTTTTGGCAGAGTCTCCTCTGTAATATGGACTATCCGGAAACCTAAAATGATAAAAAGTCCAACATAGGCGTCTCACAGGACACAATAAGAAATGATACGATATATCTCCATAACATAAAAGGGAACAAATAAACAATACTGATAATATATGTACATGACAATAACTAAAAAATAATCTCACCTCAACTGCATAATCTGAGTCAAGCCTAAAATAAGTGATGATATTTAAACCTTATGTCTTCCTTAGCTTCCCAGGTTATCTCATCTATATTTCTATTCCTCCATAGGACTTTAATAGAGGCTATATATTTAGTTCTCAATCTTGAACTTGCCGATCTAATATAGCAATTGGAGTCTCTTCATATGATAACTCCTCATTAACTTGAACATCCTCAACTGGAACAACCAGGGACGGGTCTTCTATGCATTTTCGTAGCATTGACACATGGAAAACGGGATGGATGGATTCTATCCCTGAAGGCAGTTCTAACTCATATGCTACTCGGCCTATCCTTTGAAGGATTCAATGCAGGCTAATGGACCTAAGGCTAAGCTTGCGCTTCCTGCCAAATCTCATCATGACCTTCATAGGAAAAACATTAAGAAATACCCGCTCATCACTATTAAACTCCAAGTCTCTACGCCGCACGTCAGAATAGGACTTTTGATGACTCTGAGCTATTAGAAACCGTTCCCTGATAAGTTTCACCTTTTCTTCTAATTGATGGATCGTATCAGGTCTGATCATGTCGCGACTAGAACATAGTCCTGGATCGATACACGGGACATAGAACCCCAAGAGGCTCCAAGTCAACCCATGACATGAACATGTCATCTAACTCAATTAAAATAATATGGAATATCAATGAATTAATATAGAGGAATTCTGATAGTCTCATAACATCGGAATACATAACTCAAAACTAAAGCTATTACATGCTATGGCTGAAAAGCCTCTACTACTGACGAGTTGATGGGACAAGACCCCAACTAAATTACTAAAGTCTGAAACTAAAAGTACTAGATACAACTAAAAGGAAGGGCCCTCGAAAGATGAGGACCCACCAACCCTGGCTGGTAAGTGCAAAAGCTACAGGTCTAGCTAATGACAGGACTAAGCCTGAATATCTGAGTTTGTATCATGAAATGATATAGCATAGAGTATACGGTCAACACATGGAATGTACCGAGTATGTATGGTAAGTAAAATGGCTAAGAAAGTAAAATCATAAATCATGCATTTCACGAAAACATAATCATGATAAGATTCTGAGAGTAGGGCCTGCATGCTATTTTCTGAAATCATGATCTGAACATAACTTGATCGAATGACCCAAAGGCTGAAAACTGATTATCATAAGTAAAACTGAACATTGGGTCAAACCTACTGAAAACATAATATCATGACTGATAAACATGCATAACTGAAATCATGAAGAACAATGGGAGACTCATCATATAACCGATATTACCATGATAGAGCTTATATGGTCCTGACTATCACACTCAAGTGGGTAGAGTCGTCCAGAGCTTCCCTAGGGCTAAGGACACCATGATATTGATATCAAGATAAAGGCCCCTTGGGGGTAGGGGAATCTCACAAGGAAGGTCCCAAATAATTTGAACATACCTACGTTGGCGAGTAGTTCTAAGGCATAGGGTTGACTGACCCTTAGCCTACTCGGTGCTAGACACTACTCTAAAACACATGCATACACACTCCATTGTTTTTCAACAAAGCTGACTCATAACATACATACATAAATCTAATATCATAACATAAGGATCCTTGGCTCGCATCATACCAAAAACTGAAAATAGTGGGAGTCTAGAATCAAAAATCCATGTGGTAAGCTAATACAAAAAACATAGATAAATCATGAAACATACTTAATCATATAGGCTTGCCCCATACATAAACATGCTTGACATGACTTGATCATTCGAAAACATGAACATAGAAATGGGTAATTCAAAATGATACTTTCTTCATAAACATCTCATCATGCTTGAATATAATTTCACGGATCTCAACTTTCATGAACTTTCATGGATGGGCATCATAATTTATAAAACTTGAAAACATAATTTATATTTGAAAAAATCTTAAAATATTCCCACTAATCATGATTCAATATTAGAAACATTCTTAGACCATACCCATGATTGAAACGTAGAGCATTCAAATGTTGGGTTAAAACCCCATACATTCATCATCTAGAATTTCATGAATTAAAGATAGGATTGGGCATGGTGTGGACAATTACACCCATTCATAACCTTACATACTTGTAGAATCTGATTTCACAACTTCCTTTATTTCCCAATGAGAATTTGGGAAAGAACTTGAGGAATTTAGTCTTGTTCACCCTTAGGAACTTCTATACTTGTATGCATGGAAATGAATAAGCCTAGAATGAACTTACCCCTCCTAAAAAACTCTATTCTGAGCTTAAAATGACGTATTAGGCCTTAGGAACTTAGAAATTATGAAAAAGTCCTTAAAAAAATCGCAGGAAAAAACATACTTCTAGTCCCAACGAGGGACTGGATGGATCGTCGTTAGTGATCGTGACTCGTGGTCACCTCCCATTGCCTGCACTGCAATTCCATCTTCATTGGTCACCACGAGGGACACCACAACTCGTGGTATGTCCAATGACTCGTGAGGATTGGTCGTTAGGTGCACTGCCAGAACATTCATCCTTCAAACCAATCTCTGACCACGATCCACTAGACGACTCGTGGTGGTGCCCACAACTCGTGGTCCTATCTGTGGTCAGCCTTAAACTCCAAAATCTCAACCATGTACACCATCCTCCCCACGAGTCACTCAATGACTCGTGGTGCACTCCACGGGCCACTGGACAACTCGTCCCATGACCTGGTGCAGAAAATCCTGTTTTCTCTATTTCAACTCTCGAGTCTGATCTTAGGGTTTTTGGGGTATTACAATGTCTCCCCCTTGGAAACATTCATCCTCGAATGTGGGAAAACATACAAAAAAGAAGAGAAATGCAATCATCATACTCAAATACTGAACATATATACTGAAAACTAACAGAGTGACTAGCTCCGAATTGAACTACATGGCTAAACTAAATTCCTGAATCACACGTACATTCATTGACATGAAAGAAACTGGGGCACGTGAACTGAACATGAAACATAATAGAGTACTAAGGAGGAAACTAATACCTCAAGCTGAAACTGAGCCGTAAGGGAATAGATGTGGGTATTTAGCCATCATATCTGCTTCTGCTTGCCATGATGCTCCCTCAATAGGATGATTCCTCCACAAATCCTTGACTGAGGCTACTTCTTTGTTTCATATCTTACGAACCCGACGATAAAGTATTTCCATCAGAATGTCCTCGTAACTGAGGCTATCTTTCACACCGACACTGTCACGACCCGAAAGTACACCCAAATCGTAGACACGGGACAAGGGACCCCGAGAGACCCCAAGTCAACCCATGGCTCATGCATTCAACTAATCTCATTTAAATAAATAGAATTTTAAGCATAAAACATCACGGAAACGTAACCATTACATAGCACCGGAAATACCAAACATTTACATAAGCTGAGTACCACTCATTTGTCCGAAAGCCTCTAATACGTAAGATGGTTGATGGGACAACATCCCCAACTAACCCGAGCAATAATGAAATATAATCAACATGAAAGTTTATCAAATGACCCTTGGAACATGAGGACTCAGCAACAAGCTGATTTCGTAGGCTGGGATGGACTAAGGATGAGGATGAGCTTGAGATTCGGACCTTGTATCATGAAATGATACAGCATAGAAAGTATACGGTCAGTACGTGGAATGTACTGAGTGTGCATGGTAAGTAAAACGGACATTTTAAAAGTTCAGTAAACTCATAAATAGACATAGAAGAAGGACATCATGCTTGCATCTTCATAATAAAACATAAGGCTCAAAACTTTCAAATCATTCATAATCATTAAATATCATAAGCGTAAATAAATTTATCATAATTTAACTCGATCCATTAACATAAATATAATAATGCATAAAATATGTGGAACAATGGGAGGAATCGTCATAACCGACACCATCATGGTAGAGCCTTTCATGATGCCCCACTGTCTCGCTCAAGTGGGTAGAGCCGTCCCTGGCTTGCCAGGCGAGGGTCTTGCATAGGCCGTGATATCACATTTGAGGGGATCATTATCATTACATCATGACATTTACAACCCACGGTGGTACGTGGGTATGAGACACTGGCATAGTCCTTTGAACGCCGGGCTGCTCAGTGCTAGACACGGCTCCCAAAAACATGCATATAGGCCCAAAAACATGTACAGGATGCAGATGCTCCAGCTGCGAATAGGCGTGAGGCCGGCAACAGAAGAGGAGCTGTGGCAGCTCGAGCTAGACTACCCTTTTGGCGAAAATAGCAGGGCTCTATGCCGAGTGGGGCCAGCTTTTGTAGAGCTCACGGATAATGATGTCCCTACAGATGAGGAGACACGTCGTGAGGACTCCGATGTGGAGTCCGATGATGACGATGGGGGTGATTCAGACATGGGAGACGCGGCAGTAGCACCTGATGAAGAAGTGGAGTATTTTGATTGATCAGGGAGTTCCGCCACCCACTTTTTGTGCTATGTTAATTTTTGTGAACACTAGGGACAGTGTTCGATATAAGTGTGGGGTGGGAGTAGTTAGGTACTAGTTGTGTTGTTGTTTATGTTTCTGTTCTATTGTCGTGCCTGTGGAAAAATTTTGTGACCCTGTGATTGTGATGTTTCTCTTCTGTATTGTAATTAATGTGAAGCTATTGTGTGCTGCTGAATGTTGCTAGCTGATTTTGTAGTGCTGCTAGATGTTGCTAGCTGATTTTGTACATATTTTTGTTTCATCGAAATGATCGATATTTTTAATTTTTTTTCAATTCTTGGGTTTCTCGGCGTTTGTTTTCGGTTCTTTTACCGAGAATGGTCCCATTGAACCGAGGACTTAGTTAGTGACCGTTTCCTATGACGGATGCATGACGACCAGCTTAAGGGAAATGTAGTCGTTAGGAGTAGATTTTTCTTCATTTATTTTCCAGTTGTTTTCTTTTGTGGGCTGAATCCCAAAACCTGTGGTTGCGGAATTCTGGTTGCGCGTTGTACATCATATTTGAAATGCAAAGGTGATTCATATGAAAGCATGCAACTTTGTAAATATGTTGAGATACCTAGGCCATAGAGTCGATTCGGTGTGATTGAGGCTTAATGTTTGAATTATTTTAATTAGCGGATTGAAGAGTCTGTGAATACGTCTTGAATTGAGCATGTGCAATAAGTGTGGGGTGAGGTTTTTTTTATTCCATGCTATTATGAAATATCTAGAACTTGCCTGGTGTGTGTACGAAACGAAATGAAGGATGTGTATTGTAGGAAAGGATGTAGGCATTTCTTTGTGTTCAACCGAAAGTTTCTCTTTTTCATTATCGTACCCACCTTGATTGTACACCCTAGTTAGCCCGTTGAGCCTTTAGCCTATTATTTTTTTTCTTTTGTCAAAAATGTGTAAACCGAGCTTAACCCTTTCTTTTCATTAGCCGTAAATTTGATCCAAAGCTCTTAAGCGCTTAAAAAGAGAAAATAATTTTCCCAAAGTGTCGAAGAGTGAGAATGGTGAAAAGAAAAGAAAAGCAAAGTGATGAAAGGAAAGAAAAGGTTGAAGGTGAACTTGTTATAAAGAAAATATAACGAAGGTGTATGAATAATCTTTGTTATTGAGTCAAGTGTGCTTAATGAGATGGGTCAAAATAAAGACAGACTTCAAGAATGGGGGGATGAAGGAAGAAACAATGCCCATGAGTTTGATGGGATGTATTGAAAAAGCGCATAAGGATGCTAGTGGGTATTATTGGCTAGCCCAATATTTACTTGTTTTGTAGCTTACATTACAACCCGTTAAAGTCCTACATGATCTTACATCACACTTCCTTATATTAGTGGAGTAATACACTAAAGGCAAGCCTATGGTTCGTGGCATGATGCATGTGAATTCTTTTGGGAGAGAGAGTGAAATTGTTTCTATATGCCCCTGCATGTAATCGTTTGAGTTCGTGTGATTAAAAAGGGAAAATTCTCTTGTGTTGTGAGGCCACATGCTTGATGAGAGATTAAATTTCGTGTCGGATATCTTGATCAGCTGATTTGCATGAGTTTGCCAATATCGAGAGTCGATTCTTAAGTCTAGGAGGTCTTGATGTGTTGAAGGTAATTGTATTGATAGGACCATGCGTGTTTTCTTGATGATTTGTTGTATTAAATAATCGGTATGACCGTATCCTGAATTGTCGAACCAAAGTAGCCAGGATGGGGTGTAAAGTCCATGATGTGTAAGATTGTTGTTCGGGGACGAACAAGGATTTAAGTGTGGGGTAAGTGATCTTGGGCAAATTTATATGCCCAAGTGATACTCAAAGGTGTCATTTTAGCCTTGTTTATATATCAATGTTTATACATTCTCATGTGATTGATAATAAAATGTGAATTTATACTAACCAACATGATTAGCATTGTTTTACAGGTGAAATATAATTTTGGGAATCTAAAATGCGTGTTGGGAGAGATTGGGGTTGGACTCGGATGTTAGCAAGGGAAAAAGCATTTGAAGGCACAAATTAAAGGGGCTCCACGATGGAGCCGTGTCACGCTGCCATCGCGGATGCCTTCTGCCTGGATAGGGATTTTTTGCCAAAATCCCGTGAGAGTGCGCGTTGGGGTCGTGGCACGTTGGCCTAGCCCCGCGTTGCACAACGTGCCATGTTGAGCCTTATTACCTGGACAATCAATTTCTAGTAAGGGTCCGCGTCAGTGGCGTGTCATGGAGGCAGTGCTCCGCGATGCACTCCGTGACACGTTGCTTGTTATTCCGGGAAAAATTCCTAGTATAAATAGAACACTTAGGTTCATTTTTAATTATTCTGAATTGGTGGAGCAAGAACGTGGGTTACAGGCAGTTGAGGGGATGAAATTATTAGGGTTTTTCTCTATCTCCTTCTTCTTTAATTCAATTGCTTGTATGTTTAACACTCATTTAACGATGTTTAATCCACAAATGAGTGGCTAATTCCTCTTCTTGCTGAGGTTAAGAACAATTGTATTGAAATGTAGTTATTGATCAATTGGGTTTTTCATATTTTCTTCCATGGTTGTTCTATTGATTCTTGTTCTTACTGCATTAATGTGTGGCCAATGTTAATGTATATCTAAAAAGTCCGGTTTCACTCGAGAGAGCAAGAAATTGGAAAGTTGTGAATCAATAGGATATGATCTTTTCTTAGTTTGGGAAAATTGAGAATTGATTTACCTTCAGGATAGAAATATACCTGAAAGTCGTATTAGTCAATTAAGGAATCGGTTTTGTATGGCTAGAACATGCATTTCGTTTATTCACAGAAATGTAGGTGGACGGTTCATGATTCTTAAGTTGGATTAAATACGAGAGTTTTAATCCATTGGCAATAATTCTTGACTAGCAACCGGAGGAAAGATTAATCAAAAAATTGTATCGATATTTAGTTTTTATACATGTTCATTTAGCCTCAGCATGCTCACATTCATAGTTCAGACTCACATTAGATATTTGTTTTAGACTTAGCATACAATTAGAAATCAAAATATCAAACACTTCTTTGCACTGTTGTCTTCATTTTTAGAGTAAGTATAGTAACACTTAAGTAGTTTGTTACCTTATCCCAGTCCCTGTGGGATCGATACTTGGCTTACTTAAGCCACTTTACTACTTGTTTGACCGCATGCACTTGCGTGTAGTTAAATACCCCAAAGAAGACGTGAACAAGGGACTTTCTTAAAGAGTAATTCATGTAAATACCATGGAATAAGGTTTGATCCTATTCATGGAGATTCTGTAACTATTCCAAAAATGGAAAGTTCGACACAATTGGGATTTTTTTTTTTGGAAATTGAGCCATACATGGAAAACTGGATTAACTGAAGCTAATTCTAAGGGAAATTCCAACTCATAAGCTACCTTACCAACCCATTTCACAATCCAGTACCGACCAACATAACGGGGATTGAGGTTTGCTTTCTTGCTAAATCTCATCACTCCCTTCATGGGAGATACCTTTAGAAACACCCAATCATCGACATCAAATCAAGCTCCCTCCTCCTCACATCCGCATAGGACTTTTGGTGACTTTGATTCGTTTTCAACATATCCCTTATAAGCTGAACCTTCTCCATAGCCTCATGGACTGAATTTGGTCCTATCATTGCAGCTTCACCGACTTCAAACCAACCAATAGGAAATCTGCATCTCTTCCCATAAAGAGCCTCAAACGGAGCCATCTAAATGCTTGAATGGTAGCTGATGTTATATGAAAACTCAATGAGAGGTAAATAATCATCCCAACTACCCTTAAAATCAATTACAGACACTCTCAACATATCCTCCAGAGTTTGAATGGTTCGCTCCATCTGACCATTCATTTGCAGGTGAAATGCGGTGCTAAGCTTGACCTGATTACTAAGTCCCTTTTGAAACGATCTCCAAAACGGGGAGGTAAATTAAGTACCTCTATCTGATGTGATGGACAATTGCACTCCATGAAACCGAGCTATCTCCCAAATGTACAACTTAGCATAATCCGCCGCTGAATCGGTAGTTTTGACTGGCAGAAAATGAGTTGCCTTAGTCAACCTGTCTACAACAACCCGAATAGAGTCATACAGTTGACGAGTGTGAGAAAGCCCTACGATGAAGTCCATATTGATCTCCTCCCACTTCCAAGTAGGTATACTAATTTCTTGGAGCACACCTCTAGGTCTTTGATGTACCACTTTCACCTGTTGACAATTCGGACACTTTGCCACAAATTATGCTATGTCCTTCTTTATGCCACACTACCAATAGACTTCCTATAGGTCACAGTACATCTTGGTGGCACTTGGATGTATAGATAATTTGGAACCATGAGCCTCATGCAACATCCGATCTCTCAAATAATCAACACCCCGAACACACAAGTGACCCTGATATTGAAGCACCCCATCTCCCCCTTTGGAGAAGACTTCTACCTTATGATTCTAAACGACTTCCTTTAACTTTACCAAAGTAGGATCCTCGTCTCGTCTAGCTTTAACTTCAGTCACTAAGGATGATTCTGACCCATTCTGAAAAATGACACCACTATCTATGGAGTCAACAAGACGGACTCCTAGTCGTGAAGCCGATGTACATCCTTCACTAAATCCTTCCTCTCCTCGTCTATATGGGACACACTCTCAATGGAAAGCCTACTAAGGGTGTCCACCACCACATTAGTGTTGCTCGGATGGTAGAGGACACCCATGTCATAATCTTTCAAAAGCTCCAACTACCTTCTCTAACACAGATTCAGATTCTTTTGGGTAAACACGTACTGTAGGCTCTTATGGTCCGTAAACACATCTACATAGACCCCATACAGGTAGTGTCTCTAAATCTTCATGGCAAATCTATAGCCACAAACTCGAGATCGTGAGTCGGGTAATTTTTTTCATGAACCTTCACTTGTCTGGAAGCATAGGCTATAACTTTACCATGCTACCTAAGTACACAGCCAAGGCCAATCCTCGAGGTGTCACAATATACCACAAACCCATTGATACCCTCATGTAGGGTCAACACTGGTCCTGAGGTGAGTCGAGTCTTCAACTCTTGGAAGCTTTTCTCACAAGCCTCTGACCATTGAAACTGCACTTTCTTCTGAGTCAATTTAGTCAATGGGGCAGCAATGGATGAAAATCCCTCAAAAAATCTTCGATAATAACCATCTAAACCCAAGAAACTCCTAATATCCAAAGGATTCACTAGTCTAGGTCAATTCTTTACCATTTCTATCTTTTGAGAGTCTACCTGTACACCCTCACTTGACACCACATGACCCAAAAATGCCACTAAGTTCAACCAAAACTCCCATTTACTGAATTTACCATATCACTAATGGTCCTTTAGAGTTTGTAGCACCACCCTTAGATAAGCGGCAAGCTCCTCCTCGCTCCGAGAGTATATAAGGATGCCATCTATGAACACAATCTCCAACATATCTAAATATGGCTTGAACACCCCGTTCATCAAATCCATAAAAGTTTCAGGAGAATTCATTAGTCAAAAATACATAACTACAAACTCGTAGTGACCATACCGAGTCCTGAAGGATGTCTTCGGGATGTCGCTCTCCCAAAGTGTGAGCTGATGACATCCAGATCTGAGGTCTATCTTTGAAAAGCGGTTAGCACCCTGAAGCAAGTAAAAAAAATCATCAATCCTGGGAAGAGGATACCTGTTCTTGATGGTAACTTTGTAAAATTGTTGATAATCAATACACATCTGAAGAGAACCATCCTTCTTGCGGACGAAGAGAAATTGCGCACCCCGTGGAGATTTGGTTGGTCTAATGAAACCTTTGTCTAAGAGATCCTTCAATTGCTCCTTCAACTCCTTTAGCTTGTCTGGATACATTCTGTAAGGAGGAATAGATATAGGCTTCGTATCGGGAAGAAGGTCAATACCAAAATCGATCTCCCGCATGAGAGGGGTTCCCAGTAAATCATTTGGAAACACTTATGGGTACTCACACACTACAGGGACTAACTGGATAGTTAGGGTTTCAGACATGGCATTCTTAACCCTAACTAGATGGTACAAAGGACCTTTAGAAATCATCTTTCTGGCCTTAAGGTATGAAATGAAGTGACCTACAGGAACAATTGAACTACCCTTCTACTCTAAGGCTAGTTCACCCGAAAATCTGAATTTTACTGCACGGGTTCTATAATTGACTTAGGCATAACATGCATATAGCCAATCCATGCCGAGGATAACAACAAAATCGGTCATGGCTAAATCTACTATATTTGTTTAGGTGACTTTATGAAGGACTGCGACAGGGAAATTTATATATACCCGTGGAGCTATAACTGAACCACTTATTCGAGTAGAGACTGAGAAGGGTTCTGATAAGATTTTAGGACTAACTCCAAAACTACTAGCAATGTTGGGCTTCACAAACAATAAAGTAATCCCTGGATCTAACAATGCATACACATCAAGGTTGAATACTCGTAACATAGCAATGAATACATCTGGGGAGACCTCCTGCTCCTGACATGATGCAAGGGCATAGAATCTATTTTGACCCTGACCATCACCTGCACTAGTAGATGCCCCCTACTGGGATAGGTGTGCTGGTGGAGCTGCTGAAGTAGAGGTTGGGCCTCGACCCCTATCATGACCCTGTCTGGCTGCATGGCAATCCCTAAGCATATATACGGGCTTTCCACACCCGAAACAAGTACCGAAACCTGCTAAGCACTGACCTACGTATCTATAACCACATCTGTTATACTCAGGAGTGCTGGATTCTACGGGGCTACTACCCTGACCTCTCGAGCCTGATGCTCACCCCCTCTAATCACGCCTAGATATGGATGGCACACTCGTAGCCAAAGGCACTAGGGCTGAAGATCTCTAGTTGGACTGCTGATGGTTCTCACTAGGTCACTATTGGGAGAATTTAAAGCTATCAGTCCTAGCTCTCTTAGCCTCTCTCTCCCGCTCACTCATCTGCACCACCTCCATCTTCTGGGAGTAGAGGACTATCCGAGAAAAGTCAATGTCTTGATGAAGCATCGCTGTTCGGCAATCTTTGACTAGGTAGTATACTTCCCCATGCATGAACCGGCTCACTCGGGCTCTCTGATCTGCAACCATCTCAGCTGCATACCTGGACAGACGAGTGAACTCTAAGGCATACTCCTGAACTTTCATCTTCCCTTGCTTTAGGTTCACAAACTCGGCTTCTTTGATCTCCCTCATCTCACGAGGGAAGAACCAATATAGAAATGCGACATGAAACTCCTCCCAACCAATACGGCTTGCTCCTACTGCCCTGCCATCCTTCCATTGCTTGATCCATATGTGCGCAACCCCTTTTAATTGATACGAGGCTAGATCAGCGCACTCCTCTCTGGTCACCCCCATGATCTGGGTGATCTTTAGAACCTCATCAGTAAACTCATGTGGATCCTCATCCACCTTTGGTCCAAGAAATTCTAGAGGGTACATCCTCAAAAAATTTCTAACTCTTGCCGCCGCTTCATTCCCCTTCTTAGGGACATGCGCTACTGCCTGTTGGTTGACCTAGGCGGTCAAGGCCTGAGCTAACATCTGTATGTCTACCCTAAACACAACATGGGCAACCCGCTTGGGTACATGCTCCTCATGGGCTGGTAGGGCCTATTGGTGCCTATCTCCATTTCCATTGTCGTGGCCATTTCCGTTTCCATTTCTTCTTTCGTTAACTCAGTGAGGAGGCATGATTCAGTAAATGCGTATAGCATGAGTTAGAAGGATAGAGAGATATTTCATGGCATGACATAGATCATGAAAGAAGGATACATTTCTTAAACATTTCATAGCGTCTTCGTCATAAGTGTGGCGCGCTTCACACCCATAAAAAAGACTCTACTTAATGCAGCTTTCAGACACCCTAGGACACTTCAAAACCTAATGCTCTGATACCAAGTTTGTCACAACCCGAACATAG
The DNA here is from genome assembly GCA_035772735.1 of Datura wrightii. NCBI lineage: Eukaryota > Viridiplantae > Streptophyta > Magnoliopsida > Solanales > Solanaceae > Datura > Datura wrightii. Next base: position 51,691,575 of record JASDFA010000006.1, on the reverse strand, counting down.
ACCCGAATCGAGACACGGGACAAAGAACCCTGAGAGGCTCCAAGTTGACCCATGGAATAAACATATCATCTAACTCAATTAAAAAAATGGAAGATCAATGTAATTAATATAGAGAAAGTTTGACAGTCTCATAACATCGGAATACACAACTCAAAACCGAAGCTGATTACATGCTATGTCTGAAAAGCCTCTACTAATGGCGAGTTGATGGGGCAAGACACCAACTAACTCACTAAAGTCCAAAACTGAAAGTACTATATACAATTGAAAGGAAGGGCCCTCAAAAGATGAGGACTCACCAACTCTAGCTGATAAGTGCAAAAGTTGTAGGTCTGGCTAATAACAGGATTGAGCCTAAATATCAGAGCCTGTATCATGAAATAATACAACATAGAGTATGCGGTTAGTACGTGGAATGTATCGAGTATGCAAGGTAAGTAAAACTGCTAAGTAAGTAAACTCATAAATCATGCATATCATGAAAACATAATCAAGATAAGATTCTAAGAGTAGGGCCTGCATGCTACTTTCTGAAATCATGATCAGAATATAACTGAATTGAATGTCCCAAAGCTGAAAACTGATTATTATAAGTAAAATTGAACATTGGGTCAAACCTGCTGAAAACCTAATATGATGACTGATGAACATGCATAACTGAAATCATGAGGAACAATGGTATACCGAAATTACTACGATAGAGGTTACATGGTCTCGATTATTGCATTAAGGTGGGAAGAGCCATCCAAAGCTTTGCCAGGCTAGGACGCTACCATGATATCCATATCAAGCTGGTCAAATAAATCATCTATCCTTGGAAGGGGATATTTATTCTTAATATTAACTTTATTTAACTGTCGATAATCTATACATATTCGTAGGGTGCCATATTTCTTCCTCAAAAATAGAACTGGGACACCCCACGGTGATGCACTCAGCCTGATAAAGCCCTTATCTAGAAAATCTTTCAACTGTTCATTCAATTCCTTCAGCTCGGTAGGAGCCATTTGGTACCGAGGGCTGGATATAGGTTGCATGCTAATGGCAGGTCGAAAGAGAAATTGATCTCACGCTCTGGGGGAATACCAAGAAGCTCGTCTAGAAACACATCCAGAAACTCACTAGCCATAGGAATGGACTGAAGAGTAGGGGATTCTGCCTGCATATCCCGAACCCTAACAATATGGTAAATAAATCCCTTTACTATTAACTTCTTCGCCTGAAGATAGGCTATGAACCTACCTTTTGGCATAGCTATATTGCTTTTCCATTCTCTCCCTACTTCCCCTGGAAAGTGAAATTGGACGGTCTTGGTCCAACACTCCACATCAACATAACATAGTGCTAGCCAATCCATACCCATAATTACATCGAAATCAATCATTTCTAGTTCCACCAGATCGGATAAAGTATGACGACCAAAAACCTCTACTGCCCAGCCTCGGTAAATTCTCTTAGCAATAATAGAGTCACCAATCGGTATAGATATAGAAATTGGTCGTTGAAGCAATTCCAATGTTATACCAAATTTTTGTGCCACTAGAAGAGTAATATAAGATAAGGTAGAACCTGGATCTATTAAAGCATAATCTAGGTGAGAGCAAATATCCAACATACCTATCACAATATCTAGTGACGACTCTGACTCCTGTTGCCGTGGCAGGGCGTAAGTGCGATCCGGACCACTGCCAAAATTGTATGCCCCTGATCTACCTCTGCCTTTACCAGCTGGAGCTGAGGGTCTGCGCCCTACCGAACGTGCTGGAACATGTGATCCTATTGAGGACCGGTTCTGCTGGTCTCGATTACCCTGAGTTCTGGCTAGACAATCCCTACTCATATGACCTTTTGGACCACAAGTATACAAAAAGTAGAGCCGTATATACACCTACTAAAATGCCTTCGACTGCAAATGCTACAACGCGGTATAGGGGGCCTACTCTGATCTGATCCCCTATGCTGCTGGGAAGTTGACGCTCGCGAGCTCTCACCGGGACTTGACTGTTCATGATTATCTGATCTACCGCTTACTGCTATTGAGATATATTTCTAGGTGGCCTACCTGACATTCATAGCCTAGGCGCACCCTAAAATTCTGCTTACATATCACTGAGCCTGGCCCTCCGATGTTGCTCCTGATTCGCTCTTTATACCTCATGCTGATGCCGCCTAATCCCCTTAATGTTTTGAGCAAAATCTTGAATGCGCGCAATGTCCATATCCTCCCGTAAGGTATTTGTAACATAGGTTTCCACATATTCTAGAAGAAGCACCATGATGAACCAATGTACGTTGGCTGATATGGTATCCACAAATGCTGGCGCATATCATTCTAAAGAGTCAAACCTCATTGTGTACTCTCGAACGCTAATCGTACCTTACTCCAGGTATAGGACTGATCCACCTGGGCCTTTCAGATCTCTCGAGGCAAATAGTGATCTATGAAGGCCTTTGAAAAACCTGACCAAGTCGGAGGGAATACGTCTCTACCTCGGGACCTTTTCCAACTCTTGCACCATAACACTGATATGTCTCATAGCCGGAATACTGCCAACTTGACCGACACTACAGGCATAGCATGCATCACCCAAAATATCCTCCGCAATTGACCCAGAAGTCCTGATGGTCCTCTCCGTGGTCTGTCCCCATGAATTTTGAAGGACTAGGCAAAGAAACTCTCGAACCCTCAAACTGTCGGGTCCTCCACCGATTCAGCGACAACTGGTGCCATGGTCTGGCGATGAGCGGCCATCATCTAATCTAGCATATAAAATGCACTCCACACCTGGTGTAGAACTGGGGGTGGTGCTGACATATTTGTTGCTCTGGGGGGCTCCTGGCGTGGTGGAGAATGTTGGGGTGATCGAGATGATGTGTCCCTCTTGCCCTCAGGTCAGGCTAGCTCTAACGGTGGCACTTTACTAGTTCCCTTTCCTGCCGCAGTATCCAATTCCTGACCAGCCATAGTCTATAGTGTGTTGGACATTTTCTCTATAGATAAGCATAATAACGTAAGTTTAGGGACTCACCCTATACAACATAGCTCTATAACACGACTGGAGGAGGAAGGAGGGTAACCACGCTATCATGCTTCGTAGCCTCCTACATATATAATACGGTGCACAACACGCCCATAGACAAGACTCTACTCGACACCGCTTGCAGACTCCCTAGGATATGATGTTGCTCTAATACCAAGTTTGGCACGCCCCACCTTGGGGAGCATGACTGGTACCTAATGCCACACAGGGACCTGGGCTGACCTAACTGGGCATATGCATCTCTAGTGCCTGCCAACAACTCAAAATCAAGAAAACAAACAACTATATCTCGGTTGTACACACAGCCTGGGGTCGATAAGGGCATGCAACAAACCTGTAAGAAACAGCTAACCAGCAAATATAATAATAAAAGGATCCTATGCGGGCCAACAAGACTACCATGGTGTCTAGTCATAGAGAAGGAAAGCAGGCAGTCATATTCATACTATAGATGACAAGGCTGCTAACTAAATAGCTAAACTAGGCCGGACATGAACGACATGCAAAAAGTAACATACATAGGCCCCACACGGCCAACAAAAAACAATAGCTAAAAATTATAGTCCAAAGGCCTCTAAGAGTGGAATACTGGCCGGGACAGGGCCCTGACCTACCCAAAAGTTGTACAACAAAAAGAGCAAAGCTTTTTAACTATCAAATCTAGATAAAAGGAGCTTAAGGAATGGCTTACCCTAGCTGATAGCTAAGAAGGTCCTGAACCATGTCTATTCGCACCTACAGGAAAGTACGCAGTGCCCCATAAATGGGCATCAGTATGATATGTATCTAATAAGTAAGGTAGTAATGAAAATGACTTAATAGAGGTAATAAAAGATCTGAAAGTAATTAACAAGAATGGTAAGAATTATCACTTGAATAGCCTCATAAGTTGAAGTATAGCTAACAAATAAGGATACAAACAAGAACCTTACCAGACCCCCATAAGCTTGGAAGGTACAACCAACACAGGATAACCTACTTAGGCCCCCATAAGCCCTGGTAAGTACAATTCAATCAATATACCCCAAGTATGGTCAATATGATTCAACAGGTAACTGTAGCCAACCTACATGGCCCCTAGGTCTACAACTAAGCCTGATGGGCTCCTACAGCTGTGCCAGAGCCCTCTGGCTTCTGTGAATACACCCTGGGTACAGAAGAATCGATAAAGGGTCAGTGATGCTAATACGACATAAGAAGAAGTCCATTCATGGAGGGACTGTAATATGGCCATATAGGCCTGAATATAGTCTTGTTAGACATCATATAGATCCTCTGAGCGATCTATAGCCCTGTAAAAAGTGATGTCTGTTCGGCTTTTTGGAATAACTACATGCAAGCGCACGTGGTCAAACAAGTAATAAAGTGGCTCAAGTAAGCCAAGTATCGATCCCACAGGGACTGGACTAACGTAGCAATCTAATCAAGTGTCAATAAACTTTAACTCTAAATTGCAGACAACAGTGTGAAGAAGATTTTGATATTTTGTTTCCTAATTTTATACTAAGTCTGAAATGAATATACAATTTGAGTTTGAACTATAAGTGTGAGCATGCTGAGGCTAAAATGAACACGTAGAGAAATAAATTATCGATACAATTTGATTAATCTTTCCTCCGGTTGCTAGTCAAGAATTATTGCCTATGGATTAAAACTCTCGTATTTAACCCAACTTAAGAATCATGGACCTTCCACCTACATCTCTGTGATAAAAATAAATTCATGTTCTAGCCATACAAAACCGATTCCTTAATTGACTAATACGACTTTCAGGTATATCTCTATCTTGAAGGTAAATCAATTCTCAATTTTCCCAAACTAAGAAAAGATCATATCCTATCAATTCACAACTTTGCAATTTGTTGCTCTCTTGAGTGAAATCGGACCTTTTATATATATATTAACATTGGCTACACATTAATGCAGTAAGAACAAGAATCAATAGAACAACCAAGGAAGAAAAGATGAAAAACCAATTAATTAATAATTACATTTCAATACAAATGTTTTTAATCTCAGCAAGAAGTGAATTTAGCCACTCATTTTTGAATTAAACATCATCCAATGAGTGTAAATCATACAAATAATTGAAATAAAGGAGAAAGAGATAGAGAAGAACCCTAGGATTTTCGTCCCCTCAACTGCCTGTAACCCACGCTCTTGCTCAACTAAGTCAAAATAATAAAAAATGAACCTAAGTGTTCTATTTATACTAGTGGGAATTTTTCCCGGATTAACAAGCAACGTGTCACGGAGTGCATCGCGGAGCACTGCCTCTGTGACACGCCACCAACGCGGACCCTTACTGGAATCCGGTCGTCCAGGTATTAAAGCCCAACGTGGCACGGCATGAAATGCGGGGCTAGGCCAACATGTCACGGCCCCAACGCGCACCTTCACTGGAATTTGGCTTATTTTCAGCATCCGGGGAGAATGCATCCGCGATGGCAGCATGACACGGCTCCATCGCGGAGCCCCTTTAATTCATGCTTTCCTTGTGCTTTTTTCCTTGCTCGCTTCCGAGTTCAATCCCGATTTCTCCCAACATGCATCTTAGCTTCATAAAATTATATTTTTCCTGCAAAACAACGCTAATCATGTTGGTTACTCTAAATTCACATTTTATTACAATTCACATGAGAATGTACAAACATCGATAGATAAACAAGACAAAAGGACACATTTGAGTATCACTTGGGCATATAAATCTGTCCAAGATCACTTACCCCACTCTTAAATCCTTGTTCGTCCCCGAACAATAATCTTACACCTCATGCGATTGACACCCAAGCATGGATACTTTAGCTCGACAATTCAAGCTACAGTTATACCGATTATTTAATATAGCAAATCATCAAGAAAACATGCATAGTCTTATCAATACAATGACCTTCACACATTAAGACCTCCTAAACTCAAGAATCGACTCTTGATATCGGCAAACTCATGCAAATCAGCTGATCTCGATATCTGACACGAAATTCAATCTCTCGTCGAGCATGTGCCCTCACAATACACGAGAATTTTCCCCTTTTTAATCACATGAACTCAAAGACATTACATGCAGGGGAATATAAACACGATTTCGCTCTCTCTCCCAAAAGAATTCACATGCATCATGTCATGAACCATAGGCTTGCCTTTAGTGTATTACTCCACTAATGTAAGGACACGTGATGTAAGATCACGTAGGACTTAACGGGTTGTAATGTAAGCTACGGAACTAGTAAATACTAGGCTAACCAATAATAGCAACTAGCATCCTTAAGCGCTTTTTCAATACATCCCATTAACCGTATGGGCATTGTTTCTTCCTTCATCCTTCCATTCTTGAAGTCTGTCTTTATTTTTGTTCCCATATCTTTAAGCACATTCGACTTAATAACAAAGATTAGTTATACATCTTCATTATATTTAATTTATAGCAAGTGCACCTTTGACCCTTTACTTTCCTTTTATCACTTTGCTTTTTCTTTTCTTTTCTCAATTCTCACTCCTTGACACTGTGGGAAAATTATTTCTCTTGAGCGCTTAAGAGTTTTGGATCAAATTCACGGATAATAAAAAGAAGGGGTTAAGCTTGGTTTACACCTTTTCAACAAAAGAAAAAAATAGGCTAAAGGCTCAATAGGCTAACTAGGATGTACATTCAAGGTAGGTACGATAATGAGAAAACTTTCGGTTAAATCAAAGAAATGCCTACATCCTTTCCTACAACACATATCCTTCATTTCTTTTCGTACACACACCAGGCAAGTTCTGGCCACTTCACAGTAGCATGGAAGAATCGAAACCTCACCACACACTCATTGCTCATGCTCAACTCAAGACATATTCACAAACTCTTCAATCAGCCAATTACAAGAATTCAAACATTAAGCCTCAATCACACCGAATCAAACTCTATGGTCTAGATATCTCAACATGTTTACAAAGTTGCATGATTTCATACGAATTACCTTTGCATTTTAAATATCATGTACAACACACAACAAGAATTTCGCAACCATAAAGTAACGACACATTTGGGATACAAGCAAACAAAAGAAAAATTAAAAGACAAAAACTACTCCTATCGACTACATTTCCCTTAAGACGGTCGTCATCCATCCATCATAGGGAACGGTCTCTAATTATGACTTCGGTTCAACGGGACTATTCTCGGTAAAAGAACCGAAAACAAACACCGAGAAACCCAAAAATAAAAAAAATTCATGAAAAATTTTAAAAATATCAATAATTTTGATAAAATAATAATATTTACACAACCAGCTAACAACATTCAACAGCATGAAACAACTTCACATTAATTACAATACAGACATACACACAAAAATCACAGGGTCACAAGTTTTTCCAAGCACAACAATAGAACAGAGACATTAATAACAACAACAACCAGCACCTAACTACTCCCACGCCACACTTAAATCGAACACTGTCCCCAGTGTTCACAAAATTCAGCATAGCACAAAAGTGGGTGGTGAAACTCCCTGATCAATCGAAGTATTCCACTTCTTCGTCAGGTGCCGCTGCCTCGTCTCCCATGTCTGAATAGCCCCCGTCATCATCATCTTACTCAACATCTGAGCCCTCATGACGTGTCTCCTCATCGGTGGGGACATCATCATTAGTGGGCTCCACAAAAGCTGGCCCCACTCGGCATAGAGCCCTGCCCTGGCATTTTTGCCAAAAGGGTAGTTTAGCTCGAGCTGCCACAGCTCATCTTCTGTTGCCGGCCTCCCACCTATATGCAACTGGAGCATCTGCATCCCGAACACGCGAGCCATGTACTGATCATCCCGAGCATGTCGCTCGGCTAGTGTGAGAACTGGCCCGTGAGTGGTGTCGGGTGCTTTAGTTTTGGTGACATCTAAGGCCCGCCACTCCATCTGCGGGATGTAGTCAAGGGCCTCTTCCTCAATATCCAGGCTCCTCAGGAACGTGGTCAGTAAGACACCAAACCTGTACCTATGCCCTTGATGCAAACGGGCTCTCTTCATGGCGGAGATAATCATCGCCCCAACATTGATCTTCAGCCCTTTCATCAGGGCATAGACCAAGCACACACGATCTCGGGTGACATCTGTCTCCCAAGATCAAGCAGGAACAAACAATTTTAAGCCATATCCTGGATTCCTTGTTCATTTGCGAGTAGGGCAATGTCTGATGGTAGCCCCTCTCCTTATGCCTGCTCCACCATGCTGTAGACGGGCTCCACACAGAGTGCGTCTGATGTCCGCATATGGTGGAGTGATGTTCAGCTGCCGGAGTACATGGGCGTCTTTGTCCCGGTCCCCCCCCCCCAAGATGGCATTATGGTGATGGGGCTCAAAAGTGACTACCTGCCCCTTTGTCTTTATGGTGTGACTTCTGAGTTTCAGGTTCCAGTTGGCGTAGACCTCCCGAATCAGGTGGAGATTGCACTCCTTGGGCTCTTCAAAGATGAAGTTCAACCCGGCTGCATCAATCCTGTGGACAATTCTGGGGAATTTTTGTGCCAACGGTTCCCTAGCAATGTGCTCCTCGGGGAAGTATTTGCTTTCCTTATGCTTTGTGTACCATTTCTTCCCTTCCTCTGTCACCCATCAGGTTCCATATTGACAGCGTTGGCCGAGCGGAACCGCTGGTGTTGTTGGGACTGCTGTTCCCAGTCTGATTATTTTCCTTCCGGCGCCCGATGTAGATGCGCCCTTCCCTTTATCTTGCCTGCTTGCCATTGTTTCTGTCAAATCAAACAGACAGTTCCAATGATATTCAAATTAAAATTATCTTTGACTAAGGTTGGGTTAAGCTAGGCCACCCCACACTTAGTCTTTAGCCACAATCACAACATTACGGCAAGACAATCCTCTTTTTCTAACTTTCAAAATAAAAAAAGACAATAACAAAAATGCCTCGTGCATTCAGAGGGTTCAACGGTATAAATTCTATGTACTACTCAGACTTTGAACAGCTAATCCACTATTACCATCGATAAGATTTCATCACATAGCACTTAGCAAAAATTTCTATCAACAAAACTGATGCAATTGCCCCAATTTCTATGCAATTTCAACAATTTCATTATCCCTAAAATCCATTGCTCCTTTAGCATATTAACGTTAAGCACAACATAATTTAGCTCACTCAACATGCACAAACTAACAAGAATTTCACATTTCAACTCAACTTTAACTTCTTCATATTCAAATTCTCACCCTAGCTACAAATTTCACAAGAATTTCAATCACCCATGTATTTATCGAGTTCATATAATCACAACGATACTACGAACATCAATTAACAATAGCTTACATGAATTCAAGCTCAATTTACAATTAGGGCAAGTTTTCCTCACTTCCCATGCTCAAAATCGGAAAAATTAGTCAAGAAATGAGATGAAGTTAACGAACATACCTTCAATTCGATGATATCGAAGAAAAGTTGAATAATTTTAGCTCCTAGGTCCGTGTCACGTTGGGGAAGGGGGGATTCTTGGGTGTTTGACGCGGAGGAGATGAGAAATGGGAAAAGAATGAGGGAAAAAGGGGTTAAAAAGTGGTATTTTCATGCGGGTCACCCGGAACCCCGGTGTGACCCGACGCAAAATTGCCTTCAATGTGTCACGGAGGGTAACGCGGAGCATGCCCTCCGTGACACGGAGCCATCACGCCAGTACTCTGGAATTTTTTCAAAAATTCCAGATTACACTTCAACGTGTCATGGAGGTTAACACGGAGCACTCCCTCCATGACACGGAGCCATCGCGTAGGTCACTGTATTGCCACTTTTTATTGTTTTTCTCACCTCAATTTTTCCTTTGCGATCCTTTGCATTTTTGCCCTCCGTTCAACCTGAAATTCATCTCACAACAAGCAATTGGTTAGAATTCCTAGGTTTCAACATAAAACACAATTTTTGTTTTTATTTTTATTTTTCTATATACATATATATTTTTTTCTTTTTTTTTTCTACTCAATCTACTCAAGTATTACAATAATTTCACGGGTTGCCTCTCGTGCAACGCCTGGTTTACTGTCGCGGCTCGACGTCATTAAGCTCCGTCATCTTCTAGGGTGACGGACGTTTTCTCTCGACTACCGTCCTCACCCATGTCATGCTTACACGTCTCCGGTGGTTTCCCCAATGGCTCCCGTGACTCAACGCTCTTAGCACTATCCACTCGATCAAGCACGTTGATCACTGAGAGTTCACTGTACACGGCCGGAAGCTTTGTAGCCTTGTACACCTCAAACACCTCCACCTTGTCATGAGCCCGCGTAGTTAGCTGCTCTACAGCTATATCAATTAGCGCTTTCCCGGTCGCCAAGAAAGGACGTCCCAAAATAAATGGGACTTCCGCTTCTGGCTCAAAATCGAGCACGACGAAGTCTACCGGGAAGATAAGGGAGCCCACTTGCACCAGCACGTCTTCCACAATGCCATTAGGTCTGGCTAAGGAACGATCCGCTAGTTGCAAGATCACTGTTGTTGGTCTAGGACTCCCTAGCCCCAACTTCTTGAATATCGATGTCGGCATCAAGTTAATGCTCACTCCCAGATCACATAATCCGCGAGCTCGGATACTCTACCCAATTGTAATTTGAATTGTAAAGCTCCCTGGGTCCTTGAGATTTGTGGGCAACCTATTTTGTATCCGTGAAGTGCACTCCTCCGTAAGCGCCACCGTAGCATACTCAGTCAACCTGCTTTTGTTTGCCACGATGTCCTTGATATATTTTGCGTACTTTGGCACTCCCTGCCAAACATCAACAAGAGGTAAATTAATGTGTACCTGCTTAAGCACCTCCATGAACTTTTTGAAACACGCTTCCTCCTTGTGTTTCCTTGTCGTTCCGACTCTAAAGATGAGTCCACCAGCTCCTTGCCTCTTGCCAGTGTTCAACAGAAATTAGTATCTGCAAAATACAGGCTAAGACCAAGTCGTCAACACTAAGAGGAAATAATAAACTAACACTTAAGAAAAATTTTACCAATTGCCAGTCCCTGGCAACGGCGCCAAAAACTTGTTCGGCTGTTTGGAATAAGTACACGCAAGTGCACGTGGTCAAACAAGTAATAAAGTGGTTCAAGTAAGCCAAGTATCGATCCCACAGGGAATGGACTAAGGTAGCAATCTAATCAAGTGATAATAAACTTTAACTCTAAATTGCAGACAATAGTGTGAAGAAGATTTTGATATTTTGTTTCCTAATTTTATACTAATTCTGAAATCAATATACAATTTGAGTCTGAACTATAAGTGTGAGCATGCTGAGGCTAAAATGAACATGTAGAGAAAGAAATTATCAATACAATTTGATTAATCTTTCTTCCGATTGCTAGTCAAGAATTATTGCCTATGGATTAAAACTCTCGTATTTAACCCAACTTAAGAATCATGAACCTTCCACCTACATCTTTGTGATAAAAAGAAATTCATGTTCTAGGCATACAAAACCGATTCCTTAATTGACTAATACGACTTTCAGGTATATCTCTATCCTGAAGGTAAATCAATTCTCAATTTTAACAAACTAAGAAAAGATCATATCCTATCAATTCACAACTTTCCAATTTCTTTCTCTCTCGAGTGAAATCGGACTTTTTAGATATACATTAACATTGGCCACACATTAATGCAGTAAGAACAAGAATCAATAGAACAACCATGGAAGAAAAGATGAAAAACCAATTAATCAATAATTACATTTCAATACAAATGTTCTTAACCTCAGCAAGAAGTGAATTTAGCCACTCATTTGTGAATTAAACATCATCCAATGAGTGTAAATCATACAAACAATTTAAATAAAGGAGAAAGAGATAGAGAAGAACCCTAGGATTTTCGTCCCCTCAACTGCCTGTAACCCACGTTCTTGCTCAACTAAGTTAGAATAATAAAAAATGAACCTAAGTGTTCTATTTATACTCGTGGGAATTTTTCCCGGAATAACAAGCAACGTGTCATGGAGTGCATCACAGAGCACTGCCTCCGTGACACGCCATCAACGCGGACCCTTACTGGAATCCGGTCGTCCAAGTATTAAAGCCCAATGTGGCACAGCGTGCAACGCGGGGCTAGGCCAATGTGCCACGGCCCCAACGCGCACCTTCACTGGAATTTGGCTTATTTTCAGCATCCGGGCAGAATGCATCCGCGATGGCAGCGTGACACGGCTCCATCGCGGAGCCCCTTTAGTTCGTGCTTTCCTTGTGCTTTTTTCCTTGCTCGCTTCCGAGTCCAATCCCTATTTCTCCCAACATGCATCTTGGCTTCATAAAATTATATTTTTCCTGCAAAACAACGCTAATCATGTTGGTTAGTATAAATTAACATTTTATTACAATTTACATGAGAATGTACAAACATCTATAGATAAACAAGACAAAATGACACATTTGAGTATCACTTGGGCATATAAATCTGCCCAAGATCAATGTCACAGCTAGCAACCCTCAGGTTGGTCGATGGAAGGCTATATTAGGTGGGGTCAGTCCCAACCGAAATAATTAACTTTAATCCCAAAACTATCTGTAGCATCGAACCCCAATATACATGCTTACAACCTGCTTATAAGGATGTAGGTCGTATTATTATACTATTGGAATAACTTGCGTAAGAGGTTAGACTTAACATACCTCGAATGTCAATTTTTGTTCACCCAAATAGTTCCAACCCATAGCCGACAGTCCCACCAAATTGCAGCCCTACGATGAGAGAATAAGGTTATTTCAATACAAAGACTAAAAAAATAATGCTATCTTTCAAATAACATTAGCTACGACTTAACTTCGTTAATGCGGTCAAAAACTCTCAAATTTCTGAGAGTTTAGAAGGTAGAAATGCTTACCTATAACTTGTATCCGCTTAGGAATCAATTAGATGTTATTTCTACTGCTTTTACTTAGCGGGATTCCAGTATTCTGAGCGAATAATAACTTTTCAAAGACGCTCCTTGTAGGCTTGGATCTCGTTATCCCTGACGAGTATGCATTTGGACGGAGTTTAGCAGCGTATTCTGACAAAAAATGTATGAAATTGATGCTCGTGCTTTGTTTTCTATCGAGGGGAAATATTAGAATGATTTAATCATATCATGAAGGGGCTTATATAGTTGTTGAGGTAGTGGCATGGGGGCTCAGTGCGCCAGACCACTGGCGCAACGAGTCGACCAGTGCGCTAGCATGGCCTGCATGGCACGACACTCGGTGCGCCCAGTCTCCGACCCCAACCTTATGCTCGCTCGATACCATGCTCGTTTACTCATCCCCCGAGCCCTTTTTTGCATGCGTCGTACTTAAAAACTCTCAACATATGTACGCACGCATCGGTTAAACAATAGGAACTTACGGGGTGTAACACTCTATTTGTAGGTCGTAACATTATTATGTCATTCCTCATAGCAGTAGCTTGATGATTTGTAGCTCATGGGTTGTAATAGATAATATGATTATGTTGACTTGGGTGCTTGGGATGTTTAACTTGTTGTTCGTCTTGACTATATTATGTTTGGTTGCTTTATTTTGGAGTAAATTTTAAATTTTTTGTTTTGTTTTTCTTGAGTCTTTGTAGTGATAAAGTAATGACGTTTTGTTGTGATAGATGGATGAAGACCTTCTTAAGGGAGGTTTAGTAACATTTTTTTTAATTTTTTAGGATTGATTCATAGTTCATCCACTTATATGCTTGTTGATATTCTGCTTAGACGCTATCCTAGAGTAAAATAGAGTGGTCATCTTGATTGCATAAGTTAGGATCCATGAGAGACGTACATATCTCTTTAATTTTACTCAACATATACTTAGGGCTTAATTAGAAATTTAATTTGTCATTCAATATGATTGTGGGAATGTGTATTCGAATTATTTTATATGTGTATATTGTAGCATCTAGAACTTGCTTTAGTGCATGTAGATAACTAGTTGATAGGGAGTTGAGAAATGATCAAGGCACTTCTTTGAAGAAGCCATTTTTTTCCTCTAATTGTTTTACCTTCCTAACAATTCTCCCTAGTTTCCCCCTTTCAGCTTAAAAGCCTTATTCTTTCTTAGCATCAATAATAGCTTAATCCCTATTTTTGTGAGACCTCGGACTTATTGAACCAAAGTAATCTTAGGCACTTTGAGACTTGAAAGTTAAGGGCCACCAAATTATTATGTTAACAGAAAAAGAAAAAGTTGTGGTAAGAAAAGAAAAGTGAGAAGAAGGGGTGCCCATAAAAATTATATTGTCTACTTGCTGCTAGGAAATTGAAAAGAGAGCTTTAATTGCAAAATCCTTAGTTATTCTATGATTAGAAAACTAGAAGTCAAGTAGTGAAAAATAGGGCATGAAAAGAAAAGACAAAGGTGAGTAAATGAATGTTGAACAAGCAAGGAAAGAGGTGGTGGACAAGTAAAGTGAAATATGTCTTAAAAGTGCTTAGGGTGGTAGTCACTATAAAATGAAATATCAATCCTACCCGTCCCTTAGCCGATACAACCAAGAAAAGTCCTTGTGATCTTAATCCCTTTAAGAAATTAGGTAGTCTAAACGTACATGAAGGGCAAGCCTATGGTATATTACATATGTGCATTACATCATTTGTGAGAGTGAGTGTGCCTTACTTACTGCGTTCCATGTCTTACATTGATAAAGTTTATAGGGGAACATCACTAAAAATGAGGGGTACAAGAGGTCTAATTTAGTGTACTACTTGTTGCATGTGTCACACTTCATCATGTTAGCCCTTTGTGTGGAAAAGATGAGTCATTTATAGAGGTTATGTGCTTTTGATTGTGAAATCTTTATATGTACTTTGTTGAGATTTGTTTTATGATGATAAATCACTTTATGTTTGCTCCATGCTAGTTTGTTGAGTATGAGTTGATAGAGGTGTCAAGTGTAATGGTGAAACATGAGTTTAGGTGCGTTTTAAAGATTGTTCGAGGATAAACAATGGTTTAAGTGTGGGGCAGTGATGTTTGGCATATTTATATGCCCATTTACCTTGTTTTTACCCATATTTGATCATATTTTGAGTTCATAACTCTTAATTTATGCTTAAATTCATGTAAGTGAGTTTTATGCACTATCAAACGATTTGAGTTAATTTGAGAAGGAAACAAAGCAAAATGGGCTAAAAATGATGCAAGAAATGAAGATTTTAGGATATGACATGTTTGGTGCCATGGCTTGCACCCCGCACCAAGTCTTAAACTTCAGAGAAAAAAATCTCAATATAGTGCTATGGCTGGCGTGCCTCAAACTTCAGTGAAATGCACTTCAAAAATTTGGCGAGATGAGTGGCGTCTTATACCAGAGATGTCCAAGACATAGAGAAATTTGACAAAAACTTTGTCTAGATAAAGGCGGCGGTGCACCAGACCCTATTCAGAGCTGAAATTGCTGGAAATTTGACTAAGTCTGTGACGAGATAGGAGGGCTGGTGCGCCAGAGGCACTCCTTGCTGAAAAATGCTGATTTTAAAGCCAAGTCTTGAAAGACTGAAAAGTCATTTTAAGGCTCTCCTATAAATATAAGCCTTAGGTCATTTGTTATGTAGTTTCGGACTTCTTTGATGCAGTCTTTACTCATTTTTATTCCATACTTCATTCATGAAATCTTATAAGTCGTTTGGAGGGAAGACAAGGTTCTACAACTAGGATTTATATTCTTTACTTTGTATTTTCGCATGATGATGACTAAGTGTTTGTTTTTTTTCTTGTATATGAGTGGCTAAACTCACATTCTAGGCTTGTCGCCATGGCGAACGGTTGATTGTTTGAAAGACTAGTTAAACTTAGTTTTAATTCTTCTATTATGGTTGTTCGTATTTATTTGTGTTAATTTATTATTTATGAGCTTGATCACCTAGTAGTAATCCGTTGGCCTTTGATTGAACTTGGGAAAGGGAATTGAAAAGGGTTAAAAATAAATACAGAATAGGAATTCAAAGACCCTTGAACCCATTGGTGATAGGATAGAAGTTGTTGTTAAGATAGAGATATACCCTTCAACCCCATTAAGTTAAACACATGTAGGCGTAAACGTTGTTTCATTGTTCTCCTGCAACCATAGGGATATAGGCCTTAGGGTTCATGAAATAGTTCTTGGATGCTATGGATAGTGGCAAGAAATGGGATAGTAATTTGCAACTAACAACCGTAGGAAGAATCATGCTAGTTTAATTACGTCTTGAAAGCTCAACTTGAAACCAACCGAGTGACATTGCCCTAGTCTATCATCATTAATGAAATAGAATCAAGCTTGTATTTGTTTTAGTTAATTTTTACATTTGACATTTTAGTAGTTTCTTACCAAACAAATCTTCATTTTACTTATTTCGTATATTAGTGAAAATAAAGTTACAACCTCATAAAGATTAAATTGACAAGTCCCTATGGGTACGATATCTAGACTTAACAATCCTATATTACTTGACAACCATGTGCACTTGTGTGCACTTGGACGACATCAGGCATGAAGAAGGATATCACAGAGTTTGTGGCTAAGTGCCCTAATTGCTAGCAAGTTAAGGTTGAGCACTAGTGATTTGGAAGTATGACTCAGGAAATTAGCATTCCTACTTGGAAGTAGGAAGAAATAAATGTGGATTTTATCACAGGTTTACCTAATACACACC
Source organism: Datura wrightii (assembly GCA_035772735.1). Taxonomy (NCBI): domain Eukaryota; kingdom Viridiplantae; phylum Streptophyta; class Magnoliopsida; order Solanales; family Solanaceae; genus Datura; species Datura wrightii. The sequence continues at coordinate 51,674,924 of JASDFA010000006.1, read as the reverse complement.
GCTTGCATGATTCGATATGGGTGATTGTAGATCAGATGACTAAGTTAGCATTTTTTTCCAGTTAAGATAACAGATTTAGCTGAGCATTATGCTAGATTCTACATTCAGAAGTTGGTCCGACTGCATGGAGTCCCTTTGTCCATCATTTCTGATAGTGGTACCCAATTCACCACATATTTTTAGAGGTCCTTCCAGAAGGTCTTGGCACTCAGGTTAAGCTTAGCACAATTTTTATCTACAAATAGATGGTCAAGCTTAACGGACTATTTAGACTTTAGAGGATATGTTGAGTGCTGCATGAGAAAGTTTAAGGTTAACTGATGTTCACTTGCCTCTTATTGAGTTTTTTTTAGAATAACAGTTACTACTCCAATATTCAGATGGCCCAATTTGAGGCACTTTATGGTAGGAGGGATAGATCTCCTATAGGGTGGTTTGAGGTTGGTAAAGTTACCTTGATCGGGCTTGATTCAATTCAAGAGGGTATGGAGAAAGTTTATCTTTTTAGGGAAAGGCTAAAAGCAGCTCAGAGCCGTCAGAAATAATATGCATATGTGAGGAAAAGAGAACCTGAGTTTGTAGTTGATGACTGGGTTTACTTTAATTTCAGCCATGAAGGGGGAAATGAGTTTTGGCGCGAGGGGGAAGAACAATTCCCTATATGTTAGTCCTTATAATATCTTGACGTGCTTTGACAAAGTGTCCTATGAGTTGGACTCGCCTGCGGAGTTAGCATCGGTGCATCTAGCCTTTCATGTGTCTTTGTTGAAGAAGTGCATTGGTGATCCGACCTCAGTTGTGCCCTTAGAATGTATGGGTGTGAAAGATAGTCTCTCTTATGAAGAGGTCCCAGTTGAAATTCTTAACCATTAGGTTCGTAAGTTGAGGAATAAGGAGGTCGCTTTAGTGAAAGTTCTTTGGAAGAGCCAGCTTATAGAGGGAGCTACTAGGGAACCACAAGCAGACATGATGGCCAAGTACCCTCACCTCTTTCCTTCCAGTTGAATCCCAGCTTGAGGTAATAGTTTCCTCCTTAGCATTCAATTCAGTTTTAAGTCCCTTAGACACTCTTATATTTACAATGCATGCATATTTCATGAAATCAGTTCACCATATAGATATCTCAATCCAGAGTCAGCCACTCCATCAGTATTTAATATTCAGCTTAGAGTTTTTTGGATTGTATCTCTTTCACTATTCTTTCATCTTATTAGTCTCCATTCAAGGACAAATGTTTTCAAGGGAGAGGTAATGTAACAACCCAAATGTTCCTAAGATCAAACCCTAGGCTTTAAGTAGAAAAACTAGAAAAAATGAAACTCTTTCCATATAATGAGCCACACCACGAGTCGTGGTGACAAAGTGTTGTCAAGAAAATCAAGTCATTTGCAATCACCATGAGTCATAGGACAACTCGTGGTTCTAGATAATTGTTCATTGTTAGGCTCCATGGTGTAAAGTTCAGAAGGTGTTCAAGACAGTGTCAGTGTCCACGAGTCACTGCACGACTCGTCGTGTCACTTAACGAGTCGTCACTATGAGTTGCGACATGAGATTTAGAGAAGGTGCAAGTTATTCCTAGAAACCATGAACAAAGTAATGAGTCATCACTATAGGTAATGCATCGTCCTGTCCGTCTATTTTGAGGGAATTAGAGGTTGAACAAAAAGGTTTCAGTGACCACAAGAGGTCACCATGAGTCGTAGTCAGGCCTAGCGACTCATGGTGTGAGTCATTATCCCTGGCAACAATTTTTGGTCCATTGTTCCTAAGGGTATTTTAGTCCTTTTGCACTCTATTATCTCCAAAACTATGTTGTTTTGCCTTCTTTTAGAAGGTAACAAAAGGGGATTAGTCACTTTTACCTCTCATTCTCTTCTAGACTCTCAGAAATAGTACGTTGAAGATAGCAAATCCTTTCACCCTTGTGTCCCAAAAACTCTCAAAAATCTAGTAATTTTAATTATCTAGAAATCATGTCTTAGGGTTTTCATTCATTGTATGATTTCCTTTATTTTCTCAATGTTACAAGGCTCTTATGGCAAATAGTATATAATGTTCATTATTTTACTCTCAATTGCATATTGTGTTTTCATGACCCTAGTATTAGAATGATTTTAATGAGTCATCCCTTATGAATTAGCATCATTTTTGAATAATTTGGTCTTTGAGGAACATATGATTTTCTCATGATTTCAATATAGATGCTTTATAGTACAACTCAGTATTATCAATATTATCAATATTTTTAGGTTCTATAGACTTTTAGAGAACTTTTTGATAAAGTATTTTTGACATAATCTTAGGGTATTAGCTTCGAGTTATTAGTATATAAGTTTAGTTGGGAGTAGTACTTAGCACCGAGTAGGCTAGTGTTTAGTGCACCTAGGTCTTACAACTACGTGCCAACATAGGTTATTAACCTGAATGGACATTAATTAGTGATCACATAAGCCATTCCTTTATATCCTGTCAAGGTATATTGAGTCCTATTGATAGGGCATATACATCGACTCCATGTTAAGATCATATGGTTGTATGTCGGTTAATAGAGTCTTCCACAGTATAGTACAATTCAATTATAATCACATACTTAGTTTTTAGTGCATGTACATGACCCTTATATTGATATACTTGTACTTTCAGTATTTTCAAACTACCATATCATGTCAATATATATGCATCTTAGATAGGGTCATTGTACTTCAATTCAGTTTATGCATTCACTTATGCATTTCAGATTTATTAGCATAATTTTATAATCTAGTTGCATATATCATATACTCAGTACATTCATAGTACTGACCACATATTTCTTATGCTATATCATTTTATGATATAGATTTAGGTACTCAGACTCGGCTCTGCGGTTAGATTGGATTCAATTCCTATCAGCACCTATCAGTTGGTGAGTCCTCATCATTTAAGGGCTAGAGTTATATTTCATTTGGTTATCATTTTTCTTTTTTAGTTTCAGACTTTAGAGTTAGCTGGGGACTTGTCCTAGTAGCTCATCAGTTAGTAGAGGCTTTTCAGACAGACATTAGTATTTCAGCTCTATGTTTGGGTCAGGCTCAATATTGTCTGTATGTCTTAACTACAGTTTATTCAATGTTTATATAAAAATGTTTTAGTTATAATGTTTAAAAATTGATTCTAGTCAGTTTTATTAAGAAATCAGATTGTGTTAGTAATATGTCACGCCATGGGTTAACTTGGGTTCATTTGTAACTGTAGAAACCATGTTGCATCCAGAGTATAGACTCAAGTCGTGACATATAAGTAAGTCTTCATTCAGCTTGAAGTCCGGTGACCATTTCTCCAAACACATGATCTGCTCATCTAGCTTCATTGATCTTCTAAACCATACATTTCAAAAATCTTCCTCCAATGAAAAATCCAAGAAAATAGTTCTATGATGATAAGCCCCTATTAGCTATCCCCTTCAAAATATTTTTTTAGCAAACTTAGACCTCACTTTTTAAATTTGTGGACAAATTCTTTGAAAATTACAGACAAGAGAGAATTTGCCGTAATAGACAAGAGTGAGTTGGCCGTAACACCTCGTATAATTTAAGCAATAAATCCGTTCTTTTGAGGTAGGACTAAAATTACTTAATATGCTAATAAGGATGTGTTATGAGGTATCTTAATCATTCAATAATCATATATTAATATTTGACGTCAAGCAAGTTATAAAATAAAAGTCGACAAAAGTTATCGCAAATAACTTTATTAAATTCTTTAAAATTTGAGTCAGACATATCAGAGCTTTTGTCTCTATATATAAGGAGTTTGGGGGCCTACTACCTACCGAATTCAAGGTCTATTAGTCTAGTTTCCAATGCATTAAACCGTAAATAATACAACTTCGATTAGATAGATATTTTTATTTTTATGATACTGCACAAGCAGGCATATCAAAGTGGGGCCTAGTTTGGTGGAGGACTTTATAAAGGCTCCTTGGTCAGTTTGTCCATATATTGATCATATTTTCTAGATCCTAAATGGTGGAAGCCCTCCCCTTCTATATTCCTCCATAGCCACCAAGGTTTTAAGCTTAAAAATTCGAGGCCCTAGTTCATTCTTTTTGTCAGGAAGATCAATGTACTCATCATGTATCTCATGTTGTTTTCATCGGTTTTGGTTGTTTCATGTGAATTGGATGGGTAAGAACTCTTTCTCTTTGATATTGATCTAGATATAGGAGATAATGCCTCATAATAGTCGTTACATTCTTATTTGAAATTTCTATAATCGAATTTGTAGAAATCTTACCGGTATTGCGTTTGTATGTTGTTTTATTATTGGACAATTATTATTTCATGTTTGATGGTGGTGAGATTATTCTAGGTAGAATCTTGGTGGTTCTAGGAGAGGTTATCAGCTTATCTTTGTATTTTCTTCGACTATAAGGTATTCTAGGGCATTTCTTTCTCTCTTTTCAGCATCTTTCTCATGAAACTGCATGTTGATGTTTTCATCATATGTGTGGGATGTTTTGGAAGCCTTAAATTCATTATAAAATAATCTCAATGGGATGCTAGTTTATGGTTGTTTTTGAGTCAAAAAGATAGCTTAAATTTGGGTCTTAAGACTCATATAGTTGTGGTGCGTTGCTATGAAAATGGAAGCTGTTAATGTCATACATGTTGGTTGAATTAAAACCTTGAAATTCTGCCCTATACCCTCTTTGGTTAGCTTCTGGTATGAAGTAATTAAAAAGGGAAATCTTACTTGGACTCGAGCTTAGACTCGTGTGGTTAGGATATGTCGATAGGATAACTGAATACGTGAAGTTGGAGTTATGTTGTGCATTTTTGTCGGTGGCTTTGTGCTATTATTATTATTATTATTATTTATTGGGTGCTGGTTTGTGGTGGTATTTGAGAGTAAAGTATGTATATTGAGTTGGTGTATAGATAGGTGTGTTTGTGGAATGATGATGGGTCAGTGAGATACATAGCTTGCTTGTATGGTTGAAGATATTTGGTGGTGGAGCATTGTTTGTGGTTGTAGGCTGATTTTCTTACATATTTTCATTGTGTATTCTTGTGTGGATTTCTATGTACTAACTATGAGTGCCCTCTAGGCTTTGCAAGTAACCAATGCATGAGAGTTGTTTCAATTACAGGTTAAGCCTAGGGATTGAAGCTGACCTACGAGGTATGATGGCTTCCTCTAGTAGGGTCAAGCTTGTGCATGTGCTAGAGTTGTTCTTACATGATTGAGCCTTCCTATGGACGCTATAAGTTCCCCTAGTATGATTGTGCTCATATGATTTATTGACATAAGTGGTATGTGATGTCTAGTCTGAAAAAGTTGCAGATAGTGTATGGTCGTGATAGCTACGACATACTAGAATTTGTACATAGCCAGTGTATGGCCGTGATACCTACCAGTGCACTTGATCTTGTATGTATCGTCAACCAATAAGACCATGAGGTATGCCCCAATAAGGTCAGATTAGTTTGTTCCCTTATATCACATTGATTATTGCATCTTATTGTATTATCTATTGTTTATTTCTTTTCTTAGTCGTGAATTGAATACGTGAGCCAAAAGTGGTTGAGATTGCTATGGTTATTAGATAGTGAGTATGGGAGTTAGGTATCGTCTTATGAGTTATGGGTGTTGATTTGTGAGTTGGGTTGGTATACTATTGGCCCCTTGCATTCCCTTCTATTGTATATTTGTATCTTATATTTCTATTTCCTTACACACTCGGTACAATTTCGTATTTGTGCCACGAGCCTTGAGGCGTTGCACTCATGCCTACTAGTGTTGATTGGCAAGAAAAGTGAGATCTTCATAATTGATCAGGAGTCCTAGTTATTGGTAAGCTCCAGCTTGTTTGGAGTTACCAGCTATTTTTTGTTTTAGTACTTATGTTTATCATGGGTAGGTTGGGCCCTATCCCGATTGTTTATCATCCTGTTGTACTCGTAGAGGCCCGTAGACTTATGCTCTGATTGTAGAAATATTGTATGACATGGATGGGCACGTTGTTAAGTTGTTGTTTTTCTTTAAGCTTGGCCTTGTTGACCTATTGAATATTGTTATGTTTTGTTTGAGGTCCAGTTCCGCTATAATCTTATTTAGATTCTGATTATGTAGTTATTTTTTGTTGTGATGTTGAGCCTTGTCTACTCCTGTTTATTGTTAATGGGGTGGCTAGCTGTAGGTATGTTTGGGAAAGTGAGGCACTGAGTGTCAGTCGCGCCTCCTCGGGTTAGGGTGTGACAAACTTGATACTAAAGCTAGGATGTGCCTAGAAAGTATATGAGTCGTATCTAGTAGAGTCTTGTTTATGTGTGTGTCCTGCAACCTACTTATAAACTAGAGGCTATAGGATATCTAAGATTGTTACCCTTCTTTTTGGTTGAAATTATGCGGTAAGTTTAATTTCATAGGCGTCGGGTCTAGACTCATGTTTTTTGATTTGTGCAGAGAATGCTTGTGATGCGAAGGACTATAGTTGGTTAGTGGCTAGATGTAGCAGCAAGTATGTTCCTTTATCATATTACTCATTGTTGTCGTGTTTGTACCTTTGTAGGTCCAGGGTTGTCTTCTTTTGGGTCTTTTTATTGTAGACCCATATATTCTAATTGAGTGTTGTTGTGGTACGCAAACTCTTACAACTTATTCGTGCATGTGTTAACATTCGAGGATGAATGCTCCTAAGGCGAGAGGATGTAACACCTTATTTAATTTATTCAATAAACCTGTACTTTTGAGGTAGCACTAACAGTGCTTAATATTCTAATAAGGATGTTTTATATGGTATTTGGATCACTCTATGGTCATTATGTTAAGATTTGATGTCGAGGAAGTTGTAAAAGAAAAGTCAGAAAAAGTTATCCCAAATTACTTTTTTAAATTCTCTGAAATTTGGATAAGACATCTAGGAGATTTTCTCCCAATATATAAGGAGTTAGTGGACCTAAGATATCAAATTAAAGGTCAATGAATCTAGTTTACAATGCACTATACTATTTGCCAATATGACTTTGAAATAGAGAGATATTTATGTTTTTGCAACTGCGCAATAGGCACGACAAAGTGGGGCCGAGCTCAATGGAGGACTATATAAAGTCCCCTTGGTCGGTTTAGCCCTATATTTATCATATTTTTCTAGATACTAAATGGTGGGAAGCTTCCCCTACGGTATTCCTCCATATCCACCATGATTTTTATCTTAAAATTATTGGCCTAAGTTAATCTTCTTGGGTGGATCGTTCTAGACATCGTGTAGTGATAATGCTCAAATCATACTCCTGTAAAAGTATGACACATACGTTATCAATAAAGAACCCAACTAGGTTGGGGTTGATTCCACAGGGAATATGGTCAAGATATAGAATAATGCTAGTATTTCAACTTTTAAGTCTGTTATTTCCAAAAAAAGGGTTTTGTAAGGAAGTAAACGTATAACAATATTGACAATTGGATTGTTATCAAGATAATACATTTAACTAGGGAAGTGTTTCCCATGCGTTCATAACTACTTAGGGTTTTATACTTGTGATCTATCCCAATACTTGACTTGTAGAACCGATAATATAGGTTCATCCAAATGACTGACTCATCCCTATTGGATGACTACACTCTATTACTGAATTAGGTCTCTTGAGTGATTTCACTTTATCCATTATTACTGGTTCTTAACATTGCGCTCTGTTAATTAACAATTAAGATCGAAGAGAATAAAATACAAGCTTTAACATTGGTTTAGAATCAGTTTGTGCAAACCCTAATTTGTTAATTCACCATGGTTCCCACAACTCTAGTTGTAGAGATTTTAGCCTCTCATGATTGTAAGAAAACAATAGCATTCATAGACAAAAGCATAATTTCAAACTTAAAATGATGATTGAAAATTAAACCCACTTGGTTATTACAAAAGATCAATGAAGAGCAATTCAAGAACAATGGAAGAATTAATACAAGAAACCTCTCCCAAAGTTGTTCTCAATATTCTGCAAAAGTCGAATACTAGTCAAAAGAATAGAATTATGTTCTCTTCTAATAAAAATAACCTAGAAAAGTATTTATACAAATAATTAGAAGCCTTTCCTAAATTAACAGGAAAACTGATAAAATGTCGCCGCCTTAACATACGACTCGTACCATGATTGTACGGGTCGTACCTCTGCTCGCATAATGTCTGGAAACTTCTGACTTTGGCTAAGTTTTGGAACTTAGTATGACTCGTCCAGTGATCCTATGAGTCATACAATCTTGTTGTGGTCTAAATCTTAGATTTCTAACATCCTCTAAATTATTTCGCGAGTGCCTTAGTACGACTTGTACCTTCCTACGCTTTGTGATTTCCATTCGTATCTTGAGTTCTTCCATTTCTCACTCTTTCTAAACTTTTCCATGGCTCCTTGGTACAGGTTTTAGGTAGGTATCATGATCCATGGTTGTTGCCTGTACCAGGAGACTAACCCAATGCAACTTCTTCTGAAATTTTCTACTACTGTCTTGGTACGGCTCGTACCAGAAGTCATAATTTGTCCTTTGCCTTAACACACCTTCTGGAATTTTCTATCACTCTCAATATAGCTTGAACTGTGATTGTATGGCTCGTACTAAGGTCTGTACATGGCCCTTTTCTACACTCTTTTCACTTCTTTTCCAGATTTCAACTCCAACACCTAATTTCCCTAAAAACAAAGCAAAAGTGCATCATATCCGTATAAACATACCTAATACCATGCTTATTTCCCAGTTTTAAGTCTTGAAAGTGTTTTAAACCCACAACATATCAATACCCTCAACTTAAGACTTTTGCATGTCCTCAAGGAAACTAAACTAAACTATAAAATGACACTTAACTAGAAAGTAAACTAGAAGACCTATAGGCAACAAAACAAAATTTGCACAAAAAACAATTATCAGCTTTTGACCCCTTTTTCATTCAAACCAAGTCAGCTATGGACACATGTACCTACAACTCATGACATATAAGGATCAAGATATGGCATCTAAGTATCAGTAGAGAATTAAGATATCACTAGGACTATTCACACAAACAACTGCCAGAATGCAATACAAACCATAATCCCTCACAACAAATGAAGTTCCCAAAACTCACAGATATATAGAAATGTGAAACTTGGGATTGATCAAGTAAGACTCACTTTCACAACGATGTTCCAAATACAACACATCAGATATCATAGGCTTTTCTCTACTTTGGTTGTTCAAACAGTTAGGCTAGGATCACTATAGGACTTTTTGGGGCTTGTAATATAGGCTTTGCGTTGGGTATGGTAGATATGGATACTAGTGACTAACCCTCACTTGGAATCGCACAACATGGCTTCACTTACACTTTTTACCCTTTCTTCTCCTTTTAGCTTTTTCCTCCCTTTTGGGCATTCAAAAGCAATGCGTTGGTATGGTGTATTTTTTCATCCTTCTTCAACTCTTTTTCTTTTCTTTTCATTTTTACATTTTATCTTTGTTTTATTCATCATTTGTTTTCTATTTTTTTTTCACACCTCACCCCACTTTTCTTTGAATTTTTCTTTCTTTTCCACATCCTCATAGTCTATGAACCCCTAGTATAGCCAGTCTCAAGTTAGGAATTTGGCCTGAGTTGAGGTTCAGAATGTCTAAGGAGGGACTAGGGCCAAAAAGGTTCATTATAAACATGGGAAAGGTAAATGGGTGATGTGTTCTGAATTTACAACACTATTGACGCTCAAAACTAAGAAAATAGCATGGACTTAGATGTATTTATGTGGATATGAGGCACTTTTCCTTTGATTTCAGGATAAATGAGTGTTGGAATATTATATTACAATAGGAAGCTAAAAGTGTGCAAAAAAAGGGCAAAAAGTGCAGTCCACAGTATGATCCGTAGGATGGACCTACAAGTCGTACTAAGGGCTGCAATAAGAAGGTGAAAGTTTAACCTGGAAGACTGATCCCATGGGACTTGTCACAATTCTTACCATGATGGTACGAGTCGTGGTAAGCCAGTCGTGATGAAATCCAGAAGAATTGCATAGGAGGCTGATTCTCACTACGAGAGGATCCTACGACCCGTGAGATGAAAGTACGAGTAGTACCATACCAGTTGTGGTGAAGTTTAGACAAAGTTCAAAGTATCAGAATCAAGCCACGGGTGCAAGGTACGAGTCATAGGATGTAGCTACAAATCGTACCTTGGCCCAACACTTAGCCAAAATTCATCCAACACTTCAAGCCACAAGTCGATGCCATGGTCCGTGAGAAGCCCCTACGAGTCGTAGGAGGACCCGTGACGAGCTCGGCAACAGATATGGAAAGCAGTCCTGTTAGTTTAGGAAAAAGATTCTTGTGTCTCTATAAATACATTTATGTTTTATACAGAGGACGACGAATAGACTTAATTTTAGTAGGAAAACATTGTAGTAAGCAATTTTACATCATTAAAAGAGAGATTGAGTTGGTTGAACCTTGTTATCAACCTTTTCTTGAACTTATATTGTTCTTGCTACTTCTTATTCAAGATTTTGCGGATTAATTGAAGGAATCATTTTTCTCAATCATCTTTGTAAGTATTGTTTTATGTCTTCAATCAAAAACACAATTCACAACCTTTCAACTACAAGAGGCTAAAACGTCCATAGCTAGGGTTGTAGGAACCATGGAGAATTAACAAGCTAGGGTTGCACAAAGTGATTCTAAAACCAATATTAATTACTTATATTGTAGTCTCTTTATCTTTAATGATTCTTAGCGGTGCGCAATGTTAGGAAGTGCCCGAATTCTTTACTTGCTTTGGTTGAAGAGGTAGAGATTAGGAAAAGAGAATTACAATGGAGCCTTGATCTTGATGATCATTGTATTAACTTGAGCTGTGGTCGCAGGATAGTTATATCTGGAACATAGTGATAACAGTTAGTTAGCAAAACTCATGAGACTTGGTCGAGTAATTGAGGATAGTCATTCAATAGGGATTGGTCGATCGTTTGAATGAACCTGAGTTATTAGTTCTGTAAGTAAGTATTGGTAAAGATCACGAGTCTATACCCAAAGATGTTATGAACCCATGGGGAACACAAACCCTAGTTATCCTTTAATTATTGATTTGCAAACATAATCTTGACTCTGTTTATTTTTATTATTGATTTTTATTAGAATCCCCCCATTGTGAAGTAACTACCAATGAGTTCATCTACCGGCTGTAATCTAGATCTTCCATATTCCCTATGGGATCGACCCCAACCTCTAAATTTGGTTCTTTATTGACAACGTCTACTTCATACTTCAGTTGGAAGTGTGGTTTGAGTGTTATCAAAAAGTTGCGTCGTTGCCAGGGAGGACAGCTAAGACTAGGTTATTTGCTTGTATTTGACTTTTTTGGTAGTTATTTCTTTAATTATGTTTATTTTTGTTTTTTTTGATACCCGCATGTTGTTCTCCGGTGAATTTCAAGAACTCGGAGTAGAGGAGACCCTCTTGTTCCACTAAATCCTGAAATAGAAAAAGCACTACATAGAATGGAGAATCTTGAGCAAAGAGAAGCCCGCTTGGCTGAAGAAGCTAGGCAAGCCGAGCTAGCTCGGTTAGCTGCACTTCAGCAAGCTGATAATGACAGAGATGAGGTCGTAAACGCTGATCGACATGGGAGGGGCAACCGAGCTTAGAGATTTTCCCTTAAGTTCTTCGATGATGAGGAACCAAACATTGATGAAGTTGGGTCAACTAGAGAAATTGTACTACCACCACTGCTCGCTGGGGCCAAATTTGATATTACGAGCACCATGATTCAATTGTTAAACATGAAGGGGGTGTTTAGTGGCCATGCAGAGGATGACGCCAACCTTCACTTGATGAACTTTATAGGAATATGCAGGGCATACAAGTTGCCCGGAGTAAGCCAGGATGCCAAACGGCTCTGACTCTTCCCTTTCGCTCTATTAGGGGAAGCTACTTTGTGGTTATCAGAGTTTCCCAATGACTCCATAATCAATTAAAGGGAGATTAACAAGCCTTCTTGGAGAGATTCTTTCCCCCATCAAGGATGTTACAGTTAAAAGATGAGATCTACACTTTCTGAAAAATTATGACGGAGGCACTTCATGAAACCTTGTTGAGGTTCAAAAAGAAGTTGACTAAGTGCTCGAACCATAAAATCCGAAATGATAGTTTGTTGGAAATTTTTTACAGGTCTCTTAATAATATCACCAAGGCTGTTGCATACATGGTGGCTGGAGGAGCGTTGATGAGTCGCACCTGGGAGGAAGCAGCCACTGTCCTTGATAGGGTGACTAAGACAAACAGGGCCTGGTATACGAGGGAGGCTGATGCAATGATAGGTACATATGCTATTTGTTTGGCTACAGACCAACGAATGAAGGAGGAAGAACGCAATAAGGAGTTGCCTCACATGCGCACAACATTGGATTTGCTGAGAAAGCATATCATGGGAGCAGGAGCCAAAAAGGTAAATTCAGTGGGAACTCAACGAAGGGAGCAAGAAGTAGATCACTCTGATTGTGAGAAAGAGGAAAACATACTAGATTGCCAAGTGGCGGGTTTCCAAGCCAACGCCCAAGCGTCTGGACAAGAAAATTGGTGCCAAGGTTTTGAAAATCATGGTCGCAACCAATACAGAGAATACTACCGTAGGAACGGGTTTAGAGATAGGAGTTGTGGTCGTGAGCGAGAGGGAGAATGGAGAATAAATGACGGATATCGCAATGACTGGGCTGGAGTGTATGTGCCTCCCAACGCATGAGAAGGGGAGGCCTGACAATCAATGTTTGAGAGCATAATGGCCGAAATGCTGAAAAAGGTGAGGTCCACGGATGATCAGTTAAAAGAAATTCGAAGTGACTTTTCTAGCATGTGTCAGAAAGTGGAATCTCATGCCACCACCATAAAGCAGATAGAACACCATCTTGGGCAACTATCAACATCAATGAACCCTAGGCAAAAGGATACACTTCCTAGCAACACTCTCCAGAATCCAGAGACTGATGCTCATTGCATGGAAGTGATGACTAGGAGTGGTAAAACCACAGTTGACCCCCCGTTCCCTGTTAAAGTTCAAAGGAGGATAGAGAGCGTGATTGAAGAAGAAGAGATTGGTGCTGAGACACAAGATGATGAGTTGCAATAGGCCCCTAGGGGTGAGAAGGAACTCGACATTGATCAAGGGGAACTCTAGTGCAAAAGGCTATTCCAAGACCACTACCACCATTCCCACAAAGGATGAAGAAAAAGGCGGACAACGGTAAGTTACAAAAATTTCTTTCAATGCTTAAACAACATTCTATGAATATACCATTGTTCGAACCACTAGAGCAGATGCCAAGATATGCAAAATTCATGAAGGACCTGGTGACGAAGAAAAGATCTATAAGCTATGAGTCGGTTGACAATGTCCATTACTGTAGTGCCATAGCATAAAAGGTCTTAGCTCAAAAAAAGGAAGACTTAGATGCCTTCACGATACCTTGCACCATTGGTAATGTCGAGTTCGCAAGGGCACTCTGTGATCTGGGAACTAGAATTAATCTAATGCCCTTCGCAGTTTTCAAGAAGCTAGGATTGGGAGGCCCCACATCGATAAAAATACAACTACGAATGGCCGACAAAATATTAAAGAGCCCAATGGGAATCCTAGGTGATGTTCTCATCAAGGTAGATAAGTTCATATTCCCAACAAACTTTGTTATCTTGGATTGCGAGGTCGATTATAAGGTCCCCATCATTCTGGGGAGACCATTCCTCGCTACTGCGAGAGCTCTAGTAGATGTGGAGGCTGGCCTGTTAAAGTTCGGGCTAAACGAAGAAGAGGTCACTTTCAACATCTGTCGGACCATGAAGCAACCAAAGGAATTTAGTGTGATCTCAGCACTTGAGGATAAGTATGAGTCACTTGATGAATTCTGAGTAGTCAAGAGACTTGCGTCGTGCAGCGATGTTAAATCAAGGGCTTCTTGGGAGGCAACCCAAGGGGTGGTTAGGTGAAATCTGAGTAACCAGACCACCTGCGTCGTGCTATGATGTTAAATCAAGCGCTTCTTGGGAGGCAACCCAAGTTAGTGAACTAATGTGTGCTCAGTTTGCAAGGAAACAAAAACAGGTGGCTAAAAAATTTGCTGCTACAAGATCTCAGTACGACTCTTGGTGAGGTCCTACGAGCCGTGGCAGCAATGGTGGTGAAAAGCAAAGAAAATTCGAAGCAAAGTCCGACCTACGATTCATCCTATGATTCATACCTCAATGGTATGAGTCGTAGGATGCACTTGTAGGTCACCAGGTAAGTTTTCATTTGTTAAAGTCACTACGGGTTAAGGGACAAGTCGTAGGTTGCTCCTATGACTCGTGGCATGAGTTGTGATGGCTCAAAAAAAAATACACTTAAACCCGACTTGGCCCAAATTTATTCAAATAATCCCTAAGCTATTTAAACTAAAGCAACACCTTCCTACGATAAACTCTCAAGGCTCGCAAACGTTCAACTAACCCATACCCACAACTCGTAACTCATCAACCAACAAAGGAATAGAGCAAATATTTGCTTAATCGAAGTCGAACAAACCCATACCAGTGCTACCCAGTTGAAATAAAAGCAAAAATCAAGAAAGTTATTTACATTGCAAGCCCTAAATGTTTGAAAGTGAACTTAAGGGAATCAAAGCCCATAAGAATCACTAGGTATGCTTGAAAATTGATTTCGAAAACACAAACTCGACTGGAAACCCCCTTGAAATTTATTGAACTTTGTCCTTGGAATACATAAAAGGAGTTACGGGTAGGGGTTGAAAAAAAGGGAGGATTGAGTAGTGTAAAATGGAGTTTACAATAAGCTTTGACCTAGGGGAAATTTGAGTACCCAAAAATGTGAAAAACAAACACTTACACACTGAGCAAAAGAACCGTGAATGTGGTCTGAAAAAGGGTACGCAACATAGTACAGGACGTAGGTTGACACTATGAGTAGTACTAAGTGCTCATACCACTTATCTTGAAAAATTTATCTGGGAAATCCACCCTACGACTCGTGGAATCGACCTATGGGTCTTTCCACGAGTCATGGTGACAAATAGAGATTTATTAAAAAATGGACTTCATCAGACGACTTAAGGTATGAACCTTACCTTCATGGTACGAGTCGTACCTGCGAGCCATGGGGCATCATCAGGATTTCACACGAGTCATACATTCATGGTATGACTCGTAGTGGGGACTTGTGATGAGATTCTGAACTTCTCTTACCTGATTTTTATTTTTCTAAAATGGACAACTAACTTCTTTCTCTTCAGGTACAATGAAGTACAAACGTAGAGCTGAGAAACCAAAGGCCCGGAGGCAGTTAAGGATAGTATCATCGGAGTCTGAGTCTGATAAAGAAGAGCATACACCTAGTGGTTTGAACAAAGAGGAACCAAGGACCACTAGGGTAGATAAAATTGCCCAAACCGAAGCAACCACGACCACACCTGCTCAAGCTCCCTAGTCTAAAGAGGGAGCTAGAGAGGAACAAGAAAGGCTGAAAACTGACTCCAACACTGAAGAAAGGTCAGACGGGACCCAGAATGATGAGGGAAAGCAGTGAGGAAGAACTAGAGGAGGAGGCCCCTGTGGTTTCACATGAGCAGACCCCTGCTAGAGAAAACAAAACAATGCGATGGAGAGTGTCGGGTGCTAAAGAAATATATGAATAAGGCATCACTCTCACCTCCAAGAACAAATAAAAAAGAAGCATCCAAGAAGAATCGTGGATCCTCAGTAATTCCTTGAACGAAGTTGACGAGATGAAGCATACTTTTAGCTTCTATGGGTTATAATGGAAGGCCAAGACCCCTACACAATACACGAATGAGATTGTCAAGGAGTTCTACGCCAACTATCTAGCCACAATGGAGGAAAAAAAAAGGAGGGCCAAAAGATAAAGGATCAACCTTGTTTGGACAATGTTCTAGTCCAAGGGAGAGTAGTAGATGTATCCGATCGGACCATTGCACATATGTTATATGGACCTCAGTTTAGACTAACAAGGATAACAGCAGAATATGACTATAGGGTTGAGGCCATGAAACAGATCAGACAACTTCCTGTGCTCGAGTGACGAAGGCAGTTGGAGTGGTTAGCCGGAGTGATCGCTGAATATAAAGATGACATTTATTGGGTCACAGGGGGAAAGTAGGTAACAAAGAGCTTCTTGAACTTTATAGTAAAAGCCTGTTGGACACTGGTACGATATCGATTAGCACCCACAGTCATTGTCAACATGCTGAGTGCTGATAAAGCGGCTTTGGTGGCATGCCTCATGTCTCGCTGCCCTCTTAACATCTCGAGGATGATAACTACAGAGATACGAGACTGGGCAGTGGGAGTAAGCTCTACTATCCCATTACTGAGCCTTGTATACAGTTTGTGCAGGGAGGTGTGAGTTCAACGGGGTGATGAGAGATTGATTAGAGGACAAAGAATTGCTGACATAGGTCTTATCCGGGATGAGATGAACCTGGTAAGCAGATCGAGACTCTCCACAGCCATACTAGTTGCTCAGTCAGCAAGGCACGCATAGGTGAATGTCCCCACCACATAGGAACAGAGAAAGACACTAGCTACAGATGCTGGTCACACTAAGTCAGCACCAATAGGGCATATCTTGGTACCACAGGATTTCCTCCAGAAGCTAGCTAAGTGATTTACCACGGCCGAGCGCAAAATTCAGCCAATGATGGAGAATGTAAAGCCATGGCTCAAATTCGAGATAGATGTAGCATCTCAGGCCCTTCATGCCTGCCTGGATAGCTCTGAAAGCATATTTGACATGAGGATAGCAGAGTAGTAAAACACTAGCAGTCTTCATGCAGAGTTGGAGGCTCTTCGGAGTCAAGTGGTTGAGTTTTCATCACAAAAACCAACAGTTATAGCAGCCCCTACTCTCCCAAACCTAGATGCCGAGCTTAATGAGGATATTGATCTAGAGGCACATTGGGAGACATTCACGGCTGCTAATTAGGGTAAGAAGTGAGCTACTGATGAGGCCCGAGAGGAGAGTCCGAAGAAGAAGTAGAGAGAGAAGAAAGAAAGCAAGCGGGAAAGACTAGAGAGCATGCATACCCACACAACGAATATGACAGAGCTGCATGAGAGAGTTATAGGAGCGGGAAGCTCCACCACAACTCAGCCTGAGCTTGCTAGTGGCCATGACCCTTTGGTGAGCCACATTCAGCCCTAGTTACCACAGAGGCCATTCAAGCGGCTACATTCACTGAGAGGGGAACCACTCCCCCCATTGTTACACCATTGAGTGCACCGGCCACCGCTAGTGCCACTAATACTGTGGAGATACCACCTTCGCAAGAAGACAGAGGCGAAGTTTGAGTAGCCACAGGTATGTCTGTTTCCCTACATGCTTATATTTTATGCATCGGGGATGAAACTCATTTTTTGAAAGGGGGGTGTACTTGTATTTTTGGGATTTTTGTTCCTCTGAGGGTTTTCCTTGCCATGTTTCTTTTTCCTCAGGCATGCTATCTAGTAGAACCGACATGTGTTAGGATTTTTGTTTTTAGTCATGATTTTTGTTTGATTAGAAAGTAACTTAGGAATACTCACCCAACGGATATTCACTACTTTTGTTGTTTTTGAAAAATTTGACCCTACTTAAAAATTTTTGCGATGTATTTGTGACAACAATGCATGATTTATGTGGATCGTTTTATGTCATTTAGTTATTAATAGTGCTAGTCTTCTTAAGCCATGTATGAACCAGACAGGTAAACTAAAAATAGACTATGTACCATGTGTGAGTGAGGTCTTAGTATTTATTGTAGTATGTTGTTGAAGATCTAGAACTTGCCTAGTTGGTCTCTGAATAGGTTAAGGATGGTTGGTTAGGATATGATCATAGGACCTTTTTGTTTTAGCTCACTTTTAGCTTATATTGCCCTACCAAAGTTTCATGAATCCCTTGATCCCAAGTTTGATCCTTAATAGACCATATTTCTTTTATTTACTTGTTAACCGTACCCATTTGTTTATAATGAACCTATTTGGCCCTGGTCCTTCCTTGGATATTGTGAACCTCAACATAAGCAAAATGTTTAAGTTGAGGGTGGTTAGAGTAGGGGTGCATAAATGGTGGGAGCGGGAGAACAGGAAAGAAAAGAAAAAGAAGAGAAAAATTGGTGAAAAATAAGTTGTGGTGAGGTGAAAAAATAAAAAGCTGAAAATTTGAGAATATTGAAAGAGAAAAATTCAAAAGAGCTTGAAATTGTTGAAAAATGTGAAAATTCACCTCACCCATGCAAATATTCTTAAAATGGATAAAAGGGAAGAAAAGAAGACAAAAAGAATGAAGTGTGAAATAGGAAAATGGTGAGACAATGGATATAGTGCCAAGGAAGGGATAGTCACTCATAAAATCTTTCATGTTTATCATGCCCAGCCCTAAGCCTTCATTACAAGCCATATCAATTCCTATAGTGATCTTAATTTGGCCATCTAACAAACCAAAGCAGAGAACATAAGGGTAAGCCTATGGTATATGATATATAAAACTTGCATTTCTTTGAGAGAGTTGTGCTTCAGTTGCCTAGTTAGATGTTTCATTTTGATACTTCATATTAGAGTGGGGACTTCATTTTTATGAGGGTGCATGGATTATGTTTGCTTTTACCATTGGTCTATGTGAAACACGTAGGTGATGACTTGATTGCTTGTTGATAGTTAGGTGATGTGTCTTGATCCCTGTATATGATGTTCTGATGTTGCTTGCAATACATTAGCTGATGATGTTTCATAACGAAGGGTCAATAGAGGTTTTATATAGAGTGCACAAATTTGTTTGAGTTTTGGCTGTAGTATCTTAAGTTTATTTGCTAGTTGAGCTTTGTGTTTAGTTTTTCTTTTTCTTTTCCTGAGGACATGCAAGAGTCTTAAGTTGAGGGTGTTGATGTGCTGTGGATTTACAAGACAATTGATGCTAAAAATAAGAAAATAGCATGGACTTAGGTGTATTTATGTGGATATGAGGCACTTTTTCTTTGATTTTAGGATAAATGGGTGTTGGAACAATAAATTGCAAAAGGAATCTAAAAGTGTGCAAAAAAGGGGCAAAAAGCGTAGTCCACAGTACGATCTGTAGGATGGACCTACGAATCGTAATGACGGCCATGATAAGAAGCTGAAAGTTTAACCTGGAAGACTGATCCCACGAGACTTTTCACGAATTGTACCATGATGGTACGAGTCGTGGTTAGCCATTCATGATGAAATCCAAAAGAATTGCATAGGAGGCTGATTCTCAGTACGAGAGGATCATATGACCCGTGAGATGAAAGTACGAGTCGTACCATATCGGTCGTGGTGAGGTTTAGACAAAGTTCAAAGTATCAGGATCATGCCACGGGTGCAAGGTATGAGTCATAGGATGTAGGCACGAATCGTACCTTGGCCCAACACTTAGCAAAAATTCAGCCAACACTTCAAGCCACGAGTCGATGCCACAGTTTGTGAGAAGCCCCTACGAGTCGTAGGAGGACCCTTGACGAGCTCGGCAACACATATGGAAAGCAGTCCTATTAGTTTAGGAAAAAGATTCTTGTGTCTCTATAAATACATTTTATGTTTTATTTTTCATAGAGGATGACGAATAGACTTAATTTTAGTAGGAAAACATTGTAGTAAGCAATTTTACATCATTGAAAGAGATAATTGAGTTGGTTCAACCTTGTGATCAACCTTTTCTTGAACTCATATTGTTCTTGCTACTTGTTATTCAATATTTTGCGGATTAATTGAAGGAATCATTTTCCTCAATCATCTTTGAAAGTGATAACGCTAAAACCACACCTCTAACTGAAGTATGAAGCGGATGTTGTCAATAAAGAACCCAACATAGAGGTCGGGATCGATCCCACAGAGAAGGTGAAAGATTTAGATTACAGCTGGTAGATGAACTTGTATGGTAATTACATCACAATGGAGGGATTCTAATAAAAATCAATAATAAAAATAAATAGTAGTCAAGATTATATTTGTGAATCAATAATTAAAGGATAACTAGGGTTTGTGTTCCCCATGGATTCATAAAAGGTTTGGGTATACACTCGTGATCTTTACCGATACTTACTTATAGAACTGATAACTTAAGGTTCATTCAAATGATCGACCAATCCCGATTGAATAACTATCCTCAATTACTCGACCAAGTCACATGAGTTTTGCAAACTAACCGTTATCACTAAGTTCCAGATATAACTATCCTGCTACCACAGCTCAAGTAAATACTATGATCATCAAGATCAAGGCTCCATTGTAATTCTCTTTTACTAATCTCTACCTCTTCGACCAAAGAAATTAAAGAATTCATGCACATCCTAACGTCGTACACCATTAAGAATCGTTAATTATGAAGAAAATATAATATAAGTAATTAGTATTGGTTTCAGAATCATTTGTGCAACCCTAACTTGTTAATCCGCCATGGTTCCCAAAACCCTAGCTATGGAGGTTTTAGCCTCTCATAGTTGCAAGGTTGTGAGTTGTATTCATCATTGAAAACATAAAACAATACTTATGAAGGTGATTGCAAAAAACTGTTCCTTCAATTAAACCACGAAATCTTGAATAACAAGTTGCAAGAACAAGATGAATTCAAGAAAAGGTTGATCACAAGGTTGAACAAACTCAATTCTCCCTTTCAATGATGTAAAATCGCTTACTACAATGTTTTCCTACAAGAATTAAGTCTATTCTTCCTCTCTCTTCTACGAAAAATAAAGCATTAAAAGTATTTATAGAGACACAAGAATCCTTTTCCTAAACTAACAAAACTGCTTTCCATATCTGTAGCCGACCTGATCAGGGGTCCACCTACGACTCGTAGGGTCTTCTCACGAACCGTGGCATCGACTCGTGGCCTAGTGTGTTGGCTGAATTTTGGCTAAGTATTAGGCCATGGTACGATTCATACCTACTTCCTACCACTTGTACATTGCACCCGTGGCTTGATCTTGGTACTTTTGAACTTTTTCTAAACTTTACCATGACCGGTTTGGTATGACTCGTACCTTCATCTCATGGGTCGTAGTGTACTCTCGTACTGAGAATCAGCCTCTTGTGCAATTCTTCTGGATTTCAGCACGACTAGCTTACCACGACTCGTACCACCATGGTAAGATCCGTGACAAGTATCATGGGATGAATCTTCAAGTTTTATCTTTCAGCTTCTTATCAAGGCCCTCAGTACGACTCGTAGGTCCATCCTACGGATTGTACTGTGGACTGCACGTTTTGCCTTTTTTATGCACTTTTAGCTTCCTTTTTCAACTTATTGTTCCAACACCCATTTATCCTGAAATCAAAAAAAAAAGTGCCTCATATCCACATAAATACACCTAAGTCCATGCTATTTTCTTAGTTTTGAGTCTCAATAGTGTTGTATATCCACAACACATCAACACCCTCAACTTAAGACTTTTGCATGTCCTCAGGCAAAGAAAAAAAAACTAAACATGATGCTCAACTAGAAAATAAACATAATATGCTACAGCCAAAACTCAAACAAATATGTGAACTCTATATACAACTCTATCGACCCTTCCTCCTGAAACATCATTAGCTAATGTATTGCGACATCATATTCAGGGATCAAGACATGTCATCTAGCTATCAACAAGCAATCAAGTAATCACCTATGTGTTTCACACAAACCAATGGTAAAAGCAAACATAATCCATGTACCCTCACAAAAAATGAAGTCCCCACTCTAGTATGAAGTATCAAATGAAACATAGGACTAGGCAAATGAAGCACTCACTCTCTCAAAGAACTACAAGCATTATGCATCAGATACCATAGGTTTGCCCTTATTTTCTCTACTTTGCTTAGTTAGATGGTCAAATTAAGATCACTATAGGACATTATATGGCTTGTAATGTAGGCTTAGGGCTGGACATGATAAAGATGAAAAGTTTTATGAGTGACTATCCCTTCCTTGGCACTACATTCATTGGCTACACCATTTTCCTATTTCACCCTTCATTCTTCTTATCTTCTTTTCTTCCCTTTTTCCCATTTTAAGAATATTTGCATGAGTGAGGTGATTTTTCACATTTTTCAACAATTTCATGCTCTTTTGAATTTTTTTTCTTTTTCCATGTTCTCAAATTTTCATCTTTTGACTTTTTCCTCACCACACCTTATTTTTTTTAGCATTTTTCTTTTTTTTTCATTTATTTCATTTTCTCCCACTCCCACCATTTATGCACTCCTACTTTAGCCACCCTCAACTTAAGCATTTTGCTTATGTTGAGGTTTACAATATCCAAGGAAGGACCAGGGCCAAACAGGTTCATTATAAACAAATGGGTACAGTTAACAAGTAAATCAAAGAAATATGGTCTATTAAGGATCAAACTTGGGATCAAGGGATTCATGAAACTTTGGTAGGGCAATATAAGTTAAAAGTGAGCTAAAACAAAAAGGGCTTATGATCATATCCTAACCAACCATCCTCAACCTATGCAGAGACCAACCAAGAAAGTTTTAGATCTTTAACAACATACCACAATGAATACTAAGACATCACTCACACATGGCATATGAACTATTTTTACTTTACCTGTCTGTTTCGTACATGGGCTTATTAAGACTAGCACTATTAATAGCTAAATAACATAAAAGGTTCCACAGAAATCATGCATTGTTGTCACAAATACATAAAAAACTTTTTTAAACAGGGTCAATTGTTCAAAAACAACAAAAGTAGTGCACATCCATTGGCTGAGTATTCCAAAGTTACTTTCTAATCAAACAAAAATCACAACTAAAAAAAAACCATAGCACATGTTGGTTCTACTAAGTCGCATATTTGAGGTAAAAGAAACACAACAAGAAAAACCCTTAGGCGAACAAAATATC
Organism: Datura wrightii; assembly: GCA_035772735.1. Lineage (NCBI taxonomy): Eukaryota > Viridiplantae > Streptophyta > Magnoliopsida > Solanales > Solanaceae > Datura > Datura wrightii. The sequence goes on along the minus strand of JASDFA010000006.1, from coordinate 51,652,031 downwards.
CCAAAAATACAAGTACACCCCCCTTTTTTAATAAATGAGCTTCGTCCCCGAAGCATTAAATATAAGCATGTAGGAAGGACGTACCTGTGGCTACTCAGACTTCACCTTCCATGGGTTGCCTCCCATACAATGCCTGATTTAACGTCGCGGCACGACATAAGCTTCTTGACTACTTAGACTTCGTCAAGGAACTAGGACTCATCCTCCACTGTATTAAATGCATGGCTTTTCCAAGAGGTTCCCTGGATGAGATAAAACAAAAAAAACATAAAACATAAAAGAGGAAATAACTACCAAAAGTCAAATACAAGCAAATAATCTAGTCTTAGTCGTATTCCCCGGCAACGGCGTCACTTTTTGATAATGCTCAAAACACACCTCTTACAGAAGTATGAAGCAGACGTTATCAATAAAGAATCAAACTTAGAGGTCGGGGTCGATCCCACAGGGAATATGGAAGATCTAGATTACAGCTGTTAGATGAACTTGTATGGTAATTACTTCATAATGGGGGAATTCTAATAAAAATCAATAATAAAAATAAACAGAAGTCAAGATTATATTTGCGAATCAATAATTAAAGGATAACTAGGGTTTGTGCTCCTCATGGATTCATGAAAGCTTTGGGTATACACTCATGATCTTTACTAATACTTACTTACAGAACTGATAACTTAGGTTCATTCAAACGATCGACCAATCACTGTTGAATGACAATCCTCAATTACTCGACCTAGTCTCATGAGTTTTGCAAACTAACCATTATTACTAAGTTCCAGATATAACTATCCTGCGACCAGAACTCAAGTTAATACAATGATCGTCATGATCAAGGCTCCGTTATAATTTTCTTTTCCTAATCTCTACCTCTTTGAAAAAAGCAAGTAAAGAATTCACGCACTTCCTAACGTTGTACACCATTAAGAATCGTTAAAGATGAAGAAAATATAATATAAGTAATTAGTATTTGTTTTAGAATCACTTTGTGCAACCCTAACTTGTTAATCCACCATGGTTCCCACAACCCTAGCTATGGAGGTTTTAGCCTCTCATAGTTGCAAGGTTGTGAGTTGTATTCATGATTGAAAACATTAATCAATACTTACAAAGATGATTGAGAAAAACAGTTCCTTCAATTAAACCACGAAATCTTTAATAACAAGAAGCAAGAACAAGATAAATTCAAGAAAAGGTTGATCACAAGGTTGAACAAACTCAATTCTCTCTTTCAATGATGTAAAATCGCTTACTATAATGTTTTCCTACTAGAATTAAGTCTATTTGTCCTTTCTTTTTTATGAAAAATAAAGCATAAAAAGTATTTATAGAGACACAAGAATCCTTTTCCTAAACTAACAGGACTGCTTTTCATATCTGTAGTCGACCTCTTCATGGGTCCACCTACGACTTGTAGGGTCTTCTCACGGACCGTGGCATCGACTCGTGGCATGGAGTGTTGGCTAAATTTTGGCTAAGTATTGGGCCAAGGTACAATTCATACCAACTTCCTACGACTCGTACATTGTACCCGTGGCTTGATCCTGGTACTTTTGAACTTTTTCTGAACTTTACCACGACCGTTATGGTACGACTTATACCTTCATCTCACGGGTCGTAGGGAACTCTCACACTGAGAATAAGCCTCTTATGGAATTCTTCTGGATTTCATCACGACTTGATTACCACGACTCGTACCACCATGGTACGATCCATGACAAGTATCATGGGATCAATCTTCTAGTTTTATCTTTCAACTTTCTATTAGGGCCCTCAGTACGACTCATAGGTGCATCCTATGGATCATACTGTGGACTGCACTTTTTGCCTTTTTTGCACACTTTTAGCTTCCTTTTGCAATATATTGTTCCAACACCCATTTATCCCGAAATCAAAGGAAAAGTGCCTTATATCCACATAACTACACCTAAGTCCCTGTTATTTTCTTAGTTTTGAGCGTCAATAGTGCTGTAAATCCACAACACATTAGTATGTTTTATTTTATGTCTTCAATCATGAACACAATTCAAAACCTTGCAACTATGAGAGGCTAAAACCTCCATAGCAAGGGTTGTGGGAACCATGGCTGATTAACAAGCTAGGTTTGCATAAAGTGATTCTAAAACCAAAACTAATTACTTATATTGTAGTTTCTTCATCTTTAATTATTCTTAGTGGTGCGCAACATTAGGAAGTGCTCAAATTCTTTACTTGCTTTGGTCGAAGAAGAAGAGATTAGGCAAAGAAAATTACAACAGAGCCTTGATCTTGATGATCATTGTATTAACTTGAGCTGTGGTCGCAGGATTGTTATATCTGGAACTTAGCGATAATGGTTAGTTTACAAAACTCATAAGACTTGGTCGAATAATTGAGGAAAGTCATTCAATAGGGATTGGTCAATCGTTTGAATGAATCTAAGTTATCAGTTCTGTAAGTAAGTATTGGTAAAGATCACGATTGTATACCCAAAGCTGTTATGAACCCATGGGGAACACAAATCGTAGTTATCCTTTAATTATTGATTTGCAAATATTATCTTGACTACTGTTTATTTTTATTATTGATTTTTATTAGAATCCCCCCATTGTGAAATAACTACCATATGAGTTCATCTACCGGTTGTAATCTAGATCTTCAATATTCCCTGTGGGATCGACCCCAACCTCTAAGTTGGGTTCTTTATTGACAACGTCCGCTTCATACTTTAGTTGGAAGTGTGGTTTGAGTGTTATCAATGGGTAATCAAAGAAAAAAATTCAAATTTTAGGCTCAAAACCGGGATCAAGGGGTTCATTTTTATTTAGTTGGTTAAGTTAAGTGAAAGTTGGATAAAACAAAAACAACCTCTAATCCTTTCCTAATCAACTATCCTACAACCAATGTAAAGACCAACTGGGCAAATTCTAAATCCTTTATGCAATATTGAACTAGGTAAGCATCCTCACTCACTCATGATAGAGATTTGCATTTATTCTACCTATTTGGTTCATGCACAACTAAGCAACAATTACACATGCTAATATACTAAATGTCATACAAAGATCCAGAGATGTCATGCATTGCAGTTAATATACACAGCTAGGCACCAACAAATTTTAAAAAAGGATAATTTTTTTCAACATTTTAAACATGTGCATTTATTGGATGTAAGTACTCCAAAATACTTCTAGATAAAGAAAACACAACATCCTAAACATGTCAATTCTACTAGATAGCATGTACGAGAGAAAAGAAACATGGAAACAAAAATCCTCGGAGGAAATCAAAACCCAATTCACAAATATACCCCCTTTTAAAAACCATTATCCCAAAGACATACCTATGGCACTCTAAGCACTCCTATAATTCTGCGGAGGTGGGTATGCAAGCACACCTCCCTCCATTGTAGTGGTGGCGCTAGTGGTGGCCGACGCACCCAATGGGACATCACCCGGGGCAGTGGCACCCCCTAAACTGAACCAGTTGCCACAATGACATCATCACCTTTTCAAGCTGAATGTGGATCACCCGTGCGGTCCTTGCGACCCACAAGATCAGTGGAGGAGCTCCCCACTCCTCAGGCTCTCTCATATCACTATCGCTTGTTTGCACTCTATTTTCTCCTTTTTCTTCCTCTTTTTCTTTGAGGACTCATCTTCAACTCCTTCCAAGACCCTCTTCTTCCTTTTTCCTCCATTAACTACTATTGGAGCCCAATATTCCTCCAAATCGATCTCCTCATCGAGCTCAACATCTAACTCCGAAATGATGGGGGCTGATAATGTTGCCGACCATCTAGATGACAACTTGGCTACTTGGTTTTGCAAAGCCCCCATCTCATCCCTCAAACAGCTCGTGTTTGGCTGGTAAACTATGCACTCATTGAAGCGAAGCTCAAAACTGTCCAACCGGTTGTGTAGCCCTCTAGTAGTAGCATATATCTCAGCCTTTACCTAAGGCTTTATATTATTCATCATCATGTTGACCTTCTTCTTAGTCAACGTCAATCGTTTGGCCATCTTTTGGAGGAATTCCTGTGGGACCAATATATAACCTAAAGGGGTTTGGCTCGGTATGCCCAACGGAGATGCGGAGGAAGTACTAGGAGCTACATCTTTGTTCGGCCTCTTTAGCCAGTGTATCTCCATGCTCCGCTGAAGTGGGGCATCAATATGCTCGCCCCCTGATGATTGTGGTGGTGGGACTGCAGTAGGTTGTCTAACCCAGCTCACCGGTTCATCCATCCCGTATAAGGCCTATGTCCGCAGTCTTGTGGCCTCTAATTTGGAGATCTATCTCCTCGATCACCCTAACACAAGCCTCCATGAACAATCTATACATGATACTCGAGAATGGGATGGTAGTGCTCAACCCCATAGCCCAGTCTCGGATCTCCTCCACTATCACCCTCAGAATGTTGATGGCGTATCTCGACATGATACACATCGCCAAAGCTTCTCTGTCTGCACCGAGGGTGTTATCATTGACCATTGGCGCCAACCTATGGCGAACTAGTGTCCATAAGGCTTTCGCTATAATGTTTTGTGAGGCATTTATGACCTACCAACCATTGGTCAGCCACTTTACCTCCTCCTTGTCCTCTTCTATGACCCTAGATAACCATTTCACTTGGCTCTATCTCTCCTCATAACCCAGCTTCTTTACCTTTTTCAGAGCTTTTACATGGTAGTCAAACTCAACTATGGCACTGAAGCTCTGAATTGTGGCCCATGTAACATCCGAGAAATGGTTCACTCAGATATGTCAACCATGCGTCCTCAGAACATGACATTGTCGAGCTTAGACTATTCCTTCAATTTTTGCCCAACATTTTCTTTCTACTAAATATTTGCCAAATAGTTGGCATAGAACTCATAGATTATCTCAGCACGTTACTTTTCAGGAGTTTTAGCCATCCAATTGAACCCAAAGAAGCTAAAAATTCGCTTCATCTCCTCGCCTTATTTAGTGCACTAATTAGGATCCGTGATTCCTCCTAAATACTCTACTTGGGATGCTGCTTGGATGTGAGAGCAAGACCCTGCTCATAGATCTCCTAAGCACTGGGTACATGTTTCACGACCCGAATGGAGGCCCGTATTGAGACACGGGACAAGGAGCCCCGAGAGACTCTAAGTCGAACCATGGCATGAACATACCTCTGACTCAAATACTAGAATTGAAGAATAAATAAAATAATCTTAGTGAAAGTCTGAAATAAACATAACATCATAATACACAATCTGAAGATGAGTACATCATTTTTGTCTGAAAAGCCTCTAATATGATGAGTTGATGGGAGAAGACCCCAACTAACTCAAATAAGCTAAAAATTGAAAATACATAGAGAAATCTAAATAAGCATGGTCCTCGGGAGAGGAGGACTCACCAATAAGCTTAAGATGCTAACTCTGAAGGCTGGCTAAGAACAGGGCTGAGTCTGAGCGCCGGGTCCTGTATCATAAAACAATACAATATAGAGTATGCAGTCAGTACGTGAAATGTATCAAATATGCAAGGTAAGTAAAACTACTTAAATAAGTAAAATCATTTAAGAACATGCATAATGTAAAACATAAATAATAAGAATCTGATAGTAGGGCTTGCATGCATTCTTCCTGAAATCATCATTTTATCATAACATAACATAGCATCAGAACTGAATTGATTGACTCAAAGATGAAATCTAATAGTAATGAGTAAAACTGAACATCAAGTCAAACCTACTTTAGAACATATATAAATATATAAATCTTATGAATGATGAACATCCATAACTGAAATCATGAGGAAAAATGGGAGATTCATCTTTTAACCGACATACCACGACAGAGCTTATGTGGTCCCAACTATTACACTCAAGTGGAAAGTACCGTCCAAAACCTTGCTAGGGCTAGGGACGATACTATGATATTGATATCAAGCCCCTGGCCCAACAGGGCAGGGGATAGCTCACAAGGGAAGTCCCGAAGTAATATATATAATTATAGACCTAGGTTGGCGTGTAGTTCTAAGGCATAGGATGATCGTCCCTTAGCCTACTCGATGCTAGACACTACTCCCAAAAACATGCATATGCTCTCCATCATTTTTCAACAAAGATCAACATCGTCTATTGACGAAGCTCAATAATCAAATACATCTCAAATCTTAAATCATGCATATGAGAAGCTTTAACTCAAACCATATCACAAGCTAAAAGATAATTGGGAGTTTCCTCTCCAAAACTATGTGGTAAGCTTAACTCAGGAAACCATAAATCATACATGAAAATGTGGGCATTGCCTAATACTTTCACATGCTTCAAAAATACTCAATTCACATCGAGAACATGATCATAAACATGGGTAGCTTGAGAACATGCTTGAAAATACTCAATTCACATCGAAAATATGATTATAAATATTGTATCTTGAAAACATGCTTCTCATCATAATCATACATTCATCACCAATCTCATATTTCATGAACTTCTCATCAATGGACTTTTAAATTCATAAAACTTGAAACATGATTTTGATTGAAAACAATATAAAACTTTCCCATGAATTGTAACTAAATAGTAGAAACATATTTAGATCACACCAATGTAGAGAATTCGGAATTTAATGCATTAGGTTAAAACCCCGTAGATTTTACATAGGAAACGCATGATTTAGAGAGGGATTGGAAATGGGTGTGATGGATTCACCTATTCAGAACCCTACATACCTAATTGTGACTAATTCTTACACTTCTTTGATTGCCCAAAAGGAATTGAACAGAATTTGAAGAAGAACAAGCTTGATCTACCCCCTCTAACCTTCTATCTTTTCATGCATGAATGAAAATGGCCTAAAATGAACCTAACGCTCTTAAAACTCATCATCCATAACTCAAAATGATATATTCTAGGCCTTAGGATCTTAGAAATTACAGAAAAGCTCTTACTAAATTCGCAGAAACTAACTGCTAGTCAGTCCCCACGAGGGACATGATGACTCGTCGCCTCTGGCCATGACTTGTGGCATTGTCCATCAAGTACACTACTTATCAAGTAATCTGGGCTTGTCATGGGTGACTCACAATTCGTTAGTTGTGACCACTAGTTGTGGTCACCACTCGTTACAAACACTGCCTAGGATTTTTATATTGTTTCATCATGTTGCTCACAACCCTCCCAACAGATCGTGGTTACTAAACACGACTCTATGGTCCTTCTGTTAGGTACACTGCCTTCATCCCTTTCCTTCTTAATCATAACTTCCCACGGCTGAGTGGGACCTGACCACGACTCGTGGTCTCATCCGTGGGGAACCGAATTCCCAATTTCAACTTATCTCCTGAGCCTCACCACGTGTCACATCACGACTCGTGGTCTTCTCCCACGGGTCACCTCACGACCCATTCTATGTCCTGATGCCAGTTTTAAATTTTTCTCCATTTCAACTCCTGGTTTGATCTTTGGGCTTTTGGGGTATAACAATTTACCAATTTGAAACCGCTGACATGAAAATTTGGAAAAACACATATACGTCTCAAGGTATTCAATTTCATAACAATATATATCAACAACCACCATTGCAAGTTATTTTATAATCAAATTTAACACCTCATGACATAAACTAGAAATTGTGTCTGAATACCAAATAAGCGTGTTATCTCTTCACAAATATATATATATTATTATGTAAAGTCTAAATACTTATAAACCATCATCTACCTCAATTACAGTGTAAGAGAAATTAGCTACTCCGTAGGAGCCTTGCCTTATCTCAAAGCCTCAAAATGCTCAATTCTACAACAACCATTATAAGAGTACTTTATTATTAACTCTTCAAATAAGGGTCTTGGGAAGTTAACCTAACCCCCAACTCACCCATCATAATGGCCTCAATTTTTACCCGCCAGTTAATTCATCCATTCTATGCTCACATCAATTATTTCAACCTAACTCATGGGTTTTCCACTCTTTAAACCCTTCCTAAGCATTTAATAGTGCTAATGGTCATAACGTTATCAATTTTTGGGTTTCAAACTACACCATAATTGAATACTTGCCTTCCTAATCCCCTAGGATGTGCTTATTTCACACTTTTAAGCCTAGGAATCATTTCCAGGTCATTCCTCTAACCTTGACCCGAGTTTTCAGAACCCTAGGGTCCTTGGTTAGGATTCCATCGTCAAAGGCTAACCTTGAGATTCTAGGGTGTTAGGAAATTAAATGGGAATAAAGTTAGCTAGGAATCTTACCTTGGAGAGGAGAAACTAGTTTGTCTTATGAAAATCGCCCTTTTGCTCTCAAAGTTCGTGCCTTAGAGTAATGGGGATAATACCCTAAAATTCTAGCTTAAACTCTCATTTTGCGTCTCGAGTCCATTGCACGTCAGATTTTCACTGCAATGGACTCGCTACGACAGCAAGAGACACGCCATGGCGTACTTGATGATTATTTTCCTACTCCGCTATGGCAGACCTCTGACCATCATGACGGTCTCCTTGCAACAGTAATCCTACCGCTGCAGTGGTCCCCCGTTCCAGTATCCCACCTTTCCCTGTACACATTCCATTACTCAATCCCATGTTCGATTATCCCTCACCCAACACTTTCCACCGTGAACTTAGGCAAGATAGGGTATTCTAGACTTACTTATCCATAACTACGGATAAGTCATTACAGTAACTAAAACATCATTACCTCTATAATGATCCGAATCCAAAAACCAATTAATCATATCCAGCAATTCATGACCTGTATAAATCCTTAATTAAAGTAGACTCCTCTTAACCATAACCTACTACCTTTTTAGTTATTTATCAATTAGCCAAGTATCTCATCATTTAACACAATAATAACATACACAAGGTAACCTTCATATTTTATTGGTTCAACCTTTCCTACCCTCTCACATAAGGACCTATCACACAACCAGGTTCTTTCAGTATTGATCATCATATTGTTCATATTATTTCCCATTTCAAGACAACTTTCTTGGACCCATCATCGTCCCTTAACATATTTAGTCACATAGAAAATTCGTTAATGCACAATAATCATTTTAATGCAACTTATGTGTAGTTACCCACCTTGCTACTACAGGTGTCAAATACTCATTCTTCCCTCACCATGGATTCATCTTATGCTAGTTAATTTATACATTTAGGGATGAAAACTAATGGAGTAACTGAATCCAGACCAAAATACATGACTGAATTGAATTCGTGAATCATACATACATGCATTAACATGAAAGAAACTGGAATACATGATCTAAACATGAAACTGAATAGAATACTAGGGAGGAAACTGATTCCTCAAGATAAAACTGAGCCGAGAGGGAATAGATGTGGGTATTTAGCCATCATATCAGCTTTGTCTTCCCATGTAGCTCCCTCAACATGCTGATTCCTCCACAAAACCTTTACTGAGGCTACTTCTTAATTCCTTAGATTTTGAACCTGACGATCAAGTATTTTCATCGAAACTTCCTCACAGTTGAGGCTATCCTTCACACCCACACTCTCCACCGGAACAACCAAAGCCAAGTCACCCACGTACTTTTTTAAAAGTGACACATAGAACACCGGATGCACTAAAGCCAATTCGGATGGCAACTCCAATTCATAAGCCACGTTGCCAACATGCCTCACAATCCGGTATGGATCAGCATAACAGGGACTAAGCTTCCCTTTCTTTCCGAATCTCATTACTCCCTTCATGGGAGATACCTTTAGAAAAACCCAATCATCAATTCAAACTCAAGCTCTCTCCTCCTCATATCCGCATAGGACTTTTGACGTCTCCGAGTTGTTTTCAACCTTTCCCTATAAACTAAACGTTCTCCAAAGCCTCATGAACTGAATTTGGTCCTATGAATGTAGCATCACTGATCTCAAGCCAACCAATTGGTGATCTACACCTACGCCCATAAAAAGCCTCAAACAGAGCCATCTGAATGTTGGAATGATAACTGTTGTTATATGAAAACTCAATGAGAGGTAAATGATCATCCCAACTACCTTTGAAATCAACCACACATGCTCTCGACATGTCCTCAAGAGTATGAATGGTCTGCTCGGCCTGACCATCTGTTTGTGGGTGGAATGTTATGCTAAGCTTGACCTGAGTACAAAGTCCATTTTGAAAGGATCTCCAAAACTGGGAGGTAAACTAAGTATCTCTATCAGATATGATGGACAATGGCACTCCATGCAACCGAACTAACTCTCGAATGTATAACTTAACATAATCCTCCACTTAGTCGGTAGTTTTGACTAGTAGAAAATGAGCTTCTTTAGTTAACCTATCTATGAAAACCCAAATAGAGTCATGCTATTGGTAAGTACGAGGCAACCCCATAATAAAGTCCATATTGATTTTCTCCCACTTTAAAGTAGGAATGCTAATGTCTTGAAGCACACCTTTGGTTCTTTGATGCTCAACCTTCACCTGTTGACAATTTAGACACTTAGCCACAAACTCTGTTATGTCCTTCTTCATGCCATTCCACCAATAGACATCCTATATGTCACGGTACATCTTGGTGGCACCTAGATGTATAGAATATCTGGAACCATGAGCCTTATGCAATATCCGTTCCCTCAAGTCATCAACTCCTGGTACACACAAATGACCCTTATATCATAGCACACCATCTCCCCCTTGGGAGAAGAGCTCCACCTTCTGATTCCGAATGAATTCCATCGACTTTACTAAAATAGGATTCTCATCTTATCTAGCTTTGACCTCGGTTACCAAGGAGGATTCTGACCCATTCTGAACAATGAAACCACCATCTGTTGAGTCAACAAGACGAACTCCTAGTCATGAAAGCTGATGCACATCCTTTACTAACTCCTTCATCTCCTCATCTACATGGGTCACACTCCCCATAGAAAGGTGAAGTATGAGTAACCCAATCGAAATTTTGAAATAGGTGAAGTCTGAGTAACCCAATCGAAATAAAATGCAACATTTTTCCCGATGATAGATTGGGTGACGCCATTCTTAAGGGAAAAAGTCAGGAGATTGTGTTTAAATGGAGTAGTGGTGATTTTATCTTGTTGTGTGTGAGTGTGGGTGAATGGGTTCCTATGATTTGTTTAAGTTCTAATTGGGTATGATGGGGTCCAGCATTTTGTCGGTCAAGTTCGGCGAATCGGCGATGGAACATTGGTTCACTCTTAAAATTGGCTTCAAGCCACTGAGTGGATCCCGCGTCACATCGGCGGTTCATGAATATGGATCGGCAATTCATTGCTTAACTGTAGATACATCCCTCACTTGCCCTGTTTTGTGTAACGCATCAACGAGAAAGTGGTGGTCTGCGAAATTATTTTTGCAAACTGTCGGTGTTTCACTGGTACTATTGGTTCTTTAAATGTTGTTTGGTTTTCCTTGCTTCTCAGTTCCCCCTTAGACTAGTTTTTAGTTTTTTTAATTTTCTCTTTAAATAGTTGTCACTAACATCATTCTTGTAGAAAAAAAACCATGTCTTCATCAAGGAATAAAGGAAATAGTAAGACCCAGCCTCATCTTTTGGATAGGGCAAGGGCAAAGCAAAGCCAACCCCACCACGTGCCAACACAAAGAAAGCAATAATATTTTGTGCCCCCAACATGAAAGAACACTATGTCATCTGCCAAGGCAGATCCATCACAGTGGAGAAGTGGTTTGATTTGGCAGGATTGAGGGACGACCTTCCAAACATCACAGCCCAATTTAGAGAAATGCAATGGCATGCATTTGCCAACCCTATCTCGCCTTGCTACCCCGCTTTGGTGACGAAGTTCTACACCTCATATTAGGCCCGATAAGATAGCATGCAATACCGGGATAAGGTCGATGACTTTCCATGCCTGCCTTCGGTGATGCTAAGGGGGGTAGAAGTTGACTTACTCCAGCAGCCATCAACTCCTTATTTTTGGAAGACGAAGTTGAATCTGACACAGACTAGATGGCTAGGGTAGCTGATATAAAGGATAAGTTTTCTTCGGTAGCTCACATTATTTCTCTTGATAATCCTCTTTGGTCCTCAATGGGTGACGAAATCTCTCATCATGATTTGAAGTTTGAGGCCACGCTGTGGCTACATTGTTTTTGTACTCGGATTATCCCCTCCAAAAATTAGTAAAAGGTCAGCCTAGAAACTGCTATTCTGATTGCTTGCATCATGACAGGAGTCCCTATTACCTTGGGGGAAATTGTTGCCTAGCAGATAAAGAAAAAGGCTCAGCAGTCCAGCACTTCAATGCCATACGCTGTCCTGATTTCCCAGTTTTGATCACAAGATGGAGTGCCTCTGTTTCCTGATTAAACCCCTTGCGGTGCACTAGGAGTTATAGCCATTTATTTGAAGAGAGATGTCGAGGCACGGTCAGTGAAAAGAAAAAGACTACAAGCCTTTGGAGTGCAGGAAGGATCCCTTTCTCATGGGTCAAACTAGTCACCACAAGTCCTAGAGTCAAACATTCCCCAGCTAGAAATGTCAGGCCAAGCATCAGACAACATGCCCTAACGTGGAGCATCTCCCCTTCTAAAATCCTCTCAACCAAGTGGTCTCCGTAGACTCGTGGAGATGATAAACTCACACGAAATCCAACCTCAACAATTGGCTAAGAGCCTCCCCACACTCATCACCAAAATAATCAAAATGGAGCTCAAGTTATTGTATGAGAATTTCATCATCCTATGCAAGAGGGTGGACACGGTGGAAGGGGCATTCACTTCCCTTCAGATTGAGGCACAAGAGTGGAAGAATCAGACTTCCACAGAACTGCCGAATAGGAGCGCCCTGGATGCTGCAACGACTACTCCTTCCTCAGTTTGGGGTTCGATCGATGATCTCTTCGAGGGCCTGGGAGATGATTTTTCTTGGCTAGGTGAGGCCAGTGGCGGTGGTGCAAGTGATGCAAGTGATGTAGATGTTGATGATGAAGAAGAGTGACCTACTCAGGGAGTTTCTTGTCCCTTTCCCTTTTGCATATTTACATTGGGGACAATGTACTCTTTTAAGCAGGGGAGGGATGAGTGCAGTAGATGATGGGGTTTGGGATGGATGTTTTTATGTTTTATTTTTTAAATTGATTGAGTAGAACCTTATTCGGGATGTTGTTTGCTTTTTATGATTGCCCTTGTCGGGCATGTCTTGTTTGAAACAAAACATGAATGAAAGGAATGACTTTGTTTAGTTTTGATTGTTTACGGTTAGTGATGAAATGGGGTCTTTGTTTAGAATGGCGAAATCTTGCATGAAATGACCCAAAGTCTTGTTCCTTATTCACTGTTTGAAATAGTAGTGTAGTAATTAAAACTCCGAGTATTTTATTTAGACCACAGTTCTTTTCTGAGGATCATTCTTTTTTTTCTGTTTATTTTTGTTATCGACCTGGGTTGGTATTTGCCGATGATAGATTGAGTGGTGACATTCTAAAGGGAAAATTCTATGTTGTTTTGAGTGTTTTATGAAGTTGTTTTGAGAGGCACCACCGAGAAAAAATTGTTGAGATGGAATTTTAAAATAAGGGCATGAAAATGAAAATAACGAGCAAGTGTTGGTACCGTAGCATATCATTCTTTGTCATACATTGTAAATTTTTTGCTTGTCTTATGATGTTTTCCTTCTTTGATGTCCTATGTTGATCTCTTGCATTGAGAATGTCTCTTGTAGACCCTTTAAGGGTGATGCCTTGTGTAGTGAGGAAATTTTCGAAGAGTCTCGTGCAAAACATCTTGTCTAGAAATTGCCCAAATTTGATCCAAGGAGAAATCCTAGATGTAGTTGCGCCAAGAACATGAGTTTAGGCTTTCTTTTGTCTAGTAACTTCACCCATATACCCTCCATGAGTATTGATCCTTATTAGCCAACCTTGAGCCTTAGACCCTTTCTTTGGCAACCACACTGCAAGCCTTAAGACTATTCTTAATACCTCTCTTTGGCACTCATTCTCCCCAAATGCTAGTGACAAGATAGTATGAGGCTTAAAGCCTCAAAAAGAGGGAGTGATGAAAAAAATGAGAAATGAGGCAAAAGCCTAAGTTTGGGGGTGTGCAAAAAAGGGGAAGATAAGAATTTCAGTGTGAGGGGAGCACCACATTGTGTCAAAATGCACCAAAGGATAAATTAAAAAAAAAAGGAAAGACAATTTGTGTGAACCAATGTTTCCTCTTAAGATAATAAGGCTAGTGAAGAAAGCCAAAGGGGTTAGAAGGAGGGTTTTTAAAGAAATGAAAATTAGAAACAAGGAAAGAAGTGAAACAATGTGATATGAGTAGACGGAGTTGATGTAAGGTATGTTCACAAAAAGCATTAGGGAGGATCTAGTCACTATAGCTAAATTTTTATCCTACCCTTACCCTGAGCCTACATCATAACCCGCAAGCCCTATATGATTCTAAGTGCAACTACTCTACATTAGTGGCGAATTACATGAAGGGTAAGCCTATGGGTCAAGTGTATGCATGAAGATTTCTTTTGGGAGAGTGAGTGTGAGTGTCTCTTCCAAACAATCCCTTGTGTGCATTCAAATGATCAGATGACCAAAAGAATATGAATTTTTATTTTGGTGAGTGGCATTATTCCTTTTTTTTGGGACACAAGAACATTCAGAGTTAATGTGGGAATAGGGCACGAGGAATGTAAACTCTATGGCAAGCTTTGAATGTGCACTTATTATAACTTGAGATGCTATGTGTTTTTCATGGTTGAGCAATGCCCTGGGTTTTACTAAATGAATCCTTTCATAAGCTTTGTTGGTGGAAAGTGGCAGCCTGTTTGAAACATCTTCATTGTCTTGGTCTCTTTGGGTATTTTCTTCTCTTTTTCGGTGAATTGGGTGAGCATAATTTTGGCTTGTCATAGTTCAGGTGATTGGTGAGGTTTAATTTTGAATAGAGGTGGCATATTTCTCAATGAATGAGTATTGCAATACTTGAGGACAAGCAATGGTTCATGTTTGAGGGGTTTTATGAGTTGGTAATTTACCAACTCATTAGGCTCTTAAACTTGAGTTTTTGCTTAGTTATTGAGTTGATTACATGGATATTATTCCTTTTTTGCTTTTGTTGTGTGCAGATGAGTAAATGTGAAGAAAAGAGAAAAAATGGAGCAAAAAGAAGGAAGTGAGAGCAAATCGGTGGTGCACCAATGAAGACCGGCGAAACGCCAGTCAAAGGCCGAGCATCACTACCTCTGAGGAATAATGCCACGACGATTCGTGAGTTGCCAGCGGAGACTCACCGGTCCAGTCTCCAAAGGACACCTAAGTTACTAGAAAATAGCATGAATATCCAGCGGTTCACGGATTGGTATTAGCTAAATGCCGGGTGAACCGCGATGCTTGATGGTCCCGCAAGTGTACGGGTCGTACAAGTAATATAGTGGCCCTTTTTAAGAGCCGGAATGTCGAACACACAGGAACTGGTTCAGCAAATTATCAAGTTCAAGTGTTAGTTAAGAGGTTAATTTTAGAAGTTTTCGATAATTTGTAATTAAATGTTGAGGGTGACATGAAATAATCTAGAAGCAATACAAAACAAAACTAGAGTTAAGGCCGAATAATCACGCAATACTACAACTTGTAATGGGTTAAGTATGAAATTAACAATTGTTGTCTCACATAATTGGAATTTCATGTTCATGGTCTTTTGAACCTCTAAACACGACAAACTAGCCTCACTACTACATCGTTGAGCGAGGATGTCATTTCTAGTTCGTGGGAAACTCACTACGTGGATGTGGTTTATGGGGTTTCTGCCTTGATTGGCGACTTCTGTACCTCCAACCATTTAACCAAACTTAGCTTAACAATTACTCTTACAAGTGGTGGAGTACAATTATAAGTTGTTGTCTTTCTATCTTCCCATTTTATCAACCAAGTAGGGTAAATTAGGTATATTCCTATCCTAACCACAAATCTTATCAGAAGACAAGAACTTGCTTCCTACATTCTCATGTTCTTGGCTAGGGATTTCTCTTCCAAGCTTTCACCTAAGCTTAACCCACTTGTTTTCATGGTGATCAAGCATAAAAACAACAATAATGAAGATTGTAAGACAAAACAACAATTAACAACTCAACCCAAAACGAATTTAAGAAAATACAATAATATCCATGGCCTCAACCCTAGATGGAGGGTTCTAGCCACCAAATATTCAAAACCATGTTTATAGTAGTTTACTTACAAGAATAGATGAGAAAATATGAACCCCAGAGGAGTTCTCCAAGTGTCCTTCGCTCCTCCATTCAGTTTTTCTAGAATATCCTGTGTTAAATGATTTTAGAAGCTAAGGGTTCAATTTATACTATGCTGAAAAAATGCAAAATTTGGCCTGTGGTGGAACAGCTCCGTGTCATGAAGTTGAACGCCCTAATTGACTTCCGTGACATGGAGGTAATGCGTACCCTCACTGGAATGTGCCAAAAAATGCAATTTTCGGCCAAGCGTTGCAGCCGTTGGCAGCGTGCCACGGGCCCTATCGTGCAGGGTTCCAGTTATTGCATGTTTTCTTGTTGACTTTCACGTTTTTCTCTTGATTCCATTCCTCCACTTCCCAAAATCTTGAATTAGTTCCTCAAATGCATTATTAACCTTCAAAAACAAGGACTAATCATGTTGGTTAGTATATATTCTCATTTACATAAAATCACATGAGAATGTATATAAATAAGTAGATAAACAAGACTAAATTGAGTTATAAAGTAGCACTTGGGCATGAAATTATGCCCAAGATCACAACCCCACACTTAAAGCCTTGTTCGTCCTCGAACAAACTTTTCCATCTCATGCACATGAAGACTCACACATAGCTAATTTAGCAAGATAATTCAAGCTACGACTATAATGATTATTTAAGATAGCAAGTAAAAAATTGAGCATGCATGATTTAACCATTAAAATCAATTTTAACTATGTTAAGACTTCCTAACCTCAAGACTTTACTCTTAATCTTAGCAAACTCATGCAAATCAACTGTTTAATAAATCCAACATGAATTATATCCTTCATTAACCATGTGCCCTCACAACAAGAGAGTTACCCATTTTCACACGCAAATTTTTAAATCACAACATATATGGGTAAATTAATAGAATGACGCTCCCTCTCACAGAGAATTCACATGCATCATGTAATGACCCATAAGCTTGTCCTTAGTGTTTTACTCCACTAATTTAAGGATGTATGAACGTAAGATCAAGTAGGACCTAATGGGTGGTAATATAAGCTAAGGGACGGGTAGGTACTATTCTGGCCAGTAATGGTGGCTATCTCCCCAAGCGCTTTTAATACATCACACTTCCCTAAGGACATCTCTTTTCTTACTTCCTCCTCATTCTTTTCACTCTTGAATTTTCTCTTCTTGTTCCTATTTCTTTAAGCACACTCAGCTTATTAGTAAGGAGTACTTAAACAACTTTTTCATTCATTTATTTCTTACTCCCTACTAATACCACGACATTTTCAAACAAGTGCACCCTTGACCTTTCTCAACTTTTACAACTGCTACTTTTCCTTCTTTTTCATGCTTCTCACTCCTTCACTCTTTCGGATATTTTTTCCTTACGCGCTTAGGAGTTTTGGATCAAATTCAAGGCTAATGAAAGAAAAAGGATTAAGCTTATGTTGTAGCTATCAAAGAATAGGCTTAAGGCTCAATGGGGCTAACTAGGATTCAATATTCAAGGTAGGTAAGGCAAGGATTAAATATTTGGCTCATTCAATGAAATGCCTAAATCATTTCCTGCACTCTACATCCTTCATTTCGTTTTATCTACACACTGGGAGAGTTCTAGAAACTCCACAATAGAATGGAATATTCAAACATCTTACACACATACCACATGCTCAATTCAAGACACATTCAGCAGACTCTTAACTCAGCTAATCACAAAGATGCAAAATTAAGCTTTCAGCACATAAAGTCAAATTCAAGAACCTAGGTGTCTCAAAAAAAGTTATACACTTTTTGCATTCTTCAATACTAACCGCACTTGTATCTTACAATCATGTATAGCACATAACAAGAACATCAAGCCATCAATTATCTACGGGTTCAAAAACCACCCTATTGACTAATTTTTCTCAAGACGGCCGTCATCCATCCATCGTCGGAAACAGTCCCTAAATATGACTAAAAACATTATATATAAATAAAGAAACTTTTTATTCTTCGGTTCAAAGAACCCACGTCGGAAAAGAACTGAAAAAAGAAACCAACGGGTGGTGAGGTCATGCTCAACTCAAAATTCATTCCAATATGTATCAAGACCTACATTCACCAAAAATCATTAAGCACAGAATTTTTAAATTTCTATCACCCCACACTTAAATCATGCTTTGTCCTCAAAGCATCTAATCCAAATTCAAAAGGGTGAGAAACACTCCCTAAGGACATTAGGCCTAGCTAACAACATGTTTTTCTTTCTTTGAGCACGTGGGTATTCTACCACACACTTTTCCTCTTTCATGCTTCTTAGCTTCATCCTTTCTAGGTACTCAGATTTTCCCTGCATCTGTGCTTGAATCTCCACCAAAAACAACAACAAGATGAAAATAAACAAAATCACACAAATGCAAGAAATTAAAATGGTACCTGTGGTACCCTTGGGTTGCCTCCCAAGCAGCGCCTTACTTTACGTTGTGGCATGACGTATGAAATTTCACCACTTTTCCCTCCACTTTAAGGGTATGAATCTCACCCCTAATTTCTTCTCTAGTTTTCTACTATGCTCCAGGGGTGGTGGTGAAAAAATGAAAGGACCAAGCAGTAGATTTTGCCTCTTGCACTAATTGGCCCTTAAGTAAGTGAAGTCACTTTGTCTCTTAGATTCAGCAAATTTTAGAATATATGGGGCTTGTTCCTCCTCTAGACCTTTCTCTACAATCTTGGAAGACTCTATTTCTAGGTTGTGTACCATACTCAATGTCGAGAAATACTTTGAGTGGGGTACAATACAACTCAACTCTAAAAAAGCATTGTGCTTGACTTCCTTACTTGTGTACACCTTCTCCATATCAACATCTATCTCTCCATAAATGTCAAATGGTTGGTACTCTCTCTCTTCTTTCAAGAATGGATCGGCTATACATGTGAGACAATCATGGAGATTCTCGGGAGCTTCCAACAACTGAGCTTGTTTAAAGAACTCACTCTTTTCTTCTCCTTGTAGTCCCTCCTGAATATTGCATAAAATCATCACTTGAAAATCAGCAAGCTTCAGCTCCAGCCCTCATTTCCATGAACTTGTTGCTCATCATTTCTAGGGCCTCTCCATTTTCCTCTTGCTGAATTCTCAATGCTTCCATCTTCTCCTTCATTGCTTCTGTTTGCTCAAGACATGTTTTATCATGTTTTGTATCCGAGCTTGGCATTCCAAGTCCTCATTTTCATCATTCCTATATTAAGCAAAAACAACAGAAGGATCATAGTATGGGCTTGGGGGATGGGAACATGCATTTGGACAGCCATCCCAGTGGCCATCTTGACCTCCACATATTTTGCAAATTTATGCATTTGGGCAACCATTCCAATGGACATTTTGACCACCACATATATTACAAGTATTACAGTGTTGCCATAAGTGGGGTCCTCCGCAATTCAGACAAGATTCTCCAAAATATGAGTATCCACCATTTAAACCATTTGTATTCCATGATCTCATGTCAAGAAGGGTATCCAAAAAAAATCAAAAAGAATTAAAACAAATATCTACAAAAAAAATTTTTCGAAAATAAGACTAACAGAAGAATTCTTTTTCAACTCACTAATACGCCAGTCCCCAACAACGGCGCCAAAAAATTGATGCCCCCGCAAGTGTTCGGGTCGTACAAGTAATACAGTGGCCCTTTTTCAGAGTTGTATGTCGAACTCATAGGGACTGGACCAATTCAGCGAATTATCAAGTTCAAGTTTTAGTTAAGAGGTTAATTTTAGAAGTTTTAGATAATATGTAATTAAATGTTTAGGGTGGCACGAAATAATCTGGAAGCAATACAAAACAAAACTAGAGTTAAGGCCGGATAATCATGCAATGCTACAATTCGTAATGGGTTAAGTATGAAATTATCAATTGTTGTCTCACATATTTTGAATTGCATGTTCATGGTCTTCTGAACCTCTAAACACGACAAACTAGCTTCACAACTACATCGTTGAGCGAGGATGTCATTTATAGTTCGTGGGCTATTCACTACCTGGATGTGGTTTATGGAGTTTATGCCCTTGATTGGAGACTTCATACCTCCAACCATTTGACCAAACTTAGCTTCACAATTACTCTTACAAGTGGTAGAGTACAATTCTAAGTTGGTGTCTTTCTATCTTCCCATTTTATCAACCAAGCAAGGTAAATTAGGTATATTCCTATCCTAACCACAAATCTTATCAAAAGACAAGAACTTGCTTCCTACATTCAAATGTTCTTGGCTAGGGATTGCTCTTCCAAGCTTTCACCTAAGCTTAACCCACTTGTTTTCATGGTGATCAAGCATAAAAACAACAATAATGAATATTGTAAGACAAAACAACAATTAACAACTCAACCCAAAACGAATTTAAGAAAATACAATCATATCCATGGCCTCAACCCTAGATGGAGGGTTCTAGCCACCCATGTTTTTACAAATATTCAAAACCATGTTTATAGTAGTTTACTTACAAGAATAGATGAGAAAAGATGAACCCAAGAGGAGTTCTCCAAGTCTCCTTCGCTACTCCATTCAGTTTTTCCAGAAAATCCCGTGTTAAATGATTTTAGAAGCTAAGGGTTCAATTTATACTATGCCGAAAAAATGCAAAATTTGGCCTGTGATGGAACAACTCCGTGTCATAAAGTTGAACGCCCTAATTGACTTCCGTGACATGGAGGTAACGCGTACCCTCACTAGAATGTGCCAAAAAATGCAATTTTCGGCCAAGCGTTGCAGCCGTTGGCAGCGTGCCACGGGCCCTATCGTGCAGGGTTCCAGTTATTGCATGTTTTCTTGTTGACTTTCACGTTTTTCTCTTGATTCCATTCCTCCACTTCACAAAATCTTGAATTAGTTCCTCAAATGCATTATTAACCTTCAAAAACAAGGACTAATCATGTTGGTTAGTATATATTCTCATTTACATAAAATCACATGAGAATGTATATAAATAAGTAGATAAACAAGACTAAATTGAGTTATAAAGTAGCACTTGGGCATGAAATTATGCCCAAGATCACAACCCCACACTTAAAGCCTTGTTCATCCTCGAACAAACTTTTACATCTCATGCACATGAAGACTCACACATAGCTAATTTAGCAAGATAATTCAAGCTACGACTATATTGATTATTTAAGATAGCAAGTAAAAAATAGAGCATGCATGATTTAACCATTAAAATCAATTTTAACTATGTTAAGACTTCCTAACCTCAAGACTTTACTCTCAATCTTGGCAAACTCATGCAAATCAACTGATTAATAAATACAACATGAATTATATCCTTCATTAACCATGTGCCCTCACAACAAGAGAGTTACCCATTTTCACACGCAAATTTTTAAATCACAACATATATGGGTAAATTAATAGAATTACGCTCCCTCTCACAGAGAATTCACATGCATCATGTAATGACCCATAAGCTTGTCCTTAGTGTTTTACTCCACTAATTTAAGGATGTATGAACGTAAGATCAAGTAGGACCTAATGGGTGGTAATATAAGCTAAGGGACGGGTAGGTACTATTCTGGCCAGTAATGGTGGCTATCTTCCCCAAGAGCTTTTAATACATCACACTTCCCTAAGGACATCTCTTTTCTTACTTCCTCCTCATTCTTTTCACTCTTGAATTTTCTCTTCTTGTTCCTATTTCTTTAAGCACACTCATCTTATTAGTAAGGAGTACTTAAACAACTTTTTCATTCATTTATTTCTTACTCCCTACTAATACCACGATATTTTCAAACAAGTGTACCCTTGACCTTTCTCAACTTTTACAACTGCTACTTTTCCTTCTTTTTCATGCTTCTCACTCCTTCACTCTTTCGGATATTTTTTCCTTACGCGCTTAGGAGTTTTGGATCAAACTCAAGGCTAATGAAATAAAAAGGATTAAGCTTATGTTGTAGCTATCAAAGAATAGGCTTAAGGCTCAATGGGGATAACTAGGATTCAATATTCAAGGTAGGTAAGGCAAGGATTAAATATTTGGCTCATTCAATGAAATGCCTAAATCATTTCCTGCACTCTACATCCTTCATTTCGTTTTATCTACACACTGGGAGAGTTCTAGACACTCCACAACAGAATGGAATATTCAAACATCTTACACACATACCACATGCTCAATTCAAGACACATTCAGCAGACTCTTAACTCAGCTAATCACAAAGATGCAAAATTAAGCTTTCAGCACATAAAGTCAAATTCAAGAACCTAGGTGTCTCAAAAAAAGTTATACACTTCTTGCATTCTTCTATATTAACCGCACTTGTATCTTAAATCATGTATAACACATAACAAGAACATCAAGCCATCAATTAGCTACGGGTTCAAAAACCACCCTATTGACTAATTTTTCTCAAGACGGTCGTCATCCATCCATCGTCGGAAACAGTCCCTAAATATGACTAAAAACATTATGTATAAACAAAGAAACTTTTTATTCTTCGGGTCAAAGAACCCCCGTCGGAAAAGAACTGAAAAAAGAAACCAACGGGTGGTGAGCTCATGCTCAACTCAAAATTCTTTCCAATATGTATCAAGACCTACATTCACCAAAAATCATTAAGCACAAAATTTTTATATTTCTATCACCCCACACTTAAATCATGCTTTGTCCTCAAAGCATCTAATCCAAATTCAAAAGGGTGAGAAATACTCCCTGAGGCCTTTAGTCCTAGCTAAAAACATGTTTTTCTTTCTTTGAGCACGTGGGTATTCTACCCCACACTTTTTCTCTTTCATGCTTCTTAGCTTTATCCTTTCATGGTACTCAGACTTTCCCTGCATCTGTGCTTGAATCTCCACCAAAAACAACAACAAGATGAAAATAAACAAAATCACACAAATGCAAGAAATTAAAATGTGCCTATGGTACCCTTGGGTTGCCTCCCAAGCAGCGCCTTACTTTACGTTGCGGCACGACGTATGAAATTTCACCACTTTTCCCTCCACTTTAAGGATATGAATCTCACCCCCAATTTCTTCTCTAGTTTTCTACTATGCTCCATGGGTGGTGGTGAAAAAATGAAAGGACCAAGCAGTAGATTTTGCCTCTTGCACTAATTGGCCCTTAAGTAAGTGAAGTCACTTTGTCTCTTAGATTCAGCAAATTTTAGAATATATGGGGCTTGTTCCTCCTCTAGACCTTTCTCTACAATCTTGGAAGACTCTATTTCTAGGTTGTCAGCCAAACTCAATGTCGAGAAATACTTCGACTGGGGTACAATACAGCTCAACTCTAAAAAAGCATTGTGCTTGACTTCCTTACTTGTGTACACCTTCTCCATATCAACATCTATCTCTCCATAAATGTCAAATGGTTGGTACTCTCTCTCTTCTTTCAAGAATGGATCGGCTATACATGTGAGACAATCATGGAGACTCTCGGGAGCTTCCAACAGCTGAGCTTGTTTAAAGAACTCACTCTTTTCATCTCCTTGTAGTCCCTCCTGAATATTGCATAAAACTGTCACTTGCAAATCAGAGCAAGCTTCAGCTCCAGCCCTCATCTCCATGAACTTGTTGCTTATCATTTCTAGGGCCTCTCCATTTTCCTGTTGTTGAATTCTTAATGCTTCCATCTCCTCCTTCATTGCTTCTGGTTGCTCAAGGACCTGTTTTATCATGTTTAGTATCCGAGCTTTGCATTCCAAGTCCTCATTTTCATCATTCCTATATTCAGCAAAAACAACAAAAGGATCATAGTAGGGGCTTGGGGGATGGGAACATGCATTTTGATAGCCATCCCAGTAGCCATCTTGACCTCCACATATTTTCAAGTGTATGCATTTGGGAAACCATTCCAATGGCCATTTTTACCACCACATATATTACAAGTATTACAGTATTGCCATAAGTGGGGTCCTCCGCAATTCAGACAAGATTCTCCAAAATATGAGTATCCACCATTTAAACCATTTGTATTCCATGATCTCATGTCAAGAAGGGTATCCAAAAAAAATCAAAAAGAATTAAAACAAATATCTACAAAAAAAATTTTTCGAAAATAAGACTAACAGAAGAATTTTTTTTCAACTCACTAATACGCCAGTCCCCAACAACGGCGCCAAAAAATTGATGCCCCCGCAAGTGTTCGGGTCGTACAAGTAATACAGTGGCCCTTTTTCAGAGTTGTATGTCGAACTCATAGGGACTGGACCAATTCAGCGAATTATCAAGTTCAAGTTTTAGTTAAGAGGTTAATTTTAGAAGTTTTAGATAATATGTAATTAAATGTTTAGGGTGGCACGAAATAATCTGGAAGCAATACAAAACAAAACTAGAGTTAAGGCCGGATAATCATGCAATGCTACAATTCGTAATGGGTTAAGTATGAAATTATCAATTGTTGTCTCACATATTTTGAATTGCATGTTCATGGTCTTCTGAACCTCTAAACACGACAAACTAGCTTCACAACTACATCGTTGAGCGAGGATGTCATTTATAGTTCGTGGGCTATTCACTACCTGGATGTGGTTTATGGAGTTTATGCCCTTGATTGGAGACTTCATACCTCCAACCATTTGACCAAACTTAGCTTCACAATTACTCTTACAAGTGGTAGAGTACAATTCTAAGTTGGTATCTTTCTATCTTCCCATTTTATCAACCAAGCAACGTAAATTAGGTATATTCCTATCGTGACCACAAATCTTATCAAAAGACAAGAACTTGCTTCCGACATTCTCATGTTCTTGCCTATGGATTGCTCTTCCAAGCTTTCACCTAAGCTTAACCCACTTGTTTTCATGGTGATCAAGCGTAAAAACAACAATAATGAAGATTGTAAGACAAAACAACAATTAACAACTCAACCCAAAATGAATTTAAGCAAATACAATCATATCCATGGCCTCAACCCTAGATGGAGGGTTCTAGCCACCCATGTTTGTACAAATACTCAAAACCATGTTTATAGTAGTTTACTTACAAGAATAGATGAAAAAAATGAAGAAAATATGAACCCAAGTGGAGTTCTCTTAGTCTCCTTCGCACCTCCCTTCAGTTTGTCCAGAAAATCCCGTGTTAAATGATTTTAGAAGCTAAGGGTTCAATTTATACTATGCTGAAAAAATGCAAAATTTGGTCTGCGGTGGAACAGCTCCGTGTCACGGAGCTGAACGCCCTAATTGACCTTCGTGACATGGAGGTAACGTGTACCCTCACTGGAATGTGCAAAAAAAATGCAATTTTCGGCCAAGTGTTGCCATGTTGGCAGCGTGCCACGGCCCCTATCGCGCAGGGTGCCAGTTATTGCATGTTTTCTTATTGACTTTCACGTTTTTTATCTTTATTCCATTCCTTCACTTCACAAAATCATGAATTAGTTCCTCAAATGCATTATTAACCTTCAAAAACAAGGACTAATCATGTTGGTTAGTATATATTCTCATTTACATAAAATCACATGATAATGTATATAAATAAGTAGATAAACAAGACTAAATTGAGTTATAAAGTAGCACTTGGGCATGCAATTATGCCCAAGATCAATGCTCACTAGAGTTGAGTGAGGTCCCAGATAAGACACCCGATGGTTCATGAATTGGAACCGGTTATCCGCTGGTGTCTCCGTCAATTCCAGAATGGTGCTCAGGCGTATAACTGTCCAACAAGGAAAAAGAGATAAAAAGTTCCCTACTTTTAAGGATATAAATAGCAGAAAAAGTACTTTGTACTTATATATACACAGAAGGAGAGATAGAAACAGAGATATTGAGAGAGAGCAAAGCATATATCACATCATTGTTTCCCTTTTGAGCTGGAGAACATTCTCTTAGTAGAGATAGGGAGATTTTGATTGGTAAATTTGGAAAAAGTAATCTATTTTATTTCTTCCTTATAATACTAAGTTTCAGCCATTGTTGGAGACTATTTTGTGCATTTGATTTTACTACTCTTGCTATTAAATTCAATGAAGTTATTGATGAATGTGCTTTTGAATTTCTTAATCATCATTAGCTAAATCATTAACTAGAGGTGTGTAATGATGAATACTTAATTAGAGTGGGTATTGCTAGAGTCATCTTCATGTTGTGAAAATAAGTGTAAATATGTTAGATTCTCTTCAATCCATAAAGGAAGATCTATTGATTGTGATATGGGTCTATTTATTCTTGCTTGATTGTTGCTTGTAATAGAATAATTAAGTATTGAAAAAAAAATTTAATAGTAGGTATGGATAAGAGATTGTGAAATCGGGCTAGAAATAGCTGAAATTGTATTCTCATTCCTTATTAGCAGCTAATAGCTAGAAATTAGTGCAGCTACTAATCCAAATTGAATCAGGTTGAGCTAAATCGTGGCTAGAGTTTTGTCGAGGTAATTAAAAGGCTGAAAAGCTGTAATTACCCACTTCTCGAGATTATTTACACTTGTTAAACTCATAAGATAACCTAGCATGTCTCGATCTATTTAGTATTTCATCTATGCCACACCTCTAGTCTTTCACACTCTTGTTGACAACTTTGCTGATCTTTCTATTTCATTCCACTCAATCAAAAAATACAATTCACTGCAAATTTTAGTCCCCCCAATTTTATTTGTTTTTATATTAACTCTATGTGGTGCAAGCTAATTTCAATTTCTCAACCGACACATGTAACTATACTTCCCTAGTCCTCGTGGGACTCGACCCCGACACTCACTAGGTTACTTGTTTTGATACATCGGCCGTGTATATTTTTTGCATGAAGGATATATTTTGGACGTTACCAAGTCATTCTAAGACATTTTTTGAAATTTTCCTGCTGATCGTATTTCCACTCCTGAATGTAGTCTTAGGAATTTTTGGGGTGTTATATTATCTCCCTCTCGGGAACATTTGTCATTGAATGTGGATTAAGCATACCAAAAGGTTAGGGAAATGAACTGCAATCCCAAATATTGAACATCTGAAGTTGAAAACTAACAGAGTGACTGACTCTGGACATGAAACACATAACAGGACGGAATTCACGAAACATACATGCATGCTAAGACATGAAAGGAACTGACATGCATGAACTTTACAGGAAACTATATAGAGTTCTAAGGATGGAATTTATTACTTAAGTCAGAATGGAACTGGAAGGGAATAGATGTTGGTATTTAGCCATTATATCTTCTTTGGCTTCCGTATGTAGCTCCCTCAATAAGTTGAATCCTCCATAAAACCTTTACCAAGGCTACTTCCTTATTTCTCAACTTTTGACATATCAGGGACTAAGATTCCCTTTCTTTTAAAACCTAATCACTCCCTTCTTGGGAGATACCATAAGAAATACCCAATCATCAACATCAAACTCAAGTTCTCTCCGTCTAACATCCGCATAGGATTTCTGATGACTCTGAACTATTTTTAGTCTTCCTCTAATAAGATGGACTTTATCCATATCCCGATGAACTTAATCTAGACCTATCAACATAGCCTCACCTACCTTGAACCATCCAATAGGATATCTATATCTCCGCCTGTAAAGAGTCTTAAATGGAGCAGCCTGAATGCTGAGTGATAACTGTTATTATCAGAAAACATAATGAGAGGAAACTGATCATCTTAACTACCCTTGAAATCAATCACACCTTCTCTCCAGATGTCCTCAAGAGTTTCAATAGTCTACTTGGCCTGACCATATGTCTACGGGTTAAAAGTCGTGGTAAGCTTCACCTGAGTACCTCTATCTGAGATGATGGACAAAGGGAATCCATGCAGTTGAACTAATTCTCGAATATACAATCTAGAATAATCCTTAGCTGAATAGGTAGTTTTGACCAGTAGGAAGTGGGATGATTTAGTCAACTTGTCTGCAACCACCCATATAGAGTCATATTGTCAATGTGTACAAGGTAAACCTGTAATGAAGTCCATGTTGATCTATTACCACTTCCATGTAGGAATACTAATATCTTGAAGCACACCCCCAGGTCGGTTATGCTAAACCTTTACTTTCTTGCAATTTGGACACTTAGCTACGAACTCTGCTATGTCCTTCTTCATTCCATTCCACCAATAAAATTCCCATAGGTCACGGTACATCTTGGTTTCCCCTATGTGGATATAATACTGAGAGATATGAGCCTCGCCCAACATCCATTCTCTCAAGTCAAAAATTGGCACGCACAATCGACCATGGTATAAGAGTACACCATCCCCCCCTTGGGAGAAGACCTCCACCTTCTGATTTTGGACAACTTCTTTTAGCTTTACCAATCTAGGATTCGCGTCTTTCCTAGCCTTGTCCTCAGTCACAAATGACGATTCTGACCTATTCTGAACAATGACAACACCATCTATCGAGTCAACAAGGCAACCCCCTAAATGAGCAAGCTGATGCACATTCTTCACCAACTCCTTCCTTCCATCCTCAACGTGAGACACACTCTCCATGAACAGCCTACTAAGAGCATCTTCCACTATATTGGCCTTTTCTAGATGATAAAAGACACTCATTTCATAGTCCTTGAGAAGCTCTAGCCACCTCCTTTGTTTCAAATTTAGGTCCTTGAGTAAACACATATTGAAGGCTCTTGTGATATGTGAACACATCCACATGCACCCCATACAAGTAGTGCCTCCAATTCTTCAACGCCAAAACCACCGCTACCAACTCTAGATCATGCGTTAGATAACTTTTTTTATGAGTCTTAAGCTATTAAGATGAATATGAAATGACTTTACCATGTTGCATCAACACAAAACCAAGAACAACCCTAGAGGCATTAAAATACACAACGAAACCATATGTGCCCTCTAGTAGGGTCAATACTATGGTGAAATGTGTGGAGTCTTTAACTCCTGAGAACTCTTCTCATAGGAACCTAATCATTGAAATTTAACCTTCTTCTGGGTCAACTTAATCAACGGTGCTAAAATGGATGAAAATCCCTTTAAAAACCTCCTATAGTAGCCAGCTAAACCCATTAAGCTCCTAATATCCGAAGGACTAGGTATAGGCTAATTCCTCATCGCCTTTATCATTTGAGAGTCCACCTGTGCACCCTCGCTAGATACCATACGGCCGAAAAATGCTATTGAGTTCAGCCTAAACTCACACTTGTTGAATTTAGCAAACAACTAGCGATCGTTGAGAGTCTGCAACATAATCCTCAAGTGAGCGACATGCTCTTCCTTGCTCCGAGATTATATGAGAATATCTTCTATAAAGACAATCACGATTATATCCAAAAACTGCTTGAATATCCTATTCATCAAATCCATAAAACCTACAAGAGAATTCGTTAGTCCAAAACACATAACTACGAACTCATAGTGACCATACCGAGTCCTGAAGGCTGTCTTTGGGATGTTACTCTCTATAACTTTGAGTTAATAATAGTCGGATCTGAGGTCTATCTTTGAGAAGCACTTAGCACCCTGAAGTTGGTTAAACAAGTCATCAACTCTCAGGAGGGGATACTTGTTCTTGATTGTGACCTTGTTCAACTGCCGATAATCAACGCACATCCTAAGGGAACCATCATTCTCCCGAACAAAGAGAACTGGAGTGCCCCACGGGGATTACAAGGCCTGATGAAACCCTTATCTAGGAGATCTTTCAATTACTCTTTCAAATCCTTTAGCTCAGCTGGAGCCATTCTGTAAGGAGGAATGGATATAGATTGCATATAATGGAGAAGGGCGATACCAAAGTCAATCTCCCGCTCAGGAGGGATTCGTAGAAGATCATCAGGAAACACCACTGTATACTCACAGACTATAGGAACTGACTGAAAAGTTGGGACCTTGGTCTTAGATTTTTTAAATCGAACTAAATGGTACACATAGCATTTAGATATCATCTTCTTAGCCTTGGTATAGGAAAAAAACCAACCAATAGACACAGCTGAATTACCCTTTCATTCTTGGACAGGCTCACCCATAAATCAAAATTTTATCGTACGGGTTCTACAATTTACTGAGGCATAGCATGCATGCAACCAAACCATATAAAAAATAACATTAAAATTTGTCATATGTAACTCTGCTAGGTCAGCTAAGGTGACTTTCTAAAGAACTGTGATAGGGTATTTTCTGTACACCTATCGAGCTGTAACTGAGTCACGGACTAAAGAAAAAACTGAGAAGGGTTCTGATGGGATTTCGGGATTGACTTCGAAGCTAATAGCAAAATTAGGAGTCACAAAACATAGGTAGCCCATATATCTAATATTGCATGCATATCAACATGGAATACTCATAACATACCAGTGACCACATCGCGCTAAACCTCTTGCTCCCGACGAGATAATACTGCATAAAATCTTTTCTAATGCTGGCCACCACCTGCACTAGTTGATACACCCTGATGAGCTGAGTGTGCTGGTGGAGCTGCGGAATTGGTGGCTAGGTCACGATCTCTACTACGACCCTGTCTGGCTTAAGGGAAGTCTCTAAGCAATTTTTTGGTCTTCCCATATCCAAAGCACATGACTAAACTCACTAGCACTCTCCTGTGTGCCTCCTATCACATCTCCCGTAAACTGGACTGCTGGGCTCTCCTGGCATACTCCCCTAACCTACAGAGCCTGATGCTCTACCCCTATGATCATGCCTAAATATGGATGGAACACTAGCGAACGATGTCACTAGGGTTGACGACCTCTAGTGAAACTGATGGTGATGTCCTCCACTGGACCTCTACTGGAACTATCCATAACTCCTTGTCCTAGCCCACTTGACCTCTCTCTCCTTCTCCTTTGTTTGATCTGCATCTATATGTTGGGAATATATGTCCAACTGCGAGAAATCTAGGTCACTGTTCAACATAGCCATCCGGTACTCCTTGATCAGCGAATCTGATACTACATTCACAAGCTGCTCATATAAGCCCTCTGATCCAAAGATACTTAGATAATCAGATAAACTCCACAACATACTCTTGGATAGTCTTTTAGTACTACGTCAACTTGACGAACTCTACTGCCTTTGCCTCCCTCAACTCTCAAGAGAAAAACCTATCCAAGAACGCAATCGCACACTCATCCCAACTCACTGGAATTGCTCCCACTACTCCCACTGGTAGTATCATATGTAAGCAACTCCCTTCAACTGATAGGAAGCTAAGTCTGCACTCTCCTCTATGATCACCCCCATAATCTAGATAATCTTTTACACCTCCTCAATAAACTCATATGGGTCATCATCCACCTTCAACCCAAGGAGCTAAGGTGGGTTTTTCTTGAGAAAGTCTCAAACTCTAGCCGCTGCTACATTCCCAATATAAGGTACATGGGCCACTGCCTACTTATTGACTTAAGCAGTCATAGCCTGTGCCAACATTAGAAATGCCGCTCTAAACTCGATATGAGTGACCTGCTTGGACAAAGGATCTACTAGTGCTTGCGGGCTGGCTGGTGCCTATCTTCATTTCCATTATCATTGCCATTTCCATTACTACTCTTTCTACTATTTACTCGACATGGAGGCATATATCTACAAACACGTATAGCATGAGTTCGAAGGATAGAGATATACTTCATCGCACAACATAGATCATGAAATAAGGGAAATTTCCTAAAATATCTTGTAGCCTCTTCCCCATAAGTGTGGCATGCTTCTCACCCATGGAAAAGACTCTACTTAACGTGGATTTTAGAAACCCTCGAACACTCTAAGCCTTTTCTCCGATACCAAGTTTGTCACGATCCAAGCTAGGACCCTAGACCGAGACACAGGACCTAGAAATACGAATGGCTCCAAGTCAACCCATGACATGAAGACAGCAACAAAAGAGCATATATTAAAGAAGAAACTGAAAATTTAAAAATGAATAAGTGGAAGTCTAAATAATATAACATATATAAAACAATAACATCACATTACTACATCTCAAGCTGAACATGCTAGTCTATGTCTAAAAGGCCTCTACTATGAGATGCTAGGACAAGCTCCCCGCTATCTCCAAGTATGAAACAAAATCACAACATTAAACTAAAATGATAGATGCCCTCGAACAATGAGGACTCACACAAGGCAGTGCTAGACCAAGTAGAAAAAGGAAGCGAGCTAGCGATGAGATTGAACTGGATCACCTGAACCTATTGCATAAAATGATATAACATAGAGTATGCAGTCAGTAATTTGAATTTATTAAGTATGTAAGGTAAGTAAAATATCCTTAGCAAATGTTAACTTAAATCATGCATATAACTATAAGTCATTAGGTCATGAGAGTAAGGACTGCATAATGAAAATATAATCTGAGACATACATAGTCATAACATGATTATCATATCTTAATATAGTGACTCAAGGTTAGAAATAGAAATCATATGACTTGTTATAGATGAATTATTAAGTAAAAGCTCATAAATTGATCATTGGGTCAAATCTGCTATAAAACATAATATCATAAGTCATAAACATAAGTAACTAAAATCATGAGGAATAATGGGAGACTCTTCATAACTAACAACATCATGATAGAGATTACCTAATTTCCCAACTATCACACTCAAGTGGGCAGAGCCATCCAAAACCTTGCTAAGGCTAAGGACGATATCATGATAGTGATATCAAGCTAAGGCCCCTTGTGGTAGGGGAAAACTCTCTTGAGAGGTCCTAAAAATATATATATACCTAAATTAACACGTAATTCTAAGAACGAAAAACCTTGGAACTCGAAGCCTACTCGGTGCTAGACACTACTGCCAAAAACATGCATAGTGCTCCCATCGTTTTTCTATGAAGCTAAAATCATAATTACATGCATTGTATGAAATCTGAACATTGGGAGTCTTTACTCCAAAACATATCATAAGCTGTATGGGGAGTCTTGACTCCAAAACATATGATAAGTGATCTTATTAGCGTTGGCTAAATCTTGACAACATACTTAATTTGTGTGAGCTTGCCCATATCATAAAATTTTCATACTTGAAAAAGAATTCATAAGTCAAAATCATGGATTCATACATGGTAAATTTATAAACATCAATTCATGCTATATTCTCATAATATTTGAAATCATGAATCATAAGCTTGACTTTTCATAAAACTTGCATAATAGGGCATAATTTCTAATAACTTGAAATCATCAATTTATAATAAAATTGTGTATAAAATCTTCCCATTAAACTCAAAACATGCTTGAAACATGAGGAGATTAGACCCATAAACATATCGTAGAGAAAATCATAAAATTGGGTTAAAACCCTGTAGAACCATATACTTGAATCAAAAACTTGAATTCATGAACTTGAGAAGAAATTTGGACATGAGAACTAAATGGAACTATCATTCATAGCCCTACATACTGGGTAGACTGATTCTCGAACATTCCTTTAAATTCCAAGAGAATTGGGGAACAAATTGATGGATTTCTAACTTGATCTTGAAGTGGGTTCTCAAAACTTTGCATGCATGGGACCCTAATGATTTGAGATAGGCTAAGCCCTCTTAAAACACTCTTTTTAGGGATTAAAACGTCATAGACTAGGAATTAGGATCTTAGGATATATAAAAATACCATTAACGATTTCACAGGAAAATGTCACGACCCGAGTCTATACCCTGGATGAGACACGGTACTTGGTGCCACCAGTGACCCCAAGACAACCCATGGTCTATCATTACACTGGTAAACTGAGTAAACATAAGAGGATGCTTTAAATAAATAAAACCATTTAAGGAAAACTGATTTGACAAGAGTCAATACATCTGAGAGACAATACTGAACATCTATGTCTATTTTTGAAAGACGACTATTAAATGATGAGTTGCTGGTACAAGCCCCCAGCTAAATCTAAAAATCTGATTGTAAAGAACTAACTGAATATAAATATAGTTGTCGAAAGGTGATGACTCACCAAAAGCTATTGCTGATATCATTTGAGGGATCTACTGACGATACTGGGACTAAGAACCTGCGCCTATCTCATGATACAATACAACATAGAAGGTATGCGTCAGTACTTTGAATGTACTGAGTAAGTGAGATATAATAAGCATAAAAGAATAAGTATCTGAACTGAAATGACATGAAATGACCAATTGAAATATTGAAAGCTGATACAATTGAAATATATCTGATATGGTCAATAATGACCTTGGCTGATGGTCATAGATATGTACTGGATCTGAGATACTGAACTGAGCTAAACTAAACTGAACTGAATTGAATTGAACTATATTGACTAGTAGGAGAGTGTATAACTAACATATAACCACGTGAACCAAATGTGGAGTTTGATGTATATGCCCCATCGATAGGACCCAATATACCTTGCCAGGGTATAAAGGCATGAACTGGATGATCATAAATCTGGGGTCTGACGGGCCAAGTAACCTACGGTAGCAAAAAAGTTCTGGGAACCTGGGTTCACTTGAACCTTAGCCTTCTCGGTGCTAAGTCCTAGTCCCACTGTATAGTCCTAATATGACTACTAAGCTGATAGCTCGAAGCTGGGGCCCAAGACTAAGTCATTAATACTTATTTGGAAGTTCTCCGAGAGTCATATCAGACCAGATAACTATAACTAATGTTCTAAGACTGGCCAGAGCTACTTATCTATAAGCGTTATAACCGTCTAAAGAACAAACTGAAACTGATACTGGTGGTTCCAAGACTAGTCAGATCAGCTTATATGGATGCATCGTAACCGTCTACAGAACTAACTGATAACTGAGAATTGATAACAGGGAGGCATTATTGATACCTCAAGAATTGACTATAGTCATACTAATTAGTTGATATTTTTGAAAGATACTGAAGAGAATAACATCATGAATAAAATTGAGCTATCATGCAACTGACTCAGCATTTAACGGATAATAATAACATGGAATTTCCAACACTATTAGAGTCAAACAACATTATGTCTATACAATTATGCAAGACCCTAGTAACTACACTTATAGAATTAGGGCTAAAGTCACTTTCAGGAAAACAAGTATCAACATGATTATTAGATAGTGGAAATACAGTAACGAATAGTATGAAACACATTTCACATGATTTAAGCGGAACATGACCAAAAAATTCCTCTAGTTCGAATATCTTAGGGCTTAGAACTGATAAGAGAATTTATATGGATTTTGGGGCACAAGGGAAGAACAATTCCCTTGCTAAATTCTCACATACCTGGTGTAGAAATCCCAAAAAAAAAACCTTGGGATGTTGAGAAGAAAAGTTCAATGCCCCAGCATTGCCCTGAGTAGTCTGTCTGAGAGTTCTTCGTACTGAGTCTGAGTGTTGAGAGAGCAATGGGAGGAATATGTCAATCACTACTTTAATTCTCTCCTAAACGTTCCTAAAATCATAGTTAAGGGATTAAAAAGATGGGAAGTTACTAAAATAACCCTGGAAGAAAATTTTTGAAAACTTCCCCATCAGGGACCAATAGGTCACACAACGAGTCATTGGTTGATACTTGATACCACGACTCGTTGGGACCAGTCGTCGGTCCTGGGCATGAAACTTGGGCTTGCGGGAAACTGGAATTTAGGGGGACCACGACTCATTGGATGAACCAACGGGTCATCGGTACCTCCCGTGGACACTAGTGACGTGCCTGATTCGCGCGTCCGCAAGTGTACGGGTCGTGCAAGTAATATAGTTGCTCTTTTTAAGAACCGGATTGTTGAAGCCACAGGGACTGGACCCATTTCTCTAACTATCCATTTCTATTGTGATCTTAAATACCTCAAGTGTTGGTTATAGACATTTTCGATTGAGATTAATTAAGTCTAAGTTTGGGTCAACGAAATATTCTGAAATCACTCTAGGAGCAACATAGAGTTAAAACCAATTAATCATGCGATCCTACGATTTGCAATGGGTTAATCATGGAACAATCAATTGTTATTTCACATAATTATAATTGCATGTTTATGGTCTTTCGAGCCTCTAAACACGGCAATCTAGCCTCACTGCATCATTGTGAGCGAGGAGTTTAATTTTCTAGTCGCGGGCAATCAATTATGTTGTGGTTTACGGGGAAACAATTAGGGACTTTCGTGCGTCTAACCATTTAACTCAACTTAGCCTCACAACTACTTCTTCGAGTGGTGATGTGACATCCCAAGTTGGTCTTTCATAACCCCCGTGTGTCAACCAAGCACGGTGTTAGGTATATTTCTATCCTGACACAAAAATCTCTCCCGAGATACAAACATGCTCCTTACATTCTCATGTCCTGACCTAGGTAATGCTTTCTCAAGCTATTACTCAAGCTAAAAAATATGCTTTCATGGTGATCAATCATAAAAACAACCAACAATCTAGAATGCAAGACGGAAACAACAATCAATAACTTAATTCCAAAACAAATTTATAAAAGCACAATCATAATTCATGGCTTCAACCCTAGAGGAAGGGTTCTTGCCATTCATGTTCGTAAAACTACAATTAACTAATATTAAACTAACATACTTACATGAATTTGGTAGATGAGAAGGGAATTTGATAAACCCTAGATGAGTTCTCCCACTTCTCCCTTCACTCCTATGTGGTTTTTCAGAATAAAATCGTGACCAAATGATTTTAGGAGCTAAGGGTCCTATTTATAGTAAATGGAAAACGTGCATAATTTAGCCTGAGAGGGAACGGCTCCGTGTCACGGAGTGCATCGCAGAGCACTGCCTCCGTGACACGGAGACAACGCGAAAGCTCTCTGGAAATTGCCTCAGGAAACCAAGTTTCCGAGGGTTGCCGCGCTGGCCAACGTGGCACGCTGCCCATGCAGCGCATTGGCAAGCTGCTGTCGCGCAGGCTGCCTAGCGTGACACGGCGCTGCCGCGCTGGTTCTCTGCCTCCTGCTGCCTGCTGCTGCCTTTCCTCGTGTGCTTGGCAAGGGCGTGGCATGGCGCTGGGCGCGGCACACGCACAGCGTGGCACGCTGCCTGGCGCGGCCAGCCTTGCCAACGCATGCCCCTTGTCGACTTTTCGCCACTTGCTTCCACTTCATTCCTTCCTTTCACCAACTTGTGAATTAGTTCCTCAAATGCATTATTAACCTACAAAACAAGGACTAATCATGTTGGTTAGCACATATATTCACATTTATATAAAATCACATGAGATTATGTAAAATAACTTAGATAAACAAGACTATATTAAGGTATAAAGCGTATCACGGGCATGCTATTTTGCCCGTGATCACAACCCCACACTTAAAGCCTTGTTCGTCCTCGAACAACATTTTACAAATCATACATATGGAGACTCCCACATAACTAATTTGGCAAGATAATTCAAGCTACGGCTATAATGATTACATATGATAACAAGCTAAAGGTAGAGCATACACAATTTAATCACCGAGATGAAATACAACAATGCTAAGACTTCCTAACCTCAAGAATCGACTCTCGATCTTAGCAAACTCATGCAAATCAACTGAGTAAGAAATCCCACATGAATTATGTCCTTCATTCAACATGTGCCCTCACGGAAGGAGAGTTACCCAATCACACGCAAAAATCATTTTTACATCACAACATGTGTGGGTAAATAAATAGAATTACACTCACTCTCACAAAGAATTCACATGCATCATGTAATGACCCATAAGCTTGCCCTTAGTGTTTTATTCCACTCATTTAAGGATGTGTGAATGTAAGATCAAGTAGGACTTAATGGGTTGTAATGTAGGCTAAGGGACAGGTAGGTACTATTATGGCCAGTAATAGTGACTATCTTTCCTAAACGCTTTTAATACATGACGCCCTCCTTACGAACTTCCCTTCCCTTACTTTACCTTTTTCTCCTTTCATCTTTCTTGTTCCTCTTATGTTCCCCCATTTCTTTAGACAATTTTAACTTATTAGTAAGGAGTTCTATAAATAGTTTTTCATTAATTTGTTTTCTTGCTCCTTACTAATAATCACCCATTTTCACACAAGTGCACCTTTGTCCTTTTCTCACTTCTACAACTTGCTACTTTTCCTTTCTTTTCATTCTTCTCACTCCTTTACTCCTTCGGATTTTTTTCACTCAAGCGATTAGGAATTTTGGATCAAGTTCAAGGCTAATGAAAGAAAAAGGATTAAGCTTATGTTGCAGCTATCAAAGAATAGGCTCAAGGCTCAACAGGGCTAACTAGGATTAATTTCTCAAGGTAGGTAAATCGAGGGATAACAATTGGTTCATTCAAAGAAATGCCTAAATCATCTCCTACAATTCACATCCTTCATTTCGTTTTATACACACACCAGGCAAGTTCTAGACATTTCATAATAGCACAGAATACTCAAAAACCTTACACTCACGGCACATGCCCAAATCAAGACACATTCAGCAGACTCTTAACCCAGCTAATCACAAGAATTCAGAATTAAGCTTCAAACATATTGAGTCAAATTCAAGAGCCTAAGTGTCTCAAACAAGGTTATACACTTGCATGCTTTACACTGAACATACTTGCATCTTATAATCACGTATAGCACATAACAAGAACATCAAGCACCACTTAGTTATGGTTTCAAAAACCAATCACCTACCGACTAATTTTCCTCAAGACGGTCGTCATCCATCCATCGTCGGAAACAGTCCCTAACTATGACTAAAAACACTATATACAGACAAAGGAAAGAAAAAAATAAAATTTTTATTCTTCGGTTCAAAGACCCCCCGTCGGAAAAGAACCGAAAAGAAAAACCAACGGGCGATGAAGTCATGCTTACTTCACAAAAATTTTCAAATTTTTCAAAAGCATTACATTCACCAAAAATCGTTAAGCACATCAAAAATTTTTGAAATTTCCCTTGAAATTTCCCTCACCCCACACGTAAATCATGTTATGTCCTCATAGCATCAAATTAAAAGTTAACAAGGGTGAGAAATACTCCCTGAGGCCTTTAGCCTAGCAAATAGCATGCTTTTCTTCAGTTTTGCACAAGTGTGTGTTGACCCCACACTTTTTATCGTCCATGCTTTTTAGCTTCATCCTCCACGGGTACTCAGACTTCCCCTCCATCTGTGCTTAACTTCCACCAGAAACAACACAAGATGAAAAATAAATAAAATCAACACAAATGCCAGAAATTAAAATGGTACCTGTGGTACCCTTGGGTTGCCTCCCAAGTAGCGCCTTATTTTACGTCGTGGCCCGACGTGGACTATCCTTTTCAGGACATCCTCATACCTGGGTTCTCTTTCGAGAACCATGTCCTTTTCTTTTGTTGTTTAGAGGAAACAGCCTCCACTCTGTTCCTCTCTTTCTCCAACTTCTTCTCTATTTGAAGCCCTCTATCAGACTTGGTCTGAACACTTGTTATTGCCTTCGGCCCTACACCTGTGGAATCCTCCACCCCACACGTATCCTCTGCCAACACACTAACCTGGCAAAGGTTTCTGTAGTGTGCAGATGGGTTCATTTCTTGGTAAACGCGGAAGATTTCTTCTTCATCCTCAACCCTCATTGTCAGGGTCCCTGCTTTTAAATCAATCACCGCTCCTCCAGTGGCCAAAAATGGCCGTCCCAAGATCAGGGGTACCTGGCCATCAACCTGAAAATCTAAGACAATAAAATCAGTAGGTATAATGAACTTACCTACTTTGATGAGAAGGTCCTCTATTATTCCATCAGGTGTCACTCGCGACTTGTCAGCCAGCTGCAGCATCAACCTTGTCGGCCTCGGTTTTCCCAACCCCAGGGTGTTGAATAAGGATAGGGGCATTAGATTAACTGCCGCCCCCAAGTCACATAAAGCTCGTAGCACCTCAGCTTTACCAATTTGTATGGGGAGGGTAACACTCCCTGGGTCTTTGAGTTTCTTTGGCATTTTGCTCAATACCCTGTAACTGCACTCCTCAGTCAGTGCTACCGTTTGGACATCCACCAATCTCACTTTGTTCGCCATCAGGTCCTTCAAGTATTTAGCATACTTGGGCATTCCCTGCAAAACATCAAGAAGAGGCAAATTTATGTGAAGTTCTCTGAAGCTCTCAAAGAACTTTTTGAAGCATTCCTCTTCCTTGCTCTTTCTGAATTTCTGAGGGAATGGTGGTGGTGGTCTTTGTGCTGGCTGCAATGGAAGTCGTGCATTTTGTTGCCCCGCACTCTGATTATCTCCCATGTTGATGGATGGTCCTGGTCTAACCAACTCCGGCTGCACCTCTTTGCTCAGTTCTTTTGGCACTGCATCAGCTAATTGCCTACCGCTTCTCAGACTGATGGCATTGATCTGCCGGGGGTTAGAATCTGTGTCGCTTGGTAATCCCCCTTGCGATCTCATGTTTTGAGCAGCTGCTATCTGACCCACTTGTTTTTCAAGATTTCGGGTGGCTACTTGCTGATTCTTTAAGTTTGTTGCCATCCTCGCCTGATTTTCCACTAACTGAGTCTGGGTCTCCATAATTTTCTCCAATGTTTCCTCAATGTTGCTACTCAATTGCCCATCATTCTGCCTATTCTGCTGATACTGCTACTGTTGAGGTTGCATAAAATTCTGCTTTTGGTTTCCACCCCAAGAAAAATTCGGGTGGCCCTGCCAATTTCTGTTGTAACTGGTTTCAAAATTCTGATTGTTGCACTGCACATTACTAACAAAATTGACTGACTCCGGATTGGCTCCACAAGATTCTGCATGGTGCCCATTATTACCACAAATTTCACACCAACTAGGAGCTTGCTGAACTGCATTAACCTGGCCCTGGCGTTGGTTCATACTCAGTTTATTAAACTGAGTCATCATTTGATGCTGGAACGAAGCTAACTGTGCTGCCAAAGCATTCAAACCATCTACTTCTATCAACCCTGATCTCTTTCCTGCCCCTCTCGATGACTCGCTGTGCCACTCTGGATTTCCTTGTGCAATTCTGTTCAACAAAGTGTACAACTCATCATATGTCTTATCCAAGGCTTGCCCACCCGATGCAGAGTCTAGCAATATTTTTGTGTGTGGGTCTAGACTTTCTACAAAGGTATGAGCCAGCACTTCATTTGATTGCTGATGATGGGGGCAATCTCTTAACAATGACTTGAATCTTTCCCAAGCCATATATAAGTTCTCATCAGGCCTCTGCTTAAAACTGAGTATTTCACTTCTCAACCTTGCAGTTTTGCCTGATGGGAAGAATCTGATAAGGAATTTCTTAGCCAAGTCATTCCATGAAGTTATGGAGTTCGGTGGCTCAGCCTTCAGCCACTTCTTCGCCTCTCCCAACAGTGAAAATGGGAAGAGGGTCATTCGGACATAATCTGTGGACACGCCGGTGGGGACAAACGTGTCACTAATCTCTAAAAAGCTCTGTAGGTGCTGCTGCGGGTCCTCATGTGCCATCCCAGTGAATTGACCACTAGAATGTAACAGCTGCACCATGTTCCGTTTAAGCTCAAAGTGCCCTCCAAGCTCCGGTTTAAGAATGCTTGAGGTCACATTTGTCGCTAGTGGGATAGCCACTTCGCGAACTGGTCTTGCTTCCATTTCTTCGGATGACAATTGTGCTTGTCCCGCGGGTGGTTGTTGTTGTACCTTTTCTTGAAGTTTCTTCAGCTTATGCTCTAGAGCTATTCTCCTTTGCAAATGGAATTGACGTTCAGGTTCAAGCAACGGTTCCACAAGCTCTCTATTTCTAGCCAGCTCGGCAGGACAACCTGTCACCTGCAAACAAACAGACTAAGACCAAGTTTTTCAACACTTAAGAGAAATTTAAAAATCACACAAAAATAGATAAATTATCAAAACTTCGCCGAGTCCCCGGCAACGGCGCCAAAAACTTGACGTGCCTGATTCGCGCGTCCGCAAGTGTACGGGTCGTGCAAGTAATATAGTGGCTCTTTTTAAGAACCGGATTGTCGAACCCACAGGGACTGGACCCATTTCTCTAACTATCCATTTCTATTGTGATCTTAAATACCTCAAGTGTTGGTTATAGACATTTTCGATTGAGATTAATTAAGTCTAAGTTTGGGTCAACAAAATATTCTGAAATCACTCTAGGAGCAACATAGAGTTAAAACCAATTAATCATGCGATCCTACGATTTGCAATGGGTTAAGCATGGAACAATCAATTGTTATTTCACATAAATATAATTGCATGTTTATGGTCTTTCGAGCCTCTAAACAGGCAATCTAGCCTCACTGCATCATTGTGAGCGAGGAGTTTAATTTTCTAGTCGCGGGCAATCAATTATGTTGTGGTTTACGGGGAAACAATTAGGGACTTTTGTGCGTCTAACCATTTAACTCAACTTAGCCTCACAACTACTTCTTCGAGTGGTGATGTGACATCCCAAGTTGGTCTTTCATAACCCCCGTGTGTCAACCAAGCACGGTGTTAGGTATATTTCTATCCTGACACAAAAATCTCTCCCGAGATACAAACATGCTCCTTACATTCTCATGTCCTGACCTAGGTAATGCTTTCAAAAGCTATTACTCAAGCTAACAAATATGCTTTCATGGTGATCAATCATAAAAACAACCAACAATCTAGAATGCAAGACGGAAACAACAATCAATAACTTAATTCCAAAACAAATTTATAAAAGCACAATCATAATTCATGGCTTCAACCCTAGAGGAAGGGTTCTTGCCATTCATGTTCGTAAAACTACAATTAACTAATATTAAACTAACATACTTACATGAATTTGGTAGATGAGAAGGGAATTTGATAAACCCTAGATGAGTTCTCCCACTTCTCCCTTCACTCCTATGTGGTTTTTCAGAATAAAATCGTGACCAAATGATTTTAGGAGCTAAGGGTCCTATTTATAGTAAATGGAAAACGTGCATAATTTAGCCTGAGAGGGAACGACTCAGTGTCACGGAGTGCATCGCGGAGCACTGCCTCCGTGACAAGTAGACAACGCGAAAGCTCTCTGGAAATTGCCTCAGGAAACCAAGTTGCCGAGGGTTGCCGCGCTGGCCAATGTGGCACGCTGCCCATGCAGCGCGTTGGCAAGCTGTTGTCGCGCAGGCTGCCTAGCGTGACACGGCGCTGCTGCGCTGGTTCTCTGCCTCCTGCTGCCTGCTGCTGCCTTTCCTCGTGCGCTTGGCAAGGGCGTGGCACGGCGCTGGGCGTGGCACACGCACAGCGTGGCACGCTGCCTGGCGCGGCCAGCCTTGCCAACGCATGCCCCTTGTCGACTTTTTGCCACTTGCTTCCACTTCATTCCTTCCTTTCACCAACTTGCGAATTAGTTCCTCAAATGCATTATTAACCTACAAAACAAGGACTAATCATGTTGGTTAGCACATATATTCACATTTATATAAAATCACATGAGATTATGTAAAATAATTTAGATAAACAAGACTATATTAAGGTATAAAGCGTATCACGGGCATGCTATTTTGCCCGTGATCAACTAGAAAGGACTTGAACAAAACACTAGACCCCCTTCTCTAACGGGTGACACCATCACTCGTTGGTTGATCCAATGAGTCCTTATCTGCTCTCGTCCTGGCTACTGCAATCCATGAAGGATTTTAGGACTTTTCACCACCGGCGGACACAATGACTCATTGTGTGATGCAACATATCATTGCTGCCACTCGTTGTCACTGAAGGAGTTTGTCAAAAATACCTGGGAGTCCCAACTAACGAGTCACACCTCGAGTCGTTAAATCAAACAATGACTCGTTGTTTGACTCGTGGGTTCCTGGAAAAAATTTAACTAGGTTCTGAGTTGGGAATGCAACGAGTGATAGGACGACTTGTTTCTCCTTACAATGAGTCATTCCATGTCTCGTTGGTTCCCGAAGAATATCTGACAGGGCTGACCACGACCCAGACAAGGATCGTTACTGCTGAAAACGGCTCGTTTTCTCAGTCGTTCTAAGAAAAAAATTTCTGGTTTTCCCCTGGTTTTTCATGCAATGTCTGAGTTTGGTCTAGGAAATTTTTGGGGTGTTACTATATCTCCCCTTTGGGTTCATTCATCCTCGAATGAAGACTAAAATTGTTGGAAAATTACGAAAAGAGCTACAGTTCCCAACTGAGACTATAAACTGATTCTTAAGGAATGACTGAATCCGAACTAATTTAACCATACTAACTGACTTGATGCAACTAGGAAGCATATTGAAAATCTAAATAGTGGTGATGAGTAAGGAACTGAATAGAGTATTAAGGAGGAATTTAATACATGATGTTGGAACTAAAGTGGAAGGGAATAAATGAGGGTATTTGGACATCATACCTACTTTTGCCTCCCATGTGGCTCCCTCAACTAGCTGGTTCCTCCACAAGATTTTCATTAAAGCAACTTCCTTATTTCTCAACTTACGAACTTGACGGTATAGGATC
The DNA here is from genome assembly GCA_035772735.1 of Datura wrightii. Classification (NCBI taxonomy): domain Eukaryota; kingdom Viridiplantae; phylum Streptophyta; class Magnoliopsida; order Solanales; family Solanaceae; genus Datura; species Datura wrightii. Next base: position 51,607,690 of record JASDFA010000006.1, on the reverse strand, counting down.
TAAACTAGAACCTCTTCGTAAGAGAGACTATCCTTCACTCCCACACTGTTTAGTGGCACAACTAAGGTTGGATCACTGATGCATCAATTCAATAGTGACACATAGAAGACTAGGTGCTTAGATACTAACTCTAAAGGTCATTCTAACTCATAGGCCACACTGCCGATTCGCCTCAGAATCTTTTAGGGTCCTACTTACCTCGGACTGAGCTTCCCTTTCTTTCCAAACCTCATCACCCCTTTCATGGGTGAAACTTTTAAGTAAACCCAATCATCTACATCAAATTCTAACTCTCTCCTCCTCGTATCTACATATGATTGTTGTCGGTTTTGAGTTGTTTTCAACCTTCCTCTGATCAGCTCGACTTTCTACATAGCTTCATGAACCGAGTCTGGTCCTATCAAGGTAGCTTTGCCAACTTCAAATAACCCAATAGGATACCTAAACTTCCTACCATATAATGCCTCAAACGGGGCTATTTGAATATTGGAGTTGTAGCTGTAGTTGTATGCAAACTCAATGAGAGGTAGGTGATCATCTCAACTGCCCTTGAAGTCAATAACACAAGCTCTCAGCATATCTTCTAAGGTCTGAATAGTCTGTTCACCTTGTCCATCTGTCTGAGGGTGAAAAGCTGTCCTGAGCTTGACTTGAGTACCGAGTCCTTTCTGGAATAACTTCCAGAAATGCGAGGTAAACTAGGTACCTCTATCTAAAATGATGGAAAAGGGAACTCCATGTAGTTTGGCCAACTCTCAGATGTACATTCTAGCATAATCCTCAGTTGAGTTTGTAGTTTTAACTGGGATGAAATGTGCTGACTTGGTCATCAGATCTACTATCATCCAAATTGAGTCATGTTGCCGGCGAGTACGAGGTAGAGCTGTAATAAAGTCCATATTCACTTCTTCTCACTTTCATGTCGATATGTTGATATCGTGAGTCATACCCCCAAATCTCTGATGCTCCACCTTAACCAACTGGCAGTTTTGTCACTTCGCCACAAATTCTACAATATTTCTTTTCATGCTGTTCCACCAGCAGATATCCCATAGGTCATGCTACATTTTAGTGGCACCCAAGTGGATAGAATATGTCATGACCCGAACATAGGCCCGGATCAAGACACGGGACAAGGAGCCCTGAGAGACTCCAAGTCGATCATGGAATGAACATACACTAATTCTATCAAGTATAGCGGAATACTCAACATAATAATATAGAGGAAGCATAATTATGACATAACATATGAAAAGAAACGCACTTCATACATGACAACTAAATACTACATATAGTCTGAAGCCTCTAACATATTTGATGGATTGATGGGACAACACCCCCAACTAACCCGACAAGTCCGAAAAACTAAAATAAAGGATATCTAATATCAACTTGTTCTTGGGAGATGAGGACTCACCACTGAATTGGATGCTAACTCGGGGAAACGAGCTAATGACGGTGCTGGATCTAAAGTACAAAGCCTGTATCATAAAATGATACAGCATAAAGTATGCGATCAGTATGTGGAATCCACCAAGTACGCAATATACGTAAAACAGACATTTTATATACATAAGAGTTCATAAGAGTAGGAAAACATGCTCATAACATAAATATTATAATGTAACATAAGGCTCAAGGTTTTCAACGCATTCGTAAATCAGTCATAATCATAATAATAGGAGAAAAGCTTCATTAAACATGAATTGAGCCAAAACAATATGAACTTAACCATGCATAAATCATGAGGAACAATGGGAGGACTCGTCATAATCGACACCATCATGGTAGAGCCTTACATGATGCCCCAACTATCTCACTCATGTGGGCAGAGTCGTCCCAGGCTTGCTGGGCAACGGTCGTACAAATGTAATATCACGAAAGAGGGAATCCATTGTCATTGTAATGTATCAATGTGAACCTATAGTGGCACGTAGTTATGAGACACCGACGTTGTCCTTTGAACGTCGGGCTACTCGGCGCTAGACACTACTCCCAAAATCATGCACATTAGGCTCGTATGTAATCATAAACATCATTGACGAGGTGCATGGCGACATAAACATTAACATCGTTAATCCTCATTTAAATACATGTTTAGCCATGAATCAAGGGTCCATGAATCGGCCAACGTCATAAATTGATCAATCATGAAGTCCATGCATACTTGTAAAACATGTATATACTTCGTAATCATAAATTCATGATGAATTTGAGCAAATCCATATCATAAATCATAAATCATAAATCATACTTGAACATGTGGGTATTGCCCAATACATTAACATGCTTCAAAATACTCAATTAACTTGAAAACATGATTACAAACTTGGGTAACTTGAAAAATATGATTTTCATCAATAAAATCTCATCATACATGAATATTCATCATAAATCTCAACTTTCATGAACTTCTCATAAATGGGCATTTAAATTTATAAAGCTTGAAACCTGATTTTAATGGAAAACAACGTAAAACTTGCCTGTAATTCATAATTCAATAGTAAAAACTCATTTAGATCATACCCATGAAGAGAATTAGGAATTTCATGCATTTGGTTAAAACCCCATAGAATAAACATAGGAATTTTCATGATTTATAGAGAGATTGGGCATGGATGTGAAAGGATTCACCCATTTATAACCCTACATACCTGAGAGACTTGGATTCTATCACTGTTACTTGCCCAAAAGGAATTGAAGAAAAATTGATGAATAACCTTGGGGTCTATGCTTGATCACCCTCTACAATCTTGAACTTTGCATGCATGGATGTGAATGAGCCTAGGGTAGATTTTCCCCTTATAAAACACAGCCTTGCGAGTCTTAAACGATGTAGTTTTGAACCCTAGGACTTAGGAATGACAAAAATACCCTTAAAGAATTTTCTAAAAGTTTTGCACTGACAGTGACAATGATCGATCCTACGGGTCGTATATGGATACCATGACTCATGGTATCCGCTATGATTTCTTAACCTTTTAGATTCTAATACCACGACTCGATAGAACGAGTCGTTACCAAAAGGAACAGTCCGTTGCATCCTCCTGCTACTTCCCCTGGCGACCTGCACTTGGACTTTCCCATGAGCTACACCATGACTTGTGCCTACTTCTAACGAGTCATGGTTTCCATCCGTCACCTCGACAGGAGATTCTCCTACTCCTTCCCACGGTTACTTACCAAGATCCGTTGTTACTAACAAGGAGTCTTTCTACGACACATTACTTCCTGCTAGACTAAGGACCAGCCTCACCACGACCACAAACAATGACTCATGACATAAAACCACGGGTCATTACTGGACCCGTTACTCCTAACTCTGACCCTACAGTACCTCACCACGAGCACCTCCTACGGGTCGTTGGTGGAACCAACATTTTGTACCTTTACCCATTCTGTGATAAATTTCTCAGATTTCTACCACTTTCCATTTCTAAATTCCAGGTCTAGTCTTAGGCACTTCCGAGGTATTACAATATCTCCCCATTGGGAACATTCATCCTCTTATGTGGGAAACCATACAGAAAACAAATATCAATCGTATAAGTTGAAGACTGAGGGAATGACTAACTCCAATTTAAACTACATGACTGAATTGAATTCATGAATCATATACACTTCCATATACAAGAAAGAAACTGGAGCATATGAACTGAACATGAAACTGAATAGAGTTTTTAGGGAAAGAACAGATACCTCAAGCTAGAACGGAGCCGGTAGAGAATAAAAGTGGGTATCTGTTCGGTGGTTTGCTATATGGGTTAAAAACCGACACGCAAGTGCACGTGGTCAAACAAGTAATAAAGTGGCTAAGTAAGCCAAGTATCGAACCAAGGAGACTCTGGATAAGTAAAAATTGCTCAAGTATACTATATTCTATCTTACTTCTATATATGCTGACAACAACGTAACCAAAAGTTAAATAATTTTTGTTTATAAATTATAGACTAAAACTATTAACAAATATCTACTTTGAATTGAAACTATGGATATGAGCATGCCAAGGTTAAGAACAAGTAATGAACTTGATTATAATCATAATTTGGTTAATCTTCTCTTCCTGTTGCTAGCCAAGAACATTAGCCTAGAGATTAAAACTCTCGTATTTAATCTCACTTAAGAATCATAAACCATCCGTCTACATTTCTGTGATCAAATGCAATTTATGACCTCGCAATACAATTCCGGTTCCTAAATTGACTAATACGGCTTTCAAGTATATTTCTATCAGGAAAGCACATCAAAACCCAATTTTCCCAAATCAAGTTAAGAACAATACCCTATTAATTCACAACTTTCCAATTTCGTGCTCTCTCGAGTGGAATCGGACTTTTTAGATATACATTAATGTCGGCCACACACCAATGCAGTAGAAACAAGAATTAATAGAACAACATAGAAGAAGATGATGATAAACCATACAATTCAATAATCAAAATTCATCACCATTGTTCATAACCTCAGCAAGGAAGAGAATTAGCCACTCATTTGTGGATTAATCATCCTAAAACAAGTGTTAATCATACAAACAATTGATTGAAAGAAGAAAGAAAGAGAGAAAAACCCTTAGCTTTTTCGTCCCTCAACTGCCTGTAACCCACGTCCTTGCTCCACCAAGTCTGAATTCCTTAAAAATAAGCCTAAGTGTTCTATTTATACTATTGGCAATTTTTCCCGAAATAACAAGCAACGTGTCACGGAGGCCAACGCGGAGCACTGCCTTCATGACACGGCGTGGACGCGGACCCTCACTGGAAATGTGGGGTTCGTGAATAAAGCCTCAACGTGGCACGGCATGCAACGCGGTGGCTTGCCTCCGTGCCACGGAGCTGTCGCGAGGCTTCACTGGAAATTGACAAATTAATCACCCTCCAGGCAGTGTGCCTCCGCGATGGTAGCGTGGCACGGCTCCATCGCGGAGCCCCTTTACATTGTGCAGTCCAATGTCTTTTTCGTGCTCGCATCCAAGTCCAACTCCGGTATTGTTCCAACATGCATTTTAGCTCCTCAAAATCATGTTTTACCTACAAAACAATGCTAATCATGTTGGTTAGTATAAATTCACATTTTATTGCCAATTACATGAAAATGTATACACATTGCACAATAAACAAGGCGAAAATGATACGTTTGAGTATCACTTGGCCATATAAATCTGCCCAAGATCACTTACCCCACACTTAAATCCTTGTTCGTCCTCGAACAACACATACACAACTCATGCAAATTACATCCCAACCTTCGCCACTATGGTGCGGCAATTTACGCTACGGTCATACTGATCATTCAATATTGTAAATCATCATGAAAACATGCATGGTCTTAACAATGCAATGACCTTTAATACATCAAGACTTCCTAGACTTTTAAGAATCGACCCTCGATATCGGCAAACTCATGCAAATCAGCTAATCAAGATATCCGACACGAAAATAAATCTTTCATCAAGCATGTGCCCTCACAACTCAAGAGAATCTTCCCCTTTTTGTTCATGTGACACACAAACATTCAAGTAGGGGCATGTAAAAATTAATTTCACTCTCTCTCCCAACAGAATTCACATGCATCATGTCATGACCCATAGGCTTGCCCTTAGTGTATTACTCCACTAATATAAAGAAATGCAATGTAAGATCACGTAGGACTTTAATGGGTTGTAATGGAAGCTATGGAACTAGTACATATTGGATTAGCCAATAATAGCCACTAGCATCATGAAGCGCCTTTTCAACACATTCCCCTCAACTCATGACATTGTTTCTCTCTTTTCTTTTTTCATCATCCCATTCATGCTGGTTTACTTTCGTATGGCCCATTTCATCAAACACACTTGACATGACACAAAGGTTTTTCATTCACCTTCATTATCATTTCATTATAACAAGTGCCTCTTCCACCTTTTTCTTTTCTTTCCTCACTCTGCTTTTCTTTTTCTTTCCACTATTCTCACTCTTTGACACTTTGGAAAAAAATTTTCTGCTCTTCTTAAGCGCTTAAGAGTTTTGTATAGACTTTACGGCTAATGAAAAGAAAGAATTAAGCTTAGTTTATACAATTTTGGACAAAAGAAAGAAATAATCGGCTAAAGGCTCAACGGGCTGACTAGGGTATACAATCACATAAAAAGGTAGTGTATGACAAGAAAAAAATAGAAACTCTCGGTTAAAACAAAGAAATGCCTACATCCTTTCCAACACTACACCTCCTTCATTTCGTTTTGTACACACACCAGGCAAGTTCTAGACACTTCACAATAGCATGGAATAACAACACCTCACTTCACACTTCATGCACATGCTCGATTCAAGATGCATTCACAGACTCTTTAATTAGCCAATTACATGAATTCAAAATTAAGCCTCAATCACACCGAATCGAATTCTACAGCCCAGGTAACTCAACATATTTACAAAATTGCATGCTTTCAACGGAATCACTTTTACATTTTGAATATCAGTTACAACACGCAACCATAATTTCACAACCATATAGTAACTACAGGTTCCGTGATGTAATCCACCAAAGAAAAACTGAAAACAAATTAAAATCACTACTCCTACCGACTACATTTCCCTTAAGACGGTCGTCATCCATCCATCATAGGGAACGGTCACTAACTATGATGTCGATTCAATAGGACTATTCTCGGTAAAAGAACCGAAAACAAACTCCGAGAAACCCAAAAATTAAAATCGAAAAAATTTTGCAACACATTGATCATTTCGATGGAAACATATTTACAAAGTATTTTAATATGTACAAAATATTTTCGCAAAATTTTAAAAATATCGATCATTTCGATAGAGAAAAAAAACATAAGAAAATATTTACAATTTTTTTTCTACAGACTTAGCTGGCAAACCACAACATTTCACAACACACATCATCAATTACCACAAATATATACAAATACAAACCAGTTTGCACTTCACAAACACAGGGCAACATAAACATACAAAACAAACAGAGGAAAGAACATACAAGCAAACCAGCCTAGCCCTAGCACCTAATTACTCCCCACCCCACACTTAAATCGAACACTGTCCCCAGTGTTCACAAACTTTAAAAATCACAAAATTGGGTGGTGGCACTCCCTGATCAGTCGAAATATTCGACTTCTTCATCCGGTGCTGCTGCCTCATCGCCCATGTCCGAGTCACCTCCGTCGTAGTCATCGGACTCCACATCGGAGTCCTCCCGACATGTCTCCTCGTCCGTGGGGACATCATCGTCAGTGGGCTCTACAAAGGCTGGCCCCACTCGGCATAAAGCCCTGGCGTTTTCGCCAAATGGTTAATCCAGCTCCAGCTGCCATAGCTCCTCCTCCGTGGCTGGTCTCCCTCCAATCCGAAGCTGAAGCATTTGCATACCAAACATCCGTGCCATGTACTGGTCATCGCGAGCATGCCGCTCGCCAAGTGTCAGCACTGGCCCGTGTGTGGTGTCGGGGGCCTTAGTTTTGGTCACATCAAGGGCCCTCCACTCCAACTACGGGATGTAGTCCAAAGCCTCTTCCTCGACGTCGAGGCCCCGGAGGAAGGTGGTGATAAGTCCTCCGAACCCATACCTGTGGCCCTGGTGTAGTCGGGCTCTCTTCATGGCGGATATGATGACCGCCCCAACATTAATCTCTAGCCCTTTCATCAGGGCATACACCAGGCAGACACGGTCCCGGGTCACATTAGTCATGTGCACCCCCTGGATTAAGCACAAACAGACTATCTTCAGCCATATTCTGGCCTACCTGTTCATTTGAGAATACGGCAGAGTCTGGTCGTAACCCCTCTCCTTATGTCTGCTCCATCTGGCTGTTGATCGAGCCCCACACAATGTGCGTCTGATATCGGCATATGGTGGGGTGATGTTCAGCTGGCGGAGAACGTGGGCGTCTGTGTCCCGCACTCCAATGATGGCATTTAATTGCTGGGGTTCCAAAGTGACAATCTGCCGTCTGATTTTTATTATGTGGCTTCTGATTTCCGGGTTCCAATTTGCATAGAACTCCCGGACGAGATGTAGGTTGCACTCCTTGGGTTCCTGAAATATGAAGCTGAGCCCAGCTGCCTCGATCCTCTGCACTATGCGGGGGAATTCCTGTGCTAGTGGTTCCCGTGCAATATGCTCCTCAGGGAAGTATTTATTTTCCTTGTGTTTAGCGTACCACTTTTTCCCTTCATCGGTTACCCACCTCATTCCGTATTGGCGGCATTGGCCGCGCGGAACTGCTGGTGCAGCTGGGACTGCTGTGCCCAATCTAAGTCGTTTTCTCCCGGTGCCTGAAGTAGATGCACCCTTACCCTTATCCTGCCTACTTGCCATTATACCTGTCAACACAAATAAACAAGCACCATGTCAAGCTAAATGCATATTAGCTTCGGTTAAGGTCGGGTTAAGCTAAGTTTACCCCACACTTAGTCCTTAGCTATGGTTACGATACTACGGCAAGGATCACTTTATTTACACCAAAAACAAACAACTATACATTTTATGCTTAGTGCGTTTGCAAAGAAAATTTCAACAGTATACTTTAGCGTACTACTCAGACTTCATACAGCTAATCCCAATCCTACCATCGCCAACAATTCAACCATCGCACTTAGCAATGAAAACAACACACAAAAACAACAACAAAATTTCTATATACATATGAACCTATGTAACCAACCAATTCGAACAATTTTCACATTTTCCCAAAATCCCGAGAATTCGTCGTCTATTACATTCAAACAATATTTACAACGACTTATCTCAATTCACAAGCACACCCCGGCATATAATTCACCAATTTACCAAGTTACCCATTTCGAATTCAACAACCAAAGCCCTAGAATTGAATTTCACAATCAAATTCGAATCATTCATGCAATCGACAAGTTCAAACGCGTATTACAACATTCCAAACATTTATCAATCAAAGAATAACTCAATTTCATGCTAAATTTCGACTTAGGGTGATTTATCTCACCTCCCATGCTCAAATTCAACTAAAATCGACAAAAACTTCAGAGAGAATAGGAAAACATACCTTTAAGTTGAATAATCGAATAAACTCGGTAATTTCTTTGCTTAATACCGTGGCACGTTGATGGGGGAGGGAAATTCGGGTGTTTGGTCGCGGAGAAGTAAGAAAATGAGGGAAAAAGGGTTTTTTCGGGGTTTAAAATGAAGAAAAATACGTGGGTCACCCGGCAACCCGGTGTGACCCGTCACAAAATATAGGGCAACGTGTCACGGAGGGTAACGCGGATCCCCTCCTCTGTGACACGGAGCTATCGCGATGGCTTACTGGAATTTTTAAAAATTTCAGATTTAACCTCAATGTGTCACGGAGGGTAACGCGGAGGTCCTCCTCCGTGACATGGAGCCATCGCCCCAGCTCACTGTCTCTTCATTTTATTCAGTTTTTCATACCTTGCCTTTTCCTTCACGATTCCGTGCACATTTTTCTCCGTTTGACCTGAAAATCACCTCACTAAACAAAATTGGTTAGATTAATAGATTTCCCTAATTAAAATGAAAAATACTAACTAAAACGAAAAATTTGTACTAAATCAAGAAAAAGAAAAATAAAATAAAATCTATTTACACTTTACAAAACAAAAGAAAAAAATATTTTTCATGCAGCGCCTGGTTTACCGCCGCGGCTCGACGTCCTTTATGCTCACTTATCCACTAGGGTGATGGACGATTTCTCACGATCCTTGTCCTCCCCCCAGTAGTGCTCACACTTATCTGGTGGTCTTCCCATCAACTCTCGGGAATCATTCATTTGTTTATCATTCCCATGATTAATTACATTGATCACCGAGAGTTCTTCATTTACCATCGGGGGCTTGGGTGCTTTGTATACATCGAACACCTCTACCTTGTCATGTGCTTGCATCGTAAGTTGACCCGCAGCCACGTCGATTAATGCTTTCCCGGTTGCCAAGAAGGGTCGTCCCAAAATAAATGGGACTTCAGCGTCTGGTTCAAAATCCAGAACAATAAAATCAACTGGAAAAATGAGGGATCCCACTTGCACAAGCACATCCTCAACAATGCCATCCGGCCTAGCTAAGGATCTGTCTACTAACTGCAAGATTACGGTTGTAGGTCTAGGTCTCCCTAGACCCAACTTTCTGAATACCGAAGATGGCATCAGGTTTATGCTTGCCCCTAAGTCACACAATCCACGAGCTCGGATACTCTACCCAATAGTAAGCTAGATAGTAAAACTTCCAGGGTCTTTTAGCTTCATGGGCAGTCTATTTTGGATCTGGGAGGTGCATTCCTCCGTCAAAGCTACCGTGGCATACTCAGTCAAACGACTTTTGTTGGCCACGATGTCTTTAATATATTTGGCATATTTTGGCACTCCCTGCAAGACATCAACAAGAGGTAAATTAACATGTACCTATTTAAGCACCTCCATAAATTTCTTGAAACACGCCTCCTCCTTGTGTTTCTTGAGTCGTTGAGGGAACGGGGGTGGAGGCCTTTCTGATTCAGCTTCTTTGGTCTTCCCCCTATCCAAAGTTTGTTCTTCCTCAACATCTGCTGCTCCAGACTTTTGAGGTGGTCTTTCCGGTTCCACCTCCATCAGCTGCAAACCACTCCTTGTGGTCACTGCATTTACCTGCTTCGGATTAGGATCCGTGTCGCTAGGCAGTCCTCCTCTGGGCCTTGTGTTTTGGGCACTGGAAAATTGCCCAAATTGATACTCAAGAGCCTTGGTCGCTAATTGATTGTTCTTCACTTCGGCTACCAATTTAACATAGTCAGCCTGCAATTGCGCCTGATCAGCGATCATGGTCTTGAACATTTCCTCAATGGTAGGTGATGGTGGTGGAGGAGGGGCATTGTGATTTCTGAATTGAGATTGGTAGTTCTGTTGCCCTCCTTGATTCCTGTGCATACCCTGACCCGAACTTTGGCCTTGTTGGTTGTTGCTACCCCACGAAAAATTTGGATGGTTCCTCCAATTTGAGTTGTAGCCGCTACCAAACTGCTGCTGATTTCTTTGTGCATTGCCCACAAAGTTAACCGAATCTGGGTTTGCTCCACAGCACTCAGCTGAGTGCTCACTGCTTCCACACACTTCACACCACATTTGCTGGACCGCATTTACTGAAGCTGAAGGCAGGTTCAAGTTCATGTTGCTAATGTGGTTGTTCAACTGATTCTGCAAGGAAGCTATATGTGCAGCGATAGCTGTAAATCCATCCACTTCAAGCACTCCTACTACTTTCCTTGCTCCACCTCGAGATGAGTCAGCATTCCATTCTGGATTGCCCTGTGAAATCCGGTTGAGCGAAGTGTACAACTCCTCATAAGTCTTTTCCAGCGCTTGCCCTCCAGCTGCTGAGTCTAGCAAAATTTTAGTATGGGGTTCCAAACCCTCAATAAATGTGTGTACCAACACCTCATTAGACTGATGATGATGAGGACAGTCCCACAACATGGATTTAAATCTTTCCCAGGCTTGATATAAATTTTCTCCCTCCCTCTGTTTGAAACTTAGAATTTGACTTCTAAGTCTGGCTGTTTTACCAGAGGGAAAAAATCTTATCAAGAACTTTCGTGCAAGATCATCCCACGTTGATATAGAATTTGGTGGTTCAGCTCTTAACCACCTCTTGGCTTCACCAAGTAAGGAAAACGAAAATAGTGTGAGCCGAACATAATCCGGTGACACTCCAGCGGGTATATAAGTGTCACTTATCTCCAAAAAGTTTTGGAGATGTTGTTGTGGGTCTTCATGAGGGAGACCGGTAAATTGCCCGCTTGTGTGCAATAGTTGCACCATGTTTTGCTTTAGTTCAAATCTCCCTCCAGGCTCTAGTTTGCGGATACTTGAATGTACATTGTTGGCATGTGGGATTGCCACCTCGCGAACCGGCCTTGCTGCTGCTTCGTCGGGCACTAACACTGCCCCCACAACCGGTGGATTTTGTTGCTCCATCATAGTCTGTCTGAGCAACTGCAGCTTCTTTTGTAGAGCTTCTCTGCGTTTACTATGAAATTCACGTTCAGGCTCTATATAAGATTCCACCAGCTCTTTGTCCTTTGCCAATGTTCATAGAAATCAAGTCTGCAAAATACAGGCTAAGACCAAGTTGTCAACACTTAAGAAAATAAAACAAAAAATACAGTAAATTTACACTTAACACAATTTCACCAATTGCCTAGTCTCCCCGGCAACGGCGCCAAAAACTTTTTCAGTGGTTTGCTATATGGGTTAAAAACCAACACGCAAGTGCACGTGGTCAAACAAGTAATAAAGTGGCTAAGTAAGCCAAGTATCGAACCAAGGAGACTCTGGACAAGTAAAAATTGCTCAAGTATACTATATTCTATCTTACTTCTATATATGCTGACAACAACGTAACCTAAAGTTAAATAATTTTTGTTTATAAATTATATACTAAAACTATTAACAAATTTCTACTTTGAATTGAAACTATGGATATGAGCATGCCAAGGTTAAGAACAAGTAATGAACTTGATTATAATCATAATTTGGTTAATCTCCTCTTCCTATTGCTAGCCAAGAACATTAGCCTAGAGATTAAAACTCTCGTATTTAATCTCACTTAAGAATCATAAACCATCCATCTACATTTCTGTGATCAAATGCAATTTATGACCTCGCAATACAATTTCGGTTCCTAAATTGACTAATACGGCTTTCAAGTATATTTCTATCAGGAAAGTACATCAAAACCCAATTTTCCCAAATCAAGTTAAGAACAATACCCTATTAATTCACAACTTTCCAATTTCGTGCTCTCTCGAGTGAAATCGGACTTTTTAGATGTACATTAATGTCGGCCACACACCAATGCAGTAGAAACAAGAATTAATAGAACAACATAGAAGAAGAAGATGAAAAACCATACAATTCAATAATCAAAATTCATCACCATTGTTCATAACCTCAGCAAGGAAGAGAATTAGCCACTCATTTGTGGATTAATCATCCTAAAACAAGTGTTAATCATACAAACAATTGATTGAAAGAAGAAAGAAAGAGAGAAAAACCCTTAGCTTTTTCGTCCCTCAACTGCCTGTAACCCACGTCCTTGCTTCACCAAGTCTGAATTCCTTAAAAATAAGCCTAAGTGTTCTATTTATACTATTGGGAATTTTTCCCGGAATAACAAGCAACGTGTCACGGAGGCCAACGCGGAGCACTGCCTCCGTGACACGGCGTGGACGCGGACCCTCACTGGAAATCTGGGGTCTGGGAATAAAGCCTCAACGTGGCACGACATGCAATGCGGTGGCTTGCCTCCGTGCCACGGAGCTGTCGCGAGGCTTCACTGGAAATTGACAAATTAATCACCCTCCAGACAGTGTGCCTCCGCAATGATAGCATGGCACGGCTCCATCGCGGAGCCCCTTTACATTGTGCAGTCCAATGTCTTTTTCGTGCTCGCATCCAAGTCCAACTCCAGTATTGTTCCAACATGCATTTTAGCTCCTCAAAATCATGTTTTAACTACAAAACAATGCTAATCATGTTGGTTAGTATAAATTCACATTTTATTGCCAATTACATGAAAATGTATACACATTGCACAATAAACAAGGCGAAAATGATACGTTTGAGTATCATTTGGGCATATAAATCTGCCCAAGATCTGTATCTATCCATCATGTCTTCTTCGGCTTCCCTCGTAGCTCCCTCAACGTGCTAATTCCTCCACAAAACCTTCACTGAAGCTACTTCCTTGTTCCTTATCTTTCGAACCTGACGATCTAGTATTTCCACCGGAACATCCTCACAACTAAGGTTGTCTTTCAGACCGGCACTATCCACCAGGAAAATTTGAGCTTGATCACCCAAACACTTCTTCAACAGAGATACATGAAAAATAGGATGCATGGAAGCTAATTCTAAGGGCATCTCCAACTCATATGCCACCTTGCCAACCCATTTCATAATCAAGTAGGGGATAACATAATGAGGGCTGAGTTGTCCTTTCCTTCCAAACCCCATCACTCCCTTCATGGGAGACACCTTCAGAAACACCCAATCATCCACTTCGAACTCAAGTTCTCTCCTTCTCACATCAGCAAAGGACTTTTGGCGACATTGAGATGTTTTCAACCTGTCCGGTATGAGTTGAAATTTCTGCAGGGCCTCATGGACTGAATCTGGTCCTATCATCGCATCTTTACAACCTTCGAACCAACCAATAGGCGATTTACATCTCCGCCCATAGAGAGCCTCAACAGAGCCATCTAAATGCTAGAATGGTAGATATTATTGTACGCAAAGTCAATAAGAGGAAAATGATCATCCGAAAAAGTCAATGACACATGCTCTCAACATGTCCTCAAGAGCTTGAGTTGTCCGCTCCACTTGACCATCTATTTGCGAGTGAAATGTTGTGCTGAGCTTAACCTGGGTACCTAGTCTTTTTTGAAACAACCTCCAAAACTGAGATAAAAATTGGGTTCTCTATCTTATATGATGGACAAGGGCACTCCATGCAACCAAGCTTGCTCTCCGATGTATAGTTTGGCATAATTCTCAGCGGAATCAGTGGTTTTGACCGGTAGAAAATGAGCAGCTTTTGTTAACCTGTCTACAACAACTAAAATAGAGTCATATTGCCGATGAGTACGACACAACATTTAATGAAGTCCACATTGATTTCCTCCCACTTACAAGTAGGAATACTAATATCCTGAAGCACACCTCCTTGTCTCTGATGCTCAACTTTAACCTGCTGATAGTATGGGCACTTAGCTACAAATTCTGCTATGTCCAACTTCATGTCATTCCACCAATAGACTTCCCATAGGTCACGGTACATCTTGGTGGCACCTGGACGGATTGAATATTTGGAACCGTGAGCATCATGCAATATTCGATTTCTCAAACCATCAACGTCCGGAACACACAAGCGACCTTAATATCAAAGCACACCATCTTCCCCTTTGAAGAAGACCTCTACCTTATGATTCTGAATGGCGTCCTTTAACTTTACCAAAATGGGGTCCTCATCTTTCCTAGATTTTACATCAATTACCAAGGATGATTCTGATCCATTCTGAACAATAACGCCACCATCGGTCGAGTCGACCAACTAAACTCCCAACTTTTCAAGTTGATGCACATCCTTCAACGGCTCCTTTCTCTCCTTTCTCCCCCTCATCCACATGGCACACATTGTCCATGGAGAGGCTACTAAGTGCATCTTCTACTACATTATCCTTTCCCGGATGGTAAAGCACACTCATGTCATAATCCTTAAGTAGCTCCAACCACCTCCTTTGACGTAGATTTAGATCCTTATGGGTAAACACATATTTTAGACTCTTATGATCTGTAAACACATCTACATGGACCCTATACAAATAATGTCTCCATATCTTCAAGGAGAATACCATCACCGCCAACTCAAGATCGTGGGTCGGGTAGTTCTTCCCATGAACTTTTAGTTGTCTGGAAGCATATGAAATAACCTTGTCGTGCTGCATCAAAACACAACCAAGGCCAATTCTTGAAGCATCGCAATACACCATACACCCATCAATACCCTTTAGTAGATTTAACACCAGTGTTTAGGTAAGTCGAGTCTTCAACTCTTGAAAACTTCTCTCGCAAGCCTCCAACCATTGGAATTTCACTTTCTTTTGGGACAATTTGGTCAATGCTGCTGCAATAGATTAAAATGTCACACCCCGCCTTGGGAGGAATGACTGGCACCTGGTGCCCTACTAGGACCTGGACTGCTGAACTAACTGAGCCTAAGCACTTCTAGTGCAAGGCTGGCTCTAACTCTGAAATCAAGAAAACGACGGGCTATATAACGACTGTAAATACATCCCCCGACCGATAAGGCCTTAGCCACCTGTTGAAAACAAACAGCTAACCAGAAACAACTAAATATAAGGAGTCCTATGCGGGCCAACAAGGCCACCATGATATCTAGTTATAGCTGAAGAAAACAAAATCAGGCGCTAAACTGATCTGTGGCCGACAAGGTCACCAACTAACAACTGAGCAAGGCCCACCATGGCCATCACATACAATCTGACCACAGGGAATATGACACAATCTGCAAGCCTCTAAGAATAATAAGATGGTCGGGACATTGCCCTAGCCTACTCATACATTACAATAAAGAGGAGAGTAAACCTCTATCTTTCAAGCTCGGGATGAAAGGAGTTGAAGGCTCTGTATCGCTGACTAGAACTACAAGGGATCTATTCCTCGTCTATGTGCACCTGCAAGCAAGTAATGCAGCGCCCCTAACGAGAGTCAGTACCATAGGTTTTGAGTATGTAAAGCAATAACTGAAATCAACTAAAAGTAAGTAATAAAGATGACAGTAACTGAAGTAATAGGAAACGGACTGAAACTGACTGAGATAGAGGAATCAGGGTTAACCTAGCTATACTGAGAAGAGTAAGAGTCATAACTGATAACGTGGCGTTCTACTGTCTATCTATCAATAACTAAAACAACATAACATAAACCTTACCTGGCCCCCATAAGTAGGAAGGTGAAATCATCACAATCTATTTACCACTACCCATGTCATACCACATCACATAGTAGCTATAAGCATCCTGCCTGTCCCCCGGGTATGCAGCTTGGACCCACTGGGCCCCTGACTGTAGTTGTACCTGAGTCCCAAGTACTCCTGAAATCAAAACCCCGCGCACAAGCGCTCGACGGGGGTGTAGAAAGGCTAACTACAGCAAAATATGGGTAAACTAGCATCCCATCTTCGTCCCTAGCGGATGGAACGCCACTCCGTAGAGCGACGTATCATCGCCCTCTGGCGGATGAGTCGATACAGCTATTAACTCTGGGGCGGTCACGGAAGCTATACAGGTATTCGAGCCCAAAACAACACAATCAAGTCTCAACTGATATCAATAACTATATATAATACACAATGAAAATAATAATAATATAATCTCTGACATGCTATACTGAATCTCATACTAAGACATGATATAATATTCCTGACGTACTTTACTAAATTACATACTGAACATAATATACTGTTTCTGAAATACCTTACTGGAATTCATACTGTTTTACTACAACTGGGGTAACTAACTTGCCGAAAGAGACTGACTTTACATACCTCGACTGCTAGTTTACTGAATAATTGGCGAGGTTCAGCTAGTATTCAGCTATTCTGCCCAACAGTGATCATATTCACGAAGGAATAGAATTAACTTCATTATTATACTGGAGAAAAATAATACTATATATATAACTTACTGACTATTCTTTGACATCAAAGAATGGTGAAAAACTCATAATTTCTCGGAAGTCTAGAAGAGAGAAATACTCACTTTAATCCTGGAGTGTATTAACACTAGTTTGGAGCAATTCCAATCACTTTGACTCGGCGGGACAACTATTTGCCGGGCGATTTTCACGAAACTAACTCTGTTGAAATGCTCCTGCAGCTTTATACTTCGGTACCCGAAGTTAATTTAACTTTGGAAAGCACTTGACGGCTTAATCGGAAGGAAATTTACTCAAACCCTTCATCCTCCTCTATTTCTGATCAAGACTTATGAGAAAATGACTTTAAAATGAAGTGGGAGGCCTTTATATGCTTGGAGCCTGAACCATGGCAACGTGGCACGCTGGCCATCATGCAAATCTAGCTTCGTGCCATGCTGGCCATCGCGGAGGAGGTGCCTTCGTGCCACGTTGCCCCTCTGGACAGCACGGTTCGGCCTCCTCTTGCGAAAATCTAACTTGGCACCCGTTCAGCCTTTCCCCGGGCCCTTTCCTCGCACGTATGGCATTCTAAAACTTCCAACCAACATGTGAATAGGCCAACTAAGTGCTTGAAACTAACGGGGTGTAACATCCTCCCCCTTAAGAACATTCGTCCTCGAATGTTAACTTCTACCTACAAGAATCTTAACTTGCAATTACTTATTCTGGAAAAATTTTGGCAGAGTCTCCCCTATAATATGGACTATATTCAGAAACCCTGAAACGCAGAAAGGTCCAACACAGGTTCTCCACACCATACTATAGAATTCATTTGACAATAAATTGGAGTCAACTACTCCACATACAAATATAG
Source organism: Datura wrightii (assembly GCA_035772735.1). Classification (NCBI taxonomy): domain Eukaryota; kingdom Viridiplantae; phylum Streptophyta; class Magnoliopsida; order Solanales; family Solanaceae; genus Datura; species Datura wrightii. The sequence goes on along the minus strand of JASDFA010000006.1, from coordinate 51,589,625 downwards.
GTACTGCAACTTATGAAACAATAATAAAAACATACCTCTGGCTGCATAATCTGACTAAGTATGGAATAACTGAGGATAACTGACTTTCATATCATCTTCTACTTCCCAGGTCATCTACTCTTGGTTCTTATTCCGCCATAATACCTTGAAAGAAGCAACATCTTTAGTTCTTAATCTACGGATCTACCGGTCTAGTTTGGCTACTGGAACTTCTTCATAAGTTAACTCTTTTATGACTTGAACATCTTGAACTGGGACAATCCGGGAGGGGTCTCCTATTCACTTCCTCAGCATTGATACGTGGAAGACTTGGTGAACAGATTCTAACTCTTGAGGTAAATCCAATTCATATGCCACCTGGCCTATTCTTCGGCGAATCTGATAAGGCCCAACAAACCTCGAGCTGAGCTTTCCTTTCTTACAAAATTTCATCAGACCCTTCATCGGGGAAACTTTTAGGAACACCCAGTCACCCACATTAAATTCTAGGTTTCTGCGCCGCACGTCAGCATCAGATTTCTGGCGGCTCTGAGCAGTCAGCAGACGTTCCCTGATAAGCTTTACTTTCTCTTCTGACTGATGAATGATATCTGGCCCAATTAATGCTGATTCGCCTACCTCAAACCAACCAGCTGGAGATCTGCACTTCCGCCCATATAACGCTTCATAAGGCGCCATCTGAATTGCTGAATGATAATTGTTATTATAGGCGAACTCAATAAGCGATAAAAGTTCATCCCAGCTACCTCCAAAATCTAACACACATGCTCGTAACATAACCTCGAGTGTCTAGATGATACGTTCTACCTGCCCGTCTGTCTGAGCATGGAAAACTGTTATCAGGATAACTTGCGTCCCCAAGCCTCTATGAAATGATTGCCAAAACATAGCTGTAAATTGTGCCCCTCTGTTGAAGATAATTGTCAATGGAACACTATGCAATCTGACTATTTCTTTAATATACAGCTCAGCATAATCTTCGGCTGAGAAGGTAGCCCTTGCTGGCAGAAAGGGAGCTGATTTTGTTAACCTGTCAACAATTACCCAGATCGAATCATATCTACGCTTGGTGCGAGGTAATGCTACTACAAAGTCCATATTAACTGCTTCCCATTTCCACAGAGGCACGACTACATCCTGAGTCAGTTCGCTTGGTTTCTGATGTTCAACTTTTACCTATTGGCAATTGGGACACTGAGCTACAAATGCTGCTATCCCCTTTTTCATTCCTGGCCACCTGTAGATCTCTTTCACATCATGGTACATCTTTGTCGAATCTGGATGAAGAGAATAACGGGCATAGTGTACCTCGCCCATAATTTTCTGGCGAAGCCCTACATTATTTGGAACACAGAGGCGATCCCTATATCTCCAAACTCCATCCTCGGTTACCTCAAAATCATTCACTTCCCCTTGTTGAACCCTATTTCTGAGCTAAACCAGGCTAGGATCTTCATATTGCTATTCCTTCACTTCCACAACAAAAGAAGACAATGCAGTGTTCTTGATTACTACTCTATTGTCTCCTGTTTCTGCTATACGAACGACTAAATTGGCTAGCTGATGCAATTCTCGAGCCAATTCCCGCTACTCGGGCTGTAAGTATTCCAAACTTCCTATAGATTTACGGCCAAGGGCATCTGTTACTACATTGTCCCTTCCTGGGTGATATAAAATATTCACATCATAATCATTCAATAGCTCCAACCAACGACGCTGCCGCAAATTCAATTTCTTTCTGGGTGAAGATATACTGTAGGCTTTTGTGATCAGTGAAAATATCCATGTGGATGACATACAAGTAGTGTCTCCATATATTCAAGGCATGAATTACCGCAGCTAATTCCAGGTCATGGGTAGGATAGTTCTTCTCATGCTTCCTCAGCTACCTGGAAGCATAAGCAATCACTTTACCATTCTGCATCAAAACACATCCTAACCCAACATCCGAAGCGTCACAATAAACTGCATAACCCCTTGTTCCTTCTGGAAATGCTAACATTAGTGCTGATGTCAGTCTGTCTTTTAGTTCCTGAAAGCTCTTCTCACATGCCTCAGTCTAATGGAATTTTGCTGCCTTCTAAGTCAGTTTAGTTAAGGGTGCTGCTAAAGTGGAAAATCCTTCCACGAACCTCTTGTAATACCCAGCTAATACCAGGAAACTGCGTACCTCGATCGTAGTGGTAGGTCTAGGCCATGTTTTCACTACTTCTATCTTTTGTGTATCTACCTGTATACCCGCATCTAACACAATATGGCCCAAGAAGGCTACTGAATTAAACCAAAATTTACATTTAGAAAATTTTGCGTATTAGCTGGCAGTCTCTGAGAATCTGGAGCACTATCCACAGATAATCCTGGTGGTCTTCCTCTGAGCGTGAATACACCAGAATATCATCGATAAATACTATCATGAACAATTCCAGGTATGATCTGAAGATACTGTTCATCAGGTCCATAAACACTGCTAGGGCATTTGTCAGCCCGAAGAATATAACTAAGAATTCAAAGTGGCGGTATCGGGTCCTAAAGGCAGTTTATGGATTATCCCTTTTACAAACCCGAACCTAATGATATTTGGATCTTAAGTAAATCTTGGAAAAATACCTTGCTCCCTGTAGCTGGTCAAATAAATCGTCTATTTTGGGAAGCGGGTACTTATTCTAGATAGTAACTTTATTCAGTTGCCGATAGTCTATACACATACGGAGGGAGCCGTCCTTCTTTCTCACAAACAGAACTGGCGTACCCCATGGTGAGGTACTTGTCCTGATAAAGCCCTTGTCTAGCAAATCTTTCAATTGTTCCTTTAATTCTCTAAGTTCAGCAGGAGCCATCCGATAAGGGGTAGATATGGGCTGAGTGCCTGGTAATAGATCGATTGCAAAATCAATTTCCCTTTATGGGGGAATACTAGGAAGCTCATCTGGAAATACATTGGGGAACTCATTAACCACTGGGACAGACTGAAGGGTCGGAGGCTCTACCCGAACATCCTGGACATTGACAACGTTATAAATGCACCCCTTTGCTATCAGCTTTCTCGCCCAAAGATAGGAAATAAACCTACCTTTTGGCGTAACTATACTACCTTTTCGCTCCCGTACTGCCTCCCCTGGAAAGTTAAATCGGACAGTCTTGGTCCAGCACTCAACGTTGGCATAACATGGAGCTAACCAATCCATAACCATAATGGCGTCAAAATCAACCATCACTAGCTCTATTAAATCTGTTGTAGTCTGACGACTGGCAACCTATATTGTACACCCCCGATAGACCGTTCTGGCTATGATAAAGTCACCAATGGGTGTAGACACTAAAAAAGGTCGCCGAAGCAATTCTGGCACAATACTAAACTTCCGAGCCACTAACGGTGTAACATAGGACAAGGTGGATCCCGGATCTATCAACACATAAGCAGGATGAGAGCAAATATTCAACATACCTTTCATAGTATCTGGTGATGAATCTGAACCTATCTCCCCGGTAATGCATAGGTACGGTCTAGGCCCGCACTTGAACTGGAGGCCCCTAATCTGCCTCGGCCTCTACCTGCTGAAATTGAGGGCCTGCGCCCTGCCGGGGATGTTGGAGCTCGCGACATTGCTTATGACCTATCCTGTCGATTCCAGACACCCTGACCCCTAGCTAGACAGTCTCTCATCTGATGAACCTCCAGTCCACAAATACAATATCCCGTGAAGTCATATCTGCACGCTCCAGAGTGGCGTCGGCTGCAAATAGGGCAAAGTGGTATTGTATACCTACTCTGCTCCGCCCTCCTCTGCTGTGGTGAATCTACCATTTGCAAACCTTCGCCAGGATCTGACTGCCGTCGGTGACTAACCCTGCTCCTCTACTACTGTGATGGAGGTGGGGGTCTAGGCGGCCTATCCTGATAACCGTAGCCTAGGTTCTCCCCGGGCCTCCTCCTGTAAATCATCTGGCCTGTCCCTGTGGCTCTATTCCTGACTTGTTCTCCTGATCTCCCGTTGCCGCTGCTTGATGCCCTCAATATTTTGAGCAAAAGCCTACACTCGAGAAATATCCATATCCTCTCGCAGAGTAGCTGTGATACAAGTCTCAACATATTCTACGTTCAGCCTCATAATGAAACGGTGTACTCTAGATGGCATTGTATCTACAAAAGCTGGCGCATATCGGGCCAAGGAATCGAACCGCAGGGCATATTCTCGAACACTCATCGACCCCTACTTCATGTGTAGGAACTGATCAACCCAGGCCTGTCGAACCTCCCATGGTAGATAATGATCCAGAAAAGCCTCTAAAAAGCTTGGCCAGGTCGGAGGGGAAACATCCCTCCCTCGGGATCTCTCCTAACTCTCATACCACAGTACAGCGATGTCCCGTAGCCGGAATAACGCCAATTCAACTGACTTTGTGGGTGTAGCATGCATTACCCTGAAGATCCTCTACATCTGGTCTAGGAAATCCTAGGGATCCTCTATCCGATCCATCTTGTAAACTACGGGGGACTTAATGCCAGGAATTCTCAGACCCTCGAACTACCGGGCCCTCATGATGATTCTGCAGCTGTAGGTGGCATTGACTGGCACTGAGCAGCCATCATCTACGTTAACATAACCACTGCACTCCTGACCTCCTGGTCAGATCGTATAGGTATAGGAACTGCCGGAGGTGGTGCCGTCACACCGACCATCCCAAGCGGCTCCTGACATGATGGAGACTGCTGGAAGGTCGGGACGATGCCTCCGTATCGCCCTCAGATCGGGCTGATTCTATTCAAGGCTGAGGCATCCTACTGGTGCCCTCTCCTGCTGCCACATCCAATCTCCTGCCTGTCGTAGGATATCGCTGGTCCGACATTTTATCTGTAAACAAAGAGTATAATAAGCTTATGAACTCAACCCTATACTATACCGCTCTATAGCATGACTGAATAAGAAGAAAGAGTAAACATCCTATCATGCCTTGTAGCCTCCTACCTATAGTATGTGGTGCACAACACATCCATAGACAAGACTCTACATAGCACAGCTTGCAAACTCCTTGGGATACGACCTGCTCTGATACCAAGTTTGTCACGCCCCTCCTTGGGAGGTATGACTGTCACCTGGTGCCCTACTAGGACCTGGACTGCTGAACTAACTGAGCCAAAGCACTTCTGGTGCAAGGCTGGCTCTAACTCTGAAATCAAGAAAACGACGGGCTTTACAGCAGCTGTAAATACAGACCTCGGCCGACAAGGCCTATAGCCACCTGTTAAAAACAAACAGCTAACCAGAAACAACTAAATATAAGGAGTCCTATGCAGGCTGACAAGGCCACCATGATATCTACTTATAGCTGAAGAAAACGAAATCAGCTGCTAAACTGAGTTGTGACCGACAAGGTCACCAACTAACAACTAAACAAGGCCCCACACGACCATCACATACAATCTGACCACAGGTATATGATACAATCTGCAAGCCTCTAAGAATAATAAGATGGTTCGGACAAGGCCCCGGCCTACCCATACTGTACAATATAAGGAGAGTAAACCTCTTTCTTTCAAGCTCGGGATGAAAGGAGCTGAAGGCTCTATATCGCTGACTGGAACTACGAGGGATCTGCTCCTCATTTGTGCGCACCTGCAGGCAAGTAATGCAGCACCCCAAATGGGCGTCAGTACCACAGGTACCGAGTATGTAAAGCAATAACTGAAATCAACTGAAAGTAAGTAACAAAGCTGGCAATAACTAAAGTAATAGGAAATGGACTGAAACTGACTGAGATAGAGGAATCAGGCCTAACCTTTCTATACTGAGAACAGTAAGAGTCGTACCTGATAATGTGGAATTCTACTGTCTATCTATCAATAACTAAAACAACATAACATAATCCTTACATGGCCCCCATAAGCCAGAAGGTGAAATCATCACAATCTATTTACCACAACCCAGGTCATACCACATCACCTAGTAGCTATAAGCATCCTGCCGGTCCCCTGGGTATGTAGCATAGGCCTGCTGGGCCCCTGACTATAGCTATACCTGAGTCCCGAGGACTCCAGATTAACACCCCAGGTTCAAGCACTTGACGGGGGTGTATAAAGGACAACCACGTCAAAATATGGGGAAACTGGCATCCCATCTTCATCCCTAGCGGACGACATGCCACTCCGTAGAGCGACGTATACTCGCCCTCTGGCGGATGAGTCGATACAACTATTAACCCTGGGGCGGTCACGGAAGCTATACAGGTAATCCAGCGCAAAACAATATAATCAAGTCTCAACTGATAGCAATAACTATATATAATACACATTGAAAATAATAATAATATAATCTCTGACATGCTGTACTGAATCTCATACCAAGACATGATATAATATTTCTGACGTACTTTACTAAATTACATACTAAACATAATATACTATTTCTGAAATACCTTACTGGAATTCATATTGTTTTACTACACTGGGGTAACTAACTTGCCAAAAGGGACTGACTTTACATACCTCGACTGCTGGTTTACTGATTAACTGGTGAGGTTCGGCTAGTATTAAGTTATTCTCCCCAACTGTAATCATATTCATGAAGGAATAGAATTAACTTCATTATTATACTGGAGAAAAACAATACTATATATTTAACTTACTGACTATTCTTTGACATATCAAAGAACGGTGAAAAACTCGTAATTTCTCGGAAGTCTAGAAGGGAGAAATACTCACTTTAAGCCTGGGAGTTTATTAACACTAGTTTGGAGCAATTCCAATCACTTTGACTCGACGGGACGACTATTCGCCGGCTCCCTGCAGCTTTATACTTCGGTACCCGAAGTTAATTTAACTTTGGATAGCGCTTGACGTCGTAATCGGAAGGAAATTTACTCAAACCCTTTATCCTCCTCTATTTCTGATCGAGACTTATGAGAAAATGACTTGAAAATGAAGTGGGAGGCCTTTATATACTTGGAGCCTGAACGATGGCAACGTGGCACGCTGGCCATCGCGCTAATCTATCTCCGTGCCATGCTGGCCATTGCAGAGGAGGTGCCTCCATGCCACGTTGCCCCTCTTGGCAGCACAGTTCAGCCTCCTCTTGCAAAAATCTAACTTGGCACCCGTTCGGCCTTTCCCTGGGCCCTTTCCTCGCACGTGTGACATTTTAAAACTCCCAACCAACACACGAATAGGCCAACTAAGTTCTAAAAACTTACGGAGTGTAACAGAAAATCCCTCCACAAATCTCTGAGAGTAGCCAGCTAAGCCCAAAAAGCTCTGGATCTCTGAAGGATTCACTGGTCTAGGCCAATTCTTCACTACTTCTATTTTCTGAGAGTCCACCTTTATTCCCTCACTTGACCCCACATGGCCCAAAAATGCCACTGAGTTCAACAAAAACTCACACATGCTGAATTTAGCTTATAGTTGGCAATCCTTGAGAGTCTGTAGCACTACCCCAAATGAGCGGCATGCTCCTCCTCGCTCTGAGAGTATATCAGGATGTCATCAATAAACACAATCACGAACATATCCAAGTATGGCTTGAACACCTTGTTCATCAAGTCCATAAAAGTTACAAGAGAATTCTTTAGTACAAAATACATAACTACGAACTCATAATGACCATACCATGTCCTGAAGGCTATCTTCGGGATGTTACTCTCCCGCACCTTGAGCTGATGGTACCCGGATCTAATATCTATCTTTAAAAAGCACTTGGCGCCCTGACGCTGGTCAAACAAATCATTAATCCTGCGTAGAGGATACGTATTCTTGATGGTGACCTTGTTCAATTGTTTATAATTAATATACATATGAATAGAACCATCTTTCATTCGGACAAAGAAAACTGGTGCACCCCATGGGGACTTGCTCGGTCTAATGAAACCCTTATCCAAAAGATCCTTCAACTATCTGTTCAACTCTTTTAGCTCGACTGGAGCCATTCTGTAGGGAGAAATAGATATAGGTTGTATATTGGGAAGAAGGTCGATACCAAATTCAATCTCGCGCTCGGGCAGAACTCTTGGCAAGTCATCTGGAAAGACCTCTGGGAACTCACTTATTGCCGAGCCTTACTAGATGGTTAGGGTCTTGGACTCAACATCCTTAACCTTAACTAGATGGTATACACAACCCTTAGAAATAATTTTCCTAGGATTAAGATAGGAAATAAAATGACCTACAGGCATGGCTGAACTACCCTTGCACTCTAAAACTGACTCACCCAGAAAGGCGAACTCCACCGCACGGGTTCTACAATTAATAGAAGCATAACATGCATACAACCCCCATGCTGAGAATAATATCAAAGTAAGTCATGGATAGCTCTACTAGGTCTAAGGAGGTGACTTTATGCAATAATGTGACCAGGCAACTTCTATACACCCACCTAGCTACAATTGAATCACCAGTGGGGGTAGAGACTGAAAATGGTTCTGACAGAATTTCAGGACTGACTCCAAAGATACTAGCAATATAAGTTGTCACAAAAGACAATGTAGCCGCTGAATTTAACAAATCATAAGCCTTAAGGTGAAACACTTGTAACATACCAGTAACCACATCCGGTGAAGTCTCCTATTCCTAACGCAAGGCAAGGGCATAGAATCTGTTTTGGCGCTACCCACCACCCCCATTAGTGGATGCCCCCTACGGAGCTGAGCATGCTAGAGTTGCTGCTGACCTGGTTGTTTGAGCACAAGCCCTATCATCACCCTATATAGCCAATGGACACGCTCGACGCATGTGGCCAGATCTACCGCACCCATAGCTGATATCTAAGCCGAGCAAGCACTCCCCGGCATAACTCTTTCCACACTTCTCATAGGCTAGAAATGTTCGCTCTTCTTGCATGCCCCTCTAGTCCGTCGAACCTGAGCCCCTGCACCTCTAATCACCCTTGGGTCTGGTTGGAACACTAGCTGATGATGGTGCTGGAGCTAGTGACCTTTGCTGAATCTGAGGGTGGTGATCACCGCCGGATCACTATTGAGTTAACCCATCGCTGGCTGTCTAGGCCCTTTTGGCCTCTCTAAATCTCAAATGTGCTACCTCCATCTACTGGGCATGCAACACTATATGGAGAAAGTCAATATCCTGATGAAGCATGGTAATCCTACAATCCTTGTCCAAATATTTTGCCACTCCATGTACGAACCTTCTTAACCGAGCGCTCTGGTCAGTCACAAACTCTAGGGCACATCTAGACAAATGGGTAAAATCCAAAGCATACTACTGAACGGTCATCTTCCCTTGCTTCAGAATCATGAACTCTGCTTCTTTACTATCCCTCAATTCCCGAGGGAAGAACCGATCCAAAAAAGCAATGTGAAACTCCTCCCAACCAATAAGACCTTCTCCCATGACCCTACTATCCTTCCATTAGTTAAACCAGATGTGTGCAACCCCCTTCAATGGGTGATCTTCAACATCTCATCAATGAACTCATGCGGGTCCTTATCTATTTTTGACCCAAGGGACTCTAGTGGGTCCATCCTTAAGAAATCTCTGACCCATGCTACCATTGCATTTCCATTTTTTGAGACATGCGCCACTGCCTACTGGTTAACCTGACCATTCAAGGCCCACACTAGCATCTGAATGGCTTCCCAAAATTCAGCATGGGCAACTGGCTCCATGCATAGTTCTCTTGGACTGGTGAGGCTTGTTGGTTCCCATCTTCGTTTCCATCCTCTTGGCCATTCCATTCTCATTCATTCTATCGTTAACTCTATGGGGAGCAATGATTCTGCAATCGCGAATAGAACGAGTTAGAAGGATAGGGAGAGATTTCATCATATGACATTGATTATGAAAGAAGAGAATATTTCCTAAACATCTCATAGCCTCTTCTTCATAAGTATGGCGCGTTTCACGCCCATGAAAAAGACTCTACTTAACATGTCTTTCAGAAACCTTAGTACACTTCAAACCTATTGCTCTATTACCAAGTTTGTCACAACCCGAACATAGGCCCAGATCGAGACACGGAACAAGGAGCCCCGAGAGATTCCAAGTCGACCCATGGCATGAACATACATCTAATTCAATCAAGTAAAGCAGAATGCTCAACATAAATACATAGCGGAAGCATAATCATGACATAACATAGGAAACAAAATGCACTTCATACATGACAGTTGAATACTACATATAGTCTGAAAGCCTCTAACATATCTGATGGGTTGATGGGAAAACACCCCCAACTAACCCAAAAAGTCCAGAATACTGAACATAAAGTATATCTAATATCAACCGATCCTTGGGAGATGACGACTAACCACTGAACTGGATGCTAGCTCCGATAAACGAGCTAATGACGGTTCTGGGTCTGAAGGATGGAGCCTATATCATAAAATGATACAGCATAAAGAATGCGGTCAGTACGTGGAATATAATGAGTATGCAAGGTAAGTAAAATGGACATTTTAAATACATAAAAGTTCATAAGAGTAGGATAACATGTTCATAACATAAATATCATAATGTAACATAAGGCTCAAGATTTTCAAAGCATTCGTAAATCGGCCATAATCATAATAATAGGAGAAAAGCTTCATTAAACGTGACTTGAGCCAAAACAGTATGAACGTAACCATGCATAAATCATGAGGAAAAATGGGAGGCCTCATCATACCTTTCACCATAATGGTATAGCCTTACATGATTTCCCAACTATCTCACTCAAGTGGGCAGAGTTGACCTAGGCTTGCCAGGCAAACGACGTGCAGTATGTGATATCACGAAAGAGGGGATCCATTAACATTGTAATTTATCAATATGAACCTACTGTGGCATGTAGTTATGAGACACCAACGTAGTACTTTAAACGCCAAGTTTCTCGGTGCTAGACATTGCTCCCAAAAACATGCACACTAGGCTCGTATGTAATCATAAACATCATTCATGAGGTTCAGGGCCAAATAAACATTAACATTATTGATCCCCATTTAAATACATGTTTAGCCATGAATCAAGGGCCCACAAATTGGACAACATCATAAATCGATCAATCATAAAGTCCATGCATACTTGTAAAACATGTATATACTTAATAATCATAAATTCATGATGTGTATTTGAGTAAATACACATCATAAATCATAAATCATACTTAAACATGTGAGCATTGCCCAACACTTTAACATGCTTGAAAATACTCAATTCACTTGAAAACATGATTACAAACATGGGTAACTTGAAAACATGTTTTTCATCAATAATGTCTCATCATACATGAACATTCATCATAAATCTCAACATTCATGAACTTCTCATAAATGGGCATTTAAATTTATAAAGCTTGAAACATGATTTCAATGGAAAACAACGTAAAACTTGCCCATAAATCATAATTCAATATTAAAAACTCATTTAGATCATACCCATGAAGAGAATTAGGAATTTCATGCATTGGGTTAAAATTCCATATAATCAACATTGGAATTTCCATGATTTAGAGAGAGATTGGGCATGGGTGTGAATGGATTCACCCATTCATAACATACATACCTGAGAGACTTGGATTCTATCACTCCCTTACTTTCCCAAGAGGAATTGAAGAACAATTAATGAAGAACCTTGGGGTTTATGCTTGATTACCCTCTACACTCTTAAACTTTGCATGTTTCGATGTGAATGAGCCTAGGGTAGATTTTCCCCTCATAAAACACTGCATTTCGATAGTTAAATGACATAGTTTAGGACCCTAAGACTTAGGAATGATGAAAATACCTTTAATGAATTTTCTAAAAATTCTGCACTATCGGTGACAACGATCGATCCTAATGGTCATAAATGGATACCACAGCTCATGGTATCCGTCCATTGCATCCCTTGTGATTTATTAAGATTTAATATTATAATACCATGACTTGATAGGATGAGTCGTTACCACCAGGAACGGTTCGTTGCATCCTCCCATTACTTTCCCCTGACGACCTTCAGCTGGACTTTCCCACGAGCCACACCACGACTCATGCCTACTTCCAACGAGTCGTGGTTTCCATCCGTCACCTCGAATGGAGATTCTCCTACTCCATCCCATGGTTACTTACAACAATTGATTATTACTCACAATGAGTCATTCTACAACTTGTTACTTCCTCCTAGACTAAGGACCAATCTCACCATGACCACAAACAACGACTTGTAACATCAAACAACGGGTCGTTACTAGACCCATTACTCTTAACTCTGACCCTGCAGTACCTCACCACGAGCAACTCCTATGGGTCGTTGGTGGAACCAATGATCCAAACCTTGACTCGTTCTATTATAAATTTCCTAGATTTCTACCACTTTCAATTTTTAAATATTGGATCTAGTCTTAGGCACTTCCAAGGTATTACAGAATATCTAGAATTGTGTGCTTCTACTGGTACTTGTTGTTACAAGTCACCTACATTCGGTACACAAAGTCTGCCCTGGTAACGAAGCACACCATCTCCCCCTTTGGAGAAAGCCTCCACTTCTTTTTGAGAATTGCTTCTTTCAGCTTAAGCAGTATAAGATCTTCATCCTGCTTTGACTTAACTTCAACAACTAACAAAAAATCTGACCATTCTGCAATACTAATCCGCCCACAGCTGAATCGACCAATTGCACTCCCAGCCAAGCTAACCTATGAATATCCTTCGCCAGTTCCTTTATGCTCTCTGTAACATGAGCAATGCTCCCCATGGACATCCTTTTTAGGGCATCAGCCACCATATTGGCCTTGCCCAGGTGGTATAGCACGCTCATATCATAATCCTTCATTAACATCAACCACCTCCTCTAATGAAGGTTCAAATCTTTCTAACTGAACACATATTGAAGGCTGTTGTGATTGGTGAAAACATCCATGTGAACCCCATATAGATAATGCCTCCATATTTTCAAAGAAAACACCACTGCTGCCAATTCAAGATCATGAGTTGGATAGTTCTTTTCATGAACCTTGAGCTATCTGGAGGCGTAAGCTATCACAATACCTCACTGCATCAGAATGCAATCGAGCTCAACTCTAAAAGCATCAAAATATACCACGAACCCCTATGTTTCTTCTGGTAAGGTTAAAACTGGAGCAGTAGTAGTCGAGTCTTCAACTCCTGGAAACTCTTCTCACACGCATCTGGCCACTGAAACTTCACCTTTTTTTGAGTTAGCTTAGTCAAAGAAGACGCAATAGAGGAAAATCCTTCTACAAATCATTGGTAATAACTGGCTAGACCTAGAAAACTTCTGATATTATGTGGGGAAGTAGGTCTTGGCCAATCTTTTACCACTGATATTTTTTGAGGATCTACTTGAATACCCTCACCTGAGACCACGTGACCAAGGAACATCATAGACTTCAACCAAAATTCACATTTGCTAAATTTATCGAACAACTAGAGGTCTCTAAGCACCTGTAACACTATCCTTAGATTGTTAGCATGTTATTCCTCATTTTTGGAGTATACAAGAATGTCATCAATGAATATAGTGACGAACATGTCTAGATACTGTTTGAAAACCCTGTTCATTAGGTCCATGAATGTTGTAGGGGCATTAGTTAGTCCAAAGGACATAACTATGAATTCATAGTGACCATACTGAGTTCTAAAGGTTGTTTTCGATAATTTCACATTCTCTGACTTTAAGCTAGTGATACCCCGAATTGAGATCTACTTCAAAAAAACAACTGGGTCCTTGAAGCTAATCAAACAAGTTATCAATCCTGGGTAGGGGATATCTATTCTTAACTATAACTTTTTTCAGTTAACGGTAGTCGATTCATATTTTGAGACTACAGTCTTTCTTTTGCACAAACAACACTGGAGCACCCCATGGAGAGATGATGGGCCTGATGAAACCCTTATCAAGAAGGTCCTTTAGTTGTTCCTTCAACTCCTTAAGCTTAGCTAGATCCATTCTTTACGGAGGAGTAGAGATGGGCCGAGTGTTTGGAAGAAGGTGTATATTAAAGTCTATTTCTCGCTCAGGAGGGACTCCAGGGAGATCTTCAGGAAACACTTTAGGGAATTCACTGACAACTAGAACTGACTTGATAGTTGGGGTCTCGGAGCTAGAATCTTTGACCCGAACTAGGTGATAGATGCACCTTTTAGCAATGAGCTTCCTTTCCTTAAGGTAGGAAATAAACCAATCCTTAGGCAGTAGACTACTACCCATCCATTCTAAAACTGGCTCATTTGTAAACTGAAATATGAAGACTCTAGTTCTACAATTGACTGAGGTATAATTGGAGTGTAACCAATCCATGTCAAGAATGAGGTCGAAATTGACCATGTCTAGTTCTACTAGATCAACTGAAATGACTTTATTAACCACTAAGACTGGATAGTTTCTATATACCCGACTGGCTCTAATTGACTCGCCAAATGGGGCAGAGATTGAGAATGGTTCTGAGAGGACTTTTGGATTGATTTAAAACTAGACAGCAACATAGGGGGTCATGAATTATAGGGTGGCTCCTAGATCTAGTAGGGCATACACATCTAGATGGAAGAGACGTAACATACCTGTGACCACATCAGGTGAGCTCTCTTGATACTGACGAGAGGACAAAGCATAAAAGTGGTTTTGGCGTTGCCTGCTATCTATACCTGAAATGTCGACCTGCTTAGATGGATGACTTGCTGGAGTTGTTGAAGTGGTAGACTATGATTTCCCCCGTTTTGTTGACGGACACTCCCTTAGTCGATGACCTAGCTGTCCAGACCCACAACAACCCTCTTTGTCCTAGAGGCATTCACCTAGATGGTTTTTGCCACACTTTGGGAAAGCTGGATAATGATAATTGGCACTGTAACTCTGGGATTGAGAGCCAGATGATCCACCCTTCCGATCTTTGCGGACTACAAAGTAGGGGCACTGGCAAAGGTGGGTGCTGGAGTCCTCTATTGATCTTGTTGTGGGAGGCTACTACCACCGGACCTCTAGTGTCCCGGACGAGATGTAGGTTGCACTCCTTGGGTTCCTGAAATATGAAGCTGAGCCCAGCTGCCTCGATCCTCTGCACTATGCGGGGGAATTCCTGTGCTAGTGGTTCCCGTGCAATATGCTCCTCAGGGAAGTATTTATTTTCCTTGTGTTTAGCGTACCACTTTTTCCCTTCATCGGTTACCCACCTCATTCCGTATTGGCGGCATTGGCCGCGCGGAACTGCTGGTGCAGCTGGGACTGCTGTGCCCAATCTAAGTCGTTTTCTCCCGGTGCCTGAAGTAGATGCACCCTTACCCTTATCCTGCCTACTTGCCATTATACCTGTCAACACAAATAAACAAGCACCATGTCAAGCTAAATGCATATTAGCTTCGGTTAAGGTCGGGTTAAGCTAAGTTTACCCCACACTTAGTCCTTAGCTATGGTTACGATACTACGGCAAGGATCACTTTATTTACACCAAAAACAAACAACTATACATTTTATGCTTAGTGCGTTTGCAAAGAAAATTTCAACAGTATACTTTAGCGTACTACTCAGACTTCATACAGCTAATCCCAATCCTACCATCGCCAACAATTCAACCATCGCACTTAGCAATGAAAACAACACACAAAAACAACAACAAAATTTCTATATACATATGAACCTATGTAACCAACCAATTCGAACAATTTTCACATTTTCCCAAAATCCCGAGAATTCGTCGTCTATTACATTCAAACAATATTTACAACGACTTATCTCAATTCACAAGCACACCCCGGCATATAATTCACCAATTTACCAAGTTACCCATTTCGAATTCAACAACCAAAGCCCTAGAATTGAATTTCACAATCAAATTCGAATCATTCATGCAATCGACAAGTTCAAACGCGTATTACAACATTCCAAACATTTATCAATCAAAGAATAACTCAATTTCATGCTAAATTTCGACTTAGGGTGATTTATCTCACCTCCCATGCTCAAATTCAACTAAAATCGACAAAAACTTCAGAGAGAATAGGAAAACATACCTTTAAGTTGAATAATCGAATAAACTCGGTAATTTCTTTGCTTAATACCGTGGCACGTTGATGGGGGAGGGAAATTCGGGTGTTTGGTCGCGGAGAAGTAAGAAAATGAGGGAAAAAGGGTTTTTTCGGGGTTTAAAATGAAGAAAAATACGTGGGTCACCCGGCAACCCGGTGTGACCCGTCACAAAATATAGGGCAACGTGTCACGGAGGGTAACGCGGATCCCCTCCTCTGTGACACGGAGCTATCGCGATGGCTTACTGGAATTTTTAAAAATTTCAGATTTAACCTCAATGTGTCACGGAGGGTAACGCGGAGGTCCTCCTCCGTGACATGGAGCCATCGCCCCAGCTCACTGTCTCTTCATTTTATTCAGTTTTTCATACCTTGCCTTTTCCTTCACGATTCCGTGCACATTTTTCTCCGTTTGACCTGAAAATCACCTCACTAAACAAAATTGGTTAGATTAATAGATTTCCCTAATTAAAATGAAAAATACTAACTAAAACGAAAAATTTGTACTAAATCAAGAAAAAGAAAAATAAAATAAAATCTATTTACACTTTACAAAACAAAAGAAAAAAATATTTTTCATGCAGCGCCTGGTTTACCGCCGCGGCTCGACGTCCTTTATGCTCACTTATCCACTAGGGTGATGGACGATTTCTCACGATCCTTGTCCTCCCCCCAGTAGTGCTCACACTTATCTGGTGGTCTTCCCATCAACTCTCGGGAATCATTCATTTGTTTATCATTCCCATGATTAATTACATTGATCACCGAGAGTTCTTCATTTACCATCGGGGGCTTGGGTGCTTTGTATACATCGAACACCTCTACCTTGTCATGTGCTTGCATCGTAAGTTGACCCGCAGCCACGTCGATTAATGCTTTCCCGGTTGCCAAGAAGGGTCGTCCCAAAATAAATGGGACTTCAGCGTCTGGTTCAAAATCCAGAACAATAAAATCAACTGGAAAAATGAGGGATCCCACTTGCACAAGCACATCCTCAACAATGCCATCCGGCCTAGCTAAGGATCTGTCTACTAACTGCAAGATTACGGTTGTAGGTCTAGGTCTCCCTAGACCCAACTTTCTGAATACCGAAGATGGCATCAGGTTTATGCTTGCCCCTAAGTCACACAATCCACGAGCTCGGATACTCTACCCAATAGTAAGCTAGATAGTAAAACTTCCAGGGTCTTTTAGCTTCATGGGCAGTCTATTTTGGATCTGGGAGGTGCATTCCTCCGTCAAAGCTACCGTGGCATACTCAGTCAAACGACTTTTGTTGGCCACGATGTCTTTAATATATTTGGCATATTTTGGCACTCCCTGCAAGACATCAACAAGAGGTAAATTAACATGTACCTATTTAAGCACCTCCATAAATTTCTTGAAACACGCCTCCTCCTTGTGTTTCTTGAGTCGTTGAGGGAACGGGGGTGGAGGCCTTTCTGATTCAGCTTCTTTGGTCTTCCCCCTATCCAAAGTTTGTTCTTCCTCAACATCTGCTGCTCCAGACTTTTGAGGTGGTCTTTCCGGTTCCACCTCCATCAGCTGCAAACCACTCCTTGTGGTCACTGCATTTACCTGCTTCGGATTAGGATCCGTGTCGCTAGGCAGTCCTCCTCTGGGCCTTGTGTTTTGGGCACTGGAAAATTGCCCAAATTGATACTCAAGAGCCTTGGTCGCTAATTGATTGTTCTTCACTTCGGCTACCAATTTAACATAGTCAGCCTGCAATTGCGCCTGATCAGCGATCATGGTCTTGAACATTTCCTCAATGGTAGGTGATGGTGGTGGAGGAGGGGCATTGTGATTTCTGAATTGAGATTGGTAGTTCTGTTGCCCTCCTTGATTCCTGTGCATACCCTGACCCGAACTTTGGCCTTGTTGGTTGTTGCTACCCCACGAAAAATTTGGATGGTTCCTCCAATTTGAGTTGTAGCCGCTACCAAACTGCTGCTGATTTCTTTGTGCATTGCCCACAAAGTTAACCGAATCTGGGTTTGCTCCACAGCACTCAGCTGAGTGCTCACTGCTTCCACACACTTCACACCACATTTGCTGGACCGCATTTACTGAAGCTGAAGGCAGGTTCAAGTTCATGTTGCTAATGTGGTTGTTCAACTGATTCTGCAAGGAAGCTATATGTGCAGCGATAGCTGTAAATCCATCCACTTCAAGCACTCCTACTACTTTCCTTGCTCCACCTCGAGATGAGTCAGCATTCCATTCTGGATTGCCCTGTGAAATCCGGTTGAGCGAAGTGTACAACTCCTCATAAGTCTTTTCCAGCGCTTGCCCTCCAGCTGCTGAGTCTAGCAAAATTTTAGTATGGGGTTCCAAACCCTCAATAAATGTGTGTACCAACACCTCATTAGACTGATGATGATGAGGACAGTCCCACAACATGGATTTAAATCTTTCCCAGGCTTGATATAAATTTTCTCCCTCCCTCTGTTTGAAACTTAGAATTTGACTTCTAAGTCTGGCTGTTTTACCAGAGGGAAAAAATCTTATCAAGAACTTTCGTGCAAGATCATCCCACGTTGATATAGAATTTGGTGGTTCAGCTCTTAACCACCTCTTGGCTTCACCAAGTAAGGAAAACGAAAATAGTGTGAGCCGAACATAATCCGGTGACACTCCAGCGGGTATATAAGTGTCACTTATCTCCAAAAAGTTTTGGAGATGTTGTTGTGGGTCTTCATGAGGGAGACCGGTAAATTGCCCGCTTGTGTGCAATAGTTGCACCATGTTTTGCTTTAGTTCAAATCTCCCTCCAGGCTCTAGTTTGCGGATACTTGAATGTACATTGTTGGCATGTGGGATTGCCACCTCGCGAACCGGCCTTGCTGCTGCTTCGTCGGGCACTAACACTGCCCCCACAACCGGTGGATTTTGTTGCTCCATCATAGTCTGTCTGAGCAACTGCAGCTTCTTTTGTAGAGCTTCTCTGCGTTTACTATGAAATTCACGTTCAGGCTCTATATAAGATTCCACCAGCTCTTTGTCCTTTGCCAATGTTCATAGAAATCAAGTCTGCAAAATACAGGCTAAGACCAAGTTGTCAACACTTAAGAAAATAAAACAAAAAATACAGTAAATTTACACTTAACACAATTTCACCAATTGCCTAGTCTCCCCGGCAACGGCGCCAAAAACTTTTTCAGTGGTTTGCTATATGGGTTAAAAACCAACACGCAAGTGCACGTGGTCAAACAAGTAATAAAGTGGCTAAGTAAGCCAAGTATCGAACCAAGGAGACTCTGGACAAGTAAAAATTGCTCAAGTATACTATATTCTATCTTACTTCTATATATGCTGACAACAACGTAACCTAAAGTTAAATAATTTTTGTTTATAAATTATATACTAAAACTATTAACAAATTTCTACTTTGAATTGAAACTATGGATATGAGCATGCCAAGGTTAAGAACAAGTAATGAACTTGATTATAATCATAATTTGGTTAATCTCCTCTTCCTATTGCTAGCCAAGAACATTAGCCTAGAGATTAAAACTCTCGTATTTAATCTCACTTAAGAATCATAAACCATCCATCTACATTTCTGTGATCAAATGCAATTTATGACCTCGCAATACAATTTCGGTTCCTAAATTGACTAATACGGCTTTCAAGTATATTTCTATCAGGAAAGTACATCAAAACCCAATTTTCCCAAATCAAGTTAAGAACAATACCCTATTAATTCACAACTTTCCAATTTCGTGCTCTCTCGAGTGAAATCGGACTTTTTAGATGTACATTAATGTCGGCCACACACCAATGCAGTAGAAACAAGAATTAATAGAACAACATAGAAGAAGAAGATGAAAAACCATACAATTCAATAATCAAAATTCATCACCATTGTTCATAACCTCAGCAAGGAAGAGAATTAGCCACTCATTTGTGGATTAATCATCCTAAAACAAGTGTTAATCATACAAACAATTGATTGAAAGAAGAAAGAAAGAGAGAAAAACCCTTAGCTTTTTCGTCCCTCAACTGCCTGTAACCCACGTCCTTGCTTCACCAAGTCTGAATTCCTTAAAAATAAGCCTAAGTGTTCTATTTATACTATTGGGAATTTTTCCCGGAATAACAAGCAACGTGTCACGGAGGCCAACGCGGAGCACTGCCTCCGTGACACGGCGTGGACGCGGACCCTCACTGGAAATCTGGGGTCTGGGAATAAAGCCTCAACGTGGCACGACATGCAATGCGGTGGCTTGCCTCCGTGCCACGGAGCTGTCGCGAGGCTTCACTGGAAATTGACAAATTAATCACCCTCCAGACAGTGTGCCTCCGCAATGATAGCATGGCACGGCTCCATCGCGGAGCCCCTTTACATTGTGCAGTCCAATGTCTTTTTCGTGCTCGCATCCAAGTCCAACTCCAGTATTGTTCCAACATGCATTTTAGCTCCTCAAAATCATGTTTTAACTACAAAACAATGCTAATCATGTTGGTTAGTATAAATTCACATTTTATTGCCAATTACATGAAAATGTATACACATTGCACAATAAACAAGGCGAAAATGATACGTTTGAGTA
The DNA here is from genome assembly GCA_035772735.1 of Datura wrightii. NCBI lineage: Eukaryota > Viridiplantae > Streptophyta > Magnoliopsida > Solanales > Solanaceae > Datura > Datura wrightii. The sequence continues at coordinate 51,569,124 of JASDFA010000006.1, read as the reverse complement.
TCATTTGGGCATATAAATCTGCCCAAGATCTGTATCTATCCATCATGTCTTCTTCGGCTTCCCTCGTAGCTCCCTCAACGTGCTAATTCCTCCACAAAACCTTCACTGAAGCTACTTCCTTGTTCCTTATCTTTCGAACCTGACGATCTAGTATTTCCACCGGAACATCCTCACAACTAAGGTTGTCTTTCAGACCGGCACTATCCACCAGGAAAATTTGAGCTTGATCACCCAAACACTTCTTCAACAGAGATACATGAAAAATAGGATGCATGGAAGCTAATTCTAAGGGCATCTCCAACTCATATGCCACCTTGCCAACCCATTTCATAATCAAGTAGGGGATAACATAATGAGGGCTGAGTTGTCCTTTCCTTCCAAACCCCATCACTCCCTTCATGGGAGACACCTTCAGAAACACCCAATCATCCACTTCGAACTCAAGTTCTCTCCTTCTCACATCAGCAAAGGACTTTTGGCGACATTGAGATGTTTTCAACCTGTCCGGTATGAGTTGAAATTTCTGCAGGGCCTCATGGACTGAATCTGGTCCTATCATCGCATCTTTACAACCTTCGAACCAACCAATAGGCGATTTACATCTCCGCCCATAGAGAGCCTCAACAGAGCCATCTAAATGCTAGAATGGTAGATATTATTGTACGCAAAGTCAATAAGAGGAAAATGATCATCCGAAAAAGTCAATGACACATGCTCTCAACATGTCCTCAAGAGCTTGAGTTGTCCGCTCCACTTGACCATCTATTTGCGAGTGAAATGTTGTGCTGAGCTTAACCTGGGTACCTAGTCTTTTTTGAAACAACCTCCAAAACTGAGATAAAAATTGGGTTCTCTATCTTATATGATGGACAAGGGCACTCCATGCAACCAAGCTTGCTCTCCGATGTATAGTTTGGCATAATTCTCAGCGGAATCAGTGGTTTTGACCGGTAGAAAATGAGCAGCTTTTGTTAACCTGTCTACAACAACTAAAATAGAGTCATATTGCCGATGAGTACGACACAACATTTAATGAAGTCCACATTGATTTCCTCCCACTTACAAGTAGGAATACTAATATCCTGAAGCACACCTCCTTGTCTCTGATGCTCAACTTTAACCTGCTGATAGTATGGGCACTTAGCTACAAATTCTGCTATGTCCAACTTCATGTCATTCCACCAATAGACTTCCCATAGGTCACGGTACATCTTGGTGGCACCTGGACGGATTGAATATTTGGAACCGTGAGCATCATGCAATATTCGATTTCTCAAACCATCAACGTCCGGAACACACAAGCGACCTTAATATCAAAGCACACCATCTTCCCCTTTGAAGAAGACCTCTACCTTATGATTCTGAATGGCGTCCTTTAACTTTACCAAAATGGGGTCCTCATCTTTCCTAGATTTTACATCAATTACCAAGGATGATTCTGATCCATTCTGAACAATAACGCCACCATCGGTCGAGTCGACCAACTAAACTCCCAACTTTTCAAGTTGATGCACATCCTTCAACGGCTCCTTTCTCTCCTTTCTCCCCCTCATCCACATGGCACACATTGTCCATGGAGAGGCTACTAAGTGCATCTTCTACTACATTATCCTTTCCCGGATGGTAAAGCACACTCATGTCATAATCCTTAAGTAGCTCCAACCACCTCCTTTGACGTAGATTTAGATCCTTATGGGTAAACACATATTTTAGACTCTTATGATCTGTAAACACATCTACATGGACCCTATACAAATAATGTCTCCATATCTTCAAGGAGAATACCATCACCGCCAACTCAAGATCGTGGGTCGGGTAGTTCTTCCCATGAACTTTTAGTTGTCTGGAAGCATATGAAATAACCTTGTCGTGCTGCATCAAAACACAACCAAGGCCAATTCTTGAAGCATCGCAATACACCATACACCCATCAATACCCTTTAGTAGATTTAACACCAGTGTTTAGGTAAGTCGAGTCTTCAACTCTTGAAAACTTCTCTCGCAAGCCTCCAACCATTGGAATTTCACTTTCTTTTGGGACAATTTGGTCAATGCTGCTGCAATAGATTAAAATGTCACACCCCGCCTTGGGAGGAATGACTGGCACCTGGTGCCCTACTAGGACCTGGACTGCTGAACTAACTGAGCCTAAGCACTTCTAGTGCAAGGCTGGCTCTAACTCTGAAATCAAGAAAACGACGGGCTATATAACGACTGTAAATACATCCCCCGACCGATAAGGCCTTAGCCACCTGTTGAAAACAAACAGCTAACCAGAAACAACTAAATATAAGGAGTCCTATGCGGGCCAACAAGGCCACCATGATATCTAGTTATAGCTGAAGAAAACAAAATCAGGCGCTAAACTGATCTGTGGCCGACAAGGTCACCAACTAACAACTGAGCAAGGCCCACCATGGCCATCACATACAATCTGACCACAGGGAATATGACACAATCTGCAAGCCTCTAAGAATAATAAGATGGTCGGGACATTGCCCTAGCCTACTCATACATTACAATAAAGAGGAGAGTAAACCTCTATCTTTCAAGCTCGGGATGAAAGGAGTTGAAGGCTCTGTATCGCTGACTAGAACTACAAGGGATCTATTCCTCGTCTATGTGCACCTGCAAGCAAGTAATGCAGCGCCCCTAACGAGAGTCAGTACCATAGGTTTTGAGTATGTAAAGCAATAACTGAAATCAACTAAAAGTAAGTAATAAAGATGACAGTAACTGAAGTAATAGGAAACGGACTGAAACTGACTGAGATAGAGGAATCAGGGTTAACCTAGCTATACTGAGAAGAGTAAGAGTCATAACTGATAACGTGGCGTTCTACTGTCTATCTATCAATAACTAAAACAACATAACATAAACCTTACCTGGCCCCCATAAGTAGGAAGGTGAAATCATCACAATCTATTTACCACTACCCATGTCATACCACATCACATAGTAGCTATAAGCATCCTGCCTGTCCCCCGGGTATGCAGCTTGGACCCACTGGGCCCCTGACTGTAGTTGTACCTGAGTCCCAAGTACTCCTGAAATCAAAACCCCGCGCACAAGCGCTCGACGGGGGTGTAGAAAGGCTAACTACAGCAAAATATGGGTAAACTAGCATCCCATCTTCGTCCCTAGCGGATGGAACGCCACTCCGTAGAGCGACGTATCATCGCCCTCTGGCGGATGAGTCGATACAGCTATTAACTCTGGGGCGGTCACGGAAGCTATACAGGTATTCGAGCCCAAAACAACACAATCAAGTCTCAACTGATATCAATAACTATATATAATACACAATGAAAATAATAATAATATAATCTCTGACATGCTATACTGAATCTCATACTAAGACATGATATAATATTCCTGACGTACTTTACTAAATTACATACTGAACATAATATACTGTTTCTGAAATACCTTACTGGAATTCATACTGTTTTACTACAACTGGGGTAACTAACTTGCCGAAAGAGACTGACTTTACATACCTCGACTGCTAGTTTACTGAATAATTGGCGAGGTTCAGCTAGTATTCAGCTATTCTGCCCAACAGTGATCATATTCACGAAGGAATAGAATTAACTTCATTATTATACTGGAGAAAAATAATACTATATATATAACTTACTGACTATTCTTTGACATCAAAGAATGGTGAAAAACTCATAATTTCTCGGAAGTCTAGAAGAGAGAAATACTCACTTTAATCCTGGAGTGTATTAACACTAGTTTGGAGCAATTCCAATCACTTTGACTCGGCGGGACAACTATTTGCCGGGCGATTTTCACGAAACTAACTCTGTTGAAATGCTCCTGCAGCTTTATACTTCGGTACCCGAAGTTAATTTAACTTTGGAAAGCACTTGACGGCTTAATCGGAAGGAAATTTACTCAAACCCTTCATCCTCCTCTATTTCTGATCAAGACTTATGAGAAAATGACTTTAAAATGAAGTGGGAGGCCTTTATATGCTTGGAGCCTGAACCATGGCAACGTGGCACGCTGGCCATCATGCAAATCTAGCTTCGTGCCATGCTGGCCATCGCGGAGGAGGTGCCTTCGTGCCACGTTGCCCCTCTGGACAGCACGGTTCGGCCTCCTCTTGCGAAAATCTAACTTGGCACCCGTTCAGCCTTTCCCCGGGCCCTTTCCTCGCACGTATGGCATTCTAAAACTTCCAACCAACATGTGAATAGGCCAACTAAGTGCTTGAAACTAACGGGGTGTAACATCCTCCCCCTTAAGAACATTCGTCCTCGAATGTTAACTTCTACCTACAAGAATCTTAACTTGCAATTACTTATTCTGGAAAAATTTTGGCAGAGTCTCCCCTATAATATGGACTATATTCAGAAACCCTGAAACGCAGAAAGGTCCAACACAGGTTCTCCACACCATACTATAGAATTCATTTGACAATAAATTGGAGTCAACTACTCCACATACAAATATAGGTACTGCAACTTATGAAACAATAATAAAAACATACCTCTGGCTGCATAATCTGACTAAGTATGGAATAACTGAGGATAACTGACTTTCATATCATCTTCTACTTCCCAGGTCATCTACTCTTGGTTCTTATTCCGCCATAATACCTTGAAAGAAGCAACATCTTTAGTTCTTAATCTACGGATCTACCGGTCTAGTTTGGCTACTGGAACTTCTTCATAAGTTAACTCTTTTATGACTTGAACATCTTGAACTGGGACAATCCGGGAGGGGTCTCCTATTCACTTCCTCAGCATTGATACGTGGAAGACTTGGTGAACAGATTCTAACTCTTGAGGTAAATCCAATTCATATGCCACCTGGCCTATTCTTCGGCGAATCTGATAAGGCCCAACAAACCTCGAGCTGAGCTTTCCTTTCTTACAAAATTTCATCAGACCCTTCATCGGGGAAACTTTTAGGAACACCCAGTCACCCACATTAAATTCTAGGTTTCTGCGCCGCACGTCAGCATCAGATTTCTGGCGGCTCTGAGCAGTCAGCAGACGTTCCCTGATAAGCTTTACTTTCTCTTCTGACTGATGAATGATATCTGGCCCAATTAATGCTGATTCGCCTACCTCAAACCAACCAGCTGGAGATCTGCACTTCCGCCCATATAACGCTTCATAAGGCGCCATCTGAATTGCTGAATGATAATTGTTATTATAGGCGAACTCAATAAGCGATAAAAGTTCATCCCAGCTACCTCCAAAATCTAACACACATGCTCGTAACATAACCTCGAGTGTCTAGATGATACGTTCTACCTGCCCGTCTGTCTGAGCATGGAAAACTGTTATCAGGATAACTTGCGTCCCCAAGCCTCTATGAAATGATTGCCAAAACATAGCTGTAAATTGTGCCCCTCTGTTGAAGATAATTGTCAATGGAACACTATGCAATCTGACTATTTCTTTAATATACAGCTCAGCATAATCTTCGGCTGAGAAGGTAGCCCTTGCTGGCAGAAAGGGAGCTGATTTTGTTAACCTGTCAACAATTACCCAGATCGAATCATATCTACGCTTGGTGCGAGGTAATGCTACTACAAAGTCCATATTAACTGCTTCCCATTTCCACAGAGGCACGACTACATCCTGAGTCAGTTCGCTTGGTTTCTGATGTTCAACTTTTACCTATTGGCAATTGGGACACTGAGCTACAAATGCTGCTATCCCCTTTTTCATTCCTGGCCACCTGTAGATCTCTTTCACATCATGGTACATCTTTGTCGAATCTGGATGAAGAGAATAACGGGCATAGTGTACCTCGCCCATAATTTTCTGGCGAAGCCCTACATTATTTGGAACACAGAGGCGATCCCTATATCTCCAAACTCCATCCTCGGTTACCTCAAAATCATTCACTTCCCCTTGTTGAACCCTATTTCTGAGCTAAACCAGGCTAGGATCTTCATATTGCTATTCCTTCACTTCCACAACAAAAGAAGACAATGCAGTGTTCTTGATTACTACTCTATTGTCTCCTGTTTCTGCTATACGAACGACTAAATTGGCTAGCTGATGCAATTCTCGAGCCAATTCCCGCTACTCGGGCTGTAAGTATTCCAAACTTCCTATAGATTTACGGCCAAGGGCATCTGTTACTACATTGTCCCTTCCTGGGTGATATAAAATATTCACATCATAATCATTCAATAGCTCCAACCAACGACGCTGCCGCAAATTCAATTTCTTTCTGGGTGAAGATATACTGTAGGCTTTTGTGATCAGTGAAAATATCCATGTGGATGACATACAAGTAGTGTCTCCATATATTCAAGGCATGAATTACCGCAGCTAATTCCAGGTCATGGGTAGGATAGTTCTTCTCATGCTTCCTCAGCTACCTGGAAGCATAAGCAATCACTTTACCATTCTGCATCAAAACACATCCTAACCCAACATCCGAAGCGTCACAATAAACTGCATAACCCCTTGTTCCTTCTGGAAATGCTAACATTAGTGCTGATGTCAGTCTGTCTTTTAGTTCCTGAAAGCTCTTCTCACATGCCTCAGTCTAATGGAATTTTGCTGCCTTCTAAGTCAGTTTAGTTAAGGGTGCTGCTAAAGTGGAAAATCCTTCCACGAACCTCTTGTAATACCCAGCTAATACCAGGAAACTGCGTACCTCGATCGTAGTGGTAGGTCTAGGCCATGTTTTCACTACTTCTATCTTTTGTGTATCTACCTGTATACCCGCATCTAACACAATATGGCCCAAGAAGGCTACTGAATTAAACCAAAATTTACATTTAGAAAATTTTGCGTATTAGCTGGCAGTCTCTGAGAATCTGGAGCACTATCCACAGATAATCCTGGTGGTCTTCCTCTGAGCGTGAATACACCAGAATATCATCGATAAATACTATCATGAACAATTCCAGGTATGATCTGAAGATACTGTTCATCAGGTCCATAAACACTGCTAGGGCATTTGTCAGCCCGAAGAATATAACTAAGAATTCAAAGTGGCGGTATCGGGTCCTAAAGGCAGTTTATGGATTATCCCTTTTACAAACCCGAACCTAATGATATTTGGATCTTAAGTAAATCTTGGAAAAATACCTTGCTCCCTGTAGCTGGTCAAATAAATCGTCTATTTTGGGAAGCGGGTACTTATTCTAGATAGTAACTTTATTCAGTTGCCGATAGTCTATACACATACGGAGGGAGCCGTCCTTCTTTCTCACAAACAGAACTGGCGTACCCCATGGTGAGGTACTTGTCCTGATAAAGCCCTTGTCTAGCAAATCTTTCAATTGTTCCTTTAATTCTCTAAGTTCAGCAGGAGCCATCCGATAAGGGGTAGATATGGGCTGAGTGCCTGGTAATAGATCGATTGCAAAATCAATTTCCCTTTATGGGGGAATACTAGGAAGCTCATCTGGAAATACATTGGGGAACTCATTAACCACTGGGACAGACTGAAGGGTCGGAGGCTCTACCCGAACATCCTGGACATTGACAACGTTATAAATGCACCCCTTTGCTATCAGCTTTCTCGCCCAAAGATAGGAAATAAACCTACCTTTTGGCGTAACTATACTACCTTTTCACTCCCGTACTGCCTCCCCTGGAAAGTTAAATCGGACAGTCTTGGTCCAGCACTCAACGTTGGCATAACATGGAGCTAACCAATCCATAACCATAATGGCGTCAAAATCAACCATCACTAGCTCTATTAAATCTGTTGTAGTCTGACGACTGGCAACCTATATTGTACACCCCCGATAGACCGTTCTGGCTATGATAAAGTCACCAATGGGTGTAGACACTAAAAAAGGTCGCCGAAGCAATTCTGGCACAATACTAAACTTCCGAGCCACTAACGGTGTAACATAGGACAAGGTGGATCCCGGATCTATCAACACATAAGCAGGATGAGAGCAAATATTCAACATACCTTTCATAGTATCTGGTGATGAATCTGAACCTATCTCCCCGGTAATGCATAGGTACGGTCTAGGCCCGCACTTGAACTGGAGGCCCCTAATCTGCCTCGGCCTCTACCTGCTGAAATTGAGGGCCTGCGCCCTGCCGGGGATGTTGGAGCTCGCGACATTGCTTATGACCTATCCTGTCGATTCCAGACACCCTGACCCCTAGCTAGACAGTCTCTCATCTGATGAACCTCCAGTCCACAAATACAATATCCCGTGAAGTCATATCTGCACGCTCCAGAGTGGCGTCGGCTGCAAATAGGGCAAAGTGGTATTGTATACCTACTCTGCTCCGCCCTCCTCTGCTGTGGTGAATCTACCATTTGCAAACCTTCGCCAGGATCTGACTGCCGTCGGTGACTAACCCTGCTCCTCTACTACTGTGATGGAGGTGGGGGTCTAGGCGGCCTATCCTGATAACCGTAGCCTAGGTTCTCCCCGGGCCTCCTCCTGTAAATCATCTGGCCTGTCCCTGTGGCTCTATTCCTGACTTGTTCTCCTGATCTCCCGTTGCCGCTGCTTGATGCCCTCAATATTTTGAGCAAAAGCCTACACTCGAGAAATATCCATATCCTCTCGCAGAGTAGCTGTGATACAAGTCTCAACATATTCTACGTTCAGCCTCATAATGAAACGGTGTACTCTAGATGGCATTGTATCTACAAAAGCTGGCGCATATCGGGCCAAGGAATCGAACCGCAGGGCATATTCTCGAACACTCATCGACCCCTACTTCATGTGTAGGAACTGATCAACCCAGGCCTGTCGAACCTCCCATGGTAGATAATGATCCAGAAAAGCCTCTAAAAAGCTTGGCCAGGTCGGAGGGGAAACATCCCTCCCTCGGGATCTCTCCTAACTCTCATACCACAGTACAGCGATGTCCCGTAGCCGGAATAACGCCAATTCAACTGACTTTGTGGGTGTAGCATGCATTACCCTGAAGATCCTCTACATCTGGTCTAGGAAATCCTAGGGATCCTCTATCCGATCCATCTTGTAAACTACGGGGGACTTAATGCCAGGAATTCTCAGACCCTCGAACTACCGGGCCCTCATGATGATTCTGCAGCTGTAGGTGGCATTGACTGGCACTGAGCAGCCATCATCTACGTTAACATAACCACTGCACTCCTGACCTCCTGGTCAGATCGTATAGGTATAGGAACTGCCGGAGGTGGTGCCGTCACACCGACCATCCCAAGCGGCTCCTGACATGATGGAGACTGCTGGAAGGTCGGGACGATGCCTCCGTATCGCCCTCAGATCGGGCTGATTCTATTCAAGGCTGAGGCATCCTACTGGTGCCCTCTCCTGCTGCCACATCCAATCTCCTGCCTGTCGTAGGATATCGCTGGTCCGACATTTTATCTGTAAACAAAGAGTATAATAAGCTTATGAACTCAACCCTATACTATACCGCTCTATAGCATGACTGAATAAGAAGAAAGAGTAAACATCCTATCATGCCTTGTAGCCTCCTACCTATAGTATGTGGTGCACAACACATCCATAGACAAGACTCTACATAGCACAGCTTGCAAACTCCTTGGGATACGACCTGCTCTGATACCAAGTTTGTCACGCCCCTCCTTGGGAGGTATGACTGTCACCTGGTGCCCTACTAGGACCTGGACTGCTGAACTAACTGAGCCAAAGCACTTCTGGTGCAAGGCTGGCTCTAACTCTGAAATCAAGAAAACGACGGGCTTTACAGCAGCTGTAAATACAGACCTCGGCCGACAAGGCCTATAGCCACCTGTTAAAAACAAACAGCTAACCAGAAACAACTAAATATAAGGAGTCCTATGCAGGCTGACAAGGCCACCATGATATCTACTTATAGCTGAAGAAAACGAAATCAGCTGCTAAACTGAGTTGTGACCGACAAGGTCACCAACTAACAACTAAACAAGGCCCCACACGACCATCACATACAATCTGACCACAGGTATATGATACAATCTGCAAGCCTCTAAGAATAATAAGATGGTTCGGACAAGGCCCCGGCCTACCCATACTGTACAATATAAGGAGAGTAAACCTCTTTCTTTCAAGCTCGGGATGAAAGGAGCTGAAGGCTCTATATCGCTGACTGGAACTACGAGGGATCTGCTCCTCATTTGTGCGCACCTGCAGGCAAGTAATGCAGCACCCCAAATGGGCGTCAGTACCACAGGTACCGAGTATGTAAAGCAATAACTGAAATCAACTGAAAGTAAGTAACAAAGCTGGCAATAACTAAAGTAATAGGAAATGGACTGAAACTGACTGAGATAGAGGAATCAGGCCTAACCTTTCTATACTGAGAACAGTAAGAGTCGTACCTGATAATGTGGAATTCTACTGTCTATCTATCAATAACTAAAACAACATAACATAATCCTTACATGGCCCCCATAAGCCAGAAGGTGAAATCATCACAATCTATTTACCACAACCCAGGTCATACCACATCACCTAGTAGCTATAAGCATCCTGCCGGTCCCCTGGGTATGTAGCATAGGCCTGCTGGGCCCCTGACTATAGCTATACCTGAGTCCCGAGGACTCCAGATTAACACCCCAGGTTCAAGCACTTGACGGGGGTGTATAAAGGACAACCACGTCAAAATATGGGGAAACTGGCATCCCATCTTCATCCCTAGCGGACGACATGCCACTCCGTAGAGCGACGTATACTCGCCCTCTGGCGGATGAGTCGATACAACTATTAACCCTGGGGCGGTCACGGAAGCTATACAGGTAATCCAGCGCAAAACAATATAATCAAGTCTCAACTGATAGCAATAACTATATATAATACACATTGAAAATAATAATAATATAATCTCTGACATGCTGTACTGAATCTCATACCAAGACATGATATAATATTTCTGACGTACTTTACTAAATTACATACTAAACATAATATACTATTTCTGAAATACCTTACTGGAATTCATATTGTTTTACTACACTGGGGTAACTAACTTGCCAAAAGGGACTGACTTTACATACCTCGACTGCTGGTTTACTGATTAACTGGTGAGGTTCGGCTAGTATTAAGTTATTCTCCCCAACTGTAATCATATTCATGAAGGAATAGAATTAACTTCATTATTATACTGGAGAAAAACAATACTATATATTTAACTTACTGACTATTCTTTGACATATCAAAGAACGGTGAAAAACTCGTAATTTCTCGGAAGTCTAGAAGGGAGAAATACTCACTTTAAGCCTGGGAGTTTATTAACACTAGTTTGGAGCAATTCCAATCACTTTGACTCGACGGGACGACTATTCGCCGGCTCCCTGCAGCTTTATACTTCGGTACCCGAAGTTAATTTAACTTTGGATAGCGCTTGACGTCGTAATCGGAAGGAAATTTACTCAAACCCTTTATCCTCCTCTATTTCTGATCGAGACTTATGAGAAAATGACTTGAAAATGAAGTGGGAGGCCTTTATATACTTGGAGCCTGAACGATGGCAACGTGGCACGCTGGCCATCGCGCTAATCTATCTCCGTGCCATGCTGGCCATTGCAGAGGAGGTGCCTCCATGCCACGTTGCCCCTCTTGGCAGCACAGTTCAGCCTCCTCTTGCAAAAATCTAACTTGGCACCCGTTCGGCCTTTCCCTGGGCCCTTTCCTCGCACGTGTGACATTTTAAAACTCCCAACCAACACACGAATAGGCCAACTAAGTTCTAAAAACTTACGGAGTGTAACAGAAAATCCCTCCACAAATCTCTGAGAGTAGCCAGCTAAGCCCAAAAAGCTCTGGATCTCTGAAGGATTCACTGGTCTAGGCCAATTCTTCACTACTTCTATTTTCTGAGAGTCCACCTTTATTCCCTCACTTGACCCCACATGGCCCAAAAATGCCACTGAGTTCAACAAAAACTCACACATGCTGAATTTAGCTTATAGTTGGCAATCCTTGAGAGTCTGTAGCACTACCCCAAATGAGCGGCATGCTCCTCCTCGCTCTGAGAGTATATCAGGATGTCATCAATAAACACAATCACGAACATATCCAAGTATGGCTTGAACACCTTGTTCATCAAGTCCATAAAAGTTACAAGAGAATTCTTTAGTACAAAATACATAACTACGAACTCATAATGACCATACCATGTCCTGAAGGCTATCTTCGGGATGTTACTCTCCCGCACCTTGAGCTGATGGTACCCGGATCTAATATCTATCTTTAAAAAGCACTTGGCGCCCTGACGCTGGTCAAACAAATCATTAATCCTGCGTAGAGGATACGTATTCTTGATGGTGACCTTGTTCAATTGTTTATAATTAATATACATATGAATAGAACCATCTTTCATTCGGACAAAGAAAACTGGTGCACCCCATGGGGACTTGCTCGGTCTAATGAAACCCTTATCCAAAAGATCCTTCAACTATCTGTTCAACTCTTTTAGCTCGACTGGAGCCATTCTGTAGGGAGAAATAGATATAGGTTGTATATTGGGAAGAAGGTCGATACCAAATTCAATCTCGCGCTCGGGCAGAACTCTTGGCAAGTCATCTGGAAAGACCTCTGGGAACTCACTTATTGCCGAGCCTTACTAGATGGTTAGGGTCTTGGACTCAACATCCTTAACCTTAACTAGATGGTATACACAACCCTTAGAAATAATTTTCCTAGGATTAAGATAGGAAATAAAATGACCTACAGGCATGGCTGAACTACCCTTGCACTCTAAAACTGACTCACCCAGAAAGGCGAACTCCACCGCACGGGTTCTACAATTAATAGAAGCATAACATGCATACAACCCCCATGCTGAGAATAATATCAAAGTAAGTCATGGATAGCTCTACTAGGTCTAAGGAGGTGACTTTATGCAATAATGTGACCAGGCAACTTCTATACACCCACCTAGCTACAATTGAATCACCAGTGGGGGTAGAGACTGAAAATGGTTCTGACAGAATTTCAGGACTGACTCCAAAGATACTAGCAATATAAGTTGTCACAAAAGACAATGTAGCCGCTGAATTTAACAAATCATAAGCCTTAAGGTGAAACACTTGTAACATACCAGTAACCACATCCGGTGAAGTCTCCTATTCCTAACGCAAGGCAAGGGCATAGAATCTGTTTTGGCGCTACCCACCACCCCCATTAGTGGATGCCCCCTACGGAGCTGAGCATGCTAGAGTTGCTGCTGACCTGGTTGTTTGAGCACAAGCCCTATCATCACCCTATATAGCCAATGGACACGCTCGACGCATGTGGCCAGATCTACCGCACCCATAGCTGATATCTAAGCCGAGCAAGCACTCCCCGGCATAACTCTTTCCACACTTCTCATAGGCTAGAAATGTTCGCTCTTCTTGCATGCCCCTCTAGTCCGTCGAACCTGAGCCCCTGCACCTCTAATCACCCTTGGGTCTGGTTGGAACACTAGCTGATGATGGTGCTGGAGCTAGTGACCTTTGCTGAATCTGAGGGTGGTGATCACCGCCGGATCACTATTGAGTTAACCCATCGCTGGCTGTCTAGGCCCTTTTGGCCTCTCTAAATCTCAAATGTGCTACCTCCATCTACTGGGCATGCAACACTATATGGAGAAAGTCAATATCCTGATGAAGCATGGTAATCCTACAATCCTTGTCCAAATATTTTGCCACTCCATGTACGAACCTTCTTAACCGAGCGCTCTGGTCAGTCACAAACTCTAGGGCACATCTAGACAAATGGGTAAAATCCAAAGCATACTACTGAACGGTCATCTTCCCTTGCTTCAGAATCATGAACTCTGCTTCTTTACTATCCCTCAATTCCCGAGGGAAGAACCGATCCAAAAAAGCAATGTGAAACTCCTCCCAACCAATAAGACCTTCTCCCATGACCCTACTATCCTTCCATTAGTTAAACCAGATGTGTGCAACCCCCTTCAATGGGTGATCTTCAACATCTCATCAATGAACTCATGCGGGTCCTTATCTATTTTTGACCCAAGGGACTCTAGTGGGTCCATCCTTAAGAAATCTCTGACCCATGCTACCATTGCATTTCCATTTTTTGAGACATGCGCCACTGCCTACTGGTTAACCTGACCATTCAAGGCCCACACTAGCATCTGAATGGCTTCCCAAAATTCAGCATGGGCAACTGGCTCCATGCATAGTTCTCTTGGACTGGTGAGGCTTGTTGGTTCCCATCTTCGTTTCCATCCTCTTGGCCATTCCATTCTCATTCATTCTATCGTTAACTCTATGGGGAGCAATGATTCTGCAATCGCGAATAGAACGAGTTAGAAGGATAGGGAGAGATTTCATCATATGACATTGATTATGAAAGAAGAGAATATTTCCTAAACATCTCATAGCCTCTTCTTCATAAGTATGGCGCGTTTCACGCCCATGAAAAAGACTCTACTTAACATGTCTTTCAGAAACCTTAGTACACTTCAAACCTATTGCTCTATTACCAAGTTTGTCACAACCCGAACATAGGCCCAGATCGAGACACGGAACAAGGAGCCCCGAGAGATTCCAAGTCGACCCATGGCATGAACATACATCTAATTCAATCAAGTAAAGCAGAATGCTCAACATAAATACATAGCGGAAGCATAATCATGACATAACATAGGAAACAAAATGCACTTCATACATGACAGTTGAATACTACATATAGTCTGAAAGCCTCTAACATATCTGATGGGTTGATGGGAAAACACCCCCAACTAACCCAAAAAGTCCAGAATACTGAACATAAAGTATATCTAATATCAACCGATCCTTGGGAGATGACGACTAACCACTGAACTGGATGCTAGCTCCGATAAACGAGCTAATGACGGTTCTGGGTCTGAAGGATGGAGCCTATATCATAAAATGATACAGCATAAAGAATGCGGTCAGTACGTGGAATATAATGAGTATGCAAGGTAAGTAAAATGGACATTTTAAATACATAAAAGTTCATAAGAGTAGGATAACATGTTCATAACATAAATATCATAATGTAACATAAGGCTCAAGATTTTCAAAGCATTCGTAAATCGGCCATAATCATAATAATAGGAGAAAAGCTTCATTAAACGTGACTTGAGCCAAAACAGTATGAACGTAACCATGCATAAATCATGAGGAAAAATGGGAGGCCTCATCATACCTTTCACCATAATGGTATAGCCTTACATGATTTCCCAACTATCTCACTCAAGTGGGCAGAGTTGACCTAGGCTTGCCAGGCAAACGACGTGCAGTATGTGATATCACGAAAGAGGGGATCCATTAACATTGTAATTTATCAATATGAACCTACTGTGGCATGTAGTTATGAGACACCAACGTAGTACTTTAAACGCCAAGTTTCTCGGTGCTAGACATTGCTCCCAAAAACATGCACACTAGGCTCGTATGTAATCATAAACATCATTCATGAGGTTCAGGGCCAAATAAACATTAACATTATTGATCCCCATTTAAATACATGTTTAGCCATGAATCAAGGGCCCACAAATTGGACAACATCATAAATCGATCAATCATAAAGTCCATGCATACTTGTAAAACATGTATATACTTAATAATCATAAATTCATGATGTGTATTTGAGTAAATACACATCATAAATCATAAATCATACTTAAACATGTGAGCATTGCCCAACACTTTAACATGCTTGAAAATACTCAATTCACTTGAAAACATGATTACAAACATGGGTAACTTGAAAACATGTTTTTCATCAATAATGTCTCATCATACATGAACATTCATCATAAATCTCAACATTCATGAACTTCTCATAAATGGGCATTTAAATTTATAAAGCTTGAAACATGATTTCAATGGAAAACAACGTAAAACTTGCCCATAAATCATAATTCAATATTAAAAACTCATTTAGATCATACCCATGAAGAGAATTAGGAATTTCATGCATTGGGTTAAAATTCCATATAATCAACATTGGAATTTCCATGATTTAGAGAGAGATTGGGCATGGGTGTGAATGGATTCACCCATTCATAACATACATACCTGAGAGACTTGGATTCTATCACTCCCTTACTTTCCCAAGAGGAATTGAAGAACAATTAATGAAGAACCTTGGGGTTTATGCTTGATTACCCTCTACACTCTTAAACTTTGCATGTTTCGATGTGAATGAGCCTAGGGTAGATTTTCCCCTCATAAAACACTGCATTTCGATAGTTAAATGACATAGTTTAGGACCCTAAGACTTAGGAATGATGAAAATACCTTTAATGAATTTTCTAAAAATTCTGCACTATCGGTGACAACGATCGATCCTAATGGTCATAAATGGATACCACAGCTCATGGTATCCGTCCATTGCATCCCTTGTGATTTATTAAGATTTAATATTATAATACCATGACTTGATAGGATGAGTCGTTACCACCAGGAACGGTTCGTTGCATCCTCCCATTACTTTCCCCTGACGACCTTCAGCTGGACTTTCCCACGAGCCACACCACGACTCATGCCTACTTCCAACGAGTCGTGGTTTCCATCCGTCACCTCGAATGGAGATTCTCCTACTCCATCCCATGGTTACTTACAACAATTGATTATTACTCACAATGAGTCATTCTACAACTTGTTACTTCCTCCTAGACTAAGGACCAATCTCACCATGACCACAAACAACGACTTGTAACATCAAACAACGGGTCGTTACTAGACCCATTACTCTTAACTCTGACCCTGCAGTACCTCACCACGAGCAACTCCTATGGGTCGTTGGTGGAACCAATGATCCAAACCTTGACTCGTTCTATTATAAATTTCCTAGATTTCTACCACTTTCAATTTTTAAATATTGGATCTAGTCTTAGGCACTTCCAAGGTATTACAGAATATCTAGAATTGTGTGCTTCTACTGGTACTTGTTGTTACAAGTCACCTACATTCGGTACACAAAGTCTGCCCTGGTAACGAAGCACACCATCTCCCCCTTTGGAGAAAGCCTCCACTTCTTTTTGAGAATTGCTTCTTTCAGCTTAAGCAGTATAAGATCTTCATCCTGCTTTGACTTAACTTCAACAACTAACAAAAAATCTGACCATTCTGCAATACTAATCCGCCCACAGCTGAATCGACCAATTGCACTCCCAGCCAAGCTAACCTATGAATATCCTTCGCCAGTTCCTTTATGCTCTCTGTAACATGAGCAATGCTCCCCATGGACATCCTTTTTAGGGCATCAGCCACCATATTGGCCTTGCCCAGGTGGTATAGCACGCTCATATCATAATCCTTCATTAACATCAACCACCTCCTCTAATGAAGGTTCAAATCTTTCTAACTGAACACATATTGAAGGCTGTTGTGATTGGTGAAAACATCCATGTGAACCCCATATAGATAATGCCTCCATATTTTCAAAGAAAACACCACTGCTGCCAATTCAAGATCATGAGTTGGATAGTTCTTTTCATGAACCTTGAGCTATCTGGAGGCGTAAGCTATCACAATACCTCACTGCATCAGAATGCAATCGAGCTCAACTCTAAAAGCATCAAAATATACCACGAACCCCTATGTTTCTTCTGGTAAGGTTAAAACTGGAGCAGTAGTAGTCGAGTCTTCAACTCCTGGAAACTCTTCTCACACGCATCTGGCCACTGAAACTTCACCTTTTTTTGAGTTAGCTTAGTCAAAGAAGACGCAATAGAGGAAAATCCTTCTATAAATCATTGGTAATAACTGGCTAGACCTAGAAAACTTCTGATATTATGTGGGGAAGTAGGTCTTGGCCAATCTTTTACCACTGATATTTTTTGAGGATCTACTTGAATACCCTCACCTGAGACCACGTGACCAAGGAACATCATAGACTTCAACCAAAATTCACATTTGCTAAATTTATCGAACAACTAGAGGTCTCTAAGCACCTGTAACACTATCCTTAGATTGTTAGCATGTTATTCCTCATTTTTGGAGTATACAAGAATGTCATCAATGAATATAGTGACGAACATGTCTAGATACTGTTTGAAAACCCTGTTCATTAGGTCCATGAATGTTGTAGGGGCATTAGTTAGTCCAAAGGACATAACTATGAATTCATAGTGACCATACTGAGTTCTAAAGGTTGTTTTCGATAATTTCACATTCTCTGACTTTAAGCTAGTGATACCCCGAATTGAGATCTACTTCAAAAAAACAACTGGGTCCTTGAAGCTAATCAAACAAGTTATCAATCCTGGGTAGGGGATATCTATTCTTAACTATAACTTTTTTCAGTTAACGGTAGTCGATTCATATTTTGAGACTACAGTCTTTCTTTTGCACAAACAACACTGGAGCACCCCATGGAGAGATGATGGGCCTGATGAAACCCTTATCAAGAAGGTCCTTTAGTTGTTCCTTCAACTCCTTAAGCTTAGCTAGATCCATTCTTTACGGAGGAGTAGAGATGGGCCGAGTGTTTGGAAGAAGGTGTATATTAAAGTCTATTTCTCGCTCAGGAGGGACTCCAGGGAGATCTTCAGGAAACACTTTAGGGAATTCACTGACAACTAGAACTGACTTGATAGTTGGGGTCTCGGAGCTAGAATCTTTGACCCGAACTAGGTGATAGATGCACCTTTTAGCAATGAGCTTCCTTTCCTTAAGGTAGGAAATAAACCAATCCTTAGGCAGTAGACTACTACCCATCCATTCTAAAACTGGCTCATTTGTAAACTGAAATATGAAGACTCTAGTTCTACAATTGACTGAGGTATAATTGGAGTGTAACCAATCCATGTCAAGAATGAGGTCGAAATTGACCATGTCTAGTTCTACTAGATCAACTGAAATGACTTTATTAACCACTAAGACTGGATAGTTTCTATATACCCGACTGGCTCTAATTGACTCGCCAAATGGGGCAGAGATTGAGAATGGTTCTGAGAGGACTTTTGGATTGATTTAAAACTAGACAGCAACATAGGGGGTCATGAATTATAGGGTGGCTCCTAGATCTAGTAGGGCATACACATCTAGATGGAAGAGACGTAACATACCTGTGACCACATCAGGTGAGCTCTCTTGATACTGACGAGAGGACAAAGCATAAAAGTGGTTTTGGCGTTGCCTGCTATCTATACCTGAAATGTCGACCTGCTTAGATGGATGACTTGCTGGAGTTGTTGAAGTGGTAGACTATGATTTCCCCCGTTTTGTTGACGGACACTCCCTTAGTCGATGACCTAGCTGTCCAGACCCACAACAACCCTCTTTGTCCTAGAGGCATTCACCTAGATGGTTTTTGCCACACTTTGGGAAAGCTGGATAATGATAATTGGCACTGTAACTCTGGGATTGAGAGCCAGATGATCCACCCTTCCGATCTTTGCGGACTACAAAGTAGGGGCACTGGCAAAGGTGGGTGCTGGAGTCCTCTATTGATCTTGTTGTGGGAGGCTACTACCACCGGACCTCTAGTGTCCATAATAAGATTGACTCATTCTAGCCCACTTGTTTTCCCACTCCATATCCTTCAACTTTTCTGCCTCAATCTGCTGGGCATGAATGATGAGGCTAGAGAGATTAATGTCCTTAATGAGCTTCGCGGTCCTAAATTCCTTAAGTACCAAGTTTGATACCCCATTGATGAACTTAAGCATGCTAGCCCTTAGATCAGCTTCCATCTCTAGAGCATACCTCGACAATCGAGTGAACTCCAAAATGCTTATTCCTCCACGTTCTTGTTACCCTGCTTTAAGTTCATGAACTCGGTGACCTTAGCCTCCCTCAACTCCTGGGGGAAGAATCTGTTTAGAAATGTTGTGGTGAACTCTTCCCACTCTACTGGTTCTGCTCCTACTGGTCTCCTTTCACTGATCGTACCAAATCTGAGCCACCCCTTTCAACTGGTAGGCGGTCAAATCAGCACTCTCCGTGGAACTAACACCCATAATTTGGGTGATCTTCCACAGCTCATCTACAAACTCCTATGGGTCCTCTCCCACCTTTGATCCATGAATTACTGGAGGGCTAATTCGGGTGAAATCTCAAATCCTAGCAGTTGTTGCAGACTCATTTGTATTCACCGAAACCACCTGCTGGTTCACTTGGTTAGTCACTGTCTGAGACAATAATTGGATTGCCACTCTGAATTCTTTTGAGGACACTTGATCGTCCTGAGAGGCTACTAGAGCTGGGTGGGCAAGTCGGTTGGCATTGCCAACCCTTCTTCCATTTCCTCATTTTGGAGGCATAGTTTCAGTGTAATGAAATAGAGCATGAGTTAAGAGGACATTTTTGGATTTGAACTTCATCGCACGGTAAGGAGTATGTACAAAAGGAAGTTTTCCTAATAACGTCTTGTAGCCTCCCTATCATAAGTCTGGTGCACTTCACACACATGAAAAGGACTCTACTTGATGCGACTTTTAGACATCCTATGATATGTTAGACCTAGTTCTCTAATACAAAGTTTGTCACAATCTAAGTCTATATCTTGAACGAGAAATGGTACTTAGGGCCACCAGTTACCCCAAGCCAACCCATGGTCTATCATTACACTGGTAAATTGAGTAAACATAAGTGGAAACTTTACATAAATAAAATCATTTAAGGAAAACTGATTTGACAAGAGTCAATACATCTTAGCAACAATACTGAACATCTATGTCATTTTTTAAAGCCAACTATTAAATGATGAGTTGCTGGGACAAGCCCCCAGCTAACTAATCTTGGGCAGATTTATATGCCCAAGTGATACTCAAACGTATCATTTTTACCTTGTTTGTTGTGCAATATGTATATAATATCATTTAATTGGTAATAAAATGCGAATTTATACTAACCAACATGATTAGCATTTGTTTTGCAGGAAAATGTGATTTTTAGGAGCTAAACTGCATGTTGGAACTATGTCGGAGTTGGACTTGGATGCGAGCGTGGAAAAGACCTTGGAATGCAGGATTTATAGGGGCTCCGCGATGGGGCCGTGCCACGCTGCCATTGCGGTAGCACACTGCCTGGGCGTGAAATAAATTGGCACTTTCCAGTATGCCTGCGTGTCAGCTCCGTGGCATGGAGATAGGCCTCCGCGATGGCCTCCGTGCCACGTTGAGGTTAATTCTCCGGACCATGAAATTCCTGAGAGGGTCCGCGTCCACGCCGTGTCACGGAGGCAGTGCTCTGCATTGGCCTCCGTGACACGTTGCTTGTTATTCCGGGAAAAATTTCCCACTAGTATAAATAGCACACTTAGGTTTATTTTTAATCAGTTTTTAGTTTTTAGACTGAGTTCAGAAGTGGAGAGCAGGAACGTGGGTTAGTAGCAGTTGAAGAACAGAAAAGCTAAGAGTTTTCTTCTCTTCCTTTCTTCTTTCCTTCAATTGTATGCATGATTTACACTCATTTTAGGATGATTAATCCAAGAATGAGTGGCTAATTCCCTTTCCTGCTGAGGTTTCGAACTTGTGTTATGAATTTTGATGATAATTGATATGGTTTCTTCTTCTTCTTGCATGTTGTTCTATTAATTCTTGTTCTTACTACATTATTGATTGGCCAACATTAATGTATATCTAAAAAGTCCAATTTCACTCGAGAGAGCAAGAAATTGGAAAGTTGTGAATTAATAGGGTATTGTTCTTAACTTGATTTGGGAAAATTGGGTTTTGATGTGCTTTCTTGATAGAAATATACTTGAAAGTCGTATTAGTCAACTTAGGAACCGGAATTGTAGTGCTAGGTCATAAATTGCATTTGATCACAGAAATGTAGACGGATGGTTTATGATTCTAAAGTGAAATTAAATACGAAAGTTTTAATTTCTAGGCAAACGTTCTTGGCTAGCAACATGAGGAAGAGGATAACCAAATTATCATGATTATCAAGTTCATTACTCGTTCTTAACCTTGGCATGTTCATATCCATTGTCTAAATTCAAAAGTAATTAAGTGTGATTAATTGTAGTATACATATAGTTTAGAAACAAAAACTCAAAATAACTCTTGGTTGCATTGTTGTTAACATAATTAGGAATAGAATAGAGATATAGTAAACTAGGCAATTTTACGTATCTAGAGCAGCCTCCTTGGATCGATACTTGGCTACTTAGCCACTTTATTACTTGTTTGACCACGTGCACTTGCGTGTTGGTTTTTAATATATACCGAGCAGACCGCGAACAAGTTTTTGGCGCCGTTGCCGGGGAGGCTAGGCGATTTGTAAAATTTTGTTTAGTGTAAATTTACTGTATTTGTATTTTTATTTTCTTAAGTGTTAACAAATTGGTCTTAGCCTGTATTTTGCAGATTTTTATTTCTGTGAACACTGGAAAGGGACAAGGAGCTGGTGGAATCTTACTTAGAGCCAGAACGTGAATTGCATAGTCAACGTAGAGAAGCTCTTCGGAAGAAGCTGCAGTTGCTTAAACAGTCTATGATGGAGCAACCAAATCCACCAGTTGTGCGGGCAGTGTTAGTGCCCGAGGAAGTAGCAGCCAGGCCGGTTCGCGAGGTGGCAATCCCACAAGCTAATAATGTACATTCCAGCATCCGCAAACCAGAGCCTGGAGGGAGATTTGAGTTAAAGCAAAATATGGTGCAACTTTTGCACACTAGCGGGCAGTTTACCGGTCTCCCTCATGAAGATCCGCAACAACATCTCCAGAACTTTTTGGAGATAAGTGACACTTATATACCCACTGGAGTGTCACCTGATTATGTTCGGCTCACCTTATTTCCATTTTCCTTACTTGGTGAAGCCAAGAGGTGGTTAAAAGCTGAACCACCCAACTCTATATCAACGTGGGATGATCTTGCACGGAAGTTTCTTATTAGATTTTTCCCTTCTGGTAAAACAGCCAGGCTTAGGAGTCAAATCCTAAGTTTTAAACAGAGGGAAGGGGAAAATCTATATCAAGCCTGGGAAAGATTCAAATCCATGTTGCGGGACTGTCGTCACCATCATCAGTCCAACGAGGTGTTGGTACACACTTTTATTGAGGGTTTGGAACCCCACACTAAAATTCTGTTAGATTCAGCAGCTGGAGGGCAAGCGTTGGAGAAGACTTATGAGGAGCTGTACACTTTGCTGAACCGAATTTCACAAGGCAATCCAGAATGGAATGCAGATTCTTCAAGAGGTAGAGCAAGGAAAGCAGCGGGAGTGCTTGAAGTGGATGGATTCACAGCTATCGCTGCACAGATAGCTGCTTTGCAAAATCAGTTAAACACTCACTTTAGCAATATCAATTTGAACCAGCCTTCAGCTTCAGTCAATGCAGTTCAACAGATGTGGTGTGAAGTGTATGGTAGTAGTGAACATTCAGCTGAATGCTGTGGTGCAAATCCTGATTCTGTTAACTTTGTGGGCAATGCACAGAGAAATCAACAGCAGTTTGGTGGTGGCTACAACTCAAATTGGAGGAACCATCCGAATTTTTCGTGGGGTAGCAACAATCAACAAGGTCAGAGTTCAGGGCAGGGTATGCACAGAAACCAAGGAGGGCAACAAAATTATCAAGCTCAATTCAAAAATCACAATGCCCCTCCTCCACCACCATCACCGACTATTGAGGAGATGTTCAAAACTATGATCGCTAATCAGGCACAATTGCAGGCTGACTATGTCAAATTGGCAGCTGAAGTGAAGAACATTCAATTGGCGACCAAGGCTCTTGAATATCAGTTTGGGCAGTTTGCTAGTGCCCAAAATACTAGACCCAAAGGAGGACTACCTAGCGACACGGATCCAAATCCGAAGCAGGTAAATGCAGTGACCACGAGGAGTGGTTTACAATTGAAGGAGGTGGAACCAGAAAGACCGCCTCAAAAGTCAGGAGCAGCAGATGTTGAGGGAGAGCAAAGTTCTGATAAGGGGAAGAGTAAAGAAGCTGAACCAGCAAGGCCTCCACCCCCGTTCCCTCAATGACTTAAGAAACACAAGGAGGAGGCGTGTTTCCAGAAATTCATGGAGGTACTTAAACAGGTACATGTTAACTTACCTCTTGTTGATGTCTTACGGGGAGTGCCAAAATATGCGAAGTATATTAAAGACATCGTGGCTAACAAAAGTCGTTTGACTGAGTATGCCACGGTAGCTTTAACGGAGGAATGCACTTTCCGTATTCAGAATAGGTTGCCCACAAAACTGAAAGACCCTGGAAGTTTCACTATCCAGCTGACTATTTGGCAAAGTATTCGAGCACGTGGATTATGCGACTTGGGGGCAAGTATAAATCTGATGCCATCTTCGGTATTCAGAAAGTTAGGTCTAGGGAGTCCTAGACCTACAACGGTAATCTTGCAGCTAGCAGATAGGTCTTTGGCTAAGCCGGATGGCATTGTTGAGGATGTGTTAGTGCAAGTAGGCTCCCTCATTTTTCTGGTCGATTTTATTGTTCTGGACTTTGAACCAGATGCTGAAGTCCCATTTATTTTGGGACGACCCTTTTTGGCAACCGGAAAGGCATTAATTGATGTAGCTGCGGGTCAACTCACGATGCGAGCACATGACAAGGTCGAAGTGTTCGACGTGTACAAGGTACCTAAGCTCCCGACTGTTTATAAGGATCTCTCGGTGATCAACATAATTGATCATGGGAAGGCTAACAGATTGAGCGATTCCCGAGAGTTACTAGGTAGGCCACCGGACAAGGTTGAGAACTACTGGGGGGATGATCATGATCGGGACAAATCGTCCATCTCCCTAGTAGATAAATGAGCTTAAAGGACGTCGAGCCGCAACGTTAAACCAGGCACTGCACGGGAGGCAACCCGTGAAAAATATATTTTTTTCTTTTTTCTCTTTCTTAAGTGTAAAAATTTTTTTTTTTTAAATTTTATTTTCTTTTTCTTGACTAGGTTTAGATTTTCATTTTAATTAGTAATTTTTATTTTTAGTAGGGAAATCTATTAATTTAACCAATTTTCGGTTAGTGAGGTGATTTTCAGGTATAACGGAGGAAAAATACATGAAATCGAGGAAACGAGGCGAGGTATGAAAAATAAAAATTGTTGGTGAAACAGAGCACTGGCGCGTTGGCGCCGTGTCACGGAGGCAATGCTCCGCGTTGGCCTCCGTGACACGTTGAAGGCAAATCTGGATTTTTCAAAATTCCAGTAAGCCAACGCGTTCGCTCCGTGTCACGGAGGAGGGGCTCCGCGTTACCCTCCGTGACACGTTGCCCTTATCCCAGTGCCGGGTCACACCGGGTTTCCGGGTGACCCGCGTGTTTCCTTTAAATAATAACCCCGATTTCGCCCCAAATTCCCCCATTCTCTCCTCCCTCCGCGACCAAACACCCATTTCCCCCTCCCCAAGCAACGTGCCACGTTGGTAGGCAAAGAAAAACGTCAAGTTTCTCCGATTCTTCAATTCTAAGGTATGTTTTCATCGTCTAACTCAATTTTTTGGCGATTTTTGTCAAATTTTGCATGTAAGGTGAGAAATATCACCCTAGGTAGAAATTAAACATGATGTTGAATTATTTTGTGATTGATTATGTTTGGATTGTTGTAGTTAGCGTTTGAACGTGTCGATTATGTAAATAATTCAAAATTTGATTTTCGAACTCTATTCTAGGGCTTGGGTTGTTAAATTTGACTTGGGCAACTTGATTGTTTGGTGAAATTGATGCCGGGGTGTGTTTATTATTTGAGATAAGTCGTGGTAAATATTGTGTAAATGTTCGAAGACGACTAATTCTTGAATTTTTGTGGGAAATTGCATAATGTGTGAATTGGTTAGATTGTTAGATTAGCTTGTATATAAAATGTTTTTCTAGTTGTTTTTAGTTTGTGGTTATTTTGTTGCTTGTGCGATGGTTGAATTGCTAGCGATAGCATGATGGGGAATTAGCTGTATGAAGTCTGAGTAGTACACTAACCGTTATGCTGTCGAAATTTTGTTACGAACACACTTAGCAATATGTGTATAGTTGTTTGTGTTTGGGGTTGTAAATAGAGCTATCCTTGCTGAAATTTTGTAAATATTGTTAAGGACTAAGTGTGGGGTAAATTTTGTGTAACCCAACCTTAGCCGAAGCTAACAACTATTTAGCTTAACGTTGTGCTTGTTTGTGTAAACTGACAGGTACAATGGCTAGCAGACAAGACAAAGGCAAGGGTGCTTCTACCTCAGGCACCGACAGAAAAAGGATGAGACTGGGCACTGCAGTCCCAGCGGCACCCGCTGTTCCGCGCGGTCAACACCGCCGATACGGAACACGATGGGTCACCGATGAAGGGAAGAAATGGTATACGAAGCACAAAGAAAACAAGTACTTCCCCGAGGAACATATTGCTAGGGAACCACTCGCACAGGAGTTCCCTCGCATTGTACAGAGGATTGAGGCAGCTGGGCTCAGCTTTATTTTTCAGGAGCCCAAGGAGTGCAACCTTCACTTGGTCCGGGAATTTTATGCCAACTGGAACCCGGCCATCAAAAGCCACACTATTAAAATCAGAGGGCAGATTGTCACTCTGGAACCCCAGCAGCTGAATGCCATCGTTGGAGCGTGGGACACAGACGCCCACGTTCTCCGCCAGCTCAACATCACCACACCGTATGCCGACATCAGACGTACGTTGTGTGGGGCTCGATCCACAGCCCGATGGAGTAGACACAAAGAGAGGGGTTACCACCAGACTCTGCCTTATTCGCAGATGAACAGGGAGGCCATAATCTGGCTAAAAATTGTGTGTTCGTGCTTGATCCCGGGAGTTCATATGACAGACGTGACCCGGGACCGTGTCTGTTTGGTGTATGCCCTTATGAAAGGGCTTGAGATTAATGTTGGGGCGGTCATAATATCCGCCATGAAGAGAGCCAGACTGCACCAGGGCCACAGATACGGGTTTGGCGGACTCATCACCACCTTCCTCCGAGGCCTCGACATTGAGGAAGAAGCCTTGGATTACATTCCGCAGCTGGAGCGGAGGGCCCTTGATGTGACAAAGACTAAGGCCCCCGACACTACACACGGACCTGTGCTGACTTTGGGTGAGCGACATGCTCGTGACGATCAGTACATGGCCCGTATGTTCGGCATGCAGATGCTGCAGCTACGGATTGGTGGGGGACCAGCCACCGAGGAGGAATTATGGCAGCTGGAGTTGGACTACTCCTTTGGCGAGAACGCCAGAGCCTTATGCAAGGTGGGGCCAGCCTTCGTGGAGACGACTGATGACGATGTCCCTACTGATGAGGAGACACGTCGTGAGGACTCCGATGTGGAGTCCGATGACGACGATGGAGCTGATTCAGATATGGGCGTCGAGGCCGCTGCACCGGATGAGGAAGTCGAATATTTTGACTAAGCAGGGAGCTCCACCACCCAAAATTTTGTGCTTTGTATTTTTGTGAACACTGGGGACAGTGTTCGATTTAAGTGTGGGGTGGGTAGTAGTTAGGTGCTAGGTCAAGGCTCTAAATTGCTGTATAATTTTTCCTTGCTGTTTATGTATGTTGTGCTTTCCCTGTTGTGAATTGATTTGCGATGCATGTGTATATATTTGTTTTGTGGCTAATGATGTGTGTTTTGAAAGTTATGGTTGCCATTGTAAATAATTTTGTAAATTTTGTAAATATTTTGTTTTCTCTATCGACATGATCGATATTTTTCAAAATTTTTGCGAAAATATTTTGCACTTGTAAATATTTTCTTTCTATCGAAATGATCGATGTGTTGCAAAAAATTTTTTTTTTTCGATTTTTATTTTTTTGGGTTTCTCGGAGTTTGTTTTCGGTTCTTTTACCGAGAATAGTCCCATTGAACCGATGTCATAGTTAGTGACCGTTCCCTATGATGGATGGATGACGACCGTCTTAAGGGAAATGTAGTCGGTAGGAGTAGGATTTTTATTTGTTGTTTCTTTTTAGTTTTCTTTGGTGGATTGCATCAATAAACTGTAGTTGCTTATGGTTGCTAAAATTTCGTTGCGTGTTGCAATTGATGTTCAAAATGTGAAAGTGATTCGTTTGAAAGCATGCAATTCTGTAAATATGTTGAGTTACCTAGGCTATAGAATTTGGTTCATTATGATTGAGGCTTAATCTTGAATTCATGTAATTGACTAATTAAAGAGTCTGTGAATGCATCTTGATTCGAGCATGTGCATGAAGTGTGAAGTGAGGTTTTGGTATTCCATGTCATTGTGAATTGTCTAGAACTTTCCTGGTGTGTGTACAAAACGAAATGAAGGAGGTGTAGTGTTGGAAAGGATGTAGGCATTTCTTTGTTTTAACCG
Organism: Datura wrightii; assembly: GCA_035772735.1. Lineage (NCBI taxonomy): Eukaryota > Viridiplantae > Streptophyta > Magnoliopsida > Solanales > Solanaceae > Datura > Datura wrightii. The sequence continues at coordinate 51,540,985 of JASDFA010000006.1, read as the reverse complement.
ATAGTTTCCATTTTTTTCTTGTCAAATTCTACCTTTTTATATGTTGTATACCCTAGTCAGCCCGTTGAGCCTTTAGCCGATTTCTTTCTTTTGTCCAAAATTGTATGAACTAAGCTTTATTCCTTCTTTTCATTAGCCTTAAAGTCTAAAAGAAGCTCTTAAGCGCTTACAAAGAACAGAAAATGTTTCCCAAAGTGTTAAAGAGTGAAAAGAGTGAAAAGAAAAAGAAAAGCAAAGTGAGGAAAGAAAAGATGACGTTGAAGAGGCACTTGTTGTAATTAATTAATATTGAGGGTACATGAAAACCCTCTGTTTTGTGTCAAGTGTGGTTGATGAAATGGGCTGTATGAAAGTAAACCAGCATGAATGGGAGAAAAAGAGAAAAGACAGGAACAATATCCATGAGTCGATGGGAATGAGTTGAAAAGGCGCTTAAGGATGCTAGCGATTATTATTGGCTAATCCAATATATGCATACTAGATCCATAGCCCCGTTACAACCCATTAAAAGTCCTATTTGATCCTACATTGCATTTCTTTATATTAGTGGAGTAATACACTAAGGGCAAGCCTATGGGTCATGACATGATGCATGTGAATTCTTTTGGGAGAGAGAGTGAAATTAATTTTTATATGCCCCTACTTGCATGTTTGTGTGTTGCATGAACATAAAGGGGAAGTTTCTCTCGAGTTGTGAGGGCACATGCTTGATGAAAGATTGATTTTCTTGTCGGATTTCTTGATTAGTTGATTTGCATGAGTTTGCCGATATCAAGAATCACTTCTTAAAAGTCTAGGAAGCCTTGATGTATTAAAGTCATTGTCTTGTACGACCAAGCATGTTTTCTTGATGATTTGCAAAAATTGAATAATCGGTATGACCGTAGCGTAAATTGTTGCACCATAGTGACGAAAGTTGGGATGTAATTTGCATGAGTTGTGTATGTGTTGTTCGAGGACGAACAAGGATTTAAGTGTGGGGTAAGTGATCTTGGGCAGATTTATATGCCCAAGTGATACTCAAACGTATCATTTTTACCTTGTTTGTTGTGAAATGTGTATATAATATCATGTAATTGGTAATAAAATGCGAATTTATACTAACCAACATGATTAGCATTTGTTTTGCAGGAAAATGTGATTTTAGGAGCTAAACTGCATGTTGGAACTATGTCGGAGTTGGACTTGGATGCGAGCGTGGAAAAGACCTTGGAATGCAAGATTTATAGGGGCTTCGCGATGGGGCCGTGCCACGCTGCCATCACGGTAGCACACTGCCTGGGCGTGAAATAAATTGGCACTTTCCAGTATGCCTGCGCGTCAGCTCCGTGGCACGGAGATAGGCCTCCGCGATGGCCTCCGTGCCACGTTGAGGTTAATTCTCCGGACCATGAAATTCCAGAGAGGGTCCGCGTCCACGCCGTGTCACGGAGGCAGTGCTCCGCGTTGGCCTCCGTGACACGTTGCTTGTTATTCCGGGAAAAATTTCCCACTAGTATAAATAGCACACTTAGGTTTATTTTTAATCAGTTTTTAGTTTTTAGACTGAGTTCAGAAGTGGAGAGCAGGAACGTGGGTTAGTAGCAGTTGAAGAACAGAAAAGCTAAGAGTTTTCTTCTCTTCCTTTCTTCTTTCCTTCAATTGTATGCATGATTTACACTCATTTTAGGATGATTAATCCAAGAATGAGTGGCTAATTCCCTTTCCTGCTGAGGTTTCGAACTTGTGTAATGAATTTTGATGATAATTGATATGGTTTCTTCTTCTTCTTGCATGTTGTTCTATTAATTCTTGTTCTTACTACATTATTGATTGGCCAACATTAATGTATATCTAAAAAGTCCAATTTCACTCGAGAGAGCAAGAAATTGGAAAGTTGTGAATTAATAGGGTATTGTTCTTAACTTGATTTGGGAAAATTGGGTTTTGATGTGCTTTCTTGATAGAAATATACTTGAAAGCCGTATTAGTCAACTTAGGAATCGGAATTGTAGTGCTAGGTCATAAATTGCATTTGATCACAGAAATGTAGACGGATGGTTTATGATTCTAAAGTGAAATTAAATACGAAAGTTTTAATTTCTAGGCAAACGTTCTTGGCTAGCAACATGAGGAAGAGGATAACCAAATTATCATGATTATCAAGTTCATTACTCGTTCTTAACCTTGGCATGTTCATATCCATTGTCTAAATTCAAAAGTAATTAAGTGTGATTAATTGTAGTATACATATAGTTTAGAAACAAAAACTCAAAATAACTCTTGGTTGCATTGTTGTTAACATAATTAGGAATAGAATAGAGATATAGTAAACTAGGCAATTTTACGTATCTAGAGCAGCCTCCTTGGATCGATACTTGGCTACTTAGCCACTTTATTACTTGTTTGACCACGTGCACTCGCGTGTCGGTTTTTAATATATACCGAGCAGACCGCGAACAATAACTCTAAAAATATGACTATAAAGAACTAACTGAATATAAATATCGTCCTCGAAAGATGAGGACTCACCAAAAGTTTCTGCTGATATCGTCTGAGGGAACTACTAATGATACTGGGACTAAGAACCTATGCCTATCTCATGATACAATACAACATTGAAGGTATGCATCAGTACTTTGAATGTACCGAGTAAGTGAGATATAATAAGCATAAAAGAATAAGTAACTGAGTTGAAATGACCTGAAATGACCAATTGAAATACTTAAAATTGATACAATTGAAATATAACTAATATGATCAATAATGACCATGGATGATGGTTATAGACATGTCCTGGATTTGAGATACTGAACTGAGCTAAACTAAACTGAACTGAATTGAATTGAACTGTATTGACTAGTAGGAGAGAGTATAACCGACATATAATCACGTGAACTAAATGTGAAGTTTGATGTATACGCCCTATCGATAGGACCCAATATACCTTGCCAGGGTATAAAGGCATGAATGGGGAGATCATAAATATGGGGCCTGATGGGCCAAGTAACCTGTGGTAGCAACAAAGTTTTTGTAACCTGGGTGCACTTGAACCTTGGCCTTCTCGATGCTAAGTCCTAGTCCCACTAGATAGTCCTAATGTGACTACTAAGCTGATAACTCGATGATGGGGCGCAAGACTAAGTCATGAATACTTATTTGGAAGTTCCCTGAGAGTCTTATCACACTAGATAACTATAATTGGTGTTCTAAGATTGGCCAGAGCTGCTTATCTATAAGTGTTATAACCGTCTAAAGAACAAACTGAAACTGATACTGGTGGTTCCAAGACTGGTCAGAGCAGCTTATATGGATGCATCATAATCGTCTATAGAGCTAACTGATAATTGAGAACCGATAACAGGGAGGCATTACTAACACCTTAAGAAATGACTATAGTCAAACTGATCAGTTGATATTTTTGAAAGATACTGAAGAGAATAACATCATGACTGAAACTGAGCTATCATGCAACTAACTTAGCATTTAACGGATAATAATAACATGGAATTTCCAACACTGATAGAGTCAAGCAACATTATGTCTATACAATTATGCAGGACCATAGTTACTACACTTATTGAATTAGACTTTTCAGGAAAACAAGTATCAACATAATTACTAGATAGTGGAAATATAGTAACAAATAGTATGAACAACATTTCACATGATTTAATTGAACATGACCGAAAAATTCCTCTGATTCGAAAGTCTCAGGGCTTAGAACTAATCAGAAAATTTAGATGGATTTTGGGGCACAAGGGAAGGAAAATTCCCTTTACCTGGTGTAGAAATCCCGAAGAAAACCCTTGGGAAGTTGAGAAGAAAAGTTGAATGCCCTAGCTTTGCCCTGAGGAGTCTGTCTAAGAGTTCTTCGTACTAAGTCTGAGTGTTGAGAGAGGAATGGGAGGAATACATTGATCACGCCTTTAATTCTCTCCTAAACATGCCTAAAATGACGTAGTTTAGGGATTAAAAAGATGAAACGTTACTAAAATAACCTTGGGAGAAAATCTGGAAAACTACCCCTTCAGAAGGGTCACACAACGAGTCGTTGGTTAATACCATGACTCGTTGAGGCTAGTCTTTAGTCTGGGCTTGAAACTTAGGCTTATTGGAAACTGGCAACAAGGGGGACCACAACTCGATGGGTTGAACCAACGGGTCGTTGGTACCTCCCGTGGCCACTGGAAAGGACTTGAACAAAACACTGGACCTTATTCTATAACAGGTGACACAACGACTCATTGGTTGATCCAATGAGTTGTTATCTACTCTTGTCCTGGCTACTAGAATCCATGAAGGATTTTGGGACTTCTCACCATGGGTGGACACAACGACTTGTTGTGTGATACGAAGGTTCATTGCTGCCACTCATTGTCACTAAAGGAGTTGGTCAAAAATACCTGGGAGCCCAAACTAACGACTCACACCATGAGTCATTATACCAAGAAATGACTCGTCGTTTGACTTGTGGGTTCTTGGAAAGGGATTAACTGGATTCTGATCTAGGAATGCAATGAGTGAAAGGACGACTCATTGCTCCTCACAATGGATTGTTTTAGGTCTCGTTGGTTCCCAAAGAACATCTGATTGGGCTGACAATGACCCAGACAATGGGTCATTACTGTTGACAATGACTCATTGTCTCGGTCGCTCTGAGAAAATTTTTTTGGTTTTCCCCTAGTTTTTCATGCAATGTATAAATTTGGTCTTGGAAAGTTTCAGGGTTTTTTATAGAAAAATATCACCACCATTCAGAATGGTTTGTAGCATAGGTCGTACCATGAAACAATAACCCGTGGTTTCTGCCCGTCGTTAGAGGGCCACACTTCCAATTTCTCTGCTTCTTTCCACGGATGCGAACCACGACTCATTGTTTCCAACAATGAGTCATACCATGGCTCGTACTGTCTAGCCTAGAAACACTAAGAACATACTATGACTCCTAATTATGACCTTTCACTCCAAACAATGAATTGTACCTTGACTCATTGTTCCAAGATATGACAATGAGCAAATCATCACGATTCCTAGCAACAGCCCATGAAAACAGCCTACGACTCTTACTTTGCTCGTTACACCAGACAATCCTCTACAGATACTAACCAAGGCTCATGACCATGAACCATCATATCAAACAAGGGGTCATACATAGGCTCATTGGTTGAGGACCTGCCACCCATAAGTTCACCACAACTCAGTCCTACGAACCGTTACTCCACACCATGACTTGTACAATGAGTCATTCTAAGACATTTTTCAAACTTTTCCTACTGATCTTATTTTCAATTCCGAATCTATTCTTAGCAACTTTTGGGGTGTTACACATTGCAATTGGCATTCGTTCTTGTATTAGCTCTTCAAGGAGGCATTTTCTGCAAATGCATATACCACGAGTTAAGAAGAATAGAGAGAGTTGGACTTCATCACTTGATATGAACATGAAAAAAGGAAACTTTCCTTAAAAGTCTCATAGCTACTTCCTCATAAGTATGGCACCTTTCAAGCTCATGAAGAAGACTCTAAGTAACATGGTTTTCAGACATCCTAGAACACACCTAAACCTAATGCTCTGATACCAATTTTTTCATGACCTAAGCATAGACCCTGTACGTAACACAGGTCCTAGAACCACAAATGGCTCCAAGCTAACCCATAGTACATTCATAACATAAGCCTAATCGTACACTAAGCAAAAATAAACATCAGATATAACATATGTGGAATTCTATGAAACCATAAAATGTATCAATTGGGACAACAAGTCTAACCATTGAATATCTATACATACTCGTAGACTAAAAAGACCTCTAACATAAGATGAGCTAATGGGACAAGCCCCCAACTAGTTCTACTTAGTCTAAAAACTGAAATGAAATGAAAAAAGTCATGAATGAAAACTGACATCCTCAGATGATAAGGACTCACTAAAACTATGCTGAATCTGGTGCAAGATTGAATCGAGTAGCAGGGCTGAGAGTGATCACCTGAACCTACATCATGAGACGAAATAGAAAAAAATATTTGATTAGTACTTTGAATATACTACTTTGAATATACTGACTATGGAAGATAAGTAAAACAAGATAGTAAGGACAATATGCTAAAAAGTTATAATTGTGATAGTCATAAAATGTAAGTTGTTCACTATAATCTTAAGTATAATGACCCAAGATTTTGAAAGAAAGATCATAAGGCTTATTATGTTTGAATTCATAGCAAAACTAATAAATTGAACAATGGGTCCAATATACCATAATTCATAACATCATAACATATGAACATGAAGAATTGTGAATACATGAGGAATAATGGGAGATTCTCATAATCGACATACTCCAAGTGTGCATTATGGAGGCCGACCTGTACCCCCAGTTCGGAGGATGTCCATACCTTGCCATAGGTGAGAACCATGAAGGCGTGATATCACTCATTATCCCAGTAACTTTTTGGAGACACTCTCAACTGGTGAGGAACCCGTAGGCTAGGGGTAAGGGAGACACTCTCTATAGGCGAGGACCCCTCATCCTATGATGGCATGTAGTTTAGAGACCTAAGTGCGCTGAATCCTGACCTATTCAGTGTTAAATACAACTTGAGAAATCATACATAGTGGTTATAATTATACATGAAACATGGGTTTTGCATGGGATAGTTTTAAATAACATGATAGAGTTATAAACTTCTTGACATACATGAACTAGACATGAATAAAATCTAAAAAATACAACCATGATACATAAGCTTGATATTCATGAGATTCGTACGTACATGAGAAAAATCATGCTAACCTGATAATGGAGAATCATGAGAGTTTTTCATAGAAATCATGTGATCATACTCACAGTCATAATTAGAACCATTGGTGGGGCCCGCTAGTGCACGGGTCGTACAAGTAATACAGTGGCCCTTTTTAAGAGCCGAATGTCGAACCCACATGGACTGGACCTATTCAGCTGAGTATCAGGTTCAACTGTGATATTAACTTTCGCAAGTGTTGATTATAGATTTTTTTCGAAAGAGTTAATTAAGTCTAGGGGCTGTCAACGAAATACTCTGAATTAATTCAAGGAGCAACTAGAGTTAAAGCCGGATAATCATGCGATACTACGCTTTGTAATAGTTTTAGTATGAAACTATCAATTGTCGTCACACATAATTAAAATTGCATGTGCATGGCCTTCTAAACCTCCAAACACGACAAACTAGCCTCACTACTACATCGTTGAGCGAGGATCTTATTCCTAGTTCGTGGGCAATTAAATTACATGGATGTGGTTTACATGGATATGATTAGGGACTCTCGTACTTCTAATCATTCGACTCAACTTAGCTTCACAACTACTTCTTCGAGTGGTGATGTAATAATTGTAAGTTGGTGTCTAGCTCATCCCGTTTTATCAACCAAGCAAGGTATTAGGTATATTTCTATCCTAACACAAATCATATCGTGAGATACAATCTTGCTCCCTACAGTCTCTTGTTCTTCCCTAGGTCATCTTTCTCAAGAAAGCACCTAGGTTTAACCCACTTTTTTTCATGGTGATCGGTCAAAAAAACAACTATAATTAAGAATGCAAGACAAAACAACAATCAATAACTTAAAACCAAAACAAAATCGCAAAACCACAATCATATCTTGTGGCTTCAAACCTAGTGAGAGGGTTCTAGCCACTCATGTTCATAAAATTACAAGAAAACATTGTTCAAGTAATGTACTTACAAGAATTGGTAGAAGAAAAGATGAAATTGATGAACCCTAGGTGAGTTCTCCCACTTCTCCCTCACTCCTTGGCAGTTTTTCAGAAAATAAATCATGACTTCTTGTTTTTGGGAGCTAAGGGACCTATTTATAGTAAATAAGAATTGTGCAAAATTATGCCTGTCATGGAATGGATCCGTGGCACGGAGTGTATCGCGGAGCACTGCCTCTGTGACACAGAGTGTATCGCGGAGCTCCGCCTCCGTGAGACGGAGGTATCGCGGAAGCCCTCTGGAAATCGCCCAATTTATTCCAACTTTGGTGTTTCGCTCCCGATATCATTCCTCCACTTCACCAAATAATAGATTGGGTCCTCCAATGGATTATTTCCTTCAATAACAAAGACTAATCATGTTGGTTAGTATATATTCACATTTACATAAAATCACATGAAAATGTATATAAATAAGTAGATAAACAAGACTAAATTGAGTTATAAAGTAGCACTTGGGCATGCAATTATGCCTAAGATCACAACCCCACACTTAAAGTCTTGTTCGTCCTCGAACAAACCTTTTACATCTCATGCACATGAAGACTCACACATATCTAATTTAGAAAGACAATTCAAGCTATAACTACAATGACTATTTAAGATAGCAAGCTAAAAATAGAGCATGCACGATTTAATCATTGAAATGAAATACAACTATGTTAAGACTTCCTAACCTCAAGATTCGACTCTCAATCTTAGCAAACTCATGCAAATCAACCGATCAAGACATCCGACATGAATGTTATCCTTTCATTAAACATGTGCCCTCACCAAAAGAGAGTTACCCATTTTAACTCATGAATTTTCAAATCACACCATGTATGGGTATATGAATAAAAATTACGCTCGCTCTCACAAAGAATTCACATGCATCATGTAGTGACCCATAAGCTTGACCTTAGTGTTTTACTCCACCAATTTAAGGATGTATGAACGTAAGATCAAGTAGGACTTAATGGGTTGTAATATAAGCTAAGGGACGGGTAGGTACTATTCTGGCCAGTAATAGTGACTATCTCCCCCATGTGCTTTTAATACATCCAACATTCATTAAGGACATCTCTTTTCTTACTTCCTCCTCATTCTTTTCAATCTTGAATTTTCTCTTCTTGTTCCCATTTCTTTAAGCACACTCGGCTTAGTAGTAAGAAGTACTTAAGCAATTTTTTTCATTCATTTATTTTCTTTCTCCCTACTAATAATCAACCATTTTCACACAAGTGCACCTTTGTCCTTTTCTCAACTTTTACAACTTGCTACTTTTCCTCTTTTTCCCGTTTTTCACTCCTTCACTCTTTCGGATTTTTTTTCCTTACGCGCTTAGGAGTTTTGGATTAAATTCAAGACTAATGCAAGAAGAAGGATTAAGCTTATGTTGTAGCTATCAAAGAATAGGCTCAAGGCTCAATGGGGCTAACTAGGATTAAATATTCAAGGTAGGTAAAGTGAGGGATAACATTTAGGTTCATTCAAAGAAATGCCTAAATCATCTCCTGCAATTCACATCCTTCATTTCATTTTATATACACACCAGGAAAGTTCTAGACATTCCACAATAGCATAGAATATTCGAAAAACTTATACTCACAGCACATGCTCAATTCAAGACACATTCCGCAGACTCCTAACTCAGCTAATCACAAGAATTCAAAATTAAGCTTCAATTACATTGAGTCAAATTCAAGAGACTAAGTGTCTCACACAAAGTTATACACTTTTTACATGCTTCAACACTAACCACACTTGTATCTTACAATCATGTATAGCACATAACAAGAACATCAAGCCATCAATTAGCTACGGGTTCAGAAACTAAAACCTATTGACTAATTTTTTCTCAAGACGGTCGTCATCCATCCATCATTGGAAATAGTCTCTATCTATGACTAAAAACATTATATACAGACAAAGAAAAATTTTTTATTCTTCGGTTCAAAGACCCTCTCGTCGGAAAAGAACCGACAAGAAAAATCAATGGTTGATGAAGTCATGCTTGACTCACAAAAAATTTTCAAATATTTCTCACAAGCATTACATTCACCAAAAATCGTTAAGCACAAAAATTTTTAAATTTCCCTTGAAATTTCCCTCACCCCACACTTGAATCATGCTATGTCCTCGTAGCATCAAATTAAAATTTAAAGAGGGTGAGAAATACTCCCTGAGGCCTCTAGGCCTAGCTAATAGCGTGCTTTTCTTCCTTTGAACAAGTGATATTTGACTCCACACTTTTCCTCTTTCATGCTTGTTAGCTTCATCCTCCACGGGTACTCAGACTTCCCCTCCATCTGTGCCTAACTTTCCACCAAAACAATGCAAGATGAAAAATAAATAAAATCAACTCAAATGCAAGAAATTGAAATGGTACTGTGGTACCCTTGGGTTGCCTCCCAAGCAACGCCTAATTTTACATCGCGGCACGACGTATCAAGTTTCACCACTTTTTCCTCCACCTTGAGAATATGAATCTCACCCCTAATTTCTTCTCCAGTTTCCTCTTATGCTCCAGGGGTGGTGGTGAAAAAATGAAAGGACCAAGCAGTAGATGTCGCCTTTGGCATTTATTGGCCCTTAAGTAAGTGAAGTCATTCTTTCTTTTAGAATCAACAAATTTCAGAATATATGGGGCTTGTTCCCCCTCTATATCTTTCCCCAAAAGTTTGGAAGACTCTAGTTCTAGATTGTCAACCAAACTCAAAGTCGAAAAATGATTCGAGTGGGGTACAATACACCTCAACTCTGAAATTGCATTTTGCTTGACTTTCTTACTTGTATATACCTTCTCAGCATTAACGTCTAACTCCTCATGAATGTCAAATGGTAGGTACTCTATCTCTTCTTTCAAGAATTGATCGGCTATACGTGTGAGGCAATCATGGAGACTCTCGGGAGCTTCTAACAGTTGAGCTTGCTTCAAGAACTCACTCTTTTCTTCTCCTTGTAGTCCCTTCTGAGTATTTCATAAAACCGTTGCTTGCAAATCAGAGCAAGCTTCAGCTTCAGCCCTCATCTCCATGAACTTGTTGCCTATCCTTTCTAGGGCCTCTCCATTCCTCTTGCTGAATTCTCAATGCTTCCATCTCCTCCTTCATTTCTTCTGTTTGCTCAAGGATCTGTTTTAGCATGCCTTCTATTCAAGCTTGGCGTTCCAAGTCTTCATTTTCATCATGCCTATATTCAGCAACAACAACAGAAGGATCATAGTAGGGGCTTGGGGGAGGGGAGTATGCATTTGGACAGCCATCCCAATGGCCATCTTGACCACCACATATATTGCAAGTGTATGCATTTGGGAAACCATTCCAATGGCCATTTTGACCACCGCGTATATTACAAGTATTACAATGTTGCCCTAAGTGGGGTCCTCCACAATTCAGACAAGATCCACCAAAATATGAGTATCCACCATTTAAACCATTTATATTCCATGATGTCATGTTAAGAAGGGTATCAGATTAAAAATAAAAATTTAAAATAAATATAAAACTAATAAAGAAAAAAAAATTCAACACTTAAGGAAATTTAAAAATCACACAAAAACAGACAAATTCACTGAACTTCGCCGAGTCCCCGGCAACGGTGCCAAAAACATGGTGGGGCCCGCAAGTGCACAGGTCGTACAAGTAATACAGTGGCCCTTTTTAAGAGCCGGATGTCGAACCCACAAGGACTAGACCTATTCAGCTAAGTATCAGGTTCAACTGTGATATAACTTTCGCAAGTGTTGATTATATATTTTTTTCGAAAGAGTTAATTAAGTCCAGGGGCTGTCAACGAAATACTCTGAATTAATTCAAGGAGAAACTAGACTTAAAGCCGGATAATCATGTGATACCACGCTTTGTAATGGTTTTAGTACGAAACTATCAATTGTCGTCTCACATAATTAAAATTGCTTGATCATGGCCTTCCGAACCTCTAAGCACGACAAACTAGCCTCACTACTACATCGTTGAGCGAGGATCTTATTCCTAGTTCGTGGGAAATTCAATTACTTGGATGTGGTTTATGTGGATATGATTAGGGACTCTCGTACTTCTAATCATTCGACTCAACTTAGCTTCACAACTACTTCTTCGAGTGGTGATGTAATAATTCTAATTTGGTGTCTAGCTCATCCCGTTTTATCAACCAAGCAAGGTATTAGGTATATTTCCATCCTAACACAAATCATATCGTGAGATACAATCTTGCTCCCTACATTCTCTTGTTCTTTCCTAGGTCATCTTTCTCAAGCATGTACCTAGGTTTAACCCACTTGTTTTCATGGTGATCAGTCATAAAAACAACCATAATTAAGAATGCAAGACAAAACAACAATCAATAACTTAAAACCAAAGCAAAATCGCAAAATCACAATCATATCTTGTGGCTTCAACCCTAGAGAGAGGGTTCTAGCCACTCATGTTCATAAAATTACAAGAAACATTGTTCAAGTAGCGTACTTACAAGAATTGGTAGAAGAAAAGATGAAATTGATAAACTCTAGGTGAGTTCTCCCACTTCTCCCTCACTCCTTGGCAGTTTTTCTAAAAATAAATTGTGACTTTATTCTATCAAATTTTTTTTATAGATAATTTGGATGACTGAAATAAAAAAACCTATGTTTGTTTTTAAAAACATTCTGGGACAATGAAAAAAAGAATACTTTTTTTCTTCTCTTAACTCTTAAGTTAAGTAAAAACAATAAAATTGAACTACATATGGTAGAAAACCGTGTGAATCAAATATTGTATTGATGATTCACACGGTCAGCATGCTGGTTCATACAATGCATCGCGCGCTCTTGTATTTGTAATAACTTGTCTTGAATTCAATTAAATGTTGATTTTTTGGGAGCTAAGGGACCTATTTATAGTAAATGAGAATTGTGCAAAATTATACCTGTCGTGGAATGGCTCCGTGGCACGTAGTGTATCGCGGAGCACTGCCTCCGTGACACGTAGTGTATCGCAGAGCACTGCCTCCATGACACGGAGTGTATCATGGAGCACTACCTCCGTGACACAGAGGTATCGTGGAAGCCCTCTGGAAATCGCCGAATTTATTCCAACTTTGTTGTTTTGCTCCCGATATCATTCCTCCACTTCACCAAATCATAGATTGGGTCCTGCAATGCATTATTTCCTTCAAAAACAAAGACTAATCATGTTGGTTAGTATGTATTCACATTTACATAAAATCACATGAAAATGTATATAAATAAGTAGATAAACAAGACTAAATTGAGTTATAAAGTAGCACTTGGGCATGCAATTATGCCAAAGATCAACCATGATAAAATCAATTTTATAAGAGATCATGGAGTTTTGCATAAAAAGGGTCTAATCCTAGAGATTTATGAAAATCATAATTGAAGACAAGATGGAATTTAAAATCATGAAATTATACATAAGATTGGACATGAGGGTGGAAGAAATCCCCATTCATAACACCACATACCTGGCTTGAAGAGTTCTTGACAATAGCTTGAGACCCAAGGGGATTGGAGAAGATGAACCCCAGCTTCTTGAAAATCCTTGAGAGAATTTAATCTTCAAAGTACGGTGTTAAGAGAGGAATGAGAGTTTAGGATAAATTTAACCCTCAAATACACCTCTTAGGAAACCCAAAATGACCTAGTTTAGGAGATAAAAGCGTAAGAAGTTACAAAAGTATCCCTAGAATTTCGAACTTAAAATTTCCTGTCCAATGACCACAGCTCGTACCATGGCTCATGGTTAACCCTCGTGGTAAATGGAACTAGATTGGATAGTCTCTAGATCCCTTCCTACAGATTCTTATCACGACCCGTTCCACCATACCACGAGCCATACCATGGCTTGTAGTTACTAAAAAGCTTCTAGACATTCCTCTGGTCCTCTAGGTATTACCACTCACCATGGATTGACTACATACCACGACTAATGGTACCGTCTATCCTGAGGAAAATGTTCAGATTTTCTACTGGTTTCAACTTTAAGTGTAGGGTTTGATCTTAGGGACTTTTGGGGTGTTATCCCAAGTATCCAAGTTTAAATCATAAGGACTCAGGTATTAGAGTTTCTTCATTAAAACCAGCAATGAAGAAGAGTTGGGTTAATACGCTTACTGCTACCTCATTAAATATCTTTCCAGAAAACCTATTTTGGACAAAAACACGGCTATGGGAAAAATAGTTTAGTGCGTATCTTCTTGAATCCGAATGTCCTATTGTTGGTCATTCAGCAATAATACCACTCCAAATGACTTATATTCCAATTTCTTTACAATCGGGTTCCTTCCTAATCTGCATGTTGATATGCACCTTTTTTGGCTATGCCAATAACTTTATACGGTCCCTACTAGTTTGGGTTCCTCTTTCAAGAGTTCGGATCTTGAGTATTGAGAATGATGTTTCGAAGGATTAAGTCTTTGATTTTAAAATGTCAAATTTTAGTTTTTTAGTTAAAATATTTTTCCATCCTTTTCTTTTGGGTCGCTATTCGAACCAATGCTACTTGATAAAATCAAACCGTACTGACATAGCCTTGTTGTTCCTAACTTCATCATTCTTACTGAACCATAAACTTGGTTCCCGATTTCAATCTTCAAGCGAAAATGAGGTCTCTCTAGTGTCAAATTTTATAGTTGTGAGATGCGCCCAAAGCCCTCTGGGAAAATCCTCGGTCTAGTTACCCTTAGCAAATTTCAATATTTTATTGAGGCTTAACATCACTATTTTATTAGTGAACTCTACTTGGCCATTAGCATTTAGGTGGTAAGAAGATGATGTAATCCTCTTAATTTGCAATCCTTTGAGAAATTTTATATCTTTGAAGAAAATGAATTGAGGATCAATGATATATGTATTTTCATCCAGTATTCTGACACAACATATAAATAGTGATCCCACATGAAATATATTACCTCCCAATCCCATCATTGTCTGAGCACCTGCTTCAATCCATTTGGAGAAATAATCAGTTATAATAACAAAGAAACTTTACCTAACTTAGTGGTGGAGGAAATGACTTGACTATGTCCATTCCTATTTCATGAATGACCATGGGAGATGATCGGTTCTAAGATCTCTCCTAGATAATGAACCATTTGAGAATATTTTTGGCATTTGTCTATTTATTTACAAATGCCTCCGAGTCTTGCTCCATTTTGTCTAGTAATATCTGGCCTTTATTCAATTTTGAATCAGGGAATTGACTCTAGAATGGTTACCACAAACTCCTTCATGCACTTTTCTCATAACGTAACTATTCTCTCCCAGACCCAGATATCTCGCCAACGATCTGAAGTAATACCTTATGTAAAAATTCTTATCAACAAGACTATACCTGAAGCATTTTTTCTGAGCATATTAGAAGCTTCGAAATATGTTGGTAATTCTCTACCAGTTAAGTTTTTTACAAAATCACTACACCAATCCCAGACTAGACTTGCCAAATTGACTTCGTGGGGGCCAGGTTCATCGATTGCACAATGCAACAAGTGCACCACTAGTTGGCGATGGGATGTTCTAACTTTGTTGATGATATGAGACTAACCAACATATCTACATCCATGTCCTCTTCACATGTATTTGAGTATACTTTCTAAATTGAGAGTGGGATTTTCAGACATTGTCCAAGAACCTTTGCATTTTCTCATCCTTAGTTTTGTATGTTCCATAGACTTGATTAACCACAAATTAAGAGTCATCATTGATTTTGATGAATTTATAGTCTAGTCCTCGAGCCAGATCAATACTTACAATAACAGTTGTATTCTCAGCCTCATTGTTAGTAAGTTGTGCACAATTACTATCTTATCTTAATATTTTTCCTCATGGAGTATTTAGGATCACCCCGAGTCTCATTCCTTTAAAATTAGAGGCCCCATCAGTAAAAAAAAGTCAAGATTTTCTCACGACCCAAACATGGGCCCAGATTTAGACACGGGACAAAGAACCATGAGAGGCACCAAGTCAACCCATGTCATGAACATGACATCTAACTAAATAAAAATAAAGCGGAATATCAACATAATAAACATAGCGGAAGTCTGAGCATATCATTCATCTAAATACTTAACATAGTCTAAAACTGAATACATACTACGTTCGAAAAGACGTTAATATTGACGAGTTGATGGGACAAGACCCCAACTAAATCACTATAGTTTGAAACAGGAAATACGAAACGTAACTAATAAGAAAGGTCCTCAGAAGATAAGGACTCACCAACTTTGATCGGCAAGTACTAATGCTAGGAATCTGGCTAGCAGCGGGACTAAGTCTGGATATCAGAGCTTGTATCATGAAATAATACAGTATATAATATGTGGTCAGTACGTGGAATGTACCAAGTACGCAAGGTAAGTAAAACCGCTAAATAAGTAATTAAAATAAGTGATCATGCATAATATAAAATATTTCATCATAAGAGTCTTAGAGTAGGGATTGTATGCTAGATTCTGAAAACATGATTTAAACATAATTGAATAGCATAACTGATTCGAATAACCCATAATAGAAAATTGATAATCATAAGTAATACTAAACATCTGGTTCAAACCTGCTGAAAACATGATAACATGAATGATGAAAATGCATAATTGAAAACATGAGGAGCAATGGAAGACTCATCATATAACCGATATTACCACGATAGAGTTTACGTGGTCCCCACTATTACACTCAAGTGGGCAGAGCCATCAAAAGCTTTATCAGGGCTAAGGACGCTACCATGATATCGATATAAGGATGAAGGCCCCTTAGAGTAGGGGAAGCTCACGAGAGAGTTCCCAATAATCTTAACATGCCTACGTTGGCACGTAGTTCTGAGATATAGGGTTGACTGACCCTTATCCTGCTCGGTGCTACACATTACTCCCAAAAGAATGCATATGCTCTCCATCATTTTTTAAAAAAGCTGACCATCGTCTAGTGATGAATATAAATTATATCATACATATCAAATTTGAAATCATTCATGAGGATCCTTGGCTCAAGCCATACCACAAGTTGAACATAATTAGGAGTCTAGACTCCAAAACAATGTGGTAAGCTAATTAACAAGAAATCATAAAACACACTTGATCATATGGACTTGCCATATACTTACACATGCTTGAAATCAACTTGATTCACTTTGAAAATATGAACATAGATATGGGTAATTTAGAAAAGATACTTTTCTCATATACATCTCATCATACTTTAACATATATATCATAATCTCAACTTGCCATGAACTTTCATGAATGGGCATTTAAAATAGTAAAACTTGATAACATAATTCGTAATTGAAAACATTATAAAACTTGCCCATGAATCATAATTCAATATTAGAAACATGTTTAGATCATACCCATGATTGAAACTTAGAGAGATTCACATGTTGGGTTAAAACACCACAGATTCACCAAGTAGAATTTCTTAAAATAGAGAGGGATTGGGCATGGGTGTGGACAATTACACCCATTTATAACCCTACATACCTGGAAGGATCTGATTTAACAACTCCCTTGATTGACCAATGGAAATTTGGGGAAGAACCTTGGAAAGACTAACCTTGATCACCCCTTAAACCTCTAAGCTTTCATGAATGAATTGGAATAGGCTTACACTGACTTAACCCTTCTTAAAACAAATTATTCTGAGCTTAAAACGACGTAGTTCAAGCCTTAGGAACTTAAGAATTATGAAAAAGCCCTTAATAAATTCGCAAGGAAACACACACTGGTAGTCCCAACGAGGGACTGGACGACTCGTGCCAACTGACCACGACTCGTGGTCTGCACTCGTGATCAAGTCGTGGTGTACTGAACGACTCGTGGTGACCAAGTCGTTGCCAATACTGATGAAATTTTTCATCCTTCAGACCACTCTTGACCACGGTTGACCTAATGAATTGTGGTGCTGACCACGACTCATGGTCACACCCTTGGTCACCCCATATCTAAAAATTTCGACCACAGCCAAACTCCTCCCCACGAGTCACTCCACTACTCGTGATGCACTCCACGAGTTATGCAGCGACTCATCCTTTGGCCTGGTACATAAAATTTAGTTTTCTTTGTTTCAACTCTTGAGCCTGATATTAGGGTTCTCGGGGTATTAAAATATCTCCCCCTTGGGAACATTCGTCCTCAAATGTGGGAAAACATACTAAAACACAGAGAAATACAATGATCATACTCAAATACTGATCATATATGTTGAAAACTAACTAACTGACTGACTCCGAACCAAATCACATGACTTAACTGAATTCATGAATCACTCATACATACATTGACGTGAAAGAAGCTAGGGTACATGAGCAAAACATAAAACTGAATAGAGTAATAGGGAGGAAACTGATACCTCAAGTTGGAACTAAGCCGGAAGGGAATAGATGCGGATATTTAGCCATCATATCTACTTCGGCTTCCCATGTAACTCCCTCAACATGATGATTCCTCCATAAAACCTTAACTGAAGCTACTTCTTTATTTCTTAGCTTTCAAACCTAACGATCCAGTATTTCAACCAGAACCTCCTTATAACTAAGCTTGTCTTTCACACCTACGCTCTCCACTGGAACAACTAGAGTCGGGCCACCCAAGCACTTCA
Source organism: Datura wrightii (assembly GCA_035772735.1). Lineage (NCBI taxonomy): Eukaryota > Viridiplantae > Streptophyta > Magnoliopsida > Solanales > Solanaceae > Datura > Datura wrightii. The sequence goes on along the minus strand of JASDFA010000006.1, from coordinate 51,522,676 downwards.
TTAAAAGCGATACATGAAAAACTGGATGAACTGAAGCTAGTTCTAAGGGTAACTCTTACTCATAGGCCACCTTGCCCACACATCTCACAATTAAGTACGGGCCAATATAACGGGGACTAAGTTTCCGTTTCATTCAAAACCTCATCACTCCCTTCAAGGGAGACACCTTCAGAAACACCCAATAATCAACTTCAATTTCAAGTTCTCTCCTCCCTACATCCACATACGACTTCTGACGACTCTGAGTTATTTTCAACCTTTCCTTTATAAGCTGAACTTTCTCCAAAGCCTCATGAACCGAGTCTAGTCCTATCAATGTAGCCTCACCGACCTCAAATCAAGTAATATGTTATCTACACTTCCGCCCATAAAAAGCTTCAAATAGAACCATTTGAATGCTGGAATGTAGTTTGTCTTATGTGCAAACTCAATGAGAGGCAAATGGCCATCCCAACTACCCTTGAAATCAATTACACATTCTCTCAACATATCCTCAAGAGTATGAATGGTTCGTTCAGCCTGACCATCTTTTTGCGGGTGAAATGTTGTGCTAAGCTTGACCTGAGTACCAAGTCCCTTCTGAAACGATCTCCAAAATTGGGAGGTAAAATGAGTACCTCTATCTGATATGATGGAAAAGGGCACTCCATGCAACCGAACTAACTCCCGAATGTACAACATAGCATAATCCTCTACTGAATTGGTAGTTTTGATCGGTAGGAAATGAGCTACCTTGTTCAACCTATCTACAACAACCGAAATAGAGTCATACTGCCGACGAGTGTGAGGCGAACATGTAATAAATTCCATGTTGATTTCCTCCCACTTCCAAGTAGGGATGTTAATATCAGGAAGTCTCCAGGTCTTTGATGCTCAACCTTCACTTGTTGACAATTCAGAAACATAGCCACAAACTCTATTATGTCCTTCTTCATACCATTCCACCAATAGACTTCCATAGGTCACACTACATCTTGGTGGTACCTGGATTGATAGAATACCTAGAACCATGAGATTCATGCAACATCCATTCCCTCAAGTCAACAACATCTGGTACACACAAACGATCCTGATATCGGTGCATACCATCTCCCCCTTAGGAGAAGAACTCTACTTTTTGATTCTGAACGGCTTCGTTCAACTTCACCAAGATAGTGTCCTCATCTTTCCTAGCCTTAACATCGGTCACCAAAGATGATTCTAACCATTTGTACAATGACACCACCATCCATCGAGTCAAAAAGGCAGACTCCTAGCTGTGCAAGCCGATGGACATCTTTTACTAAGACCTTCCTTTCCTCGCCTACATGAGCCACACTCTCCATGGATAGACTGCTAAGAGTGTCTTCCACCACATTAGCCATGCTTGGATGGTAAGGACACTCATATCATATTCTTTGAGTAGCTCCAACCACCTCCTCTATTGTACGTTAAGGTCCTTCTGGGTAAACACATATTGTAGGCTTTTCTGGTCTATAAACACATCTACATGAACCCCACACAAATAGTGTCTCCAAATCTTCAAGGTAAATACTACCACCACCAACTCAAGGTTTCATAGACCAGCAACTGCCTAGAAGCATAAGCTATAACTTTTCCGTGCTACATCAGTACACACCCAAGGCCGATCATCTAAGCGTCATAATGGACCACAAACCCATTGGTACCCTCACGTAGGGTTACCACTGGAGCTGAGGTGAGTCGAGTCTTCAACTCTTGGAAGCTCTTCTCACAAGCCATCGACCATTGAAAATTCACCTTCTTCTGGTTCAACTTAGTCAACGGGGCTATAATGGATGAAAACACAATAACAGATCTCCGATAATAATCATCTAAACCCAAGAAACTCATGATATCCGAAGGATTCACGATCTAGGCCAATTCTTCACCACTTCTATAGTTTGAGAGTCTACCTGTACACCATCACTCGACACCGCATGCCACAAAAATTCCACTAAGTTCAACCAAAACTCACATTTTCTAAACATAGCATATAACTAGCGATCCTTAAGAGTCTATAGCACCACCCTCAAATGAGCGACATGCTCCTCCTTTCTCCGAGAGTATATGAGAGTATCATCTATGAACACAATCATGAATATATCCAAGTAAGGCTTGAACACCCTGTTCATCAGATCCATGAAAGCTGCAGGAGAATTCGTTAGTCCAAAAGACATAACAATAAACTCATAATTACCATACCGAGTCCTGAAGGATGTCTTTGGGATGTCACTCTCCCAAACCCTGAGCTGATAGTAACCAGATCTGAGGTCTATCTTGAAAAAGCACTTACCACCCTGAAGCTTATCAAATAATTCATCAATCATGGGAAGAGGATACCTATTCTTGATGGTATCTTTGTTTAATTGCAGAATTAATGTACATCCGAAGGGACCCATCCTTCTTTCAGACAAAGAGCACTAGTGCACCTCGATTTGCTAGGTCTAATGAAACCCTTGTCTAGAAGGTCCTTCAACTCCTTTAGCTCGGCTGGAGTCATTCTGTAAGGAGGAATAGATATAGGTTGCATATGGGGAAGAAGGTCAATACCAAAATTGATTTCCCTCTCAGGAGGGATTCCCGGTAGATCATCTGGGAACACTTCTGAATATTCACATACTCCTGGAACTGAATGGATAGTAGGGGTTTCAGATGTAGCATCCTTAACCCTAACTAGATGGTACACGCAACCCTTAGAAATCATAATTTTGGCCTTAAGATAGGAATGAAAAGACCTACAGGCACAGTTGAACTACCCTTCAACTCAAGTACTGGCCACCTAGAAATCTAAACTCTACTGCACGGTATCTACAATTAACTGAGGCATTGCATGCATGGAGACATCCATGCCAAAGATAACATCAAAATCTTTCATGGCTAACTCTTCTAGATCTTCTGAGATGATTTTCTGAAGGAATGTGATAAGGTAATTTCTGTATACCCGTCAAGCTATAATTGAATCACCGACGGGAGTAGAAACTGAGAAGGGAACTAATAGAATTTCAGGACTTACTTCAAAACTACTAACAACATGAGGCATCGCAAAAGATAAGGTAGCCCCTAGATCTAACAATGCATATACATCAAGGTGGAAAACTCATAACATACCAGTGACTACATCTGGAGAGACCTCCTGCTCCTGACAGATGATAGGGAATTAAATCTGTTCTATTGCTATCTTCCACCTGCACTGGTAGATGCACCCTACTGAGCTGAGCGTGCTGGTAGAGCTGCTGAACTGGATGTTGGGCCTCGGCCCCTATCATGTCCTTGTATATATGCTGGGATATCTCTGAGCATATGCTCGGGCTTCCCACATCCGCAGCAAGCACCTGTACTCACCAAAAACTAACTCCTGTATCTCCGGCCACACTTATCGTAAGCTGGGATGTTGGATTCTGCAGGTCTGCTCCCCTAACCTCTAGAGCCTGACGATCGTCCCCTCTAATCGTGCCTAGATCTTGATAGCACACTCATAACCAACGATACTTGGGCTGATGATCTATGGTGGGACTACTGATGGTGCTCACCACCTTGTATCTGCTGGAAGAATCCAAAACTATCAGTCCTCGCCCTCTTAGCCTCTCTCTCCCACTAACTCACCTGCACCGCCTCCATCTACTGGGCGTACTAAACCATCCCAGGAAAATCAAAATCCAGATGGAGCATCGCGGTCTAGGAATCCTTGATCAAATAGTCTGCTATTACCATGTATGAACCGACTCACTTAGTTTCTCTAATCTGGCACCATCTCAGGTGCATACTTGGACAAACGAGTGAACTCTAAGGCATACTCCTGAACTGTCATCTTCCCTTATCTCAGATTCACAAACTTGACTACTTTAATCTCTGAGGAAGTGGTGGTGGTGGTCTTTTTGCTGGCTGCAATGAAGATTATGCATTTTGTTGCACAGCACTCTGATTCTCTCCCTTGTCAGTGGATGGTCCTTGTCTAACCAACTCCGGCTGCACCTCATTTCTTTTCTCTTTTGGCACTACATCAGCTACTTGTTTGCCGCTCCTCAGACTGATGGCATTGACCTGGCGGGGATTAGTATCTATGTCATTGGGTAGTCCTCCCTGCGGTTTCATGTTGTGAGCAGTTGCTATTTGACCCATCTGTTTCTCTAAATTGCGGGTGGCCAATTGCTAATTCTTCAAGTCTGATACCATCCTCGCCTGATTTTCTGCTAATTGAGTCTGGGTCTCCATGATATTCTGCAACGTTTTCTCAATGTTGCTGCTCAACTGGCCATCATTCTGCCTATTCTGCTGATACTGCTGCTGTTGAGGTTGCTAATAACTGTTTCTTTTGATTTCCACCCCAAGAAAAATTCGGTTGGCTCTGCCAATTTTTGTTGTAGTTGTTTCCATAATTCTGAGTGTTCCTCTGCACATTCCCAACAAAATTGACTGATTCCGAATTAGGTCCACAAGATTTTGCATTGTGCCCATTATTCCCAAAAATTTCACACCAACTCGGAGCTTGCTGAACTGCATTAACCTGGCCCTGTTGTTGGTTCAAACTCAGTTTATTGAACTAAGTCATCATTTGATGCTGGAACAAAGCTAACTATGCCGCCAAGGCATTCATACCATCTACTTATATTAGCCCTGCTCTTTTTCCTGCCCCTCTCGATGACTCACTGTGCCACTCTGGATTTCCCTGTGCAATTCTATTCAACAACGTGTACAACTCATCATAAGTCTTCTCTAAGGCTTGCCCACCCGATGCAGAGTCTAGCAAAATTTTTGTATGTAGGTCTAGACTTTCTACAAAGGTATGGGCTAGCACTTCATTGGATTTCTGGTGATGGGGACAGTCTCTCATTAATGACTTGAATCTCTCCCAAGCCAAATATGTGTTCTCATTAGGCCTCTGCTTGAAACTTAGTATTTCACTTCTCAATTTTGTAGTCTTGCCTAAAGGAAAGAATCTGATCAAGAACATCTTGGCCAAATCATCCCAAGAAGTTATGGAGTTTGGTGGCTCATCTTTCAACCACCTTTTTGCTCTCCCAACAATGAAAATGGGAAGAGGGTAAGTCGGACAAAGTTCGTGGACACTCTGGTGGGGACGAAAGTGTCATTAATCTCTAAAAAGTTCTGTACGTGCTGCTGTGGGTCCTCATGTGCCATCCCAGTGAATTGACCACTAGAATGTAACAGCTGCATCATGTTCTGTTTCAATTCAAAGTTCTCTCCAGGTTCTGGTTTACGGATACTAGAGTTCACATTCGTCACTTGTGGGATTGCCACTTCGCGAACTGGTCTGCCTTCCATTGCTTTCAATGACAATTGTGCTTGTCCTGTGGGTGGTTGTTGTTGTACCTTTTCTTGAAGTCTTTTCAGCTTTTTCTCAAGAGCTACTCTCCTTCACAAATGAATTTGACATTCTGGTTCAAGCAACGGTTCCACAAGCTCTCTATTCCTAGTTGGCAATGTTGTGGTTGGCTGAATTGCCAAATGATTCTATCACTACTTAGGGGGAGCTTAAGAGAGCTTTTCTTAAAAGGTTCTTCCCACCATTCAGAGCTTTGTATCTGAAAGATGAGATGTACAACTTCAGGCAATTAAATTCTGAGGAACTTCACGAGATGTGGTTGCGGTTCAACAAGAAGCTCAAAAAGGTGTCCAACCACAGGATCCCAGATGATACATTGTTGGAGATTTTCTATAGGCCTCTGAATGCTAACACCAATGCGGTGGCTGATACCGTCTCTGGCGGAACATTCATGACTCACGCTTATACTGAAGCTGCTGAGGTCCTTTGCAGAATCACTAAAACCAACCGCGCATGGCACACAAGAGAGTCGGAGGCTCTAGTTGGTACTTATGCAGTAGGTATATTTGCAGAATAGAGAAGGAAGGATGAAGAGCGAGATGAGGATATTGCTAAGATAAAAACCACCATAGGGTTTCTTGCTAAGCATTTTATGGGAGCAGGGCTGAAAAGGTGAATGTTGTAGGTTCTCAGGGTAAGGTTCCGAGTAATGATGGAGACGAATAAGAATCTGAGGAGGAAGAAAATTATCTTAATGATCAAGGGGCGGGTTTCCAAACTAACACACAAGGGTCTAACCAAGACTCTTGGCATCAAGGTTAGGGGAACCAAGGTCGGAACTACTACAGAGATAAAAATTACAACAGAGGCTAATATAGTGACAATGGAGACTGGAAAAAGTGTGAGGAGTACAAGAATGATAGAAGCAGTCTATATGTTCCTCCAAGGAACCGTGAGCCAGAGTCTAGTGGTTCACAGGTGGAAGACATACTGTCGAAGGTACTTAAGCAGATGGAGGCGACAAATGGCCATTTTAAGGAACTTCATGCTAATATTTCGGGTATGAACGAAAAGGTGGAATCACATGTCGTGGACATTAAGAAGATTAAGCAATAGCTTAGTCAAATGTCTATTTCTATGAATCAGAGGCAGAAGGGCACACTTCCCAGCAATACAATTCATAATTCGAAAAATGACAGTCATTGCATGCCAGTCACTACTAGGAGTGTGAAGGCGACGACTGATCCTCTGAGGCAGGTTGTGACTGATGAGATAGTTGAGCCCATGGTGATTGATGATGATAAAGTGGCGGACTCCAAGGAGCAGATTTTGGTTTATGATTCCACGGATATGAAAACTCCTAGTAATGCAAAGGAGCACGGGTCTCGCAAAGAGAAGGAGAATAAGGCACCTCAAAAGATCACACCTATCCCTATACCTCCTCCCCCTTTTCCACAGAGGTTGAAGAAGAAAGTCGAAGATGGGAAGAATCACAAATTCATTTCAATGCTGAAACAATTATCTGTGAACATCGCATTAGTCGAGGCACTTGAGAAGATGTTCGGCTATGATAAATTCATGATAGACCTTGTCACTAGAAAGAGGACCGTGAGCTTCGAACCTGCAGATAATTTGCACCATTGTAGTGCAATAGCATCTCGTTCTCTTGTTCAAAAAAAGGAAGACCCTGGAGCTTTCACCATACCGTGCACTATTGGAGCCTTTAATTTTTCTAAGGCACTATGTGATCTAGGTGTTAGTATTAGCTTGATGCCGTTAGTAGTGTTCAGACAATTGGGCTTGAGAGCCCCCAAACCGACTACAATGCGGCTATTGATGGCAGAATGCACGGTGAAAAATCCAGTGGGGATTCTCTATGATTTTCTAGTGAAGGTAGAGTCCTTTATATTTTCAGCTGATTTAGTCATTCAGGACTGTGAGATTGATTTCAAGGTCCCCATTATCTTGGGGAGACCATTCCTCGCCACCGAATGTGCTCTTGTAGATATGAAAATCGGATCATTTAAATTCCTATTGAACAATGAGGAGGTGACATCCAATGTATACCGGCCCATGAAGCAGTCAAATGACATGAGGGTGGTCTCAGTGATTGATGTTGTGGAACCTGGGTTTCCAACTATGCCCATTAAGGAGTCAGTGACTATTGAGGACTTAGCAGCAGTTTTGATGAATGTTGGTGCTGAGGAGATCCATGGGGGTGAGGAGATAGTTAATGCACTTGATGGTATGGGGTCATACACCTACGCTCCAAAGAAGATTGACCTTGATCCAAAGAATCGGGTGACTCCACCGGCCAAGCCATCTATTGAGAAGCCTCCAGTATTGGAGCTCAAAGCACTCCCATCTAACTTGCGGTATGTAATTCTAGGGACCGGTAACACTTTACTGGTCATTGTTGCAGTTGACTTGGAGGAATGGAAAGTGGAGGATTTGGTCTCCAATTTGAAGATATATAAAAAAGCCATCGGGTGGACTATTGCAGACATTATTGGAATCCCATCCAATATTTACACTCATAGATCCAGCTAGAGCCAGATTGTATTATGAGCATTGAGCATAAGCGTAGGTTGAATCCAAATATGCAAGAGGTGGTCAAGAAGGAAATCATCAAGTGGTTGGATGCGTGTGTGGTTTACCCTATTGCCAACAGTAAGTGGGTGAGCCAAGTTCAGTGTGCACCGAAGAAGGGAGGAATCATGGTGGTCCCAAATGCTAACAATGAGCTCATTCCACTAAGACCAGTCACCGATTGGAGAGTATACATAGAATTTAGGAAGTTGAACCATTGGACTCAGAAAGATCACTTTCCTATGGAATTCATGGATCAGATGCTAGACCAACTTGCAGGCAGAGGATGGTACTGTTTTCTTGATGGCTATTCGGGACACAATCAGATATCTATAGCCCCCGAAGACTAAGAGAAAACCAATTTCACCTGTCGATATGGTACATTTGATTTCAAGAGGATGTCGTTCGGGTTATGTAATGCGCTCACCATTTTTCAGCGATGCATGATTTCATATTTTCTGACATGGTAGAGGACACCATTGAAGTTTTTATGGATGATTTTTCGGTGGTAGGTGATTCATTCGATGATTATTTGGCTCATTTGAGCAAGGTGTTGCAGCGATATGAAGAGACCAACATGGTGCTTATTTGGGAGAAGTTTCATTTCATGGTCAAAGAAGATATAGTGTCAGGCCACAAGATTTCGGGTAAGGGTATTGAGGTGGACAGGGCTAAGATCGATGTAATTGCTAGTTTACCACCTCCAATTTCTATGAAAGGTGTTCGAAGCTTTTTGGAGTCATGAAGGGTTTTATAGGAGATTCATCAAGCACTTCTCAAAGATTGCACATATTTTATGTAAACTACTTGAGAAAGTGGTGAAGTTTGTGTTTGATGATGCGTGTCTGAAGAATTTCGAATGCCTAAAGGAGAAATTGATCACTGTCTTGATCATAGTGGCACCTGGCTGGTCCTTACCATTTGAGATTATGTGTGATGCTAGCGGAGTGTCCTTGGAAACTGTTTTGGGCCAAAGGCGTGAAAAAATTTTCCGTCCTATTTATTCTGCTAGCAAGGTCTTAATGCAGCTCAAAAAAAATTACACCGTGACAGAACAGGAGTTGTTAACTGTAGTATTTGCATTCAAGAATTTTCGGGATTACTTGCTTGGGACTAAGGTGATAGTCCATATAGACCATGCAGCTCTGAGATATCTGATGGCAAAGAAGGGTGCCAAGCTGTGGTTGGTTTGATGGGTTCTGCTGTTGCAAGAGTTCGAGTTCAAGGTAAAGGACCGGAAGGGGACTGAAAACTAGGTGGCGGATCACTTACCAAGATTGGAAGTAGATGAACCACTTTGAGATGAGCTTGATATTGATGATGTATTCCTCGACAAGCAGGTTTTGGCGTCCTCACAGGATCTCATCTCATGATTTTGCAGACTTCGCAATAATCTGGTGAGTGATATTGTACCGTAAAGCTTGTCTTTTCACCAACGAAGGAATTTCATGTCTGATGTGTGGAAGTTTTTCTGGGATGAGCCTTACTTATTCCACATCTGTGCGGAAGGGGTGATTTGGAGATATGTGCCGGAGGCGGAGATGTTGAGCATATTGGAGGCTTGCCACTCATCCCCTATTGGGGGTTACCACAACGGAATTGGCACAACCCACAAGATTCTGCAATATGGGTACTATTGGCCAACCATTCACCAGGATGCACATGATTTTGAAAAGGCATGTGATGCATGCCAAAGGAGAAGAAGCATATCAAGGAGGCATGAGCTCCCTCTTACTCCCATCCTTATCATTGAGCGGTTTGATGTCTGGGGCATTGATTTCATGGGCCCATTTGTGAGCTCAAATGGGATGAAGTACATACTTGTTTCTGTGGACTATGTTTCGAAGTATGTGGAGGCAATTGTGCTTCTAAATAATGAAGGGAAAAGTGTCACAACATTTTTGAAGCAAAATATTTTTGCCAAATTTGGGACTCCCAGAGCCATCATTAGTGAAGGGGGTTCGCACTTCTGCAACCAGTTGTTTCAGACTTTACTGGAGAAATATGGGGTGAAATAAAGGATGGCAACACCCTATCATCCACAATCTAGTGGACAAGTTGAAGTCTCCAACAGGGAAATAAAGACCATCTTAGCTAAGACTATAAATGCTAACCGTACAGATTGGTCTAGGAAGCTAGATGATGCTTTATGGGCTTATCAAACCGCATTCAAGACCCCTATAGGTCTGTCTCCATATCACCTTGTATATGATAAAGCATGTCATCTTCCGGTCGAACTTGAGCACAAAGCTATGTGGGCGCTCAAAAAGCTGAATTTGAATTGGAGTGAAGTTGCGAACTTGAGGCTTGATCAATTGAATGAGCTAGATGAATTTCGTTTGAAAGCCTATGAAAGTTCTAAAATTACAAACTAAGGATGAAAATCCAACATGACCGGAAGATCGAGAAGAGAGAGTTCAGCCCGGGTGATATAGTGTTACTATTCAATTCTAGGCTTCACTTATTTCCTGGCAAGTTGAAGTCCAAATGGTTGGGGCCTTTTCGAGTGGTCCAAGCATTCTCTTATGGGTAAATTGAATTAGAAATTCATGAAGGCAAGCGATTTAAAGTGAATGGTCAATGGGTAAAAGCAAATTTGGGGAAGAGCAAAGAAGTTAAGATGGTGGATCTTTGGGCTTTTGGTGAAATCTGAGTAACCCAGGGACTTGAGCTGTGTCGCAACATTAAATCAGGCGCTAAATAGGAGGCAACCCATGGAGGTGTTTTTCTGAATTTTGAGTAATCAAAATACCCGCGTCGTGCCGCAACGTTAAATCAGGTGCTTCTTGGGAGGCAACCCAAGTTGTAATTGTAAGATATATATAGTGTTTACGTGTGTTGATGTGTGCAGGTGATTTAGATGGGAAATTTGAAGCTGAAACAAAAAGTATGAACTTCATTTCTAGGTGCCAAAAATCATTGAACGAGTCTTCGTTGGAACTAACGACTCGTCTAGTCCACTCGTGGCCACTGATGCAGAAAACAGGGTAGACACAATTAACTAAACCACTCATTGCCTGTGACGATGAGTCGTGAGGTCTTCCGTTAAGTCTCTGGTTGGAGGAGACCATTGAGATATAAAAGACTACAAAGAGTGACTTAATGAATCGTGGGGTGACCCAACGATTCGTCAAGTGACCCGTCATGAAATCACTGTAGGGCCATTAGAGTACAAGGCCAACGACTCCTGCCATGACTCGTTGGATAAGACCACGAGTCGTTGCAAGAGACGTTAGGTCCCAGGTAAGAGATTTGACTTAATAGACTGAACGAGAAACCAAATGAGTCTTTTATTCACTGAACGACTCATCATGTGGGTTCTGGAGTAGTAAATGAAAATCAACACCCGACCCGACCCATGTTTAAATAGGGCACATTTAAAACAAATGACGGACAACCCACTAATTTTTCTCATAAAGTCAAACTCTCAAACACCCATAAAAAATGTTTCCCACCTTACACTCCCCCAAATAATCACCCACAGGAAAGTACTCCTAATCGCACTTCAATTACACACAAGCACGATCATTATCACGGCACATCAACTCCATCAAGACACTGCTTAAACGTCATCTGCATCCTCAAAATTGTGAGTATTTATATAATTAGTGGATAAATGTTTCTATACCTATATATGTAAAATCATGATGCCCTTAGTGATGTAATACCCAATGAAACTCTAGTTGCCATTAAATCCTAGTTGAATTCAATCACTGACATTTTTGGAATAATTTAATTTGTGCTTGTGGGAGTGAATATGAGGTGAGATGGTACATGGGTGTTGTTGTTTCTCATACACCAGTGATGACGCCTCATGTAATGACTTGTGGGAAAGCCCAATGAGTTATTACATGACCCATCACCACCCCTGTAATTGCAGTCTTAAGCACGAGCTACTTAACGATTCTTGGTATCACCTTATGACTTGTTATGTAGCTCGACTGAGTGGCTCTTGAGATATGTTAGCAGTTTACCTCAAGACTGTTCTAAGGAGTTGTTGCCACAAGTAAAGACTCATCATGACCTGTTGTTAACTTCACTAGATCAATAAAAGAAAATCTGACTCGTAGACGACGAGAGACCTCACAAGTTCATGGCCAGTTACAACGACTCATTAAGTCACTCGTCCAGTCTGTAGGAAAGCAGTTAAAATTTGGTTTTATATCCTCTCATCTTGCATACTAAACGTTATTCCACAAGTACAATGGTACCAAAGGAAACACAAAAGAAGGGTCTGGAAAAGAAACAGGGGCCAGAGAAAAGCCAGCCATCATATTGCAGATTGAGCAACGAGCCCACATCCTCCGAAGAGTCGAGCAGCTCGGTGGACGAATACGAGATCTCCGAGGAGCAGCTTGCGAGGAGATCGACCAGGACTAGGATAAAATGCTCTACCAATCTGACAACCCTGATCACTTCTCCCACCCTACTTACAAGAGACCCACTGAGCCGAGAAGAAGCGAATGTTGGGGCCGCAGTCCCAATTGCCCCCTAGGGCACCAAAACTACAACAAATGCAGAGGGTGCGGATGAATCACATGCCCAATAGGGGAGCACAGATGATGAGTTGACAGATACCTCACACACATCCATTGATCAACCACGGATGGTGAGGTAATGGTTTGTCCATGGTATGCGTGCCATTTACAACAGGGATATAACTCATAATAACAAGGGCCATCCGAAAAGGAGCATTTATGAGGAGCCCAGACTAGTCACTACAGGGCTCAAGGACCTTCCCGATGCTCAGTCATTGTTTGAGCGATCCCGATTTGGGTGGTTGATTGATCCATCTAGGAGCTACCGTCCTTTACTTGTAAGAGAATTTTATGCCTCCTAAATAGCCACGTTACAACGTCTAGCCTTGGGAGGCGAAGATTGGAAAAAGAGGCTTGCATTGACACAGGTGTTGGTTCGGGAGACACCTCTTCACATCTATGAGAGGACCATCTCTAGGCTGCTATATGGTCTAGACTATCAGGCCCCGATGAACACAACTGAGTTTGATCGTAGACTAACTGAGCTAAAGAAAGTAAATATCAAGAAGCTGAGCAGTGAAGAACGAATCAGGTAATACACTTAGCTGTCACGCATCATTGCCACACAGGGTCCGTTAGTTGAGTGGTTGCATGGCACCGAAGCACAAGTTAACAAGGACACACTCAACTTCCAAGATAAATTCTAGTGGTCATTGGTTCAACTAGCAACGATAATATGCTCTCACTGGACAGAGCTGCACTAGTAGCAAGCATTATGAAGGGTACGCCATAAATTTCCCGAGGTATATTGATGAGGAGATTCGGGAGCGGGCTATAGTAGACAACACCACCATTCCCTTCTCATGCATCATTGATAGACTCTGTCAGGAGTCAAGGGTGCCAGAACTATCGTCCATTGATCAGCGAGTGGTGGTCCACAAGATCACCGATATCGTGTTGATAAGAGATAAGACAAACCCGATATCGAGAATGAGAAGTCAGTCTGTCGCATCCGCTGGAGCTACTTTATTGGTAGAGGCATTGAGCAGCAGTATGAAGATTGAGGCTGCACAGTTTATCGAGTTTGAGGCAGAGCCGTTAGAGGCCAGAGAGACCCCTAGTCAGCCTGAGTCTACAAATGCAGCCGATATTCCCACACATGCTGAGTTTACAGAGTCTTCATCTACAACAATAGCACCTCGAACACCTGTTGCACCCTACTCTGCTTCTATAGCCGGCCTAGTCACTATTTCCCAAATATTCCTGACCAACATGGCTAGGCGGCTGGCTAAAGCCAAAAAACAGCAGGCACATACGACTCTTCAAGTAAAGGCACCAGTAGAGCAGGTAAAGTCGTGGGTTACAAAGGAGTTGGAGGGGCTATCTAGTTCGGTGCATGGACGATTAGATTCCTTTGAGAGGCATATATATGAGCATCTTGCATAGTTACAGGCCCCCGAAGTGGCCAGATGGTATGCAGAGGTAGCAGCACTCTAATCTGAGGTGCGGGAGTTGTCTACACGATAGGTAGTTGCGATCCCGCCACCCGTGCTTCCTGTGATTGATGACGAGAGTGAGGAAGAGCTACCACTGGTAGTTGACTTTATCACTGAGGAGCCAGTTGCACAGGATAAAGGCAAGAGGCCTTGTGAGAAGGAAATTCTTGATAAGGATGATGCTATGCTCCCTAAGCAGAAGAGATAGTGGAGAGAGATGGAGGCCGTGCTGAAGTTGTTCAGAGATGAGGCTCAACAGAGGGCTGTAGTTGATGCAGCGAGAGCTCGTGGAAAAGGCATGAGCTCAGTAGGTTTTGAGAACGCACCGGTTCAGGCCGATGGTACAGAAGACAATACTGGAGGTGTATCTGCGCCCTCCACTGACCAAGCCACAGATGCCTAGGTCCCATAGGTATGTTCCCTCTTTCTGTATTTTATTTTTATATATGCATTGAGGATAATGCATTATATTATTGATGGAGGTGGGGAGGAATACCTGTGTATTTTTTCTGAACATAACCCAAGGGTTTTTTTGCCGGATATCTTTTTCCTTGGGTTTTTCTTATCTAGTAGAACCGACATGTTTAGGTTTTTGTGTTTGTTTGTGTCAGTCGAAAGAAAATTAGGTGAACTTAAGGCAGTCAATAGCATTAATATTTGAATTTATTTGGATAAATAATGTGACACCCCTCCTAAATTTTTTCTCTATGTGTGTGTTAAAATAGACAAGCATGACCTTTGTGAAACTTTATATGGCATTAATGCCATGAACATGTTTACCATGGTGTGACTGTACCTGAACTAGCAGTTAGTAGAATTGATTGTGAATCTTTGCATGGCATTAATACTGGGAACATGTTTATCATGGTGTGATTGTACCTGAACTAGCAGTTAGTAGAAGTGATGATGTTGGCCTGTCCATTGTGTTAGTAAGGTTTAATAGTTATTTGTAATGTGCGTGTCAATCTAGAACTTGCCTGGTTAGTCATACCGAGGTAGAGGATGGGAAACTAGGAAAGTATCATAGACCGTTTTTGATGAATGAGTCCACTTCAGCCTTAAAAGACCTACCAAAAAGAAATAAATATCCCTTTATCCCAATTTTGATCTTAAATTGACCCTTCATTTTGTTAAAAATAATTCACCTTCCTGCTCTGATAATAGTGAACCTATTTTGTCCCTGGTCCCTCCTTGGACACTGTGAACCTCAACTCAGGAAAATCGCCTGAGTTAAGGGTGGCTATCATAGGGGTGAATAAGAAGAGTAGGGTGGAATGAACCTAAGCGATGAGAATAAAAAGGGCGGGTGCAGTGTGCATAATGAAGAAAGAAAGAAATTTAGTGATAAAGAGAAAAAAAGAGAAAAAAGAAAAATGAACGTGAGAAAGAATAAATGAAATTGCTTTAAAGAAGAAAAACCGCACCCATACTTGCAAAAGAAGCAAAAAAAGGAGAAAGAAAAAAAAGGAAAAGATATGAAAAGAAGGTTAAGAGTGGAGCCAAAGTGAATGTAGTGCCAAGGAGGGTTAAGCTACTATTTCCATATGTAACATACCCAACCTTGAGCCTACGTTACAAGATAAAAAAAAATTCCTATAGTGATCCTAATTAAATCATTTGAAAATCAAGGTATTGAAAGTAAAGGAAAGCTTATGGTATTGAATGTGCACAGTTAGAATTTCTTTGTGAGAGCGAGTTTGCTTTTACCCAGTCCCAAGGATCATATAAATATGTGTGAGTATGGGACTTCATTGTGATGAGAGCACTCGGTTAATAAAATCGTCTGCAAACTATCTAGGTCACTGTTATAGGATTATGTGCATTATTGCAAGTGACAGTATATTTCTATGTTTCGATTCCTCTGTGTCATGATTGAAAATTTTACATATGCATTATGACTTGGTTTGGTATGATAAAGGAGGGATTAGAAAATTCATTTTGATTAAGAGATGTGATTGCCATAGGTTTCCTAGAGTTCTTTTGATTGAAGCGTCGAAGTGGTTTTATTTTATTTTATTTTTCTAAGGACATGCAAAAGTTTTAAGTTGAGGGTGTTGATGTGCCGTGATTTTACAATACTTTTGACACTTAAAACTACGAAAATATGCAAATTCCAGGCATGTTTATGTAGATATAATGTGTTGTTGTTAAGTGTGGCAGGAAAACAAGTTCGGAAACTGAAATGGGCAAACTAAGGCAAAAATGGAACAAACTATAGGCTGCTAGCTAGGTAACGTTTCGTTGTCCCAATGGACGACTCGTTCTTGGAGTCTTGGAGAAGATCAAGTGTTTTATAAAGAAAAACCAGTGTAAGTGACGGGTTGAAGGCACGAATTGTTACATCTTGTAACGAGTCATTGAGTCTGTCGTGAAGACTGGGAGGATAAATTGCTGTACGGAGGACATAACGAGTTGTCAGGAGACTTGACGACTCGTCATGAGAGTAATAGGAGGAACCATCAGGTCCACTGTATGTTTGGTGATCCAAGGCCATGCGGGACCTAATGACTCGTGTCCTGACCTGACAAGTCGTTAGGTGACCCCTTATAAAGACTGGATATTTTGCCGAGGATGACTCAATTATGCTGGCCACGTCTCTTTAGGAGTCTTAATGAGTCTTTACATGGCTTGTTGCCACTGCCGACCAGGATTCCATTTTTGTTAGGAAAGGCTTTTCTTGGAACTATAAATACATTATTTAAGTTTATTTCTAGGGGAGAGTTTATTTTACTACTTTTCACGTAGATTTTGGTGTTTTTAACTACCATTCTTGGTTCAAGAAACAAATTTTGTAATTTTTTTCTTGATTTTGAGGATTAAAACAACATTGAAGTTTTGTTCATAGATTTTGGTGATTTATTCAATTCTAGTGGTTTTCTTCTACGAATCTTTGAAGGTGCAATTATGATTTATTCTATATTTTGTGATTGTGATCATACAAGTATGAGTAGTTAAACCCATAACTAGGGTTGTGGAAACCATGATGAATTAACGCACATAGGTAAAAATACTTAGTGAATATTGAACGGAGTTTATGCATGCATTGTTTTTTCCTACGTTTTAATTGCTTCTTAATGGTTGCAAATATTTGAAATTGCCTTATTCTTACTCACCAGATCAAAGAAGTAATGAATGGAAAAAGGGATTAACAACGGAGATTTGAGGCTATCAACCCTCATCAATTATCTTGACCTTGTCCAGGAATAGCTAATCCGATATTAAGGGTAAGGGTTAATTAAGCATATACTCGCATACGGACCAAGTTGCGTGGTGATAATCATCTAGATAGGGGACCAACCATTTAGGTGAATTTAACTTACCAATATTGCATGCTAAACAACGGAATAGATCACTAGTGTAAAAGCCTTGTGGTTATGAATTTATGGGGAACACAATACTAGTCACCTTGTTGATTGAATACAACCAAAATTGACTTAATCATCTACTAGTCTTTACTCTTGTTTAGTATTTTTTGTTTCAAAACTTCCCTAGGAAATAAGTAAGCCGATAGTATTAGCTAAACGTATTAACGCAAGTTCTCATCATATCCCTCGTGGGATTCGACCCCAACCATGGTTGGGTTCTATATTTGACATCGAGTGCTTTATATCTCATTTACGAGGTATAATTTGGGCGACATCAACCATCTTTGGGATATTCATCCAAGTCCGATGAGGACCGTAGTCAGGCCCAACTAGTAGCCCTAGATAGACATTTCCTCTAGTGAGTCCACTGAGGAGGAAGCATCCAGTCATACCTCCTCTCCCTAGCAATTGCAATAGATTGAGAAAGTAATGGGAGAGGAGATGTACAAACTTTGTTAGGATATTCAAGGAACCAAGGAGTGCTACATATAGGGAAGAGAGAGCGTCAATGGGAGACCTCATCGAGGTATTACATAGGAGAATACTATTAGCTCCAATGACTTAGAGATGTACCCAACATCATAGACCAACTCAAATCCAAAATTAGGAGTTTCTATTCCATCCAGTGGGTCGGTATATTTAGACATTGGTCTGGAAGTTTTATGCTATGTATGGGATGATCCTTTTATGGTCAAATCTACTACTGAAGATGTATATTGAGCTGTTGGCATCTATGGACATTAGAGGAGTATCAGCTTATGTTAGCTCAGAGGTGATCAACTGATGCTATCTTAGAGATAATTATGAGGTGGTGGACACCTTCACCTATGATGAGTTAGCTTCCTGGGGACTGAACATCTACACATATCTATCTAAAAAGCCTCTAGTTATATATAAGTTGATGGAAAAACAACCCCAACTAGCTCTACCAAAATCTAAAAACTGGAAGACATAAAAGAAAGAACATATGTCCAAACTGACGTCCTCGGATCATGACTCACCCAAGCTAGGGATAGACTGGACTAATGCAGAAGCGAAGCTAACGCAGAGGCTGAGACTGATTACCCAAACCTATATCATGAGACAATATGGCATGGAGTCATGCGCTCAGTACTTTGAATGTACTGGGTATGTAGGTTAAGTAAAATATGGTAGTAGGGACAACATGATATAACATAATCGTGAGATAGTCATAAACATGAGTGATTCATCATAAGATGAAGCAAAATAACCCAAGGTTTTGAAAGTAAAACCATACAACTTAACATGTTTGAAATCATAAGTTAAAGCTCATAAACATATCATTGGATCAATCATACTATATAACATAATATCATAAATCCTGAACATAAATATTTTAAAACATGAGGAACAGTGGGAGACTTCTCATAACCAACGCTATCATAAATGAGCACATGATGCCAACTATCTAGCTCAAGTTGGCGGAGCTATCCTAAGCCTTTCCAAGGCAAAGAATGATAAAGGCGTGATATCACTCATAATCATGGGAATAGTAGCGTAAAGGAAACACTCTCAACTAGTGAGGACCTCTTAGGCTAGGGACAAGGGAGACACTCTCAACCGACGACCCCTTATCCTATGGCGGCATGTAGTTTTGAGACCTGGGTGCACTGAACCTTCACTTACTCGATGCTAGATACTACTCCCAAAACATGCATATTGCTCATAACAATAATCATAAAACATTTTTTACTTTGTGTGGGCTAGTCGAAAAATATGAAAAATCATAAACATACTTGACATATGTGAACAAGCCGTGAAAACAATGGTGCTAATTTCGTCATGATACATAAGCATGAAGTCATACATAATTGAGTAAAATCATCATAACTTGAAAATTATAGCTTCATGAGAGATACTTGTAGAAACATGCATTCATGATCATAAAACATGAATTGAATCATAAGAGAATTAGAATTCATAGAACATCATTAGAGATTTCATCAACATTGGATCCTACCCTAGAATTTCTTCAAAAAATTATTGGAGACTTGAATTAATGAAATTGAATTGAAATTGAGAATGAGGGTGAAAGATATTTCTCATCCATGACCCTACATACCTGCACTGATGATTCCTTAACTTGATTCGAAGACCCAAAAGAATTAATAAGAAGATTTTGAAGAATCCTAGCCTTTTCTTGAGGGAGAAATTCTAGCTTATGATGTTTGAAGAGAATAATGGTGTAGGCTAAGCATAACCTCTTAATCATCCGTTTAGGAAAAATCTCAAAACGACATCACTTAGGAGTTAAAGGCATAGGATTTTACTAAAATACTCCTGGACTACCGAATAGAATTAATTGGCAGAACTAATGAACAACTGATGAGTTGAAAATTTACCAACTCATTAGGCTCCTAATCATGATTTTTTCTTAGTTTTTGAGTCATTTATGTGGATTTTATGCCCTTTCTCTTGAATTCTTTGTAGGTACTGCACATGAAAAGAAATCATGAAATCGAGCAAAACACATGGAATTTGAGAAGAAATTTGATGAGTTAGCATATGAGGGAGAGGAACCAAAGTTAAGGGAAGATTTGAGCTCAAAACGAGGTGCAAGGACGTGCTTTGAAATGGATAAACGCGGATCTGGAAGGGAAAAACATGAGTGCAACACCGAAGATACTTCCCAGACCGGCTAAACAACCTGCCCTTCGCAAAATGGACCGCCCCTAAATTGCCGGTTCACCCCTGTCAGGCCACTTTTTTCAACTGGCCACAGTTTGTCTCTCCACGAATTGCCACTGGCAAAACGCTGGTTCCTCGCTGAAGAGGCTGTCTAATGAAGGGTAAATAGCTTGAGGTTGGATGGCTGTAGTGATAGATAGGGGCACATCAGTATGGCCTCCACTTGAGACAACCGATATTTTAAAAAGAGAGCTCCCACTTACGACCAAGTTTTGGTGGAATGTTGCTTGTAGCAGAATACGCCCAATAAAGAGCAAAAATAAATTACCACTTAGACATGCTCTTGTTGTGGCATCCGTCATGGCCGATAAGAATATAGACATCGGCCAGATAGTTAGTATGGAGCTCAAGGATAGAGCCCTTCAAACTGCCACCTCCCTACCATCCCAATGCCTTATCATAGCACCATGTCAGAGGGAACGCGTACTGATCCTACCAAGAGAGGAGTTATTCATCGAAGCTTGCCAGGTGACAAGTATCACTAGGACGCGAGATGACTCTATGGTCATCTTAGTGAGCAATTCTAGCTCCATACTACTGGCTGAGCCCACTATTGAGGATTAGGGCATCCAATCTAAGGAACACACATCGCAACCCACCAGTGAGACAGACCCAATAATAGCAGCAGATCCAGCCACTATGGTATCCAAGTCAGCCGCACCACTAAGGCCATTACTCACTCCAGTGACTCATCGACTGGCTTGGCCTTGAGGATTGATAGAGTAGAGCGACAACTTGCCAAGATTATAAGGGACTTGCTATCCTTTGTGATCATGATAATTGAGCGATCCCTTCAGACGCTTTGGGACACACTCAGGAGCTCTCATGAGGCATTCAGCTCCTATTTAGAGTCCATGGATGCTAGGCTGAGCTAGCTTGAAGGAGGTGCCAGTTCTTTAGATATATTGAGCCTCCAAGCCGATCTAGAGGAGACTAGAGCTATCATACCTGAGTTGCAGATGTGAGTCAATTAGAGGAGGCTAAGATACTGTTGGTGGATCGAACACTGACCGTTTCCAGCATCATGGATTTTATTTCTCATGTTGTGCCAGTCCCACCAGATCAGACTCAGCCCAGTTCACCACTAGTCCTAGTCACCAAAGCTAGTACTCCATAGAATTAGATTCCTTCTCAAACTCAATCTCAAATAGTTTCTCCTTCCCTTCCATTAGATAGGGGCAAGACACCGACATAGGAGACACCAGTAGTGGATCTAGTTGTTCCTTTAGCAGAGGATAAGGCCCTTAGAAGGGTACTACAGGTTTCCTATAATGAGATCTGAGGCTATCCTCATGATATAGAGGCCAACCCATTAGTATCATCATACTGAGTAGCACGATCTGTGCACCACAGGGAGTTTTTGCCACTCTTACCCTTTCATGTTGTTGAGGACACCACCCCATTTTTATGGTGGGGTGGACATTTTGACTTGTATATATGGTGCTTGATTGATGTGAAAACTTTGATTTGTATGATATTATCTTTTTATTGAGTTATTAATGTATGTGATTCACTACTAGAAATTAGACCTACTGCAACGGTTCCAACTGCGTTGTAGTAGGCTGAATAACAGTTGCCATATACCAAAGGCAATGGATTGAATACTGTCACATCTGCTCGCATTGCCATAGCTCTATTGCAACAGATCTTGCAACAGTTCTAAGAACTGTTGCCATAGAAACCTCTATAGCAACGGTTATTCTTCCCCTTTATAGTGACTTCTATATTACATCAAGGTTACGAGTAAAACATGTTGCAATAAAGGTTTTTTTTAAAAATTCTTTTACGTTGTTGCAATGGTTTTAACTATTATTCCAACAAATTTATTCATTATAGCAACTTTCCATAAGGCTACCGCAACAGTTATATCTTATATTGCAACGGTTTCGTAATAAATTTGTAACATAGCCTGGTTGTAAATATAATAATTATTACCAATTATATATATATATATATAATACACTAAAATTTCTATAAATCACGTAAGAAAATTATTAATAAGCCGAATCATACATATGTAATCCAAAATACCGTAAGCATATATATATATATATATTGCTAAAGTATCCCAAAAGAACTATTTCAGCGGTTACCACAAGTTTCGATTTGATAGAAAACAAAAAAAATTTAGCTTAGAGCACAAGTTTCAATACATCAAAAACAAAAGAGTCAAACTAGAGGAAGTTCTAGAATATCATAAAACAAAAGAGTCGAGCTAGATTCTACAACTTCCACCAATTATCTCAAGTAAGGTCTTCAATGTTGTCATCATCCCCTTGTCTATTTTCTCACCTACAAAAGATGATAAATTAAAGTTATAAATCAAATAAAGAGTTAAATTAAAGATAACCAACTACACTATGAAATGGAGGAATTAAAGACATTTCAGAGATCAGATACATACTAGTTAAAAATGTAACACAATTATTACATCCCGGCTGTACTTCTCCCCTCTCCCCAAAACCACAAGAAGAAGAAGAAGAAGAAGAAGAATAGAACATGATCAATTGTTCTCCGCTAACACAATTATTCAAAACTACTACTGATCAACCCAATAAGCCAGGTTGCAACAACATATCTCGTAGATTGCCTTTACACAAATTTCCAACTTTCACTAGTTTAACTTATGTAAAATAAGCCCTATTTTATTTGGCCTCAAGAAAACATACCAACATAATAACAAAGAATCTTGAAATTTCATCCTAATAATCAAGTAAATAGCCTGAAGTTGTGTCATCTGTTGTCTCATGAATATTTTGGGGAGGCAAAGATTTGGCATCACGCTTGAAGATCAAGATGAACTTGGGCAAGAGAAAAAGTACCAATTTTTATTGTAATATCTACATCAATTATGTGATTTACAGTGAAATTTATAAGATCATATTGTAGTTCTAACAATATATGGCCATGGATGATGAGGTACCAAGAGCTATTGGGACAACAACTAGTTTTTCTTTGAGATTGGGGCAGATCATCTTTTGTGCTTGTGTATGTTTCTAGGAGATGAGTTCCACAACAATGATGACCTCTAGTAATTTCTTCCTACCCCCAATACATCTTCATTTTGTTTTAATAACAGAATAATATTCCCCCGTCAGTAGAGGCTGGTAATTTGTTCCTACTCCCAATACATGTTCAGTTGTTCCTTGTCTAATTTTTTTTGTCTTCATTAACTTTGTACTAGATAGACAATCAAATAATCATTCCTGTTGCGTTCTTTTTTCTCTTTTTTTTTTGGTCATTAAGATAACAACTAAGTTACAGGCAGTATGCACTGAAGTGCACCAAGGGTGAGTGTTACAAAACCTTTATTACAGCTACTGCCATATGCTACTGCTACTGCCAAAACCTTTATTACAACATAATTAACAACTCATAGCTAGTTTCCCTTTCCCCCATCTAGGCATCATTTGGATTAATATATAATCCAGCAGAACAAAGAAAGAACAAATTCCAGCCAGAAAAATAATAACTGAAAAAAATTCGACAGCACCTCCCTAGCAAGCAAGCTCCAGCAAAAAGAAAAAAATAACTGAAAAAATAAGGCAGCACTTCCCTAGCAAGAAAGCGAAGAAGAAGAGAAAGAAAAAGAGGAGGAAGAAGAAAAGGAGGAAGAAAAATACCTTGATTGTTGCTTCCAACGGATGGCAATTGAAAGGTTGAACAGCTGGTCAGGGTGACTGAGCATACAATGTTGCCAACATGTCAGCATCCAATTGAAGTCCGGGGTGCATAGTATTAAGTCGAGCAAGGATGTCAATTGTGACTTCCTGACATATGGTTGTATTTTGTTATTCTAATTTTTCCACCATCCTCTGATGCATCCTCTTTTCAATTTCCTTCATTTTTTTGCATACTCTCATCAGTAGCACTTGAAGATGGTTCAGAATGTCCTTTCCCATTTAAAGTAGACTTGGTAACTCCTCGCCCATACATTCTCACATACCCTAGATCTTCAGGTCCCATGACTGCTGCAAATGCGTCAACTGACGATTGACTGTCATCTTCTCTTTGTTGACATTATATTTTCTCTATTTCGGCCTACAAATCAAATTCAAGAGAAGAGAATTCAAGTAAATAAAACTAGGCCAATAATAACAAATAAACAATATCAATAACCCTAAAATTAAATAAAATTCATACAATTTTACTGATTATATCCTCATTAGAGTCCTTGTATGTTCGACCAGGTTTCCTTGATCTTGTAGCCACAAAGATTTCTTCAAGGGATAGATCATTGGAGGATTCCTTCTATTTTGCCTAATTACATGAAGGTTGATATCAAAATCATTTACTGAAAACAAGTTCATATTTAGTGAGAAATATAAAACACACCAAATTATCACGGATCACAGCAAAAATTATTTTACTAGTAGTACGCATATTCTTTAATTTTTTTTATTCTTCGTATTTGTTTCACTCATTTTCTGCAAATAAATGGGTCAAAGAATTATTTAATATTGAAGGATATCCACATGAATCAGAGGCATCTTAAAGTTAGTCATGGTAAATATCTTACTTTGAATTCATCAGATTTCCAATATATGAGAAGATCCTTAAAATCAATTTCTGAAACATCTTTAGGCTATTTTGGGATTCGAAGTTCGTCATCATCATAGAATTGAAAGTGATTATTATAAAAGCTATTCTTATACCTTCTCCAAGAACCTTGAATTGCTTTCAAAATCTATTTTTCTACAGCATTAGGAATAACATATTTCTCCTACAATTTATTCTTGGGTTAGTAAAAAGTAGAAATATTTAAAACGAAAATTAGAGAAGTAGGAACCCAAACCTTGGTATAATTCCACATATTGTTTTGGTTTCTATATTCCTCAAATTATGTATATAAAAGGACAAAATATCGAATTCCTTGCCAATGTACCGAGGAAGCTACCCAACTCTATTACTATGACTTTTGTAGGACTAATGGGTTGATTGTACCTATTCAGCATGATCAGTTTACGTTCTTTGCGTTTGTGTACACTTTGCATTACTGTATTACCTCTTTTTCTTTTTTGAGTCAAAAGACCTTCAATAATATGAAGCAAAGTTAAACAATAGATCAACAATGTTAGTTGATTTTATAATCAAAATGTCTTTCAATATTTAGAAGTAAATTTATATGTTCTTACCTTTTTCACGAGGTAGTTCATTTTCTCTAGAATTCAGTGACGCTTCTTGCACTTGGTCATGTACATCTTGTGTTTCTAGAATGGAAGTATCTCTTGGTACTTATTGCACTCATTCCTCTGCAACTTGTGCTACCACAATGGAAGAATCCAGAGGCACTTGTTGCACTCGTTCTTGTACAACTTGTGCTTTTAGAGAGGAAGAATTCTGAGGCATTTGTTGCACTTGTTCCTTCATAGCTTGTGCTTTTAGAGGGGAAGAATTTAGATGCGGTTTTTTTGTATAGCTTGTGCTTTTATTGGATTGAAAGAATTTTGAGACACCTATTGCACTTGTTCCTATATTTTAGCTTCTGTTTTTAGAGAAGAATTCTTTTGAACTTGTTGCACTTCTTATTTTAAAGTTTGTGCTTCAACAATTGAAAATTTTTGAGGTATTGACCATAAAGATTTAACATTCTTTGTTGTTGTCAATGAAGAAACTCTTTTCTTTGCTATGGATGAAAGTGTTCCAGCTTGCACGTATTTCTTGCCTTTTGCTTTTTTGGTTTTTAATTAAGTCCCCTCTTGATTCATGATGAGTATCCAAATATGTCAAAAGTGCAAGAAGATAGTCTTTAGGATGATGTGCTTTAGTATTCAATTTCACAGACGTTGAAGCTAAATAAAAAGATATTGAAGGGTGAGAAAGTACGCTGCTTCTACTCAGTATAAACAACTGAATTCCTCCTTCTTATAGAGATAGAGATAGAGATAGAGATAGAAACAAAAAAGCAAATTATTTCATTTCTCACCAACTAGGAAAGATGTTTGCTGCTGAAAATGGACTCAAAGGAGACCCAAGGCTTCAGGGAATTTTTGAATCCATTAGAGTAGTTCCTAATTTCCCAAAACCAGGTCCTCCATCCTTTTTTTTAACTTCAGGGTATTTTGTTCCTCATTTCTTCTTTTTGAAGGCAAAGAAGTTAACAAATATCATGAAATGTCACGTTTAGAGTATAGACTCAGGCTATGACATCAGTGCTAGCCCATTCTTAATAATCCGTATTGGGTGATTTAGGGGGATCGACTAATAATTGTGATCAATTCTCTAGAATTGTCTTAACTTGATTACAAACCTAGCAATTTGCATTTTATATCTGTAGTTAAATTATACCAATCTCAATTTGGATAGACTCTAATCTTGCAATACTACATTGATTAGTACTTGATAGAGTGGGCTTAGCATAGTCTCTATAGGATTCGACCCTAACTCCATGTTGGGTTCTATATTTGCTGTGATCATTTATACTACCCGAAATTGGGAGTGGATTTGAACAACATCACCCTTTCCTTAGCCAATATTACAACCTATTAAGCCATATTTGATTTTAGTGAAGCATACTTAAATTAGTGATGATGTATATAACTGTCAGGCTTATGGTACTTTATGCATGCATGTGAATCTTTCTTGTGGTGCGAGAGGATGCTTTGATGCTAAGTCCATAGATTATATTTGTCTTGTTAACTTGAGTGTATGAACATTTCATTCATGTACAGGCACAGAGTGTATGGACATTTCATTCATGTACAGGAAAATTTCCAATATAGGACTTGTGGATTGCTTTACAAGAGGCTTGTTGTTGGCATGTTGATTGAATCTGTAGCTTGGGTATACCTATTTGAGTTGATTAGTTATGAACGCTAAATAAAGGTTAAGAGTTGAGTCAAAAAAGCTTGTTCAAGGACAATCAAGGACTTAAGTGTAGGATGTTTATGTGAAGATAAAATATTATACATTTAGCTATTATTTCACCTCACATTTGATCATTTATTCATTACTTTAAATGTTAAAAACAATTGTCATGCTTATGTTTGTTTTTTTTATATGTAGGATGAAAACAAGGGATTTTAAGATAAAAATGGACCTTTGAAGTCTGAGTAGAAGCCAATAAGGACAACCTCGAGATAATTTAAGGTATAAGAATAAGTGTGGGAATAAAGTCCATGAGGAATAATGTCAAAGAGAGAAAGTACTATCACGTCGCGGCCAGCGCCGCAACAGTGCACATTACCAGGATCTGCACAATGGCATGAAGGCTTGTAATTTAAGCCTACCATGTCACAACCGACGATGCAGTGGTGCATTTTTAGGCCTAGTTTTGTGCACTCATTTATTGAAGGGTATTTTCATCTTGGATTCATCGTGGAAACCCTATATGTACAACAAACATGCAGTATTTTGATGATTCAGCTGTAATAGAGAAGAAGAGGAGAACTCAAGTAATTTGCATAGGTTTTCATTTTATAATCTTCTTCTTTTGTCTTTAAGAATTTCCTACTTATAAACTCATTAGATTGTAATTGAATCATGAGTGGCTAAATAGTTTAGTTCTTGGGTTATGATTTAGACATAAAAGTCAATGTTTGAACGTTCTACACTTATTCCAAAAAAATTCATTTATTCAGTTGCTTATTTTTTTGTCTTAATTATTTGATTTTCTGGCCAATTACCAAATACTACCTCCAGTTTGTAAATTAAAATTGGAAGAGAGTTTTACAAGCGTAATAAAAAGAAGTAGGGTTTGGTCACAAACTCTATTAGGAAAGGGGAGTGATCTTCTAACATGGATAATAGTATATCTGTTAGCCTTATTTAGTTTATATAGATGATTTTTCACATGCACTTTACAATCGACCGATGATAATAGAAATATAAGCATTAAGAATAGTCGAGTAGTCTTCAAGACTTTAGATAGAAGCTTAGGAAGAGATATTAACCTATACTGGTAACTCAGAAAAATGATTTAAGAGTGTAGCTTGAGGAGTTCAGATGTGTTTCAAATACTTAAATGAACAAATTGAGGCAATGGAGGCTTTCCAGTTATGTTACTAGTGATTTAACCCTTCACAATCATGAAGGGTATTTTGTAATCGCGAAGAGGAGTGAGGTCAATTAGGCAATGCGATCGTGAGGTTGGTTCTGTGATCACAAAGAAGGGGGGTGGTCAAATTGTGCATCGTGGTCATGAGGGTCCTATTTAGGATCTTGGATTAAGTTTATAGATCTCATGATCGTGAGCAGGGCTCCACGATCATGTAGAAGGAATGCATGGAAACATTTAACATTCATAGAATTGGAATGTGATAATTCCACACATATTTTGAGCCTTAGACCTCGGATTGGAGCTATTATTGAGGTGATTTTCGAGATTTATAGCAGAGGTAACAATCTAAACTTCCTTTTGTGATTCATTCATGAAATCTTGCAGGATTTAGCTACTTCATTTGTGTTGTGGATTGAAAATAGGGAATTTTGAATCTAAAGTTAAAAATAAGAAAAATTGGAATTTGTTGGTCTATTCGTGATCGGAGTTTGAAAAATTTTGAGATTTGAGACCCCTACATTACGGGTAAATCTATCTTGAAAGAAAATTTTAGTTTTTATCTCAAGGGCTTGGATTTGACTTTTTTGTAGACCTTTTAATGGAATAATTTTCATGCTAATAATAGGCATTAAAGGAATAATATACTTATGTAGAATTCATATTTTATATATTGGGTGCACTTAGAGGCTCAAATGAAGGGAAAAACTACTACTTGATTTTCTTCAGATTGAGGTAACCTAAGACTTTATAGACTCCATTTAGGAGATGTCTTTGGAAATAATGATAATAAGAATTTAGACTTAGGGGATAACATATAGTTGAGGTAACGAGCACGCATATGGATACCAGGTTACATGTACAAGTATTTAGCTGATTCTTTAGTAAATTTATGTGATTTTCTAGTTTTTGTGAGATATATAGTGACGTTTGTTATATAGTGACTCTATATATCAAATAAATCGATCGTATGTTGATATATCACTTTATATATCTTGTTAACTTGTGTTAATTAGGACTAGTAAAACATAGGTTTTATACAATATTTATGGTTCATCTGTTTGCATGGTATTCATACTTTTACAGGATTATTCAAACTTATGCAAGTCTAATAGAAAATTATTCTGAATAGAGTAATGATAGGCCACTGTGAAATTGTTTCGGGCATAATGAGGATAGTTTGATGAGAAATTACTCTGTATGGTGTGATGATAGATCAATGAAAATTTTTCCAAATGAGTATATGGACTTTGGGGGGTCTTCATGGGCCAGGGATCCCAAACATCCCCGATGGAGTATGTGTCTATATTGGTTGCATACATTACTATTGCATTGCATTAATTCTCATTTTAATTATTGGATTGCATTGTTTGTCTAATAATTTTGTTGCAATCAACAATCTGAAAGAACCAGGTTCTTTCAAAATCTACAAAAGAAGGTAAGATGTGAAATATGTAAATCAACACAAGTATTTTCATGGGGAGAACTCCTTTGCTCAAGAAAGACAAAAATCACAACCTACCTTCTATAGAATTTTCTTAAAATATTCACTAAACAAGAAATTAAAGGTTATAGATACCTTAGTACACCTTAACAATTGTGCTCAACAATCCATCTTATCCTTCTACTCTTCTCTCCTCTCTTCAAGAATCTCTCAATTTTTGGTTCTACTCTCTTGTCTGCTCACCAAACAAACTAAGAATGTAATTAGGATCTTATCTTAGAACCACAAGAATCTAACTAATAAAACTCAAGAACAATATAGATAAAAATTGTAGGAATAAGTTCTTTCGATGTAGCAGTTGATTCTCGGACGAGACTCTTTGTGTAGACTCTTCTCTCACTCTAACATATCTCTCTTTAGGTATGCTTGATCTCCTAATCTTTTGATGTATTTATATTTGTAGGATAAAGTGGTCTCCTTGTTGTTCTCCAATCCAACAAAAAAATGATTTAAGACTTTGCAAGAATCTAATCCTAGTTTGGCTAGGTTTGCTTCATTGTTCACGCATATGGATTCTTCTTCTTTCTCTTATTTCTAAGTTAATTTTATGTACTTAGTTTATGGAAACTTTACTTGTCTTGATCTCTAATTCTTGTAGAATTGAACTAAGGCCAACTATAATTCTCCAAATATTTCTAGTACACAAGTGAAACAACTTCTTCAAATTAATAGTTCCAACTCTATTAGAGGAATGTGTCCTCTCATCAGTTCTCTGGTAGTGTTGCTAACTTCTTCAATTTCTTTAGAGATATATTATGTACCTGGTACTTAAATATCATTATTCATTATTCCTTGTAGATAGCTTGTCACATGAATTATATTTGTTAATCATCAAAATACCATATGATCTTGAATGTATATTAAGAGATCAATATATCTCAATACTATCTTATATTGTTTAACTCATGGAAAGTATATTTGTTTAATGTGAGCTATTCTACCTTTATTTTGATTAATTAATTACTAAAATTTCTAATACATGTGTAATACTAACGCAACTATTTTCAACGATCAAACCTTGTCACTACCTCGATGAGAATAGGTCAATAATATTTATTGGATACGAGTTATTTTTGTATCCATACCACATTTACTGCTCCATTTTGAGGTTCACTTCCACATCCATGCACCAGTGGAGCATGCACGGTTGTTTGAGTTCGTAGCCGACTTGAGGAGATCTTGAGGTGAGCTGTTTGATGGATCCACAACACCACTCTCCTGCTATCTATTTTTTATTCTATCTTTTCTACTTCTAGACAATTGTACCTTGCTATTTTCAGGCTGTCAAAATATTAGGGGTTTTTGTACTTGCTACTTTCAGGTTTGGAGGTGTTTTTTGTTACTTTCTACACTTCTTTGATTATGAGATATCATTTATGGCTTAATTATGTCTTTTGCTTTTATATTTTCACTTAATTACTAAAAATGATATAGGATTAGCCTATTAGATTTAGGTGTAGGTACCTCATTTCTTATAGATTTTGGATCGTGAAAGATATGAATTTTAATAGATTTGACATTTGAGGTAGTTCGGCACTCAATCGGTTTTTTTGTTTGACCAGACTTTGACCAAAAATACCAACCGACCTAGGTCAACTTTTCTAAAAGAAAACCATGCAATATAAAATTGGTCGTACACACTCTCCACTTTCAACTATAAAATCTTGGGTTCGAATAACAAAGGGAGCGAAAAAAATGTGATCTCATAGGGAGGGGTAAAAGAAATTATCAGAATTGGTTAGTTTTACACTTTTTTGATTTTTGAAGCTAAAAAACATACCATATTTAAGAAAATTTTTAATCGACCATGTTAGTAGATTTTTGCCTTTTTTAATAGGGAACGTTGAGTGCTTATGAAGATCTCATTTGATTTACTAATCCCTCCTCCTTTAGCTGTAAAATTAATACCTCACTGTTCATTGATTTTAATTTGAAAGTGGTTTATTATTATTATTTTGATAAATAAGGAAAATATTTTATTCATCAAGTAAACTATACTAACTCAAGAGAATAAGAAATAAAAGACTAATAGAAGGAAAAACATAAATAAACCCACTCCGAAGACTGGTTATAACAGCTCCAGATTCACTTGTATTACATTATAACTTTCTACCTGCATCCTCTGCTA
Source organism: Datura wrightii (assembly GCA_035772735.1). Classification (NCBI taxonomy): domain Eukaryota; kingdom Viridiplantae; phylum Streptophyta; class Magnoliopsida; order Solanales; family Solanaceae; genus Datura; species Datura wrightii. Next base: position 51,491,127 of record JASDFA010000006.1, on the reverse strand, counting down.
GCTAAAGGTAAAGTTTAAGTTAGTGTCGTATACAATCTACACTACAATAAAATAAAGATACAACAACATTGTGCCGACATTTAAAATGAATGTCAAAAAATAAAGAATTTATTTACATTTATAATAACTACCACAAAATAAAAGACATTTGATGCCAAATACAATATAACAATGACATTTGATTCCAAATGTAGTCAAACAAATGAATTTGGCACAAAATGTCGTAAAAAAAAAAAGAGAAGACATTTGGTCTTAAATGTCGTTATTTTTATGACATTAGCAAAAAATATGATTACTTTTAATGATATTTGGTATTTAGCAAAAATATTATTAAAATAATAAAATTAGATACAAATATTGAATATATTTTGACACTTGTTGTAAAAATACTGAATATATTATGGCATTTGTTCCAAAATGCATTACAATAATAACATTTGATACAAATTTCAAATACATTATGACAATTATTTCAAATGACATATTATTAGTTACTAATTATCAATAATTACACCTAAAGTTGAAAATCTAGATCTTTTTCTTTTTTAAATTATCCATCATCCTTTATTGGACGGAGATTTAAATTTTTCACTGTACTATACGATTTAGAGCAAATTTATATTTCGTTAAAATTATAAGTGTCTCATTTTTACTCTCTACTCTTCGGAATACTTCTATATTGGATCTCTTTTATGATGAGCTTCGCAAGTGCATTGATCGTAGGCAAAATAGCATGCCCAAGTGATGCTTTATAACTTAGTTTTGTCTTGTTTATTGACTTAATTATATGCATTCTCATGTACGTCTATGTAAATGTGAATATATATACTAACCAATATGATTAGTTCTTATTTTTGTAGGTTTAAAATGAATTTGAGGAACTAATCCATGAGTTGGTGAAGTGGAGGCATTGAATCGGAAGTAAAACGCGAACGTCGGCAAGGGGGACACGCCAAACAGCCCACCTGCGCGTTGGCAACGTGCCACGGCCCCTAGCATGTTGCACAAGCAGCGTGACACGCTGCCAACGCGGCAGAGGGCAGCTTGGCGACTGTTTTGTGTTTCCAGTGTGCATGCGCGATCCCTCCATGTCACGGAGGTAAATTAGCGCGTTCAACTCCGTGCCACAGAGCTATTCCATGCCGGACATAATTTTGTATACCTCTCATTTACTATAAATAGGTCCCTTAGCTCCTAAAAATATTTTGTCACGTAATATTTCTGAAAAACTACCAAGGAGTGAAGGGAGCAGTGGGAGAACTCAGCTAGGGTTCTTAAATTTCATCTTCTCTTCTACCAATTCTTGTAAGTATGTTACTTTAATTATGTTTTCTTGTAATTATACGAACTTGAGTGGCTAGAACCCTTCTTCTAGGGTTGAAGCCACAAGGTATGATTGCGATTATGCAATGCGTTTTGGTTTTAAGTTATTAATTATTGTTTTGTCTTACGTTCTTAATTATGGTTGTTTTTATGATTGATCACCATGAAAACACACACGTTACACTTAGGTAAAAGCTTGGGAAAGTAAACCTAGGCAAGAACAGAGAATGTAGGGAGCAAGTTTGTATCTTACGATATAATTCGCGGTTAGGATAAGAAATTATACGTAATTTGCCTTGCTTGGTTACTAAAACGGGATGAGTCGGACACCAACTTAGAATTATCACATCACCACTCGTAGAAGTAGTTGTGAAGTTAAGTTGAGTTAAATGATTTGACGTATGAAAGTCCCTAATCAAGAGCATAAACCCCATACACCACATTCCCATAATTGAATTGCCCACGAACTAGAATATCACATCTCCGCTCAATGATGTAGTTGTGAGGCTAGTATATCGTATTTAGAGGATCGAAAGACCATGAACATGCAATTGTAATTATGTGAGACCACAATTTATAATTCCATACATAAACCATTACAAAGGGTAGTATCGCATGATTATCTGGCCTTAGCTCTAGTTGCTCCTTGAATTACTTCAGAGTATTTCTGTGACCACCCCTAAACTTAATTAAACTTTATCGAGAAAGTCTATATCAACACTTGCGAAAGTTAATATCACAATTGAACTTGATAATTAGCTAAATTGGTCCAGTCCCTGTGGGTTCGATATCCGGCTCTTAAAAAGGGCCACTGTATTACTTATAAGACCACGTACGCTTGCGTGTGCGCTCAGGCGCAGTCACAACAAGTTTTTTGCGCCGTTGCCGGGGACTCGATGAAGTTTAGTAAATATTATCTATTTTTGTGTATTTTTTAAGCAGTCTGCCTAGAGGTGAATTTTATATCAAATTCCAATGGAGGTATGTGTTACCTCCGTGCCACAGACCTGATGCTCAGCGATACACTCTATGCCGCGCTGAGGATAATTATCCGGAACCCCAAGTTCAAGTGGAGGTGCGCGATGGCACCGTGGCACGGAGGTGAGGCTCCACAATACACGATGTGCCACACTGAAGACAATTACCTGGAAGCTGAGTTCCAGTGAAGGTCCGCTGATAGGGCTATGGAACGAAGCTGAGGCTCCACGATACACTCCCTGCCACGTTGCCAGTTATTCCTGGAAAAATTCTCACTAGTATAAATAGCACACTTAGGTTTTATTTTAAAGTATCTGACATTTGGAGCAAGAACGTGGATAGCAGGCAGTTGAGAAGAAGAATTCCTAGGGTTAATTCTCTTCCTTTTTCTCTTTAATTTCAATTGCTTGTATGAATTCTACTTGTTTGAAGATGTTTAATCCGTAAATGAGTGGTTAATTCACCTATTGCTGAGGTTGAGGATAATTGCGGAAGAATGTAATGAATGATTATTTCAGTTTTGATCTTCTCTAAAAAGGTTGTTCTACCAATTCTTGTTTTTACTACGTTAATGTTTGGCCAATGTTAATGTATATTCTAGAATTCTTATTTTGATTCCAAAGGGGAGACTAATTGGATATATGTGAATTCATGGAATATGATCTTTTCTTGATTGAGAAATTAAGGGAAGATTTAAGTTCAGAATAGAAATATATCTGTAATGTCATATTAGTCATTTATGGAATTTGTTATGTATAGATAGAGCGTGGGGTTTTTGCATCACAGAAATGTGTAATCTAAGTCTCATGATTCTTTAATTGTGAGGAGCCGAAAGATCTAATCGATGGGTTATTAATTCCTGACTAACAACCGAAGAGAAGATAGACTGATTTTAATTAATAAATTACATCCCTGCATGTTTTCCTTAACCTCAGCTTGTTCGTTGCTATTGTTCAGACTTTAATTTACAAAATTCACTTAGGTTCACATTAACTAGTCATCTTGACTCAAAAGCGTTGTTTTTTTGGTTGTCTACCTGCATAACGAAATCGTTCACTAACAATTAGATAATTACTACTATATTACAGTCCCTATGGGATCGATACTTGGCTTGAAATAAAGCCACTTTACTACTTGTACGACCACGTGCACTTGCGTGTAGTTGGGTTCGAACAAGTTTTTGGCGCCGTTGCCGGGGACTGGAAATTGGTTATTTAATTCTCTTAATGTTAGTTTACAAGTTTGACATAAGTGTTGATGACTTGATCTTAGCCTTTCTCTTGTAGGTACTGAATTTTTTTCTGAACGTTGGCAAGAGACGAGGAGTTGGTGGATTCATTTATAAAGCAAGAGAGACAATTTCATCGACAAAGAAGGGAAGCTCTAGAGAAGAAGCTGCAGTTGCTAAGACAGGCAATTATTGAGCAGCAACAGGAACCACTGATTGTAAGGGCGGTTTTAGTGCCCGAAGAGATGGCAGCAAGACCAGTCCGCAAAGTTGCAATCCCACACGCAAATAATGTAACATCCAACATTTGCAGACCGGAGCTAGGAGGGAGATTCGAACTCAAGAAGAATATGGTGCAGTTATTGCACATCAGCGGGCAATTTACAGGTCTCACTCATGAAGATCCACAACAACATCTCCAAAACTTTTTGGAGATAAGTGATACCTGTATCCCCGCTAGAGTATCATCCGACTATGTGAGGCTTACATTATTCCCGTTCTCACTACTGGGGGAAGCAAAGAGGTGGTTGAAAGCTAAACCATCAAATTCTATCACTACTTGGGATGACCTCGCAAGGAAGTTTTGGATACGATTCTTTCCATCAGGAAAGACAGCCAGACTTGGAAGTCAGATTCTAAGTTTCAAACAGAGAGAGGGTGAGAATTTGTATGAAGCTTGGGAGAGGTTCAAGTCAATGCTAAGGGATTGTCCTCATCATCACCAGTCTAATGATATGTTGGTGCATATGTTCATTGAGGGTTTGGAACTGCATACTTTAGATTTTGTTAGATTCAGCAGCCGGTGGGCAGGCATTGGAGAAGACCTATGAAGAGCTTTACACTTTATTAAACAGTATTTCACAGGGAAATCCAGAATGGAATGCGGATTCAACTCGACGAGGAGCAAAGAAAGTTGCAGGGGTCTTTGAGGTGGATGGTTTTACAGCTATTGCTACACAGATAGCTACATTGCAAATCAACTTAACACCCATTTCAGCAGTATGAGCTTGAGTCAGGCACAAGCCCCAGTCAATGCAGTTCATCAGGTTTGTGTGAAGTCTATGGAAGTAGTGAACACTCAGTCGAGTGTTGTGGTGCCAATCCAGACTCGGTGAATTTTGTTAGAAACATCCCGAGGAACAGTAATCAACAGTATGGCAACAGTTACAAGCCAAATTGGAGGAAGCATCCGAATTTTTCATGGGGGAGTACTAGTCATCAAGGACAAAGTTCAAATCAGGGCGTGCAGAGAAACCAAGGGGGGCATCAAAATTTTCAGTCATAGTATAGAGGAAACAATGCACCTCCTCCACCACCCAACACCATCGAGGATATTTTCAAAACCATAATAGCTAACCAAGCACAAATGCAGACTGATTATGTGAAATTAGCGGCTGACATGATAAATCAGCAGTTAGCTACAAAGCCATTGGAGTATCAGTTTGGATAGTTAGCTGGAGCCCAAAACACCAGACCAAGGGGAGGATTGCCAAGCGATACTGACCCAAATCCTAAGCAGGTCAATGCAGTTACTACCAGGAGTGGAACTCAACTCAATGAGGTGGAACCAGAAAGGCCACCTCAGCAATCTGGAGCGGTAGAAAAGGATGAAGGACATGATGATGTGAGTGGGAAGGAAAAGGCAACCGAGATAGAAAGACCACCGCCCCCGTTTCCTCAAAGATTAAAAAAGCACAAGGAGGAAGCATGCTTCAAGAAATTCATGAAAGTGTTGAAACAGGTACATATTAATTTACCTTTAGTTGATGTTTTGGAGGGAGTGTCGAAATATGCCAAGTACATCAAGGACATTGTAGCAAACAAAAGCATATTGAAGGAGTATGCTACAGTGGCGCTTACTTAGGATTGCACCTCCCGAATACAGAATAGATTGCTGACAAAGCTCAAGGATCCTGGGATCTTTACTATTCAGATTACAATTGGGCAGTCTATTCAAGCTCGCGGATTGTGCGATTTGGGAGCAAGCATAAACTTGATGCCAACATCGGTGTTTAAGAAGTTGGGCAGCCCTAGACCAACTACTGTGATCTTGCAGCTAGCTGACCGTTCATTGGCCAGACCTGATGGTATTTTGGAGAATGTGCTAGTGCAAGTAGGCTCCCTCATTTTCCCGATGGATTTTATAATTCTGGACTTTGAGCCAGATGTGGAAGTCCCATTTATTTTGGGACGTCCCTTCTTGGCAACTGGGCAAGCCTTAATTGATGTGGCTGCTGGGCAGCTAACCATGCGAGCGCATGACAAAGTAGAGGTTTTTGATGTGTAAAAGGCCATGAAGCTACCGGCCATTTATGAGGAGCTATTAGCAATCAGTGTTCTAAATCAGGAATCGACCCTTCAGATTGTTGACTCACAAGACCCATTGGAGAGAGCCTTGGTGGGCTATGATCATTTTAGGGACAGTTCTACATTTAAGATGGTGCAGACTTTGAATGAGCCAAAATGGTTCTTCAGGAAGCGGGACTTTGAACCATTGAAGAGGTCCTTGGAACCCTCACCAAGTCCATCAATTGAGGAGGCACCGAAATTGGAGTTAAAGACATTGCCTCCACATCTGTAGTATGTATTTTTAGGTGAAGATGACACCTTGCCAGTCATCATTTCAGCAGAACTGACAGATGCACAAGTTAAAGATGCAGTGGTGGTCCTTAAGAGGCGGAAGAGAGCAATGGGTTGGCAGATGTCGGACATCAAGGGAATTAGTGCAGCTTTCTGCACACATAGGATATTCATGGAAGAAGGATCCAAGACAACCGTGCAACATCAGCGGAGGTTGAACCCGGTGATGAAAGACGTAGTTAGAAAGGAAGTGATCAAGTGGCTTGATGCAGGTGTGGTATATCCTATCTCAGACAGTGAATAGGTTAGCCCAGTTCAGTGCGTTCCAAAGAAAAGAGGGATGACCGTGGTCACCAACAAAATGAATGAGTTGATTCCTACACGCACAGTCACGGGCTGGCGAATTTGCATGGATTACAGGAAGCTCAATGAGGCCACGAGGAAAGATCATTATCCTATTCCATTTATTGATTAGATTTTGGACAGGTTGGCACGTCAGGAATATTATTGTTTTCTGGATGGGTATTCTGGCTATAATCAAATAGCCATAGCACCGGAGGATTAGGAGAAGACCACTTTTACATGTCCTTATGGGACATATGCTTTCGGGAGAATGCCATTTGGTCTATGTAATGCACCAGCCACATTCCAGCGATGCATGATGGCGATCTTCCATGATATGGTGTAAGATTTTGTCGAGGTATTTATGGATGACTTTTCTGTTTTCGGTAATTCGTTTGCTATGAGTCTGCAGAATCTTAACAGGGTGTTAGCTCGATGTGAAGACTCAAACCTGGTGCTCAACTGGGAGAAATGCCACTTTTTAGCTTGAATGGTCTCGCCAAATTAGCTACGCGTGGGTTTCAATTGCATGAGATGTGAAAGGATTGTTCGAGGACGAACAAGGTTTTAAGTGTGGGGTAGGTGATCTTGGCAATAATTGCATGCCCAAGTGATACTTTAATACTTCATTTCTACTTGTTTATCCACTTTTATGTGTGTATGCTCATGTGATTTGTATGTAAATGTGGATTTATACTAACCAACATGATTAGCGTTGTTTTGCAGTCTAGAAGGAATTTTTGGAAGCTAATCTACAAGTTGGTGAAGTGTGAAAATGGACTCAGAAGCAAGAAGAGGAAGTCGACAAGGAAATGGGCCAAGTTTAGTGCTCCGCGATGGAGGCCGTGTCACGCTACCATCGCGAAAGAAGTCTGCCTAGAGGTGAATTTTATATCAAATTCCAGTTGAGGTGCGTGTTACCTCCTTGGCTCAAAGCTGATACTCCGCGATACACTCCGTGCCACGCTGAGGATAATTATCCGGAACCCCAAGTTCCAGTGGAGGTGCGCGATGGCACCGTGGCATAGAGGTGAGGCTCCGCGATACACAACATGCCACGCTGAAGACAATTACCTAGAAGCTGAGTTCCAGTGAAGGTCCGCAATTGAGCCATGGAACGGAGATGAGGCTCCGCGATACACTCCGTGCCACGTTGCCAATTATTCTGGGAAAAATTTTCACTAGTATAAATAGCACACTTAGGTTTTATTTTAAAGTATCTGACATTTGGAGCAAGAACGTGGATAGCAGGCAGTTGAGAAGAAGAATTCCTACGGTTAATTCTCTTCCTTTTTCTCTTTAATTTCAATTGCTTGTATGAATTATACTTGTTTGAAGATGTCTAATCCGCAAATGAGTGGTTAATTTACCTCTTGTTGAGGTTGAGGATAATTGCAGAAGAATGTAATGAATGATTATTTTAGTTTTGATCTTCTCTATAAAGGTTGTTCTACCAATTCTTGTTTTTACTACGTTAATGTTTGGCCAATGTTAATGTATATTCTAGAATTCCAATTTTGATTCTGAAAGGGAGACTAATTGGATAGATGTTAATTGGTGGAATATGATCTTTTCTTGATTGAGAAATTAAGGGAAGATTTATGTTCAGAATAGAAATATATCTGTAATGTCATATTAGTCATTTATGGAATTTGTTATGTATAACTAGAGCATGGGATTTTTGCATCACAGAAATGTGTAATGTAAGTTTCATGATTCTCTAATTGGTGAGGAGTCCAAATATCTAATCCATGGGTTATTCATTCCCGACTAACAACCGAAGAGAAGATAGACTGATTTTAATTAATAAACTACATCCCTCCATGTTTGCCTTAACCTCATCTTGTTCATTGCTATTATTCAGACTTTAATTTACAATATTCACTTAGGTTCACATTAACTAGTAATCTTGACTCAAAAGAGTTGTTTGTTTGGTTGTCTACCTGTATGACGAAATCGTTCACTAACAATTAGGATAATTACTACCATATTACAGTCCCTGTGGGATCGATATTTGGCTCGAAATAAAGTCACTTTACTACTTGTACGACCACGTGGACTTGCGTATAGTTGGGTTCGAATATTCCTCATCCAACATCCTGGCTGTAGCCTATTCCACTGTCTATTTCTCATGCACATTGGCCATTATCCTCAAATTTCACAGAGTTTGTTCAAGTTCGTGATCAATTGGAACCAGGGATTTTCCTTGGCTCCTGTCCTGGGCATACATGAACCTAAGACCTATTAAGAACAAAAACAACAAAAGAAAAATAAAAAATAAATAAGGACCAACAGTAAAACAAACACAATTAACAAAAGCCTAAGCCGTATTCCCCGGCAATGGCACCAAAATTAGATCGCCGAAATTAAACCTCATAAATGAGATATAAAGAGGTTGATGTAAAATATAGGACCCAACCAGGGTTGGAGTGGAATCCCATGAGGAATAAGATGAGAACTTGAGTTAATGCGTTTAGCTAATACTATCGGCTTACTTATTTCCTGGGGGAAAGGTTTGAAACACAAAATACTAAACAAGAGTAAAGATTAGTAGATGATTAAGTCAATTTCGATTGTATTCAATCAACAAGGTGACTAGGATTGTGTTTCCCATGACTTCATAACCACAAGGGTTTTACACTAGTGATCTATTCCGGTGTTTAGCATGCAATATTGGTAAGTTAAATTCACCTAAATGGTTGGTCCCCTATCTAGATGATTAACACCATGCAACTTAGTCCGTATACCGGTGTATGCTTAATTAACCCTTACCATTAATATCAGATTAGCTATTTCAGGACAAGGCCAAGCTATTAGATGAGGGTTGATAGCCTCAAATCTCCGTTGTTAATCCCTTTTCCCATTCATTACTCGCTTTATCCGGTGAGTAAGAATAAGGCAATTTCCAATGTTTGCAACCGTTAAAAAGCAATTAAAATGAAGGGAAAAACAATGCATGGATAAACCCCTTCAAGATTCACTAAGTAGTGCGTTAATTCATCATGCTTCTCACAACCCTAGTAATGGGTTTAGATACTCATACTTGTATGATCACAATCACATAATATAGAAGAAATCATAATTGCAACTAACAAAGATTCGTAGAAGAAAACCACTTGAATTGAATAAATCACCGAAATTGATGAACAAAACTTCAATGTTGTTTTAATCCTCATAATCAACAACAAAATTACAAACTTTATTTCTTGAACAAAGAATGGTAGTTAACAACACCAAAATCCACATGAAAAGTAGTAAAATAAACTCACCCCCAGAAATAAACCTAAATAATGTATTTATAGTTACAAACAAAGCCTTTCCTAACTAAAAAAGGAATCTAGGTCGATAGTGGAAACGAGCCAAGTAACGACTCGTTAAGACTCCTAAGGATTAGTGGCCAGCATAATTGAGTAATCCTTGACAAAATATCCAGTCTTTATAACGGGTCATCTAACGACTCGTCAGGTCAGGGAACGAGTTGTTAAGTCCCTCGTGGACTTGGATCACCAAACATCCAGTGCACCTGATGGTTCCTCCTATTACTCTCATGACGAGTTGTCAAGTCTCCTGATGACTCGTGATGTCCTCCGTTGCATCCTTCAGCAATTTATCCTCCCAGTTTTCACGACAGACTCAACGACTAATTACCAGATGTAATGATTCGTGCCTTCAACCCGTCCCTACACTGGTTCTTCTTTATAAAACACTTGATCTTCTGCACGACTACAGGAATGAGTCATCCATTGGGATGATGACTCATTACCTGGCTAGCAGCCTATAGTTTGTTCCGTTTTTGCGTTACTTTGCCCATTTCACTTTCTGGACCTATTTTCCTGGAACAATTAACAACAACACATTATATCTACAGAAAGATACCAGAAATTTTCATATTTTCTTAGTTTTAAGTGTCGAACGTGTTGTAAAATCACGGCACATCAATGGTGTCTCTATAGATTCCACCCAAGCTGAGGGGGTGGGTAACACTTTTGTTGTTTTCTAGTTGGTCTTCTTGCTACCCAGAGGGAATTACTCCTCCTCATCCCCGTCCCTAAGCCGAGACCTCTTTGGTGTACTAAACTTGCCTCCTCTAGGTATTGCTCATTTATGTGCCATTACTTTTGATCGTGAATAATCTTTTCAGAACATGGAATAGGGTTAACATGAATCAGAAGAAAATAGCAATAGAAAACGGGAAGGATAGTCTATACTTTATAGTGATGGACCATATCCTGCACTATCGATTGACTCCATGAACTTCACATCCACTATTTCAATGAATAGTTAAAGGTGCAAACCGTCCTTTCGAGATATGGTCCATCCCTTGAGTCGTCCTTTAACTCAAAAGATTTTATGGTTCAGATTCAATCGACGAAGACGCAGCTGAGTCATCATTGGGAGAGATGGTTCATCAATTCCTCCATCCTATGGGGGTTCAACATTGTTCCAACATCATAGGCAATTCAATTTTGAACAAGGCTTAGATGTAGGATAGGGTTGCACCAATTTCAAGCTCATGAAGACATTTATAATCATTTAAACACATTCAAACGATAACATCAGCCCCATCAAAAGTTCTAGCAATTTTAACCCCAAGTTCTCCCCCCAAGTCATACTCTAATCATAGGTACACAATACCCCAAGTAAATACATTATACACAAAACATTAGGCATTAGAAATAAAGAGAAAAATGCAACATTAATTACCTAAATGACTTCAGGTCCTCATGCGCATGAGTGAAGAGATACATGAAAATTTATGATTTAAAAATCCTAAGCTGCAAGCTTGTTCTTAGTGTGCTTGTGAAGGATGCATTGCAACAACAATTTTGAGGAATAAAGTAGCAAGAATGGAGGTTTGTGGCAATGGGAAATAGAAGAAGTGTAGAAGGAAGGAAAACACAGAGAGGTATTGGTCGTCAGGCAAAAGTGCCCGCGACTCTTCTTGATTTATTTCATTTAAAGGGCAATGGGTCAGGTTGGTTTAGCCCATGGGTGGTTAATTAAAGACCAACCTGAACAAAATGTGAAATAATCCAACCCAAACTCATCTCAACCAAGGCCCCACCTTGAAAATTTTAAGATCAAAAGACGGTCCAATGGATGGACCGTCTGGGTAGAGTACAGTCCACACATTGGATCGTCTCTTGCCCTTTTCTTACCAGAGACCCACTTCTAAGGACGGTAGAACGTGCGGTTCATCTTTTGAAGGATGGTCCATTTATTCTACCATCTTTTGCACACTAGAATTACCTTTTTCTATTTTTGATCACATTCATCCATCTTTTCAAGTGTACCTGTATGCACTAACACCCATTAGTCAAAAACTGCTTGGGTTGCCTCCTAAGAAGCTCTTAATTTAATATCGCGACATGACATGGATACTAAACATAGTGTAGCATCCTTTAGGTTGCCTCCCAAGAAGCTCCTTATTTAATGTCATGGCATGATGCAAGATACTTGATCATGAATATGGTGAACCGTCCTTGGACAGGACTTCCTCACCCACTTCCTATTTTTGGAGCCACAGAGGTAGTACTTCACCCATTTCAATTTGGCCTTCTTTCTCTTGAGTGATGTAGCAATAGCATGTTTAGCCACTTAATTAGCATTTTTTTCAACATTAACCATAAAGATGTCCCCAACTCCTATGGGTAACAAATGACCTCTCTCGGGTTTGAAGGTAAAGCGCTCATTCACGACCTAGAACATAATTTCATGCTTTTCCAAGTCCATGGCCCTCCCAGTAGCTAAAAAATGTCTTCTAAGTATGATGGGAATATACTGATCCACATTGTAGTCAAGGACCAAAAAATCAGTCGGAAGAAAAAACTTTCTGACTTTCACCCCACTAGTATCTTGATTATATTATCAGCCATTTGGAGCCAGATAGAGGTGGACTTCATCATGGAAAACTTGGACCGCTTGTGAATAGCTAGAGGCATCAGATTAATACTCGATATCTAGCAAACCTACAAGGAATTATAAATTCTCCTAGATCTCCTTTCTTCATAATGCAATGATGGCATTCACTCGATGCATACCAAAATCTACTCCTCTTTATACACGGGATCTTTCTTGTCAGCAACATCTTCAAATACTTAGTAAAATCAAGCATCTCTTTAATGACATTTATAAATGGTACCCAAAGTGTTGCTTCTTTTAGCCACTCAATGAGCTTGGCCACTTTCACATCAAGAATTTATTGAGCTATTATTTAAAAAATAGAGGAACAGGCGGAGGAAAATTCTTTTACAAAGTCATCTACACCTTCTTTGGCCTTCCCTCTCTCCTTTAGAGCAACTTAACTATCTTTTGCAACTTCTTCAATAGGTGGCTTTTTGACTCAACCTTCAACTTTCTCATTATCAATAGATATTTTAGGCCTCTCCACTTTGTCATCAACCTCAAGCACCATCTCAGATTCATTCTAAACCACACCATCCTCGAACTCAATATCTACGGGCTACCTAATCTTGACACTCCGTGCGACAAAGGCCATACATTAAGAATTGGAAGGTCCCACATATCCTTTTAAATTTTCTACTATGTCACTAGGAAGATGGCCTTTTTACTTTAGATTTCAGTCATGATAAGGATCTCACAGCTATTACTATATCATTCGAATGAAAGTTATGTGAGAGCTTACAATCTCTATGAGGCTCTTGAGACAAGCATCTGATCACTCCTGGTTGGAAAGTACTTTCTCCAATATCCCTTCAAGATTTAAGCCTCCATGATCATGAGAAGGACCCTCCCTCAAATTTTAACAATTAGAGGTGGTACCTCTCGGCAGAACATAAGAAGATAAGCCTCGATTCTGAAAATTTACACCTTTGTGCTAACTCTGATTTTGACCACCATAATTATTCCTTGGGTAATATTAACTTTGACCTTGCGGTTTTGGTCTCCATTACCCTTGATACAAAGAAGAGTTGTGGTCTTGCTGATTTTGCGATCTACAGCCATCGGATGAGTTGCCAACATAGTTGGCGCCTTCAACTTACATAGAAGGTGGCTCTTGGAATTGCTAATATTAGTATGGAGGAGGGGGAATCCATACCCATATTTAACACCAGTTGTGGCCTCATTAATTGCATATAACTTTTTGACCTCTAACTCAATCAACTTCTCGGTGAGAAAGGCTATGTTGGTTGCCATGGTAGCTACTATCTGATTACGCTCCTGATTCTCCTTCATCAAGTGAGATAATGAAGGAGTACCCACATTGAGCCCTCCACTCTAGTCCCCTCCATGCCAAGCATGCTTGTGCTTTGTAATTTGATTTAATATGATAGCAATTCTGTTAAATGTCTTGTCCATGGAACATCCTCCAGTGGCATTGTTGGCAACGAACTATGTCAAAGCATCTAATCCAATGTCAAACTTCTCAAGTCAAATATGGTTTGGAGACCCTTAGTTGGGTGCCCAAAGTACTATGGGTTCCCAAAGTATGTATTCCTTGAATTTTTCCCAGTCTTTGAACAACTGTTCCCCGAGGAGCTATCGAAAATAAAATATTTTGTCCCATTGCTCCACTTTTTTGCTAGGCGGAAACCATTTTTTCAAAAAGGCTCTCACTAATGGGTTATGTTTGGAGGGAGTCTATGCAACCAATCCCTTACCTTACCAGCCAAAGAGTATTTTAATAATCTGAGCTGGATAGCATCATCCGAAATGTTATTTTACTTGTAGAGATTGCACATACCTAAGAAATTATTTAAACATAGATGAGGGTTGTTGTTTGTGGAAGTGTGAAACTTCCCCTCTGCTTTAAGCATGGTGTAGATGTTTCCACCTATCTTTAATGATGAAACATTCACCCTTGGTGGAACAATGACACTTGCATAGTCAACTTTCTCATTGACTTCTACAAATACATTCTCCAAGTCTCCAGGTGGAAGAGCGGCCATGATCCTGTATCATATCAACAAAAACAAAAGAGACGATAAAAGAATAGGTCTAAGTAAGCAAACTAGACTGATAGGGCTAGATAGGACTTATGTCATAGTCCCCGGAAATGGAACCATAATATTTAATGTCACTAAAATCCACTCTCAATCTCGAATGGTGTAAAAGGCCACAACAAATATAGAACCTAACGTGGAGTTGAGGTCAAATCCCATAGAGACTAGCTAAACCTACTCTATCTAGTACTAATCAATGTAGTATTGCAAGACTAGAATCTAGTCGAATTGAGACTGGTAAAATTTAATTGCATCGATAGAACGCAAATTGATAGGCTTGTAATTAACTTAAGACAATTCTAGGAAAGTGACCCCAATTATGTATTGGTCCCCCCTAAATCAAACAATATGAATAGATTGAGAATGGGCTACGGCTGAACATGCAAGCAAAGAATTAGACAACCCATGGGTATATTTCAATAGCACTATAGGTATCAATCTAATTCAATTTTATCAACTGAAGAAAACTCCCTTCTACCTAATTGCTTGTTGCTAATAGAAATTCAACCTATGTCCAGGAGAATCTATTAAATAAGGGTTATGCCTTGAGTTATTATTGATTGATGGTAACCCAACTTAAATTTGATCTTTCAAACCTTATAAAGATAACTGGGCAGGATTGGTGACTTTCATCACCAATCACACACTACAAAGTAATAACCAATCAAAAGTTCTAAGCCCAAACTTAATTTTACTAAATTGGGATCATAAGGGTTCAAAACCCATTCGGTTCAGAACCCTAGATCTAGATTTAGTAACCAATACTAAGATGAAGAAGAGAAAGAGAGTAACTAGACATACTTACCAAAGAAAATTGAAATTATTGAAAGAAATCTTCATACGATGAACTTGGATTTTCAAATTAAAAAGCTGCAATCTAAGATCTACAATGTAAACTAAAGCTAACTAGCTATTTCTATTCTCTACTAAAATTATGAATTGAAAGCTCTCACCAAAAATAAGAAAAATATATTTATACCATGTCTCAAAAAGCCCCAATTCAAACATGAAGGTGCCAGGTGTGCAGTGATGGACAGTCCTTTAGAAGGATGGACTATCCTTTGTTCTGCAATTTACAATTGCTCTGTGCTTTATTATTTGTATTCTATCCACAATTTGTCTTCCATTGATTGATATACCGTCTTTTGAAAAGACAATTTGTCCTTTGTACCATATTTTAGAAATCTATTGTGCTTCATTAGAGTTCGTTCTTCAATTGACTGACTGTCTTTTGGTAAGAAGACTCATCTTTCAAACTGTCGTTTAGGGACTCTTTTGAATTAGTTTCTGGAATCTCTTGCTGGAATTTGATGGCTAATGATATGGACCGTCTATCAGATAGAAGGTTCGTCCATTGTCTCGTCCTTTAGAAAGTTTTCTGACTTTAACACCTCTTATCTTTATTTTGCTTGGGTTCCTGAAATATTGCATAATAAGGTTAGTTTCCACTTAATCTAACTCAACACTTGTAAAATGCTATAAAATAAAGAAAACATGTGTCGCTAATTCCCGACATATTAGCGGGTAGGATAACTATGTGATAGTGACTTATACTTCCCTAAGCACTTTGCATGTTTAGGCATCTTTTTCAGAGCATCAATCAGAGGGATGTTTATGTAAAGCTCTTTGAAAATATCAAGGAACTTCTTAAACTCGACATCCTTCTTTCTATTCTGCAATCTTTTCAAAAATGGTATTAAAGGTCTGAAAACTACCAGTTCAGGCTTAGTTTAACTTTCTTACCTCTCCTGGTCTGGTTCTGATTTGTTGGCTGGTTTCAATTCAGCATCTGATATCCTACTTGATTGTGGTGATTTCTCTAACTCTTTGCCACTTCACAGGGATATTGCATTAACTGATTCCTTTAGATTCTTCTTAGTGTCACTAGGTAATGCACCTCAAGGTCTACCATGTTATGCATTGGCTAACTTCCCCAGATGACTTTGTATGCATTTAATGCTTTCTTCATTTCATTGACAAAATGTTTCTTTTTCTACTGATATGACATAAACTACTTTAAAGCTTCCTCTAGGAAACTGTTCACTTGCAGTGTTGGTGGTGCCTACTAATTTTGATAAGAGTAATATGGATGTCTCTGAAAATTTTGATAACCGGCCCATGAGAAGTTTGAGGGTTTTTTATATATCCCTAACCATAATTCTGCTGCCCATGTAACAGATAAATTCGAGATTCAACGGTTATCCCAAATATATGTGATTGTCCCTATATACCTCACATAATGGGGGTATCTGTTGTACTTGATGTACGTGTTACACTAGACCTATATTATATTATATCAAATATTATCTCATCAATATACAAAGCTAACTGGTGTTTGCTCGTACCGTTAAGACTCCATCAATTCCCAATATATCTGGCATGCTATGTGCTGGAAAGACTCTGCCAATGTCCTAAAATCATGGTTTCCTACTAATATAAGATTGAGCAAGGCCTCTAACTCACCATAGCTCTTGGAAAATATCTTTCCTTGAGCTATTGTGTCTAGTAATAATTTGGAGTTCTACCTCAACCACTCTATGAAAGTATGCCCAACAATCTCCTTGGGCTATCCATGATGTAGGAAATCCTATCGATAATTCTCGTACCTCTCCCATTCTTGGGTTAGTGGCTCTCCATCCTTTTGAATGAATCCAAAAACTTTTCCTCTCAGCTCTTTAGTCCTTCCAGATGAAAAGAATCTATTGAGGAACTTCTCTGAAAGGATGTCCCAGGTACTGATAAATCCTATTGGTTCAATTGATAACCATTGCTTAGTTCCCCCAGCAGTGAGAATGGAAATAATGTCAGGTTTACATATTCATCTAAAATGTTCTAATATTGAAAGTTCTCACTCAGCTCAATCAACACAATCAGATATTTGTGTGGGTCTTCATATTGCTTATGCTATTATTGGTACGTGTTCTGTACCAGTCTCACTATTATTTCTTTAAGATCAAAGTTTTCTATGATAGTCGGCTTCACAATAACCTTTGAAGAATTTTCTACGTCGGGCCTAACAAAGTTCAACACGGGAATGCATTTTTGTGCATTTCCTTTCAGTTGTATAAAATTCTGATTTTCAACTGGACTCGATCCCCTCAAATTTTTTGCCATTCTAGCTCTTTCATGAAAAGTCTTATCAATCTCTGGATCAAAAGAATCCAAATGGTTTTCTTAACTCCTAGTGTTTCGCATACACTGAACCTGTAACTTGAAAGCCACAAAAATAACATGTCAAGTGAAGACTAAATGGGTAATATAAACTAAAATTTAGCAAAAACTCATTTTAAAATCCCTGACAATGATGCCAAAAACTTATTGGAGGCTAATACATTACAAATATACACAATAGTACAAGTAATATAGGAGGTGAAGTCCTAGTATCAATCCCACAGGGGCATGTCGAAGCGATTAGCTAACTTGAATTAGTATTCAACTATTCAATGAGGATAAATAATTTTTGGAGGTAGGTTTGGATTACTAACTATATTTTACCAAAAACAATTGAACTGTGAAATACAACAGTGAATTGTGTTGATTCAAGTGAAATGATAAAATGATCTAGGGTCATGGTTGGTTGATAATCAAGTTGAATTCTCAAGTTACACACTTAAAATAATTTCTTTGAGTTACTAGTTGCAGATTAGTATTCTTTCCCGAGCTTCTATCCGATGTCTCAAAGACTAAAGTATTCCTAACGCCTATATTGCGATGGTTGTTAGTGGATAGTGAAGTGCATATAAAAAAACATATGTATCAACTAAGCAAGACTAACGAGTCTATTTCTATCCATGTCAGCGAATCACTCCCCATTTCAAATAGAGTTTGTGACCAAGCGCTACTTTTTCTTATTACGCTCGTAAATTTTCTCTTTTGATTTCAATTTACTAGGCACAAGTAGTATTTGATAATTTGCCAGAAAAATTAAATAATTAAGAACAAGAAAAAATAAGCCATTTAATAAATGAAAAGTTCTTGAATAAGTGCACAACTTCCAACTATCAACCACCATATCTAAACTATAACCCTGAACTAAAATATCAAGCGACTCATGATTCGATTACAATCTAATCAATTCATGAGTAGCAACTGTTTAAAGACAATAGATAAAGATTACAAAATGAAAACCTATGTAAAGTAATTGAGTTCTCATCCTCTTCTTTGTTCTAGATTTAAATTATTAAAATACTGTGTGTTTGATGTACATATAGGATTTTCAAATAATTCCTGGATGAAAAATACTTTTCATTAAATGAGCGAAATTGGACCTAAAAATGCACTACCGCGCCGCTGGCCACTATGCAGTAGGCTTAATTTACCAGCCTTCATGTCATTGTGCGGTCACTGGCAATTTGCACTATCATATCATGGTATTGGCCGCTATGTAAGCCGCAAAAGATAGTGCTCCTGGCCTGTTTGACTTGATTTTTCATTGACTTGCTTCCCACATTTATTCTTGTACCTCAAATTAACTTCAGATTTTCCTAACTAGGTTTTACTCAGACTTCAAAACTCTCATTTATCCATTCTTTTATCTCAAAGTCCCTTGTTTTCATCTTGTATTTCAAAAACAATAAAAATAAGTGTAAAAACTAATTTAGCATTCAAAGTAATAACTAAATGATCAAATGTGAGGCAAAATGAAGGCTAAATGTATAACATTTTAGTCTCACATCAGGTTGTTACATATTTGCAGTATCTTCCCCCACATTCTCACTGTTGCCCCCCCCCCCCCCCCCCCCTCTTCTCCCTCTCCACTAACCCTCTCCTCTCCCCACCTCGCCTAAACATCGATGAACCACCAGCGAAGCTCTACTGCTGGTCTTACCCCCCTCCCTAACCCCATTTGCTTGTGCCATTGCAAGCGTTGCCAACATTTAATGTCCCGCCACTGGCGCTGCCCAACAAGCTATTCCAAGTGTATTATTCTTTTTCTTTAGTTTACTTTGTATATTTTTAGTTTAATTTATTTTGTATTTCCTATGATTCTTGTTCAATATTGTTAGTATTTAGGGTTTAGCTAGATTAATTATGTTGTAAGTGTTGAACCTTGAATTGATTAATTACATTTTTAGTTTTGAATTTTGAATTGATGTGAATTGATAAAGTACATTGTTAGCTTTTAACTTTGAATTGAACTTTAAATCTTGAATTGAGCCTTCAAGTATAACTGATCCTTGAAGTATAATAATTTGAGTTTTGAATAAAATTGAAATCTTAATTGAATTAAACTTTGAATAATATTTGAAGATTGAGTGTTCAAAATTGAAGTAAAATTAGTATTAAGTGTTGACTTTGAAGTTCAAGAATATTAGTAAGTATTGAATTTTAAATTCATGAATATTATTAGGTGTTAAAATCTTGAATTTAAGATTAGTAATAAGCTAGTGTTGAATCTTGAGTGCCGACTTTTGAGAGTTCAATCTTCAATTTAAGATTAGTATTAGGTGTTTAATCTTTAAGATAAGTGAAATTTTATCATTACTTAATATAAGATGCAACTTAAATTAATAACTTATCCAGTAAATTACGAATATTCTTGGGATAAAAATAAAAAATTAATTTATGTCTACTTCATTTAATTAAATAAATTTGAATTTGTGGATTAAATTTTATACAAAGTAAATTAAATAGTACTCTATATATATGTCTCAATATATTTTTGTGTTTTTTGTCTAAGCGCAATAACATAATTGAATACAGAAGGTGTCAATGAATTTGTTAACCATGCAATAAAATTTTAATGTTTCTACAAGGGCTAATTATGTGTATGAAATGCAAATGTAGAAATTTATGTATCGGATTGTGTTAAGGTTCATCTTTAACAAAAAGGGTTTAGAGAAAATTATGATATGTTAATTAATCATGAAAAAAAATTAAAATAGTAATTCTAATAGATTTCAAAATTTTATTGTTAACAAAATATTACGGTCGCGTAACATAAAGGACAGAGGTACGGTAAACTCAGCCAAAATATGAGATCCGAAGGGCCCGTAGAACATAATATTCAAGATTCTATATTACACTAGGTGGTATTCATGCTGCTTTTAGATTCAATCCGATTTTTAATCCGAATAAAATGCTGAACAAGCTCCCAATAAGAAGCAAGATGTTTTTATGAACAATTAGAGGCTGCTAGTCATCCTTCAAATAAGGAAAGTCCATACTCTGAGTTATCTATTAATGCGGTTAGATTATGCTCTAAGGATAATAAAAATAATAACAGGAAGTCTGGGTTAAAAATGGTAATGACAATTAATATGAGGATTGTTATAAATGTATTTGTATTATAGTGAATGTCTATAAAAATATTTGTATTGTAGTGGATATATGTGTTTATATTATAGTGAAAGTCTATCTTTTGGAGAAAAGTTAGGAGGAATTGTCCCTATAAATAGAGGGGTTCTCATTCATTGTATTTCATCCCATCAAGATAAATAAGAACTTCTCTCCTTCTCTCTTTCTCTATAATATTCTTGTTCTTTCTTTATTATTTCATAACACATTATCAGCACGAGTCTCTGCCTTGAACACTCACTTTGAAAGATATGAGGTAAGAAAAATTAAAATTTCTTTTTCGAAAGATGTATTACTTAACTACAGGAGTGATATTCCTTTGGTGATATTGTTGCTTACGACTCTACTGTCTCAAAATTTGAAGGCCAAGGTATTATTTTTCTCTTTCTTTTAATATGGCTAACCTTACGAAACTTGATTTCGTTGCCCTTCAAAGTTCGGGCAAAAACCATCTTTCATGGGTGTTGGATGCTGAAATCCATATAGATGCAATGGGTCTTGGAGACACTATTAAAAGTGAAAATAAAGCATCAAATCAAGATCGTGCTAAGGTTATGATATTCTTTCCTCATCATCTTGACGAAATTCTTAAAATTGAATATCTCACGATTAAGGATCCACTTGTTTTATGAAATAGCCTAAAAGAAAGGTATGACCACCTGAAGATGGTCATCCACCCAAAGGGACGATATGATTGGATCCATCAAGACTATAGTCTGTTCATGAGTATAGCTCATCAACATTCAAATCTATTTTAAAGTTGAAACTATGTGGAGAAACTATTAATGATGTTGATATGATTGAATATGTGGTAGTATAAAAAATTAATTGAGAGCTCCAGAAGAGCTAATGTATTACTACCTGAAGGAATGAAATTATTGTAGTAAGTCTCAAAAGGAAACTTATAAGTTTCAAGGACTTTGAAAAAAAAATTGAGACTATAAATTATGAAAAAATCTAATATCTTCATCCTACTACAATTGAAACGGGTTATAAATATTTATGTAAAAGATTACCCGCTGTTTTTTTTTTATTTGTAGTACATAAATATGGGTATGATGATGAAATCACATATGAAAGTAAACTAAAAGTTTACTTAAATAAGTTGGCATAACTGGTTGGCCATCCCGGTTCAAATGTGATGCAAAAATAATTGAGAATTCACGTGGCTATATGTTGAAGAAATAAAAGACTCTTCAAGAATTCTCTTGTGTGGCTTGTTCTCATAATAGAATGATCTTGATCAGCTAAGATTGAAATTATATTCCTGAAATTTTGAAACTTATAAAAAGGTGAATATGAGCCCATTCACCTATCATGTGAACCGTTTGCTAATAGATGCATCTATGGTATGGTCACATGTGTTTTGATATCAACTTGCAATTGATTTTTGTAAGGTTGTTGCTCGAATTATTAAATTAAGAGCGTAGTTCCAAATTATAAAATCATGTTGATAATGCTGATTCATATCTATGTTGGTTTAGCAAAAATTGTATGCCTCCAACTATATCTAAACCATTGGTTATGAGATTAAAACTCCTAAATAAAATTTGGTATAAGATATATTTATTTAACATGTAGCAACACTTGAATGCATCAAGCAAACAAGGTTCACCTATCACAATTGGTTCAGGGTCAGGAACCAAATAATTCCATCTAAAAATTTGAATGTGCGATATATGATTCAATTGCTCCACCACAACGCACAAAGATGGGTCCCCAAATGATCTGGGGGGGAGGGGGGTAAATGTTAGTTTCTCTAACATTAGGGGAAGAAGTGATTAGCAGCTGAAAATTGAGTGTAGGATGAATTATCTAGATCCTCGGGAAAAAAAAAGTGAACTTAAAGTTCAATAGATAATTCACTTATATTGCATATCAATTTCCAGATATATTTGCTAACTCTATTTTATAATTCAGTTGCAAATTCTCCAATGAAAGGTTCTTGAAGGATAGGGTCTATGAGACGCCTAAAGTGTGATAGACCAAACGGTTCCAAATATAAAACTCCTTGAAGAAGGAGAGGAGCAAATCGTTAAGATGGTCATAATGATGAGACAAGTGCTTTAAGAAAGCACCACGACATAACACTTCATAAAACCTTGAAAAGGTTCAGGTACCTGAAAATGATGAAAAATGAAGAGATCTCAATAAGTTATGTCGCATTGGAACTGATATCATAATGATCGTCGATGATACCTTTGGTATAATGTAGCGCTCAATATTATAAATATTGACGAGGATCTTGAATTCAAATCTGTCAAAAAGTATGGAGAGATAAATGATTGTCCAATTAAAAATACGCAATTCAAGTATAATGCCAGTAAATATAAATGAATTCTTGTGGCATAAAGATATTTCGTAAATTTTGACATTATTATATGAAGAGGTCCTCTTGTGGTGGATGCAATTATTTTGAGGTTCCTCATAAGTCTGGCAATATATGAAAAACTTGATATGCACATAATGAAATTATTTTTATGTCTAGAGAGATTGAAGGATATATGAAAATCCTTGAAGGATTTAAAAGAACGAGAAAATTCTTGGTCTTGAAGATATAGTCTGCTCCTACTAGGAGACATTGGAATGGGATCAAACACATAATGCGGTATCTAAAAGGGACTACCGATATGAGCTTATATTATTCTAGCAATTGCAGTCCCGATCTTGTTGGTTATACTGATGTTGGGTATTTATCTAACCCATACAAAGCTCGATCTCAAACTGGCTACGTGTTCATATGTGGAGGTACTGCCATATCTTGGAGATCAACAAAGCAGTCTCTCGTAGCTACTTCATCAAATCATGTTGAGATAATAGCTATTCATGAAGCAAATCAAGAATGTTTGTGGTTGAGGTCCATGATACATCTCATTAGAGAAAAATATGGTTTGAATGTGACAAATTACCCACAATTTTATATGAAGATAATGCAGCATGCATAGCACAACTAAAAGGATGATTCAGAAAAAGGAGATAGAAGAAGCACATCTTGCCAAAGTTCTTCTACACACATGAGCTCCAAAAAAATATTGATATTAACGTGCAATAGATTCGTTCAAGTGGTAATGTGGCTGATTTATTTATCAAATCCCTATCAACTGCAACTTTCAAGAAGATGGTGCACAAGATCGGGATGCAAAGATTCAAGGATGTTCTCATTAGGGTGAGTTAATACGTGTTGTACTTTTTTTTCCTTACGAGGTTTTTTCCCACTGGGTTTTCCTTGTAAGGTTATTAATGAGGCAGCCAGAATGCGTATTATTAGATATGTGTACTCTTTTTTTTCTTCACTAGATTTTTTTCCACTGGGTTTTTTCTTGTAAGGTTTTAACGAGACACATTATCTATCAAATAGACATTCAAGGGGGAGTGTTATAAATGTATTTGTATTATAGTGAATGTCTATAAATGTATTTATATTGTAGTGAATACATGTGTTTATATTATAGTGAAAGTCTATCTTTTGGAGAAAAGTTAGGAGGAATTGTCCCTATAAATAGAGGGGTTCTCCTTCATTGTATTTCATCCCATCAAGAGAAATAAGAACTTCTCTACTTCTCTCTTTCTCTATAATATTCTTGTTCTTTTTTTATTATTTCATAACAAGGATATTAATTATTATGGTGTACTTAATGAAATTTTGAAAATAAAATATTTCGATTGACCATATGAAAAAAACTAGTAACTTTTCTATGCAACTAATTTGATCTAACCCCCCCCCCCCCCCCCCCCAAAAGGGCAACAAGCTTGTGTTACTTTCAGCTAAACTATCGGCTATTTGATCTTCTTCCGGGTAGAGGTGACCAACATAAGGTTTCCTCATGCTAATTCATAGGAACTTCCAATAAGAGGAGATGTGTGAGCAACTCGTATGTTCCCCTATTAAAATGCTAAGCATATGCAATTTTGATAAGTTAACTGCTACTTTTTGATATACTTTTTTTATAGTCTATATCTATTAAAAAAAAATATAACTTTTTTATATTTATAAACAATTGAATTTTAAAATTCTTTTTTTGGTTTTAATGAGATATTTTTAATTTATAGTTATACAAATTCAGAGCAATTTGAATTGATAAGAGATATTTATTTTAGTGCTAGGTCGAATTGTTGCGAGGGTAATAAATCAGCCACTATCTTTGTTCGCTAGCTTCTTAGCTACTATAGCTAGACTGTGCTTTGATACAGGAATTCACATGATATTCATGCTAATCCCTTCACCCAAAATGCAGACATTCATGCACACACTTTCACGAATTGATTTTACAAATCATGTTCATTAATCAACTCTCTCACGAGTCTATCCTATTTCATAGAATTACATAAATATAGAAAACTCACAGAACTTTAGTCGCAAAATTCTGGTAAGTCACATGCTAACCCGTCTACCTTTTTCATATTATGGAAATATAAGAACTATCTCTTGCAACTTGCAACACAAAATCCCTAGTGGAACAAATATCTCATTAATGCATGGCGTGTGAACTTATGATCATTCGTTAAACAAGTACTGTTCCCTCAATTTCAATTTGCTTGACTTGATGTGTATTACAGGATAAAACTAATATTTAATGTTAATTCGGACTTAGATTTAATTCTTTTTAAAAAATAAATTTATATATTTTAAAACTACATAAAAAAATAATATAAGTCATATTAGTAATAATTCAAATTATTTAGAAAGTTTGAAAAAAAGTTATCAAATAAAATATTGTTTGATGGTCCAAATAGTAAGTAAAAAGAAAGATTTTTTGCCCCCTTTTTCTCACCTGTAAAGGTAGTCACCCTTAGCATGAGAAAGATAGTTCCCAAAATTTATTAGGAAGTACCTATCCACTCATGAACAAGAAAGTTTCTAAACTTCATTGACAAGTACCTATCCACTCATGGTTCACTTGTTCTTTCTATAAGATTTTATTTACCTTTTTGGATCCCTCATTTATAACCTTCAAATCAGTGAAACCTATATATAGCATTTGAGAGGTGATCATTGGGTACGCAAAAGTTCTCTCTTTCTATGTATAGGAAATTGTAGCTGCAGCACTCTGGTGGAGCAAACTTGCCGATCATGGTAATACCAAGTACTATTGGGTTTCATTCACGCACACAAGCACGAAAATGCACACACATTTAGGCACACAAACGCACACAAGAAACCACATGCTCTCTCTCTCTTTCTCTCTAAGAGACTTCTGAAGTGCTGTTGAAGGAAAATATTTTATTTATAAACTAACAAAGTTTTGAATGCTCTTTACAATCTTTATAATTTTTTCAATCACTTCTAACTATTAAAAAATAAGTGATAAAGTATCTCTATTTATAATATTAGAAACCTAATTTAACTAAAAATATGAAAAACTTATTCCTATATAACTTTGACAAATAAATGCTAACTAACTAAACATGAATCAAATAAACTACTAAATATAAGATCCTAAACAAACTTGGTTTCCTACAACTTTGAATTATTATTCCAATATTCTCTTTTAATTCAAAATTGTGTACTACAGCCTTTTTTCTTGTTATTGTATTCGAGCACTTTTTGTTACTGTTTTGTTAGAGCACTTCTCTCCAATCTTCTAGTTTCTTGTTTGTATTGGAGCACTTCTCTCCAATCTTTTAGTTTCGTGTTTGTATTGGAGCACTTCTCCAATCTTCCATTCCTTTTTGTATATTTTGGAATACTTATCTCTGACTTTCAATTTATTACTTTGTTTGTGTTGGAGCACTTCTCTCCAACTTTCAATAGTTGATGCACTTCTCATCAACCATCAATATTGAAGCACTTCTCTTCAACCTTCAATTGTTGGAGCACTTCTCTCTAACTCCTATTATTTTTTATTGGAGCACTTCTATCTAACTCCTATTATTTTTTTTCTTGGTTGTGTTGGAGCACTTCTATCTAACTCCTATTATTTTTTTTCTTGGTTGTGTTGGAGCACTTCTATCTTACTTCCAATAGTTGATGCACTTCTCATCAACATTCGATTGTTGAAACACTTCTCTTTAACCTTCAATTGTTGGAGCACTTCTCTCCAACTCTCGTTGATGCCCTTTATCACCACTACCCAATTTTATTGATGTACTTGTAATCAACTTATTTTTTATGTCAACTACTTATCTCCATTCTTTAGAGATAAACTTCTTCCTCTTGTATAATCTTTTCATCAATCCTTCTTAACATGATTATATTCTTAATGTATATATCATTGGCCTGACGTATTCCGGCACAATCAATGGCTAGAAGAGTAACACATATTGGCTAGTGCCGCCCGCCGGCAGCGGAGGTTATTTTATTCTCTACGAAAATTGTAAAAGCTCTGATACCAATTTGAAAGAAAATATTTTATTCATAAACTAACGAATCTTTGAATGCTCTCTACAATCTCCACAATTTCTTCAGCTACTACTCACTACTAAAAAATATGTGACAGAGCACCCTTGTTTATCACACTAGAAACTTACTTTAACTTAAAACACGAAAACTTATTTCTATATGACATTTACAAATAAATCCTATATAGACATGAGTTAAATAAATTATCAAATATAAAATGCTAAACAAACTTGATTTTCTACAACTTTGAATTATCTTTCCATCAGTGTTGTGCTTCTTTAAAGTATATATCAATTTAAAGACATATAATTTTATCTATGCCGTGTCAAATGGTTTTCTAAGTGAATTTTTTTTTTTTAAAAAAAAATTGTAAGTATTTTAATGCTTGTGAGTTGTGACCTATATCTTGAATAAACGTTGTATGTATTGTACATATACGTATGCGCTTGATTATATATATGAAGGTAGTTCTCTCTACACTTTTGTTTTGGTCAAAATACTTGAGCTGATTAAAGATCTTACATACACTTTTCTCGCTTTTGCACCATCTGAAAGTGCAAAACAAAATATGCTCCCTTATTATATTTTCATGCACACTCATTAGTCACTATATGTATAGTTGAAAACCATTTGATGTATCAATGCACGTAATATATCCACATATTCTTAAAAATACTTGCTGAATTAAGGGAGTGTTTGGTAAGAATGAAATATTTTTCAAGAAAATATTCTTTTTAAAAAAGTAAGTGATTTCTTACTTAATTTTTTAGAGTTTCTTAATTAAATAAAAAATTATTATTTCAAAAACATTATTTATATAAAATCTAGGGAAACACAGTAAGGAATAGAAGTGTTGGTGGTAGAGGTGGGGGCTACATGGTTTTGGGGTGGATCGGATGTGTTTGAGAATTAAGAATAAATGCCTCTTATAGAATTTGTTTGCATTACTTTCACTACAAAGGTCATTTTTTTAATTTTAAGAAAGTTGTTTTTCTAGTAAATTTTTTTTTCAAAAAATTTAATCAATCAAACATATAAAAATAGAAAAACTTTTTCTCAATATCAAACAGACCCTATATTCTTAAAAGTTCAATCCCATAGGAACTAAATTATTGTACGAGTATTGAGCCCCTATTTTGTCAACCATCAGCAAAGTTACTGGTTGGGGTCGAATTTACCCCACTAGAACACACCACGTAGGGCATCGAGTACTTTTATTTTAGTAGTTTGACGCTACTTCTAGACTTACTTCTTGCGTAAAATAATTTTTATGATGTTGATTTTTTTTTTCTTTTTTCTTTACCTTCGATGAGGAAAACCAAGTTTCTTTTTCCACGAAAACTAATGAATTGAAATCTTACTTTTTGATTTAGAGTGCACAAGTGTTAAGGAAGGCGGTATCAGATGTATCAGTAGAAATTAATAAAATTGAAAAAGACATTGAGAACCTTTGCACAATTGATGAAGTTACGCGAGCAGAATGTGAATGTTGTGGACTTCGAGAGGAGTGCACTCAAGATTACATAGAAAGAATAAAGGATTCTTATTCAGGAAAATGGGTATGCGGCCTTTGTTCTGAGGCTGTAAAAGAAGGACTAAAACGGGGATCATCACCAGTAGCCATTGAAGAAGCTGTGAGTTCACATATGAAGTTCTGCCAAGAGTTTAATAGTTCAACAAGACTCAACCCAAAGCTCTCTTTCACAATGGCCATGAGAAACATTGCCAGGAGAAGCCATGAATTTAAGGAGAAGAACCAATATCCTACGTGCAAGATCTCAAGAAGTTCTAGTTGTGTTCCCAGAATTGACTTTACAATGAAACAATCTTGAACTTGTTTAAGGAAATGCCTAGAAGATTTCAAAGTTCTTGCCTTAGATAAATTTAGGCAAGAAATGACATGGTATTCATTGCTCATTTTAATTATTAAATGTTATAATACTTTATTTAAATTGAATCTATGATTTGCTTAGCAACAAAACAGTATATTATTGTTAAACAAAGGGACAGTCACTGCTTAATTGTGGATTAACGACATCTCTTAGGTCTTAAATATGAAAAAGGATGAATAACTAGCTTCTAGGTGTTCGATTGCACTTGCATAGGCATATTCTCTTCGTGCTTTAGATTTTAAAGTTTTCATTTATTCTGGCCTTAACAAGCATTATATTATTCTGAATACACTTTATATCTTAATGCTCTTTAAATATTTTCTTATCTGCATTTGTTTTACTTTGCTTTGGAAAGTGAGATGCTGCATGCTATTGAGTTGTTAAACATTGTTCGTAGGATGTGGAAATGGCCTCCTTATATACTTTAGAAAATCCTTACTTTATGAGCTAGTTTATGAGTTGAGTTATATTTAAGATCTATTTCTTTACATGATATCATAGACAAACTCATTTCACTTTATTATTTACCCAGTGTTGCGCTCCGTCTTATGTTGTCTAGGCTCCAGTTGGTAGCATGAACATGTGGGAATGGTGGTGGGAGTTAAGTTGTCCCACTATTAGTTGTGGGATGTGAAATAGTAATAGGGAGAAAAGGTAAACTAGCTTCCTTTGGTCGCTTCTCTCGTCTGGTCGAGCAATTTTCGCTCCTTTCTATTTTATTATAATTGATTTGTTATATGATTAGGAAGTTCACACCTAGTGAGCTGACTTTTGGAGTTGATTTAGATCCAATATCCCTTTTTACACACACGCATTATAGAGGTACAACTAAATTTAAAGCTACAGACCAAAGACAAGAAAAAATGACAAAAAAGAATTTAATTTAGCTAAATACATGCCTAAACAACCCTTAAACTTATCATTTTCTTTCACTTTGATTCTAGATTTTGGACTAATTCCTATTGAACACTCACGCTACTCAAAATGTGTACCTACTTGACGCTTTTAACTGGCATGACATGGCGTGCGTAATATACCTAAAACTAACACCGGAAAGGAATTTACTTACCCAACATCTTTCTTTTCTTCATTCTCTCTCCTTGCCATAATTACCTCCTCTATCCACCATTATACATCGTTATCCTCACCACTATTCACCGTTGTCCTTTCCTTACTTTCTCCAATCATCTCACCTTCTCCACCAGTACCACCCTCATTTCCTATTCTAACATTACATCATGTAATACCTCGGAAGTGCCTGAGACTAGACCCGGGATTTAAAAATGAAAATTGGTAGAACCTGAGAAAAATTCCATAGAATGGGTCACCTAACAGATCGTTGGTCCAACCAACGACCTGTGGGAGGCATCCATGGTAGACATTGCAGGTGCTAGGAACGACCCATTTGCAGATGTAATGAGTCGTTGTCTGTGGTCGTGGGGAGGCTGACCCTTAGTCAAGGATGAAGTGACGAGTCGTGGAACGACCCGTTGCAGGTAACAACCGGTCGTGGTCAATAGCCGTGGGAAGGAGTATTAAAACCTCTAGTCAAGGTAATGGAAGGAAAACACAACTCGTTGGAAGGAAGAACGAGTGTTGGTGTGGCTCGTGGGAAGACTTGGTGCAGGTCGTCAAGGGGGAAACAACAGACGACCTAATGGACGGTTGTCTGAAGTAACGACTCGTCCTGTCGAGTCGTGGGATTGAACCTGAGAATATGAAGTTGGGTAGTGGACACAACGAATGGATATTAAGATTCGTGGTATCCAACAATGACACATTAGGACAGTCGTTGTCACTACTGTTGCGTCCCAGCGCACGGGGTGGTAACAGTAATATAGTGACCCTTTTTAAGAGGCGGATGTCGAACCCATAGGGACTGGACTACTTCAACGAATATTCAAGTTCAAGTGTTAAGTTAACCTTCACAAGTGTTGATTTAAGAAATTGTTTGATAATTGCAATTAAATTTAAGGATGTTCACGAAAAATCGGGAAACAATACAAGAAGCAACTAGAGTTAAGGCTCGATAATCATGCAATGCTACAATTTACAATGGTTCAAGTATGAAAAAACTTTAGTTGTTGTCTCACAGAGTTAAAATGCAGTGTTCATGGTCTCTTGAGCCTCTAAACACAACAAGCTAGTCTCACACCTACATCGCTGAGTGGGGATATGACGTCGTAATTCATGAGCAATTTAACTACATGGATGTGGTTTACGGAGTTTATGCCCTTGATTATGAACTTTCGTACCTCTAATCATTTAACATGACTTAGCTTCACAACTACTTCTATGAGCGGTGATGTGACAATTCTAAGTCGGAGTCTAGCTATCATCCCGTTTTATTAACCATGCAAGGCAAATTAGGTATAGTTTCTATCCTAACTGTGAAACTTATCGTAAAGAAAATAGAACTTTCTCCCTACATTCTTTTTTTCTAACCTAGGGTTACTCTTTCGAGATTTTACCTAAGCTTAACGAGTTTGTTTTCATGGTGATCAAGCATAAAAACATCAATAATTAAGAATGCAAGATTAAATAACAACTAAAACTCAAAGCAAAGATGAAAATTAAGCAATCACATTCATATCATGTGGCCTCAACCCTAGAGGAAGGGTTTTAGCCACTCATGTTCCTACAATTACTCAAGACCATGTTTAAAGTAAAGTACTTACAAGAATAGTAAAAGAGAATGAATGTTCTTGAACCCTAGGTAGAGTTTCCTTCATTCTCCCTTTGCTCCTCTTCGTCCTTCCCAAAATATTTCGTGATCCTCAATTTAGAAGCTAAGGGTTCAATTTATAATAAGTTGGAAAAATGTAAAATTTGGCCTATAGTGAAACAGCTCTGTGACACGCTGACTATCGTGGAGATTTGCCTTTGTGACATGCTGCCTATCGCGGAGATTTGCCTTCGTGACGCTCTGCATTTGCGGATGCTCACTATTTGGCAACCTCTACTAATATAAATTCTTTGCTCCATGGCACGTTGTTAAATGCCCTAATGCCTCTCCATGGCACGGAGTTAACTCCAAATGTCCTTTTTAGCTTGTCTCACCATCCATAATCCACCCCTTAGCATTTATCTTCAATATTAGGATCACTATCTTCACCTTGAGCTCCATACGTTGACAATTTCAACCTACAAAGAGAGCTAATCATATTTGTTAGTCCATGGCTAAAAAATTCACAAAATATATGAAATTAGTCTTAAATTAAGGTACAAACATGTTTAAACATGGGTATAAAATAGTCTTTGAGCGTATAAATATGCCCAAGGTCACTACACCACACTTAAAGCCTTGTTCGTCCTCGAACAAATCCTTTACATCTCATGCACAAGGAAGACTCACTCATTAGCAATTAATGCAAGAAGACTCAAATTAAGGCTACAATGACTTATTTAGATGGCAAGTTCAAATAGAGCATGTTATATATATAAAACAATTCAAATCCAACACAACCAAGTTAAGACCTCCTAGCCTCAAGAATTGACTCTACAACCACATCAAACTCATGCACATTAGCCAATCAAGAAGTCCAACATGAATTCTATCTTTCCTCAAACATGTGCCCTCACAACAA
Source organism: Datura wrightii (assembly GCA_035772735.1). Taxonomy (NCBI): domain Eukaryota; kingdom Viridiplantae; phylum Streptophyta; class Magnoliopsida; order Solanales; family Solanaceae; genus Datura; species Datura wrightii. Next base: position 51,458,596 of record JASDFA010000006.1, on the reverse strand, counting down.
GAGAGATACCCATTTTCATGCACAAACATAAAAGTTATAACACATATAGGTATACGAATGCAATTACACTCACTCTCACAAAGAATTCACATGCAACACATAATGATCCATATGTTTGCCCTTAGTGTATTACTCCGCTAATCCGAGAACGTCTAAAAGAAAGATCAAATAGGACTTTACAGGTTGTATGTAGGCTAAGGGACGGGTAGGTACTATTCTGGCTAGTAATAGTGACTATCTTCTCTAAGCGCTTTTAATACATCACTTTTTCATTAAGAACATCTCTTCTTTTACTTCACCCCTTGACTTTTCATCTATCACTCTCCTTTTTGTTACTTCATTTCTTTAATCACAGTTATGTTATTAGTAGGGAGTAATCATACATTAGACACTTTTCATTCTTTTGCTCTTCTCTACTACCTACAAATACTTATGCATTTTAAAAATTGCACCACTAATCTTTTCTTCAATCTTTAAACCCATTATATCCCTTCTTTTCAATATTCTTACTCCCTTAGTTCTTCTGCATTTTTACTTAAGCGCTTAGGAGTTTTGGATCAAGCTCAGATCTATTGAAGGAAAAGGATTAACCTTTTATTGTGGCTTACAAGGAATAGGCTAAAGGCTCAATGGGGCTAACTAGGATTATTAATTTAGGGAAGGTAAAAAAAAGGATGAAAATAGACTTATTCAAAGAAATGCCTACATCATCTCTTACAATTAACATCCCTCATTTCACTTTACAAACACACCAGGAAAGTTTTAGACATTACATCATAGCATGGACTACAAAAAAACCTTACACTCGCAGCACATGCTCAATTCAAGATAGACTCATACAGACTCTCAATACAACTAATCACATGAATTCAACATTAAGCATACAACATACAGAGTCATATTCAAGAGCCTAGATGTCTGAAAAAAAGTCATACAATTGTTCCACATGCTTCACAATTTCTTTACTTTCCTCTTACAGTCATGTGCAACACTCAACAAGAGCATCAAGCAATTAATTAGTTAAGGGTTCGAAAGCAAAAACCTACTGACTAATTTTTCCTCAAGATGGTCATCATCCATCCATCGTTGGAAAAAGTCCTTAACTATGACTAAAAATAGCTATGTACAGACAAAGAAAAATCTTTATTCTCGGTTTAAAGTACCCCCATTGGAAAAGAATCGAAAAGAAAAATCAAAGGTTGGGTGAATTGTGCTCAACTTTAACTTCATCAACAAACACATTTCTGACCAAACACCAACTTCACCCGAATTCGCTAAGCACAATTTTTTTTGAAATTTCCCTCACCCTACACTTGAATTATGCTATATTCCCAAAGAATCAAATAAAATTAACACACAGGTGAGAAATACTTCCTGAGGCCTCTAGGTCTAGCTAACAACATGTTTTTCTTCATTTTTGAACCCGTGGGTTATCAACCCCACACTCATCATTTTGTCATGCTCCTAAGCTTTCACTTCCATGGGTACTTAGACTTCCCCTTAGTCTGTGCTTATCAAACAAAACAAACAACACAAGTGAAAAATAAGAAAAATTACCAATAACTGAAAATAATGTGTACCTGTGGTACTCTTGGGTTGCCTCCCAAGTAACGCCTTATTTTACGTCACAGCACGACATATCAAGTTTCACCACTTTTCCCTCCACTTTGAGGATACAAGTCTTTCCCCTAATTTCTTGTCCAATTTCCTCTTATGCTCTAGGGATGGTGGTGGAAAAACGAAAGGATCAAACAGTAGATGTCGCCTCTGGCACTTACTGGCCCTTACATAAGTGAAGTCATTTTGTCTCTCAGAATCAGCAAATTTCAAAATATACGGGGCTTGTTCCTCCTCTAGACCTTTCTCTACATGCTTGGAAGACTCTATTTCTAGGTTATCAACTAAGTTTAATGTTGAGAAATTCTTCGAGTGCAGTACAATACACCTCAACTCTGAAACTACATTGTGCTTGACCTCCTTACTTGTGTACACCTTCTCCACATCAACAACTGACTCCACATGAATGTCAAATGATTGGAACTCTATCTCTCCTTTCATGATTAGATTGGCCATATATGTGAGACACATCACGGAGACTCTCAGGAGCTTCTAATTTTTGGCCTTGTTCAAAGAACTCACTCTTTGCTTCTCCTTGTAGTCCCTCTTGAGGATTGGCTAAGATCGTTATTTGAAAATCAACGCAAGCTTCAGCCTTAGTTATCAACTCCGTGAGCTTGTCTCTTATCATTTCTAGGGCCTCTCAATTTTTCTTAGTCGGAAACCCTATTAATTCGATCTGCTCCCTCATCACTTTTGTCTGTTCAAGGACCTGTTTTAACATGTTTTCTATCTAAGCTTGGTGTTCTAAGTCCTCCTCTTCATCATTCCTGTACTCATAAAAAACAACAGAAGGATCATAGTAGGGGCTTAGGGAAGGGGAATATGAATTTGGAAAACATTCCAATGGCCATCTTGACCACCACATGTATCGCAAGTAGGACAATGTTTCCATAAGTGGGGTCCTCCACATTTCAAATAGGACTCACCGAAATATGAGTACCAACCATTCAACCCATTTTTATTCCATGATGTCATGTCAAGAAGGGTATCAAACTATATAAAAAAAAGAAATCTAAAACTAATAAATATTTTTTTAACACTTCGAAAATTAGACACTAACAGAAAACAAGAAATTCACCAATTTCTCCAGTCCCCGACAATGGCACCAAAAACTTGTCGCGCCCCAGCGCACGCGGTCGTACAAGTAATACAGTGACCCTTCTTAAGAGTCGGAACTTAAACCCACAGGGACTAGATTACTTCAGTGAATATTCAAGTTCAAGTGTTAAATTAATCTTCACAAGTGTTGATTTAAGAGATTTTTGGATAGTTGTAATTAAATTTAGGGGTGATCACAAAACAATCGGGAAACAATACAAGAAGAAACTAGAGTTAAGGCCCGATAATCATGCAATGCTACAATTCACAATGGTTCAAGTATGAAAACTTCAGTTGTTGTCTCACAGAGTTAAAATGCAGTGTTCATGGTCTTTCAAGCCTCTAAATATAACAAGCTAGTCTCACACCTACATCGCTGAGCGGGGATGTGACATCCTAATTCGTGAGCAATTTAACTTTCATGGATGTGGTTTACGGGGTTTATAACCTTGATTATGGACTTTCGTACCTCTAATCACTTAACCTGACTTAGCTTACATCTACTTCTACGAGCGGTGATGTGACAATTCTAAGTCAGAGTCTGGCTATCATCTCGTTTTATTAACCATGCAAGGCAGATTAGGTATAGTTTTTATCCCAACTGCGACACTTATTGTAATACCATGGAACTTTCTCCCTACATTCTTGTGTTCTAACCTAGGGTTACTCTTTTGAGCTTTTACCTAAGCTTAACGAGTTTGTTTTTATGGTGATCAAGCATAAAAATATCAATAATTAAGAATGCAAGAGAAAACAACAACTAAAACTCAAACCAAAGATGAAAATTAAGCAATCGCATTCATATCATATGGCCTCAACCCTAAAGGAAGGGTTTTAGCCACTCATGTTCATACAATTACTCAAACCATGTTTAAAGTAAAGTACTTACAAGAATAGTAAAAGAGAATGAAAGTTCTTGAACCCTAGGTAGAGTTTCCTTTGTTCTCCCTTCGCTCCTCTTCATTCTTCCCAAAATATTTCATGATCCTCAATATAGAAGCTAAGGGTTCAATTTATAATAAGTTGGAAAAATGTAAAATTTGGCCTGTGATGAAACAGCTCAGTGACACACTGGCTATTGCAGAGATTTGCCTTTGTGACATGCTGCCTATCGTGGAGATTTGCCTCCACTACACTCTGCTGTCGCGGATGCTCACTGTTTGGCAGCCCCTGCTCATATAAATTAATTCTTTGCTCTGTGGCACATTGTTGAACGCCCCAATGCTTCTCTGTGGCACGGAGTTAACTCCAAATGTCCTTTATAGCCTGTCTCACCATCCATAATCCGTCCCTTAGCATTTATCTTCAAGATTAGAACCATTATATTCACCTTGAGCTCCATACATTTTTAATTTCAACCTACCACGAGAGCTAATCATATTTGTTAGTCCATGGCTACAAATTACACAAAATATAGGAGATTAGTCTTAAATTAAGGTACAAACATGGCTAAAACTTTGGTATAAAATAGTCTTTGAGTGTATAAATATGCCCAAGGTCAATTACTAATGTAGAAATTTTAGAAATTTCATGAAGGGAATTTTCATCATTTCTAAATCTTAGGGTTCTAAGCTATGTAGTTTAAGGCTCGAAATGCAGTGTTTTATTAGGGTAAAACCTATCCTAGGCTTATTATATCCATGCATGCAATATTAGAAAATTAGGAAGGTGATTAAGTGTCACACCCCACCTTGGGAGGCATGACTGACATCTAATGCCACATTGGGATCTAGACTAACCTGACTGACTTGGTGCACTTCTGGTGCATGCTTGTAACATAATTTAAGAAAAAAACGGGCTATAGTTCGAATGTAAACAGCTTCTGGCGAACAAGGCCACCTGTAAATGAAGACATCTAACCAACAACAATGCAATAAAAGGAATCCAATGCGGGCCGACAAAAACACCATGCTATCTAGTTATAACTGGAATGAAAGCAGGCAGCTATACTAGGCCCCACACGGCCAACACTTAGAAAAACTTACATGGGCCCTACATGGCCAACAACAACCAACTAACTAAAGAATATAGTCTGCAAGCCTCTAAGAATAGGAATAATAGTTGGGAAAGGGCCCCAGCCTACCTAAATGCCATATAAATAAAAGACTGTAATCTCTATAACCTAGAAGCTCCAAATGAAAGGAACTTGCGGAACTGCTGACTCTGAACAACTGCTAATGGAGGTCCTAAACTCTGATTGTCTAAACCTGCAGCCAACTATGCAGCACCCATAGTTGGGCGTCAATACAATATGTACCTAATATGTAAGGCAATAACAGAAGCTGAGTAAGAATGATAGAAACTGAAAGTGAATAGTAATAAGGGCCAGAAGTTAACCTATAAGCTTTCCTTTTCATAACCATCTAGTAAGTCATTATCTGTGTATGAGCTAAAACTATACGACTTTTCATTCATAAGCTATAACTTCCAGACAAATTTACAAAGAAGAACCTAACCTGGCCCCCATATAAGCCAAGAAGGAACGACCAACACAAAGTAACCTACCTGGGCCCCTATAAGCCCCGACAAGTATAAGCAACGTCTACTTCTGCTATCTTACTACTAATGGGTGTAAGCATACTATAACTTTGGAATAATTGTTCTTTGAAATTGAACCTAATCTTGATAGGCTCCTGTAGTTGCGTCTGTGCTTTGACTGTCTGGGCTATACAACTGGACCCTGAGCCTTGGCTGGATGGTGGGTCATAATGTAACTTCTGTAGCCAGATACGACCCTCACAGCCTCTATCTGGGGTAACTCAAGATGGACCTCACGGCCTCAGTCTGATAGAACTCACTATGGCCCTCACTGCCTCAATCTGATAGAACTCAATATAGCCTCACAGCCTCAATCTGATAAAACTCAATATGGCCCTCGCGGCCTCAATCTGATAGAACTCAATATGGCCCTCGCAGCCTCAATCGGATAGAACTCAATATGGCATTCACAAACTCAACATGATAGAACTCAATATGGCCCTTAGGCGCTAACATCTAACAACCCAAATGTCATAAGGAAAACCAATTTAGCTAGGGTTAATTCTAATGAGGTTTCCTATATCATTAGTGTCATCTCAATTCTACTCATAACAACTGACCTTAATAGGGTTACTCTGAGATACTGTCCTCTATGTAGAAAATTGTGGGGCTACTAATAATCGGATATGCTCCTGAGCAGTCATCCCTAACATCCCATAAGCAACTTATTATAACTCTTGGCCTGGGGTTAATACTGTAATAAAGTGGCTTTAGTCCCTGAGACACTAACTGAGTCTGTTCATATTTCTGTGCCTTCTCTGGGAGATTCCTAACCTCGTAGGTGTGTTTATCTACACTTAGCCACTCCCGACAACCTGTACTTGAATATCTGATAAGAGTAGGCTAGGGCGTTGGCCCCGTATCTACATACTAATAAAACTCCCCCCCCCTTAGGGTATCTGCTGCTCTATCAAGCTGGTACAACTGAGGTGGTGCCCAGAGTGGCCTGCACAATAAGCACCACGTCGACTAAAACTAACTGTCACTGGCAATAGCCACTATGTGGCATACTGACCCTCTACTTTCTAGGCAACTCTGGTGCCACTAACTCTGGGGTAAGGCCATACTAACATAATTCTGGCGCTGAAGGCATCAAGGTACGCCAACGGTCTCTGGATGAGCTCTACTGACAATACAAGTGCCGAACTGATAGTTGTATCGCCTGGCTGCGCCTATGCTGTTCAACTTACTAACCCAGGCCCAACTATTAGCCACAAACATCTGAAGCCTAGGCATGGCAACAAACATCGTTTCTATAACTCAATGAACAGAAGGGCAAAGGAATTTCTATGACGCTTCTAGCATGAGTCACCCTTGACCTCTTCTTTCCCAACAAGGGATACTGAAATATGTAATCACAACATATGTAATCATAATCTCCTGATAGCAGCTAACCATGACATACATGGATCTTGTATACTCACAACAGCTAATAACAACAAGCAGGATCATTTTCTACGCTTGGAAACATAAGTCGTATCATTGTATGATGAGAATAACTTGCCGAAGGAATAACCCTTAACATACCTCGAATGTCGATTCTCGTTTAACTGATTAGTTCCAACCTGAAGCCAGCAGTTCCACTCAACTGCAATCCTTATATTGAGAGAATAGGGCTAGTTTTAATACTAAATTCAGCTAGTAAAAATATCATTCAATAATAATATCAACTATAATTCAACTCTGAATAACTCAGTGAAAATCCATAATTTCTCGAGAGTTCAGAAGGGAGAAATACTCATAAATGGCCTGTGGCCATTTAGGAATCAATTTGAAACAATTCTGACAACTTTTACCTGGTGAAGCCCCGGTTTGCCGAGCGAATTTTCAAGAAATAACTACGTAGAAATGCTTCCCATAGGCCTAGAACTCGTAATTGAAGTTAATATGAGATTGGACGGCGTTTGGTAGCGTAATCAGACGAAAAATTCGACGAAAGTTGCATTCTCTTCCTATCTCTGGTCGTGGGTATCGTTTGTGAAATGTTTAACTTAAGTGAAAGGGTTATATATATAATTGGCGGTGGCAGGGGGGTGTTCAGTGCCCCCCCCCATCGCTTTGCCATGAGGGTGCGACGCGCCAGTCATTGCGGAGCATGGAGGTCTATGAAGCGCCGGCCCTAATTGTCACGACCCGAACGTACACCCAGATCGTAGACATGGGACGAGGGACCCCGAGAGACCCCAAGTCGACCCATGGCACATGCGTACAACTAATCTCATTCAAATAAGTGGAATGATAATCATAAAAAAACATAGCAAAAACGTAATTATAGAATAACCTTAGGAAATATTGGATATATACATAACTGAGCACTACATATTTGTCTGAAACACTCTACTACATAAGATGGGTTGATGGAACAACATCCCCAACTAACCTAACTAATACTGAAACATAAATAACCTGAAAGTCTGTCAAATGACCGTGGGAACATGAGGACTTACCAATAAGCTAAAAGCGCAAGCTGAGATGGACTAAGGGTGAGGATGAGCCTAAGATCCAGACCCTGTATCATGAAACGATACAACATACAAAGTATGCGATCAGTACGTGGAATGTACCGAGTATGCAGGGTAAGTAAAACGGATAATTTAGAGTAAATAAAACTCATAAATAATTATAAGAGAAGGACGTCATGCTTACATTCAATCTTAGTAATAAAACATAAGGCTCAAGACTTTCAAATCATTCATAATCATTCTTTTTCATAATCGTAAGTAAACTTTATCAAAATATAACTTGAGCCAACAACATAAACATAACAATGCATAAAACATGCAAAATAATTGGAGGACTCGTCATAACCGACACCATCATGGTAGAGCCTTTCATGATGCCCCACTATCAGGCTCAAGTGGCAGAGCTGACCACGGCTTTCCAAATGAGGGTCGTGCATTAGGCATGATATCACATTTGAGGGGATCATTATCAATACAACATATCATTTAGAAACCCATGGTGGCACGTGGTTATGAGACACCGACGTAGTCCTTTAAACGCCGGGCTGCTCAGTGCTAGAAACGGCTCCCAAAAACATGGATATAGGCTCATGCATCAATCAATAACATCATGCATTAAGATTATTGGCTAAAATATAACATTTATCATCATGGATCCCCTTAAAAACATGCTTAGCCAAGAATCATAGGCCCTTTTCATCGGCCAACATCATAAATCGATAAATCATGTAATTTACTTCATAAATCATAAATAATCTTTAACATGTGGGCATTGCCCAATACTTCATCATATTTAATTCTTTCAAAATATGCTCATAAACATGGGAGTCTAGAATCATGCTTTTCCATCACCAATAAACTCAATGAAATATAGAGTATTCATCATAAATCATAACTTCCATGAACTTTCATCAAATGGGCATTTTTGATTTAAAAGATTGAAACTTGATTTTAAGGAAAATAATGTAAAACCTTCCCATTATTCATAATTCAATAATTTAAAACCCAATTAAATCAAATTCATAAAGAGAAATCACATTTTCATGCATTTGGGTAAAACCCCATAGACTTGTATAGAAGGATTCTTGATATAAATTGAACTTTGGGCATGGGTGAGGAAGGATTTCACCCATTCTAAAACCCTACATACCTAGGAATGGATTGATTTCGAGGTTCCTTGAATACCCACAAAGAAATTAATGGAAATTTGGGGAAGAAGACCTTGAATCTCCCAAAAATCTTTCTAAGCTTTTGCGTGAGAATGGACATGCATAAATGACTTAACTCATCTTATCTCACTCAGAAAAATATTCAAAACAACGTAGTTTAGGCCTTAGAAACTTAGGAATTACAAAAATACCCTTATTAAAACGCAGGCAATTTCTGGTTGCCAGTTCCCACGAGGGACCTCACGGGACGTTGCCACAGGGCATACCTCATGGCCATGGTCCGTTGAGTCCACTACCCAAAACATCCAAGGGGACCCTACGGGTGAATTCACGAGTCATGAGGTCAGACCATGACTCGTGGTCACCTTTCATGGCCTACACTACTCGCCGCAACTTGCCAAAACATCCAAGGTACGACCTCACGAGTCGTGGGGTTTGACCACGACTCGTAGTCAGGCCCGTGGCCTCCTCACTCAGGCCTTGCCAAACCATGTTGACCATGAGTCACCTCACAACTCATGGTCCCTCCTCATGACCCACCTCACGGGTCGTTTTGTGACCTGGTGCAAATTTTCAGTTTTTCTCCGTTTTTACTTCTGGGTCTGATCCTTGGGTTCCCGGGGTATAACACTAACGGCCTGCCTTCGGCCTCTTTCCTTCTGCTTGCTTAATTATGCACTCACGCGTTCATTCCCTAAGCCCTTCTCCATATGCATCATACTCCAAAACTCTCGACATACGTACGAACTCATCAACTAAATGATAGGGACTTTACGAGGTGTATCATCCTTCTCCCCTTCGGAATATTCATCCTAGAATGTAATCTTCAAGCTTACAAGGTTCAATTCTTTTTAGCTAATGCTAGAAAAATTTGGGCAGAGTTTCCTCTTTAATATGGACTATCCGAATATCCTAAATGTAGAAAAGTCTAACATAGGCGCTTCACAGGATGGTATCTGCAGCTAAAGAGCACAATAGTACTACATGTATGTAACCGACTGATAATAATAGAAACAAAGTCAACTATGTAGCATCTGAATCTATTATACTTTAATTGAAATCGACTAAGTCTGTACATTTTTGTCATAGGACCTGGAAAAACTGAAACTATCCAAACTTTACATCATTCATATGTTTTTTAAATTCATTTATGTTACATTTCCATTCCCTCACGGTACTCTAATAAGTTACAACTTTGGTTCTTAGATCAACTCCCCCGAATCTGACCATCTAATATACTATTGAAGTCTCTTCATGAAATATCTCTTTTGTACCTTGAGTATCTCCGATTGGGTGCGAAAAGGTCTTCTACCCTCTTGTGTAGTGTTGATAAATAGATCCTAACCTTGAAGGCAACTCTATATCATAGGCCACTTGGCCAGTCTCCCGAAGGACTAGATATAGTTTAACGAATCTAGGGCTGGACTTGCCCTGCTTGTCAAATCTCATAATGTCCTTCATTGGCGAGTTTTTAGGAACATCTAGTCAGTGCTTCAATTTCTAACTTCTTCATATGCTAGAGTAAAATTTTTGGCGACCTTGGGCTGCTGATACATATCTCCAAATTAGTTTAACTGTTTCCCTCCTACTTATGCAGTATGCTCGGTTCGATTATCCTTGACTTACCTGCTTCAGGCCGTTATACATTAAACCTGTATTCCCACCTTTAACATAACTCTGGGTCGTGTGCTCTGCTTGGCTATTTGTTTGGGGATGAGGGGCAGTACTTAAATTAACATGCATCCCAATTTGTCCTGATAACTCTTCCTAAACTTAGTCGTGGGTTGTGCCCTTTCGCTAGAAGTTAATCGACACTGAGATACCATATAGCTGGAATATTTCTTTCATATTCAATTCGGTGTATTTTTTAGTTGAAACATCATTCTATCCGGCAAGAAATAAGTTAACCTCATTAGCTTCTCAACAATAACACACTAGAATCACATTTACGCCTGGTATGAGGTAACCTTACAACTACATTCATATTGTCTACTTCTCACTTTCACGCAGGCATGGTTATTTTCTAACTTAGCCCACCCGGTTTCTGCTGCCCAGCCTGCTCTTGCTGGTCATTAGGGCTCTGTGTCACAACTCAACAATATCCTTCTTCTTCCTGTGCTAGCAGTAAATCTCTTTTATAACCTAGTGCACTTTCATCAAACCCGAGTGGGGGAAATGACGGGCATGGTATACCCTGCTATAATCTACTGATGAAACTCTGCTATATTTAGAACATAGAATCGGCCTCCGGGTCTCAAAACTCTATCCCTTACTACCTCGAGGGCTGGTGGTGTCACGAACCTAAGGTACACCCGTATTGGAGACACGGAACAAGGAGCTCCGAGACACCACAAGTAGACCCATGGCATGAGCATACATCTAATTTAATCACATGAGCGGAAGACTTAGCATAGAGAACGTAATCATAACATAACATAAGGGAAAATAGTACAATACTTATACAATACGGCGGAATATAACTTTTTGGTCTGATAATCCTCTAAACATGAAAGGCAGATTGATGGGCCAACTCACCAACTAATCCAACATCAAGAAATTGAAGGAATAACATAGAGTGTGAACTTGTAGCCCTCGGAACATGAGGACTCACCAAGTACACAGTGAGAAAGTCCGAATCTATCTACGGGTGAGGATGAGCTTAAGAACTGGGACCTGTATCATGAGACGATACAACATAGAAAGTATGCGGTCAGTACGTGAAATGTACTGAGTATGCAAGTTAAGTAAAGCGGACATTTAAAACATGTATGAAACTCATAAATGGTCATAAGAGTAGGACAACATGCTCGTATCAAGAATCGTCATAACATATTATACGACTCAAGGATTTCAAGACATTCGTAACATAAATATACTCATAATCATAAGAGAAGAACTTCACTTAACATAACTTTAGCCAACATACGTAAATCATGAGGAACAGTGGGGGATTCTCTTAACCGACATATCCCATATGAGCACACATGAAGCCTAACCCTAGTCGGGAGGGTGTTCATACCTTTTCAAGGGAAGGAACCATGAAGGGAGTGATCACACATAAAAAGGGCCATTTGGGCCAGGGAAAAAAATGAATGGGTCCCAACATACCTACGGTGGAATGTAGTTCATTAGATCTTGGACTTAACCTGAGCCCCGAACCTGCTCAGTGTTCGATAATATTCCCAAAACATATATAGTGCTCATAATAATACATACATGAGTTCAGGGGATAGTCAAATCATGATAATTCAAAACATGGTTGAACATACGTAAACTAGCCATGACTTGAGGCCCGTGAGTTGGCCAAAACACAATTCATGCTTAGTAAAATACATAAATACTTGTAGATCATGCACATAGTTTAAATTTCCATAAGATCATAATAGATAACATAATATATTCATGATTTAATTCATAATACATGTTGGGCTTCTCAAAAACATCAATGGATCAATGGATCATAAATCGGTTTATCATGGGCATGCATAATCGAGCTTAAATTATTAGCAATTTGAAAGCAGCGATGTTAATATCAAATTTAGAGCTAGAAAATATGATCAAGATCTGTAGATAATGATAGGGTTCAAAATCACAAGACCCATAATTAAATCATTAAATTTTATACAAACCGAATATAAAACCCCATGAGTTTTTATAATTTTTTTGAGTAATTAATAGAAGGAGCATGGGTGTTGAAGAATCCACCCATGGAAGACCTTACATACCTGGGATTATCAACTACTAACCCTCCTTAAAAGCCCAAGAGTGAAATTGAAGGAATTGAGGTGAAAAGCTTGAAATCTCCCCTTAGATCACCTGTCAAAATCCTTGCATGCATGAATGGGAGTTTAGGAAGATTTATTTTCTTAAAAACCCAGCTTTCCCAAGCTAAAACAATGTAGTTTAGGGCCTTATATCGTGAAAAATTCAAAAATACCCTTACCTGCCCTGAAAACTGGTTGGATGAAACCAACGGACAACACCAATGGGTCGTTGAAACACACTACGACTCGTTATGTCTCTTGTGGAATGAATTGCTGATGACCTAGTCTCGGATCCAAACAACGGGTCGGCAGGACGACCCGTACCTCCAACCCATGACTCGTTACATCGTCCATGGTTAGTCTCCTGAACCTTGGCATCTCATCTTCTAATGGGTCACACCACGACCCAACACCACAAACAAAGGATCTTTGTTCCCCCCCGTCAAGTCTACTGGAAAACTTAATCCTCCAACCACAATCACAACCAACAACCCGTGGCTTCTCCTAACGAGTCATTGGGTCTCCCATTGTTTAAACTGTCGTCCAGCCTGATCCTAACCACGATTCCAAAGGATGGCCTGTTGTATCCCACAACGGGTCGTCATAACTCTTGTTATCTCTACTACCACCAACATTTCCCCAACCAGCGATAGCATATAATGCCTCGTGGTTTGATACCATGAGTCGTTTTGTGGTCCGTGCTGTGATATTTTTCTTGTTTTATGCACTTTTAAAATTAAACTCCCGGGTCTAATCTTAGGCCTTCCCACGGTATTACAATATCTCCCATTTGGAAATATTCATCCTCGAATGTAAGAAACAAACAACAAATAGAAAGTTAAAACTTATCAAATCCATATACTGATCATTTTAACCGAAATTTTCACGGAATGACTACCTCCGAACAAAACCACATAGCTGAACTGATCTCATGCTTCGCATACACATTCATACACATAAAAGAAACTTTCACACATGAACTGAACATGAAAACTAAATGGGATCATAGAGTAGAACTGATACCTTAAGTGGTAACTGAGTCGGTAGAGAACAAATGCTGGTATCTAGCCGTCATATCCACTTCAGCTTCCCACGTAGCTCCTTCAACATGTTGATTTCTCCATAAAACCTTAACTGAAGCTACTTTTTTGTTCCTAAACTTCTGAACCTGATGATCCAAGATTTCAACGAGAATTTCTTCATAACTGAGGCTGTCTTTTACTCCAATGCTGTCTACCGGGACTACCAAGGGTGGATCACCTAAAAACTTTTTTAAAAGCGCCACATGGAAAATGGGATGGACTGAAGATAACTCCGATGGCAAGTCCAACTCATATGCCACCTTACCAACTCTTCTTACAACCCGGTAGGGACCAACATAGCGGGGACTAAGTTTCCCTTTCTTTTCAAACCGTATGACTCCCTTCATGGGAGATAACTTTACAAATACCTAGTCGTCCACATCAAACTCCAAATCTCTTCTCCTCACATCCGCATACGATTTCTGACCACTCTGAGCGATTTTTAAGCAGTCCCTTATCAATTGGACCTTCACTATCACCTCGTGAATCGCATTTGGACCTATCATAGCTGCCTCACAAACCTCAAACCATCTGATGGGAGATCTACACCTCCGCCCATAGAGGGCCTCAAACGGTGCCATCTGGATACTAGAATGATAACTGTTATTATAAGCAAACTCGATCAAGGGAAAATGATCATCCCAACTACCTTTAAAATGCATAACACATACCCTCAACATATCCTCAAGAGTCTGGATTGTTTGTTTCGCCTGGCCATCCATTTGCGGATGGAATGCTGTGCTGAGCTTAATCTGAGTCCCAAGTCCATTCTGAAGAGACCGCCAGATCTGGGAGGTAAACTGAGTACCTCGATCTAAAATAATAGAAGAGGGCACTCCATGAAGTCAAAACAACTCCCCGATATACAATTTGGCATAATCATCCGCTAAATCCGTGGTCTTGATCGGTAGGAAGTGTGCAGCATTTGTTAACCTGTCTACCACCACCCAAATGGAATCATAGTGTCGACAAGTAAAAGGTAGGCCTGTAATAAAATCCATATTAATCTCTTCCCACTTCTAAGAGGGAATGCTATTATCCTAAAGTATACCTCCTGTCCTTTGGTGCTCGACCTTCACTTGTTGACAGTTTGGACACTTGGCTACGAACTTCGCGATATCCTTCTTCATACCATCCCACCAATAGATTTCCCTCAAGTCCCGATACATCTTCGTGGATCCCAGATGGATGGAATATCTAGTACCATGTGCCTCATGCAATATCTAGACTCTCAAATTATCAATGTCCGGAACACATAGTCGACCCTGGTATCGAAGGACACCATCTCTCCCTTGGGAGAAAACCTCCACCTTTTGACTCCGCACTGCTTCCTTCAGCCTTCTGAAAATTGGATCCTCATGTTTATTAGATTTGACATCAACTACAAGGAAGATTCTGACCCATTCTGCACAACAATGCTGCCATCGGTCGATTTGATCAATCTAACCCCCAACTTTGCAAGTCGGTGGATCTCTCTCACCAACTCCTTCCTTACCTCATCCACGTGGGACACACTTTCCATAGAGAGCCTACTATGTGCATCCACACCCACATTAGCCTTGGCCGGGTGGTAAAGGACGCTCATATCATAGTCCTTTACACGCCAACGTGAACTCCATACAAGTAATGCCACCATATCTTCAGTGCAAACACCACCGCGGCAAACTCAAGATAATGGGTTAAGTAATTCTTTTCATGAACCTTTAACTGTCAAAAGATGTATGCTATCACCGTCCCTCGTTGCATCAACACACATCCCAGTCCGACTTTCGAAGCATAACAATACACAACAAAGCCATCATTACCCTCAAGTAAAGTCAACACTTGTGCTGAAGTGAGTCGGGTCTTCAATTCCTGGAAGCTTTTCTCACAATCCTCTGACCATTGGATCTGTTCAGTCTGTTTTGCAAATACACGCAAGTGCACGTGGTCGAACAAGTAGTAAAAAGGCTAAAGTAAGCCAAGTATCGATCCCACAGGGACTGAACCAAGGTAATAAATGAATTAAGTATTAATGAACTCTAACTCTAAAAAAGCAGACAACAATTTTAAAGAGGATTTTGAGAGTTTGTTTCCTAAGTTATACTAATATAAGACAAAATGATAAAATGAGAATGAACTATAGTAATGAGCAAGCTGAGGCCAAAACGAACATGCAGGGAAGTAATTTATCAATACAATTCGGTTAATCTTTCCTTCGGTTGCTAGTCAAGAATTATTGCCTATGGAGAGAAACTTTCGTATACTACCCAACTTAAGAATCATGAACCTTCAACCTACATTTCTGTGATAAAAGAATTTCATGTTCTAGCCATACGAAACTGATTCCTTAATTGACTAATACGACTTTCAGATATATTTCTATTCTAAAGGTAAATCAATTGTCAATTTTCCCAAACTAAGAAGAGATCATATCCTACCAATTCACAACTTTCCAATTTCTTTCCTTTTCAAGATAAAATTGGATTTTTTAGATATACATTGACATTAGTCAGACATTAATGTAGTAAGAACAAGAATTGATAGAACAACCATGGAAGAAAAGATGAAAACCAAAATGATCAACAATCACATTCCACTACAAATGTTCTTAACCTCAGCAAGAAGTGAATTTAGCCACTTATTTGTGGATTAAACATCAATAAATGAGTTTAAATCATACAGACAATTGAAATAAAGGAGAAAGAAGTAGAGAAGAACCCTAAGATTTTCGTCCCCTCAACTGCCTGTAACCCACATTCTTGCTCAATTAAGTCAGTATAATTAAAATTAAACCTAAGTGTGCTATTTATACTAGAGGGAATTTTTCCCGGAATAACAAGCAACGTGTCACGGAGTGCATCACAGAGCACTGCCTCCGTGACATGGAGCAAACGCGGACCCTCACTGGAAATTTATGTTCCAGGTAAATATCAGTAATGTGCCGCGGCATGTAACGCGGGGCTTGGCCAACGTGCCATGGCGCCATCGCGAACCCTTACTGGAATTTGACAAAATAAATCATCCGAGGCAGACTACCTCCGTGATGGCAGCGTGACACGACTCCATCGCGGAGCCCCTTTATTTGCTACTTTTCCTTGACCTTTTCCACTGCTTGCTTCCGAGTCCATTCCCGATTTTCACCAACATGCAACTTAGCTTCCTAAAATTACAATTTTCCTGCAAAACAACACTAATCATGTTGGTTAGTATAAATTCACATTTTAACTAAAAATTACATGAGAATGTGCAAATAACGATAGATAAACAAGACGAAATAGAGCATTTGAGCATCACTTGGGCATATAATTCTGCCCAAGATCACTTACCCCACACTTAAAACTTTGTTCGCCCTGGAACAGTACTCTTACATCTCATGCAATTGACACCCACGTATAGCTACTTTGGCTCGACAATTCAAGCTACGGTTATACCGATTATTTAATATAGCAAATCATCAAGAAAACATGCATAGTCCCATCAATACCATGACATTCACCACATCAAGACCTCCTATACCAAAGAATCGACTCTCGATCTCGGAAAACTCGTGCAAATCAATTGATCAAGACATCCGACACTAAATTCAATCTCTCGTCAAGCATGTGCCCTCACAACACAAGATAATTTCCCCTTTTTCAATCATATGATTTCCAAAGCATTACATGTAGGGGCATACGAACTCGATTTCGCTCTCTCTCCCAAAGAATTCACATGCATCATGTCATGAACCATAAGCTTGCCTCTAGTATATTACTCCACTAATATAGGGACGCGTGATGTAAGATCACGTAGGACTTAACGGGTTGTAATGTAAGCTAAGGAACTAGTAAATACTGGGATAACCAATAATATCAACTAGCCTCCTTAAGCGCTTTTCAATGCATCCAACCATAATTATGGGCATTGTTTCTTCCTTCATCCTCCCATTCTTGAAGTCTTTCTTTATTTTTGTTCCCATTTCTTTAAGCACACTCGACTTAATAGAAAGATTAGTTATACATCTTCATTTTATTTAAATTCGGCAAGTGCACCCTTGACCTTATCTTTACTTTCACCACTTCCGCTTTTCCTTTCTTTTCACACTTTTCACTCCTTGACACTGTGGGAAAATTATTTTTCTTGAGCGCTTAAGAGTTTTGGATCAAATTCACGGCTAATGAAAAAAAGGGATTAAGCTCGGTTTCTACTTCTTCAACGAAAGAAAAAAAATAGGCTCAAGGCTCAATGAGGCTAACTAGGATGTACATTCAAGGTAGGTATGATAATGGAAAAACTTTCGGTTAAATCAAAGAAATGCCTACATCCTTTCCTACACTACACATCCTTCATTTCGTTTCGTACACACACCAGGCAAGTTCTAGTCACTTCACAATAGCATGGAAGAATCGAAACCTCACCTCACACTCATTGCACATGCTCAACTCAAGACTTATTCACAGACTCTTCAACCAGCTAATTATAAGAATTCAATATTGATCCTCAATCACACCGAATCGAACACTATGGCCTAGGTATCTCAACATGTTTCACATTTGCATGCTTTCATACGAATCATCTTTGCATCTCAATATCATGTACAACACGCAACAAGAATTCCGAACCATGAAGTAACGACACGTTTGGGAACCAAACAAAAGAAAGGAAATAAAAGAAAAGAAAATAAAAGAAAGAAAAAAAACTACTCGTATCGACTACATTTCCCTTAAGACAGTCGTCATCCATCCATCATAGGGAACGATTACTATTTACGACTTCGGTTCAATGGGACTATTCTCGGTAAAAGCACCAAAAACAAAGGCCGAGAAACCTAATCATAAAAAAATTCAACAAAATTTTTAAAAATATCGATAATTACAATAGAAAACAAAAATATTTACGCAACCAGCTAACAACAACTCAACACAGCACAGAACAACTTAACATTCATTACAACACCGAATTACAATCAAAACATACACACAAAATCACAGGGTCACAATTTTTTCACAAGCACAACAACACAGGACATAAAAAAACAAAAACCACAACGAAACATACAGCACCTAACTACTCCCACCCCACACATAAACCGAACACTGTCCCCAGTGTTCACAAAATTCAACATAGCACAAAAGTAGGTGGTGAAACTCCCTGATCAATCGAAGTATTCAACTTCTTCATCAAGTGTCGTTGCCTCGTCCCCCATATCTGAATCGCCCTCGCTGTCCTCGTCTGACTCAACATCTGAGTCATCGCGGCGTGTCTCTTCATCAGTGGGGACATCATCATCTACAGGCTCCACAAAAGCTGGCCCCACTCGGCATAGAGCCCGGGCATTTGCGCCAAAGGGGTAATCTAGCTCGAGCTTCCATAGCTCATCTTCTGTTGCAGGCCTCCCGCCTATGCACAACTGCAGCATCTGCATCCCCTACATGCGGGCCATATACTGATCATCCTGAGCATGGCGCTCGGCTAGTGTGAGAACTGGCCCCTGAGTGGTGTCGGGTGCCTTGGTTTTGGTGATGTCCAAGGCACACCTATCTATTTACGGAATGTAGTCCAGGGCCTCTTCCTCGATATCCAGGCCTCTCAGAAACATGGTGAGCAAACCACCAAACCCATACCTGTGCCCTTGATGCAAACGGGCCCTCTTCATGGCGGAGATTATCACCTCCCCAACATTTATCTCAAGCCCTTTCATTAGGGCATAAACCAAGCAGACTCGATCCCGGGTGACATCTGTCATGTGCACCCCCGGGATCAAGCAGGAACACACAATTTTGAGCCAAATCCTGGCTTCCCTATTCATTTGAGAGTACGGTAGTGTCTGATGGTAGCCCCTCTCCTTGTGCCTGCTCTACCGTGTAGTCGAACGGGCTCCACACAGAGTGTGTCTGATATCCGCATAGGGTGGAGTTATATTCAGCTTTCGAAGTACATGGGCGTATGTGTCCCGCGCCCCCAATATGGTATTAAGTTGATGGGGCTCAAAGGTGACAACCTGCCCCCTTATCTTGACGGTGTGACTGCGGAGGGTCGGGTTCCAGTTTGCGTAGAACTCCTGAATCAAATGGAGATTGCACTCCTTGGGCTCTTCGAAGATGAAGTTCCGCCCGGCAGCGTCAATCTGGTGTACGATTCTGGGGAATTCCTGTGTAAGTGGCTCCCTTGCAATGTGCTCCTTAGGGAAGTATTTGGTCTCTTTGTGGTTTGCATACCATTTCTTCCCTTCGTCAGTCACCCATCGGGTTCCGTATTGACGGCGTTTTCTGCGCGGAACCACTGGTGCTGCTATAACTGTTGTTCCCAGTCTAATCCTTTTTCTCCCGACGCTTGATGTAGATGCGCCCTTTCCTTTGTCTTGCCTGCTTGACATCGTTCCTGTCAAATCAAACAAACAGTCCCAATGTTATTCATGTCAAAAATTAACTTCGACTAAGGTTGGGTTGAGTTAGGCCACCCCACACTTAGTCTTTAGCCACAATGAAAACAATTCGGCAAGACAATCATTCTTTTCCAATTTTTATCAATCAACATGCCTCGTGCATTTAGATATGTCGATGGAATAATTACTAAGTACTACTCAAACTTCGTACAACTAATCACAATATCACCATCGATTCCATTACATCACATAGCACTTAGCCAAAATTTTCCTCAACAACCACAACCTATGCAATTCACCAATTTCCTTTTCCCAAAAATTCCCTTGTTTATTTAGCATATTCATCTATATTCACAACATCATTTACATCACCCAACATGCACAACCCAATTATTTTCATATTTTCAACCAAATTTAGTTTCTTCCTATTCAAATTCCAACCCTAGCTACCAATTTCGGAAAAATTCAATCAAACATGCATTCATCGAGTTCATATACTCAAAACGATACTACGAACATCAATCAATCATAATTTAAATGAATTCAAGCTTAATTTACACTTAGGGCAAGCTTTACTCACCTCACATGCTCAAAAATTGAAAATTTCGGCAAAAATTAAGGTTAAGTTCAAGAACATACCTTTAATTCGATGAACTCGAAGAGCAGTTGAAGAAACTTCGATCCTAGGTCCGTGTCACGTTGGGGGAGGGGGATTTTAGGGGGTTTGTTGCGGAGGGGAGTGAGAAATGGGAAAAATGAGGGGTTTTCGGGGTTAAAAAGAGGTTTTCTCATGCGGGTCACCCGGCGACCCGGTGTGACCCGACGCGTATAACACCTCAACGTGTCACAAAGGGTAACGCGGAGCACCCCCTCCGTGACATGAAGCCATCGCGTAGGTGTTCTAGAATTTGTGAAAATTCCAGAATACCTTCAACGTGTCACAGAAGGTAATGTGGAGGCCCTCCTCCGTGACGCGGAGGCATCGCGCAGGCTCACTGTCTTGCCACTTTTTAATTTTTTCTCACCTCATTTTTTTTCGTTTGTGATCCTTTGCATTTTTTCCCTCTGTTCCACCTGAAAATCATCTTACAATAAGAAATTGGTTAGAATTCGTAGGTTTCAAACATGAACACAATTTTTGTTTTTATTTTTATTTTTTTTGTTTTTATTTTTATTTTCTTTTTTTTTAACTAATTCTACTCATCTATTACAACAATTTCATGGATTGCCTCCCGTGCAGCGCCTGGTTTACCGTCGTAGCTCGACATCATTAAATCTAAATCATCCTCTAGAGTGAAAGACGTCTTCTTTCAAATAACGTCCTCACCCCAGTAATGCTTACACCACTGCCCATTAGTTAAGAACGTGGCACTTCGATCTTCTTGCCACAACTCCAGTTTTGGGGTGTCCTCAATTGGTGGTTTACCCACTACATCTCGAGAATCAACAATCTGAATAATATCTGCTTGATTTAGCACGTTGATTTCTGAAAGCTCCTCATATATGTCCGGAAGCTTTGTGGCCATAAATACATCGAATACCTCCACTTTGTCATGCGCCCGAATCGTTAGCTTCCCTGCAGCTACATAAATGTAAACTTTCGCAGTTGCCAAGAAAGGACGTCCCAAAATAAATGGGACTTCCGCATCCGGCTCAAAATCCAGCACAACAAAATCTACCGGGAAGATAAGGGAGCCCACTTGCACCAGCACGTCCTCCACAATGTCATCTGGTCTGGCCAAAGAACGATCCGCTAACTGCAAGATCACTGTCATTGGTCTAGGACTGCCCAGCCCCAACTTCTTGAACACCGATGTCGGCATCAAGTTAATGCTCTCTCCCAAATCGCATAGTTGATCACGGGCAAAAATATATGCCCGAGATACGCTTTACGATTTAAATTAGTCTTGTTTATCTAAGATTATTGTATACATTTTCATGTAATTTTCAATAAAGTAAAGATATGTGCTAACCAACATGATTAGCCTTTGTTTTGTAGGTTTTGATGACTTTTGAGTAACTAATCCATGAGTTGGTGAAGTAGAGGCTTGAAAACAGAATTAACACGCGAACGTCGGCAAAGAGGAGGCACAAAACAGCCCACCGGCGCATCGACAAGGTGCCACGGCAGGCAGGCCACTCACAACAGCCCACCTGCGCGTTGGCAACGTGCCACGGCAGGTGGCCTCCGCGACCAAGGGCTGCCAACGCGCTGCCCAAGCAGCGTGACACGCTGCCAATGCGGCAGGGTGCTGCCCGGGCCGATTTCGGGTGATTTCCAGAGGGCCTCCGCGTCCGTAGCGTGTCACGGAGGCCGTGCTCCGCGATGCACTCCGTGACACGTTGCTCGTTATTCCGGGAAAGAGTCCTACTACTATAAATAGCACACTTAGGTTTATTTTTCATAATTCAGACTTGGTGGAGCAAGGACGTGGGTTAGAAGCAGTTGAGGGACGAAAAATCTAAGGGATTTCTTCTCTTCCTTTCTTGTTTCAATCAATTGTATGCATGATTTACATTTGTTTTAGGATGATTAATCCACAAATGAGTGGCTAATTCTCTTCCTTGCTGAGGTTTTGAATAATGGTGATGAATTTTGATTGTTAATTATATGGTTTTCTTATTCTTCTTCCATGTTGTTCTGTTAATTCTTGTTTCTACTGCATTAGTGTGTGGCCGACATTAATGTACATCTAAAAAGTCCAATTTCACTCGAGAGAGCAAGAAATTGGAAAGTTGTGAATTAATACGGTATTGTTCTTAGCTTGATTTGGGAAAATTGGGTTTTGATGTGCTTTCCTGATAGAAATACACTTGAAAGTCGTATTAGTCAATTTAGGAACCGGAAATGTAGTGCTAGGTCATAAATTGCATTTGATCACAGAAATGTAGACGAATGGTTTATGATTCTAAAGTGAAATTAAATACGAGAGTTTTAATTTCTAGGCTAATGTTCTTGGCTAGCAACATGAAAAAAAGATTAACCAAATTGTGATTATCGTCAAATTCATTGCTTGTTCTTAACCTTGGCATGCTCATATCCATAGTTTCAATTCACAGTAAATAATTGTTAATAGTTTTAGTATATATAATTTATAAACAAAAACTTATTTAACTGTTGGTTACGTTGTTGTTAGCATAATTAGAAGTAAGATAAGAATATAGTGTACTTAGGCAATTTTACTTATCCAGAGTCTCCTTGGATCGATACTTGGCTTACTTAGCCACTTTATTACTTGTTTGACCACGTGCACTTGCGTGTCGGTTTTTAACCCATATAGCAAACCACCGAACAAGTTTTTGGCGTCGTTGCCGGGGAGACTAGGCAATTGGTGAAATTGTGTTAAGTGTAAATTTACTGTATTTTTATTTTATTTTCTTAAGTGCTGACAACTTGGTCTTAGTGTTTGTTTTAATTCTTTTTTTCATTTTATTTTATTTTATTTTTCTGCTTGTTCGTATACCCTGATTGACATGACATCGTGGAATATAAATGGTTTCAATGGTGGATACTCATATTTTAGTGAATCTTGTGTGAATGGCGGAGGACACCACTCGTGGCAACACTGTAACACGTGCAATATATGTGGTGGTCAAGATGGCCATTGGGATGGCTGTTCGAATGCATATTACCCTCCCCCAAGCCCCTACTATGATCCTTCTGTTGTTTTTTCTGAATATAGGCATGCTGAAAATGAGGACTTGGGACGCCAAGCTCGAATAGAAGACATGCTGAAACAACTCTTGGAGCAATCAGAAGCAATGAAGGAGGCGATGGCAGTATTAAGAATTCCGCAAGAAGAGAATGCAGAGGCTCTAGAAAGGATGAGCATCAAATTCACGGAGATGATCGCTGAAGCTGAAGCTTGTGATAAATTGTAGGTAACAACTTTAGCCGATATTCAAGAGGAAAGACAAGAGGACGACAAGGGTGAATTTTTGGATGAAGCCCAAGAATTAGAATCTCTTGAGTGTCCCCGTGACGGGCTCACACTTATAGAAAATCCATTTACGGAAGAAGAGATAGAGTACCCCCCATTTGACATTAATGAAGAGATAGATGTTGATGCTGAGAAGGAGTATACAAGTAAGGAGGTCAAGCAAAATGCAGTTTTAGAGTTGAGGTGTATTGGACCACACTCTATGCATTTTTCAACATTAAGTTTGGTTGACAACATAGAAGTAGAGTCTTCCAAGCTTATAGAGAAATGTCTAGAGGAGGACCAAGCACCATATATTTTGAAATTTGCCAACGCGGAGAGACAAAATGACTTCGCTTACTTGAGGGCCAATAAAGTAAAAAGGCAACATCTACTGTTTGGTCCTTACAATTTTTCACCACCACCCCTGGAGCATAAGAGGAAATTAGAGAAGAAATTAGGGGTGAGATTCATATCCTCAAGGTGGAGGAAAAAGTGGTGAAACTTGTTACGTCATGCCGCGACGTAAAATTAGGCGCTGCTTGGGAGGCAACCCAAGGGTACCACAGGTACATTTTAATTTCTTGTAATTGAGTTAATTTTTGTTTATTTTCATCTTGTGTTATTTTGGTGGAAAGTTAAGCGCAGATGGAGGGGAAGTCTGAGTACCCGTGGAGGAGGAAGCTAAAAAGCATGGAAGAGAAAAAGTGTGGGGTCGAACACCCACTTGTGCATAGTTGAAGAAAGGCATGTTGTTGGCTAGGCCTAAAGGCCTCAGGGAGTATTTCTCACCCTTTTTAAATTTTAATTTGATGCTATGAGGACATAGCATGATTTAAGTGTGGGGTGAGGGAAATTTCAAGGGAAATTTCAAAAATTTCTGTTGTGCTTAACGATTTTTGGTGAATGTAATGCTTGTGAGAAATTTGAAAAATTTGAAATTTTTTTTTTGTAATTAAGCATGACTTCATCACCCGTTGGTTTTTCTTTTCGGTTCTTTTCCGACGGGGGGTATTTGAACCGAAGAATAAATTTTTCTTTTTCTTTCCTTGGTCTGTATATAAAGTTTTTAGTCATAGCTAGGGACTGTTTCCGACGATGGATGGATGACGGCTGTCTTGAGGAAAATTAGTCGATAGGTTTTGGGTTTTGGAAACCATAACTAATTGGTGCTTGAGGTTCTTGTTATGGGCTATAAATGGTTGTAAGATGCAAGTATGTTCAGTGTTGAAGCATGCAAGTGTACAACTTTGTTTGAGACACTTAGGCTCTTGAATTTGACTCAATATGTTTGAAGCTTAATTCCGAATTCTTGTGATTAGCTGAGTAAGAGTCTACTGATTGTGTCTTGATTTGAGCATGTGCCATGAGTGTAAGGTTTTTGAGTATTCTGTGCTATTGTGGAATGTCTAGAACTTGCCTGGTGTGTATATAAAACGAAATGAGGGATGTGAATTGTAGGAGATGATTTAGGCATTTCTTTGAATGAACCAAACTTTTATACCTCATTATACCTACCTTGAAAAATTAATCCTAGTTAACCCCATTGAGCTTTGAGCCTATTCTTTGACAGCTGCAACATAAGCTCAATCCTTTTTCTTTCGTTAGCCTTGAAATTGAACCAAAACTCCTAAGCGCTTAAAGGAAAAATCCGAAAGAGTAAAGGAGTGAGAAGAATGAAAAAGAAGGGAAAGTAGCAATTTTAAAAGTTGAGAAAGGGTGAGGGTGCACTTGTTTGAATACGGGTGAGTATTAGTAGGGAGTAAGAAAATAAATAAATGAAAAGTTATGTATAGAACTCCTTACTAATAAGCTAAAAGTGCCAAAAGAAATGGGGGAACAAAAGAGGAAAAAGAAAGATGAAAAGAGAAAAAGGTGAAGTGAGGGAAGGGAAGTTTGTAATGAAGGCGTGATGTATTATAAGCGCTTAGGAAAGATAGTCACTATTACTGATCATAATAGTACCTACCCGCACCTGAGTTACATTACAACCTAAAAAGTCCTACTTGATCTTACATTCATACATCCTTAAATTAGTGGAATAAAACACTAAGGGCAAGCTTATGGGTCATTACATGATGCATGTGAATTCTTTGTGAGAGTGAGTGTAATTCTATGCATGTACCCGCACATGTTGTGATATAAAAATTGTTTTTGCATGTGAAAATGGGTAACTTTCTTTCTGTGAGGGGCACATGTTGAATGAAGGATATAAATCATGTGGGATTTCTTAGTCAGTTGATTTGCATGAGTTTGCTAAAATTGAGAGTCGATTCTTGAGGTTAAGAAGTCTTAACAAAGTTGTATTTCATTTCAATGATCAAATCAGGCATGCTCTATTTTTAGCTTGTATCTTACGTAATCATTATAGCCGTAACTTGAATTCTCTTGCTAAATTACTTATGTGGGAGTCTCCATTTGCATGATATGTAAAAGGTTGTTCGAGGACGAACAAGGCTTTAAGTGTGGGGTTGTGATCACGGGAAAAAATATATGCCCGAGATACGCTTTACGACTTAAATTAGTCTTGTTTATCTAAGATTATTGTATAAATTTTCATGTAATTTTAGATAAAGTAAAGATATGTGCTAACCAACATGATTAGCCTTTGTTTTGTAGGTTTTGATGACTTTTGAGTAACTAATCCATGAGTTGGTGAAGTAGAGGCTTGAAAACGGAATTAACACGCGAACGTTGGCAAAGAGGAGGCACAAAACAGCCCACCGGCGCATCGACAAGGTGCCACGGCAGGCAGGCCACTCACAACAGCCCACCTGCGCGTTGGCAACGTGCCACGGCAGGTGGCCTCCATGACCAAGGGCTGCCAACGCGCTGCCCAAGCAGCGTGACACGCTGCCAACGCGGCAGGGTGCTGCCCGGGCCGATTTCGGGTGATTTCCAGAGGGCCTCCGCGTCCGTAGCATGTCACGGAGGCCGTGCTCCGCGATGCACTCCGTGACACGTTGCTTGTTATTCCGGGAAAGAGTCCTACTACTATAAATAGCACACTTAGGTTTATTTTTCATAATTCAGACTTGGTGGAGCAAGGACGTGGGTTAGAAGCAGTTGAGGGACGAAAAAGCTAAGGGATTTCTTCTCTTCCTTTCTTCTTTCAATCAATTGTATGTATGATTTACACTTGTTTTAGGATGATTAATCCACAAATGAGTGGCTAATTCTCTTCCTTGCTGAGGTTTTGAATAATGGTGATGAATTTTGATTGTTAATTATATGGTTTTCTTCTTCTTCTTCCATGTTGTTCTGTTAATTCTTGTTTCTACGGCATTAGTGTGTGGCCGACATTAATGTACATCTAAAAAGTCCAATTTCACTCGAGAGAGCAAGAAATTGGAAAGTTGTGAATTAATATGGTATTGTTCTTAACTTGATTTTGGAAAATTGGGTTTTGATGTGCTTTCCTGATAGAAATATACTTGAAAGCCGTATTAGTCAATTTAGGAACCGGAATTGTAGTGCTAGGTCATAAATTGCATTTGATCACAGAAATGTAGACGAATGGTTTACGATTCTAAAGTGAAATTAAATATGAGAGTTTTAATTTCTAGGCTAATGTTCTTGGCTAGCAACATGAAGAAAAGATTAACCAAATTGTGATTATTGTCAAATTCATTGCTTGTTCTTAACCTTGGCATGCTCATATCCATAGTTTCAATTCACAGTAAATAATTGTTAATAGTTTTAGTATATATAATTTATAAACAAAAACTTATTTAACTGTTGGTTACGCTGTTGTTAGCATAATTAGAAGTAAGATAAGAATATAGTGTACTTAGGCAATTTTACTTATCCAGAGTCTCCTTGGATCGATAATTGGCTTACTTAGCCACTTTATTACTTGTTTGACCACGTGCACTTGCGTGTCGGTTTTTAACCCATATAGTAAACCACCGAACAATAGTCCACGAGCTCGGATACTTTGCCCAATTGTGATTTGAATTGTGAAGCTCCCAGGGTCCTTGAGCTTTGTTGGCAACCTGTTCTGTATCCGGGAAGTGCACTTCTCCGTAAGCGCCACTGTAGCGTACTCCGTCAATTTGCTTTTGTTAGCTACGATGTCCTTGATATACTTTGCATACTTCGGCACTCCCTGCAAAACATCAACAAGAGGTAAATTAATGTGTACCTGTTTAAGCACCTCCATGAACTTTTTGAAACACGCTTCCTCTTTTTGTTTCTTTAATCTTTAAGGGAAGGGGATGGGTGGTCTTTCTACTTCAGCTTCCTTCTCCTCCCCCCTCTCATCATTTTGTTCCCTTTCTTTCTCTACTGCTCCTAACTGCTGAGGTGGTCTTTTTGGTTCCACCTCCTTGAGTTGTAAACCACTCCTTGTGGTCACTGCATTTACTTGCTTGGGATTCGGGTCAGTGTCACTCGGTAGTCCTCCTCTTGGCCTGGTGTTTTGAGCTCCAACTAGTTGCCCAAACTGGTACTCCAACTCCTTTGTAGCTAACTGGTTGTTCTTTACATCTGCTGCCAATTTTACATAGTCAGCCTGCAATTGAGCTTGGTTAGCTATCATTGCTTTAAACATTTCCTCAATGCTGGGTGGTGGTGGTGGAGGAGGTGCATTGTTGCTTCTGTAATGAGTCTGATAGTTCTGCTGCCCTCCTTGATTTCTCTACGCACCCTGATTCGAACTCTGCCCTTGATGGCCGTTACTAGCCCAGGAGAAATTTGGATGATTCCTCCAATTAGAGTTGTAGTTGTTGCCATACTGTTGGTGATTATTTCTCTATACATTACCAACAAAGTTCACTGAATCTGGATTTGCACCACAACACTCAACTGAGTGTTCATTACTACCGCATACTTCACACCAAATCTGCTGCACTACATTAACTGAGGCTTGAGATTGATTCAATCTTATATTGCTGAAGTGGGTGTTGAGTTGATTTTGCAACGCAACTATCTGTGCAGTGATAGCTGTAAAACCATCCACTTCCAAGACTCCTGCCGCTTTCCTTGTTCCTCCTCTAGAAGAGTCCGCATTCCACTCTGGATTTCCCTGCAAAATACGATTTAACAAAGTATACAGCTCCTCATAAGTCTTTTCTAATGCTTATCCCCCAGCTGCTGAGTCTAGCAAAATTTTTGTGTGGGGTTCTAAACCCTCTATGAAAGTATGCACCAGCACATCATTGGACTGGTGATGGTGAGGACAATCCCTTAACATGGATTTGAATCTTTCCAAATCTTGATACAGATTCTCCCCCTCTTTGTTTAAAACTTAGAATCTAACTTCTAAGT
Source organism: Datura wrightii (assembly GCA_035772735.1). Taxonomy (NCBI): domain Eukaryota; kingdom Viridiplantae; phylum Streptophyta; class Magnoliopsida; order Solanales; family Solanaceae; genus Datura; species Datura wrightii. The sequence continues at coordinate 51,429,329 of JASDFA010000006.1, read as the reverse complement.
CTTGCTGTTTTCCCGGATGGAAAGAACCGTATCAAAAATTTTCTTGCAAGATCATCCCAAGTGGTGATGGAATTAGGTGGCTCAGCTTTCAACCACCTCTTTGCTTCTCCAAATAGTGAAAATGGGAACAATGTAAGCCTTACGTAATCAGATGATACTCCAGCGGGGATGTAAGTGTCACTTATCTCCAAAAAGTTCTGGAGATGTTGTTGTGGATCCTCATGAGGGAGACCGGTGAATTGCCCGCTTGTGTACAGCAATTGCACCATATTCTGTTTCAGCTCAAACCTCCCTCTTGGCTCGGGTTTGCGAATGCTTGATGTAACATTGTTAGCATGTGGGATTGCCACTTCGCGAACCGGCCTAGTTGCTATTTCCTCAGGCACTAATACTGCCCTTACAAGTGGTGGATTCTGTTGTTGCTCCAGGATTGTTTGTCTGAGCAACTGCAGCTTTTTCTCTAGAGCTTCTCTCCTTTGACGATAAAATTGTCTTTCCGGCTCTAAGTATGAATCCACCAACCCATTTTCTCTTGCCTGTGTTCAACAGAATTCAATATCTGCAAAAGACAGGCTAAGATAAAGTTGTTAGCACTAATAAGAAATCGCAGACTAACACTTAAGAAATTTTTTTTACCAATTGCCAGTCCCCAGCAACGGCGCCAAAAACTTGTTCGGTCTGTTTTGCAACTACACGCAAGTGCACGTGGTCGAACAAGTAGTAAAATAGCTAAAGTAAGCCAAGTATCGATCCCACAGGGACTGAACCAAGGTAATAATCGAATTAAGTATTAATGAACTCTAACTCTAAAAATGCAGACAACAATTTTAAATAGGATTTTGAGAGTTTGTTTCCTAAGTTATACTAATCTAAGAAAAAATGATAAAATGAGACTGAACTATAGTAATGAGCAAGCTGAGGCCAAAACGAACATGCAGGGAAGTAATTTATCAATACAATTCGGTTAATCTTTCCTTCGGTTGCTAGTCAAGAATTATTGCCTATGGAGAGAAACTTTCGTATACTACCCAACTTAAGAATCATGAACCTTCAACCTACATTTCTGTGATAAAAGAATTTCATGTTCTAGCCATACGAAACTGATTCCTTAATTGACTAATACGACTTTCAGAAGCATAACAATACACAACAAAGCCATCATTACCCTCAATTAAAGTCAACACTTGTGCTGAAGTGAGTCGGGTCTTCAATTCCTGGAAGCTTTTCTCACAATCCTCTGACCATTGGATCTGTTCAGTCTGTTTTGCAAATACACGCAAGTGCACGTGGTCGAACAAGTAGTAAAATGGCTAAAGTAAGCCAAGTATCGATCCCACAGGGACTGAACCAAGGTAATAAATGAATTAAGTATTAATGAACTCTAACTCTAAAAAAGCAGACAACAATTTTAAAGAGGATTTTGAGAGTTTGTTTCCTAAGTTATACTAATATAAGACAAAATGATAAAATGAGAATGAACTATAGTAATGAGCAAGCTGAGGCCAAAACGAACATGCAGGGAAGTAATTTATCAATACAATTCGGTTAATCTTTCCTTCGGTTGCTAGTCAAGAATTATTGCCTATGGAGAGAAACTTTCGTATTCTACCCAACTTAAGAATCATGAGCATTCAACCTACATTTCTGTGATAAAAGAATTTCATGTTCTAGCCATACTGTTATACCCCGTATGATTCCCGGCACCTAGATGACCTATTCGCACATTGGTTAAGCATATTTGAAGGCCATACGTGCTAGAGAAAGGCCCGGGAAAAAGATCGGACGAGAAACCTGTCGAACCATCGCGGAAGGAGCCGAGACAGAGCCCCTCCGCGATGGCAGCATGTCACGGAGGTGAAGCCTCCGCGTTGGCTCCGTGACACGTTGGCCTTGTCCAGGCCCAAGTATATAAAGCCCCACTTCGGTTTTAAATCATATAAACTTATAAATTTCCAGTGAAACAGAGAGGAAACATCAGAGAAGAGAAAAGAACGAAGGGGGTAATATAATTTTCATCCGATTACGCTGCTAAACGTTGTCCAAACTCAAATTAACCCCAGATACTGAGGTATTTAGCAGTAGAGAGCATTCCTACGGATTTAGTTTCGTGAAATACGGCCGACGAATCGTCGAGCTACCGAGCTAAGGTAAGTAGAATTGCTCCAAACTAGTGTCTATGTGTTCCTAGCTGTGAAGTGAATATTTCTCCCTTCTGGACCTCTGAAAAATAGCGAGTTTTCGACCGTCTTTCGATAAGCCTAAGTTTAGGCTATAAATTATATCGAAAGCGACGTTGTTCTTTAAAATAAAGCTATATTTGGTATTTATTGACATATTTATAAATGCAGTTGGGAGAAATAGTTGAAGTGTTGGCCAAGACTCGTCCGATAGACGGATAGTTCGAGGACAAGGTATGTAAAGCTAGTTTCCTCGGCAAGTTAGTAATCTCGGTATAGTAAAGTATTATAAAGGCCAGTAGAATGTTCAGAAATCATGTGTTGTGTTTATTACGAATGTTGGTACGATATTAGAAGCATCAGGTTATAATTAGCACGAAACTTGTTAGCACGATATAGATTCTAATACAAGTGTTAGGAACTGCACAGCATGCTCAGTATATGATGTAGTACAAAATGTCAGGATATTATCGTATTCAGTTGAAACCCAGTAAAGCAATGTAATATCCGTAAGACATCTCAGAAGTAGAATGATAGGTTAAAATGAAGTTTAGAAAGCATATTAGAAATAGCAAATCATGTTACTATAGAAACTCAGCATACACCATGGTTTTCAGCAGAAAGACTATATCTTATCCAGCATTAGACTCAGTACGGTATGGCAGAAGATTATATATTATATATGCATACTATTGTCAGTCTCAGCATGTGTTAAGTATGTACATATTACTATTACTAGCTCAACATATAGTATGTACAAGTACTTTACTACTATTAGCTTCAGTATATGGGATATTGCAGATAGTATTACCAGTTGAGACCGTTGTATTGTTTTGGGGTTGGATTACCTAGCATCCATGACCACCCCAGGGTTAATAACTGTATCGACTCGTCCGCCAGAGGATGAAGATACATCGCTCTACGGAGTGGCATGCCGTCCCACAGGGGACGAAGATGGGATGCCGGATTTCCCCATATTATGCCTTGATCGGCCCTTACACACCCGTGTTGAGCGGATACGCCCGGGTGTTGATTCAGGAGTCCTCCGGACTCAGACGCAGTTATAGTCAGGGGCTCAGCGAGCCCAAGTGCATACCCAGGGGATCGGTAAGATGCTTACAGCGATTATAGGAGATGGGATGACTAGGGTAGGGGTATAGATTCTGTGCTGGTTGTACCTCCCGGCTTATGGGGGCCGGGTAAGGTTTGTGTGTGCTATATTATGTTATGTTATGTTATGCCATGTTACATTAGACACGAGTAGTTTGACAGTAGAATGATACGTCTCCAGGTATGACTCCTACTCCTTCCAGTATAATTAAGAGAAGGTATGATTTGCATTATCAGACAGTTAATCTATTCCCTCCTACTTCAGTTTCATCAGTTGTATTGTTGTTTTCAGATATATCCTTCAGTTATTGCTTCACATACTCAGTACCAGTGGTACTGACGCCCGGTGGGGCTCTGGATTACTTGCCTGCAGGTACTCATAGAAGAGCAGGCGATACCTCGTGATTCCTGTCAGCGATTGAGTATTCAGCTCCTGTCATCCGGAGATTGAATCCCAGAGGTGTATTTCGTTTTCTTTTGTTGTACAGTACGGGTAGGTCGGGGTCCTGTCCCGATCATTTCTATTGCTATTCCTAGAGGCTTGCAGTCTGTATATATTTCCCTGTTCTCAGTTGAGCCGGTCGTGTGAGACCGTGCAGTCGTATAGCTGTTAGTACTTTTATCTCTTTTATGCTGGCCGTGTGAGGCCATAGTTTGACAGTAGTGGTGACCTTGCCGGTCACGTAGCTTTCCAGTATTTCATTGTCAAGTTACAGATAACTAGACAGCATGGTGGCCTTGTCGGCCCGCATAGGTTTTCCTATATTGAATATGTTCTGGTTAGCTGTCATGACAGGTATAGGAGGCTGTAGGCCAATGGGCCGGGGGCTGTGTTTACAGCCGTTATATAGCCCTTTGTTTCCAGAAATATGGGTTAGAGCCAGCCAGGCACCATATGTGCCCAGTCTCAGCAGTCTAGCAGTTCAGGTCCTAGTAGGGCACCAGGTGCCAGTCATACCCCCCAAGACGGGGTGTGACAAACTTGGTATCAGAGCAGGTCGTATCCTAGGGAGTCTGCAAGCCGTGCTAAGTAGAGTCCTGCCCATGGATGTGTTGTGCACCACATACTATGGGTAGGGGGCTGCAAGGCATGATAGGATGGTTGTCTTTTATTCTTATTCAGTCGTGCTGTAGAGTGGTACAATATAGGGTTGAGTCCCTAAAAGCTTACTATATTCTTTGGTTACAGATAATGTCAGACCAGCGACATCCTATCACAGGTTGGAGCTTAGATATTGCAGCAGGGGAAGGCACCAGCAGGATGCCTCACCCTCGTTTAGAACCAGCCCGGTCAGAGGGCACTACAGAGGCATCGTCCCAGCCTTCTCAGTAGTCTCCACCACATCAGGAGCTACTAGGGGCGACACTACCTCCAGCAGTCCCTATACCGACACCTTCCGACCAGGAGGTTAGGAGTGCGGTAGTTATGTTAGCACAGATGATGGCTGCTCAGCATCAGCCGATGCCGTCTACAGTTGTGGAATCGTCAGGAGGGCCCGGTAGTTTGAGGGTCCGAGAGTTCTTGGCTCTGAATCCCCCACAATTCACAGGTACGGACCGGACAGAGGACCCTCAGGATTTTCTGGATCAAATGCAGAGAATTTTCAGGGTTATGCATGCCACGCCTATAGAATCAGTTGAGCTGGAAACATTTCGGTTACGGGACATCGCCGTATTGTGGTATGAAAGCTGGGAGAGGTCCCGAGGGAGAGATGTTTCCCCTCCGACCTGGTCCAGCTTCTCAGGAGCTTTTCTGGATCATTATTTGCCGCGAGAGATTCGACAGGCCCGGGTAGACCAGTTCCTACATCTGGAGCAGGGGGCCATGAGTGTTCGGAAATACTCCTTGCGGTTTGATTCTTTGTCCCGGTACGCACCGGCCTTTGTTGATACCATGGCATCTAGAGTACACCGCTTTATCATGGGGTTGAATCCAGACTATGTTGAGACTTGTATTACGGCTACACTGCGAGAGGACATGGACATTGCTCGGGTTCAGGCATACGCCCAGAATATTGAGGGCATCAGACAGTGGCATCGGGAGATCAGAAGGGCCAATCAGGAACAGCGTCGCCGAGAAAGGCCAGTTGAGTTACAGAGGGAGGCTCGGGGAGGACCCAGGCCACGATTGTTAGATAGGACGCCCAGGCCCCCACCTCCTCCACAGCCGCAGGGGGGTAGATTCAGCCGCAGGGGGCAGTCAGAGACTGGTAGAGGCTTGCAGATGGTAGATTCACCATTACAGAGGAGGGCGGAGCAGAGTAGGTATACCCTACCACTTTGCCCTGTATGCAGTCGACGCCATCCTGGAGCATGCAGGTATGGTTCCACTGCATGTTATATTTGTGGCCAAGAAGGCCATTTGATGAAATATTGCCCAGCCAGAGGTCGAGAGGACCGGGATAGACAGGATAGGGCATCTACAGGGTCACGAGCCACAGCATCCTCGGCAGGGCGCAGGCCCTCAGTTTCAGCAGGCAGGGGTCGGGGCAGATCAGAGGCCTCCAGTACAGGTGCGGGTCCAAGCCGCACATATGCCTTACCAGGGAGACAAGATTCAGAAGCGTCACCGGATGTTGTGACAGGTATGCTAACTATCTGCTCACACCCTGCTTATGTAATGATTGATCCAGGGTCTACTTTGTCCTACATTACTCCATTTGTGGCACAAAAGTTTAGTATTGCACAAGAATTATTGCAGCAGCCCTTTTTAGTATCCACGCCCGTCGGTGACTCTATTGTGGCTAGCAAAATTTACCGAGGGTGTACAGTAGAGGTTGCTGACCGTCAGACCACAGTAGATCTGGTCGAGTTAGAAATGATAGACTTCGATGCCATAATGGGTATGGATAGCAGGATGCCTCACCCTCGTTTAGAACCAGCCCGGTCAGAGGGCACTACAGAGGCATCGTCCCAGCCTTCTCAGTAGTCTCCACCACATCAGGAGCTACTAGGGGCGACACTACCTCCAGTAGTCCCTATACCGACACCTTCCGACTAGGAGGTTAGGAGTGCGGTAGTTATGTTAGCACAGATGATGGCTGCTCAGCATCAGCCGATGCCGTCTACAGTTGTGGAATCGTCAGGAGGGCCCGGTAGTTTGAGGGTCCGAGAGTTCTTGGCTCTGAATCCCCCACAATTCACAGGTACGGACCGGACAGAGGACCCTCAGGATTTTCTGGATCAAATGCAGAGAATTTTCAGGGTTATGCATGCCACGCCTATAGAATCAGTTGAGTTGGAAACATTTCGGTTACGGGACATCGCCGTATTGTGGTATGAAAGCTGGGAGAGGTCCCGAGGGAGAGATGTTTCCCCTCCGACCTGGTCCAGCTTCTCAGGAGCTTTTCTGGATCATTATTTGCCGCGAGAGATTCGACAGGCCCGGGTAGACCAGTTCCTACATCTGGAGCAGGGGGCCATGAGTGTTCGGAAATACTTCTTGCAGTTTGATTCTTTGGCCCGGTACGCACCGGCCTTTGTTGATACCATGGCATCCAGAGTACACCGCTTTATCATGGGGTTGAATCCAGACTATGTTGAGACTTGTATTACGGCTACACTGCGAGAGGACATGGACATTGCTCGAGTTCAGGCATTCGCCCAGAATATTGAGGGCATCAGACAGTGGCATCGGGAGATCAGAAGGGCCAATAAGGAACAGCGTCGCTGAGAAAGGCCAGTTGAGTTACAGAGGGAGGCTCGGGGAGGACCCAGGCCATGATTGTTAGATAGGACGCCCAGGCCCCCGCCTCCGCCACAGCCGCAGGGGGGTAGATTCAGCCGCAGGGGGCAGTCATAGACTGGTAGAGGCTTGCAGATGGCAGATTCACCATTACAGAGGAGGGCGGAGCAGAGTAGGTATACCCTACCACTTTGCCCTATATGCAGTCGATGCCATCCTGGAGCATGCAGGTATGGTTCCACTGCATGTTATATTTGTGGCCAAGAAGGCCATTTGATGAAATATTGCCCAGCCAGAGGTCGAGAGGACCGGGATAGACAGGATAGGGCATCTACAGGGTCACGAGCAACAGCATCCTCGGCAGGGCGCAGGCCCTCAGTTTCAGCAGGCAGGGGTCGGGGCAGATCAGAGGCCTCCAGTACAGGTGCGGGTCCAAGCCGCACATATGCCTTACCAGGGAGACAAGATTCAGAAGCATCACCGGATGTTGTGACAGGTATGCTAACTATCTGCTCACACCCTGCTTATGTATTGATTGATCCAGGGTCTACTTTGTCCTACATTACTCCATTTGTGGCACAAAAGTTTAGTATTGCACAAGAATTATTGCAGCAGCCCTTTTTAGTATCCACGCCCGTCGGTGACTCTATTGTGGCTAGCAAAATTTACCGAGGGTGTACAGTAGAGGTTGCTGACCGTCAGACCACAGTAGATCTGGTCGAGTTAGAAATGATAGACTTCGATGCCATAATGGGTATGGATTGGCTAGTACCGTGTTTTGCCAACGTTGAATGTTGGACCAAGACGGTCCGATTCCACTTCCCAGGAGAAGCAGTGCGAGAGTGGAAGGGCAGCACCGCTACGCCAAAAGGTAGGTTTATTTCCTACCTTCAGGCGAGAAAGTTGATATCTAAGGGATGTATTTACCATCTGGTCAGAGTTCAGGATGTCCAAGCAGGATCTCCGACACTCCAGTCTATTTCGGTAGTGAATGAATTCCCTGATGTGTTTCCGGATGAGTTACCTGGTATTCCCCTAGAAAGGGAAATAGACTTTGCTATTGACTTGTTACCAGGCACTCAGCCGATACCAATTCCTCCCTATCGTATGGCTCCTGCAGAACTCATAGAATTAAAGGAGCAGTTGAAAGATTTATTGGATAAAGGTTTTATCAGGCCGAGTACTTCACCGTGGGGTGCGCCAGTTCTATTTGTGAGGAAGAAAGATGGCTCGCTCCGAATGTGCATAGATTATCGGCAATTAAACAAAGTTACAGTAAAGAACAAGTACCCGCTTCCCATAATTGATGACTTATTTGATCAGTTGCAGGGAGCCAGATACTTTTCTAAGATTAACTTGCGGTACCGATATCACCAGGTTCGAGTACGTGAGAGAGATATTCCTAAGACAGCGTTCAGAACCCGATATGGACATTTTGAATTTCTAGTCATGTCCTTCGGGTTAACGAATGCCCCGACAGTCTTCATGGACCTAATGAACAGTATTTTCAGACCTTTTCGGGACTTGTTTGTGATAGTATTCATTGATGACATTCTGGTGTATTCTCGCTCTGAAGCAGATCACCGGACTCATTTGCGGACAGTGCTCTAGATCCTCAGGGACCGCCAGTTGTATGCTAAATTTTCTAAGTGTGAATTCTGTCTTAACTCAGTGGCCTTTTTAGGGCATATCGTGTCGGATGCTGGTATACAGGTAGACAAGCAGAAAATAGAAGCAGTTATGTCATGGCCTAGGCCTACCACTCCGATTGAAGTTCGTAGTTTTCTGGTGTTGGCAGGATATTACAGGAGGTTCGTTGAAGGGTTCTCGACCATTGCGGCACCTCTAACCAAATTGACACAGAAAGCAGTAAAGTTTCAGTGGACAGAGGCATGCGAGCAGAGCTTCCAAGAACTGAAAGACAGATTAACCTCCGCCCCAGTGTTAGCGTTGCCGGAGGGGACAGAAGGCTATTCGGTGTACTGCAATGCATCAGGCGTCGGGTTAGGTTGTGTGCTGATGCAGCATGGTAATGTGATTGCATATGCTTCCATACAGCTGAGGAAACACGAAAAGAACTACCCTACCCACGACCTGGAACTAGCCGCAGTGATCCACGCCTTGAACATGTGGAGGCATTACCTGTACGACGTCCATGTTGATATTTACACAGATCACAAGAGCCTACAGTACATCTTCACTCAGAGGGAGTTGAATCTATGGCAACGCCGCTGGTTGGAGCTGTTAAAAGATTATGATGTGAGTATTCTATACCACCCCGGAAAAGCTAATGTAGTGGCAGATGCCCTGAGCCGTAAGTCAATGGGGAGTTTGGCGTATTTGCGACCTGAGAAGGGGGAGTTAGCTAAAGAAATCCATCAGTTAGCAGGTTTGGCCGTTCGAGTAATGGAAACAAAAAATAATAGAGCGGTAATTCAGAATTCTGCTATGTCATCATTAGTTACGGAGGTAAAAGAACGACAGTACGAGGACCCTGACTTGGTCCAGCTCAGAGATAGAGTTCAGAAAGGTAAGGAGTCAGATTTCCAAATGACTGAGGATGATGTGCTACGTTGTAAGGGCCGCCTCTGTGTCTCGAATGTTTCAGGGCTTCGGGGGCAGATCATGCATGAGGTACATTACGCTCGCTATTCCCTTCATCCAGGAGCGACGAAAATGTACCACGACATCAGAGACATCTACTGGTGGCCAGGTATGAAAGCTGAGATAGCTGAATTTGTATCTAGATGTTCTAACTGTCAGCAGGTGAAAGCGGAGCACCAGAAGCCGGGCGGTTTGACGCAAGATATAACGGTGCCTACGTGGAAATGGGAAACAGGGTTACCCCGTACCAGACGCAGAAATGATTCCATTTGGGTAATAGTTGACAGGCTGACAAAATCAGCTCATTTCCTGCCGGTGAAGGCTACCTTCTCGGCTGAGGATTATGCCGAATTATATATCAGAGAAATAGTTAGATTGCATGGAGTGCCGGTATCCATCATTTCAGATAGGGGAGCACAGTTTACAGCTAGATTCTGGCAGTCGTTCCAGAGGGGTTTGGGAACGCAGATCAAGTTGAGCACAGCATTCCACCCCCAGACAGATGGGCAAGCTGAGCGGACTATCCAAATGCTCGAAGATATGCTACGAGCGTGTGTGCTAGATTTTGGGGATAGCTGGGATGAGTATCTTTCGTTGATTGAATTTGCTTATAATAATAGTTATCATTCAGCTATCTAGATGGCGCCCTTTAAAGCATTATATGGGCGAAAATGTAGATCGCCGGTGGGCTGGTTTGAAGTGGGGGAATCAGCATTGGTTGGCCCAGACATTGTTCGGTAGTCAGAGGAAAAGATAAAGATTATCTGAGAATGTTTACTGACTGCTCAGAGCCGCTAGAAGTCTTATGCAGATATGCGGCACAGAAAACTAGAATTTGCGGTAAATGACTGGGTATATCTGAAAGTGTCTCCGATGAAAGGGGTGATGAGATTTGGCAAGAAAGGCAAGCTTAGCCCGAGATTCATTGGGCCATATCAGATTCGATGAAGAATAGGCCGAGTTGCATACGAATTGAACTTGCCTCCGGAGTTAGCATCTGTTCACCCAGTATTCCATATCTCTATGTTAAGGAAGTTCGTAGGGTACCCTTCTACAGTAGTTCCCGTTCAGGATGTCCAGGTCACAGAAGAGTTAGCATATGAAGAGGTTCCAGTAGCTATTTTAGACAGACAGATTCGCAGGTTGAGGACTAAAGATGTTGCGTCTGTCAAAGTATTGTGGCGTAATAGGAACCGTGAGGAAATGACGTGGGAAGCTGAAGAAGATATGAAAGCTAGGTACCCTCACCTATTCTAGGCCTAGTCAGGTGACAGGTATGTCCGTATTATTGCTTATGTAGTATCTTACGATTGTATATGTATAAGTGAGAAAGATTGATACTTAGCCATCAAGTGAATCCTAGAGTATTGTGTACAGTACCTGTATTGGACTTTTCTGCATTTCAGGTTTTTGGTATAGTCCATATTACAGGGGAGACTCTGGCGAAATTTGTTCTAAACAAGCAAGTTAAGTAGTCCTCTAGATAGCAGTATACATTCGAGGACGAATGTTCGTAAGGGGGGGGGGAGAATGTTATACCCCGTAGGATTCCCGGCACCTAGATGACCTATTCGCACGTTGGTTAAGCATATTTGAAGGCCATACGTGCTAGAGAAAGGCCCGGGAAAAAGATTGGACGAGAAACCTGTCGAACTATCGCGGAAGGAGCTGAGGCAGAGCCCCTCCGCGATGGCAGTGTGTCACGGAGGTGAAGCCTCTGCGTTGGCTCCGTGACACGTTGGCCTTGTCCAGGCCCAAGTATATAAAGCCCCACTTTGGTTTTAAATCATATAAACTTATAAATTTCCAGTGAAACAGAGAGGAAACATCAGAGAAGAGAAAAGAACGAAGGGGGTAATATAATTTTCATCTGATTACGCTGCTAAACATTGTCCAAACTCAAATTAACCCCAGATACTGAGGTATTTAGCAGTAGAGAGCATTCCTACGGATTTAGTTTCGTGAAATACGGCCGACGAATCGTCGAGCTACCGAGCTAAGGTATGTAGAATTGCTCCAAACTAGTGTCTATGTGTTCCTAGCTGTGAAGTGAATATTTCTCCCTTCTGGACCTCTGAAAAATAGCGAGTTTTCGACCGTCTTTCGATAAGCCTAAGTTTAGGCTATAAATTATATCAAAAGTGACGTTGTTCTTTAATATAAAGCTATATTTGGTATTATTTGACATATTTATAAATGCAGTTGGGAGAAATAGTTGAAGTGTTGGCCGAGACTCGTCCGACAGACGGATAGTTCGAGGATAAGGTATGTAAAGCTAGTTTCCTCGGCAAGTTAGTAATCCCGGTATAGTAAAGTATTATAAAGGCCAGTAGAATGTTCAAAAATCATGTGTTGTGTTTATTACGAATGTTGGTACGATATTAGAAGCATTAGGTTATAATTAGCACGAAACTTGTTAGCACGATAGAGATTCTAATACAAGTGTTAGGAATTGCACAGCATGCTCAGTATATGATGTAGTACAAAATGTCAGGATATTATCGTATTCAGTTGAAACCCAGTAAAGCAATGTAATATCTTTAAGACATCTTAGAAGTAGAATGATAGGTTAAAATGAAGTTTAGAAAGCATATTAGAAATAGCAAATCATGTTACTATAGAAACTCAGCATACACCATGGTTTTCAGCAGAAAGACTATATCTTGTCCAGCATTAGACTCAGTACGGTATGGCAGAAGATTATATATTATATATGCATACTATTGTCAGTCTCAGCATGTGTTAAGTATGTACATATTACTATTACTAGCTCAGCATATAGTATGTACAGGTACTTTACTACTATTAGCTTCAGTATATGGGATATGCAGATAGTATTACCAGTTGAGACCGTTGTATTGTTTTGGGGTTGGATTACATAGCATCCATGACCGCCCCAGGGTTAATAGCTGTATCGACTCATCCGCCAGAGGACGAGGATACATCGCTCTACGGAGTGGCATGCCGTCCCACAGGGGACGAAGATGGGATGCCGGTTTTCTCCATATTATGCCTTGATCGGCCCTTACACACCCCTGTCGAGCGGATACACCCGGGTGTTGATGAAGGAGTCCTCCAGACTCAGACGCAGTTATAGTCAGGGGCTCAGCGAGCCCAAGTGCATATCCAGGGGATCGGCAGGATGCTTACAGCGATTATAGGAGATGGGATGACCGGGGTAGGGGTATAGATTCCGTGCTGGTTGTACCTCCCGGCTTTTGGGGGCCGGGTAAGGTTTGTGTGTGCTATATTATGTTATGTTATGTTATGCCATGTTACATTAGACACGAGTAGTTTGGCAGTAGAACGATACGTCTCCAGGTATGACTCCTACTCCTTCCAGTATAATTAAGAGAAGGTATGATTTACATTATCAGACAGTTTCCCTCCTACTTCAGTTTCATCAGTTGTATTGTTGTTTTCAGATATTTCCTTCAGTTATTACTTTACATACTCAGTACCAGTGGTATTGATGCCCGGTGGGGCGCTGCATTACTTGCCTGCAGGTACTCATAGATGAGTAGGCGATACCTCGTGATTCCTGTCAGCGATTAAGTATTCAGCTCCTGTCATCCGGAGACTGAATCCCAGAGGTGTATTTCGTTTTATTTTGTTGTACAGTATGGGTAGGTCTGGGCCCTGTCCCGATCATTTCTATTGCTATTCCTAGAGGCTTGCAGTCTGTATATATTTCCCTGTTGTCAGTTGAGCCGATCGTGTGAGGCCGTGCAGTCATATAGCTGTTAGTACTTTTATATCTTTTATGCTGGCCGTGTGAGGCCATAGTTTGACAGTAGTGGTGACCTTGCCGGTCACGTAGCTTTCCAGTATTTCATTGTCAAGTTACAGATAACTAGACAGCATGGTGGCCTTGTCGGCCCGCATAGGTTTCCCTATATTGAATATGTTCTGGTTAGCTGTCATGACAGGTACAGGAGGCTATAGGCCAATGGGCCGGGGGCTGTGTTTACAACCGTTATATAGCCCTTTGTTTCCAGAAATGTGGGTTAGAGCCAACCAGGCACCAGATGTGACCAAGCTCAGTAGTCTAGCAGTTCAGGTCCTAGTAGGGCACTAGGTGCCAGTCATACCCCCCAAGGCGGGGTATGACACATACAAAACCGATTTCTTAATTGACTAATACGACTTTCAGATATATTTCTATTCTGAAGGTAAATCAATTCTCAATTTTCCCAAACTAAGAAGAGATCATATCCTACCAATTCACAACTTTCCAATTTCTTTCCTTTTCAAGATAAAACTGGATTTTGTAGATATACATTAACATTGGCCAGACATTAATCCAGTAAAAACAAGAATTGATAAAACAACCATGGAAGAAAAGATGAAAACCAAAATGATCAACGATTACATTCCACTAAAAATGTTCTTAACCTCAACAAGAAGTGAATTTAGCCACTTATTTGTGGATTAAACATCATCAAATGAGTATAAATCATACAGACAATTGAAATAAAGGAGAAAGAAGTAGAGAAGAACCCTAAGATTTTTATCCCTTCAACTGCCTGTAACCCACGTTCTTGCTCAACTAAGTCAGAATAATTAAAATTAAACCTAAGTGTGCTACTTATACTAGTGGGAATTTTTCCTGGAATAACAGCAACGTGTCACGGAGTGCATCGCGGAGCACTACCTCCGTGACATGGAGCAAACACGGACCCTCACTGGAAATTTATGTTCCAGGTAAATATCAGCAACGTGCCACGGCATGTAACGCGGGGCTTGGACAACTTGCTACGGTGCCGTCGTGAACCCTTACTAGAATTTGACAAAACAAAATCATTCGAGGCAGACTGCCTCCGCGATGGCAGCGTGACATGGCTCCATCGCGGAGCCCCTTTATTTGCTGCTTTTCCTTGACCTTTTCCACTGCTCGCTTCCGAGTCCATTCCCGATTTTCACCAACATGCAACTTAGCTTCCTAAAATTACATTTTTCCTGCAAAACAACACTAATCATGTTGGTTAGTATAAATTCACATTTTAACTACAAATCACATGAGAATGTACAAATAACGATAGATAAATAAGATGAAAAAGAGCATTTGAGCATCACTTGGGCATATAATTCTGCCCAAGATCAGGATCTTTATCTTTTTTTAAGTCAACTTGGTCAAAGGTGTTGCAATAGATGAGAAACCCTCGGCAAGCCTTTAGTAGTAGCCTTCTAGGCCCAAGAAACTCTGAAATGTTTGAAGGATTCACCAGTCTAGGCCAATTCTTCACCACTTTGATTTTCTGAGAATCCACCCTTATGACCTCACTCGACACCACATGGTCTTGAAATGCCATCGAGTCCAGCCAAAACACACACTTGCTAAACATTGCATACAACTGACGATCCTTGAGGGTCTGAAGTACTATTCTCAAATGAGCGGCATGCTCCTCCTCGCTCCAGGAGTATTTAAGGATGTCGTCAATGAACACAATCACGAACATGTCTAAATATACCTTGAATACCCTATTCATTAGATCCATAGGAGCTGCAGGAGCATTGGTTAGTCCAAATGACATAATTACAAACTCATAATGGCCATACCGAGTCCTGAAGGCTATCTTTGGGATATCACTCTCTCGGACTCTGAGCTGGTGATACCTATACCTGAGATCTATCTTCGAGAAAAACCAGGCACCCTGGAGCTGGTCAAGTCAATCATCAATCCTCGGCAAGGGGTACTTGTTCTTGACAGTGACCTTATTAGGTTATCGATAATCAACACACATTCGAAGGGATCCATCCTTCTTCTGAACAAATAGAACCGGTGCGCCCAATGGAGACTTGCTTGGTCTAATGAAATCCTTATCCAACAAGTCCTTCAACTGTTCCTTTAACTCTTTTAATTCAGATGGGGCCATCCTGTAAGGAGGAAAAGAGATAGGCTGCATATTGGGCAGTAGATTAATTCCGAAATCAACTTTCCTTTCCGGAGGAACACCTGGTAAATCATCGGGAAAAACCTCCGGATACTCGCACACCACTAGATCTGACTAAATAGTTTGGGTCTCGGACTCTACATCCTTAACCTCGACTAGGTGGTACATGCAACCCTTAGAGATCATCTTCCTGGCCTTCAGATATGATATAAACAGACCGACTGGTACAACTGAATTACCCTTCCATTCCAAAATCGACTCACCCTGAAATCAGAATTCCACTGCACAGGTCCTACAATTAATCGAAGCATAACATGAAAACAACCAATCCTTACCCAAAATGATGTCAAAATCAGTCAAGGCCAATTCTACCAAGTCTGTAGAGGTAACCTTATGCAACACCGTAATGGGGCAACCTCTATATGCCCGCCTAGCTACAACTAATTCACCGAATGGAGTAGATACGGAGAATGGTTCTGAAAGAATTTCAGGACTAACTCTAAAACTACTAGCAATATAAGGGGTCACGAAAGACAAGATAGCTCCTGAATCTAAAAAAGCATAAACATCAATATTGAAGACTTGCAACATACCCGTGACCACATCTGGCGAATTCTCCTATGCCTGGCGAGGCATTAGGGCATAAAACCTGTTTTGGCACTGACCACCTGCCAAACTAGTGGAGGCACTCTGCTGCGAGGTTCGTGCTGCTGGAGCGGTAGAATTGGCTGTAGGGCAATCTCTGTGCCCGGGTTTGCCACACCCAAAACAGGTATCCGCACTGACCAGGCACCTCCCGGGATGATTTTTGCCACATCTTGCACAAGCTGGGAAAGTGCACCCTCCACTTGCCTGCTACCATGATCCCTCGAGCCTGTAGCCCTACTCATCTGGTCTCCCTTGAACCTGGACGGCATGCTAGCCGATGATGGAGCTAGAGCAGTGGACCTGTGCTGGGACTACTGACATGATCCACCTCCTGACCTAGCCTGAGAAATCCTGTAGCTTCTGGTCTTGGCCCACTTGTCCTCTCTCTACCTCCTATACACCGATTCCATCTGCTAGGCATATAATACAACACGAGAAAAGTCGATGTCCCGGTGTAGCATGGCAATCCGACAATACTTATCCAAGTAATCTACTACTCCATGCATAAAGTGGCTCACCCGAGCCCGTTGATCCGCTATAAACTCCGGAGCATATTTAGATAGCCGAGTGAACTCCAAGGCATTGTCCTGGACTGCTTCAAATTCACAAACTCATCCTCCTTGAGCTCCCTCATCTCTTGAGGGAAGAACCGATCCATAAATGCGGTGCGGAACTCATCCCAACCTATCGGGCCTTCACCCGTTGTCCTACCACCTTTCCATTGCTTGAAACATATTTGTGCTACCCCCTTGAGCTGTTAGGTCAAATCAACACATTCCCCATTATTCACCCCCATAACCTGGGTGATCTTCAGAATTTCCTCAATAAAGTCATGTGGGTCCTCGTCTACCTTTGACCCTGTGAACTCCGGAGGGCTCATCATCAAAAAGTCCCTTACCCTAGCAGCTACCACGTTCCCATTTTGCAGATAACGTGCCATAGTCTGATTCTGGACCTGAGCTGTCATGGCCTGTGCCAACATCTAAATCGCCGCCCTAAACTCAGCATGGGCAGTTGGCTCTGGTACGTGCTCCTCATGAACAGGTGGAGCTGACTGATGCTCTCCATCATGGGCACCCTCATGATCATCAGCATTACCGTTCCTCCTGGCATTTACTCGGCATGGAGACATGATTCTGCAAACGCGAATAACATGAATTAGAGGAGTAAAAGACATTCATCGCATGACATAGATCATGAAAGAAGGGAACATTTCTAAACGTCTAGTAGCCTTTTCATCATAAGTGTGGCGCGCTTCACACCAATGAAAAAGACTCTACTTAATGCGGCTTTAAGACTCCCTAGGACACATAAACCTATGGCTCTGATACCAAGTTTGTCACAACCCAAACTACACCCGGATCATAGACAAGGGATAAGGAGCCCCGAGAGACCCCAAGTCGACCCATGGCATGAGCATACATTTAATTTAATCACATGAGCGGAATACTTAGCATAGAGAACGTAATCATAAAATAGCATAAGGGAAAATAGTACAATACTTATACAATAGGGTGGGATATAACTTTATAGTATGATAAGCCTCTAAACATGAAAGGCGGATTGATGGGAAAACTCCCCAACTAATCCAACATCCAAAAACTGAAGGAATAACATAGAGTGTGAACATGTAGCTATCGAAACATGAGGACTCACCAAGTACGCAGTGAGCAAGTTCGAATCTATCTCGGGTAAGTATGAGCCTGAGAACGGGGACCTGTATCATGAGACGATACAACATAGAAAGTATGCGTCCAGTATGTGGAATGTACTGAGTATGCAAGTTAAGTAAAGCGGACATTTAAAACATGTATGAAACTCTTAAATAGTCATAAGAGTATGACAACATGCTCATAACATAAATTGTTATAACATATTATACGGATCAAGGTTTTCAAAACATTTGTAACATAAACATAGTCATAATCATAAGAGAAGAACTTTGGTTAACATAACTTGAGCCAACATACATAATCATAACATGCATAAATCATGAGAAACAGTGGGAGATTCTCTTAACCGACATACCCCATATGAGCACACATGAAGCTCAAATTTTAACCCTAGTCGGGAGGGTGTTTGTACCTTGCCAAGGGCAGGAACAATGAAGGGCGTGATCACACATGAAAAGGGCCATTTGGGCCAAGGACAAACATGAATGGGTCCCAACATACCTATAGTGGCACGTAATTCATGAGATCAGGGACTTAACCTGAGCCCCTAACCTACTCGATGTTCGATACTACACCTAAAACATATATAATGCTCATAATAATACATGCATGAGTTCATGGGATAGTCAAATCATGGTAATCGTAAACATGCTTGAACATACGTGAACTAGCCATGACTTGAGGACCGTGAGTCGGCGAAAACACAATTCATGCTTAGTAAAATACGTACATACTTGTAGATCATGCATATAGTTTAAATTTCCATAAGATCATAATAGATAACATAATATATTCATGATTTAATTCATAATACAATTGGGCTTATAAAAAACATCAATGGATCAATGGATCATAAATCGATTTATCATGGGCATATATAATCGAGCTTAAATGATTAGAAATTCGAAATTATCCATATTAATATCAAATTTAGAGATAAAAAATATGATAAAAATCAGTAGATAATGATAGGGTTTCAAAATCACAAGACCCATAATTAAATCATTAAATTTTATACAAACCGAATATAAAACCCCATGAGTTTTTAAATAAATTTTTGAGTAATTACTAGAAAGGGAGCATGGGTATGGAAGAATCCACCCTTGGAATACCTTACATACCTAGGATTATCAACTCCTAACCCTCCTTAAAATCCCATGAATGAAATTGAAGAAACTGAGGTGAAAATATTGAAATCTTCCCTTAGATCACTTGTCAAAATCCTTGCATACATGAATGGGAGTTTAGGAAGGTTTATTTTATTAAAAACCCAGCTTTCCCAAGACAAAACGACGTAGTTTAGGGCCTTATATCATGGAAAAATTCAAAAATACCCTTAATGAACCTGTCCTAAAAACTGGGTGGATGAAACCAATGGACAGCACCAATAGATCGTTGGAACCCACCACGACCCGTTGTGTCTCTCGTGGAATGAACTGCTGATGACATAGTCTCAGATCCAAACCACGTGTCGATAGGACGACCCGTACCTCCAACCCACAAGTCGTTACTTCTTCCGTGGTTAGTCCCCTTAATCTTGGCATCTCATCTTCTAACGGGTCACACCACGATCCGTCACCACAAATAATGGATCGTTGTTTTCCTCCGTCAAGTCTATTGGAAAACTTAATCCTCCAACCACAACCACAACCAATGACCCGTGGCTTCTCCTAACAGGTCGTCGGGTCTCCCGTTGTTTACACTGTTTCCCAGCCTGATCCTAACCACGATTGCAAAGGACGGAGCGTTGTATCCCACAATAGGTCATCCTACCTCTCATTGTCTCCATTGCCACCAACATCTCCCCAACCAATGACACCATATAAAGACTCGTGGTTTGATACCACAACTCGTTCTGTGGTCCGTGCTGTGATATTTTGTTAGTTTTCTGCAATTTTCAAATTAAACTTCTGGGTCTAATATTAGGCCTTCCCGAGTTATTACAGGTGGCTCCTTTTGTTGTGCCTCATCTCTGACAACACTAGGATAGGGTCTCCGTACCGTCACTCATCTATCTCCACAACTAGGGGTATAAAGTTAGATACTCATGTCTTCTCCTTACTTCGGGGGCTGAGATCTAGGGCTCATGCACCCTACACCTTACTATCCAGGATACTACTAGCCAATTCTACTGACCTGTATCGTTCGAATCCATACTCGGGCTGATTCATTCATATAACTCTTTGTATTTCGGTATAAACAACTAGGGCCATAGCCATTATTCTACCTATACGTCTTACGGTCATCCACACACCACGATGGGGTTAGTCTATTTCTGGCTTTAACTTTACTACGCTGGGGGTTTACTGCTTATAGACTCTCACCCGTACTTGGGTGTTACTAACCTCCTAATTTGCTGCTGTGATGGTCTAGGTGACTTACTTGAACACTATGAGTCTTAATGACTTTATAACATTTTTCTGGAATAAAATATTCTAGCCCCTCTTTACTATTCATACTAGGCAGTATCACATTTACGCTTTCTATCATACTGAGAAAAGACAAAAGGCAGGAAGTAGCCATATTTTGCTATAGTAGGGCTGAAGTATGGAACTTTACTACCTTCAAAGAGTTGGGGGCGAGAACCCTGCAATTTCCCCTTCTTTAATACCTACATCATTAATTGTCACTCTTGTCTAATTCTAAATACCTACTAAGTAAACCCACTCATGCATATATCATATTACCGACCCCTTCCCTGAGGCTGTAAAAAAGAAAAACTAGGGATGGTGCTGGCAGATCTATTACCTTATAAGGTTCCTGGTGCTCTGGGAGGATGTTGGAGTGACTAAAAGACGTCTGCTTTTGCCCTTAGGCTAACTGGTCACCCCCCAACTATGGCACCTCACTGGTACTTTCTCTTGCTGTTATATCTGACTTGCAATTGACTGAAGTCTATCTCATATCAAACATTATTCTAGACAAACATAACAGTGGAATCTTAGGGACTCATCCTTATACAACTATGGGCTCTATAGCACTATTTGAGGAGAAGGAAGGATGACCATACTATTATGCCTTGTAGCCTCCTACTTATAAAATGTCGTGCACAACTTAATTATAAACAAAATTCTACTAGACACGACTTGTAGACTCCCTGGGATATGACCTGTTCTGATACTAAGTTTGTGACACCACACCTTGGGAGGCATAACTGGCACCTAATGCCACATTGGGATCTGGACTGGCCTGACTGGCCTAGTGCACTTCTGGTGCACGCCTATAATTTAATTCAAGAAAACGATAGGCTATATATCGGCTGTAAATACAACATCTAGACGACAAGGCCACTTGTAAAGGAAGACAGTTAACCAACAACAATGCAATAACAGGGATCCTATGCAGGGAAAAAAGACAACCATGTTGTCTAGTTATAACTGGAATGAAAGCAGGAAGCTATACTAGGCCCCATACGGCTAATACGTAAAATAAAACATACATGGACCCAACAGGCCAACAACAACCATCTAACTGAAGAATGTAGTCTGCAAGCCTCTAAGAATAGGAATAATGGTTGGGACAAGGCCCCGGCCTACCCAAATTCAATATAAATAAAAGACTATAATCTCTATAACCTGGTAGCTCCGAATGAAAGGAACTGGCTGAACTGCTGACTCAGAACAATTGCTAATGGAGGTCCTAAACTTTGTCCGTCTAAACCTGTAGGCAAGTATGCAGCACCCCATAGTTAGGCATCAATACAATATGTATGGAATATCTAAGGCAATAACAAAAGCTGAGTAAGATTGATAAAAATTGAAAGTGAAAAGTAATAAGGGCCAGAAGTTAAACTGTAAGCTTTCCATTTGATAACCTGCATCTAGTAAGTCACAATATGTATATGAGCTGAAATTGTACGATTATTCATTCATAAGCTATAACTGCCAGAAAAATTTACAAACAAGAACCTAACCTGGCCCCCATAAGTTGGGAAGGTACAAACAATATAGAATAACCTACCTGTGCCCCCATAAGCCCCGGCAAGTACAAGCAACATCTACTTCTGCTATTTGACTACTAATGGGTGTAAGTATACTGTAACTCTGGAATACTTGTTCTTTGAAAATGAACCTGAGCCTGATAGGTTCCTATAGCTGCATTTGTGTTTGGACTATCTAGGCTATACTACTGGACTTTGAGCCTTGGCTCGATGGTGTGACATAATGTAACTGCTGTAGCTAGATACAACCCTCACAACCTCTATCAGGGTAACTCAAGATGGCCCTCACGGCCTCAGTCTGATAGAACGCACTATGGCCCTCGCAGCCTCAATCTTATAGAACTCAATATGGCCTTCGTGGCCTCAATCTGATAGAACTCAATATGGCCCTTGGGCCCTCAATCTGATAGAACTCAATATGGTCCTTGCCGCCTCAATATGATAGAACTCAATATGGCCTTCGTCGCCTCAACATGATAAAACTCAATATGGCCCTCAGGCACTAACATCTAACAACCCAAATGTCGTAAGGAAAACCAATTTAGCTAGGGTTAATTCTAACGAGGGTTCTTATATCATTAGTGTCATCTCAATTTTATTCATAATAGTTGACCACAATAGGGTTACTCTGAGATACTGTCCTATATGTAGAATAACTATGGGGATGCTACTAATAGGATATACTCCTGAGCTATTTTCCCTAACCTCCCATAGGCAGCTTATTATAACTTTTGGCCTGGGGGTAATACTGTAATACCGCGTCTCTAGTCCATGAGACACTAACTGAGTTTATTCAGATTTCGTATGCTTTATCTGGAAGATTCCTAACCTCGTAGGTGTGTTTATCTGGACTTAGCCATTCCCGGCAACCTGTACCTGAATATCTAATAAGAGTAGGCTGGGGCGTTGGCCCTGTACCTAGCAACTAAAATAACTTCCCCCCCAGGGTAGCTACTACTCTATTACACTGGTACAACTAAGGTGGTGCCCTGAGTGGCCTACGCAATAAGCACCATATCGATTGAAACTAATTATCACTGGCAATAGCCACTATGTGGCGGATTGACCCTCAACTCTCTAGAAAACTCTTGTTCCACTGACTTAGGAGTAAGTCCATACTAACATAATTCTGGTCTTGGAGGCATCAAGCTACACTAGTGGTCTCTAGATGAGCTCTACTGACAATACAGGTGCCGAACTGATAGTTGTATTGCCCGACTGCGCCTATGTTGTTCAACTTACTAACTTAGGACCAACTATTACCCACAAACATCTAAATCCTAGGCATGGAAGCAAAACATCGTTTCTACTAACACAGTGAACATAAGGGCAAAGGAATTTCTATGACACTTGTAGCGTGAGTCATCCTTAACCTCTTCTTTCCCGACGAGGGACACTGCAATATACTCTTAATATGCTTTCTAATAGCTAACCACAACATATGTAATCATAATCTACTAATATTAGCTAACCACGACATACATGGATCTTGTATACTTGCAACAACTAATAAGAACAAGCAGGATCATTGTCTATCCTCGAAAACATAACTCGTATCATTATATGACGAGAATAAATTGCCAAAGCCATAATCCTTAACATACCTCGAATTTCTATTCTCGTTTAACTGATTAGTTCCAACCTAAAGCCAGCAGTTCCACTCAATTGCAGTCCTTATACTGAGAGAATAGGGCAAGTTTCAAAACTAAATTTGGCCAATAAAAATATCTCTAAATAATTATATCAACTATAATTCAACTATGAATAACTCAGTGAAAATATGCAATTTCTTGAGAGTTCTGAAGGGAGAAATACTCACCTAAGGCCTGTGTCTGTTTTGGATTCAATTTGAAATAGTTCTGAACTCTTTCACCCGATGGAGCTCCAATTTGGCAAGCAAAATTTCAAGAAATAAATCCATAGAAATGCTTCCCGTAGTCCTATAACTCATTTCCTGAAGTTAATTTAAGATTGGACGGCGTTTGGTAGCGTAATCGGACAAAATATCGATGAAACTTGCGTGCTCTTCCTATCTCTGGTCGTGGGTATCATTTGTGAAATGTCTTAACATAAGTGAAGGGATTATATATGTAGTTGGCAGTGGTAGGGGGTGTGCGGTGCGCCCCTGTTGCACTACAACCAGGGTGCGACGTGCCAGTCATTGCGGAGGAGGGAGGTCCGCGATGCATGGGCCTTAGTGGCCTGCCTCTGGCTTCTTTCCTCCCGCTTGCTTAATTACACACTCACGAGTTCATTCCCCGATCCCTTCTCCATATGCATCATACTTTAAAAATCTCGACATGCATACGAACTCATCAACTAAACGAAAGGGACTTTTTGGGGTGTAACATCAAGTTTGTTCTTCCTCAAGTTTTCCTTCAATTTTCCATTGGGCTTTCAAGGAGTGGTGAAATCTGATCTTCCCCAGGGTGAATCCTTTCACACCCATGCCCAATCCCTCTCTAAATCATGAATTTTCTATGTCAAATCATGGGGTTTTAACCCAATGCATGAAATTCTGAATTCTCAACATGGGTATGATTTAAATATGTATATACTATTGAATTACGATTCATGGGAAAGTTTTATGTTATTTTCAATGAAAAATCATGTTCTAAGTTTAATTAATCAAAATTCCCAATTATAGAAATTCTATGAAAAATGAGACTTGTGACGAATGTATGGTCATGATGAGATATTATGATGAAAAGCAAGTTTTCGAGCAACCCATATTTATAATATATTTTCAATATGAATTCAGTATTTCCAAGTATGTTAAGGTATTGGGCAATGACCACATATTCAAGTATGATTTATGATTTTCCCCGAATTAAGCTTACCACATGGTTTTAGAGCGAAGACTCCCAATTATCTTTCAACTTGTGGCATATTTTGAGATAAAGCTTCTCATATGCATGATTTAAGATTTGAGATGTATTTGATCATTGATCTTCGTTAATTGACGATGGTAAGCTTCATTGAAAAATGATGGAGAGAATACGCATGTTTTTGGGAGTAGTGTCTAGCACCGAGTAGGCTAAGGGTCAATCACCCTATGCCTCAGAACTACGTGCCAACATAAGTTTATTCTTATATATTACTTTGATACCTCCCTTGTGAGCTATCCATTGTTTTATTGGGGCACGAGCTTGATATCGATATCATGGTATTGTCCCTAGCCCTAGCAAGGCTTTGGATGGCTATTCCCACTTAAGTGTGATAGTTGGGACCACGTAAGCTCTATCGTGGTATGTCGGTCAAAAGACGACTCTCCCATTGTTCCTCATGATTTCAATCATGCATATTCATCATTTCTGATATACATGTCTATATATGATCTAAAGAAGGTTTGACACAAATGTTCAGTTTTATGTATGATTATCAAATTAGCCTTGGGTCAACCGATTCAGTTATGACATTATATTTTATTAAGATCATGTTTTCATAAAGAATGCATAAAATCCCTACTCTAAAATTCTTATTGTTTATGTTTTACATTATGCATGTCTTTAAATGATTTTACTTATTTAAGCAGTTTTACTTACCTTGCATACTCGGTACATTCCAAGTACTGACCGCATATTCTATGCTGTATCGTTTCATGATACAGGACCCTACACTAAGACATAGCCCCATTTATAGCCAGTCTTCAGAGTTAGCATCTTACACTTGTTGGTAAGTCCTTATCTCCCGAGGACCATTCTTATTCAGATTTCTCTATGTATTTTAAGTGTTTAGCTTATTCGAGTTAGTTGGTGTCTTGTCCCATCAATTCATCATGTTTAGAGGCTTTTTAGACAAAAAGGATGTATTCAGCTCCAGATTGTGTATTCGGATGTTATGTTTATTTCAGACTTCCACTAAGATTATTATGTTGACTCTTCGGTTTTAGCAATTAAATTAGATGTATGTTCATGCCATGGGTCGACTTTGAGTCTCTCGGGGCTTCTTATCCTGTGTCTCGCTCCGGGGCCTCCGTTCAGGTCGTGACAAACTTGATATCAGAGCAATAGGTTTGAAGTGTCCTAGGGTGTTTGAAATCCATGTTGAGTAGTATTTTTCATCGGTGTGAAGCATGCCACACTTTATGACGAAGAGGCTATGATGTTTAGGAAATGGTCCCTTCTTTCATAATCTATCTCATGCGATGAAATGTCTCCCCATCCTTCTAATCGTGCTATCTACAATTGTAGAATCGTGGATCCCCCAAGAGTAAATGGTAGAAGGAATAGGAATGGAGACCGCCACGAGGATGGCAACGGACACAGGCACCAACAGGCCCCACCAATCTAGGAGCACCATGCACTAGAGCCGGTTGCCCATGCTGAGTTTCAGGTAGCTATTCGGATGCTCACGTAGGCCTTGACCACTCAGGTCAATCAAAAACTAGTTGCACATGTTTCGCAAAATGGAAATGCAGCGGCGGCTCGAGTCGGGGATTTCTTGAGAATTAACCCGCCGGAGTTCCTTGGGTCGAAGTAGGTGAGGACCCGCATGAGTTCATTGATGAGATATTGAAGATCACCCAGGTCATGGGGGTAAATAGGGTTGAATGTGCAGAGTTGGCCTAATACTAGCTAAAAGGGTTAACACACATCTGGTTTCGGCAATGGAAAGATAGTAGGGCCGCTGGAGCAGGTCCTGTCACTTGGGAGGAGTTCCATGTTGCATTCTTAGATTGGTTCTTCTTTCGTGAGATGCGGGAGCTGAAGGCAGCTGAGTTCATGAATCTTAAACAAGGGAGAATGATGGTGCAGGAGTATGCCCTTAAGTTCATTCGCTTCTCGAAGTAAACCCCAGAGTTAGTGGATGATCAGAGGGCGCGGGTGAGTAGGTTTGTTAATGGAATGGTGGGCTATTTGGACAAAGATTGTAGGACTGGTATGCTCCACCAGGATATCAATTTCCCTCGAATAGTTTTGTACGCCCAATAGATGGAGGCATGCTTATGAGAGAGAGGGAGGCCAAGAGGGCTAGGACTGATAATCACAATTTCTCACAGACGAGGTCAGGTGGTGGGCACCGACAGCAGATCCAGAAAAGGTCTTCAGCCCTAGAATCTTCAGTATTGAGTGTTCCATCCATTCGTACGCATGATTAGAGGGGGAAAGCATCAGGCTCGAGGGTTCAGAGTAGCAGATCAGCATATTCTAGTATCCAAACTTGCTGCAGATGTGGTCGGAGGCATGCGGGCTAGTGCTTGGTAGGCTCAGATGCTTGCTTCGGGTGTGGGAAGCCCGGACACATGCTTAAATATTTCTCGGTAGTGAGACAAGACCATGATGGGGTCCGAGCTCAACTTCTAGTTCAGCAGTCCTACCCGCACGCTCAGCACATCAGGGGGCATCTACTAGCACGTGTGGCATTCAATATGAAAACAGATTCTATGCATTAATTAGCATCCCGCCAGGAGCAGGAGGTCTCCCTTGATGTGGTCACTTGTATGTTGCGAGTCTTCCATCTTGATGTTTATGCTTTGTTAGATCCAGGGGCTACCTTGTATTGTGTGACACCTTATGTGGCCGGTAGCTTTGGAGTCAGTCCTAAAGTCTTTTAAGAACCTTTATCAGTCTCCACTCCAGTAGGTGATTCAGTTGTAGCTTGACGGGTGTACAGAAGTTGCCCAGTCTCGGTCCTTTAGAAAATCACCTCTGTAGATTTGATAGAGTTAGCCATGACTGATTTTGATGTTATCCTTGGCATGGATTGGCTATTTGCATGTTATGCCTTAGTTAATTGTAGAAACCGGGCAGTAGAGTTCAAATTTTTGGGAGAGCCAGTCATAGAGTGGAAGGGTAGTTCAGTTGTGCCTGCAGGTCATTTCATTTCCTACCTTAAGGCTAGAAAGATGATTTCTAAGGGTCGTATGTACCATCTAGTTAGGGTTAAGGATGTGGAGTTTGATACCCCGACTATCCAGTCAGTTCCAATGGTATCTGAGTATCCACAAGTCTTCCCAGATGATTTACCGGAAATCCCTCCCGAGGGGGAGATTGATTTTGGTATTGACCTTTTACCAATACACAACCTATATCTATTCCTCCCTATAGAATGGATCCAACTGAGCTAAAGGAGCTGAAAGAACAACTGAAGGACCTGTTAGATAAGGGTTTCATTAGATTGAGCAAGTCCACGTTGGATGCATCAGTTCTCTTTGACCGAAAGAAAGATGGTTGTCTTCTTATGTGCATTGGTTATTGGAAATTGAACAAGGTTACCATCAAGAAAAGGTATCCTCTACCCTAGATTGATGATTTATTCGACCAGCTTCAGGGTGCCAAGTTCTTCTCGAAGATAGATCTCAGATCCGGGTACCATCAGCTTAGTATTCGGGAGAGCGATATCCCGAAGACAGCCTTCAGGACGCAGTATGGGCATTATGAGTTTGTAGTTATGTATTTTAGACTAATGAATGCTCCTGCAACATTCATGGACTTGATGAACAAGGTGTTCATGCCATACTTGGATATGTTCGTGATTATGTTTATTGACGACATCTTGATATACTCTCGGAGCGAGGATAAGCATGCCTCTTATTTGAAGGTGGTGCTATAGATTCTCAAGGATCGCCAATTGTATGCCAAATTCAACAAGTGCGAGTTTTGGTTGAACTCAGTGGCATTTTTGGGCCATGTGGTATCAAGTGACGGAATAAAGGTGGATTCTTAGAAAAATAAAAGTGGTGAAGAATTGGCCTAGATCGGTGAATCCTTTGGACATTCGGAGCTTCATGGATTTAGCTTGCTACTATCAAAGATTCGTGGAAGATTTCCCATCGATTGCAGCACCTTTGACCAAATTGACCTAGAAGAAAGTGAAATGTCAATGTTCGGAGGCTTGTGAGAATAGCTTCTAAGAGTTGAAAACTTGACTTATTTCAGCACCAGTGTTAACCCTATCTGAGGTCACCGATGGGTTTGTGGTATATTATGATGCTTCAAGGATCAAACTTGGGTGTGTGTTGATGCAGCACGAGAAGTTTATTGCGTATGCCTCAAGACAGGTAAGTTCATGATAAGAATTACCTGACCCATGATCTTAAATTGGTTGTGGTGGTATTCGCATTGAAGATATGGCGACATTATTTGTATGGGGTTCATGTGGATGTGTTTACGGACCATACGAGTTTACAAAATGTGTTTACACAAAAGGATCTCAATCTTCAGCAAAGAAGGTTGTTGGAGCTACTCAAGGACTACGATATGAGTGTGCTTTACCATCCGGATAAGGCGAATGTAGTAGAAGACGCACTTACTAGACTCTCAAAGGAGAGTGTGTCTCATGTTAGTGAGGGAAAAAAGAGATGGTGAAGGATGTGAATTGACTCTGAAGATTGGGAGTTAGGTTGGTTGACTCGACCAATGGCAGTGTTGTTGTTCAGAATAGATCAGATTTTTCATTGGTGACTGATGTAAAAGCTAGACAAGATGATGACCCTATATTGGTAAAGTTGAAGGAAGCAATTCAAAATCAGAAGGTAGAGGTCTTCTCAAAAGGGGGAGATGGTGTGCTTCGATACTAAGGTCGGTTATGTGTTCCGGATGTGGATGATTTGAGGAGCTAGATGTTGCACGAGGCTCATTGATCCAAGTATTCTATCCATCCAGGTGCTACCAAGATGTATAGTGACTTACGAGAATCTATTGGTGGAATGGCATGAATAAGGACATCGTAGAATTTATAGCTAAGTGCCCAAACTATCAGCAAGTAAAGGTGGAACAACAGAGACAGGGAGGTGTGCTTCAAGATATCGGTCTTCCTACTTGTAAGTGGGAAGAAATTAATATGGACTTCATCATAGGGCTGCCTCGTACTCGTCGAAAATATGACTCCATTTGGGTTGTGGTAGACAGGTTGAACAAGGCCGCTCATTTTCTATGGGTCAAAACCCCAAATTCGGTGGAGGACTATGCAAAACTATATATCCGGTAGCTAGTTCAATTTCATGGAGTGACCTTGTCCATTATATCAAATAGAGTTACTCAATTTATCTCCCAGTTTTGGATGTCGTTTCAAAAAGGACTTGGTACTCAGGTTAAGCTCAGCACAACATTTCACCTGCAAACGGATGGTCAAGCGGAGCAGACAACTCAGACCTTCAAAGACATGTTGAGAGCATGCGTGATTCACTTTAAGGGTAGTTGGGATGATCATTTGCCTCTTATCGAGTTTGCATACAATAATAGCTACCGTTCCAGTATACAAATGGCTCCGTTTAAGGCTCTCTATGGGCAAAAATGTAGATCACCCATTGGTTGGTTTTAAGTTTGTGAAGTTGTGACGATAGGACCAGATATGGTCCATGAGACTATGGAGAAGGTTCAGCTCATACATGACAGGTTGAAAACAGCTCAATCCAGTGTACGATTCTGGGGAATTCCTGTGTAAGTGGCTCCCTTGCAATGTGCTCCTCAGGGAAGTATTTGGTCTCCTTGTGGTTTGCATACCATTTCTTCCCTTCGTCAGTCACCCATCGGGTTCCGTATTGACGGCGTTTTCTGCACAAAACCGCTGGTGCTGCTATAACTGTTGTTCCCAGTCTAATCCTTTTTCTCCCGACGCTTGATGTAGATGCGCCCTTTCCTTTGTCTTGCCTGCTTGACATCGTTCCTGTCAAATCAAACAAACAGTCCCAATGTTATTCAAGTCAAAAATTAACTTCGACTAAGGTTGGGTTGAGTTAGGCCACCCCACACTTAGTCTTTAGCCACAATGAAAATAATTCGGCAAGACAATCATTGTTTTCCAATTTTTATCAATCAACATGCCTCGTGCATTTAGATATGTCAATGGAATAATTACTAAGTACTACTCAAACTTCGTACAACTAATCACAATATCACCATCGATTCCATTACATCACATAGCACTTAGCCAAAATTTTCCTCAACAACCACAACCTATGCAATTCACCAATTTCCTTTTCCCAAAAATTCCCTTGTTTATTTAGCATATTCATCTATATTCACAACATCATTTACATCACCCAACATGCACAACCCAATTATTTTCATATTTTCAACCAAATTTAGTTTCTTCCTATTCAAATTCCAACCCTAGCTACCAATTTCGGAAAAATTCAATCAAACATGCATTCATCGAGTTCATATACTCAAAACGATACTACGAACATCAATAAATCATAATTTAAATGAATTAAAGCTTAATTTACACTTAGGGCAAGCTTTACACACCTCACATGCTCAAAAATTGAAAATTTCGGCAAAAATTGAGGTTAAGTTCAAGAACATACCTTTAATTTGATGAACTTAAAGAGAAGTTGAAGAAACTTCGATCCTAGGTCCGTGTCACATTGGGGGAGGGGGGATTTTAGGGGGTTTGTTGCGGAGGGGAGTGAGAAATGGGAAAAATGAGGGGTTTTCGGGGTTAAAAAGAGGTTTTCTCATACGGGTCACCCAGCGACCCGGTGTGACCCGACGCGTATAACACCTCAACGTGTCACAAAGGGTAACACGGAGCACCCCCTCCGTTACACGAAGCCATCGCGTAGGTGTTCTGGAATTTGTGAAAATTCCAGAATACCTTCAACGTGTAACAGAAGGTAATGCGGAGGCCCTCCTCCGTGACGCGGAGCCATCGCGCAGGCTCACTATCTTGCCACTTTTTAATTTTTTCTCACCTCGTTTTTTTTCGTTTGCGATCCTTTGCATTTTTGCCCTCCGTTCCACCTGAAAATCATCTTACAACAAGAAATTGGTTAGAATTCATAGGTTTCAAACATGAACACAATTTTTGTTTTTATTTTTATTTTTTTGTTTTTATTTTTATTTTCTTTTTTTTAACTAATTCTACTCATCTATTACAACAATTTCACGGATTGCCTCCCGTGCAGCGCCTGGTTAACCGTCGCGGCTCGACATCATTAAATCTAAATCATCCTCTAGAGTGACAGACGTCTTCTTTCAAATAACGTCCTCACCCCAGTAATGCTTACACCACTGCCCATTAACTAAGAACGTGGCACTTCGATCTTCTTGCCACAACTCCAGTTTTGGGGTGTCCTCAATCGGTGGTTTTCCCACTGCATCTCGAGAATCAACAATCTGAACAATATCTGCTTGATTTAGCACGTTGATTTCTGAAAGCTCCTCATATATGTCCGGAAGCTTCGCGGCCTTGAATACATCGAATACCTCCACTTTGTCATGCGCCCGAATCGTTAGCTGCCTTGCAGCTACATAAATGTAAGCTTTCCCAGTTGCCAAGAAAGGACGTCCCAAAATAAATGGGACTTCCGCATCTGGCTCAAAATCCAGCACAACAAAATATACCGGGAAGATAAGGGAGCCCACTTGCACTAGCACGTCCTCCACAATGTCATCTGGTCTGGCCAAAGAACGATCCGCTAACTGCAAGATCACTGTCGTTGGTTTAGGACTACCCAGCCCCAACTTCTTGAACACCGATGTCGGCATCAAGTTAATGCTTTCTCCGAAATCGCATAGTCCACGAGCTCGAATACTTTGCCCAATTGTGATTTGAATTGTAAAGCTCCCAGGGTCCTTGAGCTTTGTGAGCAACCTGTTCTGTATCCGGGAAGTGCACTCCTCCGTAAGCGCCACCATAGCATACTCTGTCAATCTACTTTTGTTAGCTACGATGTCCTTGATATACTTTGCATACTTCGGCACTCCCGGCAAAACATCAACAAGAGGTAAATTAATGTGTACCTGTTTAAGCACCTCCATGAACTTTTTGAAACACGCTTCCTCTTTTTGTTTCTTTAATCTTTGAGGGAAGGGGATGGGTGGTCTTTCTGCTTCAGCTGCCTTCTCCTTCCCCCTCTCATCATTTTGTTCCCTTTCTTTCTCCACTACTCCTGACTGCTGAGGTGGTCTTTGGTTCCACCTCCTTGAGTTGTAAACCACTCCTTGTGGTCACTGCATTTACTTTCTTGGGATTCGGGTTAGTGTCACTCGGTAGTCCTCCTCTTGGGCTGGTGTTTTGAGCTCCAACTAGTTGCCCAAACTGGTACTCCAACGCCTTTGTAGCTAACTGGTTGTTCTTTACATCTGCCGCCAATTTTACATAGTCAGCCTGCAATTGAGCTTGGTTAGCTATCATTGCTTTAAACATTTCCTCAATGCTGGATGGTGGTGGTGGAGGAGGTGCATTGTTTCTTCTGTAATGAGTCTGATAATTCTGCTGCCCTCCTTGATTTCTCTGCGCACCCTGATTTGAACTCTGCTCTTGATGGCTGTTACTACCCCAGGAGAAATTTGGATGATTCCTCCAATTAGAGTTGTAGTTGTTGCCATACTATTGGTGATTATTTCTCTATACATTACCAACAAAGTTCACTGAATCTGGATTTGCACCACAACACTCAGCTGAGTGTTCATTACTACCGCATACTTCACACCAAATCTGCTGCACTACATTAACTGGGGCTTGAGATTGATTCAATCTCATATTGCTGAAGTGGGTGTTGAGTTGATTTTGCAACATAACTATCTGTGCAGTGATAGTTGTAAAACCATCCACTTCCAAGACTCCTGCCGCTTTCCTTGTTCCTCCTCTAGAAGAGTCCGCATTCCACTCTGGATCTCCCTGCGAAATACAATTTAACAAAGTATACAGCTCCTCATAAGTCTTTTCTAATGCTGGTCCCCCAGCTGCTGAGTCTAGCAAAATTTTTGTGTAGGGTTCTAAACCCTCTATGAAAGTATGCGCCAGCACATCATTGGACTGGTGATGGTGAGGACAATCCCTTAACATGGATTTGAATCTTTCCAAATCTTGAAACAAATTCTCCCCCTCTCTTTGTTTAAAACTTAGAATCTAACTTCTAAGTCTTGCTGTTTTCCCGGATGGAAAGAACCGTATCAAAAATTTTCTTGCAAGATCATCCCAAATGGTGATGGAATTAGGTGGCTCAGCTTTAAACCACATCTTTGCTTCTCCCAATAGTGAAAATGGGAACAATGTAAGCCTTACGTAATCAGATGATACTCCTACGGGGATGTAAGTGTCACTTATCTCCAAAAAGTTCTGGAGATGTTGTTGTGGATCCTCATGAGGGAGACCGGTGAATTTCCCGCTGGTGTACAACAATTGCACCATATTCTGTTTCAGCTCAAACCTCCCTCCTGGTTCGGGTTTGCGAATGCTTGATGTAACATTGTTAGCATGTGGGATTGCCACTTCGCGAACCGCCCTAGCTACCATTTCCTCAGGCACTAATACTGCCCTTACAAGTGGTGGATTCTGTTGTTGCTCCAGGATTATTTGTCTGAGCAACTATAGCTTTTTCTCTAGAGCTTCTCTCCTTTGATGATAAAATTGTCTTTTCGGCTCTAAGTATGAATCCACTAACTCCTTGTCTCTTGCCAGTGTTCAACAGAATTCAATATCTGCAAAAGACAGGCTAAGATCAAGTTGTTAGCACAAATAAGAAATCGCAAACTAACACTTAAGAAAATTTTTTTACCAATTGCCAGTCCCCGGCAACGGCGCCAAAAACTTGTTCGGTCTGTTTTGCAACTACACGCAAGTGCACGTCGTCGAACAAGTAGTAAAATGGCTAAAGTAAGCCAAGTATCGATCCCACAGGGACTGAACCAAGGTAATAATAGAATTAAGTATTAATGAACTCTAACTCTAAAAATGCAGACAACAATTTTAAATAGGATTTTGAGAGTTTGTTTCCTAAGTTATACTAATCTAAGAAAAAATGATACTATGCGACTGAACTATAGTAATGAGCAAGCTGAGGCCAAAACAAACATGCAGGGAAGTAATTTATCGATACAATTCGGTTAATCTTTTCTTCGGTTGCTAGTCAAGAATTATTGCCTATGGAGAGAAACTTTCGTATTCTACCCAACTTAAGAATCATGAGCCTTCAACCTACATTTCTGTGATAAAAGAATTTCATGCTCTAGCCATACGAAACCGATTCCTTAATTGACTAATACGACTTTCAGATATATTTCTATTCTGAAGGTAAATCAATTCTCAATTTTCCCAAACTAAGAAGAGATCATATCCTACCAATTCACAACTTTCCAATTTCTTTCCTTTTCAAGATAAAACTGGATTTTTTAGATATACATTAACATTGGCCAGACATTAATCCAGTAAAAACAAGAAAAGGGATTTAATGTGAAACTTGAGAAAAGAGACCCCACGGGAAAGACCACGACTTGTGTTCAGGCCCCACGAGTCATTACATCAGTCGTGGGGTGGGTGAGTAAGGAGAAGAGGAGAGGAGAGGTAGTGTACTCTACGGAAGGACCCCACGAGTCGTTTTCATTCCCCATGATTTATAAGTATGATGAATCTCATGATTCCACTAATTATCTTTTGGTCGACCCACAAGCCTTACCCACATGGCTAGTTTATGCATTTAAAAGCATGTTTATGATTATCATAATTTAACTAGCCCATGAATCTCATGCATATTATAATATGAGAACTATATATCTTTTGGGAGTAGTATTTAACACCGAGTAGATTCGGGGCCCAAGATTTACCCCGAATCTCAGAACTATGTGCCACCGTAGGACATGATGGGACCTCTTTTGCAACTGTCCCCTTTCCCAAATGGGCCCTTTCATGTGTGATATCATGCCCTTCATGGTTCCCCTTGGCAAGGTATGAACACCCTCTCGACTAGGAATTTATAGGTCGGGCTCCATGTGTGCTCATATAGGGTATGTCTGTTATAAGAATCTCCCAATGTTCCTCGTGATTTATGCATGGTTATGTTCATACAGTTTCAGCTCAAGTCATGTATAATAAAGTTTTCTTTTATGATTATGCATATGGTTAATTTACGACTGCTTTGAAAACCTTGAGCCCTATGTTACATTATGATATTTGTGGTATGAGCATGTTTTCCTACTCCTATGAACTTTTATGACTTTTAAATGTCCGTTTTACTTTCCTTGCATACTCGGTACATTCAACGTACTAACCGCATACTCTATGCTGTATCATTTCATGATACAGGACCCAGCTCTTAGGCTTAGCCCCGTCAGTAGTCTATCTCAGAGTTTAGCATCCAGTCTTTTGGTGAGTCCTCATCTTCGGAGGGCCATATGTTCAGATTATAATGTTCCTTTTCTTTTATTTTATTCGGGTTAGTTGGGGATATTGTCCCATCAACCCTTCTGATGTGATGGAGGCTTTTAGACAACTTGTAGTAGTCAGCTGTTATGTATTTTCGTACATTCCGCTTATTATGCTATGTTATGTTATGTTTATGTTTCCGCTATATCATCATGTTAAGTATTCCTATTAATGATATGAAGTTAGATGAACGTTCATACCATGGGATGACTTGGAGTCTCTCAAGGCTCCTTGTCCCGTGTCTCGATCTAGGCCCACGTTCGGGTCATGAAAAACATGGTAGCAAATCCATAGGTTTGAAGTGTCCTAGGGTGTCTGAAAGACGCATTAAATAGAGTCCTTTTCATGGGTGTGAAACACGTCACACTTATGAAGAAGAGGCTACTAAATGTTTAGGAAATGTTCCCTTCTTTCATGATCTATGTCGTGTGATGAAATGTCTCCCTATCCTTCTGATTCGTGCTATTTGCAATTGCAGAATCATGGCTCCTGAACGTATGAATGGTAGGAGGAATGGAAATGGAAACAACCATAAGTATGGCAACGGGAATGGGCACCAGCAGGCCCCACCAGTTCAGGAGCACCAGGCATCGGAGCCAGTTGCCCATGCTGAATTTTGGGCAGCTATCCAAATGCTTGCGCAAGCCTTGACCGCTCAGGTCAATCAGCAGGCTGTTGCACACATTCCACAAATTGGCAATGCAGTAGTGGCTCCAGTCCGAGATTTCTTAAGGATGAATCCGCTGGAGTTCCTTGGGTCTAAGGTAGATGAGGATCCGCATGAATTCATCGATGAGATTCTAATGATCACCCAGGTCATAGGGGTGACAAATGGAGAGTGCGTTGATTTGTCCTCTTATCAGTTGAAAGTTGTGGTGCATAGCTGTTTTAACCAATGGAGAGACAGTAAGGCAGTCGGGGCAGGCCCTATAGGTTTGGAAGAGTTTCATGCAGCCTTTCTAGATTGGTTATTCCCTTGCGAGATGAGAGAACTGAAGGCGGCCGAGTTTGTAATCTAAAGCAGGGTGATATGTCGGTTTAGGACTATGCTTTGGAGTTCACCCGCTTATCTAAGTATGCATAAGAATTAGTGGAAGACCAGAGGGCTCGGCTGAGCAGATTAGTGCATGGAGTGGCGGACTACCAAGATAAGGACTGTAGGATTGCTATGCTGCATCGGGATATAGATTTTCCCCGCATAGTGTTGCATTCCCAATAGATGGAGTCAGTGTATCGGAGGCAGAGAGAGGCCAAGAGGGCCAGGTCAGAAAATTATGGGATTTCTTAGCCTAGATCGGGCGGTGGACAGCGCCAGCAGTCTCATCACAGGTGTTTTGCTCTAGCTCGATCATCAACTAGTACACCATCTAGTTACCAGGGGATCGGAGGAGCAAGGTATCAAATTCAAGGGGCCAAGGTAGTATGCAGATAAAGCGTACTTTCCCATCTTGTGCAAGGTGTGGCAAGAATCACCAAGGGAGGTTCCTAGTTAGCTCAGATGCCTTTTTCGGGTGTGGAAAACCTGGATACAGACTCAGGGATTGTCCTTCGGCCAGATCTGGGGGCGGTAGAGCCCGCATGCAAACCACTAGTTAATCCACTCCAGCAACACGACCCTATCAGTAGGGTGCCTTCGACTAGTTCAGCTGGCGGTTAACGCCAGAATAGGTTATTTGCCCTTACGACCCATCAGGAGCACGAGGCTTAATTGGATGTGGTTACTAGTATGTTATGAGTGTTTCACCTTTATTCTTATGCTTTATTATATCCAGGGGATACCTTGTCTTCTGTGACACCTCATATTTCTAGTAACTTTGGAGTTAGTCCCGAAACTCTATCAGAACCATTTTCAGTTTCTACTCCTGTTGGTGATTCGGTTGTAGCTAGGCGGGAGTATTAAAGATGCCCAATCACTATATTGCATAAAGTCACCGCTGCAGACCTTGTAGAGTTGGCCATGACTGAATTTTTAATATTATTCTTGGCATGGATTGGTTGTATGCGTGTTATGCTTCTGTTAATTGTAGAACCCACGCGGTGGAGTTCCACTTTCTGAGTGAGTCAGTCTTGGAGTGGAAGGGTTGTTCAGTTGTGCCTATAGGTAGTTTTATTTCCTATCTTAAGGCCAGAAAGATAATTTCTAAGGGTTGTATGTATCATCTAGTTAGGGTTAAGGATGTTGAGTCCGTGACCCTGACTACTCAGTCAGTTCCAGTAGTGCGTGAATACCCAGAAGTAATCCCGAATGATTTACTAGGCGTTCCTCCTGAGAGGAAAATTAATTTTGGTATTGATCTTCTTCCTAACACGCAGCTTATATCTATCCCTCCTTACAGAATGGCTCCATCCGAGCTAAAGGAGTTGAACGATCAATTGAAGGACTTGTAGATGAGGGTTTAATTAGACTGAGCAAGTCTCCATGGGGTGCACCAGTTCTCTTTGTCCAGAAGATGGTTCTCTTCGAATGATTATCGGCAATTGAACAAAGTCACTGTCAAGAACATGTATCCTTTGCCCTGTTGATGACTTGTTTGACTAGCTTCAGGGTGCCTAGTGTTTCTTGAAGATAGATCTCAGGTCCGGGTATCACCAGCTCACGGTTTGGGAGAGTGACATCCCATAGATAGCGTTCAGAACGCGGTATGGCCATTATGAGTTTGTAGTTATGTCTTTTGGACTAATGAATGCTGCTGCATCTTTTATGGACTTGATGAACAGGGTGTTAAAGCCATACTTGGATATGTTCATGATTGTGTTTATTGATGATATCTTTATATACTCTCGGAGAGAGGATGA
Source organism: Datura wrightii (assembly GCA_035772735.1). Taxonomy (NCBI): domain Eukaryota; kingdom Viridiplantae; phylum Streptophyta; class Magnoliopsida; order Solanales; family Solanaceae; genus Datura; species Datura wrightii. The sequence goes on along the minus strand of JASDFA010000006.1, from coordinate 51,390,708 downwards.
GCAAGCCGCTCATTTGAGGGTGGTGCCACAGATCTCAAGGATCGCCAATTGTATGCCAAATTCAGCAAGTGCAAGTTCTGGTTGAACTCTATAGCATTTTTGGGCCATGTAGTATCCGGTGAGGGCATAAAGGTGGATTTTCATAAACTAGAGTCGGCGAAGAATTGGCTTAGACCAGTGAATCCTTTAGATATTCAGAGTTTCTTGGGTTTAGCTAGTTACTATTGGAGATTTATTGAGGGTTTCTCATCCATTGCAGCACCTTTGGACAAATTGACTCAGAAGAAGGTGAAATTCCAATGGTCGGAGGCTTGTGAGAAGAGCTTCCAAGAGTTGAAGACTTGATATACCTTAGCACCGGTGTTGACCCTACTCGAGGGTACGATGGGTTCGTGGTGTATTGTGATGCTTCAAGGACCTAACTAGGGTGTGTATTGATGCAATACCAGAAGGTTATAGCATATGCTTTTAGACAACTAAAAGTGCACGAGAAGAATTACTGGAACTATGATCTTTAATTGGCCACGGTGGTGTTCACATTGAAGATATGGTGACATTAGTTGTACTAGGTCCACGTGGATGTGTTTACGGATCATAAGAGTTTGCAATATGTGCTCACTCAGAAGGATCTCAATCTTCGACAAATGAGGTGGTTGGAGTTACTCAAGGACTATGATATGTGCGTGCTATACCATCTGGGAAAGGCTATGCACTTAGTATACTCTCTATGGAGAGTGCGTCTCATATGGATGAGGGAAAAAAAGACTGGAGAAAGATGTACAACGACTTGCAAGGATGGGAGTTGGGTAGGTTGACTCGATCGATGGCGGTGTTGTTGTTAAGAACCGATCAGAATCTTCCTTTGTGACTGATGTAAAAGCTAGGCAAGATGAGGACCAAAATTTGGTAAAGTTAAAGGAAGCCATTCAAAACCAGAAGTAGAGGTCTTCTCAAAAGGGGGAGATGGTGTGCTTTGGTACTAGGGTCGCTTATGTGTTCCAGATATTGATGATTTGAGGAACTGAATGTTGCACGAGGCTCATGGATCCAGGTATTCTATCCATCCAGGTGCCACCAAGATGTATCGTGACTTACGGGAAGTCTATTTGTGGAATGGTATGAAGAAGGATATTCAAGAATTCGTAGCAAAGTGTCAAAACTGTCAACAAGTAAAGGTTGAGCATCAGAGACCGGGAGACGTGGTTCAGGATATCAACATTACATTGAAGTTGGAAGAGATTAATATGGACTTCATCACCGGTTTACCCCTTACTCGTCGACAATATGACTCCATTTGGGCTATGGTAGACAGACTGACCAAGGCCGCTCATTTTCTACCAGTCAAAACATGAATTCAGCGGAGGATTATGCCAAAATATATATCTGAGAGCTAGTTCGATTGCATGGAGTGCCCTTGTCCATCATTTTAGATAGAGGTACTCAATTTACCTCTTAGTTTTGAAGGTAGTTTCAAAAAGGGCTTGGTACACAGGTTAAGCTCAGTACAACAATTCACCCGCAAACGGATGGCAAAGCGGAGCGGACAATCCAGACCCTTAAGGACTTGTTGAGAGCATGTGTTATTGACTTCAGAGGTAGCTGGGATGAGCATTTATCTCTTATCGAATTTGCATACAATAACAACTATCTTTCCAGTATCCAGATGACACTGTTATAGGCACTCTATTGGCGGAGGTGTAGGTCACTCATTGGATGGTTTGAGGTTGGAGAAATGGCGATGATAGGGCCAAATTTGGTTCATGAGGAGATGGAGAAGGTTAAATTGATAAGGGACCGATTGAAAACTTCCTAGAGTCACCAAAAGTCCTATGATGACGTAGGAAGAAGAGAATTATAATTTGAAGTCGATGATTGGGTATTTCTTAAGGTGTCTCCAATGAAGGGAGTGATGAGGTTCGGAAAGAAGGGGAATCATAGTCTTCGCTATGTCGGTCCGTACTGGATAGTGAGACGTATTGGCAAGGTGTCCTATGAATTGGAGTTTCCCTCAGAATTATCCTCTGTGCATCCTGTGTTTCATGTATCTCTCTTGAAGAAGTGTTTGGGTGATCCAATTCTAGTTGTCCCGGTGGACAATGTTGGTGTAAAAGATAGCCATAATTTGAGGAGGTTCCGGTGGAAATATTGGATCGTCAAGTTCGAAGGCTAAGGAATAAGGAAGTAGTTTCTGTTAAAGTGTTATGGAGGAATCAACATGTTGAAGGAGCTACATAGGAAGCCGAAGCGGACATGATGGCTAAGTACCCACATTTATTCTCTACCGGCTCAGTTCTAGTTGGAGGTATTAATTTTGACCTAGAACTCTATTTAGTTTTCATGTTCAGTTCATGTGCCCAAGATTCTTTTATGTATGTGGGTGTATTTATGATTCGTGAATTCAGTTAAGCCGTGTAGTTTAAATCGGAGGTAGTTATTTCGTCAGCTTCGATTTAAATGATCAGTATTTGAATATGATAATTACAACTCTTTGTTTTTTTGTATGCTTTCCAACATTCAAGCATGAATGTTCCCAAGGGGGAGATATTATTATACCCGGAAAGCTCGAAGATCAAACTCGGGAGTTGAAACAGAGAAAAACCTAAAATCTGGCACCAGGCACAAAACAAGTCATGAGGAGACCCTTGAGAGGAGCCCACGAGTCGTGATGTGACTCGTGGGGAGGAATAGGGATTTAATGTGAAACTTGAGAAATGATACCCCACGGGCATGACCACGATTCGTGGTTAGGCTCCATGAGTTGTTAGGTTAGTCATGGGGTGGGTAAGTAAGGAGAAGAGGACAGGGAGGTAGTGTACTCGATGGAAGAACCCCACAAGTTGTGGTCATTCCCCACGATTCGTGGGGAGGGTCGTGGCGAAGCAGGGATTGTTTTTGTTGAAGTTAAGGCAGTGCACTTCACGGATGGTGACCACGAGTTGTGGTCACCTGGTCACGAGTCATTATGTCTCCCATTATGAGCCCAGGAGACCTATTGAGCAGTGTACTTCACGGACGACTCCACAAGCAGTGGACCTTTCCCAAATGAGCCCTTTCATGTGTGATATCACGCCCATCATGGTTCTACCCTTGGAAAGGTATGAACACCCTCCGAACTAGGGATTTACAGGTCAGGCTCCATGTATGCTCGTATGGGATATGTCGGTTATAAGAATCTCGCGTTGTTCCTCATAATTTATGCATTGTTATGTTAATACTGTTTCGGCTCAAGTCATGTTTAATAAAGTTTTCTCTTATGACTATGTATATGGATAATTTACGAATACTTTGAAAACCTTGAGCCTTATGTTACATTATGATATTTATGGTATGAGCATGTTGTCCTACTCCTATAAACTTTTATGTATTTTAAATGTCCGTTTTGCTTAGTTTGCATACTTGGTACATTTCAATCTTCCGAGGGCCATTTGTTTAGACTAAGGTGTTCCTTTTTTTTCTATTTAGCCGGGTTAGTTGGGGATGTTGTCCCATAAAACCTTCTGATACGATAGAGGCTTTCAGATAACTTGTAGTACTCAACTGTTATGTATTTATATATGTTCTTCTTATCATGTTATCTCATGTTATGTTTATGTTTCCGCTATATCGTCATGTTAAGTATTCCGCTTAATGATATGAAGTTAGATGAACATTCATGCCATGAGTCGACTTGGAGTCTCTCTGGGATCCTTGTCCCATGTCTCAATCCAGGCCTACGTTCGAGTCGTGACAATGATGCGGTTTGGAAAGAAAGGAAAACTCAGCCCTCGTTATATTGGACCTTACCAGATTGTTAAACAGGTTAGCAAGGTAGCATACGAATTGGAGTTGCCCTCAGAATTTGCTTCCGTATATCCTGTTTTCCATGTATTGCTCTTAAGAAAGTGTTTGGGTGATCCAGCTAGTTATCCTGATGGACAGTGTTGGTGTGAAAGACATCCTTAGTTATGAGGAGGTTCTAGTGGAAATACTGGATCGTCAAGTTTGAAGGCTAAGGAATAAGGAAATAGCTTCAGTGAATGTTTTATGGAGAAATTAGAATGTTTAGGGAGCTATATGGGAAGCCAAAGCGGATATGATGGCTAGATACCCACATTTATTCTCCACCGGCTCAGTTCCAACTTGAGGAATCATTTTTTTTCCTAAAACTATAATTAGTTTTTATGTTTAGTTCATGTGCCCAAGTTTCTTCCATGTATGTTGATGTGTATATGATTCATGAATTCAGTTCAACAATGTAGTTTGAATCAAAGATAGTCATTCTATCAGTTTTCGATTTAAATGCTCAGTATTTGAGTGTAATGATTGCATTCCTCTATTTTCTGTATGTATTCCCACATTCAAAGATGAATATTACCAAGGGGGAGATATTGTAATACCCGAAAGTTCCTGAGACTAGACCCGAGATTTAAAAATGAAAATTTGCAGAATTTGGGAAAAATTCCGTAGGATGGGTCGCCTAACGGATCGTTGGTTCAACCAACGACTCGTGGGAGGCATCTGTTGTGAGACACTGCAGGGGCGAAGTTGGGAGTAACAGTTCTAGGAACGACCTGTTGCCAGATGTAACGAGTCATTGTATGTTGTCGTAGGGAGGCTGACCCTTGGTCAAGGATGAAATAACGAGGTGGAACAACCGTTGTAGGTAACAATGGGTCATGGTCAACAGCCATGGGAAGGAGTATTGAAACCTCAAGTTGAGGTAATGGAAGGAAACCACGACTCATTGGAAGGAAGAACGAGTTGTGGTGTGGCTCGTAGGAAGACTTGGTGCAGGTCGTCAAGGGGGAAAATATGGATGACATAAATACCATTTTCTGAAGTAACGAATCATCATGTCGATTCATGGGATTGAACCTGAGAATATGAAGTTGGGTAGTGGACACAACGTATAGATACCACGAGTCGTGGTATCCAACGACGACCGGTTAGGACGGTCGTTGTCACCATCAGTACAAATAATTTCAGGAATTTCATTAAGGGCATTTTCATCATTCCTAAGTTGTAGAGTCCTAAACTACGTCATTTAAGGCTCGAAATGCAGTGTTTTATGAGGGTAAAACCTATCCTAGGTTTATTCATATCCATGCATGCAAAGTTAGAAAATTAGGGAGGTGATCAAGCTTGTTCTTCCTCAAGTTCTCCTTCAATTTTTCATTGGGCTTTCAAGGAGTGGTGAAAATCTGATCTTCCCAGAGTATGTAGGGTTATAAATGGGTGAATCTTTTCACACCCATGCCCAATCCCTCTCTAAATGATGAATTTTCTATGTCAAATCTATGGGATTTTAACCTAATGCATGAAATTCCTAATTCTCTACATCGGTATGATTTAAATATGTATATACTATTGAATTACAATTCATTGGAAAGTTTTGTGTTATTTGTAATGAAAAAGCATGTTCTAAGTTTATTAAATCAAAATGCCCAATAATAGAAAGTTCATGAAAGATGAGATTTGTGATGAATGTTTGGTTATGATGAGATATTATGATGAAAAGCATGTTTTCAAACTACCCATGTTTATAGTCATGTTTACAATATGAATTGAGTATTTTCAAGCATTTTAAGGTATTGAGAAATGCCCACATATTAAAGTATGATTTATGATTTTCCCGGAGTTAAGCTTACCACATGGTTTTGGAGCAAAGACTCCGAATTATCTTTCAGCTTGTGGTATGTTTTGAGCTAAAGCTTCTCATATGCATGATTTTAGATTTGAGATGTATTTGATTATTGAGATTCATTAATTGACGATGGTAAGCTTCGTTGAAAAAGGATGGAAAGCATATGCATGTTCTTGGGAGTAGTGTCTAGCACCGAGTAGGCTAAGGGTCGATCACCCTATGACTCAAAACTATGTGCCAACGGAGGTTTATTATTATATATTACTTCGGGACCTCCTTTTTGAGCTATCCCCTATCCTATTGGGCCACGAGCTTGATATCGATATCATGGTATTGTCCCTAGCCCTGGTAAGGCTTTGGACGACTCTTCCCACTTAAGTGTGATAGTTGAGACCACATAAGCTCTATCTTGGTATGTTGGTTAAAAGAAGAGTTCCCATTGTTCCTCATGATTTCTTTTATGCATATTCATCATTCTTGATATACATGTCTATATATGTTCTAAAGCAGGTTTGACCAAAATGTTTAGTTTTATGTATGATTATCAGATTTTAGCCTTGGTACAATCGATTTAGTTATGACGTTATGTTATGTTGAGATCATGTTTGTAGAAAGAATGCATGTAAGCCCTACTCTCAAATTCTTATTGTTTATGTTTTACATTATAAATGTCTTTAAATGATTTCACTTATTTAAGCGGTTTTACTTACCTTGCATACTCAGTACATTCCAAGTACTGACCGCATACTCTATGCTATGTGGTTCATGATACAGGACCCGACACTCAGACTCAGCCCCATTCATAGCCAGTCTTCGGAGTTAGCATGTTACACTTGTTGGTGAGTCCCCATCTCTTGAGGACTATGCTTATTCAGATTTCTCTCTTTATTTTAAGTTTTCAGCTTATTCGAGTTAGTTGGGGTCTTATCCCATCAACTCATCATGTTTAGATGCTTTTCAGACAAAAAGGATGTATTTAGCTTCAGATTATGTTTTCTGATGTTATGTTTATTTCAGAATTCTGCTAAGATTATTATGTTGACTCTTCAATTTTAGTACTTGAGTTAGATGTATGTTCATGCCATGGGTTGACTTGAAGTCTGTCGAGGCTCCTTGTCCCGTGTCTCGATCTGGGCCTCCTTTCGGGTCATGACAAACTTGGTATCAAAGCAATAGGTTTGAAGTGTCCTAGGGTGTCTGAAAGCCGCGTTGAGTAGAGTCTTTTTCATGGGTGTGAAGCGCGCCACACTTAAGGCGAAGAGGTTATGAGACGTTTAGGAAATGTTTCCTTTTTTTCATAATCTATGTTGTGCGATGAAATGTCTCCCCATCTTTCTAATTTGTGTTATTCACGATTAGAGAATCATGGCTCCCCGAAGAGTAAATGGTAGAAGGGATAGTAATGGAGATGACCACGAGGATGGCAGCGGAAACGGGCACCAACAGGCCCCACCAGTCCAGACGCACCATGCATCGAAACTGATTGCCCATGCTGAGTTTCGAGCAGCTATTCAGATGCTCATGCAAGCCTTGACTGCTCAGGTCAATCAGCAAGCAGTTGCGCATGTTGCATAAAATGGCAATGCAGCGGTAACTCGAGTCAGGGATTTCTTGAGAATGAACCCGCCAGAGTTCCTCGGGTCAAAAGTAGATAAAGACCCGCATGATTTCATTGATGAGATTATGAAGATCACCCAAGTCATTGGGTAAAGCAAAAAGAAATTCAACAAAAATAGTGGGGGAAATAATAAGATCAAGAAATAGAGGATCCTTGTCAACCACCTGATTCTTAAAAGAAACCATTAATTCTCTAAATGTCACATCCCTGTTGACAATAAAAGTGAGGTTAATCAAGTCTAATAGAATTCACCCCTTTGTAACCTCTGAGTATCTCATCATGATTGCTTCAAGTGCTCCTAGCGCCAAACTTATTATTAACTAGAAATTTCTTGGCAAAATACAAACTACCCGTTTTCCTTCGATGATCTAAGGTAGAATTCTTGTGAATGTATTCTTCATAGATTTTCCCGCCTTTGAGCATTACATACGGAATCCTGCTGATAATGTGTGTGGCAACCAACACAAAATGGACCCAATACGTCAATGAAATAGTCCCTTGAAATCTAATACCTCTAGCAATTTACATAACATGCCTATGTTTTCTCTTTGCCACCCTATTTTATAGGGGTATGAACACATAATTTGTAGGTGTATCATTCCATGAGATACAAAAAGATTACTACATTCTATATTTACAAATTCAGTCTATCATATGATCTTACAATTTAGACATTTTTACCAAATTGGTACTAAATCATTTTCAAGAAATGTTTCAAAACAACCACAACATCATATTTCAACTTGAGTAGAAATAGCCAAGTTATCCTAGACTAATCATCAATAATAGTGAGAAACATCTTCTTACCATCAAAATTTTGAACACTATAGGGTTCCCATACATCAATGTGCAACAACAGATATACCTTAGAGGCTATTTTATGCTTCTAGACAATGGTAGTCTAGCATCTCTTGCCAAAAGACATATAGTGTAGTTTTCAATTACATGCATACTATCAAGCTGTGAAGAAGAAAATAACTGTCTAGGGACTCCAATTAATGTATGTCCCATTCCACTATGACATAAACCAATTTCTATACTGCCTGATCTTGTCAATCATCTTATATTTGTTGTATCCTTTCTAACTACAGGAGGTTGAGATAACAAGTAGAGTCTTTTCCTTTATTTACCAATCCCCTTAACCTTCCCATTATAGAGGTCCTATATTCAGGGAAAATAGAACAAAATATTTCAACTCTCTAGTAATATTAACAACTAATAACAAATTATGTTTAAAATCTAGAATGAACAACACATTCTTTATAATTCCTCCTTAGGAAATCCTACAAGAGCCTATATGTGATACCTTAGTGCAGTTACCATTAGGAAGGTGTAACTTTTTAGACAGTTGGTCCATCTAGTCTTACCTTGTTCAAAAGAATGCTTAAATCTAATATTATCTGATTGGTGGCTTCTATGTCCACAATCCAATCATGTTTACAAAAGTTACCTAAGCAGGCATAAATAGTACCTTCCATGTTGACAATAGTCTCCTCAGTATCAACCCTGTCTAGCATCTTAAGGATTTGGTGGTATTGCTTCAGTGTGAAATAAGGATTGTCTACCAAAGACCTCTTTCCCCTTTATGTGAACTCATTTGCTTCGTATCTTGTCTCTTTTGTGTCTCAATGGTAGCATTATGTGCATAGTGAGGCACTACTTTCTCATAAGATCTTGAATTTTTCTTGAACTTATAATCAGGTGGGTATCCAACAATTCTATAGAAATTATTTGTGACATGTCTCTTCAATTTGTAAAGGTTACATTGATGGATGTATTTATTCTTTGGTCTTTGCACACTTCCAATCTTAGCACTCATTAGAGAATTCATCTCCACAAAAGAGGAGCATTCATCTCCACAAACTCTTTAGTACCACATGTGTTGGCCTTACACTTTTGACATTCCCTCTAAACAAACATAGAGTACGCCTTTTTCAAGTATGGAACATGACCCATCATTACGATTTGTCCTTGAGCTTTTTCATAAGTCTCATTCAAGTCCATTAGAAACTACATTAGCTTTTACCTTTATATGTGAGCAACAAAGTCTCTGAATTTCTCATACTTGCATCTAGGGATTGGTGCCAATATAACACCCTAAAAGTCCCTAAGATCATATTCTAGACAATAAGCAGAAAATCAATAGAAACCAGTCAAAAATCACAGAATAATCATATGACAAGTCGTGAACTCAAATCGTCAAATGATATTTTTCTTCCCAGTGGTAACGAGTTAGACCACGATTCGTTACTTTAAGTGATGATTCATTAAGTAGATTTTTATGATGGACTTTAAGGTGAGGATCACAAAATGTTCAACTTGGTACTATATGTAACAATAGGACCTAACGAGTCATTAGGGAGAGTGATGGCTTGTTCATTGCCATGTTGTCACTAACAGGTCTAATTTACAATCGGGATCTCAAGAATATTATTATAACCTCCTATGCTTTTAACTCCTAAACTAGGTTATTTTGAAATTCCTAAGGGGTGTATTACAGGGTTTTAATTAGCCTAAACTCTCATTCTCCTCCTAACAATGTAGATTGATGATCAAACCTCTCAAGCTCCTAGGGTTCTTCTTCTTCTCAACTCTCTTGAATCTCAGGTCTAGGCAAGAATTCATCAAAGCTAGGTATGTGGGATCATGAAAGAGGGATTTATTCCACCCTCATGCTCAATCCGTAGTTCAATTTCATGATGTCAATTCCTTCAATTCTCCAATTATGATTTTCATGAATTCCTAGGGTTAGACACTTTGTATGCAAAACACTATGAATCTCTCATGAATCTGATTCTCTAACATTTTACCTATGATTTATAACTATGATCACATGATTTCTATGGAAAAAACTCTCATGACTATATATTTTCACATGAATTACTCAAGTATGTGCGGATTTCATGACTATCTCACGACCATGATTTCTAGCATGTTGTCCTTACTCTCATATTTTTGTTTTTACTTATCCTACATACTCAATGCGAGCACACGTGGAGCCCAACCTGTAGCCGTAGTTGGGAGGGTTCCCATACCTTTCCAAGGGTAAGAACCATGAAGGAGTGATATCACTTATGAGCCCATTCAAGCAGGAAAAATGCTCTCTAGCGAGGACCCCTATCTTACCTATAGTGGTATGTAGTTTTGAGACCTTGTTACGCTGAACCATGGAATACTCAGTGTTAAATACTATTCCAAAAACATACATAGTGCTCATAATCATAGATGAAACATGGGTTTTTCATGGATAATGTAAAACCTCTATTGAGAATACTCAATGCTCCATGTCCTAGCCCTCTTGGTCTCCCTCTCCCTCTCCTTCAATGTCTCTTCTCTATCTGCTGGGCATGAATCATAAGACGAGGGATGTCCATGCCACTGATAAGCATAGCCGTCTCGCACTCCTTGACCACCAAATTTGAGACTCCTGATACAAACTTTCCCGTGTGAGTGGTGATAGGCTTCGAAACACACTTGGACAACTGAGTGAACTTTAAGGCACACTTCTGAACTGTCATATTTTTCTTCTTTAGGTTAATATACTCTGCTGCATTTGCTTCCCTCAACTTTCGAGGAAAGAACCTATCCTAGAAAGCTTTAACGAACTCGTCCCAATCAATAGGAACTGCACTTTCCCTACAACCTTCCTTCCATTGCCTGTACCATATGTGAGCTACCCCCTTCAGTTGATAGGAGGCCAAATACAAACTCTTCTCTTCGGTAATTCCCATAACCTGTGTGATCTTTTGGATGTCATCAGTGAACACCTGTGGATGCTCGTCCACCATAGAACCTTGAAACTCTAGCGGGTTCATCCTGGTGAAGTCTAGCACTCTAGCCGCTGTTGCACCACCATTGGTGTTCACAGAGGCAACCACCTGCTGGTAGAGATGGGCCATTATAGCCTGTGCCAATATCTAGAAAGCATCCCTAAACTGAGCATGAATCACCTCCTCATTGAAAGGGTCTGTTGGAGCTGGTGCGGCTGGCTAATTCCCATTGATATTTGCATTCCTCCTTATAGAATGGCTCCAACCGAGCTTAAGGAGTTGAAAGAATAGTTGAAGGATCTCTTTGATAAGGGTTTCATTAGGTCTAGTAAATCCTCATGGGGTTCTCCAATCTTTATCGTGTGAAAGAAAGATGGTTCTCTCAGGATGTGCATCGACTATTTGCTAGTTGAACAAGGTCAAATCAAGAATAAGTATCATATTCCAAGGACTGGTGACTTGTTTGAAAATCTTTAGGATGCTAGTTTCTTTTCAAATATAGATGTTACGAATCGAGCATAGACCCCGGATGCGACATGGGATCTAAAACCACGAATGTCTCTAAGATAACCCATGGTATATGTGTAACATAATCATAAGCATACACTAAGAAAAATAAAGTGTAAATCATAGTATAAGCGGAAGTCTAGGATACCATAAAAGCATAAACGGAGATAACATGTCAACACCATTGAGCATCTATACATCATAGTCTGAAAAGCGTCTAAAACATAGAATGAGCTTATGGAACAAACCCCCAACTAGCTCTTCTAAGTCTTTAACCGAATAAACACAAAAGTGATATAAGCGACAAATTGTCTTCCTCGGAAAGACGTACACTACTAAAATCATAGGTAAAATCTCATAAAATATACATTGAAAAGAAATATCATAATTCATAATATCATGAAGCACAAACATGAACATGTGTAGAAAATCATGGAACAGTGCGAGATTCTTATAACCGACATACTCCAAGTGAGCATACATGGAGCCCAGCTTGTAACCCTAGCTGAGAGGTGCGTTCATAAATTGGAAAGTTAATGAAATATGAAAGAGTCATATCACACATGGTCCCATTTAGGCATGGGAGACACTCTCAAGGAGGATCCCATCATGGCTATGATGGCATGTAGTTCTGAGACCTAGGTGTGCTGAAACCCCAGCCTACTCGGTATTAAATATTACTTCCAAACTTACATAGTTCTCATATCATAATCATGAAACATAGGTATTACATAATCTAGTTAAAATTATAAATGTTCATAAACTTTCTTGACATACGTGAACTACCCAAATAAATAATGCTGAAGATACAACCATGATACATAAGCTTGACATTCATCAAAATTCGTACATAATTGAGTAAATTATCATAACTTTAAAATAGAGATTCATGAATGCTTTTTTTTAGAAATCAAGTAATTATAACCACAAAATATAATTATAATCATGAGGGAATAAATTTCATAAGAGATCATAGATTTTTTTATCACAAAGGGCTTAACGCTAGAAATTCATGAAAATCATAATTGGAGACTTGAAAGAATTGAAATCATGTAATTGAGCTTGCTACTGGGCATGAGGGTGGAATAAATTCCCCATTAATGACCCCATATTCCTGGGTTTTGATGGATTCTTTTCTAGACTTGAGACCCAAGAGAGTTGAGAAGAAGAAGAACCCTAATTGCTTGAGAGCTTTGAGAGATTGATCTTCAATCTATGGTGTTTGGGAGGAATAAAAGTTTAGGCTTAGTTTAACCTTTAAATACCCCTCTTAGGAAACCCAAAATGACCTGGTTTAGGAGCTAAAAACATAATAAGTTACGATAATATCCTTAGAAACTCGCATTAAAAATCTGTCTGTCAGTGACCACGACCCAATCTATGACCCAGAGGTCCTTACCACAACTCGTATTGAGTCTCATGGTTATTGGTCCTATTTTGGTCATTATCTGAGTCTCTTATCATGGGAACTTACCACGATTAGTACCACCCTTTCACGGGCCGTACCATGGCTCGTGGTTACCACAAAATCTCATAACAATTCTCTGAATCTCTTCCCACGACTCTTTAGTACGAATCGTACAACCAAGGTATGAATCTTAAGTTTTTTTTGTGGTTTCTTGCCAAATTATTGTTGGATCCTCGGACCTCACACTATGGTTTCTTGGTACAACTCGGTCAATCCTCCTACTGGTCATATTGATACTCGTACTGAGGGCATTTCCAGTTTTCTCTGCATAATCAAAATCCCAACCTTGGCTCTAGTCTTAGGGACTTTTAGGGTGTTACATTATCTTTCCCTTGGGAACATTCATCCTTGAATGGAAAATAAATAAGCTTAAAAGGTAGGGAAAGAGCTGCAATACCAAAATTGAATGTTATAGGTGGAATACTGAGGGAGCGACTAACTCCGAATGGAGATACATAACTGAATTGAACTCATGAAATATACATACATGCTAAGATATGAGAGTATCTGAGAGACATAAAAATGAATAACATGAAACTAAATAACATACGGAGGAGGAAACTAGTACCTCAAACTGAAACTGAACTGGAAGGAAAAAGATGTGGGTATTTGGCCATCATATCTTCTTCATCTTCCTACATAGCTCCTTCAACAAGTTGATTTCTCCATAAAACCTTCACAGAAGCTACCTCTTTGTTCCAAACATGCGAACCTGATGGTTAAGAATTTCAATCAGAATCTCTTCATAAGTGAGATATCCTTCACACCAATACTCTCTAGAGGCACCACTAGAGCCAGATTGCCAATGCACCTTTTCTATAATGATAGATGGAAAATTGAATGTACTAATGCTAACTCTGTGATCAACTCCAACTCATAGGCCATCTTGCCAACACGCCTCAAAATCCTATAAGGACCAATATACTGGGGACTAAGCTTTCTCTTCTTGCCAAACCTCATATCCCACTTTATGGGTGACACCTTCATCAACACCCCATCATCAATTGCAAACATCCGCATTACTGATTTCTTATGACTTTAGGCTGTTTTTATCCCTTCTCTGATAAGCTGAACTTAGTTCAAAGCCTTACAAACTGAATTTGGCCCTACCAACATAGCCTAGCCTACCTTAAATATCTAGTAGGTGATTTACACCTCTACCCAAAGAGAGCCTCAAATGGAGCTATCTGAATGCTGGAGTAGTAGCTATTGTTGTAGGCAAACTCGATGAAAGGAAAGTGATCATCCTAACTCCACTTATCGAGTTCTACAATTAACTGAAGCATAGCAAGCATACAACTAATCCATGTTGAAGAATATTATTAAAGTTGGTAATGTCTAACTCTACTAAGTCCGCTGAGGTTACTTTTTGAAGAACTATAATTGGAAAATTTTGGTATACCCGTTGTGCTACAACTTACTCACCGATAAGAATAGTGACTGAGAAGGATTTTGAGAGAATTTTAGGATTTAAACTGAAACTGATAGCAATGTAGGGATTCACGAAGGATAATGTTGACCCTAGATCTAGAAATGTATAAATATCTAGATGAAAAACTCACAACATACTTGTGACCTTATATGGTGAACTCTCCTACTCATGGCATGATGAAAGGGCATGGAAATGGTTCCAACACTGTCTGCCACCTGCACTAGATGATGCGCCCTGCTGGGATGGGTGAGCTGCTTAGTTTCTAGGCTTACCTGTCATGCCCTGAGCCTACACCCTAAATTTAACACGGTACTTGAAGCCACAAGTGACCCTAAGTCAACCCCACGGAACATGCGCAGCGGATCTTTGAAATAATATCATTAAAATATTTATGAAAGACAAATCCGAAAACATAAAGATCAAAACATTTGAATAATACTGATAAGTCTGAAAATCATGTCTGTCTGAAAGCCATCTATCTGAGGAGTTGCTGGGACAAGGCCCTAGCTAACTCTAAGTTCTAACAAAAGCTATGAAATAACTGAAGGAAGGAAATAATTCCCTTGGATGATGAGGCTCACACTTAAACTACTGAGATGGAGAATCCAACTGCGGTGTGTAGCAGTGCTGAGTCTGAGAACCTGCAGTTGTATCATGAAATGATACAACATAAAAGTATGTTAGTACTTTGAATGTACTGAGATGCGAGAGGAATATACTGATAGATGTAAATGACTAAACTGGAAGGACATTCAATTGACCAACTAATTATCTGAACTGAAATAATCTGAAGTATCTGAGATGGTAAAAAATGACCCTGCCTAGTGGTCAAAGACATTTCCTAAATCTGTAATACTGAATCTGAGATACTGCACTAAATTGAACTGAACTGCTAGATCTGAAACTGGATTGAGATTCTTATTCTGAAACTGGACTAGACTAACTAGTGGGAGAGACTATAACCGACATGTAACCATGTGAGCTAGATGTGGAGTTCGATGTATACACTGCACCGGTGGGACCCAATATACCTTGCTAGGGTATAGAGGCATGAACTGGGTGATCACAAAAGTCTGGGGCCAATCAAAGCCAAGTAATAATGTAAACTATGCTGGCAACATAGTTTTGGGAACCTGGGTCCGCTGGAACTCCGGCCCACTGAGTGCTAAGTTCTACTCCCACTAGAAAACCTAAAATGAACTACTAAGCTAATAGCTAGAAACTAGGGTCCAAGACTGGTCTGGGACATATAACTGCATGTACCTTAAGAGTCTTATCGGACTAGCATCTGAAACTGGGTTCTAGACTTGTCATAGCTACTTGTTTGAAAGCGTCATCACTGTCTAAGAACAAGATGTAACTGAACTGGGGTCTGGGGGCTGGTCAATGCTATATGCTAGAATGTCATGACCGCATAATGGACCAAAACTATAATCTGAGTCTGATTCTGATAACTGAGAGGCACCACTGACACCTGGGGAAAAGACTGAAGTCAAACTGTTCAATTGACAATTTTCAGGATGATTCAAAAGATATTCTATATTCTAACTTGTCTGAATTACTAACAGCTAATAGAGAACTCAATGTATCCCCACAACACGGAAATATGCAGAAATCTCAAGCATTAAAGAAATCTCACCCGAAAAGGCTAAACTCATTATTATCAATGGAATAATTGCTCAACATATATCTAGTAAGAATTTCTAGGAAATTCATCCCAAAACAATCTTCATTCACTAGATGGAATTTAATAAGCAAAAGGCATTACTCGAAAGTGAGGGCTTAAATTCACTTTTGTACGAACATTGAAAAATTAATTAGGAACTGATAAAGATAATACAAACAATCAGCATGGATATTATTCCAGATGAAGTTAACGAAAACTAACATGAAATTCATTCGTATTCGAAAGGTCATGGCTAAAACTGATAGGGAGATTATGGGAAGATTTTGGGGAACACAAGGGAAGGATAATTTCCTTGTTGAATTCTCATATACCTGACTAAAATTCTCCTGGAGAAGAAGACATGAACTACTACAATAGATGAGAACCCTAAGCTTGCTTGAGAGTTTCTTGAGAGGACATTCGATAAGTTTCGTGAGAATAAACATGAGAATGAGGGGAGGAACCGTCCGAACCTTCTAATAAGTCTGATTTTACGTCCAAAACGACGTGGTTTAAAGCTTAGGAGAATAGGAAATTACTAAATAAACCTTAGAAAATCGCTGGGAAAAACTACCAAGTGACACTAATGGGTCACCTAATGGGTCGTGGTGACTGACCACGACTCGTGGTCACTCCCATCAGGTACAGTACCTGGTATTCTCAGTAGGTCACCATGAGGGACCCAACGAGTCGTATTCTATGATCACAACTCGTGGTCACCAGTTATGGACCACATTGTCTCATTTTGGAGATTTAATGCTATGTCCAGTAACGAGTCACTTAACGAGTCATCGGCACTGATAACAACTCGTTGCACCCACTCTTCGAGTACACTAGTTAACTAAATATACTATCAACTCAGACTTGACCATGGGTGACTTACCGGGTCGTGGTCAGTGACCACGACTCATGACGTCTTTCGTTAGGTACACTGCATCCCTCCTTTACATTATCCAGACTTCTCCTCATGGATCATCTAATAAGTTATTAGGTTACTTAACGACTTGTCAGGTGGGCCGTCTTGCAACATTTCTGCAATTTTTCAGATTTTTCTGATTTAAGTCTCGGATATTGATTTTGCGTTTTCGGGGCATCACAATATCTCCCCCTTGGAAACATTCTTCCTCAAATGATAAAAAACACAAAGGAATTTGCTTTTATTTATGACTTCTATTAATTTACTTATAAAAATGATAGGCTAAAACCACAACAACTAGGGTTGTGGGAACCATGACAAATTAACACACATAGGTAAAATACTTAGTGATTCTTGAATGTAGTTTATGCATGTATTATTTCTTCATTCGTTTTAATTGATTTTTAACGGTTGCAAACGTTAATACTTTCCTTATTCTTACTTATCGGACCAAGGAGGTAATGAATGGGAAAAGGCATTAACAATGGAGATTTGAGGCTATCAATCCTCATCTAATAGCTTGAACTTGTCCGGGGATAGCTAATCCGATATTAAGGGTAAGGTTTAATCAAGGATATACCCGTAGACGGACCAAGTTGCGTGGTGAAAATAACCTAGATAAGGTACCAACCAGTGAACCTAACTTACCAATATTGCAATCTAAGCACCGGAATAGATCACTAGTATAAAATGCCTCGTGGTTATTAAGTCATGGGAACACTTACCCTAGTTAGTTGCATTAATTTGGAAACTACAAACAATTTCTCAACATTGTTATTTATTACATTTACAAATTTCCCCCTCTCCCTCTTAGGAGATGATTGACTTATAAGCTTAAGCACTAGTGTTCTTCTACATCCTTCTGTATTCTCTATGGGATCGACCCCAACCTCTTGTTGGGTTCTTTATTGAGAATGTCAACTTCATACTTCTGAAGGAGGTGTGGTTTGAGCATTATCAATCACCCAGATCCTGGGGATTTTGTAGAGGAGAGTGCAAATTTGGCCTTCTATCAGCTAAAGGGAGTAGCACATATTTGGTTCAGGCAGTGAAAGAAGGGTCATGGACTAGGTGAAGTCCCTATTGGTTGTGAAGGGTTTGTGATAGGTTCTTTCCGCAGGAGTTGAGTGAAGCAAAGGTGGCAGAATTCTTCAACTTGAAGTAGAACAACATGACTTTTAAGGAGTATGCCTTGAAATTCACCTAGTTATCCAAGTATGCCCTGAAAATGGTTGTCAACCCGAGGGCTCGCTTGAGCAAGTTTGTATGAGGAGTCTCCAACTTAGTGGTCAAGGAATGTAGGACCGCTATGCTTGTTAGTAGTATAGATATCTCTCTACTCATGATTCATGCCGAGAAAATCAAAGAGGAGAAGCAGAAGAAGTAGGAGAAGGAGACCAAGAGGGCTAGGATAGGGAACTTCAAGTTCTCACAACAAAGGACAGGGGTGGGCACCTTCCATAATCATAGTAGAGGTCATCAGGCCCAGTTCCATCATAAGCTAGTATTCCATCTAGGCCGAGGGGTGATCAGATAGGTAGAGCCTCAGGCTATAAGATTTAGGGGAGCATGTCTAGGGATCACGCTTTCCCTACTTGCAGGTGGTATTGTAGGAACCACCTGGAAGAGTGTCTAATTAGCATGGATGCTTTTTTTGGGTGTGGTAATGTAATGCCTCAGAAACTCAAAATCAATATCCAGGACTTAAATTAGAAAAATCTAGAAAATTTCAGAAATGTTTTAGGAAGCCCCACCTGACAAGTTTTTAAATAACCTCACAACTAGTTAGGTGAGCCGTGAGGAGAAGTCTGGATAATGTAATGGAGGGTGGAAGTGTACCTAACGAGGGACGTCACGAGGTGGTCACTAACCACGACCCATTAAGTCACCCGTGGTTAGGTCTGAGTTGAGAGTATATTTAGTTAACTAGTGTACTTGAAGAGTGGGTGCAAGTAGTTGTTATCTGTGCCGACGACTCGTTAAGTGACTCATTACTGGAATTATCATTAAATCTCCAAAATAAGACAATATGGTCTAGGACTGGTCACCACGAGTCGTGATCATAAACCATGACTCGTTGGGTCCCTCGTGGTGGCCTACTGAGGATCCCAGGCAGTGTACCTGATGGGAGGGACCATGAGTCATGGTTGCCACTTCGCGAACTGGTCTTGCTGCCATTGCTTCTGATGACAATTGTACTTGTCCCGCGGGTGGTTGTTGTTGTACCTTTTCTTGAAATCTCTTCAGTTTTTGCTCTAGAGCTACTCTCCTTCGCAAATGGATTTGACGTTCAGGTTCAAGCAACGGTTCCACAAGCTCTCTATTTCTAGCCAGCTCAGCAGGACAACCTGTCACCTGCCAATAAACAGACTAAGACTAAGTTTTTCAACACTTTAGGAAATTCAAAAATCACACAAAAATAGATAAATTATCAAAATCTCGCCTAGTCCCCGGCAACGGTGCCAAAAACTTGACGTGCCCGATTCACGCGTCCGCAAGTGTACGGGTCGTGCAAGTAATATAGTGGTTATTTTTAAAAACCGGATTGTCGAACCCACAGGGACTGGACCCATTCCTCTAACTAACCATTTCTAGTGTGATCTTAAATACCTCAAGTGTTGGTTATAGAAATTTTTGATCAAGATTAATTAAGTCTAAGTTTGGGTCAACGAAGTATTCTGAAATTACTCTAGGAGCAACATAGAGTTAAAACCAATTAATCATGCGATAGTATGATTTGCAATGGGTTAAGCATGGAACTATCAATTGTTATTTCACATAATTAGAATTTCATGTTTATGGTCTTTCGAGCCTCTAAACACGGCAATCTAGCCTCACTGCATCATTGTGAGCGAGGAGTTTAATTTCTAGTCGCGGGCAATCAATTATGTTGTGGTTTACGGGGAAACGATTAGGGACTTTCGTGCGTCTAACCATTTAACTCAACTTAGCCTCACAACTACTTCTTCGAGTGGTGATGTGACATCCCAAGTTGGTCTTTCATAACCCCCGTGTCTCAACCAAGCACGGTGTTAGGTATATTTCTATCCTGACACAAAAATCTCTCCCGAGATACAAACGTCCTCCTCACATTCTCATGTCCTGACCTAGGTAATGCTTTCTCAAGCTATTACTCAAGCTAACAAATATGCTTTCATGGTGATCAATCATAAAAACAACCAACAATCCAGAATGCAATATGAAAACAACAATCAATAACTTAATTCCAAAACAATTTCATAAAATCACAATCATAATTCATGGCTTCAACCCTAGAGGAAGGGTTCTTGCCATTCATGTTCGTAAAACTACACTAACTACTACTAAACTAACATACTTACATGAATTTGGTAGATGTGAAGGGAATTTGACAAACCCTAGATGAGTTCTCCCACTTCTCCCTTCACTCCTAGGTAGTTTTCCAGAATAAAATCGTGACCAAATGATTTAGGAGCTAAGGGTTCAATTTATACTATGCTGAAAAATTGCAAAATTTGGCCTGTGGTGGAACAACAACGTGTCATGGAGCTGAACGCCCTACTTGACCTCCGTGACATGGAGGCAACGCGTACCCTCACTGGAATGTGCCAAAAAATGCAATTTTTGGCCAAGTGTTGCCGCGTTGGCAGCGTGCCACGGCTCCTATCGCGCAGGGTGCCAGTTATTGCATATTTTCTTGTTGACTTTCACGTTTTGCTCTTGATTCCATTCCTCCACTTCACCAAATCATGAATTAGTTCCTCAAATGCATTATTAACCTTCAAAAACAAGGACTAATCATGTTGGTTAGTATATATTCATATTTACATAAAATCACATGAGAATGCATATAATTAATTCGATAAACAAGACAAAACTAAGTTATAAAGCATCACTCGGGCATGCTATTTTGCCCATGATCACAAGGTAAGTAAAACGAACATTTAAAAGATGGATAAAACTCATAATTTATCATAAGAATAGGACAACATGCTCATAACATATTTATCGTACTATGACATAAGGCTCAAGGTTTTTGAAACATTCATAGCATAAACATAATCATAATCATAATGAAAGAGCCTTACTTAACATAACTTGAGCCAGCATTCATAATTATAAACATGCATAAATCATGAGGAATAGTGGGAGATTCTCTTAACCGACATACCCCATATGAGTACACATGAAGCCTGACTTGTATCCCTAGTAGGGAGGTTGTTCGTACCTTTCTAAGGGTAGGAACCATAAAGGGTGTGATCACATGAAAAGGGCCACTTGGTCCAGGGATAAACATGAAAGGGTCCCAACATACCTACAGTGGCATGTAGTTCATGAGATCTGGGGCTTAACATGGGCCCCGAACCTACTGGGTGTTCGATACTACTCCCAAAATGAATATAGTGCTCATAATAATACATACATGAGTTCATGTGTTAGTTAAATCATGATAATCATAAACATGCTTGAACATATAAGAGCTAGACATAACTTGAGGCCCGTGGGTTGGCCAAAAACATAATTCTTGATTGATAAAATTCATACAAACCTATATCTTGAAATTCATAATTTCATAATAGATAACATAATAAATTCATAAATAAATTTATAATTAATGCTATGCTTATCAAAAACACCGATGGATCAATGGATCATAAATCGATTCATCATAGGGCATGCATAATCAAGCTTAATTGTTTAGAAATTAAAAATCAACAATATTACACTCAATTTAAATCTCAAAGATGATCAAAATTAGTAGATTAAGATAAGATTTCAAAATCACAAAACCCATATTTAAATCATTTAATTTTATACAAATCCGATACAAAACCCCATGAGTTTACAAATAAGTTTTAGATAATTAATATAGAAGGAGCATGGGTGTGGAAGGATCCACCCATTGAAGACCTTACATACATTGAATTATTAACTCCTAACCCTCCTTAAAAGCCCAAGAATGAAATTGAAGGGATTAAGGTGAAAATCTGGAAGTTTCCCCTTGAATCCCCTCTCAAAGTCTTGCATGCATGAATGGGAGTTTATAATAGGTCATCCTCTTAAAACCCATCTTTTCCCAAGACAAAATGATGTAGTTTAGGGCCTTATATCGTGAAAAAGTCAAAAAATACCTTAATGAACTTGTCCTGAAAACTGTCTAGATGGATCCCACGGGTGGGACTTATGGGTCGTAGGAACAAACGAAGACCCGTCACATCCCTCATTGAAGCCACTGCCGGCAGCCCATTCTTAGAACCCAAACATTGGACAGTCAGGACGACCCGCACCTTCAACCAACGATTCATCACATCACCCATGGTTAACCCCTGAACCTTGGCATCACATCTCCTAATGGGTCACACCACGACACATCACAACAAACAATGGACCGTTGTTATCCCCCGTGGAGTCCGCTAGAAAAACTAAAACCCAAACCATAACCACAATCAATGACTCGTGGTCTATTCTAACGGGTCGTTGGGACACCCATTGAAAGTCACCTGAATAGCCTATTCTCTTCCTATGACTGCAAACGACAAATCATTGTTCCCCATAATGAGTCATCACTTCTCTCGTGGTCTCCACTGATACCATCCTTTCCCCAACCAACGATAACATACAACGACTCGTAGTTTGTTACCACGAGTCGTTCTGTAATGTTTTGCTTGTTTATCTGCACTTTTCAAATTTAACTCTCGAGTCTGTTCTTAGGCCTTCCTGGGGTATTACAATATCTCCTCCTTGGAAACATTCATCCTCGAATGTAGGAAACAGGTAGCAAACAAAAATATACAATTATCATAGCTATATACTGATCATTTTAACCAAAATTTTCACAGAATGACTACCTCCGAATCAAACCACATAGCTGAACTGATCTCATGCTTCACATACGCATTCACACACATAAAAGAAACTTGCATACATAAACTGAATATGAAAACCAAATGGGATCATAGGGAAAAACTGATACCTTAAGTCAGAGTTGAGCCGGTAGAGAACAATTTTGGATATCTAGCCATCATATCCGCTTAGGTTTACCACGTGGCTCCCTCAACATGCTGATTCCTCCATAACACTTTTACTGAAGCTAATTCTTTGTTCCATAGCTTACGGGCTTGACGATCCAAGATTTCAATGGGTATTTCTTCATAGCTGAAGCTGTCTTTTACCCTAATGTAGTCTACCGGAACTACCAAGGCCGGATCACCCAAACACTTTCTCAAAAGCAACGCATGAAACACCGGATGAACTGAAGATAACTGTGAGGCAAGTCCGACTCATACACCACCTTACTAACTCTTCTCACAACCTGGTAGGGACCAACATAGCCGGGACTAAGTTTCTGTTTCTTTTCGAACCTCATGAATCCCTCTATGGGAGATACTTTTAAAATTCCTAGTTGTCCACATCAAGCTCCAAATCTCTTCTCCTTTCATTAGCATATGATTTTTGATGACTTTGAGTGGTTTTCAACCGGTCCCTTATCAATTGACCTTCACCATCGCCTTATGAACTGTATCTGGCCCTATCACGGCTACCTTACCAACTTCAAACCATTTGATGGGAGATCTACACCTCCGCCCGTAAAGGGCCTTGAACGGTGCCATCTGGATACTAGAGTGATAAATTTTATTATAAGAAAACTTGATCAAAGGCAAATGATCATCCCAACTACCTTTTTGAAATCCATAAAACATGCCCTCAACATATCCTCGAGGGTCTGAATGGTTCGTTCTGCCTGTCCATCCATTTGCGGATGGAATGTTGTGCTGAGTTTAATCCGAGTCCCAAGTCCCTTCTGAAAAGACCTCCAGAATTGGGAGGTAAACTGAGTACCACGGTCTGAAATAATAGACAAGGGCACTCCATGAAGTTGAACCAACTCCCAAATATACAACTTGGCATAATCATCTGCTGCATTTGTGGTCTTGACTGGTAGGAAGTGTGCAGCCTTGGTTAACCTATCGACTACCACCCAAATGGAGTCGTATTGCTGGCGAGTACGAGGTAGACCTGTAATCAAGTCCATATAAATTTCTTCCCACTTCCAAGTGGGGATGCTGATATTCTGAAGTACGCCTCCTGGCCTTTGGTGCTCGACCTTCACTCGCTGGCAGTTTGGGCATTTCGTTACCAACTCTGCAATATCCTTCTTCATACCATCCAACCAATAAATTTCTCACAAGTCCCAATAAATCTTCGTGGATGCTGGATGAATAGAATATCTGGTACCATGTGCCTTATGCAATATTCGGACTCTAAAATCACCTAAATTCGGGACA
The DNA here is from genome assembly GCA_035772735.1 of Datura wrightii. Lineage (NCBI taxonomy): Eukaryota > Viridiplantae > Streptophyta > Magnoliopsida > Solanales > Solanaceae > Datura > Datura wrightii. The sequence goes on along the minus strand of JASDFA010000006.1, from coordinate 51,366,443 downwards.
CATAAATGACCCTGGTATCGTAGCATACCATCTACATCTTGGGAGAAGACCTCTACCTTTTAACTCTGCACCGCCTCCTTCAACTTCATCAAAATGGGATCTTCATCTTTCCTAGATTTAACATCAACCACCAAGGACGATTCCGACCCGCTATGTACAACCACACCGCCATCGGCCAAGTCGGTCAATCTAACTCCCAGTCTTGCAAGTTTGTGGACATCTTTCACCAACTCCTTCTTCCCCTCATCCACATGAGGCATACTCCCCATTGAGAGCCTACTAATCACAGTTGCAATCACATTTTCCTTGCCCGAGTGGTAAAGGACACTCATGTCATAGTCCTTTAGCAACTCCAACCACCTCCTTTGCCGAAGATTTAGATCCTTCTGCGTGAACCCATGTTGCAAGCTCTTGTGATCCATAAATACTTCCATGTGAACCCTATATAAGTAATGCCTCCATATATTTAATGCAAACACTAACACGGCCAACTCAAGATCATGGGTCGATTAATTCCTTTCATGAACCTTTAATTGTCATAAGGCGTATGCTATCACCTTCCCACGCTGTGTCTACACACATACCAGTCTGAATCTTGAAGCATCACAATATACAACAAAGCCATCGGTACCCTCAAGTAAAGTCAACACTAGTGCTGAATTAAGTCGGGTCTTCAATTCCTGGAAGCTTTTCTCACAATCCTCTGACCATCGGAACTTTACCTTTTTCTGAGTCAACTTGGTCAAAGGTGCCGCAACGGATGAGAAACCCTCCACAAACCACCGGTAGTAGCCTGTTGGGCCCGAGAAACTCCTAATTTCTTAAGGATTCACCGGCCTTGTCAAATTCTTCACCGCTTCAATTTTTTGAGAATCTACCCTTATGTCATCACTTAACATCACATGGCCCAAAAATGCCACTGAGTCCAGCAAAAATTCACACTTGATAAACTTTGCATATAGTTGACGATCCTTAAGGATCTAAAGTACTACCCTCAGGTGAGTGGCATGCTCCTTCTTGCTCCGCGAGTATATAAGGATGTCATCAATGAACACAATCACGAACATGTCCAAGTATGCGTCGAATACCCTATTCATTAGATCCATAAAAGCTATAGGAGCATTGGTTAGTCCAAAAGACATAACTACAAACTCGTAGTGGCCATACCGGGTTCTGAAACCTATTTTTGGAATGTCAATCTCTTAAACTCTGAGCTAGTGATATCCGAACTTGAGATCTATCTTCGAGAAACACCTGGCACCCTGGAGCTGGTCAAATAAATCATCAATCCTAGGCAAGGGGTACCTATTTTTGAACTTATTAAGTTGTCGATAATCAATACAAATCTGAAGGGAACCATCCTTCTTTTGAACAAATAGAACCAGTGCACTCCATAGAGACTTTCTTGATCTAATGAAACCCTTATCCAGCAAATCCTTTAATTGATACTTTAACTCCTTTAGCTAGGATGGAGCCATACTATAAGGAGGGATAGAAATAGGTTACGTATCAGGCATTAGATCAATATCGAAATCAATCTCCCTCTCTGGAGGAACACTTAGCAAATCATCAGGAAACACCTCTGGATATTCGCACACCACCGAAATTGACTGAATGGTTGGGTTCTCGAACTCCAAATCCTTAACCCTAACTAGGTGGTACACGAAACCATTAGAGATCGTCTTCTGGGTTTTAAGATAGGAAATAAACCCACCAACTGGTACGACCCAATTACCCTTCCATTCACGAACTGACTCCCCCAGAAATTGGAATTCCACTGCACGGTCCTACAAATTAATAAAAAAAAACATGCAAACAACCAATCCATACCCAAAATGATGTCAAAATCAGTCATGTACAATTCTATTAAGTCCGTGGAGATAACCTTATGCAACACCGTAATGGGGCAACCTCTATATACCCGCCTAGCTATAACTGACTCTCCAATTAGAGTAGATATGGAGAATGGTTCGGACAGAATTTCAGGACTAACCCAAAACTACTAGCAATGTAAGGGGTCACAAAAGACAATGTAGCTCCTGGATCTAACAAAGAATAAACATCTATATGGAAGACTTTCCATACCCGTGACCACATCTGGTGAAGCCTCCTACTCCTGGTGAGGTACTAGAGCATAAAACCTGTTCCGGTGCTGACCACCTGCCGAAATAGTGGAGGCTCCCTGTTGAGGGGGTCGTGGTGCTGGAGAAGTAAAACTGGCTGTAGGACAATCTCTGATCGTATAACCGAGTTTGCCACACCTGCAACCAGCATCCGCATTGACCAGGCACCTCCCAGGATGATTTTTTCCACATCTCACAAACACTAGGAAAGTGTGCTGCATCTGCATGCTACCATGGTCCTTCGAGCCTAGCACCCTGCTCCTCTGGTCTCCCCTGAACCTGGACGGCGTGCTAGCCGATGATGGAGCTGGAGCAGTGATACTGCGCTGAGGCTATTGTCGTGATCTACCTCTTGACCTAGTCTGAAAAACCCCATAGCTGTCGGTCCTGGCCATCTTGGACTATCTCTGCCTCCAGTAGACCGAATCTATCTTCTAGGAATGCAATAACTAGTGGGGAAAGTTGATGTCCCAATGTAGCATGGAGATCGGGCAATCCTTATCCAAGCAATCTGCTATTCCATGCACAAAGCGGCTCACCCGAGCCCGCTGATGCGCCACCAACTCCGAAGCATATTTATATAGTCGAGTGAATTCCAAGGCATACTCCTGGAATGATATGTTGCCCTTCTTCATATTCACAAACTTAGCCGCCTTAAGCTCCCTCATTTCCCGAGGGAAGAACCGATCCATGAATACGGTATGGAACTCATCCCAAGCTATCAGGCCTGCACCCGTTGCTCTAGCACCTCTCCATTGCTTGAAGCATATATGTGCTACCCCCTTGATCTGATAGAAGGTCAAATCGACACATTCCCTGTTATTCACCCCCATAACCTGGGTGTTTCTTAGAATTTCCTCAATAAAGTCATGTGGGTCCTCATCTACCTTCGACACTGTGAACTCCGTGGGGCTCATCCTCAGAAAATCCCTTACCCTAGCAGCTATCGCATTTCCATTTTGCGGATAATGGGCCACAGCTTGATTCTAGACCTGAGCTATCATGGCCTATGGCAACATCTAGATCACCGCCCTAAACTCAGTGTGGGCGGCTGGCTCTGGTACGTGCCCCTCATGAACGGAGGGCGCTCCCCATCATGTGCACCCTTAAGATCATCACCGTTACCGTTCCTCCTGGCATTTACCAGCATAGAGGAATGATTCTGCAAACACAAATAGCATGAATTAGAGGGGTAAAGGACGTTCATCGCACGACATAGATCATAAAAGAAGGGAACGTTCCTAAACGTCTAGTAGCCTCTTTTTCATAAGTGCGGCACACTTCACACCCATGAAAAAGACTCTACTTAACATGTCTTTCAGATACCGTAGCACAGTTCAAACCTATGGCTCTGATACAAAGTTTGTCATTTCCCAAAAGTACACCCGAGTCGTAGACATGGGACAAGGAGACCCGAAAGAACCCAAAGTCGACCAACGACATGAGCATACATCTAATCCATTCACATAAGCGGAAGACTTAACATAAGAAATTGTAAACATGTCATAATAACGGAGAAAATATGATACATGATCAATACATAATGGCTTAATACAAATTATAGTCTGAAGAGCCTCTAATCATGAAAGACGGGTTGATGGGACAACACCCCAACTAACGTTATGATACTAAAACTGAAAGAGAAACATAGAGTTTGAACATATGGCCCTCACAACATAAGGACTCCCCAAATAAGCTGATAACGAACTCTAAGGAGGTACTGAGGAGGGTGAGCCTGAGAGTTTGGTCCTGTATCATGAAATGATACAGAACAGGTAAATACGCATAATGTACTGAGTATGCAAGGTAAGTAAAACAGACATTTAAAATATGTATAAAACTCATAAGTGATCACAAGAATAGGAAAACATTCCCATAACATATTTATCCTACTATGACATAAGGATCAAGGTTTCCAAATATTCGCAGCGTAAACATAATCATAATCATAATGAAAGAGCCTTACTTAAAATAACTTGAGACGACATTCATAATCATAAACATGCATAAATCATGATGAACAGTGGGAGATTCTCTTAATCGACATACCCCATATGAGCACACATGAAGCCCGACTTGTAACCCTGGTCAGGAGGGTGTTCGTACCTTGCCAAGGGTAGGAACCATGAAGGGGGTGATCACACATGAAAAGGGCCACTTGGGCCAGGGATAAACATGAAAGGGTCCAAACATACCTACGATGGCATGTAGTTCATGAGATCTGGGGCTTAACATGGGTCCCGAACCTACTCGATGTTTGATACTACTCCCAAAACATATATAGTGCTCATACTAATACATACAAGAGTTCATGGGCTGGTTAAATCATGATAATCGTAACCATGCTTGAACATATAAGAGCTAGCCATGACTTGAGGCCCGTGGGTCGGCCAAAAACATAATTCATGATTGATAAAATTTCATACATACTTGTAGATCATGCATAAGGCTTGAAATTTATAAATTCATAATAGAAAACATAATAAATTCATAAATAAATTAATAATTCATGTTGGGCTGATCAAAAACACCGATGGATCAATGGATCATAAATCGATTCGTCATGGGGCATGCATAATCAAGCTTAATTATTTAGAAATTCAAAATCAACAATATTATACTCAATTTAAATCTCAAAGATGATCAAAATCTGTAGATTAAGATAAGATTTCAAAATCATAAATCCCATATTTAAATCGTTAAATTTTATACAAATCCAATACAAAACCCCATGAGTTTTCCAGTAAATTTTGGATAATTAATATAGAAGGATCATGTGTGTGGAAGGATCCACCCATTGAATACCTTACATACCTAGAATTATTAACTCCTAACCCTCCTTAAAAGCCCAAGAATTAAATTGAAGGGATTGAGGTGAAGAGCTTGAAATCTCCCCTTGAATCCCCTCTCAAAGTTTTGCATACATAAATGGGAGTTTAGAATAGGTCATCTTCTTAAAACCCAGCTTTTCCAAAGACAAAACGTCGTAGTTTAGGGCCTTAGATTGTGGAAAAGTGAAAAATACCCTTAATGAACCTGACATGAAAATTGTCCAGATCGATCCGAAGGGTGGGACTAATGGGTCATTGGAACCAATGACGACCCATCAAATCCCTCATTGAAGCCACTGCTGGTAGACAATTCTCAGAACCTAAATGACGGACAGGTAGGAAGACCCATACCTTCAACCAAGGACTCATCACATTGCCCGTGGTTAACCCCTTGAACCTTGGAATCTCATCTCCTAAAGGGTCACTCCACGACTCGTCATAACCGACAACAGACTATTGTTATCCCCCATAGAGTCCACTGGAACAACTAAAACCCAAACCATGAACACAACTAACGACTCGTGGTCTATTCTAACGGGTCGTTTGGACGCCCGTTGAAAGTCACTTTAACAGCCTATCCTCCTCCTATGATTGCAAATGACGACTTGTTGTTTTCCATAAAGAGTAATCACATCTCCCATGGTCTCCACTGACACCCATGCTTTCCCCAACCAGTGACAGTATACAACGACTCGTGGTTTGTTACCACGAGTCATTCTGTGGTCCGTTCTGTGATGTTTTGCTAGTTTTTCTGCACTTTTCAATTTTAACTCCCAGGTCTATTCTTAGGCCTTCCTGGGGTATTACGCGACCATATAGAGTCTCAAACGGCGCCATTCATATACTCGATTGGCAGATATTATTATAAGCAAACTCCGCCAAAGGATACAGATTATCCCAATGGCCACCAAAATCAATCGCACAAGATCTAAGAATGTCTTCCAAGATCTGAATAACCCATTCAGACTGTCCGTCAGTTTGCGGATGAAAAGCTGTAGTCAACTCAACTTGTGAATCTAATGACTTCTGAAAAGACTTCCAAAACACTGCACTGAATTGAGCACCTCGATCAGATATTATTGAAATAGGCACACATGAAGTCGAACTATCTCATGAAGGTAAATATCTGCTAACTACTTTGCGGTATGAGTAACCCAAACTGTATGAAATGTGCCATCTTTTTGAGTCTGTCCACAATCACCCAAACTGAGTCGTGTTTCCTGAAAGTACTTGGCAACCCAACAAATAGTAATCCTCTCCTACTTCCACTCTAGGATAATCAAGTTTTGGATTGCTCCCTTAGGCTTTTGATGTTCATACTTGACTTGTTGACAATTTAAGCAACTAGTCACATGCTTCAAGATATCAGCCTTCATACCCTTCCACCAGTACAATCCAGGCAAGTCTTGATACATTTTAGCAGTTGGGAGAATAGAGTATCGCGAGATATGAGCCTCTTCAAGAATTAGCTGCATCACATCACCCATAATGGGAATACATAGTCTACCATGTCGATGACGCATGCCCTCACCATCGATAGAGAATGACTTAGCACCCCCATTCTGTATTCGATCTTGTAGTCTGGCGAGGTAGGGATCTTTATATTGGCGAGTCTTGACTTATCCAACTAAGGACGATCACACCACCATACCTGCTAGTATCTTGCCCGACATTATGTGATCAATTCAACTCCCTGATTGGCCAATCCTAAATATCCATAACCATAGATCGCTTTTCAGTAGTGAATTGGGCCAAACTACCTAAAGACTTTCTACTCAAGGCATCCGTCACCACATTCGCCTTCCTGGGGTGATATAAAATGGTAAGATCATAATCTTTAAGTAACTCTAACCACCATCGTTGTCTCAGATTTAGATCATTTTGCTTGAATATGTATGATAGACTCTTATGGTCCGTATAAATTTCACATGGCTCACCATAAAGATAGTGACGCCAGATCTTCAATGCAAATACGACTATAGCCAATTCCAGGTTATGAGTCGGATAATTCTTCTCATGTTTCTTTAGTTGTCAAGACGCATATGTCACCACTCTACCATTCTGTAGTAAGACACAACACAATCGGACTCGAGACGCATCACAATAAATAGTGAAACCACCCTCCTCTATAGGTGACGTCGAAATCGGAGCTGTAGTTAATGCGGTGTTTAATTTCTTAAAACCTTCTTCACATCAATCAGACCATTGGAATACTACACCTTTCTGAGTTAAAAATGTCAATGGAGCAGATATCTTTGAGAAGCCCCCCACAAACCTTCTGTAATATCTAGCTACTGCTAAGAAGTTGCGTATCTCTGTGGGAGTACTAGGTCTAGGCCAATCTCGAACCGCTTCAATCTTCCAAGGATCAACTTGGATTCCATCCCGTGAAACTATATGTCCTAAAAAGAAAATTGTGCCCAACCAGAACTCACATTTCATGAACTTGGCATAAAGCTTTCGTTCTCTAAGTGTTTGTAGCACAACTCTAAGGTGTTGTTCATATGTTCTACCTTACTCCGAGAGTAGACCGGAATGTCATCAATGAACACAATCACAAAATGGTCTAAGTATGGCTTGAATTCCCTATTCATGAGGTCTATAAATGCTGCAGGTGCATTAGTCAACGCGAAAGACATCACCAAAAATTCAAAGTGCCTATATCTGGTCCGAAAAGCTATCTTAGAGATATCCTTGGTCTTGATTCTCAACTGGTGGTAACTTGATCTCAAGTCAATCCTGTAAAAGTTAGTAGAACCTTGTAGCTGACTGAATAAATCATTAATACAAGCTAACAGATATTTATTCTTGATTATAGCCTTATTCAGCTGTATGTAGTCAATGCAAATCCTCATTGTGCCATCTTTCTTTTTCACAAATAACACAGGTGCACCCCAAGGTGATACACTAGGCCTTATGAACCCCTTATCAAGTAGCTCTTGGAGTTGAACCTTCAATTGTCTCAACTCAGCTGGAGCCATACGATATGGAGGTATAGAAATAGGATGAGTCCTTGGGACTAAATCAATGTTGAACTCAATTTCTCCTATTGGGGGTAGTCCAAGCAATTCTTCTGGAAACACATCAACAAATTCTTGAACAATAGGAACACAGTCAATAGTAACATCCTCCGCTTGAGTGTCATGAACGGTAGCAATAAAACCCAAACACCGATGATTAATCATTCGACGTGTCTTTACATAAGATATTATCTTTCCTTGGGTCATAGGAGTCATGACTTTCCACACTAAAGGTGCCCCTATAGGAAAATTAAAATGTATAAGCTTAGCATAGAAATCAACCCAAAGCATAACATGATGCAGCCAACTCATACCCATAATCACATCAAAGTTAGACATCGTTAACTCTAGTAGATCAACTACGGTGTCCCTGTCTTGAACAGATATTACACAGTCTCTGTAAACTTTGTCCATTTCCAAAGTCTCCCCTACTGAGGTCATAACCATATATGGCACAATAAGAGGCTCAACTCTTTGTTTTAAGAATATAGCAAAAGATGGAGATACATATGAATACGTAGAACCAGGATCAATAGGAGCATATGCCCCATGAGAGTTGACAATAATAATACCTGTGACTATTGCAGTGGATGCCTCGATTTCTTGTTTGGCCATAGCAAAGAATCTCGGCGGCCCACCCGCTCCATGCATAACCTGTGCACCCTGTTGACCCTGTCCACAAGCACCCTACTAAGCAGCCCTAGCTGGCTGAGCCTAAGTATATGTACCCGTAGCAGTTCCCTACAACTGTCTCGTGGCCTGAATAGTACCAAAATATCCCTTAGGAATATATTTAGGAATGTGTCCCTGTTAACCACAAGTAAAACAAGCCCTGTCTGGTCTAAAGCAACGACTATTATGCAATCTACCATAACTAGAACATCTCAGATGTTGTCCAGACTGAAAGGAACTGTTGCCCTTCCTCTACATCTTCTGCTGACCCTGTGTAGCTAGATAACCACTCTTGGAGGACTGCACCACCGACTCTTACTAAGCAGGTCTGGATTACCCCCAATGGAAACCTTTCTTGCCCCCAGATGGAGAAGTACTGAACCCTCATGTGTTACCTTTTTGCATTCCTGCTCAGCTCCTTCCATTTCTAAATAGGACTCAAAGTGGAGAGATCAACCACATTTGAATAGGTACAACCTTGTATATCTCATATCACAGGGCTATGATAACGATGCTCAAGTCCATCTACAGAACGTCTCACCTTCTCCCTTGGGTCTTCAACTAAAAATGGAACGTACCTGGATAAATCAGTGAACTTAGACTCATACTGTAACTGTCATGGAGCCCTGACGCAGGTTATTGAACTAACGTCTCATGTCGTCTTGTTTGCTCAATGGAATGAACCTGTCCTTAAATATTATGGAGAACTCTAACCAAGTGATAGGTTGTAACCCCGTTGAAGTCCACCATGCCTCTGCCGGTCCTGAGAATAGGAAAGTACTAAATTCCACACCTCGAGTCTCCTTCAACCCTAATGTAGTCAGTATCTTTTCACAATGATCAATGAATTGCTGATGTTCAATAGAAGTTGGTGTTGCATCAAACTCTGGTGGCTTAAGATCCATGAAATTCTTAAGAACTTTGGATTGCTGAATAGTTGCAACTGAATGAACAGTCAGCTTAGGGGTCAACTAGGGTGTTTGCGTAGCTGCAACATTCAACTGAACTTGTCTTTGTGCTTGCAAATTAGTTTGAGAAACTGGAAGTCTACAATGATTAGGAACCAATGACTCTAACACATTCAAAAATCTCATTACTACATCTGTAGGCAAGGCAACGGTAGGTAAAACAGCTGGCACTGTCGATCGAGAATCTTGAACAACCTGTTCCTGTAGTCGCTCCGGAGCAGCAACTCGGGGCTAACCCCTATTCACAATTTCAGGCTGAGGTTTGGCATTTGCCCTAGTTTGAGTCCTAGATTGATGGGCCCCAGCTCGACTACCACCGGGGGTAGTACCATGCCACGCAACACGTCCACCAGGTGCCTTTGATTGACTAGCAGATGAAGATGCACGTTTTTTAGCCATCTGCAAAATAAATATTTCAAGATTAGACTTGAATCAATTCAACGCACGAATAAAGAATGAAAGAAGGGAACACATCCTAAATGTTCTATAGCCTCGAGGTCATAAGTATGGGTGCCTACATACCCATGAAAAATACTCTACTAAACACTGCTCCATGACCTGGGACTTATAGCCTAGGATTTGATACCAACATTGTCACGTCTCAAAAGACCCCCTAGACGTGACTGGCACCCGCTAACATCACCCACAAGGGCGAACCAATTTATCCATTTCACATACTCATTTATATAAGCACTAAGAGCTAATATGTGTAAGTCTAAACACATTAATCATTTTCAAAATAGAAATAGGGAATTCAACAGAATAAAAAACCAGTCTATCAATTCATCAATCACTCAAATACTAATTGTCTAGCCTAAATCTCACAAAAGACCATGGAGCATCTAATAGAGTTACATGAATCTAACAGTCGGGCATGCAAACCCCAATAAAGAAAATATAGGCTATAAAATAGATAGAGTTGAAATGAAAGCCTCCACGTATCAATGCGAAGGAGCACCTCAACAACATAATCTATGCGAAGGACTCGTCAGCCACTAGTCTCACGCTCCACAATAGTATCTGTATAGACATCCAAGTAAGGAGTGAGCTATATATAAATATAACTTAGTAAAATCCCTGACTTACCACTTTAAATACCCCTGGAACAAGTGTTAAAATATATATAGATACAACTCACTACAAGCACATGAATTATATCATAATATAACCTTCAACAAGATTCATACAGTTAACTAGCAAGAAAACTACATATTTCAACAAAATTTACACTGAGGGCTTGTCATGAATTGCATCTATGCAAATTACTCCAGACAACAATTCCACAACGACATACAGCATGCTCAATATTGTCAAGAGGCATACACAATGCCCAATACTGTCAAGAAGCATACAAAAAGCCCAGTGATATCTAGGAAGATACCCAATGCCCCAACCTCATGGCTCACAACCGTATAAATCCACGAATTAACTGTAATAAAGACAGTTTTGGTATGCTTAAATATAAAATATACACTGCTGGCCTCGAAGATCACCGATTTTGCAACGCACATGCTCGTCCCAACATATGGACCAGTCAGACAAAATACATTTGTAAAACAAATTTGAAAATCAAGAATTCAAACCATAAAGTCTCTCTTATCTCAAATTCACAACTCAAGCTTACTTTGCAATAATTTAGAACTATGTTCCCGGGTCTCCGGATCACCTCAAACTACAAAGAATTGGGTTTAGAATGGACAAAATACTTCGGTAGATGTTTTCTTAATTTTTAACGAAAGTCAAATTCACGGTCTAAGGTTTACCAAAAAAGTCAACTCTAGTCAATGGGGCAGAATTCCCGAACTATGACCACCAACAAATTCTCTTCGAAGAGAGGATTCCAGAACATTAACCAAAATCAAATTTTGATAATATTTGCCCTTTCAGATTGATGATTTGGGTTGAAGAACCCTAGGGCTAAACTTTCTTAATTATTAAAAATTTCCCCATGTTTCTACCCTGAAAACTTTCTTATAACTGCGTAATAAGCTCAAGAAAAAGATTAGGATCATTACCTTGATGATTTGGGATGAAAATCTCAATTTTTCTCTTCTCTTTTCCTCTCTTTTTCTCTCTTTCTTCTCTTTTCTTCTACTGTGTTTTCTTTTCTTCTCTTCTTTTATTTTTCACGTTCTATTTCTAGTTTCCAACCAGAACAAACCTTTTAATTCTTTTTTTTCACTTATTCCCCCTTTTTTTGGTGACCCTTAGTCCCTTTATGTCTTTTTAAGCTTAAATTACAAAATTACCCTAAATGAAAATTTAGGCCATTACAATAATTCACTTCAATTCATGAGAAAGATGTAATGATTAGGCCACTATAATAGATTTACCACATACCCAAATCAGTTCCATCGAATGCATAAGGAGAATACATATTTTACTTTCAATTGATCAATCCCATACACTATAATCTCATCTCAACATATTTCACAATTAGTATATTCTAATCGTTAGAGAATTCTTACAATCTTGACATATCTCATTTATGGATACGAGTCATTGATTCAATTGAGCGGACAACAATAAAACCCTAATCATCAATCAAGCCCTCTCATGAAGATAATTCTAAAATCATACATTCTCACCATCTAACTCATAATTCAAGATATTCAAATAGTTTTATAATCACAATTAGCTCGTAATCCTATTGGGTTTTAGAATTCAAGAAGATATAGAAGAAATCATCCATCAATCAAAACCCTAGGTCATGTTTTTCTAGAATAATTGAAATTGGGTTTTTGATAAAATATTTTGGGGTACAAGGATGGAAGAATATCCTTGTTGAAAAACCCGCATACCTTCTTCGAAGAATTTCCCACTTGAACTTGACCTTTGAACCTTTGAATAATTCCTTGAAGAATCCTTAGTCTTCAGAGAGGGGAGGAAGAAAGGTTTGAGAGTTATTTGATGTTGAATGAGGGTTTAGGCTAGTTACCCACTTAAAAACGTCGTAGTTTAGGAGTTAGAAGCATGGGATTTTATGAAAACACCCCTGGAAAGACATAGAAAAATTTAACCTAATTGTCCCCACGGGGCACTCCATGAGTTGTGGGGAGGACAACGACTCATGGGGCCCTATCGTGAAGTGCACAGGCCAACTTCTCAAAAATTCCCCCATCTTAACTGACGACTCACTTCAATAGTCGTGATCTACCACGATGACTCATGGCCTACATGCGTCATCCCCACTGCCTGGGACCCTATTCAGGAACTCTAGCCTCCACCCAACGGCCGACTTAACGAGTCACTACCTTGCATGGTGACTCGTCAGGTCGTCCTTGAAAATTGGAGTAGCTACACCTATGGACTGCTCCCCACAGGTTTGACCACGACTCGTAGGTTCACCTAACTAGTCGTCCCCCGACTCGTTCTGTGCAAAAATTTCCACCTGCTTTCTGAATCCTTTCTTTAAGCCTGGAATTTGATCTTAAAAATATTTGGGGTGTTACAATTTTCTTGTCTCTCCCTATGTCTTGGGCATAAAGCCGCTTTTTTCATTTTCTTACCACTAGAAACTAGGGAGGATGGGTACCATAGTGAGGATTAAAAATGGTTGTTGGGATTTTAATGTGGTTTTTCATTTAAAAAAGGTCATAGGCCCAACATTGGCTAGAAAATAAAGTTGTTTAAGGAGGTCATTTTAGGTGAAGTGACTAGAAATAGAAATCCTAAAATCATGTTCTAGGTGAAGCTACATCTTTGATTTAGCCTTGAGTCAAACTTAGGGAAAGTTCTAGACAAATCTATATGCATGTGAATCATTCAATCAGCCTCACCACACAAGGCATCACACTTAAGGATTTCACACAATATATCACCATAACCAGATTACGACTTAAGACAATTGAGCATGTGAATCAACAAGCCAAAAAAGAAATGTGCAATATATTCCAAGAGAGTGCTACATTTTCCATTTCAAATGCCCTATTTCTTCAAAATTCATTTTTCTATGCTACACAAATTGTTTTAGTGGTATCTCTCAGAAACAATTTCAACAAGACTCATAAACATAGCATTTTCCCTTAAGAAATCCACCTCACAATCTATCATTGAAAAATATTATCTGGTTCGACGATAGAAAAAGAAAAGAAAAAGAAATTGCTCCTCGGGAAACAACCAATTGTACAAAGAAAATCCTCGGAGTTTATTCACTAACTACTATTCATAAAGGAGAAAATCAAAATTGGGTCATGAATCATTTGGTACTTTAACCAAAGACCCAATAATATGCACTAACAATTCAAGAACAAAATTTTCATTTCATTCATCTTGAGCCTGACAAAGGCTCAACAACCATCACAACTTTCAAAACAAAAGCCCGACAAGGGCAACATCAACATCATCAATAAAGGCCCAACAAGGGCACAAAACAAAAAAAATAACAACCAAAAAAGGCCATAAAAGAGATACACTCATCCCCCCAACTAAAATAATACATTGTCCCCAATCATGTTGAATATCATACATATAACTAGTATATATTCAAATCATGTTGGGTATTTGAATAAATTCATATTTCAAATCATAGATAATGTTGGATTTGTAAATGTCAATTATTGAAGTGTAGATCATAAATTGATTCATCATAGATCATGCATAATTAGGCTTAATTGAGTAGAAATCAAAATCAATAATTTCATAATCGAGAATAGTTGTAAACTCTAATCAAAATTCATAAAATATGATGTAATTTGCAAATCATAATATCCCATTAGTTAATCATTAGATTTTCATAAAATTTCAATTCAAAACCCCATGAGATTATTGGTAGATCTTCATAAATTAATAGAAAATGGGCATGGGTGTGAACGGAAACACCATTCGTAACTCTACATACCTGGATAAGATCAGATTCTAGAGTTCCTTGAATGCCCAATGGAGAATTGATAGGGAAAAGCTTGAAACTATGCTTTATCTCTCCAAAATCCTCTTAATTTGAATGCATGAGAATGGCTTATGCAAGAGGGACTTAACCTATCTTATCCTGCCTAAAAAAAACATAAAAAGTAGTTTAGGGCCCTAGAGCATAGAGAGGTCAAAAATACCCTTAATGAAATGTCTTCGAAAAACTGAACTGGGTGAACCAACAAGCAATCCCACGAGTACTTGCATGATACAATGACTTGTGGTATCAATTTGTCAGATCCACTACCTCAATTCATACATTCAGATTCTTCCCACGACCCAACAGGACGATTCTTCATTTCAAACAATGAGCCGTTAGGTAGACCGTTACCATCCCCTTCACAAACTTTAACTTCCCCCACCACGAGCCTCACCACGACACGTGGTATTGATCCGTTACATCCACCAGAAAATTTGACAACCAAACTACGACCAGTGACCCCGGGTTGTCACTTCCCACCACGAGTTGATGGATAACCCCTGGTATTCCCAACTGCCAGGGTACACCCTTTACTATGGTTGCAAATAATGACTCATTGTTTCAGGCAACGAGTCATTACATCATCCATTGTCTCCACTGAAACCTGAACCTTCCTTACCACGACTGCTAACAACGACCCCTAATTTCCAACTCCGAGTTGTTACATCACCCGTCCTGTGAGTTTTTCCCAGTTTTTCAACCAACTTCAAATTTTGATCCTCGATCTAATCTTAGGCACTTTTGGGGTATTACACTATCTCCCCCTTGGGAACATTCATCCTTGAATGATGAAACAAGCAGAAAAAAAAGACATGCAATTGTTACACCCAAAACTGATCATTTAACCCAAAAATTAATGGAATGACTACCTCCAATTCATACCACATAGCTGAACCGATTTCATACTTCAAAGACACATCCATATACATAAAAGAAAATTTAACACATGAACTAAACATGGAAACTAAATAGAGTTATAGGGAAAAACTGATACCTCAAGTCGAAACTGAGCCGGTAGGGAATAAATCTGGGTATTTAGCCATCATATCCGCTTCGGCTTCCCACGTAGCTCCTTCGACATGCTAATTTCTCCTCCTCATAGATATGGCTATATTTTACACCACGCTGTCCACCGGAACTACTAGGGCTTGATCTCCCAAACATTTTTTCAAAAGTGATACATGAAACACAAGATGTATGGAAGACAACTCTGAGAGCAACTCCAACTTATATGCCACCTTACAAACTCTTCTCACAATTCGGTAGGAACCAACATAGCAGGGACTGAGTTTTTCTTTATTCCCAAACAGCATTACTTTCATCATGGGAGATACCTTTATAAATACCCAATCGCCCACCTCGAACTCTAACTCTCTCCTCATCAGATCCACATAGGACTTTCGACAACTCTGAGTGGTTTTCAGCCTATCCCTTATCAATTGAACCTTCTCCATAGCCTCATGAACCAAATCTAGCCCTATCATAGCTGCCTCATCAACCTGAACCCATCCAATGGGAGATCTACACCTTCGCGCATAAAGAGCCTCGAACAGTACCATCTGAATACTAGAGTGATAGCTTTTATTGTAAGCGAACTCGATCAGGGGAAAGTGATCATCCCAACTACCTTTAAAGTCCATCACACTTGCTCTCAACAAATCCTTAAGATTCTGTATTGTCTGCTCCTCTTGATCATCCATTTGCGGATGAAATGCTGTGTTGAACTTAACCTGAGTCCCAATCCCTTTCTGAAAAGAATGCCAAAATTAGGAGGTAAATTTAGTACCTCGGTCTGAAATAATGGACAACTACACTCCGTGTAATCGAACCAACTCCCAAATATATAGCTACGCGTAATCCTCCGCTGAGTATGTGGTTTCCACCAGTAGAAAATGTGCAGCCTTGGTCAGCCTATCTACCACAACCCAAATGGAATCATATTGTTGGAGGGTACGAGGTAGTCCTGTGATCAAGTCCATATTAATCTATTCCCACTTCGAAGTATGAAGGCTGATATCCTAAAGTACTCCTCCTGGCCTTTGATGCTCAACCTTTACTTACTAACAGTTCGGGCACTTGGCTACAAATTCTGCAATATTCTTCTTCAGTCCATCTGACCGATTGATTTCTCGTAAATCATGATATATCTTAGTGGCACCCGGATGGATGGAATACCTGGATCCATGGGCCTCATGCAATATCCAGCTCTTCAAATCATAAACATCTCGAGCACATAGGCGACTCTAGTACCGCAACACACCATCTTCCCCTTGGGAGAAGACCCTCACCTTCTTAATTTGAATGGCATCCTTCAACTTTACCAAAATCGAGTCCTCATCTTGTCTAGATCTCACATCAGTCACAAAGGACGATTCTGATCCGCTTTGAACAACGACACCACCATCGGTGGAGTCAACTAGTTTAACCCCTAACCTTGTGAGTCATTGTACATCATTCACCAACTCCTTTTTCCCTTTATCCACGTGGGACACACTCTCCATAGAGAGTCTACTAAGTGCATCCGCTACCATATTAGCCTTACCCGGATAGTAAAGAACACTCATATCATAATCCTTGAGTAGCTCTAACCACCGCTTTTGCCGTATGTTGAGGTCTTTCTATCTGAACACATATTGCAAGATCTTATGGTCCGCAAACACATCCACATGGAACCCATACAAGTAATCTCGCCATATCTTCAATGCGAATACCATTGCGGCCAACTCACAATCAGGGGTTGGGTAATTCTTCTTATGGATCTTCAACTGTCTCGAGGCGTATGCTATCACTTTCCCCTGCTACATCAATACACACCCGAGTCCAAATCTCGAAGTATCACAATACACCACAAAACCATCGGTACCCTCAGGTAGGGTAAACATCGGTGCGGCAGTAAGTCAAGTATTCAACTCTTGGGAGCTCTTCTCACAAGCCTTTGACTATTGAAACTTCACCTTTTTTTGAGTCAATTTGGTCAAAGGAGCTGCAATTGATAAGAAACCGTCAACAAATCTCCTGTAGTAGCCAGCTAGGCCCAGGAAACTCTGAATATCTGAAGGTTTCACCGGTGTAGGCCAATTCTTCACCGCCTTGATTTTTAGAGAGTCTACTTTTATGCCCTCGCTTGATACCACGTCACCCATAAATGCTACTGTGTTCAACAAAAACATGCACTTGCTGAATTTGGAATACATTTGGTGATCCTTGATCTTGGGCAGATTTATATGCCCAAGTGATACTCAAACGTATCATTTTTACCTTGTTTGTTGTGCAATGTGTATATAATATCATGTATTTGGTAATAAAATGTGAATTTCTACTAACCAACATGATTAGCATTTGTTTTGCAGGATAATGTGATTTTTAGGAGCTAAAATGCGTGTTGGAACTATGTCGGAGTTGGACTGGGATGCGAGCGTGGAAAAGGCCTTGGATGGCACATTTTACAGTGGCTCCGCGATGGAGCCGTGCCACGCTGCCATCGCGGTAGCACACTGCCTGGGCAGAAATAAAATTGGCAATTTCCACTGTGCCTGCGTGTCAGCTCCGTGGCACGGAGATAGGCCTCCGCGATGGCCTCCGTGCCACGTTGAGGCCAATTATCCGGACCCTGCAATTTCTAGAGAGGGTCCGCGTCCACGCCGTGTCACGGAGGTAGTGCTCCGCGTTGGCCTTCGTGACACGTTGCTTGTTATTCCGGGAAAAATTTCCCACTAGTATAAATAGCACACTTAGGTTATTTTTAAAGGGGAGTTTTTTTTTAGTTTTAGTTTTTTTAGCCTGAGTTCAGAAGTGGAGAGCAGGAACGTGGTTTTGTGGCAGTTGAAGAATAGAAAAGATAAGAGTTTTCTTCTCTTCCCTTCTTCTTTCCTTCAATTGTATGCATGATTAACACTCTTTCTAGGATGATTAATCCAAGAATGAGTGGCTAATTCCTTTCTTGCTGAGGTTTTGAACTTGTGTAATGAATGTTGGTAATAATTGATATGGTTTCTTCTTCTTCTTGCATGTTGTTCTATTAATTCTTGTGTTTATTACATTATTGATTGACCACCATTAATGTATATCTAAAAAGTCCAATTTCACTCGAGAGAGCATGAAATTGGAAAGTTGTGAATTAATAGGGTATTGTTCTTAACTTGATTTGGGAAAATTGGGTTTTGATGTGCTTTCTTGATAGAAATATACTTGAAAGCCGTATTAGTCAATTTAGGAACCGGAATTGGAGTGTTAGGTCATAAATTGCATTTGATCACAGGAATGTAGACGGATGGTTTATGATTCTAAAATGAAATTAAATAAGGAAGTTTTAATTTCTAGGCAAACGTTCTTGGCTAGCAATATGAAGAAGAGGATGACCAAATTATCATGATTATCAAGTTCATTACTCGTTCTTAACCTTGGCATGTGCATATCCATTGTCTAAATTCAACGTAAATAGTAGTTATTAATTTCAGTATATAATTAGTTTAGAAACAAAACTCACTCAAATCTTGGTTGGATTGTTGTTAACATAGTTAGAAATAGAATACAGATATAGTAAACTAGGCAGTTTTGCATATCTAGAGCAGCCTCCTTGGATCGATACTTGGCTACTTAGCCACTTTATTACTTGTTTGACCACGTACACTTGCATGTCGGTTTTTAATCTATACCGAGCAGCGATACACGCGCAACAAGTCTTTGGCGCCGTTGCCGGGGAGGCTAGGCGATTTGTGATATTGTGTTAAGTGTAAATTTACTATAGTTTTGTTTTATTTTCTTAAGTGTTGACAACTTGGTCTAGTGTTTGTTTTAATTCTTCTTTATTTTATTTTATTTTTCTGCTTGCTCATATACCCTTATTGACATGACATCGTGTAATATAAATGGTTTCAATGGTGGATACTCATATTTTAGTGAATCTTGTCTGAACTGTGGAGGACCCCACTTGTGGCAAAACTGTAACACGTGCAATATATGTGGGTGTCAATATGGCCATTGGGGTGATTGTCCAAAGGCATATTCCCCTTCCCCAAGCCCCTACTATGATCCTTTTGTTGATTTTGCTGAATATAGGCATGTTGAAAATGAGGACTTGGGACGCCAAGTTCAAATAGAGGACATGATGAAACAACTCCTGGAGCAATCAGAAGCAATGAAGGAGTCGGTGGCAGAATTGATAGCTCAGCAAAAGGAGAATGCAGAGGCTGTAAGCAGGATGAGCGTCCAACTCACGGAGATGTGTGCTGAGGCTGAAGCTTGTGATAATTTGCAGGTGACAGTTTTAGCCGATATTCAAGAGGAACTACAAGAGGAAGACAAGGGTGACTTTGTGGATGAACCCCAACAATTGGAATCTCTTGAGTGTCCCTGTGATGAGCTCACACTTATGGAAAATCTACTCATGGAAGAAGAGATGGAGTATACCCCATTTTACATTAATGAAGAGATAGATGTCGATGCTGAGAAGGAGTATACAAGTAAGGAGGTCAAGCAAAATATAGTTTCAGAGTTGAGGTGGATTGGACCACACTCGAAGCATTTCTCGACATTAGGTTTGGTTGACAACATAGAAATAGAGTCTTCCAAGCTTATAGAGAAATGTCTAGAGGAGGACCAAGCCCCGTATATTTTGAAATTTGCTAACTCAGAGAGTCAAAATGACTTCGCTTACTTAAGGACCAATAAATGCAAACGGCAACATCTACTGCTTGGTCTTTACAATTTTTCACCACCACCCCTAGAACATAAGAGGAAATTAGAAAAGAAATTAGGGGTGAGATTCATATCCTCAAGGTGGAGGAAAAAGTGGTGAAACTTGGTACGTCGAGCCGCGACGTTAAACCAGGCGCTGCACGGGAGGCAACCCGTGAAAAATTTTTTTTTCTTTCTTTAGTGTAAAGTTTTTCTTTTATTTTATTTTCTTTTCTTTTTCTTGATTAGGCTTAGATTTGCATTTTACTTAGTAATTTTTTTATTTAGTAATTTAGTAAATTTTTATTTTTTAGTAGGGAATCTATTCATTTAACCAATTTTTGTTTAGTGAGGTGATTTTCAGGTATACCAGAGGAAAAATACTTGGAATCGAGGAAACGAGGCGAGGTATGAAAAATAAAATTTGATGCTGAAACAGAGCATTGGCGCGTTGGCGCCGTGTCACGGAGGCAATGCTCCGCGTTGGCCTCCGTGACACGTTGAAGGCAAATCTGGAATTTTTTAAAAAATTCCAGTAAGCCAACGCGTTGGCTCCGTGTCACGGAGGAGGGTCTCCGCGTTACCCACCGTGACACGTTGCCCTTATCCCAGTGCCGGGTCACACCGGGTTTCCGGGACCTAAGTATATGTATATAACCTATAAATCATCAAGTCATGTTGGGTGTTTGTATAAATTCATATTTCAAATCATAGATCATGCTGGGTTTTTAAAAATCAACAATTGAAGTGTGGATCATAAATCGGTTCATCATATATCATGCATAATTAGGCTTAATTGAGTAGAAATCGAAATTAATAATTTCATAATTGATAATAGTTGTAAAATATAATAAAAATTCATAAAATATGATGTAATTCAGAAATCATAATAGCCTATTAGTAAATCATTATATTTTCATAAAAATTGAATTCAAAACCCCATTATATTTTTGGTAGATTTTCATAAATTAATAGATAATGGGCATGGGTGTGAATGGAAACACCCATTCGTAACCCTACATACCTAGATAAGATCAGATTTTAGAGTTCCTTGAATGCCCAATGGATAATTGATAGGGAAAACCTTGAAACTATGCTTGATATCTCTATAATCCTCTTAATTTGAATGCATCAGAATGACTTATGCAAGAGGGACATAACCTATATTATCCTGCCCAGAAAAATACATAAAACGACATAGTTTAGGGCCCTAGAGCATTGAAAGCTCAAAAATACCCGTAATGAAATTTCTTTTAAAAACTGAACTAGGTGAACCAACGAGCGATCCCACGAGTCGTTGCATGATACCATGACTCATGGTATCGATTCGTCGGATCCACTGCCTCAATTAATACTTTTAGATTCTTCCCACGACCCAAAAGGATGAGTCATCATGTCAAATGATGGGCTGTTAGGTTGACCTTTCTAGCCCCTTCACAAACCTGAACTTCCCCCACCACGAGCCTCACCACGACTTATGGTTGCTTTCAATGAGTTGTAGTCTCGATCCATTACATCCTCCGGAAAATCTGCAAACCAAACTTCGTCCGGTGACCACGGGTTGTCACTTCTAAACACGAGTCGATGGATGACCCGTGGTATCTCCAATAGCCAAGGTCCACCCTTCCTATGATTGCAAACAATGACTCATTGTTTCAGGCAACGAGTCGCTACATCATCCATTGTCGCCAGTGACACCTGGACCTTCCATACAACGACTGCTAACAACGACCCATGATTTCCAACCACGAGTCATTACATGATCTGTCCTGTGACTTTTTCCCAGTTTTTTAGCCAACTTCAAATTTTGATCCGGGGACTAATCTTAGGCTCTTTCGGGGTATTACACATATATTGATGTATAAATCTCATGAATGATGAACATGCATAACTCAAATCATGAAAAACAATGGGTGAGTCATCTTTTAACCAATATACAATTATAGAGCATACGTGGTCCCAACTATCACACTCCAGTGGGTAGAGCCATCCAAACCCTTGCTAGGGCTAGGAACGATATAATCATAATGATATCAAGGTCGTGGCCCAATCGGGGCAACGGATACCTCACAACGAAGGTCCCAAAATAATATATAATAATAAACCTACATTGGTGCGTAGTTCTGAGGAATAGGGTGATAGACCCTTAGTCTACTCGGTGCTAGATACTACTCCCAAAAACATGCATATGCTCTCCATCATTTTTCCAGCGAAGCTTGCCATTGTAAATTGACTAAGCTCAATAATCAAATACATCTCAAATATGAAATCATGCATATCAGAAGCTTAAACTCAAACCATACCACAACCTGAAAGATAACTGGGATTCTTCGCACCAAAACCATGTGGTAAGATTAATTTGGGAAATCATAAATCATACTTGAACATGCGGGCATTCCCCAATACTTTCACATTTTTGAAAATACTCAATTCACATCGCAAACATGATTATAAATATAGGTAGCTTGAAAACATGCTTTTCATCATAATAGCTCATCATAATCACACATTCATCACAAATCTTATCTTTCATGAACTTATCATCAATGGGCTTTTAAATTCATAAAACTTGAAACTTGATTTTTAATTGAAACAAATATAAAACTTGCCCATGAATCATAATTCAATAGTAAAAACATATTTAAATCATACCCATGTAGAGAATTAAGAAATCATGCATTGGGTTAAAACCCCATATATTAGACATAGGAAATTCATGATATATAGAGCGATTGGGCATGGATGTGAAAGGATCCACCCATTCATAACCCTACATACCTAATTATAGCTGAATCTTATACTTATCTTATTGCCCAAGGAAGAATTAAAGAGAATTTGAAGAAGAACAAGCTTGATCTCCCCCTTTCACTTTCGATCTTGCATGCATGAACTAAAATGGCCTAAAATAAACTTAACCCTATTAAAAGACATCATTCATAACTTAAAACGATGTAATTTAGGAATTAGGATATTAGAAATTGCGGAAAAGCCCTTAATAAAATCGCAGAAAATAACTGCCAACAATTCCCCACGAGGGACATGACCACTCGTTACCTCTGGCCACAACTCGTGGCATGGTCTGTCAAGTACATTGCTTATCAAGTCATCTGGGCTCTTCATGAGTGACTTAATGATTCGTTACTAGTGACCATGACTCATTGTCACCACTCGTCATGTGCACCGCCTTCTGCTTTTCCTTTCTCAATCACCACTTCCCACGACTGAGCTAACAAGTCGTGGGGCCTGACCATGCCTCGTGGTCATGTCCATGGGCATCCAAATTCCCAAATTTCAACTCACCTTCTAGTCCTCACCACGAGTCACATCACAACTTGTGGGCTGCTCTCATGGGTCACCTCATGACCCGTTCCGTGTCTTGAGGCTAGTTTTAATTTTTTCTCCGTTTTAACTCCTGAGTCTGATCTTTGGGCTTCCAGGGTATAACAATATCTCCCCCTTGGGAACATTCATCGTCAAATGTTACAAAACTTACATAAAAGCAGAGAAATGCAATCATCATATTCTAATACTGATCATTTAAGTTGGTAACTGACGGAATGACTATCTCTAATTCAAATTACATAGTTGAACTGAATTCATGAATCATATACACATCCACATACATCAAAGAAACATGGGCACATGAACTGAACATAAAAATTAAATAGAGTTTTAGGGAAAAGAATTGATACCTTAGGTTGGAACTAAGTCGATAGAGAATAAATGTGGGTATCTAGCCAACATGTTCGCTTCGGCTTCCCATGTAGCTCCTTCAATGTGCTGATTGTTCCATAAAACTTTCACTGAAGCTCTTTCCTAGTTCCTTAGCCTTCGAACATGGAGATCCAGTATTTCCATGGGAGCCTTCTCATAACTGAGATTGTCTTTCAGACCAACACTGTCCACCGGGACAACTAGAGCTGGATCACCCAAACACATCTTTAAGAGCGAAACATGAAAAATAGGATGCACGGAAGCTAATTTTGAGGGAAACTCCAATTCATAAACCACCTTGCCAACACGTCCCTCTATCTGGTATGGGCCAACATAGTGGGGACTAAGTTTTCCCTTCTTTCCGAACCTCATCACTCCCTTCATGGGAGACACCTTTAGAAATACCCAATCATCAACTTCAAACATAGGTTCTCTCCTTCTCACGTCGGCATAGGACTTTTGGCGACTCTGAGAAGTTTTCAACCTGTCCCTTATACTCTAAACCTTCTCCATAGCCTTATGAACCAAATCTAGTCCTATCATTGCCGCTTCACCAACCTCAAACCAACAAATGGGCGATGCACATCTCAACATATAGAGAGCCTCAAAACGGCTCTATCTGAATACTGGAGTGATAGCTGTTATTGTATGAAAACTTGATAAGAGGAAAATGATCATTCCAACTACCCTTGAAGTCAACAAAACATGCTCTCAACATATCCTTGAGAGTCTGAATTCTCCGCTCCGCTTGACCATCCGTTTGCGGGTGAAATGTTGTGCTGAGCTTAACTTGAGTACCAAGTCCTTTTTTAAATGATCTCCAAAATTGGGAGGTAAATTGGGTACCTCTGTCTGATATGATGGACAAGGGCACTCCATGCAATTGAACTAACTACTGGATATATAGTTTGGCATAGTCCTCCACCGAATCCGTGGTATTGACCGGAAGAAATTGAGTGGCCTTGGTCAACCTGTCTACCACAACCCAAATGGATTCATATTGTCGAAATCCATGTTGATTTCCTCTCATTTCCAAGTAGGAATACTGATATCCTAAAGCACAACTCCCGGTCTCTAGTGTTCAACCTTTACTTGCTGACACTTTAGGCACTTAGCTACAACTTCTGTGATTTCCTTCTTCAAGCCATTCCACCAATAGACTTCTTGTAAGTCAAGGTACACTGGGTAGCACCTTGACAGATAGAATACATGGATCCATGAGCCTCGTGCAACATCTGGATCCTCAAATCATCCACATTCGGAACACATAAGCAACCTTGGTACGGAAGCACACAATCTCCCCCTTTGGAGAAGACCTCTACTTTCTTATTTTGAACCGCCTCCTTCAACTTTATCAACATCGTATCCTCATCATGCCTAGGTCTTAATCAGTCACCAAAGATGACTCTGATGCATTTTGAATAATAACCTCCGCCATCGGTCAAGTCAACCAATTGAACTCCCAACCTTGTGAGTCGATGCACATCCTTCACTAGCTCCTTCTTCCCCTCACTCACATGAGACACACTCTCCATATATAGTCTACTAATTGCGTCTGCTACTACATTGGCCTTACCCGGATGGTAAAGTGATGGGTTGGTAATTTACCACCTTATGAGGCTGTACACATGAGTTTTTGTTTAGTTCTTGAGTTGATTATTTGGATTTTATGACTTTTTTTCTTTCATTGTGTGCAGATGGATAAAAGTGAAGAAGAGAGAAAATATGGAGCAAAAAGAGGGAATTGAGGGTGAATCGGTGAGTTGTAGACGTAAATTGGGGAAACGCCAGCCAAAGGCTGAATCTCACTGTCGCAGAGGAGTAATGCCACAGGTGGTTTGCGACTTGCCAGCGGTGAGTTGCCGGTCCAGTCGCCGAATGATGCTCAAGTGTTCTATAAAATAGCCCGAACACTTGGCGGTTCATGGATTAGTATCAGCGAAAAGCCGAGTGAATAGCCGATGCTCACTCTAAGTTAGTGGAAATTCAGAAAAGACACCAGCAGTTCACGGATTGCATCGGCAAACCACCGGTGCTTCCGCCGATTCCAGAATGGAGTTTATAAGGGAATAATCATCCATCATTGAAAAGGGATGAAAAGTAACCTACTTTTCTTGGTATAAATAGAAAAAGAAGTACCTCGTACTGAGATATGCAGAGAGGAAGATAGAAATAGAGAATTAAAAGAAAGGAAAAAAGCTTACATCACATCATATTTTATCCTTTCAGAAAAAAGAATATTCTCTTAGTTGAAAGAGGGGGATTTTGAGTGAAAATTGTATAAAGTACCCTGTTCTAGTTCCTCTTGTACAAGTAAGTTTCAGCTATTGTGCATATTATTTTGTGAAGTTTATTTATCCATTCTTGCTATTAAATTCACTGATGCTATTAATGAATGTGTTTTCGAATTTCTTAACTATGAGTAGATAAAATCATTAACTAGAGGTGTGTGATGATGAATACTTTATTAGATTGGGTATTTCTAGAGTCATCATCATGTTGTTCAATTAAGTGTAAATCTATTGGATTCTCTTCAATCTATTAATGAAGATCAATTGATTATGATATGGGTCTATTTATTCTTTCATGATTATTTCTTGAAAGATAATAATCAAGTATTGGAAGAGAATCTAGCAGTGGGCATGGATAAGAGATTGTGAAATTAAGCTAGGAATAACTGAAATTGCTTTCTCAATCCTTATTGGCAACTAATAGCTAGGGATAGTGCAGTTGCTAATCCAAATTAAATTGGGTTGAACTATGTTATGGTTAGAGTCATAATAAAATTCTAGCAAGAGGTAGTCAATAGGCTGAGAAGCTAAGAGTACCCACTTCCCGAGATTATTTAAACTTACTAAACTCACAAGATGACCTAACATGTCCTGATCTACTTAGTGTTTCATTTACACCTCACCTATAGTACTTCACACCCTTGTTGACAACTTAGTTGATCTTGCTATTTTACTTCATTAAATTAACTAATACAATTCTCTTAAAATTTCAACTCCCCCAATTTTATTTGTTCTAATATTAAATCTACGTGGTGCAAACTAATATCAATTTCTCAATCGACACGTGAAATTATCATTCCCTAGTCCTCGTGGGATTGGACCCCGGCACTCATCGGATTACTTGTTTTGATACTTCGGCCGTGTATATTCTTTGAATTAAGGAATATATTTTGAACGTTATAAAAAATGGCACCATTTTCGGGGAACTAGCGCTTGATGAGCTTGTGTTAATTGTTAAGTTGAATTAGTTCCACACCATAGTGGTCACTACTAATCAAATTGTTTGTGGCTCATGAGCAGTTTTGGAGGATGGTCACAAAACCTAGAAGGGGTGCCTTATGTGGAAACCATCAAGCTAGTAGACAGAAATGTGGCTTCGAGAAGGGAAGAAAGACGCAATGTTGTTAGTCATGATGAAGCAGATGGAATTGTTGACGAACTACATGAAGGCTTTCCATGCTAGATGTAACCAAGCCAACCATGACTATGATTATGTCTACTATGGAAACCAAGGTTCGAACAATGCTCGGTCATTCAATACTAGTAGTCAAGGGAGCAATGAGTCAATCCCACCTCATATGGAGAGTACTCTAGAGGTGGTGCTTGAAAAGGTTCTTGCGACTGAAGAGGGAGTTCAAGATTTACAGAGTAATATCTTGGATCTAACAACCACTGTAAAGAGTCATGATGTCATTATCCAACAATTGGAAGAACAGATGAACAAGTTAACATCTCAGATGGCAGCGCAAGTAATAGAGAACAACATTGGTCTTGTGCAGGATATTGTAGAGAATAATATAGTCGAGTGGGAAAGTGAAGAAAAGATTGTCGGACTTATAGTTGATGTTTTCTTGAAAGGTGAAGAATTTGAGGAAGTTCACCATGTGCGTAAGGAGATAAGAGATTATCCGTTCCCACAAAGAAAGATGGACCTTGAATTGAAGAATCGTACAACCCCTGTGTCACAGCCTTCTATTATGTCCCCACCAAATTTTGAGCTCAAACCCTTGCCCACTCACCTCAAATATGCATACTTGGGGGAGAACGAAACACTCCGGGTTATCATTTCAGCAAAACTTACTCCGCTGCAGGTAGATAAACTCATTGGGGTCTTGAAAAGGCATATTTGAGCCTTAGGATGGTCAATAGCCGATATCAATGGTATCCCGCTGGGATTTGCACCCACAAGATCAATCTTTAAGAAAATTGCAGCCCGTCAGTGGAACATCAAAGAAGGTTGAATGCACCTATGCAAGAGGTGGTCAAGAAAGAGATATTAAATGGCTAGATGCAGGGGTGGTATCCACTGCAGATAATAGTTGGGTTAGTCCGGTGTAAGCGTTCCATAAGAGGGGCCATTACAGTTATTCCAAATGAAAAGAATGAATTAATAGCTAATCTTCCAGTCACGGTGTGGAGAGCTTGTATGGATTACCATAAGTTAAACTCCTGGACAAAGAAGGATCATTTTCCAGTGCCATATTTGACCAAATGTTGGACCATCTAGCTTGTAAAGAGTACTATTGTTTCTTGGATGGATACTCGGGATACAATCAAATATCAATTGCACCATCGGATCAAGAAAAACCACATTAACATGCCCCTATGGTACGTTTGCATTCAAGCAGATGCCTTTTGTTCTTTATAATGCGCTGGCCACATTCCAAAGATGTATGATGTCCATATTTTCCGACATGGTGGAAAATACGATGGAAGTCTTCATGGATGACTTCTCAGTTATCGGGAACTCATTTGATGACTGCTTAACACATTTAGATGAGGTGTTAAAGAGATCTATAAAAATGAATCTGGTCCTTATTTGGGTAAAGTGTCACTTCATGGTGAAAGAAGGGATTGTAATTGGACTTAAAATTTCGGAAAAAGGGATTGAAGTGGATCAAGATAAAGTGGATGCCATTGTTCCACTACCTCCACCGTGTACCGTAAAGGGTGTTAGGAGTTTCCTCGGGCATGTGGGTTTTTATCATCGTTTCATTAAAGATTTCTCGAAGAAAGCTCATCCCCTATTTCAACTGTTGGAAAAAGAGGCTAAATTGAATTTTGATAAGGACTCTTTGAGGGCTTTTGTGGAGTTGAAGGATAGATTAATTTCCTCTCCAATCATTGTAGCACCCGATTGGTCAAAACCCTTTGAGCTTATGTGAATTGCAAGTGGGGAGCATTAGGAGCAGTCCTTGGTAAACGACGAGACAAGATCTTCCACCCAATTTACTATGCTAGTAAAGATTTGAACAATATACAAACAAACTACACAGTAACGGAACAGGACCTCTTAGCTATTCTGTTTGCATTTGAAAAATTCTAGGCGTACTTGCTAGGAACCAAAGTGGTGGTGTACATGGAGCATGTAGTACTCAGGTACTTAATGGAAAAAAAGGATGTTAAACCAAGATTGATCAGGTGGGTTTTGCTGTTACAGGAATTCAACTTTTAAGTGAAAGACCGTAGGGGATGTGAGAATCAAGTGGCCGACCACTTGTCATGCCTAGAACTTAATGGGAAGCCAGGTACACAAGAGGAGGTCAATGATTCCTTTCTGAATGAATGAATTTTAGCCCATGACCTGACACCGTAGTTTGCCGATTTTGCTAATTACCTGGCCAGCGACATTATACCTGAAGGATTGAATTTTCAGCAACAGAAGAAATTCATGCAAGATTTCCGAAAATTATTTTGGGATGAACCTTACCTATTCCGAAGTTGTGTGTTTTCCTGAAGTGGAGATGGTCCCAATTTTATAGGCGTATCACTCTTCTCATGTGTGAGGTCATTGTGGGAGCATACGAACAGTGGCCAAGGTGTTGTAATGCGGGTTTTACTAGCCTACCTTACATAAATATGCACATTACTTTGTGAAGCAATGTGATCGACTGCAGAGGACCGGGAGCATTTTGAGGAGGCTCGAACTTCCGTTAACACCCATCTTAGAGGTTGAGTTGTTTGATATTTGGCGGATCAATTTCATAGGTCCTTTAGTAAGTTCTTATGAGAATAAATATATCTTTGTGGCGGTGGATTATGTTTCCGAAAGGGTGGAAGCTGTGGCACTACCAAACAATGAAGAGAGAAGTGTTAAGATCTTTCTAAAGAAATATATCTTGTCACGGTTCGGCACTCCGAGACTATCATTAGCGATGGGGGATCTCATTTTTTCAATAGGGTGTTTAGCACAGTACTAGCTAAGTATGGTGTGAAGCATAAGGTGGCCACTCGGTATCACCCGCAGACCTGAGGACAGGTGGATGTTTCAATTCGGGAAATAAAATCCATCTTGACTAAAATAGTTAACCTAAACAGAACAGATTGGGCCCAAAAGTTAGATGATGTATTGTGGGCATATCGGACTACATTCAAAACACCGATTGGGGTCTCCCCTTACCAGTTGGTGTTTGGTAAAGCCTGTCACCTCTTGATGGAGGTAGAACACAAAGCTTTGTGGGCATTGAAGAGTTTAAATTTTGAATGGGGAAGAGCTATCCAAGGCCGAATCCAGAATGTACATGAGATGGATAAATTCAGAATGAAGGAATATGAGAATGTAGTATTTTACAAAGCTAGAATGAAATATTATCATGATCAAAAAGTGTTGCAACGTAATTCGGTTCCAAGGGATTGGGTGCTACTATTCCATTCTCGACTAAAGCTATTTCCCGAAAAGTTAAAGTCTAAATGGTTAGGACCTTTTAAGGTTTCTCGGGTGTACGAGAATGGAGCCATCGAATTCCATAGTGAGAATTAGAAAAAGTTCAAAGTAAATGGCCAAAGGGTTAAAAGGTATTTGGGGGTATTAGAAGAAGTTAGTCGGACAGAGGTGGTGTATCTGGAGGAGCCGTAGACTTCAAGGAACTTTCCTCGTACCATGACGTTAAATAAGGTGCTTCTTGGGAGGCAGCCCAAGTATTTTGCATTTTTTTTTCTTCTTCGCGCTCATATGTTTGTTATTTTTGATTTTTTTTAGGATAGGAAGGGTGCACTATAGGATGAAGGGCAAACCGGCGTGCAGCCGGCGAAATGCCGAATTCATTTTGCGGAGCCCAATTCAAGTGCTGCCCTGGCT
Organism: Datura wrightii; assembly: GCA_035772735.1. NCBI lineage: Eukaryota > Viridiplantae > Streptophyta > Magnoliopsida > Solanales > Solanaceae > Datura > Datura wrightii. The sequence continues at coordinate 51,335,462 of JASDFA010000006.1, read as the reverse complement.
AGTGCAATGAAGGATTCAAGGTAGAGCGGCGATCCAAATCGGTGAACTACTGGTAATAATTCGTGAAGAACCGCTAGGGCATCGATTCCATCCATAGAACTAAAGGTCCCAAGGCAAACAGGTGTCCCAATCGGCAAAACGCCATAACAAACTGTGAACCACCGGTTTGTCGCCGCTCTCAACCAGAAAACCTGGGAATGGATCAGGTGTCGACTCCTCATCCAGCAAAATGCTGGAAGGTATCCGTGGAATGTCGGTCACCCGCCAAATTTACATTTAGAATCATGTTCAGGTAATGGGAGCGATGGCCACAGCGGTGAAACACTTCCCCAATTCGGTAATCACCAGTGTAGCCCCCGATTACAATAACCATATATTGTGAATCTCCACAAAAGACCCTTCCAATTCCCCATTTTCTTCCATCTTCTCCCCAGATTGTCTTCCCTAAAAAGACCGATTACATCCCAACTAACACTTATTAATATTTACCCCCCAAGCACCCATTCAACTTCCTTTCCTTAGAAATTTAAAAACCCCACCTGCCCATCATTCCCCCACAAAGCTTCACAAGCACAGCCCATTGGAGGTAAGAACTTTCTCACCCATGCTTGCAAGGTCCTAATCACATTGGGTAATATTTTGCTCTACCCATGATTATCACATTTGGTTTGTCTTCTTCATTGTATGTGTGTGAATGTTTATTTGTGGTGGTCACCTCGTATCCGGGTGTGCCGAATGAGGATTGATTGATAACTTTCTTAAGGGAAAACTTTTCTTTTGTTACGAAAATAGGAGTGTGTTTGGTTAGCTATTATATGGAGGTAATTTATTGGATAAATAAATGCAGACCGGCGACTAGCGAATCACCAGTGGTGCTTCGCCAGCGAAACGCCGAAGGTCCCCAGTTTTTTTCTTTCACTGTGCTAATCGGTGAACCATCGGCGACTAGCAAAATGCAACGTCCTCTCTCCGATTAGTCGCTGATTACACCTGAGCTTTGTAAAATTTTCTTTAAATTCTTCTGTTTGCTTTAGTTTTGAGTCACAAACTATGGCCCATCACTAACCTTCGTTTGCAGCATCATGTCTATCTCCCAACACTCTCATACAGGCCAGGCATTAGTGCCCACAAAAACCCCTCAAGATAGGTTTGGGCTGAAAGGAATGGAGGAGTTTTACATAGCTTCAAAGGAAAAACATGACATCCATACAGAAACTCAATTTGATGCTGAATCTTTCAAGACCACATACCGAGATATCTATCACTAGATTGGGACGCGCGATTGGGGTCCATTTACTCTACCAGTTGACCCATATCTTCCAAAGTAGTGTGGGAATTCTATGCATCATACAGGGAAAGGCAACAACTAATGAAGCGAAGGGGCAGCACTAAAGCAGGCTCATGCCTCACATCAGTGTGGGTGCGAGAACAAGAGGTGCCTGTAACTCTAGAAGAAATTAATTCTCTTTATTGGGACGAGCCAATCCCATCTCATCCAATATTCCGCAACAAAGTGGAGAACAAAGAAACTCAATTCCAATGAGTATCCAACCTTATTGCAAAAGGTCAACCATAACGGGCCATTTTTAAGGGCCTCATTCATCGGCATGACTTAAATTTGAAGCACGTATGTGGTTATATTTAGTTTGTTGAAGGCTAATGGCCTCTCTAAAAACAGCAGAAGTCCAAATTGAAGTGGCCATTCTCCTTTCTTGAATAACGGGTCATGTACACATTAATGTAGGGGAAATTATTGTTGACCAATTCATGCGCATGGCCAAGCAATAAGCTACCGCATTACCATTTCCGAACATGGTATGCATGTTATGTATGAGAGTAACATGTCCTTTATTCCAGCCATTGGATAGGACAGTGCAAGACAACAGTGTGAATACGTTGGCCACCAAAATCGACAAAGAACCTCTAGCTATGAGGTGGGAAAAGGACACAAGGAACATGACCTTACCATCATTTTCGGCATCCACTCACATACAGAACTAGGGTTTGGCGCAACTGGCACTCGATTCATGGTCGATCGAGAAGCTAGCTATATAACATCTATAAATGTAGCACTAAGGCTGACCAAGCCACCTGTCACAACCAACCAAGATAAGTACTGGGCCAATAATACCTTGAAAATTATATAATATGCAACTTGGAAAGCTAAAATAAAGCTAAAAAAGCAATGACAAACCAGTATGACTACACAACCCACACTACTATACAAACTAGTCCACATCAACCTCTATAGAGTAAACAAACTGAAATGCATAGGACAGGGCCTGGTATGTAAGGCTTAAAACTGTAAACATGTAGGATAAAAATGATAACTAGGAAATAAATAAGGTGTAGTAACAACCCGAAATCCTGAAAATAGAAACCTGACAATAACTCATTAAAGTGTAAATGCAACCATCTAATGCACAAAAAAGACTATAACTGAAATTCCAGCAGTCAACCGACCATAAAATCTATATACAGTTCGTCTAGCCAGTGTACCACATCGGGGTAAAAATAAAAATGCCTCCAGCCGGTGTATCATACCAGGGTAAAATCCGTCCAGCCGGTGTACCACAGTAGGGTAAAATAACAAGACCTCTAGTCAGTGTACCACACCGGGAAAAAATCAATAAATCTTAGACAAAATCATAAATGGAGCTGATATGGCATATACTGGACCAGCTCAATACATACAACATAGAAATGACGAATACTAAACATGTGGCCTGCATAGGCCTCCTTCATAATGCATAACTGCAACTAAGTACATATAACATGTAAAGCTAGAAAATAGAAATTAAATGCATGTATTAAAAACTTGTATAAATCATAAGGAACTATGGATGACCTAAGAGTTTCAACAAAATTTATAGATCGTGTTAAGGGACCTTGGAGCTTGTCGTTCGGCTTAAGGGAAAGGGATTATGAAATCTCCCCTCGTCTTGACATATTTCATAACATACACATAAGATAAAGGACAACCATAATAAAGTAATCCTAATTCGATAAGCTTGTTTACCCTCAATAGCTTGCGACATCTTTACATGGCTTAAAATCATTTACACGTCCTCATCTTGGCTCTTTGACCAATTTCAGTTAGCAACCAGACCTTTAAAAACAATTAAAAACACATATATATACACATGAAATACAGTAAGGACCAGATAACTATGCCCATGCTGAGGGGTCTCCAACCCAATGTACAGCTACGAGAACAATCAACACAATATCACACTTTAGATGTCTCACTTCTGCTAGGCATAATTTTAACATTTATCCTAAATAAAACATGGATCTTTAATGCTTAACCGAATCTTAACATACTGCCTCAATACTTTTAAATAGGTTGCTGTCTCATTCGATTCACAACACTTGAATCATGCTTAAAAGAATGATAGACGGGGCGCCTTACATACCTTTCTCCGATGAATTTTTCTCTAGCCGATTTCCTATCTCAGTGATCAGCAATCAACCTCCTTAATCCAGTGGTTTTACAGTCCAGCGACAAGATTAATCTATAGAAAAAAATTCAGCCAAAATAACTAACCAGAGGCAGTCACAATAGCAACAACAACACACGGCAACATAAAAAACATTTAGCCATTTTCTAAACTAGTTTTCACTAACTTTTGAGGGAGAAACAAGAGGGAAATTTTACCTTAGTTTTTCTGTAATTCTACCCTTTAATATGAAGTATAATTCCAGAAAAAGAAACAACCAAAACGCCTAAGGAAAACAGGAAAAACTCAGCTTACAAACAGTCCATCGGCTGCTCACTTAGCTGCCAATTTCCAGATTTTTGCTTCGCAATTTGAGAGGTTTAAAAGGGGAGAAATCCTTACCTTTTCTCCTGATTTCAAAACCTACTCAAATATGGATATATATACAGTCCAAATAGATTTTGAAACGCAGAAAAACTTCTTCAAAACCTTTCCAAAAAGAGCTCCAAAACAGCCCCTAACACACCTGGCAAGGTAATCTCAACTTATCTTGAACTTTGCTTGATGTACCTCCTTGATTTTCATTGTTGTAGCTGCTGGAATTGAGAGAGAAATGGAATTCTTAGCAATATGGTTAATTTGGTTTTAGCTGAAAATATTTTCTACAAGTGAAAAATCAGATTTTAATTAAATAGGGTGGTGGAGGCGCTAGGGCGTCATGCCCGCATCACCACTTGCGATGCATTGGTAAAATGCCCATAGCTTCTAACTCCAAACTCCGATTGACAAGCAGTTTAATGTTCTGAAAACTAGACTCAATGAACTTTAATTTGATAAGAACACGGGGCTTCTAATTCATTATATATTGGGAGATATGATCATTTAAAATTTACCCTTACTCATGAACTTCACATTCTCTTTGATTTTTTGATCGTACACATTTCCCTTGTCATCTACGACCAATATACAACCCGTACTTTCCTTAACCTAGCATAAAAACATCAAAGAATCACAAAAAATTTTCTAGGGTGTTATACTCTCCCCCTTTGTTCGGGGTTTGTTATATGGGTATTTAACTACACGCAAGTGCACGTGGTCGAACAAGTAGTAAAGTGGCTTAAGTAAGCCAAGTATCGATCCCACAGGGACTGGGATGAAGTGCAATATGCTCAAGTGTACTATATTTCAATTCTAAAAATGTAGACAACAGTGTAACCAACAAGTTGATATTTTGTCTTATAATTTTTATGCTAAATCTAAAATAACTATCTAATTTGAGTCTAAACTATGAATGAGAGCATGCTGAGGTTAAACGAACATGTAATGAAATTAATTATCGATATAATTTGGTTAGTCTTTTCCTCCAGTTGCTAGCCAAGAACAATTGCCAAGAGATTAAAACTCTCGTATTTAACCTCACTTAAGAATCATGAAGCATCCACCTACATTTCTGTGATTAACTGCAATTCATGTTCTAGCCATACAAACCCGGTTCCTAAATTACCTAATACGACTTTCAGGTATATTTCTATCCTGAAAGTAAATCAATTCCTAATTTTCCCAAACCAAGTAAAGATCATATCCTATTAATTCACAACTTTCCAATTTCTTGCTCTTTCGAGTGAAACCGGACTTTTTAGATGTACATTAACGTAGGCCACACATTAATGCAGTAAGAACAAGAATTAATAGAACAACATGGAAGAAAAGATGAAAAACCACTATGATCAACAATCCATTTCACAACAATTGTTCATAACCTCACCAAGAAGAGGATTTAGCCACTCATTTGTGGATTAAACATCGTTAAATGAGTGTTAAACATACAGGAAATTGAATTAAAGAAGAAGGAAAGAGAGAAAAACCCTGATATTTTCATCCCCTCAACTGCCTGTAACCCACGTTCTTGCTCCACCAAGTCAGAATATTGAAAAATGAACCTAAATGTTCTATTTATACTGGTGGGAATTTTTCCCGGAATAACAAGCAACGTGTCACGGAGTGCATCGCGGAGCACTGCCTCCGTGACACGCTATGGATACGGACCTTCACTGGAACTGGGGGTCCAGGAAATACATCCCAACGTGGCACGGCGTGCAACGCGGAGCCAAGCCACCGTGCCACGGACCTATCGCGAACCCACACTGGAATTGGGCTGAAAATTCCCATCCAGGCAGAAGGCCTCCGGGATGGCAGCGTGACACGGCTCCATCGTGGAGCCCCTTTATTTTATGTTGTCCAATGTTTTGCCCCTTGCTTGCATCCAAGTCCAACCCCGATATCCTCCAACATGTATTTTAGCTTCCCGAAATTACATTTTACCTGCAAAACAATGCTAATCATGTTGGTTAGTATAAATTCACATTTTATTACCAATTACATGAGAATGTTTACACATTGATAGATAAACAAGGCTAAAATGGTACTTTTGAGCATCACTTAGGCATATAAATTTGCCCAAGATCACTTACCCCACACTTAAATCCTTGTTCGTCCTCGAACAACAATCCTACACTTCATGCAATTTACATCCCAACCTCGCTACTTTGGTTCGACAATTTAGGCTACGGTCATACCGATTATTCAATACAGAAAATCATCAAGAAACATGCATGGTCCTATCAAAGCAATGACCTTCAATACATCAAGACCTCCTAGACTTAAGAATCAACTCTCGATATTGGCAAACTCATGCAAATCAGCTGATCAAGATATCCGACACGAAAATTAATCTCTCATCAAGCATGTTCCCTCACAACACAACAGAATCTTCCCCTTTTTGCTCATATGATTCACAAAATTTTAAGCAGGGGCATGTAAACACAATTTCGCTCTCTCTCCCAAAAGAATTCACATGCATCCTGTCTTGACCCATAAGCTTGCCCTTAGTGTGTTACTCCACTAATATAAAGAAGTGCGATGTAAGATCACGTAGGACTTTAACTGGTTGTAATGGAAGCTATGGAACTAGTAAAAATTGGGTTAGCCAATAATAGCCACTAGCATCATTAAGCGCCTTTTCAACACATCCCATCAACTCATGGACATTGTTTCTTTTTTCATCATCCCATTCTTGATGTTTTTCTTTAGTTTGGCCCATCGTATTAAGCACACTTGACACAACAACAAAGATTATTCATGCACCTTCATTAAAGTTTATTTATAGCAAGTGCACCTTCAACCTTTTCTTTTCTTCTATCGCTCTGCTTTTCTTTTTCTTTTCACCATTCTCACTCTTTGACACTTTGGGACAATTATTTTCTCTTCTTAAGCACTTAAGAGTTTTGTATAGACTTTACGGCTAATGAAAAGAAGGGATTAAGCTAGGTTTACACTTTTTGGACAAAAGAAAAAAATAATAGGCTAAAGGCTCAATGGGCTAACTAGGGTAGACAATCAAGGTGGGTACGACAATGAAAAATAGAAACTCTCGGTTAAAACAAAGAAATGCCTACATCCTTTCCTACAATAAACCTCCTTCATTTCATTTTGTACACACACCAGGCAAGTTCTAGACACTTCACAATAGCATGGAATAACAACACCTCACTTCACACTTTTTGCACATGCTCAATTCAAGATGTATTCACAAACTCTTCAATCAGCTAATTACAGGAATTCAACATTAAGCCTCAATCACACTGAATCGAACTCTATGACCTAGGTATCTCAACATATTTACAAAGTTGCATGCTTTCATACGAATCACCTTTGCATTTTAAATATCATGTACAACACGCAACCAGAATTTCGCAACCATACAGTAACTACAGGTTTTGGGATGCAACCCACCAAAGAAAAAAACTGAAAAATAATTGAAAAAACTACTCCTAACGACTACATTTCCATTAAGACGGTCGTCATCCATCCATCATAGGGAACGTTCACTAACTAGGACTTCAGTTCAATGGGACCCTTCTCGGTAAAAGAACCGAAAACAAACGCCGAAAAACCCATGAAGTAAAAAAATGTTGAAAATATCGATCATTTCGATAGAAAAAATATGTACAAAATATTTTAAAAAAATCAATCATTTCGATAACAAAAATATATACAAAATCAGCTAGCAACATTCAGCAACACACATCAATTTCACATAAATTTACAACACAGAACAACAACTTAACAATTCATAAAGCATAGGGGACAACAAAATTTCACATGCACGACAACAAATTAGAGCATACATACATAACAAAACAGCCCAGCACCTAACTACTCCCACCCCACACTTAGCTCGAACACTGTCCCCAATGTTCACAAAAATTAAAATAGCACAAAAATCGGGTGGTGGAACTCACTGATCAATCAAAATACTCCACTTCTTCGTCGGGTGCTGCTGCTTCATCTCCCATGTCTGAATCACCCCCGTCGTCTTCATCGGAGTCCTCCCGACGTGTCTCCTCATCTGTGGGGACATCATCATCCGTGGGCTCACAAATGCTGGCCCCACTAGGCATAGAGCCCTAGATTTCTCGCCGAAGGGGTAGTCTAGCTGGAGCTGCCATAGCTCCTCCTCTATCGCCGGCCTCCCGCCTATCCTCAGCTGGAGCATCTGCATCCCATACATGCGAGCCATATACTGATCATCATGAGCATGTCGCTCGCCAAGTGTAAGCACTGGCCCGTGGGTAGTGTCGGGAGCCTTAGTTTTAGTAACATCTAAGGCCCGCCGCTCCATCTGCGGGATATAGTCAAGGGCCTCCTCCTCGACATCTAGGCCCCTGAGGAAGGTGGTGAGTAGTCCACCAAAGTCGTACCTGTGCCCCTGATGCAATCGGGCTCTCTTCATGGCGGAGATAATTACCGCCCCCACGTTTATCTCCAGCCTTTTCATTAGGGCGTACACCAGGCATACACGATCCCGGGTTACATCTGTCATATGTACCCCCGGGATTAGGCAGAAACAGACAATCTTCAGCCATATTCTGGCTTCCCTGTTCATCTGCGAAAAGGGCAAAGTCTGGTGGTAGCCCCTCTCTTTGTGTCTGCTCCATCTAGCTGTCGATCGGGTCCCACACAAGGTGCATCTGATGTCCGCATACAGTGGGGTAATGTTCAGCTGTTGGAGCACGTGGGCATCTGTGTCCCGCGCCCCTATGATAGCATTGAGGTGGTGGGGCTCCAAAGTGACTATTTGCCCTCTGATTTTGATGGTGTGACATCTGATAGTTGGGTTCCAGTTGGCATAGAATTCCCGAACCAAGTGCAAGTTACATTCCTTGGGCTCTTCAAAGATGAAATTGAGCCCAGCTGCCTCGATCCGGTGGACCATCCTAGGGAACTCCTGTGCCAATGGTTCCCGGGCTATGTGCTCCTCAGAGAAGTATTTGTTTTCTTTGTGCTCTGCGTACCACTTCTTCCCCTCATCCGTCACCCACCTTGTTCCGTATTGGCGGCGTTGGCCGCATGGAACTGCTGGTGCTGCTGGGACTGCTGTGCCCAGTCTGATTCGCTTCCTTCCAGCGCCCGAAGTTGATGCGCCTTTCCCTTTCTCTTGCCTGCTTGCCATTTTACCTGTCAACCCAAGTAGACAAGATCAATGTTAAGCTAACGGATATTAACTTCGACTAAAGTCAGGTTAAGCTAGGTTACCCCACACTTAGTCCTTAGCTACAGTTACAACAATACGGCAAGATCATACCTATTTTCACACAATAACCAACTATACAATCATGCTTAGTGCGTTCGAAGAATTTTACGGTAATTCTTCTGTGTACTACTCAGACTTCGTACAGCTAATCACAATCACTACCATCGCTAACATTTTATCGATCGCACTTAGCAAGGAAAAACAAAGAAATGAAAACAACAACAAGAATTTATCTACACGAACCTATACAACCAACCCAATTCTTGCAATTTCAATATTCCTCTAACCCAAGAATCCGTCAGTCTTTTAACATGATAACAACTAGCACACCGACGCATCTCACTCAACATTTACATTCCGGCATGAATTTCACAAGTTCACTACATTATTCACTTCAAATTCAAAGACAATCCCGGGAAATGATATTATCAAGCAAATTAGATTAATTTATGCAATTAACGAGTTCAAGCAATCATAACGACATTCTGAACATTCATCAACAACAATTCAATTGAATTCATGATTAATTTCTACTTAGGGCAAACTTAGCTCACCTCACATGCTCAATATCGAAGAATATCAACAAGAAATGAGATGGAATCGAAGAACATACCTTGAAGCTGAAGAATTTATGCAAACTTGATGATTTTCTTAGCCTACTCCGTGTCACATTGAAGGGGGATGGGTTTTGGGGAGTTTGGTCGCGGAGTGATTGAAAAATAAGGGAAAGGAAGGGTATTTCGGGGTTAAAAAGTAGTAAAATCACGCGGGTCACCCGGCGACCCAGTGTGACCCGTCGCGATATACACGGCAACGTGTCCCGGAGTGCATCGCGGTGCACTGCCTCCATGACACGGAGCCATCGCGAGCCTGTTCTGGAAATTTTTTAAAAATCTGGATTATACCTCAACGTGTAACGGAGGGTAACGCGGAGGTCCACCTCCGTGACACGGAGCTATCGCCCCAGCTCACTGTTTTGCCACTTTTTGTTAATTCCCATACCTCAAATTTTCCTCTGCGATTCCGTGCATATTTTCCTCCGTTTGACCTGAAATTCATCTCACTATACAAAATTGGTTAGAATTATAGGTTTCACTCTAACTAAAAATAAAAATAAAAACAAAAACTAAAATTTTGTAGTAAATCAAGAAAAAGAAAAAGAAAAATTTATTTACACTTTACAAAAAGAAAGAAAATTTTTTCACGGGTTGCCTCCCGTGCAGCGCCTGATTTAACGTCATGGCTCAACGTCGTTAAGCTTAGTTGTCCAACGACAGTGATCTTGAAACTAGCAGATCATTCTTTGGCCAGACCAGATGGCATTGTGGAGGATGTTCTGGTGCAAGTGGGCTCCCTTATCTTCCCGGTAGACTTCGTTGTGCTGGATTTTGAGCCGAATGCGGAAGTCCCTTTTATTTTGGAACGTCCTTTCTTGGCGACTAAGAAAGCATTGATTGATGTAGTTATAGGGCAGCTAACCATGCGGGCACACGACAAGGTGGAGGTATTTGATGTGTACAAGTCCACGAAGCTTCCGGCCATGTATGAGGAACTCTCGGTGATCACCGTGCTTGATCAAGCGAATATTGCTCAAAGTGTTGATTATTCGCGAGAGCCAATGGGAAAACCACCGGTGAAGGACCCCCCAAAACTGGAATCGTGGCAAGAAGATCGAAATGCCACGGTCGCAGTTAATGGGCATCAGTGTAAGCAGGACAGGAGTGATGACGGTAGTCGAGAGAAGACGTCTGTCACCCTAGAGGATGACTAAGCTTCAATGACGTCGAGCCGCGATGGTAACCAGGCACTGCACGGGAGGCAACCCGTGAAATTGTTGTAATACTTGAGTAGAATTAGTAGAAAAGAAAGAAAAAAAGAAAATAGAGAAATAGAAAAATAAAAATAAAAATAAACAAAAATTGTGTTTTATGTTGAAACCTATAAATTCTAACCAATTTCTTGTTGTGAGATGAATTTCAGGTTGAACGGAGGGTAAAAATGCCAAGGATCGCAAAGGAAAAATTGAGGTGAGAAAAAAAATAAAAAGTGGCAAAACAGTGAGCCTGCGCGATGGCTCCGTGTCACGGAGGAGGGCCTCCGCGTTACCCTCTGTGACACATTGAGGTGTAATTCTGGAATTTTTAAAATTCTAGAACACCTCTGTGTTAGGTCCGTGTCATGAAGGGGGTGCTTTGCGTTACCCTCCTTGACACGTTGAGGTGTTAATCACGTCGGTTCACACCGGGTCGCCGGGTGACCCGCGCGAAAATCCTCCTTTTTAACCCCGATTTCCCTCATTTTTTCCCCATTTCTCATCCTCTCCACGACAAACACCCAAAAATCCCCCCTTCCCCAATGTGACACGGACCTAGGCCCGAGTTTTATTCAACTTTTCTTCGATTTCATCAAATTAAAGGTATGTTCTTTAACTTCATCTCGATTCTTGACTAATTTTTTCGTTTTTGAGCATGTGAGGTGAGTAAACCTTGCCCTAATTGTAAATTGAGCTTGAATTCATTTGAGTTATTATTGATTGATGTTCGTAGTATCATTTTGATTGTATGAACTCGATGAATACATGCTTGATCAATTTTTTGTGAAATATGTAGCTAGGGTTAGAATTTGATTGCGAAGAAACTAAATGTGATTGAAAATGTGAAAATTATGGGTTAGTCATGTTGGGTGAGGTGAATTTTGTTGTGCTTGATGTGAATATGCTAAATAAATGATGGATTTTGGGAGAATGAAATTGTTGAATTGCATAGAAATTGGTGAATTGCATAGGTTGTGTTGAGAGAAGTTTTTTGCTATGTGCTATGTGATGAAATGGTATCGATGGCGAGCAGGCAAGACAAAGGAAAGGGCGCATCTACATCGGGCGCCGGGAGGAAAAGAATTAGATTGGGAACAGCAGTCCCAGCAGCACCAGCGGTTCAGCGCGGCCAACGCCATCAATACGGAACCCGATGGGTGACGGACGAAGGGAAGAAATGGTACGCAAAGCACAAGGAGAACAAATACATCCCCGAGGAGCACAATTCAAGGGAGCCATTGGCATAGGAATTCCCCAGAATCTTACACCGGATTGATGCTGCCGGGATGAACTTCATCTTTGAAGAGCCCAAGGAGTGCAATATCCACCTGATTGGGGAGTTTTAGGCCAACTGGAACCCGACTCCGTAGTCACACCGTCAAGATAAGGGGGCAAGTTGTTACCTTTGAGCCCCATCACCTGAATGCCATTTTGGGGGCGCGGGACACATACGCCCATGTACTCCGGCAGCTAAACATCATTAGACCATATGCGGATATCAGACGCACTCTGTGTGGAGCCCATTCTACAGCATGGTGGAGCAGGCATAAGGAGAGGGGCTACCATCAGACGCTGCCCTACTCTCAAATGAACAGGGAAGCCAGAATTTGGCTTAAGATTGTGTGTTCCTGCCTGATCCCGGGAGTGCACATGACAGATGTCACTTGGGATTGTGTGTGCTTGGTTTATGCCCTGATGAAAGTGCCGGAGATTAATTTTGGGGCGGTGATCATCTCCGCCATGAAGAGAGCCCGTTTGCAATTAGGGCACAGGTATGGGTATGGTGGTTTGTTGACCACATTTTTGAGGGGCCTAGACATCGAGGAGGAGGCCCTAGACTACATCCCGCAGATGGATAGGCATGCCTTGGATGTCACCAAGCGACATGCTCGGGATGATCAATATATGGCCCGCATGATCGGGATGCAAATGCTGCAGTTGAGAATAGGCGGGAGGCCAGCAACAGAAGATGAGCTGTGGCAGCTCGAGCTAGATTACCCCTTTGGCAAAAATGCCAGGGCTCTATGCCGAGTGGGGCCAGCTTTTGTGGAGCCCATTCATGATGATGTCCCGACAGACGAGTAGACATGCCACGATGACTCAGATGTTGAGTCAGATGAGGATAGCGGGGGTGATTCAGATATGGGGGATGAGGCAGCGGCACCTGACGAAGAAATTGAATATTTCGATTGATCAGGGAGTTTCACCACCTACTCTTGTGCTATGCTGAATTTTGTGAACACTGGGGACAGTGTTCGATTTAAGTGTGGGGTGGGAGTAGTTAGGTGCTGGTTGTTTTGTTGTTGTTTATGTTCATGTTTTGTTGTTGTGCCTGTGAAAAATTGTGACCCTGTGATTTTGGTGTTTATGTTTTGTATTGTAATTCGGTGTTGTAATTAATGTGAAGCTGTTGTGTGCTGTGTGGAGTTGTTGTTAGCTAGTTGTGTAAATATTTTTTTTTCTATTGAAATTATCGATATTTTTTAAAATTTTTTCGTTGAAATATTTTTATGATTGGGTTTCTCGGCGTTTGTTTTCGGTGCTTTTACGAGAATAGTCCCATTGAACCGAAGTCGTAAATTGTGACCGTTCCCTATGATGGATGGATGACGACCGTCTTAAGGGAAATGTAGTTGATAGGAGTAGTTATTTTTCCTTATTTTAATTTTTTTTTGTTTGTTTGTATCCCAAACGTGTCGTTACTTTACGGTTCGGAATTCTTGTTGCATGTTGTCCATGATATTTAGAATGCAAAGGTGATTCGTATGAAAGCATGCAACTTTGTAAACATGTTGAGATACCTAGACCATAGAGTTCGATTCAGTATGATTGAGGCTTAATGTTTGAATTCTTGTGATTAGCTGATTGAAGAGTCTGTGAATATGTCTTGAGTTGAGCATGTGCAATGAGTGTGTGGTGAGGTTTCTATTATTCCATGCTATTGTGAAGTGTCTAGAACTTGCATGGTGTGTGTATGAAATGAAATGAAGGATGTGTAGTGTAGGAAAGGATGTAGGCATTTCTTTGATTTAACCGAAAGTTTTTTTCCATTATCATACCTACCTTGAATGTACATCCTAGTTAGCCCCATTGAGCCTTTAGCCTATTTTTTTCTTTCTTTCGTCGAAAAGGTACAAACTGAGCGTAACCCCTTCTTTACATTTTCCGTGAATTTGATCCAAAACTCTTAAGCGCTCAAGAAAAATAATTTTCCCATAGTGTCAAGGAGTGAAAAGTGTGAAAAAGAAAGGAAAAGTGGAAGTGGTGAAAGTAAAGAAAAGGTCAAGGGTGCACTGGCCGAATTTAATAAAATGAAGATGTATAACTAATATTTGTTATTAAGTCGAGTGTGCTTAAATATATGGGAATAAAAATAAAGAAAGACTTCAAGAATGGGAGGATGAAGGAAGAAACAATGCCCATAATAGTGGTGGGATGTATTGAAAAGTGCTTAAGGATGCTAGTTGCAATTATTGGTTAGCCCAATATTTACTAGTTCCTTAGCTTACATTACAACCCGTTAAGTCCTACGTGATCTTACATCACTCGTCCTTATATTAGTGGAGTAATACACTTGAGGAAAGCTTATGGGTCATGACATGATGCATGTGAATTCTTTGGGAGAGAGAGCGAAATCGTGTTCATATGCCCTTGCATGTAATGTTTCTGAGATCATATGATTGAAAAGGGGGAAATTCTCTTGTGTTGTGAGGGCACATGCTTGACGAGAGATTGAATTTCGTGTCGGATGTCTTGATCAGCTGATTTACATGAGTTTGCCGAGATCGAGAGTCGACTCTTGAGTCTAGAAGGTCTTAATGTGTTTAATGTCATTGTATTGATGAGACTATGCATGTTTCCTTGATGATTTCTTATGTTAAATAATCGGTATAACCGTAGCTTGAATTGTCGAGCCCAAGTAGCTATGATTGGGTGTCAATTGCATGAGATGTGAGATTATTGTTCAAGGACGAACAAGGTTTTATGTGTGGGGTAAGTGATCTTGGGCAGAATTATATGCCCAAGTGATACTCAAATGCTTCATTTCGTCTTGTTTATCCATCGATATGTGTACATTCTCATGCGATTTGTAGTTAAAATGTGAATTTATACTAACCAACATGATTAGTGTTGTTTTGCAGGAAAAATGTAATTTTAGGAAGCTAAGATGCATGTTGGGTGAAATCGGGAATGGACTCGGAAGCGAGCAGTGGAAAAGGCCAAGGTAATGCAGAAAATTAAGGGGCTTCGCGATGGAGCCGTGTCACGCTACCATCACGGAGGCATTCTGCTCCGGATGATTAAAATAGGCCAAGTTCTAGTAGAGGTCCGCATCGCCTTCGTGGCACGTTGGACATAATTACCTGGAACACGTAATTCTAGTGAAGGTCGGCATTGGAGCCGTGGCACGCTGGCCAAGCCCAGCGTTGCACGCCGTGGCACGTTGAGGAGTAAGAGCTGGAGGACCGAATTCCAGTATGGGTCTGCATTTGTGGCGTGTCACGGAGGCAGTGCTCCGCGATGCACTATGTCACACGGTGCTTGTTATCCCAGGAAAAATTCACACTAGTATAAATAGGACACTTAGGTTTATTTTTAATTATTCTAACTTAGTTGAGCAAGAACATGGGTTACAGGCAGTTGAGGGGACGAAAATCTTAGGGTTCTTCTCTAACTCTTTCTCCTTTATTTCAATTGTTTGTATGATTT
This sequence comes from Datura wrightii, assembly GCA_035772735.1. Taxonomy (NCBI): domain Eukaryota; kingdom Viridiplantae; phylum Streptophyta; class Magnoliopsida; order Solanales; family Solanaceae; genus Datura; species Datura wrightii. Next base: position 51,319,906 of record JASDFA010000006.1, on the reverse strand, counting down.
ATACTCATTTCATGATGTTTAATCCACCAATGAGTGGCTAAATTCACTTCTTGTTGAGGTTAAGAACATTTGTAGTGGAATGTAACTATTGATCATCTTGGTTTTTCATCTTTTCTTCCATGGTTGTTCTATCAATTCTTGTTCTTACTGCATTAATGTTTGGCCAATGTTAATGTACATCTAAAAAATCCGATTTTCTCTTGAAAGAGAAAGAAATTGAAAAGTTGTGAATTGGTAGGATATGATCTCTTATTGGTTTGGGAAAATTGAAATTGATTTACCTTCAGAATAGAAATATATCTGAAAGTCGTATTAGTCAATTAAGGAATCGGTTTCGTATGGCTAGAACATGAATTTCTTTTTATCACAGAAATATAGGTGGAAGGTTCATTATTCTTAAGTTGGGTTAAATACGAGAGTTTTAATCCATAGGACATAATTCTTGACTAGCAACCGAAGGAAGGATTAACCGACTTGTATCAATAAATTGCTTCCCTGCATGTTATTTTAGCCTCAGCATGCTCATTACTATAGTTCAGACTCAGTTTGTACATTTGTTTTAGATTAGTATAAATTAGGAAAAAAATTCCCAAAATCTTCTTGAAACTGTTGTCTATATTATTAGAGTTAGAGTTTATTAATGCTTGATTCGATTATTACCTTGGTCCAGTCCCTGTGGGATCGATACTCGGCTCACTTTAGCCATTTTACTACTTGTTCGACAACGTGTACTTGCGTGTAGTTGTGAAACAACCGTGAACAGTGAGGATATTTATTCATCCTTTCCTCCTCAGCCTCCCAAGTCACTTCCTCGATTGTTATTACTTCGCCATAATACTTTAACTAAGATGACTTCTTTGGTTCGAAGCTTCCTGACTTGCCGATCAAGAATAGAAACTGGAACCTCGGTGTAGGTCATCTCCTAAACCATTCGGACATCATTGATAGGCATAACACGGGTTGGGTCTCCTATACACTTCCGCAACATCGATACATGAAATACTGGGTGGATTGCCGCTAACTCTGGTGGCAACTCCAACTCATAGGACACTTTTCCTATCCTGCGAATAACTCTATAGGGCCTAAAATATCTGGGATTCAGCTTGCCTTTTTAGCCAAATCGCATAACGCCTTTCATTGGAGACACTTTCAGGAATACCCAATCATTAACAACAAACTCCAGCACTTGACGGTGTACATCTGCATAAGACTTCTGCCTACTTTGGGCTGTCTGAAGTCGATCTCTAATAAGTTTCACCTTGTCAATAGCTTGATGCACTAAGTTTGGCCCCAATAACTCTGCCTCACTGAGTTCAAACCAGCCCACTGCTGACCTGCATTTTCGCCCATATAAAGCTTTATATGGAGACATATGAATACTTTCCTGGTAGTTGTTATTACAGGCGAACTCAATCAAGGAAACATGATCATCCCAGCTTCTGCCAAAATTTAAAACACAGGCACGCAACATATTTTCAAGCGTTTGAATGGTGCGTTCATCCTGTCTGTCTGTCTACGAATGAAATGCGGTACTGAAGTTTACCTGAGTGCCTAGGCCTTTCTGGAAAGACTTCCAAAAGTTTGCTGTGAACTGAGCACCTCTGTCAGAAATAATGGACAAGGGAACGCCATATAGGCGAACTATCTCTCATATATAAAGCCTAGCATAATCCATTGCAGATATGTTGTCTTAACTAGTAAGAAGTGAGCTAATTTAGTTAATCTATCAACTATTAACCAGATAGAATCGTGCTTCCTGCTCGTTCGAGGAAATCCTGTAATAAAATCCATATTAATCACCTACCACTTCCAGGCTAGAATTTCTATATCCTGCACCAAACGTCCAGGCCTCTGATGCTCAACCTTCACCTGTTGGCAATTGGGACACTGAGTCATAAGACCGGTGATGTCCTTTTTCATGCCATTCAACCAATATCGCTACCTCAGGTCACGATACATCTTTTGGTACTTGGGTGTACTGAATATCGAGAATAATGAGCTTCATTCATAATTTGTTCCCGTAGTTCACCCACATTAGGTACACATAGATGGCCCTGGTATCTAAGAACTCCATCGGGTCAACAATCAAATAGGCTCTACTTTTGGTGTGGTATACTGTCTCTCAGTAAGACTAACTCTGTATCATTATATTGTCATTGCTTAACTTCCGGTACCAAGGATGATTAGGCTGTGTTTTTGAAAATAACACCCCCATCTTCGGCATCCAGTAATCGAATCTATAAGTCAGGCAACTTCCATAGAGCCTTCATCATTTCAATCCTGTCAACCTGAATATGACTCAAGCTACCCATGGACTTGCGACATGGCTCATCATCTACAACATTTGCCTTGCCCGGATGATACAGAATGCTAACATCATAATCTTTCAGCAGTTCTAACCACCTTCTCTAGCGTAAATTCAACTCCTTCTACTGAAAATAATACTGGATGCTCTTATGATATGTGAAGATATCAACATGTATCCCGTATAAGTAGTAGCGCCAAATCTTCAATGCAAATACCACTGCGGAAAACTCAAGATCACAGGTAGGATAATTCTACTTGTGCTTCCTCAACTAACTAGAGGCGTAAACAATGACCTTGTTGTGTTGCATCAGAACACAACCTATCCAACCTCTCAAAGTATCATAATAGAACACATAAACCTCGACAGCCTCTGGAAGTGTCAGGACAGGTGCTGAAGTCAGCCTATCCTTCAATTCCTGAAAACTTCGCTCACATGCCTCTGTCCACCTAAACTTAGCTGCTTTATGAGTCAACTATGTCAATGGTGCAGCGATAGTAGAGAAACCTTCCACAAATCGGCGATAACACCTTCTAACCCCAGAAAGTTGCAAACCTCTTTAGGATTTAAGGGTATGGCCCAAGACTTTACTACCTCTATCTTTAGACTATCCACTCTTATACCTTCAACTATAATTACATGACCAAGGAAAGCCACAGATGTTAGAAAAAACTCACATTTAGAAAATTTAGCATATAACCTATGCTCCTATAGAGTCTGTAATACTGCTCTGAGATGACCTGCATGCTCGGCCTAGGATCGCGAGTAAATCAGAATATCATCAATGAAGACAATCACAAATACATCAAGAAAAGGCCTAAACACCCGATTCATTAGGTCCATAAAAGCTTCTGGGGCATTAGCAAGCCCAAATGACATCACTAAGAACTCATAACGTCCATATCTAGTCCTGAAGGCAGTCTTTGGGATATCAACTTCCCTATCCCGTAATTGATGGTACCCAGATCTCAAATCAATCTTTGAGAAGCATCTGCCACCCTGTAACTGATCAAACAAGTCATCAATCTTGGGAAGTGGGTACATATTCTTAATTGTAACCTTATTTAGCCTCCTATAGTCGATACACATTTTTAACGACCCGTCTTTCTTTTGCACAAAGAGCACTGGTGCACCCCAAGGCGATACACTAGGTTGAATGAATCCCTTCTCGAGCAGATCTCTCAACTGCTCCTTTAATTCCCTTAGCTCTGCTGGAGCCATTTTGTAAGGAGGGATCGATATAAGATGAGTACCTGTAACTAGATCAATAGCAAAATCTATCTCCCTTTCAGGAGGAATTACAGGCAAATCCTCTAGAAAGAGCTCAAGGAACTCATTTAAAATAGGAATTGACTGGAGAGTCGTAGGCTCACATTCAAAATTTCTTACCCGAACCAAGTGTGAAATACATCCTTTGGATATCAAATTCTGACCTTTAAGGTATGAAATAAAATTACCTTTAGGCGTAGCGGCATTACCTTGCCATGCCCAGACTGGCTCGCCGGGAAAATTGAATCTAACAACCTTAGCTTTGCAATCAATATTAGCATAACATGCCACCAACTAATCCATACCCAAAATGACATCAAAATAAACCATTTCAATCTCAACTAGATCAACAATGGTTGATCTATCTGATCTTGGGCAGATTTATATGCCCAAGTGATACTTAAACGTATCATTTTTACCTTGTTTGTTGTGCAATGTGTATATAATATCATGAAATTGGTAATAAAATGCGAATTTATACTAACCAACATGATTAGCATTTGTTTTGCAGGAAAATGTGATTTTTAGGAGCTAAAATGCATGTTGGAACTATGTCGGAGTTGGACTTGGATGCGAGCGTGGAAAAGACCCGGGAATGCAGGATTTATAGGGGCTCCGCGATGGCTCCGTGCCACGCTACCATCGCGGTAGCACACTGCCTGAGCAGGAATTAAATTTTCAATTTCCAGTGTGCATGCGCGTCATCTCCGTGGCACGGAGATAGGCCTCCGCGATGGCCTCCGTGCCACGTTGAGGTTAAATTACTGGACCCTGGAAATTCCAGTGAGGGTCCGCGTCCACGCCGTGTCACGGAGGCATTGCTCCGCGTTGGCCTCCGTGAGACGTTGCTTGTTATTCCGGGAAAAATTTTCCCACTAGTATAAATAGCACACTTAGGTTTATTTTAAAGAGTTTTTTTTTAGTTTTTAGACTGAGTTCAGAAGTGGAGAGCAGGAACGTGGGTTAGTAGCAGTTGAAGATTGGAAAAGCTAAGGGATTTCTTCTCTTCCTTTCTTCTTTCTATCAATTGTACATATGATTTACACTCATTTTAGGATGATCAATCCAAGAATGAGTGACTAATTCTCTTTCTTGCTGAGGTTTTGAACATGTGTAATGAATTTTGATTTTCATTGATATGGTTTATTCTTCTTCTTTAATGTTGTTCTATTAATTCTGGTTCTTTACTGCATTAGTGATTGGCCAACATTAATGTATATCTAAAAAGTCCAATTTCACTCGAGAGAGCAAGAAATTGGAAAGTTGTGAATTAATAGGGTATTGTTCTTAACTTGATTTGGGAAAATTGGGTTTTGATGTGCTTTCCTGATAGAAATATACTTGGAAGCCGTATTAGTCAAATTAGGAACCGGAATTGTAGTGCTAGGTCATAAATTGCATTTGATCACAGAAATGTAGACGGATGGTTTATGATTCTAAAGTGAAATTAAATACGAGAGTTTTAATTTCTAGGCAAATGTTCTTGGCTAGCAACTTGAAGAAGAGAATTAACCAAAATTATCATGATTATCAAGTTCATTACTTGTTCTTAACCTTGGCATGTTCATATCCATTGTCTGAATTCAAAAGTAAATAGTTTGTATTAATTGTAGTATATAGTTTAGAAACAAAAATTCAATTACTCTTGGGTACGTTGTTGTTAGCATAATTAGAAGTTAAATAGAAATATAGTAAATTAGGCAATTTTACATATCTTGAGCCTCCTTGGATCGATACTTGGCTACTTAGCCACTTTATTACTTGTTTGACCACGTGCACTTGCGTGTCGGTTTTTACCCGTACCCCAAAGCACCGAGCAAGTTTTTGGCGCCGCTGCCGGGGAGGCTAGGCGATTTGTAAAATTGTGTTTAGTGTAAATTTACTGTATTTGTATTTTTATTTTCTTAAGTGTTAACAACTTGGTCTTATCCTGTATTTTGTAGATTTTGTTTCTGTGAACACTGGCAAGGGACAAAGATCTGGTGGAATCTTACTTAGAGCCCGAGCGTGAATTTCATAGTCAACGTAGAGAAGCTCTTCGAAAGAAGCTGCAGTTGCTTCAACAGACTATGATGGAGCAACCAAATCCACCAGTTGTTAGGGCAGTTTTAGTGCCCGATGAAGCAGCAGCAAGGCCGGTTCGCGAGGTGGCAATCCCACACGCTAATAATGTCCATTCTAGCATCCGCAAACCAGAGCCTGGAGGGAGGTTTGAATTAAAGCAGAATATGGTGCAACTTTTGCACACAAGCGGGCAATTTACCGGTCTCCCTCACGAAGATCCACAACAACATCTCCAGAACTTTTTGGAGATAAGTGACACTTATATACCCGCTGGAGTGTCACCTGATTATGTTCGGCTCACCTTATTTCCATTTTCCTTACTTGGTGAAGCCAAGAAGTGGTTAAAAGCTGAACCACCCAACTCTATATCAACGTGGGATGATCTTGCACGGAAGTTTCTTATTAGATTTTTCCCTTCTGGTAAAACAGCCAGGCTTAGGAGTCAAATCCTAAGTTTTAAACAGAGGGAAGGGGAAAATCTATATCAAGCCTGGGAAAGATTCAAATCCATGTTGCGGGACTGTCCTCACCATCATCAGTCCAACGAGGTGTTGGTACACATGTTTATTGAGGGTTTGGAACCCCACACTAAAATTCTTTTAGATTTAGCAGCTGGAGGGCAAGCGCTGGAGAAGACTTATGAGGAGCTGTACACTTTGCTCAACCGAATTTCACAAGGCAATCCAGAATGGAATGCAGATTCTTCAAGAGGTGGAGCAAGGAAAGCAGCGGGAGTGCTTGAAGTGGATGGATTCACAGCTATCGCTGCACAGATAGCTGCTTTGCAAAATCAGTTAAACACTCACTTCAGCAATATCAATTTGAACCAACATTCAGCTTCAGTCAATGCAGTTCAACAGATGTGGTGTGAAGTGTGTGGTAGTAGTGAGCATTCAGCTGAATGCTGTGGTGCAAATCCTGATTCTGTTAACTTTGTGGGCAATGCACAGAGAAATCAACAGCAGTTTGGTGGTGGCTACAACTCAAATTGGAGGAACCATCCGAATTTTTCGTGGGGTAGCAACAATCAACAAGGCCAGAGTTTAGGGCAGGGTATGCACAGAAACCAAGGAGGGCAACAAAATTATCAAGCTCAATTCAGAAATCATAATGCCCCTCCTCCACCACCATCACCGACTATTGGGGAGATGTTCAAAACCATGATCGCTAATCAGGCACAATTGCAGGCTGACTATGTCAAATTGGCAGTCGAAGTGAAGAACAATCAATTGGCAACCAAGGCTCTTGAATATCAGTTTGGGCAGTTTGCTAGTGCCCAAAATACTAGACCCAGAGGAGGACTACCTAGCGACACGGATCCAAATCCGAAGCAGGTTAATGCAGTGACCACGAGGAGTGGTTTACAATTGATGGAGGCGGAACCGGAAAGACCGCCTCAAAAGTCAGGAGCAGCAGATGTTGAGGGAGAGCAAAGTTCAGATAAGGGGAAGACTAAAGAAGCTGAACCAGAAAGGCCTCCACCCCCGTTCCCTCAACGACTTAAGAAACACAAGGAGGAGGCGTGTTTCCAGAAATTTATGGAGGTACTTAAACAGGTACATGTTAACTTACCTCTTGTTGATGTCTTTCAGGGAGTGCCAAAATATGCGAAGTATATTAAAGACATCGTGGCTAACAAAAGTCGTTTGACTGAGTATGCCACGGTAGGTTTAACGGAGGAATGCACTTCCCGTATTCAGAATAGGTTGCCCACAAAACTGAAAGACACTGGAAGTTTCACTATCCAGCTGACTATTGGGCAAAGTATCCGAGCGCGTGGATTATGCGACTTGGGGGCAAGTATAAATCTGATGCCTTCTTCGGTATTCATAAAGTTAGGTCTAGGGAGTCCTAGATCTACAACGGTAATCTTGCAGCTAGCAGACAGGTCTTTGGCTAAGCCGGACGGAATTGTTGAGGATGTGTTGGTGCAAGTAGGCTCCCTTATATTTCCGGTCGATTTTATTGTTCTGGACTTTGAACCAGATGCTGAAGTCCCATTTATTTTGGGACGACCCTTTTTGGCAACCGGAAAAGCATTAATCGATGTAGCTGCGAGTCAACTCACGATGCGAGCACATGACAAGGTCGAAGTGTTCGACGTGTACAAGGTACCTAAGCTCCCGACTGTTTATAAGGATCTCTCGTTGATCAACGTAATTGATCATGGGAAGGCTAACAGATTGAGTGATTCCCGAGAGTTACTAGGTAGGCCACCGGATAAGGTAGAGCACTACTGGGGGGTTGATCATGATCGGGATAAATCGTCCATCTCCCTAGTAGATAAATGAGCTTAAAGGACGTCGAGCCGCGACGGTAAACTAGGCGCTGCATGGGAGGCAACCCGTGAAAAATATTTTCTTTCTTTCTTTTTAGTGTAAATAATTTTTACTTTTCTTTTCTTTTTCTTGACTAGGTTTAGATTTGCATTTTAGTTAGTATCTTTTATTTTTAGTTAGGGAAATCTATTAATTTAACCAATTTTTGTTTAGTGAGGTGATTTTCAGGTATAACAGAGGAAATATACATGGAATCGAGAAAATGAGGCGACGTATGAAAATTAAATTTATTGGTGAAACAGAGCACTGGCGCGTTGGCGCCGTGTCATGGAGGCAATGCTCCGCGTTGGCCTCCGTGACACGTTGAAGGCAAATATGGATTTTTCAAAATTCTAGTAAGCCAACGCGTTGGCTCCGTGTCACGGAGGAGGGGCTCCGCGTTACCCTCCGTGACACGTTGCCCTTTATCCAGTGCCGGGTCACACCGGGTTTCCGGTAGACCTGCGTGTTTTCTTTAAATGTAACCCCGATTTCGCCCTTTTTTTCCCCATTCCCTCTTCCCTCCGCGACCAAACACCCATTTCCCCCTCCCCAAGCAACGTGCCACGTTTATAGGCAAAGAAAAACGTCGAGTTTCTCCGATTCTTCAATTCTAAAGTATGTTTTCATCGTCTAACTCAATTTTTTTGGCGATTTTTGTCAATTTTGGGCATGTAAGATGAGACATACCACCTTAGGTAGAAATTAAACATGATGGTGAATTATGTTGTGATTTCTTATGTTCGGATTGTTGTATTTGGCATTTGAACTTGTCGATTATGTAAATAATTCGAAATTGATTGTCGAACTCTATCCTAGGGCTTGGGTTGTTGAATTTGACTTGGGAAACTTGATTGTTTGGTGAATTCGATGCCGGGGTGTGTTTATTATTTGAGATAAGTCGTGGTAAATATTGTGTAAATGTTCGAAGACGACTAATTCTTGAATTTTTGTGGGAAATTGCATAATGTGTGAATTGGTTAGATTGTTAGATTAGCTTGTATATAAAATGTTTTTCTAGTTGTTTTTAGTTTGTGGTTATTTTGTTGCTTGTGCGATGGTTGAATTGCTAGCGATAGCAGGATGGGGAATTAGCTGTATGAAGTCTGAGTAGTACACTAACCGTTATGCTGTCGAAATTTTGTTACGAACACACTTAGCAATATGTGTATAGTTGTTTGTGTTTCGGGTTGTAAATAGAGCTATCCTTGCTGAAATTTTGTAAATATTGTTAAGAACTAAGTGTAGGGTAAATTTTGTGTAACCCAACCTTAGCCGAAGCTAACAACTATTTAGCTTAACGTTGTGCTTGTTTGTGTAAATTGACAGGTACAATGGCTAGCAGGCAAGATAAAGGCAAGGGTGCTTCTACCTCAGGCACCGGAAGGAAACGGATGAGACTGGGCACTGCAGTCCCAGCTGCACCCGCTGTTCCGCGTGGCCAACACCGCCGATACGGAACACGATGGGTCACCGATGAAGGGAAGAAATGGTACGCAAAGCATAAGGAGAACAAGTACTTCCCCGAGGAACATATTGCTAGGGAACCACTTGCACAGGAGTTCCCTCGCATTGTACAGAGGATTGAGGCAGCTGGGCTCAGCTTTTTTTTTTGGAGCCCAAGGAGTGCAACCTTCATTTGGTCCGGGAATTGTATGCCAACTGGAACCCGGCCATCAAAAGCCACACTATTAAAATCAGAGGGCAGATTGTCACTCTGGAACCCCAGCAGCTGAATGCCATCGTTGGAGCGCGGGACACAGACGCCCACGTTCTCCGCCAGCTAAACATCACCCCACCGTACGCCGACATCAAACGTACGTTGTGTGGGGCTCGATCCACAGCCTGATGGAGTAGACACAAGGAGAGGGGTTACCACCAGACTCTACCCTATTCACAGATGAACAGGGAGGCCAGAATCTGGCTAAAAATTGTGTGTTCGTGTTTGATCTCGGGAGTTCATATGACAGACGTGACCCGGGACCGTGTCTGCTTGGTGTATGCCCTTATGAAAGGGCTTGAGATTAATGTTGGGGCGGTCATAATATCCGCCATGAAGAGAGCCAGACTGCACCAGGGTCACAGATACGGGTTTGGCGGACTCATGACCACCTTCCTCCGAGGCCTCGACATTGAGGAAGAAGCCTTGGATTACATTCCGCAGCTGGAGCGGAGGGCCCTTGATGTGACAAAGACTAAGGCCCCCAACACTACACACGGACTCGTGCTGACGTTGGGCGAGCGACATGCTCGTGACGATCAGTACATGGCCCGTATGTTCGGCATGCAGATGCTGCAGCTACGGATAGGTGGGAGACCAGCCACCGAGGAGGAGATATGGCAGCTGGAGCTGGACTACCCCTTTGGCGAGAACGCCAGAGCCTTATGTAAGGTGGGGCCAGCCTTTGTGGAGCCGACAGACGATGATGTCCCTACTGATGAGGAGACACGTTGTGAGGACTCTGATGTGGAGTCCGATGACGACGATGGAGCTGATTTAGACAAGTGCGACGAGTCCGCAGAACCGAATGAAGAAGTAGAATATTTCGACTAAGCAGGGAGTTCCACCACCCAAATTTTGTGCTTTGTATTTTTGTGAACACTGGGGACAGTGTTCGATTTAAGTGTGGGGTGGGGAGTAGTTAGGTGCTAGGTCAAGGCTCTAAATTGCTGTATAATTTTTCCTTGCTGTTTATGTATGTTGTGCCTTCCCTGTTGTGAACTGATTTGTGATGTACGTATATATTTGTTTTGTGGCTAATGATGTGTGTTTTTGAAAGTTATGGTTGCAATGGTAAATATTTTGTAAATTTTTCAAAATTTTTGCGAAAATATATTGCACTTGTAAATATTTTCATTCTATCGAAATGATCGATGTGTTGCAAAAATTTTTTCGATTTTTATTTTTTTGGGTTTCTTGGAGTTTGTTTTCGGTTCTTTTACCGAGAATAGTCCCATTGAACTGATGTCATAGTTAGTGACCGTTCCCTATGATGGATGGATGACGACCGTCTTAAGGGAAATGTAGTCGGTAGGAGTAGGATTTTTAGTTGTTTTTTTTTTAGTTTTCTTTGGTGGATTGCATCAATGAACTGTAGTTGCTTATGGTTGCTAAAATTTCGTTGCGTGTTGTAATTGATGTTCAAATTGTGAAAATGATTCATTTGAAAGCATGCAATTCTGTAAATATGTTGAGTTACCTAGGCTATAGAATTTGGTTCATTATGATTGAGGCTTAATCTTGAATTCATGTAATTGACTAATTAAAGAGTCTGTGAATGCATCTGGATTAGAGCATGTGCATGAAGTGTGAAGTAAGGTTTTGCTATTCCATGTCATCGTGAATTGTCTAGAACTTGCCTGGTGTGTATACGAAGCGAAATGAAGGAGGTGTAGTGTTGGAAAGGATGTAGGCATTTCTTTCTTTTAACCGATAGTTTCCACATATTTTTGTTTCTTGTCAAATTCTACCTTTTTATATGTTGTATACCCTAGTCAGCCCGTTGAGCCTTTAGCCGATTTCTTTCTCTCGACCAAAATTGTATGAACTAAGCTTTATTCCTTCTTTTCATTGGCCTTAAAGTCTAAAAGAAGCTCTTAAGCGCTTACAAAGAACAGAAAATGTTTCCCAAAGTGTTAAAGAGTGAAAAGAGTGAAAAGAAAAAGAAAAGCAAAGTGAGGAAAGAAAAGATGACATTGAAGAGGCACTTGTTGTAATTAATTGATATTGAGGGTACATGAAAACCCTCTGTTTTGTGTCAAGTGTGGTTGATGAAATGGGCTGTATGAAAGTAAACCAGCATGAATGGGAGAAAAAGAGAAAAGAGAGGAACAATGTCCATGAGTCGATGGGAATGAGTTGAAAAGGCGCTTAAGGATGCTAGCGATTATTATTGGCTAATCCAATATATGCATACTAGATCCATAGCCCTGTTACAACCCATTAAAAGTCCTATTTGATCCTACATTGCATTTCTTTATATTAGTGGAGTAATACACTAAGGGCAAGCCTATGGGTCATGACATGATGCATGTGAATTCTTTTGGGAGAGAGAGTGAAATTAATTTTTATATGCCCCTACTTGCATGTTTGTGTGTTGCATGAACATAAAGGGGAAGTTTCTCTCGAGTTGTGAGGGCACATGCTTGGTGAAAGATTGATTGTCGTGTCAGATTTCTTGATTAGTTTATTTGCATGAGTTTGCCGATATCAAGAATCAATTCTTAAAAGTCTAGGAAGCCTTGATGTATTAAGGTCATTGTCTTGTACGACCAAACATGTTTTCTTGATGATTTGCAAAAATTGAATAATCGGTATGACCATAGCGTAAATTGTTGCACCATAGTGACGAAAGTTGGGATGTAATTTGCATGAGTTGTGTATGTGTTGTTCGAGGACGAACAAGGATTTAAGTGTGGGGTAAGTGATCTTGGGCAGATTTATATGCCCAAGTGATACTTAAATGTATCATTTTTACCTTGTTTGTTGTGCAATGTGTATATAATATCATGAAATTGGTAATAAAATGCGAATTTATACCAACCAACATGATTAGCATTTGTTTTGCAGGAAAATGTGATTTTTAGGAGATAAAATGAATGTTGGAACTATGTCGGAGTTGGACTTGGATGCGAGCGTGGAAAAGACTCGGGAATGCAGGATTTATAGGGGCTCCGCAATGGCTCCGTGCCACGCTACCATCGCGGTAGCACACTGCCTGAGCAGGAATTAAATTTGCAATTACCAGTGTGCATGCGCGTCAGCTCCGTGGCACGGAGATAGGCCTCCGCGATGGCCTCCGTGCCACGTTGAGGTTAAATTACTGGACCCTGGAAATTCCAGTGAGGGTCCGCGTCCATGCCGTGTCACGGAGGCATTGCTCCGCGTTGGCCTCCGTGACACGTTGCTTGATATTCCGGGAAAAATTTCCCACTAGTATAAATAGCACACTTAGGTTTATTTTAAAGAGTTTTTTTTAGTTTTTAGACTGAGTTCAGAAGTGGAGAGCAGGAACGTGGGTTAGTAGCAGTTGAAAATTGGAAAAGCTAAGGGATTTCTTCTCTTCCTTTCTTCTTTCTATCAATTGTACGTATGATTTACACTCATTTTAGGATGATCAATCCAAGAATGAGTGGCTAATTCTCTTTCTTGCTGAGGTTTTGAACATGTGTAATGAATTCTGATTTTCATTGATATGGTTTATTCTTCTTCTTTAATGTTGTTCTATTAATTCTTGTTCTTTACTGCATTAGTGATTAGCCAACATTAATGTATATCTAAAAAGTCCAATTTCACTCGAGAGAGCAAGAAATTGGAAAGTTGTGAATTAATAGGGTATTGTTCTTAACTTGATTTGGGAAAATTGGGTTTTGATGTGCTTTCCTGATAGAAATATACTTGGAAGTCGTATTAGTCAAATTAGGAACCGGAATTGTAGTGCTAGGTCATAAATTGCATTTGATCACAGAAATGTAGACGGATGGTTTATGATTCTAAAGTGAAATTAAGTACGAGAGTTTTAATTTCTAGGCAAATGTTCTTGGCTAGCAACTTGAAGAAGAGAATTAACCAAAATTATCATGATTATCAAGTTCATTACTTGTTCTTAACCTTGGCATGTTCATATCCATTGTCTGAATTCAAAAGTAAATAGTTTGTATTAATTGTAGTATATAGTTTAGAAACAAAAATTCAATTACTCTTGGGTACGTTGTTGTTAGCATAATTAGAAGTTAAATAGAAATATAGTAAATTAGGCAATTTTACATATCTTGAGCCTCCTTGGATCGATACTTGGCTACTTAGCCACTTTATTACTTGTTTGACCACGTGCACTTGCGTGTCGGTTTTTACCCGTACCCCAAAGCACCGAGCACTATCTCATACCAATACTATGTAGTTTCGGTAAACTCGTCTAGCTAACGCAGATTCTCCAATTAGCGTAGAAATAACAAATGGTATAGATAATAACTCAGGGACTGTCTCAAACTGACTCGCAACCATAGATGTGACGTAAGAGAGTGTAGAACCATGATCAAGTAATACATATACTTCATGGGAATAAATAATCAAAGTACCTATAACAACATCAGGTGAGGCCTCCTGGTCCTGTCGACCGCCCAAATCAAAAAATCGATTCTGGGTTGCCCTAGAACTAGAATCCTCTCTCCCTATGTCTCTGCCACGGCCTGTTGCTAGCTAAGGATCAGGTCTGGGAGGTCGAACGGAGGATGACGAAGCAACCGCTGATCGCGCCTGATTCGCCTCGACCCTATCTGAACAATCCCTCGTAAAGTGCCCTGGCTGCCCACAACAATAACATACATTCTTCCCCTGACGACACTGACCTCAATAAGATTTCCCACACTAGGGACAAGGAAGGAATGATGGTCGCCTCTTCCCCGCGCTTGCTCATGTTGTTGAGAGCTAGATGGATCTAGGCCTTGGTCCCTTCTCTGTCCCTAAAACAGAGGTGGGGCACTCCCTGTTGGCCTAACTGACTTCCTCGATGACTGAGCCCCTGGGTCACCCTGCGGCGCACTGTAAGGACCCACAGTCCTCTGCCCTCTGGGTGAAAGCCCGAATTCATGAAATTTCTATGTGCTCCTGAGTAGATACCCCCAAGCAATCTTGAGCTATAGAAGCCCCAACCCTAACATGAACCAAGGAACTCTATCCTCCATCGTCTGAAACATGTGAGGAGCATACCTGGAAAGAGAATTAAATCGAAGACAATACTCATGCACACTCATACTTCCTTCCTCTAGGTGCAAAACCTACTCAGCTCAAGCCTATCGAATCTCTTCTAGTAGATAGTTGTGCATAAAGGCCTCAGAGAACTCTTCCCACTCAGCTGGTGGTGCATCGGCTCCTCTGGATCGAGCCCAAGCCTCATACCACAATATGGCCACATCACGTAGTTTTAAGGCCACCAACTCTACTTCCTCAGTCATTGTAGCTCGCATCACCTTTAACACCATATAAGTCTGATCGACAAAGTCCTGAGTATTCTCGCTTAGGTCTGATCTGGTTAATATAGAAGGGCTCAAACTCAAGAACTCACGGGACCTGGAACTATCAGTTGTCTGGCCTCTATGTCTCTCCATCGCCTCCAATCATCGCACTTGACCTGCAGCTATATGACCATCAACTGGACAACTCCCTCAAGACCTTGTCCTTCTAGAACAATTAAAGGTACCACCATAGGCGTGGGAGGGTCTGCCACTCTACTACCCTTAAGTATTGTTGGTGCGGGAGGAGCTGGAGGTCTATCTGCCATTGTTCTGACTGGTGTAGGAGGAACTGTAATACTTGGGGTAGGAGATTCACTCTGATCCTCTGACCTGTCTCTCTGATACACTAGAGGGAGACTAGTACCCTCCTGAACGGATGTTCCAATCAACCTTGTAGTGATCTTCCTTGTCACAGGCATACTCTGAAACAATAACACAATTTAGATATCATAGTACTTGTGAGCTCGACCTATAGCACGAACTATTAGTAAAAGAACTGAAACAATTCCTAAATGTCCTCTAGCCTCCTGATTATAAGTATGGTGCAAAACATACCCATATGCAAGACTCTACTAGACACGGCTTTGTGGACTCCCTAGGACATTAATTCGCTTTGATACCAAGACTTTCACGCCCCAGAACTAGGGTAGGGCGCAACTAGCACTCGATTCATGGTCGATCGAGAAGTCGGCTATATAGCATCTATAAATGTAGCACTAAGGCTTACCAAGCCACCTATCACAACCAATCAAGATAAATACTGGGTCAATAATTCCTTGAAAATTATAAATATGCAACCTGAAAAGCCGAAAAGGCTACAATAAAGCTAAGCAATGCAAATGAGAGACCAATACCACTACACAAGCCACACTACTATACAAACTAGTCCACATTAGCCTCTACAGAGTCAACAAACTAAAATGCACGGGACTGGGCCTCGGCCTACCCATGCTTTACACAGAACTGAAAATAGTCCAAACTAGGACATGGCTCCTGGAAGAGAGGAGCATACCACTAATCTGCTGAAATCTAGCTCCTACTACATCCGATGATCTGAGCCTCAACCTGTACCTGCAGCATGATTGCAGGAAAGGTCCCAAGATGACGGGACATCAGTACAAATAAAATGTACTGGTATGTAAGGATGAACACTGTAAATATGTAAGATAAAAATGATAAATAGGCCAGAAATAAGGAGTACTAAAAACCCGAAATCCTGAAAACAGAAACATGACAATAACTCATTATTAAAGTGTAAATGCAACCATCTAATGCACAACAAAGACTATAACTGAAATGCCAGTAGATAGCCAACCTTAAAATCTATATACAATTTGTCCAGCCAGTGTACCACACCGGGGTAAAAACAAAAATGCCTCCAGCCGGTGTACCACACCGTGGTATAATCTATCCAGTCAGTGTACCACACCGGGGTAAAATAACAAGACCTCCAGCCGATGTACCACACTGGGTAAAATCAATAAATCTTACACAAAATCATAAATGGATCCAATATGGCTTACACTGGACCAGCTCAATATGTACAACATAGAAATGAGGAATACTAAACATGTGGCCTGCATAGGTATCCTTCGTAATGCATAATAGAAACTGAGTACATATTACATGTAAAGCTATAAAATAGAACTTAAATGCATTTATTAAAAACTTGTATAAATCATCAGGAACAACGAATGACCTTAGAGTTTCAACAAAATTTATAGATTGTGTTCAAGGGACATTAGAGCTTAGAAACATGCTAGTTTCTCGTTCGTCTTAAGGGAAACGGATTATGAAATCTCCCCATGGTCTGACATATTTCATAATATACACATAAGATAAAGGATAACCATAACCAACTAATACTCATTCGATAAACGCGTTTACCCACAATAGCTTACAGCGTCTTTACGTGGCTTAAAATCGTTTACACGTCCTCATCTTGGCTCTTTCAACAATCTCAGTTAGCAAACAGACCTTTAAACACATTTAACATCACATATATATACACATGACATACAGTAAGGAACAGCTAACAATGTCCACACTGAGGGGTCTCCAACTCAATGTACAATTACAACAACAATCAACACAATATCACACTTTAGATGTCTCACTTCGGCTAGGCATAATATTAACATTTAACCTCAATAAAACATGGAACTTTAAAGCTTAAATGAAGCTTAACATACTTCCTCAAGACTTTTAAATAGGTTTCTGTCTCATTCGATTCACAACACACGAATCGTGCTTAAAAGAATGATAGTCAGGGCGCCTTACATACCTTTCTCCAATGAACTTTTCTCTAGCTGAATTCCTATCTCAATGATCAGCCTTCAACCTCCTTAATCTAGTGGTTTTACAGGCCAGTGACAAGATTAATCTATAGCAAAAAATGCAGCCAAAATAACTAACCAGAGGCAGTGACAATAGCAACAACAACACACGGCAACATAAACAACATTTAGTAATTTTCTCAACTAGTTTTCACTAACATTTTAGGGAGAAAGAAGAGGGAAATTTTACCTTAGTTTTTCTGTATTTCTACCCCTCAATTTGAATTATACTTCCAGCAAAATAAACAGTCAAAACGCCTAAGGAAAATGAGAAAAACTTAGCAAACAAACAGTCCATCGACAGCTCACTTAGCTGCCAATTTTCAGATTTTCGCTTTGCAATTTGAGAGGTTTAAAAGGGGTGAAATCCTTACCTTTTCTCCTGATTTCAACACCTAATCAGATATGGATATATAGGAAGTCTAAATAGATTTTTAAACACAGAAAAACATCTTCAAAACCTTGCTAAAATGAGCTCCAAAACATCCTCTAACACACTTGGCAAGGTAATCTCCAGTTATCTTGTGATTTTCGTGAACTATGCTTGATGTTCCTCCTTGATTTTCTTTGTCCTAGATATTGGAATTTAGAGAAAAATGGAATCCTTAGTAAACTGATCGATTTAGATTTAGCTGAAAATATTTTCTACAAGTGAAAAATCAGATTTTAAGTAAATAGGGTGGTGGAGGCGCTAGGGCATCATGCCCGCTTCACCTCTCGCGATGTTTCATTAAAACGCTACTAATTATTTAATCCAAACTCCGATTGACAAGTGGTTTGATGTTCTGAAAACTAGACCCAAAGACCTTTAATTTGATAATTGTGGGGCTTCTAATTCATTATATATTGGGAGATATGATCATTTAAATTTGACCCGTACTTGTGAATTTCACATACTCTTTGGTTTTTTTGATCGTACACATTTCTATTGTCATCTACAACCAATATATAACCCGTACTTTCCTTAACCTAGCATAAAAACATCAAATAATCACCAAAAATTTTCCAGAGTGTTATATCTTAATACCTCTTTTTGGCCCCCACTCTCCCTAGATTCTAGTGATAAATAAGTAATGAAATGAGGCGTAGAGCCTAAGAAAGAGGGAGTGATAAAAACATTTGTGAAAAATGAGGCAAAAGCCAAAGTTTGGTGGTATGCCAAATAAAAGGAGGAAGATAAGAATCATAACAAGAAGGGAGCCCTGCCTTTTGTCAAAAGTGCACAAAATGATACAATTTGTGTGAGTTGGTGTTCCCTGTTGATGTGATAAGGCTAGTTGTGGAAGCAAAAGGGGTTATAAGGGGGAGTGTTGAAGATATGAAAGTCATCAACAAGGAAAAGAAAGAGTTAAGTGAGTGAAATTGATGTAAGGTATGTCACAAAAAGCATTAGGGAGGATCTAGTCACTATAGCCAAATGTTCATCCTACCCTCGTCTCGAGCCGACATTGTAAGCCTCATGTCTGAAATGATTCCAGGTGCAGCTACTGTACATTAGTGGCGAATTACATGAAGGGCAAGCTTTTGGGTCAAGGGAATGCATGAAAATATTTTTTGGGAGAGTGAGAGTTGAGTGTCTCTTCTAATTAATTCCTTGTGTGCATTGAAATGATCATATGACAAACAAAATAGGGATCCTTATTGTGGTGAGTGGCATCATTCCTTCTTGGGGATGCAAGAGCATTTAGAGTTAAGGTGGCCATAGGGAAAGGAGTGTAAACTCTAAGGCGAGCTTTTAATTTTCAGTGATTATAACTTGAGATGCTATGAGTGTTACTTGGTTGAGCAATGCCCTTGTATTGATAAATGATTTCTTTCATTAACTTTTCTTGATAGAAAATTGTTGCATGCTTGAAACATCCTGATTGTTTTTTTCTTTTAGGGGTATTTTCTTCTCTTTTTCGGTGAGGGTGGTGAGTATTTTTTGATTGTCATAGTTTAGGTGATCAGCGAGGTCTAATTGAGAAGAGAGGTGGTCCATTCCTCAATAGTTGAGTATTGCATTACTTGAGGACAAGCAATGATTTAAGTTTGGGGGTTTGATGAATTGGTAATTTACCAACTCGTTAGGCTCTAAAACTTGAGTTTTTGTTTAGTTTTTGAGTTGATTATTTGGATTTTATGTTTTTTTTTGCTTTCATTATGTGCAGATGGCTAAAAGTGAAGAAGAGAGCAAAAATGGAGAAAAAAGAGGGAAGTGAGGGTGAATCGGCGAGTCGCAGACACTGGCCAAGGGGCGAATCTCACTACAGCAGAGGAGTAGTGCCACAGGTGGTATGCGACTTGCCAGTGGAGAGTCGCCAGTCCAGTTGCCGAATGATGCTCAAGAGTTTTGGAAAATAGCCTGAAAACCTAGTGATTCATGGATTCAGATTAGCGAAACGCTGGGTGAACCGCCGGTGCTCACTGAAAGTTAGTGGAAATACAGAAAAGCCACCCGGCGGTTCAGGGATTGCATCGGCGAGCCGCCGGTGCCTCCTCCGATTCTAGAACTGAGTTTATAAGGGTATAATCATCCATCATTGAAAAGGGATGAAAAGTGCCCTACTTTTTAGGTATAAATAGAAAAATAAGTACTTTGTACTGAGATATGCAAAGTGAAGGATAGAAATAGAGAATTTAAAATAAAGTTAAAAAACTTACATCACATAATCTTTTCTCCTTCAGAAAAAGAACATTCTTTTAGCTGAAAGAGCGGGATTTTTAGTGAAAATTGTATAAAGTACTCTATTCTAGTTCCTCTTGTACTAGTAAGTTTCAGCTATTGTGAATATTATTTTGTGAAGTTGATTTATCTACTCTTGCTATTAAAATTCATTGATACTATTGATGAATGTGTTTTTGAATTTCATAACTATGAGTAGCTAAAATCATTAACTAGAGGTGTGTGATGATAAATACTTAATTGGATTGGGTATTTCTAGAGTCATCTTCATGTTGTTCAATTAAGTGTAAATCTATTGATTCTCTTCAATCTATTAATGAAGATCCATTGATTATTATATGGGTCTATTTATTCTTTCTTGATTATTTCTTGAGAGAGAATAATCAAGTATTGGAAGAGAATCTAGTAGTGGGCATAGATAAAAGATTGTGGAATTAAGCTAGGAATAGCTGAAATTCCTTTCTCATTCCTTATTGGCAACTAATAGCTAGGAATAGTGCAGTTTCTAATCCAAATTAAATTGGGTTGAACTATGTTGCGGTTAGAGTCTTAATAAAACTCTACCAAGAGGTAGTCAATAGGCTGAGAAACTGAGACTAACCACTTCCCGAGATTATTTACACTTACTAAACTCACAAGATGACCTGGCATGTCCCCATCTAGTTATTATTTCTTCTACACCGCACCTCTAGTACTTCACATCCTTGTTGACAAATTAATTGATCTAGCTATTTTACTTCTTTAAATCAACCAATACAATTCTCTTAAAATTTCAACTCCCCCAATTTTATTTGTTCTAATATTAAATATACGTGATGCAAACTAATATCAATTTCTCAATTGATACTTGAAATTATCATTCCCTAGTACTAATGGGTTCGACTCCGGCACTCGTCGAGTTACTTGTTTTGATACTTCGGCGGTGTATATTCTTTGAATGAAGGAACATAATTTGGACGTTATCATAAAGCACACTCATATTGCAGTCCTTCAGTAGCTTGAACTATCTCTTCTGCCGAAGATTGAGATCCTTCTGTCTAAACACTTATTGTAAAATCTTATGGTCTGTAAACACATTCACGTGAACCCCATACAAATAATGTCTCCATATCTTAAATGTGAATACCAGCGTGGCCAATTCAAGATCATGGGTCGGGTAATTTTTATCTTTAACTTTTTGTTGTCTGGAGACATATGTTATAACTTTTATGTACTACATCAATACACACCCAAGTCCGATCCTTGAAGCATCACAATACACCACAAACCCATCGGTATCCTCAGGTAGTGTTAAAACCGACGCTGAAGTAAGTCGAGTCTTCAACTCTTGGAAGCTCTTGTCACAAGCCTCCAACCATTGGAATTTCACCTTCTTTTGGGTCAATTTAGTCAAAGGTGCCGCAATCGATGAGAAACCTTCCACAAATCTTCGATAGTAGCCAGCTAAACCCAAAAAGCTCCGAATATCTGAAGGATTCACTGGTGTAGGACAATTCTTCACCGCTTCTATTTTCTTAGAGTCCACCTTTATTCCTTCGCTTGATACCACATGGAAAAAAATCCACTGAGTTCAACTATAACTCACACTTTCTAAATTTTGAATATAGTCGGCGATCCTTGAGAGTCTGCAACACTACTCTAAAATGAGCGGCATGCTCCTCATCGCACTGAGAGCATATCAGGATGTCGTCAATAAACAAAATCACAAACATATCCAAGTATGGATTGAACACCTTGTTCATCAAGTCCAATAAAAGCTGCAGGAGCATTCGTTAGTCCAAAAGACATAACTACAAACTCATAATGACCATACCATGTCCTGAAGGCTATCTTCGGGATATCGCTCTCCAGAAATCTGAGCTTATGGTACCCAAATTTGAGATCTATCTTCGAGAAGTACTTGGTACCTTTAAACTGGTCAAATAAATTATCAATCCTGAGTACATGATACCTATTCTTGATGGTGACTTTGTTTAATTGCCGATAATCAATGAACATACGAAGAGAACCATCTTTCTTTTGGAAAAAGAGGACTGGTGCACCCCATTGGGACTTGCTCGATGCGAAACCCTTATCTAGTAGGTCCTTCAACTGTTCCTTTAACTACTTTAGCTTAGCTGGTGCCATCTTGTAGGGAGGAATAGATATAGGCTGCTGTCACGACCCAAACATACACCCGGATCGTAGACACAGGACAAGGGACCCCGAGAGACCCCAACAACCCATGGCACATGCATTCAACTAATCTCATTTAAATAAATGGAATATTAAGCATAAAACATTGTGGAAACGTAACCATTACATAGCATCAAGAAGTACCAACATTTACATAAGCTTAATACTACTCATTTGTCTATAAGCCTCTAAAACGTAGGATGGGTTGATAGGACAACATCCCCAACTAACCTGAGCAATACTGAAACATAATCAACAAGAAATTTCATCAAACAACCCTCGGAACATGAGGACTCACCAAAAAGCTGATATCGTAGGTTGGGATTGACTAAGGATGAGGATGAGCCTAAGATCCGGACCCTGTATCATTAAACGATACAACATAGAAATTATGCGGTCAGTACGTGGAATGTACTGAGTATGCAAGGTAAGTGAAACAGACATTTTAAAAGTAAAGTAAGCTCATAAATAGACATAGGAGAAGGACATCATGCTTGCATCAAAACTTTCATAATAAAACATAAGGCTCAAGACTTTCAATTCATTCATAATCATTCATTATCATAATCGTAAATAACATTATCATAATATAACTTGAGCCAATAACATAAATATAGCAATGCATAAGACATGGGGAACAATGGGAGGACTCTTCATAACCGACACCATCATGGTAGAGCCTTTCACGATGCCCCACTGTCTCATTCAAGCAGGCAGAGCCGACCCTAGCTTTCCAGGCGAGGGTCTTTCATAAGTTGTGATATCATATTTGAGGGGATCATTATCAATACGTCATAACATTTACAACCCACGGTGGCACATGGTTATGAGACACCGGCGTAGTCCTTTGAATGCCGGGGTGCTTGGTGCTAGACACGGCTCCCAAAAACATGCATATAGGCTCATACATAAATCATTAACATCATGTATAGAATTCATTGGCTATGATATAATAGTTATCATCATTTATCCCCTTTAAAACATGCTTATCCGAGAATCAAGGCCCTTTTCATCGGCCAATATCATAAATCGATAGATCATGAAATTTGTTTCATAAATAATAAATCATTCTTCATCATGTGGGCATTGCCCAATACTTCATCATACTCAATGATCTCAAAATATACTCATAAACATGGGTAACTTAGATTCATGCATTTCCATAATCAATAAACTTAAAATAATGAATATTCATCATAAATTATAATTTTCATGAACTTTCATAAATGGGAAATTTAGATTTAAAAAGATTTAAACATGATTTTGAAGAAAATAATACAAAAACTTCCCATCATGCCTATATCAATAAATAAAACTCAATTAAAACATACCCATAAGGAGAAATCACATTGACATGCTTTGGGTAAAACCCCATGGAATTTGAGTAGGAGAATTCATGACTTTGATCAAAATTGAGCATGGGTGAGGAGGAATTCCACCCATTTTAAAACCCTAAATACTTGGGAATAGATGGAACTAAAGTTCCTTGAGCACCCACAAAGAAATTCAATAAAATTCGGGGAAGAAGGCCTTGAATCTCCCAAAAACCTCTCTAAAATCCTTGCATGAGAATGGGCATGCAATAGGGACTTAACTCCTCTTATCACACTCAGAAAAATATCCAAAATGACATACTTTAGGCCTTAAGTACTTAGGTAATTACGAAAACACCCTCATTAAAACACAAGACATCTCTGGTCGATAGTCCTCATGAGGGACCTAATGGGTCGTTGCTACAGGGCAAGACTCATTGCCTTGATCCATTGAGTCCACTACCTAAAACTCTGAGGGGACCCCACGGGTGACTTCACGAGTCGTAAGGTCAGACCACGACTCGTGGTTACCTTCTGTGGCCTACACTGCCCATCCTAATAATGTCAATCCTCCATGATTGACAACGGGTGACCTCACGAGTCGTGAGGCATGACAATGACTCGTGGTCAGGCATGTGGCCTCCTCACTCAGACTTTGCCAAACCAAGATGACCATGAGTCACTTCACGACTCGTGGTCACTCATCACGAGTTGTTTTGTGACCTGGTGCTAATTTTTAGTTTTTCTCAATTTTCACATCCGGGTCTGATCCTTGGGTTCCTGGGTATAATAGTTGCGTGTCAGAAAGAAGGTCAATACCAAAATCAATCTCCCGCTCGGGAGGCATTCCTGGTAGATGATTAGGAAGGACCTATGGATACTCACATACCACTGGGACAAACAGGATAGTCGGGGTCTCGGACCTCGTATCCTTAACCCTAACTTGATGGTACACAAAACCCTTGGAGATAATCTTTCTGGCCTCAAGGAAGGAAATGAAATAACCTACAGGCACAGTTGAACTACCCTTCCACTCAAAGACTGGCTCTCCTAGAAATATGAACTCTACTGCCTCAGTTATAAAATTAACTAAGGCATAACATCCAAATAGCCAATCCATGCTGAGGATAACATCAAAATTGGTCATGGCTAACTCTATCAAATCTGTTGAGGTGATTTTCTGAAGGACTGAGGCAATTTAACCTCTATACACCCATAAAGCTACAACTGAATCACCTATTGGAGTAGAGAATAAGAAGGTTCTGACAAGACTACGGGATTGACTCCGAAGTTACTGGCCACATAAGGTGTCACAAAAGTCAAGGTAGCCCCTGGATCTAACAAAGCATGAACGTCAAGATGGTAAACACATAACATACCAGTGACTACATCCGGGGAGTCCTCCAACTCCTGGTGGGATGCTAAGTAATAGAGTCTATTTTGGCACTGATCGCCACATGTGCTGGTAGATACCCCCTGCTGTGCTGAGCGTGCGGGAGGGGCGGATGAACTAGTAGCTGGGCCTCAGCCTCCATCATGTTCTTGTCTCGCTGCTGGGCAATCTCTGAGCATGTGAATAGGCTTCCCACACCAGAAGCAAGCACCTATACCTGCTAAGAACTGGCCCGTGTGCCCCCGACCACATCTGTGGCTAGCTGGGATACTAGAATATGTGGGTCTGCTATTATGACCCCTCAAGCCTAATGCTTGCCCCCTCTGATCATTCCTAGGCCAGGATGGCACACTCAACACTGAAGATGCTGGAGCTGAAGATTTCTGGTGGATCTGTTTTCGGTGCCGAGCTCCTGACCTTGGCTGAGAAATCCATAACTATTGATCCCAGACCTCTTTGCCTCTCTCTCCCTCATATGTGCCATCTCCATCTGCTGGGCGTACAAGACTATCCGAGGAAAATCCATATCCTGATGGAGCATAGCGATCTGGCAATCCTTATCAAAATAACTCGCCACACCATGAACGAACCTGCTCACACACGCCCTTTTATCAACTAACAAATCTGGGGCATACTTCCATAGGTGAGTGAACTCAAGGGCATACTCCTGAACCGTCATTCTCTCTTTCTTAAGATTCACGAAATTGGTTGACTTCAGGGCATACTCCTGCATACTTTCATCGCACGATATAGATCATGAATGAAGCGAACACTTCCTAAACGTTTCGAAGTTCCTTCTTCATAAGTGTGGCACACTTCACACCCATGAGAAAGAATCTACTCAACTCAATTTTCAGACACACTAGGAAACTTCAAACCTATTACTCTGACACCAAGGTGTTCACGACCTGAATAGAGGCTCGGATAGATACACGAGACAAGGAACCCCGAGAGACTCCAACTTGACCCAAGGCATGAACATACATCTAAGTCAACAACTAAGACTGAAAGGTCAACATAATAGTGTTCACGGAAGTCTAAAATAAACATAACATCATAATAAACAATCTGAAGTTGAATACAACTTTTTGTCTAAAAATCCTCTAAACCTAATGAGTATGGGTTAAGATCCCAACTAACTCGAATAAGCGGAAAACAAAAACTACGTAGAGAAATCTAAATAAGCATTGTCCTCGGGAGATGAGGACTCACCAGCAGGTGTAAGATGCTAACTTTGAAAACTGGTTGTGCACGGCGCTGAGTCTGAGTGTCGGGGCCTGTTTCATGAGATTATACAACATAAAGTATGCGGTCAGTATGTAGAATGTACCGAGTATGCAAGATAACTAAAGATGCTTAAATATATATGAATCATTTAAGGACATGAATAATGAAAAACATAAACAATAAGAATCTGAGAGTAGCGCTTGCATGCGTTCTTCCGAAAATGATGATCTCATCATAACATAGTGTAATATCATAACTGAATCGATTGACTTAAAGCTGAAACCTGATAGTCATGAGAAAAAGTAAACATTTAGTCAAACCTACTTTAGAACATATATAGATGTATAAATCTCATGAATGATGAACATGCTTAATTGAAATCATGAGGAAGAATGGGAGACTCATCTTTTGACTAACATACAACGATAGAGCTTACGTGGTCCCAACTATCACACTCAAGTGGGTAGAGCCTTCTAAAGCCTTGTCAAGGATAGGGACGATACCATGATATTGATATCAAGCTTGTGGCTCAATCGAGGAAGGGGATAGCTCACAAGGGAGGTCCCAAAATAATATGTAAGAATAAAACTACATTTGCACGTAGTTCTGAGGTGTAGGTTGATCGACCCTTAGCCTACTTAGTGCTAGACACTACTCCCAAAAACATGCATATCCTCTATATCATTTTTCCAGTGAAGCTTGCCATCGTCAATTGACGAAGCTCAATAATCAAATACATCTCAAATATGAAATCATGTGTTTGAGAAGCTTTAAGTAAAACCATACCACAAGCTAAAAAATAATTGGGAGTCTTCGCTCCAAAACCATGTGGTAAGCTTAATTCGGGAAATCATAAATCATACTTGAACATGTGGGCATTGCCCAATACTTTCATACGATTGAAAATACTCAATTCACATCACAAACATGATTATAAACATGGGTAGCTTGAAAACGTGCTTTTCATCATAATATCCCATCATAATCATACATTCATCATAAATCTCATTTTTCATGAAATTCTCATCAATGGGCTTTTAAATTAATAAAACTTGAAGCATGATTTTTAATTGAAAACAGCATAAAACTTTCCCATGATTCATAATTCAATAGTACAGACATATTTAAATCATACCCATGTAGAGAATTAGGAAAATCATGCATTGGGTTAAAACCCCATATATTAGACATAGGAAATTCATGATTTATAAAGGGATTGGGAATGGGAGTAAAAGTATCCACCCATTCATAACCCTACATACCTAATTATAGCTGATTCTTATACTTCTCTAATTGCTCGAGGAAGAATTGAAGAGAATTTGAAGAAGAACAAACTTGATCACCCCCTCTCACTTTCTATCTTTGCATGAATGAATTAAAATGGCCTAAAATGAACTTAACCCTCTTAAAAGACATCATTCATAATTTAAAATGACATAGTTTAGGCCTTACGATCTCAGAAATTATGAAAAAGCCCTTACTCAATTCGTAGAAAATAATTGCCAGTCTCGAGGGACATGAAGACTCTTCACCTTTGGCCATGGCTCGTGGCATTGTTTGTTGAGTACACTACTTATTAAGTCTTATGATATCATCACGGGTGACTCAATGATTTGTTACTGGTAACCACGACTCATTGTCACCACTCATCATGTGCACTACCTTCTTCTTTTCCTTTCTCAATCACCACTTCCCATGATTGACTTAATGAGTCGTGGGGCCTGACCATGACTCGTGGTCACGTCTGTGGGAATCCAAATTCCCAAATTTCAACTCACCTTTTGGGCCTCACCAAGAGTCACATCACGACTTGTGCGTTGTCCTCATGGGTAACCTCAAGACCCTTTCTGTGTCCTGATGCCAGTTTTAAATTTTTCTCTGTTTCAACTCCCAGGTCTGATCATTGGGCTTCTGGGTAAAAAAGAATTTCAAAACCTCTCTTGAGAATCCAAGTGAATTGAGGAAGAACCTAAAGAATTCTCTAGTTTGATCTTCAATGGACTCCTTGATCTTTTGTGCATGGATATGGTGAGGTTTAGAATAGGTTAAGTATCCTTAGAACCCTTCTAACTGAGCTTAAAATGACATAGTTTAGGGATTAGGAGCTTAGGAATTATTGGAAAGCCCTTAAAAAATTCACAGGAATATTACATTGCCAGTCCCAATGATAGACTAGATGAGTCGATACTCATGACAATGACTCATTACCTGCTCCCCTTGCTAACACTAGAAAACTTACACTGCCAGTCACCACGAGGGACACCACAACTTGTGGTGTGCCTAACGACTCATGGTGACCCAGTTGTTGGGAACTCTACCAAAAAAAATTCAACATTCACGCCAGCTCCTGACCACGAGTCATTGCCCTAACCACGAGTCGTTACTTTCCTCGTGGTCACTCCGTGACCACAAATCTTAGTAGACTCTCCCTCCACTTCACGAGTCACTTAACAACTCGAGAAGTCTCCTTACGCGCCACTGGACGACTTGTCCTGTAACCTGGTGCAGAATTTCTTATTTTTTCCGTTTGAACCCTCAGGTGGGATCTTAGGGCTTTTGGAGTATTACATTATGGGATGAGATGAACCTGGTGAGTTGGGTTAGAATACCTACTGCAATGCAAACACCACAGTTATTCGGGGGATAGCATATTAATGTCCCCACTTCATTGGATCATGGAGAGATACCAACTATAGAGGCTGACCATATAGATGAAGCTCCTAGTACTTCCTCTACATCTTTGTTGGGCATAACGAGCCAGAACTCAACATATTATATGTTGGTTCCACAGGAATTCCTCCAAAAGATTGCAAAACGATTGATGTTGACTGAAAAGAAGGTCAATATGATAATGGACAATATCAATCCTTGGGTAAAGGATGAGAGAGATGTAGCTGTTAGAGGGCTATAGAGATGGTTAGATAGTTTTGAGCTCCACTACAATAAGCGCTTAGCTAACCAGACAGACACGAGCAATTTGAGGGATGAGCTGGGGGCTTTGCGGAGCCAAGTAGCCGAGTGATAATCTAGATAGCCAGCAATATTATCATCCCCCGTCATTTTAGAGTTAAATGTTGAGCTCAACGAGGAGCTAGATTTGGAGGCGTATTGAGCTACGACAGTAGCTAGTGGAGGAAAAGGTAAGAAGAGGGTCACGACAAAGTTGAAGATGAATCCTCAAAGAAGAAGAGGAAGAAAAACGAGAAAAGAGAGTGCAAGCGGGCAGAAGTGGATAGTCTGCAAACTCATCATGAACATATAACAGAATTGCATGAGAGCTGGAGAAGCGGAGAGCTCTGCCACTGTCTTGAGTGAGGTGGCGGGTGGCAAGGACCCTTCGGTTGAGTCACAGTTTGCCATAGTTTGTTATGAGGTCGTTGTGGCAATCGATTCAGTTGAGGGGGTGACCATTGGCCAGAGTGAAGTCCGATTAAGTGTGGTGGCCACCGCTAGCACCACAACTGTAGCGGAGGGAAGTGTGCTTGCACACCCGCCTCCGTAGGATGAGAGGAGCGTGTAGAGCACCACAGGTATGTCCCTTTTCCCTATTCTATCATTTTATGCTTTGGGAACAAAGCATGCTTTCTAAAAAGGGGTGTACCTGTGATTTTTGACTTTTATCCGAGGGCTTTTATTGCCATGTGTTTTCTCCCTCGGACATGCTATCTACCAGAACCGACATATATAGAATTTTGTTTTTGTGTTTTGTTTAGATAGAATTAGTTAGGAATACTTTACAGTCAATTAATGCACATGTTTTGAAGTGTTGAAAAAATGACCCTATTTTAAAAATATTGGTGTCTAGCTGGTGTTGCCCAAGAGCACGCAAGCGCATGTGGTCATTAAGTAATATAGGATTGTTAAGTCTAGATATTGTACCCACAGAGACTTGTCAATTTAATTATTATAAGGTTGTTATTTTAATTTCACTAATCTACAAAATAGTTAAAATGAAGATGGGTTTGGAAAATTAAACTACTAAAACTTTGCATATAAAATTAACTAAAAAAGAATTGTAAGCTTGACTGTATTTCGATGATGGTGAAAGACTAGGTAAATGACACTTGGCTGGTTTCAAGCTGAGTTTTTAAGACGTATAATTAAATTGGAATGATTCTTCTTATGGTCTATAGTTGCAAGTTACTATCCCATTTCTTTCCACTATCCCTATTATCCAAGAACTATTTCATGAACCCTAATGCCTATATCCCTATGGTCGCTGGAGAAAAATAAAAGGAAAATTATGCCTACTAGTATTTCAACTAAACGGGCTAGAAGGATATATCCCTATCATCAACAAAAACTTCTATCCTTTCACCAATGGGTTCAAGGGTCTTTGAATTCCCCTTCTATAATTATCTTTAACCCTATCAATTCCCTTGTCCAAGTTCAATCAAAAGCCAACAAATTATTTATAAGGTGATTAATCTCATAAATAATAAATTAACACAAATAAATACAAACAATCATAAATGAAGAATCAAAACCAAATTTAATTACTCTTTCAAGCAATCAACCATTCACCATGGACATAATCCTAGAATATAAGTTTAGCAACTCATAGACAAGAGGAAAAATGAATACTTAGACAGAATTATAATAAAATACAAATAAGAAGAGAAAAACCTAGTTGGAGAACTATGTCTTCCTTCCAAACAGCTTAGGAGCTTTCATAAATGAACTACGGAATGTAAAATATGAGCTAAGACTGATAAAAGATGATCTGATGTTATAACCCATAAGTTCTTATCATTTAGCTGACATATTTTTACATTAGTTATGATTTTTAGAATACGACGCGTATAAGAAAGGGACCAAAAAAAGGTTGAATGAGAGAGGAGTCAAGTTTGCAAGGGAGAGGGTTGGACCAGCTGCCCGAAGGGGCAAAGTGTCATGGCCACCTCCCTGGCGCATTGGGCTCCGTGACACGACCTAGAATTGACGCGTTAGGGTTTGTGCCACAAACCCTGTGTCCACTGCCCTTATATATATATAGCTCTTGACTTCATTTAATTTCATTCCCTAATTAAATTCACGACCAAAGAGGGAGAGATACGAAGGAATCAAACTTTTTGTTCCGTTTATGCAGTGAAACGCTGCCCAAACTCAAATTAACTTTAGATATTGAATTATAAGCCTACAGGGGGTAGTACGACGAAGTTAGTTTTATGAAATTCGCTAGTCAAATCATAGCCCCGCCGAGTAAAATTCATCGAAATTGCTCCAAACTAATGTCTATACAATCACAGACTTCAATTAAGCATTCTTCCCTACTGCACTTTCAAGAAATTATATGTTTTCGACCATGTTTCTTTAAGTTGAAGTATAATTAATATTTATATAAAAAGTTATTGTTTTGCCAAATTTAGTGCTGAAACTAGTCTCATTCCCCCAGTAATGTGATTACATTTGGGAAGAGCCATTACATACGGTTTGAAACTCACCAATTAATCAGAAATTGGCAATCGAGGTATGTTAAGGAAAATTCGTTCGGCAAGTTAGTTTCTTCAGTATTGTAGTTTAGTTTGAATTCCAGTAGGAGAGCCATAAGAATATCAACTGTGATTAGCAGTTGTTATTAGCTGAGGCCAGTATCCTATATGTAGTTTGGGATTGACTTTGCCCTGTATAGCCTTCAAAAACAAACCCCAGAGTTAATAGCTATGTCAACGCCCACCAGGGATGAGATGATGTCGCTCCAAGGAGCGTTATGCCGTCTGCAAGGGATGAAGATGGGGTCCAAGGTCCTCATATAGTCCATTTCATGGTTGGACTATTTTTATGTCGATCAGCTCTACACCACACCCCCTATCGATCCTGGTGCCCGGGGTGCAGATATCAGATATCAAGAGTCCACTGGACTCACACACAACTATAGTTCAGGGGATGAGCGGGCTCAGTTGAAGACCCAAGGGACTGGAAGGAAGGCTATAGCTATTAGATGACTCAATATGACCTTGTTAGGGGTATATAGAATTAAGTTCACTCGCCAAGTCTTATGGCGCCCCGGGTGGGTTATTCGATGTTGGTTGTACCTTCTGACTTATGGGAGCCAGGTAAGGTTTTTGTTTGCATTAGTTACTAGTAGATTACACAATAGGAAGTTCAGCTATTTAGTTAGTATTCTATCCTTTCTTTTAAGTTACTTTCAGTTTCATTTCCGTTCATTCAATTATATACAATTACTGCCTTACATATTCAGTACATATTGTACTGACGCTCTTTTTGGGGAACTGCATTACTTGTCTACAGATGTGGATAGATACGGATCAGGACCTTCCTAATTTTCAGCCAGATTAGCAGTGTAGTAGGCGCCTTTCCTCCGGAGCTCATAGTTAGAAGGTTGACTCTCCTTTTGTTTGTACAGATTACGGGCAGGTCGGGGACCTGTATATCACTCCTAGATGCTTGCAGATTGTTTCTGATTCCCTGTGATTAGTTGTTATTGGCTGTGTGGGGCCCATATGTTTTTTATCTTACGTGTTGGTCGTGTGGGGCCTTTTATAGCTATTAGTTAGTGGCCTTGTCGGCCCTAGCTTAGTTTATGCTGGATTTACTTTACAGTCATGACTAGACATCATGGTGGTCTTGTCAGCCCGCATAAGATTCCCGACTATTACCTATTTCTGGTTAGCTGTTTTCTTTTACAGGTGGCTATACAACCTTATCGACCGGGGGTTGTGGTTATAGCTGAGATATAGCCTGTTGTTTTCTTGTTTTGAGATTTAGTGTTAGTCATGCAACAAATGTGCGTAAGCTCAGCCAGGCCAGTTCGGACCCTAGTAAGGCACCACGTTCCCATCATGCCTCCTAAGGTAGGGCATGACAAACTTGGTATCAGAGCAGGTTGTATCCTACGGAGTTTGCAAGCCGTGTTAAGCAGAGTCCTGTCTATGGATGTGTTGTGTAGCACATACTATAGATAGGAGACAATGAGGCATGTTAGGATGGTTACTCTTTCTTCTCTTCCATTCATGCTATAGAGTTTTGCTGTATAAGGATGAGTCCCGAAGCTTACCGTAATCAGCCTCTCTACAGAGAAATGACGGTTGCATGACAAACCATGACTGGTAGAAAATTAGATGTTGTAGCAAGAGAAGGCAATAGCAGGGTGCCTCAGTCAGATTTATCCCGATCTAAGGGCGACAAGGAAGCTTCATCTCGGTCTCCCCAGCAATCATCACCCCGTCAGGAGCCGCTCAGAGCGATGGATGCATCGGGACCACCTCCAATAGTCTCTATGCTGATGCCATCAGATTAGGAGGTTAGGATTGCTATTTTTATGATAGCTTAGATGATGGCCCAGCAGCGTCAGGCAGTGGTACCCATGGTTGTTGAATCTTTAGGAGGGCCTGGTAGTTTGAGGGTTCAAGAGTTCCTTGCACTGAGTTCCCTTGCAGTTTACGAGGACGGACCGAGATGAGCCCTCAAGACTTTTTGGACTAGCTGCAGTGGATTTTTAGAGTAATGCATGCTACACCTGCAGAATCGGTTTATTTAGCGGTATTTCAGCGGCGGGATATAGCAGTGCTATGGTATGAGAGTTTGGAGAGGCCCCGAGATAGAGATGTTCCCCCTCCGACATGGTCAAGCTTTTTAGAGGCCTTCTTGGACCATTATTTTCCATGGGAGATTCTCTAGGACCGAGTAGATCAGTTATTGCTGCTGGAGCAGGGTTCAATGAGTGTTCGGGAGTATGCTATGAGATTTGACTCCTTAGCCCGATATGCACTAGCTTTTGTAGATACCATGCTAGCTAGGGTGCATTGGTTTATCATGGGATTGAATCCCGAATATATAGAGACTTGCATTATAGCTACTTTGTGAGAGGACATGGATATTGTTCGCATTCGGGCATTTGCTCAAAATATTAAGGGAATCAGACAAAGGCAACGAGAGATAGAAAGAATAAATCAGGATCAGCGTCACAGGGCTAAACATAGTGACATTCAGGCAGAGTTCTAGTGCGGACCCAGGCCACGACTATCAGGCAGACCACCCAAACGTCCACTCCCACAACAATAGCAAGGTAGTAGACCAGGCCGTCAGGGGCAGTCAGGACCTGGCGAGAGTTTATGACCATCAGGTTTGCAGCAGCAGAGGGGGTCAGAGCAGAGTAGATTCACCATGCCACCTTGCCCTATTCGCAGTCGTCGTCATCCTGGGCATGTAGGTATGGTTCTTCTACATTTTACATCTTTGGGCAGGAGGGTCACCTGATGAGGGAATGTCCAGCCAGGGGTCAGAGTAATCGAGACCAATAGGACAAATCTTCAGTAGGGTCACGTTCCCTAGCATCTCAAGCAGGGCATAGACCCTAAGCTCCAGCCAACAGAGGCCGAGGCAGATGTGGGGCATCCAACTCAGGCACCGGTACATATCGCACTTATGCTTTACTGGGAAGACAGGAGTCAGAGCCATCGCCGAATGTTGTGACAGGTATGATGGACATTTGCTCTCATTCCGTGAATGTCTTAATAGACACAGGCTCTACCTTATCTTTTGTCAAACCATTAGTGACCCGGAAGTTCTGTATCACGCCAGAATTGCTTTAGCGACCTTTTTTAGTGTCCACATTCATCAATGATTCCATCATATATAAAAGGATCTACCGAGGGTGCACAGTAGAGGTTGTTGGTTTCCAGACTTTATCAAATTTTGTAGAATTAGAAATGATTGACTTTGACGCAATTATGGGTATGGATTGGCTAGCACCGTGCTATGAAATTGTAGAATATTTGACCAAAACTATCTGATTCCACTTTTTCTAAGGGAGGCAGTACGGGAGTGGAAAGGTAATACAACCATGCCAAAAGGTAGGTTTATTTCCTATCTTCTGGCGAGGAAGTTAATAGCGAAGGGTTGCATCTATCAGATTGTAAGGGTTCAGGATGTTGAAGCCATGTCCCCGCTTCTCCAGTCCATTCTAGTAGTCAATGAATTAGATGTATTCCAAGATGAACTTTTTGGTATTCCCCTAGAACGGGAGATCGATTTTGGAATCTATTTAATACCAGGTACTCAGCCTATATCCATCCCTCCATACTGAATGGCTCCTTTCAAGCTCATAGAAGTGAATGAACAGTTGAAAGATCACTTAGATAAGGGCTTCATTAGGATGAGAACTTCACTGTGGGGTGCGCCAATTCTATTTGTGAGAACGAAGGATGGCTCCCTCCGCATGTGTATAGACTATTGGCAGTTGAACAAAGTCACTATCAAGAACTAATACCTACTTCCCATAATAGATGACTTGTTTTACCAATTACAGGGAGAAAAGTACTTCTCAAAAATATACATAATATTTGGGTATCATCAGGTTTGGATTCGAGAGAGAGATATCCCGAAAACCGCTATCCGGACCAGGTATGGCCACTTTGAATTTCTAGTCATGTCCTTCGGACTAACTAATGCTCCTGCAGTGTTCATGGATCTAAAGAATAACATCTTCAGGCAGTATCAGGACTTGTTTGTGATAGTTTTTATTGATGATATTTTGGTATATTCCCGTTCAGAAGCAGAACATCGGGATCATTTACGAACAGTGCTCCAAATTCTTAGAGATTGCCAATTGTATGAGAAATTCTCTAAATGTGAGTTTTGGCTAAGTTCAGTGGCCTTTTGGGTCACATTGTGTCAAAAGATGTTATTCAAGTAGATTCCCAAAAGATTGAAGCATTAAAGATATGGCCTAGACCTACCACTCCGATTGAGGTAGGCAGTTTCCAGAGATTAGTCGGATATTACAAAAGGTTTGTAGAGGGGTTTTCTACTCTATCAATGCCCTTGACCAAGTTAACTCAGAAAGTAGCTAAATTTCACTAGACTAAAGCGTGTCAACATAGTTTTCAGCAGTTGAAAAATAGGTTGACATTAGCACCAATGTTAGCTTAGCCAGAAGGATCAGAGGGTTATGCAGTGTACTGTGATGCTTCGGGTGTCGAGTTGGGATGTGTTATGATGTAGCATGGTAAGGTAATTTTCTTAAGCTTCAAGACAGTTGAGGAAGCATGAAAAGAACTACCCCACCCATGACCTGGAATCGGCTGCAGTAGTTCATGCCTTGAAAATAGGGAGGCACTACTTGTATGGTGTCCACGTATATATTTTTACTGATCATAAGATCCTCCAATACATTTTTACACAAAAAGAATTTAATCTGCAGTAGCGTTGCTGGTTAGAACTGTTGGAGGATTATGATGTGAACATTTTATATTACCCAGGGAAGTCTAACCTTTTAGAAGATGCCCTTAGCCATAATTCCATAGGACGTTTGACTTATTTGAAGCCCGAACGACGAGGACTGTCTCAGGAATCGCATCAGTTAGCCAACTTGGCCATCCAAATAGTAGACTCAGGAGACAGTGGAGCAGTGATCTAGAATATTATAGTATAATCCTTTGTTGTAGAGGTGAAAGAATGGCAGTATGAAGATCCTGACCTAGTACCGCTTAGAGATAAAGTTCAGTGAGGGGAAGTATCAGCTTTCAAAGTAACCACAGATGGGTCTTGAGATATAGGAATCACCTCTGTGTTCTATATATGGCTGGACTTCGCTAGTAGATCATGGCGGAGGTACATCGATCCCGTTATTCTCTTCACCCAAGTTCGATAAAGATTTATCATGATGTAAAAGAGATATTTATGGCCGGGAATGAAGAAGGAGGTAGCAGAATTTGTAGCAGAATATCCCAATTGCCAGCAGGTGAAGGCTGAACATCAAAATCCCAGAGGACTGAGCCAGGAGATAGCAGTGCCTATGTTGAAATGGGAAGAAATCAATATGGATTTTGTGACCGGATTACCTCGTACCAGACACAAATTTGATTAGATTTGGGTGATTGTGATAGATTGACGGAATCAACTCATTTCTTCCAATCAGGGCAACATTCTCAGCTAAGGACAATGTTGAATTGTATATCAGAGAGATAGTTCATTTACATGGTGTTTCACTATCAATTATTTCTAACAGAGGGCCGCATTTCATAGGTAAATTCTGGCAGTCCTTTCAGAAGGGTCTGGGGACACAGGTTAACCTGAGTACAGCCTTCCGTCCTCAAATAGACAGGCAGGTAGAATGTATAATTCAGATGCTCGAGGATATGTTACGGGCGTGCGTGCAAGACATTGGGGGCAGTTGGGATGAACATTTACCCCTTATTGAATTTGCTTATAATAACAGTTATCATTCAGCAATCTAGATGTCACCTTAGGAGGCCTTATATTGGCGGAAATGCAAGTCCCTATTTGGTTGGTACGAGGTAGGAGAATTAGGGTTAATTTGACCAGACATAATCCACTAGTCAGAAGAAAAAATGAAGTTTATCAGAGAATGTCTGCTGACAAATCAGAGCTGCCAGAAATCCTACGCTGATGTACGACGTAGAAATTTGGAGTTCAATGTTGGTGACTGGGTATTTCTTAAAGTTTCATTGATGAAGGGCATGATGAGATTTTGTAAAAAGGGCAAGCTTAGCCCGAGATTTGTAGGACCGTACCGAATCCTTCGGAGAATAGGCCAGGTGGAATATGAGCTAGAACTGCCTTTAGAGTTAGAATCTGTTCACCTGGTCTTTCATGTGACTATGCTAAGAAAGTGCATTGGGGATCCATCTCGAATTGTGCCAGTTGGGGAAGTCCAGGTTACTGAGGAAATAGCCTATGATGAGGTTCCAGTAGCCATATTAGATCGGCAGGTTCGTAGATTAAGAACTTAAGACATTAAGGTACTATGGAGAAACAAGAATAGAGAAGAG
Organism: Datura wrightii; assembly: GCA_035772735.1. Taxonomy (NCBI): domain Eukaryota; kingdom Viridiplantae; phylum Streptophyta; class Magnoliopsida; order Solanales; family Solanaceae; genus Datura; species Datura wrightii. The sequence continues at coordinate 51,282,071 of JASDFA010000006.1, read as the reverse complement.
ATGACCTGGGAAGCTGAGGACGATATGAAATCCAGATATCCTTATTTGTTCCAGGCTTAGTCCAGACTATTCAGTTGAGTTAACTTATTGATTCAGTTCTCGTTCATGATTTATATTACATATATTGCTTAGGTTAGTACATTGTTGTTGTAAAATAGTTGTTATAGTGTTGTGTGAAATTCCTGGATTGGACTTTTTTCCGTTTCAGGGTTTTCTGATAGTCCACATTACAGGAGAGACTCTATCGAAATTTTTCTAAAATAATAGTTGAAAAAGTTAAACCCATGTAAGTGACATTCGGGGACGAATTTTCCTAGGAGGAGGATGTTACACCTCTTAAGTTCTTAACATTTAGCCGACATATTTGTACGTCAGTTATGAGTTTTAGAATACAACGTGCATGAGAAAGCGACCGGGAAAAGGTTGAAAGAGCGCAGAGTCAAGGGAGAGGGCTGGACCAGCTGCTCAAAGTGGCAACGTGTCACGGACCCTTCCCTGGCACGTTGGGCTCCGTGACATGGCCCAGAATTGGCGCGTTGGGGTCCTTGCCACGGACCCCGTGCCCACTACCCGTATATATATATATCCCTTGACTTTATTTCATTTCATTCCCTAATTAAATTCACGGCCAGAGAGGGAGAGATACGAAGGAATAAAACATTTTTCTTCTGTTTATACTGTTAAATGCCACCCAAACTCAAATTAACTTTAGATACTAAATTATAAGCCCGCAGGGAGCATTACTATGGAGTTAGTTTTGCGAAATTCTCCCGGCAAATCGTAGCCCCTCGTAGTACAAGTAGTTGGAATTGCTCCAAACTAATTTCTATACGATCACAAACTTCAAGTAAGCATTCCTCCCTTCTGAACTTTCGAGAAATTATATGTTTTCAACTGTGTTCTGTTAAGTTGAAGTATAATTATTATTTATATAAAAAGTTATCATTTTGCCGAATTTAGTACTGAAACTAGTTTCATTCCCCCAGTAATGTGATTACATTTGGGAAGATCCAATTGCATACAGTTTGAAACTCGCCAGTTAATCAGAAATTGGCAATCCAGGTATGTTAAGGAAAATTCATTTGGCAAGTTAGTTTCTTCAGTATTATAGTTTAGTGTGAATTCCAGTAGGAGACCAGATTTATATAAATTTTAATTAGCAGTTGTTATTAGCTGAGGCCAGTATCCTATATAGTTTGGGATTGACTTTAGCTAGTATAGCGTTCCATAACCAACCCCAGGGTTAATAGCTATATTAACACCCACCAGGGGCGAGATGACGTCACTTCAAGGAGCGGTATGTCGTCTGCAAGGGACTAAGATGGGGCCCATGGTCCACATATAGTCCATTTCATGGATGGACTATTTTTATGTCGATCGGCACTACACCACACCTATTGTTGAGCCTGGTGCCCGGGGTGCAGATATCGGATATCAAGAGTTCACCAAACTAAGACACAGCTACAGCTCAGGGGTCGAGCGGGCTCAGTTGGAAACCAGGGGATTGGTAGAATGTCTATAGCTATTAGATGACTCAGTATGACCTTGTTAGGGGTATATAGATTGAAGTGCATTCAGCAGGGCTTATGGGGCCCCGAGTGGGTTATTCTGTGCTGGTTGTACCTTCCGGCTTATGGGGACCAAGTAAGGTTTTTGATTGCATTAGTTACTAGTAGATTAGACAGCAGGAAGTTTAGCTATTCAGGTAGTATTTCTATCCCTTCTTTTCACTTATTTTCAGTTTCATTTCAGTTCATTCAGTTATTTACAGTTACTGCCTTACATATTTAGTACATATGTACTGACGCTCTTTTTAGGGCACTGCATTACTTGCCTGTAGGTGTGGATAGACACGGTTCAGGACCTTCCTAGTTTTCAACTAGATTAGCAGTGCAGTAGGATCCTTTCCTCCGGAGCTCATAGTTAGAAGGTTGACTCTCCTTTTGTTTGTACAGTTTACGGGCAGGTCGGGGACCTGTCTCGACCTGTATATCACTCCTAGAGGCTTGCAGATTGTTTCTAATTCCCTGTGATTAGTTGTTATTGGCCGTGTGGGGCTCATATGTTTTTTATCTTACGTATTGGCCGTATGGGGCCTTTTATAGCTGTTAGTTAGTGGCCTTGTCGTCCCTGGCTTAGTTTATGCTACATTTACTCTACAGTCATAACTAGACATCATGGTTGTCTTGTCGGCCCACATAGGATTCCCTACTATTACCTGTTTCTTGTTAGCTTTTTTCTTTTACAGGTGGCTATAAGGCCTTGTCGGCCGGGGGCTGTGTTTACAACCGAGATATAGCCCGTAGTTTTTTTGTTTTGAGATTTAGAGTTAGTCATGCACCTGAGGTGCGTAAGCTCAGCAAGACCAGTTCAGACCCTAGTAGGGTACCAGGTTCCAGTCATGCCTCCCAAGGTGGGGCGTGACATCTCCCCTCTACAAATGACCCAAGGCATGTATTTAAAGATGAGCCTTTAATATGATGCTTCTGCCCTTCAAAACATGGATTTAAAACCAACATTTTCTATCCCGAAATATCCCTACAGTGTTTCCCCATGTATCGCACCATAGACTTGGTCAAATTTCAAATAATTTCAGCTCAAAACAAGGTTTGGTGCACCGCCCCATCTATCTCGCTAAGGTGTTCGTCAAATTTCTCTAAGTCTGGATACCTCTGGTGTAGGGCGCCACTCATCTCGCCAAGATTTTTGAAGTGAAATTCTTTGAAGTTCAAGGGTTGGTGTGGTGCACTAGCCATAGCCCCAACCTGATGTTTTGTTCTCTATAGTCCGGGACTTGGTGTGGGCGCCAGCCATAGCACCAGGCCCTTTAGCTCCTCAAATATTTACTCCTTGCAGCATTTTGAGCCCATTTTTCATAATTTCCTACTCAAATCATTTGTTAATGCATAAAACAGACACACATGAATCTAAGCATATGTTAAGGATTATGAACTCAAAACATGATCAAGCATGGGTTAAAACATGGAAAATGGGCATAGAAATATGCCCAATATCACCACTCCACACTTAAATCATTTTTCAACCTCAAGCAATCCTTAAAACAAACCTAAACTCATGCGTCACAATCACACTTCGCACCTCTATCAACTCTTACTCAACCAACTAGCATGGCACATCATAGAGTGGTTTATCATAAGCAATACAATTTCATCAAGCACATCTGCAAGCTTCACACTCAAGATCATACAACCTCTATAAATGACTCATCTTTTCAATACAAAGGGAAAACATGATTAAATGTGACATATGAAGCAAGTAGTACATTGAATTTGACCTCTTGGACCCCTCACTTTTAGTGATGTTCCTCTATCAAATTCATCTATGTAAAGATATGAACATAATAAGGCATACTGACACTCACAAATGATATAAAGCACATATAAAATGTTACCATAAACTTGCTCTTCATATATGTTGGACTACCTAATTGCTTTAAGAGATTAAAATCACAAGGACTTTTCTTGGTTGTAATGTCGGCTAAGGGATGAGTAGGATTAATATTTCGTTTCATAGTGACCACCACCCTAAATACTTTTAAGACATATTTCACTTTTCTTTTCCACCACCTTTTTCCTTGTTTTTACACCCTTTATCTACTCACCCTTGTATTTTCATTTCATGCCCCATTTTCACTACTTAACTACTAGTTTTCTTATCATAGAATTACTAATGATTTTGCAATTAGAGCTCTCTTTTTTAATTCCCTGGCAGGATGTGAACAACACAAGTTTTATGGGCACCCTTTCTTCTCACTTTTCTTTTCTTACAACAATTTTTTTATTTTTCCCTTGCATTATACCTTGGGGGACCTTAAATTTTAAATCTCCCTCATACGAAAAGAGGGAATAGGCTACTTTTATGCCTAAGAAAGAATAAGGCTTTTTGGCTCAAAGGGGCTAAGTAGGGAGAATGATTAGAAGGATAAAACAACTATAGGAAAAAATGGTTTCTTCAAGGAAATTCCTTGATCATCCTTCAACTCCCTAAACTAGTTATATTACATACTCTAAGGAAAGTTCTAGATGCTACCATATATACATACAAGGAAATTCAGCTCAGCTCATATGGAAACAAGAATCTAATAGATTTCTATAGCTACACATCCACATAATCATATTGAATGAAATATTTATTCATAATTAAGACTTAAGGATATTTTTAGTCAAATTAAAGAGATATGTGTGTCTTTCATGGATCCTCACTCATGCAATAAAGATGAACAATTATACACTCCAGCATAGCAGCTAAACAGAATATCAACAAGCGTTCAAGTGGATGACCTACAACTCAATCCAAAAAAATTAAATAAATGTGATGAAACTTCCCTTAAGAAGGTCATCATCCATCTATCATAGGGAAACATCATTACTCTACAACTACAATGACACAATCAAAACAAAAAAACTGACTCCAAAACAAAGTAACTAAATAAAACATGGTCAAGACGAACAAAAACTCAAAATATCCCAGCCATCCAAGTCAACATCACCATACTAGATATTACAACCCATTACCTACAAATCATCAAGCTACTGCAATGAGGAATGACATAATAATGCTACGACCTACTACAAACATAGCAATCATTGAACAATAGGAATCTATCTTTCCTCCACCCCACACTTAAAACCTTGTTCTATCTAGAGCAACTAAAATTAAAGATCATATTGGATTGAGAAAATACTCCCTAAGGCCCTATAGAGACTAGTTAGCAACATGTCTTTTGGATTCACGGGTCTTATGACCCCACACTTAAGCTCAAGACCATGTTTCTTAGCTTTGATTTTGGTTACTCATACTTCCCCTTCATTGTAAAAGAAAAACAAAAAAGAAAATTGATACTATGCATACAAATAAGACAGTTACATGTTTACATGATGGGTTGTCTGCCAACTAGCGCTTGATTTAACGTTGCAGAATGATGCAAGATCCCTCAATTAATTTGCAATAAAATTGAAGTCTGTTCTCTATCCAAGTTGCCCTCATAATAATTCTTTCACCCTTTGTCCATTAACAAAGAAGGTTCTATCAGACCCCAAGGGTTTCAACTCCATGGTACCATGTGCATTCACACTTACTACCTCAAATAGCCCGACCACTTTGATCTCAGCTTTCCACCAAGAAACTTCAACCTTGAATTTTATAGTAATACCAATTGCCCTACCTTGAACGCACAAGGTTGAATACAGTTATCATTCACTCTCTTAGTCCTCTCCATGTACATTTTGGCATTTTTGTAAGCATTGGATCGAAACTTATCCAGGTCATGTAATTGCAACTTTCATTTCTCTCTAGTAGCTTCCAAATCCATATTCAACTTCTATATGGCACAATATGCTTTGTGCTCCAACTCAACTGGTAAATGACAATCTATCCCAAAACTAGCCTATACGGCGAGGTACCAATAGGAGTTTTGAAATCTGTCTAGTAAGCCCATAATGCATTATCCAAATTACTAGACCAATCTTTTCTATTTTTTCTCATGGTCTTATCAAGAACTCTTTTGATTTCTTCATTTGATACCTTAACCTATCTATTGGTCTATGGATGATAGGTAGTATCTACCTTGTGTTTCACATTGTGTTTAGCCAACAAATTATTGAAGAGTCAATTGCAGAAGTGTGTACCTTCATCACTTGTGATGGCTCTGGGTGTGCCAAAGCGAGTAAATGTATTTTCTTTTAGGAAATGAGTTATAGCCTTTGCGTCATTGGTAGGCAGTGCTACAACCTCTACCCACTTTGATACATAATCAACTGCCACGAGGATATACTTATTCCCGTTTGAAGGGATGAAGGGCCCCATGAAATGATACAACCTTTACCCACTTTGATACATAATCAACTGCCACGAAGATACCCGTTAGAAGGGATGAAGGGCCCCATAAAGTCAATTCCCCAACAGTCGAACACCTCTACTTCCATAATGCTTCACTAAGGCATGTCTTGCCTCTTAAAAGTATTCCCTGTTCTCTAGCAACTATCACAAGATTTCGCAAATAAATACGCATCTTTGAAAATAGTAGGCCAATAAAACCCTACACTAAAGGATGTTTAATGCGGTCCTATCTCCACTAGGTTCTCCACCATATGGTGAAGAATGACAGCTTTCCAGAACCTGGTGCACTTCTTGCTCAGGAACATATCTTCTGACCAACTGATCAGGACCTATCTTGTACAAGAAGGGTTCATCCCATATGTAGAATCGGTTGTCATGCAGTAATCTTCTTTTATTTTATGAGTTCACATCAGGTGGATACACACCACTAACCAAGAAATTTACCATATTCGCATACCATGGCAGCTCCTAGCTGTGCACAACAAATAACTGCTTATAAGGAAAGGTCTCCACTATGTCACTCTCATAGTCAATATGCTCTATATCTTCCAAGATGGATAGATGATTTGCTACTTAGTTTTCTGTGACCTTCCAATCTTTGTTCTTAATGTTTAATTCCGGCACTAATAATATCCACCTAATGAATCTAGGCTTGGCATCCTTATTTGCAAATAGGTACCTGATTGCGGCATGATCTGTATAAACTACCACCTTTGTCAAGACTAGATACACTCGAACTTTGTCAAATGTATATCCCACAGGCAATAGGAGTTTTGAAAGTTGACTTGTAAGCCCATAATGCATCATCCAACTTGTTAGACCAATATATTCTATTTGTGCTCATGGTCTTATTAAGAATTCTTTTGATTTCCCTATTTGAAAACTCCACCTGTCCACTGGTCTGATAATGATAGCCACTTGCTACCTTGTGTTTCACATTGTATTTAGACAAAATATTATTGAAGAGTCGGTTGCATAAGTGTGTACCTTCATCACAGATGATGGCTCTTAGTATGCCAAAGAGAATAAATATATTCTTTTTCAAGAAACGGGTTACAACCTTTGCGTCATTGGTAGGCAGTGCTACAGCCTTTACCCACTTTGATACATAATTAATACCACGAAGATATAATTGTTCCCATTTGAAGGGATGAAGGCCACCATGAAGTTATTACCCAACAATCGAACACCTCTACTTTCATAATTCCTTGCTGAGGAATCTCCCGGTTCTTCAAAATATTCCCTATTCTGTCGCAACTATCACAAGATTTCACAAACAAATATGCATCTTTGAACAGAGTAGGCCAATAAAACCCAGCTTGAAGGATTTTTTTTTACAGTTCTATCTTCATTAGTGTCCACCATATGGTGAAGAATGGAATCTTTCTAGAACCTGATGCACGTCTCCCTCAGGAACATATCTTCCGACCACCTGATCAAGACCTATCTTGGACAAGAAAAGTTCATCCCATATGTAGAATCAGTTGTCATGCAGTAACCTTCTTTTCTTTGTTGAGTTTGCATCAGGTGCATACACACCACTAACAAAGAAATTTACCATATCCACATACCATGGCCGCTCCCAACTGTGCATTACAAATAACTGCTCATCAGGAAAGGTCCACTATGTCAGTCTCACAGACAATATTCTCTCTATCTTCCAACCTAGATAGATGATTTTCGACTTGTTTTTATGTTCCCTTCATATCTTTCATCTCAATGTCGAATTCCTGCATTAGTAATATCCACCGAATGAGGTTGGGCTTGGCATCCTTCTTTGCAAACAGGTACCTGATCGCAACATGATCAGTATAAACTACAAACTTTGTCCCTATTAGATACGCTCGAAAATTTTCAAATGCATATACCACAGCTAATAACTCCTTCTCAGTCACAATGTAATTTTTTGGGCTATATCTAGGGATTTTCTTGTGTCATAAATGGGTTGAGACCTTTTTCCCCTATTCTGCCCCAAGATAGCTCCTATTGCATAATCACTGGCGTGACACATAAAAATGAATGGTAATGACCAATCTGGTGTAACAATAAATTGAGCTATTGTCAACTTATCCTTCAACGTGTTGAAAGCCTACACACATTCCCTATTGAACACAAACATCACATCCTTCTCTTAGAGTTTGCACATCAGGGTTGCAATTTTTTAAATAATATTGAATGAACCTCCTATATAACCCAACATGTCCTAAAAAATTTCACATTCCTTTCACGAAGACAGGGGGTGGTAGTTTTTCGATTGCTTCAACCTTGGCTCTAGCAACCTCAATACCTGCCTATATTTTTTCTTCCTCATACACCAAACCTCTTCCTAATGGATCATCCTATTATAGATATTGCTCGAAGTTTATACTGGATAATTCCGGTTCAATCGTAATAATGGTTTTCATCTCCTCGTGATGGGGTGGCAATTTTGCTGCCCTAAACACCTCAAAAACCGCTTCTTGACCATCTACTATCATTGTCACCTTGACTTATTTCACCTTTATTACAACATCTGGTGGTGGGTAAAAATCCTCTCCCCAAAATGAGGGAAACTACTCATCTGCCTCATAGTCCAGGATTATAAAGTTCACCGGCAGCATAAAGGTCCCACCTTTATAAAGACATCTTCAAAATTTCCTTCTGGGTGAATAATAAACTTCTCTGCAAGCTGCAAAGTCAATGTGGTGGGCATTGCTTCACGTAGCCCCAATGTTCTGAACAAGGATGTAGGCATCAGATTGATGCTTGCACCTAAATCAAACATGGTTGACCCAACTTCTCTACTTCCGATGATCATGGGAATTGTGAAACTCCCAGGATCCTTCAACATTTTAGAATATTATTCTGCACTAGCAAACTCCACTTATCTGTTAATGCTACAGTTTCAAATCCCGTTGGCAACTTCTTATTTGCCACAATATCTTAAAAATATTTGGCATATTTTTTAACATCCCACAAAAACTCCACAAAAGGTAAGTTAACATGAACTTTCTTTATAATCTAAAGAAATCTTTTAAAACTTATGTCCTCTTTCTGCTTCTTAAATATTCGAGGGAATGAAGGAGGTGGTCTAGCTACTACAAGTTTTGGTTTTGGCTGGCTTGGCCCACCCACTTCCTATCGAATCATCATAATCTGCGCCTCATCATTCTTTTTCTCTCTGGGGCTCACTTCACCTAACACCTTACCACTGTGCAAGGAAATAGAATTTACATTTTCCATGGGATTCTTCTTTGTATTACCCAGGAATTCCCCGTGTTATCCACTATTTTGTTGTAGGGCCAATTGTTTTATATACCTCTCAAGCTCATGGATGGAATTTTGCATTCTATTAACCACTTGAGTCTATTACACCATATGTTGCTTCATTGTCTCCCAAAGGAACTACTCTGCTGCTGGCCTTGTGGCCTTTTATAAGTGTTCTGGATCCTTTGGAAGTTTTGATTCTCTCCTCATGAGGGATTTAGTCCATTTTGGTACCCTTGATTATAGCAATTACCTACAAAAAGCTCCACCACGACCTTATTGTCCGGCAAAGTATACAGACTAAGGATTAAGAGGAAAACCTTAATAAACGTGTCTTTCTCCACACGCCTCACATGATGGTGGTGGGATTTGTACCTGCTGTACCTGCTGCACTTGGCCTCCTGCTAGTGTGGTCACCAACTAACTTACCGCCTTCACCAGCTGGCTCATCTCTATCCTGATTAATGCAACACCATCAACCTCAAGCTTTCTTGGCACCTTTGTTGCTTCTAATCCTCCATTTGAGTCTTGATCCACAGATATGAGGTTCAAGATAGCCTCAATTTCATCATTACTTTTGGATAGAATCTGTCGCTGTGTAGTAGCGTCTAGGAGTATCTTCAACTAGGGCTTTAGACCCTCTATGAAGTCATTCAATATTATCTCCTAAGATTGCTTGTGGCGTGTACAATCCCTCAAGCAACCCTTATAACATTCCCATGCTTTAGCTAGCATTTCTCCATCTTTCTACACGAATTCAGAGATCTTTCCCCTAGTTCTATAGTTCTTCTCCAAGAGAAAAACCGGTTGATGGATGTTACACTCCGAATATTTTAAATGAATAAATAGCTTAATGGCATGTTGGTTAAGGGATTTAGAAAAAAAAAAGGAGAAAAGTCGTTTTTCCATTTTTATCAATAAAAACCAGAAAAAAAGGGTGTAGCCATGTAAGGCAAAAACCACGACTATTTGCTCAAATTTCCTTCTGATTACGCTACGAAACGCGGTCTAAACTCCGTTTCGGCTTAGATACCGAGGTATAGAGCTGCAGAGAGCAATCCTACGGAGTTGGTTTCATGAAATTTGGCCGGCGAAATGTCGTGCTACCAAGGTAAAGTAAATAGAATTGCTTTAAATTAGTACCAATGTGTTCCTAGCTTTGCAGTGAGCATTTATCCCTTCTGCACTATCGAGAAATAACGAGTTTTCGACCGTTTTCCGAAAGGTCGAAGTTTGGGATAAATATATATCAAAAGTGATAATTTCTCCTGGATATTAATGTATTTAGTTCTAATTGACATGTATATGTAAATGTAGTTGGGAGAAACAGCAGAAGTACCGACGGAAATCACATCGGTCAGTCGGGTACTCAAAAACCAGGTATGTAAAGCTATTCTTTCGGCAAGCTAGGAAGTACAGTCTAGAAAATAAATAGAATAAAGGTTGTTAACAGATACCCATCGTACAGGAACGATTTTAGTACAATTCCCAGCAAGCATGTTAGTATACCAGTACGTATCATGCGATAATTAGAATAACGGATAGTCAGATGATTTTAGATAGTAATGTGGTATCAGCTAGTAGATCAGCATGTTCTTACGTAATACCCATAATGGAAGTTGTAAAAGCGGTATAATGAATTAGCAAGATTACAGATCGTATGTATGACATTTGTTGAGACTGTATCTTGTAATAGATGGTACATCTTATGTTATTGAGCTATATCCAGTTATAGCTGGCATGTCCTATGTAATTGAGTTATATCCAGATGTAATCACATCAGTAATCAGATATAGAAATAGCTCCAGATATAGATGTAGCTCCAGAAATAGATATGGCTCTAGAAACTGATATAGCTTCAGATCACGGTTATCAATAATTAGATAAATAGATAAAGGCCAGGTAGTAGTTAGCCCAGCAATCAGAAACAATGTAAAACAGAATATAGCATCAGTTGTTTAATACGGATTGGCCTTGAAATAAAAGAAGAGAATAGGATTAGTTTGTTTTATTGGAGCATGCTTGTTGTGTATGTGTTTTGCATGTTGAGACTTGTTATGGCATGTGGGTGTCCCTTAGCATCCCGCCGCCCCTGGGTTATAGTTGTGTCAATACCAGATTCAGATACCGCCCCCAGCTGGGTGATGCCGTCCGCCTAGAGGACGATGATGGCCGACCACCATAATATTACTGTCCAGATTACCCTGCTTGCAGGGGCAGTTAAGTTTACTCTGTGCAGGGCCAAATTACCCTGTTTACAGGGGCAGACTACTCTATGTGCGCTTTTGGCCGGGGGCAGTTTCGGATACAGATTTTTATAAATTACCCTATTGCATGTTTACACCCAGGGGCAGTTTCAGTCATAGCTACAGCAGCAGATTACCCTGTTGAGCTCTTACGCCCAGAGGTAGGAGTCTTCGGACTCAGACACAGTTCATTGTCAGAGGCCAAGGCTGGAGCTACGTACCCAAAGGGGCCAGTAGGAGGAGCTCACAATTATCAGATGAGTGGAGTGACTTATATTTGGTTGGTTTAGACCTGGGTAGGGGTAAATAGATTGTTCTGTTGGTTGGCACCTTCCGGCTTATGGGGCTCGGTCAGGTATTGTGTGTAATTATATGTATATCTATATGGGCTATTAGATACTGATAGGCAGTAGGACGACATGTCGTCAAGTACGCCTAGTTTAGTTAGAGAATAGGTAAACTCTCCCCAGTTATCCTCAGCCAGAAAGACTCAGCTACTTCCTTCTTACATGTCATGTTATTGTTGTTACCCATTTCAGTTATATATTTCAGTTTGCTTTACATGCTCAGTACCTGTGGTACTGACGCCCGTGGGGGCACTGTATTTCTTGCCTGCAGGTACACATAGACGAGGAGTTGATCCCTCGTGATCCAGTCAGCAGAGTTATCAGCTCCTATCCTCCGGAGCTAGACAGTCGGAGGTTTTTCCTATTTCCTTTTTTATTACAGTTTGGGTAGGTCGGGGCCCTTTCCCGACCATTCTATTATTACCTCCTAGAGGCTTGCAGTCTGATGTTTCCTATGGTGGTGTAGCCGGTCGTGTGGGGCCGTGCATGTATATACGTGTTTAGTTGTTGATATTGGCCGCGTGGGGCCTTCTTCTGGTTATAGTTAGTGACCTTGTCGGTCACAAATGTTTATAGCAGTTGCTTCAGATTATAGTGTCATCGTTCTGGTTAGCTGTTGTGCATTGCAGGTGGCTATAGGCCTAATCAGCCGGGGCTGTATTTACAGCCGCTATATAGCCGGTTCGTTTCTTGAAAATGATCTAGAGTCTAGCAGGCACAAGGTGCCCGTCATACACTCCAAGGTGGGGTGTGACAAACTTCGGTTTTTCCATTTTTATCAATAAAAACCAGAAACAAACAGAGGGTATAGCCATGGAAGGCAAAAACCACGACTATTTGCTCAAATTTCCTTCCGATTACGCTACGAAACGCAGTCTAAACTCCATTTTGGCTTAGATACCGAGGTATAGAGCTGCAGAGAGCAATCCTACGGAGATGGTTCGTGAAATTTGGCCGGCGAAACGTCGTGCTACTGAGGTAAAGTAAATAGAATTGCTTTAAATTAGTACCAATGTGTTCCTAGCTTTGCAGTGAGCATTTATCCCTTCTGGACTATCGAGAAATAACGAGTTTTTGACCGTTTTCCAAAAGGTCAAAGTTTGGGAATATATATCAAAAGTGATAATTTCTCCCAGATATTAATGTATTTAGTTCTAATTGACATGTATATGTAAATGTAGTTGGGAGAAACAGCAGAAGTACCAACGAAAATCACATCGGTCGGTCGGGTACTCAGAAACTGGGTATGTAAAGTTATTCTTTCGGCAAGCCAGAAGTACAGTCTAGAAAATAAATAGAACAAAGGTTGTTAACAGATACCCATCGTGCAGGAACGATTTTAGTACAATTCCCAGCAAGCATGCTAGTCTACCATTACGTATCATGAGATAATCAGAATAACGGAGAGTTAGATGATTTTAGATAGTAATGTGGTATCAGCTAGTAGCTCAGCATGTTCTTACGTAATACCCAGAATGGAAGTTGTAAAAGCAGTATAATGAATTAGCAAGATTACAGATAATATGTATTACATTTGTTGAGACTGTATCCAGTAATAGATGGTACATCTTATGTTATTGAGCTATATCCAGTTATAGATGGCATGTCCTATGTTATTGAGTTATATCCAGATGTAATCAGATCAGTAATCAAATATAGAAATAGCTCCAGATACAGATGTAGCTCCAAAAATAGATATGGCTCTAGAAACTGATAAAGCTTCAGAACACGGGTAACAATAATTAGATAAACAGATAAAGGCCAGGTAGCAGTTAGCCCAGCAATCAGAAGCAGTGTAAAACAGAATATAGCATCAGTTGTTTAATACGAACTGGCCTTGAAATAAAAGAAGAGAATAGGATTAGTATTTTTCATTTGAGCATGCTTGCTGTGTATGTGTTTTACATGTTGAGACTTGTTATGTCATGTGGGTGTCCCTTAGCATCCCCGCCGCCCCTGGGTTAAAGATGTGCCGATACCAGATTCAGATACCGCCCCCAGTTGGGCGATGTCGTCCGCCTAGAGGACGATGATGGCCGACCACCATAATAATACTGTCCAGATTACCCTGCTTGCAGGGGCAGTTCAGTTTACTCTGCGTAGAGCCAGATTACCCTATTTACAGGGGCAGACAACTCTGTGTGCGCTTGTGGCCGGGGGCAGTTTCAGATATAGATTTTTATAAATTACCCTATTGCGTGTTTACACCCAGGGGCATTTCAGTCATAGATACAGTAGCAGATTACCCCGTTGAGCACTTGCGTCCAGAGGCAGGAGTCTTCGGACTCAGACACAGTTCACTGTCAGAGGCCAAGGCCTGAGTTACGTACCCAAGGGGGCTGGTAGGAGGAGCTCACAGTTATCATATAAGTGGAGTGACTTATTTTTGGTTGGTTTAGACCCGGGTAGTGGTAAATAGATTGTTCTGTTGGTTGGCACCTTCCGGCTTATGGGGGTCGGTCAGGTATTGTGCGTATTTATATGTATATCCATATGTGCTATTAGATACTGATAGGCAGCAGGACGACACGTCATCAGGTACGCCCAGTTTAGTTACATAATAGGTAAACTCTCCCTAGTTATCCTCAGCCAGATAGACTCAGCTACTTCCTGCTTACATGTCATGTTATTGTTGTTACCCATTTTAATTGTATATTTCAGTTTGCTTTACATGCTCAGTACCTGTGGTACTGACGCCCGTGGGGGTGCTGCATTGCTTGCCACATAGGCGAGGAGTCGATCCCTCGTGATCCAGTCAGCAGAGTTATCAGCTCCTATCCTCCAGAGCTAGACATTCGGAGGTTGTTCCTATTTCCTTTTTTATTACAGTTTGGGTAGGTCGGGGCCCTGTCCCGACCATTCTATTATTACTTCCTAGAGGCTTGCAGTCTGATGTTTCCTATGGTGGTGGAGCCGGTCGTGTGGGGCCGTGCATGTATATATGTGTTTAGTTGTTGATATTGGCCGCGTGGGGCCTTCTTCTGGTTATAGTTAGTGACCTTGTTGGTGACAAATGTGAATAGCAGTTGCTTCAGATTATAGTGTCATCGTTCTGGTTAGCTGGTGTGCATTGCAGGTGGCTATAGGCCTAATCGGTCGGGGGCTGTATTTACAGCCGCTATATAGCCGGTTCGTTTCTTGAAATAGAGCCAGAGTTTAGCAGGCACAAAGTGCCCATCATACCCCCCAAGGTGGGGTGTGACAAACTTGGTATCAGAGCGGTTCGTGTCCCAGGGAGTCTGCAAGCCGTGCTAAGTAGATTCTTGTCTATGGATGTTTTGTGCACCACATACTATAGGCAGGAGGCTGCGAGGCATAATAGGATAGTTACCCTTCTTTCATACTCAGTCGTGCCATAGCACAGTACAGTATAGGGTTGGTTCTTTTGAAACTTACCACCCTCTTTGTCTACAGATACTATGGCAGATCAGTGGCACCCTACTACAGGCAGGAGATTGGATACAGCGGCGGGCGAAGGCACCAGCAGGATGCCTCACTTATAGCCCGATTCAGCCCGGTCTGAGGGCAATACGGAGGTGTCATCTCGACCCTCCTAGCAGTCTCCACCTCGCCAGACACCATTTGAGGCAACACCGCTTCCCACAGCTCCTGCACCCACTTCATCTGATCAGGAGCTACGTAGTGTGGTGGTTATGTTAACCTAGATGATAGCTACTCAGCGTCTTCCAGTACCACCTGTAGCAGCAGAATCTCTAGGTGGGCCAAGTAGTTCCAGGGTTAGAGAATTCTTGGCATTGGGACCCCCTCAGTTTACTAGGTCAGATCAAGCAGAGGACCCCCAGGATTTCCTTGATCAGATGCAGAGAATTTTCCGGGTTATGCGTGTGACCCCTACAGAATCAGTTAAGCTGGCAGTGTTTCGGTTACGATACATAGTTGTATTATGGTACGAGAGTTGGGAAAGGTCCGAGGGAGAGATGTTGCCACTCCGACCTGGTCCAACTTCTCAGAGGCCTTTCTGGACCACTACTTACCCCGGGAGATCAGACAGGCCCGGATGGACCAGTTCTTACACCTAGAGCAGGGGGCCAGGAGCGTCGATGAGTATTCTTTACAGTTCGACTCCTTAGCCCGCTATGCTCCAGCATTTGTGGACACCATCTCGTCCAGAGTCCATCGCTTTATTATGGGCCTAAATTCAGATTACATAGAGAAGTGTATGACGGCTACTTTGAGAGAGGATATAGACATAGCCAGGGTACAGGCCTTCGCACAGACAATTGAGGGCCTGAGACAGCAGCAGCAGGGCGACAAGCAGGCAATTTCAGAGCAGTGCCATAGAAATAGACCTGCTGAGATTAAGGGGAAATCCCTAGGAGGCCGAGACCACGGTTTTCAGATAGGCCACCCAGATCTTTACCTCCGGTACAGCAGCAGAGAGGCAGACTTGTTCGCTGGAGTCAGTCAGAGTCCGGTAGCATTTTACGGACAGTAGCATCACCTCAGCAGCGGAGGGCAAAATAGAGTCGATTTGCACCTACCCCTTGTCCTATATGCCACCGACCCCATTCTGGAGCCTGCAGGCAAGGCTTCTCAGGGTGCTATTACTACGGACAGGAAGGGCATTTAATGGGAGATTGTCCGGCCAGAGGATAGGGTAGCCGGGATAGTCTAGATAGAGCATCAGCGGGGCCACGAGCTCCAGCAGCCTCAGCAGGGCGCAGACCCTCAGGTTCAGTAAATAGGGGCCGAGGTAGATTAGGAGCCTCTGGCTCAGGTGCAGGCCCCAGCCGTACCTATGCATTACAAGGGAGGCAGGATTCAGAGGCATCTCCCGACGTGGTCACAGGTAAATTGATTATCTACTCATACCCTGTTTATGTATTGATTGATCCAGGGTCTACCTTGTCATATATTACACCATTTTTGGCCCGGAAGTTGGGTATCAAACCAGAATTGCTTCAGCAGCCCTTTCCAGTGCTTACACCGGTCGGTGACTCGATTACAGCTAAAAGAGTTTACCGAGGGTGTACGGTAGAGGTTGCTGATCGCCAGACCACAATAGACTTAATAGAACTTGAGATGGTCGAATTCGATGCCATTATGGGTATGGACAGGTTAGTGCCATGCTATGCCAACTTAGAATGCTGGACCAAGACGGTCTGATTTCACTTTCAGGGGGAAGCAGTGCGAGAGTGGAAAAGGAGCACAACTACGCCAAAATGTAGGTTTGTTTCCTACCTTCAGGCGAGAAAATTAATAGCAAAGGGATGTATTTACCACCTAGTTAGAGTCCAGGACGTTCGGGTGGAACCTCCGACTCTTCAGTCTATTCCAGTGGTCAGTGAATTCCCTGACGTATTTCCAGATGAGTTGCCTGCTATCCCTCCCGAAAGGGAGATAGATTTTGCAATTGACTTGTTGCCAAGGACTCAACCTATATCCATTCCCCCGTATCGCATGGCACCAGCTGAGCTTAGAGAGTTGAAAAAGCAGTTAAAAGATTTGCTCGACAAAGGCTTTATCAGGCCTAGTACTTCCCCGTGGGGTGCACCAGTTCTGTTTGTAAGAAAGAAAGATGGCTCACTCCGTATGTGTATAGACTACCGGCAGCTGAATAAGGTAACGGTTAAAAACAAATACCCGCTCCCTAGAATAGATGAATTGTTTGACCAGTTGTAGGGGGCCAGATGTTTCTCTATGATAGATTTGAGGTCCGGATACCACCAGGTCCGAGTTCGTGAGAGGGACATTCCAAAAACTCCTTTCAGGACCAGATATGGTCACTTTGAATTTCTAGTCATGTCTTTTGGGCTGACGAATGCTCTCGCAGTGTTTATGGACCTGATGAACAGCATATTCAGACCGTATTTAGATCTGTTCGTGATAGTATTTCTCGATGATATTCTGGTATATTCTCGTTCAGAGACAGATCACCAGAACCATTTACGAACAGTACTCCAGATCCTTAGGGACCGTCATTTGTACGCCAAGTTTTCTAAGTGTGAGTTCTGGCTGAACTCAGTTGCCTTTTTGGGGCATATCGTGTCGGATGCTGGTATACAGGTGGACACACAGAAAATAGAGGCGGTCAAGACATGGCCCAGACCTACCACTCCGACCGAGGTCCGCAGTTTCCTAGGTTTAGTAGGGTATTATCGGAGATTTGTTGAAGGATTCTCCACTATAGCAGCACCTGTGACAAAGCTGACACAGAAAGTAGCGAAATTTCAGTGGACGGAGGGATGTGAGCAGAGTTTTCAAGAATTGAAAGACAGATTGACCTCCACCTCAGTACTAGCATTGCCAGAGGGAACAGATGGGTATGCGGTGTATTGCAACGCTTCAGGCTTTGGATTGGGTTGTGTGCTATTGCAGCATGGAAAGGTAATTGCTTATGCTTCCAGACAGCTGAGGAAGCACGAAAAGAACTATCCGACCCATGACCTGGAACTGGCCGCAATGATCCACGCTCTGAAAATCTGGAGGCATTATCTGTGTGGCGTTCATGTAGACATTTTTACAGATCATAAAAGTCTGCAGTACATTTTCACACACAGGGAGTTAAATCTGCGGCAATGTTGCTGGTTAGAATTGCTGAAAGATTATGACGTAAATATTCTATATCACCCGGGGAGAGCTAATTTAGTAGCAGATGCCCTGAGCCGTAAGTCAATGGGGAGTTTGGCGTATTTGTGACCCGAGAAGCGGTAGTTAGCCAAGGAAATTCATCAGCTAGCTGGTTTAGCCGTTCGAGTAGTAGAAACAGAAAATAATAGAGCGGTGATTCAGAACTCTGCTGTGGCATCGTTAGTTACAGAGGTAAAAGAACGGCAATACGAGTACCCTGACTTAGTCAAGCTCAGAGATAGAGTTTAGAAAGGTAAGGAGCTAGATTTCCAAGTGACTGAGGATGAAGTGCTGCGTTCTAAAGGCCGCCTATGTGTCCAGAATATTTCAGGGCTTCGCCAGCAGATCATGCATGAGGTACATTACGCTCGCTATTCCCTCATTCCAGGAGCAACGAATATGTACCACAACATCAGAGACATCTACTGGTGGCCAGGTATGAAAGCTGAAATTGCTGAATTTGTATGTAGATGTCCTAACTGCCAGCAGGTGAAAGCAGAACACCAGAAATCGGGCGGTCTGACGTAGGATATAACTGTGCCTTTGTGGAAATGGGAAGCGATAAATATGGATTTCGTAACAGTGTTACCCCGTACCAGATGTAGAAACGATTCTATTTGGGTAATCATTGACAGATTAACAAAATCAACCCATTTCCTGCCAGTACAAACTACATTCTCTGCTGAGGATTATGCTGAACTGTATATCAGAGAGATAGTCAGATTGCACGGTATTCTGGTGTCTATTATCTCAGATAGAGGATCAGAATTTACAGCAAGATTCTGGCAGTCGTTCCAGAGAGGCCTGGGGACACAGATTAACTTAAGTATAGCCTTTCATCCTCAGACAGACGGGCAAGCAGAACGAACTATCCAAACGCTCAAAGATATGCTACGAGCATGTGTACTAGATTTTGGGGGTAGCTGGGATGAGCATCTGCCGTTGATTGAATTTTCCTATAATAACAGTTATCATTCAGCTATCCAGATGGCGCCTTTTGCAGCATTATACGGGCGGAAATGTAGATCACTCGTTGGCTGGTTTGAAGTTGGGGGTATGACAAACTTATTGGAGAAGATCTCCCAAGTTTTGATGGATCATGCAAGCTCATTATGAAGCCACTCCTTGGCTTCCAGAATCAGTCAGAATGGAAACAGATTCATCTTGATATGTTCATCTAACACATTATGGTAGTGGAAATTTCCATAAAGCTCTACATATGTCATCAGATATCTGTGGGGATCCTTCTGCAGCTTGCACTGATATGTGCAAGTGTCTTGGACCAACCACATGGTCCCTTCTTTCATATCAAAGTTCCTAGATATGAATGGTTTTACAATTGCTTTAGAAGCATTCTCCAAATTTGGCCTAGAAAATTCATCACTGGAACTCTATCATTCTCTTCACCTACTACCTACCAGATGTTTTCCATAGCTGACCTTCGAAAGGTTCTCTCTATTTAAGAATCGAGTGAAGCCAAAGGTGGTTCCTAATTTCTCATGCTTGGCATACATTAAGGCAATCAACCTTGTGAATTTCATCAAAAAAAAAAAAGAAAGAAACATAAAATATAGATTAGTGAAACATAATTCTAACCTACAAATGATTAAATAATATTCAAGTCCCTAGCAATGGCACCATAACTTTGTGTCCCTAAGCGCATGCAAATGCACATGGTCGTCAAGTAATATAGGATTGTTTAAGTCCAGATAACGTACGCACAGAGACCTGTCAATTTAATTGTTATAAGGTTTTCACTTTAATTTCACTAATATACAAAACAATTGAACTGAAAATTGTTTTGGAACATTAAACTACTAAAACTTTAAATATAAAATTAACTAAAAACAATTGTAAGCTTGAATGTATTTCGATGGTTGTGAAAGACTAGGGAAATGGTACTTGGTTGATTTCTAATTGAGTTTTCAAGACATAATTAAACTTGCATGATTCTTCCTATGGTTGATAGTTTCAAGTTACTATCCCATTTCTTCCCACTATCCCTAGTATCAAAGAATTATATCATGAACCTTAATGCCTATATACCTATGGTTGTAGTAGAATAACAAAATGATAATTATGCCTACCTCTATTTCAACTAAACGGGGTTGAAGGGTATATCCCTACCCTCAACAACAATTTCTATCCTATCACCAATGTGTTCAAGGGTCTTTGAATTCCCATTCCGTATTTATCTTTAACCGTTTCGATTACCTTTCCCAAGTTCAATCGAAAGCCAATAGATTGCTTACAAGGTGATCAATCTCATAAATAATAAATTAACACATATAAATACAAAAAAACATAAATGAAGTATCAAAATCAAATTTAATTAGTCTTTCATATAATCAACCAATCACCATGTCCACAATCCTAGAAGACAAGTTTAGCCAGTCATAGACAAGCAGAAAAATGAATACTTAGTCATCATCATACGAAAATACGAGTAAAGAAGAGAAAAACCTAGTTGTAGAATTATGTCTTCCTTCCAAACGACTTACAAGCTTTCATAAAAGAACTACAGAATATAAAGTATGAAATAATACTGATAAAAGATGATCTTTCCCCTCTACAAAACGACCTTAGACATGTATTTGTAGATGAGCCTTCAAATGACACTTCTACTCTTGAAAACATTGCTTTAGAATCAGCATTTTCTACCCCGAAATAAACCTATCATGCTGCCCCATGTATCTTACCATAGACTTTCTAATGTTTCCAATAATTTCAGCTCCGGACATGGTTTGGTATGCCGGCCCCTCTATCTCGCCAAGGTGTTCATCAAATTTCTCTAAGTCTGAACACCTCTGGCGCGGGGCACCACTCATCTCGCCAATATTTGAAAAGTGCAATTCTCTGAAGTTCAAGGGCTACTGCAGCGCGCTAGCCATAGCCCCAAACTGATGTTGTGTGCTTTGATGTTTGGGACTTGGTGCGGGGCGCCAACCATATGATGTGCTATGGATTTACAACACTATTAACACTCAAAACTAAGAAAAAAGCATGGACCTAGGTGTATTTATGTGGATATGAGGCACTTTTCCTTTGATTTCAGGATAAATGGGTGTTGGAACAATAAATTGCAAAAGAAAGCTAAAAATGTGCAAAAAAGGGAAAGAAGTGCAGTCCACAGTACGATCTGTAGGATGAACCTACGAGTCGTACTGAGGACCTTGATGAGAAGCTTGAAGTTTAACCTGGAAGATTGATCCCATGAGACTTGTTACGGATCGTACCTTGATGGTACGAGTCATGGTATGCCAGTTGTGATGAAATCTAGAATAAATGCATAGAAGGCTGATTTTCAGTACGATAGTACCCTACGACCCACCAGATGAAGGTACGAGACATACCATACCAGTCGTGGTGAAGTTTAGAAAAAGTTCATAAGTACCAGGATCAAGCCACGGGTGCAATGTATGAGTCATAGGAAGTCGGTACGAATCATACCTTGGCCCAATACTTAGCCAAAATTTAGCCAACACTCCAAGCCACGAGTCGATGCCACAGTCCGTGAGAAGCCGCTACGATTCGTAGGTGAACTCGTGAAGAGGTCGGCTAAAGATATGGAAAGCAGTCCTGTTAGTTTAGGAGAAGGATTATTGTGTCTCTATAAATACTATTTATGCTTTATTTTTCATAGGAGGACGAAGAATAGACGTAATTTTAGAAAGAAAACATTGTAGTAAGCAATTTGACATCATTGAAAGAGAGAATTAAGTTGGTTCAACCTTGTGATCAACCTTTTCTTGAATTCATCTTGTTGTTGCTACTTATTGGTCAAGATTTCGTGGTTTAATTGATGGAAATCATTTTCCTCAATCATCTTTGTAATTTTGTCTTATGTTTTCAATCATGAACACAATTCACAACCTTGCAACTATGAGAGGCTAAAACCTCCATAGCTAGGGTTGTGGGAACCATGGTGGATTAACAAGCTAGGGTTGCATAAATTGATTCTAAAACCAATACTAATTACTTATGTTGTATTCTCTTCATCTTTAACAATTCTTAACGGTGTACAACGTTAGGAAGTGCCTAAATTCTTTACTTGCTTTGGTCGAAGAGGTGGAGATTAGGAAAAGAGAATTACAACGGAGCCTTGATCTTGATGATCATTGTATTAACTTGGGTTGTGGTCACATGATAGTCATATCTGGAACTTAGTGATAACGGTTAGTTTGAAAATCTTATGAGACTTGGTCAAGTAATTGGGGATAGTCATTCAATAGGGATTGGTCGATCGTTTGAATGAACCTTAGTTATCAGTTCTATAAGTAACTATTGGTAAAGATCACGAGTGTACACCAAAAGTTGTTATGAACCCATGGGGAACACAAACCCTAGTTATCCTTTAATTATTGATTCACAAATATAATCTTGACTGCTGTTTAGTTGTATTATTGATTTTTATTAGAATTCCCCCCATTGCGAAGTAATTACCATACAAGTACATCTACCGGTTGTAATCTAGTTCTTCCATATTCCCTGTGGGTGCGAACACCCAACCTCTCGCTGGGTGCTTTATTGACAATGTTCACTTCATCCTTCAGTTGGAAGTATGGTTTAAGCGTTATCAAAATGTGGCCCCATTATCGGGGAATACGGCTAAGACTAGGTTATTTGCTTGTAGTTGAATTTTTGGTAATTATTTCCTTAATTACGTCTATTTTTGTGTTTTGATTACCCACATGATGTCCTCCGTTGAATGCCAAGCACTCGGAGTAGAGGAGACCCCCTTGTTCCACTAAATCCCGAAATCGAACTAACACTGCATAGAATGGAAAACTCCAAGCAGAGAGAAGCCCGTTTAGCTGAAGAAGTTTGGCAAGCCGAGCTTGCTCAGTTAGCTACACTTCAGCAGGATGGTAAATGCTGGTCGACATAGGAGGGGCAATCGAGCTCAGAGATTTTCCCCTCAGTTCTTCATGACGATGACCCAGACATTGATGAAGTTGGGTCAACTGGAGCAATTGTACCATCGTCACTGCCTGCTGGGGCTAAATTTGATATTACGAGCACCATGATTCAATTTCTAAACATGAAGGGTGTGTTCAGTGGCCACGCAGTAGATGATGCCAACCTGCACTTGATGAAATTTGTAGGAATATGCAAGGCATACAGGTTGCCCGGAGTAAGCCAGGAGGCCATACGACTTCAACTCTTCCCTCTCTCTCTATTAGGGGAAGCTACTTTGTGGTTATCGAAGTTGCACAACAACTCAATAACCAATTGGAGGGAGCTTAAACAAGACTTCTTGGAGAGATTCTTTCCCCCATCAAGGATGTTACAGTTAAAAGATGAGATCTATAATTATCGGCAAATTAAGACAGAGGCACTTCATGAAACCTGGTTGAGGTTGAAAAAGAAGTTGACTAAGTGCTCAAACCATAAAATCCCAGATGACAGTTTGTTGGAAATCTTTCACAGGTATCTTAATAATAGCACTGAGGCTGTAGCAGACATGGTGGCTGGAGGAGCATTGATGAGTCATACCTAGGAGGAAGCAGCCACTATCCTTGAAAGGGTGACAAAGACAAACAGGGCATGGCATATGAGGGAGGCCGATGCAGTGGCAGGTACATATGTAGTTGGTTTGACTGTAGACCAACAAAGGAAAGAGGAAGAATGTGATCAGGAATTGGCTCACATGCCCACATCATTGGACTTTCTGACAAAGCATATCATGGGCGCAGGAGCCAAAAAGGTAAATATAGTGGGTACTCAAGGAAGGGAGCAAGGAGCAGATCACTATTATTCTGAGGAGGAGGCAAACTTCCTAGATAGCCAAGTGGCGGGTTTCCAAGCCAACACCCAAGCGTCTAGACAAGACAATTGGCACCAAGGTTCTGGAAATCAAGGTTGGATTCAATACAGATAAAACTACAACAAGAACAGGTTCAGAGATAGGAGTCATGCTCGTGAGTGAGAGGGAGAATGGAGAAGTAATGACGGATATCGCAATGACAGTGCTGGAGTCTATGTGCCTCCCAACGCATGAGAAGGGAAGGCCAGACAATCAAAGTTGGAGAGTATGATGGCCGAAATGCTGAAAAAGGCGAGGTCCATGGATGATCAGTTAAAAGAAATTTGAAATGACTTATCTAGCATGGGTCAGAAAATGGAATCTCATACCACTGCTATCAAGCAGATAGAACACCAACTTAGGCAACTGTCGGCATCAATGAACCCTAGACAAAAGGTTACACTTCCTAGCAACACTATCTAGAATTCAATGAATGATGCTTATTGCATGGAAGTGATTACTAGGAGTGGTAAAACCAAAGTTGACCCCCCCCCCTCCCTGTTCAAGTTTAAAGGAGGAAAGAGAGCGTTATTGAGGAAGAAGAGATTGGTGATGAGACACAACATCATGAGTTGCAGGAGGCCCCTAAGGGAGAGAAGGAATGCGACATTGACCAAGGGGAAACTATAGTGCAAAAGGCTATCCCAAGACCCCCGCCACTATTCCCAAAAAGGATGAAGAAAAAGGCGGACAACGGTAAGTTCCAAAAATTTCTTTCAATGCTTAAACAACTTTCTGTGAACATACTGTTGGTCGAAGCACTAGAGCAGATGCCAGGATATGCAAAATTCATGAAGGACCTGGTGATGAAAAAAAGATCTATAAGCTATGAGCCTGTTGACAATGTCCATCACTACAGTGCCATAGCAACAAGGGTCTTAGCTCAGAAAAAGGAAGACCCAGGTGCCTTCACGATACCTTGCACCATTGGTAATGTTGAGTTCGCAAGGGCATGTTGTGATCAGGGAGCTAGAATTAATCTAATGCCCTTGGTGGTCTTCAAGAAGCTAGGATTGGGAGCCCGCACACCAACTAACATACGGCTAATGATGGCGGATAGAATAGTAAAGAGACTAGTGGACATCCTAGTTTATGTTCTCGTCAAGGTTGATAAGTTCATATTCCCAGTGAACTTCAAGATCTTGGATTGCGAGGTCGATTATGAGGTCCCTATCATTCTGGGGAGGCCATTCCTTGCTATTGGGAGAGCTCTAATAGATGTGGAAACTGTCCTATTAAAGATTACGCTAAACAAAGAAGAGGCCACTTTCAACATCTGTCGGACCATGAAGCAACCAAAGGAATTTAGTGTGATCTCAACACTTGAGGATGAGTATGAGTCACTTGACGAATTCTGAGTAGTCAAGAGACTTGCGTCATGCCGCGACGTTAAATCAGGTGCTTCGTGGGAGGTAACCCAAGTTAGTGAACTAATGTGTGCTCAGTGTGCAGGAAAACGAAAACAAGTTGCTGAAAAATTTGCTGCTATAGGATCTAACTACAACTCGTGGTGAGGTCCTACGAGCCGTGGCAGCAGAGGTGGTGAAAAGTAGAGAAAGTTTGAAGAAACGTCCGACCTATGACTCATCCTACGATTCATACCTCAAAGGTACGAGTCGTAGGATGCACTCGTAGGTCACCAGGTACAATGACATACAAACGCGGGGCAGACAAAACACAAGCCCGCAGGACATGGATAGATCAAATAACACACTCAGAGTCTGATCAGGATGGAGACTCACCTAGTGGTTCACTTGAGGATTATCAAGTACACACCTCAGACACATATGGAACCAGAACCACTAGGGTAAGCGCAAAGGCCCAAGCCGAAGCAACCATGGCCACATCCGCTCAAGCTCCCCAATCTAAAGAGGGAGCTAGAAAGGAACAACAAAGGCCGAAAACTTACTCCAACACTGAGGAAGGGTTGGAAGGGACCCAGAATGATATGGAAAGCAGTGATCAAGAAATGGAGGAGGAGACCCCTGCCAGAGAAAATAGAACATTGCGGTGGAGAGTGTCGGGTGCTAAAGAAATATATGAACTAGGCATCACTCTCACCACGAAAAACAAACCAAAAAGAAGCATCCAAGAAGAACTGTAGATCCTCACTAATTTATTAAATGAAATTGAGGAGATTAAGCATATTTTTAGCTTCTATGGGTTAGAATGGATGGCCAAGACTCCTACACGATACACAGAGGAGATCATCAGGGAGTTCTACGCCAACTACCTCGACAAAATGGAGGAGAAAGCAAAGGAGGGGCAAAAGATAAAGGAGCAGCCTTGTTTGGAGAGTGTTCTAGTCCGAGGAGAGTATTAGATGCATCCGATTAGACTATCGCACGGATGTTATATGGAACTCAGTTTAGATCAGTAAGGATAACCCTAGAGTATGATTATAGGGATGAGGTAATGAAGCAGATTAGGAGTATGAGCAGGGGTGAGCGATAGAGGCAGCTGTAATGGCTAGCAGAGGTGATAGATGAGAACAAGGACAAGGCCGAGTAGGTTACAGGTGGCTAGCAGGTGACAAAGAATTTACTGAACATCCTAGCAAAGGTCTGCTGGACACTAATGAGGCATCAATTAGCACTCTATGTTAATGATAACATGCTGAATGCTGATAGAGCGACGTTGGTGACATGCCTCATGTCTCGTTACCCTCTTAACATCCCGAGGATAATAGCTACAGATATATGAGACCATGTAATGGAAGTAAGCACTACTATTCCATTCGTAAGCCTTGTATACAATGTGTGCAGGGAGGCTAGAGTTCAATGGGGTGATGAGAGATTGATTGGAGGACAAAGAATTGAAGACATAGGTCTTATCCGGGATGAGATGAACTCGGTAAGCAGATCCAGGATGCCTACAGCTATCCCAGCAGCTCAGCAAGCAGGGGACGTATAGGTGAATGTCCCAGTACTCACGAGTAGAGAGAGATAGTGACTACAGATGTTGGTCACTCAGAGTGAGCTCCCAGCACCTCAGCAAAACCATTGCCCAGTGTATAGACTCAAACTCCAGTAGGGTACATCTTGGTACTGCAGGATTTTCTCCAGAAGCTAGAAAAGTGATTGACCATGGCAGAGCAAAAAATTAAGGAAATGATGGAGAATGTAAATCCATAGGTCAAATCTTCGATAGATGCAGCAGCTTAGGCTTTTCATGCCCGCCTGGATTGTTTTGAGAGCAGATTTAACATGAGGATGGCAGAGCAGTCAGACACCGGCAGTCTCCTTGCTGAGTTGGGGGCTCTTCGGAGTCAAGTGGTTGAGTTGTCTTTACGGCAATCAACTGTTATAGCAGCCCGCACTCTTCCTGACCTAGATGCAAAGATTAAGGAGGATATTAATTTGGCAGCATACTAGGGGCCGACTGCAGCCGATGCTAAAGGCAAGAAGAGAGTTGCTAAAGATGTTGGTGAGGAGAGTGTGAAAAAGAAGAGAAAGATGGAGATGAAAGAGCACAAGCGGGCTAGAGCGTAGAGTATGCGGGTTCATGAGGAGCAAATGACTGAACTGCATGAGAGAGTTAGAGAAGCAGGAAGCTCCACCACAACTCAGCCCGAGCTTGCAGTGGCCATGATCCTTCGGGTGAGCCGCCTTCAGCCCAAGTTACTACAGAGGTTGTTCAAGCAGCCACAACCACTACGGTTGGGAAGGGGGACCATTCCCCCCATTGTTACACCATTGAGTGTGCCGGGCACCGCTAGCACCACTACTACCACTGAGGTACCACCTTCCTGAGATGATAGAGGCGAAGTGTGAGTAGCCATAGGTATTTCCTCCTCCCTTGTTTGATTATATTTTATGCTTTGGGGACGAAGGTAATTTTTTAAAAAGGGGTATGTGCTTGTATTTTTGGGATACTTTTGTTCGCCTAAGGGTTATTCTTGCTATGTTTCTTTTCCTTCATACATGCGATCTAATAGAATCGACATGTGTTAGGATTTTTTTGTTTTTAGTTGTGATTTTTGTTTGATAATAAGGTAACTTACGAATACTCAGCCAATGGATATGAATTAGTTTTGTTGTTTTTGAAAAAAATTGACCCTGTTTAAAATTTTTTTGCTATGTATTTGTGACAACAATGCATGATTTTTGTGGAACATTTTATGTCATTTAGATATTAACAGTGTTAGTCTTTTTAAGCCATGTATGAACCATACAAGTATAGTAAAGTAGTTCATGTACCATGTGTGAGTGAGGTGTTAGTATTTATTGTGGTATGTTGTTGAAGATCTAGAATTTGCCTAGTTGGTCTCTGCATAGGTTGAGGATGGTTAGTTAGGAGATGATCATAGGCCATTTTTGTGTTATCTCACTTTCAGCCTATATTGCTCTACCAAAGTTTCATGAATCTCTTGATCCCATGTTTGAGCCTTAATAGATCATATTTCTTTGATTTACCTGTTAACCGTACCCATTTGTTTATTATGAACATGTTTGGCACTGGTGCTTCCTTGGATATTGTGAACCTCAACGTAAGCAAAATGCTTAAGTTGAGGGTGGCTTGAGTAGGGGGTGCATAAATGGTGGGAGCGGGAGAAAAGGAAAGAAAAGAAAAAGAGGAGAAAAATGGTGAAAAAATAAGGTGTGGTGAGGTTAAAAAGTCAAAAGCTGAAGATTTCAGAATATGGAAAAAGAAAAAATTCAAAAGATCTTGAAATTGTTGAAAAATCACCTCACCTATGCAAAATATTTTATAATGGGATAAAGGGAAGAAAAGAAGACAAAAAGAATGATTGAAGGGTGAAATAGGAAAATGGTGTAGCCAATGAACGTAGTGCCAAGGAAGAGATAGTCACTCATAAAATCTTTGATCTTTATCATGTCCAGCCCTAAGCGTACATTACAAGCCATATCAAGTCCTATAGTGATCTTAATTTGACCATCTAATAAACCAAAGTAGATAAAATAAGGGCAAGCCTATGGTATCTGATGCATAATACTTGCAATTCTGAGAGAGTGAGTGCTTCATTTGCCTAGTCCCACGTTTCATCTGATACTTCATACTAGAGTGGGGACTTCATTTTTTGTGAGGGTACATGGATTCTGTTTGCTTTTACCATTGGTCTGTGTGAAAAACATAGGTGATGACTTGATTGCTTGTTGATTGATAAATAACATGTCTTGATCCCTGAATATTATGTTTTTGTGTTGCTTGCAATACATTAGCTGATGATGTTTCAGGAGGAAGGGCAATAGTGTTGTATATAGAGTGCACACATTTGTTCGAGTTTTGACTGTAGTATCTTAAGTATATTTTCTAGTTGAGCATCGTGTTTACTTTTCCTTTTTCTCTACCTGAGGACATGCAAAAGTCTTAAGTTGAGGGTGTTGATGTGCTGTAGATTTACAGCACTATTGACGCTCAAAACTAAGAAAATAGCATGGACTTAGGTATATTTATGTGGATATGAAGAAATTTTCCTTTGATTTCAGGATAAATGGGTGTTGGAACAATAAATTGCACAAAGAAGCTAAAAATGTGCAAAAAAGGGAAAAAAGTGCAGTCCACAGTACGATCCGTAGATCGACCTATGAGTCGTATTGATGAGAAGCTTGAAGTTTAACCTGGAAGATTGATCCCATGAGACTTTTTACGGATCGTACCATGATGGTACGAGTCGTGGTAAGCTATTCGTGATGAAATCCAGAAGAAATGCATAGAAGGCTGATTTTCAGTACGAGAGTACCCTACGACCCGTGAGATGAAGGTATAAGTCATCCCATACCGGTCATCGTGAAGTTCAGAAAAATTTCAAAAGTACCAGGATCAAGCCACGGGTGCAATGTACGAGTCGTAGGAAGCCGGTTCAAATCGTACCTCGGCCAAATACTTAGCCAAAATTCAACTAACGCTCCAAGCCATGAGTCGATGCCACGGTCGATAAGAAGCCCCTACGAGTCGTAGGTGGACCTGTGATGAGGTCGGCTGTAGATATGGAAAGCAGTCCTGTTAGCTTAGGAAAAGGATTCTTGTGTCTCTATAAATACTTTTTATGCTTTATTTTTCATAGGAGGATGACGAATAAAATTAATTATATTAGGAAAACACTGTAGTAAGAAATTTAACATCATTGAAAGAGAGAATTCAATTGGTTCAACTTTGTGATCAACCTTTTCTTGAACTCATCTTGTTCTTGCTACTTGTTATTCAAGATTTTGTGGTTTAATTGAAGGATATTGTTTTTCTCAATCATCTTTGTACGTTTTGTATTATGTTGTCAATAATTAACACAATTCACAACCATGCAGCTATGAGAGGCTAAAACCTCCATAGCTAGGGTTGTGGGAACCATGGTAGATTAACAAGCTAGGGTTGCACAAAGTGATTCTAAAACAAATGCTAATAACTTATATTGTATTCTCTTCAGTTTTAATGATTCTTAACAGTGTACAACATTAGGAAGTGCCTGAATTCTTTTCTTTCTTTGGTCGAAGAGGTAGAGATTAGAAAAAGAGAATTACAACGGAGTCTTGATCTTGATGATAATTGTATTAACTTGAGTTGTGATCGTAATATAGTTATATCTGGAACTTAGTGATAATGGTTAGTTTGCAAAACTCATGAGACTTGGTTGAGCAATTGTGGATAGTAATTCAATAGGGATTGGTTGATCATTTGAATGAACCTAAGTTATCAGTTCTGTAAGTAAGTATTGGTAAAGATCACGAGGTATACCCAATGTTGTTATGAACCCATGAGGAACACAAATCGTAGTTATCCTTTAATTATTGATTCACAACAATAATCTTGACTGTTGTTTATTTCTATTATAGCCCCTATTGCGAAGTAATTACCGTACCAGTTCATCTACCGACTGTAATCTAGATCTTTCATATTCACTGTGGGTTCGACTCCAACCTCTAGTGGGTTCCTTATTGACAACGTCCGCTTCATACTTGAGTTGGAAGTGTGGTTTGAGCGTTATCACCATAGCACCAGCCCCTTCAGCTCCTTAAATCTTCACTTATTGCATCATTTTGTGCCAATTTGCTTAGTTTCTTGCTCAAATAACCTCAAATCATTTATTAGCACATATAAAACACACACGGATCTAAGCATAAATTAAGGATTATTGACTCAAAACATGATCAAACATGGGTAAAAACATGGCAAATGGTTATAGAATAATGCCTAACATCACTAGTTGTGTATGTTAACTGCAATACATGATTTCTGTGCATCTTTGTATGACATTTAGTATATTGGCATGTGTAATTGCATTTTAGCTATGCATGAACCAGATAAGTAGAACCAATGCAAATCTGTATCATGATTGAGTAAGGATGCTTACCTAGTTCAATACCACATAAAGGATCTAGAACTTTCCCGGTTGGTCTTTATATAGGTTATAGGATAGTTGATTAGGAAAGGATCATATGAAGTTTTTCATTTAGCACTTTAGATTAAATTACCCAAACCAAATAAAAATGAATCCCTTGATCCCGACTTGGAGCCTAAAATTTGACTTTTTCTCTTTTATTGCATATTCACCATTCTAATGTTTCTAATGAACCTATATGGACCTTGTCCCTCCTTGGACATTGTGAGGGTAGCTATAGTATGGGTGCCTAGACTGTGAGAAGGTGAAAAAGAAAGAAAAACGTCAAAGGAATGTGGGGTGTAGTGTGAAAAAAAGGAAAAATAATTATTTAAAAAAAGAGCTAAAATATTAAAATGAAAAGGAAAAAAAAGAAAAAGAGTTGAACAAGGATGAAAAAATACACCATACCAACACATTGCATTTGAATGGTTAAAAGGGAGGAAAGAGCTGAAAGAAGAAGAAAGGGGTAAAAAGTATAAACTGAAGCTATGTTGTGTAGTGGCAAGGAGGGTGTAATGCCATGAAAACCCTAAGACTAGACCCGAGGGGTGAAATAAAGGAAATAGGATTTTGCTGCAGTAGGTCA
Source organism: Datura wrightii (assembly GCA_035772735.1). Lineage (NCBI taxonomy): Eukaryota > Viridiplantae > Streptophyta > Magnoliopsida > Solanales > Solanaceae > Datura > Datura wrightii. The sequence continues at coordinate 51,250,051 of JASDFA010000006.1, read as the reverse complement.
CAAAACGAGTCATCCAGTGACCTGTGTGGTAGGCCACGATTCGTTAAGTGACTCGTGGTGAAGAGTTTGCATTTGGTAAAAAAATTTGGAAATGGGGTGACTACGAGTCGTGATGTGATCTGTTGTCAAGAATTGACTAAAGATGGGAAAAATAGGAAGAAGACTTAACGGTTGGGTGACCACGACTCGTCGGGTACACCACAAGTCCTAGTTTTCCCCATGGTGAACCCAAGTGGTGTTTTGGACAGTGTACTCGACGAGTGTGACCACGAGTCGTGGTTTTCCCCATGGTGAACCCAAGTGGAGTTTTGGGCAGTGTACTCGACGAGTGTGACCACGAGTCATGGTTTTCCCAATGGTGAACCCAAGTGAAGTTTTGGGAAGTGTACTCGACGAGTGTGACCACGAGTCGTGGTCACCGGGCATGACTCATCTAGTCCTTCGTTGGGACTGGCAGGCAGTTTTTCCCTGTGAGTTTATTAAGGGTTTTTACGTAATTTCCTAACCTTCTGGACTCTAAACTACATTGTTTTGGGTTTTAGTCAGGGGTTTTAGAGGGGGTAACCTTACGGTCTATTTCATTTCACGCATCTGCTCAAAAATTTAGAAAGCAGAATATCTCCTAGAAAGACTTAGTGATACGGCAATCAAACTCTCATCAGATTTTCAAGAGATTTTCTTGGGGTTTTCCATCACTAGGTATGTGGAAATTCAACAAGGGAATAGTCCTTCCCCTGTGTCCCCAAAATCCTTCTTTACCTTCTCTATCAGTTCTAACTTGAGACTTTCAAATGTGATGAAATTATCTGTCAGACCTCGTTTAAATCATGTGGAATATGATTTATGCTAATTGTTGATGTTTTTCCACAAGTTTGTGACTATGTTGTTGCTTGTTCCTGTAAAGTGAATTCCAGCCCTAGCTCTTGAATGTAGAGAAAACTAAAGTCTTGCATAATTGTTCAATTATCGAAACTGCTTTGTTCAGTTAGTGTGGGGGTTCCCATATTGATAGTTTGTATTGAAAACTCAGTCAAATTTATGTCGGTCCAGTTTCACTCAAACTGTTAGAATACTTAGTGTTAGTCAAAAATGTTAGCTGATTAGTTTGACTATAGAAATCCTCGAGGTGTCAGAAGTGCCTCCCAGTATCATAATTAGACTCAATATTAGTTTTAGTTTATTCTTTAGACGGTTATGACGCATCTAGATGAGCAGCTCCAACAACTCTTAGAACCTAGTTATAGAATCTGGTAGGATAAGACTCTCAGGATGCTTCCTGATAGGTATTCCTAACTAGTCATGGGTCCCAATTTTGAGCTATCAGCTTAGCAGTCAGTTTAGGACTATCCAGTGGGAGTAGGACTTAGCACTAAGCGGACCGGGGTTCCAGCGCACCGAGGTTCCAAGAACTACGTCGCCATGGTAGGTTATATTTTATTGGCCGTATTTCCCTAGACCTATGATCACCAAGTTCATTCCTTTATACCCTAAAAAGGTATATGGGTCCTACCGATGGGGTGTATACATTGGACACCATGTCTAGCTCACGTAGTTATATATCGATTATAGACTCTTCCACTAGTCATTTCAGTTCAGTCGCAGATTAGTCAGTTTCGATTAGTTAAGTTCAGTATTTCAGATTAGTATCTCAGATTTATGGCATTTCATTGGCCATGAAACAGGGTCATCTAGACCATCTTAGTTATACAGTCATTCAGTTCAGTAGTTTCAGCTGGTCATTTCAGGTCTTTTAAGTTCAACATCTTTTTATTCCAAGTGTATGGTTTCTCTCACTTACTCATTACATTTAAAGTACTGACGCATACCTTTTATGCTATATCATTTTATGTTACAGCTGCAGGATCACAATCATAGCCTCGTTAGCAGATCACTCTCAGAAGATTCTAGCTACACCATTGGTGAGTCCTCATACTTCGAGGACGAAGATCATTTCATTCTATTCTATTTTCTTTTATTTAGACTTGGAGTTAGATGGGGGCTTGTCCCAGCAACTCATCAGTTGTAATGGCTTTTAGACACAATCATGGTTTTAGACTTTCAATTTTGTTCAGATGTTTTAAACATTATGATTCAACTTCATTCTCATAAATGTTTTATATTTTACTTTAAAGATTCTGCTATATATATATATATATATGTTTATTCAAAATGCCAGTGTTTTGATAGACCATGGGTTGACTTGGGGTTACTTGTGACTCCATGTAGTGTGTCACATCTAGGATGTAGACTCGGGGCATGAAAGAGGGTTAGTCACTAATATCCAAATCTACAATACCCAACCTGAAGCCTATATTAAAAGCCGAGAAAAGTCCTACAGTGATCCTAGCCCATGTACTTCAGGTTTTACATTTGTGATTTATGCCAATGCTTATTTGTAGAACTGATAACTAGGGTTCATCCAAATGACTGGTTCATCACCATTGGATAACTATACTAAATCATCGGATTAGGTCTCATAAGAAATTTCACTTCTACCATTCTTAATTTGTTCCAAACTAACTATCCTGCGACCACAACTCAAGTTATACAACGACCTATAAAGATCAAGGCATTGTTTTAATTCTCTTTTCCTAATCTCTAGTTCTCTAGATTCAAGCAAGCAAAAGAATTTGAGCAAGTCCTAATGTTGTTCTCTATTAGGAAACATTAAAAATGAAGAGAATACAATACAAGTGTTTAGCATTGGTTTAGAGTCACTTTGTGCAACAGTAGTTTGTTAATTAACCATGGTTCCCACAACCCTAGTTGTGGGGACGTTTTAGCCTCTCATGGTTGTAAGAGAATTATAAGCATTCATAGACAAACACATAATTTAGAACTTACAAAGATTATTGGAAGAAAATCCACTTCATTATTGCGAGACATATGGAAGAACAGTTCAAGAACAATGAGAAAATCAATTCAATAAAGTCTCTCCAAAGATTGAATAGAAAATCAACAACAATTATTTTTCTCCGAGTGTAACTCTCTCTAACTTCTCTGACTTGTGTTTTACTTGTTCCTTCCTTATTTTGACTGAAAATAACCTCAAATATATTTATATAAATATTTAAAACCTTTTCCTAAGTAAATAGGGAATACTGCTGAACTGTCGCCAACTTCACCTACGACCCATAACAAAGATTGTACTGGTCGTACCTTCACTCATACAATCATTGGCAACTTCTGTTTTTGCTAAGTGTTGGAAGCTGGTACGACTCGTATCATGAACTTACGAATCATACTATCTGGTTGTTGTTTGATCCTGAGAGTTCTCGCATCCTGTGAATATTTTGACAGGTGGATTGGTATGACTTATACTAGTGTCGTACGTCTCGTGACTTCCAGTCGTACATTGAGATCTGCCATTATTCAATTCTTCTGAACTTTACCACAGATTCTTGGTATGGGTCATAGGTAGATATTATGATCCATGGTTACTACCCGTATTTAGAGACTTGTCTTGTGCAACATCTGTTGAACTTTTCCACCACTTTTTTGGTATGGCTCATACTATAAGTTGTACTTTGCCTTCACCTCAAACAAATATTCTTGTCTGTACCAAGAATCTCAATATGTCTTATACCAAGATGGTATAACTCATTCAGAGGTCCATACTTCGCCCTTTTTCTACATTTTGTCCTTTTCTGCATATTTCAACATCAACATCTATCTTCCTTAAAAATAAAGTAAATGTGTATCATATCCATATAAACACACCTAAATCCATGCTTATCTCCTATGTTTTAAGCATCGAAAGTTATATAAACATACAAAACATCAACACCCTTAACTTAAGAGTTTTGCATGTCCTTAAGCAAGGAACACAAAACGAAAAACGGCGCTTAATTAGAAAGTAAACATAGAATATCTACAGCCAATACAATAAAAATTTTACTATGAACCATTAACGGATATTGATCCCTTTCTCATTCAATCCAAATCAACTGTGTACACATGTAACTACAATCTATGACATACAGGGATTGAGATATGGCATCAAACTATTAGCAGAGAACCGAGCTATCACTAATGCTAGTCACACAGACAATTGGCATAATGCAACACAAACCATGTAACCTCACCCAAATGAAGTCCCTAACACTCATAGATATTTAGAAAGATGACAGTTAGGACTAAACAAGCAAGACTCTCACCCTTACAAAGATGTTCCAAATACTGCACGTCAGATATTATAGGATTTCCCTTATTTTATCTATGATGGCTTTTTAGACAGTTAAACTAGGATCACTATAGGACTTTTCTCGGCTTGTAATGTAGGAACAACTTCGGCCTGGGTAAGGTAGATATGGATTTTACTGACTAACCCTCCTTTGCACAATGCAATTTTTCTCCGCTTTTAAAATTTTACCCTATTTTTCATTTTTCATCTTTGTCCTCCCATTTTCTATGTTTCAATGCAATGTGTGGGTGCGGTGTATTTTGCTCATGTTTTTTAGTTCTTTTACTTTTCTAAGATTTAATTTTCTTTACATTTTTTTCTTTTTAAGCTCTTTTTCTTCTCTTTTGAAACGACACCTCACACTTCTTTGTCATTTTTCTCTTTTCTTCTCCACCCTTAGATAGTTTACGCACCCTTAGTACAACCACCCTCAACTTAGGCATTTTTCCTTAGTTGAGGTTTACAATATCCAATGAAGGACCAGGGCCAAATAGGTTCATTATAAACTTGGTCAAGGTGAATGGGTAATCCAAGAGAATAGGTCAACTTTTAGGCTCAATTACGTGATCAAGGGAATCATTTCATTTGATATGGCAATTTAAGCTAAAATGGCCTACGATTCTTTCCTAACCAACTATTCTATAACCTATGTAAAGACCAACTGGGAAAGTTATGGATCCTTCATGCAATATTAAACTGAGTATGAATCCTCGCTCATTCATAAGACAGGTCTGCATTGGTTCTACCTATTCGGTTCATGCACGGCTATACTAAAATTACACATGCCAATAATATAAAAGCCGTACAAAGATCCATAGAAGTCATACTTTGCAGTCAACATACACAGCTAACATCAAAAATTTTTGTATAGGGTCATTTTTCAAAAATATCAAAACTAGTGAATTTATTGGTTGTAAAGTAATCCTAAAATGCTTTTAATTACAGAAATGAAAAAAATGACCTAAACATACCGTTCTATTAGATATCATATTCTATGAAAAAGAAACATGGCAAGAAAAACTCATGGACGAACAAAACACAAAAAAACAAATACACCCTCTCCTTTTTTAAAGCATGTTTCATCCCAAAGCATAACATGTAAGAAAAAAGGAAAGGGAAATACCTGTCACACTCTAGGTGCTCCTATCATCATGCGGAAGTGGTACTTACGCTATAATAGTGGACTTACCGGTGGTCGACGCACTCAGTGGAACATCAGTTGCGGGATTGGTTAGCCCCTCAGTAGTAGCAGTCGCCTCAGCAATCTAGGTAGTATCTCTGGCTGAATGTGGCTCACCCAAAGGGTCTTTGTCACCTGTAATCTCTCCAAGGGTAGTGTTAGATCTCCCCGCTCCTCTAGCTCGCTCTTGCAGCTCTGACATATTCTCTTCATGAGTCCGCATACTCTCCACTCTTTCCCACTTGCACTCTTTTTTCTTCTTTATTTTTATCTTCTTTTTTGAGGACTCATCTTCAACTTCCTCGGAGACCCTCTTCTTTCATTTTCCTCCATCGACCATTGTCAAAGCCTAGTACGCCTCCAAATGTAGCTCCTCGTTGAGCTCAACATCTAACTCTGAGATAGTGGGGGATGGTAATATTGCCAGCTATCTAGATGAAAACTCGGCTACTTGGCTTTGCAAAGCCCCCAACTCCTCTATAAGGCTGCGCGTATCTATCTGCTCAGCAAGACGCTCGTTGAGATGATGCTTGAAACTATCCTATAGGTCGTGCAACAACCTCACAGCCACATCAATCTCTTCCTTATCCCATGGCATAATATTTTTCATTATTGTGTTGACCTTCTTCTTTGTCACTGTTAGCCTCTTCGTCATTTTTCGGAGAAACTCTTGCTGGACCAACATATAACCAGCTTGGGTCTATCATGGTATGCTCAATGGTGGTGAGGAGGAAGTACAAGGAGCTGCATCTATGTGGCCGGCCTCTGTAGCTGGCATCTCTATCAAGACCCGAACATAGGCCTGGATCGATACATGGGACAAGGAACCCCGAGGGAGTCCATGTTGACCCATGGAATGAACATATGTCTAACTCAATCAATAAAAGCGGAAGGATTAACATGATAAACTTAGCGGATGTCTGAAATAAGTATTACATCATAAATACACATGAATTTGAAGCTGATTACATCCTTTTGTCTGAAAAGCCTCTAAATCTAATGAGTTGATGGGAGAGGCTCCCAACTAACTTGCTAAAGCTGAAAACTGAAAGTGCATACAGAAAACCGAATAGGCATGGTCCTCGTAAGATAAGGACTCATCAAAAGTTGCGGGATGCTAACTTTAAAAGGCTGGCTAAGGACGAGGATGAGTTTGAGTGTCCGGGCCTATTTCATAAAATGATACAACATAGAGTATGCGGTCAGTATATGCAAGGTAAGTAAAATCTCTTAAATAAGTAAAATCATTTAAAACATGTATAATATAAAAGATAAAAAAAATAAGAATCTGAGAGTTGGGCTTGCGTGCTATTTTTATGAAATCATTACCTCAACATAACATAACATCATAACTTAATTGATTGACCCAAAGCTGAAATTTGATAGTCATAAGTAAATCTGAACATTGGGTTAAACCTGCTTTAAAACATATATATATATATATATATATATATCATGAATGATATATATCCATAACTTAAATCATGAGGAACAATGTGAGACTCGTCTTTAACTGACATACCACGATAGAGCTTACATGGTCCCTACTATCATACTCAAGTAGGTAGAGCCGTCCAAAACCTTGTCAGGGCTATGGATGATACCATGATATCGATTCAAGCTCGGGCGCAATCAGGGCAGGGGATAGCTCACAAGGGTGGTCCCAAAGTATATATAAGATATGTATAAACTACATTAGTGCGTAGTTCTGAGGAATAGGGTGATCGACCCTTAGCCTACTCAATGCTAGACACTACGCCAAAAAATATGCATATGCTCTCCATCATTTTTCAACGAAGCATACCATCGTCTATTGACGAAGCTCAATAATCAAATACATATCAAATCTAAAACCATATATATTAGGAGCTCTTTGCTCAAACCCTACCACAAGCTAATATAAATGGGAATCTTCACTCCAAAACCATGTGGTAAGGTTAATTAATAAAATCATAACTCACACTTGAACATACGGGTGTTGCCTGATACTTTAACATGTTTGAAAATACATAATTTACTTGAAAACATGATTATAAACATAGGTAACTTTAAAACATATTTTTCATCATAATAGCTCCTGATACTTGAACATTTATCATAAATCCCAACTTTTATGAACTTCTCATAATTGGGCATTTTAATTTATAAAGCTTGAAACATGATTTTAATTGATAGCAATGTAAAACTTGCCCATGAATCATAATTCAATAGTAGAAATACATTTAAATCATACCCATGTAGTAAATTAGAAATCTCATGCATTGAGTTAAAACCCCATAGAATCAACATATGAATTTCCATGATTTAGAGAGAGATTCGGCATGGGTATGAATGGATTCACTCATTCATGTTACACCCCGGAATTTTTTTTGATGATTATTTGATGGTTATATGTCATAATAAGGGGATTATGGGTTTTATGTTGTCCGTAGGTGAGGAGGAAAACATGTGCAAAGGGAAAAGCGAAGAGTATGTGAAGTTTGTAAATAAGGGTGGTCAACTCTAAATGGAGATATCTCCAAATATATAATTATTCATAGGTCCTATAGCCTATGAAATGAAATATATTTGAGTCTAGTTTACAGTGAAAAAAATTGCTCGTCAATCGGAGTTTGGAGTAAAAAGTTATGCTCGTTTGAATACAGCACCGTCGGCTAGAAAAGCGCCCATGCGCGCGGGCGCCGAGACAGGCAGGCAGCAGGGGCGCGCGCGCGAGGGCACGTCGCACGGGCGCCGCACGCGGGCGCCGCCCAGCTTGCCTGTATGAAGTAATTTTGAGCTAAAAAGCTCATTTCTACTCCGTTTCACCTCATTTTTTTTTCAAAGTTCGCCGAATTAAGAGCTCTATCCAATAGTGAAAAGATATCCCAGGTAAGAAACTTCCCTCTTGTCTCTTCTGGACTTTGAAAAGAGAATCTTGGAAGGAAGTCATGACTTGTTGTTGTCTTGTGGTTGATTGTGGTATTTGCTGCGACTTTAGATGATTATAGGCAAAGGAAACAGTAGGAGTTTACTCCTACTTTAGCTGATAACATCTCGAAGAAAGGGTAAGTAATTCCCTTTTTGATTTCTTTAAGTTTATGAGGTTATAACTTTGAGAATGTTGTAGTATTGTCTTGGTTTTCTTTGTGTGTTTTTGTGGCATGTCGCTGCCCAATTTTTCCAGATCTTTGGTGAACTGAAGTTGCTGCTTGTTGGGTTTATAAATTGGACTTGGAATGATCCTTATGGAGTAAGCTTGAAAGGAAGATTTTCGGCAAAATTAGAGTCGACGTTCCAAGGTATGTAAAGGCGTCCCTTTCCTTGTTTTTCAAGCACAAAACTAGGTTATTGAAAGGATCAATATTCCTATGTTCTTAAAATCATATTGAGCAATGTATGATCCTTCCCAAAGGGTTGGAACTACTTGGCATAAAGCTTGAATTATTACGAGTGGTTGAAGCTAACAAACGTGAAGGGAAAGGCATAATTTTTATACAATTGTTGCCAGAGTTCTAAATCGTGTCTGAAGTTCCCTTAACGTGGGCACCGTGAGCTGGTCCTTTTAAGTATATTGTATATGTGATGTTGAATAGATGTTAATATCTTGTCACTTAGTTAAATTGGTACGAAATGCTAAGACGATGACACGTAATTGAACTTAAGATAAGAAGATGACGCTAAGCCGATTGAGGGTAAACAAGCTTATTTAAATGACATTTTAATAATATGGTTAATCCCTCCTATATGTGTAAGTTTTAAAGTGATTAAGGTAAAAACTAGATTTTATGTTTTTCCTCTTTAAAGCTAAGCAAGCGACACGTAGCGAATAAGCTAAGTCGACACATGTAAACGGGGAAAGCTTGCCTATGTTGTCAATTAGGCAAAGAGGTATGTGCGTAGAAGAATTGATTGAGTAGTCAACACGAGGGTAAAGACTTGAGTTTAGAGTGAATAATTTTTGGCAAAGAAGGTAAGATGAATAAGGAAAGTAGAGCTAAATATTGTTAAATTAGACGATATGGGTTACGATGGTGAACGAGGTAGGAAACAACTAGGAAGATTAACCCTGTTCTAAATACGTTTAGCAAAAGGGTTATAAATTAAGTTGTTTATGTTCAATATGTGTTATGTTGATGAATAACCATTAAAGTGTTAACCTTCTACAAAATAATTAGAGTTGAACATCAGCAAAATAGTAACTTAAGTTGAGAAGCTCTCCGCTATACCCCTAAAGGATTATGTTAAGTTATCTATTCTAAGTGTTGAAATTTTCTACCATGTTTGAAAAGGGTAATCCTAGGATCTTCTAAGTCACTTATGATTATGTAAGCTTTCTTAAGCCCCGCAGATAATTGCAAAGTTATGTAAGTTAATCTAGGATCACCCGAATTACGACTATATATCTTTATTTACCTATAAGGCATCACTAAGAGATTTACTCACGAGTTCCCAAGTTATAGAGCTCGAAGTCTCAGAGCCTTAAGTTATGTCTTTACGTCCCTAATTTATGTTGTAATGTGCTAGCTGATCTAAGAAGTTTTTGAGAGATCATATTTCGAGAATTATGTTAATGTCTCGGTCAAGTATCTGATGTTGTATACAAGTCTAAGAACTAAAGTCTTTATATGTCTTCCCAGTAAGAAGTCTTAATGTGTATGATTTTCATGTTATAACATACAGTTGAAATCTTTCAATTGTATTCAAAGTCATGCATCTTTATGGTTAGCTCATGTTGAGCTATCAGTTGAATTTCGTAAATCCAGAGGAGAGATTCTCCCAGGTACCAATGTTCCTAATGTCTAAGTAAGTATAAGCAAAGGCTATGATAATGATCAGTTAAGCTTAGAACTTCTAATCCTAGGAAGTCACCTAGAGGTCACTCAGCAAACTAAATACGAGTTTATACGTTAGACAGAAGTCTCATATGTTGTATGTTTGTAATTCAGCTCTCTGCTCTATGTATATGTTAAGTGTTATGAGAATAACTCCAAGCTTCAAGTTATAAGTCCCATGTTTTCCTGCAAATAAGGAAAATGAATTGAGAACTGCATGTGCTCATCGATGTGATAAGTTTTGCAGTGAAATTCCAGGGCATAGTTGTCGATACATGTAAAGGAACCACCTTGTGGGCAATATATATATGTAGTTCCAAGATGTCAAAGGATTGTATAGAAATGGGAATCTATGTGCTTCTACTCAAGCGATACGTTAAATTGGTAAGACTATCTATAGGACATTTCTTGTAAGTCTTCAAAAATTCTTATGTTGGCTAAACCTCGTGAAGGTCCGTCAAGTCACTGAGTTGACATGTTTGTATATAATTTGTCAGCTTTACGTGATATATGTGCACATTTTCTAATTTAACATGGTATATGTGCCTACTTGTATTTATATGTTACGGAAGAGACCGATTACGACCACTGATTAAGCATTTGTCATTTCGATGCTACATGTGTTAAATTGCCTCAGTATAAGCTTTATCGGCTCCATTAATGATTATGATTGAGAATATTTTTAGTTTTACCCCGGTATGGCACACCAGCTGGAGATGTTTTAATTTTACCCCGATATTGCACCGACTGGAGATATTTTTATTTTCACCTTGGTATGCCACACCGGCTGGAGATGTTTTTTATTTTACCGTGGTATTACATCGGCTGGAGATGTTTTTATTTTACCCTGATATTGCACCGGTTGGAGATGTTTTTATTTTACCCCGGTATTGCACTGGCTAAAGATGTTTTTATTTCACCCCAGTATTGCACCGGTTGGAGATGTTTTTATTTTACCCCGGTATTGCACACGGTTGGAGATATTTTTATTTTACCTCGATATGACACATCGACTGGAGATCTTTTTATTTTACCCCGGTGTGGTTCACCGGCTGGCGATATTTTTATTTTACCCTAGTGTGGTACACCCGCTGGATGAATTTTATATATGGATTTACGGTTGGTTGGTCGTTGGCATTACAGTTATAGTTTCTTTCTTGTGTAATTCTTAATTGCATTTTAATCTCATTATAGAGTTATTATCAGGTTTTAGTTTCCAGGATTCCAAGTTGTTACCATTCCTTATTCCTGGTTCAGTTATCTTGGGTTTAGTTATTTTATAGTAAGTCGATATCAATTACAGGTTGCATAGTTCTAGATTATATTTATCCTTTATATGTTTATGTGCAAAGTTAGTTATTACATGATTGTTATCTCATGGTTACAATTTCAGCCTTACATACTAGTACATTTCGTTTGTACTAACGTCCCCTTGCTTGGGGACCTGCGTTCGTGTTGCAGGTGCAGGTAGAGGTCAGGATGGCCATTTGAGTAGCAGTTCGTGAGATCAATAGATGGTTGGTATGCTCCTTTCTTCCTGGAGCTAGGGCGTAGTTATTTATGCTTGAGTTTTGAGATACGGTTATGGATAGGTCGGAGCCCTTTTTCGACCATCAGTCAGTTTACTCTTTAGAGGCATTGTGGACATAGTGTGTACGGTGTTATTCATTTTGTGGCCTCGTCGTCTTATTGTTTCTTGGTTTAGCTCACTAATTGCCTTGGTTGCATTTCGATTGTTTACCCCATATTGTTGAGACCTTATGGGTCCAGTTTATTTTTTAGTTGATTATGACAGGTGGCCAGGATGGCCTAAGAGTTATAGTTAAAGATGTTATATAGCCGGCTTCTCGATCAATAATGAATCGAGTGCCAGTGCAGCCTACCCCAGTTTTGGGGCATGACAGACTTTGTATCAGAGCGAAGTCGTATCCTAGGGAGTCCACAAGCCATGTCTAGTAGAGTCTTTCTTATGGGTATGTTGTGCACCATATTTATAATCAGGAAGCTACAGGGCATTTAGGAGTTGTTTCACTTTGTTCATTAATAGATCGTGCTATAGAGCAAAGATGTAAGAGGTGTGTTAAATCTATATCGTGCTTATGTTTTAAAATTTCCCTGGAGTAAGGCAAATTGTTACGAGATTTATTGGCACTGATGTTTGAAAGGGTCCTAATCACCCTCCTGCCGATCCGAGAAATACATTAGAGGCTCAAAGCGAGTTTCCTATTCCTCGTACCATAGTTCCTCCAAGTTCCAGTCATAATTATTGTGGAGGGGATTCGGCCCCTCTTGTTGTTACAGATTCGGTAGAGCTAAGAGAATGTAGAGTTATTGATCCTTTAGCACCTGTTGTACCTTCAATTAAAAGCAAAGATAAAAGAGCAACTTCAGGTTTGACACTGATTCTATATGTTAAGTGATTAAGTTGTGATTTTCTCTTTTTTTTTCTGTGATATTTCTTAATGGTATGAATGGAAAAGTGGTATTGGAGTAAATCATAACTCCCACTGGTAGTTTATTAATTTGCTTAGGGTTAGAAAAGTTACCGATTTTATGGTACAAAAGCATGTCTATCATACATCAACCAAATACATGGAGCTGAGAAAGTACGGTTTGATAAGAAGCGGCAGTAGAAACAGGATGTGCTTACAAAAATAGAATGTATTTTTATGATACAAGGCAAGGAAAAGTAAAAGATGTTATGGCTAAAGTTACGGCTACCGAGGTATAACCCTTATTCAAGAACGAATGATTTTAAGGGGGGGAGGATGTTACACCCCAAAATTTTTTTTTTATAATTATTTGATGGTTATATGTCATAATAATGCGATTATTGGTTGTATGTTATCCGTAGGTGAGGAGGGAAACATATGCAAAGGTAAAAGCAAAGAGTATGTGAAGTTTTTAAATAAGGGTCAATTTTAAATAGACATATCTCCAAATATATAATGATTCAGAGGTCCTATAGCCTATAAAATGAAATATATTTGAGTCTACTTTATAGTGAAAAAAACCGCTCGTCAATCGGAGTTCGAAGTAAAAAGTTATGCTCGTTTGAAGACAGCACCGTCGGCTAGAAAAGAGACCATGCGCGCGGGCGCCGAGATAGGCAGGTTGCAGGCGCGCGCGTGAGCGCGCGAGGGCACGTCGCACGGGTGCCGCACGCGGGCACCACCCAACTTGCCTATATGAAGTAATTTTGAGCTAAAAAGCTCATTTCTACTCCGTTTCACCTTATTTTTTTTTCAAAATTCGCTGAATTTAAAGCTCTATCCAATGGTGAAAAGATATCTCAGGCAATAAACTTCACTCTTGTCTCTTTTGGGCTTTGAAAAGAGAATCTTGGAAGGAAGTCATGACTTGTTGTTGTCTTGTTGTTGATTGTGGTATTGCTGCGTTTTTAGATGATTCTAGGCAGAGGAAATAGTAGCAGTTTACTCCTACTTTAGCTGATAACTTCTCTAAGAAAGGGTAAGTAATTCCCTTTTTGATTTCTTTAAGTTTATGAGGTTATAACTTTGAGAATGTTGTAGTATTGTGTTGATGTTTCTTTTTGTGTTTTTCTGGCATGTTGCTGCCCAATTTTTCCAGACCTTTGGTGAAGTGAAGTTGTTGCTTGTTGGGTTTGTAAATTGGACTTGGAATGATCCTTAAGGAGTAAGCTTGAAAGGATGATTTTCGGCAAAATTAGAGTCGATGTTCCTAGGTATGTAAAGGCGTCCCTTTCCTTGTTTTTCAAGCACGAAACTAAGTTATTGAAAGGATCAATATTCCTATGTTCTTAAAATCATTTTGAGGAATGTATGATCCTTTCCAATGGGCTGAAACTACTTGGCATAAAGCTTTAATTGTTAAGAATGGTTGAAGCAAACATACGTGAAGGAAAAGGCGTAATTTTTATACAATTGTTGCCGGAGTTCTAAATCGAGTCTGAAGTCCCCTGAACGTGGGTGTCGTGAGCTGGTCCTTTTCAGTATACTGTATATACGATGTTGAATATATGTTAAGATCTGGTCACTTAGTGAAATTGGTACTAAATGCTAAGACGACAACACGTAATTGAACTTAAGCTAAGAAGATGAAGCTAAGCCGATTGAGGGGAAACAAGCTTATTGAAATGACGTTTTAATAATATTGTGAATCCCTCCTATATGTGTATGTTTTAAAGTGATTAAGGTAAAAAGTTGATTTTATGTTTCTCCTCTTTAAAGCTAAGAAAGTGGCACGTAGCGAATAAGCTAAGTCGACACATGTTAACGGGGAAAGCGTGCCTAAGTTGTCAATTAGGAAAAGAGGTAAGTGCGTATAAGAATTGATGGAATAGTGAATGCGAGGGTAAAGACTTGAGTTTAGAGTGAATAATTTTTGTCAAAGAAGTTAAGATGAATAAGGAAAGTAGAGCTAAATATTGTTAAATTAGACGATACGAGATACGATGGTGAATGAGGTAGGAAACAACTAGAAAGATTAACCCTGTTTTAAATACGTTTAGCAAAAGAGTTATAAATTAAGTTGTTTATGTTCAATATGTGTTATGTTGATGAATAACCACTAAAGTGTTAACCTTCTACGAAATAATTAGAGTTGAACGTCTGCAAAATCGTAACTTAAGTTGAGAAGCTTTCTGCTATACCCCTAAAGGATTATGTTAAGTTATCTATTCTAAGTGTTGAAATTTTCTATCATGTAAGAAAAGGGTAATCCTAGGATCTTCCAAGTCACTTATGATTATGTAAGCTTTCTTAAGCTCCGCAGGTAATTGCAAAGTTATGTAAGTTAATCCAGCATCACCCGAATTACGACTATATATCTTTATTTACCTATAAGGCATCATTGTTAGAGAGTTACTCATGAGTTCCCAAGTTATAGAGCTCCAAGTTTCAGAGCCTTAAGTTATGTCTTTACGTCCCTAATTTATGTTGAAATGTTCTAGCTGATCTAAGAAGTTTTTGAGAGATCATATTTCGAGAATTATGCTAATGTCTCGATCAAGTATCTGATGTTGTATACAAGTCTAAGAACTCAATTCTTTATATGTCTTCCCAGTAAGAAGTCTTAATGTGTACGATTTTCATGTTATAACATACAGTTGAAATCTTTCAGTTATATTCAAGTCATGCATCTTTATGTTTAGCTCTTGTTGAGCTATCAGTTTAATTTCCTAAATCCAGAGGAGAGATTCTCCCAAGTAAAAATATTCCTAATGTCTAAGTAAGTATAAGTGAAGGCTATGATAATGATCAGTTAAGCCTAAAACTTTTAATCCTAGGAAGTCACCCGGAGGTCACTCAGCTAACTAAATACGAGTTTATACGTTAGACAGAAGTCTCATATGTTGTATGTCTGTAATTCAGCTCTCAGCTCTATGTATATGTTAAGCGTTATGACAATAACTCTAATCTTCAAGTTATAAGTCCCATGTTCTCCTGCAAATAAGGCAAATGAATTGAGAACTGCATATGCTCATCGACATGATAAGTTTTGCAATGAAATTCCAGGCATAGTTGTCGATACATGTAAAGGAACCACCATGTGGGCAGTATATATATGTAGTTCCCATATGCCAAAGGATTGTATAGAAATGGGAATCTATGTTCTTCTACTCAAGCGATACGTTAAATTTATAAGACTATCTATAGGACATTGCTTGTAAGTCTTCAAAAATTCTTATATTTGCTAAACCTCCTGAAGGTCCGTCGAGTCACTGAGTTGACATGTTTGCATATAATTTGACAACTTTACGTGATATACGTGCACATTTTCGAATTTTACATGGTATATGTGCTCACTTGTATTTATATGTTGCAGAAGAGACCGATTACGACCACAGATTAAGCATTTGTCATTTCAATGCTACATGTGTTAAATTGCCTAAGTACAAGCTTTATCGGCTCCTTTAATGATTATGATTGAGAATATTTTTATTTTTACCCCGGTATAGCACACCGGCTAGAGATGTTTTAATTTTACCCCGGTATTGCACCGGCTGGAGATATTTTTATTTTTACCCTTGTATAGCACACTAGCTGGAGATGTTTTTTATTTTACCCCGGTATTGCACCAGCTGGAGATGTTTTTATTTTACCCGGTATTGCACCGTCTGGAGATGTTTTTATTTTACTCCAGTATTGCACCGACTGGAGATGTTTTTATTTTACCCTGGTATTGCACCGGATGGAGATGTTTTTATTTACCCAGGTATTGCACCGGCTGGAGATGTTTTTATTTTACCCCGGTATTGCACACCGGCTGGAGATATATTTTTTTACCCCGATATGGCACATCATCTGGAGATCTTTTTATTTTACCCCGGTGTGGTACACCGGCTGGAGATATTTTTATTTTACCCTAGTGTGCTACACCCACTGGACGAATTTTATATATGGATTTACGGTTGGTTGGTCATTCGCATTACAGTTATAGTTTCTTTCTTGTGCAATTCATAATTGCATTTTCATCTCATTATAGAGTTATTATCAGGTTTCAGTTTCCAGGATTTCAGGTTGTTACCATTCCTTATTCCTGGTTCAGTTATCTTGAGTTTAGTTATGTTATAGTAAGTTGATATCAATTATAGGTTGCAGAGTTCTAGGTTATATTTATCGTTTATATGTTTATGTGCTAAGTTAGTTATTACTGGATTGTTATCTCATGGTTACAGTTTCAGCTTTACATACCAGTATATTTCATTTGTACTAACGTCCCCTTGCTTGGGGACCTGCGTTCATGCCACAGGTGCAGGTAAAGGTCAGGATAGCCATTTGAGTAGCAGTTCGTGAGATCAACAGATGGTTGGTATGCTCCTTTCTTCCTTGAGCTAGGGCGTAGTTATTTATTCTTGAGTTTTGCGATGCGGTTATGGGTAGGTCGGAGCCATGTTCCGACCATCAGTCAGTTTACTCTTTAGAGGCTTTGTGGACTTAGTGTGTACGGTGTTATTCAGTTTGTGGCCTCATCGGCTTATTGTTGCTTAGTTTAGAGCACTAATTGCCTTGGTTGCATTTCGATTGTTTACCCCGTATTGTTGAGACCTTATGGGTGCAGTTTATTCTTCAATTGATTATGACAGGTGGCCTGGATGGCCTAAATGTTATAGTTGCAGATTTCATATAGCCGGCTTCTCAATCAATCATTAATCGGGTACCAGTTGCGCCCTACCCCAGTTTTGGGGCGTGACAATTCATAACCCTACATACCTGAAGGGTTTGATTCTACAACTTCTTTGATTTCCCAAGGAAGGTTTGAAGGAGAACTTTTAAGTATTATCCTTGATCACCTCTATAGACTCTTACTCTTGCATGCATGAATAGGAATGACAAAGAATAGATGTTCCCCTCTTAAAACCCACTATTCATAGCTTAAAATGACATAGTTTAGGCCTTAAGATCATAGGAATTACAAAAAAGCCGTTACTAAACTCGTAGAAAATAACTGATTACCAGTCCCAACGAGGGACTAGACGAGTCGTCGTCCAAGGGAACGAGTTGTTGCATCGGTCGTCGAGTACACTATCCAATAGATCATCTGCGGCTCGTCATGAGTGACCTCATGAGTCCTTACAGTTGACCACGACTCATGGTCACCACTCATCACCTTCACTGCCTTAGATTTCAAATTGTATCCAACCTGCTGACCACGACCCATCCCATAAATCGTGGGGATTGATCACGACTCGTGGTCAGGTTTATGGGGACCTCAAATTACAAAATTTCAACCCAAGCCTTGAACCTTACCCTGAGTCTCCTAACAAGTCGTTGTCTACCCCACGGGTCATTCTATGATCTCGTGTCATACTTTTAGTTTTCTCCGTTTCAACTCCCGGGTATGATCTTTAAGCTTTCGGGGTATAACAATAACTCCCTTAGGAACATTCATCTTCAAAGGTTGAAAATCATATAGAAAAGCAGAGAAATGCAATCATCCTATTCAAATACCTATTATTTAAGTAGAAAATTGACGGAATGACTACCTCCTAACTAAACTACATGGATAACTGAATTGACGAACGATACATACATGCTTTGATACAAAAGAAACTTGGGCACATGAACTGAATATGAAAACTAATTAGAGTAATGGGGCAAAACTGACACCTCAAGCTGGAACTGAGCTGGTAGAGAATAAATGTGGGTATGTAGCCATCATGTCTGCTTCGCCTTCCCACGTAACTCCCTCAACATGTTGATTCCTCCATAACAATTTTACTGAAGCTACTTCCTTGTTTCTTATCCTTCGAACCTGACCGTCCAGTATTTCCACTAGAACCTCTTCATAACTAAGGCTGTCTTTCACACCAACATTGTCCATCGGGACAACTAGAGCGGGATCAGCCAAACATTTCTTCAAAAGAGATACATGGAAAACAGGACGCACGGAAGCAAATTCTAAAGGCAACTCCAATTTATATGCCACCTTGCCAACTCGTTTCACAGTTTGGTAGTGGCCAACATAATGACGGATGAGTTTTTCTCTCTTTCAAAACCTCATCACTCCCTTCATGGGAGACACCTTCAGAAACACCCAATCATCCACTTCGAACTCTAGTTCTCTCCTTCTCACATCGACATAGGACTTTTGGTGACTTTGAGTTGTCTTCGACTTGTCCCGTATAAGTTGATCCTTCTCCATAGCTTCATGGATTGAATCTAGTCATATCATCGCTGCTTCACAAACTTCGAACCAGCCAATAGGCGATCTACATCTCTGCCCATAGAGAGCCTTAAACGGAGCCATTTGAATGCTGAAATGGTAGTTGTTATTGTATGCAAACTCAATAAGAGGAAAATGATCATCCCAACAACATTTTGAGTCAATCACACATCTCCTCGAGAGTCTGAATTGTCTGCTTCGCTGGACCATTCGTTTGCGGGTGAAATGCTGTACTGAGCTTAACTTGAGTACGAAGTCCTTTCTGAAAAGACATCTAAAATTGAGAGGTAAACTGGGTACCTCTGTCTGATATGATGGACAAGGGCATTCCATGCAACCAAACTAGCTCCCGGATGTATAGTTTAGTATAATCCTCTGCAGAATCGGTGGTTTTGACCGGTAGAAAATGAGCGGCTTTGATAAACCTTTCTACAACAACCAAAATAGAGTCATATTGCTGACGAGTGTGAGTCAACCCTATAATGAAGTCCATATTGATCTCTTCCCATTTCCAGGTAGGAATGCTAATATCTTGGAGAACACCTCCAAGCCTCTGATGGTCAACCTTCACTTGCTGACAGTTTGGGCACTTAGCTACAAATGTTGCGATGTCCTTCTTCATGCCATTCCACCAATAGACTTCCCGTAAGTCATGGTACATCTTGGTGGCACCTAGATGGATTGAATACCTGGATCCATGAGACTATTGCAACATTTGGTTCCTCAAATCACCAACATTCGAAAGACGTAAGTTACCCTGGTATCAAAGCACAACTTCTCCCACTTTGGAGAAGACCTCCACCTTCTGATTCTGAACAACTTCCTTTAACTTTACCAAAATAGGGTCCTCGTCTTGTCTAGCTTTTACATCAGTCACTAGGGATGATTCTGATCTGTTCGGAATAATAACACCGCCAGCAGTCGAATAAACAAAACGAACTCCCAAACTTGCAGGTCGATACATATCTTTAACCAGCTCCTTCTTTCCCTCATCTACATGGGACACACTTTCCATGGAGAGTCTACTAAGTGTGTCTTCTACTATATTAGACTTTCCTTGATGATAAAGGACACTCATGTCATAATCCTTAAGTAGCTCCAACCACCTTCTTTGCCGAAGATTGAGATCCTTCTTGGTAAACATATACTGTAAACTCTTATGGTTCGTAAACACCTTGATGTGGACCCTATAAAAATAGTGTCTCCATATTTTCAGGGTGAATACCACCGCTGCCAATTCAAGATCATGAGTCAGGTAGTTCCTTTCATGCACTTTCAGTTGTCTAGAAGCCTAAGCTATAACTTTTTTGTGCTGCATTTGTACACACCCAAGTCCAATCCTTGAAGAATCACAATAAACCACGAACCCATCGGTATCCTCGGGTAGTGTTAACACTAGTGCTGAGGTGAGTCGGGCTTTTAGCTCTTGAAAGCTTTTCCTCATAAGCCTCCGACCATTGGAACTTTACTTTCTGCTGGGTTAATTTAGTTGATGGCCCTACAATGGATGAAAAACCCTTAACAAACCTTCGATAGTAGCAACCTAAGCCTAAAAAGTTGCGGATATCAGAAGGATTCATCGGTTAGGCCAATACTTCAGCTATTCTATTTTCTGAGAGTCCCAAACTCTAAGTTGATGGTACTCAGATCTGAGATCTATCTTCGAAAAAAACTTGGCACCCTGATGCTGGTCAAAAAAATCATCAATCTTGGGTAGAGGATACCTGTTATTGATGGTGACTTTGTTCTATTGATGATCGTCAATGCAAATCCGAAGGGAACCATCCTTCTTTAGGAAAAATAGAACTGGTGCACCCCATGGGGACTTGCTCGGTCTAATGAAACCCTTATCTAAAAGATCCTTCAACTTTTCCTTCAACTCTTTTAGCTCGGTTGGAGCCATTTTATAGGAAGGAATAGATATAGGTTGCGTATAAGGAAGAAGGTCAATACTAAAATCAATCTCCCACTCGGGAGGGATTCTCGATAGATCATTTGGGAAGACTTCTGGATACTCACATACTATTGGGTCTGACTAGATAGTTGGTGTCTCGGACGTCGCATCCTTAACCCTAGCTAGGTGGTACACACAACCTTTGGAGATCATCTTTCCGGTCTTAAGGTAGGAAATGAAACGACCTACAAGCATTGCTAAACTACCCTTCCACTCTATCACTGGCTCACTTGAAAATCTAAACTCTACTGCTTGGGTTCTACAATTAGATGATGCATAACACGCAAATAGCCAATCGATGCTGAGGATAACATCAAAATCGGTAATGGATAACTCTATTAGATTTGGTGAGGTGATTTTCTAAAGGACTGCGACTTGGCATCTTCTATACACCCTTCTAGCTACAATTGAATCACCCACTAGAGTAGAGACTGAGAGTGGTTCTGAAAAATTTGGGGACTGACTCCAAAGCTACTAGCCATGTAAGGTGTAACAAAGGAGAATGAAGCCCATGGATCTAAAAAAGCATATACATCAATATGGAAAACTTGTAACAAATAGTGACTACATCTAAGGAGACCTCCTCCTCCTGGCGGGATGCTAAGGCATAGAATCTGTTTTGGAATTAATAGCCACCTGAGCTAGTAGCTGCCCCCTATTGGGCTGAGCCTGAGGGTGGAGCATCTTAACTATATGTTGGGCCTCGAGCCCCATCATGGACCTATATCACTGCTAGGCAATCCTAATCATATGTTCAGGCCTTCCCACACCCAAAACAATTACCCGTACTTGATAAGGACTACCACGTGTACCCCCGACCACACCTATCACAAACCGAGATGGTGGATTTTGTGACTCTGCTGCTCTGACCCCTAGAGCTTGATTCTCTCCCCCTCTGATCGTTCCTAGGTCTGTATGACACACTTAACACTGAAGATGCCAGGGATAAAGATTTCTAGTGGGTCTCCTACCAGTGCCCACTACCTGACCTCGGCTGAGAGAATCTATAGTTATCAGTTCTGGCCCTCATGGCCTCTCTCTACCTTATATGCATCGCCTTTATCTACTATCCATATAAGACTATCCCAGGGAAATCCATGTCTTGGTAGAGCATAGAGGTCCTGCAATCCTTGTCCAAATAGCCCGCCACCCCATGAACAAACCTACTCACTCCTGACCTCTGATCAACCACTAACTCTGGGGCGTACTTAGATAGACGAGTGAACTCTAGGGAATCTTCTTGCACCGTCATATTTCCTTTCTTGAGATTTACGAACTCAGATACTTTCAACTCTCTTATTCACAAGGAAAAAATCAATCTAGAAACGCAAAATGCAACTCCTCCCAATGGATAGGGCCTTCTCCGACTGCCCCACCACCTCTCCACTGTTAGAACCATATGTGTGCGACCCCCTTCAACTGATATGAGGCAAACTAAGCACAGTCAACTCCATTCACCCCTATGACCTGGGTGATCTTCACAATCTCATCGACAAACTCATAAGGATCCTCGTCCACCTTCGACACAAGGAATTCTGGCGGGTTCATTCTTAGGAAATCTCTAACTCGAGCTACCACCATTTTTCCATTTTGCAGGACATGCACCACTGCCTGAGGGTCGAATTGAGCGATCTAGGTCTGCGCTAGCATCTGAATAACTGCCCTAAATTAAGCATAAGCAACCGACTCTGGTGCATGGCGCTCCTAGACTGGTGGGGTTGCTGGAGCCCATCTTCGATGTAATCCTCGTGGCTGTTTCCATTCCTATCCCTCCTACCATTAACTCTGCGGTAGCCATGATTCTACAATAATAAGTAACACAAGTTAGAGGGATAAGGAGACATTTCATCGCACAACATAGATCATGAAAGAAGGGACCATTTCTTAAACGTCTTGTAGCCTCTTCACCATAAGTGTGGTGCGCTACATGTTCGCGTGATTTGTGGGGTATATAAAATGACACGCAAGTGCACGTGGTCGAACAAGTAGTAAAGTGGCTTTAGTAAGCCATGTATCGATCCCACAGGGACTGGGATGAAGTGCAATTTGCTCAAGTGTACTACATATTAATTCTAAAAATGCAGACAACAGTGTAACCAAGAGTTTGATATTTTGTTTTATAATTTTTATGCTAAAGCTAAAACAATTATCTACTTTGAGTCTGAACTATGAATGAGAGCATGCTGAGGTTAAACGAACATGTAATGAAATTAATTATCATCATAATTTGGTTAATCTTTTCCTCCAGTTACTAGCCAAGAACTATAGCCAAGAGATTAAAACTCTCGTATTTAACCTCACTTAAGAATCATGAACCATCCACCTACATTTCTGTGATTAAATGCAATTCATGTTCTAGCCATACAAACCCGGTTCCTAAGTTGACTAATACGACTTCCAGGTATATTTCTATCCTGAAAGTAAATCAATTCCCAATTTTCCCAAATCAAGTAAAGATCATATCCTATTAATTCACAACTTTCCAATTTCTTGCTCTCTCGAGTGAAACCGGACTTTTTAGATATACATTAACGTAGGCCACACATTAATGCAGTAAAAACAAGAATTAATAGAACAACATGGAAGAAAAGATGAAAAACACTATGATCAACAATCCATTTCACTACAATTGTTCATAATCTCAGCAAGAAGAGGATTTAGCCACTCATTTGTGGATTAAACATCTTTAAATGAGTGTTAATCATACAAGCAATTGAATTAAAGAATAAGGAAAGAGAGAAAAACCCTGAGAATTTCGTCCCCTCAACTGCCTGTAACCCAAGTTCTTGCTCCACCAAGTCAGAATATTAAAAATGAACCTAAGTGTTCTATTTATACTGCTGGGAATTTTTCCCGGAATAACAAGCAACGTGTCACAGAGTGTATTGCGGAGTACTGCCTCCGTGACACGTTGTGTATCGCGGAGCACTGCCACCGTGACACGTTGTGTATCGCGGAGCACTGCCCCCGTGACACGGTGTGTATCGCGGAGCACTGCCTCCGTGACACGTTGTTGTTCCACCACAGGCCAAATTTTGCATTTTCTCCTTGTTGACATCCGAGTCCAACCCCAATCTCTCCCAACACGCCTTTTAGCTTCCCAAAATTTTATTTCACCTGAAAAACAATGCTAATCATGTTGGTTAGTATAAATTCACATTTTATTATCAATCACATGAGAATGTATAAATATTGATAGATAAACAAGGATAAAATGACACCTTTGAGTATCAGTTGGGCATATAAATTTGCCCAAGATCACTTACCCCACACTTAAAGTCTTGTTCGTCCTTGAACAAACCTTTTACATCTCATGCACATGAAGACTTGCACATAGCAAATTTTAGCAAGACAATTCAAGCTATAGCTACAATGACTGTTTAAGATAGCAAGCTAAAAATACAGCATGCACGATTTAATCATTGAAATGGAATACAATTATGTTAACACTTCCTAACCTCAAGAATTGACTCTCTATCTTAGCAAACTCATGCGAATCAACTGATCAAGGAATCCAACAAGAATTATATCCTTCATTAAACATGTGCCCTCACAACAAGAGAGTTACCCCTTTTCACACGCAAATTTTTAAATCACAACATGTATGGGTAAATGAATAGAATTACGCTCACTCTCACAAAGAATTCACATGCATCATGTAATGACCCATAAGCTTTCCCTTAGTGTTTTACTCCACTAATTTAAGGATGTTTGAACGTAAGATCAAGTAGGACTTAATGGGTTGTAATGTAAGCTAAGGGACGGGTGAGTACTATTCTGGCCAGTAATAGTGACTATCTTTCCCCAAGCGCTTTTAATAACTTCAACCTTCATTAAGGATATCTCTTCCCTTACTTCACCCTCATTCTTTTCAATCCTGAATTTTCTCTTCTTGTTCCCATTTCTTTAAGCACACTCAGCTTAGTAGTAAGGAGTACTTAAGCAAATTTTTTTTTCATTCATTTATTTTCTTACTCCCTACTAATAATAAACCATTTTTACACAAGTGCACCTTTGTCCTTTTCTCAACTTTCACAACTTCTACTTTTCCTTCTTTTTCACGCTTCTCTCTCCCTCATTCTTTGGAATTTTTTCACTTAAGCGCTTAGGAGTTTTGGATCAAATTCAAGGCTAATGAAAGAAAAAGGATTAAGCTTATGTTATAGCTATCAAAGAATAGGCTCAAGGCTCAATGGGGCTAACTAGGATTAAATATTAAAGGTAGGTAAAGTGAGGGATAACATTTATGTTCATTCAAAGAAATGCCTAAATCATCTCCTACAATTCACATCCTCCATTTCATTTTATATACACACCAGGCAAGTTCTAGACATTCCACAATAGCACGGAATATTCGAAAAACTTACACTCACAGCACATGGTCAATTCAAGACACATTCCACAGACTCTTCACTCAGCTAATCACAAGAATTCAAAATTAAGCTTCAATCATATCAAGTCAAATTCAAGGGCCTAGGTGTCTCAAACATAGGTATACCACTTGCATGCTTCAACACTAAACATACTTGCATCTTACAATCATTTATAGCACATAACAAGAATATCAAGCCATCAATTAGCTACGGGTTCAAAAACCGACCTACTGACTAGTTTTCCTCAAGACGGTCGTCATCCATCCATCGTTGGAAACAGTCTCTAACTATGACTAAAAGCATTATATACAGACAAAGAAAAAATTTTATTCTTTGGTTCAAAGACCCCCCGTCGGAAAAGAACCGAAAAGAAAAACCAACGGGTGATGAAGGCATGCTTGACTCACCAAAAAAAAAATTTTTTTCCAAATTTTCTCACAAGCATTACATTCACCAAAAATCGTTAAGCACAAAAATTTTAAAATTTTCCTCACCCCACACATGAATCACGCTATGTCCTCATAGCATCAACTTAACATTTAAAGACGGTGAGAAATACTCCCTGAGGCCTTTAGGCCTAGCTAACAACATGCCTTTCTTCAACTTTGCACAAGTGGGTGTTCGACCTCACACTTTTTCTCTTCCATGCTTGTTAGCTTCCTCCTCCACGGGTACTCAGACTTCCCCTCCATCTGTGCTTAACTTTCCACCAAAACAACACAAGATGAAAAATAAATAAAATCAACTTAAATGCAAGAAATTAAAATGGTACCCATGGTACCCTTGGGTTGCCTCCCAAGCAGCGCCTAATTTTACATC
This sequence comes from Datura wrightii, assembly GCA_035772735.1. Classification (NCBI taxonomy): domain Eukaryota; kingdom Viridiplantae; phylum Streptophyta; class Magnoliopsida; order Solanales; family Solanaceae; genus Datura; species Datura wrightii. Next base: position 51,224,079 of record JASDFA010000006.1, on the reverse strand, counting down.
GCGGCACGACGTATCAAGTTTCACCGCTTTTTCCTCCACCTTGAGGATATGAATCTCACCCCTAATTTCTTCTCTAATTTCCTCTTATGCTCCAAGGGTGGTGGTGTAAAATTGTAAGGACCAAGCAGTAGATGTTGCCTTTTGAACTTATTGGTCCTTAAGTAAGCGAAGTCATTTTGTCTCTCCAAGTCAGCATATTTCAAAATATACGGGGCTTGGTCCTCCTCTAGACATTTCTCTATAAGCTTGGAAGACTCTATTTCTATGTTGTCAACCAAACTTATTGTCGAAAAATGCTTCGAGTGTGGTCCAATAAACCTCAACTCTGAAACTACATTGTGCTTGACCTCCTTACTTGTAAACACCTTCTCAGCATCGACATCTATCTCTCCATTAATGTCAGCTAGGGGATACTCTATCTCTTCTTCCACGAATAGATTTTCCATAAGTGTGAGCCCATCTCGGGGACACTCAAGAGATTCTAATTGTTGGGCTTCATCCAAAAATTCACCCTTGTCTTCCTTTTGTAGTTCCTCTTGAATATCGGCTAAAACTGTTACCTGCAATTTATCACAAGCTTCAGCCTCAGCAATCATCTCTGTGAATTTGATGCTCATCTTTTCTAGAGTCTCTTCATTCTCTTCTGCTAAATTCTCAATACTGCCATCGCCTCCTTCATTGCTTCTGATTGCTCCAGGAGTTGTTTCAGCATGTCTTCTATTTGAGCTTGGCATCCCAAGTCTGCATTTTCAGCATGCCTATATTCAGCAAAAACAACAGAAGGATCATAGTAGGGGCTTGGGGGAGGGGAATATGCATTCGGACAGCCATCCCAATGGCCATCTTGACCACCACATATATTGCACGTGTTACAGTGTTGCCACAAGTGGGGTCCTCCGCAATTCAGACAAGATTCGCCAAAATATGAGTATCCACCATTTAAACCATTTGTATTCCACGATGTCATGTCAATAAGGGTATCCGAAAAAGAAGAAAAATAAAATAAAATAAAAAAATATAAAAAAGAATTAAAACAAACACTAAGACCAAGTTGTCAGCACTTAGAAAAAAAATATAATAAATTTACACTTAAGAAAATTTCACCAATTGCCAGTCCCAAGCAACGGCGCCAAAAACTTGTTCGGTGTTTGTGTTATATGGGTATATAAAACAACACGCAAGTGCATGTGGTCGAACAAGTAGTAAAGTGGCTTTAGTAAGCCAAGTATCGATCCCACAGGGACTGGGATAAAGTGCAATTTGCTCAAGTGTACTACATATTAATTCTAAAAATGCAGACAACAGTGTAGCCAAGAGCTTGATATTTTGTTTTATAATTTTTATGCTAAAGCTAAAACAATTATCTACTTTGAGTCTGAACTATGAATGAGAGCATGCTGAGGTTGAACGAACATGTAATGAAATTAATTATCATCATAATTTGGTTAATTTTTTCCTCCAGTTGCTAGCCAAGAACTATTGCCTAGATATTAAAACTCTCATATTTAACCTCACTTAAGAATCATGAACCATCCACCTACATTTCTGTGATTAAATGCAATTCATGTTCTAGCCATACAAACCCGGTTCCTAAGTTGACTAATATGAATTTCAAGTATATTTCTATCCTGAAAGTAAATCAATTCCCAATTTTCCCAAATCAAGTAAAGATCATATCCTATTAATTCACAACTTTCCAATTTCTTGCTCTCTCGAGTGAAACCGGACTTTTTAGATATACATTAACGTAGGCCACACATTAATGCAGTAAGAACAAGAATTAATAGAAGAACATGGAAGAAAAGATGAAAAACCACTATGATCAACAATCCATTTCACTACAATTGTTCATAACCTCAGCAAGAAGAGCATTTAGCCACTCATTTGTGGATTAAACATCTTTAAATGAGTGTTAATCATACAAGCTTTTGAATTAAAGAATAAGGAAAGAGAGAAAAACCCTGAGAATTTCGTCCCCTCAACTGCCTGTAACCCACTTTCTTGCTCCACCAAGTCAGAATATTAAAAATGAACCTAAGTGTTCTATTTATACTGGTGGGAATTTTTCCCGGAATAACAAGCAACGTGTCACGGAGTGTATCGCGGAGCACTCCCTCCGTGACACGTTGTGTTTCGCGGAGCACTGCCACCGTGACACGTTGTGTATCGCGGAGCACTGCCTCCGTGACACGGTGTGTATCGCGGAGCACTGCCTCCGTGACACATTGTTGTTCCACCACAGGCCAAATTTTGCATTTTTTCCTTGTTGACATCCGAGTCCAACCCCAATCTCTCCCAACACACATTTTAGCTTCCCAAAATTATATTTCACCTAATAAACAATGCTAATCATGTTGGTTAGTGTAAATTCACATTTTATTATCAATCACATGAGAATGTATAAACATTGATAGATAAACAAGGCTAAAATGACACCTTTGAGTATCACTTGGGCATATAAATTTGCCCAAGATCACTACACACCCATGAAAAAGTCTCTACTCAACACGACTTTCAGACACCCTAGGATACTTCAAGCCTATTGCTCTGATACAAAATTTGTAACGACCCGAACATAGGTCGAATCGAGACACGAGATAAGGAACCCCAAGGGACTCCAAGTCTACTCATGGCATGAACATACATCTAACTCAATAAATAAAAGCAGAAGGGTTAACATTATAAACTTAGCAGAAGTCTAAAATAAGCATAGCATCAGAAATACACATGAATTTGAACTTGATACATCCTTTTGTCTGAAAAGCCTCTAAGTCTGATGAGTTGATGGAACAAGCCCCCAACTAACTCATTAAAGCTGAAAACTGAAAGTATATAAAGAGAACTTAAATAAACATGGTCTTCAAAAGATGATGTTATACCCCGTAGAATTCCCGGCACCTAGATGACCTATTCGCACGTTGGTTAAGCATATTTGAAGGCCATACGTGCTAGGGAAAGGCCCGGGAAAAGATCGGACGAGAAACCTGTCGAACAATCGCGGAAGGAGCCGAGGCAGAGCCCCTCCGCGATGGCAGCGTGTCACGGAGGTGAGGCCTCCGCGTTGGCTCCGTGACACGTTGCCCTTGTCCAGGCTCAAGTATATAAAGCCCACTTCGGTTTAATCTCACTTAAACTCATTATAATTTCCAGAAAACGCAGCAAAACAGAGGAAGCCGAAGAGGGAATATATATTATCGTTCGATTACGCTGCCAAACGTTGTCCAAATTCAAATTAACTCCAGATACGGAGGTATTTAGCAGTAGAGAGCATTCCTACGGATTTAGTTTCGTGAAATAAGGCCGACGAATTGGCGAGCCACCGAACTAAGGTAAGTAGAATTGCTCTAAATTAATGTCTATGTGTTCCTAGCTGAGAAGTGAATATTTCTCCCTTCTGGACCGCTGAAAAATAGCGAGTTTTCGACCGTCTTTCGATAAGCCTATGTTTAGGCTATAAACTATATCGAAAGTGACGTTGCTCTTTACAATAAAGCTGTATTTAGTATTAATTGGCATATTTATGAATGCAGTTGGGAGAAAATAGATGAAGTACCGGCCGAGTCTCATCCAACGGACGAATAGTTCAAGGATAAGGTATGTAAAGCCAGTTACCTCGGCAAGTTAAGTAATATCGGCACAGTATAGTAAATTATAGGCCAGTAGAATGTTCAGAAGTTAAGTGTTACGTTTATTGTGAATGTTGATACGGTATTAGAAGCATCAAGTTGTAACTTGCGAGAAACTTACTAGTACGACATAGCTTCTAACACCAGTATTAGAAACTGCTCAGTATGCTCAGTATGTGATGTGATACGAGATGTTAAGATATTATTGTATTCATTTGGAACCCCGTAAAGCAATGTAATATCCGTAAGCACCTCAGAAATAGAATGGCAGGCTAAAATAAAGTTTAGAACGCATGTTAGAAATAGTAAATCACGTTAATACATAAACTCAATAAACAACATAGTTTTCAGCAGAAACACTATCTTATATAGCATTTTTGCCCCAGCACAGCCCGGTAGGAGACTATATTCATATTTATATATAATTACCAGTCTCAGTACGTATTAATTACGTACAGATTACTATCATCAGTTCAGCATGTAATATATATATATGATACTTTACCCTTATTAGCCTCAGTATGTGAGATATACAAACAGTATTACTAGTTGAGACCGTTGTATTGTTTGGGGTTGGACTACCTAGCATTCATGACCGCCCCAGGGTTGATAGCTGTATCGACTCGTCCGCCAGAGGACGAGGATACGTCGCTCTACGGAGTGGCATGCCGTCCCACAGGGGACGAAGATGGGATGCCAGTTTCCCCATATTTTGCCTTGGTCGGCTTTTATACACCCCCGTCGAGCGGGTACGCCCGGGGTGTTGATTCAGAAGTACTCCGGACTCAGATGCAGTTATAGTCAGGGGCTCAGCAAGCCCAAGTGCATACCCAGGGAACCGGCAGGATGCTTACGGGGTTGATAGGAGATGGGATGACCAGGGTAGGGGTATAGATTCCGTGCTGGTTGTACCTCCCGGCTTATAAGGGCCGGGTAAGGTTTATGTATGCTATGTATGTTATGATATATTGTGCTAGGTTATAGTAGATACGAGTAGATCGCCAGTAGAACGGTAAATCCTCAGGTATGACTCTCGCTCCTTCCAGTATAATTGAAAGAAGGTATGACTTACATTGTCAGACAGTTAATCTATTCTTTCCTATTTCAGTTTTATCAGTCACACTGTTGCCTTCAGATTTTGCTTTCAGTTATTGCTTTACATACTCAGTACCAGCGGTACTGACGCCCGGTGGGGCGCTGTATTACTTGCCTGCAGGTACTCATAGACGAGCAGGCGACACCACGTGATTCCTGCCAGCGTTGAGTATTCAGCTCCTGTCATCCGAAGACTGAATTCCAGAGGTGTATTTCATTTTCTTTTGTTGTATAGTACGGGTAGGTTGGGGCCCTGTCCCGATCATTTCTATTGCTATTCCTAGAGGCTTGCAGTTTGTATATGCTTTCCCTGTGGTCAGATGGGCCGGTCGTGTGAGGCCGTACAGTTGTATAGTTGTTAGTACTCTTTCTTTCTTTTATGATGGCCGTGTGGGGCCATAGTTTGCCAGTAGTGGTGAACTTGCCGGTCACGTAGCTTTTTTAATACTTGATGATTGAGTTGCAGATAACTAGACAGCATGGTGGCCTTGTCGGCCCGTATAGGTCTCCCTATATTGGTATATTTCTGGTCAGCTGTTAGAACAGGTATAGAAGGCTATAGGCCAATGGGCCGGGGGCTGTGTTTACAGCCGTTATATAGCCCTTTGTTTCCAGAAATATGAGTTAGAGCCAGCCAGGCACCAGATGTGCCCAGGCTTAGCAGTCCAGCAGTTCAGGTCCTAGCAGGGCACCAGGTGCCAGTCATACCCCCCAAGGTGGGGTGTGACAAACTTGGTATAAGAGCAGGTCGTATCCCAGGGAGTCTGCAAGCCGTGCTAAGTAGAGTCCTGTCCATGGATGTGTTGTGCACCACATACTATGGGCAGGAGGCTGCAAGGCATGATAGGATGGTTGTCTTTTATTCTTATTCAGTCATGCTGTAGAGCGGTACAGTATAGGGTTGAGTCCCTAAAAGCTTACTATATTCTTTGGTTACAGATAATGTCAGACCAGCGACATCCTATCACGGGTCGGAGTTTAGATGTTGCAGCAGGGGAAGGCACCAGCAGGATGCCTCCCCCTTGTCTAGAAACAGCCCGGCCATAGGGCACTACAGGGGCATCGTCCCAGCCTTCTCAGAAGTCTCCACCACATTAGGAGCCGCTTGGGGCGACACTACCTTCAGTAGTCCCTATACCGACACCCTCCGACCAGGAGGTTAGGAGTGCTGTGGTTATGTTAGCACAGATGATGGTTGCTCAGCGTCAGCCAATGCCATCTACAGTTGCAGAATCATCAGGAGGGCCCGGTAGTTCGAGGGTCCGAGATTTCTTGGCTTTGAATCCCCCACAGTTTACAGCTTCGGACCGGACAGAGGACCCTCAGGATTTTCTGGATCAAATGCAAAGAATCTTCAGTGTTATGCACGCCACGCCTACCGAATCAGTTGAATTGGCAACATTCCGATGACGGGATATCGCTGTGCTATGGTATGAAAGCTGGGAAAGGTCTCGAGGGAGAGATGTTTCCCCTCCCACCTGGTCCAGCTTTTCAGGAGCCTTTCTGGATCACTATTTGCCGCGGGAGATTCGACAGGCCCGGATAGACCAGTTCCTACATCTAGAGCAGGGGGCCATGAGTGTTCGGGAATATTCCTTGCGGTTTGATTCTTTGGCTCGATATGCACCGGCCTTTGTTGATACCATGGCATCCAGAGTGCACCGTTTTATTATGGGGCTGAATCCAGAATATGTTGAGACTTGTATTACAGCTACACTGCGAGAGGACATGGACATTGCTCAAGTTCAGGCATTTGCCCAAAATATTGAGGGCATCAGACAGCGACAACGGGAGATCAGAAGGGTCGGTCAGGAGCAGCGTCGCCGGGACAAGCCCGTTGAGTTACAGAGGGAGGCCCGGGGAGGACCTAGGCCACGGTTGTCAGACAGGCCACCCAGGCCCCCGCCTCCGCCACAGTCACAGGGGGGTAGATTTGGCCGCACGGGGCAGTCAGAGAATGGTAGAGGCTTGCAGATGGCAGACTCACCGCTACAGAGGAGGGTGGAGCAGAGTAGGTATACAATACCACCTTGCCCTATATGCAGTCGACGCCATCCTAGAGCATGCAGATATGGCTCCACCGCATGTTATATTTTTGGCCAAGAAGGCCATTTGATGAGAGATTGCCCGGCCAGAGGCCGAGAGGGCCGCGATAGACAAGATAGGACATCTGCATGGTCACGAGCCACGGCGTCCTCGGTAGGGCGCAGGCCCTCAGTTTCAGCAGGCAGGGGTCGGGGCAGGTCAGAGACCTCCAGTACAGGTGCGGGTCCAAGCCGCACATATGCCTTACCGGGAAGGCAAGATTCAGAAGCGTCACCTGATGTTGTGACAGGTATGCTAACTATCTGCTCACACCCTGCTTATGTGTTAATTGATCCAGGGTCTACTTTGTCCTACATTACTCCCTTTGTGGCACGAAAGTTTAGTATTGCGCCAGAATTATTGCAGCAGCCCTTCTTAGTATCCACACCCATCGGTGACTCTATCACAGCTAGCCGAATCTACCACGGGTGTACAGTAGAGATTGCTGACCGTCAGACCACAGCAGATCTGGTCGAGTTAGAAATGATAGATTTCGATGCCATAATGGGTATGGACTGGTTAGTACCGTGTTTTGCAAATGTCGAATGTTGGACTAAGACGGTCCGATTCCACTTCCCAGGAGAAGCAGTGCGGGAATGGAAGGGCGGCACTCCTACGCCAAAAGGTAGGTTTATTTCCTACCTTCAGGCGAGAAAGTTGATATCTAAGGGATGTATTTACCATCTGGTCAGAGTCCAGGATGTCCAAGCAGAATCTCCGACACTACAGTCTGTTTCGGTAGTGAATGAATTCCCTGATGTGTTCCCAGACGAGTTACCTGGTATTCCCCCAGAAAGGGAAATAGACTTTGCAGTTGATTTATTACCAGGCACTCAGCCGATATCGATTCCTCCTTACCGCATGGCTCCTGCAGAACTCAGAGAGTTAAAGGAGCAGTTGAAAGATTTATTGGATAAAGGTTTTATCAGGCCGAGTACTTCACCGTGGGGTGCGCCAGTTTTATTTGTAAGGAATAAAGATGGCATGCTCCGAATGTGTATAGACTATCGGCAGTTAAACAAAGTTATAGTAAAGAACAAGTACCCGCTTCCCAGAATTGATGACTTATTTGATCAGTTGTAGGGAGCCAGATACTTTTCTAAGATTGACTTGCGGTCTGGATATCACCGGGTCTGAGTACGTGACAGAGATATTCCTAAGACAGTGTTCGGGACCCGATATGGACATTTTGAATTTCTAGTCATGTCCTTTGGGTTAACGAATGCTTCGGCGGTCTTCATGGACCTGATGTACAGTATTTTCAGACCTTTTCTGGACTTTTTCGTGATAGTATTCATTGATGATATTCTGGTGTATTCTCACTCTGAAGCAGATCACTGGACTCATTTGCGAACAGTGCTCCAGATTCTCAGGGACCGCCAGTTGTATGCTAAATTTTTGAAGTGTGAATTCTGGCTTAACTCAGTGGCCTTTTTAGGACATATTGTCTCAAATGCTGGTATACAAGTTGACAAGCAGAAAATAGAAGCAGTTAAGTCATGGCCTAGGCCTACCACTCCAACAGAAGTTCGTAGCTTCCTGGGATTGGCAGGATATTACAGGAGGTTCGTTGAAGGATTCTCGACTATTGCAGCACCTCTAACCAGATTGACACAGAAAGCAGCAAAGTTCCAATGGACGGAGGCATGTGAGCAGAGCTTCCAGAAACTGAAAGACAGATTAACCTCCACCCAGTGTTAGCATTGCCGGAAGGCACAGAAGGTTATTCAGTCTATTGCGATGCGTCAGGTGTCGGGTTAGGTTGTGTGTTGATGCAGCATGGTAGAGTAATTGCATATGCTTCCACACAGCTGAGGAAGCACGAAAAGAATTACCCTACCCATGACCTGGAATTGGCCGCAGTAATTCATGCCTTAAAGATGTGGAGGCATTACCTGTACGGCGTCCATGTTGATATTTATACAGATCATAAGAGCTTACAGTACATCTTTACCCAGAGGGAGTTGAATTTACGACAACATCGCTGGTTAGAATTGTTGAAAGATTATGACGTGAATATTCTATATCACCCAGGAAAAGCTAATGTTGTAGCAGACGCCCTGAGCCGTAAGTCAATGGGGAGCTTGGCGTATCTGTGACCTGAGAAACGAGAGTTAGCCAGAGCAATTCATCAGTTAGCTGGTTTAGCTGTTCGGGTAATGGAAACAGAAAATAACAAGGCGGTAATTCAGAATTCTACTGTGTCATCATTAGTTACAGAGGTAAAAGAATGACAGTTCGAGGATCCTGATTTGGTCCAACTCAGAGATAGAATTCAGAGAGGTAAGGAGTCAGACTTTCATATAGCCGAGGATGATGTGTTACGTTGTAAGGGCCGCCTTTGTGTCCCGAATATTTCAGGGCTTCGTGGGCGGATCATGCATGAGGTACATTACGCTCGCTATTCCCTCCATCCGGGAGCGACGAAGATGTACCACGACATCAGAGACCTCTATTGGTGGCCAGGTATGAAAGCTGAGATAGCTGAATTTATATCTAGATGTTCTAACTGTCAGCAGGTGAAAGCAGAGCACCAGAAACCGGGTGGTTTGACGCAAGATATAACGGTGCCTACGTGGAAATGGGAGACGATAAACATGGATTTTGTAACAGGGTTACCCCGTACCAGACACAGAAATGATTCCATTTGGGTAATAATTGACGGGCTGACAAAATCAGCTCATTTCCTGCCAGTGAAGGCTACCTTCTCAGCCGAGGATTATGCCGAATTATATATCAGAGAAATAGTTAGATTGCATGGAGTGCCAGTATCTATCATTTCAGATAGAGGAGCACAATTCACAGCTAGATTCTGGCAGTCATTTCAGAAAGGTTTGGGAACACAGATTAACCTGAGCACAGCATTTCATCCTCAAACAGATGGGCAGGCTGAACGTACAATTCAGACACTCGAAGATATGCTACGAGCATGTGTGTTAGATTTCGGGGGTAGCTGGGATGAGCATCTTTCGTTGATTGAATTTGCTTATAATAACAGTTACCATTCAGCTATCCAGATGGCGCCTTTCGAGGCATTATACGGGCGTAAATGCTGATCGCCGGTGGGCTGGTTTGAAGTGGGGGAATCAGCATTGGTGGGCCCAGACATTATCCGACAGTCAGAGGAAAAGATAAAGCTTATCCGAGAACGATTACTGATTGCTCAGAGCCGCCAGAAGTCTTATGCAGATACGCGGCACAGGGGCCTAGAATTTGCAGTAAATGACTGGGTGTATCTGAAGGTATCTCCAATGAAAGGGGTAATGAGATTTGGCAAAAAGGGTAAGCTTAGCCCGAGGTTTATTGGGCCATATCAGATTCGGCGAAGAATAGGCCGAGTTGCATACGAATTGAACTTGCCTCCGGAGTTGGCATCTGTTCACCTAGTGTTTTATGTTTCTATGTTAAGAAAGTTCGTAGGGGATCCTTCTACATTAGTCCCAGTTCAGGATGTCCAGGTCACGGAAGAGTTAGCATATGAAGAGGTTCCTATAGCTATCTTAGACAGACAAATTCGCAGGTTGAGGACTAAAGATGTTGCGTCTGTCAAAGTGTTGTGGCGTAATAGGAACCGTGAGGAAATGACATGGGAAGCTGAAGAAGATATGAAAGCCAGATACCCTCACTTATTTCAGGCCTAGTAAGGCGACAGGTATGTCCGTATTATTACTTATGCAGTACCTACGTGGAAATGGGAGACGATAAACATGGATTTTGTAACAGGGTTACCCCGTACCAGACACAGAAATGATTCCATTTGGGTAATAATTGACGGGCTGACAAAATCAGCTCATTTCCTGCCAGTGAAGGCTACCTTCTCAGCCGAGGATTATGCCGAATTATATATCAGAGAAATAGTTAGATTGCATGGAGTGCCAGTATCTATCATTTCAGATAGAGGAGCACAATTCACAGCTAGATTCTGGCAGTCATTTCAGAAAGGTTTGGGAACACAGATTAACCTGAGCACAGCATTTCATCCTCATACAGATGGGCAGGCTGAACGTACAATTCAGACACTCGAAGATATGCTACGAGCATGTGTGTTAGATTTCGGGGGTAGCTGGGATGAGCATCTTTCGTTGATTGAATTTGCTTATAATAACAGTTACCATTCAGCTATCCAGATGGCGCCTTTCGAGGCATTATACGGGCGTAAATGCTGATCGCCGGTGGGCTGGTTTGAAGTGGGGGAATCAGCATTGGTGGGCCCAGACATTATCCGACAGTCAGAGGAAAAGATAAAGCTTATCCGAGAACGATTACTGATTGCTCAGAGCCGCCAGAAGTCTTATGCAGATACGCGGCACAGGGACCTAGAATTTGCAGTAAATGACTGGGTGTATCTGAAGGTATCTCCAATGAAAGGGGTAATGAGATTTGGCAAAAAGGGTAAGCTTAGCCCGAGGTTTATTGGGCCATATCAGATTCGGCGAAGAATAGGCCGAGTTGCATACGAATTGAACTTGCCTCCGGAGTTGGCATCTGTTCACCTAGTGTTTTATGTTTCTATGTTAAGAAAGTTCGTAGGGGATCCTTCTACATTAGTCCCAGTTCAGGATGTCCAGGTCACGGAAGAGTTAGCATATGAAGAGGTTCCTATAGCTATCTTAGACAGACAAATTCGCAGGTTGAGGACTAAAGATGTTGCGTCTGTCAAAGTATTGTGGCGTAATAGGAACCGTGAGGAAATGACATGGGAAGCTGAAGAAGATATGAAAGCCAGATACCCTCACTTATTTCAGGCCTAGTAAGGCGACAGGTATGTCCGTATTATTACTTATGCAGTACCTTATGGTTGTATGTTTGTAAATAATAAAGAAAGATTGATATCTAGTTATCCAGTGGATCCTATAATATTATATGCAGTGCTTGTGTTGGACTTTTCTACATTTCAGGTTTTTGCTATAGTCCATATTACAGGGGAAATTCTGCCAAAATTTTTCTAGAAAATAAGTAAGTAGTCCTCTAAATGACAGTGTACATTCGAGGACGAATGTTCTTAAGGGGGGGAGAATGTTATACCCCGTAGAATTCCCGGAACCTAGATGACCTATTCGCACGTTGGTTAAGCATATTTGAAGGCCATACGTGCTAGGGAAAGGCCCGAGAAAAGATCGGACGAGAAACTTGTCGAACCATCGCGGAAGGAGCCGAGGCAGAGCCCCTCCGCGATGGCAGCGTGTCACGGAGGTGAGGCCTCCGCGTTGGCTCCGTGACATGTTGCCTTTGTCCAGGCTCAAGTATATAAAGCCCCACTTCAGTTTAATCTCACTTAAACTCATTATAATTTCCAGAAAACGCAGCAAAACAGAGGAAGCCGAAGAGAGAAGATATATTATCATTCGATTACGCTGCCAAACGTTGTCCAAATTCAAATTAACTCCAGATACGGAGGTATTTAGCAGCAGAGAGCATTCCTATGGATTTAGTTTCGTGAAATACGGCCGACGAATCGGCGAGCCACCGAACTAAGGTAAGTAGAATTGCTCTAAATTAATGTCTATGTGTTCCTAGCTGAGAAGTGAATATTTCTCCCTTCTGGACCGCTGAAAAATAGCGAGTTTTCGACCGTCTTTCGATAAGCCTAAGTTTAGGCTATAAACTATATTGAACGTGACGTTGCTCTTTACAATAAAGTTGTATTTAGTATTAATTGACATATTTATGAATGCAGTTGGGAGAAAATAGCTGAAGTACCGGCCGAGTCTCGTTCGACAGACGAATAGTTCAAGGATAAGGTATGTAAAGCCGGTTACCTCGGCAAGTTAAGTAATATCGGCACAGTATAGTAAATTACAGGACAGTAGAATGTTCAGAAGTTAAGTGTTACATTTATTGTGAATGTTGATACGGTATTAGAAGCATCCAGTTGTAACTTGCGAGAAACTTACTAGTACGACATAGCTTCTAACACCAGTATTAGAAACTGCTCAGCATGCTCAGTATGTGATGTGATACGAGATGTTAAGATATTATTGTATTCATTTGGAACCCCGTAAAACAATGTAATATCCGTAAGCACCTCAGAAATAGAATGGCAGGCTAAAATAAAGTTTAGAACGCATGTTAGAAATAGTAAATCACGTTAATACAGAAACTCAGTAAATAGCATAGTTTTCAGCAGAAACACAATCTTATATAGCATTTGCCCCAGCACAGCCCGGTAGGAGACTATATTCATATTTATATATAATTACCAGTCTCAGTACGTATTAATTACGTACAGATTACTATCATCAGTTCAGCATGTAATATATATATATGATACTTTACCCTTATTAGCCTCAGTATGTGAGATATACAGACAGTATTACTAGTTGAGACCGTTGTATTGTTTGGGGTTGGACTACCTAGCATTCATGACCGCCCCAGGGTTGATAGCTGTATTGACTCGTCCGCCAGAGGACGAGGATACATCGCTCTACGGAGTGGCATGCCGTCCCACAGGGGACGAAGATGGGATGCCAGTTTCCCCATATTTTGCCTTGGTCGGCTTTTATACACCCCCGTCAAGCGGGTACGCCCGGGATGTTGATTCAGGAGTCCTCTGGACTCAGATGCAGTTATAGTCAGGGGCTCAGCAAGCCGAAGTGCATACCCAGGGAACCGGTAGGATGCTTACGGGGTTTATAGGAGATGGGATGACCGGGGTAGGGGTATAGATTCCGTGCTGGTTGTACCTCCCGGCTTATGGGGGCTGGGTAAGGTTTATGTATGCTTTGTATGTTATGATATGTTGTGCTAGGTTATAGTAGATACGAGTAGATCGCCAGTAGAACGGTAAATCCTCAGGTATGACTCTCGCTCCTTCCAGTATAATTGAAAGAAGGTATGACTTACATTGTCAGACAGTTAATCTATTCCTTCCTATTTCAGTTTTATCAGTCACACTGTTGCCTTCAGATTTTGCTTTCAGTTATTGCTTTACATACTCAGTACCAGCGGTACTGACGCCCGGTGGGGCACTGTATTACTTGCCTGCAGGTACTCATAGACGAGCAGGCGACACCACGTGATTCCTGCCAGCGTTGAGTATTCAGCTCCTGTCATCCGGAGACTGAATTCTAGAGGTGTATTTCATTTTCTTTTGTTGTATAGTACGGGTAGGTCGGGGCCCTGTCCCGATCATTTCTATTGCTATTCCTAGAGGCTTGCAGTCTGTATATGCTTTTCCTGTGGTCATATGGGCCGGTCGTGTGAGGCCGTGCAGTTGTATAGCTGTTAGTACTCTTTATTTCATTTATGATGGTCGTGTGGGACCATAGTTTGCCAGTAGTGGTGACCTTGCCGGTCACGTAGCTTTTTTAATACTTGATGATTGAGTTGCAGATAACTAGACAGCATGGTGGCCTTGTCGGCCCGCATAGGTCTCCCTGTATTGGTATGTTTCTGGTCAGCTGTTAGAACAGGTACAGAAGGCTATAGGCCAATGGGCCAGGGGCTGTGTTTATAGCCGTTATATAGCCCTTTGTTTCCAGAAATATGAGTTAGAGCCAGCCAGGCACCAGGTGTGCCCAGGCTTAGCAGTCCAGCAGTTCAGGTCCTAGCAGGGCACCAGGTGCCAGTCATACCCCCCAAGGTGGGGTGTGACAGATGAGGACTCACCAACATGTATGGGAGGCTAACTTTGAAAGGCTAGATAAGGACGGGGTTGAGTTTGATTGTCGGGGCCTGTATCATAAAATAATATAGCCTTGAGTATGTGGTCAGTACGTGCAATGTCTGAGTATGCAAGGTAAGTAAAACCTATTAAATAAATAAAATCATTTAAAACATGTATAATATAAAACATAAAAAAAGAAGAATCTGAGTGTAGGGCTTAGATGCGATTTTTCTAAAATCATGATCTCAACATAACATAACATCATAACTGAATCGATTGACCCAAAGCTGAAATCTGATAATCATAAGTACAGCTAAACATTTGGTTAAACCTGCTTTAAAACATATAAAGATATGTATATCACGAATGATAAATATGCATAACTAAAATCATAAGGAACAATGGGAGACTCTCCTTTAACCGGCATACCATGATAGAGCTTATGTGGTCCCAACTATCACACTTAAGTTGGTAGAGCCGTCAAAAAATCTTACTAGGGCTAAGGACAATACCATGATATCGATATGAAGCTCGGGGCCCAATCGGGGTTGGGGATAGCTCACAAGGGAGGTCCTAAAGTATATGTAAGATATGTATAACCTATGTTGGCGCATAGTTTTGAGGCATAAGGTGATCGACCCTTAGCCTACTCGATGCTAGACACTACTCCCAAAAACATAAATATGCTCTCCATCGTTTTTCAACAAAGCTTACCATCGTTTATTAATGAAGCTCAATAATCAAATACATATCAAATCAGAAATCATATATATAAGGAGCTCTTTGCTCAACCATACCACAAGCTAAATATAAATGGGAGTCTTCATTCCACAACCAAGTGGTAAGCTTAATTTGTAAAATCATAACTCATACTTGAACATATGGGCGTTGTCCGATACTTTAACATTCTTGAAAATACATAATTCACTTGAAAACCTGATCAAATACATGAGTAACTTGACAACATGCTTTTCATCATAATATCTCCTCATATTGAACATTCATCATAAAATTCAACTTTTATGAACTTCTCATAATTGGGCATTATATTTTATAAAGATTGAAACATGATTTTAATTGATAAAAATGTAGAACTTTCCCATGAAACATAATTCAATAGTAGAAACACATTTAAATCGTACCTATGTAGTGAATTAGAAATCTCATGCATTGTGTTAAAACCCCATAGAATCAACATAGGAATTTCAATGATTTAGAGAGAGATTGGGCATGGGTGTGAACAGATTCACCCATTTATAATCCTACATACCTGAAAGGGTTTGATCCTACCACTTATCTGATTACCCAAGGAAGGTTTTAAGGAGAACCTTGAAGGATTAGCCTTGATCACCTCTCTAGACTCTTACTGTTGCATGCATGAATAGGAATGACTTACAATAGGTTTTTCCCTCTTAAAACAAATATTAATAGCTTAAAATGACATATTTTAGGCCTTAGGATCATAGAATTATGGAAAAGCCCTTACTAAACTAGCAGAAACTAACCGACTACCAATCCCATCGAGGGACTTGACGAGTCGTTGCATCGGTCGTCAAGTACACTGTCCAATAGATCATTTGGGTCTTGTTAGAGGAGACCTCACGAGTCGTTACAAGTGACCATGACTCGTGATCACCACTCGTCACCTTCACTGCCTTAGATTTCAAATTATATCCAACTTGCTGACCACGACCTATCTCACAAATCGTGGGGACTGACTACGACTTTTGGTCAGGTTTGTGGGGACCTCAAATTCCAAAATTTAAACCCAATGCTTGAACATCACCATGAGTCTCCTCATGAATCGTGGTCTACCCTACGGGTCACAAAATGACTCATTTTGTGGCCTGGTGCCAGATTTTCAATTTTCTCTATTTCAACTCTTAGATCTGATCTTTGAGCTCTTGGGGTATAACAATATCTCCCTGCTCACTAATGTGGGGGCATCAACATGCTCGCCTCCAGATGCCTATGGTAGTGGGACTACAGTAGGTAGTCTATCCCGGCTAACCGGGTTCATGTCATCCCTATAAGACTTATATTTTAAGTCTTTTGGCCCGTGATCAAATTATCTACCTTCAATTTCTCCTTGAGGCCCGAGTCCATGCATAATCTGTACATGAGACTCATGAATGGGATGGTAGTGCTCCGTCCATAGCCCAGTCTCGGATCTCCTCTGCTATAACCCTCGGAATGTTGATAGCATATCTCGACATGATGCACGCCACCAAAGCCGCTCTGCGTATGCTGAGGGTGTTGTCATTAGCCTTAGGTGCCAACCTATTTCCTTCTAGTGTCTAATAGGCCTTCGCTATGATGTTTAGCGAGGCCTTTGTGACCTGCTTTCCACTAGTCACCCAGTCAGCTTCCTCCTTGTCCTTGGCTAGAACCCAAGCTAGCTAGTTCACTTGTCTATGAATCAACTCAAAACCCAGTCGCTTTACCTTTTTTAGAGTTTCAACTTGATACTCAAACTCAGCAGTGGTCTCTGGCGCTTTGAATTGAGGCCCATATGATATCCGTGAAATGGTTCGCCAAGGGATGTCAACTACACATCCCTAAACCATCACACTCTCAATCTTTGGTTGTTCCTTTAATTTCATCCCACCTTTTTCCTTCTGCACCATTTTGGCTAAATAATTGGCATAGAACTCCCAAACCATCTCGACACTATATTTCTCCAGTATTCTAGCCATCCATCTTAAATTTGTAGAAGCAATAAATCAGCTTCATTTCCTCAACCTCATTAAAAGAAATAATGAGGATACGTAGTTCGTCATGTATACTCCGCCTCGGTTCATTCTTTTAGGTTATAGATAGACCGTACTTATAAATATCTAGAACACCGGGCACTCTCCGCCTAATAGTACGATTCTCCCATGGTGGAGTTTTGTTACCTTCTTCCCTAGAAGCTTCTTCCTTAGACCTGGAAACATCATTACCATCTCAAGACTGGTCCTCCTTAGACCTTTCTTCCTCATTAGAGGCACTCCCGGACTCTTGGGTCTGATCACCTACTCCCTTTTCAGATTATGGAGCAGCTGCTGAAACAACGGATATTGCTTTAGCCTGAGACTTGGACCATGCCATAGTGGTCCATGACTCGTTAGTTTTAGTTGTATCTATGTAATATTCCTCCCTCAAACCATTAGGGGTGTTTCCTACTTGATCAGAGTTGGAGGGCTCATCTCTCAATGCCCTCTAAGTAGCTATTTCACCTCTGGCTTACTTATCTTGGGCTTCTTCTTTGATATCCTCTTGAACATCATTGTACTTATGGAGGAAAAGGTTAGTATGTATTATCAGAGAAAAAGAAAGCAAGAAAAATATCCTCTTAAGTTTTCCACAAGCCTACAGTATGGGTCGTACCTTGGTGGTACAATTCGTACTATGACTCGTGGTACATTATAGCACTATCATGACTCCTAGGCATGACTAGTACTAAGACAGTGATAATGCTACTAAGGCTCATAATGAGGGATTTCCTTAAATTGTGTTCCTCTAAATTTTTCTACGACTCATGTTGCAGATCATATGTAGATTGCACGAGTCGTTTGAAGTATCGTCATGTTACTTTTGAACATTTATCCTTTCAGATTCATGGAATGATCACTAGGTACAATTCGTAGTAGTATACAGGGGATTGTAATAGTTTCCACACAAACACTTACATTGATTAGTGACCAGGGACAGTCTCAATGAGTCATCGTACGAGTCGTGATATTGGACCATGAGTTGTAGGAGGACTCGTGAAGCCTGTCCTTACCTTATTTTTTTTCAGTTCTTCATGGAAACAAGTTCTTTGATGGGTAGTCAGAACTCCCCATCCTAGGTATGAAATTTTTATTCGTTTCATCTATCCAGTTAAATCACAACTTGTTTCACAACCCGTAAGTCATCATTAACCATCAAATTTATTGTTCAAGCACTTTGAATTACTACCTATTCAGTACACAACACAACTACCTTTTGATCACTTTCCTATCCCTCATTTTCACCTTTTCTGAGGCATCATAGTGTAGTTTCATTAGTCGCATAGCAAGGATTTCAAATTTAGCACATTTACTTACTTGATTCTTTCAATTTCTTTCTCGACTCTAGCTTGATTCAATTTTTATTTAGGAAATCGAAGTGCTCATGCAGATTGATTGCATAGATTTGAGCTTCAACACTTTTTAGCTCGACTTACGGGTATGAGGAATGTGGGTGAGAATCATAAAGTGAAGTTACGTTTGCGTGGTAGTTAATGTCTGGAAAATTTTGATTGAAAAAGATTAGGGAGGATTTTCAGGATCTATGTCGGGTCGGGTCAATTTCATTAATTTCACTTGTCACGGCTCATAAAACGACTCAAAGGTTTGACTTATGGATTACCCCTTGGACTCGTAGCAGAAGAATTTCAGAACTTTTCTAGGGACCTATGAGTGCATGGTACGACTAATACCATGAAGGTACGATTCATATATTGCCTCATAATTCAATGTCTCTCCAATTCCACATTTAACATAGTTCATCCTTATAGTGAGTACTATGACTCGTACAATAGAGGTATGAGTCGTAGTGACCAATCGTAACATGAACTCCTGCTTCTTGTTTTAACCATGACTGATACTATGGCCCGTACAATGCTCTTATAAGTCGTGCTGAGGCTCGTAGCACAGGTCTGGTCTGCAATTTTTTTCTTGCTAGATTTTGTTTCACTTGCACACTAAATAGGTAAAAGTTAAGTTACTTGGGTTTCCTCCCAAGAAGCGCCTAATTTAATGTCGCGACACGATGTAGCTGGTTTGGTTATTCAAACGTCACCAAACCACCACATTGGTTGCTTCCCAAAAAGCACCTGATTAAATGTCGTGGCATGATGCAAGTCTCTTGACTACTTAGAATTCATAAAGAAACTCAAAATCATCCTCTATTTCTAAGACAACCCTAAACTCATTAGGCCGCTTCTTGACCGGTAGACATTAAAAGTGACCTTCTCCTTATTCATCTTCAATTTTAGTTGGGCAGCCTCAACATCCACCAAATCTCTCCTAGTGTCAAGGAATAGTCTCCCTAAAATGATGGGGACCTTAAAATCAACCTCCTAATCTAGGATCACGAAGTCCTCTATGAATATGAAATTGTCTACCTTCACTAGATCATCAAATAGAATACCCACAGGCTTTTTAACTGTGTGGTCTTCTATCTATAACTGCATTAAAGTCAGTGTGGGGGTTCCCAAGCCCAACTATTTGAACCTAGCCAATGTCATCAAGTTGAAATTAGCTCCCATGTAACACAGTGCCTTCGCAAAATCAAAAAAATCACCAATCATTCATGGAATGATGAAGGCTACTAGATCCTCCTTCTTTCGTTCAAGGACCTGTGAGACTGTGGCACTGTAATGATGCAAGTTACCAACTAGCTCATAG
The DNA here is from genome assembly GCA_035772735.1 of Datura wrightii. Lineage (NCBI taxonomy): Eukaryota > Viridiplantae > Streptophyta > Magnoliopsida > Solanales > Solanaceae > Datura > Datura wrightii. Next base: position 51,204,253 of record JASDFA010000006.1, on the reverse strand, counting down.
ACCACTTTTTGATCACAAGATCGTTTATGAACTTTGCATATACGGGCATATGCTCCATTTCCTTGACCAATGGTATGTTCACAATTACTGCTTAAGCATGGAGAGAAATTTTAAAAACTTACAATCTTCAATCTTTTTATTCATCCTTTGAGGGAACGGTGGCAGTGGTCGAGGGATAGCCTTATAAATTTGCGTGGCCCTTTTCTTCTTACCTTTATCAGCTTCAGACTCCTTTGCACCACCTGGAACCTCAGTCAACTCATCCTCACCTGTAAGCTCATGCTTAACAACCTCATCTTCCTAACTAATCTCAATATTCTTCCATTTTTCCATCTCAACTACAACAGGTAGAGGGAGATAAGCTATGGTTTTTCCACTCCTAGTTATCACAGCCATATAGTGACTATCATTCTTTAGATTTTTCATTATGTTGTTAGGAAGTGTTTCCTTCTGCCTTTGGTTTAGGGAAGCCAACATTTGACCAAGCTACTACTTGATCTGTTTGATCGTTGTGGCATGTGATTCAACTTTCTGACGCATGGCAGATATACCTCCGGGTATGTCCCTCAGCTGATCATCAGTGGATATTACCTTCTTGAGCATCTCAGCCATCATGTTCTCCAATTTTGATGGTCCAGTCTCACCCTCACATGTATTAGGAGGAATATACAAACCTGAGCAATAGTTGCGATATCCTTCATTCCTTCTCCATTCTTCCTCTCGCTCATGACCTCTGCTCCTATCACTATACCCATTCTTGTTATAGTTGTTGCGATACTGGTTTTGACCTTGATTTTTGGAACCTTGGCACCATGTTTCCTATCCAAACCCTTGGGAGTTGGCCCAAAAACCCTCCACCTGATTCTTCAAGAAGTTTGCCTCCTCCTTGCAATCTGAATGTTCTTGCCCCGGTTCTTGACCCTGAGCTCCCACTGCATTTACCTTTCTTGCACCAGTGCCCGTGATGTTCTTCGTGAGCTAGTCTAATGATATCCATATATGAGCCAACTCCTGATCATGCTCCTCCTCCTTTCTGCTTTGATCCGTAGACATATTACTTGCATACGTACCTGCAACTGCTTCTGCTTCCTTAGCGTTATTCGTCTAACTCATTCTATCCAGAATAATTTCAGCTTGCTACCACGGGTGACTCATCAACGCTCCTCCCTCCATTGTATCTTCTATTGCTTTTGTGCTATTGTTTAAGGACTTGTAATAAATTTCCAACAAATTGTGGTTTGGGCACTTGGTCAACTTTTTCTTAAATCTAAACCACGTCTCATCTAGTGCCTTAGTCATTAATTGTCGAAAGTTAAATTTCGTCCTTAGTTATTGCATCCTTGAGGGTGGGAAGAACCTTTCTAGGAAGGTCCGTTTAAGCTCCCTCTTGCTTGTAATGAAGTCATTAGGAAACTCTGGTTTCCATAATATGGCCTCTTTATAGAGGGAATGGGAAGAGCCTCAATCATATAGCATCCTAGCTTACACCAGGTAACCTGTATGCCTTGTATATACCAATAAATTTTATCAAGTGCAAGTTAGAATCATCAGTCATATGACCACTAAACACCCTTTTTATATTCAACAGCTGTATCATGGTGCTAGTGATATCAAACTTTGCCCAGCAGGAAAAAGTGGTGGTATAATGGCTCTAGTTGACCTGACTTCATCAATATCCGAATCATCATCATCATAGAACTGAGGAGTATATCTTTGGCCTCGATTTCCCCTTGCATGAAGGCTAGAATTCACTACCTCATCCAGAGCATCCTTGGCTTCCTAAAGTCCAGCTTGCCGAACTTCTTCAGCCATACAGGCCTTTCTCTATTCATGGTTTTTCATTCTCCGTAGAGTTCTTTCTATTTCAAGATCTAGAGGAATCAGGGAGTCTCTGCTCTGTCGAGTAGTTGGAATTCACCAAGAGAAAACATGTGGATGTCAAAAACAAAAAGAAAACACAAATCATGAAATACCAGCTAAAAGTTAAACACAACAACTACTCTAATTCTAAGCCTTATTCCCCGACAACGACGCCAATTTTGATAACACTCAGATCACACTCCTGAAAATGTATGACGCCTACATTGTTAATATATATCCTAATAAAGGTTGGAGTCGATCCCATAAGAAATATGGTAAAGATATAGAATAACGCTCCTATTTAAGATTTTAAATTTGTTATCTCCTAAAGGTGGGTTTTGTAAAAAAAATAGAGATGAAACAATGCTGAGAATTGATTGTTGTTTATCAAGTTTATGCGATAACTAGGGAAAGTGATTCCCATGGATTCATAACTACTTCAGGTTTTACGCTTGTGATCTATCCAAATGGTTACTTGTAGAACTAATAATTAGGGTTTGTCCAAAAGACTGGTTCATCCCTGTTGGATGACTACTCAATCACTGGATTATGTCTCACGAGACATTTCAATTCAACCATTATCAATTTGTTCCAAATTAAATATTGTGTGACCACAACTCAAGCAATAAAATGACACATAAGGATTGCGACTTTGTTGTAATTCTCTTTTCCTAATCTCTACTTCTTAGATTCGAGCAAGTAAATAATTTGGGCAAGTCCTAACTTTGCGCTCCATTAAGAAATATTGAAGATGAAAAGAATACAATATAAGTGTTTAGCTTTGGTTTAGAATCACTTTGTGCAACGCTACATCATTAATTCACGATGGTTCCCACAACTCTAGCTATGGTGGTTTTTGCGTCTCATGGTTTTAAGAGAATTATAAGCATTCATAGACATGAGTGTGATTTGAGCATTATCAATCTATACATCATAGTATGAAAAGCCTCTATAACATAGGATAAGATAATGGGACAAGCCCCGAACTAGCTCTGCTAAGTTTGTAACTGAAAAGACAAAAAAAGGGACGTAAGCCAACAACTGACTTCCTTGGATGATGAAGACTCACCAAGAGTTGGGATGAGCTTTCGTAAGAGTGAATCTAACAGCGGGGCTGAAAGTGATCACGCAAACCTATATCATAAGACGATATACCACAAAAATATGCAATTTGTACATTGAATGTACTGAGTATATAGGATAATTAATGAATGTACTGAGTATATAGGACATTTAAAACATGATACTAAAATGACATTCTAAAATCATGAGTATAAGATAAGCTAAAACATGAGTTTCTGATCGTAAACTGAGTTTAACAGCTCAATCTTTTCAAAACTACACCATAAAGATGGAAATGACTGAAATCATGGGTAAAATCTCATAAAGTGTATATTGATCTAAAATATCATAAGTCATAATATCGTGAAACACAAACATTAACATGTGTATAAAATCATGAAATAGTAGGAGATTCTTATAACTGACATACTCTAAGTTAGCATACATGGAGCCCAGCTTGTAACCTAGTTTGGACGTGCATTTATACCTTGCAAAGGGTAAGAACCATGAAGGCATGATATCACTCATGGGCCTATTCAATCATGGGAGACACTCCCAAGGAGGACTCCATCATGGTTATGGTGGCACATAATTTTTAGACATGAGTGCACTGGAATCTCGGCCTTCTCGATGTTAAAAACTAATTCCAAAATATGCATAGTGCTCATATCATAGTCACGACACATAGGTTTTACATGGTCTAGTTAAAATCATGAAATTTCATAATCTTTCTTGACATACGTGAACTAGCCATGAAAACAATGTTAAAGATTTAACCATGATACATAAACTTGAGATTCATAAAATTCATACATAATTGAGTAAGTCATCATAACTAAACTTAGAGATTCATAAGTGTTTTTCACAGAAATCATGTAATTATAACCATAAAACATAATTAGAATCATGAGGGAATCAATTTCATTAGAGATCAAGGAGTTTTCCATCACAAAGGGCTTAACCCTAGAAATTCATGAAAATCATAGTTGGAGACTTGAAGGAATTGAAATCATTTAATTGAGCTTGGGATTGGCCATGAGGGTGAAAGAAATTCCTCATTCATGAGCCCACATACTTGGTCTTTGATGGATTCTTGCTTAGACATGAGACCCAAAAGAGTAGAGAGGAAGAAGAACCCTAACTGCTTGAGAGCCTTGAGAGATTTATCTTTAATCTATAGTGTTTGGGAGAGGAATAAGAGTTTAGTCTTAGTTTAACCCTTAAATTCCCCTCACAGGAAACCAAATAACCTGGTTTACGAGTTAAAAGCATAGGAAGTTACGATAATACCCTAAGAAACTCGCATTAAAAATTTGCCCGTCAGTGACCACCACCCAACCTATGACCGTAGGTCCTTACCATTACTCATACTGAGTCTTATGGTTTTTGGTTCTATTTTGGTCATTCTATGAGTTTCCTACCATGGGCACTCACCACCATCCTTATCACTCTACCGTGGGTGGTACCATTGCCCGTGGTTACCAACAAAATCTCAAAACATTTCTCTGAATCTGTTCCCATGACTTTCTAGTATGACTCGTACAACCCAGGTATGAATCATAGGTACTTGTTATGGTTTCATGCCAAATTGTTATTGGATACTCAGGACCTCATGCTATGGATCATTGGTACAACTTATACAATTCTCCTAAGTGTTGTACTGAGGCTCATACTGAGGGAATTTCTAATTTTCTCCATACGATAAAACTCCCAACCATAGTTATTGTCTTAGGGACTTTTGGGGTGTTACACTAGACCTTAAATACAACTATCACTATATTAGGGTTAGGGAATGTGAAATTCCGAAGGTAGCCTTCATGACTCGATATGGTCACTATGAATTTGTGGTTATATCTTTAGGACTACAGAAATCTCCTGTAGTTTTTATGTATTTGATGAACAGGGTGTTCATGCAGTATTTGGATATGTTTATCATTGTCTTTATAAATGATGTTCTTATGTACTCTCAAAGTAAGGAGTAGCATGTCACTTATTTTGAGGATTATGTTGCAGACTCTTAAGGACAAACAACTTTTTGCTAAGTTCAAAAAGTGTGAGTTTTGGCTGAAGTCGGTTGCTTTTCTTGGGAATATGGTGTCTAGTGAGGGTGTGCAAGTAGACTATTAAAATATAGAGGTAGTGAAGAGCTGACCTAGACCTTTTAATCCTATAGATATTAGAAGCTAATTGGGTTTAGCAGGCTACTTCAGGAGGTTTATATGGGGATTTTTATGGATTGCCTCACCTTTGACCAGTTTGACCCAGAAGAAGGTCAAATTTCTTTGTTTTGGTTCTTGTGAGAAGAGCTTTCAAGAGTTAAAGGCTAGACTCATTTCTACTTCGATCTTGACCATACCAGAGGGCACAAATGGTTTTTTGGTGTATTATGATGCCTCTAGTGTTTTCTTAGGGTGTGTGTTGATGTATCATGGTAAAGTCATTGGTTATCCTTTGAGACGGTTTAAAACTCATGAGAATAATTTCTCGACCGCATAACCTAGAGCTAGTAGCAGTGGTGAATTCCTTGAAAATTTGGAGTCAATATTTGTACGGGGTACATCTAGATGTTCACGGACCACAAGAGCCTTAAGTATGTGTTTGCCTAGAAGCACTTGAGTTTACAACAAAAAAGATGGTTTTAGCTTTTCAATAACTATGAAGTGAGTGTTCTATACCATTTGAAAAAGGCCAATTGTAATACCCCGAAAGTGCCTAAGAGTAGACCCAGGGATTTAGGAATTTAAATTGCTGAAAACTGCGAAAACGTTCTCGGGCTGGGCTTATGGGAAGGAATGAGTCATGTAATGACTCATTGGTGCAAATAATGAGTCTTCGTAAGTGATCATGGGCTGGATCTCAGGTTTCCTTATTGGTGACAATGGATGGAGACAACGGGCCGTTTGAACTTGTAAAGGTTCATTGTATTGGTCATTGGTAGGAGGGTGAAGGAAGGAACAGTGGTGGCAATGGAAGGATACAATGAGTCATTGGTTCAAGCAATGACTCGTTATGTCAATTGTGGTTAGGTCACCAGTCAAGGTAGTAGTGTAATCAACGGGTGGTCGTAACGGGTCATCAAAGGTGACAACAACCCGTCATGACAGTCATGGTTTGGAGAAGGCGGAAGATTGAGAAATCCAAGAGAGTCTAATGGATGGTGGAAATGAGCCATTGTATGAGACAACGACTCATCCTGAGGGTCGTTGGTTCTAGTTCGGGAAAATTTTAGGTTTTTCTCAGGGGCAATTCGGTAAAATCAAATGCATCCAACTTTAAGGTAACGTCATTTTGGGTATTTTTTGGGACGTTTTAAGGGTTTCTTCTAGTATAAACTCTCATTCTCTCAAGATATCCTCTCAAACCCTTCCTCCTACTCTCTTACAACATCAAGGGTTTCCTTCAAGAGCTTCAAGGTGCAATTTCGAGTGGAAACTCTTCTACCAGGTATACGGGTTCTCTACAAAAAAGGATATCCTTTTTTGGGTGATGAGTAATTTCCTCAACATCTTTTAATTGTCAAAATTCTTCTGTTGTTATGAACATAATTGGGATAGAAATTAATGGGTTGCTTTGAAAGGTGGATTATATGTTGGGAATGCAAGAGTGTAGCATGTTCTTCATTAATGGGCTTGGGTATTGAATGGGGTTTGTTTATTGATCACTTGATTATCGTAGTAGTTCATGAACATGATGAAATTGTGGGAATATTTGATAATTAACCCTAATAATCCGATAATGTCAATAATAACTATGTTGGGATGAGTATGAGTTTGTGGGCTTGGATAATTGAAAGTAAATTATGTATTATCACCATGTTTTTAATTGAATTATTTGGGCATGAGGTGAATCTATGAAAATGACCTAATTATTATATTTTCCTCGTGAATTGGAATAAATTATGAGACAGGCCTTACGAAATGAAAATGAATGCTCTCCCCATGGTTTTTTATAAATGGTGAGGTATGAGTTGAATGTACAGTTTTTTCATAAATCTAAATAAAAGAAGTCGTGCATCTATGATAAAGTATGAGTTGAATCTATAAATCATGCGTGACCTTATGTTGTATATGTTGGGTGAGATGAAATTAGAATTGGGATGTTGTGATGGTATTGTGCATAATGTGAATCTATAGAGTGCCCGTTAGTGTATGATGTTCAGAGTAAATATTAAATTGGTTCTGTGGTGATGTGAACTATGATGATAAAGCATGTGCATAACATGTCAGACTGTTGAGCCTGTGTGCAAAAAGAGATAGCTCTAATCCTTTAAAATGAGTGTTCTATGATGGAGAGTGGTGAATACTTTTGTCTCTGATTAGTTGTAGCAATTTAGAGCAGCTTAGGACGGTTGGGACTCACATCCCTAGTCGCTAGTGGAGTATGTTTTCTCTTAGTCGGTCGGGACTCACATCCCTAGTCCCCGGTGGAGTATGTCTAGCCTTAGATAGTCGGGATTCTCCTTAGCCAAGAATGTTCTCCTTGGTCATCCAGTGACTCTATATTAGAGCATTCTCTCCCTTAGACAGTCAGGGATTTCCTCTAGCTAAGACGTATCCCTTTGACAGTCAGGGAGTCCCTTTGGTATCAGTCATGACACTATATCTGTTTATTATTTCCGTTTTGTTATATTTTGCGACTCAGTTGATCTTATGTTAATGAATGTCCCTATAAGTGATTATGTCAATATGTATATGTGAATCTCATATAAGATTGTTGTATCTCCTTTAAGTTATATTACTATTAACATGTGTTGAAATTACTCCTTTGTATATTTGTATGTTTAGTTTAATTACGCTTCCCGCATTCTCAGTATATTCCATGTACTGACCGCATGCCTTCTTGTGCTATATCATTTCATGATAGAGATTCAGGTTTCTAGACTCAACCTCCTTGTTAGATATGCTTCATCCTCTCACAGCTGATAGTAGTGAGTCCTCATCTTCCGAGGACGTGGTTTACGTTCTTATTTTGTTATGTTGAGGTTTCAGGCTTTAGGAGTTAGCTGGGGGCTTGTCCCAGCAACTCATTAGTTTAGTAGAAGGCTTTCAGACATTGTCTTGATGGATTCGGCATTGTATCCAATGTATTATATTTATGATTATGGAATTTATAATTGATCCTTGTAGTTAGCTTTCTCTTAATCATGTTGTTGGTTATTCCTTTGATAGAACATGCTATTATTATGCCATGGTTCAGCTTGGAGCCCTTTCGGGGTTCCTTGTCCTGTTTTACGGCTAGGGTGTAAACTAGGGTTGTAACACCAATGTAGTGGGTGGATGGCCTCAATAGGTTGTCTATGGGGAGTGTGCCTAATGTATTTGACAAGAAGGAGTTGGCTAGGGATTTCCATAGGCTTGCTTTCCTAGGGTTAGCCTTACGAATTTGCTGGATGGTGGGGTCATTGTTCAAAATTGTTCCGAATCTTCATTGGTGGGCTGAAGTTAAGGCGAAGCAAGATGAGGATCATATCTTAGTCAAGTTGAAGGAAGCAAAATGTATTAAGAAAGTTGAGGTTTTCTCCTAAGAGAGAGGTGGTGTACTCCGATATCAGGGTCAATTATGTGTTTCAAATGTGGATGACTTGAGAGAGCAGATGTTGAGAGAGGTTCATAACTCTCGGTATTTTATCCATCCACGTGCCACAAAGATGTACCTGTCGTGACCCGAACGTACACCTGGATTGTAGACACGAGAAAAGAAGCACCAAGAGACCCCAAGTCGACCCATGGCATGAGCATCAACTTAATTCATTCGCATAAGAGGAAGAATTAACATAAGGAAATGAATTCATAACATATCAACCCAACTGAATCATTTTGACTTACATAAGCTAAATTCTATACTTTGTTGGAAAGCCTCTACTACAACAGTGGGTTGATGGGACAACAGCCCAACTAATTTGAAGATGTACTGAAACATAGAATAGCAACATGTCTATCAAATAGCCCTCAGAACATGAGGACTCACCAATACGCTGAAAGCAAACTCTAACACGATCTAAGGATGCAGATAATCCTAAGAGCTGGGTCTCTTATCATTCAATGATACAACATTGAAAGTATGCGTTCAGTACGTGAAATGTACCGAGTATGAAAGGTAAGTAAAATGGACATTTGTAATATTTAAAACTCATAAATGATCATAAGAGTAGGACATCATGCTCATATCGTAAACATCGCAACATAACATAAGGCTCAAGGTTTTCAAAATATTCATAATACATCATAATTGTAATCATAGGAGAAAAGCTCAAATTAACATGACTTGAGCCGAAATACATAATCAGAAGCATTCATAAATCACGAGGAACAGTGGGAGATTCTCTTAACCAACATACCCAATATGAGCACACATGATGTTCTTTTAGTAAACCTAGTCGGGAGGTCGTTCATACCTTGCCAAGGGTAGAACCATGAAGGGTGTGATATCACCATGAAAAGGGTCATTTGGGCCAGGGACTTTCACAAAGGAGGTCCCAATATACCTACGGTGGCACATACTTTATGAGATCGGAGGCTTAACCTGAGCCCCGAACTTACTTGGTGTTCGGTACTACTCCCAAAATATATATAGTGCTCATAGTATAACATACATGAATTCATGGGCTAGTTAAATCATGATAATCGTGAACATACTTGTACACTACCTGAACTAGCCATGACATCGGGCCCCTGATTCTGCCAAAACATAATGCATAACTTATAAAGTTCATACATTCTAGTAGATCATGCATAAAGCTTGAAATTTATTTAATCATGATGAATAATTGATAAAATCCATAATTTAAATCATAATTCATGTTGGGCTTGAAAATATCATTATTGGAAAAGTAGATTATAAATTGATTCATCGTGGATCATGCGTAATTAGGCTAAATTTCATATAGAACCAAATCAGTAAAACTATAAATAATATAAATTGCATAAGTTGATCAAAAACCCTTAGAATACAATAAGATTCAAAAATCATAAGGCCCATTCGTAATCATTAGATTTTTATATAAATCTACTTCAAAACCCCATAAACTTTTTTTATTAAATTTTCATGAAATCGTAGAGAATTTGCATGGGTGAGGAAGGAAACACCCATTAAAAACAACTGGTACTTAACCTCCCTTGAATGCCCAAGAAAGAATTGGAAGGATATGAAGAGAGAAGACTTGAATCCCCCTATGATCACCTCTCTAAACTTTTGCATGCATGAACGGGGACTTAGAATAAATTATCCCCCTAAAAACCCTCCTTCCAAATACTAAAACGACGTAGTTTAGGGTCTCATAGCGTGGAAAAGTTAAAAATGCCCTTAATGAATCTGGCCTGAAAACTATCCCGATTGGACAGACGAATGGGACCAACAGGTCTTTGGAAGGAATGATGACCCTTTGTGATGCTCATCATTTGCACTAGTGAGACCTGCCTTCGGAACTGAACAACGGATGGACTTGACAACTCATCCTCTTAACAACAGATCGTTACATCGACCATTGTTTTCCCCCTTCACAAAACTGAACCTACTTACCACGAGCCTCACCACGACTCATGGTTGCTTCCAATGAGTCGTGGTCTTGATCCATCACATACACTGAAAATCTTGGAAACCAAAAAACGACCGGTAACCATGGGTCATTTCTTCATGCAATGAGTCGTTGGACGACCCATTGTATCCCATCTGCTGAACCTGGCCTCCTCCAATGCCTGTAAACAACGGCTCATTGTCTCCAACAACGGGTTGTTGTGTCGTCCATTGTCTCTATTTCCACCCAGACTTCCCCGCATCACGACAGCATACAACGACCCGTGATTTGATTCCACAAGTTGTTAGGTCACTCATTCTATGACATTTTTCCCAATTTCAGCAATTTTCAACTTTTAGCTCCCAGGTCTACTCCTAGGCACTTTTGAGGTATTACAGTATCGTGATCTATGGGAATTCCATTGGTGGAATGTTTGAGAAAGAAATTGCAGAATTTGTGGTTAAGTGTCCAAATTGACAATAGGTGAAGGTTGAATATAAGAGACTAGGATGTGCACTGCAGGATATCGGTATTCCTACTTCAAAGTGGGAAGATATCAATATGGACTTCATTATAGGTTTGCCTCGAACACCTGGAGAACATGATTCTATATAGTTGATTATTTACCAGATGACTGAGTAGCACATTTCCTACCAGTTAAGACTACAGATTCAGCTGAGGATTATTCTAGAAATTACATTCGGGAGTTAGTCAATTTGCATTGAGTTACATTTTCCATCATTTTTTATAGGGGTACTCAGTTTATCTTAGAGTTTCGAGAGTTTTTTCAGAAGGGCCTTTGTACTCATGTTGAGCTTACCACAACTTTTCACCCAAAGACAGATGTTCAGGCTGAGCGGACCATTAAGAATTTGGAGGATACTTTGAAAGCTTGCATGATTGATTTCAAAGGTAATTGAGATAACCACATTCCTCTCATTGAGTTTTCCTACAATAACAGTTTTCATTCCAGTATTCAGATTGCTCCATTTGAAGCTCTTTAGGGTCTAAGATGTAGATCACCTATTAGATGGTTTGATGTAGGCGAAGATACGTTAGTAGGGCCCAATTCAGTTCATGAGGCTATGGAGAAGGTTTAGCTTATTAGAGAAAGGCTGAAAATAGCTCAGAGTCATCAAAAATCATATGCAGATGTAAGGAGGAGAGAGCTTGAGTTCACAATTAATAATTGGCTATTCCCGAAGGTGTCACCCATGATGGAGGTGATCAAATTTTGAAAGAAAGGCAAACTTAGTCCCCGATATATTGGTCCTTATAGGATTCTATGGCATGTTGGAAATGTGTCCTACTTAGAGTTGCTCATAGAGTTAGCATCAGTGCATCCAGTTATTCATGTATCCTTGTTGAAAAAGTTCATTGAAAATCCAGCTCTAGTTGTACCTGTAGAGAGGATTGGTGTGAAGTATAGCCTCCCCTATAAGGGAGTTCCTGTTGAGTTTCTTGACTGTCATGTTTGGAAGTAGAGGAATAAGAAGGTCTCTTCAGTGAAAGTCCTTTAGAAGAATCACCTTGTAAAGAAAGCCACTCAGGAAGCCAAAGCTGATATGATGGCCAAGTACCCTAACCTCCACCCTTCCAGCTCAGTTTCAGCATAAGTTACTAGTTTCCTCCTTAGTACTCTATTTAGTTTCATGTCAAGTTCATGTCTCTAAGTTTCTTTCGTCTCTTATTATGCATGCATGTTTCATGAATTCAATTCACTATATGTATCTCAGTTTGGAGTCAATCACTCTATCAATATTCAATGTTTAGCTTTTAGTTCTAGTATTGGAGCTATTTCCTTATATTTCCAGTTGAGTTAGTCTCCATTTGAGGATAAATGTTCCTAGGGGGAGATATTATAACACCCCAAAAGTCTCTAAGATCAGATTCTAGGCATGAAGCAGAATACTAGTGGAAACTAGTAAAAAAATCACATAACGACTTGTAAATTATGTCGTTAAGTGATTGATGAGTTATGAAGTCAAGTGGAATGTTTTTGAATATGGCATTTTCCTTCCCAAAGGTAATGATTGAGACAATGTTTCGTTAGTTCAGGTGACGATTCATTTACTAGATCATTATGATAGACTTTAAGGTGGGGATTAGAGAATGTTCAACTTGATTCTAGATGTAATGACAATACCTAATGAGTCATTAGGGAGAGTGACGACTCATGAAGTGACAAATTTTCACTTATGGGTCTAATATACATTCGGGATCTTAGGGGTATTTCTGTAACCTCCTAGGCTTTGAACACTTAAACTATGTCGTGTTTGGGATTCCTAAAGGGTGTATTAGAAGGTTTTACTTGGCCTAAACTCTCTTTTCCCTCCTAACAATGTAGATTGAAGATCAAACCTCTCAAGGCTATCAAGCTGCTAGGGTTCTTCTTCTTCTCAACTCTCTTGGGTCTCAAGTTTAGGTAAGAATTCATCAAAGCCCAGATATGTGGGATCAAGAATGGGGGATTTCATCCACCCTAATTCCCAATCCTTAGTTCAATTTTATGATAGAAATTCCTTCAAGTTTCCAATTAAAATTTTCATGAATTCCTAGGGTTAGAACCTTTGTATGCAAAACTCAATGAAACTCTCATTAATTTGATTCTCTCATGTTTCTACCTATGATTTATGATTATGATGACATGACTTCGATGGAAAAACTCTCATGAGTCTCTATTTTCACGTTAGCATGAATTATTCATGCATGTATGAATTTTATTAATATCAAGCTTATGTATCATGACTCTATTTCCAGCATTGTTTTCATGGCTAGTTCACGTATGTCGAGGAATCTATGAATTAACCATGTTTCTACACTAGTCCACGCAAAACCCATGTTTTATGTATGATTATTATAACTATGTATATTTTGGGAGTAGTATTTAAAATTGGGTAGGTCAGGGTTCAGCGCACCTTAGTCTCAAAACTACATGCCACCGTAGGTATGATAGGGGTCCTCATTCGAGGCTGTTTCCCCAGTCCTAATGTGGTCATGAGTGATATCAAGCCTTCATGGTTCTTACCCTTGGAAGGTATGGACACTCTCCCGACTAGAGTTACAAGTTGGGCTTTATGTGTGCTCACATTAGAGTATGTCGGTTGTAAAAAACTTTCAATGTTCCTCATGTTTCATGTTATTCATGTTCATGATTTACGATATCATGTTTTATATGTATTTTTTGACCCATTGATCACTTTAGACTTTTACTTATGATTTCCAAAACAATAAGCTTCATGATATTGTTTTGTAAACATTGGGTCATTATAATATAGTTTATGATAAACATTTCATGTTTTATGACTATCTCACGACCATGATTTGTAGCGTATTATCCTTCCTCTCATGGTTTCTTATCCTACATACTCATTACATTCAAAGTACTGATCGCATAATTTTATGCTATATCATCTTATGGTATAGGTTTGGGTGTTTAGTCTTAGCCCCCCTCGTAGTTCTTCTCTTATCCTAACTCTAGTATCAGCTTTTGGTGAGTCCTCCTCATTCAAGGATGTCAGCTTCATCTAATGATTACTTTCAGTGATTTTAGTTTTTGGACTTAGTTGAGCTAGTTTCAAAAATTTTCCTTCATACATGTACTGCAAAACATTTATTTTGACCTAGGATTGTAATACGCATACTATGACTCCAAACTGAATAATTCTCATAAATAGTCAAATGCAATGAAATTAACACTACTTATGTCAAGACCCAAACATGGGCCTTGATCGAGAAATGGGAAAAGTATCCTAATAGGCTCCAAGTCGACCCATGACATGAACATACATCTAACTCAATAGTAGATAAAAAGTGTAGATCATCATAAATTACATAGCGGAAGTCTAACAAAACATAACATATGGATACATACATGAGTCTAAAGTCGAAATACGAACTATTTCTGAAAAAACCTCTAACACTGACGAGTTTATTGGACAAGACACCAACAATCTCACTATAGTATAAAAACTAAAAGGACAAAATACAACTAGTAAGAAGGGACCTTGCAAGATTAGAACTCAGAAACTGAGGCTTAGGAAAGCTAACTCCTTGAATCTGACTAGCGGCGGGACTGAACCTGAACATCAGATCCTGTATCATGAAATGATACAACATAGAGTATGCGGTCAGTATATGGAATGTACCAAGTATGCTTTTAAGTAAAATCATTTAATCATGCATATAATAAAATATAATAAAGATAAGATTCTGAGAGTAGGGTTTGCATGCAATTTTCTAAAATCATGATCTAAACATAACTGCACATCATAACTGGATCGAATAACCCAAAGCTGAAAATTGATAATCATAAGTAAAACAAAACAATGGGCCAAACCTGCTGAAAGCATAATATCATGATTGATGCAAATGCATAACAAAAATCATGATGAACAATGGGAGACTCGCCATATAACCGGGCATTACCACGATAGAGCTTACATTGTTCAGACTATCACACATAAGTTGGCAGAGCCATCCAAAGCTTTTCAAGGGCTAAGGATGCTACCATGATATCAATACCAAGCTAAAGGCCCCTTGGGACAGGGGAGCCTCACAAGGAAGGTACCAAATAATCTGAACGTACGTATATTGGCGCGTAGTTTCGAGGCATAGGGTTGACTAACCCTTAGCCTGCTCGGTGCTAGACACTACTCCCTAAAACATGCATATGTTCTCTATTGTTTTTAAACGAAGTTGACGATTGTCTAGTGATGAAGCTGAATAACAACATACATGCATAATCTGAAATCGTAACATGAGGAGCCTTGGCCCAAACCATATCACAGGCTGAAAATAATGGGAGTCTTGACTCCAAAACCATGTGGTAAGCTAATTCATGAAATCATAAAACATAATTGTTCATATGGGCTTGCCCAATAGTTAAAAATACTTGAAATCAACTTGATTGACTTTGAAAACATGAACTTAAACATGGGTATTTCGAAATAATACTTTCTTCATAAACATCTCATCATGCTTGAACACATTTCTCATAGATCTCAACTTTCATGAATATTCATGGACATACATCATAGATTAGAAAACTTGAAAACATAATTTACAATTTAAAACATTGTAAAATCTGCCCATTAATCATAATTCATCACTTAAAGTATGCTTAGATCAACCCATGATTAAAACATTGAAATTCATGCATTGGTATAAACCCTATGGAATCATTAATTACAACATCGAGAATTTTGAGGGAATTGGGCTTGGGGGTGGACAGTGGCACCCATTCATAGTCTTACATACCTGAAGTGGTCTGATTTTCACACTTCCTTGATTGCCCAAATAGAATTGAGGAAGAACTTTGTAGAACTAAGCTTGATCACCTCTCAAACTTCTAAACTTGCATGCATGAATTAGGATAGGCTTACAATGACTTAACCCTTCTTAAGACACTCTATTCTGAGCTTGAAATGATGTACTTTAGGCCTTAGAAATTTTGGAATGATGAAAAAGCCCTTAACAAACTCATAGGGAGAAACAGACTGCCAGTCCCAACAATGGACTGAATGAGTCATTTCCTTGGCCACAACTCGTGGTCTGACAGTCATCATCTTCACTGGACTCCATATTCATTGGTCACCACGAGGCAAGTAACGGATTTTTGCTGGTTACCATGACTCATGTTCACCTCCCGTTACCTCCGCTGCCAAAATTTATCCTAGGGGTCACCACGGGGGACACCACGACTAGTAGTGTACCCAATGAGTCATAGTGATGACCCATTAGGTGCACTGTCAATTTTCCCGTCATCCTTCAACAACCCTTGGTCACGGCTGACCTGACGAGTCGTGATGCTGATCACCACTCGTTCTCACATCGTGGCCAACCAAAAACTAGAATTTCCAACAAGCCCTAGCCTCTCCACATGGGTCACTTAATGACTCGTGGGGTTCCTAACAGGTCACTGGACGACTCGTCGTGTGACCTAGTGCAGAATTCCTGTTTTCTCTGTTTGTGGTCCCGGATTTGATATTAGGGCTTTCGGGGTATAGCAATATCTCTCCCTTGGGAACATTCATCCTTGAATGTTGAAAATCATACAGAAAAGCAGAGAAAGAAACTGGGATACATGAGTGACTGACGGAGTGATTGACCCTGATTTGAACTACATGGCAGAACTGAATTCTTAAATCACACATATATCTATTTACATGAAAGAAACCAAGATACATGAGCTGAACACGAAACAGAATGGGGTACTAAGGAGAAAACCTATACCTCAAGCTGAAACTAAGCCGGAAAGGAATAAATGCGGATATTTAGCAATCATGTCTTCTTCGGCTTCCTATGTAGCTCCCTCAACATGCTGATTCCTCCATAAAACTTTAACTAAGGATACTTCTTTGTTCCTTAGCTTACGAACCTACCGATCTAGTATCTCCTGATATTGGGCAGAATTATATGCCCAAGTGATACTCAAATGCTTCATTTCATCTTGTTTATCCATCGATATGTGTACATTCTCATGTGATTTGTAGTTAAAATGTGAATTTATACTAACCAACATGATTAGTGTTGTTTTGTTGGAAAAATGTAATTTTAGGAAGCTAAGATGCATGTTGGGAGAAATCGGGAAAGGACTCGGAAGCGAGCAGTGAAAAAGGTGAAGGTAATGTAGCAAATTAAGGGGCTCCGCGATGGAGCCGTGTCACGCTGCCATCACAGAGGAATTCTGCTCCGAATGATTAAAATAGGCCAAGTTCCAGTGGAGGTCCGCGTTGCCTCCGTGGCACATTGGACATAATTACCTGGAACATGTAATTCCAGTGAAGGTCCGCGTTGGAGCCGTGGCACGCTGGCTAAGCCCCGCATCGCAAGCCGTGGCACGTTGAGGAGTAAGAGCTGGAGGACCGGATTCCAGTACGGGTCCACATTTATGGCTTGTCGTGGAGGCAGTGCTCCGCGATGCACTCCGTGACACGTTGGTTGTTATTTCGGGAAAAATTCCCACTAGTATAAATAACACACTTAGGTTTACTTTTAATTATTCTGACATAGTTGACCAAGAACGTGGGTTACAGGCAGTTGAGGGGATGAAAAACATAGGGTTCTTCTCTATCTATTTCTCCTTTATTTCAATTGTTTTTATGATTTATACTCATTTGATGATGTTTAATCCACAAATGAGTGGTTAAATTCACTTCTTGCTGAGGTTAAGAACATTTGTAGTGGAATGTAATTATTGATCATCTTGGTTTTTCATCTTTTCTTTCATGGTTGTTCTATCAATTCTTGTTCTTACTGTATTAATGTTTTGCCAATGTTAATGTACATCTAAAAAATCCGATTTTCGCTCGAAAGAGAAAGAAATTGGAAAGTTGTGAATTGGTAGGATATGGTCTCTTCTTGGTTTGGGAAAATTGAGAATTGATTTACCTTCAGAATAGAAATATATCTGAAAGTCGTATTAGTCAATTAAGGAATCGGTTTCGTATGGCTAGAACATGAATTTCTTTTTATCACAGAAATGTAGGTGGAAGGTTCATTATTCTTAAGTTGGGTTAAATACGAGAGTTTTAATCCATAGGCAATAATTCTTGACTAGCAACCGAAGGAAGGATTAACCGACTTGTATCAATAAATTGCTTCCCTGCATGTTATTTTAGCCTCAACATGCTCATTACTATAGTTTAGACTCAATTTGTACATTTGTTTTAGATTAGTATAAATTAGGAAACAAATTCCCAAAATATTCTTTAAATTGTTGTCTGCATTATTAGAGTTAGAGTTTATTAACGCTTGATTCGATTATTACCTTGGTCAAGTCCCTGTGGGATCGATACTTGGCTTACTTTAGCCATTTTACTACTTGTTCGACCACGTGCACTTGCATGTAGTTGTGAAAAACACTGAACAAGTTTTTGGCGCCGTTGCCGGGGATTGGCAAATTGAAAAATCGTTTTCTTAAGTGTTAGTTTACGATTTCTTATTATTGCTGACAACTTTGTCTTAGCCTGTCTTTTGCAGATATTGAATGCTGTTGAATACTGGCAAGAGACAAGCAGCTGGTGGATTCACACTTAGAGCCGGAAAGACAATTCCATCGTCAAAGAAGAGAAGCTCTAGAGAAAAAGCTGCAGTTGCTCAGACAGACAATCCTGGAGCAACAACAGAATCCACCAATTCTAAGGGCAGTGTTAGTGCCCGAGGAAATGGCAGCTAGGTCGGTTCGCGAAGTGGAAATCCCACATGCTAACAATGTTACAACAAGCATTCTCAAACCTGAGCCAGGAGGTAGGTTCGAGCTTAAACAGAATATGGTGCAATTGCTGCGCACTAGCGGGCAATTCACAGGTCTCCCTCATGAGGATCCACAACATCTCCAAAACTTTTTGGAGATAAGTGATACTTACATCCCTGCTGGAGTGTCACCCGATTACGTCAGGCTTACATTGTTCCCATTTTCACATTTGGGAGAAGCAAAGAGGTGGTTGAAAGCTGAGCCACCTAA
Source organism: Datura wrightii (assembly GCA_035772735.1). Classification (NCBI taxonomy): domain Eukaryota; kingdom Viridiplantae; phylum Streptophyta; class Magnoliopsida; order Solanales; family Solanaceae; genus Datura; species Datura wrightii. Next base: position 51,185,351 of record JASDFA010000006.1, on the reverse strand, counting down.
TTCCATCACCACTTGGGATGATCTTGCACGAAATTTTTTGATACGGTTCTTTCCATCCGACAAAATAACAAGACTTAGAAGTCAAATTCTAAGTTTTAAACAAAGAGAGAGGGAGAATCTGTATCAAGCTTGGGAAAGATTCAAATCTATGTTGCGGGATTGTCCTCACCATCACCAATCCAATGATGTGCTGGTGCATACTTTCATAGAGGGTTTGGAACCCCACACAAAAATTTTGCTAGACTCGGCAGCTGGGGGACAAGCATTAAAAAAAAATTATGAGGAGCTGTATACTTTGTTAAACTGTATTTCACAGGGAAATCCAGAGTGGAATGCGACTCTTCTATAGGAGGAACAAGGAAAGCGGCAGGAGTCTTGGAAGTGGATGGTTTTACAGCTATAGCTGCACAGATAGCTGCTTACAAAATCAACTCAACACCCACTTCAGCAACATGAGCATGAATCAGTCTCAAGCCTCAGTGAATGTAGTGCAACAGATTTGGTGTGAAGTGTGCGGCAGTAATGAACACTCAGCTGAGTGTTGTGGTGCAAATCCTGATTTAGTGAACTTTGTTGGTAATGTACAGAGAAATAATCACCAACAGTATGGCAACAACTACAACTATAATTGGAGGAATCATCGGAATTTTTCCTGGGGTAGTAACAACCATCAAGGGCAGAGTTCGAGTCAGGGGGCGTAGAGAAATCAAGGAGGGCAGCAGAACTATCAGTCCCAATACAGAAGCAACAATGCACCTCCTCCACCACCATCACCCAACATTGAGGAAATGTTCAAAACGATGATAGCTAACCAATCTCAATAGGAGGCTGACTATGTGAAATTGGCAGCCGATGTAAAGAACAATTAGTTAGCTACAAAGGCGCTGGAGTACCAATTGGGGCAACTAGCTTGAGCTCAAAACACCAGGCCGAGAGGAGGACTTCCGAGTGATACTGACCCCAACCCCAAGCAAGTTAATGCAGTGACCACAAGGAGTGGTTTACAACTCAAGGAGGTGGAACCAGAAAGACCACCGCAGCAGTCAGGAGCAGTGGAGAATGAGAGGGAACACAATGATGATAGGGGGAAGGAGAAGGAAGCTGAACCAGAAAGACCACAACCCCCGTTCCCTCAAAGATTAAAGAAACACAAGGAGGAAACATGTTTCAAAAAGTTCATGGAGGTGCTTAAACGGCTACACATTAATTTACCTCTTGTTGATGTTTTGCAGGGAGTGCCGAATTACGCAAAATATATCAAGGACATCGTGGCGAACAAAAGCAGGTTGACAGAGTACGCTACGGTGGAGCTTACAGAGAAGTGCAGTTCTCGGATACAAAATAGGTTGCCCACAAAGCTCAAAGACCCTGGGAGCTTTACAATTCAACTTACAATCGGGCAGAGTATCCGAGCTCGCGGATTATGCGATTTGGGAGCGAGCATTAACTTGATGCCTACATCGGTATTCAAGAAATTGGGGCTAGGCAGTCCTAGACCAACAACAGTGATCTTGCAACTAGCGGATCGTTCTTTGTCTAGACCAGATGGCATTGTGGAGGATGTGCTCGAGCAAGTGGGCTTCCTGATCTTCCCAGTAGACTTTGACGTGATGGATTTTGAGCCGGATGCGGAAGTCCCATTTATTTTGGGACGTCCTTTCATGGCGACTGGGAAAGCGCTGATTGATGTAGCTGCAGGGCAGCTAACCATGCGATCACACGACAAGGTGGAGGTATTTGATGTGTACAAGGCCACGAAGCTTCCGGCTGTGTATGAGGAAATCTCAGTGATCAACGTGCTTGATCGAGCAAATGTTGCTCAAAGTGTTGATTCACGAGAGTCAGTGGGAAAAACACCAGCGAAGGACCCCCCAAAACTGGAATCGTGGCAAGAAGATCGAAATGCCACTATCACAGTTAATGGGCATCAGTGTAAGCAGGACAGGGGTGAGGACGGTAGTCGAGAGAAGAATTCTGTCACCCTAGAGGATGACTAAGCTTCAATGAAGTCGAGTCGCGATGGTAAACCAGGTGCTGCACGGGAGGCAACCCGTGAAATTATTGTAATACTTGAGTAGAATTAGTAGAAAAGAAAGAAAAAAAGGGAAAAGAGAAAAAAAAAAACAAAAATTGTGTTTTATGTTGCAACCTATAACTTCTAACCAATTTCTTGTTGTGAGATGAATTTCAGGTTGAACGGAGGGTAAAAATGCAAAGGATCGCAAAGGAAAAATCGAGGTGAGAAAAATAATAAAAAGTGGCAAAACAGTGAGCCTACGCGATGGCTCCGTGTCACGGAGGAGGGCCTCCGCGTCACCCTTCGTGACACGTTGAGGTGTAATTATGGAATTTTTAAAATTTCAGAACACCTCCGCATTGACTCGGTGTCACGGAGGGGATGCTCTGTGTTACCCTCCGTGACACGTTGAGGTGTTAATCGCGTTGGGTCACACCGGATCACCAGGTAACCCGCGCGAAAATCCTCCTTTTTAACCCCGAGTTCCCTCATTTTTTCCCCATTTCTCATCCTCTCCGCGACAAACACCCAAAAATCCCCCCTTCCCCAACGTGACACGGACCTAGGCACGAATTTTCTTCAACTTTTCTTCGATTTCATCAAATTAAAGGTTTGTTCTTTAACTTCATCTCAATTCTTGACTAATTTTTTTCGATTTTGAGCATGTGAGGTGAGTAAACCTTGCCCTAATTGTAAATTGAGCTTGAATTCATTTAAGTTATTGTTGATTGATGCTCGTAGTATCATTTTGATTGTATGAGCTCAATAAATACATGCTTGATCGAATTTTAGTGAAATATGTAGCTAGGGTTAGAATTTGATTGCGAAGAAACTAAATGTGATTGAAAATGTGAAAATTATGGGTTGGGCATGTTGGGTGAGGTGAATTGTGTTGTGCTTGATGTGAATATGCTAAAGAGGCAATGGATTTTCGAGAGAATGAAATTGTTGAATTGCATAGAAATTGGTGAATTGCATAAGTTGTGCTGAGAGAAGTTTTTGCTAAGTGTTATGTGATGAAATGGTATCGATGGTGATATTTTGATTAGTTATACGAAGTCTGAGTCGTACGTAGAATTTATTCCATTGAATTCTCTGAATGCACGAGGCATGTTGTTGTTGTTTTGTAAATTGGAAAGTGAGAATTGTCTTGCCGTAATGTCGTAATTGTGGTTAAGGACTAAGTGTGGGGTGGCCTAGCTTAACCCAACCTTAGTCGAAGCTAATTTTGATTTGAATAACATTGGGACTGTCTGTTTGATTCGACAGAAACAATGGTGAGCAGGCAAGACAAAGGAAAGGGCGCATCTACATCGGGCGCCGGGAGGAAAAGAATTAGACTGGGAACAGTAGTCCCAGCTGCACCAGTGGTTCCGCGCGGCCAACACCGTCAATATGGAACCCGATGGGTGACGGACGAAGGGAAGAAATTGTACGCAAAGCACAAGGAGAACAAATACTTCCCCGATGAGCACATTGGAAGGGAGTCATTGGCACAGGAATTCCCCAGAATCATACACCGGATTGACGCTGCCGGGCTGAACTTCATCTTTGAAGAGCCTAAGGAGTGCAATCTCCACCTGATTCGGGAGTTCTACGCCAACTGGAACCCGACACTCCGCAGTCACACCGTCAAGATAAGGGGGCAAGTTGTTATCTTTGATCCCCATCACCTGAATGCCATTTTAGGGGCACAGGACACAGACGCCCATGTACTCTGGCAGTTGAACATCACTCCACCATATGCGGATATCAGACGCATTTTGTGTGGAGCCCGTTATATAGCATGGTGGAGCAGGCATAAGGAGAGGGGCTACCATCAGACACTGCCCTACTCTCAAAAAAACAGGGAAGCCATAATTTGGCTTAAGATCGTGTGTTCCTGCCTGATCCCGAGGATGCACATGACAGATGTCACCTGGGATCGTGTGTGCTTGGTTTATGCCTTGATGAAAGGGCTGGAGATTAATGTTGGGGCGGTGATCATCTCCACTATGAAGAGAGTCTGTTTGTATCAAGGGCACAGGTACGGTTTGCTGACCATATTTCTGAGGGGCCTCGACATCGAGGAGGAGGCCCTAGACTACATCCCGCAGATGAATAGGCATGCCTTGGACGTCACCAAAACTAAGGCACCCGACACCACTCACGGACCAGTTCTAACACTAGCCGAGCGACATGCTCGGGATGATCAATATATGGCCCGTATGTTCGGGATGCAAATGCTGCAGCTGAGAATAGGTGGGAGGCCAGCAACAGAAGATGAGCTGTGGCAGCTCGAGCTAGATTACCCCTTTCGCCAAAATTCTAGGGCTCTATGTCGAGTGGGGCCAGCTTTTGTGGAGCCCATTGATGATGATATCCCCACAGACGAGGAGACACGCCGCGATGACTCAGATATTGAGTCAGATGAGGATAGCGGGGGCGATTAAGATATGGGGGATGAGGCAACAACACCTGACGAAGAAATTGAATATTTCGATTGGTCAGGGAGTTTCACCACCTACACTTGTGCTATGATGAATTTTGTGAACACTGGGGACAATGTTTGATTTAAGTGTGGGGTTGGAGTAGTTAGGTGCTGGTTGTTTTGTTGTTGTTTATGTTCATGTTTTGTTGTTGTGCCTGCAAAAAATTGTGACCCTGCGATTTTGGTGTTTATGTTTTGTATTGTAATTCGGAGTTGTAATTAATGTGAAGTTGTTGTGTGCTGTATGGAGTTGTTGTTAGCTGGTTGTGTAAAATTTGTTTTTCTATCGAAATTATCGATATTTTTAAAATTTTTTCGTTGAAATATTTTTATGATTGGGTTTCTCTGCGTTTGTTTTTGATGCTTTTACCGAGAATAGTCCCATTGAACCGAAGTCATAAATAGTGACCTTTTCCTATGATGGATGGATGAAGAGCGTCTTAAGGGAAATGTAGTCGATAGGAGTAGTTTTTTTTCCTTATTTTAATTTTTTTCTTTTGTTTGTTTGTATCCCAAACGTGTCATTACTTTATGGTTCGGAATTCTTGTTGCGTGTTTTACATGATATTTAGAATGCAAAGGTGATTCATATGAAAGCATGCAACTTTGTAAATATGTTGAGATTCCTAGACCATAGAGTTCGATTCGGTGTGATTGAGGCTTAATGTTTGAATTCTTGTGATTAGCTGATTGAAGTGTCTGTGAATATGTCTTGAGTTGAGCATGTGCAATGAGTGTGTGGTGAGGTTTCAATTATTCCATGCTATTGTGAAGTGTCTAGAACTTGCTTGGTGTGTGTACGAAACGAAATGAAGGATGTGTAGTGTAGGAAAGGATGTACGCATTTCTTTGATTTAACGGAAAGTTTTTTTCCATTATCATACCTACCTTGAATGTACATCCTAGTTAGCCCCATTGTGCCTTTAGCCTATTTTTTTCTTTCTTTTGTTGAAAAGGTACAAACCGAGCTTAACCCCTTCTTTTCATTTTACGTGAATTTGATCCAAAATTCTTAAGTGCTCAAGAAAAATAATTTTCCCACAGTGTCAAGGAGTGAAAAGTGTGAAAAAGAAAGGAAAAGCGGAAGTGGTGAAAGTAAAGAAAAGGTCAAGGGTGCACTGGTCGAATTTTATAAAATGAAGATGTATAACTAATCTTTGTTATTAAGTCGAGTGTGCTTAAATATATGGGAATAAAAATAAAGAAAGACTTCAAGAATGGGAGGATGAAGGAAGAAACAATGCCCATAATGTTGGTGGATGTTTTGAAAAGAGCTTAAGGATGCTAGTTGCTATTATTGGTTAACCCAGTATTTACTAGTTCCTTAGCTTACATTACAACCCATTAAGTCTTACGTGATCTTACATCACTCATCCTTATATTAGTGGAGTAATACACTAGAGGCAAGCTTATGGGTCATGACATGATGCATGTGAATTCTTTGGGAGAGAGAGCGAAATCGTGTTCATATGCCCCTGCATGTAATGTTTTTGAGATCATATGATTGAAAAGGGGGAAATTCTCTTGTGTTGTGAGGGCACATGCTTGACGAGAGATTGAATTTTGTGTCGGATGTCTTGATTAGCTGATTTGCATGAGTTTGCCGAGATCGAGATTCGACTCTTGAGTCTAGGAGGTCTTAATGTGTTGAATGTCATTGTATTGATGAGACTACGCATGTTTTCTTGATGATTTGCTATGTTAAATAATCGGTATAACCGTAGCTTAAATTGTCGAGCCCAAGTATCTACATGAGATGTGAGGTTATTGTTCGAGGACGAACAAGGTTTTAAGTGTGGGGTAAGTGATCTTGGGCAGAATTATATGCCCAAATGATACTCAAATGCTTCATTTCTTCTTGTTTATCCATCGATATGTGTACATTCTCATGTGATTTGTAGTTAAAATGTGAATTTATACTAACCAACATGATTAGTGTTTTTTTGCAGGAAAAAATGTAATTTTAGGAAGCTAAGATGCATGTTGGGAGAAATCAGGAATGGACTCGGAAGCGAGCAGTGGAAAAGGCCAAGGTAATGCAGCAAATTAAGGGGCTCCGAGATGGAGCCGTGTCACGCTGCCATCGCGGAGGCATTCTGCTCCGGATGATTAAAATAGGCCAACTTCCAGTCGAGGTCCGCGTTGCCTCCGTGGCATGTTGGACATAATTACCTGGAACATGTAATTCCAGTGAAGGTTCGCGTTGGAGCCGTGGCACGCTGGCCAAGGCCCTGGTTGCATGTCGTGCCACATTGAGGAGTTAGAGCTGGAGGATCGGATTCCAGTACGGGTCCACATTTTTGGCGTGTCACGGAGGCAGTGCTCCGCGATGCACTCCGTGACATGTTGTTATTTCGGGAAAAATTCCCACTAGTATAAATAGCACACTTAGGTTTATTTTTAATTATTCTGACTTAGTTGAGCAAGAACGTGGGTTACGGGCAGTTGAGGGGACGAAAATCTTAGGGTTCTTCTCTATCTCTTTCTCCTTTATTTCAATTGTTTGTATGATTTATACTCATTTGATGATGTTTAATCCACAAATGAGTGGCTAAATTCACTTGTTGCTGAGGTTAAGAACATTTTGTAGTGGAATGTAATTTTTGATCATCTTGGTTTTTCATCTTTCCTTCCATGGTTGTTCTATCAATTCTTGTTCTTACTGCATTAATGTTTGGCCAATGTTAATGTACATCTAAAAAATCCGATTTTCGCTCGAAAGAGAAAGAAGTTGGAAAGTTGTGAATTGGTAGGATGTGATCTCTTCTTGGTTTGGGAAAATTGAGAATCGATTTACCTTTAGAATAGAAATATATCTGAAAGTCGTATTAGTCAATTAAGGAATCGGTTTCGTATGGCTAGAACATGAATTTCTTTTTATCACAGAAATGTAGGTGGAAGGTTCATGATTCTTAAGTTGGGTTAAATACGAGAGTTTTAATCCATAGACAATAATTCTTGACTAGCAACCGAAGGAAGGATTAACCGACTTGTATCAATAAATTGCTTCCCTGCATGTTATTTTAGCCTCAGCATGCTCATTACTATAGTTTAGACTCAATTTGTACATTTGTTTTAGATTAGTATAAATTAGGAAACAAATTCCCAAAATCTTCTTGAAACTGTTGTCTGCATTATTAGAGTTAGAGTTTATTAACGCTTGATTATATTATCACCTTGGTCATGTCCCTGTGGGATCGATACTTGGCTTACTTTAGCCATTTTACAACTTGTTCGACCACGTGCACTTGCGTGTAGTTGTGAAAAACATCGAACATCTCCACCGGAACCTCCTCATAACTAAGGTTGTCCTTCACACCTATGCTTTCCACCGGAACAATTAGAGTTGGGTCATCCAAACACTTTTTTAAGAGTGATAAATGGAAAATTGGATGGAGTGAAGTTAATTCCGAGGACAACTCCAATTCATACGCTACCTTGCCAACCCGATTCACAATCTGATATCCAACATAACGGGAACTGAGTTTCCCTTTCTTTCCAAACCTCGTCAAACCTTTCATAGGAGATACGTTCAAAAACACCCAACCATCGACTTCAAACCAACCAATAGGAGATCTACATCTCTTCCCCATATAGAGCCTCAAACAGAGCCATCTGAATACTGGAATGGTAATTGTTGTTATATGCAAACTCAATGAGAGGCAAATGGTTATCCCAAATACCCTTTAAGTCAATCACACACACTCTAAACATGTCTTTGAGAGTATGAATAGTGGGCTCCGCCTGACCATCTTTTTGCGGGTGAAATGCTATGCTAAGCTTGACTAGAGTACCAAGTCCCTTTTGAAATAATCCCCAAAACTGGGAGGTAAACTGAGTACCTTTATTTGATATGATGGCCAATGGCACTCCATACAACTAAACTAATTCCCAAATGTATAATTTAGCATAATTATCCAATGATTAAGTAGTTTTAACTGGTAAAAACTGAGCTGCTTTGGTCAACCTATCTACAACCACCCAAATGGAGTCATACTGTCGATGAGTGCGAGGAAACCTTGTGATGAAGTCCATATTGATCTCCTCCCACTTCCAAGTAGTAATATTGATGTCTTGAAGCACACCTCTATATGGAAGATCTAGAACAATGAGCCTCGTGCAACATTCGACTTTTCAAAACATCTGAAACACACAAATGACCTTGATATCAAAGCATACAATCTCCCTTTTTGGAGAATACCTCTAACTTCTAATTATGAATGGTAGGATCCTTGTCTTGTTTAGCTTTTACATCAGTCACCAAGGAAGATTCTAATCCATTCTGAACAATGTCACCACCATCGGTCAAGTAAACCAAATGAACTCCCAACCGTGCAAGTTGATGCACATCCTTCACTAGCTCCTTTCTTCCCTCATGCACATGGGACACACTCTCCATAGAAATCCAACTAAGAGCATCTTCTAATACTTTAGCCTTTCCTGGATAGTAAAGGAAACTCATATCATAATCCTCGAGTAGCTCCGGCCACCTTCTTTGACGTAGATTCTGATCTTTTTGTGTAAACACGTATTGTAGTCTTTTGTGGTCTGTAAACACATCTGCATTGACCCCATACAAATTATGCCTCCAAATCATTAAGGAAAATACTACCTCCGCCAATTCGAGATCATGAGTCGAGTAATTCTTTTCATGAACCTTCAGCTTCTTGGAAGAATATGCTATAACCTTATCATGTTGCATCAATACACAACCAAGGCCGATCCTCGAAGCATCACAACATGCTATAAACCCACTGGTACCCTCGGGTAGGGATAACACCCGTGCTGAGGTGAGTCGAGTCTTCAACTCTTAGAAACTCCTACCACAAGCCTCCGACCATTGGAACTTCACTTTTTTTGGGTCAATTTGGTTAATGGTGCTACAATAGAAGAAAACCCCTCGACAAATCTCCGATAATACCGAGCTAAATACAAGAAGCTCCTGATATCTGACAGATTCACTGGTCTAGGCCAATTCTTCACTGCTCCTATCTTTTAAGAGACCACCTGAATACCCTCACTCGACACCACATGACCCAAAAATTCCATTGAATTCAAGTAGAACTCACACTTGCTGAATTTAGCATACAATTGATGATCCTTCAAGGTCTATAGGACTGCTGATGGTGCCCACTAGGTTGCTGCTGGGAGAATATGAAGCTATCGGTCCTATCCCTCTTGGCCTCCCACTCCCGCTCACTCATCTATACCACCTCCATCATCTGGGAATACAAGACTATCTGAGCAAAGTAAATATCCTAAAGAAGCATCATGGTTCGAAAATCCCTGACCAAGTAGTCTGCTATCCCGTGTACAAACCTGCTCACACGGGCTTTCTAATCTGCACCATCTCAGGTGCATACTTGGACAGACGAGTGAACTCCAAGGAATACTCCTAAATTATCATTTTTCCTTGCTTTAGATTCAAAAACTCAGCTTCTTTGATCTCCCTCATATCCCAAGGAAAGAACCGATCTAGAAAAACATCATGAAACTCATCCCAAATGATAGGGCCTGCTTTGACTTCCCTACTATCCTTCCATTATTTGAACCAAATGTACAGGACCCCCATCAACTGGTACGAGGCTAAATTAGTGCACTCCTCCCCATTCAACCCTATAATCTGGGTGATCGTCAAAATATCCTCAATGAACTCATGTGGATCCCCATCCCCCTTCGACGAAGGAACTTAGGAGGGTTCATCCTCAGAAAGTCTCTAACTCTTGCCGCTTCCACATTCCCATTCTAAGGGACATGCTTTACTGCCTGATTATTGAACTAGGTGGTCAAGGCCTCGTCTAACATCTGAATGGCCGCCCTAAAGTCCACGTGGGCAACTGGCTCAGGTCCGTTCTCCACATGGGCTTGTGGGGCCTACTGCTGCCCGTCTCCATTGCCATCCTCGTGGACATTTCTTTTTTCATTTCTCCTTTAATTAACTCTGTGGGGAGACATGATTTTGCAAATGCGTATACCACGACATAGAATGATAGAGAGACATTTTATTGCAACACTTAGATCATGAAAGAAGGAGTCATTTCCTAAATGTCCTGTAGCCTCTTCATCATACGTGTGGCGCGCTTCACACTTATAAAAAAGATTGTACTTAACGCGGCTATCGGACACCCTAGGAAGCTTCAAAACCTAATTCTCTTATATCAAGTTTTTCACGACCCGAACATAGGCCCGGATTGAGACCCGGGACAACAAACTCAAGAGGCTCCAAGTCTACCCATAGCATGAAAATACATATAACTCAATCATACATGATGTAGCGGAAGTCTAGCAAAATATAACATCTAGATACATACATGATTCTAAAGCTAAAAGATGAACTATCTTTGAAAAAGCCTCTAACACTGACGAGTTGATGGGAAAAGACCCCAACTAAATCACTATAATCTAAAAACTGAAAGGATGAAATACAACTTATATGAATGGCCCTTGCAAGATGAGGACTCACCAACTGAGGCTGAGGAAAAATAACACCTGGAATCTGACTAGCGGCGGGACTGAAGCTAAATATCAAATCCTGTATCATGAAATAATACCGCATAGAGTATGCAGTCAATATGTGAAATGTATCGAGTATGCAAGGTAAATAAAACTGTTAGGTAAGTAATATTATCAAATAATGCATATAATAAAACATAATCTAGATAAGATTTTGAGAGTAGGGCTTGCATGTTATTTTTTGAAATCACGATCTAAACATAACTGCACATCATAACTGGATCGAATGACCCAAAGCTAAAAATAGATATTCATATGTAAAACTGAACATTGGGTCAAACTTGGTGAAAACATAATATCATGACTAATGCACATGCAGAACTAAAATCATGAGGAACAATGGTGACTCGTCATATAACCGATATTACTACGATAGAGCTTACATGGTCCTGACTATCACACTTAAGTGGGCAGAGCCGTCCAAAGCTTTGCTAGGGCTAAGGGTTCTACCATGATATCATATCAAGCTAAAGGCCCCTTGGGGGAAGGGGAAACTAACAAGGGAGGTCAAAAATAATCTGAGATACCTACGTTGTTGCGCAGTTCTAGGCGTAGAGTTGACTGACCCTTAGCCTACTCGGTGCTAGACACTACTCCCAAAAACATGCATATGCTCTCCATTATTTTTCAATGAAGCTACCCATCGTCTATTGATGATGCTAAATAATAACATACATGCATAATCTGGAATCAAACATGCGGAGCCTTGGTTCAAACCACACCACAATCTGAAAATAATGGGAGTCTTGACTCCAAAACCATGTGGTAAGCTAATTCATGAAATCATATATCATACTTGTTCATATGGGATTGCCCAATACTTAAACATATTTGAAGTCAAATTGATTCACTTTGAAAACATTAACATAAACATGGGTATTTCTAAATAATACTTTCTTCATAAATATCTCATCATGCTTGAACACATATCTCGTACATCTCAACTTTCATGAACATTCATGCACGGGCATCATAGTTTAGAAAACTTGAAAACATAATTTATAATTTTAAACATTTTAAAATATGCAACTAATCATAATTCATAATTTGAAACATGCTTAGATCATAAAGATGATTAAAACAAACAAATTCATGCATTGGCAGATACCCCATGGAATAATCAATAAGAACATAGCGAATTGAGAGGGAATTAGGCAAGGGTGTCGACAATTGTACCCATTCATAGCCTTACATACATGAACGAATTTGATTTTCACACTTCCTTAATTTCCTAAAGAGAATTGAGGAAGAACATTGTAGAACTAAGCTTACTCACCTCTCAAACATCTAAACCTACATGCATGAATTATGATAAGCTTAGAATGACTTAACCCTTCTTAAAAAACTCTATTCTGAGCCTAAAACAACATAGTTTAGAACTTAGGAACTAAGGAACTATGGAAAAGACCCTAATAAAGTCACAGGGAGAAATAGACTTCCAATCCCATCGAGGGACTGGATGAGTTGTTGCCTTGGACCACGACTCGTGGTCTGCCAGTTGTCATCTTCACTGGACTCCATCTTCACTTGTCACCACGAGGGACATAACGGATTCTTGCTGGTGACCACTACTCATGGTCACCTCCCATTACCTTCACTGCCAAAATTTCTCCTGGGGTCACCACAGGGAACACCACGACTTGTGGTGTACCCAATGAGTCGTGGTGATGACTCGTTAGGTGCACTGTCAATGTTTCCGTCATCCTTCAACAACCCTTATCCATGTTTTACCAGACGAGTCATCATGCTGACCAGGACTTGTGGTCACATTCGTGGCCACCCAAAAACTAAAATTTCCAACAAGTCTCAGCCTCTCCCCATGGGTCACTTAATGACTCGTGAAGTTCCTGACTGGCCACTAGACGAGTCGTCCTGTGACCTGGTGTGGAGTCAAAGAAATGTTTTAATACATTTTTCATCACATGAAATTCTCCTTATATCTACTCTAAAATATCTTCTGACTAACATTAGTAATGACATCTCATTGACAACTAACCTTTCACTAACAAGTTCAGCTAGTTACTAATTGATCTAGTAACGAAAATCTTCAATTATAACATCAAGTAATACCAATCTCAACAAATATCCCTCAACTTAGATAGAGATTTGGAGATGTAGATATTATTTTCGGTAACTTTAAAGAATAAGAGGCACACTAGGGGGAACTTGATTTGTTTAATTAGATTACAAGTTACAGATATAAGACAGCAGTGGGATGGACGGTGGGGTGCTAAAAAAAACAAATAGGGGATGGGATATTTTAAGTTTGGACATGTGTGATAATTTTCTATGATAATAAAGCTAATAAAAATCAGATTAATTTTTGAGTGGGTTTCATTAGAGAATAAGGGGATTTATGAAGCACGATATTGTATGTATTTGTATGCCCACTTTTCATATTTTACCCCTATTTTGCTTTATTTTGAGGTGTATATTCACCTAATGTAGCATGTTTTGATTGGAAACACTTAATAGTGAGCTAACAAATGCGATTAGATATTTTACAGGAAAATATTGTCAAAATTAACTGAAAAAGAGCTAACAAGGACGGCTTAGAGGGTTGGAGTTCTATTGGAAATGTTTTCGGGCAAAACCAAGATAGTGTTATAGCAGGTACCTAGCACCAGAGCCCAAACTTGAAAAAAATTCAAGTGGAGTAGGTTAGGGCTATGATTGGCACCCTACACTAGGAGAAAAAATCCAGAAGACTGAAAAATGCAGAAAATCAAGCTGGCGCCTTGGTTGGAGCAGTGCACCAGCAGCTATCCTGGATGAAGTTCTTGTAATTTTTGCATTCTAAACACACGTATGATATGAGGGTATTCCTCACTACTACATATACTCTGTTATGAAATTTTTGAATGGGTTGGACACTAATTAGCATGCTTCAAGAGGAAAGAGAGATTTTATCATTAGGTTTCTTTCTTCTTATTTTCTCAAGTCATTACATTGAATGAACGCATCAAATTCATGTGTTTTGCTTAAGCATGTGTGGCTAAAAACTCTTGTTCTGGGGTTATGTCTAGAAGTATGAATGTTTAGTGTATGATTGACTTGAATAATTAGTTTAACAAATTAGTTGTTCTTATATTCTTGATTTTACTATTTTGATGATTAGATGCCATTGAAATATATCTATATTTTTTTTGTAAACTCGAAAGATGGATCAATTAGAGATAACAAAGAACATATCGAGAAAGATATTTTCTTGAAGTAAAACATAAAATTGATTTTTGGCTAGGAAAGAAGTATACCTAGAACGCCTTTCTTAGTTTCTACATGGGAAGAGTCAAAATTGTTCGCATGTTTTATTCTTGATCATAGGAATATAGACAAAGAATTGCATTTGAATAGACGACTAGAGGTATGGAAGACCATAATCATACAATTAAATCTGTAAAATAACAACCAGATAAGCTAGTCAGTCAAGAAAAAATAATATTAGACATGATTGTGAAACAAAGTCGTAACCCCTGAATATATTGCTCTTACTGATCAGAAATTTTTAATACTTTCCAATCTTTAATTTTATTAGTAGCACAAATCAAACTTAAAAACACTCTTTCGTTACTTTATTCACTTAAATTAATTTGTGGTAATTGAATTAACTAGAATTTTTAAAATCACAAGTATCTTAGGTTCGACATCCGAACTTAAAAATCCTATATTACATGGACAACCATAGTCACTTGTGTGTAGTTGGGAGTCGCCATCAAGTTTTTGGTGTCATTGTTGGGGACTTAGAGATTAGCAAATTTTAGTTTTTCTTTTATCATTTCATTGTTCGAGTGTTCACAACTTGATCTTAGTCGCTTTTTCTACATGTACAAGCTTGCTGCAGCAATAAGTTGAAATGTGATAAGGAAATCATTGAACCACATCCTGAACCTGAACGATTACTTCATCGGAAAAGGAAGAAAACTACTCTATATCCTATCTAGCAGGTTCAGAATCGTGAAGTTATTTAAGGTCGTGAAGCTATTCTGGATGGTGAGATAGTTCAAATAGAGATGATTTCCCTAGGACCAGCTCCTGAAGTGGAGATTTGACGCAAATGTAATGTTACCTCCATCATTCATATATGTAAAGTGGGAATTATATTCAAGCTTAAACAGAAATGGTGAACCTTTTGCACAGCAATAGGCAGTTCATAGGTTTTCCACATAGGATCCATAACATCTTTAGAACTTCTTGGAGATCACTGATACCTACATTCTGATTGGTATATCAGCTCATTATTTAAGGCTCACTCTTCTTCACTATCCCTCTTAGGAAAAGCAAACATATGGTTATAATTAGATCCGCCGACCTCAATCACCATAAGGAATGATCTAGCATTGATGTTTCTGATTCATTAATATCCATCGAGGAAATTTTCAAGTTTGAGGAGTGAGACATAGAGCTTATTGTTGAAACAAGGTGAAAAGTTGTACTAGGCATGGGAAGGATTCAAATTCCTTCTTAGAAATTGTACTCATCATCATCAGATGAATGAGGTTTTGGCGTATACATTTATATAGAGTCTTAATCCACACATGAAGATTCTATTGCACTTAGTAGCAGGTGGTCAAGCTCTAGAGAGGACAAATGATGAGCTATACAATCTTCTAAATATTAATTCATAAAGTAATTCAGAGTGGAAAGGAATTGGTTAAAGGGATATGGTGAAAAAGTGATGAGTTGGTAATTTACAAACTCATTAGGCTCTTAAGCATGAGCTTTAGCTTAGTTTTCAAGTCATTTAGATGAACTTTATGCCCTTTTATCCTTTTTATATGTAGACATCTGAACTGAAGAAAAAGAGTAAGAAGTGGAGAGAAATGAAGGAAATCAGGTGAAAACCAGTGCTCCATCAGAGGATATCGGCGAAACGTCAGTCAAATACAGAGGACCAATGATGTGAAGAAAAAATGCAACCGGTGGCCGTGGTGATCAACCAGCAACTCGTCAGTCAAATCACCAACAGGCGCCTGAACTTGCTAGAGCAAGGAGCAAAGTAATCGACGGAGCACGGTTAGAGGCTGGTAAATCACTGAAGGTACCGCCAAATGGTACTGGAAATCACTGTAGGAGTAGAAGATGATGGATGGTGATTCGCACATAGTGTAACCGTCGAACCTCCGATGCCTTCACAAGTGACAAAACACCTGAACAGGGGCAATTGCATCTAACACCTAAAAAGAGGAGATTGATTGCCCTATTTTGGTATATATTCTAGAAGAAAGTACTTTGTACATATCAAATCTTCACTTTAGCTTTTTGAACATTCCTTTTGCTATGGAAGAAAGTAGAATTCTATTGGAGGAAATTGTTGAGTATTGCTTTTATTTTCTTCATCTTCTTCCTAAGTAAGGTAACACCATTGTCGTAAACATATTTTGAATTTTATTTTCTTTCTCTTTCGATGAAATCATTGAGTTTGTTATTGAATATACTATTTAGTTTCTTAACCATGAGTAGCTAAATCATTAACTAGAGGTGTGTGGTGATGAATGCTTAATTAGATTGGATATTGCTAGATTCATCTCAACACTGCTTAATTAGTGTAAATCTGTTATGTTCTCTCCAATTTATAATTGATGATCTGTAGTTCCAAATATGGGTCTACTTGTCTTACTTGATTTCTTCTCAAAAGAGAAGAATTGAGTATCGGGAGAGAATTTAATGGTGGAAATAGATTTGATGTTGTGGAGTTGGGTAAAGAAATAGCCAAAACCCATATTTACACTCCTAATTAATAGCTAATAGCTAGAGATAGTGAAGCTATAATCCAAGCTCCCTTGGGCTGATTTGGTTTCATCTAGAGGTTCGAAAGAACTCTAGAAAGAGGCATTCATTGGGTTAAAAAACATAGAATGTGAACCTTCCCAAAGCTATTTTCACAATTTGCAATGATATGATGATCTAGCATGTCCTTATTTAATTAGTACATCATCTACACCACACCTCTAGTCTGTGTCTATATTTTCTACTAATTTTGTTATTTTGCTATTCTAATTAGCTGAGTTAGAATCCACCATATTGTTCACATCAACATTCCCCCAAAATATTTACTGCTTTGTTTCTTTGTAGTGGTGCGAACTAATTTAAATTTTCCAAACAACATTTGCGTATATCACTTGTTACTCTCTTTTGAATTTGACCACGAAATCCATTGGGATATTTATTTTGATACAACGACCGTTTATGCTCCTTCGTAGAAGAAGAGTGTATTTTGGACATTATTAAAAAAATGGTGTCATTGTCGGGGGCTAATGCTTGATATTCTTATGATGATTGTTTATTTGAATAAGTATTGCATCTTAGTTGTTGATGTTGATCTTGTTGTGGTTATTAGGGTAAAGTCATATGATTCATTACTGACAAGAAGGGGATAACTCAGTTGAGGGTAACATGGAGCACGAGGAGGATAACCCGATGATGCCTGAAATTGCAGGAGTCATTGGGATACCGATCGCGGTAGGGAATGCAGTGTTCCATGTCACGAGTACAATGCTACATTTTCTACAGATGAAAGAAATCTTTGGGAGCAGACCAAGTGAGGATGCAAATTGCCACTTGAGGAAATTTCTTATAGATTTTCTAGCCCTTCAACATAACAAATATAAGTTAAGAGTCTATCAGGTTAAGGATCGTTCCATTCTACCTAATGGGAGAGGCGACTATGTGGTTGGAGGAACTCCCTCCTGGTTGTATTACCTTATGACAAGAATTAACTGAAGCCTTTTTGGGTGATTTCTTCCTTTCCTTGAAAATGTTGCAGCTGAGGGATGATATCACGAACTTTAGGCAAGAGCCAGGGGAACCATTGCATGAAGCATGGATAAGGTTCAAGAAGAAGGTTTCCCTTTGCCCCAACCATGGTCTCCTTGATGGGATGCTCCTTCAAAGCTTTTACCTTGCTCTAGACTCTATTAACAAATCTGTTGCCAATAATTTAGCTTGAGGATCACTTGTAGGTCAGATATATGGGTCATCTAAGGCCCTCTTGGATATAATGACAAAGACAAATCAGGCATGACATACAAGAGATACTAGTGAATTGACACATGTTGTTAGTTCTAGTGTGTTGGTAATCGAGTTGAAAAAAAGAGATGAAGCGCGAGATGTAAATCTTTCTAAAATGATGACATAACTAGAGCTAATGAAAAACATGTGAGGGAGGTAGGGTCCAAAGTTGTGAATTTTGTAGGTATGCAAGCTCCATTGAACTTTGAAAGAGAATCGTCACCACCGAGACACGATGATGAGCGCCACTACATGGCGAATCAGACAGGGGGTTCTCAATCAAGGTATCAAGGGACTAATAAAGGCCCTTGGCACCCATGGAAGAGAACCAAGGTTGGAGAAACCGCGATGCACAAGGATGGCCCAGTAGAAATGAAAGATGTGGCACTAGAGAGAAAAATTGAGAGGGAGAACGCTATCATCAATGTTAAAACCCATATTTTCCCCCTCCTAAAGCTGAGAACGCCCAAAATAAACTAGGTGTGAGCGATGCAGGTAGCTCAAAAATTGAAGTGATGTTAGCTAGAGTCCTCAAGAAAGTGGTGTCAACCCACAACGAGGTAAAAGAATTGAAAGGGGAGGTGTCTAATCTCGACCAAACTGTGAGTTCACATTTAGCTTCTATCAAGCATTTGGAAGCTCAAATGAACCACTTGTCCTCTCAAATAAACCCCCAAATGAAGGGAACACTTCCGAGTGATACAATACCAAACCCAAAGAAAGATAATCAATGCATTGCCATTGTCACGAGGAATAGTAATATGGTTGGAGATGCAGGTGTGAAGCTTAAGGAGGTTGTTACTCTTAAAATAAATGATGAAAATGAATCTGATGTGGTTCCAAAAGAACCCAGTGGTTGTGAAAATGTTTAAGATGAAGGTGAGGAGAGGCTAGTGAAGTTCCCTCAAATGTTGATGAAGAAGAGGCAGGCATGAAGGCCTCAAATGATAAAGAACAAAAGCCAAGAATTCCACCCCCTTATACACAAAGATTAGCTAAGAAAAAGAAGGATGATCAGTTCAGTAAATTTATCGAAATGTTTAGTAAATCGTCCATTAATATACAGTTGGTGGATGCCTTACTTCAAATGACCAGATATGACAAGTTCATGACGGAGCTGCATAAAAAGAAGAAGGTTGTAGATATAGGCACTGGGAAGAAAACGCATCATTGTAGATATGGGCACTGGGAAGAAAACGAGCAATCTGGCCCAAAGCCGGAGGATCCGGGAGCCTTCACAATCTCGTGTACTATTGATATGTGTGCGCTTAAGAAAGACCTCTGTGATCTTGGTGCAAGTACAAATCTGATGCCACCAATCATCTTCAAGAAATTGGAGCTTGGGAACACCAAACCCACATCGATGAGGTAGTTAATGGTTGGTCGCTCTATAAAGAAACACGTGGGTGTGTTAGACTATGTATTCCTGAGGGTGGATAAATTTATTCTACCAGCTAATTTTGTGGTTCTTGATTGTGAAATGGATATAGAAGTTCCAATCATTCTAGGAAGAACATTTCTCACCACGAGTAGTGCTTTGGTAGATGTGGAACTTGGAAAGCTTAAGTTTCGAGTTAGAGGTATAGAGGTTACGTTCAAGGAGTGCCAATCCGCAGAACCTCCTAATGAATGCAAAGTGATTGGAGTGCTGCATGAGGATAATTACTATAGCGGAGTTGATATGGAGTAGGCTGAGTCGGAGGATAATCCTTCAAAGAATTAATGCTGAATGAGAAATACATCTTGCCACGACGTTAACCAAGGTGCTTCCCGGGAGGCAACCCAAGTGTCTTACTTTAAATGTTTTTAATTTCACTATTTTTTTGGTTTTTAGGACTAATTAGGTGAGAACCAAGGACAGGAAGCACAAAGAAAGCCAGGTAATGCACTGGACAAGTGAACCACCAAGCCAAATGTGCGAACTGACGCGCCCTTAAGAGGGCAAGTAGAAACATGGGAACAAAACGGTCAAACCAGCGACTGCGCTGGCGTAACGCCTATGCAAAAGTCATGTACTACCGCTTCAACACTCGTGCAAGCCAGAATACCAGAGTAGTGGGTGCAAAAACAGCGATCTACCGATGGAACGCAGAACCTAGTTTGCGAATTGTCAGTCAATCACCATTTGCAAGACAGTACACTGGGGAAAAAATCAACCATGTCATGGTAAGGCGACGAACCACTAAATCCAATCGGTGATCACCGATGTAACGCAGGTGACGATACAGGTTTTATTTTAAAATATTAACCAAATTATGGACCTACCTAACCTAAAGTTGTGGGTAGCGGCCCTAATCGGCTAAAATTCCCTTTTTCACTCCCTTAGACTTCCCTTTTTCCTCTCAAAACACTTTCCCATACTCCTTTTTATTTTCCCAACGTCCCACCTTTCCATATTCCTACAACTCCCTCTTTTCCACTTCCCATAATATTAAACCACCACTAACCATCCACCTCCTCCTCAACCAAATACATTCTCACCCTCTCACCTATAAAATCCCTCCAACCCTTCTACCTAATTTTCACTACACTCATACTCATCCTTTCTATTAGACTAGTCTTGAAAGGTTGCCATTGTTGAGCATTATCCAAGCTTCCACAGAAGTCTCTGCAAAGAATTCTCTTACGAGTTGTAATGTACCCATAACTTTCTTATTTTCTCATCAATGGTGCTCTTGTTGCATATAGATGTTGCTATGACATACATTCCCCTCCTATTTACTGCCATTCTCCCCAATATTTTCATCATTGATACAATCCTTGTTGTTTTGATGTTGCAATAGGTGGGGGGGAATTTGTAATTCTTGTGTAGAGTTAAATGGGTAGAGTCTGAGTAACCCAAAAGGGATTAAAAAGACATACTTTCCTTATGATAGGTTGGATGACGCCATTCTTAAGGGTAAATCATCGTTTTAGCCCTTCTAATGTGTAGAGGTACTGCTTTGATCTGTTGTGTGTGAGTGATTGAGATATTATTATGTTGGAGTTCAGCATGATGAATTGGGGATGACGACTATCGGCTATTCGCCAGTCTTATACGAAAAAATATCGATGGAACAACGATGCGGGCTAATATTAGCTTCAGGCCACTACCTTGATCCTGTGTTACATCGATGATTCACATATCGGGATCAGCGATTTTTTCCATTCTATCATTGATCGAATATCTGCGAATCCAGTTTTCTATTTCTCACCAACGGTCCCCGGATACCCTCCGGCGGTTCGCCGATGTTTCACCGGTGTAGCCAGTCCTTTGAATGTTAATTCATCATCTGTTTTGCTACTTTAAAATTTTAGCGTACTATTTTTTTCTTTCCTGTCATTATAAAAAAATAATAAAATACAAAAAAAAATACATTTTGGTTTCCATTAACATTGTGTTTGCAGAAATTGACTTCATCCAGAAACACCAATAAGAGCAAAGCTCTAGCTTCTTTGTCTATAAAGGGTAGGGAAAAGGTAAAGGCTTCTGCAGTGCCCTCCAACTCTAGGGAGGCTATCATGTTCTATGTGCCCAACATGAAGGGGCACTATGCCATCTGCAAGAACTGATCAATCACCATAGAAAAGAGGTTTGACTTGTTGGGGCTGCGTGGTGACCTCCCCAACATCACTGCTAAGTTCATGGACAGATAATGCCACACTTTCACCAATCCTCTCCCAAACTATTATGCAAGCTTCGTGCCGGTGTTCTACGCTTCCTACAAGGCTATGCAAGAAAGCATGAACCATAGAAGCAAAGTTGATGAATTTTTCTGCCTACCTTTAGCCATGGTCTAAGGGGTGGTGGTGGACGTCACTCCAGCAACCATCAACTATCTGTTCAGGGAGGACGAGATTGACACTGGATCAGAGTACATGACCAGGATTGCTGATATAAAAAACCAATTCACTTGGATAGCTCTTAACATTGCGGCTGACACACCTTTCTGGCTACTATGGGCGGTAAAATTTCACCCCGTGACCTGAAATTTGAGGCCAAGTTATGGAAAATTTTCATTTGTGACCTCATCATGCCTTCCAAAAATGAGCTGTGAGTCATCTTGGAAATGGATATTCTTATATCTTGCATGATGACAGGAGTTCCATAAACTTTGGGGAGATTGTGGCTCGGCAAATAAAGAGTAAAGAAAGACAGGCCAGTACGTCTATGCCATATGCCATGTTGATTTCTCAATTGTTTTTGCAAGCTGGAGTGCCACTGTTCCCAGATGAGACCCCTGTCCAAACTTCAGGCATAATCACATTGGACCGGAAGAAAGATGCTGAGGCACCCACCGCCAAGTAGAAGAGGATGCATGCTTTTGATTTACTACAGGGTTCTCATGTTTTTGAGCAATCTCCCCAATCATCAAATTTGAATATGCCTTAATAAGAAGCTTCATGTCATACCTCTATATACATACATATGTCGGGAGCAACACCCCCTCCAACATCTTCCCAATCAAGCGGTCACCACAAGCTTTTGGAAATTACCAACTCTCATGAGAGTCAGCTTCAAAAGTTGACTAGGAGCCTCCCTGCTCTCATCGCTGAAACGGTTAAAGGGAGATGAAATCTATGTATGAGAGTTTGATCACACTATGCAAGAGGGCAGATGCTCTGGGGGGGGGGGGGGCTTTCACCTTTCTCCATACTAAAGTAAAGGAGTGGATGAGTCGTACATCTGTGGAAGTGCTTGATTTGTGTGCTCTTGATGTTGTAATGGCTTTCCCTTCGATAGTTTGAGGTCCTATATATGATTTGTTAGAGGGCTTGGGAGATGAAACTAAGGATCCAAGTGATGCAGGCTTTGAGGGTGAGGCAGAAGTAGGTACAGATTATGACGTGGATGATGAGGAGTGACCCACTCAAGGAGTCTCTCGCCCCTTTTATTTTGAATGCCTACATTAGGGACAATTTGACCTTTCAGTTCGGGTGGTGGATGAGTGTTTCATCTGGGGGGTCATTTATGTCTTATTTAATTGATGTTTGGATGTATCCCTTGTTGGGCTTTTGTTCTTGATTGTTTGATGAAAAGTGGTGAGTCTTTGTCGGGCTCACAATTTTTTTTAGTATTGTTGATAATTTCCCTTGCTGGGCTGGTTCCGTTGGTTAAATTTTGAATGGATTAAATGAATGATGTTAGTGTGTTAGTGTTGGAAAATGGGTCCTTGCTTTGAATCATCAATTGTTTTTTTGTGTCCCGAACTATTTTATTCTACTATTTAAATAGTAAAATAGTAATCAAACTCCAAGAGTTTTCTTCATAGCATGGTTCTTTCCCGAGGAGCATTTTTTGATTTTTCTTTTTTTTTTCTTTCATTGTCGAACCAAGTTAGCCCTTCCCGATGGTAGATTGTGAAGCGACTCTCTTAAGGGAAAATTTCATATCTTTCTTGAGTTTTCTCTAGAGTTATTTTGAGAGGTACCGCCAAAAATTTTGAAATGTGGCATGAAAATAAGAAAAGAAAAATGGGCATTTGAAATGAGAATGTAACACTCTTTTCAATATATTGTGGATTCCTTGTTTGGTTAATGAATTTGCATGCTCTAATGTCTTGAATCAAGATCTTGTGATGATAATGACTTTTGTGAACTCTTTGGGTGTGATACCTTGTGTGGTAAGTATCTTTGTGAATCGCATGCATAGCTTCTTATATAGAACATGCCCTAAGTGTTACTCAAGGCAAAATCCTAGATGTAGCTGCATTTAGAACATGATCTTAGGCCCGGTTTTTTTAAGTCACTTTACCCAAAATGACTTCCATGAATATTAATCTTGAAGGAAACGTTTGAGCCTTGGACCATTTCTTTGAAAACACCTTACAAGCCTATTGACCATTTTTAATCCTTCTCTTGGACACTCATTCTCCCTAATTGCTAGTGATGAAACAATGAAAAATAAGGCTTGAATCCCAAGAAATGGGGAGAAATAAGGGAGTGAATTTGAAATGACACAAAGGCCTAAGTTTGGGGGTTAGCAAGAGTAGGGAGAAAAATTAGAAGCATAAAATTGAGGTAGCACCAAAATTGTTATTAGATGAGTGAATCCATGGATTAAAAAACCTCGAATCATCAAAAGAGGAAGAATTGTTAATAGGTGCTATATCTTGTATAGATAAGGGTAAATATGAAATTCATAGATGTTATAAGTGTCACGACCCGAGAGTACATGCGGATCATAGACACGGGACAAGGGACCCCGAGAGGAACCCAAACCAACCTTTGGCATAAGCATACAACTAATTCATTCAATAAACATAAAGGAAACATAAATATAACTTAGCGGAAGTCTAACTTAGCATAACAATAAAATAAACATCTGAGTCGAATACATGTCTAAGTCTTAATAGCCTCTAATCTAGACGAGCTGATGGGATAACTAGCTCAGAAATACTGAAGCTGAAAGTATGCTCAAAATAACTGAAAGTCTAGTCCTCGGAGGATGAGGAATCACCAAGCAGGAGAATGCTAACTCTGATAGGCAGCTACAAACGGGGATGAACCTGAGAACTCAATCCTTCATCATGAAATGATGCATCGTAGAAGGTATGCGGTCAATACGTGGAATGTACCAAGTATGCAAGGTATGTAAAACCGCTTTAATAGTAAATCAGCTAAGCCCAGTCGTATGTAAATATAATGAACTTTAAGAGTAAGTGAAAGAACATGTGCATAAATTCTGAAATCAAACTTTATCATAACATGCTCATGGATGGATTTAGTACATAACGACTGACTCGAATGACTCAAGCTAAATCATAACACTTATATCAAAAGATGAATAATAAGTCAAAACTTTCTTTCCCAACATGCATGCATAAGATAATCAACGTGAGTAAAGGACATGCAAATTCAAATGATATAGACTATGGGAGACTCGTCACTTAACCAACATACCACGATAGAGCTTACGTGGTTCCAACTATCACACTCAAGTGGGTAGAGTCATCCATAACCTTGTCAGGGCGATGGAAGTTCGGCTGTTTGGAATAACTACACGCAAGTGCACGTGGTCGAACGAGTAGTAAAGTGGCTCAAGTAAGCCAAGTATCGATCCCACAGGGACTGGACTAAGGTATCAATCTAATCAAGTGTCAATAAACTTTAACTCTAAACTGCAGACAACGGTGTGAAGAAGATTTGGATATTTTGTTTCCTAATTTTATACTAAGTCTAAAATGAATATACAATTTGAGTTTGAACTATAAGTATGAGCATGCTGAGGCTAAAATGAACATGTAGAGAAATAAATTATCGACACAATTTGATTAATCTTTCCTACGGTTGCTAGTCAAGAATTATTGCCTATGGATTAAAACTCTCATATTTAACCCAACTTAAGAATCATGAACCTTCCACCTACATCTCTGTGATAAAAAGAAATTCATGTTCTAGCCATACAAAACCGATTCCTTAATTGACTAATACAACTTTCAGATATATCTCTATCCTGAAGGTAAATCAATTCTAAATTTTCCCAAACTAAGAAAAGATAATATCCTATCAATTCACAACTTTCCAATTTCTTGCTCTCTCGAGTGAAACCGAACTTTTTAGATATACATTAACGTTGGCCACACATTATTGCAGTAAGAACAAGAATCAATAGAACAACCATGGAAGAAAAGGTGAAAACCCAATTTATCAATAATTACATTTTAATACAAATATTCTTAACCTCAGCAAGAAGGGGATTTAGCCACTCATTTGTGGATTAAACATCGTAAAATGAGTGTTAATCATACAAGCAATTGAAATAAAGAAAAAGGAGATAGAGAAAAACCATGAGATTTTCGTCCCCTCAATTGCCTGTAACCCACGTTCTTGCTCCACCCAGTCAGCCTATTTAAAAATGAACCTAAGTGTTCTATTTATACTAGTGGGAATTTTTCCGAGAATAACAAGCAACGTGTCACGGAGCGCATCGCGGAGCGCTGCCTCCGTGACACGCCACCAACGCGGACCCTCACTGGAATCCTGTCGTCCAGGTATTAAGGCCCAACGTGGCACGACATGCAATGCGGGGCTAGGCCAACGTGCCACGGCCCCAACGCGCACCTTCATTGGAATTGGGCATAACTTCAGCATCCAGACAGAATAAATCCGCGATGGTAGCGTGACACGGCTCCATCGCGGAGCCCCTTTAATTCGTGCCTTCCTTGTGCTTTTTCCCTTGCTAGCTTCCGAGTCCAATCCCGATCTCTCCCAACATGCATCTTAGCTCCATAACTTTATATTTTTTCTGCAAAACAACGCTAATCATGTTGGTTAGTATAAATTCACATTTTATTACAATTCACATGAAAATGTACAAGCATCGATAGATAAACAAGGCAAAATGACACATTTGAGTATCACTTGGGCATATAAATTTGCCCATGATCACTTACCCCATGCTTAAATCCTTGTTCGTCCCCGAACAATAATCTTACACCTCATGCAATTGACACCCCATCCTGGCTACTTTGGATCGACAATTCAAGCTACGGTCATATCGATTATTTAATATAGCAAATCATCAAGAAAACATGAATAGTCTTATCAATACAATGACCTCCAACACATTAAGACCTGCTAGACTCAAGAATCGACTCTCAATATCGGCAAACTCATGCAAATCAGCTGATAAAGATATCCGATACGAAATTCAATCTCTCTCGAGAATGTGTCCTCACAATGCCAGAGAATGTTCCCCTTTTTAATCACATGAACTCAAAGACACTACATGCAGGGGCAAATAAACAAGATTTCTCTCTCTCTCCCAAAAGAATTCACATGCATCATGTCATGAACCATAAGCTTGCCTTTAGTGTATTACTCCACTAATATAAGGACGCGTGATGTAAGATCACGTAGGACATAACGGGTTGTAGTGTAAGCTACGGAACTAGCAAATACTGGGCTAACCAATAATACAAACTAGCCTCCTTAAGCGCTTTTTCAATACATCCCATCAACCTTATGAGCATTTTTTTTCTTCCTTCATCCTCCCATTCTTGAAGTCTGTCTTTATTTTTGACCCTATCTCTTTAAGCACACTTGACTTAATAACAAAGATTATTTATACATATCCATTATATTTAATTTATAACAAGTGCACCTTTGACCTTTTCTTTCCTCTCATCACTCTGATTTTTCTTTTCTTTTCACCATTCTCACTCCTTGACACTGTGGGAAAAGTATTTTTTTTTCCTTGAGCGCTTAAGAGGTTTGGATCAAATTCACGTAAAATGAAAAGAAGGGGTTAAGCTCGGTTTACACCTTTTTGACAAAAGAAAGAAATAGGCTAAAGGCTCAATGGGCTAACTGGGATGTACATTCAAGGTGGGTATGAAAAAAAAACTTTTGGTTAAATCAAAGGAATGCCTACATCCTTTCCTACAATACACATCCTTCATTTCGTTTTGTAAACACACCAGGCAAGTTCTAGACACTTCACAACAGCATCGAAGAAACGAAACCTCACCATACACTCATTGTACATGCTCAACTCAAGACATATTCACGGACTCTTCAATCAGCTAATTACAAGAATTCAAATATTAAGCCTCAATCACACTGAGTTGAACTCTATGGCCTAGGTATCTCAAAATATTTACAAAGTTGCATGCTTTCATACGAATCACCTTTGCATTTTAAATATCATGTACAACACACAACAAGAATGTTGCAACCATAAAGTAACAACACGTTTGGGATACAAACAAATAAAAGAACAAAATTAAAAAGAACTACTCCTATCGACTACATTTCCCTTAAGACGGTCGTCATCCATCCATCATAGGGAGCAGTCACTAACTACGACTTTGGTTCAATGGGACTATCCTCGGTAAAATAACTGAAAACAAACGCCGAGAAACCCAAAAATAAAAATTTCACAAAAATTTTAAAAATATCGATAATTTCAATAAAAACATATTTACACAACCAGCTAACAACATTCAACAGCACACAACAACTTCACATTAATTACAATACATACATAGGCACAAAAAAATCACAGGGTCACAAGTTTTTCCAAGCACTACAACAGAACAGAGACATACATTAATAACAACAACAACCAACACCTAACTACTCCCACCCCACACTTAAATCGAACACTGTCCCCAGTGTTCACAAAATTCAGCATAGTACGAAAGTAGGTGGTGAAACTCCCTGATCAATGAAAGTATTCCACTTCTTCGTCAGGTGTCGCTGCCTCGTCTCCCATGTCTGAATCGCCCCCGTCATCTTCATCTGACTCCACAACAGAGTCATCACGATGTGTCTCCTCATATGTAGGGACATCATCATCAGTGGGCTCAACAAAAGCTGGCCGCACTCGGCATAGAGCCTTGGCATTTTCACCAAAAGGGTAGTCTAGCTCGAGCTGCCACAGCTCATCTTCTGTTGCCAGCCTCCCGCCTATGCGCAACTGGAGCATCTGCATCTCGAACATGCGAGCCATGTACTGATCATCCCGAGCATGTCGCTTTGCTAGTGTATGCACTGGCCTGTGAGTGGTGTCGGGTGCCTTAGTTTTGGTGACGTCTAAGGCCCGCCTCTCCATCTGCGGGATGTAGTCAAGGGCCTCCTCCTCAACATCTAGGCCTCTCAGGAACGTGGTCAGTAAGCCACCAAACCCATAACTATGCCCTTGATGCAAATGGGCTCTCTTCATGGCGGAAATAATCACCGCCCCAACGTTGATCTCCAACCCTTTCATCAGGGCGTATACCAAGCACACACGATCCTGGGTGACATCTGTCATATGCACCCCCGGGATCAGGCAGGAACAAACAATCTTAAGCCATATCCTGGCTTTCCTGTCCATCTGTGAGTAGGGCAATGTATGATGGTAGCCCCTCTCCTTATGCCTGCTCCACCGTGCTTTAGACCGAGCTCCACACAAAGTGCGTCTGATGTCCGCGTATGGTGGAGTGATATTCAGCTGCCGAAGCACATGGGCGTCTGTGTTCCGCGCCCCCAAGATGTCATTAAGGTGATGGGGCTCAAAAGTGACTATCTACCACCTTATCTTTATGGTGTGAATTCTGAGTGTCGGGTTCCAGTTTGCATAGAATTCCCGAATCAGGTGCAGGTTGCACTCCTTGGGCTCGTCAAAGATGAAGTTCAGCCCGACTGCCTCAATCCTGTGGACAATCCTGGGAAACTTCTGTGCCAACGGTTCCTAGCAATGTGTTCATCGAGGAAGTATTTACTTTCCTTATGCTTTGCGTACCATTTCTTCCCCTCCTCTGTCACCCATCGAGTTCCATATTGACGGCATTGGCCACGTGGAACCGCTGGTGCTGCTGGGACTGCTATTCCCAGTCTAATTCTTTTTCTTCCGGCGCCTGATGTTGATGCGCCATTCCCTTTTTCTTACCTGCTTGTCATAGTTCCTGTCAAACCAAACAGACAGTCCCAATGTTATTCAAATTAAAATGTGCTTTGACTAAGGTTGGGTTAAGCTAGGCCACCCCACACTTAGTCTTTAGCCACAATCACAACATTACGGCAAGATCATACTTATTTCCAATTTACAAAAAAAAAACACAACAAATATGCCTCGTGCATTCAGAGAATTCGACGGTATAAATTCTGTTGTACTACATAGACTTCATACTGCTAACCACAACATTACCATCGTTCACATTTCATCACATAGCACTTAGCAAACATTTCTATCCACAAAACCGATACAATTTTCTCCCAATTTCTATGCAATTTCAACAACTTCAGTAACCCGACAATCCGTCGCGCCTTAATCTTCTTAACGTTCAGCACAACGTAATGTTCCTCACTCAACATGCACAAACCAATAAGAATTTCACATTTCAACTTAATTTTAACTTCTTCATATTTGAATTCTAACCCTAGCTACAATTTCGCAAGAATTTCAATCAAACATGTATTTATCGAGTTCATACCATCACAGCAATACTATGAACATCAATCAACAATAATTTACATGAATTCATGCTCAATTTACACTTAGGGCAAGTTTTCCTCACTTCCTATTCTCAAAATCGAAAAAATAAGTCAAGAAATGAGATGAAGTTAACAAACATACCTTCAATTCGATGATATCGAAGAAAAGTTGACAAATTTTAGCTCCTAGTCCCTGTCGAGTTGGGGAAGAGGGGTTTTGGGTTGTTTGTCGCGGAGGGGAGTGTTATACCCCGTAGGATTCCCGGCACCTAGATGGCCTATTCGTGCGTTGGTCGAGCATATTTGGAAGTCATACATGCTAGAAAAAGGCCCAGGGAAAGATCGGACAAGAGCCAAGTCGGCGCGTCGTAAGGAAAAATGCGACTTATAAATCGCATTCCAGGAATGCGATTTATGGTGTCTATTATATATAAGCCACATTTCGGTTTTTTATTTAAATTCCTTATAATTTCCAGTAGAAAACAGAGAGTAATCAGAGAGAAGGGGAAAATGAAGATCTCCTACTAAAATTCATCCAATTACGCCGCCAAATGCGGTCCAAACTCGAATTAACCTCAGGTACCGAGGTATTTAGCAGCAGGGAGCATTCCTACGGTTTTTGTTTCGCAAAATACGGCCGGCAAATCATCGTGCTACCGGGCTAAGGTAAGTGGAATTGCTCCAAACTAGTGTCTATGTGCTCCTAGCTGTGAAGTGAATACTTCTCCCTTCTGGACTTCTGAAAAATAGCAAGTTTTCGACCATCTTTCGATAAGCCTAAGTTTAGGCTATACTTTTATTGAAAGTGACGTTGTTCTTCAGAATGAAGTTTTATTTAGTATTAATTGACGTATATATGAATGCAGTTAGGAGAAATAGCTGGAGTATTGACTGAGCCTCGTCCGACAGACGGATAACCCGAGGTTAAGGTATGTAAAGCTAGTTCCTTTGGCAAGTTAGTAGCTTTAGCCTTGTATAGTACAATAAACTCCGTAGTAGAATACCCGGAGTTGAATGTTAAGTATTGTGCAAAGTTCAGTAAACCTAGTTTGCATTGTTATATCATATTCAATCTGAAAGTTAGAAGACCATGCGCCCGAGGGCAAGTTAGTATTTGAGATTCAGTATAGCCTATTACGTGATTAGCAAGCATGTAGTAGAATAAAAGAAATAGATTTTTCATAATAAAAGTACGTAAAGAAAGATCAGATAGATAGACAGTTATGGCTAGAGATTAGCCATTCAGACAGATAGTATCATGGCTACAGATTAGCCGTACAGTTAAACAAAGATTGCAGAATCAGTATAATTAGTAAGAATCAGTTCAGTGTAGAGACAGATCAGAATAAGAAGTTAGATTTCAGATAGTCTTTCAGTTATACATGCTTGCTATTTATATGTGCTATTTGTTTGTTAAGACTTGCTGTGGCATGTGGGTGTCCCTTTAGCATCCCCACCGCCCCTAGGTTATAGCTTTGTCGATACCAGATTGAGATACCGCCACCAGCTGGGCGATACCGTCCACCTAGAGGACGATGATGGCCGACCACCATGATAATACGGTCCAAACCACCTGCCTGCAGGGGTAGTTCTGTTTACTCTGTGCAGAGCCAGATTACCCTGTCTACAGGTGCAGATTACTCTGTGTGCGCTTGTGGCCGGGGGCAGTTTCAGATACAGATTTTTATAAAATTACCCTGTTGCGTGCTTGCACCCAGGGGCAGTTTCAGTTACAGATACAGCAGCAGACTGCCCCGTGTGCACTTGCGCCCAGAGGCAGGAGTCTTCGGACTCAAACACAGTTTATTATCAGAGGCTAAGGCCTGATCTACGTACCCAAGGGGACCGGTAGGAGGAGCTCACAGTTATCAGATGAGTGGAGTGACTTTTTTTGGTTGGTTTAGACCCGGGCAGGGGTAAATAGATTGTGTGTTGGTTGGCACCTTCCGGCTTATGGGGGTCGGTCAGGTATTGTGTGTATTTATATGTATACCTATATGTGCTATTAGATACTGATAGATAGCAGGACGGCACGGTATCAGGTACGCTCAGTTTAGTTATAGAATAATTAAACTCTCCCCCGTTATTCTCAGCTAGATAGACTCAGCTACTTCCTGTTTCTGTGTCATGTTATAGTTGTTATTCATTTCAGTTGTGCATTTCAGTTGCTTTACATGCTTAGTACAAGTGGTACTAACACCCTCTTGGGGCGTTGCACTACTTGCCTGCAGGCACTCACAGATGAGGAGCCGACCCCTCGTGATCCTAGCCAGCGCAAAGTCATCAGCTCCTGTCCTCCGGAGCCTGATATTCAGAGGTGTATTTCATTTTCTTTTGTTGTATAGTACGGGTAGGTTGGGGCCCTGTCCCGACCATTTTATCAGTATTCCTAGAGGCTTACAGTCTGTATATATTTCCCTGTGGTCAGTTGAGCCGGTCGTGTGAGGCCGTGCAGTTTGTTATAGCTGTCTAGCATTTCACTTTATGTTGGCCGTGTGAGGCCTTAGTTTGACAGTAGTGGTGACCTTGTCGGTCACGTAGTCTTACAGTAGTCTTGTGTTGAGTTATAGACAACTAGACAGCATGGTGGCCTTGTCGGCCCGCATAGGCTCCCTTACATTGACATGTTTCTGGTTAGCTGTTATTACAGGTACAGGTGGCTATAGGCCAGTTGGCCGGACGCTGTGTTTACAGCCGTTATATAGCCCGTTGTTTCTAGAAATCTGAGTTAGAGCTATCCAGGCACCAGTTGTGCCTAGGCTCACCAGTTAACAGTCTAGATCCTACTAGGGCACCAGGTGCCAGTCATACCCCCCAAGGCGGGGCGTGACAAACTTGGTATCGGAGCAGGTCGTGTCCCAGGGAGTCTGCAAGCCGTGCTAAGTAGAGTCCTGTCTATGGATGTGTTGTGCACCACATACTATAGGCAGGAGGCTGCGAGGCATGATAGGATGGTTACCCTTCCTTCTTAGTCAGTCGTGCTTTAGAGCGGTACAGTATAGGGTTGAGTCCCTAAAAACTTACCGTATTCTTTGATTACAGATCAAAGGCATATCAGCATTACCCTATCACAGGCAGAAGATTAGACATAGCAACAGAAGAGGGCATCAGCCAGTTACATGATAACTACAGCAGTAGGAGGAGGTACCAGATACCTCCCAGCGTGATACCTTTATCGGTACTATTCCCAGTATACATTGATAACGTCAGAATAGGAAGTCAGAAGTATAATGTACGTATGAGTTGACTTATTTATTAGATATATCAGATCTGGTTAAGATATCAGACAATATCAGACTATCAGATAAGTGAAAAAAAGAAAGAAAAGAAAGAGAGGAAAATGCAGGGTTCCCATATTCGTCTTTTCAGATGTAGTGCAGTTCCATGTCTTCGTATTATAGCAATAAGAAAAGGGTATTCCCACCTCTTGACCTGATTCAACTTAAAGACTATATTCCGTAAGGGGCATAAGACTTGAGGTGAGGTTGCCAAATCAAGCAGTAAGTGTTAGAAAGTATAAAGAGCCCCTATGATTACGTGAGTAGTGTAGACCCTTATGATAATAAGCCAGTAGAGAAAGTAAGACTGTTAGCTTACCCGAAGCAGGGGTAAAAGACCTGTCAGTAATGAATGCCTAGTAATAGTCAAATTTGAGTCAGAAAAAGGCCAAGTCCGCCATATACGCTAATAGACAGTAAGATATACCTGCAAGATTATAGATATGATTCAGTTGTGATATCAAAAGGGTGAGAGGTCAAGTGAATCAGATAGGTCTGACTGCAAGTCAGGGGAAGTATGAATTGATACTTGACCAGTAATCTTATTAACAATGAAAAGCAGGTACCTTGAACCTAGAGTTCAGCTTAAGCAAGATGAGGGGAAGAAGCAGGAATGTAAGATTTTTTGGGGAAATTAGGATTACCCCCGGATTAATAGAATATCGTATTAAGGATTAAGCCTCGGGCTGACAGTAAGATTGTGGTCCAGAATGTTGCAGTATGTTCGCTTATGGGGAAGTTAAGAAATTACCGATATAGTGAATTTAATCTAGTGTGGCCTAGAGATAAGGCCAAGCAGACAGTCATGGGCTCTCAATATATGCCAAGTAAGGCCACAAGATTCGAACGTTGACCCCACATCGCAAGAGTGGCGGAATTTCAAAAAGCAGATAATAACTAAAGTGTTTATGTTTGTTACTTTCAGAATGGGGTGACAATACAATGAAATGTTAAGAGAAGGTAGGAGGTATTATTAGACCATAGAAGTAGTATATCATGTACAATATGAAATTTAGCAAAGTGTGTCAGAGATTACGTATCACTACAGAATTCAGTATGTATTGTACGTATTTATTAATATATATCTGTGCAGATAATAAATATGCTGTGAGTAGCTGCTAATAGGGGTTACAATCACACAGATGCATATTAGTGCTAGGAAGTATATACAAATTTCATTGCAGGACCCCTTGCCAAAAATAAAAAGAGAAAAGAGAGAGAAGAAAAAGAGAAAAGCGAAAAGAAGGGGCAAGTTAAGTGTGATTTACGTATGAATCCATAGAAACTGTCTCAGCTCTTAGTTATTAAGTTAATAGACTTATATGTTGTTTCCAGATCTAGGGTTTAGAAGCTTATAAGAGTTAGTAAGCTGAATCAGGTAATTAGATGATAAGGGCACAGTTAGACGGTCTACCGACCAGCTGGCGCCTGTATTAGCAGGGAAGCATCTCTAAAGATCAATAACACTAGCGCATGTGCCAGAACCAGAATTAGAGACTGAATAGGTATACTTCAGAGATTAGCAATACTAGAATTGTTCCAGTATGTTAAGTGGCCATACATCGTTTTCCCAGCCTTGTAGGTGAGAGTCGACCTTAGTCAACCTAGCAGTTATTACAAGGAATACCCCGCAAGTCAGACAAGCCCGTGGGCACCCCAAGAAAGGGGTCCACATCAGTTGTCAGTGACAGACTAGTACTTCAGCTGGTTCTCGTAAGATATTCAGATACATAGCCCTAGCAGAAGGCCAGTATTAACAGAATAGCTCATAAGACTGAGAATTCCCCAGAATAGTAGTATAAATCCAAGTGGATACACACAAGGCGAAAGAAATTGATAGTACCCTGCCAGCACAGTGTTTATTAAGACCAGGAGATTAGTAGACTCCCCGTGAAGATCCAGAGATTGATCGCCTGGGAGTAAGTTTGATTAAGCCCAGCCTTATAGTGGTTCAAGCAAAATAACAAAGCAATTAGATGCCCACAAGTCTGCAGTTATGCATGAACTATAAGTACTCAAGTAGAACAGTTAGAGCATTGTTAGGCTACTGCCACATTCGGGTCATTCAACCCGACTATTCAGTTATTTAAGGTGATGTAGCCAAATCATTAGAGGTCATGATCAATATCAGGATCCTCTGATCAGATAAAGGCACAAGGTGCGCAGATGGTCTTTCAGGTTATCCCAGCAACAAGTAGCCTTAGCATATGGCCGAAAGGCCAGATAAGCTCTAGCTACACCTGTAAACTACGTGTCGATCTCTTCGGCAAGACAAGCCAGTATGACCGTCAATTATATGCCGAGCTCTCTAAGTATGAAAATGTTATATCAGTCAAGAAGAGGTAATGGAGCAGCAAAGTTTCAGTGGACAGGCATGCGAGCAGAGCTTCCAGGAGCTGAAAGATAAATTAACCTCCGCCCTAGTATTAGCCTTGCCGGAAGGTACAAAAGGTTATTCAGTATATTGCGACGCATCAGGCGTTGGGTTAGGCTGTGTGTTGATGCAGCATGGTAAGGTGATTGCATATGCCTCCAGACAACTGAGGAAACACGAGAGGAATTATCCTACCCACGACCTGGAATTAGCCGCAGTGATCCACGCCTTGAAAATGTGGAGACATCACCTGTACGGTGTCCATGTTGATATTTTCACAGATCACAAGAGCCTACAGTATATCTTCACTTAGAGGGAGCTGAATCTGCGGCAACGACGCTGGTTGGAGTTGTTAAAAGATTATGATGTGAACATTCTGTACCACCCGGGAAAAGCTAATGTTGTAATAGATGCTCTCAGTCGAAAGTCCATGGGGAGCTTGGCGTATTTGCAGCCCGAGCAGCAGGAATTGGTTAGGGAAATACATCAGTTAGCTAGCCTAGCCGTTCGTGTAGCAGAAATAGAGGACGGTAGAGCGGTGATTCAGAACACTGCCGTGTCATCGTTGGTTGTGTAAGTGAAAGAACGGCAATTTGAGGATCCTGACCTAGTTCAGCTTAAGGATTATATTCCTCTAGGGAAGGCGCCAGGGTTTCGGGTAACAGAGGATGGAGTGCTGCGTTGTAAAGATCGTTTATGTGTTCCCAATGTTTCGGACCTCCGCCAACAGATTATGAACGAGGTACATTACGCCCGTTATTCTCTTCACCCCAGTGCGACAAAAATGTACCATGATATCAAAGAAAACTACTGGTGGCTAGATAAAAAAAAAAGAGAAATTGCTTAATTTGTAGCTCGGTGTCCTAACTACCAGCAGGTGAAAGCAGAACATCAGAAATGAGGCGGTTTGACTCAAGACATAGTTGTGCCTCTCTGGAAGTGGGAAGCAGTAAATATGGATTTGTGGCAGGATTACCCCGTACTAAACATGGACATGACTCTATATGGGTGATAGTTGACAGATTAACCGAATCAGCTCATTTCCTACCAGTGGAAACTACTTTCTCGGCCAGATTATGCGGAGTTGTATATCCGAGAAATAGTCAGGCTGCACGGAGTACCAGTATCCATTATTTCAGATAGAGGAGCACAGTTTACGGCTAGATTCTGGCAGTCATTTCAGAAAGGTCTGGGAACGCAGATTAATTTGAGCACATCATTCCACCCTCAGACAGATGGACAGGCAGAACGCACAATTTAGACGCTCGAAGATATGTTGCGAGCGTGTGTGTTAGATTTAAGTGGTAGCTGGGTTGAGCATTTGCCCCTAATCGAGTTTGCTTATAATAATAGCTATCACTCAGCTATCCAGATGGCGCCTTTCGAGGCTTTATATGGGCGAAAATGCAGATCGCCAATTGGCTAGTTTGAAATAGGAAAATCAGCGTTGATTGGGCCAGACATTATTCAACAGTCATAGGAGAAGGTAAAACTTATCAGAGAATGTCTACTGACTGCACAGAGCCACCAGAAGTCATATGCAGATGTGTGGCGCAGAAACCTGGAATTCGAGGTGAACGACTGGGTATTTTTAAAAGCATCACTGATGAAAGGGGTGATGAGATTCGGCAAGAAAGGTAAGCTCAGTCCAAGATTTGTTGGGCCTTATCAGATTCGCCGGAGGATAGGCCGAGTAGCATATGAGTTGAACTTGCCTCCAGAGCTAGAGTCTGTTCATCCCGTCTTTCATGTCTCTATGCTGAGGAAATGCATAGGAGACCCATCCAGAACAGTCCCAGTCCAAGATATCCAGGTTACAGAAGAGCTGACCTACGAAGAGGTTCCGGTAGCCATCTTAGACAAACAGATTCGTAGATTGAGAACTAAGGATATTGCGTCTGTCAAAGTATTGTGGCGTAACAGCAACCAAGAAGAGATGACGTGGGAAGCGGAGGAAGATATGAAAGCTAGATATCCTCACTTATTCCAGGCCTAGCTAGGCGACAGGTATGTCAGTATTGTTACCTATGCAGTACCTCACAGTTGTTTATATATAAGTGAGAAAGATTGATGTTTAGTTATCGAATGAATCTTATAGTATCATGTAGAGTACCTGTATTGGACTTTTCTGTGTTTCAGGATTTTGGGATAGTCCAGATTACAGGGGAAACTCTGCCGAAATTTTCCTAAGAACAAGTTAAGCTAATTGAGTAGTCCTCTAGATAGAAGTTTACATTCGAGGACGAATGATCTTAAGGGGGGGAGAATGTTATACCCCATAGGATTCCCGGCACCTAGATGGCCTATTCGTGCATTGGTCGAGCATATTTGGAAGCCATACATGCTAGAAAAAGGCCCGGGGAAAGATCAGACAAGCGCCAAGTCGGTGCGTCGCAAGCCAAAATGCGACTTATAAATCGCATTCCAGGAATGCAACTTATAAATCGCATTCCATGAATGCGATTTATGGTGTCTATTATATATAAGCCCCACTTCGGTTTTTTATTCAAATTCCTTATAATTTCCTGTATAAAACAGAGAGTAATCAGAGAGAAGGGGAAAACGAAGATCTCCTACTAAAATTCGTCCGATTACGCCGCTAAACGCGGTCCAAACTCGAGTTAACCTCAGGTACCGATGTATTTAGCAGCAGGGAGCATTCCTACGGTTTTTGTTTCGCGAAATACGACTGGCAAATCGTCGTGCTACCGGGTTAAGGTAAGTGGAATTGCTCCAAACTAGTGCCTATGTGCTCCTAGCTGTGAAGTGAATACTTCTCCCTTCTGGACTTCTGAAAAATAGCAAGTTTTCAACCGTCTTTCGATAAGCCTAAGTTTAGGCTATAATTTTATTGAAAGTGACATTGTTCTTCAGAATGAAGTTATATTTAGTATTAATTGACGTATATATGAATGCAGCTGGGAGAAATAGCTGGAGTATTGACCGAGCCTCGTCCGACAGACAGATAACCCGAGATTAAGGTATGTAAAGCTAGTTCCTTTGGCAAGTTAGTAGCTTTAGCCTTGTATAGTACAATAAACTCCGTAATAGAATTCCCGGAGTTGAATGTTAAGTATTGTGCAAAGTTCAGTAAACCTAGTTTGCGTTGTTATATCGTATTCAGTCTGAAAGTTAGAAGAGCATGCGCCCGAGGGCAAGTTAGTATTTCAGATTCAGTATAGTCTATTACGTGATTAGCAAGCATGTAGTAGAATAAAAGAAATAGATTTTTCATAATAAAAGTCTGTAAAGAAAGATCAGATAGACAGATAGTTATGGCTATAGATTAGCCATTCAGACAGATAGTATCATGGCTACAGATTAGCCGTACAGTTAAACAAAGATTACAGAATCAGTATAATTAGTAAGAATCAGTTCAGTGTAGAGACAGATCTGAATAAGAAGTTAGATTTCAGATAGTCTTTCAGTTATACATGCTTGCTATTTATATGTGCTATTTGTTTGTTGAGACTTTTTGTGGCATGTGGGTGTCCCTTTAGCATCCCCACAGCCCCTGGGTTATAGCTGTGTCGATACCAGATTCTGATACCGCCACCAGCTGGGCGATGCCGTCCGCCTAGAGGGCGATGATGGCCGACCACCATGATAATACGGTCCAGACCACCCTGCTTGCAGGGGTAGTTCAGTTTACTCTGCGCAGCGCCAGATTACCCTGTTTACAGGGGCAGATTACTCTGTGTGCGCCGGTGGCCGGGGGCAGTTTCAGATATAGATTTTTATAAAATTACCCTGTTGCGTGCTTGCACCCATGGGCAGTTTCAGTTACAGATACAGCAGCAGATTACCCCGTGTGCATTTGCGCCCAGAGGCAGGAGTCTTCGAACTCAGACACAGTTTATTGTCAGAGGCCAAAGCCTGAGCTACG
This sequence comes from Datura wrightii, assembly GCA_035772735.1. Classification (NCBI taxonomy): domain Eukaryota; kingdom Viridiplantae; phylum Streptophyta; class Magnoliopsida; order Solanales; family Solanaceae; genus Datura; species Datura wrightii. The sequence goes on along the minus strand of JASDFA010000006.1, from coordinate 51,145,904 downwards.
TACCCAAGGGGACCGGTAGGAGGAGCTCACAGTTATCTGATGAGTGGAGTGACTTATTTTTTGTTGGTTTAGACCCGGGTAGGGGTAAATAGATTGTGTGTTTGTTGGCACCTTCCGGCTTATAGGGGTCGGTCAGGTATTGTGTGTATTTATATGTATACCTATATGTGCTATTAGATACTGATGGACAGCAGGATGGCACGGTATTAGGTACGCTCAGTTTAGTTATAGAATAATTAAACTCTCCCCCGTTATTCTCAACTAGATAGACTCAACTACTTCCTGTTTCTGTGTCATGTTACTGTTGTTATTCATTTCAGTTGTGCATTTCAGTTGCTTTACATGCTCAGTACCAGTGGTACTGACGCCCGTTTGGGGTGCTGCACTACTTTCGTGCAGGTACTCACAAACGAGGAGCCGACCCCTCGTGATCCTAGCCAGCACAGATTCATCAGCTCCTGTCCTCCGGAGCCTGATATTCGGAGGTGTATTTCATTTTCTTTTGTTGTATAGTACAGGTAGGTTGGGGCCCTGTCCCGACCATTTTATCATTATTCCTAGAGGATTGCAGTCTGTATATATTTCCCTGTGGTCAGTTGAGCTGGTCGTGTGAGGCCGTGTAGTTTGTTATAGCTGTCTAGCATTTCACTTTATGTTGGTCGTGTCATGCCTTTGTTTGATAGTAGTGGTGACCTTGTCGGTCACGTAGTCTTACAGTAGTCTTGTGTTGAGTTACAGACAACTAGACAGCATGGTGGCCTTGTCGGCCCGCATGGGCTCCCTTACATTGACATGGTTCTGGTTAGATGTTATTACAGGTACTGGTGGCTATAGGCCAGTTGGCCGGAGGCTGTGTTTACAGCCGTTATATAGCCCGATGTTTCCAGAAATCTGAGTTAGAGCTAGCCAGGCACCAGTTGTGCCTAGGCTCACCAGTTAACAGTCTAGATCCTACTAGGGCACCAGGTGCCAGTCATACCCCCAAGGCGGGGCGTGACAGGGAGTGGAAAAATGGGAAAAATGAGGGGAAAAAGGGGTTAAACAGAAGTTTTTTCGCGCTGGTCAACCGGCGACCCGGTGTGACCCGACGCGAAATTACCCTCAACGTGTCACGGAGGGTAACGCGGAGCATGCCCTCCGTGACACGAAGCCATCGCGCAGGTATTCTGGAATTTGTAAAAATTCCAGAATTACCTTTAACGTGTCACGGAGGGTAACGTGGAGGCCCTCCTTCGTGACACGGAGCCATCGCGTGGGCTCACTGTTTTGCCACTTTTTATTATTTTTCTTACCTTGATTTTTCCTTTGTGATCCTTTGCACATTTATCCTCCGTTCAACCTGAAATTCATCTCACAATAAGAAATTGGTTAGAATTTATAGGTTTCACATAAAATACAAATTTTATTTTTATTTTTTATATTTCTCTTTTTTTTCTTTTTTTTTTTCTAGGAAATCTATTAAAATATTACAAAACTTTTCACGGGTTGCCTCCCGTGCAGCGCCTGGTTTTCCATCGCGGCTCGACGTCATTAAGCTCAGTCATCCTCTAGGGTGACGGATGTTTTTTCCCTCGACCACCGTCCTCACCCCTGCCTAACTTACACCTCTCCGGTGGTTTCTCAAACAACTCTCATGACATAATGCTTTGGACAACATCAGCTCGATTAATCACGTTGATCACCGAGAGTTCCTCGTACACGGCCGGCATCTTGGTGGCCTTGTACACATCAAACACCTCCACTTTGTCATGTACCCGCATGGTTAGCTGCCCTGAAGCTACATCAATCAACGCTATCCCGGTCGCCAAGAAAGAACGTCCCAAAATAAATGGGACTTCCGCGTCTGGCTCGAAGTCCAGCACAACGAAGTCTAATGGGAAGATGAGGGAGCCCACTTGCACCAGCACGTCCTCCACAATGCCATCAGGTCTTGCCAAGGAACGATCTGCTAGTTTCAAGATCACTGTTGTTGGTCTAGGACTCCCTAGCCCCAACTTCTTGAATACCGATGTCGGCATCAAGTTAATGCTCTCTCCAAAATCACATATTCCGCGAGCTTGGATACTCTGCCCAATTGTAATTTGTATTATAAAGCTCTCAGGGTCCTTGAGCTTTGTGGGCAACTTGTTTTGTATCCGGGAAGTGCACTCCTCCGTAAGAGCCACAGTAGCGTACTTAGTCAACCTGCTTTTGTTCGCCACGATGTCCTTAATATACTTTGTGTACTTCGGCACTCCCTGCAAAACATCAACAAGAGGTAAGTTAATGTGTACCTGTTTAAGCACCTCCATGAACTTTTTGAAACATACCTCCTCCTTGTGTTTCTTTAATCATAGAGGGAACGGGGGGTGTGGTCTTTCTGGTTCAGCATCCTTTTTCTTCCCCCTCTCATCACTTTGCTCCCTCTCAGTTTCTGGTGCTCCCGACTGTTGAAGTGGTCTTTCTGGTTCCACCTCTTTAAGATGTAAACCACTCCTTGTGGTCACTGCATTCACTTGCTTGGGGTTGGGATCAGTGTCACTCGGAAGTCCTCCTCTAGGACTGGTGTTTTGGGCTCCAGCAAATTGCCCAAACTGGTACTCCAGCGCCTTTGAAGCTAACTGATTGTTCTTTAACTCGGCTGCCAATTTCACGTTGTCAGCCTGCAATTGAGCTTGGTTAGCTATCATTGTCTTGAACATTTCCTCGATGCTAGGTGATGGTGGTGGAGGAGGTGCATTGTTGCTTCTGTATTGTGACTGATAGTTCTGCTGCCCTCCTTGATTTCTCTACGCCCCCTGACTCGAACTTTGCCCTTGATGGTTGTTGCTACCCTAAGAGAAATTCGGGTGATTCCTCCAGTTGGAATTGTAGCTGTTGCCATACTGTAGGTGGTTGTTTCTCTGTACATTACCAACAAAGTTCACCGAATCAAGATTTGCTCCACAACACTCAGCTAAGTGTTCACTACTCCCCCACACTTCACACCAAATCTGCTGCACTACATTCACTGGGGCTTGAGACTGGTTCATGCTCATGTTACTGAAGTGGGTGTTGAGTTGATTCTGTAACGCAGCTATCTGTGCAGCAATAGCTGTAAAACCATCCACTTCTAAGACTCCTGCTGCTTTCCTTGTTCCTCCTCTTGACGAATCCGCATTCCACTCCGTATTTCCATGCGAAATATGATTTAACAAGGTATACAACTCCTCATAAGTTTTGTCCAATGCTTGTCCCCCAGCAGCTGAGTCTAGCAAGATTTTTGTGTAGGGTTCCAAACCCTCTATGAAAGTATGCACCAGCACATCATTGGATTGGTGATGATGAGGACAACCCCGCAACATAGATTTGAATCTCTCCCAGGCCTGATACAGATTCTCTCCCTCTTTCTGTTTAAAACATAGAATTTGACTTCTAAGTTTTGCTGTTTTACTGGATGGGAAGAACCGTATCATGAATTTCTTTGCAAGATCATCCCACGTGGTGATGGAATTAGGTGGCTCAGCTTTCAACCACCTCTTAGCTTTTCCCAAAAGTTAGAATGGGAACAATGTAAGCCTGACATAATCTGATGACACTCCAGCGGGGATGTAAGTGTCACTTATCTCCAAAAAATTTTGGAGATGTTGCTGTGGATCCTAATGAGGGAGACCTGTGAATTGCCCGCTGGTGTGCAACAATTGCACCATGTTTTGTTTAAGCTCGAACCTCCCTCCTGTCTCAGGTTTGCGGATGCTAGATGTGACATTGTTAGCATGTGGGATTGCCACCTCGCGAACCGGCCTAGCTGCCATCTCCTCGGGCACTAACATTGCCCTTACAACTGGTGGATTCTGTTGTTGCTCCTGGATTGTTTGTCTGAGCAACTGCAACTTTTTCTGTAGTGCTTCTCTCCTTTGATGATGAAATTGTCTTTCCAGCTCTAAATATGAGTCCACCAGCTCCTTGTCTCTTGCCAGTGTTCAACAGAAATTAGTATCTGCAAAATACAGGCTAGGACCAAGTTGTCAACACTATGAAGAAATAGTAAACTAACACTTAAGAAAAATTTACCAATTGCCAGTCCCCGGCAACGGCGCCAAAAACTTGTTCGGCTTGTTTGGAATAACTACACGCAAGTGCACGTGGTCGAACAAGTAGTAAAGTGGCTCAAGTAAGCCAAGTATTGATCCCACAGGGACTGGACTAAGGTATCAATCTAATCAAGTGTCAATAAACTTTAAATCTAAACTGCAGACAACAGTGTGAAGAAGATTTTGATATTTTGTTTCCTAATTTTATACTAAGTCTAAAATGAATATACAATTTGAGTCTGAACTATAAGTATGAGCATGCTGAGGCTAAAATGAACATGTAGAGAAATAAATTATCGATACAATTTGATTAATCTTTCCTCCGGTTGCTAGTCAAGAATTATTGCCTATGGATTAAAACTCTCATATTTAACCCAACTTAAGAATCATGAACCTTCCACCTACATCTCTGTGATAAAAACAAATTCATGTTCTAGCCATACAAAACCGATTCCTTAATTGACTAATACGACTTTCAGGTATATCTCTATCCTGAAGGTAAATCAATTCTCAATTTTCCCAAACTAAGAAAAGATCATATCCTATCAATTCACAACTTTCCAATTTCTTGCTCTCTCGAGTGAAACCGGACTTTTTAGATATACATTAACGTTTTCCACACATTAATGTAGTAAGAACAAGAATCAATAGAACAACCATGGAAGAAAATATGAAAACCCAATTTATGAACAATTACATTTCAATACAAATGTTCTTAACCTCAGCAAGAAGGGGATTTAGCCACTCATTTGTGGATTAAACATCGTTAAATGAGTGTTAATCATACAAGCAATTGAAATACAAAAGAAGGAGATAGAGAAAAACCCTGAGATTTTCGTCCCCTCAACTTCCTATAACCCACGTTCTTGCTTTACCCAATCAGCCTATTTAAAAATGAACCTAAGTGTTCTATTTATACTAGTGGGAATTTTTCCTGGAATAACAAGCAACGTGTCACGGAGTGCATCGCGCAGCGCTGCCTCTGTGACTCGCCGCCAATGCGGACCCTCACTGGAATCCGGTCGTCCACGTATTAAGGCCCAACGTGGCACGACGTGCAACACAGGGCTAGGCCAATGTGCCACGGCCCCAACGCGCACCTTCACTGGAATTGGGCATAATTTCAGCATCCAGGTAGAATGCATCCGCGATGGCAGCGTGAAACGGCTCCATCGCAGAGCCCCTTTAATTCGTGCCTTCCCTGTGCTTTTTCCCTTGCTAGCTTTTGAGTCCAATCCCGATCTCTCCCAACATGCATCTTAGCTCCATAACTTTATATTTTTCCTGCAAAACAACGCTAATCATGTTGGTTAGTATAAATTCACATTTTATTACAATTCACATGAGAATGTACAAACATCGATAGATAAACAAGGCAAAATGACACATTTGAGTATCACTTGGGCATATAAATTTGCCCAAGATCAATGGACGATACCATGATATCGATATCAATCTCAAAGGGCCAATCGGGTCGGGGATAGCTCTGAAGGGAGGTCCCAATAACACAATAGAATCAATCCTACATTGGCTCATAGTTCTAGGGCATAGGGTAGTCGACCCTTAGCCTGCTCGATGCTAGACTCTTCTCCCAAAACATGCAATGCTCTACATTGTATAAATACAAAGCTTGACATCGTCTAATGACGAAGCTCAACATGAAATTATGTATAAACTCGAAATTGTATGAAACGAAGCTCAACATTGTCTATTGGGAATGCTCACTATGAACTCATGAATATATTAGACATCATATAAATATGAAGCTCAACAATGTCATCTTGAAAAAGCTTAGAATAGAATCTTACTAGGGCTCAACATCATGTGAAATGAAGCCTAATGACAACATACATCTAAATTATGAATTCATGCATATGAGAAGCTTAATTATGACAAATACCACAAGCTCAAGAATAGTGGGAGGCTTTACTCCAAAATCATGTGGTAAGGATACTTTAGAAATATCACTTCATCATCATCAACATAAGGGTAATGCCCAAAAACTTATCATACTTGGACACATACAATTTATTTGAAAATATTATAATAATTGGGAGATTTCACTCCGAAACAAGAAATAGAGTCAATTCACGAAAATCATCATTTATACTAAACATTGGGCACTACTATAACTCCCCGAAAATATTTTGGTGATTATTTGATGTTTTTATGCTAGGTTAAGCAAAGTACGGGTTATATATTTGTCGTAGATGTCAAGGGAAATGTGTACGATCAAAAAATCAAAGAGTATGTGAAGTTCATAAGTAAGGGTCAACTTTAAACGATCATATAACCCAAAATATAATGAATTAAAAGCCCCAAGACCAATACAATTAAAGGTCTTTAAGTTTAGTTTTCATAACATCAAACCTCTTGTCAATCGGAGTTCGGAGTAAGAAGTTATGTGCATTTTACTGAATCATCACGAGCGGTGACGCGGGCATGACACCCTAGCGCCTCAACTGCCCTATTTACTTAAAATCTGATTTTTCACTTGTAGAAAATTTTTTAAGCTTAATATAAATAGACAAGCTTGCTAAGGATTCCATTTCTCTCTTAATTCCATCAGCTAGGAAAAAGAAAATCAAGGAGGAACATCAAGAAAAGTTCAAGAAAATCACAAGATAAGTTGAGATTACCTTGCCATGTATGTTAGGGGCTGGTTTGGAGCTCGTTTTGGCAAGGTTTTTAAGAAGTTTTTCTGCCTTTAAAAATCAATTTGGACTGCCTATATATACATATTTTAGTAGGTGTTGAAATCAGGAGAAAAGGTAAGGATTTCGCCTCTTTTAAACCTCTCAAATTGCAAAGCGAAAATCTGGAAATTGGCAGCTAAGTGAGCTGTCGATGGACTGTTTGTTAGCTGCGTTTTTCTCGTTTTCCTTAGGCTTTATGGCTGTTTCTTTTCCTGGAATTATACTTCATATTGAGGGGTATAATTACATAAAAACTAAGGTATAATTTCCCTCTTGTTTCTCCCTCAAAATTTAGTGAAAACTAGTTGAGAAAATGGCTAAATGTTGTTGATGTTGCCGTGTGTTGTTGTTGCTATTGTGACTGCCTCTGGTTAGTTATTTTGGCTACACTTTTTTCTATAGATTAAGCTTATTATTGGCCTATAAAACCACTTGATTAAGGAGGTTGAAGGATGATCATTGAGATAGGAAATCGGCTAGAGAAAAATTCATCGGAGAAAGGTATGTATGGTGCCCCGTCTATCATTCTTTTTAGCACGATTTGTGTGCTGTGAATCGAATGAGAAAGCAACCTATTTAAAATTCTTGAGGCAGTATGTTAAGATTCATTTAAGCTTTAAAGTTCCATGTTTTATTGAGGATAAACGTTAAGATTATGCCTAGCCAAAGTTAGACATCTAAAGTGTGATATTGTATTGATTGTTGTCGTAGTTGTACATTGAGTTGGAGACCCCTCCGCGGGGGCATTGTCATCTGGTCCTTACAGTATGTTGATCTTGGGCAGAATTGAATGCCCAAGTGATACTCAAACGCTTCATTTCGTCTTGTTTATTGATTGTTATGTGTACATTCTCATGTGATTTTTAGTAGAAATGTGAATTTATACTAACCAACATGATTAGTGTTGTTTTCCAGGTAAATGGAATTTTGGCAAGCTATGATACATTTTGGTAAAATCGGGAATGGACTTGGAAACAAGGAGTGGAAAATGAAATGGAAAATCAGCAAAAACAAGGGCTCCGCGATGGAGGCGTGTCCCGTTTCCATCGCGGAGGCACTCCGCCTCAGATGAAATAATTTGGTCAATTTCTAGTGAAGGTGCACGATAGCACCGTGGCACGTTGGCCAGGCTCCGTGATGCAGGCCGTGGCACGTTGAGGCAAAATTGCCTGGGAGCCAACTTCCAATGAAGGTCTGCGATACCTCCGTGGCACGGAGATAGTGCTCCGCGACACACTCCATGCCACGTTGCTTGTTGTTCCGGGAAAAATTCTCAACTGTATAAATAACACACTTAGGTTTTATTTTAAACATTATAACTTGGTTTAGCAAGAACGTGGGTTACAAGCAGTTGAGGGGACGAAAATTCTAGGGTTCTTCTCTATCTCTTTCTCTTTTATCTCAATTGTTTGCATGAATTATACTTATTTGATGATGTTTAATACACAAATGAGTGGCTAAATTCACTTCTTGTTGAGGTTAAGAACAATTGTAGTGGAATGTAATTGTTAATCATTTCAGTTTTCATCTTTTCATGAATGGTTGTTCTATCAATTCTTGTTCTTACTGCATTAATGTTTGGCCAATGTTAATGTATATCTAAAAAATCCAATTTTGATTTTGAAAAGGAAAGAAATTGGAAAGATGTGAATTGGTAGGATATGATCTCTTCTTTGTTTGGAAAATTGAGAATTGATTTACATTCATAATAGAAATATATCTGAAAGTCTTATTAGTCAATTAAGGAATCGGGAATGTATGGCTAGAACATGAAATTCTTTTATCACAGAAATGTAGATTAAGTCTCATGTATTAAGTTGGATAGGAGTCGAAAGTTCCAATCCATAGGAAATAATTCTTGACTAGCAAGCGAAGAAAAGATTAACTGAATTGTATTGATAAATTAATTCCTTGCATGTTCGTCTTAACCTAAGCTTGCCCATTACTATTGTTCAGACTCACTTTATAATTTTGCCTTAGATTCTTATTAATTAGTAAAATCAAACTCTCAAACTATTATTTATTTGGTTGTCTGCATTCTTAAAGATATAGTTCATTAACGCTTAAGTGAATTAGTACCGTAGCTCAGTCCCTGTGGGATCGATACTTGGCTTTACTTAAGCCACTTTACTAGTTGTTCGACCACGTGCACTTGCGTGTAGTCACCATAGAACCAAATAAGTTTTTGGCGCCGTTACTGGGGACTGGAAATTTGTAAAATTATTTTTTTAGTGTTAGTTTACAAATTCTATTTAAGTGCTGACAACTTGATCTTAGCCTTTCTCTTGTAGATATTGAATTCTGTTGAACACTGGCAAGAGACAAGGAGTTGGTGGATTCATACATAGAGCCGGAAAGACAATTTAATCGTCAAAGAAGGGAAGCTCTAGAGAAGAAGCTACAGTTGCTAAGACAGGCAATTCTGGAGCAACAACAGAATCAACCACTTGTGAGGGTAGTTCTAGTGCCCGAGGAAATGGCAGCAAGGCCGGTTCGCGAAGTGGCAATCCCACATGCTAACAATGTTACATCTAGTATTCGAAGACCAGATCCTGGAGGGAGGTTTGAGCTTAAACAGAACATGGTGCAATTGTTGCACACCAGCAGGCAATTCACAGGTCTCCCTCATGAAGATCCATAACAACATCTCCAAAACTTTTTGGAGAGAAGTGATACTTACATTCCCGCTGGAGTATCATCTGACTACGTGAGGCTTATATTATTCCCATTTTAATTATTGGGTTAAGCAAAGAGGTGGTTGAAAGATGAACCACCTAACTCTATCACCACTTGGGATGATCTTGCAAGAAAATTTAAGATACGAATCTTTGCATCCGGGAAAACAGCAAGACTTAGAAGTCAGATTCTAAGTTTTAAACAAAGAGAGAGGGAGAATATGTATCAAGCTTGGGAAAGGTTCAAATTATTTCTAAGGGATTGTCCTCACCATCACCAGTCTAATGATGTGTTGGTGCATACTTTCATAGAGGTCTTGGAACCCCACACAAAAAATTTTCTAGACTCAGCAGCTGGGGGACAGGCATTAGAAAAGACTTATGAGGAGCTTTATACTTTGTTAAATCGTATTTCACAGGGAAATCCAGAGTGGAATGCAGACTCTTAAAGAGGAGGAACAAGGAAAGTGGCAGGAGTCTTTGAGGTGGATGGTTTTACAGTTATCGCTCCACAAATAGCTGTGTTGCAAAATCAACTCAACACCCACTTCAGCCGTATGAGCTTGAATCAACCACAAGCCCAGTTAATGTAGTGCAACAGGTTTTGTGTGAAGTATGCGGTAGTAATGAACACTCAACTGAGTGTTGTGCTGCAAATCCAGATTCAGTGAACTTTGTTGGGAACGTTCAGAGAAATAATCACCAGCAGTATGGAAATAATTACAACTCAAATTGGAGGAATCATCCGAATATCTCTTGGGGTAGTAACAGCCATCAAGGGCAGAGTTCGAATCAAGGTCTGTAGAGAAATCAAGGGGGGCATCAGTATTATCAGTCTCAGTACAGAGGAAACAATGCACCTCCTCCACCAACCAGCATCATCGAGGAAATGTTCAAAACAATGATAGCTAACCAAGTGCAAATGCAGGCTGATTACGTGAAATTAGCGGCAGACTTGAAAAACCAGTAGTTAGCTACAAAGGCGTTGGAGTACCAGTTTGGACAACTAGCTGCAGCTCAAAACACCAGGCCCAGAGGAGGACTACTGAGTGACACTGACCTGAATCCCAAGCAGGTCAATGCAGTGACCACAAGGAGTGGATTACAACTCAAGGAGGTGGAACCAGAAAGATCACCTCATCAATCAGGAGCAGTGGAAAAAGATAGGGAACATGATGATAAGAGGGGGAAGGAGAAGGCAGCTGAAGCAGAAAGACCACCACCCCCGTTCCCTCAAAGATTAAAGAAACACAAGGAGGAAGCTTGTTTTAAAAAGTTCATGGAGGTGCTAAAACAGGTACACATTAATTTACCTTTGGTGGATGTTTTGTAGGGAGTGTCTAAATATGCAAAGTATATCAAGTACATCGTAGCCAACAAAAGCAGATTGACGGAGTATGCTACGGTGGTGCTTACTGAGGAGTGCACTTCCCGGATACAGAACAGGTTGCCAACAAAGCTCAAGGACCCTGGGAGCTTTACAATTCAAATCACAATCGAGAAAAGTATTCAAGCTCGCGGACTATGTGATTTGGGAGCGAGCATAAACTTGATGCCGACATCGGTGTTGAAGAAGTTGGGGATGGGCAGTCCTAGACCAACTACAGTGATCTTGCAGTTAGCGGATCGTTCTTTGGTCAGACCAGATGGTATTGTGGAGGACGTGCTGGTGCAAGTGGGCTCCCACATCTTCCCGGTAGATATTATTATCTTAGATTTTGAGCCGGATGCGGAAGTCCCATTTATTTTGGGACGTCCTTTCTTGGCAACTGAGAGAGCTTTGATTGATGTAGTTGTAGGCCAGCTAACCATGCGAGTGCATGAAAAAGTTGAGGTATTTGATGTTTATAAGGCCATGAAGCTTCCGGCCATCTATGAGGAGCTTTCAGCAATCAATGTGCTAAACCAAGAAGAAATTCTTTAGATTGTTGATTCTCGAAGTCAATTGGAGAGAGCATTGATGAGATCCTATCATTTCAGAGATAGGAATATTTATGAGATAGTGAAAATGCTAAATGAATCAAAATGGTATCTTAGGAAGCAAGACTTTCAACCATTTATGAGGTCCCTGGAACCATTGCCAAAACCATCTATTGAGGAAGCACCAAAACTGGAGTTGAAGACATTGCCTCCACATTTGAAATATGTATTTTTGGTGGAAGATGACACCTTGCCAGTCATCATCTCCGCAGTATTGACGGAGGCACAGGTAAAGGATGCATTGGTGGTTCTCAAGAGGAGGAAGAACGCAATGGGCTGGCAAATGTCAGACATTCGGGGTATCAATCCATATTTTTGTACACATAGAATTTTCATGGAGGAAGGAGCAAAGCCAACTATACAACATCATCGGAGGTTAAATTTGATGATGAAGGATGTGGTTAGGAAGGAAGTGATTAAGTGGCTTTATGCAGGTGTGGTCTATCCTATTTCAGATAGCGAATGGGTCGGCCCCATTCAGTGTGTCCCAAAGAAAGGAGGGATGACCATGGTCACCAATGAGAAAAATGAGCTGATCCCTACACGCACAGTCACAGGCTGGCGGATTTGCATGGACTACAGAAAGCTCAATGAGGCCCCAAGGAATGATCACTATCCTATCCCATTTATTGATCAGATATTGGACAGATTGGTAGGTCTAGAATATTACTTTTTCCTTGATGGGTATTCTGGCTATAACCAGATAGCTATAGCACTGGAGGACCAGGAGAAGACTACTTTCACATGTTCTTATGGGACATATGCTTTCAGGAAGATGTCATTTGGTTTATGCAATGCACCCGCCACATTCCAGAGATGCATGATAGCGATCTTCCAAGATATGGTGGAAGATTTCATCGAGGTATTTATGGCTGATTTTTCTGTTTTCGGTAATTCATTTGCTACTTTTTGCAGAATCTTGACAAGGTGCTAGCTTGTTGTGAAGAATCCAACCTTGTACTCAACTGGGAGAAATGTCATTTCTTAGTCAAGGAGGGTATCTTCCTTGGCCATAAAGTGTCTTGCAAGGGGTTGGAAGTCGATCGTTCAAAGATTGAGGTTATTGAAAAGCTACCACCACCTGTGTCAGTGAAGGGTGTTCACATTTTTCTCGGACATGCAGGGTTCTACATACGGTTCATCAAGAACTTCTCTAAAATTTGTAGACCAAGATGCAGGTTGCTAGAAAAAGAGGTGAAGTTCGAGTTTGATGAGGATTGTGTCAAAGCATTCGAGGAGTTGAAATAGAAGTTGATAGAAGCACCTATCGTCATTTCTTCGGATTGGGAACAACCGTGTGAACTAATGTATGATGCAAGCGATGTGGCTGTAGGAGCTGTATTGGGGCAGCGGAGGAATAGAATTTTTCATTCTATTCTTTATGCAAGCAAAACACTAGACGCAGCCCAAGTCAATTATACAGTCACAAGAAAGGAGATGCTAGCATTGGTGTTCGCATTTGATAAATTTAGGTCCTACTTGGTGGGTTCTAGAGTAGTGATGTATACCGATCATGCAGCGATTCGATATCTGTTTAACAAGAAGGATGCAAAGCCCAGACTGATTAGATGGATCTTGTTGTTACAAGAGTTTGACCTACAGATTCGGGATAGAAAGGGGAGTGAGAATCAAGTGGCAGATCACCTATCGCGATTTGAAAGCCGGTCGGATGTGAAGGAAGGTGACAGCATCAAAGAGGAGTTCCCGGATAAGCAACTCTTGGCAATAAGGGAAGCCGAAATCCCTTGGTATGCAGACATTGTGAATTTTCTAGTGAGTGGAGTCTATCCACCGGAGGCTACGTCTCAACAAAGAAAGAAGTTGAGACATGATTGCAGGTATTATATTTGGGCTGAGCCGTACTTGTTTAAGTAGGGATCGGATCAGGTGATGAGAAGATGCATCCCGAAGAGCCAGATTGTAGACGTTTTGAGGAGTTGTTACTCTTCATTGTATGGAGGGCACCACGGAGGCGAGCAACAACGCGCAAGGTGCTACAGTCAGGTTTCTTTTGGCCTACGCTATTTAGAGACTCTATGGCATACGTAAAAATGTGCGATAGATGTCAAAGAACAAGCACAATTGGTAGAAGGTAGGAGATGCCACTGCAGCAGATATTGGAAATGGAGATCTTTGATGTATGGGGTATAGATTTCATGGGTCCGTTACCACCGTCATTTGGTAATCATTACATCTTGGTAGCCGTTGATTATGTATCAAAGTGGGTCGAAGAAACAGCTTGCCCCAGGAATGACAACAAGGTGGTAACAAAATTTGTGAAAAAGCATATTTTCACCAGGTTTGGGACACCCCGAGCCATTATCAGTGATGGAGGGGCTCATTTTGTAAATGCAAGTTTCAAGAATTTTCTAGCTAAGTATGTGGTGCGCCACAAGGTAGCAACAACATATCATTCCCAAAGTAGTTGGCAAGTGGAGGTGTCGAACAGAGAAATAAAGCAGATTCTACAGAAGACAGTAAATGCACAATGGAGTGATTGGTCAAGCAAACTCGACGATGCGTTGTAGGCTTATAGAACTTCGTACAAAACACCAATTGGGACTTCTCCATACAGATTGGTCTATGGAAAGGCGTGCCATCTGTGGATCTAGAACATCGAGCTTTTGGGGCCGTGAGAAAACGGGGAAGAAGAGGCTGATGCAACTCAACGAACTTGATGAGTTTCGTTGGCATGCCTATGAAAGTGCCAAGTGCTACAAAGAGAAAACAAAGAGGTGGAACGATAAGCGTATGGTGCAGTGGATCTTTGAGCCAGGGCAGAAAGTATTGCTATTCAATTCAATATTGTGGCTTTTTCTAGGAAAATTACGGTCCAAATGGTCAGGGCCGTTTGAGGTGGTAAGAATGTCCCCGCACGGGGAAGTGGAGTTGTGGCAAGAAGATAGAAGTGCCACGTTCTTAGTAAATGGGCAGCGATATAAGCATTATTGGGGTGAGGACGTTATTTGAGAGAAGACGTCCATCATGCTAGAGGATGATTGAACATGAATGACGTTGAGCCGCGATAGTAAATAAGGCGCTACACGGGAGGCAACCCGTGAAATTGTTGTAATAGATGAGTAGAAATATTTGGAAAAAAAAAGACAAAAAAAGAAAAAGAAAAAAATTAAAAAAAAAATTGTTTGTGTTGAAACCTATGAATTCTAATCAATTTCTTGTGGTGAAGTGATTTTCAGGTGGAACGGAGGGCAAAAATGCAAAGAAATGCAAAGGAAAAAATCTAGGTGAGAAATATAAAAATTGACATGGAGGGGGTGCTCCGCGTTACCCTCTGTGACACGTTAAGTGTTATTTCGCGTTGTGTCACACCGGGTTGCCTGGTAACCCACGCAAAGAACACTTTTAAAACCCCGATTTCCCCCATTTCTTTCCTTATTTTCCCTTCCCTCCGCGACCAACACCCAAAATTCCCTTATCCCCTAACGTGACACGGACTTAGGCATCAATTTTCTTCAAGTTTTCTTCAATTTCATCGGATTAAAGGTATGTTCTTGAACTTTACCTCATTTTTGCATAAATTTTTGATTCTTGAACATGTGTAGTGATTGAATCTTGCCCTAAGTTAGGATTAAGCTTGAATTCATTTAAGTTATGATTGATTGAGGTTCATAGTATCGTTGTGAGTATATGAACTCGATGAATGCATATTTTATTGATTTTTTGCGAAATTTTTAGCTAGGGTTGGAAATTGAATAGGAAGAAGACTAAAATTGTTTGAAATGTTGAACAAAATTGGGTTGTGCATGTTGGGTGAATTTAATTATGTTGTGATTAATGTTGAATATGCTAAGTAGATAAGGGATTTTCGGGAGAATGAAATTGGTGAATCGCATAGGTTGTTGAGAACAAAAATTTTGTTAAGTGCTATGATGTTGAAAGTGAATCGATGGCAATAATTTTATTCATTGTACGAAGTCTGAGTAGTACATAGTAATTTTTCCATCGATTTTTATGAATACACTAAGCTGGTTGAATGTTAAGAATGAGGAAAATCATGAATGTCTTGTCGAATTGTTTTGATTGTGGCTAAAGACTAAGTGTGGGGTGACCTAATTAAACCCAACCTTAGTTAAAGCTAATTGTGACTTGAATAACATTGGGACTGTTTGTTTGATTGTACAGGAACAATGTCAGGCAGGCAAGACAAGGGAAAGGGCTCATCCACATCGGGCGCCGGTAGGAAAAGGATAAGATTGGGAACAACAGTTCTAGCAGCACCAGCGGTTTTGAGAGGCCAACGCCGACAATAAGGAACCCGATGGGTGACTGATGAAGGGAAGAAGTGGTATGCAAAACATAAAGAAACCAAATACTTCCCAAAAGAGCATATAGCACGGGAACCGCTGGCACAGAAATTCCCGTGAATTGTACACCGGATTGACATCACTAGGCTTAATTTCATCTTCGAAGAGCCCAGGGAGTGCAATCTCCATCTCATATGGGAGTTCTATGCCAACTGGAACCCGACCCTCCGCAGTCACACCGTCAAAATCAAGGGGCAGGTTGTCACTTTTAAGCCCCATCACTTGAATGCTATATTGGGGGCACGGGACACAGAAGCCCATGTCCTTCGGCAGCTGCACATCACTCCACCTTATGCGGACACCAGATGCACTCTATGTGGAGCCCGTTCGACAGCAAGGTGGAGCAGGCACAAGGAGAGGGGCTACCATCAGACACTGCCCTACTCTCAGATGAACAGGGAAGCTAGGATCTGGCTAAAAATTATGTGTTCTTGCCTGATCCCAGGGGTGCACATGACAGATGTCACCCGGGATCGAGTCTGCTTGGTGTATGCCCTGATGAATGGGATTGAAATAAATGTTGGTGCGGTGATCATCTCTGCCATGAAGAGAGCCCGACTGCATCAAGGGCACAGATATGGGTTCAGTGGTTTGCTTACCACATTCTTGAGGGGCCATCATATCGAGGAGGAGGCCTTGGATTACATCCTACAGATTGACAGGCATGCCTTGATGTCACCAAAACCAAGGCACCTGACACTACTCATGGGCCGATGCTTACACTAGCTGAGAGACATGCTCGGGATAATCAGTATATGGCCCGCATGTACGGGATGCAGATAATGCAGTTGCGTATTGGCGGGAGGCCGGCAACAGAGGATGAGTTGTGGCAACTCGAGCTGGATTACCCATTCGGCGAGAATGCTCGAGCTATATACAGAGTGGGGCCCGTATTTGTGGAGCCCGTAGATGATGACGTCCCCACTAATGAGGAGACACACCGGGAGGACTCAGATGTTGAGTAAGATGAGGACAGCGGGGGCGATTCTGATATGGGAGACGAGGCAACGGCACCTGATGAAGAAGTTGAATACTTCGATTGATCAGGGAGTTTCACCACCTACCTTTGCGATATGTAGAAATTATGTGAAAACTGGGGATAGTGTTCGATATATGTGTGGGGTGGGAGTAGTTAGGTGCCAGCTTTGTTTTTGTGTATGTTTATGTTGTGTGTTATGCTTGTGATACATGTGACCCTATGACTGTGCGTTATGTGTTTTGTAATTAAGTGGTGTTGTAATGAATGTTAAGCTATTGTGTGATGTGTTGAGCTGTTGTTGGTTTGTTGTTGGGTAAATATTTTTGTTTTCTATTGAAATTATCGAAATTTTTAAAATTTTTGTTGAATTTCTTTTATGTTGGGTTTCTCGGCCTTTGTTTTCGGTGCTTTTACCGAGAATAGTCCCATTGAACCGAAGTCGTAGATAGTGACCGTTTCCTTTGATGGATGTATGACGACCGTCTTAAGGGAACTATAGTCGATAGGAGTAGTTTTTTTTTTCTTTCTTTTCTTTCTTTTGTTTTTATCCCAAACGTGTCGTTACTTTATGGTTCAGAATTCTTGTTACGTGTTGTACATGATATTAAGATGCAAAGGTGATTCATATGAAAGCATTCAAATGTGTAAAAATGTTGAGATACCTAGGCCATAGAGTTCGATTCGGTGTGATCGAGGCTTAATAGTGAAATCTTGCAATTGGCTGATTGAAGAGTCTGTGAATGTCTTGAGTTGAGCATGTGCAATGAGTGTGAGGTGAGGTTTCGATTATTCCATGCTATTGTGAAGTGTCTAGAACTTGTCTGGTGTGTGTAAGAAACGAAATGAAGGATGTGTATTGTGGGAAAGGATGTAGGCATTTGTTTGATTAAACCAAAAGTTTCTCCATTATCATACCTACCTTGAATGTACATCCTAGTTAGCCCCATTGAGCCTTTAGCCTATTTTTTTTCTCTCTTTGAAGAGGTACAAACTGAGCTTAATCCCTTCTTTTCATTAGCCGTGAATTTAATCCAAACTCTTAAGCGCTCAAGGAAAAAAACTATTTTCCCACAGTGTAAAGGAGAGAATTGTGAAAAGGAAGGAAAAGCAGAAGTGGTGAAAGTGAAAGAAAAGGTCAAAGGTGCACTTGCTGAAATTAAATAAACTAAAGATGTATAACTAATCTTTGCTAGTAAGTCGCATGTGCTTAAAGAAATGGGAGCAACAACAAAGAAAAAATTTCTTTAAGAATGGGAGGATGAAGGAAGAAAAAAATGGCCATAATGATGGTGGGATGTATTGAAAAGCGCTTAAGGAAGCTAGTTGCTATTATTAGTTAGCCCAGTATTTGCTAGTTCCTTAGCTTACATTACAACCCGTTAAGTCCTACATGATCTTACATCACTCGTCCTTATATTAGTGGAGTAATACACTAGAGGCAAGCCTATGGTTCATGACATGATGCATGTGAATTTGTTGGGAGAGAGAGAGAAATTGTATTCAAATACCCCTACATGTAGTGCTTTGGAAATCATATGATAGCAAATGGGGTATTTCTCTTGTGTTGTGAGGGCACATGCTTCACGAGAGATTAATCTCATGTCGGATGTCTTGATCAGCTTATTTGCACGAGTTGTCCAAGATCGAGAATTGATTCTTGAGCTTAGGAGATCTTAATGTGATATAATTCATTGTATTGATGAGACCATGCATGTTTTCTTGATGATTTGCTATATTAAATAATCGGTATAGCCATAGCTTGAATTGTCGAGCCAAAGTAGCTATGCGTGAGGGTCAATTGCATGAGATGTGAGAGTATTGTTCAAGGAAGAACAAGAGTTTAAGTGTGGGGTAAGTGATCTTTGGCAGAATTGCATGCCCAAGTGATACTCAAATGCTTCATTTCGTCTTATTTATCGATTGTTATGTGTACATTCTCATGTGATTTTTAGTACAAATGTGAATTTATACTAACCAACATGATTAGTGTTGTTTTATAGGTAAATGGAATTTTGGGAAGCTAAGATACATGTTGGTAAAATCGGGAATGGACTTGGAAACAATGAGTGGAAAAGGAAATGGAAGATCAGAAAAAACAAGGGCTCCGCGATGGAGATGTGTCACGTTGCCATCGCGGAGGCACTCTGCCTCAAATGAAATAATTTGGTGAATTTCCAGTGAAGGTGCGCGATAGCATCGTGGCATGTTGGCCAGGCTCTGCGACGCAGGCCATGGCACGTTGAGGCAAAATTGCCTAGGAGCCGACTTCCAGTGAAGGTCCGCGATACCTCCGTGGCATGGAGGGAGTGCTCCGCGATACACTCCGTTCCACGTTGCTTGTTATTCCGGGAAAAATTCTCAGCAGTATAAATGACACACTTAGGTTTTATTTTAAACATTCTGACTTGGTTGAGCAAGAACGTGGGTTACAAGCAGCTAAGGGGACGAAACTTCTAGGGTTCTTCTCTATCTCTTTCTCTTTTATCTCAATTGTTTGCGTGAATTATACTTATTTGATGATGTTTAATCCACAAATGAGTGGCTAAATTCACTTCTTGCTGAGGTTAAGAACAATTGTAGTGGAATGTAATTGTTAATCGTTTCAGTTTTCATGTTTTCTTCAAAGGTTGTTCTATCAATTCTTGTTCTTACTGCATTAATGTTTGGCGAATGTTAATGTATATCTAAAAATCCAATTTTGATTTTGAAAAGGAAAGAAATTGGAAGGATGTGAATTGGAAGGATATGATCTCTTCTTAGTTTGAAAATTTGAGAATTGATTTACATTCATAATGTAAATATATCTGAAAGTATTATTAGTCAATTAAGGAATCGGGAATGTATGGCTAGAACATGAAATTCTTTTATCATAGAAATGTAGATTAAGGCTCATGATTCTTAAGTTGCATAGGAGTCGAAAGTTCCAATCCATAGGCAATAACTCTGGACTAGCAACCGAAGAAAAGATTAACTGAATTGTATAGATAAATTAATTCCCTGCATGTTCATTTTAACCTCAGCTTGCTCATTACTATTGTTCAGACTCACTTTATAATTTTGCCTTAGATTCTTATTAATTAGTAAACTCAAACTCTCAAAATATTATTTATTTGGTTTTCCGCATTCTTAAAGATATAGTTCATTAACACTTAAGTGAATTAGTACCGTAGCTCAGTCCCTGTGGGATCGATACTTGGCTTTACTTAAGCCACTTTAATACTTGTTCGACCACGTGCACTTGCGTGTAGTCAGCACAGAACCGAACATATGTCATGTGTATATATATGTTATGTTAAATGTTTTTAAAGGTCTGGTTGCTAACTGAAATTGGTGAAAGAGCCAAGATGAGGACGTGTAAATGATTTTAAGCCATGTAAAGACATCTCAAGCTATTGAGGGTAAACGAGCTTATCGAATTTGAATTACCTGGTTATGGTTGTCCTTTATCTTATGTGTATTTTATTAAATATGCCAGGCCAAGGGGAGATTTCATAATCCCTTTCCCTTAAGCCGAACGACAAGCTAGCGAGTTTCTGAGGTCTAATATCCCTTGAACACGATTTATAAATTTTGTTGAAACTCTTAGGTCATCTGCAGTTCCTTATGATTTATACAAGTTTTTAATACATACATTTAAGTTCTATTTTCTAGCTTTACATGTTATATGTACTCAATTCCAGTTATGCATTATGAAGGAAGCCTATGGAGGCCACATGTTTAGTATTTGTCATTTCTATGTTGTACGTATTGAGCTGGTCCAGTATAAGCCATATCGGCTCCATTTGTGATTTTGTATAAGATTTATCGATTTTTACCTAGGTGTGGTACTCCGGCTGGAGGACTTGTTATTTTACCCCGGTGTTGTACACTGGATGGACGAATTTTACCTAGGTATGGTGATCTTAGGCAAATTTATATGCCCAAGTGATACTCAAATGTGTCATTTTACCTTGTTTATCTATCGATGTTTGTACATTCTCATGTGAATTGTAATAAAATGTGAATTTATACTAACCAACTTGATTAGCGTTGTTTTGCAGGAATAATATAAAGATATGGAGCTAAGATGCATGTTGGGAGAGATCGGGATTGGACTCGGAAGCTAGCTATGGAAAAAGCACAAGGAAGGCACGAATTAAAGGGGCTCCGCGATGGAGCCGTGTCACGCTGTCATCGCGGATGCATTCTGCCTGGATGGTGAAATTATGCGTAATTCTAGAGAAGGTGCGCGTTGGGGCCGTGGCACGTTGGCCTAGCCCCGCGTTGCAAGCCGTGCCACGTTGGGCCTTAATATCTAGACGACCGGATTCCAGTGAGGGTCCGCGTTGGTGGCGTGTCAAGGAGGAGGTGCTCCACGATGCACTCCGTGACACGTTGCTTGTTATTCCGGGAAAAATTCCCACTAGTATAAATAGAACACTTAGGTTCATTTTTAAGAATTCTGACTGCGTGGAGCAAGAACGTGGGTTACAGGTAGTTGAGGGGATGAAAATCTCAGGGTTTTTCTCTATCTCCTTTTTCTTTATTTCAATTGCTTGTATGATTAACACTCATTTAACGATGTTTAATCCACAAATGAGTGGCTAAATTCACTTCTTGCTGAGGTTAAGAACATTTGTATTGAAATATGATTATTGATAAATTGGTTTTTCATATTTTCTTCCATGGTTGTTCTATTGATTCTTGTTCATACTGCATAAATGTGTGGCCAACGTTAATGTACATCTAAAAAGTCCGGTTTCACTCGAGAGAGCAAGAAATTGGAAAGTCTTGAATTGATAGGATATGATCTTTTCTTAGTTTGGAAAAATTGAGAATTGATTTACCTTTAGGATAGAGATATACCTGAAAGTCGTATTAGTGCCCGAGGAGATGGCAGCTAGGCTGGTTCGCGAGGTGGCAATCCCACATGCTAACAATGTCACATCTAGCATCCACAAACCTGAGCCAGGGGGGAGGTTCGAGTTTAAACAAAACATGGTGCAATTGCTGCACACCAGCGGGCAATTCACAGGTCTCCCTCATGAGGATCCACAACAACATCTTCAAAATTTTTTTGAGATAAGTGACACTTACATCCCCGTTGGAGTGTCATCAGATTATGTCAGGCTTACATTGTTCCCATTCTCACTTTTGGGAGAATCTAATCACGTGGGATGATCTTGCAAAGAAATTCTTGATACGGTTCTTCCCATCCGGTAAAACAGCAAGACTTAGAAGTCAAATTCTGAGTTTTAAATAGAGAGAAGGAGAGAATCTATATCAGGCCTGGGAGAGATTCAAATCTATGTTGCGGGATTGTCCTCATCATCACCAATCCAATGATGTGCTGGTGCATACTTTCATAGAGGGTTTGTAACCCCACACAAAAATCTTGTTAGACTCAGCAGCTGGGGGACAAGCATTGGAGAAAACTTATGAGGAGCTGTATACCTTGTTAAATAGTATTTCACAGGGAAATTCGGAGTGGAATGCAGATTCGTCAAGAGGAGGAACAAGGAAAGCAGCAGGAGTCTTAGAAGTGGATGGTTTTATAGCTATTGCTGCACAGATAGCTGCGTTACAGAATCAACTCAACACCCACTTCAGTAACATGAGCATGAACCAGTCTCAAGCCCCAGTGAATGTAGTGTAGCAGATTTGGGGTGAAGTGTGCGTGAGTAGTGAACACTCAGCTGAGTGTTGTGGAGCAAATCCTGATTTGATGAAATTTGTTGCTAATGTACAGAGAAACAACCACCTACAGTATGGCAACAACTACAATTATAACTGGAGGAATCACCCGAATTTCTCTTGGGGTAGAAATAACCATCAAGGGCATAGTTCGAGTCAGGGGACACAGAGAAATCAAGGAGGGCAGCAGAACTATCAGTCACAATACAGAAGCAACAATGCACCTCCTCCACCACCATCACCCAACATCGAGAAAATGTTCAAGACAATGATAGCTAACCAAGCTCAATTGCAGGCTGACTACGTGAAATCGGCAGCCGAGGTAAAGAACAATCAGTTAGCTATAAAGGCACTAGAGTACCAGTTTGGGCAGTTTGCTGGAGCCCAAAACACCAGGCCTAGAGGAGGACTTTCCAGTGACACTGATCCCAACCCCAAGCAAGTGAATGCAGTGACCACAAGGAGTGGTTTACAGCTTAAAGAGGTGGAACCAGAAAGACCACCTCAACAGTCCGGAGCAGCAGAAACTGAGAGGGAGCAAAGTGATGAGAGGGGGAAGAAAAAGGATGCTGAACTAGAAACACCACCACCCCCATTCCCTCAACGATTAAAGAAACAGAAGGAGGAGGCGTGTTTCAAAAAGTTCATGGAGGTTCTTAAATAGGTACACATTAACTTACCTCTTGTTGATGTTTTGCAGGGAGTGTCGAAGTATGCAAAGTATATTAAGGACATCGTGGTGAAAAAAAGCAGGTTGACTGAGTACGCTACGGTGGCTCTTACGGAGGAGTGCACTTCCCGGATACAAAATAGGTTGCCCACAAAGCTCAAGGACCCTGGGAGCTTTACTATACATATTACAATTGGGCAGAGTATCCGAGCTCGCGAATTATGTGATTTGGGAGCGAGCATTAACTTGATGGCGTCATCGGTATTCAAGAAGTTGGGTCTAGGGAGTTCTAGACCAACAATAGTGATCTTGCAACTAGCAGATCGTTCCTTGGCGAGACCTGATGTCATTGTGTAGGACGTGCTAGTGCAAGTGGGCTCCCTCATCCTACCAGTAGACTTCGTTATGCTGGTCTTTGAGCCAGACGCGGAAGTCCCACTTATTTTGGGACGTCATTTCTTGGCGACCGGGAAAGCGCTGATTGATGTAGCTGAAGGGCAGCTAACCATGCGAGCACACAATAAGGTGGAGGTGTTTGATGTGTACAAGACCACCAAGCTCCCGGCCGTGTACGAGGAACTCTCGGTGATCAACGTGATTAATCGAGCTGATGTTGTCCAGAGTGTTAAGTCACGGCAGTTGTTTGGGAAACCACCGGAGAGGTGTAAGTCTGACAGGGGTGAGGACAGTGGTCGAGAGAAAACGTCTATCACCCTAGAGGATGACCGATCTTAATGACATCGAGCCGCGACGGTAAACCAGGCGCTACACTGGAGGCAACCCGTGAAGATTTTTGTAATATTTTATTAGATTTTGTAAAAAAAAAAAAAAAAAAGAGAAAAAAATGAGAAAATAGAAAAAAAAAAAACAAAATTTGTATTTTATGTGAAACCTATAAATTCTAACAAATTTCTTGTTGTGAGATGAATTTCAGGTTGAACGGAGGATAAATGTTCAAAGGATCGCAAAGGAAAAATCGAGGTAAGAAAAATAATAAAAGTTGCAAAACAGTGAGCCCACGCGATGGCTCCGTGTCACGGAGGAGGGCCTCCGCATTACCCTCCGTGACACGTTGAAGGTAATTCTGGAATTTTTACAAATTCCAGAACACCTATGCGATGGCTCCATGTCACGGAGGGCATGCTCCGGGTTACCCTCCGTAACACGTTGAGGGTAATTTCGCGTCGGGTCACACCGGGTCGCTGGGTGACCCACGCGAAATCCTCACTTTTTAACCCCAAATTCCCCTCATTTTTTCCTCATTTTGCATCCCCTCCACAACAAACATCCCAAAAACCCTTTCTCCCTCAACGTGACACAGACCTACGCACACATTTTCATCAAGTTTTCTTCATTTCATCGAATTCAAGGTATGTTCTTCAACTCTATCTCAATTCTTGTCGAATCATTCAATGTTGAACATGTGATGTGAGCAAAACTTGCCCTAAGTAGAAATTAAGCTTAAATTCAATTGAGTTATTGTTGATTGATGTTAGTAGTATCATTGTGATTGCTTGAAGTCGACAATTACATAGCTTGATAGAATTTTTGTAAAATCATAGCTAGGGCTTGAATTTGAATATGAAAAGGGAAAATTTAGTTGACATTTGAAATTCTTGCTGGGTTGTGTATGTTGGGTAAGATGAGTTGGTTGTGCTAACTGTTATTATGCTAAAAGACCGACGGATTTTGGGGGTAACAAAATTGTGAGATGCAAGAAATGGGCGAATTGTATAGGTTCATGTAGATAAATTTTTTATTTGTTTCTCCTTGCTAAGTGCTATGTGATGAAATGTTAATGTTGGTAATGTTGTGCTTAGCTGTACGAAGTCTGACTAGTACAAAAGAATTTATACCGTTGAATTCTCTGAATGCATGAGGCGTATTTGTTGTGTTTTGTTTTTTTTTGTAAATGGGTAATAAGTATGATCTTGTCGTAATGTTGTGATTGTGGCTAAAGACTAAGTGTGGGGTGGCCTAGCTTAACCCAACCTTAGTCGAAGCACATTTTAATTTGAATAACATTGGGACTGTCCGTTTGGTTTGACAGGAACGATGGCAAGCAGGCAAGAAAAAGGGAAGGGCACATCAACATCAGGCGCCGGAAGGAAAAGAATTAGACTGGGAACAACAGTCCCAGCCGCAACAGCGGTTCCACGAGGCCAACGCTGTCAATACAAAACCCGATGGGTGACAGAGGAGGGGAAGAAATGGTACGCAAAGCATAAGGAAAGTAAATACTTCCCCGATAAACACATTGCTAGGGAACCATTGGCACAGGAGTTTCCCAGGATTGTCCACAGGATTGAGGCTGCCGGGCTGAACTTCATCTTTGAAGAGCCCAAGGAGTGCAACCTACACCTGATTCGGGAATTCTATGCCAACTGGAACCCGACACTCAGAAGTCACACCATGAAGATAAGGGGGCAGATAGTCACTTTTGAGCCCCATCACCTTAATGCCATCTTGGGGGCGCGGGACACAGACGCCCATGTGCTTCGGCAGCTGAATATCACTCCACCATACGCGGACATCAGACGCACTTTGTGTGGAGCCCGATCTATAGCACGTTGGAGCAGGCATAAGGAGAGGGGCTACCATCAGACATTGCCCTACTCACAGATGAGCAGGGAAGCCAGGATATGGCTTAAGATTGTTTGTTCCTGCCTGCTCCCGGGATGCATATGACAGATGTCACCCGGGATCGTGTGTGCTTGGTATACGCCCTGATGAAGGGGCTGGAGATCAACGTTGGGGCGGTGATCATCTCCGCCATGAAGAGAGCCTATTTGCATCAAGGGCACAGGTACGAGTTTGGTGGCTTACTGACCACGTTCTTGTGGGGCCTGGATATTGAGGAGGAGGCCCTTGACTACATCCCGCAAATGGAGAGGCAGGCCTTAGATGTCACCAAAACTAAGGCACCCGACACCACTCACGGGCCAGTTCTCACAGTAGCTGAGCGACATGCTCGGGATGATCAGTACATGGCTCACATGTTCGCGATGCAGATGCTCCAGCTGCGCATAGGTGGGAGGCCGACAACAGAAGATGAGCTATTGCAGCTCGAGCTAGACTACCCTTTTGGCGAAAATGCCAGGGCTCTATGCCAAGTGGGGCCAGCTTTTGTGGAGCCCACTAATGATGATGTCCCCACAGATGAGGTGACACATCATGATGACTCCGATATGGAGTCAGATGATGACGACGGGGAATATTCAGACATGGGAGACTAGGCAGCGACACCTGAAGAAGAAGTGGAATACTTTGATTGATCAGGGAGTTTCACCACCCACTTTCGTACTATGCTGAATTTTGTGAACACTGGGGACAATGTTCGATTTAAGTGTGGGGTGGGAGTAGTTAGGTGTTGGTTGCTGTTGTTATTAATGTATGTCTATGTTCTGTTGTTGTGCTTGGATAATCTTATGACCCTGTGATTTTTGTGTGTTGTCTGTACTGTAATTAAGGTGAAGCTGTTGTGTGCTGTTGAATGTTGTTAGCTGGTTTTGTACAAATCTTTGTTTTATCAAAATGATCGATATTTTTAAAATACTTGTGAAATTTTTATTTTTGGATTTCTCGGCATTTGTTTTTGGTTCTTTTACCGAGAATAGTCCCATTGAATCGAAGTTGTAATTAGTGATTATTCGCTATGATGGATGGATGATGGCCGTCTTAAGGGAAATGTAGTCATTAGGAGTACATTTCTTTTGTTCATTTTTTCTTTTAGTTTTTTTTTCTTTTATTGGTTTGCATCCCAAAACCTGTCGTTACTTTATAGTTGCGAAATTATGGTTGCGTGTTGTACATGATATTTGAAATGCAAAGGTGATTCGTATGAAAGCATGCAACTTTGTAAATATGTTGACATACCTAGGCCATAGTGTTCGATTCGGTGTGATTGAGGCTTAATGCTTGAATTCTTGTAATTAGCTGATTGAAGAGTCTGTGAATATGTCTTGAGTTGAGCATGTGAAATGAGTGTATAGTGAGGTTTCGTTTCATCCATGCAATTGTGAAGTGTCTAGAACTTTCCTGGTGTGTGTACAAAACGAAATGAAGGATGTGTATTGATCACGGGCAAAAATAGCATGCCCGAGATACGCTTTATGACTTAAATTAGTCTTGTTTATCTAAGTTATTGTATACATTTTCATGTAATTTTATATGAAGTGAAGATATGTGCTAACCAACATGATTAGCCTCTTTTTTGTAGATTTTGATGACTTTTGAGTAACTAATCCATGAGTTGGTGAAGTAGAGGCTTGGAAACGGAATTAACCCGCGAACGTCGGCAAAGAGGAGGCACAAAATAGCCCACCTGCCGTGGCAACGTGCCACGGCAGGCAGGCTGATCACAACAGCCCACCTGCGCATTGGCAACGTGCCACGGCAGGTTGGCTGTGCGACCAAGAGGTGCCAATGCGTTGCCCAAGCAGCGTGACACGCTGCCAACGCGGCAGGGTGCTGCCGGGGCCAAGTTCGGGTGATTTACAGAGAGCCTCCGCGTCCGTAGCATGTCACGGAGGCAGTGCTCCGCGATGCACTCTGTGACACATCGCTTGTTATTCCGGGAAAAAGTCCCACTACTATAAATAGCACACTTAGGTTTATTTTTCATAATTCAGACTTGGTAGAGCAAGGACGTGGGTTACAG
This sequence comes from Datura wrightii, assembly GCA_035772735.1. Classification (NCBI taxonomy): domain Eukaryota; kingdom Viridiplantae; phylum Streptophyta; class Magnoliopsida; order Solanales; family Solanaceae; genus Datura; species Datura wrightii. The sequence continues at coordinate 51,118,194 of JASDFA010000006.1, read as the reverse complement.
GCAGTTGAGGGACGAAAAGTGTAGGGTTTTTTCTCTCTTTCTTTCTTCTCTAATTCAATTGTTTGTATGATTAACACTTGTTTTAGGATGATTAATCCACAAATGAGTGGCTAATTCCCTTCCTTGCTGAGGTTATGAACACTTGTGATGAATTTTGATTATTGATTATATGGTTTCTCATCTTTTTCTTCCATGTTGTTCTATTAATTCTTGTTCTTACTGCATTGGTGTGTGGCCTACATTAATGTACATCTAAAAAGTCCGATTTCACTCGAGAGAGCACGAAATTGGAAAGTTTTGAATTAATAGGATATTGTTCTTTACTTGATTTGGGAAAATTGAGTTTTGATGTGCTTTCCTGATAGAAATATACTTGAAAGCCGTATTAGTCAATTTAGGAACCGGAATTGTATGGCTAGAACATGAATTGCATTTGATCACAGAAATGTAGACGGATGGTTCATGATTCTTAATTGAGATTAAATACGAGAGTTTTAATCTCTTGGCAATTGTTCTTGGATAGCAACTGGAAGAAAAGATTAACCAATTTATGATGATAATCAGTTTCATTGCATGTTCTTTAACCTCGGCATGCTTTTATCCATAGTCCAAATTCAAAGTAGATAATTGTTTGTAGTTTAGTATAAAATTTATAAAACAAATTATTCAGTTTTTGGTTATTTTGTTGTCAGCATATTTAGAAGTAAAAATATAGTATACTTGAGCAAATTGCACTTATCCAAAGTCTCTGACGGATCGATACTTGGCTTACTAAAGCCACTTACTACTTGTTCGACCACGTGCACTTGCGTGTCGGTTTTATAATACCCATACTACGCACCGAACATGTATTATAGGAAAGGATGTAGGTTTTTCTTTGCTTTAACCGAAAGTTTTTTTTTATTATCGTACCTACCTTGCATGTACACCCTAGTTAGCCCATTGAGCCTTTAGCCTATTTCTTTCTTTTGTCAAAAAGGTGTAAACTGAGATTAACCCCTTCTTTTCATTATTCGTGAAATTGATCCAAAACTCTTAAGCGCTTAAGAAGAAAAATAATTAAATAATTTTCCCACAGCGCCAGGGAGTGAGAATTTTTAAAAGAAAAGAAAAAGCAGAGTGATGAAAGGAAAGAAAAGGTCGAAGGTGCACTTGGTATAAATTAAATATAATGAAGATGTATAAATAATATTTGTTATTAAGTCAAGTGTGCTTAAAGATATGGGGTCGAAAATAAAGACAAACTTCAAGAATGGGAGGATGAAGGAAAAAATAATGCCATAAGGTTGGTAGGATGTATTGAAAAAGCGCTTAAGGAGGCTAGTTGTTATTATTGGTTAGCCCAGTATTTGCTAGTTCCGTAGCTTACATTACAACCCGTTAAGTCCTACGTGATCTTACATCAAGTGTCCTTATATTAGTGGAGTAATACACTAAAGGCAAGCCTATGGTTCATGACATGATGCATGTGAATTCTTTTGGGAGAGAGAGCGAAATCTTGTTTATATGCCCCAGCATGTAATATTTTGAGTCATGTGATTAAAAAGGGGAAAATTCTCTTGTGTGGTGAGGGCACATGGTCGACGATAGATTAAAATTCGTGTCGGATATCTTGATCAGCTGATTTGCATGAGTTTGCCAATATCGAGAGTCGATTCTTGAGTCTAGGAGGTCTTAATGTGTTGAAGGTCATTGTATTGATAAGACTATGCATGCTTTCTTGATGATTTGTGTATTAAATAATCGGTATAACCGTAGCTTGAATTATCGAGCCAAAGTAGCCAGGATGGGGTGTCAATTGCATGAGGTGTAAGATTATTGTTCGGGGACAAACAAGGATTTAAGTGTGGGGTAAGTGATCTTGGGCAAATTTATAAGCCCAAGTGATACTCAAATGTGTCATTTTACCTTGTTTATCTTCGATGTTTGTACATTCTCATGTGAATTGTAATAAAATGTGAATTTATACTAACCAACATGATTAGCGTTGTTTTGCAGGAAAAATATGAAGTTATGGAGCTAAGATGCATGTTGGGAGAGATCGGGGTTGGACTCGGAAGCTAGTAAGGGAAAAAGCACAAGGAAGGCACGAATTAAAGGGGCTCCGTGATGGAGCCGTGTCACGCTACCATCGCGGATGCATTCTTCCTGGATGGTGAAATTATGCCTAATTCTAGAGAAGGTGCGCGTTGGGGACGTGGCACGTTGGCCTAGCCCCGCGTTGCACGCCGTGCCACGTTGGGCCTTAATACCTGGACGACCGGATTCTAGTGAGGGTCCGCATTGGAGGCGTGTCACGAAGGTAGTGCTCCGCGATGCACTCCGTGACACGTTGCTTGTTATTCCGGAAAAAATTCCCACAAGTATAAATAGAACACTTAGGTTCATTTTAAAGAATTCTGACTTGGTGGAGCAAGAACGTGGGTTACAGGCAGTTGAGGGGACGAAAATCTCAGGGTTTTTCTCTATCTCCTTCTTCTTTATTTCAATTGCTTGTATGATTAACACTCATTTAACGATGTTTAATCCACAAATGAGTGGCTAAATTCACTTCTTGCTGAGGTTAAGAACATTTGTATTGAAATGTGATTATTGATAAATTGGTTTTTCATCTTTTCTTCCATGGTTGTTCTATTGATTCTTGTTCATACTGCATTAATGTGTGGCCAACGTTAATGTACATCTAAAGAGTCCGGTTTCACGCAAGAGAGCAAGAAAATGGAAAATTGTGAATTGATAGGATATGATCTTTTCTTAGTTTGGGAAAATTGAGAATTGATTTACCTTTAGGATAGAGATATACCTGAAAGTCGTATTAGTCAATTAAGGAATCGGTTTTGTATGGCTAGAACATGAATTTCGTTTTATCACAGAAATGTAGGTGGAAGGTTCATGATTCTTAAGTTGGGTTAAATACGAGAGTTTTAATCCATAGGCAATAATTCTTGACTAGCAACCGGAGGAAAGATTAACCAAATTGTATCGATAATTTATTTCTCTGCATGTTCATTTTAGCCTCAGCATGCTCATACATATAGTTCAGAATCAAATTATATATTCGTTTTAGACTTAGTATAAAATTAGGAAACAAAATATCAACCCTTTCTTCACATTGTTGTCTGCAATTTAGAGTTAAAGTTTATTGACACTTGAGTAGATTGTTACTTCAGTCCAATCTCTGTGGGATCGATACTTGGCTTACTTGAGCTACTTTATTACTTGTTCGACCACGTGCACTTGCGTGTAGTTATACCCAACAAGCCGAACATATGGTACACAGGCTGGAGGCATTTTTATTTTTACCCGGTTGTGGTACACTGGATGGACGAATTGTATATGGATTTTATGGTCGGTTTTTTTCTAGCATTTCACTTATAGCCTTTGTTGTGCATTAGATGGTTGCATGTACACTTCAATAATGAGTTATTGTTAGGCTTCTATTTTTAAGATTTCGGGTTGTTACTACTCCTTATTTCGGGTTTAGTAATCATTTTTATCTTACATGTTTATAGTTTTCAGCCTTACATACTAGTACATTTTATTCGTACTGACGTCCCTTCATCTTGGGACCCTTCTTGTAATCGTGATGCAAGTACAAGCCGAGGCTGAGATCATCGGATGTAGTAGGAGCCAGATGTCAGTAGAATAGTGGTATGCTCCTCTCTTCTAGGTGCCATGTCCTAGTTTGGACTATTTTCAGTTTTGTGTACAGCATGGGTAGGCTGGGGCCCTGTCCCGTGCATTTCAGTATTTTTACTCTGTAGAGGCTGATGTGGACTAGTTTGTATAGTAGTGTGGGTTGTGTAGTCGTATTGGTTTTTCATTGCTTTTCTTAGCTTTATTGTAGCCTTGTCTCCTTTCCAAGAAGGATATATATAATTTTCAAGGCATTATTGGCCCAGTAGTTATCTTTGTTGGTTGTGAAAAGTGTCTTGGTCAGCCTTAGTGTTACATTTATAGATGTTATATAGCCAGCATCTCGATCGACCATGATCGAGTGCTAGTTGCGTCCTACCCTAGTTCTAGGGCGTGACAAACTTGGTATCAGAGCGAAGTCGTATCCTAGGGAGTCCACAAAGCCAGATCTAGTAGAGTCTTGCTTATGGGTATGTTGTGCACCATACTTATAATCAGGAGGCTACAGGAAATTTAGGAATTGTTTCACATCTTTTACTAATAGTTCGAGCTCATAGGTACTGATCTTGGGCAGATTTATATGCCCAAGTGATACTCAAACGTATCATTTTTACCTTGTTTGTTGTGCAATGTGTATATAATATCATGTATTTGGTAATAAAATGCGAATTTATACTAACCAACATGATTAGCATTTGTTTTGCAGGATAATGTGATTTTTAGGAGCTAAAATGCGTGTTGGAACTATGTCGGAGTTGGACTTGGATGCGAGCGTGGAAAAGACCTTGGATGGCACATTTTACACTGGCTCCGCGATGGAGCCGTGCCACGCTGCCATCACGGTAGCACACTGCCTGGGCAGGAATTAATTAGGCAATTTCCAGTGTGCCTGCGCGTCAGTTCCGTGGCACGGAGATAGGCCTCCGCGATGGCCTCCGTGCCACGTTGAGGCCAATTATCCGGACCCTGCAATTTCCAGAGAGGGTCCGCGTCCACGCCGTGTCACGGAGGCAGTGCTCCGCGTTGGCCTCCGGGACACGTTGCTTGTTATTCCGGAAAAAATTTCCCACTAGTATAAATAGCACACTTAGGTTTATTTTTAATCAGTTTTTAGTTTTTAGAATGAGTTCAGAAGTGGAGAGCAGGAACGTGGGTTTGTGGCAGTTGAAGAATAGAAAAGCTAAGAGTTTTCTTCTCTTCCTTTCTTCTTTCCTTCAATTGTATGCATGATTTACACTCATTTTAGGATGATTAATCCAAGAATGAGTGGCTAATTCCCTTCTTTGCTGAGGTTTTGAACTTGTGTAATGAATTTTGGTGATAATTGATATGGTTTCTTCTTCTTCTTGCATGTTGTTCTATTAATTCTTGTGCTTACTACATTATTGATTGGCCACCAGTAATGTATATCTAAAAAGTCCAATTTCACTCGAGAGAGCACGAAATTGGAAAGTTGTGAATTAATACGGTATTGTTCTTAACTTGATTTGGGAAAATTGGGTTTTGATGTGCTATCTTGATAGAAATATACTTGAAAACCGTATTAGTCAATTTAGGAACCAGAATTGTAGTGCTAGGTCATAAATTGCATTTGATCACAGAAATGTAGACGGATGGTTTATGATTCTAAAGTGAAATTAAATACGAAAGTTTTAATTTCTAGGCAAACGTTCTTGGCTAGCAGCATGAAGAAGAGGATGACCAAATTATCATGATTATCAAGTTCATTACTCGTTCTTAACCTTGGCATGTGCATATCCATTGTCTAAATTCAAAAGTAAATAGTTGTTATTAATTGTAGTATATAAATAGTTTAGAAACAAAAACTCACTCAACTTTTGGTTGGATTGTTGTTAACATAGTTAGGAATAGAATAGAGATATAGTAAACTAGGCAGTTTTACATATCTAGAGCAGCCTCCTTGGATCGATACTTGGCTACTTAGCCACTTTATTACTTGTTTGACCACGTGCACTTGCGTGTCGGTTGATAATATTTAATACTAACCGAATCAGCAACGAGCAGGTACTGTGATATCTAACTTGTGTTATTGTTTCAGAGTAGTCCTGTGACAAGGAAGATGACTGTAAGGTTGATGGGCAAAGTTGTTGGGGAGGGTACTAGTTTCCCTCTAATGGATCAGAGAGACAGGTTAGAGGCTTAGAGTGAATCTCCTACCCCAAGTATTACAGTTCCTCCTACACCGGCCAGAGAAATGGCAGATAGACCTCCAGTTCCTATCGCACCAGCAGTACTTGAGGGTAGTAGTGTGGAAGACCCTCCCATTCCTGTGGTACCTCCAATTGTTCCAGAAGGACAGGGTCTTGAGGGAGCTGTTCAGCTGATGGCTCATATGGCCGCAGGTCAAGAGCGACGATTGCAGGCGATGGAGAGACATAGAGGCCAGACAACTAAGAGTTCAAGGACCCGTGAGTTCCTGAGGTTGAACCCTCCTATATTCACCAGATTAGACCCGAGCGAGGATCCTCAAGATGTTATCGATCAGACTTATGGGGTGTTAAAGGTGATACAAGCTACAATGACTAAGGAAGTAGAGTTGGCGGCCTTCAGACTACGTGATATGTACATATTGTGGTATAAGTCTTGCGCTCGATCCAGTGGAGCCGATGCACCACCAGCTATGTGGGAAAAGTTCTCGAGGCCTTTATGCACCACTATCTACCTCGAGAGATTCGACAGGCTCTAGCTGAGCAGTTTTTACACCTAGAGCAAGGAAGTATGAGTGTGAGTGAGTATTATCTTCAGTTTAATTCTCTTGCCAGGTATGCTCCTCACATGGTTCAGACGATGGAAGATAGAGTTATCTGTTCGTGTTAGGGATGGGGCTTCATGTAGCTCGAGATTTCTTGGGAGTATCTACTATAGAGCACATGGACATTTCACGTATTCAAGCTTTCGCCCAGAGGGCAGAGGATTTGGTTCATCAATTATGGGATACTCGGATACAGAAGGAGCAAGGAAAGAGAGCTAGGATTGTGGTCCTTACAGAGGGCCACAGGGAGACCCAGGGACTCAGTTATCCAGGTAGTCAATTAGGAAAATAGGGAGTGCCCCACCTCAGTTTCAGGGACAGAGAATGGACCTAGGCCTAACTCCATCTAGCTCTTGATGACAGTTGCGAACGGGGCAAAGGGGACCACCATTTCTGCCTTGTCCCCAGTGTGGGAAATCTCATTCAGGTCAGTGTCATCAGGGGAAGAATGTATGTTATCATTGTGGGAAGCCAAGGCACTTTATAAGGGATTGTTCGGATAGGGTCGAGGAAGATCTTGCGTGATCAATGGTTGCTTCATCATCCTCCGTTCGACCTCCCAGACCTGACCCTCAGCAAGCAACAGGCCATGGCAGAGGCATAGGGAGAGAGGCTTCTAGTTCTAGGGCAACCCAGAATCAATTTTATGCTTTGGGCGGTCGACAAGACCAGGAGGCCTCACCTGATGTTGTTACAGGTACTGTGATTATTTATTCTCATGCAGTATATGTCTTACTTGATCCTGGTTCTACACTCTCTTATTTATTCTCATGCAGTATATGTCTTACTTGTGAGTTAGTTTGAGATAGTCTCTGAGTTATTATCTATACCATATGCTGTTTCTAGTCCAATAGGCGAATATGTGTTAGCTAGACGAGTTTACTGAAACTGCGTAGTATTGGTATGTGATAGATGAGCCTTAGCTGATCTAGTTTATCTTGAAATGGTTGATTTTGATGTCATTTTGGGTAAGTATTAGTTGGCGGCATGTTATGCTAATGTTGATTGCAGAGCTAAGGTTGTCAGATTCACTTTTCCCGGCGAACCAGTCCGGGAATGAGAAGTTCATGCTGCTATGCCTAAAGGTGAGTTTATTTCATACCTTAAGGCTTAGAAGTTGATATCCAAAGGTTGGGTTTCTCACTTCGTTCAGGTAAGAAACTTGGAATGTGAGCCTATGACTCTCCAGTCAATTCCTATTGTAAATGAATTCCCTGAGGTCTTTCTAGAGGATTTGCCTGGAATTCCTCCTAAAAGGGAGATAGATTTTTCTATTGATCTACTTCCAGGTACTCAGCCTATATTGATCCCTCCTTATAGAATGGATCCAATAGAGCTAAGGGAATTAAAGGAGTAGTTGAGAGATCTGCTCGAGAAGGGATTCATTCGACTTAGTATATCACCTTGGGGTGCGCAGTGCTCTTTATGCAAAAGAATGATGGGTCGTTAAGAATGTGTATCGACTATAGGCAGCTAAATAAGGTTAGGATTAAGAATAAGTACCCAGTTCCTAGGATTGATGACCTGTTTGATCAGTTACAGGGTGCCAGATGCTTCTCAAATATTGATTTGAGATTCGGGTACCATCAGTTATGGGTTAGGGAAGTTGATATCCCTAGACTTCCTTCAGGACTAGATATGGCCATTATGAGTTCTTAGTGATATCATTTGGGCTTACTAATGCCCCAACAACTTTTATGGATCTAATGAATCAGATATTTAGGCCTTTTCTTGATGTATTTGTGATCATCTTCATTGATAATATTCTGATTTACTCGCGATCCGAGGCCGATCATGGAGGTCATTTGAGAGAAGTATTACAAACACTATAGGAGCACAGGTTATATGCTAAATTTTCTAAATGTGAGTTTTGGCTAACATCTGTGGCTTTCCTTGGTCATGCAATTATAGCTGAAGGTATAAGAGTGGATAGTCTGAAGATAGAGGCAGTAAAGACTTGGCCCAGACCCTGGAATCCTACAGAGGTTCACAACTCTTTGGGGTTAGCAGGTTATTATCGCTGATTTGTGGAAGGTTTCTCTACTATGGCTGCACCATTGACAAAGTTGACTCATAAAGCATTTCAGTTTAAGTGGACAGAGTCATGCGAGTGAAGTTTACAGGAATTAATGGATAGGCTGACTTTAGCACCTGTCCTGACTCTTCCAGAGGGTGTCGAGGGTTCTGTTGTCTATTGTGATGCTTCGAGACTTGGGCTAGGTTGTGTTCTGATGCAACACGGCAAGGTCATTGCTTATGCCTCTACATAGTTGAGGAAGCACAAGCAAAATTATCCTACCCAAGATCTTGAGTTGGCCGCAGTGGTATTCGTATTGAAGATTTGGCGCCACTACTTCTACAGGGTACATGTTGATATCTTCATAGATAATAAGAGCCTCTAGTATTTATTTCAGAAGAAGGAGTTGAATTTACGCTAGAGAAGGTGGTTAGAATTTCTGAAAGATTATGATGTTAGCATTCTGTATCATCCGGGCAAGGAAAATGTTGTAGCTGATGGACTATGTCGCAAGTCTATGGGTAGCTTGAGTCATAGTCAAGTTGATAGGATTGAAATGATGAAGGCTCTATGGTTGTTGCCTGACTAACAGATTCGGTTACTGGATGCCGAAGATGGGGGTGTTAACATCAAAAACACAGCAAAATCGTCCTTGGTAGCGGAAGTTAAGAAACGACAATATGATGATGCTGAGTTAGTCATACTGAGAGATAGTATACCACAACAGAAGCAGAGCCTATTTGATTGTGGACCCGATGGAATTCCTAGATACCAGGCCGTCTATGTGTACCTAATGTGGGTGAACTATGGGAACAAATTATGAATGAAGCTCATTATTCTCGATATTCAGTACACTCAGGTGCCACAAAGATGTATCGTGACCTGAGGCAGCTATATTGGTGGAATGGCATGAAAAAGGACATCACCGGTCTTATGACTCTATGTCCCAATTGCCAATAGATGAAGGTTGAGCACCAGAGGCCTGGAGGTTTGGTGCAGGATATAGAAATTCTAGCCTGGAACTGGGAGGTGATTAATATGAATTTTATTACAAGATAACCTAGAACGAGCAGGAAGCATGATTCTATTTGGGTAAGAGTTGACAGATTAACTAAATCAGCTCACTTCTTGCTAGTTAAAAACCACATATGCATGAGAGGATTATGCTAGGCTTTATATGCGAGAGATAGTTCGCCTACATGGCGTCCCCTAGTCCATTACTTCTAACAAATGTGCTCAGTTCACAACAAATTTTTGGAAATCTTTCCAACAAGGCCTGGGCACTCAGGTAAGCCTCTGCACCGCATTTCATCCTCAGACAGACGGACAGGGAACGTACCATTCAAACGCTTGAAGATACGTTGTGTGCTTGTGTTTTAGATTTTGGCGGAAGTTAGGATGATCAGGTTTCCTTGATTGAGTTCGCCTATAATAACACCTACCAGGCAAGTGTTCAAATGGATCCATATGAAGCTTTATATGGGCAAAAATGCAAGTCACCAGTGGGCTGGTTTGAACTTAGTGAGGCAGAGTTATTGGGGCCAGACTTAGTGCAGCAAGTTATTGAAAAGGTGAAACTTATTATAGATCGACTTCAGACAGCCCGGACCAGGAAGAAGTCATATGCAGATGTACACGGTTAAGCGCTGGAGTTTGTTGTTAATGATTGGATCTTCCCGAAACTGTCAGCTATGAAAGGCATTATGCTATTTGGCCGAAAAGGCAAGCTGAGTCCTTGATGTGTTGGGCCCTACGGAGTTATACGCAGGATAGGAAAAGTGGCCTATGTGTTGGAGTTTCCACCAGAGTTAGTGGAAGTCCACCCAGCATTTCATGTATAAATGTTGTGGAAGTGTATAGGAGACCCAACCCGTGTTATGCCTATCGATGATGTCCGAATTTCTTAGGAGATGACCTACACCGAGGTTCCAGTTGTTATTCTTGATCGGCAAGTCAGGAAACATCGAACTAAAGAAGTCGCCTCAGTTAAAGTATTATGGAAAAGTAATAACATCAAGGAAGTGACTTGGGAGGCTTAAGAGGAAATGAAGAATAAATATCTTCACCTATTTATGATGTCGACGTGATGTTAAGGTATGTATTTTATACTTAAGTTACTGAGTATCTATTTTGATGCATATTAAGTGAAATTAATTTTCATTCGAGGACGAATGTTCCTAAGGGGGGGAGAATATAACACCCCGGAAAATTTTTGGTGATTATTTGATGTTTATATGATAGGTTAAGGAAAGTACGGATTGTATATTGGTCGTAGATGACAAGGGAAATGTGTACGATCAAAAAATCAAAGAGTATGTCAAGTTTATAAGAAAGGTTCAAATTTAAAAAATCATATCTCCCAATATATAATGAATTAGAAGCCCCACGACCTATAAAATTAAAGGCATTTGAGTTAGGTTTTAGAACATCAAACCTCTTGTCAATCAGAGTTCGGAGTAAGAAGTTATGGGCATTTTACCGAAGCATCGTGAGTGGTGACGCGGATATGACGCCCTAGTGCCTCCACCGCCCTATTTACTTGAAATCTGATTTTTTACTTGTAGAAAATATTTTCAGCTAAATCTAAATCGACCATCTTGCTAAGGATTCCATTTCTCTCTCAATTTGAGCAGCTAGCACAAAGAAAATCAAGGAGGAACATCAAGCAAACTTCAAGAAAATCACAAGTTGAAATTACCTTGCCAAGTATGTTAGGAGCTGTTTTGGAGCTCGTTTTGGGAAGGTTTTGAAGAAGTTTTTCTGCATTTCAAAATCTAACTGAACTGCCTATATATACATCTTTGAGTAGGTGTATAAATCAGGATAAAAGGTAAGGGTTTCGCCCCTTTTAAACCTCTCAAATTGCAAAGCAAAAATCTGGAAATTGGCAGCTAAGTGAGCTGCCGATGGACTGTTTGTTAGCAGAGTTTTTATCGTTTTCCTTAGGTTTTATGGCTTTTTATTTGGCTGGAATTATACTTCATATTGAGGGGTATAATTACAGAAAAACTAAGGTAAAATTTCCCTCTTGTTTCTCCCTCAAAAGTTAGTGAAAACTAGTTGAGAAAATGGCTAAATGTTGTTGATGTTGCCGTGTGTTGTTGATGCTATTGTGACTTCCTCTATTTAATTATTTTGGCTGCATTTATTGATATAGATTAAGCTTGTTGTTTGCCTATAAAACCACTGGATTAATGAGGTTGAAGGATGATCATTGAGGTAGGAAATCGGCTAGAGAAAAATTCATCGGAGAAAGGTATGTAAGGCCCCCCGTCTATCATTCTTTTAAGCACGATTTGTGTGTTGTGAACTGAATTAGACAACAACCTACTTAAAAGTCTTGACACAGTATGCTAAGCTTCATTTAAGCTTTAAAGTTCCATGTTTTATTGAGAATAAATGATAAGATTATGCCTAGCCGAAGTGAGACATCTAAAGTGTGATATTGTGTTGATTGTTGTCGTAGTTATAGATTGAGTTGGAGTACCCTCAGCGTGGGCATTGTCAGCTGGTCCTTACCGTATGTCATGTGTATATATATGTTATGTTAAATGTGTTTAATGGTCTAGTAGCTAACTGAAATTGGTGAAAGAGACAAGATGAGGACGTGTAAATGATTTTAAGCGACGTAAAGACATCGCAAGCTATTGAGGGTAAACGAGCTTATCGATTTAGAATTACCTAGTTATGTTTGTCCTTTATCTTATGTTTATTTTGTTAAATATGCCAGGCAAAGGGGAGATTTCATAATCCCTTTCCCTTAAGCCGAATGACAAGCTAGCGAGTTTCTGAGCTCTAACGTCCCTTGAACACGATCTATAAATTTTGTTGAAACTCTTAGGTCATCCGTAGTTCCTTATGATTTACAAGTTTTTAATGCATGCATTTAAGTTCTATTTTCTAGCTTTACATGTTATATGTACTCAATTCCAGTTATTCATTATGAAGGAGGCCTTTGGAGGCCACTTGTTTAGTATTCGTCATTTCTATGTTGTACGTATTGAGCTGGTCCGGTATAAGACATATCGGCTCCATTTATGATTTTGTCTAAGTTTTACTGATTTTACCCCGGTGTGGTACACCGGCTGGATGGATTTTACCTTGGTATGGTACACCGACTGGAGGAATTTTTATTTTTACCCCGGTGTGGTACACTGGTTGGAAAATTGTACATATATTTTATGTTCGGCTGTCTACTGGCATTTCACTTATAGCCTTTGTTGTCCATTAGATGGTTGCATTTACACTTCAATAATGAGTTATTGTCAGGCTTCTGTTTTCAGGATTTGGTGTTGTTACTACTCCTTATTTCTGGCTTAGTTATCATTTTTTTCTTACTTATTTACAGTTTTCAGCCTTACATACCAGTATATTTTATTCGTACTGGCGTCCCTTCATCTTGGGACCCTTCTTGCAATCGTGCTGCAGGTACAGGACGAGGCTCAGATCATTGGATGTAGTAGGATCCATATTTCTGCGGAATAGTGGTATGCTCCTCTCTTCCAGGAGCCATGTCCTAGTTTGGATTATTTTCAGTTTTGTGTACAGCATGGGTAGGCCGGGTCCCTGTCCCGTGCATTTCAGTTTGTTTACTCTGTAGAGGTTGATGGGGACTAGTTTGTATTGTAGTGTGGGTTGTGTAGTCGTATTGGTTTTTCATTGCTTTTCTTAGCTTTATTATAGCCTTGTCGGCATTCCAGGATGCATATTTATAATTGTCAAGGAATTATTGGCCCAGTATTTATCTTTGTTGGTTGTGTCAGGTGGCTTAGTCAGCCTTAGTGTTACATTTATAGATGCTATATAGCCGGCTTCTCCTTCGACCATGAATCGAGTGCCAGTTGCGCCCTACCCTAGTTCCGGGGCGTGACAACTACTCAAAGATTCATCATACATGGGTCAATTTAACCTTCTTTGAAAACATCATCAATATCATGGGTAAGAGTGAAAACATGCTTTTCATCATCTATTCCATCACCATCACATTCTATTAGGAACTTCCCACACATGGGCGTTTTAGATTCAATTCTTTAGAAAACAACTTTTTAAAAGAAATTAAGTTAGAATCTTCCCAAGCTCAATAAATCATCACTATCAACTCATTAATCATACCAATGAGTAGGAATGTAAGATTCATGCAATAGAAGGAAAACCCATACTTGATCATCACAAATAAATCACAATTTTACAGGGAATGGGCATGGGTGTGGAAGAAAGCAGCCACTCATAGCCTTACATACCTGGGATTGAAGAATCTTATCTCTTCCTAATTACCCAGCTGAGATTTCCCTTGAAATCCTTGAATTTCTTCTCACTTTCTCCCCTTCAAGCTCTCACACTTGCATGCATGAAGAAAATGGCCTAGATGAGTTTATCTTAGCTTAAAACCCTCTATTACGAGCTCAAAACGACATAGTAGAGGCCCTTAGAACTTAGCAATTATGGAAAAGCCCTTACTGAAATAGCTGAAATTAACTGTCAGGGGGGTCCTAATGGACGACCTGACGACTCGTTACCAGGGCTCACGATCCATGGGATTGCTCGTCAAGTACACTGCCTCCTCACTTCAAGAAATTTCAACTGGCTGGTAATGGCCCACCTAACAGGTCGTTAGGGCTGACAACGAGTCGTTGGGTGCCATCCGTCAAGTACACTGGATAATCCTTGCTAACTTTCCATAGGACCGACCAACGACTGACTTGACGACTCGTGGTGACTGACCACTGTGAGGACCTTGAGTATTCCAACATCTCAGGCCTTCCCCATGAGCCATCTAACGACTCTTTATGCCTCCTCAAGAGTTGTCAAGTCACCCGTTTTGCAACCTGCAACATTTTTTTTGCAGTTTTTCTCCTGATTCACTTGCGAGCCCGATTTTTGAATTCCCGAGGTACAACAATAAGGGTGGCTCGTGTTACACAAAAGATGAAGATGATGAACAAGGAGAAATAAGGTGGAGTGATCTATGTAATATGATGGGATGTTACAAGCATTTGTAAAGGCATAAAGGAGGCGTTAGTCACTAACGCTAAACATTATTCTACCTTTAGTCATAGCCTTCATTATTAACCACATGTCAAAGTGATTTTGAGTGAAGTTGCTCTACATTTGTGGCAAATTACACGAAGGGAAAGACTGTGGGTCGAGTTTTGTGAATAAAGATGTCTTTTGGGAGAGTGAGTGCGATCTTTTTTTTCTACAATCCCTTGTGTGTGTGCATTGATTCATGATAAAGAAAAGGGATTCTCTCTTTTGTCAGTGGCACCATTACTTTTGAGGACACATTTGTATTAAAATGAATGTGTGAATGAGGTATGAGTAGTGCGAGCTCTATGGAAATCATTGAATGTGAAATAATTATGAATTTAGATGCTATGTTTATTTTATGGATAAGATATGCCCTTAATTTGCAAAATGAAAGCATTTCTGAGTTATATCTTTGAATTGTGGTGGCCTCTTGAAATTTTTCCACTTTTTTTTTAGGAAATTTTCTTCTCTTTTTCTATGAGTTGGTGAGCATTTTTTGGTTGTCATAGATTAAGTGGTCATTGGTGTATAAAATCACGTGGAGCGACATGTTTCTCAACATACAATAATTGCATTACGTGAGGAGAATCAATGGTTAAAGTTTGGGGATTCGATGAGTTAGTAATTTACCAACTCATTAGGATCTTAAGCATGTGCTTTATCTCCAACCTCCAGTTGATGCGAGGCAGAATGTTCAAACTTGTTGTAAAATTGCAGTGGGAGTGATTATTCAGTGGAGGTGTGTCAGGAAAATTAGGACTCAGTTAATTTTGTAGGTTATGTACAGAGGGATGGAAATTAAAATTGTAACACCCCACAATGTTCCTAAAATCAGATCAGGAGTTGAAACTGAGAAAGCAGGAAAATATGTGCCAGGTCACAGGATGACTCGCCTAGTGACTCGTGAGGTAATCCACGAGTCATGGAGTGACTCATAAAGTGGAGTCTTCCATGAGGTGGATTGTGGTCTATGGGTGACGGCGAGTGAATACCACGAGTCGTAAATTCACCTAACGACTCGTGAAGTCCATCATGGTACATCCCAGTGATTTCAAGCTGGGAGTTCCAGTGTTGATTATGGTATGTGACAATGAGTCCTTGAGTACAGTAACTTCTCGTGGTGTCCCTCATTATGTCTGGCAAGATATTTATCAAACTTAAGTCACGACTAGAAGCCACGAGTTGTGATGCCACTTAATAACTCATGGAGTTTCTCGTGGCCTTACCCAGAGAAATTTCTAGTGTTGGCAATGGTTGGGACCCCATGACTCATCCAGTACCTCATGAGTCGTGATGTCTCTCATGAGAACTGACAGTGTCAAAATTCCTGCATTCTTAGAAGGGGTATTTCCGTAATTCCAAAGCTTCTAGGCCCTGAATTACGTCGTTTTGGGGTTAGTTTCAAAAGGATTTAGGGATTTAGTCAATAGTTTTCTCTCATTCCCATCATTCTCTCAAGTTAGTGCCTAGCAACCGTAGACAAGGCCTCCTAGAGCAAGAACAAGGGCTCCAAGTTCTTTCAGATTCGTTCAGATCTTTCTCAGGAATTCTACTCCAGGTATGGGGAATTCAACAAGGTAATTGCTCTTCACTTGTGCCCCAAAACCCTTCTGTAATTCCTTATTAGTTATAGCCTTCAAGATTAGAAGTAGGGTTAAATTTTCAGTCAGATTTTGAATAGTTCTTATGGATTGTACTTCTTATGAATTCTTGCTATGTTTTCACTAATTATTAAATATATTGTTGTCCTCTTCATAAATATGGTTTTAGCCCTAATTTCTATGAATACATTAAATTGGGTCTTGGATAGTTGACTAGATACAAATATTTCTTGACTCTATTAGTTCTTGAATTTCTATGTTATTACCATCATGTGAGTTCACAGTCAATTTGCATGCTAGTTCAGTCTCAGTCAGTAATTAGCCTTTTCAGTATCTTTCAGTAAGTTAGTTGATCGGTTTGATGATTGTCAGTTCTTTAAGAGTTCAGCAATGGGGTTCCAACATACCCAAGTTTCAGAACTATGTTTCCACCGTAGGTCATTACCCCAATCGAGCATCAGAGTTGTGATCATCCAGCTAAGCCACTACACTCTAGCAAGGTACAATGGGCTCTCATAGATGGGGTGTATAGATCAGACTCCACATCTAGATCATGTGGTTATATGTCGATCATAGACTCTCCCACTTGTTAGTATAGTTTAGTCTAGCTCAATCTTCTTTTAGCACAGTTCATTCACTCAGTTTCAAAACATGTTTATAACCGTCAATTAAGTTCTATATTGACCTTATAAAAGTTATAGCTCAACCTCTATTAGTACTCAGTATCAGTTGGTCGTTATCATATTATATTTGTTCAGTTGCTTATTCCCATGCCTTATGTATATCTCACTTACTCAATATCTACAAAGTATTGATGCGTACTTTCTATGTTGTATGATATTATGATACAGGCATAGGTTCTCAGTCTCTACATCATTAGCAGTTCCCTGCGATGATATCAGCAGAAGTGTTATTGGTGAGTCCTCATCTTCTGAGGATGAGAGTTTACTTTATTCAGTTTAGTTCCTTTTGAGTTAGACCTTTGAGTATGCTAGGGGTTTGTCCCAACAACTTGTCAATTCTGTAGATAAATTTCAGATATAGTGTTGTTCAATTTCTTTTGCAGTTGTGGCATAAATTTTAGTATCTTATAAGATATGTATTTTTTTTAAAGTTTATTTAGTTAATTTTTACAGCTTCCACTTACGTTTAAATTAGTTTACCAGTATGATGTTAGACCATGAGTTAGCTTGGGGTCACTTTTGGCACAAAGTATTGTGTTGCATCTAGGGTGCAGACTTGGGTCGAAAAAATTTGGTATTAGATAACTAGGTTTAGAGTATCCTAGGATGTCTAAAAGTCATGTCAAGTAGAGTCCTTTTTATGGGTGTGAAGCATGCCACACTTATCAGGGTGAGGCTACAAGGTGTTTTAGGAAAAGTTCCTTTTCTTCATACTCCTTATTGTGCAATGAGCTTATTCCCAGAAATGTTCTCCTAACTCGAGCTCTACTCATTTTAGGTGAAATATACCTCCAAAATGAGGAAATGGAAGGAACATTGGAAATGCCAACCGACCTCCCCACTAGTCTAGCAGCCCCTCAGGAAGATCGAGTGTCCTTTGTAGAATTTGGAGCAACGATTCAGTTGTTGGCTCCAATGGTGACCAACCAAGTGAACCTGCATGTGGTTCTAGTAAATATAAACGGGTCTGCAGTAGCTTCTAGTGTCCGAGATTCCAGCCAAATAAATCCTCCAGCCTTTCATGGATCTAAGGTGGGAGAGGACCCATAAGAGTTTGTGGATGAGGTGCGAAAGATCACCCGGATTATGGGTGTTAGTCCCGTAGAGAGTGCTGATCTGGCTGCCTACCATTTATAAGGAGTGGCTAAGATTTGGTATAGCTAGTGGAAGGAAGGAAGACCAGCAAAAGTCGGATCAGTAGAGAGGGATGAGTTCTCTAAGTTTTTTCTCGACAGATTCTTTCCAAGGGATTTAAGGGAGACCAAGGACACTGAATTCATGAATTTGTGGTAGGGTAAGAGAACCATGGAAGAGTATGCATTGGAATTTACTCGGTTGTCGAGGTATGCCAAGAGATGGTAGCTGAGTCGAGGGCTCGCATGCTCAAATTCATCAATGTAGTTTCAGATTTGGTACTTAAGTATTTCACAACTACAATCATCATCAAGGACATCGACCTCTCTAGTCTCATATTGCATGCACAACATATTGAGGTAGAGAAGTTTAAGGATATTGAGTGAGAGGGCAAATGGGAGAGAATACGACACTTTGAGTATGGCTAGAAGAGGTCAGGTGGGAGTGGTCGGTCATAGCAGCAGCAACAACAGTAAAGACCTCCAGCACCCACATCAGCCAGCGCCCCTTCTTTCCAGTTGTGTAAGGATCAAAAGGGTGGAGATTCTGGCTCCCGGTCCTAGAGTCACTGTTCTAGTAACTTTTTTATATCTTGTCCTAAATGTGATAAGAACCATCCAGGTTAATGCCGCATAGGCAAAGAGGGTTGCTTCAGATGTGGGCAGTTGGGTCATAGGCTAAGGGAGTGTCCGTTAGTAGGATGGCCGAAAAATCAGTCTACTACTTCAGCAACCCTAGCAGGACATCCAACTCAGTAGGGCACTTCTTCAGATATGGATGGCGGTTAGCACAAAAATCATTTTTATTCTTTGTCCTCTCATCTGTATCAGGAGAGCTCACCTCATGTGGTCATGGGTATGTTACTTCTTTTCCATGTAGATGTGTATGCCCTACAAGATCTAGGAGCCACACTATTATTTGTGACTACTTACATATCCATTCATTTTGATATCAGCCTAGAAGTCCTCTCAGAACATCCCTAGTCTCTACCCCAGCTGTTGAGTCAGTTACAGCTAGCCGGGTATATAGAAACTGCCCAGCCTCAGTGGTGAGTAAAGTTATTCTAGATGATCTAGTAGAGCTAGACATAGTCAATTTCAACCTCATTCTTGTCATGGAATGGCTACATTCTTGTTATTCCTCAGTTGATTGCAGAACTAGAGTCATCAAGTTTATGTTTCCCAATAAGCCAATCTTAGAATGGATGGGTAGTGTTTCAACACCTAAGGGTCGATTTATTTCCTACCTTAAGGCAAAGAAGATGATTTTGAAAGGGTACATTTATCATCTAGTTCAGGTTAAAGATTTTATCTACGAGACCCCAACTATTTAGTCAATTCCAGTTGTCAGCGAATTCCTTGACGTGTTTCCAAAAGATCTTCCCTGAGTCCCTCCTGAGTGGGGAATAGACTTCGGCATAGACCTTTTTCTAGACATTCAACCCATATCTATTCCTCCTTACAAAATGGCTCCGGTTAAGCTTAAAGAGTTGAAGGAATTAAGCGGAAGGACCTTCTATATGTAATAACCCAGAAGTGCCTAAGACTGGACTCGAGAATTGGAAATGAGAAATAGCATAAATCTAAAATTTTGCCTCAGGATGAATGAGGGTATGAGTCGTAGGAAGGACCTACAACCCGTAGGAACCACCCGTGGGTAGCAGTTATGAGGAAAGCAGTCGGAACAACGGGCCTTGTAATGACCTGTTTGAAGAAGGTACGACTCGTAGGTAGAAGTCGTGGGTTGATTCTGGATAGTCAGGGATGGGCAGTAAAAGTCGTGCTATGACTCATTGTGAGGAACAATGAGTCATTGTATATGCTCGTGGGAAGAGTAGGGAAAATTCCCCAGTCAAGTAACAGATGGAATTCATGACTCGTAGGAGGAAGGTATGAGTCATGGTGTGACTCATAGGATGTTCAGATATAGTTTCATTAGAGACAGTAAGAGGATATGACGGATCGTATTTTGATGTAATGACTTATCCTATTGAGTCGTGATAGCAAGGTACAACTCATGGTATCACTCGTTGTCATTAGCAGTGTGTATTTTCCTACAAATTTATTAAGGGCTCTTCCATAATTCTAAGCTTCTAAGGCCTAAACTACGTCGTTTTAAGCTCAGATAAGTGTGTTTTAAGAGGGTTTAACTCATTATATGCCTATTCCTCTCCATACATGCAAGCTTAGTAGTTTATAAGCGTGAGCAAGCTTAGGATTCATCAAGTTCTTCCCCAAATTCCTTTGGGCACTTGGGGTTGTGTAATTAGATCTTCCTAGGTATGCATGTTTATGAACGGGTTTATCAATCCATTCCCATGCCCAATCCCTCTTCAATTTCATGTGATTTCTAAGTTGATGAATCTTTGGGGTTCTAAACCAACTTGTGAATTCTCTAAGTATCTATCATGGGTATAATCTATTCATGTTTCTAATGTTGAATTATGATTAATGAGTATGCTTTACAATGTTTTCAATTGCAAATTTTGTTTTCAAGTTTTACTAATTATGATGCCTAATTATAAAAGTTCATGAAAGGTTGAGATTAATGCATATGTTATCAAGCATGATGAGATGTATATGATAAATGTATGATTTCGAATAACCCATGTGTATATTCATGTTTTTGACCATCAGAGTCTATTTCAAGTATATTTAAGTTTGGGCAAGCCAATATGTTCAAGTATGTTTCATGATTTATATCAATTTCATGTTATTAGCTAACCACATAGATTTTGGAGTCTAGACTCCCACTCTTTTCAACTTTTGGTATGGTTTGAGCAAAGACTACTCATGTTATGTTTTCATATTTTGTATATCATGTTATGATTAAACTTCGTCAATAAACGATGGTTCAGCCTGTTGAAAAAACGATGGAGAGCATATGCATATTTTTGGGAGTAGTGTCTAGCACTGAGTAGGTTATGGTTCATCAACCATGTGCCTCAAAACTATGTGCCAACTTAGCTATGTTCAGATTATTTGGGACCTCCCTTGTGAACTCCCCTTCCCCAAGGGGCCTCCATCTTGATATCAATTTCATAGTAGCGTCCTTCGCCCTGACAAGGCTTTGGACAGATCTGCCCACTTGAGTGTAATAGTCGAAACCACGTAAGCTTTGTTGTGGTAATGTCAGTTATATGATGAGTCTCTCATTGTTCCTCATGATTTACGTTATGCATGTTCATTAGTCATGATAATGTGTTTTCAGTAGGTTTGACCCACTATTTGGTTATACTTATGATTAATCAGTTTCAACTTTGGGTCATTCGATTCAGTTATGATATTCAATTATATTTAACTCATGTTTTCAGATAATAGCATGCAGGCCCTACTCTCAAAATCATATGATGAAATGTTTTTATGAGATGCATGATTTCTAATTCTACTTACATAGCATTTTTACTTACCTTGCATGATTGGTACATTCCACGTACTGACTTCATACTCTATATTGTATCATTTTATGATACAGGCTTTGACATTCAGGTCCAGTCCTGCCGTTAGCCAGATCTTCAGTGTTGCACTCCTCAGCCAGAGTTGGTGAGTCCTCATCCTTCGAGGAACCTTCTATCAGTTTATGTTCAGTATTTCCAGTTTCAGTCTTAGTGAGTTAGTTGGGGTATTGTTCCATCAACTCGTCAGTATGTAGAGTCTTATCAGACATAGTATGTTTCAATTCCAAATTTCTTTTATGTATTCAAGTATTCAATATTATCATTTTTTCATACTTCCGCTATGTTATATATATATATATATATATATATATGTATATGTTAGACTTCTGCAATATTATTATCTTGAGCTTAGAAGTCATGTTCATGTCATGTGTCAAGTTGGAGCATCTTGGGGTTCATTGTCCCGTGTCTCGCTCCGGGCCTATGTTCGGGTCATGACAAACTGGGTATCAGAGCCTTAGATTTTGAAGTGTCCTATGGTGTCGCAAAGCCGCGTTGAGCACAGTCTTTCTCATGGGTGCGAAGAGTGCCCCACACTTATGATGAAGAGGTTATGAAATGTTTTAGAAAATGTTCCCTTCTTTCATGATCTATGTCATGCGATGACATGTCTCTCTATCCTTCTATTTTGTGTTATTCGCGTTTGCAGAGTCATACCTCCTAGCCTAGTTAATGGAAGAAGAAATGGAAATGAAAATGTCCACGAGAATGGCAATGGGGATGGGCACCAACAGGCCCCACCAGTCCCCAAGGATCATGTACTCGAGCAAGTGGCTCATGTAGAGTTTAGGGTTGCCATTCAGATGCTAGCTCAGGCTTTGACTGCCCAAGTCAACCAATAGGCGGTAGCGCATGTCCCTCAGAATGGCGACGCGACAACAACGAGATTTATAGATTTTCTAAGTATAAAACCCTCCAGAGTTCCATGGGTTGAAGGTGGACAAGGATCCCTACGAGTTTGGTGATGAGATTCTAAAAAATCACCAAAATCATGGGGGTGACAAGGGAGGAGTGCACAGACTTAGCCTTTTATCAGCTGAAAGGGGTAGCACACATCTAGTTCAGGCAATGGAAGGATACAGGAGAGTTGTAGCAGGCCCTATTGGTTGGGATAAGTTCTATCCACCTTGTTTTTTGATTGGTTCTTCCCTCGTGAGATGAGGGAGATCAAGGCAGTTGAATTTGTGAACTTGACACAAAACAACATGACGTCCAAGAGTATGCTCTAGAGTTCACTCGCCTTTCCAAATATTCACCAAAGAGCTTGAGTGAGTCAGTTCGTGCATAGGATAGCCGACTATTTAGTGAAAGACTGTCAGACCAAAATGCTTCATCAGGACATTGACTTATCATGGATTGTTTTGTGCGCCCAACAGAAGTAGGTTATGCAGGTGAGTGAGCGAGAGAGGGAGAGGCCAAGAGGGCCAGGACTGATAGCATTGGATTCTCCCAGCAGAGACCTAGTGGTGGGCACCGTCAGCAGTCCCACCAGAGATTATCAGCTCCAGCACCGTCAACAGCAAGTGTGCCATCCAGATCTAGGTGCGACCATAGGGGACGAGCATCAGGCTCTCAAGGTCAAGGGAGTAGACCAGTGGAGCCTAGTACTCCAGCTTGTGACAGGGGTGGCCACAGACATACTACTCAGTTCATAGCAGGTACAGGTGCTTGTTTCGTGTGTGGGAAGCCCAAACATATTCTCAGAGATTCTCCATTAACTAGACAGGGCCATGGTAGAAGCCGAGACCCATCCACTAGCTCAGCAGCCCCACCAGAAACCTTAGTTCAGTAGGGAGCCTTCACTAGAATGGTTGGTGTTCAGTGTTAGAACATATTCTATGCCCTCATGTCTCGTCAGGAGAAGGAGTCCTCCCCAGTCTTAGTCACTGGTATATTACGAGTAGTTCACCTTGATGTATAAGCATTGTTATATCATGGGGCTACCCTATCTTTCATGACACCCTATGTTGGTAGTAGTTTTAGAGTCAATCCCAAAATCCTATGAAAACCCTTCTCAATCTCTACTCCAGTCAGTGATTCAGTTATAGCTCGGCGAGTATATAGAAATTGCCCTGTCACAGTGCTTCAAAAAGTCACATCAGCAGATTTAGTAGAGCTAGCCATGACAGACTTTGATGTTGTTTTTGGCATGGATTAGCCACATGCATTTTATGCCT
Source organism: Datura wrightii (assembly GCA_035772735.1). Classification (NCBI taxonomy): domain Eukaryota; kingdom Viridiplantae; phylum Streptophyta; class Magnoliopsida; order Solanales; family Solanaceae; genus Datura; species Datura wrightii. The sequence goes on along the minus strand of JASDFA010000006.1, from coordinate 51,094,689 downwards.
CACTAAATTATAGAAACCATGCGGTAGAGTTTCGGTGTCCGGGCGAGCTAGTCCTAGAGTGGAAGGGTGGTTTAGTTGTGCCTATAGGTCGCTTCATTTCCTACTTTAAGGCCAGAAAGATGATTTCTAAGGGTTTCGTGTACCATCTAGTTAGGGTTATGGATCCTACCTCTGAAACCCTGACTATCTAGTCAGTTTCTATAGTGTGCAAATATCCAGAAGTGCTTCCCAAGTGATCTACCAGAAATTCCTCTCGAGCGGGAGATTGCGATTGGTATTGGCCTTTTTTCTGATATGCATCCTTTATCTATTCCTCCTTATAAAATGGATCTAGTTGAGCAAAAAGAGTTGAATATGTAGTTGAAGGACCTTTAGATAAGGGTTTCATTAGTCCTAGCGAATCACTGTGGGGTGCACAAGTTCTCTTTTTTCGGAAGAAGGATGGTTCCTTTTAGATGTACATTAATTACCGATAGTTGAACAAGGTCATAGTCAAGAACAGGTATCTCTTCCTGGGATTGATGCTTTGTTTGACCATCTTCAAGGTGCCAAGTGTTTCTCAAAGATAGACTTCAGATCCAAATACCATCAGCTCAGGGTTCGGGAGAGTGACATTCCAAAGACAGCCTTCAGTACTCAGTATGGTCACTATAATTTTGTAGTTATGTCTTTTGGACTAACGAATACTCCTGCAGCTTTTATGGACTTGATGAGCAAGGTGTTCAATCCATACTTGGATGTGTTCATGATTGTGTTCATAGATGACATTCTCATATACTCTCGGAGGAAGGAGAAGTATGCTGCTCATTTGAGGGTGGTACTACAGACTATTAAGGATCGCCAATCATATGCTAAGTTCAGCAAGTGCGAGTTTTTGCTGGACTAAGTAGCATTTTTAGGTCATGTGGTGTCAAGTGCGGGTATACAGGTGGAATTTAAGAAGATAGAAGCTGTGAAGAATTGGCGTAGACCAGTGAGTTCTCCATATATCAGGAGTTTCTTGGGCATATCCATTTACTACAGGAGGTTTGTGGTAGGATTTTCATCCATTGCAGTACCCTTGACTAAGTTGACCTCGAAGTAAGTAAAGTTTCAATGGTCAGAGGCTCGTGAGAAGACCATCCAAGAGTTGAAGACTCGACTCACCTCAGCACCAGTGTTGGCCCTACCTGAAGGTACCAATGGGTTTATGGTATATTGTGACGCTTCAAGGATCGGTCTTGGTTGTGTACTAATGCAGCACGGTAATGTTATAGCCTATGCATCTAGGCAACTGAAGGTTCATGAAAAGAACTATCTGACTCATGACCTCGAGTTGGCAGTGGTAGTATTTTCCTTGAAGATTTGGAGAAACTATCTATACGGGGTCCATGTGGATGTGTTTACGGACGACAAAAGCCTACAATACATGTTTACCCAAAAGGATCTGAATCTATGTCAGAGGAGGTGGTTGGAGATTTTGAATGATTATGATATGAGTCTCCTTTATCATCCAGGCAAGGATAATATGGTGCAGGTGCTCTTAGAAGGCTTTCTATGGAGAGTGTGACCCATGTAGATGAGGAGACGAAAGAGTTAGGGAAGGATGCGCATCGGCTTGCACGACTAGGAGTTCGTCTTGTTGACTCAGTGGATGGGGTGTTATTGTTAAAGATGGATTAGAATCTTCTTTGGTGATCGAGGTCAAAGCTAGGTAGGACGAGGATCCTATTTTGGTAAAGTTGAAGGAAGCTGTTTAGAATTAGAAGATAGAGGTCTTCTCCCAAGGGGGAGATAGTGTGCAAAGATACTAGGGTCATTTGTGTGTACTGGGTGTTGATGACTTGAGGGAGCAGATGTTGCCTGAGGCTCATGGTTCCAGATATTCTATACCTCTAGGTGCCACCAAGATATACCATGACCTATAAGAGATATATTGGTGGAATGGTAAGATGAAGGATATAGCGGAGTTTGCGGCTAAGTGTCTGAAATGTCAATAGGTGAACGTTAACCATCAAAGACCTGGAGGTGTGCTCCAACATATTAGTATCCCTAATTAGATGTGGGTGGAAATCAATATGTACTCCAATACAGGGTTGCCTCGGACTCGTTGATAGTATTACTCTATTTGTGTGGTTGTAGACAGGTTGACTAAAGAATCTCATTTTCTACCGGTCAAAACTACCGATTCAGAGGAAAATTATGTGAACTTGTATATTCGGGAGTTAGTTTAGTTTCCTGGAGTACCCTTATCCATCATATTAGATAGAGGTACTCAGTTTATGACATGCTATGATTTTACAACACTTTCGACGCTTAAAACCAAGAATTTATGCGTATTCCGAGTATGTTTATATAGGTATGATGTGTTTTTTGCTTAATGTTTCAGGAAAACAGGTTTAGAAGTGAACTGGGCAAAATAATGCTGAAAATAACTGAAAGGGTGACTGCCAGGCACTTCACGAGTCGTTAGCAGGAGGCACGACTCATTGCTGAAGGCATGGGCAATTATTGAAGTTTGAACATGTTGAGACAGTGTACCTGACGGGTTGAGGGAACGACTCTTTACACCTAGTAGCAAGTCGTGAAAGACGAGAGAGAAAAACGTAACAAACTGACCAGTGGAGTTTACGATAGACATAACGACTCGTTACGTGATGAAACGACTCGTTAGTAGATTACTGAAACAATCCGTAAGGTGCACTGGAATTTTGAAGGAGTTAAACCACGAGCGACCTAATGACTAGTGCTTAGGCACGATAAGTCGCTATGTGACCTTGCCACAACTAGGTAGGATGCTGAGGATGACTATTTTATGCAAGGAACGACTCGTTAGAATGCCCAACAAATCATCACCAAGCCCGTTGCCACTGCCAACCTAGTTTCCAATTTTAGTTAGGAAAAGGATATCTTGGAACAATGGATGCACAGTTTAGGTTTATTTTTGGAGAACAATTGAAAAGAATTCAGAGAGTCGATTATTATTAGTTTTCAAGTTGGATTTTGGTGTTGTACGATTATTCTTGAATCAAGAAACAAGGTTTGAAATTTTATTCATGAATTTGAGGATCAAAAGCAACATTGGAATATATTCATCCATTTTGGAGTTTTATTCAATCTACTTGGTTTTTCTTCGACGATAACTTGTAAGTTGCAATTATTATTTATTCACTATTTTATAATTGTGATCATACAAGCATGAGTAGCTAAACCCATAACTAGGTTTGTGGGAACTAAGATGAATTAACACACATAGGTAAAATACATAGTGACTCTTGAACAAGGTTTAATGCATGTATTGTTTTTCCCTTCGTTTTGACTGATTCTTGACGGTTGCAAATGTTAGTACTTGCCTTATTCTTATGTACCTGACCAAGGAGGTAATTAATGGGAAAAGGGGATTAACAATGGAGATTTGAGGCTATCAACCCTCATCTAATAGATTGAACTTGCCCGGGGATAGCTAATCCGATATTAAGTGTAAGGGTCGATTAAAGAACACTCATATACGGACCAAGTTGCATGGTGATAATCATCTAGATAGGGGACCAACAATTTAGGTGAACCTAACTTATCAATATTGCATGTTAAACACCAAAATAGATCAATAGTGTATAAGCCTTATAGTTATGAACTCTTGGGAAATATAATCCTAGTCAAGTCGTTAATTGAATATAAACCGAATTTGATCTAAGCATTCAATAGTTCTACTTTTTCTTATTATTCTATTTGTTTCCCTGTTCAGAAATAAGTAACTCAATAGTAACAGCTATTCTCATTAACTTAAGTTCTTACCATATTCCCTGTGGGATCGACCTCAACCTTTTTTGGGTTCTATATTTTATAATCGATCACTTATATCTCAATTGTGAGGTGTAATTTGGGCGACACCAAATTTCAACGCCTTTGCCGGGGAATATGGCTAAGGCTTTTGTTAATTGTGTTTGCTTTACTATTGGTTCTTGTTTCCTTCTTTTTTTTTTTATTTTTGATCTTGTATTTAAGAGGTATCACCTATGGAGGAGTTATTGTTTCTTGATGACCTAGCAGCCGTTTTGATGGACATTGGGGATGAAGAGATTCATGGGGGTGAGGAGATTGTAAATGCCCTTTCTTGTATAGGGTCATACACTTATGCTCCAAAGAAGATCGATCTTGATTTAAGGAATCGGGTGACTCAACTAGCCAAGCCATCTATTGAGGAGCCTCCAATGTTGGAGCTCAAAGCACTCCATCCATTTCTAGTATGTATTTTTGGGAGCTGGCAATGCTTTGCCGGTCATTGTTGTAGCTGACTTGGAAGAATAGAAAGTGGAGGCTTTGGTCTCCATCTTGAAGAGATACAAAAAAAGACATTGGGTGGACCATTGTAGATATTATTAGAATCCCAGCCAGTATTTGCACCAAAAGATCCAGCTAGAACCAGATTGTATTCCGAGTATTGAACATCAATGTAGGTTGAATCCACCTATGCAAGAGGTGGTCAAGAAGGAAATCATAAAGTGGTTGGATGCAGGTGTAGTTTATCCTATTGTAGAAAGCAAATGGGTGAGCCCAGTCGAGTATGTACCAAAAATGGAAGGAATAACGGTGGTCTCAAATGTGAACAATGAGCTCATTCCTCTAAGACCAGTCACCGGTTAAAGAGTATGCATGGATTATAGAAAGATGAACCGGTGGACGCAGAAAGATCACTTTCCAAAGCCATTCATGGACCAGATGTTAGACAGACTTGCAGGTAGAGGACGGTATTGTTTCCATGATGGTTATTCGAGGTACAATCAGATTTTTATAGCCCCTAAAGACCAAGAGAAGACCACAGTCACTTGTTCATATGGTACATTTGCTTTTAAGAGGATGTCGTCCGAGTTGTGTAATGCACCCTCCACTTCTCAGTGTTCCATAATGTCCATATTTTCTGACATGGTGGAAGAAATCATTGAAGTCTTCATGGATTCTATGGTGGGTGACTCATCGAGGAGTATCTGGCTCATTTGATCTTAGTGGAGCATAGCGGTCCTGCAATCTTTTTCCAAGTAGTTCGCCACCCATGAACAAACCTACTCACTCGCGCCCTCTGATCAACCACTAACTCTAGGGCATACTTTGATACGCGAGTGAACTCAAGGGCATTCTCATGTACCGTCATCCTCCCCTACTTAAGATTCACGAACTCAGCTAACTTCAACTCCCTCATCTCACAACGGAAGAATCGATATAGGAATGCAACATGGAACTCCTCCAAAGTGATAGGGCCTGCTCTAGTGGCCTTACTAACTTTCCATTATCGAAACCAGATGTGTGCGACCCCTTTCAACTGATATAAGGCCAACTCAGCACATTCAACCCAATTCACCCCTATTACTTAGGTGATCTTCATAATCTTATCTATGAACTAATGCGAGTCCTCATCTGCTTTTGACTTGAGGAACTCTGGCAGGTTCATTCTCAAGAAATCTCTGACTCGAGCTGCCGCCACATTTCCATTTTGCAGAATATTCTCTACTACCTGCTAGTGGACCTGAGCAGCCAAGGCTACGCTAACATCTAAATAGTTGCTCGAAATTCAACATGGGTAACCAGAGTGCATGGTGCTCCTGGACTGGTGGGACTTGTTTGTGCCTGTCTCCGTTTCCATCCTCATTGACATTTCCATTTCCATTCATCCTACCATTTACTATGCGTGGAGCCTTGGTTCTACAATCGCTTATAGCATGAGTTAAAATGATAGGGAGACATTTCATCGCATGATATAGATCATGAAAGAAGGGAAGATTTTCTAAACGTCTCATAGCCTCTTCTTCATAAGTGTGGTGCGCTTTACACCTATGAAAAAGACTCTACTCAACACATCTTTCAGACACCCTAGGACAATTCAAACCTATTGCTCTGATACCAAGTTTGTCATGACCTTAACATAGACCCGCATGGAAACACGGGATAAGGAGCCCCGAGAGTCTCTAACTCGACCCATGGTGTGAGAATACATCTAACTCAATATCTATAAAGCGGAATACTCAGTATAACGACATGGATGAAGCATAATCATAACATAACATGGGAAGCTAAACGCACTTCAGACATAACAGCTGAATACTACACCTAGTCTGAAAGTCTCTAACATATTAGATGGGTTGATGGGACAACACCCCCAACTAACCCAACAAGTCTAGAAACTTAACGTAAAGAGATAAATGATATAAACTGGTCCTCGGAGAATGAGGACTCACCAATGAGCTGGATGCCAACTCTGAGAATGAGCTAATGAGGGTGCTGGGTTTGAAGACCAGAGCCTGTATCATTAAAGGATACAACATAAAGTACGTGATGAGTATGTGGAATGTACCGAGTATGCAAGGTAAGCAAAATAGACATTTAAAATACTTAAAAGTTCATAAGAGATCATAAAAGTAGGACAACATTCTCATAACATAAATATCATAGTGCAACATAAGGCTCAAGGGTTTCAAACATTCTTAATTTATTCATTATAATAGTTACAGGAGAAACTTTATAAATCATAACTTGAGCCAGAACATCATAAACATAAAAATGCATAAAAACATGTGGAACAATTGGAGGACTCGTCATAATCGACACCATCATGGTAGAGTCTTACATGATGCCCTAACTATCTCACTCAAGTGGACAGAGTAGTCCCTGGCTTTCTAGGCAAGGGACGTGCATTGTGCGATATCACGAAAGAGGGGATCCATTAACATTGTAATGTATCAACATGAACCTACGATGACACGTAGTTATGTGCACCAGTGTAGTCCTTTGAACAATGGGTTACTTGGTGCTACACACAGCTCCAAAAAGATGCACATTAGGCTCATACGTAAATCATAAACATCATTCATAAGATTAATGGACAAACAAATATATTAACATCATTGATCCCCATTTAAATACTTGTTTAGCCATGAATCAAGGGCCCCTTAATCGGCCAACTTCATAAATCGATCAATCATGAAATCCATATCATAAATCGTAAATCATTCATGAATATGACTGTATTTCCCAATATTTTAACATGCTTGAAAAAAACTCAATTCACTTGATAATATGATTATAAACATGGGTAATGTGACAATATGCTTTTCATCATCAATACTTCATCATACATGAACATTCATCACAAATCTTAACTTTCATGAGCTCCTCATAAATATGCATGTTAAATTTAAAATGCTTGAAACATGATTTTAATTAAAAAATAATGTAAAACTTTCCCATGAATCATAATTCAATAGTAGAAATACATTTAAATCATATCCATGTAAAGAATTAGAAATTTCATGCATTGGGTTAAAACCCAATAAAATCATCATAGGAATTGCATAATTTACAGAGAGATTGGGCATGGTTGTGAATGGTTTCACCCATTATTAACCCTACATACCTGTGGATGATTAGATTTTATCACTCCTTGAAAGCCCAATGAATTATTGAAGGAAAACTTAGAAGAACACTCACTTGATCACCTCATAAACCCCTTCAATATGCATGCATGGATATGAATGAGCCTAGGGTAGATTTTCCCTTATAAAACACTTAATTCGAGCCTTAAATTATGTAGTTTAGGACCCTAGGACTTAGGAATGATGAAAATACCCTTAATGAATTTCTTGACAATTCTACACTTAGAATGATATCGACCGACCTAACAGGTCGTGCTTGGATACCACGACTTGTGGTATCCATCCGTTGCGTCCACTACCCAAACTTCACTTTCTTAGATTCAATCCCACGATTGGATTAGACGTTGCATCAGACGATGGTCCATTGTGTACTCCATTGTTACCCCTCTTAACGACCTGCACCTGGCCATCCCACAAGCCACACCATTACTCGTGCCACACTCCAACTAATCATGGTTTCCATCCATTACCTTGTTTGGAGGTTTTCCTACTCTTTCCCACGATTGCTCACCACTATTCGTTACTTCTCACAACTGGTCGTCCTGTGAACCGTTACTTCCTCCAAGGATATGAACAGCCTCACCACGACCAGAAGTCATGACTCGTGACATTAATCCACGGGTCGTTATGTGACCCATTACTTCCAACTGCATTTCAGCTGAACCTCACAACGAACACTTCCCACGGATCGTTGGTTGTCCCAATGGAGAGCGTAGGTGTGAAGGATAGCCTTAGCTACGATGAGGTCTCAGTGGAAATACTTGATCATCAGGTTCGGAAGCTATGGAATGAGGAGATAGCTTCAATAAAGTTTTTGTGATGATATCAACATGTTGAGGGAGCTACGTAGGAAGTCGAAGCAGATATGATGGCTAAATACCCGCATCTATTCCCTCCCAACTTTGTTCTATCTTGAGGTACAAGTTTCCTCCTTAGTACTCCAGTCAGTTTCATGTTACATTTATGTGTTCCAATTTCTTTTATGTCGATGCATGTATGTGATTCATGAATTTAGTTCAGTCATGTATTCTAGTCAGGAGTCAGTTACTCCGTCAGTTTTTAGCTTTAGATGTTTAGTATTTGAGATGTTAGTCCTTTTCCCCAGCTTTCAGTATGTGCATTCACATTCGAGCTCGAATGTTCCCAAGGAGGAGATATTGTAATACCTCTGAAGTTCCTAAGACTAGACTCGAGAATTGGAAATGAGAAGCGGTAGAAATCTGAAACTTTGCCTCAAGACGATTGAGGGTACGAGTCATAAGAAGGACCCACAACCCATAGGAACCACCTGTGAGTAGCAGTTATGAGGGAAGTAGCTCTAACAACGGGCCTTTTAACGACATGTTAGAAGAAGCTACGACTCGTAGATAGGAGTCGTGGGTTGGTTGCGGAATAGAGTTGGATGGGGAATACGAGTCGTGCTATGACTGATTGTGAAGAAAAATAAGTCATTATAAGTGCCTGTGGGAAGAGCAGGGAAAATTCCCCAGTCAATTCATGAATGGAACTCACGACTCGTAGGAGGAAGGTACGAGTCATGGTGTTACTTGTAGAAGGTTCAGATGCAGTTTCTTCAGAGGCAGTAACTAGAGGATACTATGGATTGTTCTTTGATGTAACAACTTGTCCAGTTGAGTCATGGTATCAGGACATGAGAAATGAAGAACGAGGGAAGGGAAGTAACAGACAAACACCAAGAGTCGTGGTAGAAATGTACGACCCGTGGTATCACTTGTTTTCACTAGCAGTGTGTATTTCTCTACAAATTTATTAAGGGCTTTTTCATAATTCCTAAGCTCCTAATGCCTAAACTACATCTTTTTAAGCTCAGATAAGTGTGTTTTAAAAGTGTGTAACTCATTCTAAACTTATTCCTCTCCATGCATGCAAGCCTAGTAGTTTCTATGGGTTATCAAACTTAGGATTCATCAAGTTCTTCCTCAAATTTCTTTGGGCTCTCAAGAGGGTTGTATAATCAGAATTTCCTAGGTATGTAGGGTTATGAAAGGGTGTAACCATCCACTCCCATGCTCAATCCTTCTTCAATTTCATGTAATTTATATGTTGATGAATCTATGGGGTTTTAACCCAACTTGTGAATTCTCTATGTATCTATCATCAATATAATCTATTCATGTTTCTAATGTTGAGTTATGATTCATAGGTATGTTTTTACAATGTTTTCTATTACAAATTTTTTTTCATGTTTTACATATTATGAAGCCCAAATATGAAAGTTCATAAAAGGTTGAGATTATGACATATGTTATCAAGCATGATGATATGTATATGATAAATGCACGATTTCGAATTACCCATGTCTATATTTATGTTTTTGACCATCAAAGACTATTTCAAGTATGTTTAAGTTTGGGAAAGCCCATATGATCAAGTATATTTCATGATATATCTCAATTTCAAGTTATTATCTTTCCATATGGATTTTGGAGTCTAGATTCCCACACTTTTCAGCTTGTGGTATGGTGTGAGCCTAGGCTTCTCGTGTTATGTTTTCAAATTTTGCATATCATGTTATGATTTAACTTCATCACTAGACGAAGGTTCAGTTTCATTGAAAATTGATGGAGAGCATTTGCATGTTTTTAGGAGTAGTGTCAAGCACCGAGTAGACTAAGGGTCAGTCAACCCTATGCCTCAGAACTACGTGACAACGTAGGTATGTTCAGATTATTTGGGACCTCCCTTGTAAGCTCCCATGCCCCAAGGTTACTCCAACTTGGTATCGATATCATGGTAGCGTCCTTAGTCCTAAAAAGTCTTTGGATGGCTCTGTCCACTTGAGTGTAATAGTCGGGACCACATAATCTCTATCGTGGAAATATCAGTTATATGACGAGTCTCCCATTGTTCCACATGATTTTAGTTATGCATGTTCATCATTCATAATAATATGTTTTCAACAGATTTGACCCAATGTTAAGTTTTACTTATGAATAATCAATTTCAGCTTTGGGTCATTCGATTCAGTTATGATATTCTGTTATGTTTAAATTATGTTTTCAGAGAATAGCATGCAAGCCCTACTATTAGAATCTTACGATGAAATGTTTTTATGATATGCAAGATTTATATTTCTACTTACTTAGCTGTTTTACTTACCTTGCATACTCGGTACATTCCATGTACTAACCGCATATTCTATGTTGTATCATTTTATGATATAGGCTCCAACATTCAGGTTCACTCCCACCATTAGCTAGATCTTCAAAGTTGCACTCCTCAACCAGAGTTGGTGAGTCCTCATCCTTCGAGGACTCTTCTATTAGTTTATGTTTAGTATTTTCAGTTTTAGTCTTAGTGACAACACATCAATATATAGAGCATATCATACATAGTATGTTTCTATTCCAGATTTCTGTTATGTATTCAGATATTTGATCTTATCAGCATTTCAAACATCCTCTATGTGATGTGTTTGTCTGTATATATATATATATATATATATATATATATATATGTTAGACTTTCGCACTATTATTATGTTGAGCTTAGATGTCTTGTTAATTCCATGGGTCAACTTGGAGCCTCTCGGGGTTCCTTGTCCAGTGTCTCGATCCGGACCTATGTTCAGGTCATGAAATTAGATAAGGGCTTCATCAGGCCCAGCATATCTACATGGGGTGCTCTTGTCAAGACTCGAACATAGTCCTAAATTAAGACACGGGATGAAGAACCCCAAGAGGCTCCAAGTCAACTCATGACATGAACATAACATCTAACTCATACTAATAAAGCAGAAGATCAACATAATTAACATAGTGAAAATCTAAACATAACATAACATCTGAATACATACATAATTCTGATGCTGAATACATACTATGTCCGAAAAGCCTCTAATACTGACGAGTTGATGGGACAAACTTACTATAGTCAAAAAAGTGAAGATACGGAACAAATTTGATAAGGAAGGCCCTGGAAAGATGAGGATTCACCAACTCTGATCAGAAAGTACTAATGGTGGGAATCTAGCTATCGGTAGTACTGAGTCTGGATAAGCAGTTTATATTATAAAATGATACATCATATAGTATGCGGTCAGTACGTGTAACATACCGTGTATGCAAGGAAAGTAAGACCGCTAAGTAAGTAAAATAATAAATCATGCGTATTATAAAATGTAATCAAGATAAGATTCTGAGAGTAGGGCTTGCATGCTATTTTCTTAAATCATGATCTAAACATAACTGAACATCACAACGGAAACGAATGACCCAAACACTACCACATTTTTGGCCTTTATCCACTCGTGAAAAGTGTGTCCTGAACTATCGAAAAGTGTGGTCTTTGATCAAAGGCCACACTTTTGGACTTTAGACAACATTTTTCAGGGGTTGGCCTAAACCAACGTAACCTTTGTCCTAAGGCCACACTTTTCAAGTGATGCTTTGAAAGCCACACTTCAAAAGCATGGCCTATAAGGTACAGAAACTACACTTGTAACACTTCATATGACATCGTTTTTCACGATCTCAAACTACGATTTTCAAGCGTGGCATTTTCTACCTTATGCAAGTGTGGCCATTGCTACCTCCTCTAAAGCAACATTTGTGAAGTGTAGCTTTCCAAATGTACATACCAAAATTTACCGTCACTTAGCCACAAAATTAACATTATATCCAATAATAACATTATACATTATTATGCTATTTATATGATCACAAACACTAAATTACCTAATAAAGAACTCAAAAATATCAATTTAGATGTATAAATTTGTAATAAACATTGAAATAACAATACATGTCTTGTATTACATAATAAAGTTCAATATCCGCACTAGTTATGAATTCCATAAATAATAACTATAAAAATCAATATCACAATTGTTCAAGAAGTTGTCATCATTCACTTCAATATATCAAACGGATATCTAATTGACTTGTGGCCAATATTTTAAATTGGATCACTTGTATTTTCCTACACATTTAAAATAAAATTAAAATTAGAAAGAAATCTACATATAGTATGTATTCATATAGTATCATCAATAATACAACACCACAGATTGAGAGAACTTGACCGACTAGTATAGACTTCCATTGATTTTGTTACAATTCAACAAACAGTGGAGAACTTACAATCTTAGTCTTCCAATTTGAATATTCATCCTCAATAGTTAGACTCTTATGGTCAACTACATTGTAAATATCTATAGGAAAAAATAAAGTATTACCCAGCAAAAACCATACCTTAGGATATGCAAAAGAAGAGCACAAGTGCAGTAATAGGATATCAACTGAAAACAAAGACCTACAAACACAAAATCAAGAACAAAATATTGGAAAAGTACCAAACTAGAGGACATTAAAATACATAGATTTCAAATCTCCTCTGTGGATTGGAAACATGAAACTTAAACTTATCATTCACTCATCATGTTACTCAACAATATATGTTCAATGTGACGAAGTGATTATAGGTATTCAATCTACCCCTTATTAAGATAAGAAATGGGGTTTTAGATATTTGATGAAGACATGTCATGTTTTAGCTATACAGATTACACTTTGCCAAAAATGTTACATTATAACTCACTAGCACAATTTAAAGAATGTAAAAGATATTTCATATCTATTGATATCTCACTGTTAACATATCTAGGCTCCAAAGTTCCTTCATCAATTTCGTAGTGAGGTACTTTCATGGGCAGAACATAGCAATTGAAGATAGCGAATAATATTTAGTCAAAATTTAGAGCATCTTGGTTTGCTTTTACAATTTACTATATCATTTTGATATTCTTTCTTCTTCTTCATTTCGTATGGAGGATACTAATTCCTTATATCTAGAAGTGGTATTGATACTCACTCGATTTTATAATTTACAACTAAAAAGTATAACCAGGCTAGACTAATAGGTAATAGTTGGTCTGTAGGAATAATGTGGGTGGCTAGTTTAGTCTTTTCAGTTTGTTTTGTTTTACTAATATAGATATGATGACAGTCCTGGCATATTTTACAAGATTGCTAAATTTTAATGAGAAGTTACTCTATATTCATAGTGTTAGGGATAATCTAGCCAGCAACAAAGATGTGAAAGTGGGATTTTGAAAGTCTTATGTAGTATATAAGAATACAAAAAAATCTATAAGCAACTAAAGAAATTGAAATATGTCCTATTAGAAGACTACTATATCCATAAAGTCAAGATCTGATGATCTATGTCTTACAGTAGGTTTAATGGCAAGTATCCAAGTAGAGAAACCCCCAAAATCCCACTCTGCAGCAAGAAGTAAAAAAACATTATGGCATAGAAGACATCATAAGCATTTTAAAAATATTTTCTAATAAGCTTATGCACAAAAAAAAAAAGAGAAAAAAACTAAAACAACAGCATTAAATAATTTCCTAGCTTGTTAATATAAGTATATATAGACCATCTTATTGAAGTTTATACATGCCAACTTGCACACACTTGATTAGAAAGTTAGTACAGATAATTGTACTGTAGTAGCTAATAAAAGAACTACTTCCTAAAATCTGAACACAACTAAGAATAATATTTCAGTCAACTATGGTAAAATGTAAAATCGAAAAAGCTATCTTAGCTACTTGCAGTAAAAACAAAATTTTAAAATGAAATATACTTGAATTAAATCTTAAACTAAAACCCAAATACATATATCTATAAGGGGTGAGTACGGAAGCCATTCATCTAGTGTTAGATTGTTTGGCAATGATTCTCCAGAAACATTCCATGTTGATACAAACACTTGACGAAATAAAAATAAATCATTGGTCATGTTTTGAATATTAAGGAAAAAAAGAAAAAAAATTACAATATTTACTGGATCTATCAAGAAGAAAAACCTATAATTTGTGCATTAATTAAAAAAGATGATCAAGATTAATACTCTCCGTGGGAGATGCTCTATACACCTCGTTGATTTTTCTGCTCATTAGAGAGACCAAAGAGACTAGAATTAACTTAAACCACCCAAGAAAATGATCTTCAAAACTACATAGGGTATTAAAAGAATTTAGAATATTAACTTGTTTTGCTCATTTTGATAGTCCAATGCTCCCACTTAAATATCCTAGCTATCCACTCATAACCTCATAAAAGAGGGAACATCAACATTAGTTCCCAGTTGAAGAATTAGTGAAATTGGAAAAATAATCACAATATACATTGAACTTCTCTTCACCATAATTAATATGCTTTTTATAGTGCTATTATATAGAAAATCATCAAAGAACTCCCTAGACCTACTGTAGGCGCAGTAGATAAAAAGAGAATTTACACTTCAAAGAGTTCATAATTTACACTTCAAAGAGTTCATTCATCGAACTCACATCGGCTTGCTGAGATACATTCTTTAAAATCCCTAATGAATTTTAAGGATTTGTGTCCTTCCTCCAACATTTCACAAGTGGGAAATGATTTACGTCTACTACATGTATAGTTTATCAGAATTGAGGTTATTTTAAATTAACTAAAGAGGGTGAACTTGAGGAAAATTATAATTCAAAAAAGCTATTGCATATATTGATATAGATCGATATCTCTTGGTGTAATATTGTACATATTGTTATAAATCGACATTTCTTGGAATAATATTGAGGCTTCTTAAATGTCTACTTAAAAAGGAAAGAGATCTCTATTTGTTCATGACTGGGACAATAACTCACTAAATAGAATACCTCAAACTTCTAACTCATCAAAGCATAAGTAAAAGAACAAATAACAAACTATAGGAAATGAAAAATAGACAAATTTTGAAGCAAAATAGGTTCACTTCAGTATCAGGAATTAGACCATAACTGAAATAAAATTTAGCAAAGACTTTTAGCCCAAATTTCTATAATATAATATGAAACGGTGCATAGTGGGATATTCAAAAATATCCCAGATCAGTTCCTTAAGATTAAGATTTCTCAACATTCAAAACGATTTCCAGTTTTCCACTAAAGTCTAGTTCCTAAGATAGTTTGCAACA
Organism: Datura wrightii; assembly: GCA_035772735.1. Classification (NCBI taxonomy): domain Eukaryota; kingdom Viridiplantae; phylum Streptophyta; class Magnoliopsida; order Solanales; family Solanaceae; genus Datura; species Datura wrightii. Next base: position 51,079,323 of record JASDFA010000006.1, on the reverse strand, counting down.
ACATTTTCTCCAAAAATGTAGTCCAACCACTTTTAGTTCAATTCACCAGCGGTCAAGTTTCAATGGATGAAGAGTCAATTCAAACTCAATTACTTATAAACACTTTTCAATATTTTTAGATCTCACGTTAAGATAGTTCTAACTTGAATCTGGTCTTTCAAAATTTAATCTATAACCAAGCTATTCAAAATTCTCTTCGTAAAATTTTTCAATAAAATAATGGTTCAAAAACTTGTCGTCTGTAAGCTTCCAAAGAACTATCTACTACTTTATTCCCATAATTAGTTCATACAACATATATTAACAAAGATTTACTCAAAGATATAATGTGCCATGAAAAGCCTAATTAGCCACTAAATTTGACTTACAGTAGCAACTAGTACAAAATATCAGTAGAAAATATTTCAAACAATCAACCCAACTGAAAACATAATATCATGACTGATGAACATGCAAAACTGAAATCATAAGGAATGATGGAAAACTCATCATATAACCGACATTATCATGATAGAGCTTATGTGGTCCTGACTATCACATTAAAGTGGGCAGAGCCGTCCAAAGCTTTGCTAGGGCTAAGGACGCTACCATGATATCGATATCAAGTTGAAGGCCCCTTGGGGGTAGGGGAAGCTCACAAAGGAGGTCCCAAATAGTCTGAACATACCTACATTGGTGCTTAGTTCTGAGGAATAAGGTTTACTGACCTATAGCCTACTCGGTGCTAGACACTGCTCCCAAAAACATGCATATACTCTCCATCGTTTTTCAACGAAACCGAACCATCATCTAGTGATGAAGCTGACACATAACATACATACATAAATCTCAAGTTATAACATGAGGATCCTTGGCTCAAACTGATCTTGGGCAGATTTATATGCCCAAGTGATACTCAAACGTATCATTTTTACCTTGTTTGTTGTGCAATGTGTATATAATATCATGTAATTGGTAATAAAATGCGAATTTATACTAACCAACATGATTAGCATTTGTTTTGCAGGAAAATGTGATTTTTAGGAGCTAAAATGAATGTTGGAACTATGTCGGAGTTGGACTTGGATGCGAGCGTGGAAAAGACCCGGGAATGCAGGATTTATAGGGGCTCCGCGATGGCTCCGTGCCACGCTACCATCGCGGTAGCACACTGCCAGAGCAGGAACGTGGGTTAGTAGCAGGTGAAGATTGGAAAAGCTAAGGGATTTCTTCTCTTCCTTTCTTCTTTCTATCAATTGTACGTATGATTTACACTCATTTTAGGATGATCAATCCAAGAATGAGTGGCAAATTCTCTTTCTTGCTGAGGTTTTGAACATGTGTAATGAATTCTGATTTTCATTGATATGGTTTATTCTTCTTCTTTAATGTTGTTCTATTAATTCTTGTTCTTTACTGTATTAGTGATTGGCCAACATTAATGTATATCTAAAAAGTCCAATTTCACTCGAGAGAGCAAGAAATTGGAAAGTTGTGAATTAATAGGGTATTGTTCTTAACTTGATTTGGGAAAATTGGGTTTTGATGTGCTTTCCTGATAGAAATATACTTGGAAGCCGTATTAGTCAAATTAGGAACCGGAATTGTAGTGCTAGGTCATAAATTGCATTTGATCACAGAAATGTAGACGGATGGTTTATGATTCTAAAGTGAAATTAAATACGAGAGTTTTAATTTCTAGGCAAATGTTCTTGGCTAGCAACATGAAGAAGAGAATTAACCAAAATTATCATGATTATCAAGTTCATTACTTGTTCTTAACCTTGGCATGTTCATATCCATTGTCTGAATTCAAAAGTAAATAGTTTGTATTAATTGTAGTATATAGTTTAGAAACAAAAATTCAATTACTCTTGGGTACGTTGTTGTTAGCATAATTAGAAGTTAAATAGAAATATAGTAAATTAGGCAATTGTACATATCTTGAGCCTCCTTGGATCGATACTTGGCTACTTAGCCACTTTATTACTTGTTTGACCACGTGCACTTGCATGTCGGTTTTACCCGTACCCCAAAGCACCGAGCAAGTTTTTGGCGCCATTGCCGGGGAGGCTAGGCGATTTGTAAAATTGTGTTTAGTGTAAATTTACTGTATTTGTATTTTTATTTTCTTAAGTGTTAACAACTTGGTCTTAGCCTGTATTTTGCAGATTTTGTTTCTGTGAACACTGGCAAGGGACAAAGATCTGGTGGAATCTTACTTAGAGCCCGAACGTGAATTTCATAGTCAACGTAGAGAAGCTCTTCGAAAGAAGCTGCAGTTGCTTCAACAGACTATGATGGAGCAACCAAATCCACCAGTTGTTAGGGCAGTTTTAGTGCCCGATGAAGCAGCAGCAAGGCCGGTTCGCAAGGTGGCAATCCCACACGCTAATAATGTCCATTCTAGCATCCGCAAACTAGAGCCTGGAGGGAGGTTTGAATTAAAGCAGAATATGGTGCAACTTTCGCACACAAGCGGGCAATTTACCGGTCTCCCTCACGAAGATCCACAACAACATCTCCAGAACTTTTTGGAGATAAGTGACACTTATATACCCGCTGGAGTGTCACCCGATTATGTTCGGCTCATTTTATTTCCATTTTCCTTACTTGGTGAAGCCAAGAGGTGGTTAAAAGCTGAACCACCCAACTCTATATCAACGTGGGATGATCTTGCACGGAAGTTTCTTATTAGATTTTTCCCTTCTGGTAAAACAGCCAGGTTTAGGAGTCAAATCCTAAGTTTTAAACAGAGGGAAGGGGAAAATCTATATCAAGCCTGGGAAAGATTCAAATCCATGTTGCGGGACTATCCTCACCATCATCAGTCCAACGAGGTGTTGGTACACACTTTTATTGAGGGTTTGGAACCCCACACTAAAATTCTGTTAGATTCAGCAGCTGGAGGGCAAGCGTTGGAGAAGACTTATGAGGAGCTGTACACTTTGCTCAACCGAATTTCACAAGGCAATCAATAATGGAATGCAGATTCTTCAAGAGGTGGAGCAAGGAAAGTAGTGAGAGTGCTTGAAGTGGATGGATTCACAGCTATCGCTGCACAGATAGCTGCTTTGCAAAATCAGTTAAACACTCACTTCAGCAATATCAATTTGAACCAGCCTTCAGCTTCAGTCAATGCAGTTCAACAGATGTGGTGTGAAGTGTGTGGTAGTAGTGAGCATTCAGCTGAATGCTGTGGTGCAAATCCTGATTCTGTTAACTTTGTGGGCAATGCACAGAGAAATCAACAGCAGTTTGGTGGTGGCTACAACTCAAATTGGAGGAACCATCCGAATTTTTCGTGGGGTAGCAACAATCAAAAAGGTCAGAGTTCAGGGCAGGGTATGCACAGAAACCAAGGAGGGCAACAAAATTATCAAGCTCAATTCATAAATCACAATGCCCCTCCTCCACCACCATCACCGACCATTGAGGAGATGTTCAAAACCATGATCGCTAATCAGGCACAATTGCAGGCTGACTATGTCAAATTGGCAGCCGAAGTAAAGAACAATCAATTGGCGACCAAGGCTCTTGAATATCAGTTTGGGCAGTTTGCAAGTGCCCAAAATACTAGACCTAGAGGAGGACTACCTAGCGACACGGATCCAAATCCGAAGCAGGTTAATGCAGTGACCACGAGGAGTGGTTTACAATTGAAGGAGGTGGAACCAGAAAGACCGCCTCAAAAGTCAGGAGCAGCAGATGTTGAGGGAGAGCAAAGTTCTTATAAGGGGAAGAGTAAAGAAGCTGAACCAGAAAGGCCTCCACCCCCGTTCCCTCAACGACTTAAGAAACACAAGGAGGAGGCGTGTTTCCAGAAATTCATGGAGGTACTTAAACAAGTACATGTTAACTTACCTCTTGTTGATGTCTTGCAGGGAGTGCCAAAATATGCGAAGTATATTAAAGACATCGTGGCTAACAAAAGTCGTTTGACTGAGTATGCCACGGTAGCTTTAACGGAGGAATGCACTTCCCGTATTTAGAATAGGTTGCCCACAAAACTGAAAGACCCTGGAAGTTTCACTATCTAGCTGACTATTGGGCAAAGTATCCGAGCGCGTGGATTATGCGACTTGGGGGCAAGTATAAATCTGATGCCTTCTTCGGTATTCAGAAAGTTAGGTCTAGGGAGTCATAGACCTACAACGATAATCTTGCAGCTAGCAGACAGGTCTTTGGCTAAGCCGGATGGCATTGTTGAGGATGTGTTGGTGCAAGTAGGCTCCCTCATTTTTCCGGTCGATTTTATTGTTCTGGACTTTGAACCAGATGCTGAAGTCCCATTTATTTTGGGACGACCCTTTTTGGCAACCGGAAAAGCATTAATCGATGTAGCTGCGGGTCAACTCACGATGTGAGCACATGACAAGGTCGAAGTGTTCGACGTGTACAAGGTACCTAAGCTCCCGACTGTTTATAAGGATCTCTCGGTGATCAATGTAATTGATCATGGGAAGGCTAACAGATTGAGTGATTCCCGAGAGTTACTAGGTAGGCCACCGGACAAGGTAGAGCACTACTGGGGGGATGATCATGAACGGGACAAATCGTCCATCTCCCTAGTAGATAAATGAGCTTAAAGGACGTCGAGCCGCGACGGTAAACCAGGCGCTGCACGGGAGGCAACCCGTGAAAAATATTTTCTTTTCTTTCTTTTTAGTGTAAATAATTTTTACTTTTCTTTTCTTTTTCTTGACTAGGTTTAGATTTGCATTTTAGTTAGTATCTTTTATTTTATTTTTAGTTAGGGAAATCTATTAATTTAACCAATTTTTGTTTAGTGAGGTGATTTTCAGGTATAACGGAGGAAATATACATGGAATCGAGAAAATGAGGCGAGGTATGAAAATTAAATTTATTGGTGAAACAGAGCACTGGCGCGTTGGCGCCGTGTCACGGAGGCAATGCTCCGCGTTGGCCTCCGTGACACGTTGAAGGCAAAGCTGGATTTTTCAAAATTCCAGTAAGCCAACGCGTTGGCTCCGTGTCACGGAGGAGGGGCTCCGCGTTACCCTCCGTGACACGTTGCCCTTTATCCAGTGCCGGGTCACACCGGGTTTCTGGGTGACCCGCATGTTTCCTTTAAATAATAACCCCGATTTCGCCCCAAATTCCCCCATTCCCTCTTCCCTCCGTGACCAAACACCCATTTCCCCCTCCCCAAGCAACGTGCCACGTTGATAGGCAAAGAAAAACGTCAAGTTTCTTCGATTCTTCAATTCTAAGGTATGTTTTCATCGTCTAACTCAATTTTTTGGCCATTTTTGTCAAATTTGGGCATATAAGGTGAGAAATATCACCCTAGGTAGAAATTGAACATGATATTGAATTATTTTGTGATTGATTTTTGTTCGGATTGTTGTATTTGGCATTTGAACTTGTGGATTATGTAAATAATTCAAAATTGATTGTCGAATTGTATTTTAGGGCTTGGGTTGTTGAATTCGACTTGGGCAACTTGATAGTTTGGTGAAATTGATGCCGGGGTGTGTTTAGTATTTGAGATAAGTCGTGGTAAATCTTGTATAACTGTTAAAAGACGACTAATTCTCGAATTTTTTGTGGGAAAATGCATAATGTGTGAATTGGTTAGATTGTTAGATTAGCTTGTATATAAAATATTTTTCTAGTTGTTTTTAGTTTGTGGTTGTTTTGTTGCTTGTGCGATGGTTGAATTGCTAGCGATAGTAGGATTGGGAATTCGCTGTATGAAGTCTGAGTAGTACGCTAACCGTTATGCTGTCGAAATTTTGTTACAAACGCACTAAGCAATATGTGTATAGTTGTTTGTGTTTGGGGTTGTAAATAAAGCTATCCTTGCTGAAATTTTGTAAATATTGTTAAGGACTAAGTGTGGGGTAAATTTTGTGTAACCCAACCTTAGCCGAAGCTAACAACTATTTAGCTTAACGTTGTGCTTGTTTGTGTAAATTGACAAGTACAATGGTTAGCAGGCAAGACAAAGGCAAGGGTGCTTCTACCTCAGGCACCGGAAGGAAACGGATGAGACTGGGCACTGCAGTCCCAGCTGCACCCACTGTTCCGCGCGGCCAACACCGCCGATACGGAACACGATGGGTCACTGATGAAGGGAAGAAATGGTACGCAAAGCATAAGGAGAAGAAGTACTTCCCCGAGGAACATATTGCTAGGGAACCACTTGCACAGGAGTTCCCTCGCATTGTACAGAGGATTGAGGGAGCTGGGCTCAGCTTTATTTTTCAGGAGCCCAAGGAGTGCAACCTTCATTTGGTCCGGGAACTTTATGCCAACTGGAACCCGGCCATCAGAAGCCACACTATTAAAATCAAAGGGCAGATTGTCACTCTGGAACCCCAGCAGCTAAATGCCATCGTTGGAGCGCGGGACACAGACGCCCACGTTCTCCGCCAGCTAAACATCACCCCACCGTACGCCAACATCAGACGTACGTTGTGTGGGGCTCGATCCACAGCCCGATGGAGTAGACACAAGGAGAGGGGTTACCACCAGACTCTGCCCTATTCGCAGATGAACAGGGAGGCTCATAATATCCGCCATGAAGAGAGCCAGACTGCACCAGGGTCACAGATACGGGTTTGGCGGACTCATCACCACCTTCCTCTGAGGCCTCGACATTGAGGAAGAAGCCTTGGATTACATTCCGCAGCTGGAGCGGAGGGCCCTTGATGTGACAAAGACTAAGGCCCCTGACACGACACACGGACCCGTGCTGACTTTGGGCGAGCGACATGCTCGTGACGATCAGTACATGGCCCGTATGTTAGGCATGCAGATGCTGCAGCTACGGATAGGTGGGAGATCAGCCACCGAGGAGGAGTTATGGCAGTTGGAGCTGGACTACCCCTTTGGCGAGAACGCCAGAGCCTTATGTAAGGTGGGGCCAGCCTTTGTGGAGCCGACAGACGATGATGTCCCTACTGATGAGGAGACACATCGTGAGGACTCTGATGTGGAGTCCGATGACGACGATGGAGCTGATTCAGATATGGGCGACGAGGCTGCAGCACCGGATGAGGAAGTCGAATATTTCGACTGAGCAGGGAGTTCCACCACCCAAATTTTGTGCTTTGTATTTTTGTGAACACTGGGGACAGTGTTCGATTTAAGTGTGGGGTGGGGAGTAGTTAGGTGCTAGGTCAAGGCTCTAAATTGCTGTATAATTTTTCCTTGCTGTTTATGTATGTTGTGCCATCCCTGTTGTGAACTGATTTGTGATGTACGTATATATTTGTTTTGTGGCTAATGATGTGTGTTTTTGAAAGTTATGGTTGCAATGGTAAATATTTTGTAAATTTTGTAAATAATTTTTTTTCTCTATCGACATGATCGATATTTTTCTAAATTTTTGCGAAAATATATTGCACCTGTAAATATTTTCTTTCTATCGAAATGATCGATGTGTTGCAAAGAATTTTTCGATTTTTATTTTTTTGGGTTTCTCGGAGTTTGTTTTCGGTTCTTTTACCGAGAATAGTCCCATTGAACCGATGTCATAGTTAGTGACCGTTCCCTATGATGGATGGATGACGACCGTCTTAAGGGAAATGTAGTCGGTAGGAGTAGGATTTTTAATTGTTGTTTTAGTTTTCTTTGGTGGATTGCATCAATGAACTGTAGTTGCTTATGGTTGCTAAACTTTCGTTGCGTGTTGTAATTGATGTTCAAATTGTGAAAATGATTCGTTTAAAAGCATGAAATTCTGTAAATATGTTGAGTTACCTAGGCTATAGAATTTGGTTCATTATGATTGAGGCTCAATCTTGAATTCATGTAATTGACTAATTAAAGAGTCTGTGAATGCATCTTGATTCGAGCATGTGCATGAAGTGTGAAGTGAGGATTTGCTATTCCATGTCATTGTGAATTGTCTAGAACTTGCCTGGTGTGTATACGAAGCGAAATGAAGGAGGTGTAGTGTTGGAAAGGATGTAGGCATTTCTTTGTTTTAACCGATAGTTTCCATTTTTTTTCTTGTCAAATTCTACCTTTTTATATGTTGTATACCCTAGTCAGCCCGTTGAGCCTTTAGCCGATTTCTTTCTTTTGACCAAAATTGTATGAACTAAGGTTTATTCCTTCTTTTCATTGGCCTTAAAGTCTAAAAGAAGCTCTTAAGCGCTTACAAAGAACAGAAAATGTTTCCCAAAGTGTTAAAGAGTGAAAAGAGTGAAAAGAAAAAATAAAAGCAAAGTGAGGAATGAAAAGATGACGTTGAAGAGGAACTTGTTGTAATTAATTGATATTGAGGGTACATGAAAACCCTCTGTTTTGTGTCAAGTGTGGTTGATGAAATGGGCTGTATGAAAGTAAACTAGCATGAATGGGAGAAAAAGAGAAAAGAGAGGAACAATGTCCATGAGTCGATGGGAATGAGTTGAAAAGGCGCTTAAGGATGCTAGCGATTATTATTGGCTAATCCAATCTATGCATACTAGATCCATAGCCCCGTTACAACCCATTAAAAGTCCTATTTGATCCTACATTGCATTTCTTTATATTAGTGGAGTAATACACTAAGGGCAAGCCTATGGGTCATGACATGATGCATGTGAATTCTTTTGGGAGAGAGAGTGAAATTAATTTTTATATGCCCCTACTTGCATGTTTGTGTGTTGCATGAACATAAAGGGGAAGTTTCTCTCGAGTTGTGAGGGCACATGCTTGATGAAAGATTGATTTTCGTGTCGGATTTCTTGATTAGTTGATTTGCATGAGTTTGCCGATATCAAGAATCAATTCTTAAAAGTCTAGGAAGCCTTGATGTATTAAGGTCATTGTCTTGTACGACCAAGCATGTTTTCTTGATGATTTGCAAAAATTGAATAATCGGTATGACCGTAGCGTAAATTGTTGCACCATAGTGACGAAAGTTGGGATGTAATTTGCATGAGTTGTGTATGTGTTGTTCGAGGACGAACAAGGATTTATGTGTGGGGTAAGTGATCTTGGGCAGATTTATATGCCCAAGTGATACTCAAACGTATCATTTGTACCTTGTTTGTTGTGCAATGTGTATATAATATCATGTAATTGGTAATAAAATGTGAATTTATACTAACCAACATGATTAGCATTTGTTTTGCAGGATAATGTGATTTTTAGGAGCTAAAATGCATGTTGGAACTATGTCGGAGTTGGACTTGGATGCGAGCGTGCAAAAGACCCGGGAATGCAGGATTTATAGGGGCTCCGCGATGGCTCTGTGCCACGCTACCATCGCGGTAGCACACTGCCAGAGCAGGAACGTGGGTTAGTAGCAGGTGAAGATTGGAAAAGCTAAGGGATTTCTTCTCTTCCTTTCTTCTTTCTATCAATTGTACGTATGATTTACACTCATTTTAGGATGATCAATCCAAGAATGAGTGGCTAATTCTCTTTCTTGCTGAGGTTTTGAACATGTGTAATGAATTCTGATTTTCATTGATATGGTTTATTCTTCTTCTTTAATGTTGTTCTATTAATTCTTGTTGTTTACTGCATTAGTGATTGGCCAACATTAATGTATATCTAAAAAGTCCAATTTCACTTGAGAGAGCAAGAAATTGGAAAGTTGTGAATTAATAGGGTATTGTTCTTAACTTGATTTGGGAAAATTGGGTTTTGATGTGCTTTCCTGATAGAAATATACTTGGAAGCCGTATTAGTCAAATTAGGAACCGGAATTGTAGTGCTAGGTCATAAATTGCATTTGATCACAGAAATGTAGACGGATGGTTTATGATTCTAAAGTGAAATTAAATACGAGAGTTTTAATTTCTAGGAAAATGTTCTTGGCTAGCAACATGAAGAAGAGAATTAGCCAAAATTATCATGATTATCAAGTTCATTACTTGTTCTTAACCTTGGCATGTTCATATCCATTGTCTGAATTCAAAAGTAAATAGTTTGTATTAATTGTAGTATATAGTTTAGAAACAAAAATTCAATTACTCTTGGGTACGTTGTTGTTAGCATAATTAGATGTTAAATAGAAATATAGTAAATTAGGCAATTGTACATATCTTGAGCCTCCTTGGATCGATACTTGGCTACTTAGCCACTTTATTACTTGTTTGACCACGTGCACTTGCGTGTCGGTTTTTACCCGTACCCCAAAGCACCGAGCACAAACCATACCACAAGGTGAAAATCGTGAGAGTCTAGACTCAAATATCCATGTGGTAAGCTAATACATGACGTTTTGATTAATTCATGAAACATACTTGATCATATGAGCTTGCTCAACACTTAAACATTCTTAACATCGACTTGATCATTTAAGAACATGAACATAAACATGGGTAATTCAGAATCACACTTTCTTCATAAACATCTCATCATGCTTGAATAAATATTTCATAGATCTCAACTTTCATGAACTTTCATGGATGGGCGTCATAATTTATAAAACTTGAAAAAATAATTTATAATTGAAAATATTGTAAAATATGTCAATTAATCATAATTCAACATTAGAAACATGCTTAGATCATACCTATATTGAACAATAGGAAATTAACATGTTGGGTAAAACCCCCATAGATTCATCAATTAGAATTTTCATGAATTGAGAGAGAATTGGGCATGGGTGTGGACAATTACACCCATTCATAACCCTACATACCTAAAGAGATCTGATTTCACTAACTTTTTTGATTTCCCAATTAGAATTTGGGGAAGAACTTGAGGAATTTAGGCATGATCATTCTTAAGAGCTTCTAGACTTTGATGCATGGAAGTGAATAAGCCTATAATGAACTTATCCTCTTAAAACACTCTATTATGATCTTAAAATGACGTAGTATAGGACTTAGGAACTTAGAAAATATGAAAAAGACCCTAATATATTCACAGGGAAAAACACACTGCTAGTCCCAATGAGGGACTGGATGACTCATGCCATGGACCACAACTCGTGGTCTGACATTCCTTACTTACACTGGACACGTGCCTTCTGAGGCTCACCACGACATGTGGTGTTCCCAACAACTTCTGGTGACCATGTCGTCGTCCACACTGTAAATTTTCAATCCTCTAAGGACCCCTTGACCACGAATCACTAGACGACTCGTGGAGTTGACCACATTTCGTGGTCACACCCGTGGTCACCACAAATCCCAAAAACGTAACCATGGTCGAATCCATCCCTATGAATGACTCGTTGTGTTCCTGACAGGTCACTAGATGACTCGTCTTGTGACATGGTGCTGAAATTAAGTTTTCTCCGTTTCAACTCCCGGGTCTAATCTTAGGATTTTTAAGGTATTACAATATCTCTCCCTTGGGAACATTCTTCCTTGAATGTTGAAGATCATACTAAAAAACAGAGAAATGTAATCATCATTCTCAAATACTAAACATATATGCTCAAAACTGACGGAGTGACTGACTCTGATTTGAACTATAAGACTAAACTGAATTCCTATATCACACATACATTCGTTGACATGAAAGAAGCTAGGGCACAACAGCGGAACAAGAAACTGAACAGAGTACTAAGGAGAAAACTAATAGCTCAAGCATTAACTGAGCCGGAAGGGAATAGATGTCGATATTTATCCATCATATCTTCTTCGGCTTTCCACTTAGCTCCCTCAACATGCTGATTCCTCAAAGAAATCTTCACTGAAGCTTCTTCTTTGTTTCTTAGCTTTTGAACTTAACGATAAAGTATTTCTATCGAAACCACCTCATAACTAAGGCTATCGTCCATACCGAAACTGTTCCTCGAAACAACAAGAGTTGGATCATCCAAACACATCTTTAATAGTGATACATGAAAAATTGGACGGACTGAAGCTAATTCTGAGGGAAACTCCAACTCATATGCTACCTTTCCAATCCATTTCACAATTTGGTACAGACTAACATAATGAGGAGTAAGTTTCCCTTTCTTTCAGAACCTCATCACTTCCTTCACGAGAGACACCTTTACAAACACACAACCATCAACTTCAAACTCAACTTCTATCCTCCTCACATCTGCATAAAACTTTTGGTGACTCTAAGTTGTTTTCAACCTGTCCCTTATAAGCTAAAATTTCAACATAGCCTCATGGACTGAATCTGGACTTATCAATGTAGCTTCACCGACCTCGAACCAACCAATAGGCGATCTACATCTCCGCCCACAGAGAGCCTCAAATGGAGCCATCTGAATGCTGGAATGGTAGTTTTTGTTATATGAAAAATCAACGAGAGGAAAATGATCATCCCAAATACACTTGAAATCAACCGTTCACACTCTCAACATATCCTGAAGAGTCTGAATGGTCTGCTCTGCCTGACCATCCATCTGCGGGTGAAAAGTTGTGCTAAGCTTGACCTGAGTTCCGAGTCCCTTTTTGAAATGACTTCCAAAACTAGGAGGTAAACTGAGTACCTCTATCTGATTTGATGGAAAATGGTACTCCATGCAACTGAACTAACTCCTACATGCACAACGTAGCATAATCCTTCGCTGAATCGGTAGTTTTGACCAGTAGATAATGAGTTTCCTTGGTTAACCTGTCCATAACCACCCAAATAGTGTCATACTATTGGAGAGTATGAGGCACCCTGTAATGAAGTCCATATTGATTTCCTCCAACTTTCAAGTAGGAATGCTAATATCTTGAAGCTCACCTCTAGGTATTTAATAATCAACCTTCACCTGTTGATAATTTGGACACTTTGCCACAAATTCTGATATGTCCTTCTTCATGCCATTACACCAATAGACTTCCCGTAGAACAGGGTACATCTTGGTGGCACATGGATGTATGGTATATCTGGAACCAAAAGCCTCGTGCAACACCTAATCTCTGAAATTGTCAACATATGGAACACACAAATGACCCTGATATCGAAGTGCACCATCACCCCCTTTGGAGAAAACTTCTACCTTCTGATTCTATACGGCTTCCTTTAGTTTCACTAAAATAGGATCCTCGTCTTGCCTAGATTTAACATAAGTCACCAAATATGATTCTGACCCATTATTGAAACTTAGGAAATTCACATGTTGGGTAAACACCCCATAGATTCATCAATTAGAACTTTCATGAATTGAGAGAGAATCGGGAATAGGTGTGGATAATTACACCCATTCATACCCTTACATACCTGAAGAGATCTGATTTCACAACTTCCTTGATTGCCCAGTGAGAATTTAGGGAAGAACTTGAGGAATTTTGGATTGATCACCCTTAGGAGCTTCTACACTTGCATGTATGGAAGTGAATAACCCTATAATGAACTTACCCCTCTTCAAACACTCTATTCTGAGCTTAAAACAACATAGTATAGGCCTTTGGAACTTACGAATTACGGAAATGCCCTTAATAAATTCGCAAGGAAAAACACATTGTCATTCCCAACGAGGGCCTAGACGACTCGTGCCATGGACCACGACTTGTGGTTTGACTTTCATTACTTACACTGGTCACATGCCTTTTTAGGGACACCATGAGGGACTCCACAACTCGTGGTGTGCCCAATGACTCGTAGTTACCATGTCATCATCCATATTGTCAAATTTTTAATCCTCCAAGACCCCCCTTGACAAGAGATCACTAGACAACTCGTGGTCACACCTGTGGTAACCTCAAATCCCAAAAACTCAACCACGGTCGAACCCCTCCCCACGAATCACTTAACAACTTGTGGTGTTCCTGAAGGGTCACTGGACGACTTGTCCTGTGACCTTGTGCAGAAAATTTAGTTATCTCCGTTTCAACTCCCAAGTCTGATTTTAGGATTTCCAAGGTATTACAATATCTCCCCTTTAGGAACATTCATCTTGGAATGTTTTAAATCATACTGAAAAGCAGAGAAATGCAATCATCATACTCAAATACTAAACATACATTTTGAAAACTGATAGAGCGATTGACTTCGATTTGAACTACATGACTGAACTGAATTTCTGAATCACTAATACATTTAATGACTTGAAAGAAACTGGGGCACATGAGTTGAACATGAAATAGAATAGAGTACTAAGGAGGAAATTGATACCTCAAGCTGAAACTATGCCGGAAAGGAATAGATGCAGGTATTTAGCCATCATATCTGCTTTGGCTTCCTACATAACTCCCTCAACATGCTGATTCCTCCATAAAACCTTTACTGAAGCTACTTCTTTATTTCTTAGCTTTCGAACTTGACAATCAAGTAATTCTACCAGAACCTCCTCATAATTGAAGCTATCTATAAAGCTGACACTGTCCCCCGGAACAACTAGAGCTAGATCACCGAACACTTCTTTAAGCGATACATGAAAAATTAGATAGACTGAAGCTCATTCTAAGGACAACTCCAACTCATATGATACCTTGCCAATCCGCTTCACAATTTTTTACGGACCAACATAACGGGGATTGAGTTTCCATTTCCCTCTGAACCTTATCACTCCCTTCATGAGAGATACCTTTAGAAACACCCAATCATCGACTTCAAACTTAAGTTCTGTCCTCCTCACATCCTCATAGGACTTTTGGCAACTCTTGTGTTATTTTCAACCTGTCCCTTATAAGCTGAACTTTCTCCAGAGCCTTAAGGATTGAATCTTTACCTATTAGTGTAGCTTCACTGACCTCAAACAAATCAATAGGCGATCTACATCTCTGCCCATAGCGAGCCTCAAACGGAGCCATCTAAATGTTGATATGGTAGTTGTTGTTATATGAAAACCCAATGAGAGGCAAATGATCATCCCAACTACCCTTGAAATCAATCACGCACGCTCTCAACATATCCTCAAGAGTCTAAATGGTCCGCTCCGCCTTACCATCCATCTGCAAGTGAAATGTTGTGCTATGCTTCACCTGAGTACCGAATCCATTTTGAAATGACTTCCAAAACTGGGTTGTAAACTTAGTACCTCTATGTCTTATGACAGAAAATGGCACTCCATGCAATTGAACTAACTCTTGAATGTAAAACTTAGCATAATCCTCCATTGAATCGGTAGTTTTGACCGTTAAAAAATGAGCTGCCTTGGTCAACCTGTCCACAACCACCCAAATAGAGTCATACTGTTGGCGACTACGAGGCACCCTATAATGAAGTCTTTATTGATTTCCTCCCACTTCCAAGTAGGAATTCTAATATCTTGAAGCACACCTCCAAGTATATAATGTTCAACCTTCACCTGTTGACAATTTGGACACTTAGCCACAAATTCTACTATGTCCTTCTTAATGCCATTCCACCAATAAACTTCCCATAGGACATGGTACATCTTAGTGGCACCTGGACATATGGAATATCTGGAACAATGAGCCTCATGCAATGTCTGATCTCTTAAATCGTCAACATCCGAGACACACAAATGACACAGATATGGAAGCACACCATCTCCCCCTTTGGAGAACCCTTATACCTTCTGATTATGAATGGCTTCCTTTAGTTTCAGCAAAATAGGATCCTCGTCTTGCTTAGATTTAACATCGGCCACCAAAGATGATTCTGACCCATTATTTAAACATAAGAAATTCACATGTTGGGTAAAACCCCATAGATTCATCAATTAGAATTTTCATAAATTGAGAGACAATTGGGCATAGGTGTGGACAATTACACCCATTCATAACCCTATATAGCTGAAGAGATATGATTGCAGAACTTCCTTGATTGCCCAATGAGAATTTGGGGAAGAACTTGAGGAATTTAGGCTTGATCACGCTTAGGAGCTTCTAGACTTGTATTCATGGAAGTGAATAAGCCTACAATGAACTTGTCTCTCTTAAAATGCTCTATTCTGAGCTTAAAACAACGTAGTATAGGCCTTAGAAGCTTAGGAATTATGGAAAAGCGCTTAATAATTTCATGGAGAAAAACACACTTTTAGTCCCAACGAGGGACTGGACGTCTGGTGCCAAGGACCACGAGTCATGGTCAGCCATTTGTTACTTTCACTAGTCACCTACCTTCTAAGTGTCCCCGCGAGGGACACCACGACTCATGGTGTGCCCAATGACTCGGGGTGACCATGTCATCATCTACACTACCAAATTTTCGATCCTCCAAGCACCTCTTGACCATAGATCACTAGATGACTTGTGGTATTGACCACAACTTGGGGTCACACCCGTGGACACTATCTCCCCCTTTGGAGAAAACTTGTACCTTCTAATTCTAAACGGCTTCCTTCAACTTCACCAAAATAGGATCCTCATCTTTCCTAGCTTTAATATCCGTCAACAAAGATGATTCTGACCCATTCTAAACAATAACTCCACCATCGGTTAAGTCAACCAGACGAACTCCCGACCGTGCAAGCCGATGCCCATACTCTCAATAGAAAGCCTTATAAGAGCATATCCTACCACATTAGCCTTGCCCAAATGGTAAAGCACTCTCATATCATAATCCTTGAGTAACTCCAACCACCTCTTTTGATGTAGGTTCAAATATTTTTGGGTAAACATGTAATGTAGACTTTTGTGCTCTGTAAACACATCTACATGGACCCCTTACAGGTAGTGTCTCCGAATCATCAAGGTGAATACTACCGCCGCCAATTCAAGATCATGAGTCGGATAATTCTTTTCATGGACTTTCAGCTTCCTGGAAGCATAGGCTATAACTTTACCATGCTTCATGAGAACAAAACCAAGGACGATCCTCGAGGCATCGCAATATTGAACAAACCCATTGATAACCTCAGGTAGGGTCAATACTAGTGCTGAGGTGAGTCGAGTCTTCGACTCTTGGAACATTTTATCACAGGCCTTTGACCATTGAAACTTAACTTTCTTCTTGGTCAACCTAGTGAACGGGGCTGTAATGCATGAAAACCCCTCAAAAAATCTTCGATAATAACCAGCTAAACCCAAGAAACTCCTGATATCCGAACGACTCACCGGTCTAGGACAATTCTTCACCGCTTCTATCTTTTGAGAGTCTACCTGTAAACCCTCAATTGACAAGACATGTCCCAAAAAATACCAATGAGTTCAACCAAAACTCACATTTACTGAATTTAACACATAACTAACGATCCTTTAGAGTCTGTAGCACTACCCTCAAATGAGCGGCAGACTGCTCCTTGCTCCGAGAGTATATAAGTATGTCATTTATGAACACAATCACGAACATATCAAAGTATGGCTTGAACACCCTGTTCATCAATACCCATAAAAGATGAAGGACCATATATTAGTCCAAACGACATAACTACAAACTCATAGTAACCATATCAAGTCCTGAACATTGTCTTCGGAATTTCGCTCTCCCAAACCTTGTGCTGATGGTATCCTGATATGAGATTTATCTTTTAAAAGCACTTACCACCCTAAAGCTGGAAAAAAGTCATCAATCCTGAGGAGAGGATACCTATTCTTGATGGTAACTTTGTTCAATTTATGATAATCAATGAACATAAAAAGAGAACCATCCTTCTTGCGGATAAAGAGAATTGGCGCACCCCACGGGGATGTTCTCTATCTGATGAAACCCTTCTCTAAGAGATCTTTCAACTGCTCCTTCAACTCCTTTAACTCGGCTGGGGCCATTCTGTAAGGAGGAATAGATATAGGCTATGTATCGGGAAGAAGGTAAATACCAAAATTGATCTCCCTCTCGGGAGGGATTCTTGGTAAATCATTTGGAAACACCTTTGGATACTCACTCACTATAGAAAATGACTGGACAGTAGGAGTTTTATAGGTACCATACTTAACCCTAACAAGATGGTACACGCAACCCTTAGAAATAATCTTTCTGGCCTTAAGGTAGGAAATGAAACGACATACAAGCATAGCTGAACTACCCTTCCACTCTATAACTGGTTCACCCAGAAATCTGAACTCTACTGCACGAGTTCTATAATTGATCGATGCATAACATGCATATAACCAATCCATGCCGAGGATAACATCAAAATTGGTCATGGATAACTCAAATATATATACTGAGGTGACTTTTTAAAGGACTGTGACAGGGCATTTTCTATATATCCGTCTAGTTGTAACCGAATCATCGATTTGAATAAGACTAAGAAGGGTTTTGATAAGATTTCGTGACTGACACCGAAACTACTAGCAACGCAGGGCATCACAAAAGACAAAGTAGCCCGTGGGTCTAACAATCTATACACATCATGGTGGAATACTCGTAATATACCAGGGACTACATTCGGGGAGACTTCTTGCACCTAACGGGATGCTAGGGCATAGAACCTGTTTTGACGTTGACCACTACCCATACTAGTGGATGCCCCTTGCTTAGTTGGGTGTGCTGGTGGAGCTACTAAACTGGAAGCTGGGCCTCAACCCCTATCATGGCCCTGTCTAGCTACTGGGAAATCTCTAAAGATATGTTTGATATTTTTGCACCCGAAACAAGAACCTAAATCTTCTAACCACTAACCCACGTGTCTCCGGCCACAACTGCTACACTCTGGAGGGGTGGTCTCTGCAGGTCTGCTACTCTGACCTCTCGAGCCTGACACTCGTCCCCTCTAATCATGCCTTGATCTTGATGGAACTCTCATAGTCAAAGGCGTGGGGGCTAAAGACCTCTAAGAGGACTGGTAACGGTGTTTACTAGGTCTCTGTTGGGAGAATCCAAAGCTACCAGTCCTGGCCCTCTTAGCCTCTCTCTCCCTTTCACTCATCTACACTGCCTTCATATGCTGGGCATATAGGAATATATGAGCAAAGTCAATGTCCTGATGAGGCTTTGCGGTCAGACAATCCTTTACTAGGTAGTTTGCTACCCCATGCACGTACTGGCTCACTTGGGCTCTCTAATCCGCCACCATTTCAGGTGCATACCTGAATAGACGAGTGTACTCCAAAGCATACTCTTGAACTATCATCTTCCCTTGATTTAGGTTCACAAAATCGACCTTTTGGATCGCCCTCATCTCACGAGGGAAGAACCGATCCAAAAAATCAACATGAAACTCATCCCAACCAATAGGGCCTACTCCAACTACCCTACTATCCTTCCATTGCTTGAACCAGATGTCTGCAACCCTTTTCAACTAATATGAGGCTAGGTCGGTGCACTCATCTCCAGTCACCCCCATGATCTTGGTGATCTTTAGAACCTCATCAATGAACTCATGTAGATCCTCGTCCACCTTTGATCCAAAAAACACCGAAGGCTTCAACCTCAAAAAATCTCTGTCTCTTGCCGCCGCCGTATTCCTATTCTTAGGGGCATGCGCCACCACATGTTGGTTGACCTGGATGGTTAAGGCCTAAGCTAACCTCTATATGGCTGCCTTGAACTCAACATTGGCAACCGGTTCAGGTACATGCTTCTCATAGGCTGGTAGGGCCTGCTGGTGCCCATCCCTATTTCCATTCTTGTGGCTATTTCTATTTCCATTTCTTTTTCTGTTAACTCAGTGAGGAGGCATGATTTTGCAAACGCGAATAGCATGGGTTAGAAGGATAGGGAGGTATTTCATCGCACGACCTAGATTATGAAAGAAGGGAACATTTCCTAAATGTATCGTACCCACTTCGCCATAAGTGTGGCGCGCTTCACACCCATGAAAAAGACTCTACTTAACGTGCCTGTCAGACACCCTAGGACACTTCAAAACCTAATGCCCTGATACCAAGTTTTTCATGACCTGAACATAGGCTCGGATTGAGACACGGGACAAAGAACCCCGAGAGGCTCCAAGTGGACCCATGGCATGAACATAACATCTAACTCATACAAAATAAAGTGGAAGATCAACATAATTAACATAGCAGATATCTGAACATAATATAAAATCTAAATACATTTATAAGTCTAATGCTGAATACATACTACGTCCGAAAAGTCTCTAATACTGACAAGTTGATGGGACATGACCCCAACTAACTTACTATAGTCTAAAAACGGAAGGTACATAACATATCTGATAAGAAAGGCCCTCGAAAGATGAGGACTCACCAACTCTAATCAGGAAGTACTAATGCTGGGAATCTGGCTAGCGGCGAGATTGAGTCTAGATATCGGATCCTGTATCATGAAATTATACAACATAGAGTATATGATCAATATATGGAATGTACCAAGTATGCAAGGTAAGTAAAACCGCTAAGTAAGTGAAATCATAAATCATGCGTATTATAAAACATAATCAAGATAAGATTGAGATTATGGCTTGCATGCTATTTCCTGAAATCATGATCTGAATATAATTGAACATCATAAAAAATGGAATGACCCAAAGTTAAAACTAATTAACATAAGTAAAACTGAACATTGGTTCAAACCTGCTGAAGACATAATATCATGACTAATGAACATGCATAACTGAAATCATGAGGAATAATGGGAGACTCTTCAGATAATCGGCATTACCACGATAGAGCTTATGTGGTTCTGACTATCACACTCAAGTAGGCAGATCCGTCCAAAGCTTTGCTAGGGCTAAGGACGCTACCATGATATCGATATCAACTTGAAGGCCCCTTGGGGGAAAGGGAAGCTCACTAGGGAGGTCCTAAATAATCTAAAAATATCAACATTGGTGTGTGGTTCTGAGGCATAGGGTTGATGGACCTTTAGCCTACTCGATGCTCAATACTCCAAATAACATGCATATGCTCTCCATCATTTTTCAATGAAGCTAAACCATCGTCTAGTGATGAAGATGACTCCTAACATATATACAGAAATCGGAAATCATAATGTATGGAGCCTTGGCTCAAACCATGCCACAAGCTGAAAATCATATGAGTCTAGACTCCAAAATTTATGTGGTTAGCTAATACATGAAGATTAGAAAAATTCATGAAACATACTTGATCATATGGGCTTTCCCAATACTTAAACATGCTTAACATAGTTCGGAGGTGCGTTTATACCTTTCCAAGGGTAGGAACCATGAAGGCGTGATATCACTCATGTGCCCATTCGATCATGGGAGACTCTCTCAAGGAGCACTCTATCATGGCTATGGTAGCACGTAATTTTGAGACATGAGTGCACTGGAACCTCGTCCTACTCAATGTTAAATACTACTCACAAAATATGCATAGTGCTCATATCATAGTGACGACACATACAATTTACATGGTCTAGTTAAAATCATGAAATTTCATATCTTGCTTGACATATGTCAACTAGCCATAAAAACAATGTTAAAGATTCAACCATGATACATAAAATTGAAATTCATGAAATTTTATACATAATTGAGTAAGTCATCATAACTTAAAAATAGAGATTCATGAGTGTTCTTCACAGAAATCATGTAATTATAACCATAAAACATAATAAGTGTTACACCCCGAAAATTTTTTTGTGATTATTTAATTTTTGTATGCTATGTTAAGAGAAGTATGGGTTGTATATTTTCCGTAGATGACAAGGGAAATGTGTACGAACGGGAAACCGAAGAGTATGTGAAGTTCATAAGTAAGGGTCAAATTTAAACATCCATATCTCCTATTATATAATGATTTAGAAGCCCCACCACCTATCATATTAAAGGGCTTTGAGTCTAGTTTTCATAACATCAAACTGCTCATTAAATCGGAGTTCGGAGTAAAAAGTTATAGACATTTTACCATGACACTGTCGGGCAGTAAGGAGGCCACCGCCCTAAAAACGGCCACCGCCCAACTTGCTTTATATTTTAATTCATGACTTATCAAATCATTTTCAATGTTTCCAGAATTAAGGTGCCTACTTATCGTTTCAAATTCTCTCAAATTTCCAGCAAACAACTAAGGAAAGCACTAAGCTAAACTCCATTAAACTAAAGCTAAGTGAAGGGGATCTACCATAAGGTTAAGGTGGTGTGTTTGTGGCTGTTTTGGCTGCACTTGGGCAGTGTTGCTGTGGTGAATTTGCAGCATTTTTGAAGCATTCCTATGCTACATATACGTTCCCTATTGGTAGAGATTAAACACAAGTATAAAAGTTAAGGATTCTACTACTATCTTTGCTTGAATTTTTTATTACAAGACTAGAAGTTGGAGGTGTGTTTGGTGTGTTTGTGAACTGTTTTGTGGCTTTTTGGACAGAAAGGTTGTCGTATTTATGGACTAGAACTTGAGGTAAATTACTCCTTATTTTAACAAAGAACAAATCCGCAACAAAAGGTAAGTATTTCACCCCTTTTAAACCTCTCAAATTGTAAAGAGAAAATATTGAAATTGGCAGCTAAATGAGCTGCCGATGGACTGCTTGTGAGCTAAGTATTGCTCATTTTCCTTTGGATGCTTGGCTGTTTATTTTTCTATAATTATTCTTCATATTGAGGGGAAGAATTAAATCTGAAATAAGGTAAAATTTCCTCTTGTTTCTCCCTTAAAAGTTAATGAAAACTAGTTGAGAAAATGGCTAAATGTTGTTGATGTTGCCGTTTGTTGTTGTTGCTATTGTGACTGCCGTTGTTTTGTTATTTGGCTGAATTATGTGCTATAGATTAATCTTTTCATTAGCCTATAAAACCACTGGATTAAGGAGGTTGAAGGCTGGTCATTGAAATAGGAAATCGGCTAGAGAAAAGTTCATCGGAGAAAGGTATGTAAGGCGTTCTTTGTCTCTTGATTTTCAAGAATGAATTCATGTCGAGGATTAATCCGGCATTCCCCTGTACTTGATCTTTCATAGTAGCATATTATGGTTCCTCCAAATTTTTAGAATTACTTGATATTAAGTTGTGTATTTGCTAAAGAATTGGAACGCATGAATGTGAAGCGCAGAGGGCAATTGCCTTCTATTGTGGTCATAGTTGTAAATTGATGCTGATGTCCTCTCCATGTGGGCACTGTGAGCTGGTCCTTTACATTATTCTATGTATTTGTGGTGTTAAAGTTGTTTCACATTATGGTTGCTAAGAAATTTGGTAAGCATGGAAAAATGACAACGCGCAGAAAAACCTAATAGTTGAAATTGGGTTTTAACTCAATAAGGGCTAACGAGGGTAACGAAATGGAATTTTCTTATTACAGTTACCGACCCTCTTATATTCATGTTTTAATGTACCTAGGGCCATGAGATGGTTCCCCAATCCCTCTTCCTTAAGCTAAGTGACTAATTAATGTGTTTCTTAATTAACCGATACTTTTAACTTGGAAAATAGGGCCCGAATGGATAAACTATTGATATTTCTATGGAACCATCTTTATTGGCAGGTTATGCACAATATCTTGATATTAACATGTTATACGAAAATCATGATATATATATATATAAGCGTTTATGCTTACGTTGAAATTACGCGCTAAAGCAGTAAGGATTACCTTTGAAAAGTTTCTATGTGTTTATTAGAGCTCTCGAGTTATCTACACCTCTTGAGAATTGCTTAATGCTTTAAGTAGACATGCCGTATGTTCTTTGAAAGTTGTAGATGTGTAAGGAAATCAACCTAAGAGTAAAGGTTGAGGCTCTAGTATCAATAGTGAGGTAAGAGTAAATATTAGACCTTTTAAGGTAAAATGTGAGTTATATGCCCTCTGTGCATAGTTGATTTCAAGTACCTTTAAGAGATGTTAAATATGCACAAGATGATGTTTAAGAGATAACGTTGGAAATTAGGGCAAAAGGTAAGTGCGTATAAGAAATTCTTGATAATGAATACAAGAGTAAATAATTAAGTAGGGAGTTATGAATCCTGGTTGGAAAAGAATTTATGATGAATACGAAAAGTAAAGCAAAAGGCTGTTTTTAGATTATAAGTGTTATGATTTTTAATGAGTTAGGCAAATAGCTAACAAGATTTACCCTGTTCTAATGACATTTAGCAAAAAGGGTTATAAATAAAGTTGGTTATGTTAAGTTGTGTTAAGCAAATGGAAGTCCAGTAAAGTGTTATCTTCGTAAGAAATGATTAGAATCCAATATTTCAAGATAGTGACCCAATTTAAGGAGAAGTTCTTCGACGTCCTTTTTAAACAATTATTTATGATTATTTGTTCTATGACGTGGAGTAACTTTCTCAAGTTTTAAAGGATTTTTTTCTTGGAAGCTTCTAAACTGTTTATAATGCTGCTATGCTTTTCTAAGCTCCATATCTATTGCAGTGTTTCACATGATGTTTTCCTACGTTGTCTGAAGCACGACTATAAGTCTTTATTTATCTAAGGCAGCCCCTAGAGAGTTGCCTAGCATTTGTATATTAAAGAGCTCCAGGTTTGAGATAACATGTTATGTTTTCCTATTCATAAGCTACCTTGAGATGTGATATGATGTGCAATGAATGAGGTATGCTCACAATTCTTGATATGAAAGTATGAAAGTCAAACGAGTATAAGCACGAAATGAATGCTAAGATTGTTAATATAAAATGATAGGTTAAGTTATTCCTCTTTGCTCCCCGTGTTAGAATTGGTAGGAGATGTTTAAAATCATGAACGTGTGTCTACAGTATCTTTATGATATTCCAGTTCTAGGAACTTCCTTAGAATTCATTCAAAGCATATGTATATATTTAAATGTTAAATGAAAGATCTATATGTGTATGACATAATTGTAGTATTTGGGGTCGTGGTAAGATCCTACACATATTATAGTTATTGAGTCGGCATATTTCATGGTTGTCAATATCCAGATAATCTGTATGAACCCTATCAGCTCCATTTATGATTGCGATTGAGATTTATTTTATGTTTCAAGAAATTCATGGAGGTGCTTAAACAGGTACATGTTAACTTACCTCTTGTTGATGTCTTGCAGGGAGTGCCTAAATATGCTAAATACATTAAAGACATCGTGGCCAACAAAAGTCGGTTGACCGAGTATGCCACAGTGGCTTTGACGGAGGAGTGCACTTCCTGGATCCAAAATAGACTGCCCACAAAGCTAAAAGACCCTGGAAGTTTTACTATCCAGCTTACTATTGGGCAGAGCATCCGAGCTCGTGGATTGTGTGACTTGGGGGCGAGCATAAATCTGATGCCATCTTCGGTATTCAGAAAGTTGGGTCTAGGGAGTCCTAGACCTACAACCATAATCTTGTAGTTGGCAGACCGATCCTTAGCTAGGCCGGATGGCATTGTTGAGGATGTGCTTGTGCAAGTAGGCTCCCTAATTTTCCCGGTAGATTTTATTATTCTGGATTTTGAACCAGACGCAGAAGTCCCATTTATTTTGGGACGACCCTTCTTGGCAACCGGGAAAGCATTAATCGATGTAGCTGTGGGTCAACTTACAATGCGAGCACATGACAAGGTAGAGGTGTTCGATGTGTACAAAGCACCCAAGCTCCCGATGGTGAATGAAGAACTCTCGGTGATCAATGTAATTGATCATGGTAATGCTAAGCAGATGAATGATTCCCGAGAGTTGATGGGAAGACCACCGGATAAGGGTAAGCACTACTGGGGGGAGGACAATGATCGTGAGAAATCGTCCATCACCCTAGCGGACAATTGAGCACAAAGGACGTCAATCCACAACGGTAAACCTGGCGCTGCACGGGAGGCAACCCATGAAAAATTTTTTCTTTCATTTTGTAAAGTGTACATAGATTTTATTTTTCTTTTTCTTGATTGAGTACAAAATTTTTGCGTTTTAGTTAGTATTTTTTTATTTTAGTTAGGTGAAACCTATTAATCTAACCAATTTTGTTTAGTGAGATGATTTTCAGGTCGAACGGAGAAAAATGTGCACGGAATCGTGAAGGAAAAGCGAGGTATGAAAAAATTTAAAAAAATGTTGAAGACAGTGCACCACGATGCACTCCGTGACAAGTTGCCATATAAATTGTGACGGGTCACACCGGGTTGCCGGGTGACCCGCGTGTTTTCTACATCTTAAACCCCCGATTTCGCCCCTTTTTCCCTCATTTTTAATTCCCTCCGCGACCAAACTTCCTAAAATCCCTTCCCCATCAACGTGCCATGGTTTAAGGCAAGGAATTACCAAGTTTTCGTCGGTTCTTCAACTACGAGGTATGTTTTTCGATTATCTCTCAAGTTTTTGTCGATTTTATTCGAATTTAAGCATGGGAGGTGAGATAAATCACCCTAAATCGAAATTTAGCATGAATTTGAGTTATTTATTGATTGATAAAAGTTCGGAATGTTGTAATGATCGTTTGAACTTGTCGATTGCATGAATTATTCGAATTTGCTTGCGAAAATCAATTCTAGGGCTGTGTTGTTGAATTTGAAATTGGTAATGTGTTGAATTTGTGAATTCTATGCCGGGGTGTGCTTGTGAAATGAGATAAGTCGTTGTAAATATTGTTTGAATGTTAATAGACGACGAATTCTCGGGTTTTTGGGAAAATGTTGAAAATTGTTCAAATTGGGTTGGTTGTATAGGTTCATGTGTATATATTTTGTTGTTGTTGTTTTTGTTTCGTTGTTTTCTTTGCTAAGTGCGATGGTTGAATTGTTAGCGATGGTAGTGATTGGGATTAGCTGTACGAAGTCTGAGTAGTATGCAAAAGTTATACCGTCGAATTTTCTTGTTGAACGCACTAAGCATGAATTGTATAGTTGTTTGTTTGGTGTAAATAAAGTATTCTTACCGTAGTATTGTAACCGTAGCTAAAGACTAAGTGTGGGGTAAACTTAGCTTAACCCGACCTTAGCCGAAGCTGATATCTATTTAGCTTGACATTGCGCTTGTTTATTTGTGTTGACAGACAAAATGGCAAGCAGGCAAGATAAAGGTAAGGGTGCATCAACTTCAGGCACCGGGAGGAAAAGACTTAGACTGGGCACAGCAGTCCCAGCTGCACCAGCAGTTCCACGCGGCCAGCGCCGCCAATACGGAATGAGGTGGGTAATTGATGAGGGGAAGAAGTGGTATGCCAAGCACAAAGAAAACAAATACTTCCCCGAGGATCATATTGCACGGGAACAATTAGCACAGGAGTTCCCTCGAATAGTTCAAAGGATCAAGGCAGCTGGGCTCAGCTTCATATTTCAGGAGCCCAAGGAATGCAACCTACACTTGGTCCGGGAGTTCTATGCTAATTGGAACCCGACAATCAGAAGCCACACAATCAAGATCAGAGGCAGATAGTCACTCTGGAACCCCAATAGCTAAATGCCATCATTGGAGCGCGGGACACAGACGCTCACGTTCTCCGCCAGCTGAACATCACCCCACCATACGCCGATATCAGACGCACACTGTGTGGGGCTCGATCCACATCCAGATGGAGCAGACATAAGCTAAGGGGTTACCACCAGACTCTGCCGTATTCTCAAATGAACAGGGAGGCCAGAATATGGCTGAAGATAGTCTGCTCGTGCCTAATCCCGGGGGTACACATGACTGATGTGACCCGGGACCGTGTTTTCTTGGTGTATGCCCTGATTAAAGGGCTGGAGATTAATGTTGGGGCGGTCATCATATCCGCCATGAAGAGAGCCCGACTACACCAGGGCCACAGGTATGGGTTCGGTGGACTAATCACCACCTTTCTCTGGGGCCTCGACGTCAAGGAAGAGGCTTTGGATTACATCCCGCAGTTGGAGCGGCGGGCCCTAGACGTGACCAAAACTAAGGCCCCCGACACCACACACGGGCCAGTGCTGACGCTTGGTGAGCGACATGCTCGTGACGACCAGTACATGGCACGGATGTTTAGAATGCAAATGCTCCAGCTCAGGATCGGTGGGAGACCAGCCACAGAGGAGGAGCTATGGCAGCTCGAGCTGGATTACCCGTTTGGCGAAAACGCCAGGGCTCTATGCCGAGTGGGGCCAGCCTTTGTAGAGCCCACTGATGATGATGTCCCCACGGACGAGGAGACACGCCGGGAGGACTCCGATGTGGAGTCCGATGACGACGACGGAGGAGACTCGGACATGGGAGATGAGGCAGCAGCACCTGATGAAGAAGTGGAATAGTTTGACTGATCAGGGAGTTCCACCACCCAATTTTGTTATTTTAATTTTTGTGAACACTGGGGACAGTGTTCGGTTTAAGTGTGGGATGGGGAGTATTTTGGTGCTGGGCTGGGCTGGTTTGCTTGTATGCCTTCCTCTATATTTATGTATGTATGTTTCCCTGTGTTTGTGAATTGCAAGTTGTTCTGTATTTGTAATTATTTGTGGTATTGATGTGTGTTGTGGAATGTTGTTGTTGCCAGCTAAGTCTGTAAAAATTTTGTAAATATTTTCTTAATTTATTTTTTTCTATAGAAATGATCGATATTTTTAAAATTTTGCGAAAATATTTTGTTCATATTTAAAAATATTTTGTAAATAATTTTTCCATCGAAATGATCGATGTTTTGCAAAATTTTTCAATTTTTATTTTTTTTGGGTTTCTCGGAATTTGTTTTTGGTTCTTTTACCGAGAATAGTCCCATTGAACCGACGTCATAGTTAGTGACCGTTCCCTATGATGGATGGATGACGACCATCTTAAGGGAAATGTAGTCGGTAGGAGTAGTGATTTTAATTTATTTTCAGTTTTTTTTCTTTGGTGGATTGCATCACGGAACCTGTAGTTACTATATGGTTGTGAAATTTTTGTTGCGTTTTGTAACTGATATTCAAAATGCAAAAGTGATTCGTATGAAAGCATGCAATTTTGTAAATATGTTGATATACCTAGGCTGTAGAATTCGATTTGGTGTGATTGAGGCTTAATTTGTGAATTCATGTAATTAGCTGATTGAAGAGTCTGTGAATGCATCTTGAATCGGGCATGTGCATAAAGTGTGAAGTGAGGTATTGTTATTCCATGCTATTGTGAAGTGTCTAGAACTTGCCTGGTGTGTGTACAAAACGAAATGAAGGAGGTGTATTATAGGAAAGGATGTAGGCATTTCTTTGTTTTAACCGAGAGTTTCTATTTTTTTCTTGTCATACTCCCCTTTTATGTGATTGTATACCCTAGTCAGCCCGTTGAGCCTTTAACCTATTATTTCTTTCTTTTGTCCAAAAATGTATAAACTGAGCTTAATTCTTTCTTTTCATTAGCCGTAAAGTCTATACAAAACCCTTAAGCGCTTAAGAAGAGAAAATAATTTTCCCAAAGTGTCAAAGAGTGAGAATGGTGAAAAGAAAAAGAAAGGCAGAGTGAGGAAAGAAAAGAAAAGGTTGATGGTGCACTTGCTATAACTAAATGATAATGAAGGTGCATGAAAAACCTTTGTTTTTGTGTCAAGTGTGCTTGATGAAATGGGCCATACGAAAGTAAATCATCATGAATGGGATGATGGGAAAAAAAAAAGAAAAGAGAGAAACAATGTCCATGAGTTGATGGGAATGTGTTGAAAAGGCGCTTAAGGATGCTATTGGCTATTATTGGCTAATCCAATATGTACTAGTTCCATAGCTTCCATTACAACCCATTAAAGTCCTACGTGATCTTACATTGCATTTCTTTATATTAGTGGAGTAATACACTAAGGGCAAGCTTATGGGTCATGACATGATGCATGTGAATTCTTTTGGGAGAGAGAGTGAAATTAATTTTTACATGCCCCTACTTGAATGTTTGTGTGTCACATGAGCAAAATGGGGAAGATTCTATTGAGTTGAGAGGGCACATGCTTGATGAAAGATTGATTTTCGTGTCGGATATCTTGATTAGCTGATTTGCATGAGTTTGCCGATATCGAGAGTCGATTCTTAAAGTCTAGGAAGTCTTAATGTATTAAAGGTCATTGCATTGTTAAGACCATGCATGTTTTCTTGATGATTCGCAATATTTAATGATCGGTATGACCGTAGCTCAAATTGTCGCACCATAGTGGCGAAGGTTGGGATGTAATTTGCATGAATTGTGTGTTTGTTGTTCGAGGACGAACAAGGATTTAAGTGTGGGGTAAGTGATCTTGGGCAGATTTATATGCCCAAGTGATACTCAAACGTATCATTTTCGCCTTGTTTATCTAGCAATATGTATACATTTTCATGTAATTGGTAATAAAATGTGAATTTATACTAACCAACATGATTAGCATTGTTTTGTAGGTAAAATATGATTTCGAGGAGCTAAAATGCATGTTGGAGCAATATCGGAGTTGGACTTGGATTCGAGCACTGAAAAGGCATTGGACTGCACAATATAAAGGGGCTCCGTGATGGAGCCGTGTCACACTGCCATCGCGGAGGCATTCTACCTGGAGGGTGAAAAATTAGTCAAATTCCAGTGGAGCCTCACGACAGCTCCGTGGCACGGAGGCAAGCCTCCGCGTTGCATGCCGTGCCACGTTGATGCTTTATATGTGGACCCCCAAATTCCAGTGAGGGTCCGCGTCCACGCCGTGTCACGGAGGTAGTGCTCCGCGATGCACTCCGTGACA
This sequence comes from Datura wrightii, assembly GCA_035772735.1. NCBI lineage: Eukaryota > Viridiplantae > Streptophyta > Magnoliopsida > Solanales > Solanaceae > Datura > Datura wrightii. The sequence goes on along the minus strand of JASDFA010000006.1, from coordinate 51,049,184 downwards.
CGTTGCTTGTTATTCCAGGAAAAATTCCCATTAGTATAAATAGAACACTTAGGCTTATTTTTCATAATGCAGACTTGGTGGAGCAAGGACGTGGGTTACAGGCAGTTGAGGGACAAAAAGTTCAGGGTTTTTTCTCTCCTTCTTTCTTCTTTCACTAAATTGTTTGTATGATTAACACTTGTTTTAGGATGATTAATCCATAAATGAGTGGCTAATTCCCTTCCTTGCTGAGGTTATGAACATTTGTGATGAAGTTTGATTATTGAATTATATGGTTTTTTTAATCTTTTTCTTCCATGTTGTTCTATTAATTCTTGTTCTTACTGCATTGGTGTGTGGCCGACATTAATGTATATCTAAAAAGTCCGATTTCACTCGAGAGAGCACGAAATTGGAAAGTTGTGAATTAATAGGGTATTGTTCTTAACTTGATTTGGGAAAATTAAGTTTTGATGTGCTTTCCTGATAGAAATATACTTGAAAGCCGTATTAATCAATTTAGGAACCGGAATTGTATTGCTAGGTCATGAATTGCATTTGATCACAGAAATGTAGACGGATGGTTTATGATTCTTAAGTGAGATTAAATACGAGAGTTTTAATTTCTTGGCTAATGTTCTTGGCTAGCAACTGGAAGAGAAGATTAACCAATGTATGATGATAATCAGTTCATTACATGTTCTTAACCTTGGCATGCTCATATCCATAGTTTAAATTCAAAGTAGATAATTGTTAGTAGTTTTAGTATAGAAATTATAAAACAAATTATTCAACTGTTGGTTACGTTGTTAGCATATTTAGAAGTGAGATAGAATATAGTATACTTAAGCAATTTTACATATCTAGAGTCTCCTTGGATCGATACTTGGCTTACTTAATCCACTTACTACTTGTTTGACCACGTGCACTTGCGTGTCGATTTTTAACCCCAACCAAAGCATCGAACACTCCCTTGTGAGCACCCCTGCCCCAAGGGGCCTCTAGCTTGATATCGATATCATGGTAGCAACCTTATCCCTGGAAAGGGTTTGGATGGCTCTGCCCACTTGAGTGTAATAGTTGGGACCACGTAAGCTCTACCGTGCCAATGTCAGTTATATGACGAGTCTCCCATTATTCCGCATGATTTTAGTTATGCATGTTCATCAGTCATGATAATATGTTTTCAACAGGTTTGACCTAATGTTCAGTTTTACTTATGAATATTCAGTTTCAGCTTTGGGTTATTCAATTTAGTTATGAAATTAAGTTATGTTTAAATTATGTTTTCAGAGAATAACATTCAAGCCCTACTCTCTGAATCTTATGATGAAATGTTTTTATTATATGCATGATTTCTAATTCTACTTACTTAGTGGTTTTACTTACCTTTCATACTCGGTACATTCCATATACTGACCGCATACTCTATGTTGTCTCATTTCATGATATAGGCTCCGACATTCAGGTTCAATTCCACCATTAGCCAGATCTTCAGAGTTGCACTCCTCAACAAGAGTTGGTGAGTCTTCATCCTTCGAGGACTCTTCTATTAGTTTATCTTTAGTATTTTTAGTTTTAGTCTTAGTAACAACTCATCAGTATGTGCAGCTTATCAGACATAGTAAGTTTCTATTCCAGATTTTTGTTATGTATTAAGATATTCGATCTTATCAGCTTTTTAGACATCCTCTACGTGATATATATATGTTAGACTTCCATACTATTATTATGTTGAGCTTAGATGTCTTGTTAATGCCATATGTCAACATGGAGCCTCTCGGGGTTCCTTGTCCCGTGTTTCAATCCGGGCCTATTTTCAGGTCGAGACACTAGATAAGGGCTTCACCAGGCCCATCATCTCTCCATAGGGTGCTCCTTTCAAGACTCGAACATAGGCCTGGATTGAGACACGGGATAAAGAACCCCGAGAGGCTCCAAGTCAACCCATGGCATGAACATAACATCTAACTCATAGTAATAAAGCGAAAGATCAACATAATTAACATAGCGAAAGTCCAAAGATAACATAACATCTGAATACATAAATAAGTCTGATGTTGATTACATACTATGTCCGAAAGGCCTCTAATATTGATGAGCTGATGGGACAAACTCATTGTAGTCTGAAAACTGAAGATATGGAACAAATCTGATAAGAAAGGCCCTTGAAAGTTGAGGATCACCAACTCTTATTGAAAAGTACTAATGCTGGGAATCTAGCTATCGGTGGGACTGAGTCTGGATATCAGAGTTTATATTATAAAATGATACATCATAGAGTATGCGGTCAGTATGTCGAATGTACCGAGTATGCAAGGCAAGTAAAACCACTAAGTAAGTAAAATAATAAATCATACGTATTATAAAACATAATCAAGAAAAGATTATGAGGGTAGGGCTTGCATTATATTTTCTTAAATCATGATCTGAACATAACTGAATATCATAATGGAATCGAATGACCCAAACACTACAATATTTTAGGCCTTTAGCCACCCCTGAAAAGTGTGTCCTGAACTATCAAAAAGTGCGGTCTTTGATCAAAGGCCACGCTTGTGGACTTTAGACAACGTTTGGCCTAAACCAGCGTAACTTTTGTCTTAAGGCCACACTTTTCAAGTGTTGCTTTAAAAGCCACGCTTCAAAAGTGTGGCATATAAGGTACAAAAGTTATGCTTTAACACTTCATATGACAACTTTTTTCACGACCTCAAACTACAATTTTCAAGCATGGTATTTTCTACCTTATAGCAAGTGTGGCAATTGCTACCTACTCTAAAGCAACATTTGTGATGTGTAGCTTTCCAAATGTACATGCCAAAATTTACCATCAATTAGCCATGAAACTAAAATTATATCCAATAACAACATTATACATTATTATGCTATTTAGATGATCACAAACAGTAAATTACCTAATAAATAACTCAAAAATATCAATTCAGATGTATAAATTTGTAATAAACATTGAAATAGCAATACATGTCTTGTATTACATAATAAAGTACAATATACGCAATAGATATGAATCCATAAATAATAACTATAAAAATCAATATCACAATTGTTCAAGAAGTCGTCATCGTTCACTTCAATATATCAAACGGATATCTAATTGACTTGTGGCCAATAATTTAAATTGGATAACCTACATTTTCCTACATATTTAAAATAAAATTAAAATTACAAAGAAATCAACATATAGTATGTATTCATATAGTATCATCAATAATACAACACCACAGATTGAGAGAACTTGACCGACTAATATAGGCTTCCATTGATTTTGTTACAATTCAACAAATTGTGGATAACTTATAATCTTAGTCTTACAATTTTAATATTTGTCCTCCAGAGTTAGAATCTTATGGTCAACTACTTTGTAAATATCTATAAAAAAAGAAGGTATTACTCAGCAAAAACCACACCTTAGGAAATGGAAAACAAGAGCTCAACTGCAGTAGTAGGATATCAACAGAAAACAAAGACCTACAAACACGAAACACAAGACCAAAATATTGGAATTAAGTTCCAAACTAAAGGACACTAAAATATATAGGTTTCAAATCTCCTCTATGGATTGGAGACATGAAACTTAAACTTATCATTCACTCATCATATTACTCAACAATATACGTTTAATGTGACGAAGTGATGATAAGTATTCAATCTACCCCTTATTAAGATAAGCAATGGGGTTATAGATGTTTGACAAAGACATGTCATGTTTTAGCTATATAGATTACACTTTGCAAAAATGTTACATTATAAGTAACTAGCATAATTTCAAGACTATAAAAGATATTTAATATCTATAGATGTCTGATTGTTAACATATATGGGCTGCAAAGTTCCTTCATCAATGGCTTAGTGAGGTACTTTCATGGGCAGAACATAACACTTGAAGATAGCAGATCATATTTAGTCAAAACTTAGAGCATCTAGCTTTGCTATTGCATTTTACTATAACCTTTTGATATTCTTCCTTATTCTTCATTTCTTATGGAGGAGATTAATTCTCTTATCTCTGGAATTTGTATTGATACTCACTCAATTTTATAATTTACAACTAAAAAGTATAACCAGGCTAGATTAATAGGTAACAGTTGGTCTTCAGGATCAATGTGGGCTGCTAGTTTAGTCTTTTTCTATTTGTTTTGTTTTTCTAAGATAGGTATGATGCAAGTCCTAGCCTATTTTAAAAGATTGCTAAATTTTAACGAGAAGTTACTCTATATTCATAGTGGTAGGGATAATCTAGTCAGCAACTAGGATGTGAAAGTGGGATTTTTCAAGTCTTATGTAGTATATAAGACCACAAAGAAATCTATAAGCAACTAAAGCAATTGGAATATATCCTATTAGAAGACTACCAAATATATAAAGTCAAGAACTGATGATATATGTCATATATCATGTTCAATGGCAAGTATCCAAGCAGAGAAACCCCCAAAATCCCACTCTATAACAAGAAGTAAAAAACATTATGGCATAGAAGACATCATAAGCATTTTCAAAGTATTTTCTAATAAGCTTATGCACCAAAAAATGAGAAAAAAAATAAAAAAGAAAAAATTCAATAAATTCCTAGCTTGTTAATATAAGTATATATGGAACATCTTATTGATGTTTATACATGCCAACTTGCACATATTTGATTAGAAAGGTAGTAGAGATAATTGTACTGTAGTAGCTAATAAAGGAACTACTTCCTAAAATCTGAACACAACTAAGAAAAATATTTTAGTCAACTATGGTAGAATGTAAAATCGAAAAAGCTATCTTAGCTACTTGCAGTAAAAGCAAATTTTAAAAGGAAATATACTTGAACTAAATCTTAAACAAAAACCCAAGTACATATATATCTATATGGGTGAGGACCGATCCCATTCATCTAATTTTAGATTGTTCGGCAATGATTCTCCTAACACATTCCATGTTGATACAAACACTTGAGGCAATAAAAAATAAAATCATTGGTCATGTTTTGAATATAAAGGAAAAAAAAGACAAAATTTACATTATTTACTAAATCTATCAAGAAGAAAAACCTACAATTTGTGCATTTATACTATTAGATGATCAAGATTAAGACTCTCCATGGGAGATACTCTATACACCTAGTTGATTTTTCTGCTAATTTGAGAGAGCAAAGGGACTGGAATTAACTTAAGCCACACAAGAAAAGGCTCTTCAATACTGCATAGGGTATTTAAGGATTTAGAATATTAACCTATTTTGCTCTTCTTGATAGTGCAATGCTCCCACTAAAATATCCTGGCTATCCACTTATAACCTCATAAAGAGGGAACATCAACATTAGTTCCCAGTTGAAGAATTAGTGAAATTGGTAAAAGTTAATCACAATATACATTGAACTTCTCTGCACCATAATTTTTATGCTTTTTCTAGTGCTATTATATAGAAAATCATCAAAGAACTCCCTAGACCTACTGTAGGCGCAGTAGATAAAAATAGAATTTCTACTTCAAAGAGTTCATTCTTCGAACACACATAGACTTACTAAGATACATTCTTAAAAATCCCTAATGAACTTTAAGGATTTGTGTCCTTCCTCTAACATTTTACAAGTGAAAATGACTTATGTCTACTGCAAGTATAGTTTATCATAATTGGGTTATTTTAAATTAATTAAAGAGGGTAAACTTGAGGAAAATTATAATTCACAAATAACTATTCCATATATTGATAAAGATCGATTTCTCTTGGTGTAATATTTTACATATTGTTATAGATCGAAATTTCTTGGTATAATGTTGAGGCTTCTTTAATGTCTATTTGAAAAGAACAATGATCTCTATTTGTTTATGACTGGGACAATAACTCACTAAATAGAATATCTCAAACTTCTAACTCATCAAAGAACAAGTGAAAGAACATATAACAAACTATAGGAAATGAAAAATACACAAATTTTGAAGCAAATTAGGTTCACTTCAGTAGCAAGAATTAGACCATAACTTAAATAAAATTTAGCAAAGCTTTATAGCCCAAATTTCTATAATGTAATCTAAAACGGTACATTGTGGGATATTTAAAAATATCCCAGATTAATTCCTGAAGTTTAACCTTTCTCAGCATTCAAAACAAGTTTCCAGTTTTCCATTAAAGTCTAGTTCCTAAGATAGTTTCCAACAACATTTTTCTCCAAAAATGTAGTCCAACTACTTTTAGTTCAATTCACCAGCGGTCAATTCAAAATTCAATGGAAGAAGAGTCAATTCAAACTTAATTACTTATAAACACTTTTCAATATTTTCATATTTCACGTTAAGATAGTTCTAACTTGAATCTGTTCTTTCAAAATTTAATCCATAACAAAGCTATTCAAAAGTTCCTTCATAAACTTTTTCAATAATATAATGGTTCAAAAACTTGTCTTGTGTAAGCTTCCAAGCAACTATCTATTACTTTCTTCCCATAATCAGTTCATACAACATATATTAACAAAGATTTACTGGAAGATATAACGTGCCATGAGAATCCTAGTTTAGCCAATAAATTTGAATTACAGTAGCAACTAGTGCAAAATATCAGCAGAAATTAGTTTAGACTATCAACCCAACTGAATACATAATATCATGAATAATGAACATGCATCACTTAAATCATGAGGAATAATAGGAGACTTGTCATATAACCGAAATTACGCTGATAGAGCTTATATCGTCCCGACTATCACATTCAAGTGGGAATAGCCATCCAAAGCTTTGCTAGGGCTAAAGATGCTACCATGATATCGATATCAAGCTAAAGGCCCCTTGGTGGCAGGGGAAGCTCACAAGGGAGATCCCAAATAGTCTGAACATACGTACATTGGTGTGTAGTCTACGGAATAAGGTTGACTGTCCCATTGCCTACTCGTTTCTAGAAACTAATCCCAAAAACATGCATGTGCTTTCCATCGTTTTTCAACGAGGCCGAACCATCATCTAGTGATGAAGCTGACTCATAACATACATACATAAATCTGATATCATAACATGAAGAGCCTTGGCTCAAACCCTACCACAAGGTGAAAATCGCGGGAGTATAGACTCAAAAATCCATGTGGTAAGCTAATATATGACGTTTAGATTAATCCATGAAACATACATGATCATATGGTCTTGCCCAGTACTTAAACATGCTTAACATTGACTTGATTATTTAAGAGCAAGAACATAAACATGGGTAATTCGAAATGATACTTTCTTCATAAACATATCATCATGCTTGAATACATATTTCATAGATCTCAACTTTCATAAATTTTCATGGTTCGGCATCATAATTTATAAAGCTTGAAAACATAATTTATAATTGAAAACATGGTAAAATATGCCCATTAATCATAATTCAACATTAGAAACATGCTTAGATCATACTCATCATTGAAATAGGAAATTAACATGTTGGGTAAAACCCCTAAGTATTCATCAATTACAATTTTTATGAATTGAGAGAGAATTGAGCATGGGTGTTGACAATTACACCCATTCATAACACCTACATACCTGAAGAGATCTGATTTCACAATTTTCTTGATTGCCCAATGAGAATTTGGGGAAGAACTTGATGAATTTAGGCTTTATCACCCTTAAGAGCTTCTAGACTTGCATGCATGGAAGTGAATAAGACTATAATGAACTTATACCTCTTAAAACACTCTATTCTAAGCTTAAAATGATGTAGTATAGGACTTAGGAACTTAGAAATTATAAAAAATCCCTTAATTAATTCACATGGAAAAATACCTGCCAGTCCCAATGAGGGACTGGACGACTCATGCCATGGAGCACCACTCGTGGTCTAGCATTTCTTACTTACACTGGTCACCTGCCTTCTGAGGCTCACCACGAGCAACACTACGACTCGTGGTGTGCCCAACAACTCGTGGTGACCATATCGTCGTCCACAATGCCAAATTTTCAATCCTCCAAGAACCCCATGACCACGAATCACTAGATGATTCCTGGAGTTGACCACAACTCGTGGTCAGACTCATGGGGTCACCACAAATCCCAAAACCTCAAACATGGTCGAACCCCTCCCCATGAACGACTCGTGGTATTCCTGACAGGTCACTAGACGACTCGTCTTGTGACATTGTGCAGAAATTTAGTTTTCTCCATTTCAACTTCTGGGTCTAATCTTAGGGTTTTCAAGTTATTAGTATATCTCTCCCTTGGGAACATTTATCATCGAATGTTGAAGATCATACTGAAAAGTAGAGAAATTAAATCATCATTCTCAAATACCGAACATACATGCTCAAAACTGATAGAGTGACTGACTTCGATTTGAATTATATGACTAAACTGAATTCAAGAATTGCACGAGATTCATTGACATGAAAGATACTGGGGCACATGAGCTGAAGATGAAATTGAATAGATTACTAAGGAGAAAACTGATACCTGAAGCTTTAACTGAGTCAGAAGGGAATAGAAACGGGTATTTAGCCATCATATCTTTTTCGGCTTCCCACATAGCTCCCTCAACATGCTGATTCCTCAGCAAAATCTTGTGCTACTTCTTTATTTCTTAGCTTTTGAACCTCATGATCAATTATTTCTATAGGAATCACCTCATAACTAAGGCTATCATTCACACCGATACTATTGCTCAAAACAACGAGAGCTAGATCATCCAAACACTTCTTTAAGTGCGATACATGGAAAATTGGATGGACTGAAGCTAATTCTGAGGGAAACTCCAACTCATATTCTACCTTGCCATTCCATTTCTCAATTTGGTACGGACCCACATAATGAGGACTAAGTTTCCCTTTCTTTATTAACCTCATCACTCCCTTCATGGGAAACACCTTTAGAAAGACCCAATCATCAACTTCAAACTCAAGTTTTGTGCTCCTCACATGCACATAGGACTTTTGGCGACTCTAAGTTGTTTTCCACCAGTTCTTTATAAGCTGAACTTTCTCCATAGTCTCAAGGACTTAATCTGGACCTATTAATGTAGCTTCACCGACCTCAAACCAACCAATAGGTTATCTACATCTCCGCCCACAGAGAGCCTCAAATGGAGCCATCTGAATTCTAGAATGATAGTTGTTGTTATATGAAAACTCAATGAGAGGCAAAGGATCATCCCAACTACACTTGAAGTAAATCATGCACGCTCTCAACATATCCTCAAGAGTCTGAATGGTTCGCTCCACCTGACCATCCGTCTACCGGTGAAATGCTGTGCTAAGCTTGACCTGAGTATCGAGTCCCTTTTGAAATGAATTCAAAAACTGGGAGGTAAACTAAGTACCTCTATTTGATATGACAGGAAATGAAACTCCATGCAACTGAACTAACTCCCAAATGTACAACTTAGCATAATCCTCTACTGAATCGGTAATTTTGACCAGTAGAAAATGAGTTGCCTTGGTTAACCTGTCCATAACCACCCATATAGTGTCATACTATTAGTGAGTACGAGGCACACTGTAATGAAGTCCATATTGATTTCCTCCCACATCAAAGTAGGAATGCTAATATCATGAAGCTCACCTCTAGGTCTTTAACGCTCAACCTTCACTTGTTGAAAATTTGGACACTTAGCCATAACTTCTGCTATGTCCTTCTTCATGCCATTCCACCAATAGACTTCCCGTAGGACGGGATACATCTTGGTGGCACCTGGATGTATGGTATATTTGGAACCATGAGCCTCCTACAACATTTGATCTCTCAAATTATCAACATACAAAACACCTAAATGACCCTGATATCGAAGAATACTATCTCCCCCTTTGGAGAAAACTTCTACCTTGTGATTCTGAACGGCTTACTTCAGTTTCACAAAAATAGGATCCTTGTCTTGCCTATATTTAACATCAGTAACCAAAGATGATTCTGACCCATGATTGAAACTTCGGAAATTCACATGTTGGGTAAACACCCCATCAATTCATCAATTAGAATTTTCCTGAATTGAGAGAGAATCGGGCATGGGTGTGGACAATTACACCCATTCATACCCTTACATACTTGAAGAGACTGATTTCACAACTTCCTTGATTGTCTAGTGAGAATTTGGGGAAGAACTTGAGGAATTTAGGCTTGATCATCCTTAGGAGCTTCTAGACTTGCATGCATGGAAGTGAATAAGCTTATAATGAACTTACCCCTCTTGAAAACCTTTACTCTAAGCTTAAAACGACGTAGTATAGGCCTTTGGAACTTATGAATTATGGAAAAGCCCTCAGTAAATTCGCAGGAGGGATTAGACAACTAGTGCCATGAACCACAACTCGTGGTCTGCCATTCGTTACCTACACTAGTCACCTGCCTATTGTGGGACACCATGAGGGACTCCACGACTCGTGGTGACCATGTCGTCATCCATATTACCAAATTTTCAATCCTCCAAAACCCCCTTGACCATAGATCACTAGATGACTTGTGGTGTTAACCATGACCCGTGGTCACCTCAAATCCCAAAAACTCAACCACGGTCGAACCCCTCCCAATGAGTCACTTAACAACTTGTGTTGTTCCTGACGGGTCACTAGATGACTTGTCCTGTGACTTGGTGCAAAAAATTAAGTTTTCTCTGTTTCAACTCCCGGGTCTGATTTTAGGGTTTTTGAGGTATTACAATATCTCCCCCTTAGGAACATTCATCCTCAAATGTTGAAAATCATACTAAAAAGCAGAGAAATGCAATCATCATACTCAAATACTGAACATACATGCTGAAAACTAACGGAGAGACCGATTATGATTTGAACTACATGACTCAACTGAATTCCTGAATCACTCATACATTCATTGACATGAAAGAAACTGTGGCACATGAGTTGAACATGAAATTGAATAGAGTACTAAGGAGGAAATTGATGCCTCAAGCTTAAACTGAGCTGGAAGGGAATAGATGCAGGTATTTAGCCATCATATCTTCTTTGGCTTCCCACGTAGCTCCGTCAACATGCTGATTCCTCCATAAAACCTTGACTGAAGCTACTTCTTTGTTTCTTAGCTTTCGAATGTGATAATCAAGAATTTCAATGGAACCTCCACATAATAGAGGCTATCTATCAAACTAACACTGTCCATTGGAACAACCAGAGCTGCATCACAAAATACTTCTTTAAGCGATACATGAAAAACTGGAAGGACTGGAGCTAATTTTGAGGACAACTCCAACTCATATGCTACCTTGCCAATCCATTTCACAATTCGGTACGGACCAACATACCGGGGACTGAATTACCATTTCTTTTTGAACCTCATCACTCCCCTCATGGGAGACACCTTTAGAAACACCCAATCATCAACTTTAAACTCAAGTTTTATCCTCCTCACATTCGCATAGTATGTTTGGCGACTTTGAGTTATTTTCAACCTGTCCCTTATAAGCTGAACTTTCTCCATAGCCTCATGGACTGAATCTAGACCTATCAATGTAGCTTCTCTAACCTCAAACTAATCAATAGGAGATCTACATCTCTGCACATAGAGGGCCTCAAACGGAGCCATCTGAATGTTGGTATGGTAGTTTTTGTTATATGCAAACTCAATGAGAGGAAAACGATCATCCCAACTACCCTTGAAATCAATCACGCATGCTCTCAACATATACTAAAGAGTCTAAATGGTCCGCTTCTCCTGACCATCAATCTGTGAGTGAAATGATGTGCTAAGCTTGACTTGAGTACCGAATCCCTTTTGAAATGACTTCCAAAACTAGGTGGTAAACTAAGTACCTCAATCTCATACGACAGAAAATGGCACTCCATGCAGCTGAACTAACTCTCAAATATATAACTTAGCATAATCCTCCGCTGAATCGGTAGTTTTGATTGATAGAAAATGAGCTTCCTTGGTCAACCTGTCCACAACCACCCAAATAGAGTGATACTTTTGGCGAGTACGAGGCACCCTGTAGTGAAGTCCGTATTGATTTCCTCCCACTTCTAAGTATGAATGCAAATATATTGAAGCACACCTCCAGTGCTTTGATGTTCAACCTTCACCTGTTGACAATTAGGACACTTAGCCACAAACTATGCTATGTCCTTCATCATGGCATTCCACCGATAGAATTCCCATAGGACACGGCACATCTTGGTGGCACCTAGATGTATGAAATATCTGGAACCATGAGTGTCGTGCAATATTTGATCTCTTAAATCGTCAACATCCAAAACACACAAATGACCCTAATATCGAAGCACACCATCTCCCCCTTTGGAGAAACCCTATACCTTCTAATTTTGAATGGCTTCCTTCAGTTTCACAAAAATCAAATCCTCGTCTTACCTAGCTTAAACATCAGTTACCAAAGATTAATCTAACCAATGATTGAAACATAGGAAATTCACATGTTGTATACAAACCCCATAGATTCATCAATTAGAATTTTCATGAATTGAGAGAGAACTCGGCATGGGTGTGTACAGTTGCACCCATTTATAACCCTATATACCTGAAGAGATCTGATTTTAGAACTTCCTTGATTTCCCAATGAGAATTTGGGGAAGAACTTGAGGAATTCAGGCTTGATCATCCTTAGGATCTTTTGGACTTGCATTCATGGAAGTGAATAAGCCTATAATGAACTTACCCCTCTTAAAACGCTCTATTCTGAGCTTAAAACGATGTACTATAGACCTTAGGAACTTAGGAATTATGGAAAAACCCTTAATAATATCACAGAAAAAAAAAACAATATTAGTCCCAATGAGGGACTGGACGACTCGTGCCATGGACCACAACTCATGGTCTGCCATTCGTTACTTACACTAGTTACCTACCTTTTAAGGGTCACGACTCGTGGTGTGCCCAATGACTCATGGTGACCACGTCATCGTCCCCACTGCCAAATTTTCAATTCTCCATGCATCTCTTGACCATAGATCACTAGATGACTTGTGGTATTGACCACGACTCGTGGTCACACCCGTGGAAACTATCTCCCCCTTTGGAGAAAACTTCTACCTTCTGATTCTAAATGGCTTCCTTCAACTTTAGCAAACTAGGATCCTTGTCTTTCCTAGCTTTAATATCAGTCACCAAAGATCATTCTGACAGATTCTAAACCATAACTCCACCATCGGTTGAGTTAACCAGATGAACTCCCGACCATGCAAGATGATGCACATCCTTCATCAGCTCCGTCCTTCCCTCATCTACACAGGACACACTCTCAACAAAAAGCCTACTAAGAGCATCTGCTACCACATTATCCTTGCCCAGATGCTAAAGGACTCTCATATCATAATCCTTGAGTAACTCTAACCACCTCTTTTGATGTAGATTCAAATCTTTTTGGGTAAACATTTACTGTAGGATTTTGTGGTCTGTAAACACATCTACATGGACCCCATACAGGTAGTGTCTCCAAATCATCAAGGTGAATACTATCGCCACCAATTCGATATCATGTGTCGTATATTTCTTTTCATGGACTTTTAGCTGCCTAGAAGAATAGGCTATAACATTACCATGTTGCATGAGTATATTACCAAGGCCGATCCTCGAGGCATTACAACATACCACAAATCCGTCGATACCCTTAGGTAGGGTCAACACTGGTGCTAAGGTGAGTCGATTCTTCAACTCTTGGAACCTTTTCTCACAGGCCTCTAACCATTGAAACATCACTTTCTTATGGGTCAACCTAGTCAACGGGGCTACAATGGAAGAAAAACCCTCAACAAATCTTCGATAATAACTAGCTAAACCTAAGAAACTCCTGATATCTGAAGGATTCACCGGTCTAGGCCAATTCTTCACTGCTTTTATCTTTTGAGAGTCTACCTGTACACCTTCACTTGAAACCACATGACCCAAAAATACCATTTAGTTCAACGAAAACTCACATTTACTGAATCCAATACATAACTGAAGATCCGTCAGAGTCTACAGCACTACCCTCAAATGAGCGACATGCTCCTCCTTGCTCCGAGAGTATATAAGGATGTCATCTATGAACACAATCACGAACATATCCAAGTATGGCTTGAAAACCCTATTCATCAATTCCGTAAAAGTTGCAGGACCATACATTAGTCCAAAATATATAACTACAAACTCATAGTGACCATATCGAGTCCTGAACACTGTCTTTGGAATTTCGCTCTCCCGAACCTTGAGCTGATGGTGTCCTAATCTGAGATTTATCTTTGAAAAGCACTTAGCATCCTGAAGCTGGTAAAAAAAATCATCAATCCTAGGGAGAGGATACCTGTTCTTGATGGTAACTTTGTTCAATTGCCGATAATTAATGAACATACAAAGAGAACCATCCTTCTTGCGGATAAAGAGAATTGGCGCACCCCACGGGGATTTGCTCGGTCTGATGAAACCCTTCTCTAAGAGATCTTTCAACTGCTCCTTCAACTCCTTTAACTCGGTTGGGGCCATTCTTTAAGGAGGAATAGATATAAGCTATTTATCGGGAAGAAGATAAATACAAAAATTGATCTCCCGCTCGGGAGGGATTCCCGGTAAATCATCTGGAAAAACATTTGGATACTTATACACTATAGGAATTGACTGGATAGTCAGGGTTTAATAGGTATCATCATTAACCCTAACAAGATGGTATAAACAACCCTTAGAAATAATCTTTTTGGCCTTAAGGTAGTAAATGAAACGATCGACAGGCACAACTGAACTATCCTTCCACACTATAACTGGTTCACTTGAAAATATGAACTCTACTGCATGGGTTCTACAATTCATCGATGCATAACATGCATATAACCAATCCATGCCGAGGATAACATCAAAAACAGTCATGGCTAACTCTACTATATCTACTGAGGTGACTTTCTAAAGGACTGTGATAGGGCATTTTCTATATGCTCGTCAAGTTATAACTAAATCAGCGACTAGAATAGTGACTAAAACGTGTTCTAATAAGATTTCGAGACTGACTCCGAAACTACTAGAAACATAGGGAAATACAAAATAAAAAGTTGCCCCAAGATCTAACAATGCATACATATCAGGGTGGAATACTTATAACATACCAATGACTGCGTCCAGGGAGACCACTTGCTCCTAATGAAATGCTAGGGCATAGAACCTGTTTTGACGCTAACCACCATCATTACTAGTGGATGCCCCTTGCTTAGCTGGACATGCTGGCGGAGCTGCTGAATTGGAAGCTGGGCCTCGACCCTTATCATAGCCCTGTCTTGCTGCTGGGAAATCTCTGAAGATATGTCCATGTTTTTTGCATCCGAAACAAGCACCTGAATCTGCTAAACACTAACCCTCGTATCTCCGGCCACATCTGCTCCACTCTAGAGGGGTGGTCTCTGCGGGTCTGCTACTATGACCTCTCGAGACTGATGCTCATCCCCTATTATCATGCCTGGATCTAGATGGCACTCTCATGGCCGAAGGAGCTGGGGCTGAAGACCTCCGATGGGACTGCTGACGGTGTTTACTAGGTCTCTGTTGGGAGAATCAAAAGCTATCAATCCTGGCCCACTTGGCCTCTCTCTCCCGCTCACTCATCTATACCACTTCCATCTGATGGGTGTATAGGAATATCTAAGAAAAGTCAAAGTCCAAATGAAGATTGCGTTTCGGCAATCCTTTACTATGTAGTCTGCTACTCCATGCACGAACCGGCTCACTCGGGAACTCTGATCCTCTAGTATTTCAGGTGCATACCAGAACAACAACTGAACTCCAAACGCGTACTCCTGAACTATCATCTTCCCTTTCCTTAGGTTCACAAAATCAGACGTTTTGATCTCCCTCATCTTACGAGGGAAGAACCGATCTAGAAACTAAACATGAAACTCATCCCAACCAATAGGGCCTACTCGAACTTCCCTACTATCCTTCTATTGCTAGAACCAGATGTGCGCAACCCCTTTCAACTGATACGAGTCTAGGTCGGCACACTCATCTCCGATCACCCCCATGATAAGGGTGATGTTCATAACCTTAATAATGAACTCATATGGATTCTCGTCCACCTTTGATCCAAGAAACTCTAGAGGCTTCATCCTCGGAAAATCTTTGACTCTTGCCGCTGTCGCATTCTCATTCTGAGGGACATGCGCCACCGCCTGTTGCTTGACGTGGGCGGTTAAGGCCTGAGCTAACATTTGTATGGCTTCCCTAAACTCAACGTAGGTAACTGGCTCAGGTACATGGTCCTCATAGGCTGGTGGGGCTTGTAGTGCCCATCCCCATTGCCATTCTCATGGTTGTTTCTGTTTCCATTTCTTTTTCCCTTAACTCGGCGAGGACGAATGATACTGCAAACGTGTATAACACGAGTTAGAAGGATAGAGAGGTATTTCATTGCATGACTTCAATTATGAAAGAAGGGAACATTTCCTAAACATTTCGTAGCCTCTTCTTCATAAGTGTGGCACGCTTCACACCCATGAAAAAGACTCTACTTAGCGCGACTTTCAGACACCCCAGGACACTTCAAAACCTAATGCTCTGATACAAAGCATGTCACGACCCAAACATAGACTCGGATCGAGACACGAGACAAAGAACCCAGAGAGGCTCCAAGTGGACCCATGCCATGAACATAACATCTAACCCATACAACTAAAGCAGAAGATCAACATAATTAACATAGCAGATGTCTGAACATTATATAACATCTGAATACATACATAAGTCTAATGTTGAATACTTACTACGTCCAGAAAGCCTCTAATACTTACGAATTGATGGGACAAGATCCCAGTTAACTCACTATAGTCTAAGAACTGAAGATACGGAACATATCTGATAAGGAAGGCCCTCGTAAGATGAGGACTAAAAAACTCTAATCAGGAAGTACTAATGTTGGGAATCTGGCTAGTGATGGGACTGAGTTTAGATATCGAAGACTCTATCATGATACAATAAAGCATAGAGTATACGATCAGTACATTGAATGTACCGAATATGCAAGGTAAGTAAAACCACTAAGTAAGTAAAACCATAAATCACGTGTATTATAAAACATAATCAATATAAGATTATGAGATTAGGGCTTGCATTCTATTTTCTGAAATCATGATCTGAACATAACATAACATCATAATGAAATCCAATGACCCAAACTTTAAACCTAATAAACTTATGTAAAACTGAATATTGGGTCAAACCTGCTTAAAACATAATATCATGACTAACGAACAAGCATAACTAAAATCATGAAGAATAATGGGAGACACTTAAGATAACTGACATTACCACAATAGAACTTACGTGGTTCCAACTATCACACTCAAGTTAGTAGAGTAGTCCAAAGCTTTGCAAGGGCTAAGGACACTACCATGATATCGATATCAACCTTAAGGTCCCTTGGGGGCAAGGGAAGCTCACAAGGGAGGTCCCAAATAATCTGAACATACCTATGTTGGCGCGTGGTTCTGAGTCATAGGGTTGATAGACCCTTAGCCTACTCGGAGCTAGACACTACTCTCAATAACATGCATATGCTCTCCATTGGTTTTCAACGAAGTTTACCATCATCTAGTGACGAAGAAGAACAATAACATACATGCATAATCTGAAATCATAACATGAGGAGCCTTCGCCCAAATCATATCACAAGCTGAAAATAGTGGGAGTCTTGACTCCAAAACCATGTGGTAAGCTAATTTATGAAATAATAAAACGTACTTGTTCATATGGGCTTGCCCAATACTTGAAATTAACTTGATTCACTTTGAAAACATGAACATAAACATGGATATTTTGAAATAATGCTTTCTTCATTAACATCTCATCATGCTTGAACTCATTTCTCATAGATCTCAACTTTCATGAATATTCATGGATGGGCATCATAGTTTAGAAAACTTGAAAACATAATTGAAAATTTAAAACATTGTAAAATCTGCCCATTAATCATAATTCATCACTTAAAACATGATTAGATCATACTCATGATTAAAACTTTGAAATTCATGCATTGGTAGAAACCCTATGGAATCATCAATTAGAACATCGTGAATTTAGAGGAAATTGGGAATGGTAGTAGACAATTGCTCCCATTCATAGCCTTACATATCTGAAGGGATCTGATTTTCACACTTCCTTGATTGCCCAAAGAGAATTGAGGAAGAACTTTATAGAACTAAGCTTGATCACCTCTCAAACTTCTAAACTTGCATGCATGAATTAGGATAGGCTTAGAATGACTTAAACCTTCTTAAAACACTCTATTCTGAGCTTTAAATGATGTAGTTTAGGCCTTAGAAATTTAGAAATTATGAAAAATCCTTAATAAACTCACAGGAAAAAATAGACTGCCAGTCCCAACAAGGGACTGGACGAGTAATTGCCTTGGACCACAACTCATGGTCTGCAAGTCGTCGTCTTCACTGGACTCCATCTTCATTGGTCACCACGAGGGAAGTAAAAGATTGTTGTCGGTGACCACGACTTGTGGTCACCTCCCGTTACCTTCACTCCCAAAATTTCTCCTGGGGGTCACCACGGGGGACACTACGACTCATGGTGTACCCAATGACTCATGGTGATGACCCATTAGGTGCACTGTCAATATTTCCTTTATCCTTCAACAACCCTTGGTCATGGCTGACCAGATGAGTCGTGATGTAGACCACAACTCGTGATCACAACCGTGGCCACCCAAAAACTAAAATTTTCAACAAGTCCTAGCCTTTCCCCGTAGGTCATTTAACGACTCGTGGGGTTCCTAATGGGTCAATGGATGACTCATCTTGTGACCTGGTGTAGAATTTCTGTTTTCTCCGTTACAACTCCCGAATCTGATCATACGGCTTGCGGGGTATAAAAATATCTTTCTCTTAGAAACATTCACCTTGAATGTTGAAAATCATACAGAAAAGCAGAGAAATGCAATCATCATACTCAAATACTAAACATACATGTCAAAAACCAACGGAGTGAATGACCCTAATTTGAACTACATGACTGAACTGATTTCCTGAACCACGCATACATCCATTTATATGAATGAAACTAGGATACATGAGCTGAACACTAAACCAAATAGGGTACTAAGAAGGAAACTGATACCTCAAGCTGAAACTAAGCCAGAAGGGAATAAATGCGAGTATTTAGCCATCATGTCTACTTCGGCTTCCCATGTAGCTCCCTCAACATGCTTATTCCTCCATAAAACTTTGACTGAGGCTACTTCTTTGTTCCTTAGCTTACAAACCTACATATCTAGTATCTCCACCAGAACCTCCTCATAACTAAGTTTGTCCTTCACACCTACGCTCTCCACCGGAACAACTAGAGATGGGTCACCCAAACACTATTTTAAGAGCGATAAATGGAAAATTGGATGGACTAAACGTAATTATGAGGGCAACTCCAACTCATATGCTACCTTGCCAACCTGTTTCACAGCCTGGTACGGGACAACATAATGGGGACTGAGTTCCCCATTCTTTCCGAACCTTATCACTCCCTTCATGTGATTTACCTTCAAAAACACCCATTCATCGACTTCAAACCAACCAATAGGAGAGAGACTCAAACGGAGCCATCTGAATACTGGAATGGTAGTTGTCGTTATTCGCAAACTCAATGAGAAGAAAATGATCATCCCAACTACCCTCGAAGTTAATCACACATGCTCTCAACATTTCCTTAAGAGTCTGAATAGTCTTCTCTGCCTGACCATCTGTTTGCGGGTGAAATGTTGTGCTAACCTTTACCTGAGTACCAAGTTTCTTTTGAAATATTCTCCAAAATTGGGAAGTAAACTGAGTACCTTTATCTGATATGATGGACAAGGGCACTCCATGAAACTAAACTAATTCCCGAATGTATAATTTAGCATAATTCTCCACTGATCAAGAGTTTTGAGCGGTAAAAAATGAGTTGCTTTGGTCAACCTGTCCACAACCACCCAAATTGAGTTATATTGTCGATGAGTGTGAGGAAACGCTGTGATGAAGTCCATATTGATGTCCTCCCACTTCCAAGTAGGAATACGGATGTCTTGAAGCACACCTCCGTATGGAATACCTAGAACCATGAGCCTTGTGCAAAATCTGATCTCTCAAAACATCTGGAACACACAAACGACCCTGATATCGAAGCATACCATCTCCATTTTTAGAGAAGACATCTACCTTCTAATTATGAATGGAGGATCCTCGTCTTGTCTAGATTTTACATCAGTCACTAAGGATGAATCTGATCGGTTCTGAATAATGTCACAACAATCGCTCGAATCAACCAAACAAACTTCTAGCCGTGCAAGCCGATGCACATTCCATACTAGCTCCTTCCTTCCCTCTTCCATATGGGACACACTCTCCATAGATATACTAGAAAGAGCATCTACTACTATAATAGCCTTGTTCGGATGGTAAAGGACACTCATATCATAATCCTTGAGTAGCTCCAGCCACCTTCTTTGACGTAGATTCAGAACCTTCTAGATAAACACATATTGTAGGCTTTTGTTGTCCGTAAACAAATCTACATGGAGCCCATACAAATTGTGCCTCCAAATATTCAAGTGAAATACTACTGCCGCCAATTCAAGGTCATGAGTTGAGTAATTCTTTTCATGAACCTTCAACTGCTTGGAAGCAAATACTATAACCTTACCATGCTACATCAATACACAACCAAGGCCAATCCTCGAAGTATCACAACATACTACAAACCCATTGGTACCCTCAGGTAGGGATAACACCGATGATGAGGTGACTCGAGTCTTCAACTCATGGAAGCTCCTCTCACAACCCTTCGATCATTGGAACATTACTTTCTTTTTGATGAATTTGGTCAATGGTGTTGCAATAAATGAAAACCCCTCGAAAAATATCCAATAATACCCAACTAAACCCAAGAAGCTTCTGATATCTGTAGGATTCACTAGTTTAGGCCAAATTTTTCACCGCTTCTATCTTTTGAGAGTCCACCTGAATACCCTCACTCGAAACCACATGACAAAAAAATGGCACTACATTCAACCAGAACTTGCACTTGCTGAATTTAGCATACAACTTACGATCCTTCAAGGTCTGTAGCACCACCCTTAAATGAGAGGCATGCTCCTCCTCGCTCTGACAGTATATTAGGCTATCATCTATGAACACAACCACTCTCACCCAGAAATCTAAACTCTACTGCATGTGTTCTACAATTCACTGAGGCATACCATGAAAATAGCCAATCCATGCCGAGGATAACATCAAAATTGGTCATGGTTAACTCTACTAAATCTACTGAGCTGACTTTCTGAACGAATCTGATAGGGCAATTTCTGTACACCCGTCTAGCTATAACTGAATCATCAACTAGAGTAGAGACTGAGAAGGAGTCTGATAAGATTTCAGGACTGACTCCGAAACTACTAGAAACGTAGTGCGTCACAAAAGATAAAGTATCCCCTTGATCTAAAAAAGCATATACATCAAGGTGGAATAGTCGTAACATACTAGTGACTATTTCTGGGGAGACCTCCTGCTCCTGATGGGATGCTAGGGCATCAAATCTTTTTTGGCACTGTCCACCACCTGTACTAGTAGATGCCCCCTGCTGAACTAGGCGTGCTGGTGGAGCCGCTGAACTAGAAATTGGGCCTCAACCGTTATCATGGCCCTATCTGGCTGCTGGGCAATCTCAAAGAATATTCTAGGTTTCTCGCACCCGAAGCAAGCACCTATAACCGCCAAACACTGCCCTGTGTGCCTTCGGCCACATATGCTACACTTTGGAGGGCTAATCTCTACGGGTCTGCTATTTTGATCTCTCCAGCATGATGCTCGTCCCTTCTTATCGCCCCTATACCTAGATGGCACAATCATAGCCAAAGGTGTTGGGGCTAAGGATCTTTGATATGACTACTGATGGTGCCCACTAGGTCATTGTTGTGAGAATCCGAAGCTATCGGTCCGAACCCTCTTGGTCTCCCTCTCCCACTCACTCATCTATACCGCCTCCATCTATTGGACATACAAGACTATCCGAGCAAAGTCAATATCTTAATGAAGCATCGTGGTCTAGCAATCCCTTACCAAGTTGCCTTCTATCCTATGTACAAACCTGCTCAGACGGGCTCTCTGATCCACTACCATCTCAGGTGCATACTTGGACAGATGAGTGAAGTCCAAGGCTTACTCCTAAACTGCCATTTTTCCTTGCTTTAGATTCACAAGCTCGGTTTATTTGATATCCCTCATCTCCCGAGGCAAGAACCGACCAAGAAAAATGACATGAAACACATCCCAACTAATAGGGACTGCTCCGACTTCCCTACTACCCTTCCATTGATTAAACCATATATAGGCAACCCCCTTCAACTGGTATGAGGATTAATCAATCCACTCCTCCCCAGTCACCCCCATAATCTAGGTGATCTTCAAAATCTCCTCAATGAACTTATGTGAATCCTCGTCCACCTCCGATCTAAGAAACTCAAGAGTGTCCATCCTCAGAAAGTCTCTAACTCTTTCCACCACTGCATTCCCGTTCTAAGGGACATGCGCTACCCCCTGCTGATTGACCTGGGCGGTCAAGGTGTCATGACCCAAACATAGACCCCGATCATAACATGGGACAAGGAACCCCAAAAGGCTCCAAGCCGACCCATTGCATAAGCATACATTTAACTCCATTCATTATAAGTGGAAGACTGAACATAATACATAACAGAAATATAACATAACATGACATATCAATAGCGGTGGAATCACTTTGACATACATAAGTTGAATTCTATACTCCATCTGAAAGCCTCTACTACAATGATGGGTTGATGGGACAGCACCCCCAACTAACTCGAACATGTACTAGAACATAAGGTAACAACATTTCTATCAAATAGCCCTCAGAACATGAGGACTCACCAAAATGCTAAAGGCAAACTCTGAGACGATACAGAGATGAGGGTGAACTTTAGAGCAGGGTCCTGTATAATGAAACGATATAGCATAGAAATTATGCGGTCAATACGTGGAATGTATCGAGTATGCAAGATAAGTAAAATGGACATTTAAAATATATAAAACTCATAAATGATCATAACAGTAGGACATCATGCTCGTATCATAAACATCGTAACATGACAATGGGCACAAGGTTTCCAAACATTCGTAATACAAACGTAATCTAATCATAGGAGAAAATCTTTACTTAACATAACTTGAGCAAAAATACATAATTATAAACATTCATAAACCATGAGGAATAGTGGGAGACTTCTCTTAACTGACATACCCCATATGAGCACAAATGGAGCCTGACTTGTAAACTTAGTCGGGAGGCTGTTCATACCTTACCAAAGGTAGAACCATGAAAGTGTGATATCACCATGAAGAGGGCCATTTGAGCCAGGGATATTCACAAAGGAGGTCCCAACATACCAACAGTGGGACGTAGTTTATGAGATCTGGGGTAGAACCTTGGCCCCGAACCTACTTGGTGTTCGATACTACTCCCAAAACATATATAGTGCTTATAGTATAACATGCATGAATTTCATAGGCTAGTTAAATCATGATAATCGTAAATTATATTTTTACATACGTGAACTAGCCATGACATAAGGCTTGTGAGTCAGCCAAAACATAATTCATGAATCATAAAGTTCATACAAACTTGTAAATTATGCATATAGCATGAAATTAATCAAAATAATGATGGGTAATTGAGTAATTTCATGTTTCAAATCGTAAACCATGCTGGGCTCTTAAATATCAACAAATGAAGAGTAGATTATAAATCGATTCATCATGGGTCATGCATAATTAGGCTTAATTCAATAGGAATTAAAATCGATAACATTATAAATAAATTAAATTGTAAAATCTGATTAAAAACCCATAGAATAAGATGAGATTCGAAAATCACAAAGCCCACTAACAAATCATTAGATTTTCATATAAATCAACTTCAAAATCAACATAAATTTCGATGGATTTTCATAAAATTATGGAGAATGGGCATGGGTGTGAACGGAAGAACCCATTCGTGACCCTACATACCTGGAAATAGTTGAATCCTACTCTCCATTGAAAGCCTAAAAGGAATTGAAAAGAATTGAAGAAGGGAACCTTGAATCACCCTTTGATCACCTCTTTAAACTCTTGTCCGCATGAATGATGACTTAGACTAGATTATCCTTCTAAAAACTCACCTTTCATAAGCTAAAACGACGTAGTTTAGGATTTAAGATATTTAGAATTTATGAAAAGGCCCTTACTAATTCGCAGAAAATAACTGTCAGGTGGTCCTAATGGACGACCTAACGATTTGTCACAGGGGAAGATGACTCGCCATGCTTCTCATCAAGTACAATGTCTAACCTTGCTTCCTGGCCTCGTGACGAGTCACCCCATGATTTGTCAGGAGTGACCATGACTCGTGGTTATTAATCGTTTGGTACACTTCCAACCCAATTTCCTTTAATTACTTTCCCTTGACCACAGCTGACCTCATGTTTCGTGAGGACTGACAATGACTTATGGTCAGACCCATGGTGACTTAAATCTCCAGTTCTTCACTAAACACTTGGACATTCCCCTATGAATCACATAATGACTCATCCTATGCCTGGTGCCAAATTTTCAACTTTCCTCACTTCAACTCCCGGGTTTTATATTTGGGTTCCCGGGGTATAACACAAGGCCTTGGCTAACATCTGAATGGTTTCCCTAAACTCCACGTGGGCAACCGACTTGAGTACGTTCTCCGCATGGGCTGGTGGGGCCTACTGATGCCCGTCTCCATTGCCATCCTCGTGGTCATTTCTGTTTCGATTTCTCTTTCTATTAACTCTACAAGGAGGCATGATTTTACAAACGCGTATAGCACGAGTTAGAAGGATAGAGACCTTTCATCGCACGACTTAGATCATCAAAGAAGGAAACATTTTCTAAATGTCTCGTAGATTCTTCATCATAAGTGTGGTGCACTTCACACTCATGAAAAAAACTCTATTTAACGTGTCTTTTGAAAACCCTAGGGCACTTCAAAATCTAATGCTCTGATATCAAGTTTGTCATGACCTGACCATGGGCCCGGATTGAGACCTGGGACAAGAAACCCAAGAGGCTCCAAGTCGACCCATGGCATGAACATACATTTAATTCAATCATAGATTAGCGAAGATCATCATAAATGATGTAGCGAAAGTCTAATATAACATAACATCTATATACATACAAGAGTCTAAAGCTAAAATACGAACTATGTTCGGAAAAGCCTCTAACACTGACGAGTTGATGGGACAAGACCCTAACTAAATCACTATAATCTTAAATCTGAAAGGATGAAATACAACTAATAAGAATGGCGCTTGCAAGACGAGGACTCACCAACTTAGGCTGAGGATAGCTAATCCTAGAATCTGACTAGTGGCAGGACTGAACATTAATATCAGATCCCGTATCATGAAACAATACCGCATAGAGGATGCAGTCAGTACGTGGAATGTACCGAGTATGCAAGGTAAATAAAACTGCTAAGTAAGTAATATCATTAAATCATGCATATAATAAAACATAATCAAGATAAGATTCTTAGAATAGGTCTTGCATGCTATTTTCTAAAATCATGATTTGAACATAACTGCACATCATAGCTGGATCGAATGACTGAAAGTTGAAAAATGATAATCATAAGTAAAATTGAACATTGGGCAAAACCTACTTAAAACATGATATCATGACTAATGCACATGCATAATAGAAATCATGAGGAACAATGGGAGACTCATCATATAACCAAAATTACCATGATAGAGCTTACGTGGTCTCGACTATCACACTCAACTGGGCAGAGTCATCCAAAGCTTTGTCAGGGCTAAGGGTGCGACCATGATATCACATCAAGCTAAAGGCCCCTTGGGGGCAGAGAAGCTCACAAGGGAGGTACCAAATAATCTGAACATACCTATGTTGGTGTGCAGTTTTGAGGCATAGGGTTGACTGACGCATAGCCTACTCGGTGCTAGATATTACTCCCAAAAATATGCATATGCTCTCCATCATTTTTCAACGAAGCTGATGATCGTCTAGTGACGAAGCTGAATAATAACATACATGCATAATCTAAAATCATAACACGAGGAGCCTCATCTCAAACCATACCACAAGCTGAAAATAATGGGATTCATAAGTCCAAAACCATGTGGTCAGTTAATTCATGAATCATGAAACATACTTGTTCATATGGGCTTGTCCAATACTTAAACATACTTGAAATAAAATTGATTCACTTTGAAAACATAACATAAACATGGGTATTTCAAAATAATACTTTCTTCATAAACATCTCGTCATGCTTGAACACATATCTCATAGATCTCAACTTTCATGAACATTCATGGATGGGCATCATAGTTTAGAAAACTTGAAAACATAATTTATAATTTAAAACATTTTAAATTATGTGCATTAATCATAATTCATAATTTAAAACATGCTTTGATCATAACCCTGATTAAAACAAAGAAATTCATGCATTGGTAGAAACCCCATGGAACCATCAATAAGAACATCATGAATTGAGAGGGAATTAGGCATGGATGTGAGAAATTGCACCTATTCATAGCCTTACATATCTGACGGGATCTGATTTTCACACTTCCTTAATTGCCCAAAGAGAATTGAGGATGAACTTTGTAGAACTAAGCTTGATCACCTCTCAAACTTCTAAACTTGCATACATGAATTAGCATAGGCTTATAATGACTTCACCCTTCTTAAAACACTCTATTCTGAGCTTAAAACAATGTACTTTAGGCCTTAGGAACTTAGGAATTATGAAAAATCCCTTAAAAAATTCTCAAGAAAAAATAGATTGCTAGTCCCAATGAGGGACTGGACGAGTCGTTGCCTTGGACCATGACTCATGGTCTGCCACTCATCGTCTTCACTAGACTCCATCTTCATTGGTCACCACGAGGGATGTAACGGATTGTTACTGGTGACCACGACTAGTGGTCACCTCCCGTTACCTTCACTGCTAAAATTTCTCGTAGGGGTCACCACGGGAACACCACAAATTGTGGTGTACCCAATGAATCATGGTGATGACCCGTCAGGTGCACTGGACGGTATGTTACTTCTTTTCCATCAAAATGTATATGCCCTACTAGATCCAGGAGCCACACTATTATTTGTGACTCCTTACATATCCATTCAGTTTGATATCGGCCAAGAAGTCCTCTCAGAACCATTCTTAGTCTCTACCCAGTTGTTGAATCAGTTAGAGCTAGCCAGGTATATAGAAACTGCCTAGTCTCAGTGGTGAGTAAAGTTATTCTAGTTGATCTAGTAGAGCTAGACATGGTCAATTTCAGCCTCGTTCTTGGCATGGAATGGTTACATTCTGGTTATGCCTCAGTCAACTACAAAACTAGAGTCGTCAAGTTTAAGTTTCACAATGAGCCAATCTTAGAATGGATGGGTAGTGTTTAAATAGTTAAGGGTCATTTTATTTCATACCTTAAGGCAAAGAAGATGATTTTGAAAGGGTGCATTTATCATCTAGTTTGGGTCAAAAATTCTAGCTTTGAGACCCCAACTATTCAGTCAATTCCAGTTGTCAGCGAATTCCCTGACGTGTTTCCAGAAGATCTTCCCTAAGTCCCTCCCGAGCGGGAGGTAGACTTTGGCATAGACCTTTTTCTATACACTCAACCCATCTCTATTCCTTTTTGAAAAATAGCTCCAGTTGAGCCTAGGGAGTTGATGGAATAACTGAAGGACCATCTATATGTAATACCCTGGAAGTGCCTAAGACAAAACTCGAGAATTTGAAAATAGGAGCAGCAAAAATCTGAAATGGGTCCTCAGGATGATTGAGGGTACGAGTCGTAGGAAGGAACCACGACCCCTGGGAACCATCCGTGGGTAGCAGTTATGAGGGAAGGAGTTGGAAATATGGGCCTTGTAACGTCCTGTTAGAAGAAGGTACGACTCGTAGGTAGGAGTCGTGGGTTGGTTCTGGATAGTCAGGGATGGGCAGTAAAAGTTATGCTATGACTCATTGTGAGGAACAATGAGTCGTTCTATGTTCTCATGGGAAGAGCAGGGAAAATTCCCCAGTGAAGTAACGTATGGAATTCATGACCCGTAGGAGGAAGGTATGAGTCGATGTGTGACTGGTAGGAGGTTCATATGCAATTTCATCAGAGAGAGTAATAAGAGGATATGACGGATCTTTTTTTGGTGTAACGACTCGTCCTGTTGACTCATGGTATCAGGACTTGAGTACTTAAGAATGAGGGAAGGGAAGTAACGGATAGACACCACGAGTCGTGGTAGCAAGGTACGACTCGCGGTATCATTCGTTGTCATTAGCAGTGTGTATTTTCCTGCGAATTTATTAAGGGCTCTTCCGTAATTCCTATGTTCCTAAGGCCTAAACTACGTCATTTTAAGCTCTGATAAGTGTGTTTTAAGAGGGTTTAACTCATTCTAAACCTATTCCTCTCCATGCATGCAAGCTTAGTAGTTTCTAAGGGTGAGAAAGCTTAGGATTCATCATGTTCTTCCCAAAATTCCTTTGGGTATTCAAGAGGGTTGTGTAATCAGAACTTTCTAGGTATGAAGGGTTATGAATGGGTGTATCCATCAACTCCTATGCCTACCCCCTCTTTAATTTCTTATGACTTTTAAATTGATAAATCTATGGGGTTTTAACCCAAATTGTGAATTCTCTAAGTATCTATCAAGGGTATCATCAATTCATGTTTCTAGTGTTGAATTATGATTCATGGGTATGTTCTACAACATTTTCAATTACAAATTGTTTTCATGTTTTTCTAATTATGATGCCCAATTATGAAACTGCATGAAAGGTCGAGAATAATGCATATGTTATCAAGAATGATGAGATGTATATGATAAATGTATGATTTCGAATTAACCATGTGTATATTCATGTTTTTGACCATCAGAGTCTATTTCAAGTATATTTATGTTTTTGCAAGCCAATATGCTCAAGTATGTTTCATGATTTATCTCAATTTCATGTTATTAGCTTACCACATGGATTTTGGAGTGTAGATTCCCACTCTTTTCAGCTTGTGGTATGGTTTGAGCAAAGGCTCCTCGTGTTATGTTTTCAGATTTTGTATATGATGTTATGATTCAACTTCGTCACTCGGCGATGGTTCAACTTTGTTTAAAAATTATGGAGAGCATATGCATGTTTATGGGAATAGTGTGTAGCATTAAGTAGGCTAAGGGTAAGTCAAACCTGTGCCTCAAAACTACGTGCCAACATTGGTATGTTAAAATTATTTGGGACCTCCCTTGTGAGCTCCCCTGCCCCAAGGGGCCTCCAGCTTGATATTGAATCATGGTAGCGTCCTTATTCCTGGCAAGGCTTTGGACAGATCTGCCCACTTAAGTGTAATAGTCAGGACAACGTAAGTTCTATTGTAGTAATGTAGGTTACATGATGAGTCTTCCATTGATCCTCATGATTTAACTTATGCATGTTCATCAGTCATGATAATATGTTTTCAGCAGGTTTGACCCACAGTTCGGTTTTTCTTATGGATAATCAGTTTCGGGTTT
Organism: Datura wrightii; assembly: GCA_035772735.1. Lineage (NCBI taxonomy): Eukaryota > Viridiplantae > Streptophyta > Magnoliopsida > Solanales > Solanaceae > Datura > Datura wrightii. The sequence continues at coordinate 51,019,714 of JASDFA010000006.1, read as the reverse complement.
GGGTTATTCAATTCAGTTATGATATTCAGTTATGTTTAAATTAAGTTTTCAGATAATAGCATGCAAGCCCTACTCTCAGAATCATATGATGAAATGTTTTTATGATATGCATGATTTACAATTCTAGGTCCTTAGCAGTTTTACTTACCTTGCATAATTGGTACTTTCCACGTACTGACCATATACTCTATATTGTATCGTTTTATGATATAGGCTCTGACTTTAGATTCAGTCCCACCGTTAGCCAGATCTTCACTGTTGCACTCCTCAGCCAGAGTTGGTTAGTCCTCATCCTTCGAGGACCCTTGTATCAGTTTATGTTCAGTATTTTAAATTTCAGTCTTAGTGAGTTAGTTGGGGTCTTGTTCCATCAACTCATTAGTAAGTAGAGTCTTATTAGACATAGTATGTTTCAATTCCAAATTTCTTTTATGTATTAAGATATTAAATGTTATCAGCTTTTCAGACTTCCGCTATGTGATATATATATATAATATATATGTATATGTTAGACTTCCACAATGTTATTGTGTTGAGCTTAGATATCATGTTCATTCCATGGGTCAACTTGGAGCCTCTTGGGGTTCCTTGTCCCATTTCTCGATCTGGTCCTATGTTCGGGTCATGACAAACTTGATATCAAAGCCTTAGGTTTTGAAGTGTCCAATGGTGTCCGAAAGCCGCATTAAGTATAGTCTTTTTCATTAATGTGAAGCGCACCACACTTATGATGAAGAGGTTATGAAATTTTTTAGGAAATGCTCCTTCTTTCATGATCTATGTCGTGCGATGAAATGTCTCTATCCTTATAAATCGTGCTATTCGCATTTGCAGAGTCATGCCTCCTCGCCTAGTTAATTGAAGAAGAAACGAAAACGAAAAGGGCCACGAGAATGGTGATTGGGATGGGAAAAAATAGGCGCCACCAGTCCCCAAGGATCATGTACCCGAGCAGGTTGCCCACGTAGAGTTTAGGGCTTCCATTCAGATGCTAGCTTAGGCTTTCACTGCCAAAGTCAACCAATGGGTAGTAGCGCATGTCCCTCAGAATATCAATGCGGCAGCGGTAAGATTCAGAGATCTTTTGAGGATAAACCCTCCAGAGTTCCATGGGTCAAAGGTGGACGAGGATCCCTACGAGTTTAGTGATGAGATTCAAAAAATCACACCAAATCATGGGGGTGACCGGGGAGGGCTACACAGACTTTGCCTCTTATCAGCTGAAAGGGTGGCACACATATTCTTTAGGCAATGGAAGGATACATGAGGGTTCGAGCAGGCCCTATTGGTTGGGATAAGTTCTATACCACATTTTTGGATCGGTTCTTCCCCCATGAGATGAGGGAGATTAAGGCAACCGAATTACTAAACTTGATAGAAAACAACATGACGTCTAGGAGTATGCTCTAGAATTCACAGGCCTTTCCAAAAATGCATCAGAGATGGTGGCAGACCAAAGGCTCGAGTGAGTCTATTCGTGCATGGGATAGCAGACTATTTAGTCAAAGATTCTCAGACTGCGATGCTTCATCAGGACATTAATTTCTCACGGATTGTTTTGTGCGCCCAACAGATAGAGGTGGTGCAGGTTAGTGAGAGAGAGAGAGATTGAGGCCAAGAGGTCCAGGACTGATAACATTGGATTCTCCCAACAGAGACCTAGTGGTGGGCACCATTAGCAGTCCCACTAGAGATCATCAGCCCCAGCGCCGTCAACAGCAAGTGTTCCATCCATATCTTGGTGCGAACAGAGGGGACGAGCAGGCTCTAAAGGTTAAGGGAGTAGATAAGTGGAGCCCAATATTCTAGCTTATGATAGGTGTGGCCGCAGACACACTGGTCAGTTCTTAGCAGGTACGGGTGCTTGTTTCGGGTGTGGGAAGCCTTAAAATATGCTCAGAGATTGTCCATCAGCTACACAGGGCCATGGTAGAAGCCAAGACCCATCCACTAGCTCAGCAGCCTTATCAACACCCTCAGTTTAGCAGGGAGCCTCCACTAGTGTGGGTGGTGGTTAGCGTCAGAACAGATTCTATGCCTTGCATCTATCTCCTTGGTGGTTCTGTGTCATGGAGGCAAATTGAGGCGTCCAGCTCCATGACATGGAGGCAGTCCACGAACGGCAAAATTTTGCAAATTTTCACTTAGTATAAATTAAAATGTTAGCTTCTAAAATCATTGATCACAAAATATTTTCGGGACACCGTAAAGGAGCAAAGGGAGAACGGAATAACTATACCAAAGGTTCCTTATTTTTCATTCTCTTTTAATTATTCTTGTAAGTACTCTACTTTAAACATGTTTTTGAGTGTTTGTATGAACATGAGTAGCTAAAACCCTTCCTCTAGGGTTTAGGCTATGTAAGATGATTGTAAATCCATGAATTCCTCTTGGTTTGAGTTTTTAGTTGTTGTTTTGCCTTCAAGTCTTTATTATTGTTGTTTTTATGCTTGATCACCATGAAAACAAATGCGTTAAGCTTGGGTAAAATCTTGAAAGAGTAACCCTAGGCTAGAACATGAGAATGTAAGGATTAAGTTCTTACCTTTATGATAGGATTAGCATAGGATAGAAATTATACCTGATTTTCCTTGCTTGGTTACCAAAACTGAATGAGCTAGACACCAACTCAGAATTATCAAATCACCACTCATAGAAGTAGTTCTGAAGCTAAGTTCTGTTAAATGGTTAGAGGTACGAAAGTCCATAATGAAGGGTGCAAACTCCGTAAACCACATCCATGTAATTAAATTGCTCACGAATTTGGACTTCACATCCTCGCTCAATGTTGTAGGTGTGAGAGTAGTTTGTCGTGTTTAGAAGCTCGAAAGACCATGAACATAGTATTTTAATTATGTGAGACAACAACTGAAGTTTTCATACTCAAACCATTGAGAATTTTAGCATTGCATGGTTATTAGGCCTTAACTCTAGTTGCTTCTTATATTGTTTCTCAAGTATTTTGTGATCACCCGTAGCCTTAATTATAATTTCCAAAAAACTTCTATAATCAACACTTTTTAAGGTTAATCTTACACTTGAACTTGAATAATTGTTGAATTGGTCCAGTCCCTGTGGGTTCAACATCCGACTCTTGAAAAGGGCCACTTTATTACTTGTACGACCACATATGTCTGCGCGTGCGCTGGAGCGTAAACAGTACTCAATTTACCTCCCAATTTTGGCGGTCTTTTCATAAGGGGCTTGGGACTCAAGTCAACACAACCTTTCATCCGCAAACGGGTGGCCAAGCGGAGCGAATAATCAAGACTCTTGAGGACATGTTGAGAGCACGTATGATGGACTTCAAATGTTGTTGGGATGATCACTTGCCCCTGATAAAGTTTGCTTACAATAACAGTTATCACTCTAGTATCCAAATGGCACCGCTCGAGGCTCTCTATGGGTGGAGATGTAGATCGCCCATCGGATGGTTTGAGGTTGGTGAGGCATCTATGATAGGGCCAGATTCGGTTCATCAGTCTATGGTGAAGGTTCAGTTGATAAGGGACAGGCTGAAAACCGATTAGAGTCGTCAAAAGTCATATGTTGATGTGAGGCGAAGATAGTTGGAGTTTGAGGTGGACGATTGCGTATTTCTGAAGTTATCTCCCATGTAGGGAGTCATGTGGTTTGGAAAGAAAGTAACACTCAGGCTACGTTATGTTGGTCCCTACCGGATTATGAGAAGCGTTGGTAAGGTAGAATATGAGTTGGACTCATCCTCAGAGTTATCTTTCGTGCATCCTATGTTTCATGTATGGCTTTTGAAGAAATGTTTGGGAGATCCAGCTCTAGTAGTACCAGTGGACAACGTTGATGTGAAAGATAACATTAGCTCTAAGGAAGTTTCGGTGGAAATATTGGATTGCTAGGTTCAAAGGCTAAGGAACAAATAAGTAGCTTCAGTTAAAGTATTATGGAGAAATCAGCATGTTGAGGGAGCTACATGGGAAGTCAAAGCGGATATAATGGCTAAATACCAGCACTTATTCTTTACCGGCTCAATGTCAGCTTGAGGTATCAGTTTTGATCTAAAACTCTATTTAGTTTCATGTTCAGTTAATGCACGCAAGTTTCTTTAATGTATATGGGTGTGTATGTGATTTGTGCATTAAGTTCAACTGAATATTTTGAATCAGAGGTAGTCATTCCGTCAGTTTTGGTTTAAATTATCAGTATATGAATATGATAATTGCATGTCTCTATTTTCTTCTTGTTTCCAACATTCGAGGACGAATCTTCCCAATTGGGAGATGTTATTATACCCCGGGAGCTCAAATGTCGGACCCGGGAGTCGAAACGGGGAAAAGTGGGAAACATTGTTGCAGCCTCAGGAGAAGCTCATGACTCATGAGGACAACCCATGAGTCATCAGGTGACTCATGGGGAAAGGAAGTATAGTTGGTAAATTAGATTGGCAGTGTACCCGACGGAAGCTAACAACGACTCATTGGAGGAAGCAACGAGTCGTGGTGAGAGTCGTGGGAAGGGGTGAGTGAAAAATTAAGAGGTAAGGTAGTGTACTCAACGACTAGTGACCGCGAGTCATTGTCACTCCTGAAGAGTCGTGAAGTGACCCGTTACGAAGATCTTGGGGACATAAGGGAAGAACAACCCCCTTGCTAAAACCCCACATACCTGATGAACAAACCTGGAGAATTTTCCAGATAATCGAAGAGAAAAGTTGATCCCTAGCCCTTGCTTTGAAATACTCTAAGAGAGAATTCTATGATGTTTCTCTGAGGATTAACGTGAGAATGTGGGGAGGAACCATCCAAAACCCTCTATTAAGTCTTAAATTATGTCCAAAACGATGTAGTTTAAAGCTTAGGTGAATAGGAAATTACTAAATAGTCCTTAGAAGTTCATGGGAAAAACTATCAGGTGCCTCTAACGTGTGACCCAACGAGTCATGGTGACTGACCACAACTCGTGGTCACTCCCGTCAGGTACACTACCTGGGATCCTTAATAGATCACCACGAGGGACCCAATGAGTCATTATCTATGACCACGACTCATTGTCACTAGTCGTGGACCATACTGTCTCATTCTAGAGTTTTTATGCTAAGTCCTATAATGAGTCACTTAACGAGGCATTGCCACAGGTGAAGACTCATTTCACCCACTCGTTGAGTACACTGGTCAACTAAAACATTCCCAACTCAGGCTTGACCACGAGTGACTCAACGGGTCAGGGTTAGTGACCACGACTCGTGACGTACCTCGTTAGCAGCACTGCCTCCCTCCTTTACATTAATCAGCCTTCTCCTCACAGCTCACCTAATGAGTCGTAAGGTTACTTGACGACTCGTCAGGTGGGCCGTCCTGCAACATTTCTGCAGTTTTCTAGATTTATCGCTTTATGCCTCGGAATTGGATTTTGAGTTTTCGGGGTTTTACAATATCTCCCCGTCATAAACATTCCTCCTCGAATGTTAGAAAACACACAGGAATAAGAAAATAACAATCCTAACCTTCAAATACTGCTCATTTAACTCCAAAACTACTTGAATGACTATCTCCATTTAAAAATACATATCTGAATTGAGTTTACTTATCATACATACATTCAAAAACATAAAAGAGACTTGAACATCTGAACTGAGTCATGAAAACTAAACTATGTTCAAGGGTCATAGCTAATATGCCAAGCTGTATTGGAGCCGGTAGAGAACAAGTGCGGGTATTTGGCCATCATATCTGCTTTGGCCTCCCACGTAGCTCCCTCAACCTGCTTATTTCTCCATAAGACTTTGACTGAAACTATTTCCTTGTTCCTCAGCTTAGGCACCTGATGATCAAGGATCTGGACTTGTACTTCCTCATATGATAGACTATTTTTTATCCCTACGCTGTCCAATGGCATAACTGAGGTTGGATCTTGGATGCACTTCTTCAAAAGTGACACATGGAAAACTATATGCACAACTGCTAGTTCTGAAGGTAACTCTAGCTCATAGGCTACCTTGCCGATACGCCTCAAAATTCTATAAGGTCCCACATACCTTGGACTGAGCTTCCCTTTCTTTCCAAACCTCATCACCCCTTTCATGGGTGAAATTTTCAAGTACACCCAGTCATCAACTACAAACTCCAACTCTCTTCTTTGCACATCGGCATAACATATCTGACAGCTGTGAGTTGTTTTCAACCTCTCTCAGATGAGCTGAACTTTCTGCATTGCCTCATGAACTGAGTCTGGCCCTATCAAGGTGGCTTCACCAACTTCAAACCACCCTATAGGAGATCTACATCTTCTACCATAAAATGCTTCAATGGGGCCTTCTGGATGCTAGAATGGTAGTTGTTGTTGTACGCAAACTTGATAAAAGCAAAGTGGTCATCCCAATTACCCTTAAAATCGATTGCACATGCTCTTAGCATATCTTCTAGGGTATGAATAGTCCGCTCATCTTGCCCATCTGTCTGCGGGTGAAAAGCTGTACTTATCTTGACCTGAATACCAAGTCCCTTCTTAAAAGACTTCCTGAAATGGGAGGTGAACTAGGTACCCCTATCTGAAATAATAGCTAATGGCACCCCATGAAGTCTAACCAGCTCCTGAATATAAAGTTTAGCATAATCCTCAGCTGAATGTGTGGTTTTGACTGGGAGGAAATGTGTTGACTTAGTCATTCAGTCTACTATTACCCAAATTGAGTCATGCTGTTGATGAGTCTGAGGTAGACCCGTAATGAAGTCCATGTTTAATCTTTTCCACTTCCAGGTGGGTGTGCTAATATACTGGGTCATACCTCCTAGTCTCTGGTGTTCTACCTTGACCGGCTGACAGTTCGGGCACTTAGCTACAAATTCAGGAATGTCTCTTTTCTTGCCATTCCACCAGTAAATATACCACAAATCGCGGTACATTTTTGTATGACCGGTGTGAATGGTGTATCTTGAGCTGTGTGCCCCAGTCAGTATCTACTGTCCCAACTCACCAACATCCGATACACACAATCTACCATGGTAGTAAAGCACCCCGTCTCCCCCTTGGGAAAAAGCGTCAACCTCCTTTCTGAGGACTGTTTATTTTAGTTTAAGTAGAATTGGATCTTCATCTTGTCTGGACTTAACTTCTACTGCCAAGGATGAACCTAGCCTGCTTTGCATTACCACGCCACCTTCTACTGAATCCATCAACTGCAGTTCTAACTGGGCTAGCCTGTGAACTTCTTTCGCTAGCTCCCTCTTGCCTTCCTAAATGTGAGCTACATTTCCCATAGACCGCCTGCTTAGGGCGTCAGCCACCACATTAGCCTTACCTACGTGATACAACACACTCATGTCATAATCCATTACTAGTTCCAACCACCTTCTCTGACGCAGGTTGAAGTCCCTCTGGTTGAACACATACTGAAGGCTCTTGTGACCTATGAACACATCAACATGAGCCCCGTACAAGTAGTGTCTCCATATTTTTAACGCGAATACCACCACTGCCAACACCTAGTCGTGAGTTGGATAATTTTTCTCATCGAGTTTGAGCTATATGGAGGCATAGGCTATCACTTTGCACCGCTGCATCAAAACGCAACCAAGTCCAACTCTAGAGGCATCACAATACACAACTAACCCATCTGATCCTTCTAGTAAGGTTAACACTGGAGCGGTGGTGAGTCGAGTCTTCAACTCCTATAAACTCTTCTCACTGTCATCTGACCAAAGTAATTTCACATTCTTCTGAGTTAACTTGGTAAGGAGAGAGGCTATGGAGGAGAAACCTTCCATAAACCGTCGATAATAACCCCTTAAACCCAGGAAACTCCTAATTTTAGTAGGAGAGGTAGGTCTGGGTCAATCCTTCACTGTTGCTATCTTATGAGGATCTACTTGTATCCTTTTGCTTGATACCACATGACCCAAGAAATTCACAGACTTCAACCATAATTCACACTTATTGAACTTGGCGAATAACTGGCAATCTCTAAGAGTCTGTAATGCGAACCTTAGGTGATTTGCATGTTCTTCTTCATTTTTGGTGTACACCAGAATGTCGTTGATAAATACAATGACGAATAGATCCAGGTACTTCTTGAAGGCCCTATTCATCAAATCCATGAAGGCTGCAAGGGCATTTGTTAACCCAAAGGAGATCACCATAAACTCGTAGTGACCATATCGAGTTTTGAATGTTGTATTCGGTATGTCATACTCTTTGACCCTTAACTGATGGTATCCTAACCGGAGATTGATCTTGGAGAAACAACTAGCTCTTTGAAGGTGGTCTAAAAGGTCATCAATTCTAGGTAGGGGATATCTATTCTTGATTGTGACTTTGTTCAGTTGACGGTAATCTATGCACATTCTGAGGGTACCGTCTTTCTTACGCACGAATAACACTGGAGCACCCCAGGGAGATATGCTGGGTCTGATAAAACCTTTGTCAGGAAGATCTTTTAGCTTCTCCTTCAACTCCTTAAGCTTAGCTGGAGCCATTCTGTAAAGAGGGATGGAGATAGGCTAAGTATCTGGGAAGAGATCTATTCCGACGTCTATTTCGCATTCAGGGGGAACTCCTGGAAAATCCTTAGGAAATACCTCTGGAATCTCGCTAACAACTGGAACTGACTGAATGGTTGGGGTCTAAGAGTTGGAATCCCTGACCCAAACCAGTTGATATAGACATACTTCGCAAATGAGTTTTTGGGCCTTAAGGTAGGAAATAAACCTACCCTTAGGCGTTGAGCTACTACCCGACCATTCTAAAACATTCTCATTAGGAAATTGGAATTTGACAATTCTAATTATGCAATCAACTGTGGCATAGTAGGAGTGTAACCAGTCCATGTTGTGGATGTGGTAAATATCAACCATGTCTAACTCTAATAGGTCCACTGGAATGACTTTGTATAAGATGGAAACTGGGCAATTTCTATACATCTGGCTGGCTCTAACTGACTCACCAACTAGAGTAGAGACTGAGAATGGTTCTGAGAGAACCTCTGGACTTATACTGAGCTGAACTGTTATATATGGAGTTACGAACGAAAAAGTAGCTCCTGGATCTAAGGGGACATATGCGTCTAGATGGAAGAGACGTAACATACCAGTAATTATGTCAGGTGAGCTTTCCTAATCCTGACGAGAAGATAGAGCATAGAAATGATTTTGGCGCTGACCGCCATCTGTACCTGCTATGTCATCCTACTTGGCTTGTCAACCTGTAGGAGCCGATGATGTGGTAGATTGTGATTTCTCCCGCCCTTCTGACGGGCACTCCCTAAGCTTGTGTTCAAGCTGCCCACATGCAAAGCAGCCCTCTCATCCCTGAAGACATTCTCCTGAGTGATTCCTACCACACTTGGCACAAGCTGGATGCTTGTTGCTAGCAGTGAAACTCTATAATTGAGAGCCAGATGCTCTGCTCCTTCGATCCTGGCGGGACTAAAAGGTTGGAGTGTTGGCTGAGCTGTGTGCTGGGGCTCTCTGTTGTTGCTGCGGCTATTGTAGCTGTTGTGGGCATCTACTACTGCCAGATTATTGATGGCCATAGTCTGAATGACGAGTTCTTGCTGGTTTGTTCTTATGATCCATATCCATCAACTTTTTAGCCTCAATCTACTAGGCATAAACAATTAGGCTAGAGAGGTCCATGTCCCTGATCAACAACGTGGTCCTGCACTCCTTGAGGACCGGATTAGATACTCAATTAAAGAATTTTAGCATACGAGCCCTTGGCTCAGCCACCATCTCTGGAGCATGCTTTGATAGTCTAGTTAACTACACAACATACTCCTCCACTATTCGGTTGCCCTGCTGTAGGTTAATAAAATCTGCCATCTTAGTCTTCCTTAGTTCCCGAGGGAAAAACCTATCCAGGAATGTTGTGTGGAACTCCTCACATTCCACGGATTCTGCTCCCGCTGGCCGCCCCTCCTTCCACTACTCACACCTAACATGGGCTACCATTTTAAGCTGATAGGCAGCTAGGTCAGCACTCTCGAAGGAGCTGACACCCATAATACGGGTAATCTTTCTAATTTCATCTATAAACCCTTGTGGGTCCTCTCCAACCTTCACTCCATGAAAATCTAGAGGGTTCACCCGGGTAATATCCCACACCCGAGCAGCAGCTGTAGACCCATTTGTGGCTACTTGAACCACTTTCTTGTTCACCAAGTTGGTGACTGTTTGAGTTAGCAATTGAATGGCCACCCTGAATTCGGTGGTGGATATGGATACATCCTGAGGTGCTATCTGAGCTGATGGGGTAGGTATGATATTAGCATCCCTTATTCCATTACCATGTCTTGGAGGGTTCACTGAAACAAAATAGAGCACGAATTAGAAGGGCATTTTTGGAATTTAGACTTTAACGCACGTTAAACAATATGAACAAATGGGAATTTTCCTAATAACATCTCATAGCCTCCTCCTCATAAGTGTGGCACACTTCACACCCACGAAAAGGACTCTACTCGATGCCGCTTTCAGACATTCCGAGAATACCCTAAACCTAGGGCTCTGATACTATGTTTGTCACGCCCCGAGCCTACACACTGGGCGTAACACGGTACTTGAAGCCACAAGTGACCCCAAGTCAACCGCTAGTCTATCAATTACTAGATTTATGAATAAACATAAACAGCGGAACCTTGAAATAATAACAAAATATATTCATGAGAGACAAGTCTGAGAACATAAAGTTTGAACAATAGAATAATACCGATAAATCTAAAAATTCATGTCTGTCTGAAAGCCATCTAATAGAGGAGTTGCTGGGACAAGCCCCTAACTAACTCTAAGTCTAACTGAAACTAATACATGACTGAAAGAAGGAAAAATAGTTCCTTCAGATGATGAGGACTCACACTTCAACTGCTGCAACGGAGAATCTGAGCTGCGACAACTAATGGTGTTGGGTCTGAGAACCTGCAACTGTATCATGAAACTATACAGGATAAAAGTATGCATTAGTACTTTGAATGTACTGAGTAAGTGGAAGAAACACAACCAAAATTAAGGTCTGAACTGAAATGACACGCAATGACCAACAGGTAAGCTGAACTAAACTACTGATATGATCTGAAATGGTCAAGATGACCTTGTCTGATGGTCAAGGATGTGCCTTAAGTTTGAAACACTAAGGATGGGATACTATACTGAACTGAGTTAAATTGAGGACTAGAACTGAACTAAGCTTCTTATTTTGTAACATGACTATAATGACTAGTGGGAAAGTCTGTAACCGACATATAACCACGTGAGCTAGACGTGGTGTTTGATGTATACACCCCACCAGTAGGACCCAATATACCTTGCCAGGGTATCAAGGAATGAATTGAGTGATCACAAAAGTCTGGGGCCAATCATGCCAAGTAATACTGTAACCTATGCTGGAAATGTAGTTCTAGAAACCTGGGGCGTTGGAACCCGGGCCCGCTCGATGCTATGTTCTACTCCCACTGGAAAACCTAAATTGAACTACTAAGCTAATAACTTGAAACTAGGGCCCAGGACTAGTCGGGGAGGTATAACTGCATGTACCTTGAGAGCCTTATTGGACCAGATTCTAAAACTGGGTTCTAGACTGGTCATAGTTGCTTATCTGGCAGCGTCGTGACCGTCTAAGTACAAGCTATAACTATACTGGGGTCCTGGGGCTCGTCAGAGCTATATACTAGAATATCATGACCGCCTAGTGGACCAAAAACTATAATTTGGGTCTAATTCTGATAACTGGAGGCACCATTGACACCGCCAAATAAGAATGAAGTCAAACTGATCAGTTGACAATTTTAAGAATATCACTGAGGATTCTAGCATTCTAACTTAGACTAAACTAATATGATTCTGGAGAGATTCTAGTTCTAACTGGTCTGGACTAATAGCAGCTAATAGAGAATTCAACTTATCCCAACAGTAAGGGAATTTCATAATATAAAGAAATTCAACAATTATAGGAACTCCATTCAATGAACTAAAGACATTCTGATTCATGAGATATTTACCCAACATATATGTATAGCGAGAAATTCTAGGAATTCATCCCAAAGCATTCTGGATTGACTAGAGGGAATTTAACAAGAAAAATCATTACTCAAACAATTAGGGATTAAATCCAATTTTTTTATGAACCCTGACAATTTGATAAGAGATTTATGGGGATCATATCAACAATATGCATGAATATCGTTTTAAGTGAAATCAATGAAAATAAACATGAACACTCTTCATAGTTGAAAGCTCGGGGCTTAAAACTGATAGAAGAAATTGAGGAGGATTTTGGGGACAAAAAGGAAGAACAATCCCCATGCTAAAACCCCACATACCTAGTGAAGGAACCTGGAGAATTTGCCTGAGAATCGAAGAGAAAAGTTCATCCCTAGCCCTTGCTCTAAAATACTCTGAGAGAGAATTCCACGATGTTTCTATGAGGATTAACATGAGAATGAGTGGAGGAACCATCAAAATCCTCTTATAAGTATGAAATTAGGTCCAAAATAATGTAGTTTAAAGCTTAGGTGAATAGGAAATTACTAAATAGTCCTTAGAAGTCGCGGGGAAAACCTCTCAGGTGCCCCTAACGAGTGACCCAACTTGTCGTGGTGACTGACCACGAATCGTGGTCACGCCCATCAGGTACACTGCCAGGGATCCTTAATAGATCGCCACGAGGGACCCAATGAGTCGTTATCTATGACCATGGGTCATTTTCACCAGTCGTGGACCATACTATCTCATTCTTGAGTTTTTATGCTACATCCTATAACGAGTCCCTTAACGAGTCGTTGCCACAAGTGACGACTTGTTTCACCAACTCGTCCAGTACACTGGTCAACTAAAACATTCCTACCTCAGGCCTAACCACGAGTGACTTAATGGGTCGTGGTCAGTGACCAAGATTCGCGACATCCTTCTTAAGTACATTGTGTCCCTCCTTTACATTAATCAACCTTCTCCTCACGGCTCACCTAATGAGTCGTAAGGTTACTTGATGACTCGTCAGGTGGGCCGTCTTGCAACATTTCTGCGGTTTTCAAGATTTCCTACTTTATGCCCCAGAATTGGATTTTGAATTCCAGGGTGTTATAGTGACGATCCGTCAGGTCGTCCGTTAGGCCACCTGGCAGTTGTTTTCTGCGAATAAATAAGGGCCTTTTTGTAAATTCCTATGATCCTAACACCTAAAATATGACATTTTGGGTTATTAATAGGGAAATTTAAAGGGATTAAGTTCAGTTTTCTCTTCATTCATGCATGCAAAAATAGTGATAGGTAATCAAAGGAGATTCTAGGCTCTTCTCTTCAATTCTTTCAATTTAATTCTTGTGTAATCAAGGGAAGTCAAGAATTAGATAATCGTAGGTATGTAGGGTAATCAATGGGTGAATCCTTCCACACCCATGCTCCTACTCTATGATTTAAATTAAAGTTTATCAAAACTCATAGGGTTTTGCATTTGATTTATATAAGATCTAATGATTTAATTATGGGTTTTGTGATTTTAAAATCTTTTCATAATCTATATATTTTGATCATCTTTTGAGATTTAAATTTATTATAATATTATTGATTTGATTTCTAAACAATTAAGCTTAATTATACATGCCCATGATGAATCGATTTACGATCTATTTTTCCATTGATAATCTCGACAAGCCCATTATGAATTATGATTTAAATTGTGAATTTATTATGTTATCTATTATGATCATATGATATTCAAACTATATTCATGATCTAGAAGTACGTATGAACCTTATTAAATCATGAATTATGTTTTTGGCCGACTCACTGGCCTCATGTCATGGCTAGATTACATATGTTCAAGCATGTTTACGATTATCATGATTTAACTAGCCCATGAACTCATGCATGTATTATTATGAGAACTATATATGTTTTGGGAGTAGTATCGAACACCCAGTAGATTCGGGGCTCAGGTTAAGCCTCGGATCTCATGAACTACATGCCACCGTAGGTATGTCGGGACACTTTCATGTTTGTCTCTGACTCAAATGGCCCTTTTTAATGGTGATATCACACTTTCATGGTTCTATCCTTGGAATGGTACATACACTCTCCCGACTAGGGTTACAAGTCGGACTTCACGTGTGCTCATATGTGGTATGTCGGTTAAGAGAATCTCCCACTGTTCCTCATAATTTATGCATGTTATGATTATGTAGCTTGGCTCAAGTCATGTTAAGTAAATCTCTTCTATTATGATTATGATTATATTATCTTACGAATGTTTTGAAATCCTTAAGCCATGAGATATATTATTATGATTTACAATATGAGCATGACATCCTACTCTTATGATTGTTTATGAATTTCATACACATTTATAAATGTCCATTTTACTTACCTTGCATACTCAGTGCATTCCACGTACTGATCGCATACTTTCTATGTTGTATCGTTTCATGATGCAGGTCCCAGTTCTCAGGATCGTCCTCACCCGTAGATAGTTGTAGATTCGCTCTCAGCACTCTTTGTGAGTCCTCATTTTCGAGGGTTGTATGTTCATACTCTATGTTGTTCTTTCAGTTTCATGATATTGTATTAGTTGGGGAATTGTCCCATCAATTCATCCTTCATGTTTAGAGGCTTATCAGACTACATGTTGTATTCAGTCGTATTGCATAAGTATTGTACTGATAATTCCCTTTGCCTATGTTATTATTATGTCCTTATATGTTAAGTCTTCTGCTCATGTGACTGAATTAGATGTTTTCTCATGCCATGGGTCAACTTGGGGTCTCTCGGGTCCCTTTGTCCCGTGTATACAATTCGAGTGTACGTTTAGGTCGTGACAAACTTTGTATCTGAGCCATAGATTATACGTGTCCTAGGGAGTCTGAAAGTCGTGTTAAGTAGATTCTTTTTCATAGGTGTGAAGCATACCACACATATGACAAAGTGGCTACTAGACATTTAGGAAATGTTCCCTTCTTTCATGATCTATGTTGTGCGATTAACGTCCTTTACTCTTCTAATTCGTTCTATTTGCATTTGCAGAATCATGCCTCTATGTCGAGTAAACATCAGGAGAAACAGTAATGGTAATGATCATAAAGGTTCCCATGATGGTGAGCATCAGCCAGCTCTACCCGTTCATGAGGAGCACGTACCAGAGCCAGCCGCCCACGCTGAGTTTAAGGTGGCTATTTAAATGCTGGCACAGGCCATGACTGCCCAGGTTCAGAATCAGACGGTGCCGTATTTCCCTCAGAATGGGAATTCAGCGACAGCTAGGGTGAGGGATTTCTTGAGGATGAGCCCTCCAGGGTTCACGAGCTCAGAGGTGGACGAGGATCCACATAATTTTATAGAGGAGATTATGAAAATCACCTAGGTTATCAGGGTGAACAATAGGGAATGCGTTGACTTGACCTTCTACCAGCTAAAGGGGGAAGCACATATATGGTTTAAGAAAATGGAGAGATGCCAGGGCAGCGGGTGCAGGCCCGATAGGTTGGGATAAGTTTCACACTACATTAATGGATCGATTCTTCCCTCGAGAGATGAGGGAGCTCCAGGCGGCTGAGTTTGTTAATCTAAATAAAGGTAATATATTGGTCCAAGAATATGCATTGGAGTTCACCCGGTTATCTAAATATGCTTAAGAGTTGGTAGTGGATCAACGGGCTCAGGTGAGCCATTTTTTGCATGGAGTAGCAGATTACTTGGACAAGGATTGTTGGATCGCGATGCTTCACCGAGACATTCATTTTCTCGTATTATATTGCATGCAAAGCAGATGGAGTCGATCTACAAAAAGCGGAGAAAGGCCAAGAGGGCCAGGATCGACAACTACGGGGTTTCTAAAGCCAGGTCCGAGGGTGTACCACGTCAACAGACCCAGCACAAGTCCATTATTTTAGATCCATCATCATTCATCACTCCATCCATGTTCATAGGAGACTAGAGGAGCATGGCTACAAGCTCGAGGGACATGGTAGCATGTAGGTGGAGCGTACTTTTCCAGTTTGTGCGAAGTGCGGAAAGAATCATCTCAGGAGGTACCTGGTCGGCACGGATGCTTGTTTCGGATGTGGAAAACCTAGACAAAGGATCAGAGATTGCCCTGCAGTCAGTTCTACTGCTCCGGTAGCACGACCCCCTCAGCTGAGTGCCTCCACTTGTTCAGCAGGTGGTCAGCGCCAAAACAGGTTTTATTCCCTAGTGCCTCGCCAGGAGTAGGAGGCTTCACCAGATATGGTCACGGGTATGTTTGAAGTCTTCCATATTGATGCGTATGATTTGTTAGATCCATGGGCCACTTTATCTTTTGTGACCCCTTACATTGCTAGTAGTTTTGGATTTAGACCTAAATTTATGTCAGAACCGTTCTCTACATCTACTCCAGTGGTGAACCAGTGGTGGCTAGGTGGGTATATAGAGGGTGTCCCATCAAAATGTTGCAAAAGGTTACCTCCGCAGACTTAGTCGAGTTGGCCATGACGAACTTTGATATCATCTTGGGTATGGATTGGTTGTTTGCATGTTATGCTTCAATTAATTGTAGGATCCGTGCGGTGGAATTTCGATTTCCAAATGAGTCAGTTCTGGAATTGAGGGGTAATTTTGCTGTACTAGCCAATGAGTTTATTTCATATCTTAAGGCCAGGAAAATGATCTCTAAGGGCTTCATGTACCATCTAGTTAGGGTTAAGGACGTGGAGTCCAAGACCCCGACTATCCAGTCTATAGAAGTAGTACGTGAATACCCAGAGGTCTTTCCTGATGATTTGTAAGGTGTCCTCCCGAGCGGGAGATTAATTTCAGTATAGATGTTCTTTGATCTTGGGCAGATTTATATGCCCAAGTGATACTCAAACGTACCATTTTCGCCTTGTTTATTGTGCAATGTGTATATATTATCATGTAGTTGGTAATAAAATGTGAATTTATACTAACCAACATGATTAGCATTTGTTTTGCAGGTAAATATGATTTTTAGGAGCTAAAATGCATGTTGGAACAATATCGGAGTTGGACTTGGATGTGAGCGTGGAAAAGAAATTGGAATGCACAAAGTATAGGGGCTCCGCGATGGAGCCGTGCCATGCTACCATCGCGGAGGCACACTGCCTGGAGAGGAAATTAAATGGAAAATTCCAGTGTGGCCTCGCGACAGCTCCGTGGGACGGAGATAGGCCTCCGCGTTGGCCTCCGTGCCACGTTGAGGCTATTTTACCGGACCCTGGAATTCCAGAGAGGGTCCGCGTCCATGCCGTGTCACGGAGGTAGTGCTCCGCGATGGCCTCCGTGACACGTTGCTTGTTATTCCAGGAAAAATTTCCCACTAGTATAAATAGCACACTTAGGTTTATTTTAATGAGTTCAGACTTGGTGGAGCTAGGACGTGGGTTAGGAGCAGTTGAGGGACGAAAAAGCTAAGGGATTTCTTCTCTTCCTTTCTTCTTTCTATCAATTGTATGCATGATTTACACTTGTTTTAGGATGATCAATCCACAAATGAGTGGCTAATTCTCTTCCTTGCTGATGTTATGAACATTTGTGATGAATTTTGATTATTAATTTTATGGTTTTCTTCTTCTTCTTCTATGTTGTTCTATTGATTCTTGTTCTTACTGCATTAGTGTGTGGCCGACATTAATGTACATCTAAAAAGTCCAATTTCACTCGAGAGAGCAAGAAATTGGAAAGTTGTGAATTAATAGGGTATTGTTCTTGACTTGATTTGGGAAAATTGGGTTTTGATGTGCTTTCCTGATAGAAATATACTTGAAAGCCGTATTAGTCAGTTTAGGAACCGGAATTGTATTGCTAGTTCATAAATTGCATTTGATCACAGAAATGTAGACGGATGGTTTATGATTCTAAAGTGAAATAAAATACGAGAGTTTTAATTTCTAGGCTAATGTTCTTGGCTAGCAACATGAAGAAGAGATTAACCAAATTATTATTATAATCGAATTCATTAGTTGTTCTTAACCTTGGCATGCTCATATCCACAGTTTAAATTCACAGTAAATAATTGTTAATAGTTTTAGTATATATATATTTTATAAACAAAAACTTATTTAACTGTTGGTTACGCTGTTGTTAGCATAATTAGAAGTAAGATAAGAATATAGTGTACTTAGGCAATTTTACTTATCCTAAGTCTCCTTGAATCGACACTTGGCTTACTTAGCCACTTTATTACTTGTTTGACCACGTGCACTTGCGTGTCGGTTTTACATATACCGAACCAGCCGAACAAGTTTTTGGCGCCGTTGCCGGGGAGACAAGGCAATTGGTGAAATTGTGTTAAGTGTAAATTTACTGTATTTTTGTTTTATTTTCTTAAGTGTTAACAACTTGGTCTTAGCCTGTATTTTGCAGACTTGATTTCTGTGAACACTGGCAAGGGACAAAGAGTTGGTGGAATCTTACTTAGAGCCTGAATGTGAATTTCATAGTCAACGTAGAGAAGCTCTACAAAAGAAGCTGCAGTTGTTCCGACAATCTATTATGGAGCAACAAAATCCACCAGTTGTGCGGGCAGTGTTAGTGCCCGATGAAGCAGCAGCAAGGCCGGTTCGCGAGGTGGCAATCCCACACGCCAACAATGTACATTCTACTATCTGCAAACCAGAGCCTGAAGGGAGGTTTGAATTAAAGCAGAACATGGTGCAACTTTTGCACACAAGCGGGCAATTTACCGGTCTCCCTCATGAAGACCCACAACAACATCTCCAGAATTTTTTGGAGATAACTGACACTTATATACCCGCTGGAGTGTCACCCGATTATGTTCGGCTCACCTTATTTCCGTTTTCCTTACTTGGTGAAGCCAAGAGGTGGTTAAAAGTTGAACCACCAAATTCTATATCAACGTGGGATGATCTTGCACGGAAGTTTTTTATTAGATTTTTCCCTTCTGGTAAAACAGCCAGACTTAGAAATCAAATTCTAAGTTTTAAACAGAGGGAGGGAGAAAATCTATATCAAGCCTAGGAAAGATTTAAATCCATGTTGCGGGACTGTCCTCATCATCATCAGTCCAATGAGGTGTTGGTACACACATTTATTGAGGGTTTGGAACCCCATACTAAAATTCTGTTAGACTCAGCAGCTGGAGGGCAAGCGCTGGAAAAGACCTATGAGGAGCTGTACACTTTGCTCAACCGAATTTCACAGGGCAATCCAGAATGGAATGCAGATTCATCAAGAGGTGGAGCAAGGAAAGCAGCAGGAGTGCTTGAAGTGGATGGATTTATAGCTATCGCTGCACAGATAGCTGCCTTGCAAAATCAGTTAAATAATCATTTCAGCAATATGAACTTGAACCAGCCTTCAGCTTCAGTCAATGCGGTCCAACAGATGTGGTGTGAAGTGTGTGGTAGTAGTGAGCATTCAGCCGAGTGCTGTGGTGCAAATCCTGATTCTGTTAACTTTGTGGGCAATGCACAGAGAAATCAGCAGCAGTTTGGTAGTGGCTACAACTCAAATTGGAGGAACCATCCACATTTTTCGTGGGGTAGCAACAACCAACAAGGCCAAAGTTCTGGTCAGGGTATGCATAGAAATCAAGGAGGGCAACAAAGTTATCAAGCTCAATTCAGAAATCACAATGCCCCTCCTCCACCACCATCACCTACCATTGAGGAGATGTTCAAAACCATGATCGCTAATCAGGCACAATTGCAGGCTGACTATGTCAAATTGGCAGCCGAAGTGAAGAATAATCAGTTGGCGACCAAGGCTCTTGAATATCAGTTTGGGCAATTTGCCAATGCCCAAAATACAAGACCCAGAGGAGGACTGCCTAGCGACACGGATCCTAATCCGAAGCAGGTGAATGCGGTGACCACGAGGAGTGGTTTACAGTTGAAGGAGGTGGAACCGGAAAGACAGCCTCAAAAGTCAGGAGCAGCAGAAGTTGAGGAGGAACAAAGTTCTGATAGGGGGAACACCAAAGAAGCAGAAGCAGAAAGACCTCCACCCCGTTCCCTCAACGACTCAAGAAACACAAGGAGGAGGCGTGTTTCAAGAAATTTATGGAGGTGCTTAAACAGGTACAAGTTAATTTACCTCTTGTTGATGTCTTGCAGGGAGTTCCCAAATATGCAAAATATATTAAAGACATCGTGGCTAACAAAAGTCGCTTGACTGAGTATGCCACGGTAGCTTTGACGGAGGAATGCACTTCCCGGATTCAGAATAGACTGCCCACGAAACTGAAAGACCCTGGAAGTTTTACTATCCAGCTGACTATTGGGCAGAGTATCCGAGCTCGTGAATTATGCGACTTGGGAGCAAGCATAAATCTGATGCCATCTTCGGTATTCAGAAAGTTAGATCTAGGGAGTCCTAGAGCTACAACTATAATCTTGCAATTAGCAGATAGGTCCTTGGCTAAGCCGGATGGCATTGTTGAGGATGTGTTAGTGCAAGTGGGCTCCCTCATTTTTCCGTTCGATTTTATTGTTCTGGATTTTGAACCAGATGTTGAAGTCCCATTTATTTTGGGACGACCCTTTTTGGCAACCGGAAAAGCATTAATTGACGTAGCTGCGGGTCAACTTACAATGAGAGCACATGACAAGGTAGAGGTATTTGATGTGCTAAAAGCCATGAAGCTGCCGGCTATACATGAGGAGCTTTCGGAAATCAGTGTGGCTGAACACGGAGAAATTAGGCAGGTCATTGAACCTCAAGACCCATTGGAATGAGCGTTGACGCATTCTGATCATTTTGGGGATAGTGAAGCTTGTGGAATGGTCCAATTGTTTAATGGAGCACCTAATCATCCGAGGAGACATGAATTCCAGTCATTGATGAGATCACTAAAGCCGTTGCCGAAACCGTCTGTTGAGGAGGCACCGAAGTTGGAGCTGAAAGAATTGCCTCCCCATCTAAAATATATCTTTTTAGGGGAGGGAGAGACCTTACAAGTTATCATCTCTACAGACTTGACGGAGGAACAGGAAAAAGCAGCATTGGGGGTCTTAAGAAAGAGGAAGAAAGCAATGGGTTGGCAAATGTCTGACATTCAGGGTATCAATCCAGCTTTCTGCACACATAGGATATTCATGGAGACAGGAGCTAAACCAATTGTTCAGCCGCAGAGGAGACTTAATCCAGCAATGAAGGATGTGGTAAGGAAAGAAATAATTAAGTGGCTTGATGCAGGTGTGGTCTACCCAATTTCAGACAGTGAGTGGGTCAGTCCCGTTCAATGCGTTCCTAAGAAAGGGGGGATGACTGTAGTCACCAATGAGAAAAATGAGTTGATCCCTACACGAACCGTCACAGGCTGGCGGATTTGTATGGACTATAGAAAGCTAAATGAAGCCACGAGGATAGATCATTACCCCATTCCTTTTATTGATCAAATACTTGATAGATTGGCAGGGCAGGAGTATTATTGCTTCCTTGATGGGTACTCTGGCTATAACCAAATAGCCATCGCTCTTGAGGATCAAGAGAAGACTACTTTTACCTGTCCTTATGGGACATATGCTTTCAGGCGGATGCCGTTTGGGTTGTGCAATGCACCCGCCACATTCCAGAGATGCATGATGGCTATTTTCCATGACATGGTTGAGGATTTTGTTGAGGTATTTATGGATGATTTTTCTGTTTTCGGTAATTCGTTTGCTACTTGTTTGCAGAATATTGACAGGGTGCTGGCTCGATGTGAAGAATCCAACCTTGTGTTAAACTGGGAGAAATGCCACTTCTTAGTGAAGGAGGGAATTTTCCTAGGCCACAAAGTGTCTAAAAAGGGGTTGGAAGCCGATCGTGCTAAGATCGAGGTTATTGAAAAATTGTCACCACCAGTGTCAGTGAAAGGTGTGCGCAGTTTTCTGGGGCATGCAGGATTCTACAGACGGTTTATTAAAAACTTTTCCAACATTTCTAGACCATTATGCAGACTGCTAAAAAAGGAGGTAAAGTTTGAGTTGAACGATGAGTGTGTTGTAGCATTTGAAAAGCTGAAGCAGAAATTGATAGAAGCACCTATACTTACTTCTCCTGATTGGGAACAACCATTTGAGCTGATGTGTGATGCCAGTGATGTGGTTGTGGGAGCTGTGTTGGGACAAAGGAAAAATAGAATTTTTCATTCTATTTATTATGCAAGCAAGACACTAAATACGACCCAGAGTAATTACACAGTCACAGAAAAGGAAATGCTAGCTCTGGTGTTTGCATTTGACAAGTTCAAGTCCTATTTGGTGGGTTCGAAAGTGGTAGTGTACACTGATCATGCAGCTATTCGATACCTATTCAACAAGAAGGATGCTAAGCTTAGATTGATCAGATGGATCTTATTGTTACAGGAATTTGACCTTGAGATTAGAGACAGAAAGGGAAGTGAGAACCAAGTAGCAGATCACCTATCATGACTGTAAAGTCGGTCGCATGTGATGGAAAGTGATGACATAAATGAAGACTTCCCAGATGAGCAACTCTTGGCAGTGGGAGAAGCTGAAGTTCCCTGGTATGCTGACATAGTCAACTTGCTAGTGAGCGGAGTTTACCCACCTGAAACGACAGACCAGCAAAGAAGGAAGTTGAGGCATGACAGCCGCCATTATGTATGGGATGAGCCATATTTGTTCAAGCAGGGGCTAGACCAGGTGATGAGAAGATGCATCCCAGAGAGTCAGATAGCAGAAGTGTTAAGGGGCTGCCATTCTTCGTTGTATGGAGGGCATCACGGAGGTGAGAGAACAGCACACAAGGTTCTTCAATCAGGTTTCTTTTGGCCAACCCTGTTCAGAGACTCTATGGCATATGTCAAAATGTGTGATAGGTATCAGCGGACAGGATCAATTGGCAGAAGACAAGAGATGCCTTTGCAGAACATACTGGTAGTTGAGGCCTTTGATGTATGGGGCATTGATTTCATGGGTCCATTCCCACCGTCATTTGAAAATCGTTACATCTTGGTGGCTTTAGATTATGTATCTAAATGGATGGAAGCAATAGCTTGCCCCAGAAACAATAACAAGGTAGTAACGAAGTTTGTGAAAAAACACATCCTCACAAGGTTTGGGACACCCCGAGCAATTATCAGTGACGGAGGGGCTCATTTTGTCAATGCAAGTTTCAAGAAATTACTAGCTAAGTATGGGGTGCGCCATAAAGTGGCAACAGCATATCACCCCCAAACTAGTGGGCAAGTAGAGGTGTCAAATAGGGAGGTGAAGCAGATTCTTCAAAAAACGGTGAATACACAACGGAATGATTGGTCAAGCAAACTCGATGATGCGTTGTGGGCCTACCGAACTGCTTATAAGACACCAATTGGAACGTCACCATACCGATTGGTTTACGGCAAAGCGTGTCATCTCCCAGTAGAACTTGAGCACCGAGCTTACTAGGCTGTCAGAAAGATAAATATGGACTCAGAGTTGGCGGGCAAAAAGAGACTGATGCCGCTTAGCGAACTTGATGAGTTTCGCTGGCATGCCTATGAGAGTGCGAAGTACTACAAGGAAAGATCCAAAAGATGGCATGATAAGCATGTGGTGCATCGCATTTTCGAACCGGGAAAGAAAGTTTTGCTTTTTAATTCAAGATTGAAATTGTTCCCTGGTAAGCTGACGTCTAAATGGTCTGGACCATTTGAAGTGGTAAGAATGACCCCTCACGGGGCGGTAGAACTGTGGCAAGAAGATAGGAGTGCTACGTTCTTGGTAAATGGGAAGAGATGTAAGCACTACTGGGGGGAAAACAACGATCGTGACAAATCGTCCATCACCCTGGTAGATAAATGAGCATAAAGGACGTCGAGCCGCGACGGTAAACCAGGCGCTGCACGGGAGGCAACCCGTGAAAAATATTTTCTTTCTTTCTTTTTTTTTTAGTGTAAATAATTTTTATTTTTATTTTTAATTTCTTGATTAGGTTTAGATTCTTGTTTTAGTAATATTTTTCATTTTAGTTAGGGAAATCTATTAATCTAACCAATTTTGTTTAGTGAGGTGATTTTCAGGTCTAACGGAGAGAAATATGCATGGAATTGGGAAGTATAAGGCAAGGTATGAAAAAATAATTTAATGGAAGAAACAGTGCACTGGCGCGTTGGCTCCGTGTCACGGAGGAAGGGCTCCGCGTTACCCTCCGTGACACGTTGAAGGAAAAATCCAGATTTTTTAAAAAATTCCAGTAAGCCAACGTGTTGGCTCCGTGTCACGGAGGAAGGGCTCTGCGTTACCCTCCGTGACACGTTGCCTTACATTTTGTGCCGGGTCATACCGGGTTGCCGGGTGACCCGCGTGTTTTCTTTAAATAAACCCCCGATTTTCGCCCAAATCTCCCCATTCCCTCTCCCTTCCGCGACCAAAACACCCATTTCCCCCTCCCCAAGCACCGTGCCACGTTACTAGGCAAGGAATTCGTCAAGTTTCTTCGGTTCTTCAATTCAAAGTTATGTTTTCCTCGTTTCTCTCAAATTTTTGGCGATTTTAGTCGACTTTGGGCATGCGAGGTGAGATATATCACCCTAAGTAGAAATTTAACATGATGTTGAATTATTTGTGATGGATAAATGTTCGGATTGTTCTAATTAGCGTTTGAACTTATCAATTACGTAAATAATTCGAATTTGATTGTAGAATTGTATTCTAGGGCATGGGTTGTTGAATTTGACTTGGGTGACTTGATAATTCGGTAAATTAGATGCCGGGGTGTGTTTGTAAATTGAGATAAGTCGTTGTAAATATTGTATGAATGTTAAGACGACGAATTCTCAAATTTCTAGGAAAGTGCGAAAATTGTGTAAATTGGATTGATTATTTGGATTCGATTGTATATAGAATGTTTTGTCTTTGTTTTTTTTATTTGTTGTTTTTGTTGCTAAGTGCGATGGTTGAATTGTTAGCGATAGTAGGATTGGGATTAGCTGTATGAAGTCTGAGTAATACGCTAACCGTTATGCTGTCAAAATTTTTGTGAACGCACTAAGCATAAATTGTATAGTTGATTGTTTTGGTGTAAATTGAGTTATCCTTGCCATAGTTGTAAAAGTAGCTAAGGACTAAGTGTGGGGTAAACATTGTGTAACCCGACCTTAGCCGAAGTTAACATGTTTATAGCTTAACTTTGTGCTTGTTTGTGTATATTGACAGGTACAATGGCGAGTAGGCAAGATAAGGGCAAGGGTGCTTCTACCTCAGGCACCGGTAGAAAGTGAATGAGACTGGGCACCGCAGTCCCAGCTGCACCAGCTATTCCGCGCGGCCAACGCTGCCAATACGGAACAAGATGGGTAACCGAGGAAGGAAAGAAATGGTATACTAAGCATAAGGATAGCAAGTACTTCCCGGAAGAACATATTGCACGGGAACCACTAGCACAGGAGTTCCCTCGTATTGTGCAGAGGATTGAAGCAGCTGGGCTCAACTTTATACTCCAGGAGCCCAAGGAGTGCAACCTACATTTAGTCCGGGAGTTCTACGCAAATTGGAACCTGGCCATCAGAAGCCACACAATAAAAATCAGAGGGCAGATAGTCACTCTGGAACCCCAGCAATTTAATGCCATCGTTGGAGAGCGGGACACAGACGCTCACGTTCTCCGCCAGCTAAACATCACCCCACCGTACGCCGACATCAGACGTACGTTGTGTGGGGCTCAATCCACAGCCCGATGGAGTAGACATAAGGAGAGGGGTTACCACCAGACTGTGCCTTATTCGCAGATGAACAGGGAGGCCAGAATATGGCTGAAAATTGTATGTTCTAGCTTGATCCCGGGAGTTCACATGACGGATGTGACCCGGGACCGTGTCTGCTTGGTGTATGCCCTTATGAAAGGGCTAGAGATTAATGTTGAGGCGATCATTATATCCGCCATGAAGAGAGCCAGACTACACCAGGGCCACAAATACGGATTTGGCGGACTCATCACCACCTTCCTCCGAGGCCTCGATGTCGAGGAAGAGGCTTTGGATTACATCCCGCAGTTGGAGCGGAGGGCCCTCGATGTGACAAAAACTAAGGCCCCCACCACCACACACGGGCCAGTGCTGACTTTGGGTGAGCGACATGCTCGTGACGATCAGTACATGGCACGTATGTTCGGCATGCAGATGCTTCAGCTATGGATTGGTGGGAGACCAGCCACCGAGGAAGAATTATGGCAGCTGGAGCTGGATTACCCATTTGGCAAGAACGGCAGAGCTTTATGCCGAGTGGGACCAGCCTTCGTTGAGCCTACTGATGACGATGTCCCTACTGATGAGGAGACACGTCGGGAGGACTCCGATGTGGAGTCCGATGACGACGATGGAGCTGACTCAGACATGGGCGACGAGGCAGCAGCACCGGATGAAGAAGTCGAATATTTCGACTGAGCAGGGAGTTCCACCACCCAAAATTTTATGCTTTGTATTTTTTTGTGAACACTGGGGACAGTGTTCGATTTAAGTGTGGGGTGGGGAGTAGCTAGGTGCTGGGACTTAGGCTCTAATCTGTTGTATGCTTTTTCCTTGGTTTGTATGTATGTTTGTGCTACCCTGCTGTGAACTGATTTGTGTGTATCCGTATATATTTTTTGTGGTTAATGATGTGTGTTGTGAAAAGTTATGGTTGCCAAGGTAAATAGTTTGTAAATATTTCTGTATATCGAAATGATCGATATTTTTTTCAAAATTTTTTGGCGAAAATATTTTGCACTTATCAAAATCTTTTGTAAATATTTTTCTATCGAAATGATCGATGTGTTGCAAAATTTTTCGATTTTTATTTTGGGTTTCTCGGAGTTTGTTTTCGGTTCTTTTACCGAGAATAGTCCCATTGAACCGATGTCATAGTTAGTGACCGTTCCCTATGATGGATGGATGACGACCGTCTTAAGGGAAATGTAGTCGATAGGAGTAGGATTTTAATTTGTTTTCAGTTTTTTTCTTTGGTGGATTGCATCAATGAACCTGTAGTTGCTTTATGGTTGCAAAATTTCATTGCGTGTTGTAACTAATGTTCAAAATGTGAAAGTGATTCGTTTGAAAGCATGCAATCTTGTAAATATGTTGAGTTACCTAGGTTGTAGAATTCGATTCGGAGTGATTGAGGCTTAATTTTGAATTCATGTAATTGGATAATTAAAGAGTCTGTGAATGCATCTTGATTCGAGCATGTGCATGAAGTGTGTGAAGTGAGGTATTGTTATTCCATGCTATTGTGAAGTGTCTAGAACTTGCCTGGTGTGTGTACGAAACGAAATGAAGGAGGTGTAGTGTTGGAAAGGATGTAGGCATTTCTTTGTTTTAACCGAGAGTTTCTATTTTTTCTTTCTTGTCATACTCTACCTTTTTATGTGATTGTATACCCTAGTCAGCCCGTTGAGCCTTTAGCCGTTTCTTTCTTTCTTTTGTCCAAAAATGTATATACTAAGCTTTATTCCTTGTTTTCATTAGCCGTAAATTCTATACAAAACTCTTAAGCGCTTAAGAAGAACAGAAAAGTTTCCCGAAGTGTCAAAGAGTGAGAAGAGTGGAAAGAAAAGAAAAGCAGAGTGAAAAAAGAAAAGAAGAGGTTGAAGAGGCACTTGGTATAATGAAGTGATAATAAAGGTGCATGAAAAACCTTTGTTGTTGTGTCAAGTGTGTTTGAGGAAATGGGCCATACAAAAGGAAACCAGCATGAAAAAGAGAAAAAGAAAAGAAACAATATCCATGAGTCGAAGGGAATGTGTTGAAAAAGGCGCTTAAGGATGCTAGAGACTATTATTGGCTAATCCAATATACATACTAATCCATAGCCTCCGTTACAACCCATTAAAGTCCTACGTGATCTTACATTGCATTTCTTTATATTAGTGGAGTAATACACTAAGGGCAAGCCTATGGGTCATGACATGATGCATGTGAATTCTTTTGGGAGAGAGAGTGAAATTAATTTTTATATGCCCCTACTTGAATGTTTGTGTGTTGCATGAACATAAAGGGGAAGACTCTCTTGAGTTGTGAGGGCACATGTTTGATGAAAGATTGATTTTCGTGTCGGATATCTTGATTAGCTGATTTGCATGAGTTTGCCGATATCGAGAGTCGATTCTTAAAGTCTAGGAAGTCTTGATGTATGAAAGGTCATTGCATTGTAAGACCATGCATGTTTTCTTGATGATTTGCAAAAATTGAATAATCGGTATGACCGTAGTGTGAATTGTCGCACCATAGTGACAAAGGTTGGGATGTAATTTGCATGAGTTGTGTATGTGTTGTTCGAGGACGAACAAGGATTTAAGTGTGGGGTAAGTGATCTTGGGCAGATTTATATGCCCAAGTGATACTCAAACGTATCATTTTTGCCTTGTTTGTTGTGCAATGTGTATATATTCTCATGTAGTTGGTAATAAAATGTGAATTTATACTAACCAACATGATTAGCATTTGTTTTACAGGTAAATATGATTTTTAGGAGCTAAAATGCATGTTGGAACAATATCGGAGTTGGACTCGGATGCGAGCGTGGAAAAGACATTGGAATGCACAAAGTATAGAGGCTCCGCGATGGAGCCGTGCCACGCTACCATCACGGAGGCACACTGCCTGGAGAGGAAATTAAATGGCAAATTCCAGTGTGGCCTCGCGACAGCTCCGTGGCACGGAGATAGGCCTCCGCGTTGGCCTCCGTGCCACGTTGAGGCTATTTTACCTGACCATGAAATTCCAGAGAGGGTCCGCGTCCACGCCGTGTCACGGAGGCAGTGCTCCGCGATGGCCTCCGTGACACGTTGCTTGTTATTCCGGGAAAAATTTCCCACTAGTATAAATAGCACACTTAGGTTTATTTTAATGAGTTCAGACTTGGTGGAGCTAGGACGTGGGTTAGGAGCAGTTGAGGGACGAAAAAGCTAAGGGATTTCTTCTCTTCCTTTCTTCTTTCTATCAATTGTATGCATGATTTACACTTGTTTTAGGATGATCAATCCACAAATGAGTGGCTAATTCTCTTCCTTGCTGATGTTATGAACATTTGTGATGAATTTTGATTATTAATTTTATGGTTTTCTTCTTCTTCTATGTTGTTCTATTGATTCTTGTTCTTACTGCATTAGTGTGTGGCCGACATTAATGTACATCTAAAAAGTCCAATTTCACTCGAGAGAGCAAGAAATTGGAAAGTTGTGAATTAATAGGGTATTGTTCTTGACTTGATTTGGGAAAATTGGGTTTTGATGTGCTTTCCTGATAGAAATATACTTGAAAGCCGTATTAGTCAGTTTAGGAACCGGAATTGTATTGTTACTTCATAAATTGCATTTGATCACAGAAATGTAGACGGATGGTTTATGATTCTAAAGTGAAATTAAATACGAGAGTTTTAATTTCTAGGCTAATGTTCTTGGCTAGCAACATGAAGAAGAGATTAACCAAATTATTATTATAATCAAATTCATTACTTGTTCTTAACCTTGGCATGCTCATATCCATAGTTTAAATTCACAGTAAATAATTGTTAATAGTTTTAGTATATATATATTTTATAAACAAAAACTTATTTAACTGTTGGTTACGCTGTTGTTGGCATAATTAGAAGTAAGATAAGAATATAGTGTACTTAGGCAATTTTACTTATCCTAAGTCTCCTTGGATCGATACTTGGCTTACTTAGCCACTTTATTACTTGTTTGACCACGTGCACTTGCGTGTCGGTTTTACATATACCGAACCAGCCGAACATTCTTCCCGACACGCAGCCTATATCTATTCCTCCTTACATAATGGGTCCAGCCGAGCTAAAAGAGTTAAAAGAATAGTTGAAGGACTTTTTGGATAAGGGTCTCATTAGACCGAGCAAGTCTCCATGGGGTACACCGGTTCTATTTGTTCTGAAGAAGGATGGGTCCCTTCGAATGTGTATTGATTATCGGCAGCTGAATAAGTTCACTATCAAGAACAGGTACCCCTTGCTCAGGATTGATGATTTATTTGACAAACTCCAGAGTGCTAGGTATTTCTCGAAGATAGATCTCAGGTCCAGTATCATCAGCTCCGAGTTCGAGAGTTCTATATGCCAAAGACAGCCTTCATAACTCGATATGGCCATTATGAGTTTGTAGTTATGTCATTTGGACTAACCTATGCTCCTACAACCTTTATGGATATGATAAATAGGGTGTTCAAGCTGTATCTAGACATGTTCGTGATTGTGTTTATGATGACATCTTTATATTCTCGGGGAGCGAGAAGGAGCATGCCGCTCATTTGAGAGTAGTGCTTCAGACCCTCAAGGATCGTCAGTTGTATGCCACGTTTAGCAAGTGCGAGTTGTGGTTGAACTCGATAGCATTTTTGGGCCATTTAGTATCAAGCAAGGGCATAAAAGTAGATTCTTAGAAAATCTTGGCGGTGAAGAATTTGCCTAGACTGGTGAGTCCTTCAAAAATTCAGAGCTTCTTGGGCTTAGCATGCTACTACTGAAGATTTTTTGAGGGCTTTTTATCGATTGCAGCCCCGTTGACTAAGTTTACTAAGAAGAAGGTGAAGTTTCAATGGTCGGAGTCTTTTGAGAAAATCTTCCAAGAGTTGAAGACCTGACTCACTTCAGCACCAGTGTTGACCCTACCTGATGGTACCGATGGTTTTGTGGTGTATTGTGATGCTTCTCGAGTCAAAATCGAGCGTGTGTTGATGCATCATGGGAAAGTGGTAGCTTATGCCTCAAGACAGTTGAAAATCCATGAAAAGAACTACCCGACCTATGATTGTGAATTGGCCGAGGTAGTGTTTGCATTGAATATATGGTGGCATTACTTATACGGGGTCGACGTGGATGTATTCATAGATCATAAGAGCTTTCAATATGTGTTCATGCAAAAAGATCTCAATCTTCAGTAAAGAAGGTGGTTGGAGTTATTAAAGGACTACGATATGAGTGTTCTTTATCAGTCGGGAAAGGCTAATGTAGTAGCGGATTCACTTAGTAGGCTCTCTTTGTAGAGTATGTCCCATGTGGATGGGGAAAGAAGGAGTTGGTGAGAGATGTCCACTGACTTGCAAGGTTGGGATTTAGATTAATCAAATCGACCGATGACGGCATTATTGTGCAGAATGGATCAGGATCGTCCTTGATGGTCGATGTGAAATCTAAGAAAGATGAGGATCCAATTTTGAGGAAGCTGAAGGAAGAGGTGCGGAGTCAAAAGGTGGAGGTTTTCTCCTAAGGGGGAGATGGTGCGCTACGATACCAAGGTCGACTATGTATTCCAGACATTAATAATTTGAGTGTTCATATATTACATAAGGCACATTGTAAAGGATATTCTATCCGTCCGAGATCGACAAATATGTATCGGTATTTGTGAGAAATCTATTGGTGGGATGGTATGAAGAAGGATATTGCGGAGTTGGTACCCAAATGTCCAAACTGTCAGCAAGTGAAAGCCTAGCATCAAAGGCCGAGAGGCGTACTTCAGGATATTAGCATACCCACATGGAAGTGGGAAGAGAGTAATATGGATTTCATTACAGGTCTACCTTGTATTCGACAACACTATGATTCCATTTGGGTCGTGGTAGATAGGTTAACAAACGCTGCACACTTTCTACTAGTTAATACTATGGATTCAGCGGATGATTATGCCAAATTGTATATTCGGGAATTGGTTCGACTTCATGGAGTGCCCTTGTCTATTATTTCAAACCAAGGTACCCAGTTTACCTCCCAGTTTTGGCAGTCTTTTCAGAAGGGACTTGGGACTCAAGTCAAGCTAAGTAAAGCCTTTCATCCGCAAATGGATGGCCAAGTCGAGCGAACAATCCTGACTCTTGAGGACATGTTGAGGGAATGTGTTATGGATTTTAAAGATGGTTGGGATAATCATTTGCCCTTGATCGAGTTTTCTTATAATAACAGCTATCACTCTTTTATCCAGATGGCACCATTCGAGGCTCTTTATGGGAGAAGGTGTAGATCACCCATCAGATGGTTTGAGGTTGGTGAGACTGCTATGATAGGGGCAGATTCGATTCACGAGGCTATGGTGAATGTTAAGTTGATAAGGGATTGGTTGAAAACTGCTCAGAGTCGTCAGAACTCATATGTCGATCTGAGGAGAAGGGACTTGGAGTTTGATGTGGATGATTGGGTATTTCTCAAGGTATCTCCCATGAATGGAGTGATGCGATTCGGGAAGAACGGGAAACTAAGTCCCTGATATGTTGTTCCCTATCGGGTTATGAGAATAATTGGTAAAGTAGCGTATAAGTTGGACTTGCCATCAGAGTTATCTTCTGTGCTTCCCGTGTTTCATGTGTCGCTCTTGAAAAAGTGCTTGGGTGATCCAACTTCACCTAGTCGCAGTGGATAGCATTGATGTAAAAGACAACCTCAGTTATGAAGAAGTACTCGTAGAAATATTAGATCATCAAATACGTAAGCTATGGAACAAAGAAGTAGCTTTTGTTAAAGTATTATGGAGAAATAAACATGTTGAAGGAGCTACAGAGGAAGCCAAAGCGGATATGATGGCTAGATACCCACACCTATTCTCTACCTGCTTAGTTTCAGTTTGAGGTATCAGTTTTTGCCCTAATTCTCTAATAAGTTTCCATGTTCAGTTCATGTGCACAAGTTTGATTTATATTATGATAGATGTACGGTGATGTTTGAATTTAGTTCAGCTATGTAGTCCTTTTTTGGAGGTTTCCGCTAGTTTTCGGGTTAAATGATCAGTAATTGCATATGATTATTGCCTGTTTCTGAGTTTTCTATGTGTTTCTAACATTCGAGGACAAATGTTCCCAAGGGGAAGATATTGTTATACCCCGAGAGCTCAAAGATCGGAACCGGGAGTTGAAATGGGAAAGAACAATAAATTTCAATTGCAGGCACAAAATGAGTCATTGGACGACTAATGAGACCAGCCCACGAGTCGTCAGGTCGCTCATGGGGAAGGCTAGGGAAGAACAGGAAGTCGGAGGATAAGGAGTCCCCACGGGTGTGGGAACAACTCGTGGTCAGACACCACTAGTCGTTAGGTCAACCGTGGGGAGGAAGTGTATGAAAAATAGAAGAGGTCAACTAGTGGACTTAAAGGAAGGAGGCCACAGCTCATTATATCAGGAAACGAGTCGTGATTTGCATAGTTCGATGGTATACAAGGAAAGTGATATAATAGAGGCAGTGTACTTGACGATTGGTGGTCACTCCCGACCAACCATTAATTGATCCATTATGAGCCCAAGAGTTTTGGATAACAGTGTACCTGACGAGCGACACAACGAGTCGTTTGGGCCAGTGACGATCCGTCAGGTCGTCCATTAGGACCATGAAGCAGTTGTTTTTTGCGAATTAGTAAGGGCCTTTTCGTAAATTCCTTAAATCATAAGGCCTAAACTACGACATTTTGGGTTATGAATAAGGAAACATAAAGGGGTTAAGTTCAGTTTTCTCTTCATTCATGCGTGCATCTATTTTTCCTTTGATGATCTTGACAAGCCCAGTATGAATTATGATTTATATTGTGAATATAGTTATGTTATCTCTTATGATCTTATGAGATTCAAACTATATGCATGATCTACAAGTACATATGAACCTTATTAAAACTTGAATTATGTGTTTGGCCAACTCACGGGCCTCATTTCATGGCTAGATCATATATGTTCAAGCATGTTTATGATTATCATGATTTAACTAGCCCATGAACTCATATATGTATTATTATGAGCACTAAATATGTTTTGGGAGTAGTATCGAACACTGAGTAGATTCAGGGCTCAGGTTAAGCCCCGGATCTCATGAACTATGTGCCACTATAGGTATGTCAGGACCATTTCATGTTTGTCCCTAGCCCAAATGGCCCCTTTTCATGGTGATATCCCACTTTCATGGTTCTACCGTTGCAAAGTTATGGACACCCTCCCGACTAGGGTTACAAGTCGGACTTCATGTGTGCTCATATGGGGTATGTTGGTTAAGAGAATCTCTCACTGTTCCTCATGATTTATGCATGTTATGATTATGTAGGTTGGCTCAAGTCATGTTAAGTAAATCTCTCTATTATGATTATTATTACGTTATGTTATGAATGTTTTGAAAACATTGAGCCATATGATATGTTATTATGATTTACAATATGAGCATGACGTCCTACTCTTATGGTCATTTATGAATTTCATACATGTTTTTATATGTCCGTTTTACTTACCTTGCATACTTAGTACATTCCACGTACTGATCGCATACTTTCTATTTTGTATCATTTCATGATACAGGTTCCAGTTCTCAGGTTCATCCTCACCCATAGATAGTTTCATAATCGTTCTCAGCGCTCTTGGTGAGTCATCATTTTTCGAGGGTTGTATGTTTATACTCTATATTGTTCTTTCGATTTTTGGATGTTGGATTAGTTGGGGAGTTGTCCCATCAATCCGTCCTTCATGGTTAGATGCATATCATACTGCAAGTTATATTCAGTCGTATTGTATAAGTCTTGTACTGATAATTCCCTTTGGCTATGTTACGATTACTTCCTTATATGTTAAGTCTTATGCTCATGTGACTTAATTAGATGTTTTCTCCTTCCATGGGCCGAGTTGGAGTCTCTCGGGGCTCCTTGTCCAATGTCTACAATTCGAGTGTACGTTTTGATCGTGACAAGTGTACTTGACGAGCAGGGTGACGAGTCATTTCCCTGGACCACAAGTCGTCAGGTTGTCCATTGGGACCACCTGACAGTAATTTCCTGCGAATCTAGTATGGGCCTTTTCGTAATTCGTAAGTTCCTAAAGCCTAAAATACATCGTTTAAGGCTCGTTTTAGTGGGTCTTAGGAGGGGAAAACCTATTCTATGTTATTTCTTTCCATGCATGCAAACTTAAGAGATTGAAGAGGTGATCCAGACCAAATCTTCAAGGTTTTCATTCAAATCCTCCTTGGGTAGTCAGAGAAGTGGTAGAATCAATCCCTTCCAGGTATTTAGGGTTATGAGTGGGTGTTTCTTTCAACATCCATGCCCAATTTCTATCTAAGCATGAGAATTTCCTATGATCAAGTTATGCAGTTTTTACCCAAATGCATGAATCTTCAATTTCTTCACCTGGGTATGAATTGACTATGATTTTATCGTATTCTGAAGCATGCGCTAACTTTATAATGATTTCAATTAAAATTTTATTTCTGTCCTTATGAATGTTGAAGCCCATTTATAATATGAGCATGAAAAGTGAGATTTGTAAAGTAAATGTTATAATGATGTGATATTACGATTAAAAGCATGATTTGAAGCTACTCATGTTAATAATTATGTTTCCAATGAGAATTGAGTATTTCTAAGTATGATAAAGCCTTGGGCAATGCCAAGATATTATGTTTAAATAAGAATTTTCCCGAACCAAGCTTACTATATTATTTTGGAGTGAAGACTCCCAAATTTTATATTTTAGCTTGTGGTATGTTTGAGATAAATCTTCCTATGCATAGCTTACCACATGGTTTTGGAGGAAAGGCTACCAAGTATGTTTTCAGCTTGTGGTATGTTTTGAACTAAAGCTTCTCATATGCATGATTTTGTATTTGAGATGTATTTGATCATTGAGCTTCATCAATAGACTATGTTGAGCTTCATTATATACAATGTAGAGCATTTGCATGTTGTTGGGAGAAGAGTCCAGCACTGAGCGAGCAAAGGGTCGATTACCCTATGCCCCAGAACTACGCGCCAACATAGGTTGATACTATTATATGATTTGGACCTCCCTCCTGAGCTATCCCCGGCCCTAATGGCCCATGAACTTGATATCGATATCATGGTAGCGTCCTTAGCCCTGACAAGGTTTTGGATGGCTCTGCCCACTTGAGTGTAATAGTCGGGACCACATAAGCTCTATCTTGGTATGTCGGTTAAGTGACGAGTCTCCGATTGTTCTATATGACTTAGATATGCATATTCATTACTCATGATTATTTTACACAAATGCATGTTCTAAAAGCAAGGTTTGACTCAATGTTCAGATTTTCTATAAATATCATATTGCAGCTTTGAGTCATTCGAGTTAGTTTGACATATAAATATATGTATTGTCATGTTATGAAAAGATCATGATTTTAGAAAGAATGCATGCAAGCCCTACTCTCTGTTTATTTATGTTTATGTTATAATTGAAGCATTGAATTAAAAGATTTTACTTACTTTAGCGATTTTACTTACCTTCCATACTCAGTACATTCCACATACTGACCGCATACTTTCTATGATGTATCATTTCATGATACAGGACCTGGCTCTCAGGTTCAGCCCCCCACTTAGACAGCTTATCGGAGTTAGTTTTTTCTTATTGGTGAGTCCTCATCTTCGAAGGACCAAACTATCTATCCCTTTCTTTAAGTATTTCAGTTTTCAGCTTGTTGAGTTAGTTGGGATCTTGTCCCATCAAACTCGTCATGTTTAGAGGCTATTCATCCATATGTATGTATTCAACTTCAGATTTCATATCCTGACGTTATATTCAAGCTAGACTTCTGCTATGATTATATTGTTGATTATTCAGTATCTTAGTTCATTTAGATGTATACTTATGCCATTGGTCGACTTGGGGTCTCTCGAGACTCCTTGTCCCGAGTCGCAATCTGGGTCTCCATTCGGGTCGTGACACCATTCCAACAATAGACTTCCCGTAGGTCACCGTACATCTTGGTGGCACCTGGATGTATTGAATACCTTGATCCATGAAGCTCGTGCAACATTCGGTCTCTCAAATCATTAATATCCGAAACACATAAGCGACCCTAGTATCGAAGCACACCATCTCCCCCTTTAGAGAAGACCTCTACCTTTTGATTCTGAAAGACCTCTTTTAACTTTACCAAAATAGTGTCTTCGTGTTGCCTAGCTTTAACATTAGTCACCAAAGACGATTCTGATCTGTTCTAAACAATAACACCGCCAGCGATCGAGTCAACCAACCGAATACCCAACCTTGCAAGTCGATGAACATCCTTCACCAGCTCCTTCCTTCCCTCATCCACATGGGACACAATCTCCATAGAGAACCTACTAAGTGCGTCTTCTACTATATTGGCCTTACCCGTATGATAAAGGACACTCGTATCATAGTCCTTGAGTAGCTCCAACCATCTCTTTTGCCGAAGATTGAGATCTTTCTAGGTAAACACATATTGTAAACTCTTATGGTCTATAAACATATCCATATGGACCCCATACAAATAATGTCGACATACCATCAAGGCGAATACCACCGCGGCCAATTCAAGATCATGGGTCAGGTAATTCTTCTCATAAACTTCAGCTATCTGGATGCATATGCTATAACTTTCCCGTGCTGCATCAATGCACACCCAAGTCCGATCCTTGAAGCATCACAATACACCATGAACCCATCGGTATTCTCGGGTAGGGTCAACACCGGTGCTGAGGTGAGTCGAGTCTTCAACTCTTGGAAGCTCTTCTTACAACCTCCGACCATTGGAATTTCACCTTCTTTTGGGTCAATTTGGTCAAGGGTGCTGTAATAGATTAGAAACCTTCAACAAATCTCTGATAATAGCCTTCTAAGCCCAATAAGTTCTTGATATCTGAAGGATTCACCGGTCTAGGCCAATTCTTCACCGCTTCTATTTTCTGAGAGTCCACCTGTATGCCCTCACTTAATACCACATGGCCTAAAAATGCCACTGAGTTCAACCAAAACTCGCACATGCTGAATTTTGCATATAGATGGCAATCCTTTAGAGCCCGTAGTACCACCCTCAAATGAGCGGCATGCTCCTTCCCGCTCTGAGAGTATATCAGGATGTCGTCAATAAATACAATCACGAACATATCCAAGTATGGATTGAATACCCTGTTCATCAAGTCCATAAAAGCTATAGGAGCATTCGTTAATACAAAATACATAACTACAATCACATAATGTTCATACCGTATCCTGAAGGCTATCTTCGAGATATCGCTCTCCCGAACTCTGAGCTGATGATACCCGTATCTGAGATCTATCTTCGAAAATACTTGGTACCTTGAAGCTGCTCAAATAAATCATCAATCCTTGGTAGAGGATACCTGTTTTTGATGGTTACCTTGTTCAATTGCCAATAATCAATACATATACGAAGAGAACCATCCTTTTTACAGACAAAGAGAACTGGTGCACCCCACAGGGACTTGCTCGGTTTGATGAAACCCTTATCCAAAAGATCCTTCAACTGCTCCTTCAACTTTTTTAGCTCGGCTGGAGCCATTCTGTAGGGAGGAATAGATATGGCATGTGTTTTGGGAAGAAGATCAACACCAAAATTGATTTCCTTCTAGGGAGGAATACCCAGTAAATCATCAGGGAACACTTCTGGATACTCACATACTACCGAAACTGATTGGATAGTCGGGGTCTCGGACTCAAAGTCCTTAACCCTAACTAGATGGTACACACAACCTTTAAAAATCATCTTCCTGGACTTAAGATAGGAAATAAAGTGACCTATAAGCACGGCTATACTACTCTTCAACTCTAAAACTGGCTCACCCAGAAAGCGTAACTCTACGGCACGGGTTCTACAATTAACAGAAGCATAGCATGCATAAAACTAACCCATGCCAATAATAGTATCAAAGTCAGTCATGGATAACTCTACTAGGTCTGCGGAGGTGACTTTATGCGATATTGTGATCGGGCAACTTTTATACACCCCCTAGCTACAACTGAATCACCAAGAAGAGTAGAGACTGAGAATGGTTTTGACAGAAGTTTGAGACTGACTCCGAAGATACTAGAAATATAAGGTGTAACAAAAGACAAAGTTTCCCCTGGATCTTACAACGCATAAGCATTAAGGTGAAAAACTCGTAACATACCCGTAATAATATCCGGCGAAGTCTCTTGCTCCTGACATGAGGTGAGTGCATAGAATCTATTTTGGCGCTACCTGCCAACCCCACTAGTGGACGCCCCCTGCAAGAACTTGGCGTGCTGGAGTTATTGCTAACCTGGTTGTTTTTGCACAACCTCTATCGTCATCGTGTCAAGCAAATAAACATGCTCGGGACATGTAGCTAGATTTAACGCACCCATAACAGATATCTAAGCTGAGCAAGCACTCCCTGGCATGATTCTTGCCATACTTCCGGTAGGCTGAAAAGGTGCACTCTACCTGCATGCCCCTTTGGTCCCTCGAACCTGAGGCCCTACGCCTCTGATCACACTAGGGTATGGATGGAATTCTAGTTGATGAAGGTGCTTGAGCTAGTGACCTCTGTTGAATCTGAGGGGGATGACCATTGTCGGATCTCGGCTTAGTAAACCCATAGCTCTGTCCGGGCCATTTTGGACTTTATCTCCCTCATATGTGCTGCCTCTATCTGCTGGGCCTATAAGACTATCCGAGAGAAATTCATATCCTAGTGGAGCATAACTTTCCTGGAATCCTTTTCCAAGTGGTTCACCACCCCATGAACAAACCTGCTCACTCGCACCCTCTGATCAACCACTAACTCTGGGGCATACTTTGATAAGCGAGTGAACTCATGGACATATCGTCATCCTCCCATTCTTAAGATTCATGAACTTAGCTACCTTCAACTCTCTTATCTCATGAGGGAAGAACCAATCTAGGAACGCAACAAGGAACTCCTCCCAAATGATAGGGCCTTCTCCGGCGACCCTACTTTCTTTCCATTGTTGAAACCAGATGTGTGCGACCCCTTTAAACTGATATGAGGCCAACTCAGCAAACTCAACCCAATTCACCCCCCAGGACTTGGGTGATCTTCACAATCTCATTAATGAACTCATGCGAGTCCTCATCTACTTTTGACCTGAGGAACACTGGTGGGTTCATTCTCAAGAAATCTCTGACTCGAGCTGCCGCAGGATTTCCGTTTTGCAGAATATGTGCCACTCCCTTCTAGTTGACCTAAGCAGTCAACTCCTGCACTAACATATAAAGAGCTGCTCGAAATTCAGCATGGGCAACCAGCTCCAGTGCGTGGTGCTCCTGGACTGGTGGGGCTTGTTGGTGCCCGTCGCCGTTGCCATCATCATGACCGTTTCCATTTCCATTCCTCCTACTATTTACTCTGCATGGAGCCATGGTTCTTCAATCACAAATAGCATGAGTTATAAGGATAGGGAGACATTTCATCGCATGACATAGATCATGAAAGAAGGAAACATTTCGTAAACGTCTCGTAGCCTCTTCGATATAAGTGTGGCGCGCTTTACACTCATGAAAACGACTATGCTCAACATGGCTTTTGGACACCTTAGGACACTTCAAACCTATTACTCTGATACCAAGTTTGTGACGACTCAAACATAGACCCTAATTGCAACACTAGACAAGAAGCCCCGAGAGGCTCAAAGTCGACATATGGCGTGAGCATATGTCTAACTCAATGTCAATAAAGTGGAATACTCAGCATAACGACAAGGCAGAAGCATAATCATAACATAAGATGGGAAGCTAAATGCACTTCATACATAACAGTTGAATACAACACATAGCCTGAAAGCCTCTCACATATTAGATGGGTTAATGGGACAACACCCCCAACTAACACAACAAGTCTAGAAACTGAACGTAAAGAGATAACTGATGTCAACTGGTCCTCGGAGAATGAGGACTCACCAATGAGCTGGATGCTAACTCCGAGAACAAGCTAATGACAGTGTTGGGTTTGAAGATCGAAGCCTGTATCATTAAACGATGCAACATAGAGTATACGGTCAATACGTGGAATGTTCGAGTATGCAAGGTAAGTAAAACAGACATTTAAAATACTTAAAAGTTCATAAGAGATCATAAGAGTAGGATAACATGCTCATAATATAAATATCATAGTGCAACATAATGCTCAAGGTTTTCAAATATTCATAATTCATTCAATATCATAGTCACAGGAGAAACTTTAACAATCAGAAATTGAGCCAAAACATCCTAAAAGTAACCATGCATAAAGACATGCAGAACAATGGGAGGACTCATCATACTCGACACCATCATGGTAGAGCCTTACATGATACCCTAATTGCCTCACTCAAGTGGGCAGAGTCATCCCTGGCTTGCAAGGCAAGGGATGTGCATTATGCGATATCACGAAAGAGGGGATCCATTAACATTGTAATTTATCAACATGAACTTAAGGTGACACGTAGTTATGAGACACCAATGTAGTCCTTTGAATGCAGGGCTACTCGGTGCTACACTTTGCTCCCAAAAACATGCATATTAGGCTCGTACATAAATCATAAACATCATTCATGAGATTCATGTCCATATAAACATTAACATTATTTATCCCTACTTAAATATATGTTAAGTCTTGAATCAAGGGCCCCTTAATCGGCCAATGTCATAAATCGATCAATCATGAAATTCATTCATAAATCATAAATCATTCTTTGAAATTCATTCATAAATCATAAATCATTCTTGAATATAAGGGCATTGCCCAATATTTTAATATGCTTGAAAAATACTCAATTCACTTGAAAACATGATTATAAGCATGGGTAACTTGAAAATACACTTTTCATCATCAATACTTCATCATACATGAACGTTCATCATACATGAACATTCATCATAAATCTTAACTTTCATGAACTTCTCATAAATGGGCATGTTAAATTTAAAAAGCTTGAAATGTGATTTTAATGAAAAAACAACGTAAAACTTGCCCATGAATCATAATTCAATAGTAGAAATACATTTAAAACTTACCCATGTAGAGAATTAGGAATTTCATGCACTGGGCTAAAACCCCGTAGAATCATCATAAGAATTTCATAATTTAGAGAGAGATTGGGCATGGGTGTAAATGGATTCACCCATTATTAACCTTACATACCTGTGGAAGATCATATTTTATCACTCCTTGAAAGCCCAATGAAGGATTGAAGGAAAACTTGAAGAA
The DNA here is from genome assembly GCA_035772735.1 of Datura wrightii. Lineage (NCBI taxonomy): Eukaryota > Viridiplantae > Streptophyta > Magnoliopsida > Solanales > Solanaceae > Datura > Datura wrightii. Next base: position 50,977,910 of record JASDFA010000006.1, on the reverse strand, counting down.
CTCTCATTTGATCACCTCATAAACCCCTTCAATATGCATGCATGGATATGAATGAGCCTAGGGTAGATTTTCCCCTTATAACTACTACATTTCGAGCCTTAAACGATGTAGTTTAGGACCCTAGGACTTAGGAATGATGAAAATAACATAATGAATTTCCTGAAAATTTTGCACTGGAAGTGACAACGACCGACCTAACAGGTCGTGGTTGGATACCATGACTCGTGGTATCCATCCATTGCGTCCACTTCCCAAACATCACTTTCTTAGATTCAATCCCATGACTCTATAGGACAAGTCATTGTATCAGACGACGATCCGTTTTTCCCCTTGATGACCTTCACCTGGCCTTCTCACGAGCCACACCATAACTCGTGCCTCCTTCGAACGAGTCATGGTTTCCATCCATT